>OX376643.1:19275433-21775433 GCA_947386135.1 Melanchra persicariae | reverse complement strand
ACTTTGACAATTCAAAAGTACCTGTGAATGGTTTATTTGAAATAAATGCTTTGACTTTGGCTGACGTTTGGCTATTTGGTTTAGTGCAGAGTTGAATCTTTTACGCACGTTGCTATGAATTTGTGTATAATGTTTGTGAAAACGGATTTTGAAAAAAGAATACCTACCTACCGTTTAGGAGATATACACGTTAAGGTAAAATATGGTTATTAGGTCCAAGTTCATAAAATAGGAACTTAGCCTAACTTTAAACGTTTATTTGTATCTTGTAAGGGTCTACAATGTCTTGCCAAGTTTCATTTATGTGCGCTTAGGAATTAATGAGCTATGGCATAATTTACCACGAATGGACCACTATATTTTATGACATCCGATTGTAGGACTTTTTAAGGGGAAAGCAAAATAAAACAATTCCAATATTTAGTGTATTAATGCAACTATTCAAATCTATATATATTCATATCTATAAAGAGCTGACTTTCTAAAATTTCCAGTACATAGGAACTGGAAATTTTAGAACGTCAGCTCTTTATAGACTGCGAAACTATTGTGTATCGTTGTCGTATTTAATAGTTTCGTACAGGCGCGTACACAATAGTTTCGCAGAAATTAAAACAATTGCATTAACTTTGTACTCTTAAAAATTAAAACCTACGTAATATTATTGCGGGATTATAATATTGATTGTGGTTTGAATAAATGCAAACAAGAACAAACGAAATTCCCGTCTCACTTCAAAGTATCTACCAAAGTACCTAGAAAATAAAAGGTACTTACACATATTCGAAACAAGTTCGAATAAGAGACTTACCTAATATAGAAAATACCCATATTTTACACTAGCACTTCGCCCGCGACTTCGTCCGCGCGGATTTAGTAGGTACTCCACATACTTCAACGCCCCCTATACCCCCTTATAAAGATTAGTTTTGGAAAATTAAGCACAACGATTTTCATTAATTACTTAGCCATTTCTACTTATTGTATGGTCTCGGGAGGCCCTCGACAGTGTACCTACCATCTAATTAGCAAATGCGACTGTCGAAATGCCAAAATGTAGGAATTTGGTCACGTGACATTTCGATAACATCTGTCAATCCTATACATCTTTGACGTATTGACAATCGCCTACGCCAGGCCACCGTTGACAGAATCTCACTTGTCTCGAGCCCAGGTTCAGCGCAACTGTTCACTCCATTCAACCCCTCAGGGGTTGATTATGCAAAAATTGTTAGGTACATCTGTTTCAATTACTTATCCCGCTTTTAGTTTGTTCATAGCATTCCGACGTAAATTGAAGCAACCAATAATGTCCTCCCCTAAAATCTTGATCACTTCACTCCTTGTTATATATGTAGTTTATTT
Source organism: Melanchra persicariae (assembly GCA_947386135.1). Classification (NCBI taxonomy): domain Eukaryota; kingdom Metazoa; phylum Arthropoda; class Insecta; order Lepidoptera; family Noctuidae; genus Melanchra; species Melanchra persicariae. The sequence continues at coordinate 21,774,068 of OX376643.1, read as the reverse complement.
TAGAAAAATCCAAACACTTGTTATTCTTATTGTTTTATCGAAATTATTTAAATGCCGTGGTGTTTCAACTTCGTCGGACCAAGCATTGATACGATTCTCCCCAGTTCGCTCAAAATGCGACATTTTTTTACTTCGAGCATGTTTATTACCGTCGCAACTTTTGAACGAAAGGTCCGATTTGAATAATTTAAAGTGTAATTTACACGGACATAATCAACCTTAATTATCAATCCATTTAAATGGATAAGGATTAATATCATGATACCGAAATCACCATTGTTTCATATCACCAGGGATTTGCTTGAATAATTTTAACAAAAAGCGGTCATGGTGACTATACCATAATAGTTAAGACATATGGTATCGCGGACTTTTTTGTAGATATTGATGACCTCTATAAAACTGTAGTACATCACTTTACTCTATTGTTAATTGATTCCGCAGCGTACGAGATGTAAGGATTTTTTTTTATTTTTTCTCACACCTTGTGTTACATTATCGAAGTTTCCATACGGATCCCTAACTTTTTTGAAAATATTCTATAGCCCATGTCCATCACCGATAATGTGGGATTCTACTGGTCCAGTAGTTTCGGAGCCTATTCATTTCAAACAATCAAACAAATCTTTCTTTCCTGTTTATAATATTAGTGTAGGTTGTTGAGGATTGAGAATAATAACGACTCAACTTCTTGATAATGATATATTGATCATAAAAATGAGACGGTATATATATTATGTAGATACCATCTGAATAGTGTCTATACTCATACACACTATGCAGATAGATGGTACTTATATATTCTATATGGTACATACGATTTTTGAATAATAGTCATACTCATGAGTATGAGTATGATCGATACGATCCCAGTATAATTGGGAAAAGTCTAGGCAGATAGTGTTATTGTTGTTTTTACCTGACTGCGTCAGAAGGCTATTTGGTAGGACACACAATTAAAATTTCAAACAAAATCAAACAATAATATAAACTTTATACAACACACAAAGCAAAAGTAACAAAATAGTATCATTAAGATATTGTAATAATATCAATTTCTTAAGATTAACTAAAAATAAACTAGATCAAAGTTACAATAAGAATGTACTGCGCGGGTAACTACCACCTAAAGATTGCACGCTATCACTTAAACTGTAAATGATGAGATCCAAGTGATCCAATGGGGTAAGTAATAAGTACCATCATCATCTTCCTGTCCTTATCCCATGTTACTTGGGGTCGCACACAAGTGAATTTCACGTAATTTATGGCCAATATTGACAAATACAAAGTTACTCCGATTCAGAAATAGTTACCTAATTTAGTAACAAGACATGACGCCATCTATTAATGATCTGTAAAACGTTTAACACTTTTTATTCAGACAACCACAACTCTCGATTTAAACAGTTTTGCATATAGAGTAATTTGTAACAATTTTGAACAACAACGTTTAAATTTTATTTAGGTGATATAAGGTGTAAAACATAATGGAGTTTATACCTTCAGAGTAAGTATATTATTTCTGAATAACTAATTCGCTTACATTACAAATTAAGATTATATAGATATTTAAAGTTTTCAATACAAGGCTAGGAATTTTTATTTTTTTCACACAGTGAAAAAGTTCATAATTATATATAAGTATATTTATATAATTGCACTCAAGCCGTTTTTTTATATATTTGGAAATAACATATTTGTAGCTTTCATGTGAGACTAAATTTAGCTGCGTCTACTTGCGTCACCTAAACAAAGTAGAGCATAACTCAACAATGTTTTTGAGTTAAAAAAATACTCATAACAATTTTTCAGGCAGTTCCCAGCATGGCATTCCAATTAGTCGAAGATTACTATTGAGTTTTTACTTAACGGGTGAATCTAATAACCACGAGGCTCGATTTCAATGCTTAATTACAAAAGTTCGGGAAATAACAAACTGTGTAAATCACAATAGAATCAATAAAGTTTTATTTTTCTAAAACACCTTCAAACTATTATTTTAGACAAACTACAGCAATATACTTATAGGCGTAAGGCCGAGACTCCACCACAGCGGAGAGGAGAGATGTGTTGAATAAACCAATCCGATTTCGTTATTTCCACATCTCTTCTCCGCTTAGCCTACCGGATTGGTTTATTCAACACATCTCCTCTTCTCTCCGCTTTGGTGGAGTCCCGGCCTAAACACACTTAACGTAATATTGGCCAACTTTTGAGTAAATTTCACCTGTGTGGGTCGGCGCAACACGTTGTTTTCTTCCATTGCTATTCCATTCCATTCCTATCAGCCTCTATTCTGCTCTCCTGTGCAAACATTCTTATTGTAGCTCAGCTTCTCAGGTTGTAGCATCAGGCGCTAACTCTCCTGCCGCGTGTGCATGGAATACCGTACGACGTAGTGACCAGGTGGTGTCTGCACAGAGCACGTTCGTGATGCCGAGCGTGGAGAAGCTGGCGGAGCAGCGCGCGAGCGTCCTGGAGTGCGAGCGCAAGTTGGGTTTGCTGCGCCAGCGTGCGGGCTCCTTCGAGCGCATCGAGCTGGGCCCAAGCGACGCCGAAATGGACGCCTGCGAGAGCGAGCTGGCGCTTGCGGCCGCCGTCTCCGCGCGCAGTGTAAGCGCCGAGCAGGCCCCGGTAGAGCGCTATGCGCCCGCCGCCGCCGAGCTGTGGGCCGCGTTGACGCCACACCTGCCGCCGCACGCCGCCGCGCTGCAGTCGTACCTAAGCGCTCCGGCGTCGCAGCTGTGTGCGCAGCTGACAGGCGCCGTAACCGCGGTGGGGGCCGCGCTGGCTGCGGCACCGGGCGCCTTGCCGGACGACGAGCTGCTGTGCACGGCGGCAATGCTGAGTGTGGCGGTGCTGGCGCGCGAGTCGCGCTGCCGCCGTTGCGCCGCGCGCGCGCTGCACACGCTGCTCGACGACCACGCCTCGTCGGATCAGGTGAGGCGGCTTGCGGCGCCGACACCCATTACGGCTGTTATCTCATGAAACTATACACACTGAAGACAAAGCATTTTTAGGGTCACACTGTTAAAAACGCGATACAATTTAAAATTGTAGTCCATAATTGACTTCATAGAAGGTATGGCTGTCTTTAAAAAGTGCGCGCGGCGCCGGCGTCACGTTGCCTCTCGGTGAACTTACATCAATAAAGGGCTCATTACGTTATCCAATTTGCAGAGCACTAGATGAGCTTTAAATAAAGGAATAATAATAATATTAAATAAATGCAAATTAGCTGCAACTCTACGCACCTACCTTGAGTCATGTATGAGGCAATGGAAAACGGTCCTTCGCTATCCAGAATGTCGATGTCGACCGATTCAGGGGAATGATGAGCCTATATGGATTAAACGGGGAATATTTCAGGGCGACAGTTTGATTCCACTTTAGTTCTGCTCTTCTCTCTCTTTAGCTCTGTCTGAATCCTCTTAGCACACTGCTGGATTCTGGCCTGGGCTATCGGTTGAGAAGAGGTGGTCAAGCCATATCTCACCTTCTTTACATGGATGACCTGAAACTCTCCCCAACAATTTGCGACTGATGGAGCTACTGAAGGTAACTGAAATCTTCAGTAGCGCCATCAGGAAGGAATTTTGTGTGGACTGATACAGAATGCAGTACTCCTCGATACGGCTCGTATTGTGAGGAGGTTCCTTTCTCTGGAGCCCTAACCACCACGCACCGGTAGCTTAGACCCCGCTCCCGACACCGGCGGACTACTGTTTTTTATATTTTTAAATGTATTTTTTAAATATTTAAAAATGTAAGTAATCAATATGTAGGAAAATTAATAAACGAAATAATATTTTTTTTTATTTGAAAATGTTTTGTTTTGTAATTTTTTAAAAATATTTAAAAATGTAATTTATATAATATGTACAAACACTGAATAAAGTAATAGATTTATTCTTTAGCGCAATCTTCACATCACGACAGCACAAACACGTGGATTATAACACTCGATAACCGACACATTACTGAACACGACTTTTCGCCATAGAATAGCCACACTACGGTAGGGCCTCCCAGCCTCAAGACTTAGGGTATAAGTCTTGACGCTGAAACCATGCCTGACGTACCCGTCGAACCAAACTCACAGCTAATGGTTTCCAAATATGACTGCTCCTCAGTCAGCAACCAGGTTTCATGAAGTGCAATTATATACGCGCTGCTGCACAAGTCTCTGATGTAATCTGCCGAACGTTTTACAATTAAATGTGAACAACTTGAATATCTTACTATCCATTAACTACCTTGCTTATTGAGCCGTTTTCAGTACAACTAGCTTGCGCTGCTGACTTCGGTTTAAAGTGTACAAATATTCGACATATTATGTCCTGAGACCACAACTTATCATCAAGGAATGTTTGTACTTTCGATTGTGCCACAAAGAGGGGGTAATCTCGCTCCATCGTAGACTTTGTCTCTGTCATCTCTGACATTGACTAGAGTCAAGATCAAACCCATCTCTAATAAAAAAAAAAGAAAAAGAATCTTTAGCCGTTTATTTTCTCTAATTTAACAGAATCAATCAATGAATTTATTATGTTCATCTCATTATTTGCAAATAGTTTTCGGACAGGGGTGACAAGCCTGTTATTCGACCATCCGTCTGTACTGCCAACTTTAAGGTACTGTGTATGGTAGGTCCTTTTATTAATCGTGCTGTAACTCCTGTTAGTGCGCATACTTTTACTGCATCCTTCGCACAACACCTGTTAATTTGGTCCGGTAGTAAATTGAGTAGAAATGTCTTCTTTTTCGTTGTGTTGCAGTTTCTGTTTTATTTTTGTTTTATTATTATTTGTTACCATGTTACTCCCACAACTAATGGACATTATAACGGTTGACCCCACCAGAGGTCCATTAGAGGGACAAGGCTATTATAATGTGTACCTACAACAAGGTGGGCCCATCTTGAGGGGTAAACGCTTACGACGTATCATTTTTAGCCAACGTAACGCCACACAGTCCTCGACACGGGTGGGAGACCCGTTGAATGGTTATTTGAAAAATGATCTTCAGGTTTCTTTTCTATTTTTTTGTATTTGTGTAGTAGGCTACGTATCAGAGGCCCAGTGGCCCTGCGGGGTCGGCTGAGCTATGGCTTGGTGTCAGGTGGGCGTGCTGGCGGACGTGCTGCTGAAGGCGCTGCCGGCGGTGCACGCGCGCCTGCTGCTTAGCGACGCTCTGCGCAGCGGCGCCGACTCAGGCGCCGACCTGGCCGCCGCCGCGATCACCGGCACTGCTGCGCTGGAACTGCTGCACGCGCCCGTTGCGGACTCGGCGGCGGCGCTGGACGCACTGGCACACGTGGCGGCGGCGTGGCGCGCGTGCGACGAGGGCTCGCGCTACGTGTGCGTGCAGCTGATAGGGCGCTTGCTGGCGGCGCACAGCCCGTTGCCGACCGCGCAGCTCGAGCGCTTGCTGGCTCTGCTGGCGCTGCCGGCACGCGCTGGCGACGTGATCGGCAAGTTCAAGGTGCTGCCGAGTCTTCTTTACTCGACGATGACGATACATACGGATGTTTGTTATATTAACCTTTTGTTCTTTCAGACAAAAACGGCTGTGTGCAAACTGAAACTCCTGTTCGGTCCGCCGATGTCTGCAGTTAAGCTCGGCTACAACTAGACACTTCTAAGTAAATGATTCAGGTATTGTCATTCAAAATAAAACATGGCAAGTACTTATAAAAATAGTGTATATTGAATGTACAAATGTTGTTCGAAGCTCGGGAGGCGGCTCCTGAGGCGCGTCAGGCGTGCGGCAGCTGCAGAGCGAGCTGTGACACATGCAGCGACAGCGTCAGCGTGGCGCTCAGCAGCGGCCACGGGTACGAGCCGCGCGTCTCCACCGCGCAGCCGCAAGGACATGTCATTATAGTCCAGTCAAATTACGCCGAAAATAAGGCAAACTTAGCATTAATTCTTAACTCCGATTTTTTGCCATTAATGTGTAGAGAATAGGCAGAGAAGTATGTTTAAATGTATCCCGCGAAAAGTTAACCTCCGGATGTTCGTTTTTTTAGTAAAACATTTAATTTCATAATAACTCGATGGGAAAAAATATTAACTGATATGTTAGTTTGGCACATTTGTAGAACAGATTGAGTTGTACAAGTAGGTAAGAAAATTAAACGTTTTTCATCCACGGAACTATACTTTTTTTTAAAGAATGTTATTTTTTGACTTTGTACTTAAAGCAAAAATATTAACTTGACAAAAATAACGCTAAATGGATTTTAATAAACATGTTTATTTATATTGAGAAAATTTAAACAATACTACCTCGGGGTTCCGAGATGTAACAAATTATCTAATACATTTTCAGGAAAAATGTAACTACTGAAATTTTATATTTTTCATAATTTTTCAAAATTAAACAAATCAGACGTTATTTATTACCTATTTCTTTGTTAATAAAGTGGCATCTTTTTTGCCGCACTCGGTAACACTTGCCAGTTACTACATCTCCAGGAGATGTGACGCCATTGTTTTACTATTGTGTCTGCTTTAATGACAGCTGATGAGTGTTCAACTATTAGAATTGGCTTATCCGTGTTTTGTTTCTTTCATGTGTCAGAATCAGTCAAAAATGCATAAGAAAATGAATTTTGCTCATAACTTGTATTTCGTGAATTCTTCCGATTTTTTTAAATAGTTATTTTGCTATTCAGGGTGAAGGAAAATAAAAAAAAGAGATCATTCTGGAATTACAAATGGTGCAACTAACCCATTTTCGGGGTACGTAGCAAGGTGTCGGTGTTATTGAGGAGAAACAAATGTTTATGTTGAACACTATTTATTGATTCACTCTCAAACTGATCTTAATGTTAAAATGTTAAATGAAATGTTGATATAATGTTAGAGTACACCCGGCTAGCGCGGTAGACCAAAGTGCACTAAATCTAATGTTAAGTTGTAAGTAATAAGTGTGTTCAATAAAACATTAAAAAAAGGTCAACGCTTCACGCCGATATTGCTAACTAAGGTGTTCGGTGAAAACACCGAACATACTCCGGGTCACGAAAGATGGGGATGCTGTGGTGAAACAATTTTATGTTAGTAAAATTATGAAATGATCATGATATAATGTTTACAAGGTGAAAACAAACAAAGTTAAGATTAAAATGTTAGTAGAACAAAAAAAAAATATTTGAAATAAAACTAAGGGCTTATTGTTCCTATAGGATTCCTAGGGACGCGAGGACACGCCCTATTCACCATTGTAGTCCACCTATGTGTCGCACTAGTATTACGTTCACTTATATCAAATATGTAAATGTGTCTGTTAAATATTGTGGTGAAAATAAACGTATTATTATCTCTTTATTTATTTTTTTGTACATACAAATTTACATTTTTAAATATTTCTTACAAAAAAAACATTTAAAAATATAAAAAATAGTAGTCCGCCGGTGTCGGGAGCTGGGTCCAAGCTACTGGTGGTTAGGGCTTCAGAGAAAGGAACCTCCTCACTATACGAGCCGTATCGAGGAGTACTGCCTTCTGTATCAGGCCCTTTACCCAACTGCGTAACGCCAGCTTCGACAGGTGGTCGTCGAAGCTTTTGGCTATCAAGCCATTGGCCGTAACGACGATCACAACAATGACAGCCGAGTCCACATTCCACATGTCGACAACCTCGTGTGCTTAGTCAAGATACTTGATTTGTTTTTCTTTCTCAGCTTTCACGAGGTTCTCGTCATGCGGAATGGTAACGTCGATTATCATTGTGCGGCGCGCTAATCGGTCTATCACCACTATATCGGGCTTATTAGCGATGATAGTCCTATCAGTGATGATAGACCGATCCCAGTACAACGTGACATGGTCAATTTCGAGAACTGGGTCGGGCACATACCTACTTGTAATACGGTACCTCAGAATCCACAAGTTTGTATTTCAAAGCAAGTTGCTGGTGAATAATCCTGGCCACTTGGTTATGCCTGTTCAAATACTCGCCGTTAGCAAGACGAGAACAACCAGAGATAATATGTCTGATGGACTCACCCGGACGGTGGCATGCCCGACACACGTCAACCGTCCCGTCCTTCATAATATGTCTCCGGTAGTTGTTCGTCAAGATAACATCGTCCATAATTGCACAAACAAAACCTTCAGTTTCTCCGAAAAGATCACCTCACCGTAGCCAGGCTACGGACGCCAGGAAGTCTACGTCGGACCCATAAAGAGCCCGATAGAAGCGCCCGTGAAGCTCCTTGCCTTTCCATACCTCCTTGCGGTCATCTGTAGTAAGTATCACAGGTTTACGCCAGTTCTCTTTAGCCATGGACAATGGGGTGAGTCCCTTGTCCACTGCGACCACATCACGGTGCATACCCACATCGACTTGAGAAAATGTTCTCTGAGATTGCACATCTCGCGGTTGTGAAGAGTTTAAAAAGCCTCGACCTCCACACTTCCGCGGGATGTACAGTCTCATCACCAACGATCGTGGGTGATGCATCCGGTTTGCGGTCAGTAGTTTACGGACCCTCCTATCCAGGGCGTCGAGTTCGGTTTGAGTCCATTTGAGTATGCCGAAAGAGTACATTAATACCGGCATGACCCAACCGTTGAAGGCGCGCACCTTATTTCCGCCCGACAAAAGGCTGTTCAAAACCTTTTTCAGGCGGCTAAAGAAGCGCTCCTTCAGCGATTGCTTCATGTCAGTTCCGTTAATGCCCAACGCTTCTGACATACCTAAATACTTATAGGTTTCGGTCGAGCGGAGGGCTCTAACCTGTATGGAATCCGAGAGTTGAATTCCCTCAGATTCCATAATCTCTCCTTTCTTTACAGGCATGACTGCACATTTGTCTTCACAGTTACCTTCAGTAGCTCCATCAGTCGTAAATTGTTGGGGGCAAAGAGTTTCAGATCATCCATGTAAAGGAGGTGAGATATGGCTTGACCACCTCTTCTCAACCGGTAGCCTAGGCCTGAATCCTCCAACAGTGTGCTAAGAGGATTCAGAGCTAAGCAAAACCAAAGTGGACTCAAACTGTCGCCCCGGAATATTCCCCGTTTAATCCATACAGGCTTATCATTCCCTTGAATCGGTCGACATCCTGGATATCGAAGGACCGTTTTCCATTGCCTCATACATGACTCGAGGAAGGTGCGTAGAGTTGCATCTATTTTGTACAACTCCAGCACCTTCATGAGCCATGTATGTGGCACAGAGTCATAGGCCTTCCTGTAATCTATCCAACATGTCGACAGATCCTTGCGGGATCGACGAACCTGTTGGCTTTTGGCCATGTCTATGAGGAGTAGCTCCTTAGTGCTGCGGGACCCCTTCCTACATCCATTCTGAGAGGCGGACATAATTGAGTTGTTCTCAATGTGATCATTCATTTTCACTCTCAGAATGGATGTAAGAAGTTTATAGACCGTCGACAAACAAGTAATCGGTCTATAATTCTTGGGTTTCGCGATGACTGGAATTGAGATGCCAGGAGTGCGTGTGAGCTGCTATACCATTTGAGCCAGAAGTTATGCAGTCCGTCCGGTCATGGAGATTTCCAGTTCGGTAACGGACGGACTGCTTTGGCTACATCCAATGGGGTGATGTTAATTGGTTCCATTGGTGGTATAGCTTCACACACGCGCTCGACATCGCGCATCCAGCCACCCTCAGCATGACAGACGGGCACCGACCAGATGTTACGCCAGAATGTACTCGTGGTGATATCATCCGGGCGGCACGTCATTATTATTATTACTTATGTTTTGCCGCGCACTAGCACTCAACGTTCACATCACTAACACTTCTGGTGGGTTGAAGTTCCAAGCCCGATGTGATGTGGGCGCGGCGCGCTCGCATCCGCAGCCATCTGTACAGCAGCGCTATCGCCGCCAGCGCTAGCGCGCCGACCAGGAAGTTGCTCACGGTGTACTGATGGATGTCATGAGGGGATTATGTTTGACCGATTTCCACTTGGCTGTTTTTCATGTCATCGATCCGTTGGTGCAGCCTTTTTAAGTCCGACACATCAACGCGGCTGCTCCATTCCATGAGAAATGGCGCAGCAGCGATTCAGGTACGCACAGTCCAGCCTGCTCGAAATTAGAGATAGGATACTGTTGCCGCTGCCCCACACAGCACGCACCAGGGACGCACAGCGCTTACGCATAGTGGCAAAGAAACAATCCACACGCGCGTCCGCGAACATCCCCGATGCGCTGCAGTAGCGAGGCAGCCCCAACAGCACCCTGAACGCATTGTTGTACTGCACGCGGACGGCATTGTACGATTTTTGAGTATATCTAGTCCACAGGCTGCTCGTGTAAAACGCAGTGCAGTACGCTCTGAAAAGAGTAATCTTGACGCTTACCGAACAACGAGCAAACCTGCGAGCCAGCATGTTCGCTCTAACCGACAAGGCCCTCCGCGCCCGCTCAATGTCTTCATCGTCCCTGAGATCAGGGTTAAGTATGTGGCCAAGATACTTAAACTTGTATGCCCTCTCTAACGGCATACCATTAAGGTAAACTGGTGGTACATAAGCAGGATACCTACCCCGACCCCAAACACCATGAACTCACTTTTCTTACTATTGTAAATTAAGCCATGTGTGTCGGCATACTCCTCACAAATGGCTACAAGCTTTCTAAGGCCACAGACTGACGCACTCAGCAGCACCATGTCGTCTGCGTAGCTGATGTTATTTACGCAGACTCCATCTATATGACAACCGACCTTGATGCTGCTGAGCCTGCCAATCAACCCGTCGACATATAGGTTAAAGAGCGTTGGTGAGCTCAAACCCCCCTGTCTCACCCCGCACTCCGACCCATATGGATCAGACAAAGCCCCCGCCCATCGCCTAATGTTGACCTGGGTTCTATACCAAAATTTTAAAATGTTGATTATTTCAGGTGGAACATTAGCTTTTTCAAGTTTATCCCATAGGATATCATAAGAAACCAGGTCAAATGCTTTAGACAGGTCCAGGAAGGAGGCGTAACAGCGGCTTTCGTATGTTTCAATAAGCACGTACCTACATAACGTGCATATTGAAACATACGATAAACTTTGTTTTTAAAGTAGCTTTCAACATTGAGTAAATACCATTATAGATATCATTGTAGATGATCGCCTCGTCTGTGATAAATCTAAAAAATAAGATAGCAACACCGCCTCCGAAAAAGTGCTTGCGCCCTTTAAGAGTCTCCATTCATTGAAGACATGGTATGCTTTCAGATATTTCTCGCGAGACTTCTCAGGTAGGAAACTTAATTCTGCATTAATAACTTGGTGTTTTAACTCTTCCGGTGTTAAAATACTGTTCTCGTCGCTAGTTTCACTCATATTTTACTATTATTTTAATATTGTTTAACTTATTCAACTCTTTACGCCAGCCACGAAATTTAATTCCCGCTCTTTTATTTAAGAGGGCGCCGACCAAACGTCGACCGCGCAGTGGCGCCCTCATCGTTTGTTTGGTTATTTCTTTTATTTTAGAATGAAAATGCAGAAAATATGACATTTAAGTTGTGCTCCACAAGATTATACGTTAATATTATTATAAACGGTAGTTTTAAATTGTTCAGTTTTATTATAATCACTAAAACGGATAAAAGTGGCCACTATTATCATATATTTTCTGCATTTTCATTCTAAAATAAAAGAAATAACCAAACAAACGATGAGGGCGCCACTGCGCGGTCGACGTTTGGTCGGCGCCCTCTTAAGTTAAGGCGTGTTCGGAAATAGCATCCATGATATTTTATTATTCAAAATATATTACGTAACATTATTGAAACTAAAAATCTATACATATAATAAAATCGTAGATTTGCCGTGTACATTGAATATTTTCGCATAAAAATAACTGAGACATGGAAGGAAAAAGGTATAAAACGCAAATATGCCATTTTTTCGGTTTAACTGTTTGTCTATTTGTCCATATGTTTGAGTCAGCATCACGCTAAAACCACTGATTGGATTCGAAAGCTAAGTTATTAAAAATATTAAGTGTTAACCCGAATAACATTTAGCGTTTGTTTTATCAAAATCGACCCACACAATCAAAAGATTGAATTTTTAATTTTAGTAAGGAACTTCATACCGCGCTAAGCGTTGCGATGACCGTCTCTTAGGCGCCATCTATTGAGAAAGATAAAATGCAGGTAAGTATGAAAATAACATCAAAACAAATTGTTGAGTTATTTGTGAAACTTTAATACTTAAGTAGTAAAATAAAAGTGAACATTTTAATACCATGACGTTACTTAATTTTACATATGGGCTGTTTATTTAACATCTTCCTATATAACCAAATATTTTGTCAGTTTATGAAATGGTCGATAGATGGCGTTGCACCGATGACGCGTTTTTCTGAATCGCGGTGTTAAGATTTTCCGTCAGATTATGACTCACACGATTTCTAGCATCATTGTTGTTCGCTAGGGATAAAAACTTACAAGTCTCTGATAGGGTCTCGAGTCCAAATTCGTAAATTTAAAAAAGTACCAATTCATATAAGACGTGTACTACGTTATAGATCACACACACAGATGACACAGATTTTCTAGCTTCTGACAATCCGTAACGACTGCCAAAGATTTCCAAATAACAGCCGGAACCAACGGCTTAACGTGCTTTTCGAGGCACGGAGGAGGCTCGGTATGTTAAGATGGTCACCCATCCACAAACCTTGAACTCGGCACGATTATTTAGCAAAACTTAAAAAAATAAAACAAAACTTATTTCATTTCCTATATATATACGTTTTTTTTAGTGATAGAAACAAAAAATACGTAGGTATAACGATTTACTGGGTCGATTCATTCAGTACCTAGGTACTAAAAATATCATCGCCTGCGTAGCCTTTTACCAACTATGCTGGGATCGGTTAACAGTCAAACTGGATCAGCTAAATACCATTGTTTTAGGTACGTAAAGCGCTGCCAGAGTTGCGGATTATGTTCGAAAAAGTTACCGCGGCCCTGAAAAGCAAAGGGCACTAGGACTGTTTGACCTTCACAACCTAAGGTACGTAAAGCGACTGCCTGTTTGATCTTCACAACCTAATAGTAGGTACCTCTTGGCCAGACTGGTGTTAGATTTTCTAGCTTCTGGCAGTCCGTAACGTCTGCCAAAGACCTACAAATGACAGCCGGACCAACGACTTAACATGTTTTCCGAGGCACTAAGGAATCTCGGTATGTTAAAATGGTCAGCCATCTACAGGCCGACCTCGGCAAGCATTGCTTAACCTTAATATCAACTCTTGCGGCTGTTATTATCGTTATTTTCAGATCTTGATGTTTTTCGCTCGCATATACTTTATTGGAGTTGCATGGTGCACTTAATATACCTTAGATATTAATTTGGAAAAGAAAAACGGTGAGGTTTTTGTCAAGACGTACGTGTCCGTGTTTGAACTTTGATGACTCCTGTAAGTACCTACCTGTAATTATAAGTCATGAGCAACCAGTCTCCTCATTTCTCTGTACGTACAATTTTTTCCGACATCCATGCGAACGAAGTCGCGGGCTTTGCTAGTAAATAATATATTTAGGTACAGGTTAAATATCAGTTTTATTTGCAGTAAATACTTATTTTCGTTATACAACAATAAGTTAAAAATTCAATAAATTACATTAAGAAGACATAATTATCTTTTTCGAATTCAAAATCGGAACTTCGATACGGCTGGTCTTTGTCTCTCTCTCTTTCTAATGGCGGGAAAGAGATAGAGTGTGAATGTTTCGAATTGTATGATTAACCCTGAATAAGATATTCGCGGCGTTCTGAAAAGAAAAAAAATAAAAGTTAAGTACTTGGTCTCACTCAGTGAACAAAATCGCATTATGCTCTCTGATTTCAGGCAGCAAAACCTACATGTTTGAGCTACTGAAGTGAAAATTATTTTTGACCACGGAAAATGCACGCATGCAGGCAATGAGAGCGAAGCCGCGGTAATTAAATAGTTTTAAAATATTGATGCCGTATGATCGTAGATACTCATACCTATGTCATCAATTAGACACAACACTCATTTTTTTCGAATTCTACTCATTGTGTGTGGTTTATAACCGGCTACGAATAAAATCCGGGATGGTTGTGATTTTTTTTCTCTCGCTCACGCTTTGCGCACATTCACAATAGCTTGTTGGGTACAAAGACTCGTAATGAATTTAATCATTATGTATGCAGGACTTTTCGGATGTGGCCTGCGGTGTCCCTTCTAGCATTAAGATTTTTATTAGGTATCGCAAAACCACGCAAAACATTAAATTGTGCGGGTGAGGATTTTTTAGAAAGCATACGTAGGGCGAAAAGTAATCTGAGAAGGTGCGGCTTAGGTAATGAGGGACCAGTGAAACCTACGAAGCTCGTGGTCAAGGTTGACCGAATCTCAAAACAGTGATTGTGACATAATACTTACTTATTGAACAGGGTTAAATTTGAATTCGTTGTATTGATAGAACAGCCTAGTTTTCCTGGGGATTATGCTTGATTCAACTATGCTACAATGGGGTCCTCATTTAACGCTGCTTGCAGGTCGGCTAAGTTCAGCAGCATATTTGCTGTTAGGGAAATCCGCGAATTTACGGATGTTGATACCGCGCGACTAGTCTATTTTAGTTACTTTCATAGTATCATGTCTTACAGTAACTCAGTAACTTACTATGGGGACGGGCTGGATTTTTTTTTTTAGGAATGACCACTAGCAAGTTAACACGCAAGGGCTATTAAGTGCTTAACCGGACTAACCTGTGGTGGCCTCAAATGAATTTAAGGCCCCCAGCCAATGCAAAGACGGGCTGCAGACATCGAGTTTGTTTTTATTCTGCAGAAAAAAAGCCATCAGGGTGATAAACAATCCCCGCCGGTGCAATTCTGTAAGGGAACTGTTTAAGGAAATTAACACCATGACGGTAGCTTGTTAATAATATTTATGAAAACATTATGTACCTACGTAAGAAAGAATCTACATCTTTTTAGCAAACGAGGCGACAGACATAATTATGTTACTAGAAAAAGGGATGAATCAGTTCAACCAGGTTTCAGACTGGCTAAAGTAGCCAGTATATTACAATTGAAAGAAACGAAATCTTGTTATAAATGCACACTATGCAGGCAACCATATTATAAGTTGGACACATTGAAGATGCTTGGCTAAAGGCTGGTCCTGCTCCATAGCCACTAGGGCGCACAAACTAATCCATTAGCATTTTGAAAACATTGTTGGACCCGCTGATGATTGTAAGAACATTTTTTTTTCATTTTAAAGACTTAATTTCTTTAGGATAATATAATATAATTTGTACTTTACCATACCATATATCTAGGTAAAATGTTTCAAATAAAATTTTAGAAATATTTGGTCCTTTTATGTAATTGTTGATTTAGGAGTTTTTATTTAGTCATTAGTCTAGTTACACACAAAGTTAAGTAAATACCTACAAATTTCGGAAGTCGGTCTCAAAAAACGAAAAACACCGACTTTTAAAATTAAAGTTAGTTTATACTTTGTACCTAGTGTTTTTTGGAAGTCGGTTGTGTTTATGTGTAAAAAAGTTTTTTTTATTTTTCACTTTTTAGAAGATCTAGATTTTAAGTTTAGGAGGTCACTAATGGTTTATCTTTGAAGTTTAACGTCTTATGCAAATGAATTATACCTTGCTTTAACTAAACCCAACGCAAAAAAAAAGTATCATCAAGATCGGTAAATAAATAAACAATAAAGTTATGCCCGAATAGGTAACCCCAAAACATGAAAATTCAGTTTACTTGTTTGCATCTGCGTACCCCTTTAGAGCGTACCGGCGCGGCGTGATGTTATGTTATGAATTGGTGTAAGCAATAAACAGACATGCGATCTCAGCAATCCCGGGAGATTTGCTATCATTTATTGAAGAGTTCCGATACCTATCTCCGAAGTTCTTTATCAGATCTTCACTAAATTGAAATAGGACCAATCCGGAAAAATACTCTTCCAAACAAAAAATTAATCATCAAAATCGGTTGACAATTGGCGATAATATCGCTAAACAAACATTTTTCCTGGGATCCCATCATCAGATCCTAACTTATACTTTCCATCATCAGCTCAGCAACATGAGGTGATAATTACCTACCAAGCCTATATATCTAATTTGCATTAGACTGTAGGTATATGGGAAACGTATGTGCTTAAATTTGAGGGTTGCCCTCGATTTCCCTGTTATCCCATCATAAGATTCTGTCTTGGTGACAATGGGATCACCTCATGAGTATAGGCTTTCGATCAAAAACAGAAAATCGGTACACAATTGGCAGAGAAAACGCTGAACATACATAAAAAAATAACTACATACAGTCGAACATAGAACCTCCTCCTTTTTTGAAGTCGGTTAAAAATTAGTATAGTTGGCCCTTAGATATTTGGAAGATATTGAGTTAAAAAAGGATTTTTCATGCAGTAATAATCGCTTGTCATCTATCACGTCATAAGCAACTTGACGTATGTATATTTTCTGCTATAACATACCTATTACGGTACCTACCTACGTGTCACGTCACTTTCCGAACGTGAAGCTTTCAGGTATTAATGAGGTGTGGCCAAAGCGGGTTGTCTGCGTTTGACGCGAGTCATGCCACTCTTGATACCTAATGAGATTCTTGCCTCGTTACACCGGTACCTACGTCCCAAAAAACCTCAATGCTGACGGTTGTGAGTGAATTTATTTATGAAACTTTTAGAGCAGATTATTACCAATGAATGCAATCAGAAATGAAACTGAACGCGATCAGTACATCTAAACTGAGTTCAAGAGCTGTCAGCGTCAATATTCCATAGAAAAATAATGACACTGACAGATCACAAACGTGGTTTATACGCTGATCGCGTTCAGTTTCATTGGTGAAATTCATCCAGGTTGGTCGACTATTACTTGTTAACTTGTAAAGCGTACTTAGCTGTGATAGTTTTCCTTTTAAATTCGTCAGATGTATATATAAAATTCATGGTAGCTTAGTAGCATATAATATGCTACTAAGCTACCATGAATTTTAACACGTCACCAAAAACAACCGCTTAAGTGGTAGAGGGGGGAGACTTGACTCTAAGAAAAATAAACAAGTTATACCTTAATATTTCGCATACGGATCCTTGCATGGAAAATAGTTTTGGCACATCCTCAATATTTTTAAACGACCTATCTGACGACACCCCACACCATGGGATAGACGATAGAAATAATTCATCGCCGCTTTACCCTACAGATTTTTTTTCAAGAATTTATTTAATCACTTTATACTGGGTTTAATATTTACGAGTATGCCAAATTTCAAGTTTCTAGTGCTAAGCGTATATGAGCTAAATCGCGGGTAGACAGGCAGACTCGTGTGATAATAGTATCATCATACGAGTGTTTCAATACCTAATTATATGCCGTTGCATACCCTATTTTATTTTCCAACACTGAAAGTTGGCAAAGGTCTCCTCCAACCTACTCCATTCAGGGGCCTAACCACAAATTCTTAAAGCAGTATTACTTCAATATTACTTCCAGTGGGAAAGAGACGGAGCTATACAAGACGTATAGCTCCGTCTCTTTCCCACTGGAAGTAATATTAAAGTAATACTGCTTTAAGAGTTGGTGGTTTAGGCCCTGGTCTCTCTCTGGCCCCTCTACTCCATGTTATGCCTGCAACCTGCCTGATATCATCGTCCCATCTTTTTCGTTGTCTACCTCTTTTCCTTTTACCTCTTTCCCTTGGGTACCATAGTACCATTGTGTTATTATTTTGCTCCACTTGTCTTGTCCTTTCCTCTGATCATGTGTCCCGATTACTTCCATTTTAGCCCTTTTTATTTTTAAGGTTATGTCTTGGATGTTAGTCTTTTTCGCAATGTTGGTGTTTCTTATTTTATCCCCACTCTTTACTCCTAGCATACTTCTCTCCATTGCTAGTTGGCAAATGGCAATTCTATTGGTTGTGTTTTTTGTTAGGGCCCATGTTTGGCTTCCATACATTAAAATTAGTAAGATGCAGACATTTAATAATTTGCTCTTTGTTGATATATACCTAATATGTAGGTTTTTGTCTTTCATTACTTCCCTTAGCACACTATCAAAAATACCGCTGACTTTCAAATAAAAACCACTACAGAGTAGGTACAAAATTTAAGTTTAATTTTGGAAGTCGCTGTTAATAAACGAAGAAACCAGTCTAGAAACAGTTCTATTATTTTGTACTTTGTTGTGGTTTTTATTTGGAAGTCGGTTGTACCTATATTTTTTGTAAAAAAGGAGATGTTTTGTTCTTTCTTAAAATTCACGCCACAAGAACACAGATTTCGCTACAAATTGTAGGACGACGTAGATTATTTTGTTTTCGGCCTCCTTAAATGTCCTTTCCTTGGTATTGTTTGTCGAGTTGTTGAGCTCCTAAGTATCTGAGTTGCTACACGACTACTGTAACATGCATGCACTGATTGGACAGGTCCACTCTAATCTGTGTGGTCCTTACTTCTAAAGACCATCTCAGACAATATTCTGCATATTTCTTAAATAACGTAGGTACCTATTGTAAATGAGGATAATGTAGGTCGTTATTTTAAGGGTTGATTTCATGACTGTCAGGCAGTTTGAGTACTTATACTATGCAGCCTACCTGTTCTTACTTTGGTATTGTTCGTCGGATCGTTGAGATCCTCAAAGTTCTGAATTGAGCTGCACGATAATTAGCAAATGCTTTCACTGTCTGGATAGGCCCACTCATACCTATCTGTGTGGCTCTTTCCTCAAAAGACCACCTTAGAATAATTTACCATACATGGTTGTTTTTCTGCTTGACGTTTGCAATGTATAGATTATTTATGAAAGATATATTATTCCTAAATATAAGTAGGTACACATTTTTCTGATAATCCTTACAAACATAAACTTGCAAGGTGTTTCGATTTTTCTGATGAGAAGTGTATATTGCTGTCGACTTTACCCCTATAATAAAAAATGTCACATGTAGGCCGTTCTTAAAATCCATTCAACATTAGTGGCCGCAAACCTTTTTTTTATTCCAGATTGGGTGATGGCCATACTTACGGTAGCATAATTCCTGATTTCTAATATTTGTCTTACAGAATCTCGACACCAGCAGCCATCAATAATGAATGGTATGCCGTATTTTTACTGTTGTTACACCGCAGAAACTAGAAAATTGCTGGTTTCCTGACGCAATTTTAGCCAAATCTGTTTAGTTTCAAGCTGCAGAAAAAATATATGTTAATTTTAACTACATTTCAAAGAACACTGTTGTTACCGAAACATGTTTAAAAATAAAATCCTCGATAGTAATGATCGTCAAAGTTACCTCTAACTTTGACCTTAGAAAATAAAATCCCATATTACTAGCCTACTTATACCGATAAAAATTATACCAAATAATGAATCGAATCTTAATGCAAAACTTTGTTTTTTAAGATTTTTAATATATCAACTTAGTTTTGAGGAAATCGATAAAATGCTTCATATTTGGCAATAGATTGCAAGCATTTAGTCGACGCGCTTCTCTTTCTTTTCTATACAGTCCGAGAGTAACCGAGCTTTTGCTGATCACAGCGCCTTATGTAGCATTTATTTCCACTTCATCTGTTTTTTTTTAAATTTACAATCAGAATTTTACTACCAAGTCTGAAAAACAAGGTAAATCTAAAGTAGCTGTCATCAGTTCAACTGCATTTCCATTACTCACGGCTATTGCGCAAGAAGCGCTTGTTTAAGTTTTGTAGCGTGTTTTTACACTGAATTCCTATTAGGTACACCATGACACATCAATAAAAATCTGTCAATTTAAACTATTCCTCCCTTTTTTTAAGTTGCATTTTACTCAGGTTGAATTTGAAATGACTGAAATCTATTTTCCTAAGTATTTTTTTTTTAATCAAAGAGTTTTAAAGAAATGATTTAGTTGAGCGTCGTGTTGCTTACCAGCACTCGGGTCCATCATAAGATCAGCTGCACGCTTCTTTATCATAAATTAATAAATAAAAAACAATACAACGTACCAGTCAGCTGATCAGCTCAGCAAATTGGTCTATAAAAAATGACACGAAATAATAGTTACTCCTAATAAAAAGTTGTGTTTATCAGAATCAGAAATATATCCTACTTATATTATTATAAACTAGCTGTGCCCGCGACTCCGTTCGCGTGGATGTCGGAAAAAATTATACGTACAAAAGAATGAGGAGCTTGGTTGCTCATGAAGTCATGATTTAATAATAACAGCCGCATTGGTCGATATTAAAGGTTAAGCAACATTTGCCGAGGTCGGCCTGTAGATGGGTGACCATTTTAACATACTGAGACTCCTTCGTGCCTCGGATAACATGCTAATTAAGTATTCGTTGGTCTGGCTGTCTTTTGTAGATCTTTGGCAGACGATACTGATTACCCGAAGCCAGAAAATCTGACACCAGTCTTGCCAAGAAGTAATTCCCAGTTAATGGGTTGTTAAGGCAGTCGCCTCACGTAAAATAATGGTATTCAGCTGAATCCGGTTTGACTGGAAGCCGACCCCAGCATAGTTGGGAAAAGGCTAGGCAGGTGATGATATTTTAGCAGGTACTGAATGAATCGGTCCAGTGAATCGTTATACCTACCCTAGTAAATCGAAATACTTAAGTTGGTACCTTTTTTTTTGTTTCGATATGTACTACGAGTACCTATACAAATTCGTTCGATGTGCCTAAAAATTACAGTTTTACACATAATTACTCAAACACTCGTGAAACTTGTAGATAAAGGAAATGAAAGCAAAAGTTTTTGATAAATAAAGTTCGACTTGGACTTTTAATATTGTCAGTACCTACCTAGATATTCAATAACTGGACAGTTTCAGATTTCATTTGACAAAAAAAAGATAGTGAGTTGATGTAAGAATGAGTAAAATAAATGAACCTACAAACACTTTTCATTTTATTATTATTAATACTTAGCTGTCATAAAAACCCGATAATTATTATTAAAAAATTCTTTGAACTGTCAAGTTACTGAATAAATGACTATAAATCGAACTTTATACTAACTACATAACAAAATAGAACGTCATTCTTTCGCGCGATTCAGTAAATTATTTCAAATGAACAACGCCATCTATTAGTTGCTGTGTTGTGTTAAAGTTGAACTGATAAGAAATCTACATGAATTTATGGATGGATGACGAAAATACATTAAAATACCTATTCACTTTTCTGTTGCTATTAAAATTTTCACAAATAACTCAACATTATGTGTTGGTGTTGAATGTGCACTCGTTAGGCTTCTTATCTTGGTTGAGTTAATAGATGGTTTGCTCAATAGATGGCGCTGCATTAAAAATGAAAACTAATTCTATTTTGAACACTTCTTAATTCATGTCTTATTTTTATAATAGAGTGAACCGATTACGACGAAACAATAACTAAGTTGTACACCGAGTTACGTAAATTTCTTATGTATAAAATTTATGTGTAA
The DNA here is from genome assembly GCA_947386135.1 of Melanchra persicariae. NCBI lineage: Eukaryota > Metazoa > Arthropoda > Insecta > Lepidoptera > Noctuidae > Melanchra > Melanchra persicariae. The sequence goes on along the minus strand of OX376643.1, from coordinate 21,752,598 downwards.
TAGTGTTGTAGTTTTTACGATATGCGTGCAGGAATCCTTCACGCGACGCTTAGCGCTCTATGAAGTTTCTTACTAAACTTAAAATTTCTATATCTTTCGATTTTGTTAGTCGATTTTGATGAAATAAACGCTATAATTATGTTACTCGGGCTAACACTTAATATTTTTCAGAACTTAGGTTTCGTGGTCTTCTCTCCAATCAGTGGTTTTTGCGTGATGCTGCCACAAACATTACCTATACTTAGACAAACAGACAAAAATTTCAAAAATGGCATTTTTACGTTTTGTATGTTTTTTCTAACATTATTCAGTTATTTTTATGCAAAAATATTCAATTTACAGAAACGACAAGTCTACGATTTTAATCTAGGTATGTATAGAATAGATAGAAAATGTAAAAGTTGGTATAGGTAAGTATGGTTTGTTAATCAACCACACAAAAACGGCTCAACTGTTTTGAGGAATTTTGGTAAATTAGATCATGGTAATGTGGATTTACTCGAGCGTCGCGAAAACCTAGTAGATTTGGTAGATTTGAAGAAAAAAAGGGTCTCTTCATGTTTTCACTTTTAGCGGTGGGGAAAGCGTCTACAGAGTTTAAAAGTTGAAAAAGAAAACAATGACGGAAATACTCCAGCGTGTCAGATATTGATATTTTTCATGCTCCAACATGTCTCTGATACGAAATATATATTAATCTGCCGATTTGCATGGTGGGGGTGGCCATGCGGGTGGGGTGAAAAAAAAAAAAAAATGCATTTACTCGAGCGCGTCAGATTTTCAGAGGGGGTGTTCATTGAACCCTACAGATGCTCCCATTTCTTAATCTGACGATTTGGAAGTGACGCAAGCTCGCAGCGAATTCCTGAAAATGTAAAAAAAAAATCATATCCCACTAGTGACCGAAAATCTGACAATTATTTTGAGGGGTAGGTATTGGTAATCTGACAACTTGAAAAAAAAATGCTTTCTTATTTATTTATTTTTTTAAACACGTTAAGTTGTTGGTCCCGTAACCCGTTTGTCATTTTTAGATTTTCGGCAGTCTTTACGGGTTGTCAGAAGCCAGTAAAAGAGATAGACAAAATTTGCCCCACGGAGTACAAACATGCATTGTTCAGTTAATTTGAATAAAAAAAATTAATAATTTTGAATAGCTTTTTAATATTGTGTCCAATAGCAGCAGTGGAAACATAATCTTACTTAACAGTTTTCTGTTGAATATTGTTCTAAAATACCTATTAATGTATAATATTAACAAAGATCAAAACAGGTAAACATAATAGCTAAAAACAAAACGCCGCGCCCTACCCTCTGATGTACACTGTTATTTTATCGAAATGGTTAACGTTTGAGGTAAGTTCTAGTTTGAATAAGTACCTACCTCCTACTATTTCACGACAGGTATTATTTACCCCATTTTCTCACGTCGTTGTCTGAAAGTTTAACTACCAGTCTCACCAAGGGGCATCATATTACCAAGTAACTGGGTCATGGAGGTCAGACAGGCAGTCATTCTTGATCACAGATGATGATTTTCACGTCGTGTTCTAATGTGAGACCAAATAATAGTATATTCAACGCCTTTTACACATTAATCGATATAAAATACCTTACCCGTAGTGTCAGTGTAGAAGCAGACTTCAATATATTAGGTTGGGGAAAAACTTGTAATAAAATCTCTTTGGCTATACTATTTGTATCTGGCTGGTTTTGGTAGCATTGAAAGTTTAAATTTTAAAGAACATAATTCCAAATTCAAATTTGGAAAATGTGTGATTTTCATTTGTTTTTCTTACTGACAAGATGAGTGAATCTAATGAAAAAATTCGATACATTTTAAAATTTTACTACAATAAAGGTAAAAATTTGCGATGTCTAGGGACCTAGTGCAGTGTCTGTGAGAGTAGCACAAATTTGGTTAGCGTTTTCAATCCGGAAATTTTGATGTCAAAGATGCATGTCGCTCTGGTCGCCCTATTACGGATAAAATGGATGCCATTTTTGAAAAAGTGGGGCAAAATCGGCATATCAGTAGTTACGACGCAGCTGAAGAACTGGGAATTGACCACAAAACAGTTTTGGCGCATTTGAAAAAAACTGGGTACACAAAAAAGCTCGATGTTTGGGTACCTCACGAGCTCACTGAAAGAAACCTAATGAACCGTGTACTCATTTTTGATTCTTTATTACGGCGTAATGAAACCGAACCATTTTTGAAGAAGCTGATAACTGGTGATGAAAAGTGGATCACGTACGACAAGAACGTGCGAAAAAGGTCGTGGTCAAAGGTCGGTCAGGCTTCACAGACTGTGGCGAAACCCGGGTTAACTTGCAACAAGGTGATGCTGTGTGTGTGGTGGGATTGGAAGGGCATTATTCATTATGAGCTGTTTCCACCAGGCAGGACCATCGATTCTGGACTCTACTGCGAACAACTGATGAGATTAAAGCAAGAAGTTGAGAGAAAACGGCCGGAATTAATCAACAGAAGGGGAGTGGTTTTTCATCATGATAACGCTAGACCTCACACATCTTTAGCCACTCAGCAAAAATTAAGAGAGTTTGGCTGGGAGGTGTTAATGCATCCGCCGTATAGTCCTGACCTCGCACCTTCAGATTTCCACCTGTTTCGGTCTCTTCAGAATTCTTTAGGCAGTGTCAGGTTAACATCACGAGAGGACTGCCAAAACCACTTCTCGCGGTATTTTGATCAGAAGTCCCAAAATTTCTATAGCAATGGGATCATGTCCCTACCTACAAGATGGCAAAAAGTTATCAAAAAAAATGGTACCTACATACTTTAGTTAAATGTAAATAAACTATATTAAAAAATGTTTTGAATTTTCTTAAAAAATGCGAAGAAACATTTTCCCCAACCTATTAGTTAAGAAAAAGATTTGGCAGATGATGATGAACAACTGTAATAGTCTCATGGCGTCGGAAAACAGTGTGGGGAAGGTGCGAGAGAGTCAAAGATACGGGAATATTAATTATAGGCTATCCCAAGATAATCTCTTGGTATAATTTCCAACTTTTACCTGGGCGAAGTCGCTGAGAGAAGCTGTCATATCATAAACCAAAAAGTTTTATTCAAATAAAAAGTATAGAGTCGGCTTTGTTTTTTTATTGGCAGAGTAAGTTAGATTGTTATATGTATTTCTTTATTCTAATGATAGTACTACATAGTACAAACCTAGCGAATTAGGGCGCCATATAAAATCTCACTGACTGTAGTTTTATAGTTTTATTTTACTCGCCACTGATTTGATGCTATTAAGTTAGTGTAAAACGTACAGCGTTTATCTTGCTACGTAGTACACGGCGCGTGGTGTTGGCCGCTGAATATTTCAGGTAAAATGCGTTAAAATGTTGCATTGCTTCGACTTGTCACGTCGCGCCGCTAGTGTCAAATAAAATAACAGATTATCGAGCAGAGGCCCGTGCATGGAATAACAAACCGCTAATGGCTAGAAGCGCTTTCGTCTAACAAAATTTGTTATTTGTTCGATCCGTGAACTCTGAAGCATTTTATAAGCATTTACTTCTTCTACGTAAGTACCTATAGAGAGTGAATGCACTAATATCTGACTATTAAACCTTCGTTTGATAATTTAGCTTGTTATACGGTGAAAGGTACTCGCGAAGAAAGAACTTTTGGAAAGCTAAACGATTCGCGAAAAGTCAGGTCAAAAAAAAATCGATTTGAATGGCCATATTGCATGAAAATCTAATGTTCATTGTTGCCATTTTATTTTCAGCGGTCACCAGTGAAATATCTTTAGCAGAAAACGAGGCGAGGTGCCCGACAGTTTTTTGCCCCCTAAAATACAAAGAAGGCGAATTTCCACATAAACTTCATCCCCTATTTAATTCCATTAAATGATAAATAAATAAGTATACACTACAATTTCTTTTTCAGATTCTTTAAGGGGACTGTTTATGAATGTTAACATAATGATGGTGGTTGGTCAATATATCTTTGACAACATCGTGTACCTACGTTAGGAATAATCTAGCTAGATACATCTTTTTTAATAAATTAGGCGACAGGCACATCATTATGCCACTAGAAATAGGAACCAAGGGTTTCGTGGTGTACTATTTAAAATGTTATAATAAAATACCTCTGAGGAGGTTTATTAGAACTAAATGAAACAAAATTTAAATCTTGTATTAAACGCACACTTTGCAGGCAAATATTATAAGTTGCTAGATTACATTGAAGACAAAAATGCTTGGCTCAATATGCTGGTCCTGCTCCACAGCCACTAGGACGTACAAATGAATATTTTAGCAGTTGTGCGACCCGCTGAATATTGTACTATTTTAAGACATAATATTTTCATTGTATAGACTCCATTAACTAAGCATCAATTGTATAATTTCATGCATTAACGGCCCAGGTGTGAGTATTGTGTCCCATAAACAATAATTTTCTTTGTCTTGAATGTCATGCTCACTCAAAAGTCTGGCTGATGGTGGCGCATGTTCGATCATTCAACACCCTTCAAAGTGGTTGAGTCGAATGGTGAACTCTGAATGGTTCCGCTCACGCACATGATTACTTTATTTTTATTGTTGAGAAATCATCAAATGACTCCTTCCGCTCTGGGTGGAACGGGAGGGAGTGTCAGACTCTTACTGACTAAAACCCATCCATGCTCTTCCTAGTGCCCTTTGCGTTCCAGGGCCGCGGTGACTCTTTCGAACAAAATCCGCAACCATGGTATGCTCTGGCCCTAATGAGCCCCGTCTACTATGCTGACATCTCTTTGAGGCGCATGTGGAACACAACGCACCGTGTCGATCCGCGTTGTGTCCAACGGGCCTGGCATTGATCGGACCGCGAGCCACCCAACGCTCGCCGTCCGCAGGTCACCTACGGTGGCTAGAATTCGCCCTGCAACTTCCGACGCCCAGGGCGTCTCCATATGTGGTGGCAGTTGGGGCATGAGGTTTGTCTGTCCCTCACGCGGCCAGCCTCTTCCTCCACTAGAATTACTGCTTGGCAGAAAGAGGTGACGGCTTCTCATGCCTCCTCGCTCTGGACCATGGATTAAACCAGGGCCGGACGTGAGAGGCGCATCATGTGCGTGAGCGAGTGCCTTCAGCTAGGACTGGTTATCTCTTAGTTACCGCGGTTTATTTAATCATTTGTTCTTTGAATTGTTGCTCCGGACGCTTGATCGTGACATCGTTCTCACATATATTTTTGAAGGTATAATTTTATGAACGGATGATGTAACCATACGAGTATCATTGTAAAAAGTATTGATTTAAAAAAGAGTCCGTGGAGTTTTTGCACGTTCTTTTCTATAGAGATCTGTAGTCTGCATTGGCATCAATGCCGCTACAGTTACGGTGGAGATTCTGCCACAAAAAATCAGCGCAGAGTTTACCGTGCGATTAGAACATATACAAAGCCCGAATATAAACTGTCGGACAGTTGCCCACCAGACACAATAACCGTCTGGTCGGAGGATCCTCCCTTTTCAATGGAGGTATGCGGGACACTACCTCTACCACTACCACTGCCTCTATACTGGTGATACTCGACATTGAACGTCAGCGCAACCTTCGTGCAGCCACCTCATCATGACGTCATTATCACTTCCTTCTCAAGCTCTCGAGCAGCGAGTCATACAGCCAGCCAGTACCTACCCACGGCTTCTGCGGGTATCCTGACCACCAGCATGCAGCGGACGCGCATTCCTGGTTCAGCATTGTCAGCCTCAATCATCAACCTCATTGGCGACCTTGGTAAGCACACTGCACCTTCAGCCAGTCACATGAAGAGTTTGAAGAACCTCTCCTGGTCGACACCAGTCACGTTACTATGTCGCACTGCTCCGATCCACGAAAGCCAGCTGCAGCACGAATTCCATCTAAAATTTTAAAATCTCGTAATACCTACATAAGCAATTCGATAACTTTTCTTGAAATAATATGAAGAACTTTTAATTATTTAATCTCTGATGAAACACTTTTAACCCAATTTTCGTGCAATTAAATAATTCATCATATTAACAAAATATTAATAATAATATTCGTTATAATTTACAACAATCATTCATCATGAACCTTGAAAAGTTAACGCTTGAAACAACAACAAACAGCACAACTATTTGAAATGGTTTCAAATGAGCGCCTGACAAGAGAGTTTGTCGTTTGGGTTTTTTTTCCGCTCTGGGTGGAGCGGCAGGGAGTGTCAGACTTTTACTGACTAAAACCCACCCATGCTCCTCCTAGTGCCTTTTGCGTTCCAGGGCCGCGGTAACTCTTTCGAACAAAATCCGCGACCCTAGATAATCTACTAGTTTTCTTTACCACGCTGCGGAATTAGCGTTAAGCGTGAGCTTGCTATTTTGTCTACCATTTTACTAACGTTAACGTTCAGTCTGTAGAGTGTGCGGAAAAACGTACGGATGTATTTTGTCTAGGCCTGCTGGACATCGTTGTCGACGGTGTCGAACGCCTTCCATTGTATTTCCCATCGACAGTAATGACGAATTTACAAAAAAAACTGTCATTTCCTTTTGAATTTTCCTACTTTATAATTTTTATTTATAAAACGACGTCGAAAAAGTCGATACTTTTTCGACGTCGTTTTTTACGACTGTGAAAATGGTAAGGGAAGGAGTGCACTATCATCTCGATGATGATAGTGCACTCCTTGTATCATAGTGCACACCCCACTCCCCTTACCATTTTCACAGTTTCGTACCTGGATTGGCGAGATTAATATATTAAACTGCATAACAACTCAACGGTCGCGGGCGACATACTGTAGGCAGTATAAAATTACTCAACCAAGTGTCTACCCGCGATTTTGTATCGAGCCATTGCCTCGTAAACAAACATCTATTCAACGAAGGCGCAACAGACAGTTACTAGAATGAAAAAAAACTCGACTGTATGTAAATAAAAGGGAGGCTAGAGCAAGCACAGGGTAGTATAAAAATCAGGAATATATTCATGTTAAAAGGTAAACTACCTACCTACTACTAGTAGGTCGGGCAAGGAAAGGGCGAGTCCAGTTTTATGTATACATTGCAGCGCTATTCAAAACAATGTTCATTTTAAATTTTGGCGTAAAAATCATTCTGTGTAGGCTTATCCATACGTTCCAGTTAAGTGTCAGGTATTGACTATGATAATTATGGCAAATTAATACCGGTCTTTGCTGCAAGGCAGCGTTGTAGGCTTTCGGATAAATGTATCTACCAGGGCAGCGGGTATATTTCAGGGTCAACCTTTTGCTCTCGCTCAATTTGTAAGTTACCGCGCCGTTACCTTTTATTAGATACCTATATTTTAACATTTGGTCAGTACCTACCTACTCGTTTTCTCAGCTAAATTTTGAATTCAAAGTTTGAAGGCGGCATATACTATACACCTACTTTTTTAGATATGGATGTGCAATTTTTCTGGGACATCGATCCCGCTTGGTAAAGCCCCAAACAAAGAGTGTGCGGCAGCCACGCTTGGTCGACCGTTTTGCCGTGCGAACCAATTTAAACGTTATGCTCGGATTGGACATGCAGCGTTGGTCTGGTCGCTTCTGTTTTTTTTCAATCTGGTAAAGTCACTGATGCGTTTTGCTTGCGGCTTAGTTGGCACCAAATAGATCCTACGACACCAAAATATTTGACATTCGGTAATCTGATTCTCTATGACACGAAGTAATAATACTAAAGTTCTCACAAGACAGTCATTAACAAAAGGATTTACTTTCTTATTATGATTTAGATTTATTAAAACCGTTTTATAAAACATAAGGAATTAACATAATTGTGTAACAATATTATAAAACCTGGCACATTAACCACTCGTACTGGGTTTACTGCGAGGTTGTACCTCTCAGTAAACCCAGTAGGAGGTCGAGTGACTGATTCGGTGGTGTGGACCATTGACAAGTGCGGAATGTTCAAAATTAACAACTCAGGAACTCACTACACTTGCGGTCAACCACAGATTCATACGGCAGACAAATCTGCGTCACCATACCTTGCACGTGTCTTATATGTCAATATTGGAAATTCAGCTATCTTGTATGGACATATAATATGTTAAGCACAGGCCAGAAAGGGAAATTATTCTCTTTCCCGTTGGCATGAGATCAGGAGGCTGGTTTAGCTTGGCCCTCTCACAAACTGTGTTGGAATTAATGCTGTTAGTATCTAATTACATAAACTACAGGTTCTAAGCCAGACCAAGGCACCAACTGTCTTAATGACTTTCCGCTAATTTCTACTAGAGCTTATAAAAAGTTATTTGGAAAATAAGCTCCGCATTCTGCGACTTTCGTTCTCGATCAGAGTTGAAATAAAATGTTACAACAAATTACAAACAATCGTTCTTTCTCGCAATGGACGTAACATAAAGAAATAGAGTGAATTTCTTTTCTATTAAGGTTTTTCTTTTAGGATACGGTCTCCCTTGTAATCGCCATAAACCAACAGACCTTTGTTACTTGATGCTCAGAGCGCAGGTGGCGTTCTGTTGTAAATTACCTATTCGCTCAAAAATACGTCACTCGGCCTAAATTACTCTTGTTTATATGTAACACATAAATTTTCTCTACGCTTGCTACAAGGGAAACTTTTCGTAGGTTTAGAAGTGCAGTGGAAGTACGAAATTGTTGTTTCATTAAAAAAAACTTATTGTAAAAAATAAAATAAAACCCACTTCCAACTAAAGAACACTACAAAATATATACTAGTTTAATTTTTCGGAAACTGGTCATTCTGGTTTTGTTTCTTCGTTTTTTGACACCGACTTCCGAAATTAAAGTTACTCGTAGGATAACTAGGTATCAAAATATTATATTTTTTTCGTTGTATTGTTTTATTCAGAAGTTGGCTTTATTTTTAGGGTTCCTAACTTCTGTATGGAAAATGGAACCCTTATAGGATTACTCGATTGTCTGTCTGTCCGTCTGTCACAGCCGATTTTCTCCGAATCTTGCTACACATACGTATTTAAACCTTCTGTGACACACATATACGGACGCGTAACGAAAATAAATAAAATTGTATGGAAAATTAAAAAAATAGTTTTTACAACTGTACCATTTTTATATGATTAATTATTAGCCTTTATTGCCAACACGATACATAATTTAACGTTTCATAGTTCATTATTTAACATGCAATTAATCAATAATATTTACATAACATATAACATTGAATATTAAATTGACATTATTAATATTACAATTACAATTATTAAGACTATTGCTATATACACACTTAAATAAAAGACTCTTAACTAAAACTAAAAATAATCTAAAACATGGAGTCGAAATATTCCTCCGCATCGCAGGCCACTGGTAATGTACCCAAAAGGCTGGCAGCATTGCCACGTTTTATGGCAATGCTTATCCTTTGTCCGAGGTAAATACCAGCCCTAGGGTCACGCGAAGTGTCAGCTAAGCGTCTTGACAGATCTTTAAACAAGTAATGAGCACTTGGACCCCACGAACCGAGAGTTTCAACCCCAAACGGCTCGAAAATAAAACTACCAACAAGGTTATTATATTTCCGCCGCTTAAGGTTCTCCGCAGCCGCAGCGGCAGCGCCAGCACAGCACGAAGAGCTAGGAAGATGGGATGGCGCAAGAGTATCGACACAAGTAGCGTCCCACACTAATGGCCTACCCATCTTCCATGGAAATAACGACATGCCGTCCGGTCTGTTGCCATCGTCGCGTGCCAGGCCATTGGGTTCTAATACAGCCGGAACGCCGACGGTGACAAGAGCTCGTCGGATCGGATGATGTCGTTAATATTCGCGTGCCGCGCTACGCGACCCGCGCCACAACTCCTTGTTGTTCTCCTCATCGCTGCCACTGTGGCAAAGCTGCCAAGACGCAGGGAAGCAGCGAGGGGGAAAGTAGTATCGTCGAGCAAAGTGCCTATGTTCGACGACGGTAGTACGTGAAGCCAGAGTCCCGACTCCCATTGACACACAGTCAGCAGGCGAGCACGCTCAGCAGCAGGACCAGATGTGGCCAAAAGGTTATTCTGAACCTCTCTGCAGAGTGGCTCGTCCCACCGTCTCTGGGACGATGGGTAGTCGGGTGGATTTAGATTCGGGCAAGCGAGTCTCCAGCATCCATAGCCTCAGTGAAGCAAGGCACATCAAAACTAGTCAGTGAGGAAGCTAGGATATTCCTGACTAATTTCTCAGTGCCATGAACCGAAGATATGAAAGCCGGTAAACTGATACTAGTAATTTTGCGGACGCCGAGGCCTCCCATAAGGATGGGAAGAGTAGCTTGTGCCCAAGCTCGGTCGTCCATGGCCACATTGAAAAGTGATGTAAGTGTATGACGGATGATTTGGTCCATCTTTTCCAAGAGGTTAGTGTGCTTCCATAAATGGGAAGCACGATGAAAGTAAGTTAATTTAGGTCCGAAACAGCAGTATCGAATTAAGGTGATTGCCGAATGCATGTTAATTTTCAGGAATCTTTCCGAAATGTCATTAAAATTTTGTATTTCCTCCTCAACAAAATTGGGATTGCTCAAAAATGGGAGACCCAAGAAGGCGAAGAGAGCTTTTTTCAATAACTTTGATTTCTGGAGCTATAGCGTTGAATTTTGGAAGTCAGTTATTGCTCGGTACTCTCGGATAAGAATAATTCACACTTCGAAAGATTGAGATTTAGTCCTATTATTATTATTATTATTTATTTATTTACTCAAGTAACTAAGACTCATTTGTTAGTAAAAGAATTAATCTATGTTAGTAATTATAAAAATATACACATAGCAGCTGCACTGTCCGACACATCAACGCGGCTGCTCCATTCCATGAGAAATGGCGCAGCAGCGATTCAGGTACGGACAGTCCAGCCTGCTCGAAATTAGAGACAGGATACTGTTGCCGCTGCCCCACACCACACGCACCAGGGACGCACAGCGCTTACGCATAGTGGCAAAGAAACAATCCACACGCGCGTCCGCGAACATCCCCGATGCGCTGCAGTAGTGAGGCAGCCCCAACAGCACCCTGAACGCATTGTTGTACTGCACGCGGAGGGCATTGTACGATTTTTGAGTATATCTAGCCCACAGGCTGCTCGTGTAAAACGCAGTGCAGTACGCTCTGAAAAGAGTAATCTTGACGCTTACCGAACAACGAGCAAACCTGCGAGCCAGCATGTTCGCTCTAACCGACAAGGCCCTCCGCGCCCGCTCAATGTCTTCATCGTCCCTGAGATCAGGGGTAAGTATGTGGCCAAGATACTTAAACTTGTATGCCCTCTCTAACGGCATACCATTAAGGTAAACTGGTGGTACATAAGCAGGATACCTACCCCCGACCCCAAACACCATGAACTCACTTTTCTTACTATTATAAATTAAGCCATGTGTGTCGGCATACTCCTCACAAATGGCTACAAGTTTTCTAAGGCCACAGACTGACGCACTCAGCAGCACCATGTCGTCTGCGTAGCTGATATTATTAACGCAGACTCCATCTATATGACAACCGACCTTGATGCTGCTGAGCCTGCCAATCAACCCGTCGACATATAGGTTAAAGAGCGTTGGTGAGCTCAAACCCCCCTGTCTCACCCCGCACTCCGACCCATATGGATCAGACAAAGCCCCCGCCCATCGCACATTGTTGACCTGGTTTCTATACCAAAATTTTAAAATGTTGATTACTTCAGGTGGAACATTAGCTTTTTTAAGTTTATCCCACAGGATATCATAAGAAACCAGGTCAAATGCTTTAGACAGGTCCAGGAAGCAGGCGTAAACAGGAGTGCTGCGGTCGGTGTAGTATGTGACAGCATGCTTAAGAGACAACACAGCGCTTTCCGTTGATAGTCCAGGTCTAAACCAGAACTGGTTATCTTGAGGAGTAATAAACTTATTTAATTGTCTATTAAGCACACCGTCAAACACCTTGGATAAAACAGAATCTACAACTATAGAATAGAGTTGATTTTTTTAAACTTGTAAATCATCTAAAACTGTGTCAACATCACCTCCTAGGGTTCCATCATCTAGATTCCAAACATTAAATTTGGAATTTAGCTGTCGAATGATTTGGTGAATGGCTAAGCTAAAGATCACTGGCCCGAGGGGATCACCTTGTTGACAGTCAACAGCGAATTCCAGAAGGTTGTCCTGATATAGTAATTAGATGGAAGTCTATAACATTGCCAAATAAACTAAAAAAATTGTGGTACTTCTTTTTTAATTTCTGCCAGCAAGGTGTTCCCTATTAACTGAATTGAACGCATTTTTGACGTCAAACTTCAGGATGACCTCTTCTTTACCAGAATTTATATAGGTCGACAGTGCGTATACGGCAGCCTCACAGCCCCCTTTGGAGCCGTAACCTAGCTGCAGGGGCTGATTTTTTTTCGAAATATCCTCACTATAAAATTTACAACAAAGTTTGGCTTCCAAACGACGGTATGTAGATCCCACGGCAATGGGACGAATGCCGCCATCTCTCTTGCGCAGGGCACATATATTGGCCCCGTATAAAATGTCGATGACGGCCTCGTTCACCTTCCGGCCTCTTTGTTATGAATGTAGGGGTCCATTCTGTTATGTCTTTCGTCCATTTATTTCTATTCTCTCTCATCATATGGCCTACCCACCTCCATTTGAGTTTTTTGGTTTCGACTACATCTTCAATTTTCGTAGTTTGTCTTAAATCTACAGCTTTCTTGCTGTCTCTTTTTGTGTAACCCAGTATTATCCTCTCCATGGCTCTTTGGCATGTAACCAGCTTTTATTTTTGTGTGTTTGCCCAGGTTTGGCACCCATGGGTAAGAATTGGTAATTATGCCTATATTAATTTGTATACATTTTCCTTTTTTATTGCAATGTCATATTGATTACCTTTTAGCACTTCTTTGAGGGACCAAAATCTCTTCTAAGCATTGGGTACCCGTCTTTCTATGTCTGAATCCATTTGGTTGTTGAAGGCAATAAGTTGGCCCAAGTATTTGTAGGAATATACATATTCTATTTTCTTCCTCATCCACTGAGATACTTATTTCGGATCCGTTTGTTACTATCTTGGTCTTTGTTTCGTTTATTTTTAGTCCCACCTTTTTGCTTTCACATGATAAATCTTGGAGCATGTTTTTTATACTTTAACATATGATATATGACATATGGTAAAAACGGGACCCTATTATTTAGGCTCCGCTGTCCGTCCGCCCGTCTGTTACCGGGCTGCATCTCATGAACCGTGATAGCTAGACAGTTGAAATTTTCTCAGATGATGTATTTCTGTTGCTGCTATAACAACAAATACTTAAAACAGAATAAAATAAATATTTAAGTGGGGCTCCCATACAACAAACGTAATTTTTTTTGCCGTTTTTTTATAGATAATGGTACGGAATCCTCCGTGCGCGAGTCCGACTCGCACTTGGCCGGGTTTTTTTATAGATAATGGTACGGAACCCTTCGTACGCGAGTCCAACTCACACTTGGCTGGTTTTTTAGTATAAACATTTAGTTTTTCACTTTTTAGTGTTGGATTCCCAAAAGTAAAACTAAATTGTGAGCAAGTTCTATAGTATACCTACATATGTATCAATAAGCCACTTGCTTGCGTTACACTTACACGTATTAGTCCATAATTATCTTGAAAACTGCAGAACTGATTTAAATGAAGCCTGCTGTTTCCTAACTTGAAGTAATGTAAGCTAATAAAAACAATGGCCACAATCCAACTTATGGTTCTGGAGTAATGCGTGGACATACAGACATACAGCTTGTTTAGAAGCCCTCATCTACACTAATATTATAAAGAGGAAAGATTTGTTTGTTTGAAATGAATAGGCTCCGAAACTACTGGACCGATTTGAAAAATTGCAAAGCAAAACCCATGGTGCAATAAAAATGGTGATTTTAGTATCATTATATAAATCCTTATCCATTTAAATGGTTTGATAATTAAGGCTGATTATGACCGTGTAAATTACACTTTAAATTATTCAAATCGGACCTTTCGTTCAAAAGTTACGACGGTAATAAACATGCTCGAAGTAAGAAAAATGTCGCGGCTTGAGCGAAGTGGGGAGAATCGTATCAGTGCTTGGTCCGATGAAGTTGAAACACCATGGCATTTAAATAATTTCGATAAAACAATAAGAATAACAAATATTTGGATTTTTCGAAAATAAACTATATACATAATAAGGAGTGAAGCAGGGTTGATAAGATTTTAGGGGAGGACATAATTGCTTGCTTCAGTTTACGTCGGAATGCTATGAACAAACTAAAAGCGGGATAATTGAAACAGATGTACCTAACAATTTTTGCATAATCAAACCCTGACGGGTGTAACGGGGTGAACAGTTGCGCTGAACCTGGGCTCGAGACAAGTGAGATTCTGTCAACGGTGGCGTGGCGTAGGCGATTGTCAATACGTCAAAAATGTATAGGATTGACAGATACTATCGAAATGTCACGTGACCAAATTCCTACATTTTGGCATTTCGACAGTCGCATTCGTTAATTAAATGGTACATTGTCGAGGGCCTCCTGAGACCATAGAATAAGTAGAAATGGCTAAGTAATTAATGAAAATTCGTTGTGCTTAATTTTCTAAAACTAACCTTTTATAGGGGGCGTTGAAGATTGTGGAGTACCTACTAAATCCACGCGGACGAAGTCACTGGCGTAGTGCTAGTATATTATAATGATGATGATTAATATGTGTATACATTGAAATTCAAATTATATTACAAACATACGTGTCGAATAAACCGTCCGTTTTTGAAGACGGGTAATTAAATAATCCAGTTATTATACTTACTACTGATCTACAAAATCAATGAATGCGTAATTCCGAAATACTGTTTTGGCAACCCGAACAATATTAGCAAAATTTGAATGACTCATTACCTGGATCGGCCGGCAACAAGCCTATAAGGGATTTTCATCCCGGGATATTAAAAACTTTTCCGTGTGCGGTACCGTGCGCTTAGCTGGTTATTAAATGGAACAAAAGTACTCATATAATCATGCTGTTAAATTAGATATTGCGGAGACGATAAGCCTAAATATTTCGTTAAAAAACATCAGTGTGTACCACGTTATTACTCCACCATATTTGGTGATTTAAATGCCAAAAAAACACTACAAAGTATAAAATAACTTATTTAAAAAAATACAACAGACTTCCAATAAAACATTTCTTTTAGCATTGTTGTATTTTTTTTTTAAATAAATAATTTTACATACTTAAATAAAAAAGTTTTTTTATTTTTCACTTTTTAGTGAAGATCTAGATTTTAATGATTAGGTAAGATTTAATTTTAATTTTTAAGTTGAGGAAACATTCAATATCCAATGCAAATGCAATATAGCTATAACTAACCCAACGCAAAAATAATCATCAAAATCAGTTAATAAACAATAAAGTTAAGTGTGCCCGAATAGACAATCCTAAAAACATGCAAATTCAGGTTCATCACGCAGACTCATCATCTTCCTGCCCTTATCCCGTGTTACTGGGGGTCGGTCGGCGCAACACGGATTTTCTTCCATTCTGTCCTCTCAGCCATCACATCTTTTCTTTGGCCTCCGTCTCCCTCTCCATCCATCCACATTTATATTCATAACCCTTTTTATTACATGCGTTTCATACCTCCTCTTCACATAACCATACCAAGACAAGCGGTTCCCTTTCAATTTTTCCGTCACTGGCGCCACTTTTAAACTACCGCTATTGTACTCATATCTCACTTTATCCATTCTCGTTACTCCACCCACACATCCATCTCAACATTCGCACCTCCGCTACATGCAATCTATTTTCATCCGTCTTTTTCACAGCCAAACATTCAGATCCATACGGTACGACAGGTCTTATCACGGAGTTATAGATTTTCCCCTTCAACTTGAGGGGCATCCGTGGGTCGTTCCAGTGACCTGGCGCCATTTCATCCATCCTGAGTTGATCCGGTGCATTACATCTCGGTCTATATCGCCATCCCCCTGGACCAGCTACCCGAGGTACCGAAAGTCGGAGCAGATCGGTATAGGCGTTCCGGTGAGAGCTATAGCATGGGACTGCAGACACAGCTGAAATCGCAGAAAAGGTATTCTGTTGGACCTCGAGACCGCTTCCGGCAACCAGCGTAATGTCATCAACAAACAGCATACACCGGGGAGCTTATTCCTGGATATCCAAAGTCAGAATGTCCATATTATCATCAGAAAGAGGTGAATGCTAAGGGCCGACCCTTGGTGCTATCCTACTGACACACTGAATTTGTCAGTTGTACCCACTGCAGACCGGACTTGGATATCGGATCAACTGCACATACTTCCCAGGCACACCTTTCTCGTTAAGGGCCCACCACAAAACCTCACGAGGTACCCGGTCAAATGCCGGCACAGATGTCGGATAGCGTAAATAGCATCCGTTGTATCCCGACCAGGCATAAAACCGAACTGGTTTTGTGAGATTTCACTCTGTTCTCTCAGCCGCCTTTCAATAACTTTTTCCTAAGCTTTACTATGTGACATTAGCTTTATTTCTCTATGGGTGTTGCACTCCAGAACATTACCTTTGTTCTTGAAGATGGGCACCAACGAACTGTTGCACCACTCATTCACTCACTTTTTTTTACATAACATATTATTATAACAATTACAATTATTAATATATATTATTTCTACTACTTAGTTGATATTATACCTATTAATAGATATATCGTAGTTATTGGGCGTCGGCGTGTCTTTGCGACACGAAGGCCTCCTCTCCAGCTTTTTCCATTCTGCTCTTGTTTGAGATATTATGTGCCTTAATGAAACCCGCATGCTTTTTTATGTCATCAGAACCACGTTTTCTTTCAGCAGCAACTTATTTAAGACTAGCTAACCACGTCCATCCATCTAATCTACCCGTTATGACTTCAAAACGGGCCACGCGCAGAGTAGGGTTCCGTAGTTGCAACTATTACTAGTTAACTTGTAAAGCCTACTTAGCTGTGATAGTTTTCCTTTTAAATTTGTTATATTTGTCGCAGCCAACTAGTTTAATCAGCCGTTTCATGAAAAGCCTAGCATTTTCATTGAACTGCGCCGTTTAATCAGCGATATAAGTTACAATGGGCGAGTCATTTACCGATATTGAACCAAAGATTTCCGCTTAGGTCGCTAAAAATCGACGCAGTTAAATGAAAAGGCTAGGCCACTAAACCATTAAACTAGTTTGCTGCGACATATTATTAATATTTTATTTCAGACATCTGTTTTTTATATTTATGTACTGTATTTTGTATGGAAAAAATACAATACATAAATATAAAAAACTATGCTATTACATTCAAAAATAATAACTTATAAACTAGGACACACGAAGTGACGGCGTCGAGTTATGTTGCCAGCCGCGAAAACGTCGGTAAACTACACCCTTCGGCCAAAACTCTTCCTAGTCGAGAATACAAGTGAGTGATGTGTACCTATATGTATATACTATTATCATTAATTTTTTCACATCTCCAAAATCAACCGTTTAGCTGGCAGAGGCCACACACTTGACTCTAAAAAAAATAGAAGAGTAAAATGGACGACCTTTTAAACGACCTATCTAACAACACCCCTACCATGAGACAGACAATAAAAAACAATCATCACTACTTACGTGCTACCCTAAAAAATAAAAGAATTTATTTTACCACTTTGTCGGCGTGATTAATATACAGGGTGATTTTTTGAAGTATGCATGGATGGCCAAATCCGAAACTATGAGTAATATGGAAAAACACTGAAAGAAATCTCCAGGCCGATTTTGATAAAAACTAAAACTGCATCATTGGATTTTTGTGAAATCGGTTTTCCTAGCCAGGAATCGAACCGGTTGATTTTGATAAAAAACAAAACCTGTATTATTACACCATCCGGAATTGTCGCTAGTAGGTAAGGATCAAGTTCTGGGAAGTAATACAACACGGCAAACTAAAGGAAAGAACTAATTTTTAGCAAAATACTTTTTGTTAAAAATAAATAAAATAAAACTTTTTTTCATTTTCAAAAGGAAAAGTATTGATAATTTTTCAAAAATCTATTATGCAGTTTTAGTTGTCATCAAAATCAGGCTCGAGAATCTACAACTGCATCATTGATTTTTTGGAATAATATCAGTTAAATACCGTTTGCACTTTTTTATTTTTTATTGAAAGGCACACGTTGACTACTTATCTCACCTGATCGTAAGCGATGATGTGGTAGAAGATGGAGCACGCTTGCCTAGAAGTAACCTATTCACTCTTGATTTAAAGACTCCCAGGTTGTAGCTATCAGGAAATATAGACTCTGTCAGGGAATTCAACCCCTTAGCTGTACGCACAATGAATGTTTCCCATAACGTTTTGTGCGTGTGGGTAGGATGCTCGCCATGTACTGGTGGCGCATCCCCGTAAATCTTGTGGTCCGATGATGGAACGGACTTGGCGGAATTAAACTATGCAATTCCATCGCACACTTCCCAAAATGCAACCGATAGAAAACCGACAGGCTAGCAACTCGGCGTCGATGCTCAAGACTTCGAAGATTAGACTTGACGAACCTCTTGTTGGGTATACCTAGTCAGAAATTAAAAAGTAATTAATGAAATATGAGCGCTTTCCTTTAGTTTGCCATATTATAATATGTTATTTCTTCCCATAATTTTATCCTTATTAGCGATACTTTTGGATGGTTTGATAATAAAAGGTTGATCCGATTCGTGGCAAGGAAAACCAATTCTTCAAAAATCCAATGACGCAGTTTTAGTTTTCATCTTAATCGGGCTCGAGACTCCTTTAATTTTTCACGATTTCTGTTTTTTGATATTCCTCATAGTTTCAGATTTGGCCATTCAGGCACATTTTAAAAATTCACCCTGTATACCCATTCCAAATTCCAACTTTCTCGTGCTAAGCGTCTCTGAGCTAAACCGCGGACAGACAGATGGACATGGCGAAACTAAAAGGGTTCTGGAATCCTAAAAACGGTACAATTCTGACAATACTTATAACATACATAAGGGTCGAATTGATAACCTCCATTTTTCGTAGTCGGTGAAAAATAGCTATTTTTATAGTAAATTTGAATCCTGAATTTTGATGTAGTTCCTGAATTTCATGATGTAATACGCAACACTTCGTCGATTCATCTGATGTGTCATAATTACTTATGTCAAAAACTTGTCCTGCACAGTGGTTATGACAAGGTGAAAGATGAAAGAAAAGGCCTTTTGTCCTATCCAGTATTAATTTGTAGCAAATATTAAAATGTAACCTCACTTTTTCACAGCCTGGCACATGTGTAAAACCTTGCTTGCCTACTCGGAGAGTATGCGCAGCTTTATCTGATCCCTGACCATCTCCTTTTCCCCCCTATTCCATTTCCTCGTAATAAACGTTTACTTCTCCACATGCATTATGCTCACAGCCAAATTGTGAAACTTTTTCCCATCAGCCTTTAAAGCATTTAGCTTATACCTGCTTTTAAGCCTCAAGAAGGTTAAGTACGACTTTATCTTCCGACGTATAAGAATGCAGCTTAATTATTTAAATTTTAATACAAGCTGAAAGTTGACGGTTTTCAAATCCTGTCGACGTCGTAACAGAAACTTTAGAACAAAAAGCGGATTAACCTCTGTGAAGTTCAGAGATAGGTGTAAAGCCGTGCATTCGCGTTGGATTAAATTATTCACTGCAGGCGGGTGTGACATCGCGGTCCGGACGACGCACGACGTAAATTGCAGCCGAGCACTGACATTGTTAGCTCTCACTTCTTTTTTTCCAAATGGAAGCCTCTACAGTAACCAAACGAAAAAAATACACGTTCATCTAAACTTAGCCTTGCCGTTACCTTGTATTTCGCACGATAGGGAGAAACGCATTTTAGGAAGGAAGATTTACCGAAAACTAGTACCTATTTGATTACTAGTTGTCTATGTCTACTAGGTGTCACAGTTCTACAAAAAAACAATGAGTTCGTGAAGAGTGAAAGTCGATAGTTATGGGACGATTTGGAAGGTAAGTAGGTATATTATTATAAAAGTAGGTAATTTAAAAAATTAAACTGCCTTCGGAACTGTAGTTAGCTTAATTATAAATTAACCAAAAAGGGAGAAATAAAAGATTAAGATCGGTGCCAGGCACCGACCTCAAAAAAATAGTTGGAATATTTACTTTTGCTTTATATAATCAACAATAGGGATGATTCCTGTTAAAAAAATATGATTCTAATTAGTCCGTCAGTTAGATTGTCGAAAAATATCGGACACGTACTTTTTGTTTCATCAAATCAATAAAAAAAGACGAAGATAAAACGCATCAAAGAGGGGGTTTTGAGGTCACGTGTACGTAAAAAGTGTACTTATAAGTGACGTAACACGAGTTTTCAAAGTTCTGTATCGATTTTAATTTTTTGTTTACGTGAAAAAAGAAAAAATACGTGTCTAATATTTTTGGGAAATCTATCTGACGAACTAATTAGATTTTTTAGTCATCTACTCTATTAAACTAACTACTACTATTATTTAGCTAGAGCTTCACTGCATTCAAACATTGAAACAACATACATAATCAAATGTTTTAGAATTACGCTGTTAAGATAACGACACATTTTCCTAGTGACTGATTCACACTTAAATCTCTATCTCAAAAACTACTAAACCGATTTTAACTAAACTTGCACTCTTCCCAAGTTGAACTATACTTAGTCCAACTTCAAAAGATTTATTGCAATTTGGTGTTTGAGATATGCGTGGGCAAGCATACAAACAATGTATGTTTAAGTGCCTAAAATATGCGGCCGACACGTACCTAAATGAACTCAATTGGGCCAAAATATGGCCGAGTTGAACCGTATTACAAGCAGAAATAATTTGATTGATTTTTAAATTAACGATTATTTCTTTAATTTAAATGAGGATTGGTTTATTTTGCGTGGCTTCTAACCTTTTAATAAAATAAGCATGTAAAAAAATGTATGAATTTCTTCTCGAGAGACTTGTATTTTCGTGAATGTGTAATCTAATAAGCCGTGTAAAACAGCAGATTTTAAATTTCAATAGATTGTAGATTTTTTCGAATTATTTGAAAGATAGTAAAGTAATTTTTAAAAACACTTTATAATAACACACACAGTGTTAAAATCTGTAATTTTTTGAAACACTAATAACATCTAAAATTTTTAACATAGCCGCGTAGTGACAGTAAGAACTTAACTTTATCAATAAAAACTTATCATTATTCGTTCCAGTTTCAAAGTATATCAGTATATAATTATTACGAATAAATTAGTAAAAAACACTAAGATAAAAAATAACTTTACACTCAATTTACGAACACAAAACTAATAATTATGATTCTTCAACACGAAAGGTTATGGTTATGATTATGAAAGATTATCTGATGAAAAAAGTTGTAGGTACATTTTACGGTAATTCAAAGTTTTGAATTCTTCAATTGATGCAAGTAGTAACTGAATTACCACGGATATTGAAGAATTCAGAATACCGTCAATTATGTCAAAATAAGACACTTGGTTTATTGAATTTCTGCGCGCTGGAAACGCTCTCTAGACCACTGTTTGGCGTGATGAAATGTGCAAGCATGCCCCGACCACAGATAGCTAAAGAGCTTCTTGTGGTTTTAAGTTAGTAAGAGTCGTACAGAACCCTTCGTTCTGACGGCCTGCCTGCATTTTTATGCAGCGTGTTTGGCAGCGCGAGCGGGGATTTCGCAAAGCAGTTAGTCGTCTTCACGGTCACCACGTAGTACATGTATACGTACATGTTAATGGCCAAATAATTAAACATTATTTTAATGTTAGTTTGGTATTAATATCAAAAGTATATTTCTTAAAAAATAAGCATTGCTTCATAAAGTACCTATATAAAGTCCGTTTATAAAGCAACCCTAAAATCCTAGATAAATAAAAATGTAGCAAAATTCTGATTTGCTGCGAGAGACGTCTGATTCGCTGATTATGTATGACGGATACGTAATCTGCGAATCAGGCGTCAGCAGCCAAAATACGTAGTTATAGTTTATTGAAAAATACTTATGTAATTTAATCTTAAATTTGTTACAAAAATCCGATGCATAAGTATGTCAATAATTTTCAACTTCGTATTTTATAATATTATGTACCTACCCTAATTGTGTGTTACTTATTCCAAATAAATAAAATTAAAATAATATTCGACGACGCCTTTTTACTTAGACTTGAACCTTATGATGCGACGCATGAAAAGCGCCACTTTCACGAAAGCAATATGCAAATAAGTTCTCGGCGAAAGAAATACATTTATAATTTCAGCCACGTTCTTAAAATTTACTTTTTAACAGCCTCTTGATATTTCTAATACGTGTCTCTTCAAAATTTTCTATACAAGCTTTGCGGAAAAAGAATGAAAGAAGAGATAAAATTCGCAAAGTTTACCTGAGCTTGTTGATGCAGGTCACGACACGAATTTATCACAGCTCTACTTCGGTACTTGGGAGGTAATTGAGTGGAACAGAGGGCCTCCGATTTCGAGCTGCACTGCTGATCATCGATCTTGCTCGTTTTCCTCGCACCAGTATGATAAGATGTCATTCTTATTCACCTCCCCGTCTCATTTGGAACTTTATTCAGGTCACATTCTTATAATGTTGAAAAATTAACAAACAGATTGAAAGCGAAGTTAAAACGAATTATTTTTATTAGCGGTCGTGCCGCCGCGTGGAACGATAATTGTCAACATTCACTGCATTCAACTAATTTCAATTCGGAGTATCTACATTTAAGTCTACTTTCCTAAAAATATTTCTAGGTATATATGTAATCGGGGTATTGTTGATTTCTTGTTGATATAGATCTTAGGCCCGTCGTTTGTAAAACATAGGTATTATGTATGAAGTATTTGTTGTTTGGTCGCATCTAGCAACCAATTCCGTGAATTCCGAGTAAAAAGATAACGTACATACTTAATTGAAATCACAAAACGGTGGTGTAAGCTCCGGCGCGATCCCATAGTGGTATGGAATAAGCGACTGTCGCAATCCATCGCTGGGCCCGCCACAATCGTGGCAAGAAAGTCAACTCTTTGAGGAGTGGTTAGAGAGGCAAGGTGCGTGAGGAAGAGGCAATCCTCACGTCCCAGTCGCCGAAGTCGGCAGTCGCCCTCCCGCTCCGCCCAGAGCGGGAGAAATCAATTGATTTTTTCACATCCAAAAGAAAATGGGTATGGTTCTAGAGTTTCAAAAGGTACTCTGAATATGAAATCCTAACATGCAAATGTCATCCCCAATTTCACCATCATATGACGAGAGTTCTGTTACAATAGTCCAATAGTAAAAATGTCCCAATTTCATTGTTACGTAGTTTAAGACCCCTGTAGATTGAACACTCGAGATGGAAGTGATTTTATAAATTCAGGGTATTTTGAAATATATACCAGACGGTTCTTGTGTCTGGTGGGCAACTGCCCAACAGTTGATATTCGGGCTTTGCATATGTTCTAATCGCACGGTAAACTCTGATATCGCGATTTAGGATTTTGTCCAGTTAGTTCGCAGCTGTCGAGATAGATGGCGCTGCGAGTCTCATTTGTTGATTCTGCTACGTTTATTTTTATGTGCGGTATTACTGTCGCCTACAAAACAATTAAAAGCCTAAATACACATGAAAATCTATCCAAATGGGGACCTGAATACACCATGTTCGGAAAAGCTACTAATATGAGGACTTTTATATGTGTGAAAACTGCGTGGAAAAACTTCCATCCAAGGACATTATATGTGTGAAGAATAACACATAAGTCCCCGCAAAGTACTTAACATATGACTGCAGTGTAAATGTAGTGTGTTAAAAATTTAAGAGAGCATACACACGTTCGGAATGTGAACATGAATTTCCGCGACCAATCCGAGGTCCACCGAGGTAGACATCAAGTTCCCCCTATTAAGGATATAGAAATGTTCAAAATCGATAGGAGAATACGTAAAAGTCCTCGGATTGAAAATTTCCTCGGATGTGCCTTCTGTATTCAGGTGCATGTCCTCGCATGGTACTTAAAACAGACACACACAGGCCATATTCTAAAACGTAAACTCCAACTCAACTCGAACTCCAACTCCAATAGAGCTTGTCATAATTGAAGTTTTTGCATTTGTTTACTCATATCTCAAGTAAAAAAACGTCAATTAGACAAGCTTTCATTGACATATTCGTGCTCATGTTGGAGTTGGAATTCGAGTTGAGTTGAGTTGGAGTTTAAATTTTGGAATATTATTATTATTCATTTATTTCAGATATATACATCCATATTGTTAGTAACACAGAAATGCTTATGAAAAACTAATGTTAGTAAAGACGAGACATGACAATAAAATAACATGACCTATTGGATACTCCAACACTCGTGTGCGCGTGTTTACTTAACTGTGTGTAGACGTATCCATCGCCCGAGCATTAGAGAATCCCACCGGTCCGACAATACGCACAGGATGCTGTTGGTACTAGCACGCATGCGTGTTAGGACGGAGGTACAACGCTTGCGCATGACTGCAGCGAAGCTGTCTACGTGGGCCTCTGCAAACATGCCCGAGGCACTGCAATACCGCGGTAGCCCCATCAGCATCCTGAATGCATTGTTGTACTGCACTCTCAGGTCACTATATGCCCTCTGCGTCAACCCACAAGCTGCATGTGTAAAATGACTGACAGTATGCCACAACGTAACTTTTACTTTTTTTGTACCACCGTGCAAACGTGCGAGCTAACATATTATATCGTACAGACAATGACCTGCGCTGACTCTCAATGTCATTTTAGGTAATAATCATAATAAAACCTATAGATAGCTATTTGTATGCATTGGGATCAAAAGAAAATGTTTGTGATAAAATAAAAACCTTAAGACCCAACGAAAGTAAAGTACCTACCAGAAGAGGAGCGTCGCTTCAATATTACTTGAAACAAGGGGATATAAAATTGAGAGTTTGTAACAAAATGTAAGTACTTAAATACTTAAGTTATTGGAGAGTGGTCGGTCAGGAGCTGGGTTAATAAATCCGATAGTGGTATGTTTGCAAGAAAAGTTCTGAGCAAATAGATAATAAAAAGAGGGAAGAGAAGAATATACTGTCACGTTAATTTTTTTGTAGAGTTTATAGAAAACGTACCAAAGCTTCCATCACACTATTGCCGCAAAGACACCGATTAATCATACTTAGAACCCATTCCCGGAGGTATGGCGGAAGTGTATAGGTCCTACACTGAAGCGAGCACAATAAAAAACCTGGTACCGTTATTTCGAACTATGTTTGATAAGATTATAAAAGAAAAAATATTGCAGCAAAAAAAGATTTGTGAGATAAGTGTCGTAAGCTACCACTCTAAACAAATATCGGAACGGTAATATAAAGATCATCAGCTGAGGAAACAAAATACAAGAGAAGAAAAAGAAAAGGATTTAAAGGAGGCAGGTGAAGGAAAATGTATTGTCTTAGAACAGAATGTCCAAGCTGTGAATGTATGTCCTATGTCCATACGTAAGAGCCAGCAGCGCTTATTACCGAAGAAAGTTAACCAACCACAATAAAAAACAGTTTATGAATATCCATACAAAAAAGTAAAATTAATGATATTGATTTTCAGAAGTCAACTCTGATACTCAGGCATCCGTTTTGTTAGTTGCATATTAGACTACCTACATGGTATGATTTTTAACTCTGAAGGCGAATTTGTAACAAAGCATGTCATTATTAAATTTGGATTGACGGTTGCACCTATGTAAATAGAGATTTTTTAAAAATTGACAACTCGTAAGAAGTTGTTGACTGCTCGTAACATGTTAGTAGTGAAGTTTTTTATTTTATTTTGTTTACTCGTAACTGTGTGTGTATTGATTATTTAATAAAAAACGTATGTGGGAAATTCATAGTTTGAAATTATATCAATAAATAATTCGATTAGCTACGAACTACTTTTTTTTTCGAATTTATAGGTACAGTATTTTCCCTCTCCTGTAAAATTTTACATATTGCAGTTATGTTGTCATTGTTGTCAATCTATGACCATCGGTATAATACAAGGATAGTCAATCAAGAGCATCCTCACATGGTACTCAAAACAAACACACCCACGTGCACTCATACACGCACATGTTTTAGTTAATCGTTTTTGTTTTTTTACCTTTCTTCCATTTGTTATAATAATAAGTTAGCACATTTTATAGGTCTATGTAAGCACACTCCTACAATACATTGTGCTAGTTTTAAAAGAGCCGGGCCTCCTAGCACAGGTATTTCTCATACTTAAAAGATTATGTAAGATTAATTGTAAAAGTTGTAAAGTTACTGAAAATAAAATTTATTATTATGTGGAAAATCATAAACTGTTTCTTAGCTCTTTGGCTACATTCAAACGGACCAAGTCAAGTCAATGTAACGTGTGATGAATACAATCTAAGGTGTAGTATTATTGATGTTATGAAGACTGGTTTTATTTCTTTCTTTATCTGCATGAACTTCCTCACTATTCTACAGGTGTTAAGAATTGCTGATTTCTGAATGAAATGTAAGTTGAGTCTTTCAGGTCTATTTGTTTGAGGCTGTGGTGGAGATGATTGGGTATGACACTTGTAGTGGAAACAACAATCACGTTTTCTTGTTCTTCTTTGAGTTCAGCGTATTTACTGATTTTCTCACATATAGTACTTTTTTGTAAGATAAGTGTCTTAGGGACGGCTATGTTCATCAGATACGTGAGTTTATTAAATTAGTCTTGAAGAGTGATATCCTGTCCATTATATTGAACGGTTCTGTCAGTTAGTATGGCGTGGTCGTAGTAGGTATAGTATGTGGGTGGTATTTTATAGAACCGTTTGTGGTACATTGGTACTAATAGTTGGTGGCCGTGGTCGTATCATAATGATATTAGTAAATAGTATGTGTGAACGACGTTGTCATTGATGGATTGCATTCATCGCATGCTCTGTACACATCCTTCGGGAGCACAGATGAGCGACAAGTCTGGAGCTGGTGGTGGATGAAGTGTGGCTCGACGAGCTGCGGCTCTTGTCAACATTTTTTCTTATTTCTCGTTCGACACTTACCTAATGGTAAGTATTTATTTTTGTCCCTAGCATTTAACTTTATTTTTTCTTTAACACGGTTGACAGCCTCGAGCCACAGATTCTGATGCTTTAATTGATATAAGTACCGTTAAAAGTAACAGACATTTGAAGACGTAGGATTCCCCGACCAGAAGAGTGATGTGCCAAGTAGCCTAATACCTGGCTGTTGAATATATTATGTACTTTTCTCACTCGTTGTTATTACGATCAAAGTGATGTATGCGGTAAGTTTTCAAAACAATCAAGCTTACACCATTTGGTTACTTTGATAAAATTATGTTTTGCTTGCGCGAAATGGTATTTCTGCGAAGTAAGATGGGTTTCTCATAAGGCAGTAATTAAAGTCACCACATCTTTCTGGGTTAGCTACTTGTTTTTTTTAAAATGCCATATAAACGAAATTTGGCGTTGCTAATTTTTTCCAACGATATTGTTTTAGGAACCCTTTTTTATTAATGACTAATATACTATTTTAGTTCACCATTTATGAATACTACTAGCGGTAGCTATGGGCATTTTAAAATAATAATCCCGGTTTTTTCCCGAAATATTTTTTTTTGTGTTTTTTACTTGTGTTCATAAAATAAATTGAAGTATCTTAATTTCAGGAATTACATTTTATCTCATTGGTAAGTTTTTAACATCACCTTATGTGGATGTTATTTAATTATAGTCATATACCTACTCGGGACAATCAATATTATATCGAATATACCCATAGGTCATGCGATGACGGGGCAGCTTCAATGAATAACTAATGCATCTAGCACGTGCCTGGGTTCCCATTACTTGACAAATTCATTTGCATTTTAAAGCGAAATCAACGAGCAATAGCCGTAGTAGTGTTGTAGCCAATCATATCGGGCGTTTTCAAAATCATCACGCTTTATGCAAATATTGAAATCCATATTTTTCGATAGGAAACAGACTCACATTGTTTTAATTTACTTAAATCAATGTCGTTCTGTATTTACTGGATTTCTTTAAGCTGCGCACTGTTTGTTTTCGGACTATCTAACTACTAACTCCATGGGAGGAAGTAAAAACACTCGATTCATCGTAAGTCGTAAATTCATTTGCTTTCCAACAACGAATAAAAGCTATTGCAAAGTTTCCCTGCATTCAAATTGAGGCTGGAAGGCTTTTTAATTCGAGTTTTGTAAAGAACAAATTCGCGGCAGAACAACTAAAACCGTGCTTAATAACAATATTTTAGTTTTCTCTTACATGATTGTACCGACATCAATGTGAGAATGGCACCTGCGATGAGAACAATATAAACCCGCTTATTTGGATGAGAGCTTTGAATAATAATGTGTGTGGCGTTACAATTAAGAAAATACCAAAGAAACGGTGGATAAACTAATATAGCAGTAGGGAGCAAGACATGTAGCGTTGATTTAGTAAACGAGGCGACAGACATATATAAATGTTACTATAAATAAGGATAAATTAGTTCAGCCAGGTTTCAGACTGGCCAAAGTAGCCACATTATTTCATAGGGTACCTACTGTTTAAAATGATATAGTAAAATTCCTCCCCATACATTAGAACTGAGTGAAACGAAATTTAAATTTTGTATAGCCAATCATATTATAAGTTGAGGGATTACATTGAAGATATAAATGCTTAGTTAAATGATGGTAATGATTATATTGATGAATGAATGCTTAGATAAGCTAATCCCATAGTCACACATTTTACACACAATCACCATCACATAACACATACCACATCATAATATTACCCATTTTTCTATTATTTATTTTTGTTTTTGTAACTGCACTTTACTTTTTATTTTTTGTTCTATTTTATTGTACTGGCCTACCTTGTATTCTACTATTGGTATCATACAATGATTTTATGTAAAACGATTTCTGAGAGATGAAATTCTGGTGACCTGCGGCCCTACCATGACGTGTTAAAGCGTGAGTCGTTCGAACGAGAAGGAGAGATGGAGCTATACACCCTATATAGCTCCATCCCGCCTTCTCGTCCGAACGATTCACGCTTTTACACGTCATGGTAGGGCCCCTGTAATACAGGTTTTTAATTACCTACCACGGGCACCAGTATTTCACGACCAATGTGATGTGTATTCTTGTTATGCCAATAAATTATTATTATTATTATGGTCCTGCTCCACAGCCACTAGGGCGCACAAATAAGCCATAACGCATTTCAAAACATTGTTGGACACGGCGAATATTGTAAGATTTTTTTTTGTATAGTCTCAATCTATGTATGCAGCATTGCATAATTTCATGCATTAGTGGTGGTATTGTGTACCTTAAAGTTAAACTATCATTTTTGGGTATGTCTTTGAATTGAATATGACCTGTCTGTTAGGAGTGTCATGCTCACTCTCAAAAGTCTCTTTGATGGTGGCGTAAGTGTTCATCATTTGGCTCCGTCAGCTGGGAATAGTTATCTCTAAACTGCCACGGTTTACTTAAATTATTTGTACTTTGAACTGTTATTGTTTTACTCCGGGCGCTTTTATCGTGCACGTCTTTATACATGGTTTTCGCACATTATATGAATTATTTCAACAAGAAAAAAAATGTAACCACAGCTTTGTAACAATTTATTGATTTTAAAGTGTGTCCGTGGAGTTTCCTGCATGTTCTTCTCCATAGAGATTTGCGCTTTGGAACGTGCAAATAGCTTCACCTCTCTGATTGACCGACCTTGACAATTCAAAAGTACCTGTCAATGGTTTAATTGAAATAAATGCTTTGAGTTTTAGTTTGCTTGTCAAATAAATGTAAATACAAACAAGTAAAAAGTTCCAAACAAATTACTTTCCAAGCAGTCTGTGGCGTTTTTGGAGTTCAATCTCATAAATTGGATGGATCAGACTACTTGAATAGTTAACTATTTTGATCATTTTAGTTGTTTATCATGCAAGTATAACTTCTTCATATAGTCCAACCGATTCTTTTTTTTATTCATAATGACAGTCTCTTCTTAGGTTGAAGATCGAACGGATTTTCCGTCACATGTTCAATCGTTTTTTGTCACAGAAATTCATTAATTATATTTACTTTTTGTTTTCATCATCAATCACTCAGTTTTAAATTGTCCAGGGTAAAATAAATAAGTGCGGTGCTATTACAGCTTACTCGTTCTGAAAGTAATAAACTAAGCTAGAGATTGTATGAAAGCAAACACGAAGTCGGTTCAATAACGGCGCGAATTGCAGACGGTTTGCCAGCTTCATCGTCACAAAAATGTCACACCAACTATGACTGTAATAAAACACAGATGTGGCCTACAATTTTATGTTAAGAAACTACATGTTCATCTTAGAAACTTAGTCGCGTGTGCAGTAGATGGGGTTAATTATTTTGAAGCCGCAAACTCTTACTGCTTGCATTTGTGTAATTTTCTTTCATATTAGAGAATCAGATCCTGAATTTCATTTTATTGACTCATGAACGTGGAGCCAAAATATTGAAGACAGACATTAAAGTAATAATGTGTGACGTCATGTGCACAAAGCACAAAGACTTAAAGAGAATTATAAATATTCCTTTAC
Organism: Melanchra persicariae; assembly: GCA_947386135.1. Classification (NCBI taxonomy): domain Eukaryota; kingdom Metazoa; phylum Arthropoda; class Insecta; order Lepidoptera; family Noctuidae; genus Melanchra; species Melanchra persicariae. Next base: position 21,721,936 of record OX376643.1, on the reverse strand, counting down.
TTTACGAGATCAAAAGTAGGCGAGTGTTGTTATTAATTGTTTATTTTCATAATTATCATCATATCAGCGGAAAGACGTCCACTGCTCCTTTCTCAAAAGTGTTTGCCATAATCGCCACGCTTAGCAGGCGGTTGGGCGATCGCAGTGTAGCTGTTGCAATGTACAGAGAATGCTGCTGCCCATTCACACTCTGGTGAGTTGAGTCCCTTAGTCGCTGTCGGAAGTGATGGGATGGTGCTATTCCTTTACGTCCGACACCATACGGAACAAAATAATACATAAAAAATAATATTATTTCAAAATTGCACACTATTAGTTCATTTATAGCCAAAAAAAGCAAGCGTAGTTGGTGCCGTAGTAATTGTAAGTTAGGTATACTGGATTATTGTGTGAGGCCGGGTTCACCCGGACTAAGAAGATTTGTCATCTGTGACGACGCTTTTATCTTGATTGCATGCCCACGACCCCGCAATTTAAAAAAATAATAATTTGATAGTCTTCACACTTTGTATAATTATAATCTCTAGCCTATTTTACTAGTGTATTACTTATTATTATTATTACTAGCCCGTACTGTCCCACTGCTGGGCAAAGGCCTCCCTCCATTCCTTCCAATGCTCACGATGTTGTGCTTCATCATTCCAATTCTTAAGGAAGACATCCAGGTCATCCCGCCATCTCCTTCGTGGTCTGCCGCGGCCTCGTCTCACTGTTTCAGGGCACCAATCCTGTAATTTACGGGCCCACAGATTGTCCGGCATGCGGCAGACATGTCCTGCCCAGTCCCATTTAAGTTGGGCAGCCTTTCGAGCCACATCAATGATTTTCGTTTTGGAGCGCAGTGTAGTGTTTCGAACGTGTTCTGTTAATTTAACACCCAGTATACTGCGCTCCATAGCACGTTGGCAAACCTTGAGTTTGGACTTTTGGATGTTAGTCAAAGACCAAGTCTGTGCACCATAGGTCAAGATGGGGAGAATACACATATCCATCAGCTTACGCTTCAGTGACATGGGCAAAGTGCCCTTAAATAGCTCCTTCATGGACCAGTAGCTTTTCCAGGCATTTTCCGTTCGTCTTGCAATTTCCTTATCTTGCCTTGCCTGGAAAGAGACTACTTGGCCCAAGTAGATGTATTCTTGAACATATTGTATATTCTCCCCGCCTATGTGTATGTTCCTTTTGGAGCTGTTGGTCATAATTTTGGTCTTCGACATGTTCATCTTCAGTCCAACCTCAAGGCTTGCATCGCTAAGGTCTTGTAGCATTTGCTCTAGTCCTGTGGCATTGTGTGTATTACTTAAAAAATATTAATCACTAGTTCTAAATACAAAATCCTTCAGTTCATAATAATATTGTTTTTAATCTTATTTCATGGGTTGTCTCTCCTTACAAATCACAGGAAACGAAAAAAATATTATATCCAGTAGCCATTTAAGCCATTCTTCGCAATATTTTTTTCAAACATTAAACATGAAATTAAAAAACGTCGTTTGATTCGCGTGAGCATTTATTGTCATTGCACTCTCGAGTCTCGCCTCCGTTACTGCTACATTTTTTTAAATATATAATTATGTTGTGGCATATATTTATATTATGTTCATAAGTGCGTACCTAGACCAAAAGTTTTCCGGATGACTTACATAGCGCAGGTTTTTATGCGAACTTTACGGTGTAGTCTCTTCGCAGCACTTCGTTATGATTAATGAGCGCATTACGTCGAGATCATAATTAAATGCCTGCTAAAAGTATAATTATGACACTTCATTCAGTTCAGCGAGGTTTTCCTATTCAAGCTACAATTTGAACAACTTTAAATTGTTCGGTATGAGGAGCTCGTGGCAAAATTATAACAGCCGCACGGACCGATCTTCAAGGTTAAGCAACGTTTTGCCGAGGTTGTTCTGTGGATGGGTGACCATCGTAACATACCGAAACTCCTCCGTGCCTCGGAAAGCATGTTAAACCGTTGGTCCCGACTGTCATTTGGAGATCTTTGGCAGTCGTTACGGATTGTCAGAAGCCAGAAAATCTGACACCAGTCTTGCCAAGAAGTACCGTGTTACCCAGTTAATGGGTTGTGGAGGTCTGGTAGGCAGCCACTCCACGTAAAATACTGGTATTCAGCTGAATTCGGTTTGACTGGGAGCCGATTACGAAGTCAACGTAGTCAACAACAACGGCAGTTTGCCATTTATGTTACAATCTATGCAGATTCGATACGAATACATTTATTCGGTATTTTATACTAAAAATCAAGATTATGAAGAACATATTGCTCTTGCTCGTTTTGGTTCTACAAATATTTGTTTGGTCTTAACCCATCTTCAGATGACGGACAATTGGCGATCCATAGCTGGTCGGGCTTTATTTTTAAGCCCGACTGCACACACGACGATTTGTATCGTGTGTTTGCGTTATAGGGAATATATGAGCTATGGATTTTGCGATTGTTTTTAATATATTTTTTAAAACAGACCAAAACTCTGTCGCCAATAGCACGTTAATGTTTATTGAGAAAACTTGGGAAGACTATCAACCCTGTTATGAACTTCCAAAAATGTTTATGGTAGGTACGTTACCTTCTATAAAATTTTTACAACAAATAGCCACAAACTACATATTTGTTTTTTTTAAGTTCATTCCATTATACGTATTTGTATGTTGTGCATGTCGAACGATCTTTGATCAAAAACTGTTACAAAGCGGGTTATAAAAAATGAAAATGTTTAGTTACAAATGTTAGTTAGATACAGCCGAAGCTGCCAGGACAAAGGACACACACAGGCAGATGCAACAAATAAATTTAATGATTGAAGTGAGTAAACCATTTGTCAAACAAGTTGGATAAGCAAATTTCTGGATTTTGTGAATTCTTCGAAAACGTTTTGTTTTTCTTTAGGTTTCTTCGTGCTAATTATATTCTTGAGGATGTCCCAACAAAAAAGAGGCTCATTCGAGCTAATTGTAACTTAAAAAAAGCTGAGCTGTACGTAGGCACTCATTTTTCAACACGCCACTCGTTTTTTTAGGGTCCGTACCCATTCCCTATTACTAAAACTCCGCTGTCCGTCCGTCTGTTACCAGGCTGTATCTCATGAACACGACAGTTGAAATTTTAAAGATGATGTATTTCTGTTTCCGTTGCAAATACTATAAACAGAATAAAATAAATATTAAAGTGGGGCTTCCATAGAATACAACATACGTGATTTTTTTGGCTTTTTTTTTTATAGAAAATGGTACGGAACCCTTCGTGCGCGAGTCCGACTCGCACTTGGCTGGGTTTTTTAAGTACGCACTAATCGTATTTTTCTAAAGTACGCATAAATATTTATAAAATTTTACAACTTCCTCTGTTTTGATTTGTTTATCCGATTCAATGAGATCAGTGATGAGGTGATGACATTAAATTGAATTGATTGGTTGGTTGGTGACTCAATGGGCCTCATCAAAAGGTCAATGGAGAGGGCAGTGTTTGGAGCTTCTTTGCGTGATCGAATCTGGAATGATGATATCCGTAAGAGAATTAAGGTTACCGACACAGGTCGAAAGATCGCCAAACTGAAGTGGCAGTGGGCAGGGCACATGCTCGCAGGGCCTCAACTCTGCTATTACATTAGTGTCAGAATGGTCTATCATTGATTTCATAATTGTTAATTTTGACAAGTTTGGTAATCTATTAATATAAAAGCGTCATTATGATTTTCCAATAGTCAACCACTGACACTCCATTGAAAAAAAACAAATGAATGACAGACGTTTGCGGTAATCTGCTAAAATTTTGACAGTTCTTTCGATCAGTGCCCTACCATTAGAACGTCATTGCTTCTCAAAAACATTGAATATGTAGAACCACGATTCTATTACGAGACCATTGACCGACCAATGATCGACCATTATGAATTTAGCAGATTACGAACTTATAGCAAAATGACACTGGGATCGTGTTGGAATGACGAATTTATAAAAAATAGCAGACTTGGGGCCCAGAACAGATGGTTGATGGGTCGGAAAGTTCTTGAGTGTCGACCGCGTACCGGAAGACGCAGCGTTGGAATGCCTCCCACAAAGTGGACCGATGACCTAGTGAGGGGTCGCGGGTAGCCGATGGATGCGAGGCGCACAAGACCGGTTGTTGTGGCGACACGTGGGGGAGGCGGTTATCTCCTGTAGTGGATCATTCGGCTGATATGATGGATGATGATTGGCACTAGACCAAATTGGCAATTTTACTAATTTTCATGAAAAACTCGCACAGTTGTATTTGACCAAATAATTATGCCTAAATTATTATCCGGTAAAAGATGTCTTGCTTCCTAGGAAAATTTTCACGTATCTTTGTTGTATAAATATTTATTCTATTCTGTTGTTTAGTATTTGTTGCTATAGCGGCAACAGAAATACATCATTTTGTGAAAATTTCAACTGTGTAACTATCACGGATCATGAGATACAACCTGGTGACAGACGGACAGACAGTGGAGTCTTAGAAATAGGGTGCCGTTTTACCCTTTGGGTACGGAACCACATTTTCATCGCGTGTTTGAAAATGTTCTTTTTAGGGTTTCACTACCACAGCGCCGTAATAAAAAAAAAGTAAAGGTTATTCGAATTCACGTTGTATCCCGCCATTTTTGTTCGTTATTAGTATTGCAAATATTTATTAGTTTTTCGTTTACAAAAATAAGTAGAAATAACAGCTAATAAAATGGCTGATTAAGTTAGTTGGCTGCGACATTTACAATATTTTGTTTCTCCGTTATAAAAGTAACAAAAAATAAAACAAAAAATAAATAAATTTTCAACTAAGTAATAGATATTTTTGAAATTTTTCAAGTCGTTAACATTTCCCAAAATTAGGTGTAGGCTTACAAAATGCTGTCGAAAACTGTTTTTATAAGAATAAAACACACAAACTATATTTTAATCTACGTATCACTTACTTAAGCAAATATCGACATCTTTATGGATATACACAATAGGTACGTACAGACCTATATGTATAAACGTGGTGTGTAACTAAGTGTCAATAGTACGGCCGCTATGTTCAGCTGAAATGTGCTAAAATCTTTTTTCGTCATTTGTATGGTGGCAAGAAATGAACGCAGCTTGCTCAAGAGCGTTTTTTTCCCGAGATGTCATAAATCAGAAGGCGGCAGATGGTGTTGACCTACACCATTATTGCCATGTTCCTAGCAAAGAATTATTTTACCCTCATTTTAGGTACGACGTTTTCAAATAATAGTCTTTTGAATCGTAACTTAGGATTGACTAGGCTAAGTCTAGGAACTGTTAGTTACAGAAATAGTGTAAATACAACAGCCGTTGGACAACCAGTTGGTAGTTAATTTTAGATCTTTATAACACAATTAAAGTTCAAAAGCGTACAATTGGCTTATAAGGACTAAACTGTGTTCTAGAAAATTTTGCTAGAGTTTTGGGAGAAACAAGCCAGCATGCAATTATATGAGGTATGGCAATGATAGACGTTTGAAACGTTGGAAAGCCTAAATAAGACAGGTAAAACGTTGAAAGTTTGGGAAGAAATTAACATTCATGGAAAAATGTTGAGGATGTGACGGAAACTCGACATGACTGACTTCCCTTCAGACTAGATTAGACAGGAAAAGAGTTGAAAGCTTGGGAAGAAATTTACATTGATGGAAAAAACCTTGAGGTTGTGACGGAAACTCGATTGACTGACTTCCACGCGCGAGAAATTACGGCCACATCAAGTAGGGCAAAACAGTTGGGAAGAATGTAATAAATAAAAGTACTAGTAGTGCACTTACATCAATGTAAAGATAAATTATATTTTTTTTGTAAGTTTGACGTGTAAAAGTGTCATTTACAACCTGTAAATGACACTTTTACGCGTCAATCTTTTCGGTCGTTTTTAAACTAGATGAGGCCGGTGTTTACTAGCTGACTACCCTGAGAAGAAATACCGAAACAAACTCAACTCAACGTCTCTTTTGAAGTCCATACTATTGTACTGGTCAAATCATATGATAACCATGTAGGTTGATGTCTGAAGTGGTCTTTTGAGGAAAGTACCTCACAGATTTGAGTGGACCTGTCCAGACAGTGCAAGCATTTGTCAATTTAAATCTTTTTAATCCTTTAAAACATATACTTGGCAATACTTTAAAATATAACATCTGTATTTCAATGACGAATTATGCAGCGAATGTATAGTCAATTTATCACTAGCCATTTAATTTCTGTCAACAGCAAGGATATTTTAGCAGAGGATAAAATTTTGTGTCGTCAGAAAGGCCCTCATTTAAATTAAAATGATTACTTTTGCTTTAATACCGTAAGCCACAAACAAATAATTTCTCCTTCAAAAACTTTTGGCGAAACGTAGCCTCTTTTGTTAATTTAAAACGAAATTTAAGCCGACAAGGTCGTTCCCTATTCTTTTATTCTGTGATGTCGTTTCTTATTGCGTTACCTGTGAGGTTAGTAGACCTACTTATTTTGGACGGACAGGTGTGAGACATTTCTACCACTGACGCTATCAGAAGATCGAGAGATGACAAAGGGAAACACTGTTATACATACCCTCTAGTTCTGAGTACGAATAAGTTACAAGTAGGTATTAATGTGATAATTAGGTACCGATTGAGATTATTTTTAGAAAAGAAAGTGACAATGTACCTACTTATAAGAATTAAATACACATTTTCGTCGCCGTGCCCGCAGCGCGCCATCCGCGCGCCCGATGTGCTTTGTATATCAAGTCACTAATAAAGTGGAAGAATCAATCAATATTATTGAAATATCACAGCTAAATCAGCCGTTTCATTAAAAGCCTAGCCTTTTCATTGGACTGCGCCGTTTAATCAGCGACATTAGTGACTTGGGCAAGTCATCAAATGATATTGAACAAAAGATGTCACCTAAGTAGCTGAATAATCGACTCATTTAAATAAAAAGGCTAGGCCACCAATGAAACGGCGGCTTAAGCTAATTGGCTGCGACATATATATCGCAGCCAACTGGCTTAATCTGCCTTTTAATTGACTGCCCAACCCGTTCATTGATTGGCACCGTTTAATCAGTGGCCTTAATGAAATCCAGCCAACGCGTCTAATAGGTACAACATTTAATGAACGGGCGAGTGGATGTTTAGGCAGTTCATAGAATAGGGTAACCGTGTGATGAAAATATTTGAAATATTTAATTTTGGGAATTCTAAAGTCAAACAACAATCGATTTCAACATTTTAATCTCGATGACGGTGACGGAGCCCCGCCGTTACAGTGGCGCCCTTACTGGTGGTAGATATCGAGCCGAGTGAGATTTATTCTGCCGAAGCTTAGTTAGCTTGATTATAGTTTCTGGCAATTTTAGTCTGGAAACAGGCTGCCAAAATGATTTGTTTCTTTAATTCTATTACTTCCACCAGCAAAAGAGTAGTAGAGAACTGTTAAAACACGCCCGGGCCGGGGTGGTACTACCCCCATATAAAAAAACTCAACAGTCGAGCTTGTGTGGTTTGAGTGTATGGGATCCGGTCAATTTACTGGCACACTAGACTGAACAATTACATTAGTATCTGGGTCCTTTCATCCTTTCGGCAGTCAATTATTTGGGAATATCTACTAGGGCGATAGCCGTTTCATCGAATTTTGTTTCTGCGAAAACCTATCAACAACATCTCTATACTGCGACGCCTTGTTGAATCGATGTATTGTTACTGCTATATTTCGTTACATCGTAAAACTGTACTGCGAACGATTTTACTGCGGAAATATCATACTGCGAAGCCTTCTTCAATCGGCGTCTTGGTAACTGCGATGTTATGTTACTTAGGAATAATTATTAATTAAATTAAATTTAGGAAAACTTATTCCAGACGATCTTACGGCGATAATCAAGTACATCGATTTTATTTTTAATAGTTAAACACAAAATCATCTATAATTATGCTATAATAGCTTTACTGAACAAGTTTCTACTTAATCAATCTTGGATTTCATGATGTTTTTAAGGATTCAATGGAGATAAATTTGAAAGGAGACGGAACCGCTGTCATATAATCTTGGGCCTAGATGTATAATGATGAGCGTGTTGTCAATCGATAGATTATATATATTATCAACCAATCTCTGAAAATTCTGCGGATTTTGGCAATCTGAGAGCAGAGATTGAAGAGATTTAGTTTAATATTGCACCTACATTACAACATGAAACGGAACAATGCCCGAAAAAAAGTTTTTGCTAATAAAATACACTGGCCGGTATCATCAAGCCGGTTATACGTGACCTAAACTGTTGTTTTAGAAAACTCGTCTTCTAGACTGTTATTTGTGCAATTTTTTTTATTTTGAAATAGAAAATAATAACTATTTTTAAAACCATATCTCAACTCTTTACATATGGGCCCATTGTTTCCGACTCCTTTGAATCTGAAAAACAAAAATAATCCTTCAACTTTCGATCTCAAAATAATCGTTTGTTTACGTCAGTTTTGACGTTGTTACATAAGTTGAAGACAAAATTTTGTAATGTGGTACATACACCGCAATACTATTTTTTTGTCTTATTGTCAAATGGCGTTCAAGTTGAAAATAAGCCGAATACCGTTTTAGTACATTTCTTAGTAAAAACCTATTCTCAATATCATCGCATGAAAGTCCAACTTTGATTAGCCTTGATTAGCAGAATATCTTTTTTGAAGTTTTGACATTGTGATGCGATTGCTTGAATCTTGAACCGCTCCAGCACCGGCAACACACCGGTGTGCGCCGAGTTAATGCGAATTTAGTGTTTATTTAACAATTACATAAGATTTTTTTTTTTTTTGGGAATTTTCACATGTCGGGTCTAGAGTCGTGAATGCTAACATTTTAAAATTAGTAGAATTGGCCTTAAGTACCTACTCAGATTAAATGCTGCTCAATATCAGTTGCTCCAATCTGCTCTAGACCTCACTCAAGGCCACCAGAGGGCCAATTCTACAAATTTTGAAGCAACGTCGCAGTCTATCAAAAATGTATGGTCAATGGGGCTTTTTGACAGATTGCGACTGAGATGCAAAATGCAAACGTTGGTTAAAATTACTATTTTTATTATAATTGGTCTTCAGAACAATGTCATCGCAAAAAAGCACACTACAGAGATCTTCTTGGATTTGATTTGATTTTTATTGTGTTATAGAATAAATTACTTTTTATTATTTTATGTACACCATATACATTGCAGAAAAGATATAAAAACATTACAATAGGAGGCCTATTGTCACCCTAAATAGTACAACTACTGCAAGTAATGCTAGTAACTACTAGTAGGTACTGCAAGTACTATTTAGGCGGCATTAAAATAGATGACCAATATCAGTTTAGTGACTAAACTGATATTGGTCATCTATTTTAATGCCGCCTAATTTGATTTTGTGATACATCATTGTGTAGACTAAACTTTAGTCTACATAATGATGTATCACAATATCAAATTTGAATTTAAATTTTATGAATTTTCATTCAATAAATAAATGTAGAGATTGTTTTCAATGTGTTTGTTGAAAATGCGAGAGCGTTTAATCTCTTTTTTTTTGCAAAAAATATCGTCTTTTAATAGTGATTGTTAACTAAGCTTAGTTAACAATTACTAATACAAGACGATATTTAATAAATCTCTGGCAGGATATCACAGAGCTGAAATGAGGGATCTAACAAATATGGAGACCTCGCCCACAGAAGCCGCCCAAGCGTGGCGTTGCTGGATTTAGAACATAGTCAGCGTGTTGTGGCTGCACGATTGCATCTTAGCCTCTCTGCTCTCAATAATCGACGATCTGGTAGATATCAAGTCACATTTGAGCAAGATGACCGGTATATTGCGTCAGTTTCTCTAAGAAATCGTCACTTGCAGCAGCGGTTCCGTGAGGTTCAAGCATTGACTGTGAGCAATTCTTCCATTAGAAGAAGATTGGCGGAGCGTGGCCGTAAATTTCGGTCTTCAGCTGGCTTATGAAAACCAGTTTCATTAAGGCCGAAAATTCACGGTAGACCTCCAACGAGCGCGCCGTAAATTTGCACTTGAGCACTTAAATTGGTCAGAAGAAAAAGTCGGTTACGGTGGCGGTTCATGGAAGATTTGGGGTAGCATAAGTGCCGATGGAAAAATCGAACTATCTGGACCGCGATTACCATATCCATCCATAACACCGAAGATTGAAGGTAAGTTATTAGGTACATCGAAGATAGGGTCACGTTACAGTCATATAAGAGTGTCTGAAGCCTCATGTGGTACCCTACGTACACTTTATTTTGGTGAAATCACTCATACCGCAGGCATTGTGACAATGAAGACCTGAGCGAAGTCGGTATTACGGTTATGAGGTGGCCAGCAAGAAGCCCGGATATGAATTCCATGGAACACCTATGGGATGTGTTGAAGAGACAACAGCTAAATAAATTCAATTTAATTTTGAAAGTTTGCATCTAATAATAGGCAGTGATCGGATAATCGGGTGCTTATATACCTAAACTTCTCGCCGTGAAAGAAAAATATGGACATTCCTTTCTGAATAAATAAGTAATCCCGGGTTCCCGGGATTGAATAATTTTGTAAAAACAACTGTAATATACTTAATGAAATTATAGCAGTGGCTAGTTTTATTTAGTATCTTTATTTTATTCAAAACAAATGGAATACCTATAAAAAAACGGCTTTTTAAATAAAAAAAAATAAAAGAAGAGTTCACAACGAGTTCTGACTGCATTTTTAGCAATCTCAGGAATTTCGAACGATTCCGGGATCCGGGATTCTGAAAAACATGGCCGTATTATACTTTCGTGGGAATAAAAGTTAAGTTTAGGTATATTAGCGCCCGATTATACGATCACTGATAATAAGGCATGCTTTATCGACGTAAGAGCATTCATTCCTACGAGAAAGAGGTTTGATGCTTGGGAAGTTGAAATAAAACACCAATAGATAATTTTTTCGAGTACTTTATTATAGTTCATTATAACAAACATACATATAGGGTAGATAGTCATCACATAAAAGTAATCATGTTACGACAACTATATAAATATGTGGTAATAGTTACCTAAATTCATGTTTAGGTTTCAAAAGGCGACCTGTGTCATGACGTCATTTAGAAACAGTTACTCAATTAGTCAAAACTTTGAAGATTGGCCAAATATCCGGCCGATATGGTTAGCCTTGAATCAATCATGTGAAAGTGGAGAAATGAAATGAAATAAAATTACTAAGGAGAGTTATCATAATCGCAAAGTTCATCGCTACGTAGGTTATGACATCTCTCACATTTGCGGCGGTGCTGCGGTGGTGTGCTGTAGACGTAAGTATATCAAGATAGATCGTGCAAGATTTCTGGTGGCTAATAATTATGTTTTATAGAGCTACACTCGCGAGCAATAAACTGGAATCACTTCATCGCGCGTTGCTAAAAACAATTTTTACAACTACTTTGTAAACTTACTGAAGAAACTAAGGATTTTAAACTAATTTAATTTTCTACCAATAATTAGATAGATGAATAGGAAGTAATATGAAAAGATTACCCTGACCCAAATAACTGCCTGTAAATGATTTTTCATTGACTGAATGAGTTTTCTGATGGAATCATGAATGATTTCCTGCCACTCTTCGACTAAAGCAGTTTTCAGGTCTTCTATCGACGCTGGAGCTGGACATGTTCCTCGTATCTGTCTTTCAGCTCGTCCTAAATATGGTCAATCGAAATCAAGTAAGGACTGATGGCTGGCCAGTCTAGTGTGGGAATGCCGACTTCTTCCAGGTACTGTCTAGTCACTGCAAAGGTGTGTGGCAGCGAGAATTACCATGCATTTGCAGGAAATCTTCAGCATTGTCATTCGGCATTATTATGCATTTGCAGGAAATCGTTAGGCCATGTGCCTTCCACATATCCTAACAGAATATCGTTGATGTTTCAGGACGACCAAACAATATTATGGAGTTTTGTTTTTAAAATTCATGTTTTTTTACGTTCCATGAAATAAGGAGAATAATCGTTGGTTGTGGTAAGCTAATAAAATTACCTTTCTAATGATATACCACAATCCATAGTTGTATAGAAATTGTAAAAAAAATATTTGAGCAACGCGCGATAAAGTGATTCAAGTTTAATGCTCGCGAGTGTATTTTGGTAGTGAAAAATTAACACGAGAATTTGATTAAGAAAAGACTCGTCCATAACAAGAAATGATCTGTGCAAAGGAATGATTGTTTCGTAGCTATACTTTTGTCATTTATGACGTCATACTACAGATTACAAGAGCCTTGAGCCTTCGATCTTATTACTAGTCTCTGGAAGGTGACTCCAGAGATATACCATTTAAATTAGACATTCGATTACATTTACGATTAACATAATTTTATTTAGATATGCCTTAAGCGTCATTTACTTGGAGGGAGTTGTTTGCCCCGATGATACGATTATCCAAAGAAAAAAAAAATATGATCAAGTAAACTACATATATGATATTATTATCGACCGTGGAAGGGCGACAATCGTCTCGTCTTTGAATACTGGGTGTCTCCGTGTAAACAAAATTTGAAAGCAAGAACTGTATTTCAAGTTCAGGTTCAGGTTTTAATTATCTCTGCTTGCTAAAACAAGATTTAATTGAACGAAAGCGGAAACAAGATGTTGAGTTAAAAAATGGATACAAGGAAGAAACAATTTTGGAGCATCCAACTCTTTGTGCCTTGAATTGCAATTAGAAGTTGAAGAGATATATTTTGTGTTTTAAAATCACCGTTCTCAAATGGCAAATCTCGCATTCAGATTGGTTCAAACAGATTTGTACGATACTCGCATGAACTTGAAAAAATGTTGTACAAGATCATGTTTAGACAAGTCGAGAAATCGTAGGCAAAAATAACATTGCAATTGTGTCGTAGACTCGTAGTGTAAACAAAACTCTTGACGATAAATATCTTACGAATATCAAAATAATGACATACCTACTCGAATGCGAGTTTTTATGGATTTGAATGTAAACGTGCGAATGCGAAAATCGTCTCTAAAGATTATCGCCTACAATAATGACATACGACTCCTTGCCTCAAACCGTGCGATTATCTCTCTCCATGTCAATGGCGCTTTAGACCTAAACTACGTTCATGAAACGATTATGTAAATCAGTCGTTTGAAGAATACTTTAATATAAATATTTAGGAATAGAATTGCAGTACTTTATTCAAATGCATAAATAAAAAAATTGGCTATCACAAATTAATAAACAAAGATGCAAATGTTGCATTTAATGATTTGATGAAAAAACAATTTAATCGCGTCGGATATTTCCGAAGTATATGTTATTGTAAATACCGACCGCCGTTAGCTAAAAATGGCGAATCTTTTTCAATTTATTTTTAATTAAACGCGCTTTACACCGCTGCCGTGGTAAAGTTCAGCCTTTCACAGACGGACGGATTTAACCGCACATTTTGTTTAATTCGCTTTATAATAATAGTGTCAATAATTTCATTAGCGTTTTAAAAACCATTTCAAATTGTATGCTGATACTTTTGGCACAAAATTCAGTAAACATTCGAGTTTATTACCATCAGATTAATTTGTAAAAACAAAATAAGTGGGCAAGTACAAAGTTATCGGCTAATGGTATTTCTAAATCAAAATAATACAGGGTGGCCAAACCCGATTTAAACAACTTTTAATTGCAATATTTTTAGGTATTCTATAAACGTAATAATAATTAATAATCTGCCTTTAATATACACCAGAATATGTAACTTGAGATAACACCATAAAAAGAATCTAAGGATCTATAGAATCTGTTGAATTTGGAGGTCAATTAACGCTTTCGAGTAATTGCCTAGAAAAAGTTCTTCCCTAACTTCCACTTGTGGATCATGATATTCGTGACGCAAGGCTTGCGGCGCCGTTTTATTAGATCCATTCGTTTTCTTAGCTCTTCAGATTAATTTGATGACATTTAAAAAAAAATGTATTCTTTAAAAGTAATTACCACCCCATTTACATCTGGGCACATCAAAAGAGAATAATGACATTACTCCACCTGGTCAGTTAAACGGGTTAAGAGATCTTGCGTGAATCAGCTTAGAATGTTCTTTTCTCCAACTGTGTAGCAAATATCATTCTATTCACCGAAATTGGAATGTTACCCAAAAAAAATTTTCGTTTTACAACTGCTTAGGAATTTTCGAATAAAATGACTCTAATAAATACAGTACTCTTGATCTTAAAAACTACACAAAACAAAAACGCGACTCTTGAACTAAAATACGAAAAAACTGCATTTCAAACAAAGTTATACCTACATGATTTAGCCACCCTATATAAGGACGGAAGCGTAACTAATTTTAAGAGGTAAGTAGTGTAAATACATAGAACTTGAAAATCAAACCAGACGACATACTTATTAATGGTTTCCTAATAAATAGTTTGACTGCCGCTTAAAACTTTGATATGACTTACAAGTGCCTTTGGCATGATTAGTTATTCATCTTAATTTATAGGTTATTATAGGTATTTTACTACTCAACTTAATAAATATAAAAAAATGTAGTAAGTAAACTAACTGACACGTAGGTGTCTGGAACACCCAGTTTCTGGAACGAAAATAATCGCAAGATTAATTACTGTTAATTATTGAATGATTTATTATCAACAGTCTATCATATCATTTGACTTGCGGCTGGTTTGAGCCACGTCGCGCGTCGATTATTTTGCTCAACCGAAACCGGGTGTAAGTATCTTAATCAATATTGCAGAAGAAAGTTTCTACTTCTATAGGTTTACATAAAATACTGATGATATAAACAAAACTGAACTCAGAATTTATTATAAACAAAGATAGTCTTATAATTTGTTCTATTTTACCTACCTAATGATAACATTATCACACAGCAACTTAACCTATTTTTTTTTTCAATTTAGTATTATAATTTCTATTGTTTATTTTAATCAAAACTGGTATGGTAATATAGACGTCAATATTTGAACTACCTTCTATTTTGAAATCCTGAAACACAGATATTTTGTCTAATGTTATATGGTGCTTATTATATAATGCTAACGGTAAAACGGTAAGCTACATAAATCAAATTATGACTAGATGTTTTGAGCACGTAAAATAGCTATCTTAAGCTGAAGCATGATGAGCATGGGTGTAACACACGCGAGTGCACGCGTAGTGCGCGTAAGTTACACAAAAACATGCTTGGCATGCGCTTAAAATTCGATTAATCACGCTCTACATTAGGACATGTAAAATGATTTAATATTGTTTTTCACGTGCTTGTGGTAACTGCTAAATAACTAACTGCTAACGCTTGTTGCACATCAATTATGTAAAAACTCTCAGAGATAGACAGGATTAAGCCGTTAACAGTAATGACAAAACTAATGCAATGAGCACACCGCATTTGAGCAATGTAACAACGGCAAATAAATTGAATGACTTTATCTATGTGAGTAAAATTGACCTCTTCTAAAGGTTGTTACGTTTAAGTTTATCTCATAGTTTTAATAGAATAACATAGATAGTAGATATTTATCAGTCCGTCTTCTCTTATGACCCGTCTGTTTATCCGTCTATTCATGAAGGTCATGAAACGTTTGTTGACGAAGGATCTTTAATAAGTCCACCTGTTTTCTGGCGTCATGCTTGACGTACATTAATACCTATCAGGCGGGGTTAGTCATGCAATCCCTTTTTCAATAGCTTCCTGGATCGTTTTTGCAACCGGAACTACCCTAGTGCAGTGGCAGCTTTACGATAACGTGCCTACATTAGATCGCGATGACAATCAAAAATGTGTCGCCGTCCTTGCGAATATTTAGTACGCTCTGCAGTCAAATAGAGTCGTTAATAACAACGACTGGTCTCTGTACCGCTTCGCCCTCACAGCGGTAACTTAGCCATAATTAACGTTTATCTTTATCTAACTACCCGGTATAACTTTTAGAATTACAGGATTTAAAATTATGTCACCTAATTTAAAAAGTTTTACTTACTAAACACGTAATTATAAGACCCTGATATTCATCTACTTTGTAAAATACGCCAGGCGTTTGGAAAATAACCAAACACCAACATTATTAACATTGAAACAATATATTTTTTAAATCCTTTGTAAATGTTCGGGGGTATTTACTAATTAACTGCGTTAGTAATTCTGTATTAGTTACAATAAGTTCTCCCTTGGGAATAATATCACGCTGTGCTGTTAATTTAGTGAAGCGATGGCGTAAAATTCACTTCAACGACACGTTATAATCTAATTGAAGTACAGAACGTACACAAACATTATTCTGTCATTTTCCTTCTCATACTAATCTTTGAAGAAAAAAAGAAATAGAAAACAAGATAGTTCAGTGGCTCGCATTCAGCATTAATTTATAAAACAATAGGAAAAGCACAGTGCTCGTTGAAATAGTTCATTTACTTTAGAAATTTTATCTAAATTTAAACTTTGATGCCCATAGTTGGGGTCAAGGTGTTCTGCCAAATTGATGTTATGCATGTCTTAGATTTTTTTTTTTCAATTATTCGTGTATATCGTGTTGAATCCATATCTCGAGCAGAGGTCAATGAGGGTGATCGGTAGTCATGAGGATTGCCGGGTTGTTTACAGTTGGTAGAGGTCGACTGAGCTGGATCTTTGTTTGGAGTGGGATGGACGACGGCGCGACGTCGCCTCCCGCGCCTCGGATCAGACTTGCGTGAAGCTGGAATGCAGAGCGGTCTCCTCCTGACCAATCTGGTTGGCGGGGCTGTAGTACTGCTGACAAAAGAATTTTTTAATTAAAATTTGAAGCTGTGAATTCGTACGTCTCAAATGACACTAGGACACCGTCAGTGAGGCAAAAATGTCCGGATATATAACAGTCGTGAGCATTAGCATTAGTAATATCTATTATCAATATATATTTGAATAAAACTTTCTTCAAAGTGGTAACTTATTATCGCGGCGGTAGTATCACTATAAATTACTACCCACTACTCAAGATGTACCTAATAAATAAAAGTAGAATGGAGTATCGTAATACAAAACGAAGCAAAAACTCATTTGGATATAATACCTTAGTGATACTTACTCCTCCAAAACCTCCACCGTTCCATCCAAGGCGATCATGTTCGCGTTGAGTCCCGCGTTGAGACTGGGTCTTGCGTTCTGTGTTAGAAGCAAGCCGAGCTTTGGCTCGCAGCGCAGCCCGAAGTGACACGTTAGCCCGCGCCGCCTCCGCTCGACCGTGCTTGCAAAACTCGATCAAAGCAACCCCCAGAGCCAGAGACAAACCTCCCACCAAAACGTAGAACAAGCCAGCCACCTGGCTCAGCGTTAACTCAGTTCCTTTGATTTCCTGTGATATGAATATGTATATATTATATAAGAAATCAACAAAAGTATTGAAGTGTATTTTAAGAATGATGTTACTCACAGTGTCAGAGACATCACATTCCGTTTTGGTGAACCATTTACGAACAAGCTTCGGTATCTCACCCTCTTCCTTCAGCGATTGCAAGGCCATATTGACGCCATCCCTATAAAACACTCTCTAATGAAAACACTGTGAAGCGCTTTTAAGAGCTTAAGAAAGAATAAATTCGCGAAACATTCGCTGTAATAATTTATCGCACGCAGATTTCGCATCGGAGAAAAATGTCGCGTAAGTCAAAGAAATATCCAAATCCTTACCGCAGTTTGGATCCTTTCGGAACGCCGACAGCGAAATCTTTAAATCCAGTTTGTGTAAGTGTTACGATCATTTCACAAGGTTTGTTTTCAGGTACAACCGAGCGGTCCATGAGGAATGCAAGCCATCCGTGCTCATCAACAGGCGAATCTTGAGCGTATGTAATAGAGTTTGGTTTTTCAAGCGTATCCTGAAAATATACTACCGTTTAGTTAAATAAAAAAATCTCGCTGCTTGCTGACACATTAAGCATGTAAAGTATTTGTGAGGGTTTCCGTATTAGTAGATAAACAAGCCTCGCTCCCCGCATTTCCTAAAAGCTTTAAAGGGTTGTTTATGTCAACAGTAATGAAGTTACCTCTGGGCACGTAGCTAGTTTACTGTATGTCTGGCTGGGTTCCGTAATGCGAGACAGTGTTAGATATGAAGCCATATTAGCAGTATACGATGATATCACTATCAAAGTAAAAAACCACCAGACGCAGCCCACAATTCGTCCGGACACAGACCTAAAATATACAAAGCATTAGTTTCTATGTTCAAAGTAATGTACTCGTAAGTAATCTTTTTAGTGCAACGGACAAATTAAGAATCATGTGAATTTACGAACTAATTTACTTTTTAAAAACACTAGCTTTTGCTCGCAGCTCCGCCCGCGTGGATGACCACCGGTTCAAGCGTTTTACCGTGAAACCGTAACAGACAGTAAGGCACGACAGATAGCGAAGTTACTTTTACATTTATAATATTAGTAGGGATTCACAGACCTGGGGTTAATGTCGCTGCCTTGCTGCATAAAAGAGCCCAGCGAAAACCACATAGAATTCCAAAAGCTAAATTCATTCACCACCGTGGTCTGAAACATCGTGCGTAACTTTTAATAAATGGTCATTCAGTATATATAGTACCTATATATTCAATATTTACAACGTGTAACAGAATAGACGCAATACCTCTTAAGGGGTCATTGTACTCATCATTATGAACAACTTTTACTATGGGACCAAAACCAAAATCGCGAAAAAAAATCAGCTGTTCAGTACATTTTGTCGAGTTATGCGCACAGAAATGCCTGGAGTAGTCGAGTTTTTTTCGCGATGTTAGTCCCATAGTAAAAGTTGTTCATAATGATGAGTACAATGACCCCATAGGAGGTATTGCGTTTATTCTGATACACGTTGTATATATATTCAATATATATACTATCAAAAATGTATAATTTACTTTGGCCAAAATGGTTAATAATTATTCTGTTTTAGAGTACCTTTGTAGTTGCGACGTCAGAATGCTCCGTAATTTGAGAATCCGTAAATGAAACCACCCGCCACTCATACGGAGAAAATCTAGATACGATGAATAGAACCACACTGACAGCAAACAAACTACAGACAATAGAAAGCTGAAACCAATGCATATTAGTTAGTGCAATTGTTTTGGTTGGGATTCATAAAATTACAGATGCTGTAACTCACCCATATCTCCATTGATAACGGTTGAAGAAAACTGAAAATTGCGCTTGTATTATTCGCATTGTCCTTGTTAGGCTTAAGGTCAAAAGAAAGGAAAGGCTTGCTGAAGTCAATTACGGATTCTCGTTCCAATGTTACGGTCAATGGCGCAATAGCTATATCTGCTTCCTGAAATTAAAATAAGGTTAAAATAAGTACATTTTCTACGAACTACGAAAAAATACAACCGACCTTAAATAAAAATTGGAAGTCGGTGTTTCTGCTGTGCTTTCTTCGTTATTTGACACCGAGCTTCAAAATAATAGTTATTTATGATATTAGTGCGGTAAGTTGGTTTTTACAAACGAGTAGACGAATGTAAGCACGAGACGAAGTCGAGGGCTTACCATAGTCACGAGTTTGTAAAAACCAAATCCGCACGTGTGTCATACAACGTTTTTCGACACATTTGCGAGAAAACATTACAATAAGTAATGAAACAAACTTTTTGTCTCTAGAAATCAGTCGGAAAGTCGCAACAATCTTTGACGTTTCTAATATGAAAATGGCGCGAATTTGCAAAGGGCGCCACATGCGCGTGGTGAAAATTAGAACCACATACTTTATTTTTTTTATTTATCTTCTCTCATTTTCTCTATAATATTAAAATGAGACAAACGTATACAGCAAAAGCGCTTCCAAGGAGGTTCGATTATTTAGCTTATTTATTCTCGTGATGTGAAACTCCTTGGTGGAATTCTTATTAATTTTTATGGAAATTAAAAAAAAACCGTAAAGAATACGCACGGCGCTATACAACGGAGTTTGCGGTAAAATATGTACTTAGGTGAGAGTACCTACTTTGCCGCACGCTCCATTGTGTGGTGCATAATTTTTAACTTTCGAACAATGCATACAGGCTTCGTAAATGCATTTTTTGAGCAAATGTGTTGAAAAAGTAATTGTTTTTTTTAGGAATGAGCTAGCTCTTGATCTCGATCACGCCTGATGGAAAGCGATAGATGAGTTCTATGATGGAGCGAGCGTGCCCAGAAGATGCCTTGAGGCAACTGGTAATCCCCACGCGTCGAAGAGACACAGCAGGATGCTTGACGCCGGACTCCTGTGGGAGGGTGCTCGCAAACCAGGCGGGCGTTAGCCCTACCTAAACATACGAATTGAAAACCTCCTCCTTTTTGAAGTCGGTTAAAAACATTTCAATACGTTGTGCAAGTGCTTTTGAACAGTCGTACCGTAATATAGTTATTATTAGTGCGGTAAGTTGGTTTTTACAAACGAGTAGACGTTCGTCGCTTATCATTGTCACAAGTTTGTAAATACCAATTTCCGCACGTATGTCTTATAAAGTTTTTCTACACATATTATTATGCGAGAAAACAGTACAATATGTAATGAAATTTTTTTTTGATTTAGATATCAGTCGGAAAGTCGCAATAGTCTTTAACGTTCCTAATGTGAAAATGGCGCGAATTTGCAAATAGAACTACATCATTCGTCTCATTTTCTCTTTATTATTTAAGTGAGACAAACGTATTGTGCAAAAGCGCTTCCAAGGAAGTTCGATCATTCAGCTTATTAATTTTCGTAATGTGCTCCTTGGTGGAATTCTTTAATATTATTTATGGAAATTAAAAAAAAAACCGTAAAGGATACGCACGGCGCTCTTAAATGGAGTATGCGGTAAAATAATGTACTTACTTAGGTGAGAGTATCTACTTTGCCGATAGCTCCATTGTGTGGTGCGTAATTTTAAACTTTCGAACATATTATACAGTCTTCGTAAATGTATTTTTGAGCAAATGTGTTGGAAAGGACATTTGGGTACACTCATAGTTGGATTATTCATAAAAGTCATTTGCACTTGGCACTAGAGAAGTTCGAGTGTGCTAAAGTGGAATATGGATATCCATGTTAGTTCAGCCGTTAAAGTATGTATCTACGGTTTGTTACATGTTCCGAGATGTGTAACATTCAAAAGTAGGTAGGTACGTTCAATTCCACAGTGGAAATGATGGCAAAACTCTCAAGCTAAAGGAGGTTGGGAATTTGACAAATAGTTGTACCCAGGCCTTTAAATTAAGTTCAAACACATGAGACTTTTATTTACCTATTAGGTTTAATAAATTAAAATAAATTCAAACTAACTAGGTAGGTACCTACTAAGTAGTCATAATAAGTTATAAAACTTGCGGTAAAACAAGATTATGACTACTTTTTTAAGTTGAACCTTAAAACCGGAACTGAATTATGCAAGTATTAAATGTTAATTAAAAGTGATAATATTTGATAACAATATTCCTCATATGCAGACTTTTTCTTTGGAATAAATTATTGTTATTGAGGGAAGACGCAGATTTGCTCGGTCTGGATCTTAACTAAACCCACATTCTTTTCTAGCTGTAAAGTCTGAGTCACGGAGTGGGAATAGTTATTTAACGTGCGCATTACTTTACGGTGTTGAAATAGTTATTTACGCTACTATTGTATAACAAGGAGTCCCAAAACACGAACGTGGGTTTATTACATGAGTGTTTTAATAGTAATGTTTATGTATAGTTGCATACAAGACTTTATCTACACCCATGATATGAATCCTCTATGAAAGGTTCTTTTCTAATTCATGAAATCTTGGTACCTACATATTGTTTTCCCGACTTTTCTGGTAATAATTGGTTTGAAAAGTTCTTTGATGCATTAGAAATATCTAGTGGTGTGTTATCAAAGTGTGCACCACTAATTTTTGTAAACAACAAAGTAATACATTTTTTGCAATACTAATATCGAACAAAAAAAAATGGTGGGACACGATGTGAATTCGAATAACATTTTTTTTTTTATTATTTTTTAAATTTTTATAACACCTATTTACAAAAACGAAGGAGTTGCTTTTTTTTTTTTTTTTAAATCGTTGCCCCACTAGGAATTTCTCCTGTATCGTGGGTGCGTTTACAAACATACAAATTCACATACATATCTGTAGGCCATACAAATATTTGCTCCGTGCGGGAATCGAACCCGCGACACGCAGCGCAGCAGCGAATAAATCTAGTACGCGAATTAAATTTAGTACAACATTATAACACTGGTTCGAATGTTACTATGGTGATAATAATTATATTATATATAAAACACCTAGTGTCATATTACGTGTCGTGTCGTGTGTGTCGTATTATTATTAATGTTGGCAATAAGCTAACTGTTTCAGAAAGTTTTATAGAGGATTTATAGCATAGAAGTAGATAAACGAACGTATTAATAAAAACCAATATTAAGAACCTACATTTTTAATTATGGAGGGACTATTTTCTTTATAATTAAAAATGTAGCACAGTTTGTTACATTGATGACTTTTAATTTAAAAATATGTTATTACAGACACAGACTTCCCCAGAGTTAGCTTTGAAAATCACTGTGGTAACATTTATCTTTTAGAACGGAACACTACTCGTCTGATAATTATTTTATTGTCATCCCCTTAGTCGCTGTTACTCAGTCATGTTAACCACTTTATTTTTAAAAGTATGATATAATATTTAATTTGATAAATAAAACAACGAACCCCAAAATGCACTCACTTCAGACCCTGTAATTACATCACCACCTACTACACCAGCTACATCTACTCTTGACCCGTTTTGGAAAACCCTATCAAAATTCAAAAAGTCTGTTCCTGTTTTGAAGCGAATTCCCCGCGGTGCTAGACCTCTCGTAGCGCAACATCTAGCGGGATGCGTTCGCCTTGCCGCCCGCGAGAACTCGCAAAGTGCCTGGGAGCAACTTCTCACCTTCCCTTACAGAATATTACATGTACAAAAGAATTTAGCAACCAAAAAGACATTAACTGCACAAATTAAAGATAATTGTAATATTTCGGCCTATAATTTGGACACAAAATTATCGACGCAGAGGTATACCTTATCAAGAGGTATTTCGCATCTGGTCGAATCAAAATTAGGGGAAGGTGACATAAGTGGAGCAGCCAGGATTCTTTTTAGTAGTGATGTGGTGGCACCGTGTTCTCCAGATACTCTTGCAGCTTTGGAGAGCAAACACCCTGCCCCATCGGAGGGCCTTTCTTTTCCCGACCCCCCTGATCCGGACATTCACACCCTCACCGTTACAGGTCGAGAGGTGGTCACAGCCGTATGCTCCTTTCGGAGCGGCTCTGCTGGCGGCCTCGACGGCCTTAGTCCTCAACATCTAAAGGACCTCATCAGTACAGGCGCCGGGGAAGCTGGTGAGTCGCTTCTGAAGGAGCTTACGGCTTTGACTAACCTCATGCTCTCGGGCAAGGTGAACGAGGCCGTCATCGACATCTTATACGGTGCCAATATATGTGCCCTGCGCAAGAGGGATGGCGGCATTCGTCCCATTGCCGTGGGTTCTACGTACCGTCGTTTGGCAGCCAAGGTTTGTTGTAAATTTTATAGTGAGGATGTTTCGAAAAAATTTCAGCCCCTGCAGCTAGGTTACGGCTCCAAAGGGGGCTGTGAGGCTGCCGTACACGCACTGTCGACCTATATAAATTCTGGTAAAGGAGAGGTCATCCTGAAGGTTGACATCAAAAATGCGTTCAATTCAGTTAATAGGGACACCTTGCTGGCAGAAATTAAAAAAGAAGTACCACAAATTTTTAGTTTTCTTTGGCAATGTTACAGACATCCATCTAAATTACTATATCAGGACAACCTTCTGGAATCCGCTGTTGGCTGTCAACAAGGTGATCCCCTCGGGCCAGTGATCTTTAGCTTAGCCATTCACCCAATCATTCGACAGCTAAATTCCAAATTTAATGTTTGGTATCTAGATGATGGAACCCTAGGAGGTGATGTTGACACAGTTTTAGATGATTTACAAGTTTTAAAAAGTCAACTCCATTCTGTAGGACTAAATCTCAATCTTTCGAAGTGTGAATTATTCTTATCTGACAGTACCGACCGCCAACTGACACTCCCAAAATTCAACGCTATAGCACCAGAAATCAAAGTTATTGAAAAAAGCTCTCTTCGCCTCCTTGGATCTCCCATTTTTGAGCAATCCTTTCCCAGTTTCGTTGAGGAGAAAATACAAAATTTTAATGACATTTCGGAAAGATTACTCAAAATTAACATGCATTCGGCTATCACCTTAATTCGTTACTGCTGTTTCGGACCTAAATTAACTTACTTTCTTCGTGCTTCCCATTTATGGAAGCACCCTCACCTTTTGGAAAAAATGGACCAAATCATCCGTCATACACTTACTTCACTTTTAAATGTGGCCATGGATGACCGAGCTTGGGCACAAGCTACTCTTCCCATCCGTATGGGAGGCCTCGGCGTCCGCAAAATTACTAGTATCAGTTTACCGGCTTTCATATCTTCGGTTCATGGCACTGAGAAATTAGTCAGGAATATCCTAACTTCCTCACTGACTAGTTTTGATGTGCCCTGCTTCACTGAGGCTATGGATGCCTGGAGACTCGCTTGCCCGAATCTAAATCCACCCGACTACCCATCATCCCAGAGACGTTGGGACGAGCCACTCTGCAGAGAGGTTCAGAATAACCTTTTGGCCACATCTGGTACTGCTGCTGAGCGTGCTCGTCTGTTGGCTGTGGGTCAATGGGAGTCGGGACTCTGGCTTCACGCACTACCGTCGTCGAACATAGGCACCTTGTTCGATGATACTACTTTCCGCCTCGCTGCTTCCCTGCGTCTTGGCGCTCCGTGTTGTTCTCCTCATCGCTGCCACTGTGGCGAAGCTGTCAACAGTCTCGGACACCACGGCCTGTCATGCAGCCGTAGCGCTGGTCGCATAGCGCGGCACGCGAACATTAACGACATCATCCGACGAGCTCTTGTCACCGTCGGCGTTCCGGCTGTATTAGAACCCAATGGCCTGGCACGCGACGATGGCAAGAGACCGGACGGCATGTCATTATTTCCATGGAAGATGGGTAGGCCATTAGTGTGGGACGCTACTTGTGTCGATACTCTTGCGCCATCCCATCTTCCTAGCTCTTCGTGCTGCGCTGGCGCTGCCGCTGCGGCTGCGGAGAACCTCAAGCGGCGGAAATATAATAACCTTGTAGGTAGTTATATTTTCGAGCCGTTTGGGGTTGAAACTCTCGGGTCGTGGGGTCCGAGTGCTCATTACTTGTTTAAAGATCTGTCAAGACGCTTAGTTGACACTTCGCGTGACCCTAGGGCTGGCTTTTACCTCGGACAAAGGATAAGCATTGCCATACAACGTGGCAATGCTGCCAGCCTTTTGGGTACATTACCAGTGGCCTGCGATGCGGAGGAATTTTTCGACGCCATGTTTTAGATTAGTTTTAGTTGAGTCTTTTTTTAAGTGTGTGTATATAGTTATAGTTGCAATAAACGTTTATAAGTAAGTTTTATACCATTATATTTGATAAATTGGTTACGACATAGAGAAAACAGCTGGCAATAACAGCCTACGGAATAACGCTGCAGGGACATCGGGATTTTACAAAGATATTTATTGCCCACTGGCCACCAGATACCAAGACCGACTTATTCATGATCGATGGTCCTAAGGGATTTAAACTATTTATAACAATGGAAACCTGAAAATTCGTTATGCAGTTACTAGATTTTGTTCCTAATATTTTTTTAACCTTTTTAAATAATATTTTACCAAGTAATCAGAGGGCCAATTCTACTAATTTTTAAACAACGCTCGCAATGGTCTTTGCAAACTGTCAAAAAGCCTAATTTTCGCTACATTTTTGACAGATTGTGACTTAGATGAGAATGCGAAAGTTGCTTATAGTAGAATTGGCCCTTGGATCTGATCGGATGCGCAGAAATGTTCAACAAATATAAAGTAAATACTCGTCATCAGTCCTCAAGAGAATCATTTTGATAAGTATGTGGTATTTCCTTCACAGTATTGCTCATAAATCGTTTTAACCCACCGAAATATTATGTTAAATGACACACAGGTACAAGTAGGTATACTTGTACCTACCTGTTATTTAATAATTTAGCAAAATGTAAGCTAAATGAACAACCGTTAATTTACGTAGCAGATTCTTGTTCTATTTAGTTACTCAATTTCAATAGACGTTTTGATACTTCCGTTGGTACTGCAGACCGAAAATATTTAATATTTGGAGCATTCCTATGAATTAACTATTTTAGATTGTGAATTCAAAACTTGGTTGGAATTAACTAAAAAAGCGTTGTTAATGATGCTGCCAGATTTAATGAGAATGCGAGCAAACTGAAGTGGAATTGCATTGGCAGGAATTCTTACATTCAAAATTACAATGCTAAACTTACTATTCAATCTGATTGTTTGTTGCTGGAACATTAATAGGTATGTTTATCGTTGTCTTTTTAGTTGTTGTTATGTAAATTTCTGTTATTTTGACAACAGGCGACGACATGAGTCGCTTACCTACACCAAAACAAGCAAACCTTGTTTAAAATGAAAAAAACTTTTAATAAAAAACCTTATATTTACAGGCAGCACTGGTAGGTATCCTATAAAAAGTTGTACCTATTGTAGAAAAATTTGCTACAAGACTTTTCGTCATAACCTTTTTTTAAGACCTCAGACTGGTCGATTCTATATTTAGAATTTTTGACAAGAAAAAGATAAAGACAAAATTTTGGGAAGCGAGAACGTCATTATTCAAAAACCTGTGCCAGAAATCAGTAGCTTTTTTATTTGGTCGTATTTTTAAGCAAAATATGTATTGATGTAAAGTGACTTCTGGTGTGCAGTGTGCTGTCCCGCGAATATGGCGAAGATTTAAGTGAAATTATAAAAAAATACTTCTGAACTTTTTTAACTAGTGGATAAATAATTTGAATTACCTATACGTTTTAAGATAGTGAAGTGTTTTTATTTCGCTACAATACATACCTTACCTAAAACACCTACCTTTCTTATAAGTTCTCCAACGATGCCGTCCCAACCGCCAATGACTTTTGGATTCTCGTTTCCATACTTGCCATCTCTGACTAATTTTATTTCATCTGTAAACAAATAATTATTTTAATTCCTATCTTGTCGGTGAATCGGGAATGTAGCGCATATTCTAAGCAAAAGACTGTGTCTATGATGCGCTGTGTCAAAATAGTATAGCTATTTATTGGTACCTTATGTGACTTTGCTCTTACAAGGCAAACAAAGTTATGATAATAATATTATACCACTAAAAGTGAAGAACTTTGGCTATCACTTAGACAAGTTATCTGTTGTGTATGCAATATAAATCAAAATAATATTTCTATTGCCCGGGCACATCGGCCGGAATCTTCTATAAAATACTCAAAGTAAACATTTAGTGTCAATCCACAGGTTCAGGTGTAAACACAGCTCATTTCAACTTAGTTTTCACGGTGACTGTTTATCGCTGTGAGCCTTAACTGCTGATATCTCTCCACCATTTGAGTTTGCAAGGCATAAGAATAAACCAGAGCCAGTTGACAGGTAATAAATTGATCTGTTCAAACTATGCCTTGCAACCTTGTGCAAAGTTAACTCACCTCGACAGAGCTACAAACAACCTGCGGACTTCGCTCCTAACATATCGATCATCAAGGAACTTTATTTGAGGAAAAGTAAAGTAAGTTAACTACATAGTATAAGTTGTAATTGCAAGCTGTAACTTCATCGAACAAAATAAAGTACTGCAATAATACACTTCTCATCAAAAAGTCGAAAGTAGGTACTATTTCGGCGGTATTTAAATAGAAAAGAGGATTGATTTCATTAAAAACAATATGCCATTTTAAATAGCTGGCAGTTTAGTCTACACAATGGTGTAGGTACCACAATTCCGAATTGAAATTAAAATGTTCATTCAATAAATTAATGTAGGGGCCGTTTTTTCAATGAGTATTCCGTCGGAATTTCTGCATTTAATCACATTTTTGTTGCAAGAAATATTGTTTTTTTTATTAGTGATGTGATTATTAACTAAGCTCTGTGACATCCCACCAAAGAGATTTTTCCTAATAAATATGGATATCTCGCCCACGGACCGCCCAAGTGGCGTTGCGTTGCTGGATTAACGGCATAGCATCAGCGTGTTGAGGCTGCACGATTGCATCTTAGCTTCCTTGCTGTCAATAGAGTGTATCAACGTTATCGGGAGACTAGTATGTTTACTCGCCGTCCAGGGTTTGATAGATATTGAGTCACATCTGAGCAAGATGACCGGTATATTGCGTCAGTTTATCTCAGAAATCGTCACTAAAACTATTTATCTGCAGCAGCGGCTTCGTGAGGTTCGAGGATTGGCTGTGAGCGATTCTACGATTACGGGATGGTCGATGACAATGACATGTAGGTCGGTCACGTCGCCAACGCGTGCCGTCTGCGTATTTGTTTGTAATCAAAAGCGACAGCGCCAATCCACCAGCCAGCGCCGGCGCCAATCCACCAGCCAGCGCCAGCGCCAATCCACCAGCCAGCTCCAGCGCCAATCCACCAGCCAGCGCCAGCGCTAATCTTTTACACTGAAAGATGTCCATCGCTATACCGTGCTGTCTCGCGATGGCCAGCGCTACCTCGCGTCGTCTCGTGCTGTCACCCGCCGTCCGGCCAGCCGTGTCACGCGCGCCTACTAAGTTTTGTGAAGAAGAGCCCTGGTGCTATTCCATTCGTATTGTGCGAAATAAGTAAAACTAAAGAAAACATGTAAGTGGCACTAGAAGCTGGAGAATGGGGAGGGAGACCGTGCGGGTCTTTGATGACCGGTGCGAGATTTGTAAATGTCATCGGGAATTCCAGCAACCGTAAAATATTGTAAAATATTGCGTGAAATTGTAAACTATTTGTTCTAAATAAGACACGGATATATTGAAAACTATTGTATTCAGATGGGATTTATTGCATACAGAACGGTTTTTTTCATAGATAATAATATTGAGAAATTAAAATCTAATCAAGATTTATTACAATCTTATGGAGTCTGCAATTTTCCGGTTACATAATAATATATCCGTTTTACAAAGTAAATAAATACTCTATTCACACTGCAGTAACGTTCAATATTATACTAACAAATATTTCAATTCTCGCCTCGCACATCCTCGCGTATCTAGAACTTTTCATCAAAGATACGCTGGGCGTGCATAGTAATTTTGCCATACAAATTTCAATTCTCGCCCTTCCCATCCACGCCTCGCCTCGCCCGTGAAAAGCTGCCTTGATTCAATTTCAGTAGTGCAGTGCTGTTCACTTCATGATTTTTTATCAAAACCTTTTTATATAAATCCTAACTGGACTTATAAACTCTATAGTCTCTCTAACGTTTTTTTCTTTCTAATTTTTAAAGTTGGATTGACAAATTTTGACACGTGCGTTTGAGTTTTTTTCTTGTCATTATAGAAGCAGTCGTGACATGAATTTGGAGTGAAAACAATTATTATTTATTGTGGTGTTTTCGGAAGCCTTACTTTCTTCATTGTGTGCCAGTCTCCAATAACTGTTATATTAGTGTTTTTTCAATAACCTTTTGGTAAGTATTTTGAATCCACGGGTCCAACCGACCGCAATACAGCTAGGAGGTTGGTGATATAAGAGGAATAGGATCGTTCCCTTGCAACGCGGGTCGTCGAAAAAGCGTACGGCGACGAGTTTTTGAAGTGAAAATCGGCGTTGTGCACTTCTTGGGCTGGGTAAAAAATGTTAAACTCGCGTCATGACACGTGACCGTCAGGACACGTGACCTGATCGAAAATTTGTAAGACTTTTTGGGATGGGTAATAAATGTTACGCGACTGTCAAGACACGTGACCTGATCGAAAATTCGTAAGACTATTAACGTGAAATAATTAAGGATAATGTATTATACTAATATGTAATATAAATTGTCCTGTTTGTGTACGATGTGATAGCGCAATAAATGAATACCTAAATTGTATTTAACCACGTAAATGATAGTACTTTTATACTGATAAATAAAGCAATTCGTGCGAAATTATTCCCTATTCATTCCAAAATATTCAAAAATGCACAACGTTAATGTTCAAGTTTTCACTTCTGCCGGCACTCCCGGAGTGCAACCCGTTGTTTTTTCCCTTCCTCCCGACGCGGAACGAAGAAGAGAACAAGCGTAGTCGCTGCTAGTTAGATTAGATTTTAAAGCCTATTACCATATAATTTTAGTATCATTTGAATATTATTTTATAGGCCAAAAACTCCACGCAATTATATATTATAATGACGTCACTTGCAAGTACACTTTTTACGTACACGTGATGTCACAGCCCCCCATTCCTGATCTATGATGCGTTTTATCTTCGTCTTTTTTATTGATTTGTTAAAACAAAAAATACGTGTCCAATATTTTTCTATATTCTAACTGACGGACTAAACAGAATCATATATATTTTTTGACCACTAATCATCTCTATTGTTGGTGAACCAAATAAATAAGTCTGCTTAGAATATCCGCAATTAATTGGCATGCAATTATATTTTTTTTTTTTGAGAAGTGTATAAAAGCATTTTAATAAGAAAAGGACCTTTAGGTACCAAAACACAATGATTTATTAAAAAAGAAATCAAACAATTCATTCCTAAGACATAAGTTGTCAGACCATTGAAAAATCGATCGTTAGTTAATAAAATATTTTTTTTAATTGGTCTTCATGGCTACAATTTAATAATAAAAAAAAACGTGATGCCGGAATGTCTCACTTACAGTTGATTTCCAGCTTATCGGATATCATTTTGGTGAGGTCAGCACAAAATCCTTTGAATGGTTCGATAGCATCAAACTCGGGGTCTTCGATATCTTCGCGTATTATATACGGGGGCTCCTCGATGGTGGTTACAATGTAAGTTTTATTGCGGTCATATGATCCCGGGGTGGCTATCGGAGCCAGCCTGGGGGTGACAGGGATGAAGCCCTTGTTGTCGTACCAAGACGCCACCTGTTTAATTAGAATAGTTAATAATACCAAAAAGTATAAGGAATAAATCATCAAATGACTTCTTCCGCTCTGGGTGGAGCGGAACGGAGTGTCAGACTTTTACTAAAATTCATCCGTGTTCCTTACATTGCTCTGTGCGTTCCAGGGCCGCGGTAACTCTTTCGAACATATTCCGCAACCCTGGCAGGCTCTGGCCCTAACGAGCCCCATCTTGTATGCTGAAGGCTCTTTCCGGCGCGCGTGGAACAAAACGCGCCGTCGACTCGGGCCTGTTCTGATCGGACAGCGAGCTACCCATTGCTCGCCGTCCGCAGGCATCAATCACTGAGCCTTGAGACGATAGTATTTTATTTATTCCTGATAACATGACATCAGCTGATTTTATTTTGTGTATAGCTCCACACCATCGGGTAAGGAGAGTAATTAGACTGATTTTAATTTAAACTTAATAATCATGTACACGTCCAACAATAATTCAACTGATTTTCTCAACTCATGTTACAGTTACTATGAGTTAAGAAAAACCGACTAAATAACAACCGACTGCAAAATTAAAACCAGGTTCTAGCTTGGTGTGGTTTCTTTGATTTTAAACACTGATTTTCAAAATTAAAGTTATTTCGTACTTAGTGGTTTTATTTGGAAGTCGGTTGTAGGTATGTTTGCAAAAAAGATTTTTATTTATTAGTGCTACCCCTCAGAAATTCCAACCCTATTTAACTGTCTATCTCCGAAGTTCTTTACGAAATTTTTCCAATAAAAAGAATTTTGCAAATATAAAGATATATAATTATGACGGATTTATGCCCGAACAAGTGTGCAGTGTAGACAAAATCGAACTGGTTGATGTATGTATTAACTTTATAGATGTGCTCTTTCTTTTTTGAGTTTTAATTTCTCTGTTAACTCACACACTGTTCTATTAATGGTTCTAATATTTGTAAATATGTGAGTACCATGTAGGTACTTATTAAAAAAATGAATAAGTTTACCTCTGTTGGTTAGTAATACTTTGTTTCTATAAGTAGATTGCTCTAGGTGCATCAACCTCACATACAGGTATTAAAGTTAATTTTTGTATTCCAAATATTGTAAAACATTTAGGTATTTGACTTTTCAAATACCTAAATATTTTACAATATTTATAGTATAATATGTAGTACATAGTAAAATAACTATGGAGTTTTTATCCGTCCTTCTCCATAAGAATCTACTTTTTGCGAATGGACAACTAGAGTCACTATAGGTAATATTTATTTTTTAAACTGATAATTTGACATTCAGAAGTGCCGTTTAATGACCTAATTGAAATAAACGTTTTGTTTTGAACATATAAACAAATATCCGAATTGAAAACCTCCTCCTTCACGACAGTTTGGTCTTACCTTAACGATGTCACCGTCGACGGTCAATTCCATGATTTGCAGAGTGAAGTTCTTGCGATGTCCTAATTCATTGAATCTTATAGTGCCAGTAATTCCATTGACCTCCGTCTAAAACCAAATATAGGAATCTCTTGTGTTTCAATTTAATATCGTCAGTTTTATTTTATAATTAAACGCTCATTTTACAGATAATTCGCATAGCACAACTTTGCGGAAGTTGAAAAAATGCAAAAGGGAAGGGTTCATATTTCCCGCGTGGGTGGGCAATCGGGGCAGTTAGCAAGTCCGAGGGTTAATTACGTGTCAACCAACGAAACATAATTAATCGTCAGATCCTCCGCACCTTCGGCCCGCCCACCGCGCACATTCAATATAAAAGACAGGACCCGTATTCAGCACCTGTGTTCTTATAATACCCCTCAATTAAAATTTGGTGCCAAGATTATTGTGTGCTCGACGTAACACAATGGAACTCATATTTATTAGATACCTAAAACATAAAATGTTTAAGATAATATGTCACAAACAGCCACGGATTTTGATGTGGGGTAAGTGTTCTGCACACCGCACGCCGTGTGACATCGCCGCCACTGGCATCACGTTTGACTGAAGGAACATAACTGTACTCGTAGCATACAGCAATGTATTACGGCAAGCGTCCCTTCACAATTTATGCTTGCACAAAGGAAGAGGATACTTGCCACATAAGCGAAATGTGATTCCACGTGTATTTTTATGTTTAGCTCGCTTTTCTTTGATTCATATTCAAAAGATCAACAGTTTATTCTCAATCTCGATATATTAGATTTTAAGTTATTATCGGTACACACATTTTCAGTAACATTCTATAATCAAATATTTCCTATATTTTAATCTTTAATGAGGTACCGCCTTACTCTCATTAGCAGATAATTATTAACCCTTCATTATACTACGCGTATTAGAAATTTAAATCCAAGCGTTTGGTATTAATTAGTTGAGTAGGAGCTAGTAAAAGCCATACTTTAGCTCGCAAAATGAAGCATCATTAGTGTACTGTAACTTGCATTTAATCAACGTTAGTAGGAATCTACTATTCAGCTGAATCCGGTTTGACTGGGAGCCGACCCCAATATAGTTGAAAAAAAAGACTAGGCAGATGATGAGTAGGAATCTACCTACATAATATGCAAGTTCTAAACGATTATATTTAACTCAAATATAAGCAAAATATTAGTTGAAAAAATGCAGGTACAACCATCGTGTCGTGAATATAATCAGGACGACGTATCTACTTTACGAACATTTTATTGTACACATTTTTCATATTCACACGACGTCACCTCCGCGTGTCCTACTCGGATGAATTACGAAACATTCGCTCACAATCATAAATTGAATGTACCTATGAATTCGTATCAATCATTCGCGCGAGCATTGGGAATGTAAAATGACTCCAGAGAATAGAGGTTTGTTACAATTGCATACATTTATTATACTTATACCTTTATCGTACTTTTACGGAATGCAGAAAGGTAAGGTCGTTATAATGACAGTCGGGGTAGCGATAAGGACAGCTTTTAGACGTAGGCTTGGAATAAACCCAACGTATAAAGGTCTCTATTGTTGTGTAGTCAAGTCCGCGTTCCGTAAAGTACTAAGGAAGCCTCTAGTTTACGTACCCTTTTAATCATCCGGGAAATTTTCTCCCCGAGCTCGAAAGGGACGAGTTTGTTTTGAGGGTTGCAGTCCATAACCCTGCTGTTATTGAGGTTAGCACGCCTCAAATTTGCACGTAAAAGCTCAGGTTTCTTGCGCATCAGGCGAAGGATGGCATCAACCAACACTTGAACTGCATCGTAAGTGAGAGCTGCCTGCGCCTGTCACAAAATTGTACTAGTTAATAAATTCTATATTTGTTCTTAATATTTTTCTCACGTAAAGCGATATCCACCCCTTAACTCGTTCATGTGCCCACCCATCAAATTACAAGACTTATTGATGGAAGACAAATATCTAATCAGTTCTTCATACATTACATATTTTTAACTTATCTGTAAACTCTCGGGTTTTTTTTTTGTTACCAGTCACATAATATTATCATTACAATATTTGTCTTTACTAACATAATAATAAGCCCTACTAATCCTATAGGTAAGATAGTTTAGTTTCATATTTTTGTATTAAATAATCGTTTTTTTGTTTATACGAGCTCCTGGTGAAGCTGAGCAGAACCAGGGTCAGATACCACGTAGGACGCGAATGCCATATCATGACATAATGACATTATGCATCTCAGCCCCTTTTCTGGTGGACTGAGGAAGCTTATCGCGATCTGCAAGCGATATGCAGCCGCTCACTGTTTGAAATTTATAATGTAATTTTTTTTTATTTTTTTTTTATTTATTGATAGGCAAGCGCTTGACCCCTATCTCACCTGATGGTAAGCGACGATGTGGTAGAAGTGAAGGACAGTGTTAAAAAAAAATACTTTGTCAAAAAACGATTGATGCAGTTCAATCACAAATCTGTGGTCACAAACTGCATCAGACTACTTGAAAAGCGACTGTTTTGGAACTTTTTGGTAGTTTTTAGTGGTCGGTTTTTTTGACAAAGTATTTTTTTTTTTCCTACATTTTAGTGAGTTACATTATTACAATAGTCTGCTCGTGCTCTTTATTTTAATACTCCACTTGATAGGTTTTGAGCAAAAACAACAAACCTATCCCCCTTTTTTCATTAGCAGGCGCCATTTTGAAAATGTACACTCTTTTGCAAAAAAAACGGGCACCTAAGGAAATTTACGTTCAAAGGTCGATTTTAGTTAATTAAATGAAATTTATTTCTTTGACATAGTCTGTATACTTATAATCGTGTAAATTAATGCGCGTGAAGTGAATTCGAGCAATTAAAAGAAAAAAAAACGATGGATTCTTTAAAATCGATGTACACGCCCAAACAATAAGAAGTGGTCGGCAATAAAGACAAGTTTTTTTTTTACTTTTTTTAATTAAATAAAGTTACAAATGTAAAAACCTAATAACGAGTGTGACCTCCTCTTGCCAAAATCACAGCTTGAATCCTTCTGGGCATGCTTTCCACGATGTTTTTAATAACGTTTTGAGGAATACGTTCCCACTCTTCTGCAATGACTCTTTTTAGCTCCCTGATGTTTTGTGGAGCAGGTTGCACTGATCTTACCCGTCTCTTTAGAACATCCCACACATGCTCAATTGGATTGAGGTCAGGACTTCGAGCTGGCCAATCTAAACGACGGATCCCAACTTCTTGCATGTACGCTTCCACGTCGCCAGAACGGTGCGGGCGAGCATTATCGTCCATAAAAATGGAATCTTCCCAAGTGCAGTCAATGTGGGTTGTGCATATGGAATTAGGACTTCCATTATGTACCGGTGTGCATTTAATGTTCCATTTTCTATGAAAACTAACTCCGTACGCTCCGTCAAATTAATTGCTGCCCAAAACATAACGGAGCCTCCGCCATAAGGAGTGATTTCTTCGAAACACACTTCCGCATAGCGTTTCCGTGGTCTTCGCAGCACTCGCCGGCGTCGGTCCTCTACACACAAAGAGATTCTAGCTTCATCAGAAAACAATACTTTATTCCAGTCCTCCAGAGTCCATGAAGCACAGTTCCGAGCAAACTGAAGTCGAGCAACACGGAGTAATTTAGGGCCCCGAGCTGGGCGGTAACTCTTGATATTGGCAGCCAAAAGCCTCCTCCTGACCGTCCACAAGCTAACTTCTACTCCTCTTACTTCTTCAAGGCTCTTCTTCAGGTCCACACTTGATGCCTTACGATTACGCAACGCCTGACTCACCAAAAGCGGTCATCTTTTGGTTCTGTGCATCGTTTTCTTCCCAAACCGGGTCTTCTTTTGACCGAACCAGTCTCTTGATACCGTTGCCAAGTCCTCTGGACAGTTGAACGACTCACATTTAGCCGCTGAGACACGTAAGTTTGCGAACAACCTTCTTCAAGTAGGGCTATAATTTAACCCGTCCTTATCGCTTTATCACTCATATCAAAAAGTGGTATTTAATGTAAAAAGAAAGATTAAATTGTTTAATTTGCAGAAAATATCCAAAAAGTTTTAAAATATCGTAATCAGTTAAAAATCGTTTCAGCAATTCGCGCCATTAGTAAAGCAATTTTAGAATAATACACAATAATCATTATTTTTCTTTTAATAATTTCAAATTTTAAATTTGGAATCATGCCAGGATGCTTCAAAAAACATGCCAATACATTGTCAAATTAACAAAACCTATTTCTTGTTCTTCTTCATTGAAGTAGAGAAAAAAATCGAAAGTCCCCGTTTCTTTTGCAAAAGAGTTTATATAGCTTGTAATAAGTCACTACCACCATTCTGACGAATTCAACACCTCATATGTCAAAATCCGTCCAGCCGTTTGGGCTGTCGGGCGTGCCAAAGAAATGAACATACATACATACGCTCGAAAAACATTGCCCTCCTTCTGACGCAGTCGGGTAAAAATGGCCTATGGATCAATACGTAAGAAACCTTTATTTTATAAACTAGTTTAACTAGTTAACTAGTTTTTTTAACTAGTTTTTTTTATAATTTACATTTTAATTATTACAATAGAAGTTAGAACAGATACTTCATAATTTCACAATTTTTATTTCGAGAATATTTTCCCTTGTAACAACACAGAACTTACCGAAATGGACTCCCTCCTCCAAACGTCAAAGAAGTCACGAACCACTTTACGGGAATAATCTAACAGTCGAAATCCGGTAATGTTAATAGCGCCGAATTCTATAACTTCCTTCTCCCAGCGATCATCCATTACCTGGATCAACACATAAATCTTCAGAAAAGTTTTGCCAAATAAAATGATTGAAATCGGACATGAACAACACAATGAGATTATCCTTTTACATAAAACAAGGCCACTTTGCCTGATAAAAAATCAATGCCTTTAGAATTATTCAGCGCTATTTAAACTCTATCAGTGGGGTTACATTTTGTTTATAATATTATTTATAAACTTTTGAGGTCATTTGAAAATAAGTACCTACATCGTCACGATCTCTGGACCATGACAAATAAATTTTCATTTAAGATGAAGCCAGTCCAAGCTCAAAGCTCTCTCAATGACAATTGACATTTCGCATATTGTTACACCAACTTGCAAAGTCGGGATCTTGAAATTTCACAATTAGCTTTCTCACAATAAGCTCGGGGATTACTCACCAGTCCGCTCAAGAAATAATGGTAGTTTCTACGGCCAAGTTGCACGTCACGTACGTGCAAAATTAGCGCAGCTTGCGCTAGTTGTGTTGTTGAATCTAGCACAACATATTTGTTGCTCCATCGGTCCAGCTTTTCTATAGCTCGCAGGTACTCGACCACGTCGGACGCATTGGAGACTCGTTTCACATTTGAAATGCGGAACGTTGCGTTCCCCGGCTGCAGGCTCTGGTACAACTGCTGCAGGCGAAGTAACCCTACAAATTGGTTGTGGCAATTATGGTACGGCATTTGTTATCGGTCTTCTTAGGTGAAGCGGTGGCCTGAAGTTTATTCAAGCTGCCATCATTTTACTATAAAACTACGGTGCGGCTACTGCTCTTAACTACAGAGCTAATTATTTACTTAATCTGAAATTGACTCTTACACATTTCAATTTTACCTAAAACTTACAGGTTATTCCAATAATAATGAACATTATGTACTTAAATGTTTCAATGTATAAACACTACGTTAAGGTAACTAGGCATAAACGATCGACCTGTCTGAGGCTAAATGGATTAATTATTTCTAAGAAGCGCAATTACTAGGTCACCAAAAGTAAAAATTAATATTTCAATATTGTTGATTATACTAATTGTAACATGAAAAGTAATGGTAATAAAAAATATGGCAGCAACAACAACAAACAACGTTAAGATTAATATAACAACCTTATTGGTAGTTATATTTTCGAGCCGTTTGGGGTTGAAACTCTCGGGTCGTGGGGTCCGAGTGCTCATTACTTGTTTAAAGATCTGTCAAGACGCTTAGTTGACACTTCGCGTGACCCTAGGGCTGGCTTTTACCTCGGACAAAGGATAAGCATTGCCATACAACGCGGCAATGCTGCCAGCATTTTGGGTACATTACCAGTGGCCGGCGATGCGGAGGAATTTTTCGACGCCATGTTTTAGATTATTTTTAGTTTTAGTTAAGAGTCTTTTATTTAAGTATGTAGTAATAGTGTGGCATAGATTATTTCATAAAACGATTATAATTGAATACGTTTCCTACGAATAAATATGACATATAACAATATTAAGGTCGTAGAATAATTCGACCTTCTCAAAGAAAAATGGGTTAATTAATTATGGAAGAATCTAAAACTATCAGAGATAAAGCTTCTAATATTAAATTCGAAGTTTTCAAACTAAAGCATTACCGAACTCAACAAATCATGTAGGTACTGAATATTTAATTTTCTTTTGCGAAGGCCCCTAATTATCAAAACTACTCTATATTTGAGTTAGTAATGGAAGATGTTTTGGCAAAACTTGCAACTAATAATAAACAAGTGATAGTCTGTGGTGACTTTAATATTAATGTTTTAGAAAATAATTCAAATAGAAGTCGATTATTAAATCTTTCATTTGTCAAACGTATTCAAAGAACCAACCCGAATTACTACAAATACTGCTACATGTATTGATAATGTTTTTTGTTGCTGTGACTACTTAGACAAAACAGTTGTAAATTACCTGCCTTCTGATCACAGTGGACTAACCGTATCTTTAGAGTCCAACATGCCAATACAACAAGTGGCAACGTTATTTAAAAAAAAACTGAACTGAACTGAAACTGAATCCAGGCAAATTACAATCGGTAAATTAAATAAATTTAACAGCACTTTAACCAGTAAGTTAAGTGACCAGGGTTTCACAATGAACAATGGTAATATGTTGTATAAAGAATTCTTTTCATTAGTACAAACCGAATTCAATGACACTTTTAAGCAGCGGTCTAAAACTATATGTCCTAAGTTTTTATTTAGTGACTGGGCAACTGAAGGAGTCAGGAAAAGTAGAGAAAAACTTTACGAGCTGTATGGCCTTAAGCCCTTTATTAACACGGAAACTTTTGATAAGTATGTTGCTTGTTACTCAAAAATCTTTAAGAATACTTGTAAGGCAGCAAAGGCCTTATACATTAGCAACAAGGTAAAATCGGCAGATAACAAAATTAAAACGGTTTGGAATATTATCAATAATGAAACAAACAGGAACAACAAACATAATAATGATTATACATTGCGGACTTCACGTGGACTCATAAGCGATAGTAAAGAAGTCGCTGAAGAATTTGTAAATTTCTTTACTAGTATCCCAATCAAAACTACTGAAACCTTAAACTCCTCGCCCTCGCTTTCTATTGAATTATTAAAGGCGAACGTTTTAGCTTGCCCGATTGAATTTAACTTTAAGCACATAACCCCCATTGCAATAATAAAAGCGTTTAAGCAAATCAAGATCAAATTGACCGAAGATCTTTGGGGTACGTCTTTAAAGGTTTGTACCTCCATTATTGACACTATCACGCCAATCGTCAATCTGTGTGTGGATCAAGGGGTTTTCCCGGACCTTATGAAATATAGTAGGGTAATTCCTTTATTCAAATTCGGAGACAGTAAAGATACAAATAACTATAGACCCGTATCTGTGTTGCCAGTTTTCAGCAAGGTGTTTGAAAAGGTTATAATGCTTAATCAAATGCTCAGTCACTTTAACGCGAATTACATCTTACACGATAAAAAATACGGTTTCACCAGGGGACGTTGTACAACTGACGCTGGTGTAACGTTTCTAAAACATATCTATAATGCGTGGGAAGAGGCGCAAGATGCCATAGGTATCTTCTGGGACCAGCTGAAAGCGTTTGATTGTGTGTGCCATGAAACATTACTCCTGAAACTGGAGCATTACGGACTAGGCAAAACAGCCTTGAACTTAGTAAAATCGTATTTGAATGATAGACAGCAGCTAGTTCATATAAACGGCAACAATTCAACAGGATTAAACATGAAAATGGGGGTACCTCAGAGCTCAATTTTGGGTTCTTTTTTGTTTATAGTTCATATTAATGATTTGCCCTATTTTTACAAAATAAACTTAATATGGTGTTATTTGCTGACGACACATCTTTAATTTTTAGAATAAATAGTCATGCTAACAATCTTGACGATATAAATAACGCCCTACTGCAGGTACATGATTGGTTCACTGCTAATAATATAGTATTAAATGGAAAAAAAACGAAGTACATTCGATTTTCTCTACCAAATGTCAAAATTAGTGATTGTGACATAGTATTGAACAGGGAGAAACTAGAATTCGTCGATGAAACAGTTTTCCAGGGGATTACGCTTGACTCAAGGCTACAATGGGGTCCCCATTTAACATCTCTTGCAGGAAGGCTAAGTTCAGCATATGCTGTTAGGAAAATCCGCCAGTATACAGATGTTGATACCGCGAGACTAGTCTATTTTAGTTACTTTCATAGTATAATGTCTTACGGTATCTTACTATGGGGACGGGCTGCTGATATCGAGTCTATTTTTATTCTACAGAAAAGAGCCATCAGAGCCATTTACATCTTTGCTGGCGCGATTCTCTAAGGGAACTGTTAAAAGAAATAATAATAATAATAATAATAATAAATAATAAACGTTTATTACCAAAATATTACACGTTTTTTAAAAACATTGGCCCCAAACTAGGCAAGCCTGTATCTTGGGTACCAATTTCGAGTTTACCATTGAAATTTTATGCTTAAAAGTAAACAAGTTCGGTAAGTAAAAATAGAGAAATTAAATTAAATGAAAAAAATCCAATGAAATAACAAACTATAAATGGTTTTCTGAATAAACATAGAATAAAGTAATAAAAATAGGAACATAAAAAATCTAAATTATAAAATTAACAAGAAAAATTTGAAAAAAACGCTATTAATTGTGAGTGTAGTGAAATGAGAGTGTAGATAAGAAAATGTTATGGTGAGAGTGTAAGTCAGTTCGTGTGAGTGGCAGTGTCAAGTTTTATTTTATCAATTTAACTACTATTTCAGCTTCGTCGTATGATATGTTTAGTAGCCAGGAAGTTAGTTTATCTTTGATTTCTTTTCGAGTGTGATTTACTATATTAGACTTCTTGAGCACATTGTTATATACATGAGTATGCAGATAAAGTGGGAGTCTTTGTGCATAAGCAGATTTAACTGCCGGAGTAGGAATCCTAAACTTCCGCTTTGTAAGTAAAATTTTTAAATCACTCCTTTTTAAAGTTGTGATGTGGGTCTTTGATGTTACGTACAATATATACAATTTCCTTACGCTGAGCAAGGTGGATTCTAAATACAGTGTGTGTGTAGGAAAACGGTATGGCTTGTGTAGTAGAGTTTTGAGGACTGCGCGTTGTGCTCTTTCGAGTGTTATTATGTGAGATTTTGCAGCTCCTCCCCAAATTCCTATGCAATATTGTATCAGCGACTGACACAAGGCTATATATACGAGTCTTTTTACGTTCACAGGTGCACAGTCTCGTATCATTTTCATAACGTAGATTTGCTTCCGTACGCGTTTAGCAAGCTCCATAATTTGTGGTTTGAAAGATAGGTGTTGATCGATTATAACTCCCAGGTATCTCATTTTGTCAACTCTGTCAATATCACAGCATGAGCATTGGGTGTCGATGTTACGTGATCTACAGCAAAATTCATCATGGATTTTTAAATTAAATTGAAAATTTTTAAATTAACATCATGACGGTGCCTTGTCAAT
The DNA here is from genome assembly GCA_947386135.1 of Melanchra persicariae. Classification (NCBI taxonomy): domain Eukaryota; kingdom Metazoa; phylum Arthropoda; class Insecta; order Lepidoptera; family Noctuidae; genus Melanchra; species Melanchra persicariae. Next base: position 21,679,665 of record OX376643.1, on the reverse strand, counting down.
ATATCTATGAAAATATCATGTACGTTAGAAAGAATCTACATCTTTTTAGTAAACGAGGTGATAGACATAACTATGTCACTAGAAATAGGAACCAATTAGTTCAACCAGGTTTCAGACTTGCTAAAGTAGCAACATCTTTCATGGGGTACTGTTTAAAATGTTACTGTAAAATACCTCCCCATATATTAGAATTAAATGAGACAAAATTTAAATCTTGTATTAAACGCACACTATGCAGACAAGCATATTATAAGTTAGGGGAGTATATTGAAGACAAAAATGCTTGGCTCAATGCTGGTCCTGCTCCACAGCGCCACTAGGTAGCCACTAAGGGCTCAAAGTAATCTATTAGCATTTCGTAATATTGTTGGACCTGCTGAAGATTGTAAGAATGCAAATCTTTGTCATTGTATAGACTCAACTTAGGTATTTAACATTGTATAATTTCATGCACATGTGTGAGTACTGTGTACCTTTTAAACTATAATGATCATTTTGGGTAGGTCTTTGACTTGAATGTACCCTGGCGATTCATGCTCACTCAAAGGTCTGGCTGATGGTGGCGCATGCGTTGGATCATTTGGCTCTCTAAAAAATGGTTGAGCCGAATAGTGTTAGCGTATGCGTCATGTTCGTGAACGGGCGCCGTCAGCTGAGACTGGTCATCTCTCGGCTGCCATGGTTTATTTTAATTATTTCTTTGAATTGTTTCTTTTTTTTTTACTTCGGACTCTTTTATCCTGGACATCTTTTACATCGTTCTCACATATTGTATAATCTCAATATGAATGATGTAACCATAATTTTGTAACAAAATATTATTTTTAAAAGAGTGTCCGTGGAGTTTCTTGCACGTTCTTCTCCATAGAGATCTACGCTTTGGAACGTGCAAATAGCTTCATCTATTTGACCGACTGACCTTGACAATTCAAAAGTGCCTGTAAATGGTCTAATTGAAATAAATGCTTTGACTTTGACTTTGACTTTGCATTGTAACATTTTTGAATTCAACGTATTTCGGAGTGGCCTTAGGCTTAAGACAAAGTACCATTCTACATATAAGCGAATACGATTGTGGAAATACCAAAATATTAGGGATTGATCACGTGTCATTTCGTTTGCCAATCCTCTACATTATTAACGTTTTGTCAATCGCCTTCGCCGCGATATCGCTGACAGAATTTCACTTGTCTCGAGCCTCTTAACAGGGCGACTCTTAATACGTTGGAAATATTTCAGGCTGAGTAAGTCTCATGTATATGAATGAATCTTTTTTACTACGAGACCAACTCGGAAATCGCAAAATAAGTACTTGATCCCATCGTACTCTAAGTGCTTTTCATTTGTAACTTTCACCCCTTAAATGATTGCCACTGTGTTAAAAGACACCTTTGCTTTGTAATGTCACGGAATTCTTGGAAAAAAGTTTCGCGTTTTTTTAAATCTGGGTTGCGCATAAAATCTATCTTAGGTTCTACGAATAGTACGAATATTTTTTTTTTTATAAACCAGTTATCTGACAAACGATTATTTATGAACGTGCGGTTGTACCTGATTTTTTTATTTCCTAACATAAAAAATCGACTTCGAAGTTATCGACGAGGGCTTATAGTTTAAATCTTACAAAGATTTCGTTAAAAAACCTAAGCTTTTAAACTTAATCCCTCAGTGGAAAACTTGCTGAAAGACTGTGGATGATATTTCCAACAAAACAACGGTAATCCAAGTCAGAAAATGATGCTGTTCTAAGATACATTTTTATTATATTTACAAATTTGCTTGTCTTTGTTCAATAGCTATCATCCTATTGTATTTTTATGTTTGTATGTGCAATAAAAAGTCTTACTCTTTCTTTGTTGCTAGCTGTTGTACTTGTGAAGTTGATCGACTATACACACACACATATAGTTTGTATAGTTATAATGTAACCCGATATTTAAATTAAAGTGGCTCTACGTTGTAAGCGCTCATAGTTTAGTTTCCATTCTATCTGAAATGAAACAAAAACAGTGCGCTGCTTAAGTGTCGCGATGTAAGTTGTAAGTCAACAGTTTTAAATACTGTTTTACAACTTCAAAATAATGCCAATCAACCAAAATAAAACAAAATAGATGTCAGTGTTCGACATCTATAGATGAGTATTTTAATCAAAACGTCAATCGAAAATGATGATGAATGGTACGATCCATTTATCACTAGTAGGGATTCATTATGCAGCTCCGAAACTGGCGCTTTTGTCATAATTTAGGAGTAATATCCGCGAAAAGATTGAAGCGGTGACGAAGACGCACGGAGAAGAGGGTTGACGTGTGGGTAATGAAGGCGTTATCGTAGGATTTGTTGGGACTCGCTCTCCCTTGGCAGGACTGTCGCCTCATTGCAATTTCATATCGCGTCATAACGATCCTTTTCTATCTAACACCTTCAAAATTTAAACCGTTACGTTACTCACGTCATTTTTGATTACCCAATAAGACATATTATATGTTTGAAGAAAAACGAGTAATGTTTGTCAGCTAAATACCTTTTTTTTCAAAAACTAGCAAGCCTAAAATCGGGGCCCCCGATTTTTGAATTAAGCACTTGATTTTGCAATATTCTATTTTACCTGAAAACCTGTTTAAATGCATTACAGTAGGGTATAACACATTCTTAAATCAAAATACTCAATTCAGAAACTCGCCCCCGGTAGCAAAGGAGTAATTAATACGAGTACGTAGAAACGTTTAATCTACTGTAGAACGACGAATTGAGAAGAACAAATCAGCAGTTGTTTTTGTTTGCCGAATTTTTAACGAATCCCCTACGTACACTCCTCTTTCTGAGAAAATCCTACTTTCATTCAGAGCTATGTAAAGTCTTTACTTGTTTGGAGTCAGACGGGTGGACTTGGGGCATTCGCGTTCATCGTGAACTGCACTAACTTTCCAAACGTCTTTTTGCAGCATCTGCCGAATTCGAATCCAAAACTTTTTCTTTATCTTTAAATATCTTACTCGGTAACGACTCAAACTTATCGCAAAAGCTCGAAAAAGATTCAACAGTAGTTTTATAGGCTATTTCACTAAGGAATAATGAGCACGTTACTTGTTATAACGGGCTAAAAAAATTTAAAGAAAAAACGTTACAAGTTTTTCTGCACGGCATTGCTCTTTGTTCGATGAAAGTTTCCTAATTATGTTTCTTGATAGATGTACTCGTACATCATTATTTTATACTAACGTGTAACTAACGTGTAACGATTTAAAATTGAAACTGAGATGATGAAGTTAATCACATTTAAGTCTTCAAATTAAGGAATAAGTAAAGGCTGTAATGGATAATATTAAATAATAGTTTATGAAACGGTCATATAAAAAGGAGTATTAATTAAAACACGAGTGTGGGTTTATCAAACGAGCCCGAAGCCAAGTGCGATAATAGTATCACACGAGTGTTTTAATATCTAATTATGCCGTTGCATACACTATTTTATCTTCACTCATACAGTAGAAATAAAATAAGTGGAAAATTAGTTTATTCGTAACTCACAGCCACGGTATAAATATGCGGTATGGCGGATATTCTCATTGCGCATCCATAGGCAATGGTACTATTTTCCTACATTAAGAGCGCGTAATCGATTTGCACCGAAAACTTCATGTTTTCGAGTTTTTTCCTGAGCTATATCGGAATGATGTGAGCAGATTAATCAAAGAATATTACGGCTTTAGGAAGTTAATATCTTGATTTAGTGCACTACACGGTAAAAATATAATTTTTAATGATAGTTCTTTAAAGAGAAGGCAATCCCTTCATAGCGTTTTACGAGAATAGACGTCAGAGTTATCTTTCAGGACGAATACAACCATTGTAATGTGCTAAAATGTTTTATTTTTTTGCGTTTGTCCAACAGAATATATAGTCTCAAAGTGCACTACATAGCCTTTTTGGGAAAATATGGCTATAAGATAACACAAAAACAATATTTAAAAAATACAAAATCGGCTCACTTTAACATTTTTTTTTTACCAGTATTTAAATAAAATAATAACAAATAAATTCATTTTATAAAAGTTAAGGTACTGCTCAATATACAGTTTTTTTTTCAGACAGTTTTATGAACATATTAATTTTACGCGATTATTTTAAAAACACTATAAATCCTCGCGCACAATCGTTTGACGATCAGTGCGTGCCGGGTCCTCCCAGCGACAGGACGTATCGCTTTCTCCCGCCCGCCCGCAGCTCGCTCGCGTAAACATCGATAGCGTAGGCGACTCATAGCGCAGGCAGTTTATATTTTTATTATTTGGTAAGTAATTTTGAAAAACGTAGTCTACAGATAATATAATTATTTAAATATCAAATGGCGTAATCACAAATAATAGTCACAATTTTATATTTCGTATTTTTTTTTCAGAAATGGGTAATAAACGAAAATTATTTGTAAGTAGAAAAAATAAAAAGTTGGCTTTCGTCAGGCAAGCAAAAAGGTGAGATAAACCTTTATAGGCTTTTTAACCGACTTTCAAAAAAGGAATGGGTTCTGATATGTTTCTTAAAACTATGTATTTTTTTGTTTGTTCATCGATTTCTCCGCCAATTAAGAGATTTTTTTTTAAATTGGAATTATGTATAGGTACGGTCATTATTCACAGTGACCTAACTTATCAAATAGTCCGTAATATATTAGACGTCCGTAATTCTCAATTTAATTTTACTATTTATTTGTATTTGAAATCAGTTTACTTGTATCATGTACTTATTTTACTAGTTATTATTGCAAATGTCCGCATTTATACTAGTAAGCTTTTTCTTTCAGACAAAAAAGATGTCAAATAGAAGAAGAGTCAAGGTCAAACTACGATGACACGGGTGATGTAAGTTTTTAGTTAGCAGAAAATTTACCAAATAGACTAGTCAAATTCAAAGACTAGGCAGCTTTAACGTACTTTCCGAGGATGCGAGGCGATGTAACATCAGCTCTGCACCACTCGTGAAGTCTCTCATCTATTCATATTCTTTGAATAACGTACCAGAAACATTTTTTCTTGGGAGCGTCTCCAGATGGCCTGTTTGATGAAGGAATTATCGAAATTAAATGTCTATATTCGGCGCGTAGCACGAGAGATGAACAGGCGATCACAAAAAAAAAATCGGAATGTCGATGGATCTATAAATACCAACCACGACTGGTACTTTTAAATCCAAGGACAGCTGCATATCAGGTGAGAATCAATATCACTTCATCTCTCTGGTCTATTATAAATTTATTTATGTAGTCCACAGCATGTCCTTTGATATATTCTATTCTTAATTTTCAAATAAATAATAATTTATTTTCAGTCAAAAAAATGTTTGTCTCTTTGCGGTATGGACAGGAAATGATTTTCCATTGAAGACCACAAAGATACCAAAAGACGATGTGTTTTGGGCGACAAAAATGGAACACAAGTTATTGGACTTTTATGACAAATGTTTTTTGCCCGAGATGATTGACCCCAGGAAAAGTCGGTCAATGACAATCTAGAGATGTACGATGTTAAAAAAAAAATGATATAATTATTTTACAACTTTATGTTTTATTTATTAAAGCCTTTGCAGACGGTTGTAATTTGTAATCCAGCGTCCCGTCCAGTATTGCCATCCGTCTAGACGGTGGAAGTAATCCAAAGGAGATGGCTTAATGGAGAATGGACGATTGCCCTTAGAATGTATAAACATGGTACCTAGCAATATGTAATGCTGAATAGCTTATTATTATTATTTCGTTTAAAAAATGTTTCAGGAACTGTTTATATCTTTGCAATCCTGAAAATAAAATCGTGTTACTCCTACGTCAATACGTATCGAAAAAACTTCAAACAAACGACATTGCTATATATATGTATTTTGATATAGCGAGCGACCCATCCCAATTTCGCACGGTGGAACTTACTTACTTAACCTACTTGAGTAAATATCTACAAAGGGGTAATTGCACCATAAAACATGATACAACTTACTTTCTGCAATCCGCGCAAATACGCTCCCGCTCGCGTGTAGGTACACGCGAAATATTAAACTCTCGTAAAGCCTTACTACTTATCCAAATGATTTGAAATAAAGACAGTTTTCACGAGACAATTTAAATAATGGTTAAACATATTTGAAAAGATTTATTGTATTTGAGGTAAGCAAACCATTCTGCAGTAAGTACTTTATCGAATATTACTCACGTTTTAAGCTGACACGCAAGAAAAGCCCTCAGGATTTTTCTGACTTGATTTACATTCAATGATACCTACACGAATGTACACCTAAACCTTCCGGTAGAACCAATCTATCTCATAAGTAGTGACAACCCCATAAAAATCTCTTTCTACATTTGTACAGACAGACAAACGCGCCAGGGGGACTTAGTTACCTAGTATGTGTTGATTGATAAATCCAGCCTTTATAAGATAACGAACACACTGAGTAACCAAGGAAATAAAAGATTATTGAAAAAAAAACAGCAAAAATACGATTTATTTATTTATTCGATATTCTAAATGTCTTACAAGAACATTATCAAAAAATGGAGCTGATAATGTGTTCTGGTGTATCGTCCATCCTCAGATACCAGCACTGTCATGACTAGGAGTGTGACGAATATATTAGTATTAGTTACGAGATTAGTAATATTCTATGAATTCACGTATTAGTAAACTGACGATCTGGTATATGCTAATATTTTAATTTATTTTTCTTTTTTGACAAGCACGCGCTTGGCCACTATCTCACCTGATGGTAAGCGATGATGTGGTCGAAGATGGAGCACGCTTGCCTGGAAGTAACCTATTCACTCTTGACTTATAAAAAGACTTCCGGGTTGTAGCTATCAGGAAACACAGACTCTGGCAGAGAATTCCACTCCTTAGCTGTACGCACAATGAATGTGTTCCCAAAACGTTTAGTGCGTGTGGGTGGGATGTCCACCATGTACCGGTGGCGTATCGCTGTACGTCTTGTGGTCCGATGATGGAATGGGCTTGGCGGAATTAAACATTCACATAATCCACAGATAACTACTATGTACACAATCTTTATCATAACGTGAAATTCCATTCACTTGGCACGGATCGGCGGGATCGGATTCACTCAATCACTGTGACATTCGTGTAGTTCTATGGATTCTATGGATTCACGTATTAGAAATCCGACGAACTGATATATGCTAATATTTAATAGTCACAATCTACAGACTACTAATAAGTACAATAATCTTTAACATAATCTGGGCTTCCATTCACTTGGCACGGATCGGCGGGATCGGATTCGAGAAGTGAAACGTATTTATTAAGTTTTAGTTATATATAACTGATTCTCAAATAAAAGTTAAGATATTATAATTATTGTAGACTAATATATTTATAGAATCTAATACTGATAAATACCGATATTAACCCATCTTTAGTCATGACACTCATGACAGACAACTGACTTTGGTTTTTGTTATAAGAGATGGCATTGAACTTCTAGTGTAACAGAATCGATAAATTAATCGAAAGGTTTGTAAAAATAATGAATTTGTTTTTGACAACCATTATTCAGTTAATATTTTTCGTCACAATATACATAGGTGGTAAGAATAAACGAAGAAGCACATTCCGAAGCTTTCATCTATTTGATTTTATTTCGATTAGAATAATGTGGAATCGAGTGAAGTCGATTTTCACTTTAAAACAACCCTGTTTTCCGAATCAAAACTCAATTAAAAAGCAACAAAACAGGACAGCGAATTGAATGCCATAAATTCCTGCCAAAATCTGTGATTGCCACTTCTTAGATCCGAAGATGTTTCCAATATTTTTTAGACATAATGATGACTATTCAAGAAATAAACGTATTAAACAAAAAAATTGTAATTTTTTATATTTATGCAACGTGCAACAATATGACGGTCATCACTAAACTTGATAATGAATCGAGCCAAAGCCTCACGAAGTGGGTTCGAAGATCATAAAATGCATATTGTCGATACCAGCTTATGATCACCATCGAATTGAGTCAAGTGAAGTTAAGCCAAACATCACAATGTTCATTGATCCAAAACGATCCCAAGTCGCCCGAAGTGTTAGTATTGCTTATCCAGACATAATTAGGTAGTTTCAGAAAATAAATCGATTTGATAACTGTTTTCAAAAATCGATACATGTAGTTTCGATTTGACATTCTGGAAAAGCGATATGACCCCTCCCTAGCTTTCCCTTTGATCTTATGTTGTCAAACAAATCAAGCTAAGAAAACAATTCAGATACTTTATTTATGTTCAAGCAAGTTCTATAAAATTATTAAACACTAAACAATTCACGAATTAATATTTCAATATTTCGAGTTAATGTAAGATTCTTAGACATGCTTAAGGCAGTCATTTAGCCATGTCATTTTGATTTGACCTTCAACGTCCTTGGTCACATTCTGTACAATATTTCTCAGGTATGATTTACAGAAATCCTCATTCTGACACAATTACCAAATATAAGTTATCCAAAATTCACAAAAGCGTCTCATGAAACGTAAAATAAAAAAATCGCACCTTTAAAAAAAAACGAAACGGCTGAAATATGGTTTATTTTTACATTTTCAATCCCGATATGTCTGCCATTTTTTAAAATTTCCAAAATCTTAATGTACAAAAAAACTACATTTAAAGCTGCTCATAAAGTTTCGCGAGTATTGGTTGAGAAAGCAAAATTTTATATGAACACTTGCTCATAAAAATCAAATTCTTACAATAAAAGATAATAGTATCAAAACGATTCGTTCCTAGCTCCGGGCTCACGCACACTGACGGACCATTGTAGTGTGCGGCAATACTGCGCCGTTCTTGCAATTTTGTACCTACGCTAAATCGAATACGCGCTCTTAAGGTGAAAGCCATAATATAGGTACTTGCTACGGCCGCGAATCATATTTTGACTAAGATACAACCTATAACTGACCAGCAATTTGCAAAAAACGTAAGAAAATTTTAATGTCGCGGGCTGCGTTGAAGTTTCCACCTTAAGTCAATGAGCCCGCGCCAATAAATAAAAAAGTAACAGTGTGCTATAAAAATTAAAAAGTTATTTTATGATGCAGTTGTTTGAAAATCGAAGGAAAATGTTGAACTGTAATGGTTTTTTTTTAAATTTCACGTACCTATGAAAAAAAAGTACGTGTTTATACAATCGATTTTGAAATCATATAACGTTGTGAGTGTAAATGAGATAATTAACAGTTCACAAGTGTTTAATTGAAAATCACTGTGAAACATTTTCTTTACGATGAAAGAAAATTGAAAACGTGATAAATTGCGTCGACCCTAATTTTGTAAAAACCGTAAGCAAGAAATCCGTTTCTTTTTGAGAAGAAAATTATCTACAGCGAGACTACGAGGGATGTCGGGCCAGACGGAATTCCGGCGTTGTCGCTCGTTGGACGTGATTCCTCTCTAGACATGATTACGTCTTTTCTTATATTGTGTGAGATGAATGGAGCCTCAGTCGCTGGCCAAGAAGTCAATTGCTCACAGTTCGTGACTGGGAATGAAACGCTTCTCAGTCAGTCTTTGGTTAAAGTCATTTAACGTCGATAAATTTGAATCAAACAAGGATTTGTGCATTAATATTATGTTATTATGAACAACAAACAATGATTAGTATCTGTAAAGGATGTTAGTTCGCAGGTACTTACCATATTTCATTGAATCAATCAATTTACACTTCTCTTATTACTATTATATGTGAGGTACTTGTATGTCGAAGTCACTTAAAAACTAAGGTGACAACTTTATCAAACAATTTGTTATTTACTTTGATATTTTAATTGTAAATGATTCTGTTACATGTTACTTCGACACAGTTACAGCTAAATATTACTTATGTCTGATATTACTGTTCTGTTTTTATTAAAAAAAACAGCCTATCATGCACATACTTGCTCACAATTTTTGAATATATCGTAAATGTTGGAATCGAAAATCGTCTTTTTGTTGGAAGGACATAAATATAAATATCATTGTTATGTTTTTATTTAAATAAACTTCAAGATACTCTTTATATTTTGAAGTTTCATAAAGTTATTTGTTCGTCAACTGTAACTGAAACCTATGTTTGAAACTCTTTGGGCTGTACTTTAATGAAAAGAAAGTGGTTTAGAAGCATTATTTTGCTAGGGAAGATGTGCTTAACAATACCTATTCATGCATTATAGTATTCAGTGGGTGAAGTCAGACATTCAAGTATTGCTTTTTGTTTCCTGATTAACTTTTTATGGTATGAGAGTAGAAAGAAATGTGGCATGTAGTAGATTAGATATACAGAGCGATTGATAACTAAGTGCATTTATTGAAATTAGCTGATTTGCAACGATTTTGACCCCAAAAACTTGGGGTTCATATTGGGTGGTTTTTGAGTTATCAGTGTTTTTAACATTTTCTGTCTCAGGGCCAAAACAGCAAATGGTGAGAAATCTGTTCCACTCTGGATTGTCAAATTATACTTTTCGGAAAGCCAAAGAAATGGATACAGCGGCAGAGGAGGACTTGATGTTCATGCTGGTCTCAATCCTGCTAATTAAGTTACAACGATTGAACAAAATGAAGTCACTGTTTTTACCGTCTGATATTATATGTAAAAAAACCTGGCGGTGACAGATCTTGCCTCATTTGATGGACCAGAACCAGTCGCATTAAGTCAAATAGCTATCATAACATACCGAAATTAAGAAAAACAGTAATTTAAAAAAAAAATACCGACTGCAAAACTGTCATTTATTTTAATAATATTATTATTAACTAAATAAGTAGAAATAAAGGTTTTATCTTTTAAAATACCTACACTAAATATGGCAAATTAAAATCGGTGCCAGTTAACTGACCCAATTACTAAGAGATGTTGGAAGAAATTTTCATAGCATGAACTTAACGACGCTTCATTTCCAAAGATATGGATAAACATTGTTATTTGAGGGATTTATTAATTGAAGAGCTATCGAAAAGTATCAGTTGACTATCCAGACTGGAACAGATTTATCACATTTGCAGTTTTTGGTCTAGAGGCAGAATTTGAAAAAAATCTTAAAACATCGATAGCTGAAAACCACCAAATATATTATACCCTAAGATAACGGGGTTCAGCTCTCGTTTAAACCATTTCAACAAACGCATTTAATTACCTATCATATTATATATTTCGATGTACTGTTAAATTGTAAATACCGAGCCAACCAGGGCGCATCTCTAGATATTAATTATTACATAATCGGGTGAGCTTTAAATAAATATATAAAATACAGTAGGTATACTGAAGAATCTAAAAACTGAATTATTATTACAACGACGAAAATATCATGCTTGGTGTTTTGTAGTGGTCATTTTATTAACCGTAGTTTCTATTTACGTTACGCGAGTAGCACATTATCTTCAAAAGAATAAATACAGTAAAGTCCTTACCATGTATGTGATTCGGCTACTGAGGTTCAAAGTATCAAAGGGAAAGCTTCTTATCTTAACATCAACACACAAGAAAATCTAGAGTAAGTAGATACGCGCTTTCTTTTTTATACTTTGGTAAACTTGGTCAGAGATCGCACAGGATAGAGACGAATGGAAGAAGAAAGCGGAGGCCTTCACCCCGCAGTGGGTCACAAATTAAGGTCGTAAACAAATTAAACAACCCCCAACAGGTTGTAGGAGGTTGTTTAAATTTTTAATTTAATTTTTATACTTTATGCTGATTTTTTTACGTATTAGCTACTACTATAAGAACCCTATAATCTACACTAACCTAAACGTGACCAAAATATCACTACATCGTGTACCAAAATATCATATCTATCGAAGTGAAAGTAGCTGAGCATCTCTCAACAAATGTATTCACTCATTTCTCTTTGCTTCATCATTAGACTCTCATCTCAGTCTTTTTATAACCTATTCATGATAACTAAGCGAGGAGATTGCGTATTCTGCAGACCTCAGTTCAAGGATAGGTACTATGTTCTGGCAATGCTATTGAAGTAACAGAATACCAAATTTCGCATCGATCAGACTTGTGAACGATGCTCACATGCCCATTTGGGGATTCGGGGAGGGAGGGCTAAGGGATTCAAGGACCTCCCCCTCAAGAGACCCAGATTTCTTTGGTAGTCTACAACCTAACGAAGACATTGAGAAATATACGAAAAGTTAGTTCCCAAAGAGGTTTGTAAAATTGTATGTGCTTTTCTGGACTAACACACGCGGCAGCATGTTCAGACCAGTTCAAAGAAAAAGGAACTAGCGACGCAGCAGTCGTGTGTCAATTTTACGTGAACCATTTCGGGCTAATTTTCACTAATTTCATGTAAATAGGTTAAATAGATTTCGAGTTGTCGAAATCTATTCAACCTATTTACATGAAATTTGGCACATTTATTGAAACCTCTTAGGGCCATTTTCACGAAGCTAAACTGATCGCGATTAGCATATAAACCACGTTTATGAGTTGTCAGTGTCACTATTTTTCTATGGAATATTGACGCTGACAGCTCTTGAACGCAGTTTAGGTGTACTGATCGCGTTCAGTTTCATTGGTGAAATCCGCTCTTAGCTTGTCTAGAATCCAAAATTTCGTAAATGTACTTAGCTCACAAAGTTATTGATATAATAAAATTAACGTTTCTAAATCGGCATTTTTATGACTGACTGACTGACTAACTAACGTAATATAGATCAAAAACTTAACCTGCTTCCAGATGACATATAAAATTCTAATTTGGCATCTAGCTAAGTAATTGTGTGAATACAAAGGAAAAAATCGGAAAACCGGGATTTCTACGATTTAAATGTTTCCAACCAATCAATTTTGTTAGTTTAAAAAAATACGAGTAGGGTCGATTTTTTAGTGTATTTCCGTTCTCCCGTTGTTAAATGGGACAAAAGGAATTTAATAAAATAATGTGTGTGGCAAAGGGTTTAAAAAAAAAATACTTCCCGTTGTCCCCGTACGCTGTCCCCGTTAATTTATTGTAATATATACTTTTCAAATTATGTTGGTACAAGAGCGAGCGAAGTGAGCTCAGGACTTGGGGCACCCCGACTCGGACAGTGTAGGTTAGAAGGAGATGGCGGGGTCAAGTGAGCGAGTGAAGCGAGCGAACAGACCTCGCCATCACCTTCGTTGTTATTTTATTTTAAACCACCCAGAAATAGGAGCTCCGCTTAGCCTCCGTCGACTACACTTTGGTATTACTTCGGTGGAAAGAGAACACACCCTCCCGCCCCTGTCTCCCTATTAAGGCGATTTTTCTCAGAAATGAACTGTATGTTGTACATAAGGGGGGCAACGGTAAGAAATAATATGACGTTCTGTTGTTCCTGTGATGGGAACACAGATTACGAGGACAACGGGAATACAGGGATTTTTTCTGTTTTATTTTTCGCAGGAGAACAAGTTCCATGATGAAAGGTCGTTTTCATCGATTTTATTGGTACTTTCGAATTATTAATAAAACTTAGACAACCAATAGTGGTAATAACACAAACTGCTACAGGTAGCGCCGGCTCAGCAGTCTGACATAATTGCGAACAATACAATCTCGCTACTTATATTTCGAAATAGGCACACGGCACGATGCGGGTGCGCGGGCGAGCAACACGATAAGGGCGTGCGCGGAAACGCGGGAGTACGTATTGAAAGATAAAAAATAATAGCTAGTTTTTTTATGAAATCGGCCAAGTGCGAGTCGAACTCGCGTGATTCGTTTATGAACCCTTTGTTCCGAACGAATATATTTTTGAACATGTTACTTTAAAAATCTTATAGGTAATGCTTTCCTGTAATACTCAACGTGAAACAAAATAAACGCAATACCTCTTAAGGGGTCATTATACTCATCATTATGAACAACTTTTACAATGGGACCAACCACGAAATCGCGAAAAAAAATCAGCTGTTCAGTACATTTTGTCGAGTTACGCGTGGAAAAATGTATGGAGCAGTCGATTTTTTTTTCGTGATTTCAGCGTAAAAGTTGTTCATAATGATGAGTACAATGACTCCTTAAGAGGTATTGCGTTTATTCTGTTAGACGTTGTATACTTAGGTCAAGATATCATCTGTATTATTTTCAATTTTGGAGACAAGGGAGGGGTATGGTCAATTGTCATTCTATTTTCTACAATAACTTCGGAATATTATACTTATTATAAAATTTAAAAAAATATATATTTTCGAGATGCTTACGAGCAGCCCTTTTATTTGATATGTCACACGGTACAGTTTCCAACTTTTTTTTTAATTTTACCCCCAAAAGCGTATCCCTATTTTCGAAAACTATTTATTTTCGTTACGCGTCCGTATTTGGGTCACATAAAATTTTATGTGTACATGTGTACCAAATTTGAACTGAATAAGTAGTCGATTTGGAGAAAATCGGCTGTGACAGACGGACAGACAGAAAACCGAGTGATGCTGTGGGATCCGGTTTTCCATACAGAGGCTCGTAAACCTAAAAAGTAATGTGATCCTTCAAAAAAATAAAAGTGAAAATGATTAAATTGTTATGTTATTAATAATTTAATCATTTTTTAATTTTAATTTAATTATTTTCATATAATAATGAATAATGAGATACTCATTACTAATAATTAGTAATTATTAATAATAAATAATTATTATATTATTTCAGGATTATCTACAGAACCAGGCACCCATTTTGATCTCAATTATTTTGTCGCTGAAGTCGGCAATCACGCATAGTTATTATTAGATTGAACTAACAAAAATAAATTAAATCAAAATCGGTGCATCTGCTAAGGTGCTACGATGCCACAGACACGTCGAATTTATAACACCCCCTCTTTATTTTTTTTAAATTATTGATAGGCAAGCGCTTGACCACTATCTCACCTGATAGTAAGCGACGATGTGGTCGAAGATGGAGCACGTTTGCCTAGAAGTAACCTATTCACTCTTGACTTAAAGATTCCCAGGTTGTAGCTATCAGGAAACACAGACTCCGGCAGGGAATTCCACTCCTTAGCTGTACGCACAATGAATGTATTCCCAAAACGCTTTGTACGTGTGGGTGGGATGTACCTACAACATGTACCGGTGGCGCATCGCCGTACGTCTTGTGGTCCGATGATGGAACGGGCTAGGCGGAATCAAACTATGTAATTCCGTTGCACACTCTCCAAAATGCAACCGATAGAAAACCGACAGGCTAGCAACTCGGCGTCGATGCTCGAGGCTTTGGAGCTTCGACTCGACGAGACTATCATTGCCGATAAAATAATAATAATTGACATTTTCAACTTTATCCATTTTAATTTTATTCCTTGACATTTTAATTTAGTAACAACTTGGATTAATTAATTATTTTTATGAATTTTATTTCATTAATTGTCAATTTTAGATTATTTTTATAATCCATATTCAATTTTTAAACTGATAATTTTATTTCATATAAGAGACTAGGACATATTTATAAACCTAACTAACATAGTATTAAGTGCTACTAACACCTACTGTGGACCAAAAGTTGTCTTGTTGATGAATAAATAATAATAATAATAATTGCCGATGATCCTCTTGGCTCGTTTCTCTATTGACTCAAGGGCATCAAGCTGGTATCTGGCAGATCCGTCCCAAAGATGCGAGCAGTACTCCATACACGATCGAACTTGCGCTTGATAAAGTTTGAGCAGCTGTTCCGGCGTGAAGTACCGTCGCACCTTTGCTAGGATTCCCAACTTTTTGGCAGCCACTTGAGTCTTTGCCTCTATAAATGTGCCAAAATTGAGGGTAGATGTCAACGTAACACCAAGAAGGTCAAGTTGGTCGGTTATCGGCACGGTTACACCTCGGAAAGATGGAGCTGGGTGGAATTGGCTCCTTTTAGCGGAAAAAAGACACGCCTGGGTCTTAGCAGCATTGAACTTGACCAGATTGGCATCGCCCCACTCTGAGACATCCTGTAAGGACAAGTTCAGGCGCTCAACCATAGCCTCTCGGAGAGACCGAATCTGCGACCCACCAGCTTGTGCGTTGGACACGTATCTCTCAGCAACAGTACTGTCGTCTACATACCCAAAGGTACCGGGTTTTAGCAGATCATTAATATGCAGCAAAAACAATGTTGCCGAAAGCACCGACCCCTGAGGAACCCCGGCATTAATATCCAGCAGTCCAGACGAGCAGCCATCTATGACCACTCGGATAGACCGATCCCTCAGAAAATCTGCAATCCAATCACACAAACCGGCGGGTAGACCGAAGGAAGGAAGCTTACCAATAAGGCTTTCGTGCCAGACCCTATCGAAGGCTTTCGAGATGTCAAGAGAGAGCAAGTGCTTCCCCGTGTTTCTCGATGGCCTCACTCCAGACGTGAATGGCATACGCTAGAAGGTCCCCAGTGGACCGATTTCGGCGGAAGCCGTATTGTCGGTCACTAAGGATATCGTTAGCTTCTAGGTATGCCAGGAGCTTACCATTCAGCACGCGTTCCATACTCTTACAGAGTATGGAAGTTACTGAGATGGGTCTGTAATTTGCTGGGTCAGCTCGACTACCCTTCTTGGGCACGGGCTGCACGTTAGCTTGCTAATTATTGGGGGGTTAAAAAGAAGTAGATTATTCTTTCCCCCTAAGTCTGAAAACCACATTCGAATTTGTGCCGTATTTCGTATTTTATTTGGTGCAATTCGATTAACTTATAAAATATTGCTGTTTTACTGACTTAAAAAAAAAACGAATTATGGTTGCCCAAACCAGTCTGTGCATGGTCTGTGCAAGGATTTCATGCCATAGACAACTGTGTTCTGTTTTGTCTGTGACGCGACCAGAGACTTGTGCTAGTTAATGTCCGGTCCTGACCTAGCTTGGCACTGAAACAGGTTTTATTTAATTTTTATTAGTTGATAAGATACTTTCTTTTAATTTTGTGTTTTTTGTGCGCATTTTTGGCGGTTTAAACGTGTTTTCTTTGAAAGAAAACAGGTTGACTGACGTGACAGATTTGAACGAAAGAAAAGAAAGGCATTCTTTCTTTTTTTTCGTTCAAATCGGTCACATCTAGATTTCGGGTTGTAGGTAATGTAAAAGTGAAACAAAACGAAAAGTCTTCGCTTCTTTCATCATTTAACTTTCTACCTTTTCCCGTTCCTCCAGACTGGAAGTCAAATCCAACGTACCTATTGGAAAAAGACGAGGTGAGATGATGATAATAAATAATGATGTTGAAGCAATTTTTATTTTAAAGGAACCTATTCTGTCCATATTGGGGTACCCGCAGTAACTTTTTTAGGGTTCAGAACCTCAAAAGGATAAGCGGAACCCATAAAAACGAAAGGAATGAGAACTAGTCTGGTTCGCTGTCCCCGGATACGGTAAAGAGGACTATATTCGAGTATATACCTCAAAAGGAAAAACGGAACCCATAAGATTAGTAGATAACGTCTTCGTTTATCTGTCTTTCTGTCAGTCTGTCAAAATCCTTCTTAAGACTTTGACAACGATGCGAGTACAATTTTTCATAAAAATTGCATTACGGGTAATACCTACGTAGGTATAACTGTAGGAAAAAACAAAGGATTTGAAATAGAGTTTTCCGCGCTATGACTGTGCCGCCTGTCTACGGGAACCTTTAAAGAACCAACAGAATGTAACTTCTTTAATGTAACTTAACTAAGGAAATCCAAATGGATAGTTTCGGTCATCAACACAAAATTTAATTGTGCGACAACTAACTTGGTCTGATAGCTATAAAGCAAAAGCAATAAAATTCATTACACCTTGAGCAAGAATCCCGGTTTGTGCGTGGTTAGGAGCGGAAAATCCGTGGGTTTTATACATTAAACTCGCTGAATAAATTGGAAGTCGATAGGACCATTCCTATCTAGAATCCACATTGAAGCTGCTAGTTATTCTAAAATATCTATGCATAAAATTTTATTCAGCGCGGTGTTATTGCAAATTGATGGCGGTGGACCGTTGAAAAATCATTTGCAAATGAACACTTAGTTTATAAGATAATCTTTAGATTTTAGACAAGGTAATATACAAGGTAGCAGGGTAGTTATTTATTTTTTATGGTATGCGTCATGCTTTGCGCAAATAAACTATTTTTTTTTTCTGACTAAAAAGGTTCTAGTACTTTTGTAACATTTTCGGGTTTAAGTTAGGTACCCAATTGACTAACATAGTTCAATATATAATATTTATCTATTACAATATTTTTAACCGACTTCCAAAAAGGAGGAGGTTCTCAATTCGGTTGGTATTTTTTTAATGTATGTACATCGGTTACTCCGAGGTTTCTTATCCGATTTCTGTGATTTTTTTTAGTTCGATGCAGTAAACCTACTTGCCATAAAAAATAATTCAGTTTGGCTCAGTAGTTTTTATATTATTAGCATTTTTGCTTAATTGTATGATGTAATTTTTCTATACTTGGAAGAAAACGTCGTCCCCTTGACGGCAAATTAGCAAAACACTTAGTCCCCCGATGAGCGTTCAATTTCTACCCTTAAAAAAAAACTAAAATTAAAAAAAAAAAAACATATTTTACTTGCAAAGCTCTGTTTTGGAGTAAACAAAATTTTCCTTCTCTTTAAAAATAAAACTACATAATTATAACTGGGGATTCTGTTTGCACTAAGTGGTTTGATAATTAACACGACATTTCAAAGACGAAGCTCACAAAGCGATGGACTACTGCTAAACAAATTATAATGAAGTCGTACAGCTATAAGGCTATAACTAAACAGAGGCTCAAAAGTTTCTTTTGCGTTGGCCCACCAGCGCTCGAGGCTCAAAAGTTTCTTTTGCGTTGTCCCACCATGGCGCTCGTGCAATGTGATTACAAAAGCATTTCCTCGACTGAGTCGAGATGCTAGCTTGTTTTATTCAGTTTTGGTAAATCCTTCCTATTCTGTAGCGACAATGCGTTGGGATCACGTCTCTATTGTTGCTAGTATCGAGTTGACGATTAGGGAGTTTCAATAACAGACCGCGACGTTTAGGTAATCTATCGCTGTCATACAATCTCTTAGATGTATACGCACCGCTGACGATTTATTGCGTAGCCGACGGTTACATCAGATTTAACGTTTATAACCTCACTAATGATAATTTCAACTGTAAAGAGATGTAATTTAATATCAGTACCTAGCTAGACTTTTGAAAATGTCGTTTTCATTATTGACTTGGTACATTCCAAGTTGGCATTATTTTCTTCTTTTTCTTTCTGCATTGTGTAGAAATAACAGTAACTTACTTGGCAGATCATTTCTATTCCATTTTTGATGCATTCAGTAATTTTGTATCGGATATTCTGTCATCGTGAAACAGGCAATAAGTAAAAACCTTAAGGGCCTGTTCTCGCCATGACGGGCCGTCCGTTTTCTCGGACCGTTTACATAGACGGAAATGCTAGTGGCAGTACAATTTACATGTCACTGTTCACATTTAGACGGGCTCTACTGTGGGAAGAGAGCACACGATAAATAGGCAAAGAGGTATTGAGCCAGCAGGGAGATAGCATTATTGCCTTCTTAGGGAGCATTGTTGCCGTTCGAGTCAGGGCTGCTTTGCATTCGTGTACCGAAAGTAACTGAATGTGATTTTGCTTAATAAAATTAATATATTATGAGAACAATTTATTGTAATCAAATATTAACCGAAGTGCATATTAAAACATTTAGCTCTGTTCTGCGTTCGAATTTTAACGTCATAATCAGTTAAATATCGCAGCAAGCATGGTGAACGGGGACTACTGGGCTGATAGCATGTCACTTTATGTAGGCCCTTTAGAAGAAATTCGTTATTCGTCAAATCGTCACATAACTTGAGGACTTCGCTAAGCTTATAAACCCCCTATATGTCTTTCCGTTTGCCTATTTTATTCGGGTTTAAACAATTTTAATAATTTACCACACACCTACCTGTTGTCAGCTAGGTTATGGTTGTCTAACAGATGTAACTATAGACTATACAGGTGCGCTCACTAGAGTTAGGAGACAATTTATTTATATTATGCGTAACTTCGTAACTTTCGTAAAATATTCGACGTTTATTTGAAATATTTTACACAAGACCCCCCCTGTTGACGTCCTTCGTGTGCCGGCTTGGCTCAATGACACTTCAGAAAAACTGAAAAAGTTTTATAAACTAAACTACCTCTTGAGAGGGAGTAGGTATTTCAGATTATAACTTTTCATAGACAAGCTCCGCGAGCTCACTCCGGGGAGAATTCTCGGTTTAAGTCGTATTTCCTCCTTCTTGCTACCTTATTTTTTATGTTGCGTACCCAATAAATCACAGAGACTATGTATAGCTACGACATCTTAGATCACATTTTATTTCATTCTATTTCTTGATATTTAGATTTTATAAACAAGATCTTTTATAAACGTGACTCAAATATTCACAAAACTAGTTTTTGTGCGGCACAAAAACTAGTTTTGTGAATATTTGAATTCTCATACATTAATTTTATCAAGCAAAATCATATTCAGTTATTCTTGATATTTAGATTTTAAAAACAAGATCTTTTATATACGTGACTCAAATATTCACAAAACTAGTTTTTGTGTTGCACAAAAACTAGTTTAGTGAATATTGGAAGCTTGAATAGAACTGTCGTCCTTGTTTGGATGGATTGACATACTTCACCTGAGTGGCCACGGTGAGATTTTTACAGTTAGCACTATTAGTTCAGCAGTGCAATAGGGTAGATGACTAGAAAAATCTAATTAGTCCGTCAGATATATTTCCAAAAAATATTAGACACGTATTTTTTCTTTTTACACGTAAACAAAAAATTAAAACGATACAGTGCGTTGAAAACTCATGTGACGTCACTCGTAAGTACACTTTTTACTTACCCGTGTCGTCACCAGCCCCCACCCTGATCTTTGATGCGTTATATTTTCGTCATTTTTTATTGTTTTGATAAAGCAAAAAATACGTATCCAATATTTTTCGATAATCTAAAGACGGACTAAGTATAATCATATATTTTTTAACCAGAAAACATTCCTACTTAAGTGAAATGAACATGAAGTGAGCTGTCAATCCATACATACAAGATGAAATGACAGTTTAAAAAAAAAAGTTACACACTAGGCATTTCTCCTGTATCGTAGGTGCGTTTACAGACATATAAACTCACATCCACAAATATCTACACCCGGAACAACTATCTGTAGGTAGGTCATAAAAATATTTGTACCGTTCGGGAATAGAACCAGCGACACACAGCGCTGCAGTCAATCGTTCAACCACTGCGCCAACCGTGTCGTCGTGTTTACTTCATGTACACTTATTGCAAAAGATTATTATTGTGACCGATTGCGTTTGCTCATCGGATCCCATATATACCTCCGAAACTACTCATTTTAAATATAAATTTTATTAGGTATCGTTAGAAATTTCTTGATCTTCTTTAAAGGCCCCTGAATTTGGTGTCTTCAAGGGAACAAAAAGCCATTTACTAAATGTTTCTTTTTATTAGATGATGTCGTGTTGAGTATCAAATGAAAGGGCTTAATTACCGTATTGTTAGCTTTTAAATAAATAATTAAGTTCATGAACTAAATCCAACTGCAGAAATAGGGGATAGCCATGGTCGCATGTCATCTACTGTAAATTAATCAAATATTATATATTCTAACAAAGGTAAGCTATCATAAGCTTCAGGGCTAAGTGGCATACGACCTGGATGTCCTATGAACATCACTATGAAAATTTTCTTGTTTTATAATTTTTAGATTTTTAGCAATCCGGTTCTAGTTTTTAACTTTTTTGATATCTAATTATTATTATTATAAAGGATTGAGCAGGTCATGAAAGCTGAAGTAGTTATTTTAATTTTTCTATAAATATGTGGCGCACGATTAATTTACGAACCAACGACAATAATTAAACGCCTAAAAATGTCCTAAGATAAAATATCCAACTGCCATAAGTGTCTACCCATACACGGCAGTATAATTGTGCCCCGCTAATTTTATATGAGTGAAAATGATGATGTTTGACTTGATCTAATTTGGTTAACGACCTTTCATTTTGTCGTATTAAACAGAGGGCACGGTCAAATCACTAGGTACATTGAGAAAGGTTTAGTTTCAAAATGACAACTTTAGGTAACAGTATAGGTATAATTTACAAGTTCGTAGCCGGCAACGTGTCGCGGTAGCAGACGACATGTCGTCGCGACACTACTGGTTTCTATGCATTGCTATGAAATTTCTTCCGTAGCTAGCGACACGTGTCGTCGAGCGACAGACGACACTGTCGTTCGACTGCAGATCAGTAGTGCCAGGCTGTAAAATGTTAGAACATTTAACTATGAAAGTAGGGAAAAATAATGACAAGTTCTAAGCCTTTACCTATAGGTACCTACCTATAGATCAAATTAGTGTAGGTGAGGGTGTTACTTGAGTATCAAAACGATCGGGAGCGGATTCTTATGAACATAATCCTTTTTATTATAGTCTTTATAGTGCTGTACTTTATTTTATGTAATGTAGTAAAAATCTGGTTTTTATATCGTTCCTCTTTAGCATCTGCACAGCATCCGGTACCCGCGACTCCCGACCCCTGCCACGACATCCGCACTTGCTTTTAATGTCTTTCTCATTTTTATTTCATTTTAGCATGGCTCGTTTAAAGGTGAACTTTTGTGGTTACGACTTTCATTTGCTTTTTTACCATTTTTGTTATGATCCATTGAAAAAATAACTAATTATTTTTAGATATATCTCTTTTTCGCAGAAACAATTAACCATCTGGTTCATTTTAATCGATGGGGAAGTGCCTTCTGTTCTTATATTCTTCTATTAGATACAACAAAAATTACTCAACAGTTTCCTTATGTAAACGTACGTATTCATAGCCATCAGAATACGTACTTACCTACTCTACCACATTTTATATGTAAATGGGCTTTGCCGTTTGCAAAGTGCTCCTTTTTCTGAGGTGATCCTGCGACTGTGACATAAAATGAATTTTACGTCGCATTGGATCCGTGACTACACGTCTCAAAAAATCGTATTTATATCCATATTTATTGGACTCTATTGACATTTTGTTGATATCTTTTTTTTATTTACTTTATCATACAATTTGTTTCATATTTAGATATGGATTATTGACTAGATAACACTGTTATAGGTACCTCATTTTTAATTAAATTAGGTACTAGTTTCGCTGCTTCGCTCCCGTGGAATATCCAGAAACCATGCATTTTCCGGGATAAAACCAACCTATGGAAAATAAACTTCAGATTATGATATTCAGTGGTCGGAGAATTGTTCCATCCTACAAATAACCAATCAATTTTAGATTTTTACAGTATATTTCCATACCTGAGTGTAAAATATTAATAATAATAAATTATAATATTAGGTACAGCTCTATTAGGTTTCAGTTAATTCAAAAGTATGCGTTCCTCAGAATTATGTTTCCCTTTGTGCATGCAAGTTCAAGCCAAAGAAACAAAATGTAATATCCCTATCATATTATGTTCAGTGCGCGTTTTAAATTTCAACATACTGCCTGGTCTAATCTTGTAAGTAGCTGGTAAGGTATGAAATTAAAGTGGCTTGTCTTAGGTTTAATGTTATTTAAAATAAGTGGTAATGCGAAGTAACGCGCAGCATAGCTTAATTACTTCGGTAATCTCAAGAACATGAAGATGATTTTGGGATTTTGACGAATAAGGATTTTGCGAAGGTGAAAAAAAAGTAGTTTTGAAGTTGTTTAATGAAAATTGACTATTCCCCCCTCTTATCTCCGAAACTACTGAAGCATAAGTTTTGAAATACATGAATACAGTTAATATTTATATTGGTTATGGATTAAGTCTTATGAATTTAAAAAGTATTAAAAATAAAAATGTAAAAATAAAAATAAATCGTTCGGAAATCTTTGCGCGCGAGTGCGACTTGATCTTGGCCGGGGTTTCGGCAAACGAAAGCTAAAAGGCAAAAATCTTGCCGTCAAGACTACAGTATCTAAATGTCTTTGAAAAGCAGTGTGAGCATCAAACAAAACTTTTTTACAAGAGAAAACAACTGACTTCCAAAACGAAACATTGCAAGATAAACTTTATGTTTTTTACACCGACTTCCGAACTCACTTTTTAGTTCGGGTATGAACATACGATGAGGGAGCGCTTTAACGTCCGGAATTTATAAAAATGACAAATTTATTTAAATTAACTTTATACCAAGCTAAGAAAAACATGAAGAATAAACATAACACTCCTTTTTTTGGACAGGCGTGTAAAAAAGAAGAAACATACAATCGGTGGTTTTATCGCGTTTCAAGATCTGTTCTAGGAAACCTGAAATGGATAGATATAGTCCAGACATGAAATGGAATTGAGCTTGGTACAAATATAAAGTTATAAATACCCTCAATCAACACATTCATGTTGGTTATGGAGATCCGTTTGGTGGCTTCGTGGTCCAACTTCAGTCTATTCCAAACCATGATACCTTGCTCAGGCTCTGGATTTATATTCTTAAAATACTTCAATCGGATTTCCCTTTTGTGTTTGAGGAGTTCTCCGGCCAAGTCTAAGGTCTAATGCAAATGAAATGAAACGGTACCACGTTAGTGCTATGTCAACTATAATAATATTTACAAAAAATCGGTTTACGTTCGTAAACTATGAAGTTGTGCCATAGCTGTGCCCGAATAGAAACCCGTAAGACCATCGAAGTTGCCCATAAATGTTGAAATGTGGGTATACCGACATTTCTATGGATCGTGGAAACAAAATAAAGACTTGCGATTGTAACAATCATGGGAAGTTGGCTGTCATTTATTGGACAGGTCCATTGTCTATCTTCGAAAGTCTTCAACCTCTAATACTGTACTGTAGTGTCTAATATTGTACTGTATTCGACTTAGATATCGGTAAACTTACTCACATAAAAATAACTACAGACTAACATGGACCCTTTAGAAATTACATTCGTTCAGTAAGTTTTGAGTAGCATAAAAAAACACAACCAAAGTGTTGTACAATCTATCTGTTTGTATCACACTGTAGTTTTGTTTTTTAATTTAACGTTAGACGTGTCGTCGTCAATTACAATGAATCTTATTTTAACAGCCTTCACAATATTAATGCTGTAGTTGCTGGTACCTAGGTAGGTACCTACCTAGTACGCTTACTTTACTTAAAGAAACGAAAAACAGATAGCGTATGACTAAATTAGCTATACGTGTCATGAATATAAAATCAACTCATTATTGTAAATGCTGCAGTCATTATTCGAAGAAGAGAGTTGAAAATATTTCACCCCTCGCCTTGAATTAACATTCTGGACGTGGCTACTTTGAAAATTCGTCTTTTTTCGCACAGAAATAAAGGCGTAACATTTACTCTTACTCGTCTTAATACTTTACACAGTTGAGAATATTAATAAGGATATAAATATTAATAACACGGATCAAACTAACGAAAACCCCTGATATATTCGATCAAAAAAGGTAATGGTTATTATTTGTTTATCTGTCATAATTATTTATTTTTATGTATATGTGTATATATATTGCTATTCATCATAGTACCTATACACCGTGTAACAGTATGAACGACATTCCTGGAAAGGGGTCATTGTACCTATTCATAATTATGAACAACTTTTTATATGGGACTAACCTACATTTAGTAAGTCCATTTTGTAGAGTTATGCTCACGTTATTGTATGAGGCAGTTGATTTTTTTTCGCGATTTCAGTGTTAGACCCATTGTAAAAGTTGTTCAGAATGAAAACCCCTTTCCAGGAATGTCGTTCATACTGTTTCACGCTGTTGTCACATTTGTAAGGCTTTAAAAATCTGTCAAAGTTTTTGACATTTTATTGTCATCGAGATGACATTGTGACTTAATTGGAGTCTTTGGCCTGAGTGCCTATTCCACTAATTTTTAAGAAACGTTCGCATTCGTATGTCAGTTGCAATCTGTCAAAATGTATGGAAATTAAGGCTTTTTTTTTTTTAATAAACGTTGCCCCACACTTGGAATTTCTCCTGTATCGTGGGTGCGTTTACAAACATACAAACTCACGTACACAAACAGCCAGACCTGGAACAACTATCTGTAGGCCATACTATAATATATTTGTTCCGTGCGGGAATCGAACCCGCGACACGCAGCGCAGCAGTCAATCGCTCAACCACTGCGCCAACCGTGTCGTCAAATTGATTGATTGCAACTGACATGCGTGCAGAATGTATGCGTGTGCACGTATGTACCGAAAAAGTTCCGGTCACAGTTGAATGTTACCAATTTTATCAGAATGCCAATTTCAACATAGGTCTGTGCGTTTACAAACATATAAACTCACATCCACAAACATCCAGACCCGGAACAACTGTCTGTAGGCCATACAAATATTTGATCCGTGCGGGAATCGAACCCGCGATACGCAGCGTTGCAGTCCATCGCTCAACCACTGCACCGGGCATGCCGTCTTCGACTTTGTAAGTCAAGCTTAGTTTGGGAATCAGTAGCTTTTGAGCAATATATTCATACGATGCATATGCCGCTAAATTTATTAACAGTTGTTGTAATAAAACTTAACTAACTACCTACACCTACACTAAAAATAAAATCTGAACCAAAATTACCCTAAAATATGGCGTTAAAAAATTCATCCGCATCGCTGTCGTCTGGAAGTGTGCCTCAAAGATTGGCGGCATTACCACGTTGTATGACAATGCTTATCCTTTGTCCAAGGTGAAAGCCAGCCCTTGGGTCAAGCGAAGTGTCAACTAAAGTGCATATATGTTAGATGTAAGTACTGTAAGTTAAAACGAATGTACTAACTGGCGACAGTACCGAATTTTATTTATACTATTATTTATATCCCGTTTTTCTAGCTCCCGTAGGAATTTCGGGAAATCTTCTCTTAGTGCTCCCCTACACTCCCCAAAAAACCTAAATGACAAATTTCAGCTTGCTACGACCAGTTGTTTCGGCTGTGCGTTATCTGTCAGTCACTCAGTCACCGATAACAGAATTTTAGATATATTGATTATTACGAGAATAAGAACATACCATCATGAGAATCGTAGATGTAGATGACATTTTTCCATCCGTAATGAGTAATAGTTGCCATGACAGCGCGATGGTAGTCGGGACGCATACTCACAGCGTAATCAACGAGACCAGAAGATGGCGGGATCACCTGTGAATACAAAAAATAGTTTGACAGACTTCTTTTCGACTATTTATATTTATTATGTAGTAGGTACTCATGCGAATTCAGGATCGATCGAAGATCCATTTTGAAAGAAGAAAGAAAGAAAACACTTTTGTTCTCCCCGAAATGACGCACAAAAAAAAAAATAGATACAAATTAAGAGGTGGTGGTCTTTTGAGGAAAGTACCCACACAGATTTGAGTGGATCTGTCCAGACAGTGCAAGCATTTGTCAGTTATCGTGAAGCTCAAACCTAGAACTCTAAGGAGCTCAGCGCTTCGACGAACAATACCAAAGTAAGGACATTCGGGTAGGCCGCATAATTACCAAACTGCAAGACTAACATGAAATGAAACCCTAATAATATTAGGGTTTCATTAAATTTCATGTTAGTCGCCATGTAGATTGCCATATTATGGCGATCTACATGGTCCCCACATTCACAGACGTTTTATGTAGGTGCAAGCCGCAGTAAGTGCAAGCCTTGGTCAGTAGTCGAGAAGCTCTACTTAAAAGCAATAAGGAGCTTAACGACTCGACGAACAATGCCAAAGAAAGGACATTTAGGTAGGCAGTAAAAGTACTCAAACTGCCAGACCTCGTTAAAAATACTTCAAAGAAGAGAGAAGAAAAAAGAAAACAATAACCCACATAGTCCCCATATTCACAAAATAAGTTTAAAAAAAATACTTACAAAGTATTCATGTCAATAAAAATAAATTTATTACTTTACAAACTAAATATTCATTATAAAATAAGAATCTACACTAATATTATAAAGAGGAAAGATTTGTTTGTTTGTTTGTTTGTTTGTTTGTTTGTTTGTTTGTTTGTTTGTTTGAAATGAATAGGCTCCGAAACTACTGGACCGATTTGAAAAATTCTTTCACCAGTAGAATCCTACATTATCAGAGATGGACATAGGCTATAGAATATTTTCAAAAAAGTTAGGGATCCGTATGAAAACTTCGATAATGTGACCCAAGGTGTGAGAAAAAATCCTTATATCGCGTACGCTGCGGAATCTATTGACAATAGAGCAAAGTGATGTACTATAGTTTTATAGAGGTCATCAATGTCTACAAAAAAGTCCGCAATACCATATGTCTAACTATTATGGATAAGTCACCATGACCGCTTTTTGTTAATATTAGTCAAGCAAATCCCATGGTGAAATAAAAAATGGTGATTATAGTACCATGATATTAATCCTTATCCATTTAAATGGTTTGATAATTAAGATTGATTATGTCCGTGTAAATTACACTTTAAATCATTCAAATCGGACCTTTCGTTCAGAACTTACGACGGTAATAAACATGCTCGGAGTAGGTAAGAAAAATGTCGCGGCTTGAGCGAACTGGGGAGAATCGTATCAATGCTTGGTCCGATGACGTTGAAACACCACGGCATTTAAATGTTTTCGATAAAACAATAAGAATATCAAATGTTTGGATTTTTCGAAAATCAACTAGGTACATACATAATAAGGGGTGAAACAGGGGTGAATAAGTTTTTAGGGGAGGAAATTATAGCTTGCTTCAATTTACGTCGGAATTCTATGAACAAACTAAAAGTGGGATAATTGCAACAGATCATGTACCTAACAATTTTTGCATAATCAACCTCTGACGGGCTGAACGGGGTGAACAGTTGCGCTGAACCAATAATGAGAATCGTTGTGTTTAATTTTCCAAAACTAACCTTTATAAGGGGATATGTATAGGGGCGTTGCAGTTTGTGGAGTACTATCCCCACGTGGACGAAGTCGCGGGCGAAGTGCTAGTCTTTAATAAAGTAAACATTCATGTCAAAAGTATACAAACTGGAGAACATAAAAAAATGTCAATGACTAAAAATGAAAATGGAATAATGGATAAACGTAACATTAGGCCATGCACCTCATTGAAACAATGCAATACCAAGTCTTTTTGTCTTCAAGATAGTCTTTAACTGTGTAAAAAGCTTTCTGGCATAGCTTACGTTTTTTATATAATTTGAACTTATTAATACTTAGGTCTTGCGGTAACATGAACTTTATGCATTTAGTTTTTTTCTCATTTAGGAGGAGATTATTAATATTAAACCAGTTAACTACAGTTGCAATGGCACCATTAATATTGCCAGTAACCAGCTGCTGACGCTTGAGTTTAAATAAAAGTGATGTGTCGTCTGCAAACAACACTATAATATAGTGTTGTTTGCAGACGACACATCCCTCGTACCTCCTACATATTACCCCCCTCCCATTGTCCCTCTTATTACCTCGTATAGGATAAGTATGATATTATCATACTTATCCTATACGAGGTACGGCTAGTCGTTAAAAACAAAAATGGGCCTAAAATTGAGCCTTGGGGGACCCCCATCTTGACTACAGACCCGGGAGATCTTGTAACGTTCACATCGACTCTCTGAATCCTATCACTCAAGTAAGAAGTAAGAAGATTTATTCTTCAATGACTTAGAAGTTGATGTACAACTCAGCCTAACCCGTCGATACACCCACGTTGTGCCAGTTAGGTGATCTCTTGTAATAGGCTTGCCCCCTAGGCAAGCCTATTATTAGCCCATTGCCAAACATGCAAGTCAATTTATGACCACAGACTTGGTTTACCAACAAGAAAAATATCTGTAGTTCCTGTAGCTCCTTAACGTGGGTCTCAAAGTTGGTGGTCCAAAAATTTTCTTAAAACCTGCAAACGTACAACCTTGACTTTGAGCGTACATTTTTCCTGATGGAGACCCGATAGACAAGTCACCAGGAATCGTTCCTATCATAAGATAAGAAGCTAGTATAAACCTAGTATGTATCCACTTAAGGTGACGTGGCGACGATACAGTAAATACTCCTTTAATCTGAAATGTAAATATTCCTTGTAGTTTATAATAGACTCAAAGAAAACAGCATCGACGAAAAATCGGCTTCGAATCTGCAGTACAACTCGTTTTTATTTATTGATCGCTTTACAAAATTTAAACTTTCCACCATGCATGGACTAAAGTTTTGTTTACGAGAATCATGAATAAAAACAATTACCTAATGAAAAAGCAAAATAGTAGTTTATGCAACGACCATATAAAAAGGGTTATTAAAACACGAGTGTGGGTTTATCACGCGAGGCGTAGCCGAGTGTGATAATAGCATCACACGAGTGTTTTAATACCTAATTATATGCCGTTGCATACACTATTTTATCTTCACTCATACAGTTGAAATAAAATAAGTGGAAAAATAGTTAATTCCAATATGGCGGATATTCTCATTGCGTATTCGAATGACTGCGCAGCGCGCTCAAACATAGACAAAGATAAAAGCTGGCTCATTGACTTAAGTCAATCAGCCCGCGCCAAAAATTAAAAAGAAAAAGTGTGCTTTAAAAATTAAAAAGTTATTTTATGATGCAGTTTTTTTAAAAATCGAAGGAAAATGTTGAACTGTAATGGTTTTTTTTTTAAATTTTACCTATCCACGAAAAAAAAGTATGTATTTATGCATTCGGTTTTGAACTCATATTTGGAACATTACGTTGTGAGTGTAGATAAAATATAAAACAGATGCAGTCATGTATAATGTTAAAACAGGAATTGATTATCTAAAAGTTGTTCAGCTTTTTCAATACAAGTGTTGTTTGGTTTGCTGTTGACTTGACTTATCTGAAATAGAACTTTTTTTTTAAATAAGGAATGGGCTTGCTCTTGACCTCGATCACGCCTGATGGAAAGCGATGGATGAGGTCTGTGATGGAGCGAGCGTGCCCGCGTGGTCGCGAACCAGGCGGGCACTAGCCCCTACCACCGCAAGGGAAGGATTCGCCAGTCTTATAAGGTGTTAGGTGAGACTGTCCGATGCGCCGAGCCCTCGGTTCAGTTGAGTGTCTGATGGAACAAATTGCGCTACACGAGGAGGCTCCTTCATGCATCCCTAAAACTACTTATCGTAGCGGCTGATCTCATTTTTTGTGCATATCTTCTAATTTTCTTTATAAATAGAGCAAATAAATTAGACTGTGTCGGCGTAACGTGCAAAATACGTAAACATAACACCACTTGGGCCAAAGTTACTAAACGTAGTAAGTTTTTTAAGTTTTCAGCGCATAAATTAAATTATTTACGCGGCGCTACTTAAGCGACACACAACACATGGAATATAATTTAAAATAAAAATAAAGTGTCGTGTAACAATCTAATGGTTTCTTACAAAACCCTTGAAAAACTAAACTGCCGTGTTTGTCAAGTATGCGGCACTGGAAGTTTGAGTGCGGAGTCTTTGAATCATTTAGTTGCTCAAGTGCCTAGGCTCAGTCACTTAAGTCTAGATCGTGTAAGGTAATCTGCAGAAGTTTTTAGTTTTAAAATGCTTTTTGAAACACTTATGCAAGTTTAATGCTAAGTCTTTTCGTAATATCTTACGAAAGCTAGCAATTTATAACATTAGAATTGGAAGAGCTTTTGAGGCACCTTAACCTATTTGATTTCACTAGTTAATTTATTAGTGTTTTATTGATAAATAAAACACACAAATAAATTAACTACATAATTATCATCCATCATCAACAGTAATTTGGTTTAAATTTATGTACCTACTATGTTTATAAATGATGTTATTAAGGTTACAATTTTACTTAAAGGTTTCATTTAAACAACGCACTTTCAGTTTTGGGCCTATTCCCGGGGGAGGTAGTTAGGCCCTGTTACAGACGTTGCATATTCAGCGCGTTGTATTTATTTGTACAGGGTGATTGGTAATTAAGTGCTTTCCTTGAAATGGGTTAATCCAGAGTTGATTTGCAACGATTTTGACCCCGTAAACTTCGGGTCTTTATTGGGTGGTTTTCGAGTTACCGGAGCTTTTAAGATTTTTTAAATTTTCTGCCTCACTATCAAAAACTGCAAAAGGCAAGATTTTGTTCTCTGGATAGTCAAAATTTACTTTTCGGATAGCTTTTACACGAATTAATCCCTCAAACCTCAAATATCTTTGGAAATTAAAAAAAAAACTAAAACTCAAAATCCACCAAATATTGACCCCTAAATTTCGGGGTCGAAATCGTTGCAAATCAGCTATAATTTAACCCGTTAAAAAATAGTCGAAAAAAAACTCGTGTTCCTTCATACATCATTCTTCTCTTACATGGTTTTCTTTTTCTGATTCCCAGCTATGTTTTTTCTGAGTGGCGTATCTCGAGCTGGACGACGCCGACGGTTGACAATTTCTGGCAATGACCAGCCCATATAAAATGCCAGCGCTTTCGGTGCAGTTTGTCAGTTTAAGTTGATTTGTTGCAGAGCATTGTAATAAATTTATTGTATTATATAGCCTAATCATCTTTAATGGTAAGGATATCAATCAATTCTAAAAAGTCACTGAGCAGCTGATTCCCTAATCAGCTGCTCAGAGAGTTTTTAGTGAGTGAGCCGCTGTACTATGTGCCACCTCAAGTCACCCTTAACTTGAGGTGCACATAGTACAGCGGCTTCCCAGTCGGATAACCTCCGCAAGAGAGCCTTGATCCATCGGCTGTTGGCAGATAACTTAAGGGCCAATCGTATCCTGGCCATACTCGTTCTGGCCTCAATGGTTTTCAGGTTTATTTATGTGATTCGCATGTCTAAGTAATTGAGTCTCTGAACAAAAGCTGAAGGGTTTCTCCAATGCTCTTGTTTCTTGTCTCGTATTACCGTTAAAAGGCTCCGGCTTCACTGGGTGGAAGGGGATCAATACGGCTTGATGAAATCTTTTATTTATGTTGTCAGTCACCTGAGTGGAGAGTCATGGAATTGAATTTCTACTCTTCCCCCTTCTGAAATCTTATGGGGGTTCCTCGCTGTAATTCGGATCCTGGTAATTCGATGAGAGCAAAAAGTTCCCATGTGAGGATCTCTTTTCGTAAGTCCTCTTCTATCATTTCCTTATCACTTTGCATGAGATATCTAGAGAAATTTCTGTTACGTTGAAGGTGATTGTTGTGGAATCAACTTAATGGCAGGCAAATGTTTGTTTTTCTTTCTTGCCAAGGTATGGTCGTACATGTTGATAAAATAAATTAATTAAATAATTTCATATTTTTACTAACAAATATATTAGACGTTTAATATTATAATACATACCTAATAATAAAACGAGTAGCATGGGTGGCATCAAAACTCGCGGCTTTCATTGGACAGAGAAGGGTCAAAACGAAACAATGGCTTTCTAAGCACTCAGTTTGTAAAGTGTCAATTTTCTTGATGAAAGTTTCAGCTTCGGAAATTGCCGGTGTCGTTTTTGTTAACACAAGTGCTTTTGTAAACAAGACTATTAATCATTTGTATTCTTTCGCAAAAAGTAATTTAACGTGGCACTGTTTGCCTTAACCTCTTCCGACCTAACGGGTCCAAATGGCTCCGGATGTTTAGAACTGTCATTGAGTCCGGGTGGATCCAATCGGTTCCAGCAAATCGCGGCTGATTTAAACTTTTTTTGTTTGTTTCCTATGGTTTATTTTAATTTCTGAACGATTGTTCTCTATGGTAGATAATATTAGCTAGCTGTCAAAAATGACAGCAAAGAGAAATAAACTTAGTGTCATTTCGAAAAATGATTGTGAAGTAACCTCAAAATCTGTTCCGCTTGAGTGCATTGTGAGATCGATATTTTGGATTGTTTCTATGAAAGGTAAGCCAAGTATGGATTGGAATTCATTATTTACTTAGTTATTGTTCATTTTCAACCAATATTCAAATTCAAACATCAAAGTTGCGGGTGACAATAAGAAAACAAAATAAAGTTACCCGCTTTCTTCCCGTATCATGTATTTTGATATTTCAGAATTATAGTGGCCTATTTTAACGATATAAAGTTACAAATGAGTCGGTGAATATATGACTAGTAATCTAGAAACAATTTATACTGGAATCTAATTGGAATATTTCTGATGTTCTTTTACAAAAACACGCATTACGTAATTCAAAATGACGGCGCGCGCATTATGATGTTTGAGTTTGAATATTTCGGAAATTTGATTACAGATCTCGTAAAACAACATTGTCACTAGATAACTTGTCTTATTATGACCTAATATCCAAAATTTCGTGTAAATCGGTCCAATAGTTGTGTCAGAAATAAACGTAATACAGCAACATAAACACTTTCAGTAAGGTCTCTCATTTAACAAGGAAATGTTTATATTTCGAGCTGTAATAGGAATCTTGTTTACGTTGTATATCATAACAGCATCATTCAAGTACTCATAACCGTTTCAAGTGTGTAAAAAGAATGTATAGATACGGAGCGATAACGTTTTTACTGAGCGCTGTAATCTGATACTGCGATAAGCGGGCGCCGGCGCGCGCGCGCCGGACTTCAAGGATTAGGTGTAAACAAAAAAGTCGTTGAAAAGTGATTGTGTCCTTCGTTCATCCAAATAATGTATTTAGATTTGACTTGTTAAATATTTAT
This sequence comes from Melanchra persicariae, assembly GCA_947386135.1. Classification (NCBI taxonomy): domain Eukaryota; kingdom Metazoa; phylum Arthropoda; class Insecta; order Lepidoptera; family Noctuidae; genus Melanchra; species Melanchra persicariae. The sequence continues at coordinate 21,645,031 of OX376643.1, read as the reverse complement.
AAGCAGAGCTGGAAACTTTTTCTGCGTAGAAGTCGCAAGCCATCGTCGGAAATGTTAAAGAAAAAGGTCTTGGTAGTTTTTTTATTATTTTAGTAGAAATTATAAAATGTATTTGATTATATATACAATTTAATTCATTTTATACCAAAATTGTAATACTCTTACAATAGATATTATTTGTCTTTTTATGTTCACAAATTTATTTTTACATTTTAGAATGAAATAAAACTACAAGAAGTGGATTAAGAATGAACAAAAACATTTAATTGTAATGCTTCAACTTGATCTAAATCGTTCACTCTGAGGCGGTAGTTAGCGCTATTTACTGAGCAGTGACATGAAGCATTTGATGAACTCGTCAGTCTCCGCTGTTACTATGAATAGGAGCTGATTGTGATTTCTACTAACATTGTTAGATGCGTTTTGTTCGTGTTATGCTAGGACAAAAACTTCGTAGAGCTTAATGAAGTTGACTGTGGTCTGTCAAGGGACCTCAGTTATTTAAAATAAATATAAATACCTTCTCAGGGAACCAGGGCGTAACAAATGGCATTTGAAAAGTGTTGGCATATGAATGCAGCGTGTCGAAGGAATCCGGAGCGACTGCTGCCAGCATGCCGAACACACTGCGATCGAACTGGTTGCAAACTGTAACAAAGAAAATACCATAATTATTACCAAAGTGATGACTTAGGCTGTGAAAATGCAATACGTTGAGAAAATTTTTAAAATCAAATATTTTATAGCAGAGGAAAGTCAAATTCCTCCAGCAGTGAACTAATTTGATTTGTGTGCTTCTTTTACCTAATTTATAACGTTGCGCGTAGGTACAAATCAACAAGTGCGCTTGTCAAATCTACCATCCCGAAAGAAAAAAAAAGCCAAAAAGAAACTATCCATTAGAACCGCATTTATTTCGCCATTGTAAATATGATGACTGTAAATAACTCAAATTCGTATGAAAAGGCAGATACATCCCTTTTTCTTTAGATGCCAAAAATAAATTGATCTTCTGAGGTGACCTTTACATCAACGAGCGACGTCTGCAGCCCTGCCATACCACCGGGAAGGTTATCCACCATGCGCGCGTCGCCCCAGGCCCCGAGGGCGACTGCGCCAAAGTAGTCAACATTCGAAAGTGTCATTTTAGAATTGAATGTGAAAAAAAAGTTGTGTACTCCTATATTTTATATATATATATTACATCGTGTACGTATAGTTTTACTTTATATGGTAAGTCAAATCTTACTTTATGTTAAATGCCGGCTGCCGCGATACCAGAACCTGTGCCAGTCAACCTGCCACATTCCACGATACCCAGGTGGTGGCCCCCATTGCTCCCAGGCACGCTTTTTTATAGACGAACGGGAGTTGAGGATACACTATGGCATGGTTCACAAGTCTCACAGTAGGTATACCTACCTTTATGCCCTCCAGCCACATCACAAACATCAACTCATTTCGAAACCACTTTGGAAAGCGTCATCAAAATTAAAAAATTCAGCACCTCTGATAAAGAGAGTTCCTTGGGGCGGAAGGTCTGTTGAGCTGAGTTTTGCGCGATGCGTCCGTCGTGCGACACAGTAGAACACGCAAAGTCCCTGGGAGGAATTACTCACCTTCCCTTATAGAATTCAATTTTTTTTTATTACATGTCCAAAAAAAATTTGGCTACAAAAAAAAACGTAAACGACCCAAAAAGAGAACCATTGTAACAATTCGACCTACGCTTTAGATCCTAAATTACCCGCTTTTAATAACGTACCCCAAAAAGGCGTGTGTTCACACGTGGAATCCAAATTAAGTGAAATTAAGTGAAGGACATTGTGGGAGCTGTGAGGCTGTTATTCAGTAGTGATGTGGTGGCGCCTTACACTCCAGATACAAATTTTGCTCTGGAGAGTAAATAACCAGCGCCTGCGAATAACCTCAACTTCTCTGACCACACCACGACACCACCAATCCGGATTCTTGTTTCTACCAAATTTCAGCCCCCCAGTTGATGGCAGCTGCGAGCTCCTTCAGAAGTGGATCCGCCGGCGGTCTAGACGGCCTGACTCCTCAGCACTTGAAGGACCTTTTAAGTTCATGTGCCGGGGAAACTGATGAGTCGCTTTTGAATGCACTTTCGGCTCTCGTCACCCTAATGCTCTGCGGCGGCGCCAACGATGCTGTCGTCGATGTCTTGTACGGGCACAACGTATGTGCCCTGCGCAAACAGACGGTGGCATTCGTCCCATTGCCGTCAGGTGCACCTGCAGACGTATGGCAGCCAAAATTTGCTGTAAATTATACAGCGAAGCATTAATCAATAAATTCAGCTCGGCTTTTGATCCAGAGGGGGCTGTGAGGCTGCCGTACATGCCGTTCAACTTTTTTAAATTCCGGTAAGAGTGAGGTTATCCTCAAGGTTGACGTTAAAAACGCCTTCAACTCCGTTAACAGAAACATTTTGTTGGCTGAAGTAAAAAAAAATTACCACAGATTTACGGCTTTGGAAAAGCTACAGTAACTTTCAAAATTATTGTTCAAAGATAACGTTTTAGAATCTGCAGTAGGGTGCCAACAAGGTGACCCTCTCGGGCCAGTCATTTTCAGTTTGGCTATCCATCCAATCATTCAAAAACTAAATTCAAAATTTAACGTCGGGTATCTAAATGATGGAACACTAGGCAGTGACATAGACACCGTTTTAAAAGAATTCGAATTTCTGAAGAAGCAGTTCCAATCGGCCTTGAACTCAACCACTCCAAAAGTGAAATTTTTATTTGTGACAATACCGATAGACAAAATGACCATTCAGAAATTCAATGCATAATAGCAAAATTTTAGAAAAGAGTTATCTGCATCTCCTACGTTCACCAATATTGGAATATGGACAGTTTTTCTTCATTCATTGACGACAAAAAACGTCTTAACGATATTTAGGAAATACTTTCTAAAATCAATTTACATTCACATATTTTGGACAAAATTGGTCAAATCATTCAATGCACACTAACATCTATCTTAAATGTGGTTTTGGATGACCGAGCGTGGTTGCAAGTCACACTGGCCATTCGTTTTGGTGGGCTAGGTATCCGCAAAATGTCTAGTGTAAGTCTACTGGCGTTCCTGTCTTCGGTCCACAGCACTGAAAAGTTGACCAAAAGAATTTTAAAATTCATCCTTGGTTATCCGTGAAGTGCCGTGCTTGACAGTTGCAGTAAACGCCTGGAAAATGGCTTGCCCGAACACGGCGTTGCCCGATAACCCATTTTCCCAAAGACGATTGGACAAGCCGCTCTGCAGGTTGGTACGGAATAACCTCATAAATATGTCCACCACTACCGCGGAGCGTGCCCACCTGCTGGCTGTGGGTGAATGGATGTCGGGCCTTTGACTGCAGGCACTACCGGTACTTTCCAGATCGCTACGTGTTCGCGTCTGGGTTCTCCTAGCCGAACTCCACATCTTTGTCAATGTGTTGAAGCAGTCGACAGCCTCGGACACCATGGCCTGTCCTGCAGTAGGAGCGTCAGTTAGCGTCAGCGTCAGTTGGCACGGCACGACAGCGTTAATGACATCATCCATCGGCTCTTGTCACCGACGGGGTACCAGTTGTTTCAAACCAAAATCACATGACGATGGGAAGAGGCCAGATGGGATGACAACAATACCTTAAAAGGTGGGCAGGCTTTTGGTGTGGGATGCATCATGTGTCCACACCTTTGCGCCATTCCATTTTCTTAGCACGGCGGGCTACGCTGGGGCGGCTGCTGCAGAGGTGCAGAAAATCTCAAACAGCGCAAATATAACAACCTTATTGGAAGTTATAATATTTGAGCCGTTTAGGGGTTGAAACATTAGGCTCATGGGGTCCAAGTGCTATAACGCTATACCACTAATTATAATAATATAAGTACTATACCGCTAATTTAGATGACAGGTGAGGTTCAAAATTTCAATTACATTATGGACGTTATAATGAAATCTGGTACAATTATTGCCGGCTGTGCCCCCGGCTAATAATGACTCATTTTTTTAAGGTTAGGTTTGCATGACAAAAAAATACGTTTTCGATTAGATGGAGTAATTTTTTTTTAAATATCCGCCAATAACCAAAAATTAATTCTAAGTGCCTCGCGCGTGTAATCGTGTGACTTTTAGGTGCGCGTGTAATAGAGTGTTAAAAGTTTTAAACAACTTAATTATAATTTGAATTATAAAATGTAGATAAAAAAGACGTCTATTTAGTAAATCGTTATTACAGTCATCATCATGATACTTTAACAACAACATGAATATTATATGATATTGTTATTTTGAATTAGTCTAACAAGAACTGTGCAGCATACTAATGCGATAATTGGAGTCGAATATTTAGTGCGGAATAGTGTTGGGATACAAGCCCGTAGACAATAAACCGTTATTAGCAAAACGTTCGTGATTTATTTGTACCGTTCCTAATGCATACAGATAACTTGTTTACACTGCTATACAAACTTGACTTCATTATAAATATGGTTCAAAGAAAAGAAACCTTGTATTTTGTTTTAAATGTCACCTTTTTCAAGGATGGGAAATCATCAAATAATGACTCCTTCCGCTCTGGGCAGAACGAAAGGGAGCGTCAGCCTCTTACCACCTAACACCGTGTTACTCCAAATCCCCTTTGCGTTCCAGGGCCGCGGTGACTCTTGCAAACAAATTCCGCAAGCCTGGAAGGCTCTGGTCCCAGCGAGCCCCGACTACTATGCTGATATCTCTTTGAGGCGCGCGTGGAAGACAACGCGCAGTCGACCCGGGCCTGGTTCTTATCGGACAACGAGCCACCCAGAACTCACCGTCCGTAAGCTCGCGTTTACGGTGGCCCGGGGCATCTTCTTCTGTTGCGGTGGCTGAGTGTGAGGCTTGCCTCTCCCTAAATGTCATTTTACAGCGTTTACCTTCAAAACAGGTAATAATCATTTTGAGGAAATCTTAATTGTTTAACGTCGGGTGGTGCGGGTCTGCGGACGGCGAGCGTTGGGTGGCTCGCCGTCCGATCAATGCCAGGCCCAGGCCGATGGCGCGTTGTGTTCCACGCGCGCCTCAAAGAGATGTCAGCATAGGAGTAGGGGCCCGTTAGGGCCAGAGCCTTCCAGGGTTGCGAATTTGGTTCGAAAGGGTTACCCTGACCCTGGAACGTAAAAGGCACTAGGAGGAGCATGGATGGGTTTTAGTCAGTAAGAGTCTGACACTCTCTCCCGCTCCACCCAGAGCGGAAGGGGTCATTTAATGATTTCCTATCCTTAAAAAAAAGGGTGTATTAGAACTTCATGAAAAGGAATACCTAAGCAGGTGCTTTTGAGGTAGGCATCTAAAATGGATTGGTTATTATTGCCACTCTTGTAAAAAAAAATGAACGGAATACGGATCAATTCGTTCCTACAATTTAAAATAGAAAGCTTCGGTTAAATAGTCACCGTTAACTGTTCAATTGTAGCTTTCCTGTTACGTACAAGTATGTATCGAGAATATCCAATGGGAAACGGATATCATTTTTCCTGCCACGCACACGTTAGCGCTCTCAGTACTTCCAAATATTGTTGCGGATATTGGTGTTGAAATATGGATGTTATAGTAAAAAAAAGCAAATATCGCTCGGTTTGCCCGCGGGGACAGCCCGGTATGCGGATCACGTCGGGCGGGCATCACGCTGCGACTCATACACTCACAAACACTTCGCCGCCTCCAGACGGCGAGAGAGTTAGTGCTTATATTACCGAACTTCATAATGCTTCTATTTTTGTTTGGGCTGCTACACCTTTGGGGGATTGTTAGTAACCACCAAGTTTATTTTTTCCGAAACGAATGGCGTAGGACCGATCCTGTTCGAAGTGTATTTAACTTATGTGATGTAAATACGTAGAATAGTTTCTAATGTTTAGAATTTACAAACACATTTCAATGTCTGAATTTTGAATTGTCTGGTTGCATTGGGAAAATACCCCATTCTTCTACAGTGTTTGTTCACTATGTTGAGGTTTCAAACGACTATGATCTTCTTATCCTACTACAAAGTGTCTATGTGTGAAATAGATAATAAATTAGGTATAGACGTGTATAACACAGACAAAGCAGTAAAATGAACCTTAAAAATAAACGTTGGGTTTTCCTATACGCATGTGCAAAGTTGGGCTGTTTTTAGAAGTTTTTTTTCATTCGCTTCAAAACTAAATAGAACTTCCTATTGCATGAGATGTCAGACAAGGCATGTAAATACGTACGCGTTACTTCAAGTTTTGACGTGCGCGTGTGCATTGTAAATATTTGGCAGTGTAAACTCATAAATGGTGACCTGTCAGTTAACCAAAAATTAATTAAAATATGTTTACTTAACAAGCAACGATTGGCAAAAACATTGTTTGTTATTTCATCATTATACAATAACAAGTTTACCAAATAATTCACTTAGCTAAATAATTTATCCGATAAACTATTATTTAACAACGTATTATTTAACAAATAATGTATTATTTTTTCATTTCATCTCATAAAACGACGTTGAAAGAGATATATATTTATTTCGGTTTATTAAAATAAACCGAAATAAATAAAAAAGGAAAAAAAAATTACTTGCCAGTAAAATAATATTTTTATCCAAATGGAAATTGCAACCATGTCAGATAAAGTTTTCAAAATTTGATTTCTCCAATTGTACGTAAGTATGAAATGAAAAATGTATAAATGATTAAATATCATCCGATGCATTTGTAAAAAGAAGCATTTTCCAAATAAATGTTTGTAAATCGAGTGCTTTTAAAAAAACATTAACGGATTATGTTGTTTGCGAAATAAATATAATACGAAACGTTGGTTACAAAATAAAAAATTGTCAATGGAGTTTTGGTGAAACTTTAGTGAACCTGCCACTGTTGATTCTGGCTTTCAGGAGTTACAGTGGTTTGGGTATGTATGGTGGGCTTGTCCCAAAAAAATGGCGCGAAGACTCGTCGACATTCAGCCACTGGAGCAGACAGGTTTCGAGGATGACACAGCTCCATAGACCACATCAATACATTGCGACAAATTTTACAGAAGTCCGAAGATAATCGGCTCCTATGTCTTGCCCTTATGGACTATGAGAAGAAAGCTTTGGATTTTATCCAGACCAGGTCCATTTTGAAATCTCAGCAGCGATGCCAAGTCGACTGGCGATATAATCTAAGTGTTAAGATGCCTTTATGAAAATGCGACAATGGCCGTCCAAACTCAAGTACGGCGAACTAAACATGTCCCACTGCGTCGAGGGGTGAGATAAGGGGATGTAATTTCCCGTAAGTTCTGGGAAGCCGTCACCTTCTTCTGCAAAACAGTGATGGACTGCTAGAGAAGGAGGAGGCAAGCCGCGTGAGGGAGATACAAAACCAGCCGTTGCTACAGAAGAAAACGCTCCGGGCGTCGGAAGTCTCAGGGCGATTCCCGGCCACCGTAGGCGCTGGTCTGCGGATGGCGAGCGTTGGATGGCTCACTGTTCGATCAGAACCAGGCCCGGTCGACGACGCGTTGTGTTCCACGCGCGCCTCAAAGAGACGCCAGCATAGAAGTCGGGGCCCGCTAGGGCTCCAGAGCCTGCCAGGGTTGTAGATTTTTTTCAAAATAGTCACCGCGGCCCTGGAACGCAAAGGGCATAAGGAGAAACACGGGTGGGTTTTAGTCAGTAAGAGTCTGACACTCCCTTCCACTTCACGCAAAGCGGAAGAAGTAATTTGATGATTTTCCCATCCATAAAATCCGTAAAAACATTTTAAGGTAGGTACCCCTTACCTACCCGAAAATGTTTTTACAAGGGTACTCATACCAAATTCCAACTTTCTAGTGCTAAGCGCCTTTGAACTAAACCGTGGACAGACAGACAGATGGACATGGCGAAACTATAAGGGTTCCTTGTAGACTATGGAACCCTAAAAAAACATCTCCCTATACACATTGCACATGCTTACAAGTCATGTTCAAAAGAAAGAATTTTAAAGCAAAGTGGTGAAACGTACACAATTACGAAGTAGCTTCATAGGCGTAAGCCGTAGCCACGCGTTGCACGATCGCTACTTAGTGGAGTGCTTGTTTGCAAGCCTCAAGCAGGTATTCCTACAAGCTCTATTGAGTTATGTGCCCCATTCCCACCTACATACACTATCAGATATTTATGCCGACACTGCGCTTATAATATTATTATTTTTTTAAAATACTTTTGAATGGATGATTTTCTTTATTTTATGATCAAGTAAAGTTATATAAATGGATAATCTTCTGCCAAACTTCGCGTTACGGAGTTGGGTAAAGGGCCTGATACAGAAGGCAGTACTCCTCGATACGGCTCGTATAGTGAGGAGGTTTCTGTCTCTGAAGCCCGAACCACCGATAGCTTGGACTCTGCTCCCGACACCGGCAAACTACTGTTTTTTTATATTTTTTCTGTTTTACTTTGTGTATAGAAGAAAATGAATTTAAAAATATAATCGACATGTATATATCATAGATAATTAGCTTAATCAGCCGTTTAATTGGCCTAGCCTTTTCATTTAAAGAATAATGGCCACTCGGCTAACATGCCTGGACTAGTAAAATCTAACAAAACGAAACTTGATGAAATATATGTCGTTTCATTCGCCTATATAAATATAACTGAGTGCGGCCTTCAATATATTTTTAAAAGGTCGGAGAATCAGGAACTATGAAATATATTTTAAAGGTTACGTTTACACCCTAAGTGGCCGACCATTTCAGATTAATAATAATTAATCTGAAATGGTCGGCCACTTAGGGTGTATACCTATTTATGACTTTGAACATTGTGTGTACTTCAATCTTTTGTTTAGGTACTTGTCAAAAATGGGGAGGGGCGTAATCGATCGACTTATGATAGTGTCAATTTTTTTTATGTAAAATCATTTAGTTTCTTATTTAAATCACGGCTTTATTAAAACAATTTACCACGAAGTAACATTAAATTCTGTTAGTGGCTAAGCTTACGATAATAATTAACGTGAGTTTATACGGTTGACATTGCTTGGGATTTAATTTCGATTAAGAAATTAAATCATTAGACTTTAGAAAAAGTATGGACGTCTCTAGTAACGTAAAAAATTACGGATGATTTTATACTGCGTTCTAATAAATAAAGTAGTGTTTCAAAAAGAAGATTATCTATATTTCCCCAGCTTTAAGAAAAAAAAGGAAGGTATCCAATAATTACGTTAAAAATGCACTGCATATTGGTAGTTTCATCTCGGTGCCAATTTCTGTTTTTTCCTAGTCCAAACTGACCATTGTTCTTAGCCGATTTTTCAGCGACTTAGTTGACATCTTTTGTTCAATATCTTTTCATGACTTGCCAATGTCACTTATGTCACTGATTAAACGGCGCAGTTCAATAAAAAGGCTAGGGTTTTAATTAAACGGCTGATTAAGCTAGTTGGCTGCGAATATACAAATGAATAAACGAAATAATAAAAATAAAACAATTTACTGACCATTGTTAGAGATTTTTTCTATTTAGTACCTAATACTAAATATTATTTTAATTAATTGTACCTAGTTGCATTTAGGTACCTAACATAAGATTACACAGTAGTCCCCGAACTAGGCAGCGCCTATATATATTTCGCAAACGGATCTTTATCGGATAGAGAAATGGTTTTGGCACATCCTCAATATTTTTATCGACATAACCAATGACACCTCACATTTATTAAAGTAAATTTTTGTATTCCAAATATTGTAAAACATTTATTTGAAAAGAGTACCTAACTATGGAATTTCTTGTCCGTTCTTCTCCATTAGACCTTTGCGAACGGACAGTAAAGTCACTTTTTTATATATAGTATTCAAATGTAAATGATGACGTTCAAAAGTGCCGTTTAATGGCCAAATCGAAATAAACGTTTTGACTTTGACTTTGACACCCCATGGGATAGACTATAAAAGTCGCCAATTTACTTGTAGCACGCCGACAAAATGGTATAAAATATTTTTTTTTTTTTTACCATTTGTCCGTGTGATTAATATGTATTGTATACCAAGGTTGCGGAATTCGTTCGAAAGAGTCACCACGGCCCCTGGAACGTAAAGGGCGTAAGGAGGAACACGGACGGGTTTTAGTCAGTAAGAGTCTGACACATGAGTGGCAGACTCTTACTGACTAAAAAAAAAAACTTAAGAAGTCATTTGATGATTTCCCCACCTTTAAAAAAATACCTATTACCAAATCCCGATATATTTCTAGTGCTTAGCGACTCTGAGCTAAACCGCGGACAGACAGATAGACGGACATGGTGAAACTATAAGGATTCCTTCTTGGAACCCCTTTTTTAGAGTTCAGTAGTCACCAACATTATAAAAATACATAGGTAATTTTTGTATCGATTGAAATCTTTTGACATTGCGATATATCGTTCAATTCAAGCATTATTCATTTATGTCAATTTAAACATTTCCATTCACCTGTCACTCAGTATCATAAAACATTTCATTTTTGTTTCAATCTGTGATCGTTCTCATGTATTTTATTACGTATTTTGAACTTGGTCCCACACATTGGTTGGATATAGGCCTCGTTGTACAGTAGATTGGGGTGATTACTAGGGCACGTAGCTGCGTTGGTTTTCCCCTTATCCCAATTTAATCTCAATAGCGTTTGAAAATAGCGTCGACCACTAATCACTAGGCTATTACCGTTTTCATATCCCCGGGGTACTTTCTTCACGCGCGTAATAGTTGCTACCAAATTACCAAACAATTTCTCGGTTCCAAAATAAATTAGAAATTATAATGGATCGATCGAAGGTAAATTGAAAGAGAGCAAAGTTCTAAAACGTATCTACTAGATAAGGATCTAGAAAGTAGTCTAACCTATTGGTCCATAAAGAAATAAAATTATGGCTTTTTTCTCAAACATGCTTGAATTTTAGTATTATTTTAAGAACCTTCTTGGAGATAAATTGAAATTGCTGTACCTACTGTACATGTGAGCAGGGGCCGGCAAAAGTATGAAAATCCATATATCTGTCGTGGTTTAGCGGCCAAATAAATTAGATAGTAAACTTACATCTGTCGTGTAATTTAAAAATGGAACGATCTTTTACTCCGAAACATGGCAACCAAGGAGCTAACTTATCAAAGGTTTTATTTAAATTACGAACTGGCTTGCAAATAGAAAGCTGTTTATTAAAAAAAAAAACAAATGAAAACTTTAACACGGGAAAAATGATTGATGTTCGTTGTTCGTCATTGATTTTGAAAAGTACTTTTTCAAATTAAAAGTTCTGCCTAGGTATCTACTACTTACTTAGTTTTAATTTCCGCGCATTATTTGAGAAAAGTACTATACAAGCCTTGGCCACAACTAGGCATTGATGGACTTACGTATGTGCGCCTCGGCTTCACCTTGGTCCACATTTACACGTTATTCCATCAATGCCTCTTTTGCTGGCCGCTGCAGTAATGTACTATTAGTTAGGTACACTGTCAGTTAAGACTTCACAAAATGGCTCAAATCGTTTGCTGTAGGTACGTAAATATGTATAACCCAAATGAACCATCATAATTGAAATCAAACTACCATACTCGAGGTCGACTAAATACTTAGCTACATAATTATAAAGTCACATACATCGTTGACCTATTCACGACGGTTATCCCGAAATGCTGTAGTGTTGTGACATGAAACAAGTTCCTGTCAGTTCAAACTTGGATAGACCCAAAATGAAGATTTAATTATACCTAGTTCCGTTGGGTAATTACTCGTTTCCGCACACGATAACATGCTGTGAAAACAGCACAAAAGCAACCCAAACAATTTGGAGTTTGAAGACAAGTATAAAAGTGACCGAAATAAACTATTCTTGACCGTTTTTTTTTCCATTCGTTATTATTCTTGACTCTCAAACCGTTAAAAATAAATAATTTAGGAAATCTTTTGAAGATGCAAAGGTAAGTCGGTGAAGATGTAGAAATTGTACTTAAATGATTAATCTAAAAACAAAAAAAAAGATAGTTGTACTCCGCCTAAACTACAAACCTCCTCAGGCTTCATTACAGACGAGATTGAAATCTATGAACACTTCAATATGTACTTTGCTGGTATAGGTACCTACACTCTTGGCGAACAAAATAGCGGCAAAACACCACAATATCAATGTAAACACAACTTTATTACCTGCCAACGCTCCAGGATTCTCAAAAATGTCACTAACCAACGAAGATGAACTTGAAAAAAACCGCAACACCGCAGCGTCCGCATCCACAAGCGGACACGTCCATATTTAAGTCAGGATCCAAATCGGACCCGGGAAATTATATAGATATAACTGTGTTGTCAGTTTTAATACCATGAGTCTTTCGGTTTCCTCTTCGAGCGACAATATGGATAAATCATTATTGTCGGTCTAAGTCTAACGCATAGCTGCCGCTACTGATTTGATAACGAAACTTAGGATTAAAATCGATCAAAAACAAATAGCACTAGAAGTCTTTATAGATTTGAAAACGGCTTTAGATGCCGTCAGTTATAATGTACTTTTACACAGAATAAAAATCCATAGCATTATGAGATATCTTATCTTATCTGACTCATGTTTTTACAATAGATTTGCATAGTCTTAAAATAACATTTGGGAAAAAGATCTACATGTTTTGCCATATAAGACGTTCAAAAATTTTTTTTTGGTTAAGTTAACCATTTGAATGTATAAATAACAAAAAAAAAACTAAAAAGCAATAATTTTATCTACTGTCCCACAGTCGGTTCAAAATATTTTATGAAAAACCTTAAAAAATAAAAAGTGTTAACAGTTTTGAGCTCAGAGAAAATTGTCATAATAGAAAACTAATTACGGTCATTTAAAAATCTGTTAGGCTATAATAACATTTGGCTATCAGGTATTTTTTAGATGTAGTTTAAATAGAGTTGCGGGGATTTTTCTAATGGTGCTTAGGGATTTTATTGTAAATGTGTGAGAATATTGTGTATTGCTAAAGAGAAAATACTTTTAGGCATTAATGCCGTGGTTGATCTTACTGCACATAATTTATTGTTATACAGTCGATTACGGATTGAGAAATTTGATTGTTTTATAAATAGTTGGAATTGGTTTGTTCAAAATTAGCCACTTCAAAAATAAACAAGCTGAGCAGATTTAAAATATTATAATTAATAAAGTACGGTTTGCAAATATTCGTTTTTTTTAAAACTGAACAAAGCCCCTAATGCACCTTTTTGTGACCTAAAAATTGTTTCCTCTCCCCAAAATATAATGCCCAACCGACAATTCTGTGGTAAGCAGTGATTAGCGCAGCGGTACCTACTTATGATGGGTTTTAGTTTCTAGAGTGCGTAGGCAGAAGAACAGACTTTTTTATTTAATTCTTCTGTATTTGTTTTCCAGTTTAGACGTTTATCGATGGGTATACGCAAGAATTTAGCTGTGTCTACTGTTTTTATTACTATCCATTGGTGATTAACATTAATGTTTAGTGCGGGCAAACGTAGACTGAAGAACATAATATTTGTCATTTCAAGATTGATTTTTAAATTATCCGCTCCAGCCCCGACATGTGAAAATTCCCAAATAAAAAATAAGTTTTATGTAATTGGTAAATAAATATTGTTCAACCGGTTAACTAATGATTTCATTGTATATATTGTAATAATTTCGTTTTCATAGCTGTCTTTATTTTTACAACTTATTGTGACCGTACTGTCATCGGCAAAGAGTGATACTGGATATTTCGTTATTTTTGGTAGTTCATTTATATAGATTATGATTAACAAAGGACCCAACACACTCAAGGGATTGGGTCCTTTGTAAAAACGTATTTATCAAAGAAACAAATAGTTGAATATGGAGACACAAGGGTGGGACTCTATATTTAACTATTTGTTTCTTTCATAAATACGTTTTTTTCATTTTAGTGCGAATGTTTACTTTACGATTCTATGAGATTAACAGGAACTTCTTTTCAAATGTTGGAGTCATATTTGGTGAATTGTTGGCAAGTTGTTTAAATAGGGAATTGTATTAATAGCTCTAAGTACTATTCCCTTGATACTTATTTGGCACTTGGGCCTCACACTTGATAGCCACCTGACATGGCAACGACACCTAAAAAATATTTGCTCCAATTTGTCTTACGGTGCACTACGTGGAATAACAAGATGCTTACCACCAAAATTTCGTAAAACACGTATATCAGGAAAACACCTTACAAAAGCCATATAAACATTTTTGCCATACTAGTGAGTGTTATAGTGTGTCATACACAAGGCTAAAAGTTACATCGATTTGCATTACACCCCGCTAAACTTAAGTGAACAAATTTTACAAGACACAACTGACACTCATGCCCAGAAACAAAAAAAATAATAAGAAAGTACTCCACGATCCTCATGATCTGGAACAAATCCATGGTTAATTGCAGGTTTCCTATTTTTAGCCACTTATTAGAAGTGGTTAAAAGTAGGAAACCTGTTCCCAGAAACTGAAGGCTTCATGATAGCCATACAATAACAAATTATCAACACCAAAAACTACAGAAAATTTTATACATTATTAAAGACATTATCAAAGAGGCTAGGCCCTCACAAATGACAAATGCCGCAGGTGTCATATTTAATCAGAAACCATTCAACTTATAACCATGGCATGCACATGCACAATCCCCACACAGACAGACTACACTCACAAACACAAACAAGTTGCTAACATCATACATCAAAAACTAGCAATCAAACACAGTCTCATTTAAAACTCCACTAATACAAGCACTCCATACCTACCTACCTACATACCTACATATATATACCTGAAAATTTTGTTTTTTTTTTTTAAAAATACAACTGCCTTCGAAATAAAAAACCTAGTGTTTTTTATTTCGAAGTCAGTTGTATTAAAAAAAAAAAAAAATTTTGACTTCCTAAATTTAAGTTATTTTAGTCTCTGTAGTCTAAATAACTTAAATTTAGGAAGTCAATGTTCTTGTTTTTTTCTTCGTTTTTTGACACCGACTTCTAAAATTAAAGGTAGTTTTTTGGAAAAAAAAATATATTTCAGTTTTTAGTGGTTACCACAACTAAATTGATATTTTTCCCATAACGAGTGGATGTGCTATTTGCCGTTAAGTAGTTACTTTGTGAGCCTTCGCAGTCAAAGTCCAGACCAGCTCATTGTTACATAATCTATATTGCGAAGAGGTTGACATAAACCTGACAATATCTTACTTTACTACATTTTAGAGTGATGAGGTCACTGATGTGCCTGTGAAGTTCAACGTTTAATGCAAATTCAAGATAACTAAACCCGAAAAGAATCATCAAGATCGGTTCATTTATTAAGGTTATGCCCGCATAGATAACCCTAAAACCATGGATTACTTGTACACATCTTGCATCTGCGTACAACACGCATACAACATGAATACGACCAACACGACGTACGACGACGTTGTGTACGTTGTACGTACACAACGTCTCGGCGTGATGTTATGTTATGAACTGGTGATAACACTAAACAAACAAGCAATTTCAGCAATCCCAGGAGATTTGCCACAATTTATTGAAGAGTTCCGTTACCGATCTTCGAAGTTCTTCACCAAATTGAAATATTCTTTCAACCAAAAAAAATATCATCAACATCGGTTGACAACTGGCGAAAATATCGCTGAACAAATATACCAAAAAAAAACAGTCCAATTAAAAACCTCCTCCTTTTTTTTGAAGTCGGTTAAAAATCACATAACAAACTTTATCTACACTCACAACGTAATGTTTCAAATATGAGTTCAAAAACGAATGCATAAATACATACTTTTTTTTCGTGGATAGGTAAAATTTAAAAAAAAAACCATTACAGTTCAACATTTTCCTTCGATTTTTAAACAACTGCATCATAAAATAACTTTTTAATTTTTATAGCACACTTTTTCTTTTTAATTTTTGGCGCGGGCTCATTGACTTAAGTCAATGAGCCAGCTTTTATCTTTGTCTATGTTTGAGCGCGCTGCGCAGTCATTCGAATACGCAATGAGAATATCCGCCATATTGGAATTAACTATTTTTCCACTTATTTTATTTCAACTGTATGAGTGAAGATAAAATAGTGTATGCAACGGCATATAATTAGGTATTAAAACACTCGTGTGATGCTATTATCACACTCGGCTACGCCTCGTGTGATAAACCCACACTCGTGTTTTAATAACCCTTTTTTATATGGTCGTTGCATAAACTACTATTATTACGATGCATGGCGCAATATGATCAGAATAAAACCATCCACGATAGCAGACCAGACATAATGCTTTAGAAAATAAAAAAAAAACACATTCTTCTTAGACATCGCAGTTCCATTAGGAACTGTGGTTGAAGACGGTTATTACTACATACAACCACCCAAAACCTACAAAAAACAATAGCCGAAAAAATAGCAAATACGAACTTAAAGACGAAGTCACAAGAATATAGAGACAAGAAAAAGTTTATGATAAACCAATAGTTCTCTCCACGATAGGCGTAATATCTCATACTATGGCCAGTGCTTCCTTTTCTGTAACAATGTAATTGCGTTCAGGTTGCCACTCTTGGCAGTCTACATACTTGCGTAATCAACATGGTACTCATTGTCTCCCTCTCCCTACAACAATGGTATTCTGGCTGGCATCAGTCTTGATAGCAAGTCACTGTCAGTCGACAGTCGGTGCCGGACGTTATGCCATGGACAACTCTGGAACTATGTTCTGTTTTGTCAATGCCATGACCAGATACTCGTCGTAGTTAATGTCCGGTCCTGATATAGCTTGGCAGTAAAACAGTTTGTATTTAGCTGTTAATTTATTTTCTTTTAATTTTTTGTTATTTTTGGGCATCATTTCTGGCAGAATAAACACATTTTCATTCTTTTATTTATTTCCTTCAAAGTGTAAGTCGTTACTAGCCTGTTTTAACTCTAGTGTTGTAGATAAGGCATTTTTAATTTCATAAATTCTTCTTGCTGCTCTCGTTCCCGCTTTCAGCTTATTTCTTTTTTCGTTAGGTTATATGGTGGTCTAGCAATGTTTGCAAAATTATGAATAAATCTCCAATACCATGATGCCGTTTTGTAAAAATGATATTCATTCTATTAGGTTTTTAGGGACCTGACGGTTTGCAATAGCAGAGTCTGTTTTGATACCGTTAGAGACTGTAAGGTGGCCCAGGTATTTAATTTCTGCAGTGTGATTCTGTAAATATGTCGAAGTGAAGGCTTGGTCGAAGTGATCACGAAGTGAACTGCCAATCCATGTAATCAAGGTAGAAGGACAGCTCACTTCGTGATCACTTCACCCAAGCCTTCACTCCGACATGTTTACAGAATTGACCGGCTGTACACATAAATTTACATTTCTGTCTGTTGGGTCGTAGCTTGCATTCTGTTAGTTTTATAAATACTCCTCTTAACTCTTTTATATGTTGACAGAAAGTCGTAGATTTTATTATTAGATCTTTTATATACCTTAAGTACACACTGCGCGTGCAATCCTTGTATGAATTTGTCCATTAATCTTTGGAACGTACTTAGCAGGCGCGATTCGAAGACCGAATGGCATTCGCTTGAAACGGAACGTTCCAAGTGGAGATACAAAGCGTCATCTCATCATCTCCAGGATCGATTACCTTTCTAGTAACTGGTTTTACGCAATGAAGCATACCCTCGAGCACGAGGAATTTTTCGGCAGCAAATGTCCAGTCACTGTAATTTTCTTTGCCTCTCAGTTTTGGCACATTGACAAGGCCATCTCGAAGATTACTTTTCCGAACGCCTAATTCGTTCAAAATTACAATGACTAGGTACATACTGACTCACTATTTAACAACTATAATTACAGAGTTATGGTGCTTGGCCATAACCTACAATCAAACGACGGACAGAACCTAAAATAAAAGTCCACAAAACAAAATTAGACATAGACATTATAATTGACAATAAAACAAAGATCAAATATTTATGTAAAGAAGTGTATGTTTAGATAGATCACTATACCATACAACAATATTATTATTATTTTTACATGTTGTGGACCATGAAAATCGAATCCAACTTGCAGGAGCCCCGCTAGGTGCTTTGAATGTTTTAAAGCATCAACGACAATTAATTATCTCAAGATGCACTGTAAGGGCGCGTTCCCACTATGTCGTCACGACAGATTATCGTGTCGAATAAAGCGTCGTGGCTTGTGTATTTAAATGGAGGTGTTCACATAGGACGACACGATTAACGGTCGTTTTCGACTTTTTTTTTCTCTATTAACACGACGCGATAGTCTGTCGTCACGACATAGTGGGAACGCGCCCTAAGTACAACCCAGGACAAACCACCGTCGGTGCTTCTTTTCCGTTGCTAGTTCTCGATGAGTGTGAGCATTTTTCATAGCAATATTAGCTCCATAACGAAATCCCACTGAATATATTAATGAAATTAGTTAACTACGTCAATGTAAATGTTCCTACACCTATAAACTACGAAAAACAAAAGTCTCCAGTATATAAAACATTTTATATCATCAAGAAAAGCAGCAAGCTTTGAAATCAAATACACGACACACAATGCCGTAGACCACACGGAACTACAGCGACACTTTGATTTGAAAGCTTCAACAAATAAAAGGTGCAAAGATTAATTTTATGAGTACCATAACAATGGCACGGTTTCTTGCCCCTCTGTATTGTGAGAAGGTGGCAGCATTGTGACACGCTACGGTCTGCTTCGGTTTTATATCGTGCGGACGCGTGCCGTAAATATTCTTGCTGACCCGAATAACTATACCCCGGCTGTGGCACTATACTTCCCCAATAACTATACATTGCACACGGCATTCCTTTCCGCGCCATTAGTTGAATTTCCAATGAAAGCTACCTTCCGATCGCACTTTTGACTAGAAATTAAACCATTAACATTGTAACCTGTTGGTAACACAATATGTGGTTATAATTGTAGTGAAAGCGATGAGTTTATCAAAGAAAGAAAGAAAGAAAGAAAATTAGTTTATTTGGCACACACAGATACACACAAAGTAGGTACATAACATAAATTTAAAAACAAAACATTGTGTGCCCCGCGGCTGCGCCAAATAGGTCCAGTTCAGCAAAATGCCAGACAACTATTATAATCGCTGCCTGACGCTGGTTTTCAACTGAACCTTATGTTGATGTGTACGGATGTAAACCAGTTTTGCTAGGTGGTAAAAATACAGATAAATATATATTATGTTAATGTGTTTTAAACGATAGATAATAATTTGGTGTGTGGTGATAGATAATGTGTCGGTAAATAAAAAAGGAAAGAAAACAGTTGAAAAAAAAAAAACAAGCATAAGTGTCACCCAATTACATAAAAAATAAAAGTAAATGTAATCCACGCAAAAAAGCGTTCGGCAGCACACACAGAAAACCGGTTTCGAACGATTCTCAACCCCGACACTGGACACGGATAGTCGGTGCAGTGCTGCGCGGCTGTGCGCGTTTCATAACCAGTATGCCATGAGCAGCCAACAAAATAGGCCGATTCCAAGCTGCGTTAAATATTAAAATGTTGTATTCATACTCGGGCAGTTTGAGAACTATTGTGATCAGATTAAGTACGTGCATTTTTACGTTGTCACAGAGGTGACTCAAAGTGAAATATGGATACCTATAGACATAAGGAAAGTAGGTAAGTGTTACTCATCAATAAAAAATAGATAGATAGATAGATAGATAAATAGACAATAAAAAAGAACTATAAGTAAGTAGCCATTCTTTTTTTTTTTTTTTTTTTGTAGTCAGTCGTGGGTCATAATAATTTGCCGTGCCACAAAAATCGCTGCACTACAGGGAGGTTGATGGCGACCACGACACCGGACGCAAGTACTGATTTGCAAGTAGGCCAAGCACATGAGGTGAGTAATCATCTACACATGACAATCAGCCAAGTAAGAGATGGAATTACAAAAATATGAAATAATACGTCCCTTTTAACCCACAGGCCTCCCATCTTCGAAGGAAAGCAGGTGTCGAGGATGGATGATGCAGAAGCCCGCGACCGCGGGCATCAGGTCACGAGGGAGTTTTGTTAAAAAATGTTAACCACCCGCATATTATATCTATGTATAAAGTCTTTTATATTTAGGTGCAACATATTCTATAAATCGATACACACACACACACACATACAGAATACTTTCAACTGAGAATAGGCCCCACATCATATTAATGAAACGATCAAGTGTGTCAGGTCTAGTTTCCGTTGCCCGTCCATTAAAAACTGCCGTAAACGTCTTCTAAAAGTACTTATAGTGTTTATTGCTCTAATGGGCGGTGGCAGATTATTCCATATTTTGGATGCTGCATAACGGAAACTGCCTCTAAATGCTGCTGTACTGTGGGGATGCGACGAAAGTTGCTGTGAACATTGCCTTCTCTCACATTCTCGTCTACCAGCGATCCAGCTCAGCTTTTCGTACAGGTAGTCTGGCGCTATCAGTTTATGCGTTTATTTAATTGGTTTGCAAAGATGCAGCCCACTTAAAAGAAGCAATATAATAATTCACTTAAAAGAATTCTCCGAAGTTTCGGCAAATGATTGAAAAGTAAACATTTTTAAATAAAAAGATATAAATTCGTTCTGATTTAAGGTGATTATGTGATATTTTTTTTTCAAGGTACCTATATATTTTTTTTTAGAAAATCCAAATATTGCATCGACTTCGAGCATACACCTTGGCTGAAACATCGTTACAATACGAACCGTGATCTAGAGTGGCGCTTTCTGCATCAAACTCTTGACCTAACTGCCTTACGAGAGCCTCTTCAAATTATGGTTGCAGCTCTGAGATATTCGATTAGACCATTGAACGTAATTACTATCAAATTGGCACAGTTATAACGATGACAAATATCATTAATATCGTAACCTGGGGAAAAGTTACGGTAGCAAATAGCATTTGGAAAGTTAAAGCGGGCCCAAGAGGGGAAGTTGGTGCTGTTTTTTTACTTCAAAGAATACATTTACTAAATTAATATCTACGATTAATATATTCAATAGGGTAGATGACTAAAAAAATGTAATTAGTCCGCAAAAAATATTAGACACGTATTTTTTCTTTTATCACGGAAAAAAAAATGAAAACGATACAGTGCGTTGAAAACTCGTGTGACGTCACTTGTAAGTACACTTTTTACATACACGTGACGTCACAACCCATCACTCCTGTTCTTCGATTCGTGTTATCTTCGTATTTTTTTATTGATTTGATAAAGCACAAAATACATGTCCAATATTTTTCGATAATCTAACTGACGGAATAGTTAGAATTATATATTTTTAAACCAGGAATAAACCCTATTATCTATACAACCTGTAACAGAATAAACGCAATACCTCTTAAGGGGTCGTTTTACTCATCATTACGAACAACTTTTACTATGGGACCAACCACGAAATCGCTAAAAAAAAAACAGCTGTTCAGTACATATTTATGTGCGTAAAAAGGACAAAACAAAAATGCAATTTTGAAATTTGTTCGATTATTTGTTACTGTCGGTTTTAAACGTTCCTGTTCCTTGCAAAGTACATCGATATCGATAGGTTCGACTTACTTTGGCGTATCAGGTTTGTAGAGATTCGTAACAAACAAAGGTGCTATCGGGGACCCTACTACTTAACATCCGCGATCGATTCTGATTCCTGTAAAGTATCAGACAAGTTGATTTTTAGGGTTGCGTATTAATGATGCTGATGGGACCCTATTACTAAGGCTCCGCTGTACATACGTCTCTCTTTCGGTTATTCATAAGGGTTCTGAACATCCGTAAGAAACGGAACCCTTATAGGATCACTCAGGTTTCTGTCCGTCTGTTATAGCCAATTTTCTCCGAATCTAGTGGACCGATTCTGTTGAAATTTGGTAAAAATATGAACTTCTTTGACTTAAACACAGGCGTGTTACGTAAATAAATAAATAGCAAATATGTGGGTACATTTGAGGGACTAACTAGAAATGAACAAAAAAATAGTTGTGTCGAGGGCTTACCATAGTCACGAGTTTGTAACCAATTCCCGCACGTATGTCATACGTTTTTCTACACATTTGGGAGAAGAAAAACATTGCAATATTTAATGAAAAAATCTTTTTGTTTTTAGTAAACAGTCGGAGAGTTGCAATAATCTTTGACGTTTCTAATATGAAAATAGCGCGAATTTGCAAATGGAACTACATCTTTCGTCTCATTTTCTCTTTAGTATCAAAGTGAGACAAACGTATTGTGCAAAAGCGCTTCCAAGGAGGTTCGATCATTCAGCTTATTTATTCTCGTGATGTGAAACTCCTTGGTGGAATTCTTATTAATTTTTATGGATATAAAAAAACAGTAAAGAATACGCACGGCGCTTTACAACGGAGTATGCGGTAAAATATGTACTTAGGTGAGAGTACCTACTTTACCGCACGTTCCATTGTGTGGTGCATAATTTTTAACTTTCGAACAATGCATACAGGCTTCCTAAATGCATTTTTTGAGCAAATGTGTTGAAAAGGTAGCTGTACCGTGTGACAGATCAATTTAATGAATGTGCTTATTGTGAGGGTTCTTTTTCATAATTTTAAAATAAATAGTTATATAGTTATTTTAGAAATTAGACTAAACATACCAACCCCTTATCTCCGTAACAAATGATAATAAAATTTAGAAAAAAAATAGTTATTCACCTATACATTACAGGAAAACCTATATGAAGTCTATAGTGTTAAAATATCATTTAATAAAAATGAAGTTCGTTCGGAGCCATTTGCAATTTTCCATTGCCATTTTAAATTTTCGCGAGTCCGACTCATATTTGGCCAGTTTTTTATTTATGCCTCGCTATGTGTCTGCTAATGGTTTGTTTGAAATAAATGCTTTGAATCTTGAATCTACCCCAAATTACTCTCAGGATAAAAAGCAGCCTTTGTGCTAATTCAGACTATAATATATCTCTGTGCAAAATTTTATCCAGATCCGTTTAGCCGTACTGGCGTAATTGAGTAACAAACATTCTTCCTTCCAAACGTTTGCATTTATAACAGTAAGTAAAAAGTAAGATAATATGCTGGGATTAGTGACGGGCAGATAAATACTCAACGGATAAATACTGGAGTTTTTATCCGAAATGGATAAATACTCGTTTTACCCATATTTTGAGCAAATAAAATGGTTGCTTTTCCTTACGTACCTATCTTCCGCCACACCCTTACCTGCACCCCATTAGCGTAACATCCTTCGATCAAAATAAGTTCCATTTTAAAGGAAATATCTTTTATATCATTACATTTTTGACAAATTTTCCTGTGGCGAACAGGCAAATTTGCCAAAAATAACGAAAAATCGCATCGAATATTGCTAAACTGATATAACGAATAGAAATAATATCGTAAAGGTCATCATACACACACGGGTACTGCATCGGTATCAACTTCCGCAAAAGACATTCCTGGAAAAGGCATTTGCGCAAATACACTTGCACGTATGGACTTTTACGCGAAAAACATAGGTTTATACGGTTACCGGGGTTGCTGATAACGAATATAGGCTCAAAACCAATATCCAAGATGGCGCCGATGAAGTTTGTCAATTTTTTGTCATGGTTGTCATTTTCATGGTTTTCGGGGTTCCTTGCATTGAATATGAGCTCAAAATCGACATTCAAGAATGCACCGACAAAGTTTGACAACTTTTTGTCATGGGTGTCGTTTCCACGGTTTTTGGGGTGGCTGATTACTGTTAATGTTAACTCAAAATCAACATCCAAGATGTCACCGACGAATTTTCCGTCATTGGTATAATTTTCTTCAACCTTTGGGTGATGCAATTTTATGTTTATATTCGTAATCAGTCACCCCGAAAACCGTCAAAATGACACCCATGAAGGAAAATTCGTCAGCTCCATCTTGGATGCAGATTTTGTGTCCATATTTGTTACTAGCCACCCCGAAAACCATCAAAATGACATCCATGACAAAAAAGTGGCCAAAATTCGTCGGTGCCACCTTGGATGTTGATTTTGAGCCCATTTTCGTAATCAGCGACCCCGAAAACCGTGAAGACGGCCCATAACGAACAGTTGTCAAAATTCAGCGGCGCCATCTTGGATTTTCACGCAGAGTCTGTAGAACATGGCAGGCCAGCCTTGTAAAAACAAATGAACGTTGGTCCTCATTTAATCATGTTTTTTGTGTGAAACTATTGTTGTTATATAAGAGTTTGATACGTTTTAATTGATAAAAGTAAGGAAAAATCTAAATTTACTGACTATTTCCATTTACATCCAATACTTACTACTTCGTAAAAAGAAACATAAATTGCTTATTTATCCACTATTTTGGATAAAAACTCAAATAAAAACATGTTTGTGGGTTTTTTTCCATTTTGAGTATTTACACTTTAACACTAGCTGGGATAGATAGAGAAACCCACATGGGCGGCGTCGCGGGTTCAGCTACTACCTATCTAAACAAATATTATCCAGAAGTAAAATTATTTTTTTGTAGAATCTCTGAAAGTTTTAAGATTTAATCAGCGGCGTTAACTAAAGCCACAGAAAATCGTTGATTAATTGTGGTTTTATAAATCTACCTAAACTTTTTTCAAGTATGATCAGGTCAGCGCCCAGTATAATCAGATCAATATTTTTGTATATCTGACCTCCACAGCCTGGTTATTAATACGATAGTCAAAAACAGACTGACGCACTATAGTAACGCGGAAGCCTCAACAGCGCTCTGAAGGCATTGTTGTTTTGAATGCGCAGTGTGTTACCTGTTTTTTAAGTACGAGTATCATTAGCCCACAGACTGCTGGTGTAAAATATTTGACAAAACACATTAAAAAATGTTATTTTAACCGGTAGTGGACAACCAGCAAGCCTGCGAGCCAGCATGTTTCCCCTCACATCCATTGCCCTGCGCTCTCTTTCCATACCTAAGTCATATTTAAGATCCTCTGTAATAATAGGGCCCAAATATAATATTTAAATTGTCTTACCCTTTGCAAAGGTGATCCGTTTAGTTCTGCGGGAGGGATATTTGAGGGACTTTTAGTACTTCCTCTAAACACCAACAGTTCACTCTTTGAAGGATTATGTTTTAGCCCATGCTGTTCGGCGTATCTTTCACAAATGATGAGCAATTTCCTAATTCCACCGATTGTGGGGCTCATCAGCACCGTATAGTCAGCGTAGCTTATGTTATTTAAACCAACTCCGCGTCTATATGGCATCCGACATGAGTGTTGCTGAGCTCCACAAGCAAGTTGTTAACAGCCTCGGGCAAATAAGACCTCCCTGCCTAACACCACATTTGAGTTTATACGGGTACGACAATGCATTGAACCATTTCACAAATTTCCTCTGTTTGTCATAATGAAATGGTTAATGTTGACATTAATGCATAAGGAACTCCCGCCTCCCGAAGCTCCTCCCATACAACTTTATAAGAAACCAGGTCGATAGCTTTGGAAAGGTTCAGGATACAAGTATAGGCTGGTGTATTTCTGTCCATGTAATATTTGACAGGGTGCTTCAACGCAAGTATTTCACTCTCAGTAGACAGCCCAGCACGAAAACCAAACTGTGTGTCGTTTAGTTTGATATACCTACTGAGGTACACACTATCAAACACTTTGGCTATCATAGTTGCCAGTGAGATTGGACTATAATTATCTTTGTCTGCTATGTCTCCTGTCCGATTCTTTACAATAGGTAGGTACAACTAATGTATCCAACATCTGTTCTATATAAGAATGTACACATAAATAAAAAAAATAGTATCTCAACAAACTCTTCGCAAGTGCACACCAGCATTTTGAAGATGCTCAATGCTGGTGTCCATCATGACCAGGAGATTTTACCCGCTTCATTCATTTAATTTAATTACTGCTGATATGGAGCGACGACATCATTTGACACGAAATGAAATGATGAGAGCCGTCGGAATGTTGTGGTTTCACGCAACGTACTGTGGCTGTCGCTCTTGGCACTACACAGAGCGTGATAAGCCGCTATCGTAATACGCGCAGCGTGGCCGAGCAATGTGGAGGACGATCTCACATCACCGCGCAGATAAGACGTCCATTAGGTTAGAAAATGCATTAAGTGACAAGCAACGGTACGATTAAATCAAGGATAATTCTTGTTTAGCTGGTTTGTAACGAAAAAGCATAATTCGTTTTACGTGTGATTATATCGCAATCTCATATTTTTTGTAGTATCTACCTTCATGCTATCAATATATTGTTGATGACTGTGCAATAATGACAAATGTTAATTGCCTGTAAACATATTTTTATTCATGAAAAAGGTAGTGTTTTGTAATAATCTGGCTAAGAGTTTAGTAAGTACTGTAGGTACATACTATATATGTATCACTACTATATCTAGCACTTAGTTAGGTACCTACTGGGACTGAAAATAAAAAAATAAATTGTCATAAACAATTACTATATTATCAAGAAAGTATGCAACAGGTAAAATATTGCATTATCACCCTAGTGTACGTCTGGCAATAACGCATTCATGTTTGCGGAGCAACCCATGCGTGTACAATAGATAAGATGGATTCTTCATCCAAAGGAATTCTGCCCGTTATATTGCAACGAGATGTAGGTTAGGAATACCACAATAATGCAGTTGTATAGGATACTGATCGATAATATCCCAGTCCTTAGAAACAGGCTGTCAGACGTCAGACGTCAGTCTGAGTAGCAGATACAGAGTCTGTGTTTGAGTCGAGTTCGTCCGTGAGAGCAAGTTTCGTCAGATTCCAGGAAAAGTCAAATTCGTTGGTAGAATTACAGAAAATACGAACATCGCAACAAAACACATGCACCAGCGAAAGCACAACAAAGCAAAGAGAGATGAAGAAGAAGAAAACGTAACTAGTGAGAGTTGTAAATAAATGCAATAAAATGCATTTTTCTCAAAAAAATTTTTTTCGTGTTTTGGTTTTATGATAAAATGACGATTTTGCAATAAAACCGTTGACTGTAACGTTTGCATACTCCTTTGTGCGTAGTGAAAATGTTGCATATATTTGAAACGGATTACTATTTGTTTATTATAAACAATTCTCGCATTAACGCCTTATATTACTGGAGTTTGTGTGCATCTGGATTGAGGGCCGAATCTTATTCTTATTAGTGTTTATCTATGAGGTTAAGCCTAGTCAATAAAGCCAAAAATATTGGGCTCTCAGTTCTGACGTTTTAGTCAAATTCGACTTTAATTTACTTCTTAACAATTTACTTTTGTGTATTTATTTGTTTTAACTAATTCACTTATCTATCAAAGTAAAATACGTTAAAGTCGTATTTATATATTTCTTCAGATACATTCATGTTTTGCAGATTCCTCAGTACAGACAATAATGAAGTGGCCCATATAACCATTTTTGGGAACATGACGTAACGGTTTCCACACCTAGTGTGTACACTGATTTATTCTCGACACATAATATCGTCGCCGTTCCGTGTTAGAGTAGTCGCTGCAACTAAAAATGGGGAAGAGTCGACACAGTAACATTCGGTTTCTAATTTACGTCGCTGTGTCGTAACACTGTTACCATATTTTAACCAGAGTTCCCACAAATCATTCATTCAATCGCTCATAACAGCTCATTCGTTGACATTGACTTATGAAGTGACGTGAATTATTAAAAAAATAAGAAACAGCCATTTTATCACCTAGGTAAGTAAACAAAGAGTTTTTTTTTATTGATTATTATGGTTTTCAATATGTACTCAAATCCTAATGGGAAATTAAATTCATCGTGTAATTTCGTAGGAAAGGTTGAAATTTATCAACGCGCCACATTATTATCATAATTTAACCATTCCGACGAAAATACACATTGTTTTAATTTTAATGATATTTTTATTTTCTATTCTCAAAAGCTTCTATTTGAATGCAATAATAAAGTTGAATATTTAATAATAAACTATTTTAGCAGTAATAAACCGTATTATCGATAAATAATGAAAAAATGTTTTTTGTTAAGTGAAAAATATTCTCGTCACAACAAGTTACAAAGTTACGATAATGTGTCGACATTGTGTGGACATGTTACGTAAAGTCGTCACAAAGTAACTGAACTTTTAAAATGGTCTCTCTTTGATTTTTTGTCCACAGTTTCCCAAACTTTAGTTTGCCAGATAAAATGCCATATTGAATTGTTTTAACTAAAGAAGGCTCTTCTCAATTAATATCCCTTGTACCAAGTACGTGGGTGAAAGACAATGTCCTTTATTGGCCGCGTACAAAAAAAAACAGCGACTTGGAGCTCTTAAGACGAGATGAGATTAAGATGAGACAAGAAAATATGAATCTGAAACAGAGGATCAGTTAGATGAAAAAGAAAATGACATCGGTACTTATATAATTTATTTTAATTGCTTTTACACATAAACACACAGCACACTCCCCTATACGCTCATTATGTAATGTAACACACGTGCACACGCACACAACAGAGACACAAACACTCAAGTCAGATTTTGACGAAAGTATGGTATGGAGAGCCAATGCTTTGCTAACTTTGTAGAGAAGACAGTAAAATTCTTTATTCAAACGAAATTAATATTCTTTAACTTTATTCTTTTACAGACGACAATACGCCAGACACAAAAAAATATTCCGACAAATCATCGAAAATAGTGGTACTCTCTGATGTGAAAATAAAAAACAAGATTTTGGATCTAAAAGATGAAACCAAAATTATGAATATCAGTTCTGAGAACTTACTTAATGTACTGTGCTGCAAAAGTACAAACAGTGATTAACTATACGAATATGCTGACAAATTATCTTTATGATTGATAGATGATGAAGACGACAGTGAAAAGGATATAAAATTATAAAATTTTGTTGTTATTATTGCTCTATTTAGGTTTACTCAGTATACTATTTTTGATACCACTTTATATGAATGTATATTAAACTGATTAGGTAGACTTATTATTATGTAGCTTTTTTAGATTGATGCAGGTCTTTAAAATGATCTGTAGATTATTAGTGGCAAGTAGCTAGCTAATGCTAGTAAAATTATAGTGCGTTAAGTGTCAGTGATGATTTTGTGATTTCGAAATAAAAATCGTTTCTTCTTATGTTTTCATTTTATTATTACCCCTAACGTTGTCAATACAGGAATAAATAATAAATGTTAAATAATAAATAAATGTTGAAGTCCATCGAAATCTACGTGATATTTTGGGTAGTTTACTCATTTTTTATTTTAATTAAACGGTAAACCGGCAGTTAACATAAGACAATAGTTTGAGAATGACTGGATCTAGTGATTTCCATTTATCCAAGTTAGTGTTATAAGTGTTCCGGAACATTGACGTAACGGTACTACACATGTTACCACTCAGTTAGTACACATTGTTACCAATATTGTACACTAGTTACATACAATGCGCAAAGTGTGTAAAACGTGTGTACACAAATTTGTCTGTAACAAGTCGACACAGCTACAACACAAAGTTACTAAAACTACTTTCTGTCACTTTGTTACTAAACGGTTACAACAATTAAAAGTGCACTCCCACACAGTCCCAATATGTCGTATCAGTTACGAAACTGATGCGACTTGTTACATCTTTTACAAATCTGCGACCAAAAATGGTTATATGGGGGGGGCCCTAGATACCACCATAAATCTGTAACGTCATATTCTACAGATTTGGAAATTTCTTAAAATGTTTAAGAAATTCTTAACTGAATTCTTAAATAAAAATTATTAACTTTATGTACACGTCTGGATTGACGGCCCAAGTTATTTAATCATAACAGTTTTATTTCACGTTTAAGAAATTTATGGCCCATTTTTTAAGTTTTTACTATTTTTAAATAATTTCCCTATAAGTCTAATTTCGTTTCGTAAGGGTTCAAAAAAAAAAAAAATCCTGCCAGAGTTGCGGACTATGTTCGAAAGAGTTACCGCGGCTCTGGAAAGCAATCGCACTAGGAGGAGCACGGATGGGTTTTAGTCAGTAAGAGTCTGACACTCCCTTCCGCTCTGCCCAGAGCGGGAGAAGTCATTTGATGATTTCCCATCCATAAAAAAAAAGGGTTCAAAAAATGGGCCCTCAATTCATATGCACACCTGGAGTGTATGTGTATTAATCTGTCTGACTAGCCTGCTTGGTGTCAGCTTCCAGGCTAAACTGAGATAAAAAAACTTTTTTATCTAAAACTGAGCTATAAAGGTTTGCTTCTCGAAATAATAAATTTTTTTAAAGAAGTGTTTTTTAGAATGAGACCAAATACAATAACTGAACCTAAATATTGTTTAAGTTTATAAGTACTCCTTTAATCTTTCTGGGTCCACCTGGAAGCTCGGGACTCGAGCAGCCACCGCCGTATTTTTGTCGCTCCAAGTATTATAATGCCTTAGCTCCCCAATTAGTTAAAACAAGGGTGTCTTAAAGAAAGGAAAGAAAGAAATTTTATTATTGATACATCACTAATAACTTTTATCAAGTAGGTAAATCGCTGTTACCAACTTATTATATTGCAAAAATACCGTGCCGTTTTTTATCTAAAATCTAGTTTATGGTTTTTTTCGCAAATAATTTCAATTTAAATTTGCACAATAATTGTATCCAGTAAATAATTAAATAGTAAATGAATGCAATATGTGAGAAACGCGGTTGTCCACTGGGAGCGAAAAGCACAGGTTCGGTTGATATGGTGGTGCTAGGCGGACGCGAAAAATATTAGGTCTTTACCTATGAAATTGCCGTTCTGCAGTACTGGCCATTTTAAATCAAAATAATTTTTGTTTGGCTAAGAATTCTAATTTCAAATTAATTTTATTTTAAAAACATGGTTCGTCATCATGGATACGTTAAAAATTCGAGTAATTATGGAATACTAGTACCGTCGTGGCAGCAACGCAGCAAGGCGATTGTGGAAGCTGATGATACACTTGGCTGAATTAGCAGCAGCTTTCGACGTTAGCGTCAAAACAATATTGGTCCATTTGCGTCAAATTGGCAAGGTAAAAAAGCTTGACAAATGGGTGCCCCACGAACTCAATGATCGCCAGCGCGAAGTACGCGTCGAGACGTGCCTTGCACTGCTCAACAGACACACAATTGAAGGAATTTTGAACCGCATTGTTACCTGCGATGAAAAATGGATTCTGTTTGATAACCGCAAGCGCTCAGCAAGTTGGTTGGATCCTGGTTCAGCACCTAAACAATGCCCTAAACGAAAACTTACCCCTAGAAAAGTGATGGTCACTGTTTGGTGGTCTAGCGCCGGTGTGATTCATCACAGCTTCTTACCGAACGGGGTGAGCATTACTGCAGATGTGTACTGTGAAGAACTGAACACAATGATGGAGAAGCTGGCACATCTCCAACCAGCATTGGTCAATCGCTCGTCTCCGCTGCTCCTGCACGAAAACGCGCGACCTCATACTGCACAGCAGACGGTCTCCAAGTTGCAAGAACTGGGGTTGGAAGCTCTCCGTCATCCGCCCTACTCACCAGACCTTGCGCCTACAGACTACTACTTTTTCCAGAATTTGGATAACTTCTTGACGGGAAAAAAATTCAATACCCGAGAGGCAGTACAAAATGCCTTTGAAGAATTTGTTGCCTCCCGTCCAGCTGATTTCTTTAAGAAGGGCATCAATAAACTGCCACTGCGTTGGCAAAGATGCATTGATTGTATGGGTGATTACTTCGATTAATACAAATAAAAAATACATGAAAAAAATTCGTTGAAATTTTTTCATACAAAACGGCAATTTCATAGGTATTACCTATTATGATGATGCATACTAAAAATAATTGTTTCTGGTACATACGAAAAAGTTACTACTAACCCAGTTAGGTGAGACAATTAACATCGCCTTCAATGACATCATTAAAACTTCTTTATTGTATCCGAAAATTCTTTGAGACTCAAAAATCTAGCGCTCTCATAGGTTTAAGTCTATTCACAGAGACTCAGTAGGTAGAAAAAAAGAGGCGGAACTGCGTCAGGAAGCCATCCTACAAAGTGTCATTGGGGTTATTACCTTGTACGACTGAAAGGGATGAAGCTATATGGGTTGAGAAGCACCATCCCTTTCTTGCAACGGGACAATGATAGCTCTAACACTTCATAGTACGGACCCTGATCAAAACACGTCTGAGACTAATGACGACGACGCGAATTTTTATGGCAGTTTCCGTTCTTCAGGGACTACTATTTTGTTCACAGATATCCGTTGAATTTTCACTCTAAAGGCCGCTATAAAAGTTTAAACGTCTAAACTGTGTAGGTACCGAAGGGATTTTATGTATTTTGTTTTCCCTTTTTTGATGTTATTAAAGTAAGAAGAAAACGCTATTGCTGGTAAAAGGTATTGTGAGTGTTCATAGCATTAATTAAACCGGGAGGCACGTGTTAAACGTATCAAGTGTGATATATAGTTTCTCCCCGTTAGAATGTGCGTATTATAAGTATGAATGAACTGTTAATAGTTATTTAAGCAAGTGTTGAATAAGAAGTGGTTTTAAAACACGAATTAAATATTTGGTGGTGTTTTTTCAAAGTTTGTATCACTCTTTTTGTAAACAACGTATTCATATTTTTTTTTGCAATACTAAAATCGAACAAAAAAATGGCCGGACACGACGTGAATTCGAATATCCTATAGGTAAGTTTATTTTTATTACGGCGCTGTGGTAGTGAAACGCGCATGCATGACAATGTTCTTTTTTTGAAATTCATAAAGATACCTACCACGAATTGAGTAGTGCGAATGGGGCTGTTTGGTGATTCCTTTGCTTTTTCGATCCCATTTAAAAAGCGAAGGAGTTGCGTAATGAAATTTAGTACAACATTATAACATTCGTTTGGATGATATTATGGTTACTATGACACTGTTTGTTTTAATGATGGCAATAAGCTAACTGTTTCAGAAACTTTTATAGACGATTTATAGCATGGAAGTAGATAAAAAATTACTTATCTGTGCTTTTGAGCGCTGAAAAAATCTCGCTTCAAATGAACCAACCCTGAACGCATGGTGGATTGTAGAACGTACTATAAAATAATGCGTAGGTATTCAAATTTGGGTCAATACCGTTGACCGTTGAGCAGGTGGTTCGTCTGGAGCCAATCCTAGATGATAAATCAGATTATAATTATCATTGAAATTCATTGTCATCGAAACTGAACCAATACTTAACATTTCAACTCTGTAGGTTAAGAGGAACTTGTTCTAATTCAGCTTACAAGATTTCACCTAAACCAACAAGCATACAGACATACATACATACAAACATTGCAAGATACATAAAAGCACGTAATAAAAGATCACATCGGGGCCTTCTTTCAAAATGTCGGCGTCGTACACATTCCACTCACCTATCCGATTCGACAGCTTTTGTAGATAAAGGTAATCCATAATTTAAGGTTCCGTAAGAAGGAAAATCAATTCTTGCAAAATTAATAACACACAGTGAGTCTCTCTCACACAGATGTTTTACCTGGACGTTGCGTACAAAAAATGCACGAACTCCTAGTAAAGTCATCGATGACCATGAATACAAGGAAATAGATATTTTACTATCTTAGGCGACCTGCTACAATTTCAGTCAGTGAATGTTTGAATAAATAATAAGATAGATAGAATATACTTTATTTTACACTAAAATAGTTACACAACTCTTTAAAAGGTATTGTTTTGACTAAGGGTTGATGTCTGGTTTGGAACCCTGAATACAATATCTTGACTCGGAATTTTATCGTATGCGGCTGAAATGGTATACCTTTTATCAATTTTCATATTGTGATTGTGTGAACACGGTAACATTACGGTTTTTAAATCTAGGTGTATTTTGGCCACGTACTGTTCAGCTTGCATTTTTATGATTTTTGTTATCGTTATAAATTTCCTTGAAAGCGTTTTTGATGGATATTTGGGAAATGTCAACTTACAAATCCTATTTGACATATACAATATGAAACAGTATAAACGCAACACCATATACGGAGTAATTGTACTCATCATTGTGAACTACTTTCAGTACAGGAGCAACCTCGAAATCGCGAAAAAGAAATCAGCTGTTCAGTACATTTTGTCGAGTTATGATTTTTTTTTGCGATTTCAGTGTTGACCACATATCGTCACCCTCCGCGCTAACTGTCTTATCTAGCAATTCATCATTTTTCAGGGCAACCGTTTTTCGGTCGGACGCTACAATCATGTTACTGTAGTTGCGTTGGCTGTGGCTTTATTCATGCATTAATTACATTTTTATATTGCTCTTGGCTTACTCTTTAAGTTAGTAGTTGCCCTGAAGCCCTAAGGTATCTATTTATTTATTTATATTCATTTGAAGCAGATACGTCACTCTGTGAGAACTTTGTTTTTCAACTAGTGTCTGTTATGACGTGTTGTTTGATATAAAAATATAAATAAAACTCTATTAATATCTTATTAATTTATTAAAAGTAATAAAAGTTTCGTTTGTAATCTTAAAATGTTACAAGTTACGTTTGAAAGGTAAAAAAAATAATATTTTAACATTTTTTTCAATTTAGCTGTGTACTTTATGTATTAAACTATACCTATAACTAATGAGATGAATTAAGACTAACCTTTTTTTCAAATAAATTGTAATTATTTAATACATCTAGCTTATACTTTTTTTTTAAAGGATGGGAAATCATCAAATGACCCCTTCCGCTCTGGGTGGAGCGGCAGGGAGTGTCAGACTCTTACTGACTAAAACCCACCCATGCTCCTCCTAGTGCCTTTTGCGTTCCAGGGCCGCGGTAACTCTTTTCAACAAAATCCGCAAAAGGCCCTAACGGGCCCCTACTCCTATGCTGACATCTCTTTGAGGCGCGCGTGGAACCCAACGCGCCGTCGGCCTGGGCCTGGCTTTGATCGGACGGCGAGCCACCCAACGCTCGCCGTCCGCAGACCCGCACCGTCGGTGGCCGGGAATCGCCCAGCGACTCCCGACGCCCGGTGCGTCTCCCTATGCCGCGGCGGCTGGGGCGTGAGGGTTGTCTCTCCCTCACGCAGCCCGCCTCCTCCTTCACTAGCATTACTGCTTCGCAGAAGGAGGTGACGGCTTCCCATGCCTCCTCGCTCCGGACCATGGATTGAACCAGGGCCGGACGCGAGAGGTCGTCACCGCCGATCGCCTCGACGAGGACACGGCGGTGCTCCGCCCAAGCGGGGCAGACCTCCACCGTATGCTCAACCGTGTCCTCCGGGTGATCCTCGCAATGAAAACACCCGGGCGTTTCCTCCCGCCGAATCCGAAACAGGTACCTCCCGAAACAACCGTGTCCGGTGATTACCTGCGTCAGGCGGAAGGTGAGGACGCCGTGGCGCCTCTCCAGCCACTCCTCAAAGAGGGGCACTATCGCCGCTATTGTGGCGTGCCCAGCACTGGGTTGCGACAGTCGCTAATCTAGCTTATACTTGTGCTTATAATATGTACTTAATCACAGTCTTTGCAAAATTATTAGTCTTTAATTGGACTTGGAGGAATTCAGTGTGTGTGATTATTCACTAAGTACGGTTTGTTTTTTCGTGCCAATCTAAAAATTGGAGGTAGTTGGCTTGGTACAAAAATGTCCCCACTTTTTTCAGAGCATAGCCGATGGTGCTGTGTACAGAGTCTCCTTCGCTTTGTCCATGACATGGCACGGAGAAACGTAAAGTGATTTCTTGAATATTAGTGGCATTGTTAATGACATATAGTAAGGTCGATGCCACGATGGAATTTTTGTTCTGTCCACTGCATCCATCAGCAAACAGGTGAACAATATTGATGCCTTTTTCGTCACTCTTGCTGAGAAAGTCATACAATGAAATCGAAATTTCTGTTGACCCTCTTTTGTTTGCTCCCTCATGCCATGTATAACACGAACAGGCTCCAGAAGTCATATATATATCATATATTGTGAAATTGTACGCCGAAAGACGACGTTTATAAAAAACAGCATTTTCATTGCTGATAGGCAAGCTTATGACTTCATCATATCAGCCGAAAGACGTCCACTGCTGGACATAGGCCTCCCCCAAGTGTCGCCACAACAACCGGTCCTGTGCGTCTCGCATCCATCGGTTACCCGCGACCCTCACCGGGTCATCGGTCCACCTTGTGGGAGGCCTTCCAACGCTGCGTCTTCCGGTACGCGGTCGCCACTCCAAAACTTTTCGGCCCCATTGACCATCTGTTTTGCGAGCAATGTGCCCTGCCCACTGCCACTTCAATTTGGCGATCCTTCGGGCTATGTCGGTAACCTTGGTTCTCTTGCGGATATCATCATTCCTGATTCGATCACGCAAGGAAACTCCGAGCATTGCCCTCTCCATTGCTTTTTGGGTAACTTTAAGCCTTCTGATGAGGGCCATTGTGAGCGACCACGTTTCGAGTCCATAGGTCATCACTGGCAACACACACTGGTCATAGACTTTCGTCTTGAGACACTGTGGTATGTGAGACGAGAAGATACCGCGCAACTTCCCGAACGCCGCCCATCCGAGTCGGATTCGACGGTACCGGTCCGTAACTTTTTCCAGAGATGTTCTAATGGTACCAAAACTTATTCCTAAAGTCTTTAAGAAAAACGTTTGGCAAACCTGGAGAGACTGATGCTGAAAAGGAAAATAATATTGAAGAGTGGCTTGCCTCCTAGATTCCGGTCCAGCAGTTCGCCGTTTAACAGGTTCTTTTTTCACATGCCTCACAATAACCTCACGCTGTGACTGAAGATTGTGACTTAATGATATGGCAATAAGCTTCATATTCGTAAAAAAGCTTTGATCTCTAAACGACGTAAATGCAAAAAAAAAATAGTAAACATTGTTGAAAAAAATTCTAGCTAAGTGCCCTATGTACATACTTCAGT
Organism: Melanchra persicariae; assembly: GCA_947386135.1. NCBI lineage: Eukaryota > Metazoa > Arthropoda > Insecta > Lepidoptera > Noctuidae > Melanchra > Melanchra persicariae. Next base: position 21,608,093 of record OX376643.1, on the reverse strand, counting down.
CATTTTGCATCGGGACGAAAAAAATTAAATCTTACTAACTGTAGTATGTTCATACGACAGGTAGTGAGAATATTTTGTCCCTCCTTTTGCACATACGCTAAACAAAATACTTGACTATCTTCTAAACGATAAACGATACAGATACGACGACTAGAGAGAACTTTTTCGAAATAAAGTTATGAACACGTAGGTAATGTCAGTGTAGATACGACAGTTTGTGGGATACGACAGTTAGCGGGGAGGACGACGATATTTGCAGTAGTAGTTGTTCATAATGATGAATATCGAGGTATTGCGTTTATTCTGTAACACATTGTTTTTTATTTATTTATTTATTTAACAGTTTTTGTTGTTTTTTCTGTGGGATGTAAGTACAAGTTTCAAGAATCATAAATAATTACAAAACGGTGCATTCTGGAAAATGTATGTAATACATATATACATATATATATTACATACATTTTCCAGAATGCACCGTTTTGAAATTATAGAAAAAACAATGTATAGAAAATATGAATGGGAATAAATGAGTAATGAAGTGGAAACACACAAGATATAGGATCTTACAGGGTTGGTATGATAACTCTGAGTGAGTTACAGACGATGAAAAGACGTATAGCGACCGACAAATAAGAAGAGTAAAAAAAATATGTAAGAAGTTTAAATACATTTTTTCGCTATTCATTCACAACGATTCCTACATATGGGGGCTCGTCTGGGATCGGGAATAAAAAAAAACTAAAGAGAAAGGCAAAACGACTAGGGCACGCGGTGAAAATTTTCCTTTGGAAAAAACAAAAGACGTTTGAAGACGAAATAAAGACGGACGGAGGAAAATTTTTTGACTGCATCGCAACCATAAAGACGCCGACGACGACGCGGCAAGCTGAAACATATGCCACTATGAAATATATTTTCCATACGAGAGCGGGATTACTACCTAAGTTCAGCGGCGCGACAACACCTACTAATACACCTACCCAGCGACGCGACGGGTAGAAGACATCGGAAGCAGTTTGGCACAACGGGCGCTCATACGAAACAATAAGCGCACAAAAAATATGAGTCGTGAGTAAGAAATGGGTAAACGAGCCTAAGTTATCGGATTACTTCGCGATCCAATATAGTCGACGGCATCGTAGACGTAGAACGTACCCCGAACTAAATAAGAAGTTGAAGACCAACGACACAATCAGAGGGAACATTAACTTAGAAAAACGTGAAAACAGGCAGCCGTCGTCATGATACAAGAAATCAGCGCAATCACGATGTCCTTACTGTGTAGATGTAACAAATTTGGGCACGTTGCTACTGGGTGCAAGGCTGAAATATCATCGCTATCATCAATCAGCGAAGTCCAAAAGAATGAAGCATAGTTTCAAGCAGCGATATCAACCTAAAGAAATAGCAACATGTTCAAATTGTGCCACAGAGGGCAGCGCTATGCAAGAAGGTTCGCAACATGTTGAAGTTGGTAATTAATGAGTTATGAAGTGGCAACAAACAAGTTATGAGGGATTTTAGAGGAATGGTATGACAACACTGTGAGTGAAAGACGATGAAAAGACTATTAAAAGTGAGCGACCATATGAAGTGTAAAATAAATATGAGAAGTTCAAAGACATTGTTTCGGTTTTTATTTACAACCATCCCTACGATTGTAAATGTAATATTAAATTAATCAATGTTTTTTCTCTCTCCTACTTATCTACAACTTTGCTCACCAGTGTCCATGTTGCAGCCAACTGCTTTATAAATATAACTGCAAATAGCTTAATCAGCCGTTTCATTAAAAGCCTAGCTTTTTCATTTAACTGCTTCGATTTTTCAGCGATATATGTGACATATTTGTTTCAATATCGTTTAATCACTTGCCTATGTAAGTTATCTCGCTGATTAAAAGTACTTAAAAATAGCATAAAGTGAAAACCCTTTGTGACCTTGATTCAATACAAAGCTACGATAATATTATCGAACAACTTACGATACAATAACAATCCAAAACCCATTAAACCCTGTACTCGGTTAAAGAGCAGTGTTAAAATCGTAAGAGCATCCCATAACATGCAAGTAAGTTTACATTTTTATTGTTCAGTAATAATTCACCCGACCGTTTCGAAGCAGGACTATAAGCAGTTCCTTGGTCAAGCTATAAAATCAGCATAATATTTTGTAATTTTAGGTACGGCGAATCTGGCAACTTGCCAGATTCAATTTAATCTTTGTACTGCGCGTTCCGTTGTGGTCACTTCTCCCGTAGCGGCCCCGCTCCATGCTCACAACTCCCCGATCTACTCATGAAATTAAATCCTTATCGTGCGCACTTCGCTGAACATCTTCTAACTTTACACCGCTATAATGAATTCATAAATCTCGAACGCACTTTGCAGTTTACTAGGACACGTAGTAGCATGTAAGCTGTTCTAACTTTTTTCATCACCTTTTTACAACAGAAGGTGTCATTATACTGCCTCATTTGGTTTAACAAAATAACTGAGAGCACCAACACTACAGTACAGGGTCTTCTTGCCTGTGGTAACACTACAGCTAGCAGCTGCTATAATGTAAGTAGTCCTTTGTAATTTGTAATTTAAACATTAAATTCCTTTGTAAGTAAAGCCTATTTTCAGTTACTATTTTGTGTTATATTCTATATGGTAATAATCAAAAAAGTGCTAAATATTTTCATTCATTCTCGTCTTTATTCACCGCCAATATTGCAATTGGCGGTGAACATAGTCAAAAATGACTGCTTGCACCGTTTGAAAGCTGAAGTGTAGAAAATAAAAAAAAATTACTATGAAAAAACCCGACACCTAAAAACGACAAAAAAGTTCCAAAAAAGTCTTTTTTTTACCTAATATTATAAACAGTTTATTAAACAAGTGTCTCGTGTAATTTGTTCTTCAAGTGCCATACATTTATTTTGAGTAAACTGTCTCAATAATCAAGAGATGTTTTAAGAAATTTTCATAGCTTGAACTTTACGACGCTTCATTTCAATACATTGTGATTGGAAGGATTCATATATATGTTTATATGCTGTCCGAAAAGCTTCAATTGACTATCCAGAGTGGATCAGATTTTTTACCATTTGCAGATTATGGTCATGAGGTAGAAATTTTATTAAAAATTATTAACATTGATAACTTAAAAACCACTCAATGTGGACCCCAAGTTTTCGGTGTAAAAATTGTTGCAAATCAGCTCCAGTATAATCCACTTCAAGGAATGCACTTAGTTACCAATCACGCTGTACATTCATTCCATTGTTTAGTTATATAGCTGGGTATGTATAACGCATCATACTGGTAAATTACGTCTTTAGTCATTTGCGTATTAGATTAATAAGCTTAATTAATGTGTTACAGTATTTCGAGATCTAAACTTATATGTGTAATAGACATAACTGCGCCGCAACCCGAACGAAGGGCACGCAGTAATTTGCGACTGAAACTTGTGAACGCAATCCCAATTTTCCCAAAGTAAGTACGCGATAATTTGACAACTTCAAAGTATCATTTAGACACTCGTGTCATGTAACAGATGGTGCTAGTGGTAAATAATGTTAGGCGGGTTCTGATGAACCCGCCTAAAACCCTGAGTGACTCGGTCGTTAAGGCTTGCCGTACACAAGTGTGCGGAACTTAGTCAGCCCGGGCTAACTTCGGCTATTAGTTTTCAGTAGTATGCAAGACACAATAATAAACAGGTCTTAGAGCATTGCATTTTGTTAACTATTATTCACCATTAATGTTAATAACAAAATTAATGAAGAGATCATTATTATTATGACAGTGTAAAATTTTCACGTGCTTGTAAGTGTGTTCATTTCAATCAAGGCAGCAACTATTCGTGGAAGTGCGATGTTTTTTTTCTTTTTATCGAATCGTGTGGTGTCAGGGCAAAATTGTATTTTATAACTAATATTATAAGTCTGAAAGTGAGATTGTTTGATTTTTAAGCTTTCACGCCTAAATCGGTAAACCAATTTTGATGAATTGGATACTACAGAGAAAAATGGGGCTTCTTTTTTGCGAAAATAAATAAATATATTGCGTCGCGAGACGCATGTAATGTATGGCTATAATTCAACAGTAGGTTTTTGATATAAATACGTCACATTGAGCGTTGTAAAAAGAATACTAATAGGTTACTAGTTCACTCGTAAACTAGTAACAACCAAACTAACCTTTTTCTAGCCTGTATAACATAATCATGGTTTTTAATGTTCAACATTAAAACCTAGTCTTAAACCGATCAAACAACGTACTCGTAATTGGTTGGGAAAGTATGTGGAATGCTACCCTATGAATATAATATTAATTTGCCCAGAACAGTTGAACGATTTTGTGAGGCCTATACATTAAGCTCTCGGCTTGAGCCTGTTGCTAAGCGCTATACTCAGTAGGAACATGCAATAGCTTTCAAGCAGGATTTAACGATACGAACAACGACTTAAAAGAAGATTGAAGAAACCTTTATAAAAAGATGTTAATTTACTTGAGTGAAAGAACCGAGCGAACGTCATGCAATACTGTCAGTTTTCGCTGGACATTTCATGAAATATAACCATTTCATTATAACTTCGGTCACATCATGAAATAGCCAATTTTATAATATGGCCACGACATACTTAAACAGTTTTACAAGCTTTTATTCAACTTGAAAATACCTTTGTTGGCTTAGTTCAATCTTGATAGCTGAATTAGAACAAGTTCCTCTTATCCGACTGAGTTGAAATTTTAAATGTTAGTTCAGATAGCCAATTCTACAAATTTTTAAGCAACGTCCGCATTCGCGTGTCAGTTGCAATCTGTCAAAAAAGCCTTAATTTCCATACATTTTTGACAAATTTTAACTGACATGTGAATGCGAACGTTGCTTTAAAATTAGTAAAATTGGCACTCTGATGGCAATCAATTTCAATGATAATTATTATTATGACCTGATTTTTCATCTGCTATTGGCTCCAGACAACCAACTCCTCAACAGTCAATAGTACTAATACTTACAACATTTTATATACTCATTCAATGTAGTACGTTCCAAAATTCACCATGACGTGACTGCTGTTTTCAGGGTTGGCTCTAAATGTGAGATTACCTCAGCGCTCAACAGCACAGACACGAAACTTTTACATCAGCATTATAGCCTCTTTCATAGTCCACCATGACTTGGCTGCGGCGTCTAGAATTGCCTCCATAAGCGAGGTATCCTCTGTGGTCAATAAAACAGACGCGAAATTTTATATCAGCATTCAATAATAATAGGCCATTCTAAAGTCCACCATAACTTGGCTGTTGCATCTAGGTTCATTTGACTGACAAGACTTCTTGTGAATAGTTTCGGAGAAATGACATCTCCTTGCCTGACACCCGCTGCAAAAGGATAGGTTTCGGGGTCTGATCCTAAAGTTGGACTGACATGGTGGCGTTTTCCTGCAAACACTTCAGCAACTCGATGTACCGATCGTCAATCTAGCACCGTTGGAGAGATTGCAGCAAATCTCAAGACTTGATCAAAATTAAAGCTTTTTCGTAGTCCACAAAAGCTAAGCATAGGGGCAGATTATACTCTTCGGTCTTCTATAATATGAACTGCCGCAGCGTATGTGGGTCTACGGTGCTGAAGCTTTTTCGGAATCCTGCTTGTTCGGGAGAGTGGAAGTCGTCAAACCTGCGCGCAAGACGGTTCGTAACGTAAATAACTCTGGAAAAAACAGCTTGTAGACATGGCTCAGAAGTGAGATGGGCCTGTAATTCTAAAGCAGGGCATTGTCACCCTTCTTAAAAAAGAGTACCACCACACCTCTACTACGAACATGCCTGTGGCGTTTTCCCCTCGAGTATGACGGAATCGAACAGTTTCTGAAGGGTCTTAATTTTCACCCGCCTTCAGGAGTTCAGTTGTAATTCCGTCCACATCCAACAACTTGTTATTTTTACGCTGCTTTGGAGCCATCCTAATCTTATACAGGCTGACGTCCGGGATTTCTTCGGTATAGTGCCGGGTTAATCTAGTTCTTGGGTTGTTAGCTAGATTTGCAGTGAGTTCAGTCATTGGCGTGTGTTAACTGTCTTTAGAATATCTCGATCTCCCTCAGAAGCTACGAATTGACAGATATGGTTCTGCCATCGTCGGTCTTCAGTTTCGTGAGATAGCTTTTTCCAATCGTCAGATCTCTTGCAACGATCTTGGAGCCCTTATTTTGATCTATCGCGTCTTTAATCCTTTCAGTACTAAAGTGGCGGAGGTCGCTTTTCAAGGACTTGAAGATCCGTCTATTGAGCTGACGGTATTTGCACACATCGTCTGAAGAGTGCAGAATCATCTCTCGCTTCACCTTCTTGAGCTTGAGAGTAGGATCAGAGAGCCTCTTGTTCTTATCTGTACGGTGAGTCTTGAAGAACTTCGATCCGACGGACAGTTTCCAAGAACCCATCGTTGTATTCATACACGGAGCTCCCTAATCACTTCAGAACGATTTTGAAGTTCGAGCTGAAAGTTTTCGGAGTTTTTGGATCTGGATCTGTGCTGGACGGAGCGTAGACTTTATCAGTCCAGACCTTTCCAGCTTGATTTTTAGATTCAATGTGCCTCTTACCATGCGGTGATCACTTCCGGTTCTCACAGCGTTGATCACAGAGACACCATTGAATCTTATCGTATCTGCTTCTTCATCGACATGAAGTCAATCTCATTTTTAGAAACACCGTCGGGGCTTTGCTAGGTCCATTTTATGTGCTCACTCTTTCTGAAGGAGTTCATCATATAGAGGCTCTCCTTCTCCATAAAAATGGCCCGTTTTGATGTCCAAATCCAAATTGCCCCACTTACAGCTCGTCATCGTCTCGTTTGCCGTAGTGTAGTTTTGTGTTGATGACCACGGTGAAGTAAGTTTTATGACCATGCATAGCTCGGGATATATCCTCATATATGATCTTTTCGTCGTCGGGTGTGTCGAGGTTGGGGCGTAAACCTATACGACCTTCAACAGTATAAGGTACGCCACCCTGGTCGACACACTCTCGATCCTCACCACATTAGACACAAGAGACCTGTGAACAATAAACCCGACACCACCCTAGGACTTCTCGTCACCCTCCCGTAAATAGAGCAGATTGAAAATTGTCGTGTCCTCCTCCTCTCTTTGGACTTCAGACAATCCCACTTCAGACACTCCATTGCTGAAATGTTTTATGTATACTTGGTAGGTATGAAAATAGGTCGTAAAGTATATTTCATACTTGATATGCGCGTACGAAGTTACGGGCAAAAGCTAGTTTCAATAGAAAATAAAGTGTACGAGTAATTAAGTTTTTGCATTCCTTGACTTAATTAACACTCAAACTTCCCTTAAAATGTTGACACACCGTTGAAATATAAAACAAGGGACGTAGTTTCATATGTTTTTTTTATGAATCTTTACCGTTCACGACGTACATTGTATATTCTTTGACCCAAAAATAATGTATGCGCATAATTTTGAACAGGTATCTACTTAACACTTTATTAAAGAACCATTTTCACTAGCGCCTTCCTCACTGACATTATTCATCCGAAGCTTTTACCTTGACATTATTTTGGTAAGAAGTCTCGGTAGGTACGTAAAAGATTTTTAAAGTATAATATAAGGTATAGGTAGGTACAGTAAATTATACTCTACTCGAAATTGAAATGATTTGCTGGATCTAAATCTTTTAGAGAACCAAATTCTTGTTCTAAGACATCTAAAATGTGTTGTACAAACGGTTGTTTCGAAAAAAAACGCAGCTTGCTCAAAAGTGTTTTGATCAGCCTCGCGTGACGAGGTAAAATAAAAAGAGAGGAAGGTCTTGCATTCAAATGAGAGCTCTGTGTCAAGGAGGATACCACAAAATGCAAACTTAATTTTCTTGACCTTACCAACGACGAAACTTTGCTGTTTATCTTAGAGTTTTCCATTGGTTGCTGCTTAAATAAAATGTTCTGGTCTCCAAATTACATAAGTAATAAAAAACCGGCCAAGTGCGAGACGGACTCGCGCATGAAGGGTTCAGTACTATTATCTATAAAAAACGGCAAAAAATCACGTTGGTTGCATGGGAGCCGCACTTAAATATTTATTTTATTCTGTTTTTAGTAGATATTTATTGTTGTAGCGGCAACAGAAATACATCATCTGTGAAAATTTCAACTGTCTAGCTATCACTGTTCATGAGATACAGCCGGGTGACAGATAGAAGGACAGACAGACAGACAGACAGACAGACAGCGGAGTTTTAGTAACAGGGTCCCGTTTTTACCATTTGGGTACGGGACCTTAAAAAGTAACTTTGGCTACTAAAAAGTTCATAAAAATGTTCACGAGTGACTATCTAAACTCTACACTTTATTCGTAGATTTTTTTACTCACTTTTTATTTACTTTGGAGTAAAATCACGAAAAAGTTTTTTTTTATTATTGTCTTGTTTATTCATTTTTTAATAAAACACATTAAAGAAACATTGTTATTGATATGTAAATAACGACTCAGAGATGTGTTGCCTTAAGTTTTTTTTTCTTTTGTTGTGTCTTACAAGTGATTAATTCGCAATTGACAGTATTGACTTTTGTTACTGACAGACTGCTCGGAAAAAGGATGGTAATGGACTGCGGCAGACAATTTATTTACTTTACTAGCTTTTGCCCGAGACTTCGTACGCGCATATCAAGTCTTGGTATGGAATATACTTACCATCTATTCTCATACCTAACAAATAAAATATAAAAATTTCATAAAATCTGTCAGGCCGTGTCGCTGGAGGAGTGCGACCACAAACACCGTGACACGAGATTTTCGTATACATGCTGATTTTTTTAAGTTTGCGTGGATAGCCAAATCCAAAACTATGAGGATTAGCGAAATTCAGTCAAAGGAGTCGCGAACCCGATATTGATGAAATCTAAAACTGCATCATTGGATTTTTGTTAACTCGGTATTCCTAACCAGGATCGAACCGATTGATTTTGAAAAACATCCTGTATTATTATAACATCATTCGAAAGTGTCGCTACTAAGGATCAAATTCTGGGAAGCAATAAAACATGGAAAACTAAAGGAAAGCGCTATTTTTTAACAAAACAAAACACACAAAGAAGAATGTGCAAAATTGTATGGAGCTTGTCCTATCCGCGGTCTATAGTAATTTTGGTATTTACTTATGTGGTTTAGTCCTAAAATTACTCTGTAGAAGTTTTATTGCTGAGATTCTTATAGGAAGTGAGTAAAATGATTTTTTTGTTTCAGAAGATTTAGCATTGTTTTACTATGTAAAACTAAGGCTTCTTTTAATGCAAAACCGAAATTGAAAACTATGATTCAACTTTAAAATATATTATTTAAAGTTATTATTAGTATTATTCAGTAATGTTGTGTTTATATTACAGAACTGAAAATAGAATGGACGTAACATAGTTATACTCGTCAAAATACGATGTTTCTTTGTATATCTTTTTCAGATCCCCCAGAATGAGTACGTATATGCTAATTGACTCATTCGTTGGAGGTTACAGAATAATATATATAATATATAGCATGCTTAAATATTAACCCTTTCATATACAGAGATTCAGTGTAAAAAAGAAATTGAGTATTGTATGAATCTTCACTAGAGGGCACAACACATTACATGCACAACTTAGTAATGACAGCTCTTATTGGTGATATCTAATAGTAGGTAACCAAGTTAGTGAGCGTCGATGCAACACATTAGATAAATGACAACCAAGTAGTGAGAATAATTTATTTATTTTTATTTATTATGCTAGTTATATCTTAAACAAGTAATACAGCTGGCCAATTAAACACCAAGTCATTTGATGATTTCCCAATTTGACATGAAAAAGGTACCCTCATAAGTACTGATTAATATGCAATTTATGAGGAACACTAACAGCGATTTAGAAGCGCACTACTGTGCGTGCACGCGTACGTTTACTTGTGTATACCTACTATTTATTTATCAAAACTTTATGCACTAGTTAAATCACTGTACAAAGGCGAACTTAACGCCATAGGCATTTTATACCAGTCGACCTTGTGTTGTGTTGTTGTTTCGTGGGCATGTTCTCTAGGTTAGTTTGGAACTCTTTATACCAGAATATGATATTTTTTTTAAAAATCCAATGATGCAAATTGTACATTCAGGCAATTGTATAAGGAAACCCCGACACGGATGGATGGAATGGTTTGACGAAAGCTAAAGAGCGGAAGCCAACTTAGTTCCCGTTATGCCATTCATGTTAGGTTCATTTAAACCCTGCAGACAGAATAATTAAATAATATAGGTCTGACTGGTCAAACCCCAATTTCATCAAGTGTTGGCTTTTGACCGTCCAAATTAGTCTCTTCTAGGATTAACCAACCATGCGTTAACCAAAGGTAGATAGATGATTCTATAACATATGGATAGAAGACATAGACAGACCCAAAACATACAATTAAAGTTCCTTGCCTTTAAATGTCTCGGAAACGCGACTCTCTTAAGGCACTATCTCAGAATATTTTATATTTTTTTAAGTGTCTTTGTTCCGTATAATATACCAAGTAGGCCAAGTTCCATGAAAAAAAATTGAAACCCCTTACTGTTTTGAACTTCGTCTATTTTTGGTCTACACCTCGAGATTCTGATACATCAAATTTAAGTACGGAGCTTTGACAACTTTTACCTACATATACAACGTTTAACAGAATAAAAGTACAATATTCCCTTTTCAGGTTTTGCGTTTATTCTGCTACACGGTGTATGCATATATCAGCCCCTTACTTGTTTTATAATTTAAATATATAAAACAAAGTCAGGGTTAGTAACAACCTTTATAACTCAAGAACGGCAAGACCGATTTTTATGATCTTTGAATTTGTCTATTTAGTACCTCGAATAGCAGAATAACTATTAGAATATCAGAAACCATCACAAAAAAAAATTAAAGAAAGATAATTTTCAAATACAATAAGCGGTATATAACGCAATTTCAGTTACATGACAGAAACAAAAAACGAACCAAAATGATTGATTCTATATCTTATGGAAATCCATACCTCTTAGTGTACCTAAATTATATTTTTGAAGAAGACATAACTCGCAACACTCACTAGGGTCAAGAAAATATTCCTGTATATTAGTTATAACGAGTATTGACGGCTCGCGCAATTGTTTTGAACTTACTTCTGAAACTTTTAGAAGTCTAGTGAAAGTAGAGTGGTTTTCTATGAAATATTCAATTATTGCACTCCAAAACTTTGAGTGTACTTGGTTTTATGAAACTTCTTCGTTCGTAAGCTTATTTGTGTTTTTACATTATTCAGAATTACTTCGAAATTGTAGCAAATTGTATCAATCCGTTTCAGATGCTATTACTTACTAAGATTTATCTAATATAATGCAACTGGTCTTCAAATAATGTTATACTTTTTGTTTTACCTTAATTTATAAGAGCCTTGTTTTTACTAGCTTAAAAATAACTATAAGCTAAATTATATTTAAAAAAAATTTTAACGTCATCCAAATATTATTAGCCTGTTTCTTGAGATCCAGCATCCATATGTAACCCGTAGGCTTGTTGTCCTAAATGATCAGCGTCCCTACCATGACGTGTTAAAGCGTGAGTAGTTCGAGCGAGAAGGAGAGATGGAGCTACACACCCTATATAGCTCCATCCCGCCTTCTCGCTCGAACTACTCACGTTTTAACACGTCATGGTAGGGCCGCAGTACAGTGACTTCTTAAGAGGTATTGCGTTTATTCTGTTACACGTTGTATGAATAGGTGTTACCTTAGTGAGAAAAGTGCATTAGAAAGTGCCTCGCACTTATCTTGAAGGTGTTGTGTTTGAGGTTCGCTATTCACAAAAAGAACTCTTATGAGTCAATACCATAAAATCCGTAGCAAAGGAATGCCCTTAAATCAACTAGGTTCTATAGAGGTTGCATTCAGAGGACCAATTCACTAATTTTTAAGCAACTTTCGCATTCGCGTGTCAGTCGCAATCTGTCAAAAAAGCCTTAATTTCCATAAATTTTTGACAGATTGCGACTGATAAGCGAATGCGAATGTTGTTTTAAAATTAGTAGAATTGGCACTCTGTTAGTAAACCATGATGCAACATGCAAACGGTCGAAAATACTTCTATTTGCTTTTGACGCGTCATGTGGAAATAGAATTGGATTTGTAAGATACATATTACATACAGGGTGAATTTTTAAAGTGTTCGTAGATTGTTAAATCCGAAACTATAAGGCTTAGCGCAATTCACTCACAGGAGTCTCGAGCCCGATTTTGATGAAATCTAAAAACACATAGTACATTCGGTATTTTTACACCTTTCGAAAGTTTCGCTATTAAGGCCGTGCGCTGCGTTAGGCGTGCGCACGGCGCGGGCGCCCGCGTGGCGTGCTGTGATCTATGAAGCATGAAACAACACGCCACGCGGGCGCCCGCGCCTTGCGCACGCCTAACGCAGCGCACGGCCTAAGAATCAAATTCTGGGATTATGATATTTATTATTTAAAAAATAAAATTGTTAAGGAATAAATCGTTTCAATTAGCAAATAAGATTTGTATTTATTCCGGTCTCGTAATTTATCGATGCGTATTGAATTTAAGTATATTAAGCTAACTCGCATGTTGAATAACGATTTAATTAAGGACTGAAGTTCTTACAAGTTCTACACTATAGCGATTGACGCTTTGGAACTAGTAACTACGAGTCGTTATATGCTTTTGACCAACCGACCTTGACAATTCAAAAGGGCCTGTAAGTTAAGTCTGATCACAGTATGCGACTTCTGCAGAACTTAAGTCATTGCAAATTAATAAAAAAGGAAAATGCACTTACTGAGTCTTGACAGTTTGAAGGCATCAGCTGTGTTGATGATATCCACGAAAAGCTGAAAGTCGATGTTGGATTTGTTTATGTGCGCATTTGCATGTTGGAGCATCCCAAACTTAAAAGCATGCTGTATTTCTTCAGTGTTCTGATCGAACACGACGCCTGCAAAAGAACAAAATAAGAATGTTAATTATTAAGATTTTGACAAAAAATATTTCATCACAGTATTTTCTTGTTTCGAATTCATTATTTTCTAATATTCCACTATCACTAGCCGACATTTAAGTGGGGTGTGTAATCCATGGATTGCTTGCTTTTGCCCGTAGCTCCGGCAGCGTGGATGACGGTTATCGCGTAAGTAGCCGCTGTATGGCTCCATATTCCAGGCCATATATTTGCCAAATTTCATGACAATCCGTTCAGCCGTTTAAGCGTGCACGCGTAATAGACAGATAGGTAACAGAGTTACTTACTCATTTATTTTATTAATACGGATTAGTATGGATTTTGTTTATTTTTATTTGTCTTAATTTACCTTAGTATCAATTAATCTATAATTTACCTTAGTACCAATGTATTAAGTGACACTCAGTGTTTGTGCCGTGTTTTTGCTATGATAACTTCCAAAAATCGATAAATCTTCTACTGGCTGCCAAAGTTTGGAATGCAGATTTCAATTCATCAAAGCTGGGGAGTATTTTGTTACAGACTATTGCTTTTAACTATATTTACAGACTATTCAAAACACTACCCTGCTCAAAATTCTGAGCTACGTCCGGTACACGCCGTCACCGTTTATGTTTCGTTTTACTTGACAAATTGTGAAAGCAAAATCGATGACAAAAACATTCGCCCCAGACCTAATTTATACTGCAATATTTACTGCACACATATTTCTGATCTATAAACCATTATCAAACAAATTAAAACTTGTTTACTATAATCTCAAGTGAAAAATTAATCCCCTCAAAAAACAAAAATGTGAAAAATACCAAGTTTTTATCCCCAAAAGTTCGGCCTATAAAAGTAGTGAGATCCAAGATAGGCCAAGTATTTCAGAACTACAGAATAGTCCATGGCTCTAACATGTGTCTTTTGACATTTCAAGTTTTTTTTTTTAAATATGCACTTTTCCAATTTTCACCTTCAATTGTAGCCTAATACGTCCTATCGTCACACCAAATTTGAAGTTTCCAACATGAATGGAAGTGCCCCATAATTTTGATGAGTCAGTCAGTGAGTCAGTAGTAGTTCACCTTTTGGTCCTCTTTTGGTATCTCCTGAACGGTTTAACCTAATGTTTTGAAACTTTCCAGGAATCTAAAATAGGTGATAGAATAAATGGTCAAAATTTCATTAAGTTGTTATTATTATAAGCAAAGTTATGATGGGGGTAAAAACAGCTCGAAATGTTTCGTATAAATATACACACTGCGTGCGTTGGGCAGGAACTTGGCCTAACGCACTGCCGTGCGCCTCTATTCAAATACCGCACAACGCATTATGATGATTTAATAAAAAAGCAATATAATAGATGCACGCAGTTGGAAATGATAATCATTAAATAAAACCTTTGGTCGTTCATTGGTTTATGAATATGACTAGAGTGTGCAGCCGGCGTTTGCAATTTATTGTTTTGCAAGCATACGCGGGTATAGTATTCCGGTATGAAATTTATAGCTTTAGTCTGGCTGGAGAAAAATATGGATTTATTTGTCGAGCTTTGCAACAAATCGTTATTGCTTTTAGGGATCTGATATTCCATACTCGATCAAATGTAAACCTTGAATTATTGGTTTAATAACGCAGTGTTATAATATAATTGAGTTGTAAAGTTTATTTTATAATATTACTAACTTCTGCCAGCGGCTTCATTCGCGTGACTGTCGGAAATTAAAGGTTTGAATCTGGACTAGCGGGTGGTGGGTGTGCTAGCTGCTAGCGATTCAGACGTGAAGAGATAATAAAATATCAATATTATCTATTAACTAGCTGTCCCCCGCGGCTTCGCTTCCGTCAACTGGCTACCTACCTACCTACCCTACATCTACCCTACACCTACCCTACACCTACCCTACACCTCTCACCTTTTAAACCTTTGCTAGACCTCCACGAACATTTCAAGACCAAGATAAGATAAATCCGTTCAGCCGTTCTCGAGTTTTAGCGAGACTATCGAACAGGAATTGATTTTTATATATGTAGAGGACTTAGACAAACAAGAAATATTAGCAACATGGTGCCGAATATCTCGGCAACTGGACACTATTGGGGCACCATGTTGCTATCATTAATTTTTTGTTTTACCTATACATATATAAGAATATAACTGTTTTATCGCGCGCCGTGAAATAGAGAACAAATCAAAATGGCGGCGGGGTGCTAGACCACAAAGGTTCTATCCCCTTTCAAGTCCGCAGTTTAGCTGTGCGTTGATTCATCAGTCAGGACAAAGTATTTTACATAAGAGATACTAGCGTTTACCCGCAACTTCGTACGCGCATATCCCGTTTTTCCCGTTTCCTTAGGAATTTCGGGAAATCCTCACTTAGTGCTCCCCTACACTCCCCAAGGAACTTACAGCTTTCTACGACCAGTTAGTAGTTTCTTCTTCGGCTTTAGTACTACGTAGTATTTTCACATGCCGTGAATTGCTAAATGACGTTGTCGTACTCGAGAGATGAGCAAACAAATGTAAAAACTTAAATTTATGACATGCTCCGATGGAGTTGGAGTTCAAGTTGAGTTTACGTTTTGGAATGTGGGCCTAAGTAACGGAAGAGTTTTATATACAGAGTGATTGGTAATAAAGTGCGTTCCTTGAAATTGGTTTAACTAGAGCTGATTTGCAACGATTTTGACCCCAAAAACATGGGGCCATTATGGATGGTTTACGAGCTATCGTCGTTTTAAGATATTTTTAAATTTTCTGCCTCTCGACCAAAAACTGCAAAGGGTTAGAAATCTGATCACTCTTAATAGACAAGTGATACTTTTTGGATAGGTAGCTCTTATTTTGAATAAATCCCTCAAGTAACAATTTGAAGCAAGCATTTATGCAAGCATTCGTTTGCCGTAGTTCGAGCATGATGAAAATCTGCAAGGTAACTGAGTAGCTTTCATCTGGGTTCAGCTGAAAATAAGGACACATTGCAACTAAAATAAGTAAAAACGAAAGTTCTGCTAGCTATTACGACAATAAAACAAAAGAAAGTTACTGCTTTCACCGCCTGATAGCATTAATAAAAAAATAAGATGTGGTCTATCTTGTCTGATTTTATCGACCAAAAATTAAGTCAAATAGCAATCATCACTTTTATACTGAAGTAAAGAATATCCGCAATAAGCAAGGTATCGAAAAATTTATATCTAATGTACAGAACCTTGCATTTTATCAACACCGTTTGCAGTTTTTTGTCGTGAGGCAGAAAATTAAAAAAAAATACGCACTGAATTATCAATCACCCTGTATTGATAATGAATCTCTTAATAGTGCTAAAATATTTTTAGGAATTTAGATGCAACCTGTAAGATAAAATTTTAAATACCGCTTTTACTCAAGCTGAATGTTAAGATTTTGAATTGGCCTTGTAGCTAGAATCAAATTTACAAACCATCAAAACTAAAAACAAAGTAGGTGTCTACCTACGTTTTGTAGAACATGTCTATGTTTTCTTCCGAAGCTCTTAAATGGTTATCTTCTTATGATCGAGAACGTTTGCAGTCAGTACGCTTTGATCGTCAAAAAGGTATGATCTGGATCCTGGTGTTCTAATATGCTAGGCTGTATTCTTTATCCATTGTTATTCCCCATCTTCATTAGTCTTATTCCTCATAGTCTTTGGAATTCTATACAAACTAATCAGCACCATCCCATCACCTCCCGTGGGTGTCTTAAGGAGCGACTAAAGGACTCACGAGGAAATGGGCAGCAGTATTCTCTGTAGGTTAAATTGCTACAGCTACACTGCGATCGCCAACTCGCCTGCCAAGCGTGGCGATTATGGCAAACCTCCCCATTTGGGAGAGGCCTATGTCCAACAGTGGACGTCTTTCGGCTGATATGTAGATTTTTAAACTGTCAAGTTTCGAGTTAAGATTAACTCGATACTTGCCTGGGAAAGTCATATTTCTAGAGTCAGTCAGAACCAACGAAACTTTGGTAAATGTTTTGTCTGTAAAGACAACATCTTTGCTTGTGAAATTTTCTTCACCAAACTTGTTTGGGTTGGTTGACGACTATTACCGACTTGCCCTGTGGAAATATTCTCAACAACCCAACTTGTTGTTTTGTCAACTAAGGCTGTCAGGTCGACTAGCTCTCTAAAACTTGTTAAAGTAAGCATCACGAAAAGCTGGGTATTATAATTTTAAACAAAGCCACCTGCACTTGCTTCGCAGGTAAATAATATTAAAATAAATCCGTTCAATGGGCAAATGTTAACGTAACCAATGCAACATGCACTAATAGAATACATATTTTATGGTGAAGCAATCAAAACTCGAAAGGTTTGTTGTTTGTCGTGTCACTGAGCTTCTTATTATACGGTAAGATTATATGCACTGAGGGGCAGATACTATGAGATTACTGCCTTAAACGACTCACTAACACTCCATTGCACCCAAATGCCCCACGCGTGAGTACGCGTAGGGCACTTGGGTGCCCATCTTAAGGTACCGAGATTCCTCTGGAAAGCAGGAAGCCGTTGGTCCCGGCTGTTATTTGTAGATCTTTGGCAGTCGTTACGGATTGTCAGTAGCCAGAAAATCTGACTCCAGTCTTGCCAAGAAGTACGTTGTTACCCAATGAATGGATTGTAGAGGTCTAGTTGGCAGCCGCTCCAAGTAAAATACTGGGTTGACTGAAGCTGACCTCAGTATAGTTTGGAAAAATGCTTGGCAGATGATGATGACTTGCAAATAATGATTATTGAGCCATTTGACAAACGCAATATAGTATTAAGTATTATGGGAAATCGGCTTCACAGCTGTTTACTATCATTTACTGAAGAGTTCCGTTACCCAGATTCTGATGATCATGGGACCACCTGGGAAGTATAATATACCCTTTCGAACAAAAAAAAAATCCAAATCGGTCCAGCCATCTTCGAGTAATCAGATTAAAAAATAAATAAAAAAAAAGGTTCCGACGAATTGAGAACCTCCTCCTTTTTGAATTCGGTTAAAAAGGTTGACGAAGCAGGAATGAATGTATGTAGATAACAATCTTGACGACACGCCAATTGTGTTCAATTGTTTTTAAAACTTTTGACATGTTGACGATTTGGGAAGTAGCCAACAATAAAATTCAAACACTACTAAAAATATTGCAAGTTAAAAAAACAGCTTGTAAAAAGATTAAATCGGTTCGAGTTAAAACCTCACTCTGTAGGTACTTTATTTGGGAAGCGTTTTTATCAGTCAGCGAAAGTTAAGTGAAAAGAAAATTGATGTCGAAATTTTAATTACAAGGTAACAAGGAAACTTTTGACGTTTATTCTTTTTAAGTGCCAATTATTGATATCAGTTTTTCTCATGTAATGTGGCTTCATTCCCAAAACAAATGAAAATTCACGTTTTGCTTCAACGTTATTAAAAAACATATTGTTATTTTTGACCTATGTTGGTTGCGGAAACAAAAAAACATTATCGCCTGACATGTCGTGTTCGCAAAATACTCATCAGTTCAACTGAAGGACGTCCTCTACTGAATAAAGGCTTTTCTCAGTTTTTATACACCGACCGGTTCTAGATAAAGTAAATTTTTTTTTAACAATAACTACTGAAAAAATGTCCAAATATGACAAGATTTACATGCGCGAAAAAATGTTCGTGGTCAATTCCAAACAATTTGGACGTTTGACAACCGTTCCGTTTTCGCTGTCATTACATCACTTTGTTAAAGTCAGTATGCTATTCGCATTCAACAGTCTCCTGAAAACTTTGTGAAGAGTCTTCCAGGGCTGCATGCCCCAGTACACGGTCACCACTCTAGAACCGTTCGACCCCATCCGCCATCAGTTTTGCCAGCAACGTGCCCCTTTTTTATGTATGAAATCTTCAAATGACTCCTTCCGCTCTGGGTGGAGCGGGAGGGAGTTTCAGACTCTTACTGGCCTATCGTAAAACCCACCCGCGTTACTCATAACGCCCTTTGCGTTCCAGGGCCGCGATGACTCTATCGAACGAATTCCGCAACCCTGGCAGGCTCTGGCCCTAACAGGCTCCGTCTACTATGTTACCATCTCTTAGAGCCGCGCGTGGAATACAGCGTTTCGACGACCTGGGCCTGCTAGGGGGTCAACTCTCTAAGCCCGAAGTCCATAGTTTGGCCTTAGTGTCGGGCGTTTTCTACTTCGCATCACCTACAGACGTACGATTAGTCCCGAACCCGAACCACTTTCAAATCGTGTTGTCATTCATTCTTAGTTCGGGTTCGGGACTAATCGTTAGTAAGATTGTTCCATACAAACTTTAACACCCCCTAAAAACCTGTAGTCGTAACTTTTAAACGAAGGTCCGATTTGAATAATTTAAAGTGAAATTTTACATACAAATAATCAACTTTAATTATCAAATTATTAAAATGCATAAGGATTAATAATCATGATTCCAAAATTACCATATTTCCATTCCACCCGGGTTTCAATTGAATAATTTGAACAAAAAGCAGTCATTGTGACTTAACCGTAACAGTTAGACATATACCCTCGCGGAATTTTTATAGGTTACAATGAGAACTTTCACGTAGCACATTATTTTGATGTATCATCAAAAGTTTTCTCAGCGCACGCGTAATAAATAATAAATTTATTCAGCAAAATTTTGCTACTTTGGGTTACATTATTGCAATTTTTGTAGAGATCTCCATTTTTTTAGAAAATGAAATAAAGCCTCTGTTTAAAATTATAATCTAGCTTTGTAATGGTGAAAAAATTATTAAAATCGGTTGAGCAGTTTTTGAGCCAAATCGTAACAAACACACAAGCAAACAAATAAATCTTTCCTCTTTATAATATTAGACTATATCAGCAAAAGGTACAATATACCCCACCACATTTTTTATTCATTCTTAAAATCACCCAAAAGGCTATTTTTGGGTGATTTTAAGAAACAAGGAAAATCCTTTCATTTAGCCAGAAAAGACGCACAACATAACAACGTATTTTATTGTTAAAACTAACTAAAAAAAAATAAAACCTAATAAACAGCCAAGCCAACTCGGGAAAGGACATTAGAGCTAGTCCTAAGTGTGATTTACATGGTAGTTAATTTTAAACACTTTTGAACCGAAATAGTGATACGAGTAGTAATTATGGATTGGGATAATAATAATTTAGACGAAATGAAAAGAGGAATATGAGGTGGCGCAGTGACGTAGATTATTCAAATATTAGTATCACACCACCATAGAAAAATAATAACTATGCACATGACATGCCCTTGCTTAGCAAAATATACTTGTAATTTTAATTAAAAGTGATGTATTCATTTTCAGGCACAGTTATAATTTTTTTGTTTTAGGTTTTTACTTGCTGTTTTGTTGTATTTACCTTACTGGTTGTAGTGATTGATTTTACTTCACAGGGGAATTTGAGAGACTTCCAGAGTCGCATCTATTGCATCTAAGAAAACTTCTTCTATCTGTCTACCCTTCTTCTCTGGATACTTGTGTTTAATATATGTTCATATTTTATGATTATGATTATGATTAAAGAAATTATTCAGTCTATTCTTTTGACCATCATTGTTTCCGCTGAGATTGGAATTAATACTATGTATAGGGAAATAAAAGGACGACTTACTTTGACGAATGCAATTAACATACTACCATAATTCACGACTTTGCCCCAAGGCGTTTTAAAGCAAGAATCCAGAAAGTAGCAGATGCCGAGCGGGAGAAGTCATTATTTTGATGATTAGAGTTTTATTTTTCGTAGTCTGATTAGCACTTTTAAAGATTACCTTTTACAAACAAACAAACAAACAATACTATATAAATCTATTAATAAAAATCTGATGCCGCATGTTTGAATGATCGTCACTTTAGACAGGCTCGAGCGGTTGACCGTTTTTTGTTGTGTTTGTAATTCTCAGGATAACGTTTTATGTAAGAATATTGCAAACTCCACCACTGCACGAAAAACTCGTAACTATTAGTAGGGCCTACATACAGGTAATGCTGATTTTACGGGAAGCACTCATCTAAACATAATAAAACGGTGGAAACCGTTGTGTCTGTACATTGAACAAGTTCACCAAAAATATACAGGGGTGTCGTTTCTAGGGGACGCGACGTGGACGCAAGCTCTCTGGGGGGTCCCCCAACCTAACCTAACCTAACATTTTTTTTTTTGCGCTGGGAAAAAATGCATTACGCATACCATTCCATTGGGGGAATGGGGGGCTATGTGGGACTCCACGGGCTGACCCGGTGTACCCACTAAAACAACCGAGCCGAACCGAGGTAATTTAAAGATTTTAAAATTACGTATCAATGTCGTTTTTCGCCACGTTTTGTAAACTTAGAAATTTTCATCATTACGCGTACTTTGAGGAGCAAAGCAGTCAATTACAATAACATAATAATAAGATCGACTATTTAAATCAACTGTCAACTCAACAGAAATCATAGACTGGCGGTACAACGGTGACTGCCTTTCGGAAGATTCGGTGTCGGTGCGAACCCCAACTTCCTCAACAACTGAAAAGAGAGCATGTGTGTGAAAAGAAAAGGAGAGGATTGAGTTTTTACGACAAAAAGAAGGACGATGTAAACGCACAGACTGCAGCCAAGAAGCTGAGCATCCTGAATAGAGTTAGGCGATAGAATTATCGCCTAACTCTATTCAGAACGGAACGTGCTTTGTACAGACTCAGAAGCTGTTCAGATGTGAATACATCTGAACAGCTTCTGAGTCTGTACAAAGCACAACTCCGTTCCTATATGGAGTATTACAGTCACTTATGGGATGGCTCAGCAAAATACCAGCTTGCTGAATTGGACTTTAAGGAACACAGAGCAAAAGGCTTACAGGCGACAAGTCGCTGGTGGCTAAGCTTCACAGCCTGGCTCATCGGCGTAGTGTTGCTTACCTGTCGGTCTTCTACAGACTGTACTTCGGAGAGTGTGCGCGGGAACTCCACGACCCCACCATCCCCCTTTTACCTTTTACGGAATACTAGACGTACTGCTGGGTACCATCCGCACTTGTTCGATATCCCGACTAGTCATACTCAGAGCTTCTCCTCCGCATTTATTACGCGCACAGCCAAAGTGTGGAACTATCTGCCAGCATCTGTGTACTCTTTCACATATAACCCGTCTGCCTTCAAAGCAATAGTGAACAGGCATCTTTTGGGCACGCTCGCTCTACCATAGACTTCATCTATCGCTTTCCATCAGGAGTGATCGAGATCAAGAGAAAGCCCATTCCTCAACAAAAAATAAAAAAACGACCCGTTTATATTTATGCATGTGTGTTTGTAAGTCGTTTGTTTTTTTCTGTTTAGTTTTAAACTTGTTCAATTCCCATTAAACCTAGCCCAGGGCCAGACATTATACCTTGCAGGGATAGAATTATATTCTGGCTGCTTTTCCCATGGAACATAGCTCTATCGTGTGTTATGATGGGTCCATACGATACAGACTTTTGTATTTACAGATGTCTGTACAGATCATGAACACTGAATAAAAAAACATTTATCTGCATTGTTTTGTTGCACAGGCCAAATTCCATAAAAGTTTATGGAAGTCTGTATCGTGTGGACCTACCATTAGCTCTAGCATTTTTTTTGTATGCTCCAGGTAATCGTGTAAACAGAGGCGTTATCATTAATTGTTTCTTATTACAAAAATATACGGGCATTTTAATGGGCGATACAGTCAGTGCCTTTTATAATACTTCCAAATTCCTTATTGACTGTTCGTATATCTTATCTATATTTTCTTGCGTCATTTTTCCGAAAACACGCAAATGAAGTCGCGGTCAAACAGCTAGTATGAAATATTTTCAGTTTATACCAACGTTGTTTACGTCCGTTCCATTAAAAACAACGTCTGAAATGTGATGTTACTCGTTTGTAATTTCAGCGTTCGTTTAAGTAAAGATATTAATTTAATGTACGTTGAAAACATCGCGCACATTATTGTGCCGAACACTATAATGTGCGCGATGTTTTATTTTCGTGACAAAAAATTCAATTCTGACGCCGCCGCATGTGGAAATTTTATTCACCATTCTTAGTTGTTTCAAAGCAGTCACGTAAAGGATAGTTTTGAAGCGGAAGGGTTCATCGGAGAATAGCAACGGTACTTAATATATACAACAGAAACGCCTTCAGAAATGACTAACTAAATTTATTCGGTTTTGCGCGTTTTTTCAAAATTCAGTGGTATGTTGTTTCGACTTTTATTTCAGCGTGTAAAAGGTTCTGACGAAGGAAATATGACGGCTTAGTTTTTATTGTAACGTAAATAAGCGGCGCGGATCAAAGGAAACTTTCTTTTATTTTGGCCCGCTTGATGTCCTTGATGTTCCGGTTCAGTTTCTTTATAGCCTTTGGAAAATTAGCGATAACAATGATGTAATAAAACAAAAATAAAAATCATAATAAGGTGACACAGCTGCTTAACAATACTTGACTTGTATTAAGTTTCGTGACAAACTAGAGAGGATTGAAAGTGTAAAAGCACATTTTTTTTTTGGAAAATCTATTGACGTAAAGCCTATATAAGCATTAAAAACTTCGCAAAGTAAACTTAGCATAGCTTTCCAAAGTAATAAATTAAAATGTCCCATCATTTATTATCTTTAAAATAATGTCGAATTTATTTTCAAGCTTATTAATGGAGTTACGAAAGTATACCTACCTATTTAAACCAAACTTTTGATCCATAATTTCAATGCAGTTAATGAAGAGTTATTTGGCTGATTTTATCGCTCCCTTTTATAATAATTACGAAGGCGTTTTATTGCTAAAAGGATTGAGAAGACGGCGTCTAAATAAAACTTCGAAATTCATTTCTTTTGTACCGACATAAATATATTAGATATCCCGTGACCTGGCAATAAGTTTGCGGGAAACAATGGGCTAACTTTTGATTGATAAGTTCATAAATCTGAGGCAGGGTTCGTCTTAGAAGCAAAGAACAATATTTTTCGGAATCCTAAATACTAAACGAGATAACCATTTTTCTTGAAACGTTATATAGAAAAGAATACTATCGTTTTGGTGTACTTACATACTAATTCGACATATCATAATATCGAGTGGTTAATTAATGGTTTCATGTTAAATTGGTTAAAGTTACGTGTGAGGCAACCATTGTAATATCTCCAAGAATAAAATAAAAATAACTTTTTTTTTGTATCAATTTTCATATTTTTACGACGGATGTTTCAATGAATTTACCTTAGTTTACCCCTTGGTACCCTACCTGCCCTGCGTACCCTACCTGCCCTACGTACCCTACCGGCCCTACGTACTCTACCTGCCCTACGTACCCTACCTGCCCCACGTACCCTACCTGCCCTCCGCCGCCGCCACCAATCACCTCGACGTGGACACGGTGCACCGCCGCGGCGGTGCACCACCCAAGCGTGGCAGACCTCCACCGTATGCTCCACCGTGTTCTTCGGGACACCCGAACGGATAACACAAAATAGCCGTGTCCGGTGAGTAGTGCGTCAGGCGGAAGGTGTGGACGCACGTGGCACCTAGCTAGCCACTCCTCAAAGAGGGGACTTATCGCCACAATAGTGGCGTGCCGAAACTGTCATAACTTAAGGTCGTCTTTTCGTGTCATAACAGTAGTGACGTCACTAGATAGCAAAATCTTATTTTCTTAGATTTCATACAAAAACGATTACAAATATGAGGGTGTGTCCAGATCTGGCGAATGCGCCGCTGGCGACCTACTCGTGCACTGCACGCGTGTAGTTACTGCAATTATTCGGTGCGCCTCCTTAGCGCAACTTACGCAAGGCTTGCACAGTGGCGCGTGGCTCACGCGCCGCTCGCGCGCTTTCTGGTAAGCGGGCGGGAGGATGTATGTGCAGCGTGCGGGACGAGCGCGCGCGAGCGGCACGCAAGCGGCGCATTCGCCAGATCTAGACAAAACCCTGACGTTAACATAGAAAAAAGGCCGAAAAAAATTCACAGGTAAATCATTTAACCCAATCATTTAATCACTACTAATTCATCTTTGTGACTTTTTTGAAGATTGCTATGAAACAAGATATTAGATAACACAACAAAACCTACATTACGTCCATTGTACTGAGAAATTTCACAAAACCAGGAGACTTTCCCTGGAATGTACATACAAAAGAGTGCATTTAGATAAGTGCTCATTAGACGTTGATTAGGGAAGCGACGCGAGTCGCCTTAAAATATCTGTTTCGGTGTTTTGTATAGCGATATGATTAAGAATGTCTGGGTCTCACAGTGGATATGTGTCGGATGACGTGGAATTAATCTGCGTCGTGTAAATAAATGTGGGGTGTATGTCAGAGTGTCGACGACGGCGGCAACGAGGCGGGGCGTCTGCCTCCTCGCACCGGAAGCACCCGTTCGCAACAGATTGGAGAATATACTTGTGTAAGCCGCGTAACGCTTGCCAAATTATTCTTTACCCCTAAAACAGGAAGAAGGCCTTTATCATCTCGAGTAATAGACGCCAGTAAATTCACCTAGAAAATTGAAAATTATGTGTGTTTCAAACAACCACTCTTGCGAAGAATAAGATACTGTTTTGAACACTCGAGAAAATTATGTGCTTAAGTTTATTAGTTACTAGCTGTGCCCGCGACTTTGTGCGCATGGATGTCGGAAAGTATTGTATATACAGTGGAAAGAGGAGATTGGTTGCTCATGACTTAATAATAACAGCCGCAAGGGTTGATATTAAGGTTAAGCAATGCTTGCCGAGGTCGGCCTGCAGATGGCTGACCATTTTAACATACCGAGATTCCTTCGTGCCTCGGATAACATGTTAAGTCGTTGGTCCGGCTGTCATTTGTAGGTCTTTGGCAGACGTTAGGATTGCCAGAAGCTAGAAAATCTGACATCAGTCTTGCTAAGACTGACACTGAAGACTGTCACGGTTTTGAAGACTTATTGTCTTGTCTACCTACCGTGTTTCCCAGTTATTAGGCTGTGAAGGTCAAACAGGCAGTCGCTTCACGTACCTTAAACAATGATATTCAGCTGAATCCGGTTTGACTGGAAACCGACTCCAGCATAGTTGGTGAAAGGCTAGGCAGGCGATGACATTTTTAGTACTGAATGAATCGATCCAGTAAATCGTTATGTCACCCTAGAAAATTGTTTTTTTTTGTGTCGATCATTAACTCGCGAAACTTGTGGATAAAGGAAACGAAAACAAAGTTTTGTTTTGATTTTTTAAGTCTGTGGATGGGTGACCATCTTAAAATACCGAGACTCCTCCGTGCCTCAGAAAGCACGTTAAGCCGTTGGTCCCGGCTCTCTTATTTGGAAATCTTTGACAGGCTAGAAAATCTGACACCAGTCTTGCCTAGAAGTACCGTGTTACCCAGTTAATGGGTTGTGGAGGTTTGGTAGGCAGCCGCTCCACGTAAAATACTGTTATTCAGCTGAATGCGGTTTGACTGAGAGCCGACCCCAATATAATTAGGAAAAGGCTAGGCTGATGATGATGCTAAATAATCGTTGCACAGTTGGAGAATTCAGTCACATTATGCCAAAAAAAAAGTTAAATAGTTGATTGTTGTAGAATAGTTACGAATTCGGACTCGAAACCCTATCAGAGACTTGTAAGTTTTTATGAGACCGAACGTTAAATCCCTAGCGAACAACAATGATGCTAAAAATTGTGTGAGTCATAATCTGACGGAAAATCTTAACACCGCGATTCAGAAAAACGCGCCATCGGTGCAACGCCATCTATCGACCATGTAGTAAACTGACAAAATATTTGGCAGAGAAAGATGTTAAATAAGGAGGCCCATATGTAACAATATGTAACGATAAGGTATTAACATTTTCAATTTTATATTACTACTTATTAAAAGTATCACAAATAACTCAACAATTGGTTTTAATGTTATTTTCATGCGTACCTGCATTTTATTTATCTCAATAGATGGCGCCTAAGAGTCAGTTACCGCAACGCTCAGCGCTGTATGAAGTTTCTTACTAAAATTCAATATCTTTTGATTTTGTGGGTCGATTTTGATGAAGTAATCGCTAAATGTTACTCTATTTTTAAGAAGTTAGCTTTCGAATCCAATCAGTAAATTTTGCGCGATGCTGTGCTGTCTCAAACATATGGACAAACAGACAAACAGATGAATCGACCAACAGAAAAAAAATTCAAAAATGGCATTTTTGCGTTTTATGCCTTTTTCAGGCAAGTCTACGATTTTATTATATGTATAGATATAGAATAGAAGACATGTTTCAGTCTTTTGGGGTTTTAACAATAGGGATATGGATATGGGGTCCGAGTGCCCGCCTAGTTTTCCAAGCCATCATCAAGCGGAAGGTTTATTTATCACATGACCAGAGAGATCAGACTTTCTCCCTTCTCTTTTACCTCCCTACCCAGTATATATTTGCCAGAGAGGTTTTTATGCCCCGTATTTTCCGGGTGGGCAAAGCCATTGTCTAGTTCTAGGTATCCCAGACCAGGTCCAAATATTCCAACTTACGCGTGGGCTCTGTTACCGATTTCTGGTAATTTATGTGCCAGCCCAGTGATTCCAAAATATGTTTTAGAATAACGCTGTTAAGTCACCGAATTAACAGCGTAACGTCCTGGTACAGTCACCGGGAAGTCTCGACATAATTACCGATTGCCTATCGACTGAATTCGGTTCATCTGTAACTAATAACAAAGGCCGCCCGTACACAATCTCGATCGAACGTGATCCACGATCAAAATTAACGATCTGATTCGTGGATCGCGACTGTGTACGGGCCTAGGACTGATCGACCGAATTCGGTCAGCAGGCAATTGGTAACTATGCCGAAACTTCTCACCCAGCTAACTCTCTATCTAAAAACGACTCAACTGATTCTGATGAAACTTACACTGTTCCCTAAGATAGACTACACTTAGTGCAACGAGATCTTTGCAAGTTTGCAATTCGACTTGCTGTTTTTGAGATATGCGTAGACAAAAAAATGCACAGATACATACATACAAAACATGCATACCTTTTATATCTTTGGCACACAATCATAATTTAGAAGCTGGTGTAGACTAACATATAAAAAATTGTGCAATTCTGACAATATGACACACATACGGGCCGAATTGATAACTTCCCTTTTTAAAGGTAATAAAAAATATGCCTAATAATTCAATAAGTATTTCTTATTTCTCTTTTATCTGCAGTAATTTCAACAGTTAGCAATAGTGAAATATAAGTTAAATGTCAGACATTAAAAAAGTAAACAAAGAAGTACCGGCAAAAGAACGAGCTTTAATTTTTCGTGCGGCATTATAAAACCACATATGAAACTGATCTATTATGAATTGAGTTTGATTCAAAATCAAAAATCAAAATCAAAATCAAAAGTCATTTATTCAAATTAGGCTGAGAGCCAGCACTTTTTGAACGTCAAATTTTACATAAAGACAGTCCCCCAAAACGCCCACCCGTCACCATTTCCTAGTGTTTTAGCTGGGAAGAAGAAGTGGCGCAACAAACTCCCCAGCAACACATCTGTCTGTTACGTTTTAAGAACTTCAATTA
Source organism: Melanchra persicariae (assembly GCA_947386135.1). Taxonomy (NCBI): domain Eukaryota; kingdom Metazoa; phylum Arthropoda; class Insecta; order Lepidoptera; family Noctuidae; genus Melanchra; species Melanchra persicariae. The sequence continues at coordinate 21,579,492 of OX376643.1, read as the reverse complement.
AACAATAGTACGCAAAGTATTTTAAGACACGATTCAGCTTACAAGTGGAGCCATTTTACGAAGATAAAACGAATTGCTAATTCTGTTGGGAATTCAGTAAATAATTTGCTTTCAGATGAATTGCCCAAAATGGCCTGTTTGGGAGCTGGACATCTTCCTCGTACCCGACTTTTCAGCTCGTCCCACATATTATGTTCAGTCGGATTCAAGTCAGAACTAAAGGCTGGCTAGTGTAGGGAATGGGGGGGATCCCGACTTCTTACAGGTATTGTCAAGTCACTGCAGCAATGTGGTTGCAGGCATTATCGTGCATTAGGAGGAAACATTCGCCAGGACCAAAATGTTGACAAAGCAGGTGCAGGGTGGATATGGCGTGAAGAACAAACACAATTCGGAGCGAAAACACGATATATATATTGCAGAAAAACACCGTCACAGAAATACAGAACTCGAACAGATACGAATATCAGCTCCGTTTTTCCTTCAATAGAAATCCCCGCCCTCATCATACAACCTGGTATGCCACTGTTTCCGCAAAACAGCGTTGTGCAAATCGCTCCCTCGGACTCCTATAGACTCTCCGTCGACGGTCGCTACCATACAGGCACAATCATGTTTCGTCCGAGAAGGACTCTGCTCCACTGCTCCTTAAGCCAATCTAAGTGATCGCGAGCAAACTGAAGCCGGGCTAGGCTTGTAGGTGGGCTGGAGACAATTCGGGTTCCGTGGCGCCGCCTTTTTGAGGTCGAGTTCGCTTTTTTGAAACTTCTCCTCACTATCCACTGGCTGACAGCCCTGCCTCGAACTTTTTTGAGCTGCTACTGGTCGTCCGCGCTGATTAGGTGTCGATTATGGAAAGAAGAGGTGACAATAAATCAGTCATCAATATCGGTGTCGTCCAGATCCTGGTCTCCGGACTAAATTTATAGTCTCCATGAACCTCTTGTATACCTTCGAGACACAAGACTGGTTCAGATGTAGCTGTCGAGCGACAGTACGCTGCGACAACCCTTACTGGATTAGGATGACGACTTGAGCGGCTTCTAAATGATACCTTTAGAATATAATACCTTTAGAAACCACCATTCCATTTTCTTGATCTATGCAACCAATGGCGATACTTAAAAATATTATATACTAGCTTCTACCAGCGGCTTCGCACGCGTGAGTATCGGAAATAGGAAGGTTTCCTGATTTGTATCGTACATTTTTTACTCAGGAAACACCTACCCTACCCTACACTACCCTACCCTACACTACCCTACCCTACCATACCCTACACTACCCTACCCCACATCTACCCTACACCTACCCTATACCTACCCTACACCTACCCTACACCTACCCTACACCTACCCTACACCTACCCTACACCTACCCTAACACTTACCCTACACCTACCCTACACCTACCCTACACCTACCCTGCACCTACCCTACACCTACCCTACACCTACCCTTTTACTTACCCTACACCTACCTACCGTACACCTACCCTATACCTACCCTACACCTACCCTTACCAGCCCAAAAGATACCATGACGTTTCTGGTCTCCTGGTACTTAATGTTTCTGGTCTCCTGGTACTTGTGAATCTGAAGTACTAAGGCAGCAGCGGCTCTGAGTTTCCACTTCCTCCTCAGTCTCCATTAATCCATTCCACTTACCGGGATAAAAAGTAGCCTATTTTTTATTCCAGGATATGAACTACATGTGTGCCAAATTTCATCCAAATCCCTTCAGCCGTTTTTGCCTGATTGTTACACAAACATACAAACATACAAACATACAAACATACAAACATACAAACTTTCACCTTTATAATATTAGTAGGATCAGATTATTTATATTACAATTTTGTATGGCTAGTAATATATTTCCCTGTGTCACTGGGATTCTATATATGGACGGACGAGGGAGATATAATATCTCCCTATTGTTAGTCCCAGCTATTGTTATTTTAATTATATAATAACTAGCTTCTACCAGCGGCTTCGCCCGCGTGATAATCGGAAATAGGGAGATTTCTTGATTTGTATTGTAACTACACCTACCCTACACCTACCTACACCTACCCTACCCCTACCCTGCACTTACCCTACACCTACCTACACCTACCCTACCCTTACCCTGCACTTACCCTACACCTACCTACACCTACCCTACCCCTACCCTGCACTTACCCTACACCTACCCTACCCTACACCTACCCTACACCTACCCTACACCTACCCTACACCTACCCTACACCTACCCTACACCTACCCTACACCTACCTTACACCTACCCTACACCTGCCCTAACCAGCCCAAAAAATACTATGACATGTTTTTGGTCTCCTGGTACTTGATGTTTCTGGTCTCCTAGTACTTGTGAATCTGAAGTACTAAGGCAGCAGTGGCTCTGAGTTTCCACTTCCTCCTCAGTCTCCATTAATCCATGCCACTTACCGGGATAAAAAGTAGCCTATTTTTTATTCCAGGATATGAACTACATGTGTGCCAAATTTCATCCAAATCCCTTCAGCCGTTTTTGCCTGATTGTTACACAAACATACAAACATACAAACATACAAACATACAAACATACAAACATACAAACTTTCACCTTTATAATATTAGTAGGATTAAAATAACAATTACATATAATTAAATAATCCTACTAATATTATAAAGGTGAATGTTTGTATGTTTGTGTAACAATCAGGCAAAAACGGCTGAAGGGATTTGGATGAAATTTGGCACACATGTAGTTCATAACCAGGAATAAAAAATAGGCTACTTTTTATCCCGGTAAGTGGCATGGATTAATGGAGACTGAGGAGGAAGTGGAAACTCAGAGCCGCTGCTGCCTTAGTACTTCAGATTTTCAAGTACCAGGATACCAGAAACATCAAGTACCAGGAGACCAGAAACATGTCATAGTATTTTTGGGCTGGTATAATTATGTAGGTAGGGTAGGTGTAGGGCAGGTGTAGGGAAGGTGTAGGGCAGGTGCAAAGTAGGTGTAGGGTAGGTGTAGGGTAGGTGTAGAGTGGGTGTTTCCTGAGTAAAAAAATTACAATACAAATCAGGAAACCTTGCTATTTCCGATATTCACGCGGGCGAAGCCGCAGCTGGTAGAAGCTAGTTAATAAATAATTTTAAAAACAATAGCGATATTATTTATAATTATTAAAGTTTAGAGTAAAATTTTGAAAAAGTGATACTTACACAAGAAAGAGTGACAGAAAGATTGGTTGTTATTTGCTTTCGTTCGCAAGGTACCTTTTCACATGCGCAATTAATTTACGATGTAATTAATTTAATCAGTCGCTGTCAATGCAACTAGCGTTTATTACTACAATAAGGGGATTATTTTGCGCTATCGGCCGGTAATGTTGACACACGTGTCGCCTTGGACTGCACGTGGCGCGCTACGCTCTGCCAATTTTAAACTAATAGTTATTTATGCAACTGTTTTATAGGAAGGGGTATTAAAACTCGTATGTGGTTTTTTTTTTCTTTTGGGACCGCCACACCACATTCCCAAACCACTGCAACTCCTGAAAGCTAGAATCAACAGTGGCGACCACCAAAAAAACGCCGAGTCAATGAAGCTCGACGAGTCCCAGAGAAATGATTCAACTGTCTTGAATCCCGCAACGAAATTAATCAGAAATTAACAGCGGAGGAGTAGGAAAAAAAGTATAATTTCCACTTCCCTCCTATTAAGCCGGAGACAGAACAGAGCTAAAGTGACGTATAACAAAATACATTGACGTGTTAAATTGATTTAAAAAGTGCACGTGAATAAACGACATTGTGCTCTAGAATAATCTCAATTAACGAAAGCGGTGCAGGAACGTCAATGATTTATTTTCGTTTGTCCGGTTCGGAATACCACATCCTGTGGCCAAAAGCTTTCCTCCTTCACCTGATGCAGGTAGCATGTTGGTATGCGCACCACAAACGCCTTAAAGTTGACGTTGCGATGCGACTGCAGCAGCTGCACTCTCGGCGCGTACTTCAGCCGCTGGCGCAATACATATATCTAAAATATTTCAAATTAAATACATTAAATCATTATTTGGCCCGACATAAAACGGCAGCAACTGCAGATAGAACAGCTTCTGGGCATAAGTCAAGTAGATTATGTAATTCACCCGTAAATATTACTCTGTACACACTCGTAAAGTACCTACAACAACGAGAACACCGTCGAAACGACAGATGTTGCAATTGCGACGGGGACCGTACTTAAAATGTCGATATAAAAGTTTACCGGATCAACACCGATCAACCGTCGGCTTGGCGTTAGTGCTCACAGGCGTAACGCGACAATGCGACAGCGATGTGCCAACTATTTTTCAAAGAAATATTTCTATGGTTTTATAATTATGATAAATGAAAACTGACATTTAACAAGTAGGTTAAACATAACACTTTATTGTATGTATGTATTGTAGTTTGGTCGTTTTAACCTAGATGAGGCTAAACAATTTTAGCACAATAAATATAAAAGTACGTTGGTGCATCGTTGTCGCGTTGTGGTGTTGTACCTGTCTGTAGAAGCTTTAATATGATCCTTGCTCTCGCTGCCCACAGGCGAGTTAGGGCAACACACGCGCGCTTTGTTTATGTTTCCACAAATAATAGAGCCGTTTTGCCTTGGGCACAAGCCCTGCACTGCGCGCCTTATACCAACTAACTTTATTGCCAATGAAATAAATAAAGTATTTTTTCTCTTGTGTGAGTAAACACAGGGTAAACACGCCTATTTTGACAGCTCCGAGTTTTAATCAATTTCATTTTGTCTTGAAAGATAACAATAATTGTTTATATAGTTTTCAAGTCTCTCTGGTGCCCAATCTTCTACAACTCTTACTGTTACTACACTATGGACACGAAGCTGATTTCAACTTTGGAAGATCTGGAACGCCTTTTCAATTCTCGAATGGCAGAATATGATAACAAGCTCAAACAGGAATCCCCAGAAATTCAACCGGCACTAGATATCACAGCACTTTCAAGTGAGTTGGCTGATTTTAATACTTATGTTTGGCAGGCGCTCTCCAAATTTAAGTGCCAAATAGAGATGCTCTCTTTTGGATTTGCTAGGCACAAAACGATGATGCAGAGGAGAGTGCTTTTGATTCATGGGATCGCTGAATGTCTATATTGTTCGAAACGAACTTCTGCCGTCCTTCGCTGCCTCCTATGCTGAAGTCTGATGGAACTCTGGCTCATAACGCGCAAGAGAAGGCAAAACTATTTGCCTCAGTCTTTGCTAAAAATTCACGACTTGATACGGCCTCTCATACGACATCTATCATACATCACAGTGGCTTCACAATGCCGGTGATCTCAATTCACCTGATAGAGTTTCGTAAGGCCCTTTGTAGTCTGGACATGAACAAAGCTAGCGGACCTGACGGAATACCCGCAATCTGTGCTCCAAAATTGTCTCTTGTCGTATCGCCTCTCTAAAAACCGGAGTGATGCCCTAGTCCTAAAAGCTTGCAAATGTGCAGCCAGTGCCCAAAAGGCTAATTGTGCCGACCCTGTCAATTACAGACCAGTCGCCATAACCTCCATACTGTGTAAAGGGTGCTTAACAATAAGCCGCTAGCATCCCTGGAAGATAATAGGATCCTCAGTGATCACCAGTATGGCTTCCGTCGTGGTCGGTTAACTGGGGATCTTCTTGTGTATGTGTCGGTCAGCAATGCTGCTACTGGGGCGAGGTCATTGAGAAACACGGCGAAGCCCTTTCTGTGTCGCTTGACATTTCAAAGGCCTTTGACAGGGTCTGGCATGCTAGTCTGTTGGGTAAGCTTCCCGCGTTTGGCATCCCTGCTGACTTTTGCAACTGGATTTCCGACTTTCTGAGTGAGCAATCGATCAAAGTGGTCATAAATGGCTGCTCATCGGATCATATTTAGCTATAGATTGTTGGTGTTCCTCAGGGGTCTTGTCCGTTCTTTCTGCGACTCTATATTTCTGCTGCACATCAACGACCTACTGCAACTAGGTGCAACAGGGTACGCCGATGACAGCACATTCTCAGAATGAATTTGATTTTAAATTTCGATTCCCAGGCGACGGCAATCTGGTCAAATACAATGCTCCGAAAACACAGTGCACTAAAATTAAACATGCATAGTACTTATTTGAAGTCTTAGTAGTTATAATTATGATAAACTAAGAAATTATGATAATATAATTATAATTATGATAGACTTGAAAAATCAAATTGATGACGATAGCCATGCTTAACCATGATGACGACGATGAGTAAAGCTGTGGAGAAAGCGGCCTAAGCCATGATGAGACGGAACTGGACATAACGGATGAAGATAAAGTTGCGGGTGTGTACTTCCCAATATTTATGACCGATCTGATTCCAGAAAGCCAAGCGATGTTCCTGTCTGAACCAGTGCTTGATCCTAAAGACAAATTATACGAGGATAGCAGCAAAATTGATCACATGTTGGATGACGATGAAAACATAGAAGCTATCTCATTGAAAACCGAGCATAAGGAGTTGGACCAATGCGAAACTCAATTCCCCATGTCCTCCAATGTTCTTTCAAGATTTAAATATTTAACAATTTAGATGTGGAGGCAAGGTGCAAAATAATAAGAAATATTCAGGGCTCAATTTTAGTTGATATGAATATTTTAGACATAAACACACACACACACATAATGTCCTCAGTAGGTCTATATAGAGGATATGAGTACATGCTTTCTCTTCATAACCTTAATAAAATAAAGAAAACAAAGGTTACAAGAAAAACAAGAAAGTTTTCCACACACATTAAACAATTAAAGTAACATCACATACATCAAATCGTATAAAATATTCTACAAACGATTTGATAAAACAGTCACTTTTATTTTGATATAATTTTTGGAAATCTTTTAGAAAGAAATTCGAAATAATTTTGTACAATTACAAAGTTAGAAAACTTTTTGAGATTTTTTAAATTATTTCAGGCATCATTTTTGTATTATGTATACTATGTAGTTTTATTATGTTAGACACTTTTAGAGATTTCTGTTAATCTCCTGGTATCGTAATTTCCAAACCCTTCCAAAGGGTTGGTATAGACGATGAAGAGAAGTATTCTTCGTACCCCCTATTCTTAGGGTGTAGCTCATGTGAACTCCTTGGCTGCAGGTACACTGGCTGACAAGTTTATCGTTAGAACCTTGGAAGGATCCAGCAAAAGAAAGAAGTTTGAATTGAGATAGGAATGTAAAAATCATAGATTGTTTTGATAATGAGAGTTTTTTTGCAACACCAACTGCATGATGATGCAACAATGTCAACAATGACTGAAAAAACTATTCGCTCGCTTTGCTTCCGTGTTGTGAATTTTGTCTTGTGTTGTTTTTATTTCGGACGTTTGTTTTGTTTCTATTATAATGGACTTCGATATCGCACCTCACGAAGACCCGGCCTTATTTTGGACACCGAATCTGCTTCTAACGTTGACCCTGGCATTATTTTGGACATTGAATTTATTATATACGACAACCTTGGCACGAACTCGGACACTCCTCATCATCTTGTTTCCTCGCGTGGTAATGAGGAAGAACTGCGATGTGTTAATTGTGGCATGGATTTCCGCATCGCAGAAGACGCACTCTGGAGCTAGTTGAAATACTAGTCAGTATTGATGCAATTGCCTTGAAGAAAAGGCCGAAGAACGGTAGGATTGCTGTGCTCACATCATGACCATAATGTGGTATTTGAAGCCGGGCAAGGCACGAAAATAATATTACGATACCCGCCCAGTTTTAAGATAATACTTTAATTATTTATGATTCAGATTAAAACCGTTGTAATAAAAAATAATGGCTGCTTGTTGTACGATTTTTGAACTTGCTGCAACTTTATTATATTTCGATATTAGGAATGAAATAATAAAAACGCAACTCATTTATTTATTTATTCGTAATGTCCGCCTTAAGCCAGATCACCCTAATAAACTGGTCTTTTTTCCTATATGTATGAGTAATATAACATGTAACCATTATTTTGTAACCATTTACTGTTTAAAAAAGAGTGTCCATGGAGTTTCTTGCATGTTCATCTCCATAGAGATCTACTCTTTGGTACGTAGGTTGTATGTTTTTGACTGACCGACCTCGACAAATTCATATGGTTTATTTAAAATAGTTTTGTGTTAAGTATCATAAGTATAGCACGCAGAGTTTGCAAAACATTGAGTTATTTACCTTATTGAAAATAGATTCCAACATTTTGTTATTGTAGAACTTATTCAAAATCGGCGCTGTAAGAAGTTTAATAAGCATGCCACCATTATACACTGTTAATATTATTGTAGATAATTTTGGTATAGCATTTTACTAGTATATTGGTCAAAATGTGGTATTATTGAAATAAAACGGGTATTGTACCAATATTTACGGTAAACAAAAATAGTGGCTTTCATTGAGGGACGGTTGGAACAAACACACGGTATAGCTTGGACAATCAAATCACGGTGCGGTGGCGAACAGAAAGGGTTTGCCGTGCTATACTGGTACGTTAGTTTGGAAACGACAGTCACTAAACGAAGCGAACGGATCTGTAACAGTTTGTAGCCAACGATCATTTTAGCCTTATTTTCTATTCTCTGATTCATTGTTTGAAGCTTGGGCTACTCGGATCGATAAGCGCCGATTGAGTGGAGCCAATTGACCGTACAGGTAATAAAAGCCTCATAGGCAGCTATCAATGTATGACGCGATTTATCGATCGAACTGAAGGAGGTAAGCGGACACTTTAGACAAATTATAGAGCTGTATTGATGTTAAAGGGACAGCTGATTATATGTTATCTTTCGTTTGTTTTCACATTAGGTAATAATTACTATAGCAACATCACATCACTTCCCATGAGTGTCATAAGAGGCAAGTAAGGGACTCACCAGAGAATGGGCAGCAACATTCTCTGTAGGTACATTGCTACAGCTACACTGTGATCGCCAACCCGCCTGCCAAGCGTGGCGATTATAATGGCAAACCATTTGAGGAGGCCTATGTCCAGCAGTGGTTACGTCTTTCGGCTGATTGATGATGACGATGATGAATAATAACGAAGTTTCGGGTTTTGGTTGTTACCGTAATTATTTACTTTTTTGGTAATTACGAAACGTTAAATCTAACGCATTTTATGGTTACAAGAAAACGGCCACCACGACAAAGCGGATGCGTAGAGTATAATTGGCGCACGATCACAAAGTTCAAAATATTCAAGATACTGAATATTCACTATTTGGGAATATTTAGTATTCGCCCTTCAAAGGACCAACTACACACATGTCGATTTTTCACATAAATCGAAGACATCACACTAACAGTCGGTACCAATGTCTGATGGATCACGATCAGGCTACTTACCTGACACGTGAAGGCCGAGTTTGTTTAGACCTTATTTTTCAGACCGGGTCATAAACATCACTAAATCGTTACTATCGAGTACTTACATAATACCTACCCTCAATATCCCAAGGCATTCTAGTAAGGGCGGTTTCAACCAAACCCAAATTTAAACACGAGTAACTATACCAGGAATAATCTATTCCACGATTTTATTCTCGAGTAAATCAAGTGTCGTTTTTCCACGCAATCCAACGTTTAGCTATATTTGGAATAGCTTCTGAAATGTAGAACATCTCTTATGAAAAAAAGTTTGTTTGGTATTGCTCCACAAGTTTATAACAAAATACCCAATGAAATAAAATGTATGCCATTGAAAAAGTTTTAAAAAACACTAAACGGGTTACTGCTGCAAAAATGTTATTATAATCTAGATGAATTTCTTAATGACAAATCGATATAATATTATTAATACATAACATAATTTTAATTCTTTACTGTTTTTTTTTTTTAAATTAATTGACTAAGTATACTTTTTCGACATTAAAATGAAATTGACTGACTTATAATTAAATTTAATTTACATACATGCAATTGCTAATGCTTAATATATGAAATTAATGAGAAATCGATATCATTACATAATGTTGACATAATTTTAATTCTTTCCTATTTTTTAAATTTAATTGACTTACCTTTTTGACATGAAATGAAATTTACTCCGAATTATAATTCAAGTTAATTTACGTGCATGCAATTGCTTAGCTTAATATTTGTAAAATTAAATGGTAATAAATTGATAATTAGAACTTAATAATAGGAACTGAAATAACTACTTTTTAAAAATTAATTTTTAATATTTGTATGTCATTATTGGCAAAACATAGCGTACTATCCTAATTTTTAAGATCTTTGTATGTAAATACCTATGTTTGACAAATAAATAATTCTATTTTATTCTATTCTATTCTATAGCTATCTGCGAATAGCAGAGTGTATGGTGAACGAATTTAATACCCGGCTAAATATCGTTGCTCTACAAACGGGACGGTGCAGGAGCAAAACTCATGTCAACTCTTATTTTTCGCATTATAGCGTAGTAAATTAGCTATCAATAGTGTTAATGTCCATAAAGTTGTTTTGTTTGATAGTCTAAGATACGGTGAAGATCGACCTTCAGTTAAAAATTAAAATTAAAATAAATGATTATAAATAAAAATAGCCATGAACAATTTTTGATAGGCAAACTATCATAAGCGTATTTAGAAATCAATAAAATTTCATAAAATATGTCCCATCTGGTTATCAGATGGGTGAAGGTCGATCTTCCACGTATCCTCTACTATGAAGTTTTGTTTTTCGATTCGGTTAGGTTCATGTGGTGTTTATTTCGGGTTTCGCAAGCGCCGCAGTTTCACCCGCGTAGTTCCCGTTCCCGTGGGAATACGTGGATAAAATACTCGTATAGCCAATGTTACTCCCAAATAATGTAGCTTTCCATTGGTGAAAGAATTTTCGAAATCGGCACAGTAGTTTTTGAATTTATTCATTAAAATATAAAAATTAAAAAAAATTATTTTTGTATTTTTGTGTGTGTATGTTACACACACACAAAAATACAAATTTTTAATTTGAATATTGAAACATGAAACATGTCATAGTATTTTTTGGGCTGGTTAGGGTAGGTGTAGGGTAGGTGGAGGGTAGGTGGAGGGTAGGTGTAGGGTAGGTGTAGGGTAGGTGTAGGGTAGGTGTAGGGTAGGTGTAGGGTAGGTGTAGGGTAGGTGTAGGGTAGGTGTAGGGTAGGTGTAGGGTAGGTGTAGGGTAGGTGTAGGGTAGGTGTAGGGTAGGATAGGTAGATAGCCAGTTTACGAGAGCGAAGCCGCGGGAGGTAGCTAGATAATATTAGTATACATAAAATGAGTAAAATTGTGCGTAAACGCGGTCCCAATGGGCTGCCGTCTTAAAAAGAACTTTTGTTAAGCCTTGTAGAGTTCCATTTTAATGTAGGTACCTTATATAAAATAAAAAAACGGATGGCGTTACTGTGAAAGCCAAATTGGCGCAATGGAAAATTATTGCTGACCAATATAATAGATGTACAATCCACTGTTCTCGTACTGGAGAAAATTTAAAATCACAATTCCTGTTGTTGTTGAGTTGAAATGACAACACAAAACAATAAGACGCCATTTTATTATTCTTGAAATAACTCCGTATTCCATGCTTATCGGTTGTATAGTGACTATTCCCGAATAGACTCGCTATCCCTCGGATTGTAGTTGGTTAAATGTGAAAATGATTTACTCTCGAGTAAGTATCGATTTATTCCAAGAATAAGATTTATTCCGGTTTGGTCGAAGCCGCCCTAAGCAATTTAAATTAAGCTCTATTGGGTACATGGGTTAGACAAGTTTGGCCAACGCAATAAACTTGCTCTGCGGTCCCCCCGCTTATGATTAATATCGTTATCAAATTAGTTCGCACATATGAATAGCTTCAGGGGTTCTACTAATAATGTTACATTATTAGTAGTTTAAAGGTTTTTAGTACCTACCTATGCAACTCAGTTGATTCCATTAAGTTTTTTTAATCCTCATGAGAAACAGGGTCCAGCGAGTGATTGACATCAAAAAAGTTTTTGAGTTAGTTGTACATTTTCTTGATGACTTTATATAAAATGATGTACTTTTTTAATCTTTAAATGTAATTTCAAGAGTTCAGTTTTCAACTGTTTTCCTATTACGGTTCATGAGCCGCTCATGGGCTGACATAGACGTACGGACAGTGGATGCCAAGTTATAGGGTTTTGTTCGGTTGGTTACCCTTCTGGTAAAGAGCCCTAAAAAATTTAATAACGGGCTCCTAAATAAATCCAATACTAACTAACAACCTTTAAGGTAGAAGGTCTGTCCTAATCGTACCACGTATGTGTATTATAAAATTATTTTTCAATAAATTGCCGAGTCAGGTTTAAATAAATAGATAACAGTTAAAAGTATTCCGACACATATATTGAAATCAAATCTTTATTGGTCCACTCTGCTCAGGTACCTAACAAGATACACTAAAACGAAAAACAGCCCTATACTTAACGTATTTCCTTAAAGAAGATAATTACTCAATGACGAGATAATAACGGAAACCGGTGGAAATATTAAAATGTTTGCTTCATTTTATGTTTTGATGGACTGAATAGCAATGTTCCTTTTACCATGAATGCTATAAAAATCTTTATTACTTATCGCTCTGAGTGCAAACTGAATATCACGTTCGTGTTCAGAACTTTGAATCAGTTGGAATATCGAAACACGAAATCAGAAATTGGGTTAATAAGTTTTTTTTTTAAATTAGAAAGTATTTATTCAGAGTGCGAATCTGTATGATGCTATTCTGTAAAAACCTCACCGTAAAACTAAAATGATGAGCTGTTATTGTAACTATGGTACATAGATTGACAGCCCACTTCAAGATCACTTCAACGGGAAATTTTCAAGTTTTTCACAGAATCGACCGGCTGCTTATAACTTTTTGAATACCATCACACACATTACATGAATTAATACTTATTTCATAGATGTTACGAAAAATATTACGAATTGTGAAAAAAACCTATTTACGTATCCTTGTCAAGTCGCACACAGGTCAAAAATACTTTAAAGTTGGCCAATATTACGTCAAGTGTGTTTACGTCTGTAAATTGCTGTAGTTTGTCTAAAATATAATAATATAGTTGGAAGGTGTTATAAAAAAATAAAACTGTATTGATACTATGTATCTTCGCAGTGTGTTATTTCCCGATCTTATGTAATAAAGCATTGAAATCGAGTCTCGTGGTTATTCACCCGTTCAGAAAAAACTCAATAGTTCTCTCCGACTAATTGGAATCCTATGCTGGGAACTGCCTGAAAAACTGTTATGAGTATTTTTTAAATTCATAAACATTGTTGAGTTTTCCTCTATTTTGTTTAGGTGACTCAAGTAGACGTAGCTAAATTTAGTGTCATATGAAAGCTACAGTTAAATGTTATTTCAAAAAATATAAAAAGTACGGATTGAGTGCAATAGAGTAATATCAACTAAAAAAAATTTAAACGTTATTGTTTAAGCAAATTTTAAAAATTGTAACAAATTACTTTTTATGCCAAACTGTTTAAATCGAGAGTTGTGGTTGTCTCAGTATACTATTGTAGTCTTTGGATTGTCTGAATAAAAAGTGTCAAACGTTTTACAGATCATTAATAGATGCCGTCATATGTCTTGTTGCGAAAAGAGGTTACTATTTTTGAATCGGAGTAACTTTGTTTTTGTCAATATTGGCCATAAATTACATGAAATTCACCTGTGTACGTCGTCTGTAATACTGAACTAGATGGTGTGAAGTTACTATTGCTTTAGGTACTTGCATGTAGCGTCAGATTGATATGACGGCGGGAGCGTGGGCGTAGCGACAACATCATCTTCTTTGTCCTTTGGTACGGGTTCCATGACGTAGATGGGTAAGCTCGGGTAAACCAGTGAAACGTAGGTTTAAACACTAATCACACGTTTAATTCGATATTTTACAATTTCGGTAAGTGGACAAAGGCTAGTACGATGAACTGATAATCTCGGTCTGTATTCTCAACAATAGCGTTCTCCGACCGATTTTTTTCCACACATTCTAATTTTGGCGCCACATTGAAGCGCCCTCTAGCGGAGTTCATCGAACAAACCGAACAACCAATCAGAATAAAGTACAGGTTGGAAAACATTACGAAAGCAATATAGGTTAACAAGCGAAACCAATGATAAAGTTTACAGGTTGCCGGTTGGCAAACATTTAGAAATAAACAGATTGTAGTATTGCCATCTGCAATCGGGGTTATAGTGTTGTCATGTTGAATCGCTTGCGACAACAGATATCATGTTTATCATAGATTTTCAATCACATTTATTTTAGCATTTGAACTGCCTTTTTTTTAGGTTTTGCGAAGAAGAATAAGAAAAATCTCTTCTCAACTGCTACTAAGGTTTTTTACAAGATATTTTTATTATCATTACAGCGTGGTGCACCGGTGTAGTTAACTCATTATTTGAGTTTGATACACACAAAGTGTTTCTCAATATACATATAACGAACGCGTGGGGCTTCGTCGAATAACTTAATATATCAGCATCCAATCTTAGGAGTGGGCGCTGATTTATTGAATGTAAATTGGTCGGGTAAATGTATATATAATACTAGAAATGTATAAAACCTTGAAAAGAATTATTATAATGAACCAATTTAGGAAATGTGTAAAATTACTTGTTAAAGATTTTAACAAGTACATACATTTCCTAGGTTTATGATTATATTTGAGATTTCGATAATACTTTACAAAATAAAACAGCATTTTTTCAATCGTTTTAGAGGGCAAATTGCTGCATGACAGCTTTGTTGTTAAAACAACAAAATAAAAACTGCATCAATTTTATTATCATCATCAACATATCAGCCAATTGACGTCCGCTGCTGAATGTAAGCCCTCAATTTGATGCAGCACAAATAAACACCGATGTATCTATTTCCTGAAGCACTTAATATAGTCGCCACCGTTCTATATCCCTTCAGAGAAAAGTACCATTAAAATGCAACCCTACTGTGCGATAAAACTCGACATTACCCATACCCGATCAGGCAGAGACATAAGTGTCTGTCTTTGTATACCGTACATTGCTCAAATTAGCAAGGTCAATCTACAATGTAGTTTTATTTTATTTATGGGTCTCTTGATTCGAAATAAGGGGAGGTTCTCAATTCGATTAAATGTTTTCTTTGTTTGTTCATCGATATTTTCGCCATGTATTATTCTATACATTATTCTAAATTGTTATAGTAATATTAAAATACGACGTTGAACTTAAAAGATAAATCAATGACCTCCTCAATGTTAATCAATAAAATCGAGTAAAGAGACATATTATTAGCTTTTAATGTCATCGTTGCGATTAACTGACTATGAGCTGGTCTGGACTAGGACTGCGTAGGCACACAAAGTAATTCCTTAACGGCCTAAACGCAACCACTCATTATAGGAATAATATCAATTAAGTTGTGGGGTATCACCACTAAACAATTCGGAAGTCGGAGTTTTTGGTTGTTTCTTCGTTTTTTGACAGCGACTTCTAAAATCAAAGTTATTTTTACTTTGTAGTGTTTTTCATTTGAAAGTCTGTTGTATTTTTTATAAAAAGATAAGCTTAAAATAAGGCTTTTTTAATCTGCAGATATTATAATAAAGTGTTTTTATTTTTATTTTAAATCTAATCTTTGATTAGGTATACGTAGATATTTTTTTATTGGGGGTAAGCATAATAAACTCAAAAAATAGCGCGTATAGTTACACTTCTTACAATATGTCAACAGTGTAAATTCCACCTAATGAAGTCCAAATAATGTTAGAAAACAACGTCGTATTATACCTACTTTAAAAAATAATAAACAGCACATTCAAATATTTCTCTCGTTCAAACCATTATTTTGGTAAATTACGAAGAAAAATAAACACCTGATTTATGCAAACAAAAACAATTACGTATTTTTTAAAGTTTTATGACTTTTTGTTTAGTAAATGAATGGATTCTGGAGAGTTCATTTTGTACGGCTTCCTCTCGGCCTATAAAGCTGTTACTTTGCGCAGTGAACTTCGATCCAAGCAATTTCTTGCTTCGCAATTGAGCGAAAGAAGCCCAGTTTGAGAATACGAACGTTTAAACTATGTATTACATCAGGTTTAAGTACTAATTTAATTACAAACATTCTTTCGCTGGTGGGACACACAAAAACAAACAACACTCAACACTATGCTGAGTGTTATAAGCTACCTTTTATCCCGAAAAACAAAACATAACATGCCTGTTGGGTAATAATAATTAACGTAATGAAACAATGCTAGTGGAAATTCTATGCACAAACGAAATCGTAAATACGTTACAATAGTACATTTATTTTAAAAGTAACGCTTCATAAATCACACAGCAACCTTAGAGATTTTTACCACAAAATCCATGTGGTGTCCTAAACTTTCCACTTGTCTTCAACTTGCTTCTATTATGAGTTTGTCTGAGTTATCTTACGTCTTGAGAGTACCTCATGCTTATTCTAGTTTCTTTATAGTGTCCATAAAAGAAATATTTGTATTCGGCATTCTATTTTCTCTGAAGATACCTACTTGGTTTAACAAGAGGTTTTGAAACCGAGTTCATATTACTAACACAAGTAATGAACAACGTTGAATTAATTTACGAGTTTATTCCGCAGCAGTCATTAAAGACGTAACAATTGTGTATTGAGTTTGATTTATTTGACTTAAATTTGTAGTTTAAGAATAGGTAGGTATATGTATAACTACTTAACTACGTACAGTTTGACTCTGAAAGGATACCGGCGAGGAAATTGTTGATGAAATTGTTAAGCGTCTGCGTACCTACATAGGTACGTAGACGCTTAACAATTTGATCAACAAATAAATAGTAAATTATTTCGTCGGTATCTATCACGGTGACGTACCGACGAAATAATTTACTAAGTTTTGTCAAATCAAGCTTAAGGCCTACCAGTCAGGAAAAAAAATCGTTATAATTGAGAGCTAATTTGAATAGATTTGTTTTTGACAATATATAACCATGGCTTTGTTTTTTTTTTCTGGCTTGACTTCATGCCTTTTGGCTATATACTTTTAATGTTGCCATGTAATATAAATCTTAGTAAAGTTACCTAAAATGCTTGGCTTTGCCTTTTTCATTAATATACATATCAAATATATTTCTACAACAGAATATAAATGTTAAAATAAAAATGATTGTTTGTGCTAAGAATATAGCGGTCATAATTGTTTAATACATACAAATGACATCGTAGTGCAATTCTATCTATTATTTTTACGACACACAATTTTATAAAATCATACTTTGTCCAGTAACCAACTGTTAAGAGCGGCCAACCCGTCATACTTTTCATACAAACGCTCGTACGTGATTATGCCGTTGTAACACATCTGTCTTTGATTTTTTTTAACTAAAAGGTATCATATGCACTATATCTCAATGCAAGTAAAAAAATAAAATTTGGAGAATTAAATTCTGTATAAGCCTTCAAAAATCTGATGTTTTGTACATATTATGTACATATGTACAAAACCTACTCATAAATTGTAAAAGTAAAGAAAACATCGTGATAGAAACCGACATGTAATGAAGATTCTAAATGAATAATATTTATTTCACAAACTTGTTAGGCTTATTCAAAAACACGTATTTCCTGGATAAAGTTTTATGCAATTTTTAAACACTTTTCTCGTTCAATGTTATCGCGTTCTCACTTGCTTGTTAGTAAACAACATTGCGCTGGATGAAACAACAAGCTTCTCGACCATGCTCGCGTTGCCGATAGTCGGACCGGGAAGGGCCCTCTTAAAGGGCTAACGCAACCGATCAATAAGTCGTCGCTATTATTTTTTCAAAAACCTACACTAATTGATGTTTAATAATAACATAATTCAAAAACAAACTTTTGCACGTTTAAATACCAAAATATAACTTCTTCACTATTAAAGCTCATAATAAAAACCGAATTATGTACTAATTCATATATTCTATTATTTTTATATAAGAAGATCATGAAATTATATTATTTTTCTTGATTTATGTATAAAGTAACTCCCAGAAAAAAATTATATATTTAACCGTTGCAACACCACAATTTGTTTCCCTTAACTAAAAACTAGATGGCGCTGTTTTCAATAAAAAAATGGAATTTTAATTTTGTTCTAAGTTGCCATAGCATGTTTATCACTAACTTTAAACAGCTGATCTACTAGCATATACCCACTGTTAAAACAATTAGTTAAATTACGAAAATCTGACAGCACCGAATTGCAAAAAAGTGACACACGTCCTACCTGAAAGAGCTCCACGGAGCTTTTGAAGAACTGAACAGACAAAAATAATGACACTGACAGCTAAAAATACTGATCGTGTTCAGTTTCATTGGTGAAATTCGCCCTAATTGTATCACTTTACACTCGTGTTTACTGGAAGATATCGATCGCAGTGTTTGTGAGACGTGATGTGAGGTTAGCTCTGCGATCATATGATATGACCGCTAGATCTGCACATGATCGACATCATTTCCCTTGTGCACCTGTCCACGTCAAACGTGGCTGTGTAATGGATTCTCACTAAGAGACCGACGGAATGGCTCGTTACCTAACATGCTTCGATATTATCAATTAGCGAGCAATTTATCGGAAAAATGTGAACTTTTATTTAAAGTTTTTTATTACCCGATGTTTTAAGAATCTGTGGCTTTTGTCTAACGTTCCTTCATGAGAAACTTTTAACAATCTATTTTTTTTTCGTTCACCGTATGATAAAGAACTATGTGACGGTAGACTTAAAAGATTCTTTTTTAGATAGTCTACTGGTCGTTTTTCATTTCGAAAAATTAGTCGCCGGTCTGTTTTACTGCCCAAAATGAATATTTGTCCACGCACCGGCTGGCAGAGCACAGAATCGCCATGTTTTTGCGAACAGCGCCGTGAGCAAAACTCCTAACATAACTATAATACGGTGTGCTTTCGATAGTAGGCCGATGCTGTGCGTGTTTTTAGTTCAAATAACTTTAATATATTGATATCCGATTCATTAAGGTAGTGGCATAGATAAATGATGCATTGTCTAGAACGAGTAACATAATACACAAGTAAATACTGATTATCGGATTTTTAGAAGTGAATTGAATGTAAGATTTTCCAATGTAAAACCAAATAAAAGCTCAAGCCGGGTCCGAGTCCCACAGCTCGGTACGATAAACAAACACACCTAGTCTATTTTGCCTTGAACGTATTCACGTTATACCAATTTATTGTTCATCCCGAAGTTACATAGTAGTTAACTTACGCCATTATAGGGATATTTATTGCATAAGTATAAATGATTTATTAACTTGTATTGTAGCTGATGGTAGGTTAACATACATTATGGTCCCAAAACATGAACTTTCTTAATTATTCTAGCTTGCTTAGGACATGCTGTTTTTAAGTACCTTTTTCGGGTAACAATCAGCTTAATTATGTTTATCTGCACTCACAACGTAATGTTCCAAATATATGAGTTCAAAAACTATTGTATAAACACGTACTTTCTTTTCGTGGACAGGTAAAATTTAAAACAAAAACTTGCCAAGTGCGAGTCGGACTCGCGTACGAAGGGTTTCGTACCATTCACCCATTTATAAAAAAATGGGGCTCACAAATTGGGAAGTGCATAGTGTAACGATCGCTTTAGGCGCCACACAATAGCACAATTAAATTTATTTACCTTATTTGAGGTAGGTGCCTATCTTAATTGGCGTCAACTATGTATGTATGGGGACATCCTTTAATTTGCAACTTTTTATCGGATTTTTCCCTTTACTTGTGCAGAATCGTCAATTTTGGTTAAAAGCAAGATCTTAGGTCAAGGTCTCAGCACAAGTAAAGGGAAAATTCCGAAATATAAAAAAGTTAAAAAATAAGGTAAATTTTGGTATTTACAAGATTTCGCGAAAATCTAAATATGGCCATATCTTTTTATTGTGTTGACTCAGGACTTTGATTTTTACACACCTAATAGGGACTATAGACTTCAGTATTTGGTATGAATTTCAATTTGCTAAGTCCACCCGTTCCTGAGAAAATCGGTGGTGACACACGGACAGACGGACAAGAGTGTGATCTTTTAAGGGTTCCTTTTTTTACCTTTTGAGGTATGGAACAGCAAAAACCATTACAGTTTAAAATTTTCCTTTGATTTTCAAACAACTGCATCATAAAATTCTCCGTGGTTGTGACTTGTGAGTTTGGAATACATGCATTACTAATTTTTCTACTTTAATTTTATTTCAACTGTATGAGTGAAGATAAAATAGTCTCTGCAACGGCATATAATTAGGTATTAAAATATTCGACAATTTATTCAACATTATACATAGGTTCTGGTAAATACCGTATCTTGTTCTTTTTTTTTTTTTTTAACTCACACACGGCCATCTGATCCCAAGCTAAGCAGAGCTTGTGTTATGGTAACCAGGCAACTGATATACATACTTATACAATTTATAAATACATACATATTATAGATCAATTACACCCAGACACAGAACAAACAATTATGCTCATCACACAAAGTTTGTCCTGGGTGGGAATCGAACCCACGACCTCCGGCTTTGCATTCAGGGTCACTTACCACTAGACCAACAGGCCTGTCAAACATGTCTGTTCTGGATGTTAAACATGTCTTAGTCACAATAATATTAGTAAGGTAATAAAACACAATCCGTCTTTTCCTAAATTCGAACAAGGTCGATTCGCCGAGGTCTATGAGCGCGTTAGCAATTCAGACCGTTGATTGAAATGATTAACAAATACGCCTGACAAAAACATAGAATATTGAATCTGACATCGACTTCAAAAACTCGACAGACAAAATTACCTGAAAACACTCATACAGTCTCTTCAAATGCAATAAAAACGTTTTAATATCTTGTTTAAATCATCGCCATGAAGATAAATTTTATTCATAACCAACCCCCGTTCGTGTTTAAGGATGTGGGTGACGCTTAAAGCGTTCTGTTTAGTAAGGCTGGTTATACAGTTTACTGAAAGGATACCGTAAACTGAATGTAGACGTATTAAAATTTTCAGTGGATTTTTTTGGTAAAGGGAGTTGCGAGTTATAATGCAAATCGAATTACATGAGTTACGTTCTCCGCTGCAATTAAGCGTCATGTGAATACTTTTTCAGTGAAATGGGTGTTTGACTCATCTTTTATTCATTCGAATTATTGATCCATTGCCATGATGCATTAAAGAATAACGTTCAGTTTACATTCTTTCATAGAAGGAAATTGGTTCATATTACCGATTTTCAAATCTGCGTCAACCCATCTGATAACGATATTATTCCAACCCAACTATATAGCTTTCTAACCTGGTTGTGACTGGAAAGCGTAAAACTGACAAAATGATATTCAAAACAATCTGGACGAAGGAACCCATCCATGAGTTTGCCTGTAAAATCAGCCTAAGGACCAAAGTTAAATGGAATGTAACCGCAGCCCCGAATAATAGCCACCACGAGCAATAGACAAGACTGGATCCTTTATGACAATTTTGTCACCGTATTAGGTGGGTATAATTATGTTATTATTAAACATCAATTAGTGTAGGTTTTTGAAAAAATAATAGCGACGACTTATTGATCGGTTGCGTTAGCCCTTTAAGAGGGCCCTTCCCGGTCCGACTATCGGCAACGCGAGCATGGTCGAGAAGCTTGTTGTTTCATCCAGCGCAATGTTGTTTACTAACAAGCAAGTGAGAACGCGATAACATTGAACGAGAAAAGTGTTTAAAAATTGCATAAAACTTTATCCAGGAAATACGTGTTTTTGAATAAGCCTAACAAGTTTGTGAAATAAATATTATTCATTTAGAATCTTCATTACATGTCGGTTTCTATCACGATGTTTTCTTTACTTTTACAATTTATGAGTAGGTTTTGTACATATGTACATAATATGTACAAAACATCAGATTTTTGAAGGCTTATACAGAATTTAATTCTCCAAATTTTATTTTTTTACTTGCATTGAGATATAGTGCATATGATACCTTTTAGTTAAAAAAAATCAAAGACAGATGTGTTACAACGGCATAATCACGTACGAGCGTTTGTATGAAAAGTATGACGGGTTGGCCGCTCTTAACAGTTGGTTACTGGACAAAGTATGATTTTATAAAATTGTGTGTCGTAAAAATAATAGATAGAATTGCACTACGATGTCATTTGTATGTATTAAACAATTATGACCGCTATATTCTTAGCACAAACAATCATTTTTATTTTAACATTTATATTCTGTTGTAGAAATATATTTGATATGTATATTAATGAAAAAGGCAAAGCCAAGCATTTTAGGTAACTTTACTAAGATTTATATTACATGGCAACATTAAAAGTATATAGCCAAAAGGCATGAAGTCAAGCCAGAAAAAAAAAACAAAGCCATGGTTATATATTGTCAAAAACAAATCTATTCAAATTAGCTCTCAATTATAACGATTTTTTTTCCTGACTGGTAGGCCTTAAGCTTGATTTGACAAAACTTAGTAAATTATTTCGTCGGTACGTCACCGTGATAGATACCGACGAAATAATTTACTATTTATTTGTTGATCAAATTGTTAAGCGTCTACGTACCTATGTAGGTACGCAGACGCTTAACAATTTCATCAACAATTTCCTCGCCGGTATCCTTTCAGAGTCAAACTGTACGTAGTTAAGTAGTTATACATATACCTACCTATTCTTAAACTACAAATTTAAGTCAAATAAATCAAACTCAATACACAATTGTTACGTCTTTAATGACTGCTGCGGAATAAACTCGTAAATTAATTCAACGTTGTTCATTACTTGTGTTAGTAATATGAACTCGGTTTCAAAACCTCTTGTTAAACCAAGTAGGTATCTTCAGAGAAAATAGAATGCCGAATACAAATATTTCTTTTATGGACACTATAAAGAAACTAGAATAAGCATGAGGTACTCTCAAGACGTAAGATAACTCAGACAAACTCATAATAGAAGCAAGTTGAAGACAAGTGGAAAGTTTAGGACACCACATGGATTTTGTGGTAAAAATCTCTAAGGTTGCTGTGTGATTTATGAAGCGTTACTTTTAAAATAAATGTACTATTGTAACGTATTTACGATTTCGTTTGTGCATAGAATTTCCACTAGCATTGTTTCATTACGTTAATTATTATTACCCAACAGGCATGTTATGTTTTGTTTTTCGGGATAAAAGGTAGCTTATAACACTCAGCATAGTGTTGAGTGTTGTTTGTTTTTGTGTGTCCCACCAGCGAAAGAATGTTTGTAATTAAATTAGTACTTAAACCTGATGTAATACATAGTTTAAACGTTCGTATTCTCAAACTGGGCTTCTTTCGCTCAATTGCGAAGCAAGAAATTGCTTGGATCGAAGTTCACTGCGCAAAGTAACAGCTTTATAGGCCGAGAGGAAGCCGTACAAAATGAACTCTCCAGAATCCATTCATTTACTAAACAAAAAGTCATAAAACTTTAAAAAATACGTAATTGTTTTTGTTTGCATAAATCAGGTGTTTATTTTTCTTCGTAATTTACCAAAATAATGGTTTGAACGAGAGAAATATTTGAATGTGCTGTTTATTATTTTTTAAAGTAGGTATAATACGACGTTGTTTTCTAACATTATTTGGACTTCATTAGGTGGAATTTACACTGTTGACATATTGTAAGAAGTGTAACTATACGCGCTATTTTTTGAGTTTATTATGCTTACCCCCAATAAAAAAATATCTACGTATACCTAATCAAAGATTAGATTTAAAATAAAAATAAAAACACTTTATTATAATATCTGCAGATTAAAAAAGCCTTATTTTAAGCTTATCTTTTTATATTATTGTGTGTATGTATATTATTATATTTTTGTGTGTGTATGTTACACACACACAAAAATACAAATTTTTAATTTGAATATTGAAACATGAAACATGTCATAGTATTTTTTGGGCTGGTTAGGGTAGGTGTAGGGTAGGTGGAGGGTAGGTGGAGGGTAGGTGTAGGGTAGGTGTAGGGTAGGTGTAGGGTAGGTGTAGGGTAGGTGTAGGGTAGGTGTAGGGTAGGTGTAGGGTAGGTGTAGGGTAGGTGTAGGGTAGGTGTAGGGTAGGTGTAGGGTAGGTGTAGGGTAGGATAGGTAGATAGCCAGTTTACGAGAGCGAAGCCGCGGGAGGTAGCTAGATAATATTAGTATACATAAAATGAGTAAAATTGTGCGTAAACGCGGTCCCAATGGGCTGCCGTCTTAAAAAGAACTTTTGTTAAGCCTTGTAGAGTTCCATTTTAATGTAGGTACCTTATATAAAATAAAAAAACGGATGGCGTTACTGTGAAAGCCAAATTGGCGCAATGGAAAATTATTGCTGACCAATATAATAGATGTACAATCCACTGTTCTCGTACTGGAGAAAATTTAAAATCACAATTCCTGTTGTTGTTGAGTTGAAATGACAACACAAAACAATAAGACGCCATTTTATTATTCTTGAAATAACTCCGTATTCCATGCTTATCGGTTGTATAGTGACTATTCCCGAATAGACTCGCTATCCCTCGGATTGTAGTTGGTTAAATGTGAAAATGATTTACTCTCGAGTAAGTATCGATTTATTCCAAGAATAAGATTTATTCCGGTTTGGTCGAAGCCGCCCTAAGCAATTTAAATTAAGCTCTATTGGGTACATGGGTTAGACAAGTTTGGCCAACGCAATAAACTTGCTCTGCGGTCCCCCCGCTTATGATTAATATCGTTATCAAATTAGTTCGCACATATGAATAGCTTCAGGGGTTCTACTAATAATGTTACATTATTAGTAGTTTAAAGGTTTTTAGTACCTACCTATGCAACTCAGTTGATTCCATTAAGTTTTTTTAATCCTCATGAGAAACAGGGTCCAGCGAGTGATTGACATCAAAAAAGTTTTTGAGTTAGTTGTACATTTTCTTGATGACTTTATATAAAATGATGTACTTTTTTAATCTTTAAATGTAATTTCAAGAGTTCAGTTTTCAACTGTTTTCCTATTACGGTTCATGAGCCGCTCATGGGCTGACATAGACGTACGGACAGTGGATGCCAAGTTATAGGGTTTTGTTCGGTTGGTTACCCTTCTGGTAAAGAGCCCTAAAAAATTTAATAACGGGCTCCTAAATAAATCCAATACTAACTAACAACCTTTAAGGTAGAAGGTCTGTCCTAATCGTACCACGTATGTGTATTATAAAATTATTTTTCAATAAATTGCCGAGTCAGGTTTAAATAAATAGATAACAGTTAAAAGTATTCCGACACATATATTGAAATCAAATCTTTATTGGTCCACTCTGCTCAGGTACCTAACAAGATACACTAAAACGAAAAACAGCCCTATACTTAACGTATTTCCTTAAAGAAGATAATTACTCAATGACGAGATAATAACGGAAACCGGTGGAAATATTAAAATGTTTGCTTCATTTTATGTTTTGATGGACTGAATAGCAATGTTCCTTTTACCATGAATGCTATAAAAATCTTTATTACTTATCGCTCTGAGTGCAAACTGAATATCACGTTCGTGTTCAGAACTTTGAATCAGTTGGAATATCGAAACACGAAATCAGAAATTGGGTTAATAAGTTTTTTTTTTAAATTAGAAAGTATTTATTCAGAGTGCGAATCTGTATGATGCTATTCTGTAAAAACCTCACCGTAAAACTAAAATGATGAGCTGTTATTGTAACTATGGTACATAGATTGACAGCCCACTTCAAGATCACTTCAACGGGAAATTTTCAAGTTTTTCACAGAATCGACCGGCTGCTTATAACTTTTTGAATACCATCACACACATTACATGAATTAATACTTATTTCATAGATGTTACGAAAAATATTACGAATTGTGAAAAAAACCTATTTACGTATCCTTGTCAAGTCGCACACAGGTCAAAAATACTTTAAAGTTGGCCAATATTACGTCAAGTGTGTTTACGTCTGTAAATTGCTGTAGTTTGTCTAAAATATAATAATATAGTTGGAAGGTGTTATAAAAAAATAAAACTGTATTGATACTATGTATCTTCGCAGTGTGTTATTTCCCGATCTTATGTAATAAAGCATTGAAATCGAGTCTCGTGGTTATTCACCCGTTCAGAAAAAACTCAATAGTTCTCTCCGACTAATTGGAATCCTATGCTGGGAACTGCCTGAAAAACTGTTATGAGTATTTTTTAAATTCATAAACATTGTTGAGTTTTCCTCTATTTTGTTTAGGTGACTCAAGTAGACGTAGCTAAATTTAGTGTCATATGAAAGCTACAGTTAAATGTTATTTCAAAAAATATAAAAAGTACGGATTGAGTGCAATAGAGTAATATCAACTAAAAAAAATTTAAACGTTATTGTTTAAGCAAATTTTAAAAATTGTAACAAATTACTTTTTATGCCAAACTGTTTAAATCGAGAGTTGTGGTTGTCTCAGTATACTATTGTAGTCTTTGGATTGTCTGAATAAAAAGTGTCAAACGTTTTACAGATCATTAATAGATGCCGTCATATGTCTTGTTGCGAAAAGAGGTTACTATTTTTGAATCGGAGTAACTTTGTTTTTGTCAATATTGGCCATAAATTACATGAAATTCACCTGTGTACGTCGTCTGTAATACTGAACTAGATGGTGTGAAGTTACTATTGCTTTAGGTACTTGCATGTAGCGTCAGATTGATATGACGGCGGGAGCGTGGGCGTAGCGACAACATCATCTTCTTTGTCCTTTGGTACGGGTTCCATGACGTAGATGGGTAAGCTCGGGTAAACCAGTGAAACGTAGGTTTAAACACTAATCACACGTTTAATTCGATATTTTACAATTTCGGTAAGTGGACAAAGGCTAGTACGATGAACTGATAATCTCGGTCTGTATTCTCAACAATAGCGTTCTCCGACCGATTTTTTTCCACACATTCTAATTTTGGCGCCACATTGAAGCGCCCTCTAGCGGAGTTCATCGAACAAACCGAACAACCAATCAGAATAAAGTACAGGTTGGAAAACATTACGAAAGCAATATAGGTTAACAAGCGAAACCAATGATAAAGTTTACAGGTTGCCGGTTGGCAAACATTTAGAAATAAACAGATTGTAGTATTGCCATCTGCAATCGGGGTTATAGTGTTGTCATGTTGAATCGCTTGCGACAACAGATATCATGTTTATCATAGATTTTCAATCACATTTATTTTAGCATTTGAACTGCCTTTTTTTTAGGTTTTGCGAAGAAGAATAAGAAAAATCTCTTCTCAACTGCTACTAAGGTTTTTTACAAGATATTTTTATTATCATTACAGCGTGGTGCACCGGTGTAGTTAACTCATTATTTGAGTTTGATACACACAAAGTGTTTCTCAATATACATATAACGAACGCGTGGGGCTTCGTCGAATAACTTAATATATCAGCATCCAATCTTAGGAGTGGGCGCTGATTTATTGAATGTAAATTGGTCGGGTAAATGTATATATAATACTAGAAATGTATAAAACCTTGAAAAGAATTATTATAATGAACCAATTTAGGAAATGTGTAAAATTACTTGTTAAAGATTTTAACAAGTACATACATTTCCTAGGTTTATGATTATATTTGAGATTTCGATAATACTTTACAAAATAAAACAGCATTTTTTCAATCGTTTTAGAGGGCAAATTGCTGCATGACAGCTTTGTTGTTAAAACAACAAAATAAAAACTGCATCAATTTTATTATCATCATCAACATATCAGCCAATTGACGTCCGCTGCTGAATGTAAGCCCTCAATTTGATGCAGCACAAATAAACACCGATGTATCTATTTCCTGAAGCACTTAATATAGTCGCCACCGTTCTATATCCCTTCAGAGAAAAGTACCATTAAAATGCAACCCTACTGTGCGATAAAACTCGACATTACCCATACCCGATCAGGCAGAGACATAAGTGTCTGTCTTTGTATACCGTACATTGCTCAAATTAGCAAGGTCAATCTACAATGTAGTTTTATTTTATTTATGGGTCTCTTGATTCGAAATAAGGGGAGGTTCTCAATTCGATTAAATGTTTTCTTTGTTTGTTCATCGATATTTTCGCCATGTATTATTCTATACATTATTCTAAATTGTTATAGTAATATTAAAATACGACGTTGAACTTAAAAGATAAATCAATGACCTCCTCAATGTTAATCAATAAAATCGAGTAAAGAGACATATTATTAGCTTTTAATGTCATCGTTGCGATTAACTGACTATGAGCTGGTCTGGACTAGGACTGCGTAGGCACACAAAGTAATTCCTTAACGGCCTAAACGCAACCACTCATTATAGGAATAATATCAATTAAGTTGTGGGGTATCACCACTAAACAATTCGGAAGTCGGAGTTTTTGGTTGTTTCTTCGTTTTTTGACAGCGACTTCTAAAATCAAAGTTATTTTTACTTTGTAGTGTTTTTCATTTGAAAGTCTGTTGTATTTTTTATAAAAAGATAAGCTTAAAATAAGGCTTTTTTAATCTGCAGATATTATAATAAAGTGTTTTTATTTTTATTTTAAATCTAATCTTTGATTAGGTATACGTAGATATTTTTTTATTGGGGGTAAGCATAATAAACTCAAAAAATAGCGCGTATAGTTACACTTCTTACAATATGTCAACAGTGTAAATTCCACCTAATGAAGTCCAAATAATGTTAGAAAACAACGTCGTATTATACCTACTTTAAAAAATAATAAACAGCACATTCAAATATTTCTCTCGTTCAAACCATTATTTTGGTAAATTACGAAGAAAAATAAACACCTGATTTATGCAAACAAAAACAATTACGTATTTTTTAAAGTTTTATGACTTTTTGTTTAGTAAATGAATGGATTCTGGAGAGTTCATTTTGTACGGCTTCCTCTCGGCCTATAAAGCTGTTACTTTGCGCAGTGAACTTCGATCCAAGCAATTTCTTGCTTCGCAATTGAGCGAAAGAAGCCCAGTTTGAGAATACGAACGTTTAAACTATGTATTACATCAGGTTTAAGTACTAATTTAATTACAAACATTCTTTCGCTGGTGGGACACACAAAAACAAACAACACTCAACACTATGCTGAGTGTTATAAGCTACCTTTTATCCCGAAAAACAAAACATAACATGCCTGTTGGGTAATAATAATTAACGTAATGAAACAATGCTAGTGGAAATTCTATGCACAAACGAAATCGTAAATACGTTACAATAGTACATTTATTTTAAAAGTAACGCTTCATAAATCACACAGCAACCTTAGAGATTTTTACCACAAAATCCATGTGGTGTCCTAAACTTTCCACTTGTCTTCAACTTGCTTCTATTATGAGTTTGTCTGAGTTATCTTACGTCTTGAGAGTACCTCATGCTTATTCTAGTTTCTTTATAGTGTCCATAAAAGAAATATTTGTATTCGGCATTCTATTTTCTCTGAAGATACCTACTTGGTTTAACAAGAGGTTTTGAAACCGAGTTCATATTACTAACACAAGTAATGAACAACGTTGAATTAATTTACGAGTTTATTCCGCAGCAGTCATTAAAGACGTAACAATTGTGTATTGAGTTTGATTTATTTGACTTAAATTTGTAGTTTAAGAATAGGTAGGTATATGTATAACTACTTAACTACGTACAGTTTGACTCTGAAAGGATACCGGCGAGGAAATTGTTGATGAAATTGTTAAGCGTCTGCGTACCTACATAGGTACGTAGACGCTTAACAATTTGATCAACAAATAAATAGTAAATTATTTCGTCGGTATCTATCACGGTGACGTACCGACGAAATAATTTACTAAGTTTTGTCAAATCAAGCTTAAGGCCTACCAGTCAGGAAAAAAAATCGTTATAATTGAGAGCTAATTTGAATAGATTTGTTTTTGACAATATATAACCATGGCTTTGTTTTTTTTTTCTGGCTTGACTTCATGCCTTTTGGCTATATACTTTTAATGTTGCCATGTAATATAAATCTTAGTAAAGTTACCTAAAATGCTTGGCTTTGCCTTTTTCATTAATATACATATCAAATATATTTCTACAACAGAATATAAATGTTAAAATAAAAATGATTGTTTGTGCTAAGAATATAGCGGTCATAATTGTTTAATACATACAAATGACATCGTAGTGCAATTCTATCTATTATTTTTACGACACACAATTTTATAAAATCATACTTTGTCCAGTAACCAACTGTTAAGAGCGGCCAACCCGTCATACTTTTCATACAAACGCTCGTACGTGATTATGCCGTTGTAACACATCTGTCTTTGATTTTTTTTAACTAAAAGGTATCATATGCACTATATCTCAATGCAAGTAAAAAAATAAAATTTGGAGAATTAAATTCTGTATAAGCCTTCAAAAATCTGATGTTTTGTACATATTATGTACATATGTACAAAACCTACTCATAAATTGTAAAAGTAAAGAAAACATCGTGATAGAAACCGACATGTAATGAAGATTCTAAATGAATAATATTTATTTCACAAACTTGTTAGGCTTATTCAAAAACACGTATTTCCTGGATAAAGTTTTATGCAATTTTTAAACACTTTTCTCGTTCAATGTTATCGCGTTCTCACTTGCTTGTTAGTAAACAACATTGCGCTGGATGAAACAACAAGCTTCTCGACCATGCTCGCGTTGCCGATAGTCGGACCGGGAAGGGCCCTCTTAAAGGGCTAACGCAACCGATCAATAAGTCGTCGCTATTATTTTTTCAAAAACCTACACTAATTGATGTTTAATAATAACATAATTATACCCACCTAATACGGTGACAAAATTGTCATAAAGGATCCAGTCTTGTCTATTGCTCGTGGTGGCTATTATTCGGGGCTGCGGTTACATTCCATTTAACTTTGGTCCTTAGGCTGATTTTACAGGCAAACTCATGGATGGGTTCCTTCGTCCAGATTGTTTTGAATATCATTTTGTCAGTTTTACGCTTTCCAGTCACAACCAGGTTAGAAAGCTATATAGTTGGGTTGGAATAATATCGTTATCAGATGGGTTGACGCAGATTTGAAAATCGGTAATATGAACCAATTTCCTTCTATGAAAGAATGTAAACTGAACGTTATTCTTTAATGCATCATGGCAATGGATCAATAATTCGAATGAATAAAAGATGAGTCAAACACCCATTTCACTGAAAAAGTATTCACATGACGCTTAATTGCAGCGGAGAACGTAACTCATGTAATTCGATTTGCATTATAACTCGCAACTCCCTTTACCAAAAAAATCCACTGAAAATTTTAATACGTCTACATTCAGTTTACGGTATCCTTTCAGTAAACTGTATAACCAGCCTTACTAAACAGAACGCTTTAAGCGTCACCCACATCCTTAAACACGAACGGGGGTTGGTTATGAATAAAATTTATCTTCATGGCGATGATTTAAACAAGATATTAAAACGTTTTTATTGCATTTGAAGAGACTGTATGAGTGTTTTCAGGTAATTTTGTCTGTCGAGTTTTTGAAGTCGATGTCAGATTCAATATTCTATGTTTTTGTCAGGCGTATTTGTTAATCATTTCAATCAACGGTCTGAATTGCTAACGCGCTCATAGACCTCGGCGAATCGACCTTGTTCGAATTTAGGAAAAGACGGATTGTGTTTTATTACCTTACTAATATTATTGTGACTAAGACATGTTTAACATCCAGAACAGACATGTTTGACAGGCCTGTTGGTCTAGTGGTAAGTGACCCTGAATGCAAAGCCGGAGGTCGTGGGTTCGATTCCCACCCAGGACAAACTTTGTGTGATGAGCATAATTGTTTGTTCTGTGTCTGGGTGTAATTGATCTATAATATGTATGTATTTATAAATTGTATAAGTATGTATATCAGTTGCCTGGTTACCATAACACAAGCTCTGCTTAGCTTGGGATCAGATGGCCGTGTGTGAGTTAAAAAAAAAAAAAAAGAACAAGATACGGTATTTACCAGAACCTATGTATAATGTTGAATAAATTGTCGAATATTTTAATACCTAATTATATGCCGTTGCAGAGACTATTTTATCTTCACTCATACAGTTGAAATAAAATTAAAGTAGAAAAATTAGTAATGCATGTATTCCAAACTCACAAGTCACAACCACGGAGAATTTTATGATGCAGTTGTTTGAAAATCAAAGGAAAATTTTAAACTGTAATGGTTTTTGCTGTTCCATACCTCAAAAGGTAAAAAAAGGAACCCTTAAAAGATCACACTCTTGTCCGTCTGTCCGTGTGTCACCACCGATTTTCTCAGGAACGGGTGGACTTAGCAAATTGAAATTCATACCAAATACTGAAGTCTATAGTCCCTATTAGGTGTGTAAAAATCAAAGTCCTGAGTCAACACAATAAAAAGATATGGCCATATTTAGATTTTCGCGAAATCTTGTAAATACCAAAATTTACCTTATTTTTTAACTTTTTTATATTTCGGAATTTTCCCTTTACTTGTGCTGAGACCTTGACCTAAGATCTTGCTTTTAACCAAAATTGACGATTCTGCACAAGTAAAGGGAAAAATCCGATAAAAAGTTGCAAATTAAAGGATGTCCCCATACATACATAGTTGACGCCAATTAAGATAGGCACCTACCTCAAATAAGGTAAATAAATTTAATTGTGCTATTGTGTGGCGCCTAAAGCGATCGTTACACTATGCACTTCCCAATTTGTGAGCCCCATTTTTTTATAAATGGGTGAATGGTACGAAACCCTTCGTACGCGAGTCCGACTCGCACTTGGCAAGTTTTTGTTTTAAATTTTACCTGTCCACGAAAAGAAAGTACGTGTTTATACAATAGTTTTTGAACTCATATATTTGGAACATTACGTTGTGAGTGCAGATAAACATAATTAAGCTGATTGTTACCCGAAAAAGGTACTTAAAAACAGCATGTCCTAAGCAAGCTAGAATAATTAAGAAAGTTCATGTTTTGGGACCATAATGTATGTTAACCTACCATCAGCTACAATACAAGTTAATAAATCATTTATACTTATGCAATAAATATCCCTATAATGGCGTAAGTTAACTACTATGTAACTTCGGGATGAACAATAAATTGGTATAACGTGAATACGTTCAAGGCAAAATAGACTAGGTGTGTTTGTTTATCGTACCGAGCTGTGGGACTCGGACCCGGCTTGAGCTTTTATTTGGTTTTACATTGGAAAATCTTACATTCAATTCACTTCTAAAAATCCGATAATCAGTATTTACTTGTGTATTATGTTACTCGTTCTAGACAATGCATCATTTATCTATGCCACTACCTTAATGAATCGGATATCAATATATTAAAGTTATTTGAACTAAAAACACGCACAGCATCGGCCTACTATCGAAAGCACACCGTATTATAGTTATGTTAGGAGTTTTGCTCACGGCGCTGTTCGCAAAAACATGGCGATTCTGTGCTCTGCCAGCCGGTGCGTGGACAAATATTCATTTTGGGCAGTAAAACAGACCGGCGACTAATTTTTCGAAATGAAAAACGACCAGTAGACTATCTAAAAAAGAATCTTTTAAGTCTACCGTCACATAGTTCTTTATCATACGGTGAACGAAAAAAAAATAGATTGTTAAAAGTTTCTCATGAAGGAACGTTAGACAAAAGCCACAGATTCTTAAAACATCGGGTAATAAAAAACTTTAAATAAAAGTTCACATTTTTCCGATAAATTGCTCGCTAATTGATAATATCGAAGCATGTTAGGTAACGAGCCATTCCGTCGGTCTCTTAGTGAGAATCCATTACACAGCCACGTTTGACGTGGACAGGTGCACAAGGGAAATGATGTCGATCATGTGCAGATCTAGCGGTCATATCATATGATCGCAGAGCTAACCTCACATCACGTCTCACAAACACTGCGATCGATATCTTCCAGTAAACACGAGTGTAAAGTGATACAATTAGGGCGAATTTCACCAATGAAACTGAACACGATCAGTATTTTTAGCTGTCAGTGTCATTATTTTTGTCTGTTCAGTTCTTCAAAAGCTCCGTGGAGCTCTTTCAGGTAGGACGTGTGTCACTTTTTTGCAATTCGGTGCTGTCAGATTTTCGTAATTTAACTAATTGTTTTAACAGTGGGTATATGCTAGTAGATCAGCTGTTTAAAGTTAGTGATAAACATGCTATGGCAACTTAGAACAAAATTAAAATTCCATTTTTTTATTGAAAACAGCGCCATCTAGTTTTTAGTTAAGGGAAACAAATTGTGGTGTTGCAACGGTTAAATATATAATTTTTTTCTGGGAGTTACTTTATACATAAATCAAGAAAAATAATATAATTTCATGATCTTCTTATATAAAAATAATAGAATATATGAATTAGTACATAATTCGGTTTTTATTATGAGCTTTAATAGTGAAGAAGTTATATTTTGGTATTTAAACGTGCAAAAGTTTGTTTTTGAATGGCCACACTTAAATTGCAAATGGCTGCGTGAGAGTGTAACTACTCGTGCGCATTTATTTTCCTTTTGCAATAGAGTTTTTGTTGTTTCGCTAGTGCATCTGCAGGTTGAGTTGAGCTTTCGTTTCTCCATGTTGTTGAGTTGCGTTACAATTCGTTCGTACGTTCGTGTTGTGTTGTGTTGTGTTGTGTGTGTTGTGTGTGTTGTTGTTGTAAACAACTGGTGCAAAGATATCAATAATGTTCTCAATGGCCAAATAACCTTTTGGAATATTAACGATTCAATGAAAGAAAAGGCTAATCGGCACTACCTTAATCATAAGGGACGAAAAAGGCGAACATAAAATTTTATTGTAAAATGTGTAATGTTTTTCTAAATAAAATGGTTTAATATTCAATTCTGTGTTTTTTTTTCCTTTATGTAGTACCGTATGTTTGTAATATATAGCGGATACACTCATCTCTCTACCTAATATCATAAAGGATCAGACAGCAGCTATACACCTACCAACCTATACATTTACTTACATAAATTAGTTCCCTTAACTAAAAACTAGATGGCGCTGAGTTCGACCACTTCCTAGTATTAAAAAATAAGGTAGAGTTGCCTGTCTATAGCCAGTATACTATTGTAGTCTTTGGTGATAAACAAGTGTCTGCACCGTGTGAATGTGTCTTCTTATGACCTTGAACAATAAGATATTTTTCTATCCGTGCCAACTTTTGAAAATATTGCTGGACAAACATACAAAAAAAAACAGTCGAATAGAGAATATCCTTTTTTAGAAGCCGGTCAAAATAGTTTTTATTTTACGCACATGTGAATGTAGCGAAATGACCAAACCACATATTTTGACTTTGATTTTCTATATTGGAGCGTCTGTTTTTATAGCACTTGTGTCACACTTTATCTGAAACATACTAAAATACATGTTTTCATTTTACGATTGTTAAGTAGGTAATAACTAGCTTCTGCCCGCGACTTGTCTGCTTAGGTTTAAGAATTTCATCTCAAGATATAAATAAAATGTGTAATCCTACTGACATAGCAACAGTTTTTAGCCCTAATTTTACTTATTCATGATTCAGGCCTCCTTATAATTTGTGACTCTTTCCCCTCATCATTCCAGTCTTTCTTCATCACGTACCACGGACATATTCGTAAAATTAAAATACTAAACTAAGTTCAATTTAATATACAACGCCGTCATTTCAAAGCCTCTAGTTCGTTAACTGTATGAAAACTTTGGACGGTCATTGTCTCAATTTCAACGTCTCATTAGATATATCGCCTACAAAACTAAATGTGTGAATGTTGAGGCAATCCAGCTTCTAGACAATACAGACTTAATGCGTAGGCTTAAAAGAACAACCTTTTGAATTAGTGAAGTGTACAAAGTGAATGAATAATAGTAACAGTGATGTGCTATTCATAACTAAAAGAATAATTTATCAAATCCTAAGAAAGTGCTACGGACTTGTGTAAAAGTGAAAATGGACACTATTCTTTGTTTTAAAATAATCTATCACGTAACATATAAAGTGAGAGTCTCATAACGTTTAAAGTCAGATAAAGTCATATAAAGTTATTCGTTTTTTAGGCTAGATCGTAATTAATTATTAAGAATTTTGTTCTTACTAATAAAGTAAAAAAAAATAGGAAGTAAAAAAGGAATCGTAAGGTGCGGTTCAAAGTCGCATCGGCTGGTAGAGGTCGACTCTCAGACGCTTTATCGTTAACCGATACCGATTAGCGTATGCTACGCTGATAATAATATATACCTACTTTTGTTGTTAAAATGTAAAGAAAGCTATTTGTCAGACTCTTAATTTATTTTTATCTCCGAATCTAAATTGTTGTCGACTTTGCATCAATAGTAAAAATTGACGCATTAGATAAGGCCTTTCTAAAAAATCCATAATTATAAAATTTGAAATATACGCATAAGATAAGGCCTGTCTAAAAATCTATAGTTACAAAATATTTAGTGGCCGCAAACTTTTTTTATCCCAGAATGGATGATTGCCTTTATGTGTAGAATTGACCCTAAGATTAAATACACGATTCGAGAAAAAAAAACAGAGACGGTTTTTTGTAAGGTTCAAAGCTAATTTCACTTACCTAATACATTTTCTGAAGTAAAAAGGATGCTGAAATTTCTCTGAACTTTTTTTTTTCATTTACAGATTTTCCAGATTGCGATAATTATTTTCAATGAGTAAACTTTCTGAATTATCCATTAGAAAACCATTATACAATAATTAATTCAAATCCATAATTTATTACTTAATTCCGTCATTTTTCCAGAACTACTATTAACACTGAATTATTAGAGTTCATAAATGGAGTTCTGTAAAATATATTTTCAAAAATAGTTAATTAAAGGAAGTGGAAGCCATGAAAAATCTTATTTTTAGGGTGCGAAGGTCTTTTATATAAGTATTTTAAGAAAACTTGAAACATTTCAAGATACCTACATTTTGTTTTTATATAAG
This sequence comes from Melanchra persicariae, assembly GCA_947386135.1. NCBI lineage: Eukaryota > Metazoa > Arthropoda > Insecta > Lepidoptera > Noctuidae > Melanchra > Melanchra persicariae. The sequence continues at coordinate 21,542,470 of OX376643.1, read as the reverse complement.
TAACAAACTTAATTTTCGCGTCAGGACATTTAGTATGAAGTTCTTTATGCGCGAGTTACGCTATGCTCTAATTGTGCTATGCGCTAATTGTGGGCCTGCCAAGTGGTAGGTCCACAATTTCACTCTGTGTCATCCAAATATAAATTTAAGGATTATCCAAATAGTTTACGTCATAATCAAATTGGCCCGTCAAAATTGTGAACCCATTAAGTCAAACGCAGAAACGATTTAGCATAAAACTCAAGCGTGCAACACAGCTATTACAATCAAAAAATATAATAATGACAGTTCCGTCCTTGCGACTGACAACATTAATGTTTTTCAAAAAGTAATAAAACGTTACGAGTGACGATAAGTCCGATTTTCGCAACACTGGCATGCGAAGCACTTTTGAGTTGAACTTGTAATTAACCTCTCTTTCAGCATTTCAAGCAAGGCACTGACTTTATGATTTTGCTAATGTGATTATTACGCAGCAAAAAACATCATAATCAGAAACTCCGAGTCCTTGGATAGTGGCCCACAATCAGGGAATTTATTAACTTCCACTGAATTAGGAGTCCATTATTTTGAAGTCATCATTTACATTCGCAAGATTTTATTTAGTTTCAGCGTTATGTTTGGGTAAGTTAGAATTCCTATTACGAATTAGTTTGCCATATTATCACTTTTGGATCAAAGCCCTGACACTCTAAAACAGACTTTAAGAGTTTTAAGAAGTCAGCGAGGGGATTGACTCTAGCATGAAATCCGGCCTTATACTGTCTTGATGCCTTCATCCACCTGAAAGAAGGAAGAGGACACCTTGCAAAGACGATATGGAATACGTAATAAGTAACTGATTATAATAAAACTATTCGTTTCAAATTTCCTCGATGTCGTGTTAAGTTCTATGATCTATTGATTATTCAACTTAATAGATCACAAAGTTAGCTCATCAATGTGAATTTTGGATATCAAATAGTACTCGCGTAATATGCATTTATTGCGCTTAGTAATGTTTCATCGCGTGTCTTGGCCGCACCTTTTGTAAAGTCACATTTCACCCGATGCCAGCGTTACTCTTCACCCGATTTCACGCCATGGTCTTACCGTAAGCCGAGCCTCCGAGCTAAGCAGTCTCACAGCCTTTCTCCCTCTAAGCTCGCTTTCACCCATGCTTTCATCCTTGCGACTACCCACACGAGTTTTAATCGGCTGCAATTGTACAAATGCGGAAGACCATTTCAATAAAAAAACTATTTCCATTTTTGGAATGAAAAAAATTTCAATGGAATGAATGTGTAGTGAAATCTATCATGTGTAAACCTAGATTCCATTGGAATTATAGATAGCTATGAACATTGAAATAGTCCGAATGGAATCAAGCATTGATTCGATTGGATTGCTCTAAAGCGAAAAGCAAAGAGCTACTCTCATATTTTATGATCGTGTTTTTGACACAGACAAGGAATGAGCAGGTTTAAAATAAATGATCGCAGGGAAGTTGCTTGCAGTTCTTTAGTATAATAAAAGATTAACATAATTATTTGGTCGACCTTGTCATATTCGTACTTAATGTTGAACAGCTGATAAAGTGACCAGATTTAGGCTTTCTATCCACCGAATATCAAACTGCTTCACGGTTGGAACCGCGAATACAGGTAAAAGCTATAATATAGATAGGTAGCTATACTTTTGCTTTTAGTTTGACACCGAGGGGCGTCACGGAATCAACGAATAAAACAACCTTTTGTTTTTATATGACGATAAATTTTAATTTCGAGAAAATATTTACATGAACCACTGTTTTCTTAATTTCTCAGTCTTATGAAAACGACTAAATTGCTTGGTTATGTTAGGACTAAACAAATTCGTACGAATATAAAGTAGGCGCTAGATAAACTTGCAATAAAGTACATTGACCTCTCCCTAATATCCCTTCGTTGATACCCAAACAATAAATTATGAACCGTTATTCATGACTAGAGAACGTAAAGAATCACGATAGAAGTCGATTCAGGAGAACTTTTTGTCTTTCTTTCTGTTTTTGATATTAAGAAAGTTAATAAATGTACCTTTGTGGGTATGAAGGTGTATGTGGTTGCACATTTATCTGGTGTTTATCATAGTGTGTGATGCCGTGATAGTGCTACCTCTATTGCAGGGTTGGATAAATAAAAAAAAATAATGATTAAGACATATGTATGATTAAGTTTTTAGTAATAGGTATGTACATAAATTATTTTCTTTCCTACAAAGATTAAGTGCTAAAGCGTGCGAGTAAGCAGTGTTTAGATCAGATTTATGAAAACCGTATTCCTTAGAATTTATATATACCTAGTCCAGTAAATTTAGATATTTTATATAAAGTTCGACCACAAGGGGATGAAATATATACTTACCAATGTCTAGTTAGGTTAGTAAGTAAAGCAAATTTTATCGCATGAGTGACCGAGCCGTTTTAACAATAATAATACTTTTATTGCAGACAAAGTCCATAGGGTTAGTAAAGCTTAGGTTTTTTTACTTAGTAAACACCACTAATAAAAGTGGATGAATGATCAGAAAAAAACGCTACCAACATTTGTTTTGATATGAGGGCAACTTTACGTGATATTTTAACTTAGTTTTTAACAATAATTTCAGTTTAGCAGAAACAGATAAGAATATTTTTCTTTCTTGGTACTGAATGTTATAAAAGAAACGGCAGTTTGCAACAATAGTGTTAAGTGAATTCGTATGGTCACATTTTCAAAATACCTTTTATAGCAGCCCTAAAGGCTTGAATGGTTTTAACCGCACATGATCGGAATTCTTCCCAAAAAGGGTAAAAGCAAAAAGAAAATACTTTTTAAGGAAACGAACATGGGGTGTGTCTTTTCCCAGTGTAGGCAACCGAAATATCAACAAAATGCTGATTTATTGAATTCAGTTTTAGCCGTGTCTTGTAAACTTTACCTCGTATGGAGTCACAAGAATTTACTGTAAAACCTTTTAACTTAGTTTAAAAAAATGATCGACCATATTGGAAGTAAACAAAATAAAGAATGACAAAGACAAAAAGCGCTTGCAACAAGCTTCGGTTATTATGAAATTAGCGTTAAAAGCTCTATAACAAGTTCTATGCTAGATCAGACTCAATCGCAACGTGGCTAAAATCAGAGCTATTTGTAGTAATAAGATTTCCACGTCAACGTAAAACACCCCGTTAACCCGCGACGCACTCGTTGATACTTAAATCAGTAGGTAGTGATAAAACATTCATCTCCTGATTTGCAGAAAAAAAAACTAATAGAAAAAGAAGTCAATTTTCAAGAAGCACTCATAAACGAAGATGGATATTAAATACGATGATATAATAAACATTGGTTCATTATAAATGACTATCGTTTGTAAGATATATTCAACCCAATTATTTAAATGGGATCAAACATTTTTTATGCTCAATGAAGAGTCGTAATAAGCAAGTTCTATTATTCATTCATATCACAAAAAACACCCTGTTCTAAAATATATCTCTCTTATATTGTCATGATATAAAACATTTAGACTTGTATTTGCTTTGTCATTATAGCTTAGCTTCGTGTAAATAAGTCTGTTAAAGAAAGTTCTATTTTTGCTGTCAATTGCAGCTTACTGTTGTCTTGTTTGTGCTTGTTTATTTACAGCACGGAAGATATTCTAGTACTGAATTAAACAAACTACTTCTGATATTCATGACGTTGTCTCAGTGTTAGTAAATATCAAGTAAATATGTCCTAAACTTTGAGTTTGGTGCCCGTGTCCACCCAAATAGTGAAGACGCGACGGCGTGCTTTAATTAATTAACCTTTCCAGTTTGTTTCGCTGCCCGTGTGTCCGTTTATCATTTGTCTATGGTATCTCAATAAAAATTGATTTAAACCTTATTTATGTTCTTATGATCTTATTTCAATGTTTTTACCTATTATTATTATCTTATATATTTATTGTAATATTATGTACGCGGTTTTTAAGAAAATCGCATAATAACAACATCAATGTGTTCGCCTTGTTGATGATGCGCAAATTGAATTGTTTTTTCTAAGAAAACTATACGTGGGCGCACTGAGATGCAAGTTACTCTTCAACAATAAGGATGACGATCAACAGAACACAACCATACAAATTATAATTTTACTTCATTTTAAATAAGATCTATTTCATAAGGTACCTGTCTATATATACAATAGCGAAATAATGTATATTTAGAGCTTCGGTAGCCGCTCGTAAAATTATACCCACTGCCAAAACCTTAAGTAATTTGTTAGGACCGACTCGTAAAGGCGCAGTTAAACAGTTGGGGAAACGCTAGACGAAGAATAAGAAATAATACCTACGTTTGTTACTGTTGCTAAGTTGGATAAGTCTTGAAAGGTCGAAGACGAAGCTCACTAATAGCCAAAAAAACGTCTCTTGCAGCTTGTTTTCATGTATAAAATGTGTAATAAGTTGGCGTCTTCAAATAATAGATATTAAATGCACACATAAACTGTCACACATGTAAACTTAACAGAAATGACGCTGTACAAAACAGAAATTTTTATAAAACTTAATCTATCGTATTGTCATACTTGGAACACATAAAATTAATATTAAAACAGAATTGTTTAGTAATTTAAATGACTTGTAAATTCTGCTTGGATCATTGTTGCATGAAACTTCATACGTAGCTATTGAGAGAAATGGGTGCCATTACGTATAGGATGTTTAGTACATTCTTGAAATTTCATTCTTTTCTTTTTTCCACCCAGTTGCAGTAACGTTCGAACCTTTGAAGTGTAAGTAACTCGATATGGCTCATGACACGACTTTCATTCTTTTGTTATCGCTGTTCCTTCATATCGTATTGGTGAGTACACGGCTAAAATGTATTTTACTGACAATATTGGGGTTGACACAACAACAAAACGTTTATTTAAAAACAAGTTGTTATTGTTTGCTTTATACAAACATGTGCCCAGCTGCGAATGCAACCGCTGTATTCATAGCGTGGCCGAATGCTATTCAATTTGAGTCCGCGTCTGTCTGATAAAATATTGAAGTAAACAATTTAAAATACATGCCACGATTTTTAATTTGATATTTTTACTTTAAATCAGAAGAGTTGTTTAAGTTATTGTTTATTGTGCCTAACACTTGTTCTTATTATATACCTATCTAAGGAAAGAGGCATCTAAGCAAAGTAATTATTGTCATGAGAGCACTCGGACCGTTCGGTGTTTAGAACTGCGCTCAATTTACAGAAAAATACAATATAATTTACACTTTAAACAAAACATAACCTCTGCGCTATCCGAGCCTTTTTGCAAAATTAGACGTCTATGTCAAAATCATCTGTCAAGGTGCGCGATAGCGGCGTGTTTGGTTAAAACCGATAAGGCTAAAGTTTTGCTTGTGAGTCCTATGAAACGTGTGATGTTGGTATCTTAATGAAATAAACTATCACACTTAAAATGTATTGGTCCAGTTTTGCCTTGTAATGTATTGTTAAGTAAGTTTTCAGAAACTGTTGGAATTGGAATGAATTTCAATCAAACGTTGACATTTCTGACTTTTACTTAAAAACAGATTCTAACTACATATGACAAACTTCCATTGTAACTTTATTTCCCTTTTCTCTTTTAAAAGATTAATTTTCAAAATGCTTACCTCCTTTACATAAGGAACTCTTGCACAAAATATCATGCTTCTAGACCCAGCGGTTAAAGCTTGACGTTGTAATTAAATTAAACATATCTATTTGTGTAAGTACAGTGATTATATTATGTACCTAACGAATACTAGAACATCTAATGTAATTAAACATTGACTGATTTAGGCTTAAGTAAAGGTAATCGTGCTCAAACCAATAGCAAAAATCACAACAAGTCATCCAAAATGCATAGTGACTAGAAAAAAAATAAAATATTATACGTCCAAATGAAATCCAGCAGCCCAAAATCTTCCATTATTTTAAAATTCGTGTGAATATTTTGAAACGAATTTTAATATAATGGAAATTAATTGAAGACATTAAAACCTCAAAAAAAATCATCTGATTTTAGAGCGCTGTCTCTGAATATCAAAATCGCTAATAATGTCAATGTCAATTCATATTTTATTGCAATATTAATTAATATTGACACATATTTGTGTTTACATTTTTTTTCTTGTAATCTCCGTACTCTTCAGTACACGTTTAAAGTAAGATAATCATTCATGTGAGGCCGATTCTGAAAATGGATCAACCCTGTTGTAGTTAAACTTAAATGAAACTCATAACAAGTCATAAAAATAAAACCAGTCTTTCTAATTGGAGGATACAGGTATATTTTATATTTAGAGAGAACAATATTGTGGTATTGTTCTCTTTAAAAACACTTACTCCTCTAAATCTTGATTATAATTTCTCGCTACTTTATTAAAAAAAATTGTTTTGTAAACAATAAATACCATCCAAAATTCAATGGTTTCCAATATATTCGTGTCTTATTAAAAAAATAGTTTACAATTTCCCGCGATATTTTACAATATTACGGCATTTGCTATTTTCTGGTGATATACTCGTATATATATAGAAACGTTTTGCGAATTATGTTGTTTTGAGATAATGATATTTTGAGAATATGATATTCAGAGACTGAGCGCCTGGATTTCAACATAAAATAGGAAATTTGTCAATTTTTTATCACTGTATATCTGGTGTCATACTAATTATAGTGATAAACATAATTTCCTCTAATAAGTATTCAATACTATAAAGCTTCACTTTGGTCTTGTTCAGGTCATAAAAAAAGCAGAATTTAACAAAAAGATTAGAAAAATTATGAAAAACAAAACTACATTGTACCCCTGGTGGGACTCGAACCCACAATCCCCGGCTTAGGAGGCCGATGCCTTATCCATTAGGCCACAGGGGCTACGTGAATATTGTTGAAATAACCGTACCTATGTGCATTTTCTGTTTTGTTTTATTAAGGAGACCTTAATAATTAATTATTGTCCTGAAGCTAAAGCACTTGGTGGGATTTATTTAGTTCACAATAAACTTACTGCATCAATTTGGATTTTTCATAATTTCCCCTTTTTTATATTTTTGGAATCATATCTTCGAGTCCTTTGTTTTAAATCCACATGACTATCAGGTCACGAAATACTTCACGATTCTCCTCCAAAAGAAAGTTACATAGGACGTTTTGAAAGGGAATGTAATTATGTCTTGAAAATAATATCTTGATTTTGAAAGAAATATTCAATTAAATGTCAATCACTATTTGTACGATGTTTTTTTTTTGGTTTCAGTCTGTAACGTTATTTTGGTTGTATGTAAAAGGTTGACAGACAGAACCGATGGTCATCCCAGAGATTAAATTCCATCCAGCCGTTACGATGCCAAAAATCCACAAAAATAAACAAAATTGCATGAAAAACATTATCCTGTTTTTGCTGCTACACAGCCAGATATAAAAAATAGAAACACAGTGTTCGCCTGGTGTGACTCGAGCACAGAATCCCCGGTTTATAAGGGCGCTTTCAATTTAGACGTTTCGTGTCGCACCGCTGCAGTGCGGTGCGTTTGTCGTACTGCATACGGACGTTCGTTTTAGTGGTGGGCGATACAAACCGTATATAGTTACGAAATCTGTATATCGGTACAATATCTAAAAACCGGTTACTGGCACGTTCGAAAACTATGTATTACAAAATCTATATATTGACGTACCGCTCGCTCCGCATCTCTGACTAGTTTAAATAGTATCCGATCCGATATCGCATCGGTACAAAAACTATATTTAATTTATATTCGATGAAAATTGGTATTGTAGATTTGTAAATCTCGATTTTCTTCGAATATCGTCGCATCCAAAAAACAGGGTATCGGATAAGGTATTCAAATATAAAGGGCTGTACGCGTACCTACGCACAATATATAGATATTGAAATATATAGTTTTGAAATCAGATATTGAAACTCGAAATCAGATTCAGATACGATTCTCAAAAAAAGCGATACGACCCAGGCCTAGTTCGTTTGTTTTCATACAAAGCGCGAGGTGCGCCAACAGTGCGGCGTCGGTACCGCGAACGCTCGACAACAGGACGGGAACGTCACAAATTCCATGTGGTTATTTCGCTGTTGAATAGTGCGGAGAAAAACTTTTTAATAAAAAGGTGTTTTTGGTTGCTTCTTCGTTATTTGACACCGACTTCCGAAATTAAAGTTATTTTGTACTTTGTGGTGTTTTTTTTTGGAAGTCGTTTTTTTTTATTTTTCAGTTTTTAGTGGTACCCCCCACACCTAACAACACCACTGGAAAGTCACAGGAAAACAAAAATACGTAATTTCGTATACATGGGTGATTTTTCCGTATATTTTTTCCAGATATTTGGATTTAAAAACCAAACCACTGAACCGATTTTGATAAAATTTTCATGGGACCATTTGGAAAGTATACCCTTTCCTTTCCTTTTTAAGATTTTTTTAAATCGGTTGGCACGACGGAGATATGCGCAAACAAACATAACAAAAAATAATGATAAGAAAACTTTTAAAAAAAGCTTATATTTAAGTGCCCCAAAAAGATCAAAATAAAATTTTAAATCACATTAACCACATTCATTTATAACTTAACAGAATTGAAATTAATTATAAAAGCTTGTCGCGATAATTTCAATTTGTAATTAAAATTTTATAATTAGGCACCTACTAAACTTGTAAGCAATTCATAATGTTTGTGATTAAATAAAAGTGCCGTGAATGCTTAAAATGTGGAACTTTAACCTTGAATAACTTTTTTGCACACGGGATTTTTTTTTTTTTTTTATTATTGATAGGCACGCGCTTGACCACTATCTCACCTGATGGTAAGCGACGATGTGGTCGAAGATGGAGCACGCTTGCCTAGAAGTAACCTATTCACTCTTGACTTAAAGACTCCCAGGTTGTAGCTATCAGGAAACACAGACTCCGGCAGGGAATTCCACTCCTTAGCGGTACGCACAATGAATGTATTCCCAAAACGCTTTGTGCGTGTGGGTGGGATGTCCACCATGTACCGGTGGCGCATCGCCGTACGTCTTGTGGTCCGATGGTGGAACGGGCTAGGCGGAATCAAACTATGCAATTCCGTTACACACTCTCCAAAATGCAACCGATAGAAAACCGACAGGCTAGCAACTCGGCGTCGATGCTCGAGACTTTGGAGCTTCGACTCGACGAGCCTATCATTGCCGATGATCCTCTTGGCTCGTTTCTCTATTGACTCAAGGGCATCAAGCTGGTATCTGGCTGATCCGTCCCAATGATGCGAGCAGTACTCCATACACGATCGAACTTGCGCTTGATAAAGTTTGAGCAGCTGTTCCGGCGTGAAGTACCGTCGCACCTTTGCTAGAAATCCCAACTTTTTGGCAGCCACTTGAGCCTTTGCTTCTATAAATGTGCCAAAATTGAGGGTAGATGTCAACGTAACACCAAGAAGGTCAAGTTGGTCGGTTATCGGCACGGTTACACCTCGGAAAGATGGAGCTGGGTGGAATTGGCTCCTTTTAGCGGAAAAAAGACACGCCTGGGTCTTAGCAGCATTGATCGGGTTTGAAATTTATTGCAGTACCTAGTTGATCTGTCAGAATGTTTCTTAATTTAAATTTCATCTGACTGAATATGTAGAGATTTCTTCTAGGCATCGCGACAAGCTTTTATTATAATTTCAATTCTGTAAAGTCATAAATGAATGTGGTTAATGTGACTAAAAATTTTATTTTGATCTTTTTAGGGCACTTAAATAAAAGCTTTTTTTAAAAGTTCTTTTATCATTATTTTATTATATATTTTTTAGTTTCAATCGATAGTTATCGATCAATACGAGAGTCCATCTATAAAACGGAGAGTCCTTCAACAGAAAAACTTAAGGAACGGGGAAAACTATTACCCCTGGATGTGGCATCTATTTCATGGTGGGTCTACCAACTGCCTATCATAAACGAATGCGTATACAAAATTTCAAGTCCCAGCAATTGAATATTGAGGAGTTCCATAGTTCAAAGACAACCCTGGACGTGGCATCTATTTCATGGTGGGCCTACCAACTGCCTAACATAAAAAATGCGTATTCAAAATTTCAAGTCCGAGCAGTTGAATATTGAGGAGTTCCATAGTTCGAAGACTACCCTGGATGTGGCATCCATTTCATGGTGAGCCTACCAACTGCCTGTCATAAACGAATGCGTACCTATACAAAATTTCGTGTCCCTGCTATTTACCGCTGAGGAGATCTCTCGTACGGAGCCGGTCCTGGCAGCAGCATCAGGTTACGTTTATGATTAACATGCATTGTCATCGGTTCTGAACCAGCATGCAAAATCTCAGCTCAATCGGAGACCGGGAAGTGGGTCAAATTAAACTTGCAAGATTTGTAAACATACATACAAGACAAGTTAAATAAAAGCTTTTTAAAAAGAAATGCAAACATCTGAATTGAAAACCTCCTCCTTTTTTAGAAGTCGGTTAACAAACATCCGAATTGAGAACTTCCTCCTTTTTTAGAAGTCGGTTAAAAAGACGTAAGAACTTTTCATCTTATGTGCATTTATTTATTTGCATAAAATGGATGATATAAATGTAGAAGAATTTATAAATGAAATTGAAATACGTCCTGCTATTATGGAACTCCAAAAACAACAAATACAGTAATCGCACGGAAACAAAAAATGCTTGGGAAGGTATCTGTGAAAAATTTATACAACGTGTAACAGAATAAACGCAATACCTCTTAAGAGGTCTTGTACTCATCATTATGAACAACTTTTACTATGGGACTAACCCCGAAATCGCAACAAAAAATCAGTTGTTCAGTACTTACATTTTGTCGAGTTATCCGCTCATAAATGTATGGGGCAGTCAATTTTTTTTGATTTCAGTGATGGTTGTTTATTCAATGTCTAGAGAATGTTTTTTTTCCTATAGTGGCCTATAGGAAAAAAAAACATTCTCTAGACATTCGTAATTAAAAATTGGCTTGGATCTTGTTTTAGTCTAGGGTAAAGATTATGGAAATCACCAAAATTATGTCATGTTAACGAAAACATAGGTGATGCTCTTTTACGGGGGCGTCGTTTTTGTTTCTCTTTGATGTTTTTTCAACAAGAGCACTAACAGTAATGTTTCTTCGTCAGAGTCCATGGCTTGATTGCTGTCAAATATAATAACATCACTAGCATATAAACGCACGGCAGTCAGATACGCTTTCAATATAGGTGTTTGGTGTCGGACGTCTAACGTACTGCAGCGGCACGGTAGCGGCTTATAACCTGCGGCAGCGGCACGAAAAACGTGCGGCAGAGCGGTGCGACACGTCGAAATTGAAAGCGCCCTAAGGCTGATGCCATATCCATTAGAAAAACAGTGTTCGCCTGGAGTGACTCGAGCACAGAATCCCCGGCTAATGAGGCTGATGCCTTTTTCATTAGAAAAACAGTGTTCGCCTGGTGTGACTAAAGCACAGAATCCCCGGCTAATGAGGCTGATGCCATGTCCATTATAAAAACAGTGTGCGCTTGGTGTGAGTCGAGCACAGAGAATTCCTGGCTTATGAGGCTGATACCTTGTCCATTAGGCCACAAGGGCTACTTGCTATATTGTAGGAATTTGCGAATCAATTCGTCTGCCTCGTGTGATTGTGTTCGGTTTTTACATGGAAAACCTTAATATTTTGTTATAATTAACCACGTAACATTTTTAAAACATGTTCATTTTATTATAATTACAGGTAAACACGGAAATGTACGATAGAAAAACACTTGATGGAATGGTTTTAAAAACGCTTTGGACGAAAGTTTATAAAGGTTACGATGCCAAATCAAAGGAACATGTAATTAGAGAATTAAGAAAATCTGGTGATTACGACAAGTTAATTAATCTTTTAGTGAAAATACAGAAAGTAAAAGTGGAACGTGTTTTAAACCTGTTATCAGAGATAATGATAATTTACATGCTATAAACATCGTTTTTAAATAAAATGTGACTTTTTTTTCATTAATAATTTCATTTCATTATATGTTCCTATTATCCTCATGCTATATATATTGAAACTATTTCTTACTTCTTTGGTTTCGTTTCGGAGCCAAACACGATCGCAATGTGAGGTTAGCATACCACGATACGCTACAGAACCAAAGCTTTCCTTTGTTTTTATGCGTTACATTCCGCATTTCGATAAAATTATGTGAAATGGGATATAGGTACCTATAAGAGTATCAAAAGTGTCCTCAGGATCAGCCATAGCGTTGGCGCGGGTATTTATGAGCGTAGCTTTAGTCTAAGTCTTGTAAGATGTCACACAATCAATTTCTTATAATTGGTCTTCCAAATAATTAAAACATTAACATCTTAGTAGAATTACGAGTAACAATGAATCAAACTAATCACGAAACATTAAACGATTACACAGAATATTAGCGATTCGTCGTATTCGTGGTGCACGGTTGCCGTTGACGGACGAGAATGTCCGTCTCAATAAGACCGACTTCACCAACCAATCGACGCTCCGCTAAACCAACCGCTGTCAGTCTTGTTCGGTAGTAATTCGATAGATGGCGCTAGTCGATACGCCGTCAACCAATCAACGATCCGCTGGACCGACCGCTGTCAGTCTTGTTCGGTAGTAATTTCATAGATGACGCTAGTCGATGCACCGTCATATGAATAAACTATGATTATGGTCGTTTCTACATTTAAAGTAAAAACACTTAGTCGGTAATTGATTGACATTATTTTTTGTTGGAATTTAGTCATGTACCCGTACTCGTTGTTGGTATGACAACTGAACAACGATCTATTGTAAACAAACAGTGACGAAATAAATAGCCGTAAACACCTACCGTCCACTATGGTTACAATTTTGTTTCAGTTGATAAACGCGTACTAGCTTTACCATGAATTATGTCTGCGCAATTACAATACCAAGTACTGGTTAGCTGTATATGTTAGACAACTGCATTTAATTTTCTGGTGAGGTATTTACGCAAGTAAATGCTTGGCGGAAATAAACTCTTTTTCTTTCTTTATTTCTTCTTCTTTATCTATTGCTATTTACGCAAATAATTGTAAGTTCTCATCCATCTATCGATTTGAATTTTATTAAACCAGCAATTTTTGTTTCTTTTTTGCCGAATAGCATCCTCTTTAGTGGATACAAACAAAAAGCATTAGTAGTTACAAAGCCTATGTGCCCCAAAGGGCTACAAATCACTATCTAACTACACTAACTCACATGATGAGGTTTTGTAATGAATGTGTCCTATGCTGGCTCAGTGTGATGGAAACATAATGTAAGGCCGATATTGTGTTTTGGACGCGGTTATTCCGGTCCGTTGATGCAGTGCAAGCTGCTGTCAAAAACACGTTTCTGTAGCATTACGATAATATTAATTTTAGAATGCATCTTTACAAAAAATTAAAAATGAATTGTAGTAAGTAGGAGTATCATCTGTTCCTGGATGAAGATTGTAAATGATGTGGTTATATTACTTATTTTTAGTTTATTTTAGGTAAACAGAAGTAACTTTTTGATTTGGAGCTTTTCTCCCTTTTAAACATACGCATCTTTAATGTTTTTTATTCATGGCATTTATTTGGATGCTGTACATTTCAGTGATCCCTGCAATGTATCCCAACCAAGCGTAGTATATTAAGTAGGCAGTCTATCTGAAATTAATCGCTCCCTGACACTAGGCAAACTACCTCTCACAGAGAAAAGCAGTGAGCACGCTGCATGCGCACTACCTAGACATGAAACTCATCGTAATTCTGTTTAATCCGGCACTGGAATAGGACGCGTACATAACTAGGACATTGGGTTTAGGATTCTGTAGCCAAATGGATGCTATCACTGCACCAACCATTGTGAAACTGTATTTAGCGCGTCGAAACAACCCGCCGTCGTTGTGCCATCATAAACCGCAACCATGAGAGGTCAATCTGCCTCACAGGGCCGTAAACAGTTGAAACTGTTTAAAGTTTTCTTACGTCAAATTAAAAATGTGTTTGAAATTTCTTATCTCCCTGTTTCAGCGCAATTTATGGAAATTTTGTAATAACAAACTCAGGACCGACGAATGAAATGCGTTAAAAATACACTTCCAAAATTAGAGACAAAACAATACCATAATCTACGCGGAAAATATACAAACAATATTATTATAGGTAAAAACTGTGGCTCGGTAAAAACACGCTTCCAGTGGATGTGGGGAGTCCACAAGACGAGTGGGCTCAAGTGCCGCCAGTTGCAACGCCCCACTCTGAATAAATACGGATATGTTTGCCGCCAAAACGTTCACGTAATAAATAATATATCAAAAACATAAAAGCTTTTAAAAACGAATCGTGGCGGGCAACCTGGCCCTTATAAGTAGACAGAGTTCTAGAAGTCTCTACCTAGGTTAAACAAGGCACATGCAAACGAGGGTTTAATTTAATGAGACAGTTTATATTATTTTTAATTTTAAGTATAATTTTTTAGTTGGACCAATATCAGTGAAGAAAACCGGTAACATTAATAAAACGCGAAATTAGAATGATTATTTAAAACTCAAAACATTGTTCCAAATTAGATACCTATGCCTTTTCATGGGGATTGGACCTTGGACAAATAGTACACAAGAGACACAAGACACAAGAGACATAAGACACAAGAGACACAAGGGAACTTTTCAACATTAAATAGGAAATGTATGGTAATTGAGGTACTGTCGGGTTAAAGACAAACCCAAAATAAGATATCTACGTAACCATGGTCAGACTAGGACGAGGTGTACTCGACTGAACTTGGACTACGAAGTCATACAACGGAGCTCCGGAACTTAAAAGGCAAACAGCACGAATCGGGTAGATCGAGGCCAGAAAATCGGACACCAGTCTTCAGCTATAAGGAGTATAGTGTCACCCTATTATTGGGTTGTGGAGGGCCTTTTTGCTATACGCCCTGTTGCGCCTTATAAGATACTGTTACTCAGCTCAGACATACTAAGACCGGGTTAGACTGGATGCCGAACCCAACATTGTTAGGAAAAGACTAGGCAGCTTGTTTGTGCTCACTTTTTATTTTCTTTAAAATAAGAAACTTCACAAAAAACACTTGACTGTGAAACAAAACACTAAAAAACTGCAAATAACTTAAATCAAAACACAGGATTTGGTTAGATTTGTAACTTCTGTGGCATTCAAGAATTCGTTCCAGGATTTTTTAAACTACTTTTTCTTATTAAGAAACAATTGAATTTGTTAGGGATTTATTTTATAGACAAAGATTTTTTCATAATAAATCGAGAAATTATCTATTATATAAAAATGAACCGCCGAAATGTATGTACGCGCAAGTCAACGACGTCGGATAACAATGACTAGATTACCTTCATCGGCAAAGTTGTTACGCACTTTTGACGCTTTATTAATTACTAGCACTTCGCCCGCGACTTCGTCCGCGCGGATTTAGTAGGTACTCCACAAACTTCTATGCCCCCTATACCCCCTTATAAAGGTTAGTTTTGGAAAATTAAGCACAACGATTTTCATTAATTTACATTTATTACTTAGCCATTTCTACTTATTATATGGTCTCAGGTTCAGCGCAACTGTTCACCCCGTTCACCCCGTCAGGAGTTGATTATGCAAAAATTGTTAGGTACATCTGTTTCAATAATCCCATTTTTAGTTTGTTCATAGCATCCCGACGTAAATTAAAGCAAGCAATAATGTCCTCCCCTAAAAACTTAATCACCCCTGCTTCACCCCTTATTATGTAGGTATGTAGTTTATTTGCGAAAGATCCAAACATTTGTTATTCTTATTGTTTTAACGAAATCATTTTCAACTTCATCGGACCAAGCATTGTTATGATTCTTCCCAGTTCGCTCAAGCCGCGACATTTTTCTTACTCCGAGCATGTTTATTACCGTCGTAACTTTTGAACGAAAGGTCCGATTTGAATAATTTAAAGTGTAATTTACACGGAAATAATCAACCTTAATTATAAAACCATTTAAATGGATAAGGATTGATATCATGATACCGAAATCACCATTTTTTCAAATCACCAAGGATTTGCTTGAATAATTTGAACAAAAAGCAGTCATGGTGACTTAACCATAATAGTTAGACATATGCTATCGCAGACTTTTTTGTAGACATTGATGACTTCTATAAAACTGTAGTACATTACTTTGCTCTATTGTCAATAGATTCCGCAACGTACGCGATATAAGGATTTTTTCTCACACCTTGGGTTACATTATCGAAGTTTTCATACGGATCCCTAACTTTTTTGAAAATATTCGATAGCCTATGTCCATCATCGATAATGTACAATTCTACTGGTGAAAGAATTTTACAAATCGGTCCAGTAGTTTCGGAGCCTATTCATTTCAAACAAACAAACAAACAAACAAATCTTTCCTCTTTATAATATTATTATTATTATTATTATTATTAAGTATAGATAACTCAAACTGAGGAAAGCTCTTTCGAGAATTTCTTCCTCAAGTGCAGAACTATATAATTATTACTATAGGTACTTAATTTAATTTTTGTTTTTCTCTTTTATTTCATTTACGATTTCCGTCTGCAAGACCAAGTCTCAACTAAACTGCACGGGACTCTATCCGTAGTGAACACAGATCTTCGTACCGAAAGTTAGGCAGTTGTTCGTACAACGAAAGTCATAGCGGCAACGTATATTTTATTTATATAGGATAGGGGGTAAAATCTCCATTATGGACCGTTGATTTGGAAGTCCATATTTTTTTTTGTAAATAGTACTCATAATTAAAAAGCTTTTACAAATTTGCACGGTTTACGAGATATAATTTTCTAAAGTTTTCATAAAAATTGGAAAATAGCACGCCATGGCTCAGCTTTGTATTACAAACAGACGGTTTGTAGCTTCATTTTGTTTTTTTACGTAGAGTACATATCTTGTAGAATATTATAACAAAGTTTCTTAACGCGAAACCTCATAGCTTTCGAGAAAAAAAAACCAAAAGTTTCAATAATTTCTGATATATTTAAAATAATTTGGTTTCTTCTAAAAGTATTGTAGTTTTTAACTTTATTTAAACTTTATACATACAGTCGAACATAAAACCTCCATTTTGAATTCGGTTAAAAAGAGACAAGAACGTCGCCGTCGGCATGAATGATACTACGTGATTCGCTGAGGACGACTACCATTTGGATTCACTTATAAAAGTAAGTTATTAATATTCACGGTCAATACAATCATAATGAGCATATTCAAATACAGTTTCATTCTTTTTACATTAATTTCAGAGCAGTCCTGTATTGTAGAACAGAAAATTGCCCTCGTTTATCTCTCGAAAGGAAACGGTGGGCCAGGAAGTAGTTCAAAATCTTATTATGGCCTACAAGGGGACCCTTAATTTTCCATCCGACAAAACTTAAGCGAGTGGGCCCCGCTCAATTTTCAAAGACAAGCATTACTCGAATTTCTATTATACGAGTAGTGGATGAGCGTTTGTTAAAAATAAACTGTAGTTCGAGAGCCACTCGAACCCAATCAGATTGGTTTGCGCCTTGATTCAGGTCCTGCCTATAATCCTCATTCTAGAATTATGCTCCAGAATCTCGATTAAAAAATCTTTCACAGATCTGAGGCCACAAACTGCATCAGACTGCTTGAAAAGGAACTTGTTTGGAACTTTTTAGTCGTTTGTAGCGGTTGGGTTTTTTGACAAAGTATTTTTTTAATTTCCTAAATTTTAGATAGTTACATGTTTTTTTTCATTTGCGAATGCCATTTTGACAATTTATATGGCCTATGTCACTACCGCATTTCTGATGATTTCACCGACATCTCATAATTATGTCAAAATCCGTCCAGCCGTTTGGGCTGTAGAGCGCGCCAAAGAAATGGACGTACATACAAACATACATACATACGCTCGAAAAACATTACCCTGCTTCTGACGCAGTCGGGTAAAAACTGATACTATAAATTCCCCTCACTAATTTCCTGAAAAAAGATTTGTTACTGTGGCGGTAACTTGACAACCAGTGTAGTCTTTACAAATTCACCTATGTACAAGAAGAATGGTCGTTTCTGACCCAGAGTTCGACAGAAATAAGACCTTTCTTTTAAGTATGGGAAAACATCAAATGATTCCTTTCGCTCCGCCCAGAGAGAAAGCGAGTATCAGACTGTTATCGAATTAAGCCCACCCGTGTTCCTCCAAATGCCATTTGCCTTCCAGGGCCGCGGTGACAATTTCGAACAAATTCCGCAACCCTGGCGCCCGACTACTATGCTGACATCTCATCGAGACGCGCGTGGAACACAACGCGCCCTCGGCGACGACCCGAGCCTGATTCTGATCGGACGGCGAGCCACCCAACGCTCGCCGTCTGTGGCCGGGAATCGCCTTGCAAATAATTGAGACCAATCATAGTTTTATGGTCATCTGAAGCAGACCACGAATATTTTTTTGACGCATCGATGGCTAACTCATAAATACGTGATCTTGAAATATTCGGACTTCAGACGAAACATAATAATATATGAAAGTAATTTTTATTTTTTTCTTACAAGTATAGCGGCCGTGTTTGAGCTCATTTGTTCCGTATGGTGTCGGACGTAAAAGTATAGCACCATTCCATCACTTTTCGTGGGTGTCGTTAGAGGCGACTAAGGGACTCACCAGAGAATGGGCAGCAGCATTCTGTGTAAGTACATTGGTACAGCTACACTGCCATCGCCAACCCGCCTGCCAAGCATGGATTATGGCAAACCCCCCATGTGGGGGAGGCCTATGTCCAACAGTGGACTATGATGATGATGGTATTGTCCCGATGAGTATTATGCATAGTTGATAACATGGAGCTGATGATGAAGAGCAGAAAGTTAGAAAGCGGTCAAACGTATTCGTCGTCATTTATGACCCGGAGTCCAACAGAATTGAGACGTATCGTATTTTTGATTGTCAATTTATTGAAGTGCAGTAAGAATATGTATTTTTTTATATCTATGGCTAAGGCAGAGATATTATCAGCTGTCGCCCGCGTGAATGACGAAAATTGTCTCAAGGAAAAGCTTTAAGGTAAAAAATATGCTATGCGTCACGCAGCACCTAGTTGTCTGGCATTTTGCTGAACTACACCTATTTAGGTGGGTCTACATTAGTGACATTTCGCCGAACCGAACACCGTGACCGTGACAAAGTCGGGTATCTGTATCGATAGTGTGGACGGGATTTGTTACGCGTACAAATACTTATCCGTCTCATACTCCCACACAAAATATTTCAATCAAAAAGATTGAAATATACGCCTGAATATTGTACGTACTGCCAGTCACAAATGTGGACGGTGTTTTTTTTGCCACGGTCAAATGACACGGATCACGGGCCGATCCACCCAAATCTTCTTCAAAGGACGTCCGGTACTGTCTCGGTGTGCGGGAGACGTCTACAATGCCATTTTTGTCACGCGTACAAGCCCGCGTGTCATCGCGCTCGACCTACACGGGTTTGATGGATTGGGCAACTGCACATCGTGACAGGAAAACACCTAGATTTTACTTATCGCTTGCTTCGATATTCTAAAGAGATATTGTAATGGAGAATATGAATCACCTGTTGCCAAAAATCTCAATGTCACTGCAAGCTTTTCTTGTGCCGAAATTGACATCCTAAATTGAGTGTCATGTTTTGAACCAATCAAATTTAGCAAAATATCAAAGTCTATGGCAACATCTGCACATTTTTTTTTGTATTTTCCACTTATTTCTTGAAATCCAATATCTCTTTGTAAAAAAATTCCACCATAAATATTTCTGTTTCTGAAAAGTTCAGTTTCCCACCATCTTCTTTTCTTACCGACCAACTTCCCCCGTCTCAAGTGATCACCGACCGAAAGACAGTAAGCGAAATACTGAAAAAAAACACCACCCCCGCCCATGGATATGGTCTCAGTAGCTAAAACGACGGCGGCGATCGCCTCGCTTACGGATCACGTACTGTCCGTCTTGAACGACTGTTCAAGGGAATACGGGTGATTCCTTGTTAAAAATATATGTAATTCTATTTAGTCCGTTTTTAAAAAATTACGTGTCGAATATTTTTCGTTAATCTAATTGAGATTAACGAAAAATATTGTATATACGTTAATTGTGCAATATATTTATTTCCTAAACATTGCTACAGTAAGTACTTCAAAATAAAGATTGTAACAGTAAGTCACACAGTACCAATTTTAAAAGCAGCTTTATTTTTCGTTGTTCATGCCTTAGCATAAATATTTTTTCAACACATTTGCTCAAAAAATGCATTTGCTGTAACATTGTTCGAAAGTTAAAAATTACGCACCACACAACGGAACGTGTGTTAAAATAGGTACTCTCACCTAAGTACATACATTACTGCATACTCCGTTGTATAGCGCCGTGCGTATCCTTTACGGTTTTTTTTTTATTTTCATAAAGAATATTTAAGAATTTTCCACCAAGAAGTTTCCCAATCCTAGAATAAATAAGAGGAATGATCGAACCTCCTTGGAAGCGCTTTTGCTCAATACGTTTGTCTCACTTGAATACTAAAGAGAAAATGAGAGATGAATAAGAAAACTAAATAAATGAAAGATATAGTTCTAATTTTCACCACGCGATTGTGGCGCCGTTTGCAAATTCGCGTAATTTTTTCGAGAGAGTCACCGTGATAAAGTTGATATAAAATAAATTTCCTGACTCTACATTATGTGAAAATATACCTACTTTCAGCTTGAATAAATTGCATCCTCATTAAATATTGTATGAAAACTAGTAGTGTATGAAAAGCTTATACTCTTTAATTTACGGATTAGCGCGGAAATCTGTTAAATTCACAGGTCAGCGCTGTAATGCATCCCCACCAACCGTGTCTCCACGTTGTCGTCGTGGTGGGGCTTGCGTGTCTCAATGATCTTGGGGGCTTTGCCGGTAGAGCCACTCATGCCGGAAGGTCCCAAGTGAGAGACCAGACCAAGAGAGACACAAGAGGGGCACACCGTTCGGAGACTTGAGCAGTGTTCGGGTCCTCGGACGGTGTGCGTCTCATTGGCTTGCTCGCTGCTCTCTGGTACGCGTCTGATCATCAGACGTGACTGTGAGGGCAGCGAGCAAGCACTGAGAGAGAGGGGGAGAGGAGGGGAGATAGGGACCGCACCCTCAAAAAGGAAATTATGGACAGTTCTGCTAAACAGAATCTACCCCAGGGCGGTACGGACTGCACAGCGGTCCGAGAATCCGCCACGCCTCGTGCGTCAAGCCCCTCGTATTCTGGGGGGGGCAACAGGGCTGTCCGCAATCCGCTTGCCAAGGGCAACAGTGGCCGAGGAGGCCCCCGATTCGAAACGTCCTTTGAGGAACTAATCGGGTTCAATTTTAGCTCACCCGACAAAGTGTCGGTCGGGCAGAGCGCGGGAAGTGGCGCTCTATATTGGGAGGAGGGCTCGCTTGAGTGTCGCACGGGTGAAGAGTCGGAGTCCGAGTTGGACTCCGACGACCTAGCGACCTTAAGCTCGGCGAGCTCTGAACCCGTGAGAGCGGGGGCTGCTGCGGAGGACTCTAGGTCCTTCCGCAAGCGGCCCAGATCAGAGGAGGACCGGGAGTCGTCCGGCACCGAAGAGGTGGCCTCGGCCCGTAAAATCTCCACCAGCAGGCGGGGTACGGGCCGAGAGGGAGGCAAGGGCAGAGTCCTTGCCTCCAAGGATGTTGGACGACCCCCCGAAGATGGCGGTCGTGGGGCTCCTGGTTCGGAGTCCTCCGGCGGTGAGCCGGATGACTCCGGACAGGAGCGGGTTCGGAGGGCTGGGTTTCCGGAGGTGGTGGAGGCCGCGCTTCGCGATGTGGCCTTGAAGAGGAAACTCTCCTCTAAAAACAAGGCCATAAGTGCGGCGCTGGCCTCCATCCTGGCGGCAGCGGAGGCTAACCGAGGTGGGCCTCCGGTGGACGAGATGTCCAACCTGCGGGCGGAGGTCGCCCGCTTGGCTGCCGCCACCGAGCGTCTCCAGAGGGAGAACGCTGGGCTCCGAGCAGACCTGGCCAGGCTCCAGGGAGCGGGCCCACAGGGGGCGCCTAAAGGGGGGCGCAAGAAGGACAGCCAGCCCGTGCCGCAGGAGGGCCAGGTGCTGGACCTTGTGCGGCAGGAGATGGCTGCCTTCCAGGCGCGGTTTTCCGTCCTGGAGGGCATCGTCTTGCGCCCCCCGTTAGCGGCGAGTGGGAAGGCTCCAGCCCAAAAAAAGGCGGCGTCGTACGCGGCCGCCGTGGCTGCCACACCGGGGTCGTCCGGCCAGGACAAAGGGTCCGGGCCGGCACCCGCGAAGCCGGTGTCGGGAAAACCGGACCCGGCCCCGGGAAGGAAGAGGAAGGGTGGGGTTGCTGCGCGGACGGCGAAGGCTCCTGCGCCGTCTGAGCAGCAGCTCCCCCCGGCTTCCTCGCCTTCAGCTCCTCCCCCGGCTCAAGCCGAATGGCAAGTTGCCGGGGAGAAGAAGAAGGCGGGAAAGGCAGCCAGGGCGGCAAAGAGGCGGGAAAGAAGGCGGCGGCAGCGAGCGCGAGGCGTCGCGGCTGCGCTCCGCGCCCCGAAGACCGCGGCTGTAGTCTTAACGCTGCAGCCGGACGCGGTGAAGAGGGGCGTGACGTATGCCAATACGCTCACCAAGGCCAAGGAGGCCATCAACCTCGGTGAGCTTGGCATCGTCGGGGGTCTCCGGCTCAGGGTCACCATGACCGGGGCCAGGATGCTCGAGATCCCTGGAGCAGGCAGCGGTCCGGCCGCGGACGCTCTAGCCGAAAGGCTTAGGGCGTCCTTGGGCGCGGATGACGTCCGAGTGTCCAGGCCCACGAAGTGCATAGATATGCGCATCTTGGGCCTGGACGACTCCGTCACGGAGGAGGAGGTGTTGGCCGCCGTCGCCAGGACGGGGGGGTGCTCTGCAGAGGAGGTGAAGGCGGGCACCATCCGTCCTGACAACACGGGCATGCGAACCGTAGTGGTGAGCTGCCCCGTGTCGGCGGCCAAGAAAGTCTCGGAGGGCCGAAGGCTTTTGGTGGGCTGGGTCTCCGCGCAGGTAAAACTGCTGGAGCCCAGACCTCTGAGGTGCTTCCGTTGCCAAGTTGGCAACCACGTGGGAGTACGCTGCACCTCGGAGGTGGACCGCAGTGACCACTGCTTCCGCTGTGGTCAGCCCGGTCACAGGGCCGGCTCGTGCGACGCCGCGCCGCACTGCTTCGCATGTGCGGCAGCTGGCAAGCCGGCCGATCACTGGGCTGGGGGCAAAGCCTGCGGTCCACCCGCCAGGGCCGGGTCGAGGAGAAAACCCTCCTCCACCGCCGCCGCCGCCGCCGTCGCTTCCGCCGCAGCCGCCGCCACCGTCGCCGCCGCTGCCACTGCTCGGGAGGGGGCCGAAATGGAGTGCCAGTAATGGCCCCATTTCGCCTCCTCCAGACGTACGTCGGTCGCTGCGCCTCTCAGGAACTGACGCTCCTGGGCAAGGCGCAGTGACTGACGCCTGCGGACAGCGAGCAATGGGTAGCTCGCTGTCCGATCAGGTCAGGCCAGAGTCGACGGCGCGTTCACTCCAAACGCGCCGTCAGCAACGAGCAGTCAGCGACGGAGACGGGGCCCGCCAGGGCCAGAGCCTGCCAGGGTTGCGGAATTGTTCGAAAGAGTTACCGCGGCCCTGGGAAGAAAGGCACTAGGAGGACTAAGGGTGGGTTTTAGTCAGTAAAAGTCTGACACTCCCTGCCGCTCCACCCAGAGCGGGAGGGGTCATTTGATGATTTCCCATCCTATAAAAAAAAAAAAAAAAAAAAAAAAAAGCGCTGTAATGCATTTAGCTTAAGTCCTGACTATTTATCACCGTGCGGTGGGACTGTACTAATTTGTCTCACATACATATATGCACGAATCAGTGGGCACCTAATTTGAGCACTACGTTATGAATGACAGAGTAACTCATCAACGCCGAGCTCGCTCACATCTGTTAATAGGGAAAACGTAGCAGTAGGGTAGGGAGCGATGCAAATTGTTTAATGTACCTACTAGGTCATATTTTTACCCAGATGAAATTTGCACCATATTGTAGTATGGAAGAAAGAAAAAGAAAGAAAGAAAAAGAGTTTATTTGCGCCAAGCATGACGCACACCATAAAAATAAATGGATATATATATAAAAGTAAAACGGGGGCTGGATATGCCTTATGCGAAGTCTAAATGGTGCATTTTAGTGTGGCATCATAATTTCCATAACGTTGCAGTCAGAGTTGCAAGATCAATCGTCATAAAACGGTTTACTAAAACGATTAGCAATTGTGACAAAACCTAGTAATAAATTATTTTTCAACACATTTGCTCAAAAAATGCATTTACGAAGCCTGTATACATTGTTCGAAAGTTAAAAATTATGCACCACACAATGGAGCGTGCGGCAAAGTAGGTACTCTCACCTAAGTACATATTTTACCGCAAACTCCGTTGTATAGCGCCGTGCGTATTCTTTACGGTTTTTTTTTATTTCCATAAAAATTCATAAGAATTCCACCAAGGAGTTTCACATCACGAGAATAAATAAGCTGAATGATCGAACATCCTTGGAAGCGCTTTTGCTATATACGTTTGTCTCATTTTAATATTATAGAGAAAACGAGAGAAGATAAATAAAAAAATAAAGTATGTGGTTCTAATTTTCACCACGCGCATGTGGCGCCCTTTGCAAATTCGCGCCATTTTCATAATAATATTAGAAACGTCAAAGATTGTTGCGACTTTCCCACTGATTTCCAGAGACAAAAAGTTTGTTTTATTACTTATTGTAATGTTTTCTCGCAAATGTGTCGAAAAACGTTGTATGACACACGTGCGGATTTGGTTTTTACAAACTCGTGACTATGGTAAGCCCTCGACTTCGTCTCGTGCTTACATTCGTCTACTCGTTTGTAAAAACCAACTTACCGCACTAATATCATAAATAACTATAACATGTTTAAAAAACTGAAAGAAAAGAAACACTGTGTTCAGTATGAAACTTTTTTTTCAGTATTTTAACCATAACCATTTTTTAGAGTGCTTTTTTAAATTCCTTTTTCGAAAAGATGAATTCCAAACAAGTCGCTTTTCAAACAGTCTGATGCAGTTCAATCACAGATCTGAGGCCACAAACTGTTTCAGACTGCTTGAAAAGCGACTTGTTTGGAACTTTTTAGTCGTTTTTAGCGGTCGGATTTTCTGACAAAGTTTTTTTTTATGTTTATCTAAGAAGATCAACGTATAGGTAATTTCATTTATTCGTGTTCATTTTGCTGATTTCATTTAAATCTTTACGAAAAGTAAGTACGGACTTTTCTCTTAACAGCACTAGTATAATAATACCTAATCTGGCACCGGCAATCTGTCACCCAGGCATAAATTAATTTATCACTGTAAATTCCTACTTTCTCCTGACGCTAATATTAAAAGTATGTTATGATCAAAATTCTTAACATCAGAAACTTAAACATGCCAACATAGATATTTTATTGTGTGTACACAACACATCGGGTTATTATGTTATGATCAAATTTAATAGCTTGTTCCAGGCCCCCAGGTGTTTATACAAGCCTTTTTCTCGTTGGTAACGCAGAAGCACAAGGTACTTACGAGTAAATATGTCAACATAGATAATATTTTACTGTGCGTTGTGTATCGGGTTGTTCCTAGTAAAAAACTACTCGCGCCACCAGTGACGAACGTGTCAATAAATAGAAAGCTTAATATTTTATTAAGCTCTCTATTTATTGATACGTTCGTCTCCACTGGCGGCGCCTGCGGTTGGCGCTGCTCTTCAGAAGCCGATATACCGATTTATTGATTAGTTATACCTTGCCACAAAAAAATACCTCAGCCGCATGCGGGTATTTCAGAATTCCATAAATGGTCGTTTTCAAGCAGTCGCTCGCATAATGAATGCATTTTCGTGTGGCTGCGTTGCGTTGTTCCACCTGCTTTAACCGGTAATGCGGACACAAGATGATATACCAACACCGTTAACTTTACCTGGCGACGTTTAATGGACGCTCTCTTCGGTTGAATGAGCAATTTGCTAAATAGGATGTAGAGTAGAGTTTACCTGGCACATCGTGGGGTTATGGGAGATTCGATGACAGGAGGAGGACCGTGAGGTGCAGACCGCGTATGGAAAAACGTAGTGTGGGTCCCTCTGCGGCACGATGTATCGATGATTTGAAGATTGTAGGCAGTGGATGGTTGTGGACTGCTCACCGGGATGATTTGCGCTTTTTGGACGTCAATTGGCTGATATGATGGTTTGTCTTATCTTCTACTGTTATGTTAGCCAGATCTATTCCTCTGCACGCATCCGATCCCAAAAAATAAAGCAAACTTTAAAATAAAAAACTGTATTTTTGTTCCTAATAATTTTATTTAGTATTATAATAATTATTTTTGAAATTCTCAATATTTTCGCGACAACTTTGGATTTTTCAGTATTTTTAAGTTATTATTATGAACTTTTAATAAAATCTCTTTGGCTAGAGATTTTATTACAAGTTCACACATACTATAATGCGAAAATACATTTTCCCCAACCTAATATACTGTGTCCCTATGTTTTTCCTTTTTCATTAATAGTTGTTAATTTTGTACACTAGGCCTCAGGTTGCGGATTTTGTTCGAAAGAGTTACCGCGGCGCTGGAACGCAAAAGGCACTAGGAGGAGCATGGACGGGTTTTAGACAGTAAGACTCTGACAATCCCTCCCGCTCTACCCAGAGTCCAAGGGGTCATTTGATGATTTTCCATCCTTAAAAAAAAAAGCCATTGAATACAGCGGCCAACAAAGACAATTTTGAGCATTTATTGAGGGATCTAGTGCTCATACAAATAACGTATCAATAAAAAGGAAAATATAGGGAAATACAAGTAGTTAACATTTATTATTCTGTAAAAATCATTGCTATTATGGTCATTAACCGGAAAGAAAACAGGCGAGAGCGTTTCTATGGAGATAAGACCACCCGTATTTCCTCTTAATAACAAAACTAGCCTTTGCCTGCGACTTCGTACGCGCATATCCCTTCCTTTTTGTTGTTTTGTTTTTTCTCGTTCCCTTAAAAATATTTACTGCGCAATTCTCTGAACTTTTCTTTCCCTAAGAACCTTCTACAAATCATAAGATAACTTAAAAGAAGTACATGAATGGAATTAGTAAAGTCGTTCGTGTCCCAAGGAAACAGGGATTAATTTTTATATAATATATATGTCAGAACAATGGATGAGTTCCTCCGAGCGGTGAGTAAGGTCGGTGTCAGGATTTTGGAGTCCCCATTTTATTGGGATAAACAAGACAGTATATCAATTACAGAGTCTAATTACACTTTAAAAAAACACACACACAATATAAACAATAAGTAATATAAATACAGTTACTCGAACAGACCTTTAAGGTCACAGTTCGTACAGAGGCCTAAGCCACCCAAGTACAAAGTGTATCAGCAAGCCAATACAGCTATGTAAATGTACAGCAGTGCTGTACCAGGTAAACCGACAGTTTTGTCGGGAGCTCTATAATGAGTGGAATCCAAGATAACACTAAAGTAAAAGGTCCCCCGTACACAGAGTGCACGCTCTTTTATAATACCATGTTCTCCCTCCACAACAACTGTGTCCAATGCCGCACGGAAGTGCTTCACGTGTTTACTTGATACGAATCACTACAATTAGCATTACCTATAATTGCAAATTAATCAAATTGTGCAATAATAATTATCGTAAATAAACAATAGTGGTTTAACAAAGTAAATCGTTTGAAATCAAAATAACATGTCATCATTTGTATTTTAGAATACAAACGATTACTGTTATGGAAATAATTTCCAAAACTCAATTCTAGTGTACTACGAATACTCAATAAATTATG
Organism: Melanchra persicariae; assembly: GCA_947386135.1. NCBI lineage: Eukaryota > Metazoa > Arthropoda > Insecta > Lepidoptera > Noctuidae > Melanchra > Melanchra persicariae. The sequence continues at coordinate 21,514,534 of OX376643.1, read as the reverse complement.
TTATGATTTATCAGACAGTTATTGATATTAAAATCACTTGAATTAAATAACACAAACAAAACAATTCAGTTTGCATTATATAACACATTTTGACAACTACCCATAGTTGTACTTGATAACCGTCTTCGGCATAAATAAGACAACAATACCAAAGACAATGCTAGTTAAGTGGTAAAAAAACGACACGGCTTAATTAAAGAAACGCTTTAAGGATGAATTTTCTCACGCCTCTTTTTGCTCTCAATTTGGCTGAAAGACTGTGGGAACCATAAAAGAGCAATAAAAACATCGATTTTGCATAAGAATCCCGCAGATGCGGTTGTCGATCGAGCGACCGCCGGGGACTACAAGAAGCCGAGGACTGCGCGCGATGCGAGCGCCGATTAAGCTCTTCTTATATCGAATTATTTTTATTGTACGAGTATGATGTGTTTGTTTGAGATTCAGATATTAAATCATCAATCATCATCTTCCTGCCCTAATCTCATGTTACTTGGGGTTGGCGCAACACGTTTTTTTCTTCCATTATGTCCTGTCAGCCGTCACGCTATCACTAAGTCCTTTTTCTTTCATATCACTCCTCACACAATCAATCTATATTTTATTTGGCCTCCCTCTTCCTCTCCACCCATACACATTTATATAATTCATAACTCTCTATACGTAAGATATAAATAATCAATGCATCGCATTGTTAACACTGATTTAAAAATTACAAATCTTCAAAATGTCGAGCGATAGTGAAACATCCGAACAGAGAGACAAAACGAAATGTATGAGTGTTCCGTTTTTACCTTTTTGTAACAGAACAGTTGAAGAGTACTTAGTAGAGTACTAGAGTCAGATATTGGTATTAGGTATAGATCAAGTTGAAACGTGCAGTCCTGAGAATCTCTTGAAGAGAACTGCACAGGTTCAAGAAGGCTTGATACTTGGAGAGGAGAGCTGATATGTAATATTTATATTATATTTTCTAGCTGAAAGCGATAACATCATACCAAAGCATTATTATTTTGATGAAATAATTTCACTAGGGCATAATTTAAATGCACTGAACAATTTAAATTAAATATTTTTTTGAACCGTCGAATCCGACTCGGCTGGGCGGCGTTCGGGAAGTTGCGCGGTATCTTCTCGTCTCACATACCACAGTGGCTCAAGACGAAAGTCTATGACCAGTGCGTGTTGCCAGTGATGACCTATGGACTCGAAACGTGGTCGCTCACAATGGGCCTCATCAGAAGGCTTAAAGTCACCCAAAGGGCAATGGAGAGGGCAATGCTCGGAGTTTCCTTGCGTGATCGAATCAGGAATGATGATATCCGCAAGAGAACCAAGGTTACCGACATAGCCCGAAGGATCGCCAAATTGAAGTGGCAGTGGGCAGGGCACATTGCTCGCAGAACAGATGGTCGATGGGGCCGAAAAGTTTTGGAGTGGCGACCGCGTACCGGAAGACGCAGCGTTGGAAGGCCTCCCACAAGGTGGACCGATGACCTGGTGAGGGTCGCGGGTAACCGATGGATGCGAGACGCACAGGACCGGTTGTTGTGGCGACGCTTGGTCCCCCAAGCGTCGCCACAACAACCGGTCCTGTGTCCAGCAGTGGACGTCTTTCGGCTGATATGATGATGATGATGATGATGATTTTTTTGATCTTTTCATCCTGCTCTCATTTTTGGAAAATACTTTTTGGTAATAGGTACAGTCGGTAAAAACCATAGAACTTAAGCCACGACCGATAGGTGTGGTCGAGGTTTCGGCGCGGCGGCGGCCTGGAACAAATGGACCGAGCTCGCGTTTTAAAACTATCCATATGTACAAAGTACCGCTAGGTAAGATAGCAACTGTGCGGAACGGCTGAACATTTTTCTTACAAACATTATGTAAATGAATCGACAGTCACTGGAAAATTACCTAATCTCGCTGTCTCATTGCTACAAAAATAACACTAAAACATTAACTGTAACAGAATCTCCAGTGTCGTCTAAATTGCTAGTTAATTAATATAAATCAGGCAACGCCGATGCGCTCAACAAGATCTGTATAATGCCATTATACAGATCTTATTAAATTTTATAAAAGATGTATTGAGGATCTGCTACGATGATTGCAATAATTTCATATGGTATGTAATGTGTATGTATGTGTATGTATGTAATGTGTAATCACGTGTCTTTTTTTACTTTGGTTAAAAGATAGAGTAGGTAAGCAGATTTCCTACTAATTTGTTAAAGCTCAACCTCAACACCGAAATTAAACAACGATCGTAAAGATATTCTTCGATTTAATTCTCACAGCAAAATTATCAACGCTCTGTCCGACGGTTCAATCCCAAGTGTAGTGCAAAAACAGCAACTGACACAATTCAAAAATAATCGTAGCACAGGTCTCACCTCTCAACAGCCAAACAATATTAGTCGATTACTGCTTTAGTGACGAATATCTGTCAAAATGTTACCAGACGAAAAATACAAGACTGTTTACGTGTCTATGACAGTTGACAGATACTCGTCACTATTACAAATAATAACAATTGGTTAGACTTCGTAAAATTTACAATAATACTGACTCACAAATTTATAAACTAGGTAGCTGTCCCGTCGAACTTTGCACCGCCGCAGAACATTTTGGCTGTGTTTTGTTTCTGTCATGAATCAGAGATGGAGAGATGGCGTTGCATATGAATTTTTATATGAGAAAATATACATCATTTTCTTTGTGAAATTTTCCGATGTTTTAATTGTCATTCTGCTATTCGGGGCAGAGACAAATCCAACAAATCAGAGATCTTCCAAATCGGTTCAGTTATTGAGTTCTAGATGATGTAACTATCCCGACTTTGTTTTATAAGAAGATGTGAAAGTTTGTATGTTTATTGCAACAATCCTGCAAAAGCGGCTGAAGGGAAGTTTTTTTTTTTAAACGTTGCCCCCGGCTAGGAATTTCTCCTGTATCGTGGGTGCGTTTACAAACATAGAAACTCACATACACAAACAGCCCGACCCGAAACAACTATATGTAGGCCATACAAATATTTGTTCTGTGCGGGACTCGAACCGGCGACACGCAGCGCAGCATTCAATCGCTCAACCTCTACGCCGTGTCGTCAGTTTAGCTAAGCGTTATTAGGATTACATCATTTTGGCGTCCCTCTGGAGCAAGGTCTAAAGTTCACTCAGACGAAGTCACAGGCAGAAGCCAAATTTATTATAAAATATAAAGAGTTCACAGAGACAACCTTATTCTGGTATCACGAGTTCCATGCTAATGAATAGTAGTAATACACAAGTTACCGTACGCGTGCACGAACAGTAGTTCGCTTCTAAATCGCTGTTTGTGTTCCTCATAAATTTCATATAATACCTACTGCCGCATGGGCCGATCTTCAGTGTTAAGCAACGCTTGCCGAGGTAGGTATGTGAATGGGTGACCACCTAACATACCGAGACTCCTCCATACCTCCGGTTTGACTGGGAGCCGACCTTAATAAAGTTGGGAAAAGGCTAGGCAGATGACCTACTATGTCAGAAACGGTCATTAATCCACATACATTTATTGACATTCTTAATATCAGAAACAGAAATAAAGAAATAATGCTGTCCTGAATCGACTTCTATCGTGATCCTTTACGTTTTTAGTAATGAAAAACGGTCCATAATTAATTGTTCGGGTATCTACGAAGGGATATTAGGGAAAAGTCAATGTAATTTATTGCAAGTTTATCTGGCGCTTACCATATACTACTAATAATACTGAAAGTATACCCCTTTCAACAAATAAAAAAAAATCTAAATAAGTCTAGCCGTCTTTGAGTTATCGGTGAAAATAAATATAAAAAAAAGATTCCGACGAACTGAGAACCTCCTCCTTTTTTGATATATAAAAATAGACCACTTCCCATACAAATTATATCAGTCTACTTTAAATCTCATGTTTACGTGAACTGTATCATGTTCTTATGAGGATTTAGTATTAGGATCTACTCGTAGGTCTTTGGAACGTGCAACTGCCGCGCTGGAGATAGGGTTAGTGACTGTGTGTTGCTGTAGAACAATATGCTGCTCCTGCCGTAAGCGTGGCAAAACTAGCTTTATCTATTTATTTATTTACTGACAGACATTGACAGTTCAAAGTTCCTGTAACTGAAATAAAGGATTTTGTATTTTATGAAAAATACAGATTATTTTGACCTATATTCTTCTTGGAAGAGCGATGGCAACTTTCATCGAAAATTAATAAAACACTCCAAATGGATAAAACCCTGCAGGGGGTTGAGTTTAACTGTCTTTAACTTTTTCAAGGGTTTGAAAGAGCTCTATGAGTCGGCTACCGTTGGCCCATAAATCTCACGGCAGACGGTTACTATATGTAACTGGCCTGTCTTTGGTCCTACGATTATGAGTGTTTTATTTTATTTGTTACCTCTAGCTCCGTCATTTATGAACAGATTTGCAAACTTCTCTTTTATGTGAAAGGATATACTTCCCGATTAGTCCCATAATTTTTTTTTAATCAATCGTTTCTGTAGTTTGTTTTATAAATCCAAATAGCTGAAAAAAATAGTATCCATGTAAACGAAATTGCGTATTTTGCTTTCCTGTTACTTGCCAGTGGTGTTCACAAATTACGAAAACTGATAAAGTACCTATTAAAAGCGTAAAATAAAAAAAACACTTTTACAAAAAACAACTTCCAAATAAAAAACACTAGAAAGTAAGTATAAAATAACTTTTATTTCGGAAGTCGGTGTCAAAAAAGAAAGAAACAACCAAAAATACCGACTTCCGAAATTAAAGTTATTTTATACTACTTATGCAGTGTTTTTTTATTTGGAAGTCGGTTGTATTTTTTTGTAAAAAGTTTTTTATTTTACGCTGTTTTATGACTCAGGTTTGATTCTCCTAAACGGTAGCTCTGTAGGTTTAATAAGTGTAGAGGTACAGGACTTCAAACACAGGTTATTTTTCCCAAAAAGTTAGAAATTGTATTTCTAATGTTACAATCGGGAAGCTGGTATCGCTATACTAGGTACCGTAATAGTATGTTTATGGCACTACAATATTTGCACGACGTATAAATCCTTACTAATATTATGAACGCGAAAGTTTGCATGTACGGATGTTTGTTACTCTTTCACGCAAAAAACTACTCAATGGATCTTGATGGAATTTAGCACAGAGGTAGACTTATAGTCTCGAATAACACATAGGATACTTTTTATCTCGGGAATATGTTCCCTTGGGATAATTTTCGACATTCATGCGGGCGGAACCGCGGGCGACAGCTCATATAACCCTTTGAATCAATAATTGTTAGGTCGCGTTAAATTAATTTTTGAAAAACGTTAATACGGATTCAGATAGTAAGTGCACCAACCAAAAATGTATATTAGTCTATTTTCAGAATATAATAACACTTAGCGATGCAAAGCTATGATCAAGTGAAATATCATTTTTATTTTCGTTCGTTTGTTTTTCATTATTGCATCCTAAAACATCCCAATAAATCTGCACAATGAATTTTTTACGACCAGTGACATTTTTAATGACTGATATATATTTGATGAAATGCAATACTTGCCAACTATATCTTTATGAATCCAATGTTTCTTCCTTAAAACATAAAAATGTAATTTTTGGATAACCTATTTAGGTGATTATCTCCGATCGAAATAACAATTAGCAAAAGTAATTATAGTAGGAAAAAATCTTCATAAGAAGCTCTTTCTATTGGTGAAGCATATGGCTATTGGGCGCCGAACAGAAACCTAATCTGCGGTGTCCAATTAGTTGCTTATTTCGGTCATTAATACCAAACCGAGTTATAATTGGTAATAGCTGTGTTAGTGGTAAGGGTCTTCTTACATCGTTCTCACATGTCTATGAATAATTTCAACAAGAACAATGTAACCACAACTTTGTAATAATTAATTGATTCAAAAGAGTGTCCATGGAGTTTCTTGTACGTTCTTTTCCATAGAGATCTACGCTTTGGAACGTGCAAATAGCTTCACCTCTTTGACTGACCGACCCTGACAATTCAAAAGTGCCTGTAAATGGTTTAATTGAAATAAATGCTTTGACTTTGACTTAACATATGAACAAATAAACAGGCGACAACACATTGAAACTTTAATTTGACTTATCTTAATGATATTTTTAGTAACTCCGATTTATATTTGACAAACAATATATGACAAATAAATTTATATGACTGATTGCATTATTCACATATATGTTTTTTTTTTTGCAAATCGCGCTGATTTCAATACTGTTGTAAACTTGTAACTCTAAATATGTCAAACTTGAGACAACATCATATTTAAACGTACAATTCAGTACCCTACGCGCCAGTTATTACGTGTTCATGATTGACCAGGTGTCGTTATACCCTACCCAATATTGCATCATCTTTAGTTACGATCGAAAGGAGATGGGGAGGTAAGGGCTCGAGAGAGGGAAATGTATGGGCTCTGGTCCAAGGAGCTATTAAGATTTAGCCATACCCAAATCTGTCCAAGTCGTATCTAAGTCGTATATCCAAATAAAAAAGCTAATTAAATTTGCCAAATAAAAAAAGGGTTAGCATATGGCGTTTTTGTAAAATTAATCTTCATTTTATTTTTAAGCGAAATACGGAAGACTCGAAAAAAATAAAGAATATGCAAACAGATTTTACTATTTTACTAAGATAGATAACGCCTTTATTATAATCAACGAAATCATAATATTTATTGAGGAGAGCCGTTGCCTATTTCCGAAGTTCCTCATCAGATCTTCACCAAATTTAAATGTGACCACTCCGAGAAAGTACTCTTTCAAAAACTACCCAAATCGCTTCAAGTGTGCCTATAAAATTTGAAGAGTTCTCTCTATTTCTCCAGGATCCCATCATCAGATTGGGGAACATACATAAAAAAAGGTTCTGACGAATTGAGAACCTTCTCTTTTTTGAAGTCGGTTAAAAATGAAAGTGTAGTGTTAATGTGCCAAGTTCTTGTCACACAGAACCTTCGACGATAGTAATTTTCCTTAAAGTTTTTAACATACGGACGTATGATGCGTGTTCTACCTACCTACGTCACGATTTAGTACTGTACTAAATGACGTTAGTTTTTGAGCGGATTTGATGAGATTAAAGTCTACCTCTAAGCAACCAAACATTCGTTTCCTTAGCCTCGTACCGCCCAAATACATTTATGGCGTTTAACTTTTTTCTCCACAGCCCGATTTTGTTTTGTCTGTCATAAAATAACGCACTGATAACAAGCTTTAATATTATGAGACATAGATCGGACATGTTTACAAATTAAGCAATTGTTACCATTTAAAATTGAAATTGTATGCCGAGTTAACTTTATGGATGAGACTGCAATGACAAATGCCCACGTGCAGACAACGATGTTTTTAAAAACACTAACGAAGAAACAATGAATAGAATTTCATAAATACAAACAGTTTTTCTCTCCAAATGGTGAAAGGAAACATCGTCAGGAAATCGGTATCTTCTAGAAATTCTGAAATGACATTCAAAGGGTTGGTTACAGCCTTCAGTCAGTCTGCAAAGAGAGGACGGCTGTGAACCATGGGAACATTGTGTGAGTAGGATTATGCTATACATAGTTGTGCGATGCACAATATTTTGTGACGATGCAATAACAGCTAGTTTTTTGCGTAACAACATTAATAATTCTTACATGTAGCAGCTTTGCAACTTCCACATAAAAATATGTTTTCTCACCACCTGATCGAAAACGTCAAATTATATGTCATACAAACCTTACATAAACTAAGTCATTATTGGCCGTACAGTAACGTTGTACTGGATTTCATTATAACCCGCTGGTCATTACCATAAAATGGAAACCCCATATCGAGCACGTAAGAGCCAAACTTGTGTCACTTTCTAGAGCTCTTCGCAAAATAGGAAACTGCTTACCTCCTAAGATAAAACGCACTATCTACAACTCATTAGTAAAATCTAATGCAGAATACCTGATTGGGATCTGGAGATCAGCATCCAACACTAACCTCAATTACCTGCAGAGGACCCAAAACAAAATTCTAAAACGTTTATATTTTTATGACTTCTTAACACCTACCACCAGCTATATGAAAAAAACTAATAAAATAATAATTATTAGAACAATTGGATAAGTACGGATAATTGTAGAAAAGGATTTGAATAACACTAATAAGTGTCAACTAAGCGCCTTGACAGATATTTAAACAAGTTATAAGCACTTGGACCCCACGACCCGAGAGTTTCAATCCCAAACGGCTCGAAAATATTACTACCAACGAGGTTATTATATTTCCGCCGCTTGAGGTGCTCCGCGCCAGCACAGCATGAAGAGCTAGGAAGATGGGATGGCGCAGCAGCATCGACACAAGTAGAGTCCCACACTAATAGCCTATCCATCTTCCATGAAAATAACAACATCGGGTCTCTTGCCACCGTCTCGTGCAACGCCTTTGGGTTCTAACACAGCCGGAACGCGGACGGTGACAAGAGCTCGTCGGATGATGCCGCGGTATAGCTACATGAAAGGCCGTGGTGTCCAAACCTGTTAGAAATTTCGCCATAGTGGCAGTGATGAGGAGAACAACAAAGAGCGCCAAGACGCAGGGAAGCAGCGAGGCAGAAAGTTTTGTTAATTGGTTTCCTTGGAATCGAAATCCGTTGATAGTGTTAATGTAAGGAAATATGTGAATCCTGAATGACTAAATATAGCTAGTACTTTTACCTCAAAACAGTTGTAATATTTATTGTGGTGGCCATTATTACTGCGTGATTGTCAAAGTTATTACAATACGCTTCTCGGTGTGGAGTTAATTAACGTGAAAATTAGGGAGCCAATTTACTGGGAAATTGATTACAATGCCATTATGCATGCCCAGCAAATTATGAGGTTTTGGTTACTTTTGGCAGTACCGAAGTACTAAATGACGGTGTTTATTGGTTTATTATAATAATCATTTGTTCAGGTGATTTACACTCATTACATAAGATCCATAAATAGTTAGATTAACATCAAATCAAACAAAATTAACGAGCGACAGTTACATCAAATAAAATATAAAAAAATAAAAAAAAAACAATTAATTAAAAATAAACTGAACTAATGGGGGCATTGATAATATCTAGATACTTCTACTGTGGCAGTTCATTGTCAAGGATACCTTACACAATTTTAAAAACATGACCACGTTGAACTGTGTATTTAATTGGGACCAAGTTGGCGTCCTACCCTTCGGGTAGCAAGAAGTTCTGGTCTCTGTCTAAATCGGTCCAGACGAACTTCTGCCATCCTTTGCTGCCTCTTATGCTGAAGCCTGAAGGAACGCTGCCTCATACCGCGCAAGAGAAAGCAAATTTATTTGCCATCATCTTTGTCAAAAATTCACGACTTGATACGGCCTCTAATATGCCATCTTACTTATCTCATTGTGGCCCCACAATGCCGGTGATCTCAATTCACTTATAAGAGGTTCGTAAACGCCCTTTGTAGTCTGGACGTAAATAAAACCAGCGGACCTGACGGAATACCCGCAAGAGTCCTCAAAGACTGTGCTCCAGAGCTGTCTATTGTCTTGACGCGCTTGTGTCGCCTTTCTCTAAAACTCGGGAGTCCTGGAAGCTTGCAAATGTGCAGCCAGTGCCCAAAAACGGTAACCGTGCCGACCCTGTCAACTATAGACCTATCGCCATAACCTCCATACTGTGTAAAGTCATAGAAAGGGTACTTAACAATAAGCTGCTAGCATACCTGGAAGACAATGGACTCCTGAGTGATCACCAGTATGTCTTCCGTCGTGGTCGGTTAGTTAACCGAAGATACCCAGTTGGGTATCTTTTTGTGTATGTGTCGGTCAGCAATGCTGCTGCTGTGGCGAGGCCATTGAGAAACGAACGGTCTCAAAGGCCTTTGACAGGGTCTGGCATGCTAGTCTGTTGGGTAAGCTTCTCGCGTTCGGCATCCCTGCTTACTTTCGCAACTGGATTTCCGACTTCCTGAGTGAGCGATCGATCAAAGAGGTCATAAATGGCTGCTCATCGGATCATATAATGGTTATTGATGCCGGTGTTCCTCAGGGGTCTGTTCTTTCTGCAACTCTATTTCTGCTACACATCAACGACCTGCTGCAAGTAGGTGTAATCGGGTACGCAGATGACAGCACAGTCTCAGAAAGATACCTATCCAGTGCAAGTGCCAACAGCGAGGAAACTGCATACTCTTAGTGAGGGCATGGTAGAACGAATGAATTTGTTTGTTTCTGGTCAAATTCAATGCTCTGAAGACACAGGCGTATCTTTTAACTGCTAAAAGGAGTCCGTTTCAGTTATCTCCTACTTTACAAAGTGCGTCTTTACCTGTTACCGATTGCTTAGAGCTTCTGGGTATGGAGCTGACGTCTTATCTCAACTTCGGCTCAACCATCGAGTCAAAACAACAGACTGCAGCCAAGAAGCTGAGCATCCTAAATAGAGTAAGGCAATACCTCACATCTGGACATCTGAGTATGTACAAAGCACAAGTCCGTTCCTGTATGGAACGCAGCACTTATGGGGTGGCTCAGCCAGCTTGCTGCATTGGACTCGGTTGAACGCAGAGCAAAAAGGCTTATAGGTGACGAGTCGCTGAAAGCTAAGCTTCACAGCCTGGCTCATCGGCGCAGTGTTGCTTGCTTGTCGGTCTTCCACAGATTGTAGTTCGGAGAGCGTGCGCAGAAACTCCACGATCTGATCCCACCATCGCCCTTTTACCACCGAAATACCAGACGTACTGCTGCGTATCCGCACTTGGTCGATATCGCAACTAGTCGTACTCAACTCCACATTTATTATGCGCACAGCCAAAGTGTGGAACTCTCTGCCAGCGATTGTGTTCCCTTCCACAAATAACCCGTTTGTTTTCAAAGCAACAGTAAGCAGGCATCTTCTGAGCACGCTCGCTCCATCATATACCTCATCTATCGCTTTCCATTAGGCGTGATTGAGAGTCAAGAGCAAGCCCATTTCTCAATAAAAACGTTGTTTGACCAGACATTGCGTAAGATTTTACATTGCAATCGATTCACTGAAAACGAAACACTGCATATAGCTTCGTTTAGTCAACTGGTAAATTAATTAAGACTAATGAAAACCATCGTACACTGTTTAACTTCTTTTCATTTAAAAAGTTTTATTTCAACGATGGAAAAAATTACGCGTTTTCAAGCTTTTGCTGAAAAAAAAGTTGACAAAGAGAGTTCTATCCACAATTAATATTATTAAGTACGATAGCGCGGCGAGTAACTAAAATTTGATCAGCAAGAACATAAGTTGCTATATTCGGTAAGTAGGTACATAATATACAGGGAGTAACAGAAGTAACACAAAACCTGAAAAGGGATGAGAACATAGTTGTGCTCATCATTATGAACAACGTTTTGTTATGGAACTAAGTCAGCAATCCATTCATTTTTTTAAAGCAGTTTCACATTAAAGAAATGTATGTACAAGTATACCTGTCGCTTACTTAACTAAAAGACATTCCAAAACAATAGTTAAGCCCAACCTGTATTCTTTGAAACCATAATAAGTTTCTAGCAATTTTTAGTGTCATTGATATCAGTGGATATCAATGAAATCAGTGAGATCATCGTTCAAGATCCACTGATCATGAACGATGTCTCTACGTTTATTAGTGTAGTTAGTAAAATAAATGTGACTAGCTTTCGAAAACGTCATTACATTCACCGCTCCAGCCCTGACATGTAAAAATTCCCAAATAAAAAATAAATCTTACGTAATAGGTAACATTTACGTAACATTGAATTCGCGACTAATTCGCGACTAATTCGCGACACACCGGTGTGTCGCCGGTGCTTGAGCGGTTCAATGTACAATCATTTCCTTGTGAGTACATACAAAATCAATGAAGTAACTTTACAGAAGTTAATCATGCAATATCGAACAACAAATAGTAACTGTTTTGATTGAAACCGTTAACGAATATCGAGAAATACAATATGGCCGACACGCGAATCGGAAACTTTGAACGAATTCATTTATTTATTGACTATCGCCGACGGCCTAACTGGAACTTGCTACGGAGCAAGACTTTGTTTACAAAATATAGTCAAACAATAAAGATACCTAACATAGTTTTGTGAATTTTTTTTGATGAATTAATTTGTATTCGTATTTACATGACTCTCGGGACCAATGACCAACGTTGACTTTTTGTTATGTTATCGTGTACTATTCAGTCTCCTTTATTTTTATACTAGCTGTTGCCCGCGATTTCGTTCGCGTGTACGTCAGACTCCAGACTTTCGCTTTTACAATATTATTAGCTTTTGCCCGCGGCTTCGCCTGCGTGGAGGTCAGAAGTTATCCCACGGGAACGTACAACCATTACAGAATAAAAAGTCTCCTATGTTCTATTCCAGGTCATGGTTTACTTAGGTGTTAAATTTCATCCAAATCAACTTGAAAGCAGAAACTTTTTCGTCCTTTCCCAAGTAGAAAAAAAATAAAAAAATAACGTTTGTGTTTGTTTTTTTACCATGAAACACAATAGTTTCAAAAATCCACCCGTTGTACAACATGTAACAGAATAAACGCAATACCTCTTAAGGGGTCATAGTACTAATCATTAAGAATAACTTTCACTGTGGGACCATTATAAAGAAAAAAGCATTTGTTTTGTAGCTATGAGATTGAATTAACATTACGAAAAGGGGTAACTTGGGGATTTTTTACTCTCCAGCAAAGTTAATCTCATTCGTGTTACTAAAAGCGATTTGCGTCCGTAACTCGACAAAATGTACCTATTGAGCAGCTGATTTTTTTTCGCGATTTCGGTGTTGGTTCCATTGTAAAAGTTTTCATATTGATGAGTACAATGACCCCTTGGAGATATTTAGTTTATTAAAATAAAAATTTCAATTGCATTTTAGAGTTCTATGTCATTTTTCTAACGTTTCTCAGTATTTTTATGCAAAAATATTCAATGTACAGACAGGGCAAGTATACAATTTATTATATTATATAGATTAACTCACTTGATTTAGACCGACTGTTTGTGGCGAAAGCGGAACTTTATCCATTGTAGGTCAACGGTAGCGTGGCGTTGGCGCTTGTCAATTCGTCAAAATGTACGAGAATGACAAAGGCTGCCGGCCGAAATGTCACCTGGGGCTCGAGACAAGTGAGATTCTGTCAACGGTAGCGTGGCGAAGGCGATTGTCAATACTTCAAAAATATATGGGACTGACAGATGCTATCGCGATGTCACGTGATCAAATTCCAAAATTTTGGCATTTCGACAATGTTTACTTTTATTTTCTGTCAAATGGAGCTTATTATGTTAATAGATAGTTTTCTTGTTTGTCATGAATGAGCAGGGGCAATTGAGGGGGTGTCATGCTCACTCGAATGTCTCGTTGGTGGTGGCGCGAGTATCGCATCATTCAGTTCCCTTCAAAAGGGTTGAGCTGAATGATACTAATGCACGCGTCATGTTCGTGAACGGGCGCCATCAGTAGACTGGCCATCTCTAAGCTGTCACTGCTTATTTTAATATAGAATTTTATTGTTTTTCTTTTCTTTACAGTGTTCTCACATAGGTATACAACGTGTAACAGAATAAACGCAACACCTCTTAAGAGGTCATTGTACTAATCATTATGAACAACTTTCACTATGGGACCAACACTGAAATTGCGAAAAAAAGTCGACTACCCCATACATTTTTATATAAAAATAAAGAAAAAAACGTCTGTTTTGTAGCTATGAGATTGATGAAACATTACGAAAAGGGGTAACTTGGAGATTTTTTTACTCTCCAGCAAAGTTTATCGCATCGTGATACTAAAACCGATTTGCGGTTCGCCAGATGCTTAATTAAGATATATAATTATATATTTAGAATTCTAAATGCTTTTTTTAAAATCTCTCATGGATTCAAAATCACTATACCAAAACAAAACACACAGTATAGTAGGAATCATAGTTAAGTAAAATACATAACGTATGCCAAGACTGTGTCGCTCCGAAGACTTCGTGCTCACTAAACACAATTCGTGCTACGGTTGGCTGATCACTTCTTCATCCGACGCCTCTCACAATATTTGATTGGTAAATGTGTCTTTGACTACACGAAGTAATATAACGTAAGCCTTTAGCGACTGCGGTGAAATACGCACTTAATTTAATGATCCAAGCGGTGAACCCAATCTAGTGGATGTTTACACTCTAATGAATTTTCAGCTACGAAATAAAATTTACCCGCATCACCTTTGTTTTCACAAAATTAATGGAAATTACTGTTTGGACGTTTCACAACTTGGCATTTTTAGGTCTACCAGTCTCTCAAGGACTATGCAAAATATATATATGATTTGTGTAATGGATTATAAATCACTAAAACCCATAACTGATACAGAATTAGGTATATATATATGTTGACATTTATTCATCATCATCATCATCTTATCAGCCGAAAGACGTCCACTGCTGGACATAGGCCTCCCCCAAGTGTCGCCACAACAACCGGTCCTGTGCGTCTCGCATCCATCGGTTACCCGCGACCCTCACCAGGTCATCGGTCCACCTTGTGGGAGGCCTTCCAACGCTGCGTCTTCCGGTACACGGTCGCCACTCCAAAACTTTTCGGCCCCATCGACCATCTGTTCTGCGAGCAATGTGCCCTGCCCACTGCCACTTCAATTTGGCGATCCTTCGGGATAATTTGACATTTATTAATGGGTGTTAATTAAATGGTTAGCTTAATATTCGTATTTAAGTGAGCAGAAAAATATAATCTCTGAGCAGAAATAGCTAATTGATCAGCAACTCATGGCCAGCAAACATTCCAAAATCAATCAGCAATTTATGTCATTCTGGATGGCTGTAATTATTTTTGTACAGCATATTCATTATATAAGCTGCTGTGAGCTGCTCCTGTTTAATAAAATTTTGGTTTAAGCACTCAGAGGGTAAGAAAAAAAATCATTAATTTTTTTTTCTTTTTTTTTTCCTTTCGTATTTTTTTTAGTTACAGGCATTTTTAAAATATAGTTAATCTCGTCTAACTAGTTTAGTTTCGGGTAGCCTTTTTTAGGTTTTTTTTCCATATTTCTTTCTATAAAATCTAGTCGTTTCTGGTAGGAGTATCACAGGAGTACATAGTAGGTCACAGAACCTAACTTAAACATTGTTTTTTAATAATTTACCTTTTTTTTATATAAGTTCCAAAAATAAGTTTCAGAAATAACCTTATTGCTTATGTTATTTATGAAACTTATTTTATGTTTTCTCTGCTGATCAATCATGAAATCTTGCTGATCAAGTAGTTATTTTGCGGACTGAATGTTTATTATGCAAACTCGTTACTGTAAGCTGCCCATTTATGATTAAATTTTTGACCATTATCAAAATTATTTGCGGAACAAGAATTGCTGCCTGATTTTTTGAATTGCAAACTAAATCTTTGTATGCCAACCAAATTATTTAAATGCTGTTTTTTGTGGCTAACCAAATTTTCTAATTTTCATTTTCTAACATTTAATTACTTCTCTTTATTAATTGGTATCCGTTTTACGACAGGATACCAATTCTTTTAACGATAAATACGTCGCAAACAGTTTGTTTTTCATAGATAATAATACCATGTCCATCGATCATTAACTTGAGCATATTAGAGCGCAAATAAATGAACAAGAGAAAGTAATTAAATATTCTCCACACCTGATCCAGGACACTCAGATATTCTAGAACCATGCTGCGCATTATTCGTTGATTAAAGTGGACCGTGCGTCATTATGATATTTAACTCATTAGATTCCATGATACTAGGAGAAATACTCAAGTCAGGCTTTTAGCATCTATCGTGAGAGGTGGCTATTAGCACTAAGAGCTTTTATTTCTTCGCACCAGTTGTTCTAATCGGAACTATAATATATCTACAAATACGACGTAAACTATTACAGTTAAATAACAAAATCAGATGCCCAATCTTAATGTTGCCTACCGGTACAGACTGTACAGAGGAGAATCTCAAATCCCTTTTTTTCCATTGTCACGTTTAAATTTATCGTGGGAAGTAGACATACATTGTAATATCAGTTTGAGTAAATGTTTAACTTGTCAAATATATAAAAAATAACTCAACAATTTTTCAGGTTAAATATGTCATTAAAACATTGTTAAAAACATTGCAATAATTTGAATATTTTTTTAACTATTCTTTATGAGTCGTATAAATCGTCCACTTTGTAACGCAAATTCGTTACAAAGTGGACGATTTATACGACTCATACGATTTTTTGTACTGACCGATTGTCGCTGGAAAAGAAGAGCAAACCACCTTTCATTTTATTGAGTCAAATACTTGTTGCTTTATTGAGCCTTACCATTCACGGTTTAATGCACATAAATAGGCTCGAATTTAACTGACTGCATAAATGCCTCACAATGGGGTAGAGTAAAATGTACCGAAGTTATTGCTTGCTAAGGGCAAGCTAACCACATGTTCACCACACAGTAGAAAGATGCATAACATTCTAGATATAATGGCTAGTGGATACCGATCGAGAAATGATCGAAGCATTGTTATCAAACTAGTAGGTACCGATATTTAGGCTCATATTCCAAAACGTAAACTCCAACTCAACTCGAACTCCAACCCCATCCGAGCTTGTCATAAATTGAAGATTTTGCATCTGTTTGCTCATCTCTCGAGTATGAAAACGTCAATAAGACAAGAAGTTGGAGTTCGAGTTGAGTAGGAGTTTACGTTTTGGAATATGGGCTTTAGGGTTAAAAAAGAAATAAGAAACCCCTATGGATCACGTCGCTCGGCCTGTCTATCCGTCTAGATCCTTATTCTCAGGAAAACGTTTAGATTGTGTATTTTCAAATGATTGAATCTTATAATCAGTCCTTTGGAGTTGCAAAGTTTCAAAGTGAGCACATCAAAATACAAACATTTTTGCCGTAGGTAGGTAGGTATGTTTTGATATTCGCAAACAATTTAAAATCAGTAGGGTAACAAAACAAGTGATTCGTCGTCACGCGTGAATGGTTCCGTACGAATCATATTTTTTTGCATGTTATTTTAAAACCACAGACTTCTTATACGTTTGTGACGTCTTTCGGCTGATATGATGATCCATTAATCCACCAATACCCTTACAATTAACAATACTTACTGTAAAATAATAGTGAAACAGTTTCGTTGCACAAAAAAGGATAAAGAGTTCTATCTATCGAGTTCTATCTTTGGCATGATTATAAGTTATTGTTAACGACCGATTACATTTTAGCTCTAATTGTTTTATTATCTGGCAAAATAATCCCGAACGTGACGATGACGTAGGACAAGGTATAACATCGAAAGATTCCGAAAATAAATATAAGCTCCCCTTAGAATAACTTGAGCAGGTTTGTCTTGTTGCTAACGGCTTAATCTCTTGGTAAAACAGGATTTCATTAAGCTGATCAGACTCGGATGTTAAAAATAGCCAGTCAGGGATTTTAAAAATCCATCCATATCCAAAGCAAAGTAGACAAGACCTCCACAATATCCTTACTTACCCAAAAAACTTTATAGACTATCGAGAAAAGGGTTTTGAACAATCAAAATATCTTGTGACAGAAAACAGAAGAAGGTTTAAAAATTATGAAAGAGTCACATCTCTTTTTCAACTACTAACACTTCGCCCGATACTGTCCAAGTGGATTTCGTACCTCTGCGAAATTCGACTGGCCTTCTAACTTCTTAGGGCTGCTTTTCCACCAGAGATGTGCGAGGAAGCTGAGCAGTGCGAGAATGCACAATGAATCTGTGAAACGGTGTGAGCGTTCCCACCTTTCCACCAATGATGTGCCAGGATGCGTTAATGCGTTACGAAGCCGTGAAGCTGATGCGCAGATAAGCGGTACGAGGATGTGTAGTGGACTCTTTTGAAATATACTTAGTAGGCGGAGTGCGGTGTGATGGGAGCGGAGCGGCGACAACGCCGCGCGCGCAGTCCACCGCTGCTCGCATATTCGCTCGCGTCTCTCGAACGCATTTTTAGTCTTTTTTAACCGACTTCCAAAAAAGGAGGAGGTTCTCAAGACTTATTTTTTTTGTATGTTTGTTTAGCGATATTTTCGTATTGTCGACCGATTTGATGATTTTTTTTTTGTTTGGAAGAATATCTTCCCGGACTGGTCCCATTTCAATTTGGTGCAGATCTGAAGAATAACTTCGGAGGTAACGGAACTCTTCAATAAATGATATCAAACCTGCCGAGATTGCTGAAATCGCATGTCTGTTTATTGTTTACACCATATACATTCATAACATAACATCACGCACTCACGCATACTCTGTGAAGAGGTACGTAGATGTGTACAAGTCAACCACAGTTTTGGGGTCATCTATTCGGGCATAACTTTATTGTTTATGAACCGATTTAGACGATTCTTTTTGTTAAAGCAAACCACAAAAAAAGTGTAAAAAACAATATTACAAAAATATACAACCGACTTCGAAACAAAAAACACTACAAAGTATAAAATAACTATAATTTCGGAAGTCAGTGTCAAAAAACGAAGATACAACCAAAAACACCGATTTCTGAAATGAACATAAAATAATGTATCCAAAGTTTTTATAAAAAGTTCTGAATTAGTATTCAAATAGAACGAAGGTCGACAGTGGCCGGTTCGGGCATCCCCGCCAATGTAGGGTCGAGGCGGTGTTTGCTCGTAAATAATAACTTCATGCATAAACAATGGGCGCCATCTCCTAGCCTGGCTTCTTCGATTTCAGTAAAAAATAACCGAGGAAAAGTGATATTGAACTCCATTTTCACACTTGTTATTTCGATTGAAATGCAAGACTGATTTATTTAAGTGCTGTTTCATATTTCGTTCGTGTGAAATATTTGCAAAATTTTAGGTATTTATTTTTGCATTTGATATTCATCAACATACTATTTGTAAGCCTGAAATATTTTCAAGAGATGCTAAAATATGTCATACAACGAGAGATGTTTTGACAGTTTGCGACTGCGAAGTGAATGCGTACGCTCCTTTGAAATTTTAGGAATTGCCGGGATTGTTGAAGAATTGATCTGTAGTCAGTTTTAAACATTAAAAGTAGAATAATTGTTACCACTTTTTTAGTGGCATACCTAAAAACGTTCGCGAAAATTTGATGAAAATCACGACAAATACTGATCTGATCTGGCCAAAATAGATCAAAATACGCTGTCAGCAAGCAGCAAAAAAATGAGGGTTTGACAGATGTTATTTTGCATACAAAATGGCAAAACCGGTTATGCTATATAAAATTGGTCGTAGTGTGATGTTATACTTCCTCTATAAATAGGCTATCCAACACAAAAACAATTTTTCAATTCCAGTAGTTCCTGAGATGAGCGCGTTCAACGAAATAAATAAACTCTTCAGCTTCATAATATTAGTACCTATAGATGCAAAACTCTAACCAACTATTTCAAGACAGTTTGGTATTCCAATGGGATTCTGAATAGAAGTGCTCTTTGGAACGTCATTGTTTATTAATCTTCAAATTGTTTGCGAGCTTTGATAGGCTTGGATCAATTTACTTGCCCACAAACCGAATGACAAGAAACAACGCCGCTCATAACGCTTGAATACACGAATTGAGATGTGGACACACCTTAAAACAAGAAAACAGTAAGATTGAATATCTATAAAAACTAAGATTAGATACGATAGAACAGAATTAGTAATACAATATACATAAAGGCATACATTTTCATGTATTGACAAATGGTACAAAAATGTCTCAGACTGTCTCTTCTACACGTATGTGAAGAACGAATAACAAATGGCGGTTACGGCCTGATTGAGATCTAATTTATTGGCTCGCATTCTGAGAACAGCCGCATTCTAAATCACAATAATGGCATACGGGCCTCGTTCTAGCTCAAGCCTACACAGATTACGTGTATTGTAAACGGTTTCTCTCACACATTACAGTATTCAGTGTCGTTAAATTTAATTAAGGATGTTGGTTCACGGTATCGATATGTTAATGGGCGGAGGCGTCGTACAAAATTAATAAGTACGGTACCTAACTGGTGTAAAAGCCAATTCCAAGTATTTAAATAAACGATTTATCCTTAGTCCTGTCAAACACACGTAAACGCGTTTCACACTGCTTGTTTTTTCGAGGCAAAAAAAGAGGCCTTAAGCCAAACCATACCCACGTCTCTAATCTAGGAGCCGTTTGATTAAGCCTTGACATTGTGATTGGTTTACCCGTATGAAGCGGTTACCCCACTAACTTTATTTTTAATAGGGTTAGTACACCCCTTTAAAATCATTTCAAAACCCTCTTAAAATCCATTCAACTGATAGTTAGGATGAATGGGAGTTATAATTCCCATCACGAGATAACTATTACGAAGGAGAAGAAAGAAATCATTTCATAACCCTATACAACCGTTTCTCCTGATAGGGTTATGAAAACATTTTCTTTTTGAAAGGGTTACTAAAAGGTTACAAAAAATATTACTCATACCAAATCAAGTTTGCAGCCTGCGCCTTCTTTGTGGCCGGAGATCGTCAAGCGCCTAACAATGCCCGGCGGCTCTTCTGGTGCGGTTGGACAGTGGGAGCCATGGACTAAAAAAGACATACCCTGGGAGATGCAGATACGTTTCCCGAAGAATCGAAGTCCAGGCACTTATTACCCGCAACAGTCGGAAACGGCGAGGCGACATGCTGCCTCAGTCATCCTTCTTTACTACTACCGCCTCTATTATGGCGTGACCTCGCAAGAGTTGCAAAATTTACGCTCCCTCCATTCAGCCACTAAGCTTTGTTGGAGCCCTGTTCTTCGTGTCTGGATTTCCCTACGAATTGGCCGATTACTGCGAAAGCTCTTCCTTTCGTAATTGATAAAGAGTCCTAAGAATTTGCACGTCTAGATTCCAGAGCGTTGATCCAAACAGAAGAGTGGCTACCTCGTTAGAGATCGTGTGGTTTTTACGTGCCGCACTTAAGGAACCAAAAATACCAGACTTGGTTTTACTGCTTGGTCTTTTGAAACCCAACCACAAGTATGGCTTTATATGTTATCTTATCCAGTTTGATGCACTATCAGAAAAAAACTCTGACTCTGAAGTTCTAATGAATGTTAGCTTCGGCCCTGTTTTAAGGGTTTCGTACCTAAAAGGTAAAATGGGACCCTATTACTAAGACTTCGCTGTCCGTCCGTCTGCCCGTCTGACACCAGGCTATATCTCATGAACCGTGATAGTTAGACAGTTGAAATTTTTGCAGATGATGTACTTCTGTCGCCACTATAACAACAAATACTAAAAGCACAGTAAAATAAATATTTAAGTGGAGCTCCCATGCAACTAACGTGATTTTTTTTGCCGTTTTTAGGGTTTTTTATAGATAATGGTACGGAACCCTTTGTGCGCGAGTCCGACTCGCACTTGTCCGGTTTTTTAAGTCGGTTTTTTGTCGAAATTAAAATTACATAGGTACTGTAAAATAATATTTTACGTTAAAAATTTAATAAATTACAAGCTTTCATTTAACTTACAATTTTTATACGCACTGTATGTTGGTTTAGGTCGAATCTTGGAAGCTGAATTTCAACACGTTTTTACTGTACCTACAGAGCTGAAATTTTAAGTGTTGGTTCAGTTCCGATAACAATAAATTGTCATCAGCCCCTTCTATAAGTCCACCATGACTTGGCTGCTGGGTCTAAGATTGGTTCCATAATAATATGCTAGAGATATTCTGAGTGGTCCATATGACACGAAATTTTATATCAGCATTCAATTTTATTATTCCGTTTTCAAGTCCACCATGACTTGACTGTTGCGTTTAGGTTCATTTGACTGACAAGAAGTTAGTGTAGGTAGGTACTTAAAATCTTTTTAAGACATCCTTTTAATGAACTAAAATTACATACTAAAACTAAAATAAACTTTCATCATTCTGTAACATTTTTATAAAAATTTGAGGCGTGAACGTCTTAAGGCCAAGTGTGGGTTTTTAACAAAATGTTACTGATGTATTTTTACCCGACTACGGCAAACCCAAAAGGAATGGTTATGATTTTAGCAGTCTATGTATTTACGTTAGTTTTAATTTGTAATTTTAGTTCATAATAAGTTTGTTTTAAAAATATTTTGACTTAAATTTTATTAATAACTAGCTTCTGCCAGCGGCTTCGCTCGTATAAAAGACGGAAATTGTCCAAAGGCCTCCCGGGAAAAGTTAAAAGTTACTCCCGGGAAAAAAGTATCTATGTCTGAATCCAGGACACATGTTACCTGGCTAGCTGCTAGCTAAAATTCTCTCAATATTATTAATCTTCCATAGTTCTAAACTTAAAGACCGCATTTGGGTGTTGATGTGAGAAACTAATAATGTCAACCTTTAGGTCGTACTGAGTTTCAAGAACATTCATCATCTGCCTAGCCTTTTCCCAACTGTATTGGGGTCGACTCCCAGTCAAACCGGATTCAGCTGAATACCAGTATTTTACGTGGAGCGACTGCCTACCAGACCTCCACAACCCATTATTGGGTAACACGGTACTTCTTGGCAAGACTGGTGTCAGATTTTCTGGCTTCTGACAATCCGTAATGACTGCCAAAGATCTACAAATGACAGCCGGGACCAACGGCTTAACGTGCTTTCCGAGGCACGTAGGAGTCTCGGTATGTTAATATGGTCACCCATCCACAGACCAACCTCGGCAAGCGTTGCTTAACTTTGAAGATTGGTGCGTGGAAGGTCCGTGCGGCTCTGCCAGGGTTGCGGAATATGTTCGAAAGAGTTACCGCGGCCCTGGGAAGAAAGGCACTAGGAGGACTAAAGGGTGGGTTTTAGTCAGTAAACGTCTGACACTCCCTGCCGCTCCACCCAGAGCGGGAGGGGTCATTTGATGATTTCCCATCCTATAAAAAAAAAAAAAAGGTCCGTGCGGCTGTTATAATTTAGCCACGATCTCCTCATAGTTTCAAGAACATTGAACTATGGAATAAGATTATTTTATACAAATATTAATATTTGTACCTCTACTATATTTTTACCTCCTAAATCGTCTTTTGGGGTTAGATAGCAACAGCTCAACTTTTATTGTATACTTCGGCCAGAAGTCGTGCCAAGTTTCAAGAACAGTGGAGCAAGGAATAAGATTCTTTAATACGAGAGTAACAGTTGCTATGCCGTGACTCTGAAGTTCTAATTAATGTTAGCTTCGGCCACGTTTTTAGGGTTTCGTACCCAAAGGGTAAAACGGGACCCTATTATTAAGACTCCGCTGGCCGACCGTCTGTCTGTCACCAGGCTGTATCTCATGAACCGTCATAGTTAGACAGTTGAATTTTTCACAGATGATGTTTCTGTATAATAACAAGTACTAAAAAAAACAGAATAAAATAAATATTTAAAGGTTTTTTTTATAGATAATGGGTACGGAACCCTTCGTACGCGAATCCAACTTGCAATTGGCCGTTTTTAAATTTAATTTTACGTAGTACTACCACACAATACTACCATACAATCACTACAAACCTTTTATTTAATACGAAATTATGTAATAATTTATTTATGAACAATTATACTTCGTACTAGCTGTCCCCCGTGGCTTCGCTCCCGTGACCTGGCTACCTACCTTCCTACCCTACACCTACCCTGCACCTACCCTACACATACCCTGCAGCTGCCCTACCTACATACTTATACCAGCCCAAAAAATACTATGACATGTTTCTGGTCTTCTGATACCTACTTGAATGAAAACTACGTGAATCCTTAGCGCTCACATTTCCAGCTCCGGAAATACTGCAACATATTTCTGGTCTCCTGGTACTTGATCTTTCTGGTACTTGTGAATCTGAATCTAAGGCAGCAGCGGCTTTGAATTTCCACTTCTTTCTCAATCTCCATTAATCCATACCGCACTTACCGGAATAAAAAGAGTAGCCTTTTTTTATTCCAGGGTATAAACTACATGTGTGCCAAATTTCATCCAAATCCCTTTAGCCGTTTTGGCCTGATTGTTAAACAAACATACTTTCACATTTATAATATTAGTAGGATTATTATAGCAAGAAAATTTAATATTTGTAAATATATTTGTTTGTCTTTTTAGTAAGGTTTTCATTCAGTTTAAATGATAGTGCTCCTGTTATTTTTTTAAACAACGTTTACTTTGTTAGAGCGTAGCTTAACTGAGTCAACTTTAACACAATTGATCACCTGGCCGAACTGGACGGGGCGTACATTGTTTAAGTTTGAATTTGCTTTTGGATGAACGGCTTTGTTATGTTTACCTACTCAGTTTCATTGGCTTATTTTAAGTGAACAAGAATTTCAAGTACCTAAGCGATTACCAAAACCAAACATACCAACTAACTTGAATAGTAAAATATTTTGTTTCTGTTTACTGAAATCACATGAGTATCTGTGCTGAAATGGCCAAGGATAAAAGCCTTTTCGCTGTTAAGGTTTCATTGTTTAATTAATTTGTCACACTTTGCCACCCAATTTCACCCCTCTAAAGCCTATCTCTATAAAAATAACCCAAAGCCTATAAAAGATGAATTTAAAAATAATGCTAAAATGTTTGATTGGTCAGATTTTCTTGAAACTTGATGCTGCCCAAGTTTCTAAAAAACCTGACCTCGACAAAATATTTTCCATTCTTTGCCACACCTTTTAAAAAAATGGAAATAAATGTTTAAGGCCAAGTTTCAAGTAAATGCCACCGTAAAGAAGTGCTCCATACGATCTTGATCACCCCTTTTTTTCATTCCTTCGTCACCAAAAAAATCTCCGGGAATAATTTCAGCGTTCTAGCGTCAAGGGTGGTGATGAGTTAGTAAAACAAGTTTTTATTTTCCAGCCGTGCTGCATCCCACCTTAGTATCGGGTAGTGGCCGATCTCTGAAGCAATGGGCAGCAAGAGATATCCAGTTCTAAATTGAGAATTGTAAAGAAGCTGGAAATGTGCAACTGTGTTAAACAATGTGGTGGTTTAACTCAAATAAAATCAACTGCTATAGAAAAGAGTTTTAGGTTATCACCTCATAATAACTAGTGTTGGTATTGTATAACGTGAGTGACAGCTAGCTATACATAGGTTGAATGGAAGTTAGGAAAAAAAATTTGATAATAAACGATTTACTTTTTCAGTGAAGTCAACCTAAAACTGTCGAAAACAAAGTGATCCTATATGGCGCTGGATACGCAAAAAAGACGTAAGACGAGGACGGGGCGCGGAAATATGTCTCTTCCGCGTCCCTTTCATACAATATGTATAGATGCTCGCGATGCAAAACATATAGGAAGGACAGGGCGTGGACACGACGCGACACTTACTCGTCTGCGCCCTATTGTAAAACATACAGAAAGAACGGGGTACGGGCGCGAGCGGACGAGGGATGGGCGAGAACGGAGGTGCGAGGTAGTGGGTGCGGGTGCTAGGACTCACGCGTCGCTGTCACACACAATTACACCACCACATTTAACCACGTCACGTCCGTGCCTCGTCTTTTCTATGTGTTTTAAAAGTCGCGACGGCGCGCGGCGCTCCGTCTTTGCCCTGTCCGCGCCCCATCCTCATCTTACGTCTATTCTGTGTATCCAGCGACTAAGGGTTCCGTTTTTGCCGACTGAGGCACGGCACCCTAAAAAATTAACATCTTCGTAATACTTTTTCTATTTCACATATATCTATTTCTTAAGCTAGAAAGGAAAAAAACAACTGGTATTAAACTAATAAGCCGTACAATATAATGCGAGATCTTATTTAAAGTAAAAGCAATTAAAATATTATTTGTGTAAACTGGGGAAAGATTGAAGTAGCGAGCGTTTCTGCAATCCCCTTGAAATAAAACGTCTGTGCAGTACTTTCACGTCATACTTTTAACGTGTTACATTTAGTATTATGAGTGCGGCTCACGTTATTCCCAATGGAACCGTAAAAATAAAACATCGGGTGCGTACCACCACTTCAAGTTATACTTTACTGATAACTTAATGTTGAAGATATTTATGTGTTCTTTAACATAAAATGCACTGAAAAATGAGCAGGCATTAGCTCAATGAAACGATAAGCCTTAAAGCAAAACTATAATATGTCTTAGCTACATGAAAGCATCTCTTTTAGTTACCCTAAACTTGATATTAACTTGTAGGTAAGGGAAGACTTGCAAAACTTTTTAATGCCTCCACAATGCAGGGACAAAGGATAGTCCTTCTATGACTACCCTGCTAACAGACAAATCCCTGATCAATCAAATCCCCACCAGTATTTGGAGTGTGTCCTTCCTCGGAGCGTAATTATATCCTTACCTACAGCCTAAACTGAAAGACGTTCCTATTTATATAATTCACGTTATTATTCTTACTTGACCAATACCAATTCGTTTATTACTAACAAAAAAATATAATGGCAGAAAAATATGATAGTCTATATGTAGGCAGGCAACAGAATAATGGTGCGTGACGGTTACACGTCTCGCGGTATAATAACGCGGTATTTTATCGTTAAGACCTACCGCTTGTCAATAGACACGGCGTATGTGACTTATTTGCTCGGATTATGTGACTCGGTTACGAAATATTCTCGTGTCGACTCAAAGTGTATACGTTATTAAGTTTGAAATTGTGGAAAATTGGTATAAAAATCTTGCTGGCGCTGATAGCACGAGGTCGCACCCATAATCATCTCGTTATTACGGATTGAGAACTTAATCTAAGCTATCGAGTTAGTATGAAGTCAAGCTTCGACGGAATATTTTAACGACTTTATTATGCTATAAAAGCTGATCAGCGTGAAGTGAATGTTTAAACTACGTGAACGTTTGTGTGTGTGCGGGCGGCACCAGAAAATAAAATCGTTTCGAATTTCTTGAATTTGGGAAATTCTTTGTGAACTAAGTACAACATTTAATAATGTGTCACCGTAAGTTTTAAGTATTTGTTATTGACGTAGTTAATTTTGGTTTTTATTTTAGGAAAACTTTATTGATCTTAATCTTTGTGTAATCTTCTCGAGTTAAACATTATATCGAATAAATCACGTCATACACGGTTATGAAATGATTCGAAAAAAAGTATATTGTTTTTTCATTTACATAAAAATATGCTATTACTATATAGCTTCATGCACGTCAGAAAACTTACTACCCTTCAATTTATTTACAACAATTGAATATTTTTACTACCAAATTAATCTGCAAAAAAAATTGCACATCAAATTAACCAGAGTGGACACGAAGTTAGGGCACCCCGATACGAATAGGTTAGGTTCAAATGGGATAGCGAGAGCTAGAGTGAGCGAGCGAGCGAACTAAACTTCCCTCTTACCATTCATGTTAGGTTCCTAGAAATAGGAGCATCGCGTAGCGGGGCTCCATCGCCCAAGTTAGGTTTGAATTTGTCATTTCATGATGTGTCCAGCATTTCATGATATGACCAAACGTGGATTGATTTCAGTCAGTTTTCGTTGGCCATTTCATGAAATACAACCATTACATGTAATGAATTACAAATATTATTGTGTGCTAGTTTATTACGCATTCATGAAAAGCTCCGCTTTTCAATTAAACGCGATGCAATACGAACTCAAATTGTTGTCAAATACTAGGCATATTAAAATAAATGTGACATAATTATATTAATATGGCAGAGCAAATTTAATTGGACGGAGCGTACGAATGATTGTTCCAAGTGTTGCGGCGACAGTTAAACTGCCGCTTGAAACGATAAATGCATGAACAATTAAGTTTTTGAGCAAGTTATTGCTTTATACGTACCTTATTAATGTTATGTAGACAGGCTTTTATGAATTTATGAAACTTATTTATTTAAGCAGATAACTTATAATACTTTAAAGACCAAGAATTACAGTATATTATAAAGTAAAAACGTTCATAACGTTCATCATAACCGTTTTTCAAAATTCACCACTATACAACTGGAAATCCGATACTGATTAGAAACGTTTCAGGTTGTAAACGGTATTTTGTTATACTCTCTATTTTTGCCCTGTGGGACGATCCTACGTAAAAGCAAAGACTTTGTGAGTGAATAGGATTATCGGGGCAGCTCGAGATCTTAATAGCCACAGCCATGTAATAGGGGTCGATCCTTACTAATACATAAGAGAAACATTTCCCGCGCCCGTTTGTCGGCAAATCACTCCCAAATGCTTCCACTGCATTGTACTCAACTGTATCGGGATCGCAGCGCTTTGATGGAATTGACTTAACGGGGATTCTCTTAGACGCTTCTTGTTATTTTACTTACAAGGCAGGAACCGATTTCCGGATGCTTTCATTGTTTTTGACTCTCAAAATAATTCAGTATGGTTCTGCATAATTAAATTTTAAAAAAGAAGAAATCACTTGTGTTTTTTTTGTGAATATTTGTACTTGGATTGAAGAGCTCGTGGCTAAATTATAACAGCTGCACGGACCAATCTTCAAGGTTAAGCAATGCTTGCCGAGGTTGGTCTGTGGATGGGTGACCATATTAACATACCGAGACTCCTAAGCACGTTAAGCCGTTGGTCCCGGCTGTCATTTGTAGATCTTTGGCAGTCGTTACGGATTGTCAGAAGCCAGAAAATCTGACACCAGTCTTGCCAAGAAGTACCGTGTTACCCAGTTAATGGGTTATGGAGGTCTGGTAGGTAGCCGCTCCACGTAAAATACCGGTATTCAGCTGAATCCGGTTTGACTGGGAGCCGACCCCAATTTGGTTGGGAAAAGGCTAGGTAGGTGATGATTTGAACTTGGATAATAAATTGAGTGTGCAATATAGCCGTACACATAGTTTTAGTTTTATAGTGAACTAGCTGTCCCTCGTGGCTTCGCTCCCGGCAACTGGCTACCTACCCTACACCTACCCTACACCTACCCTACACCTACCCTACACCTACCCTACACCTACCCTACACCTACCCTACACCTACCCTACACCTACCCTACACCTACCCTACACCTACCCTACACCTACCCTACACCTACCCTACACCTACCCTACACCTACCCTACACCTACCCTACACCTACCCTACACCTACCCTACACCTACCCTACACCTACCCTACACCTACCCTACACCTACCCTACACCTACCCTACACCTACCCTACACCTACCCTACACCTACCCTACACCTACCCTAAGGATTCTTAAATTTTTTAATTTTCCGCGCAATGTTTTAATTTTTTTTTTTCTTCAGATCCATCTCCTGACAATAACAAACACAACAAAAAAAAAAGTGAAATCGGTCAAGGCGTTGTTGAGTTATGCGCTTACCAACACATTTTGCGATTCATTTTAATATTATAGAAGATATATTCAAGCCCTCGTTAATTTTAATTTAAAAAAAAGGAGGAAGTTTTCAAGTCGGTTATATTTTCTGTATTACCTCCTAACTCTGTCATTTTTGAACTAATTTGAAAAGCTCTTATTCATCTGAAAAGACATACTTTTTCACAAACACATTTTCATCAAAATTGGTTCAGTAGCTTAGTTTTTAAATTGAAATAGCTGGAAATAATATTTCATCAAAGTAAACGAAATTGGGTACCTACACTTCTGGACACATCTATTGGCCCACTTTAGAGTTTAGGTTTCGATGGCCCCTACCGAAATATGATTGCTAGATTGAACAAAAACTGTTGATGCAGTTTTAAACCTGATACATTTTACCATCTTTTTCGATCGTATTGTTTTAAATTTGAATTCAGAATACCATACGACATGGAGCTACGCCTAACAAGTCGGATATGCGCCTTGTTAAAGGCAATTGATTTTTGAATAAAAAACATGTTTTATCAAATAAAGGTTTAATTTAATAACGCGTGTTGCCTCCATGGGCATCTACCACAACTCTCATACGATTAGGCATAGAGTTTATCAACCGCTCTATGAAATTTTGAGGGATCATCTCCCATTCCTCTTCTATGGCAGTTTTCAACTCCTGCATCGTCTGGGCAACTGGCTGACGAGCCCTAACACGTCTTTTTAGCTCGTCCCACATGTGCTCAATGGGGTTCATGTCTGGGCTTCTGGCTGGCCAGTCCATAACTGTGATGTTCACATCCCGAAGATATTCCCTGACGATGCCGGCCGCATGGGCTCTTGCATTATCATGCATAAAAAGGAAATTTGGGCCCACATAGTCCGCGTATATATATCACGTGAGGTTGTAAGCACTAACGAATGTACCTTTCAGCATTTAATGTTGGCAGCCGTGGTCCTGTAACAACCTCAAGTTGAGTTTTGCCGCTCGCGGATATACCGCCCCAGACAGTCCATGAGCCACCGCCATAAGCAACCCTCTCTTCAAAGCAGCATTGTGCGAAACGCTCTCCCTTACGTCGGTAGACCTTCTTCCTTCCATCATTGCCATGTAACACAATTTTAGACTCATCAGAAAAGAGTACACGGCTCCAATCTTGCTGTGTCCAATTTAAATGACTGCGTGCGAAATGAAGGCGCGCTGTTCGGTGGGCTCGCGTTAGTTTGGGCCCATTAGCTGGCTTGTGTGGTACCATATCGCGTTCTTTTAACCTTCTCCGAACAGTTCGAGCGCTCACAGATACTCCGTGGAAGTCGCGAAGTTGGTTTTGTATCTCAATGGAGGTAAGGTGACGATTTCTCAAGCTGGTCGTCACGATGAATCGATCCTGCCTTTCAGTTGTGACCCGAGATCTTGGCCTTCCTTGGCGACGAACAAAGCCGCCAGTCTCTAGGTACCTCCGATAAACATTTCGGACCGCAGATCGACTTAAATTAAGTTGAGCACTCACGTTTCTTTGGCTGTGTCCGGCCTGAATAAGTGCCACAGCTTGGGCGGCGACTTCAGGTGAAGTATCCATAGATTATTGATAGAACCTCACCTTAATGTTAAGAATAAGTAATGTTTGTTGCAAAACCAAAGATATCAATCACTTTTTCAAGAATTAAATCCAAGTAAACCAATAAAACCAAGTTTTCTTAGTGTTCGATTGTTTGATATCAACAAACAGGCTCCAAATTGTCTTTTGTTTCTTTAAATTCTGTGTTCGAAATTCAAAAAAAGACTATTGAATGAAATTGTGAATGTGCCAGGTTCAAAACTGCATAAAAACTTTTTGCTCGACCTAATATAAAATTTTAGCTAGGACCAAACGAAACTGAAAATACAAGGTGGGCCAATAGATGTGTCCAGAAGTGTATTTAGCTTTTCTGTGACTTGCAAGTGGTGTTGTTAGCTGTGAAAAAAGTAAAAACTCTTTAAATAAAACCGACTTCCAAATAAAAAACACTATACAGAATAAAATAACCTTAATTATGGAAGTCGGTGTTAGAAAAACGAATAAACAACCACAAACACCAACTTCCGAAATTAGGGTTATTTTATACTTTGTAATGGAATTTGGGATTGTTTTTTTTTAAGTTTTTGTAAATGGAAGTCGGTTGTATTTTTTAAGGAATGGATACCGGTAGAAACATCATAGAAAGTAGCCAGATGTTAACTCTACGACGCGCGACGGTCAGGAACAAGTTATGCCTTTTTACCTATTATACTACTGTAGTGTTATTTTGGGTGAAGTGTCCTCATATGTTTTATAACGAATTGATTAAGATAATAGAATACAATATTCTTTATTCAAGTTTAAAGACTCAAAATTAGTTAGTAAAACTTAAAACTATGTTACTAGGCACTGACATTAAACAAAGAACAACAAAATAAAACAAACAATACAAAAATAAATAAATAGTTGATCACCGTAACGGAACTCCATAAGAGATTGCACAACAGCGACCCACTTAAAAACAGTCAAAACGACTCAAAATCATGCTTAAGGATATTGTTGACGCTACCCTACACCCGGCGCACCGGGTATGAGCACCTTAACGCATGCTTGCGTAGAAGCAATCAACATGCGCATCAGAGAACATTCCTGACGCACTACAGTAGCGAGGCAGCCCTACCAGCATCATAAACGCGTTATAAAATTGAACGCAAAGAGCGTTGTAGAAGGCTGCACTTGTAGAAGGAGGTGCAGTAGGCTCGAAAGAGCGTGATTTTAACCAGAGCCAGCAAGTTCACTAGAACCGACAACGCCCTCCGCTCCCGTTCAATGTCACCATCGTCTTTAAGGTTGGCTGTCAATATATGACCAAGATATTTAGACTTTCAGGACTCGCCTCAAACACATATACTTTTATTTTAAAAGAATACAATGGAGTTTCTTATCTGTCCTTTTACATAAGAATCTTGTTTTAGCGAATGGACACCTAGAGTCACTTTTAATATTTAATTTTTAAACTGATAATTTGACGTTGAAAAGTGCCAGTTAATAGTCTATTTGAAATAAAATAATTTGACTAAGGCCGAGCCCATGGTTAACATCCCTTGTTTTGTACTGTTCTGTGGCGATTAACAGAACAGTTTCAAATATTTCTTGAAGCTGGCAATAACGATCTAATTCGCGCCAAAAATATTTTTATTTTACTCGCTACCATCGATATTAGAAATAGTATTTTATTTGAGTATTTCTTACGTGGTAGCACCTTCTTTACAGTTACAGTATCTTGTCGCCTTTCAACCCTCCAATCCAGCACACTTGTACGACCCATCGTGCAAATTGAGTATCATAATTCATAAATTGATGGAAATTTTCATAAAAAAATCACGCATGCACACAAAGTAATACATATTTTTTTCTTAATACCTACAATAAAAAACAGTTCATTTGTTTCAAATTATTATTCGGCTGGGCAGCTTCACAATCTGCACAAACAATTTGCAAGTCAACATTTTTCACAAATATTTTACAATTTACAAAATATTGTATCCTTCGCCAATGCGTTGGAAACTGCGTGAGCGTTTGTCATTGCATTCTCGTCTTCATAATTAACCCGCCTCGGTTGCAATGACAAACTTCACATTTGTATGTTCTTCGAATGCTTGTTTACGTCAGCCGTATCGGAACGCCTTTAGGAGCATAGCGCGTACCGTTGCGATCCTTAAAAGTATTTGTCCGGGTGCGACACAAGTATATTAAACCATTGTCTCTCATGGAGAATAAATTAGTAACAGTGAAAGAGAGTTATATCTACTTAATGAAAAAAACAAATAGATAGTAGATGCCTTCTTAGTAGAATTTAGTCATTGAATAGTGACAGTTATGATATTCTTAAAAAGATAGGGCCGATTTCTGAATTGAGAATTTTAACTCCGGCTAGAGTCAGATACGCAGTTTTAGGTACAACACAACCTAATGCCATGGAGTATTGTGTCGTTAACGAAGACTTTTCTTTTAACAACATCACGGCGATTTTCTCCCCAAGGCCACATTCTTCCGCGCTAATATCTCTTTCGATTAGATAAACAATATACACGGTATTATTGATAATTCCGTGAATATTTTATTATATACAATGAAAATTCTTCCATACATTTTTGGGATAGCAATTTTCATAGCGGTCCTCGCTTTGATTAAAATACGAGAATGTCACAGTTTTATGATTCGTATTTTCAAAAGTTTGTTTTCAAACCTGAATGCAAAAGATGTCCACGTCCATTTGAAGCTTGTGTAGGAAAGTGATGATTTTTAGAGGGTTAATATAAAAAAAAAGTTTTGTTGCAGTAGGTTTTAAAATTATATTGAATTTTATTTAAACATGAACTCTTACTACCTAATTGAAGTTTTACACATGGAACATAAAATAAAAAGGTAAGCTAAAAACTTAACCAGTCTAGCTCTCGACATGTCAAATTTCAAAATCAAATAACAAAGTTTTAAAACGCGTTTTTTTTTTGTTCCCCAGAATACAGGGAAGGTTTGGTTGACGGGAGCGAAACCGCGGGGGACAGCTAGTTTCAGATAAAAATGATTAAAACCCGTTATTAATTTTAAAACAAGATTGACTTTGTGTACTGTGCACTGTAGTTTAAATTAGGCCGTATCAATCTTTGTGCGTGGATATTCTAAGGTATAAACGAGTAAAACCGAGTGTTTGTTCATTGTAAAAGGAAATAAGATATTTTTTATTTTTGGTAGGCTCGTGATTGACTATAATCTTACCTGATTGAAAGCGATGAAGTGGCCTGAGATGGGGAAAGCTTGTCTAGAAGATAAAATATACATAGACCTATTTCATTCTTGACTTAAATACTCCAAGTTGTAGCTATCAGGAAACACAAACTCCGGTAGGTATTCTGGAAAATATACAGTTCCGGTAGGAAAAGCCTCGGGAACGGAACTAAGCGAATAAGCTAGTTATGGTTCTATTCTTTCCTTCAGATGCAAGAAGTCCTTACTCAAAACAGTATGCTTTTTGAGGTGTGGGTAGAAGACCGTCAAAACTGACTCAGTATAATTATTACTGTGGCTTTACTGCGAACTGTTTGATCACTCACACGCATTTCTAGAGTTTGCTGGAAGCGTGTTTATACACTGAGGGTGGGTTGTTGAAATACAAATAGTTATTTGGTTTTGCTGTGCTCGTCTAGGGGTACTAAGACTTGTGGTGCCAGTAAAATATTTAGACATTAAACGTTTGACATTCAACCTTCAACTGCAAAAATAAAAAATATAAAACTCTAAAGAAAAACCATCAACTCAAAATCACATAAACCCGATGAAATAGGATCATTATCATCATCATCATATCAGCCGAAAGCCGTCCACTGCTGGACATAGGCCTTCCCAAAGTGTTGCCATAACAACCGGTCCTGTGGGGGTGAGGGTGCGAGACGCACAGGACCGGTTTCTACAACTTTTTTTTTTTTGGTAGCCTAAGAATGCTATAAAAAAGTAAAAGGAATACTAGTTATAACTATTTAAATCGATATTCTTACTTCAGAGATAGTGAGTTTTTGGGAAACTCGATATGAGAATGTTCAATGTGGTGACACTTGGGGAAGATCAATGTTCAACAGCTAAGAACACCAAGCAAGTAATAGGTATACATAGATAACTGTGGAGGCAGCCTAGTATAGGCTGGCTGGAAAAGGCTAGGCCGATAGATAAGAAACACGAACCCCATCAGCTACTAAGATCATCCTAGCGGCTAGAGGGAATTTGTTTGTCTTTGCGGTTTGTAGTAGTTGTGTTCAATAGTTGACAATTATTTCTGGTAGTTCAGTTGGTAACATTTTCGAAACATAAAATCTTGCAATCGCGATTTTATATTTCGAAAATGTTAGTGATTTCAAACCATTTTATATTAATGCCAGCGCCTTGACAAGCGTTTTTCCGTAAAGAAAGGTAGTTGTCTATTTTTAACGGGGCCGCAAGTGTAAGTCGACATTTTATCGAGAATGCGGGTAAAACATTTTTCCAGTAACACAAACGTTGATAGTTTTTTTGCTCTGGTTAATGCTTGTCAACATTATTTTGTGCGATATTACTAGCTGTTAGCCACTTTTTCCTGGTAGTCTTACTAATGTTGATTTTTTATCGGACGGAAAACGCTACCTCAATGTCAGATTTCACAGCTACAAGGTATGAAAAAACAAACTTGACCACATTACAGCACCCAACGTAGGACCAGAATGTAGTGGTTCATTGGTAGATTTATTTTCATGGTTTTTTCACCCGGACATAGACGAACTCAACGAGTGTAGAACCTAAGATAGAAACACGCTTGTACGATACGACTGTATACAGAAAGCAGAGCTAATAGAAATCTCTGTTCCTAGACATCGCCTTTCGCCGAAAACTTTGTGGATAGAAAGCATTGTGCGTAGATATTTCGGTCCATATGAAGCACTGTTGATAGATTTGTCTGTTCATAGATAGCACTTCTTGCCGTTAACTTTGTTCATAGAAACTACTGTTTTCAGATACCTTCGTTCAAAGAAAGAGCCTTTGGAAAAGAAACTAAAAAATATTTTATTAATAAATTTCGCTTTTCTGGCTCTAACAGATGTTTTTTTTTAAAACACGTTTATTTCATACGATGCTGCCATTTTAATCAAAAATGATTCAGCTTTGTAATATTAAAATGGATGAGATATTAAACAAAAAGTACCTATAACAAAAAATACTCAATGTAATTATAAAAATGTTGTTTAACCTGGCCGGCCCCGGCGACACACCGGTGTGTCGCGAATTAATCGCGAATTTAATGTTTATTTACCTATTACATAAGATTTACTTTATATTAGGGAATTTTCACATGTTGGGCCTGAGCGGCTCAAAATTTCGTTATTATTAAATTATTTTCATAAGAAAAATTTGGGGTTATCTACCTTAAAAGTCTAATAAGTCCATCTCACTCCTTATTCTTCTTTCTTCTCTTCTCTTTGGTCTTATCGGTCTTTTGGAAGAAGTGTTATCTATGAACAGACATGTCTGTCAACAGTGCTTCTTATGGACCGCGATATCTACGCACAATATTTTCAATAATTAACAAAGTTTTCGGCGAAACGTGATGTCTAGGAATAGAGATTTCTATTAGCACTGCTTTCTGTATACAGTTGTATCGTACAAGCGTATTTCTATCTTAGGTTCCATACTCGAATTCAACTGCAAAGTAGGTAGGAATACCTAAGTACTAATTCTATTTCAAATAACAAGTCACTGTATCATTGAATCATTTGAAGAAACGTTACTAATTATGACCTCGATTTTAAGTTTCGCTCGAAAGATTACAATTTCCATTGAAAAGCAGCTGAATGTAAATAAAATAAAAAAGGTCAAACGTGCGAATTAACAACTCGCCGAAGGGTTCAAGCTTTTGAATTAATTATAATCCTTATCAACGAGATAATATTTTTCTGGGGACTTGCTTTACTCGAAAAGCGTAGTAAAATAATTTAAAATATTATGTAATCTTTATTCATATTTCCACTGAAATTGAAAACAACTCTGATTACGTCAATCAATTTGTTTTATTTTTTTTACTGAAACGAGGCTGCTGAGTGGTGTTTGGATAATTGATTTGAGCACTATAGAAATGGCTTTGATGGATTTTATCAATATCGAATGTTTTTCAGATTCAGCGTAAATATTCGTAATATCTGTTAGTGTTGCATGTATACAGGATGACTGGAAATTGAGTGCGTACTTGTTTGTACTAGAGATTTACAACGATGTCGACCCCGAAACATGGGTTCCAAATTAAGTTGTTTTCGAAATTATCGGAGTTTTTTGGATTTTTAAGTTTCTAACACACGACCAAAATCGAAAATTTTTGAGAAAGCCTCTCTACTCTGGATAGTAAACTTTTCTGATAGCTCCGTAATGAAGTTATAAAAAATATTTAGAAAAAAAAGCATATCGCATTAAAGTAACTTCTGATTTCAATGCATTTTAGATTTATATTTTTATGCTTATAAGTCAAGTTGACTATAAGTCATTAATGATTAAAAATGAATAATTTAATCGGAAAGCTTGAAGTTCTAATCCTATTTCAATACAATTACCACCCACAAGCTTCTCAGCTAAATAATAATTTTAATAAATAACCGTCATTTATTAATGTGGGTCCCAGAAAATGTCCGGCGGCATCGCGGCAGACCCAGGCGAAGATGGCGGGACGAGCTTGACGCCTATCGACAGGATTGGTCAACACTAGCCTAGAGCCGGGAAGAATGGAAGGAAGAAAGGGAGGCCTTTGCCCTGCAGTGGGACGGAATAGGCTAAAAAAATAAAATATATAAAATATTAATATAATTATTTGGCGTTTCACTTGTGTTTCTCAAAAAACACGTTTTTGGAAAAAAATGCTTTCAAGGATTGGACATTGACATTCTAATTTAGAAAGAAGAAGTCAACTGCTGACGCAATTTACGGAACTAAAAATATAGGCTACTAATAAAGATGAATGAAACATTAAATTAAGTGATAATAATTGCCGGAACGACCTGAGCTACATTATTATCATTATAAGCCCGTAGTGTCCCACTGCAGGGCAAAGGCCTCTCCTCCTTTTTTCCATTCTGATCTATCCTGGGCTACCCGAAGTCAATCCTTTAGGTAGGAGTCTAGCTCGTCTCGCCATCTCTTCCTGGGTCTACCGTGTCGCCGGCTTCACAGAAATAAAATATTATATTATCACAAAAAGATATTATATTATATGGTCGTAATATTTCAAGCTGTTTTTTCTAAAATGTTCATGAAACGTGCCATTTTCAATCCTTTAAAACAACTAGGTACCGAAATTCGTAGTGCAAACATATTCTACTGGATGGTCGAGAAATAACCAAAGACCGAACTTAATCGGCATCATTAATCTTTCGCCACTCCATTTATTTGTTGCACGTGTCGCAGTTAGTAGAAATCCTG
Organism: Melanchra persicariae; assembly: GCA_947386135.1. Lineage (NCBI taxonomy): Eukaryota > Metazoa > Arthropoda > Insecta > Lepidoptera > Noctuidae > Melanchra > Melanchra persicariae. Next base: position 21,476,222 of record OX376643.1, on the reverse strand, counting down.
TACAGCAAGCAAACCAACTGATTACTAACGCCTGTCAAAACCGTATAATACTTTCTTAGAAATAAATCTTTAGCGTTGGGCTCGCTAGAACGTTTGTTTGTTTCCACATTTTATCACTAAATTTTGTTCACTTGATCAAATTTAAAATAGATTTATGTACATTAGGATATTTATGTGAGATTCGACGTTTCCAGAGTAAAATAAAAATTACACCCGAAATTAATAATTTCATTGGTTGGTTTATTTTTTTAAATTACTATATTAGTTGGTTCAATTTTATTAGAATTAAACGGAATCCTGGTATTAAACAACTTCACTTGGGCCAGGTTATGCATGTAGGTACTCTCTCTCTCTTTTCTCTCTGTAGGTTTTTAGCTCGTGTAGAATTTTAATGTCGTGTTAAAACTTGCAGGAGGAAACGGAATGTATGTCGATTAATATAGTTGCGTGATCGCAAGACGTACAACCGTTAGAATAGCATGTCTGCAAACGTATCTTACGTTACCCAAGATACATGGTCTTACATAGTTTAGTACAAGTTTAGTGGTAAGAATCAGTATAATGTACATTTTGTCTGTACGCAATAAAGCATTTTCAACTCATTCGAATTGGCACCTTAAAAAAAAACCCTGTTTTTGTTGTAATGCAAAAATCGGAAAAGCCAAAGTCAATTTATCAAAAACATGTCTTCTAAGTGAAACTTTATTCCTATCGGATTTATAATCTAAAAGTAGCGGAACGCGTGTAAGCATGTTTCATTCAATCGCACTCACATCAATGAGTATGTAAAGTCCTTTCAACTGAAACGCAAACTTTGCATCTTACACATCGTTCTACATCTAAGAAACTTTAAAGGATTGTAGCAAATTTCTGGCTGCTTCTAAAGTTACCTTTCATTTAGTTAATTCGAAACACCACAAGTTAGTACCTAATTTTAAGTTAGCAAGTAATTATTTAACATGCAACACTAATTGAATAAGGAGTAAGACCATTAACTAAAGCACTACCTTTGATAAATTTGTAATCTTTGTACAAAAACCTGAACTATATGAATACGGACTTTTTATTGGAATTAAGCATTTTATCCTGGGCCTCAAGTCTGCTATTACAGTAGTGTTACAATGGTCTATCATTGATTTCATAATTGTTGATTGTGACAAGTTTGGTAATCTACTAATAAAAAAGCATCATTATGACTTTCCAATGGTCAACCACTGACACTCCATTGAAATAAATGGCATAAAATGGTAATCTCATACATAATGACAAATGAATGACAGACGTATGCGGAAATCTGCTAAAATTTTGACAGTTCCTTCGATCAGTGACCTACCATTAGAACGTTATTGTGCAGTCATTGCTTTTCAAAGACATTGAATATTTAGAACCACGATTCTATTACGAGACCATTGACCGACCAATGATCGACCATTATGAATTTAGCAGATTACGAACTTATAGCAAAATGACAATAGGATCGTGTTGGAATGACGAATTTATAAAAATTGTAGACTTGGGGCCCTGGCGGGGTGTTATAAGTTTGGCGTGTGTATCTGTGTAACCGTGTCTGTCTGTGGCATCGTAGCTCCTAAATGGATGAACCGATTTTGATTTTTTTTTGTTAGAAGAGTAATTTAATCGAGAGTGGTTTGATTTTCTTAAAAGAGGACTTTTGGCCGAAAGGTGTCGTATTTCGACGGTCACGCGAGAGTGAAACTCGATGTGTATAGTAACTATGGTTTATTATTGTGTGTTAGTTTATTATTGTTTAAGATAATATTGTGTATTTTGTCTATGGACCTCGATTCGACGATTATAAAATGGTTATTATTTAGGAAAAGCATGAGATTTTTCTTCGGGTCAAGCCAAGTCAATGTAGTGTGTAGTGAGCATTTTAATAATGGTGGTTTTGAGGAGAATTATCATTTTACACTATCTGCATAAACTTTCTCACTATTCTGCAGGTATTCAAAATTTGAGCTTTTTGAAGTGTTATGTAATCTGAAGCTTTGAGGTCTATTAATTTGAGACTATGGTGCAGTTGGCTTGGTATAACCTCTGTTAGTACTGACAACATGGGCACGTCGTATAGTTTATCTTGCCTCCAAATTCTTGTCACTTCCTTACGTTCTGCATATTATTTATTTTCTCTCCAATTGTCTTGAGTAAATTGTGCGTATCGGGGACTGCAATATCTATTAAGTAAGTAACTTTATCTTGGATAATGGGTCTATTGAAGTCAACGGTTCTGTCGGTCAGAAAATCACGGTCGAGTAGAGTCTGTGTGTGGTGTTTTCTACTCGTAGAATAGTTTGAGGAACGTAACTGTAGTACGTTCACCATAACCGTTCAACATAAACTCATACAAGACACAAACGCTCCTTGCCTTTGTGTCTTGTATGAGTTTATGTTTGATCGCTAGTTTTTGAAAATCGGTTCAGTATTTGAAGATCATCAGTTCTTTTCTAGTTGATGAAGGAATGTGAGCAACTTCTATGAGAAATTTCGAATTTGGCGACACGGTTGGCGCAGTGATTGAGCGATTGACAGTTGCGCTGCGTGTCGCGGGTTCGATTCCCGCACGGAAAAATTATTTTTCCTATAGATATTTGTTCCGGGTCTGGCTGTTTGTGTATGTATGTGAGTTAATAATTATGTTTGTAAACGCACACAGAATACAGGAGAAATTCCCAGTGTGGGGCAACGTTTAAAAAACAAAATGGAATTTTATTACTTCAATAGTATTGTAGGAACATGCTGCAGCATGACCTGAAGTCTGCAGAATACTCAACTCCCCACTTAGTTACAGCAGAGGTATCATGTTGGGACTCACTGAAATGTTTTCAATGAACAGATTATAGGAAGATTAGTAACCTTGAACTGACGCTGCAGCATGATCTGGAATCTACAGGATACCCTACCCTCACGTACTTTTAGCAGACGCTTTGTGTTTGAGCTCATTTAGTATGGTCTCTATGAATAGGTGGTTATAAATAGATTGTGATCAGAGACTGACGATGAAGCAGATAAAGAGTAGAGTAGGGACTCCCTTATCCGCACTTAGACTCTCACTCGGTCCGTTGTGCGTAGGTGTCCTGGCTTAGTTAGCCAGCCTAGCTCTGCCCAGAAGCACAGAATTTTCCTGGGAGCTTCACAGGCTTCGCGGAGCGACCTCACCGTTCCGAGGATTTGTTCACGTTGGTTAACCACGGCCTCACATTCCAGGATGACGTGAGCGGCTGATTCTTTGGCGTCAAAACAGCCCCTGCAGAGTGGGCTGTCCGTGGCGCCTATGTTATAGAGATGTTTGTTTAGCGGGCAATGGCCCGTAATTGTCTCTATTATTGTTCTGAAGTCATTTCTACTTAGGCTGAGTAGTCGTTCTGCGGATCTAGACTTGGCATTGCCATTTTTGACTGCCTACAGTCTGTGGCCCGTGACCATTTGTGAGAAGAAATAAGTGAATAGATTGGTGAGAGATTGATGCTCAGCTACTTTCTCTCGATCCATCGATATTATTTCAGTGTACGATGTAGTGGCATTTAGATGAGTGTAGATCGTAGGGTTTATAGTAGTAGCTTCTACTACTACATATATAATAAAGTACACAACTCCCGAAAAAAACACTCTAATAAGTAAAAAATTATATATATTTTGTCCCATTAGGTTTAGGTACGAATATTTTGGCGCATCGCGTCGGCGGACTGCTAATAAATAAAAGAGCACTTAGTAAATACAAAAAATTGCGGTCTCCCGAGGCGACGACGCTTGGGGCAAAATATTCGTACCTACTTATATTAAATAAATGCATCAAAACATTTTTTTTTTTTACATTGTCGTGGTTTTTCGTCGAGGGTTATTTAAATTGTTATTAAGTCATCTTTACCTTTAGTATTCTTTTGTATACGTTTTTGTGTCGACTATTATTTGAAAAAATGGATGGATTTTATATATAAAAAGTGCGTCCTCGACGAATTCTTGTAAGAATAATGCAACTTGTTACGTTTAATATTGCACCCAACGTGCTAAAGTGCAGTAGTTTGAAATTGATGCTCTGATCAACTGTTCTCTAGTCGACTGATTTTAGACACCATCAAGTGTGGTGTGCTGACTTTAATTCCATTTACGCATACATACACTAGTCCATACCATGTCCATGACGACTATTTAGTTTATAAAGGTGTTGTCTATTCTATTTTGTTAAATACTTTTGTTACCAAAAAGACATTTAGGGAAAAAAATAATGATGGATTTTTTCATTTAATTACCCTTAAAAGCCTCATTGTTACTTTCACAAGACGTAACCAAATTATGTAATATTTTCGTTGTCTTAAAGCTGTTATTATTAAATAGTAACATTCTGCAATTATCCGATTTGATAAATAAGGAAAGTAGGTAAGGTATTCTAAAATAATTTAACTAGTTCTAATGTTATGAACAGAACCTCAAAAAGATGAGTGTGAGAGCGCCTGACAAAGGATTTGAGTTAGCTAATGAGATAAGATGGGCTAATAAGATTCCAGGATAATCGAACCCGAGAAATTCAATCACTTTCAAATTTAGAACTAGGTTTGGAATTTCCCTGGGGTGTAGGCTGTGTTTGCCCTTTATTTGGATTTCCCATAATGTAACGCGTTTAGCAAATTGCTGTGCTGCGATGTTAGCCGTAAGGAGTAGCCTATCTCCTCATCTTGTAAGCGTCGTCAGAGGCGGGTAAGAGATTATGTCGAAAAGATGGCGTAGGTGTAATCCGTTGCCAGGGTTGCGGAATTCGTTCGAGTTACCGCGGCCCTCGAACGAATATACGGGCATAAAGCGAAACACGATTGGGTTTTAGCCGGTAAGAGTCTGACTCTCACTTCCGCTCCACCCAGAGCGGCCTAAGTCATTTGATGATTACCAATCAATAAAAAAGGGGTAATCCGTATGTACTAATAATGGCACTCTCCTCTCCGGCCACTTGTTTCCAAGTCTGGAGATATTTTCTATAATGATCTTTTAGAGAGGGAGGGAAGTTTATTGATTAGCAAACGCTTAAGTCATAAGATGTAACAGTCATTTAAATCTCCATTTAGATATAAATTATTTTAAGATGGGATTAAAAATCCTAAACTTATTGTGGGTTTACGTGTCCTAGTAAATAATAGAAAGGTACATAATCTTCTTATTTAAGAATATGGCGAGGCAAGTCGTAAAAAGTTACAAACCCTGTTTTAAGCGCTCAATATTGAACCTCTTTCGGCTTTTTTAGATTGCTTTGAAAATAAACAGTTTTCGTAATACGTTACTAAGTAGGTAGTAACGTATTACGAAAACTGTTTATTTTCAAAGCAATCTTTAAAGAAAGTTCTTTAAAACAAAATAAACTACAATTAAAGTTCTTGAAATCGAAAATATTTATATATAAATAAACCGTGTATATATTAAATAGTTGAAACTTTGGAAGTCAATCCGAGCGTAAAAGAAATGATACCATGGGCATGGTTGTACATCACTTTTAGACTGCTGGAGTCTCCTGTAGCGAAATTGTTAAATCTTGTTAACGTCTTGTCCTACTAATGTTCCAGCAATGTAATATGAAATATTTATTCAATTAAATCTAATTACAAGTACCCATGTTTATGTTATTTCATTTTGTGTTATAACAGTAATAATTAATTATTCAGTAAGTAACACGTTTCAAACTATATCTAAAATAACGGTAAGTTGGGAAATAGTAACATTATGAAATTACCTACAGGTTAAGATAATGTTGTAAATGCTTTTCATCTACCCTCGCCACGGGTGGACTAAGGCCGAACAATGTCAATGAGCTTTTATTTATTTATTTATTTATTTATTGACACACCAACGACTTATTCACTAGTTTGGTACATTATAATTTGGTTTGCACAGAAATAGTTTGCGGTGAACTCGTCACTTACAGGTGTGCACAGCACTTGCAAAATTTTATGTCCATGCAACAGTTTTAGGCATGTGTAGTCTACCTATTTTAATTATTTATACATAAACTTTGATTGACGATAGCCGTGGAATGTTTAATAGAATACACGATGTTAAAATATTGCAGCACATCATCATTAATTTTTTTTTTCCAGATTCATCGATTCATTCAAAAATAAACTTCGATGTCGAGGAAAAATTTTATATACTATAATGTGTGTTAAAGGAATAAACACAAAATTAAAAAAGTTACAAAGACTTACCAATCGGGATTTTATCAGTAAACGGCACTTGGCTGCTCAACACACTAATATTATAGTACATAAACAAAACTGTCAGTAGAATATATTTAAATATTATGATAAAAACTTTAAACGCCATGGTTTTAAAATTTTCCTTTACTTTTTTTAAAAATCGGAATCACATTTTCACGCGCGCAATTTGTTTGAAGGTTCGCGCGGCCAGAGGGAACTAGGGTTCGGTTGGGTAAAGTTCTGAGAGCGTCGACTAGGGACGGGAACAGCGTCACAACGCGAGCGTCGTCGACTAGCGACTGGCTGGGCGGGTGGACGGCTGCCCGCCCTTCCCTACCCTCCCTCCAGAGCGGCCTCTACATCCTCTTTTCGACACGATACGCATGACTTGTTTTATTACTTTTATTTTTCTTTAATAATCTTGCTTAATGGTCTATTTATTTGCTCGATGAAACTTCTTAAATTTCCTTTTCGAATGTTACTCGCGTTTACAATAAGTTGCTCAGTGTCATTTCGCCACGTAGGCGTCCCGTCGCGGTCAATGTTTGCTTTACGTTGCCACTGCGGGGTGCTCTTTTGCATGAATGGTAGGTATTCGTTTCCGCATCATGACTTATTCAACATATCTTAATTAAGTTCTGTATATTTAAAACTAGCTGTGCCCCTGCGGTTTAACCCACTGCTCAGCTTCTTAAAGTTGTAGCGCGATATCAAATACCCTAAAAGCTACCTCAAGAGCTGGGCTATCAAATACAAAAAGATGAATGAAATCGGTAATGTCGTTCTCAAGTCATCACGTGACCAAGGGAAATAGGGAATATACACACAAAATTTCATAAGAATCGGTCAAGCCGTTCCGGAAGAGTATGGCAACCAACACTGTGACACGAGAATTTTATATATTAGATGGATAGAGATAGATATAAATAGATACATATATTTTATGGTGATGAAAATAAAACATAGATATGAGACGCAACCACAGAGTAACAAAAAAAAAATCTTTCTTCCTTTTTCTTTTAAAAGAGTGGGCTGTTGAGTGTATTCACTTGACCCTGTTATAAATATTATGTTTACCTACATAAAAATATTCGCGACAAATTAAAAATATTCTAAAAGCCTTCTAAACCACTCAAAATTCTAGAATGAGGGAGGGGCATACGTACGAGTCCACTACCTGACAAAGCCCTGTGAGCGGGTAACCTATATCTAAATCGATAGCGCACATAATCTTATCTCAAAAAGATTGAGCGTTATTTAAATTTATTATTTTGATGTACGCAAGTTGAAATGAATAGTTTGATTTTTTTTTTTATGTTCAATCTTCTTAGAAAACATATTATAAGAAGACATACATATATTTCGTGTTTGTGATCTTACGTTTTCTAATACATTTACTCCTCGAATGTTGATTTTTGGAAATTGCACCTTTTATGAAATACTCACCTTGTAAAGGACAGTCTCAGTAACTTGTCTATAAGCCTTTGATGCATCCACTAAAAGTGATTTACAAACATAATATATTATTATCTTTTACTGTTATTTTTTTACTGACTAGCAGCCCGCTTCTGATGCACTCAGGTGACTGTGATAATTATATTTGTGTAGCTTTTAAATAAATCATTGTAGTGTATTGTGTGGGTGTAAGGTGGGTTCAGTTTGGCTATGTTTTATAAAAGCACCCTAGTTTTGAGAGAGAGGTACCGTTATTCTGTACCAGTTGCTTTTATCTATAATGTTGTTATTATTAAAACAATTTTGCGTAGTATTTTCCCTACGTTGTTTTACCGTCTTGTTATTAGTCGAGGTACGAACCCACATTATATTAGTATCCAGCTTACTCCTATCAAACATCCGCATGAATAAATATTTTTTTAAAAGTGGTTATTAAAACTGTAGGTTTCTACAATATCTGAAAAAAAAATTGCTGGAAAATAGTTTCGCTTGCGTGAAAGTCGAAAATGATTCTCAGGGAACAAAGTCACGTCAGTCTGCACCCGCCATCCGCTAGGCCCGGGTTTAGGTGGTTCGCCTGAACTCGCAGCCTTCCCCGTCCCTTTCTGGTCATAATCTGGGTTATTCCTGAAACTATTCGGGATGGTGCTCTGTTGTCAGGCGCTTGTGGAAAGTTTGGTCTGTGTTAATTGTGGCGCCTAGCAGCCGAATCAGAGCTTATTAGCGCGAGTACCATAGCCGATTTTAGTGTAATTGGCGTGTGTACCGCAGCCTGTGTGTGGTTTTTACGCACTAACAGTAGTCTGTCGCGCTGAAGGTGCGTTTTCAATTGGCAGTAGGTTGCTCGCTCCCAGAATATTATGATAGGGGCTGACAGGCGAGTCAGCCTGGGTTTCCCCGGCTTGGCCAGTACCCACCTGGGTAGTTGCTTTGACTTCCTGTTTCATGAATGTCTGGCTTCTGTGTTTTGGTTGTTGGACTTTTTCGGAAGCGAGGTTGCCCCTTCTTCGGATTTATGGGAGTAGGGAGAAAAGGAGGGAGAGTGAAGTTTGGAGTGGGTGAATCGAAGGAAGAAGGGTTCTGAGTTAACCTTAGGCCTGGGATTTAGCTTTCGGAAAACTTTTCTTGTCCAAAGTTTCTTTCGAGATACTCCGGCCGGGGGATTGACCCCGAGTAGTCAGCCACTATCAGTCCACCTACTCGGTTGTGTGAGAAGAACTGCTTGGCGGTCTGTGCCGTCCCGCCACGTGGTTACGTTCAACCCCGCGTCAGGACAACTCAGCGGAGCCCCCAGATTTTCAAACTTTTTAGGGTATCCAACGTCCGCATAAAAATTAGAACTACTTACTAAAGCCCATATTCCAAAACGTAAACTCCAACTAAACTCAAACTCCAACTCCATCGGAGCTTGTCATAAATTGAAGTTTTTGCATTTGTTTGCTCATCTCTCGAGTACGAAAACGTCAACTAGAAATTTGCGGCATGTGAAAATACTACGTAGTACTAAAACAATATGGTTGTATCTCTTTAAAATAACATTTAAGCTAAATTTGGGTGACAAAAGTCACCTTGCGAGCTTTACGGGTTTTGGGTGACATTGACATTTTCGTGCTCATGTTGGAGTTGGAGTTCGAGTTGAGTTGGAGTTTACGTCTTGGATTATGGGGCTAAGCCTAAAGTTTTGAAAAATACTGATACTAAAATAGATCGACTTTAGATTAAAGGATAGGTACGGACTAGAACTTTTTAACCATCTTCCAAAAACGGAAGGTTCTCAATTCGGATGTTTGTATTTTTTTTGATGTATAAGGAAGAACTATTAAAAAAAAAATATTCGTTTGCCTTTCGTTACCCCTCTACGAGTCCGACTTGCACTTTGCTGTTTTTGGCCGTCTTTTTTTGCTACAAATTTAGTAAAAATTATTAGTCAAATTCCTATTGCGCAGTCACTGTTTCGTAAAAGTCACAGCGTTGGCCCATTTTAAGCACTGGATACACAGAAAAGACATAAGACGAGGACGGGGCGCGGATATATGTCTCTTCCGCGTCCCTTTCATACAAAATGTATAGAAGCGTCGCGATGCAAAACATATAGAAAGAACAGGGTGCGGACACGATGCTTACTCGTCTGCGTTTTATTGTAAAACATAAAAGATGGACGGGGCACGGGCACGAGCGGACGAGGGACGGGCGAGAACGGGGTTGCGGGCGGGCGGGCGCCGGGTTCCGTGCGTCGCTGTCACACACAATCACACCACCACAATTAACCACTTCGTACTTTCGTCTTCTTCATCTTCGGAACTCTAGCGGCACCCAGCGTCACGTCCGTGCCTCGTCTTTTCTATATGTTTTAAAAAGTTTTATTTTCAATACTTAGTTAAATTATTTGGGAAACGTTAATACAGAGAACCGAAGTACGGTTCTCTTTATTAATATTGAAACCTGTTATAAGTAATACTAACAGCATTTATGACCTTGACCATAACATAACCCATTCATGAAGTAGACATATACAGTAGAATTTTTGATAAGGGATGTTTCCGGTCGGTGTATCGAAAATTGAGAACAACGATTTCAGTATTCATCATTTCAACCGATTTCACCAGTGACTAAATTGCTCGGTGAACGTCGTGCCACTAAAAATCGATTTGATTGTAAAAAATACCCTTAATTACCTCAGTATTGAGGGGACCAAAACAAAAATGCGACTGGCCTGTTGGTCTAGTGGTTAGTGACCCTGACTGCAAAGCCGGAGGTCGTGGGTTCGATTCCCACCCAGGACAAACTTTGTGTGATGAGCATTATTGTTTGTTCTGTGTCTGGGTGTAATTTATCTATAATATGTATGTATTTATAAATTATATAAGTATGTATATCAGTTGTCTGGTTACCATAACACAAGCTCTGCTTAGCTTGGGATCAGATGGCCGTGTGTGAGTTGTCCCAAGATATTATTATTATTATTAAAAAAATAAATGAAATCGATGGAGCCATTATCGAGTTTTTGCGAGATTGACGCACGGCAATTGATTTGAAGAGCTCTTGGCTAAACAATAACAGTCAAACGGATAGAGCTTTGAAGTTAAGCTACGCTTGTGAGGTCGGTCGGTAGATTGGGGATCATCCATTACACACCGAAGTGTCTCCGTGCTTTGAAATACATGAGCTGTTGGTCCAGGGTGTCATTTGAACATCTTTTGGACACTCATTACGCTAGTCAAGAGCCAGAATGTCGGACACCAGTCTTACCAAGGGACATCGTATCATGGGTGATACGATGACCCTTGGTAAGCCTGGTGTCCGTACCTAAGTTGCGAAGGCCGATTATGCAGTTGCTCCATATAAAACACTGATTTTCATCCGCATTGGATAAGTTTTGCATCCGCTTAGAGTGGAAGCCGATCTCGATAGTTGGGAAAAGTCTTCATAACGTGTTTGGAATAATTAATAAAGATTTTAATTTGTATGACATGCTCTGTATATATTTTCTATATAACTATTTTACAATTTTTTTCTTAACTTAAAAAAAAAAGTGTTATTTTCGAAGTCGGTGTTTTTTGATTATTATTTCGTTTTTTGACACCGACGTTCAAAATTAAAGTTATTTTATACCTTGTAGTGTTTTTTATTTGGAAGTCAATACCCCACAAAATACTGGTATTCCACTGAATCCGGTTTGACTGGGAGTCAACCCCGTTATAGTTGGGAAAGGCTAGGCAGATGAGTAGTGATACCCCATAAATAAACTGACATTATTCCCATAGTGAGTGGTTGCGCTATTTGCCGGAGCATTCACGCCTTATGGCATTTCAAACAGACTTTCAAGTCCTTATTCTTCGAAATGAATGAACCGATTTTAATTAAACTTCCTACGCAGCAAAAGCAGGATACATATTATGTCTAAAAAGTAATCAAAGAACATTTTCTCCTACCTCCAAAGTTCTTCTTCAGATCTTTACCAAATTGAAATGGGACCAGTCCGGAAAAATACTCTTCCAAACAAAAAAATAATCATCCAAATCCAAATGACAACTGGCAAAAATACACCTAGCTGAACAAACATTAATTGTCCTATGATCCCATCAACAGATCCTGACGTATACCTTCCATCATCAGCTCAGGAACATGAGTTGATGATTACCAAGCACAAATATCTGAATTGCATTAGAATGTAAATGAAAAATATTATGTGCCTATAAAATTCGATGGTTGCTTTCGATTTTGCTGGGATCCCATCATCAGATACTGACTTGGTGACAATGGGACCACCTCAGCTTTCGAATAAAAAACAAAATCGTTTCACAGTTGGCGGAGAAATCGGTGAACAATAAAAAAATACATAAAGTCGAACCTAGAATCTTCTTTTTTTAAGTTGGTTAAAAAAAGTATTGTAAAGTGAATTGGAGTTTGTCTTCGATAACACACTTCAACTTATTGTCGACTGCGCGTTCTAGCGTATGGCACCCGTGGGCTGCAGCTGAAAATCAGCGTTAGGTGGTAATACCTAGTGTTGCCACCTGACATTATGCTGAGCTGAGGCCCTGTTGGCACAATATTGTATTTTTGTGTTTACATACATTATCTCTTCTATTTGTAAGGTGTTTTTTAGTGTGCCAATAAATGCAATTTTCTTCTTTCTTTCTGCTTTCTTTACTTAATGTTGAAATTTTTAGATGAGGTCTCCTACTTCTGTCTGCAAGAATTAAATTAAAAATCCCTTATCGAGCGTGGCGATGGGGCTGGTAACCGAGAACAGCGAACAAACAGCCTGGCCTACGTCATTCTACTTGTTTCCGGATTAAAATGTATCCTATATGTTCTTCGCAAACGTCCAATCTATCTCCACACACAATTTTTTTTCAAAATTGGTATTTAGGTTGAGGACTAAAAATGTATTATAGGAACAGGCAGAATTTCTTTCGTGTATATGTTTAGTTAGTTTCGAATAATCACACTGAACGCAATAATATAACATTACACCAGGTTACATTTCGACAAACAGAATTAGAATACCTAAATGAAAATTAAATTAAGGAAACGTTTACATCAGATGAATTTATTGTAAAAATAATATCCGTGCGTATGCATAAAGTACGGGTGCATAACTGCAATACCTACATTGTGCCACACGTCATGGTGGTTACGAGTGATGTAGCCATAACAATAATAATTGAATGTTGTGCAATCGTTTATGGCCACAACATGCAATTTGGTACATCAGCTTTCAACAATAATTTACAAGCTTCCTACATCCTGTCAAAGGTATAAAAAGCTTGCATATCAAGTCACGAACTCGAAACAGCTGTTAAATTAATTAGTTTATCCATGCTATAAATTCTCTATAAAAGTATCTGAAATAGTTAGCTTATTGACAACATTAAAACACCTAGTGTCATAGTAACCATAATGACATCCGTTTGGATGTCATTATGGTTACCATGACACTAGGTGTTTAACTGATGTGATGAATGTTGTACTGAATTTCATTACACAACTCCTTCGCTTTTTAAATAGGATCAAAAAAGCAAAGGAATTACCAAACAGCTACATTCTCACTACTCAATTCGTGGTATCTTTATGAATTAAAAAAAAAAGAACTTTGTCATGCACGCGTGTTTCACTAGGTATCACAGCGCCGTAATAAAACAAAAAAATAGGTTATTCGAATTCAGGTCGTGTCCCGCCATTTTTTTTGCCGTGTTTTAAGACCCCTTCTTATACAACAGTTGCATAAATAACTATTATTTAAATGTTATGAAATAGCTGAAAATACATTATTCAATCTAGTCAATGTGCAATGGTTCAAATACTAAAAGCTTTTAGCAGTCATTTAATTTTCATAAAGTAACTAAGTTCAACGAAATAGTAATGTTGAATAAGTAACTATTTGGTACGCTTGCTGGATGTTGCATTCAGAGAAAAACCTTGTTTTCAAAACTATTTTTACACAAGATTTTACCAGGAAGACTGAATAATATAAGAACATCGGAAAACCGTGAAGAAAAATAATAGAACATGAAAATACATCACGCTTTGTAAGTATTGTACTTAGCTCGAATTGGTGTGTATGCAGAAGTACTTTGCATTTTAGTCGTTGTACCTACCCGCCTGAAAAGGGTTATTTTAGTTCAAATACTCGTAGCGAGTGTTTAAACAATGGTATTGACTGGCGATCGCAAGTTTGTGAAGTTCGAATAGTACCTCGGTATTGCGGTAAAGCCACTTGACTAATTACCTTCGTTTATTCAGCATAGTTGGGGATTTAAAGAGGATGTTTGACGCGAATGCATTAGTGCGATATTCTTAATATAAGTACCAACCGGTCGATTCCGTAAACATGACAAAGTGAAGGCTAGGGGAAGCTGTCATTCCATTTTGTTTGTATGGTTTGACAGATCACTTGTCGCTGTTCATTAACCGGTTATGCGGACGATGCCGCGACGGCTTGCTGCTTATTCAGGCAAACCTATTCGGGCTGGACGCGAGAACTTGGCTGACACATGCCTACGTTTAATATCTCAGTGGGGCGATCGAAACCGTCTGACCTTTGCACCGCATAAAACCTATCAAATTCTTTTGAAGGGGAACCTTAAATCCTGGCCTAGTATTAAATTTAACAACGTACCGGTCCGTTAAAAGAAAAGAATCCGTGTGCTACTTAAAAAAAAAGAAAAAAAACAAACGATCAAACACAACGAACGAACAAAGGAACTTCTTGATCATCATCATCATCATCTTATCAGCCGAAAGACGTCCACTGCTGGACATAGGCCTACCCCAAGTGTGGCCACAACAACCGGTCCTGTGCGTCTCGCATCCATCGGTTACCCGCGACCCTCACCAGGTCATCGGTCCACCTTGTGGGAGGCCTTCCAACGCTGCGTCTTCCGGTACGCGGTCGCCACTCCAAAACTTTTCGGCCCCATCGACCATCTGTTCTGCGAGCAATGTGCCCTGCCCACTGCCACTTCAATTTGGCGATCCTTCGGGCTATGTCGGTAACCTTGGTTCTCTTGCGGATATCATCATTCCTGATTCGATCACGCAAGGAAACTTCGAGCATTGCCCTCTCCATTGCCCTTTGGGTGACTTTAAGCCTTCTGATGAGGCCCATTGTGAGCGACTACGTTTCGAGTCCATAGGTCATCACTGGTCATACATAGACTTTCGTCTTGAGACACTGTGGTATGTGTCTCACAAGACGAGAAGATACCGCGCAACTTCCCGAACGCCGCCCAGCCGAGTCGGATTCGACGGTTGACCTCCTTCTCGAAGTTAGCCCTACCTAGCTGGATCGTTTGTCCCAGGTAAACGTATCTACTCATCAACAACTTCGAGTGCAGAGCCTCCAATCTTGATAGGAGTGGGTGCTACATGGGCATTTACCATGACCTACCTATTGATCATATCACATCATTAAAACAGTAGGTGAAAAAGCGAAAAAGAACTTCTACGCTTTGACGAGAATATCCCAAGCTACTTGTCTGGGTCTGTCGTTTCAAACCTTTAAAACTATTTATGGGGCTACTTACTTGGGTTGTATGTGCTACGGGGCACCTGTTTGGGCCGATAGGGCCACCATAGGGGCGGTACGATGTAAATTGCTTCAAAGCCAGCGTTTGGCTTTGATATTCCTATGCAAAGCGTATGGAAGCCTTACTGGTGCTGGCAGGTTTATTTCCAGTCGATCTTGAGGTGCAGCGACGTGCTGCAATGTACTACTAGGCTCGAAAGATCAGGACCCAGAGTTCTTATCGCAACGTGACCGTACTAAGATCTCTAGATTACTTAAACCCCAGACTCACGTCTGGGAGGAACTTTTATCCGAATGGCAATGTAGGTGGGAAAATTCCATCAAGGTTGTTACCTCTACCAGTTCTTTCCATCCGTTCGTGAGCGGCTAGATAGGACATCACTATGTTGCCCAATTTCTCACAGGTCATGGCTTGTGTCTTATCCTTTCGGTCAATGTTCTACATCTGACCTTGAATACGAACAATCCACACATCACATCTTATGGGAGTGTATTATTTGGCAATTTGAACGTAATATTATGTTAGATAGTATTCAGGTTACATCTAGAGTTGTTTACTAGACCTTGTAGAAACGCGTTCAATCGATTTTGCTATACCTATTACTGGAATCAAAAGTAGTTCACAATTTAGGATCCATTATTATAAGTGTTAATGTATAATCTGTTGTGCTTGGCAAATGGGCTTAACCCGGTTGTGTATGTCTCTTGGTGCCAATTTGGCCTAGCTCTGTTCTGTCTCCTGCTTAATAAGGAGGGAAGTGATTTTTTTTTTCCTACCCATCCGTTGTTATTTGCTTATTAATTTCGCTCCGCGATCCAAGACAGTTGAATCATTTCTACGGGACTCGTCAAGCTTCATTGACTCGGCGTTTTTCTGGTGGTCGCCACTGTTGATTCTGGCTTTTAGGAGTTGCAGTGGATTGGGAATGTGTGGCCGGCATGTATCAAATCAAATCAAATCAAATCGTTTATTGCAATCCATAATGTACAAATACAGGTGGCAAAAATAAAATGGAAACAATTATGGACCCAGCAAATTTTTAAATAAGTAGAGAGAGGAAGAGCGCTTTCATAAAGTTTCAAAAGTTTTATTTTGTTGTTTTATGTCTACTGGTAATTTATTGTACATTTTTATTGACATTGAATATGGACTAGTAGAATGTAATTTAAGGCGGGAGGGAGGCAAATTGATTCTGTTTTCATGGCGCAACGAATAATTTGTTTGTATGTCTCCCCGAGTGTTATAAGAATCTGGATGTTTACGGACCAGTTTACATAATTCTAAAATAGAAATACTAACCAAGGTGAGGATCTTGTGTTTTTGGAAGTAAGGCTTGCAGCTATCTGTTTGATTTATGTTGAAAATTATTCGTATTAACTTTAGCTGTAGCTCACTTGTCGTTCACTTCGCCTAAATTTTCACTTCGACATGTTTACAGAATCGCACTGCTGATCGTAAAAAAACTAAGTTCCGTCCGAGATAGATTTACGCAAGAATAATTCAAAAATCACAGACATTTATTTTTTATCAAGTAAGTAATAGATTTGAAATGGTCAAATTTAATTTTAAAGTGTCACCCTCTGAAGGGTCATTCTCTTATTTTTACGATATGTTAATATTCGCATTGCTACGGTATCACTAATTGGTACCAATAGGTGTAACGACATAACGAGGTCTATCGAAAAATATGCCGTGATTGCAATGACACATGCGTCGGCCGCCTTAAATGGTCCTCCCACTAGAAATTATCACGATTTTCCGGACCGTGATACTTGCCAAATATCTGCCCATAAATTCTGTTTGACGCATTACGCCAAAATCTATTACAACGCGTTATTCAGTTACATCATGTGTTAAGTTATACTGAAAGCCGTTTACAAGGGGTGATATTCCACACTTCAAACTTCTTTGAGTTATATCTGAGAGTGGACACAGGTATATCTAGTTAAGTTGAATACTTAAATAAAATTAATTGCATTCGGTATATTATTGTTTTCTTCCCGTTTTCTTTTTTACGTTTTGCGGTCTATAGTTACGGCTTACCGCTTTTCCACCACTTCCTCCTTTGTTCGGTGACATTTTACGGATCGATAGACAACAGTATCTACTACAAGCTACAGAGAGAAGACAAAGAGAGGACACATAATAATATATTCTAAACAGTAGTACCTTTCCCAAAGTCTAATGTTAGTAAAGTTTAAGTGTTGTTTAGTGAAAGTACTCCTGTTTTAAAGGTGATTTGTATATCATCTGGGAAATGCTTGATAATATAAAAATTCGTGCGGAACAATGTCATAACTAATAAATTTAAGTTACAACTAATTAATTTTATGTTAATCCATATTAAGTGTTAAACAGTTGATTCAGGGGTTTTGAAATACTCGTTAACATTGCATTTGTACTATGATTTAAGTTCACTAGGATATTGTTGTAGAACTTTTACTCTGAGTACCACAACCTAATTGGCCTCCCATAGCCCTAAAAGTCCGAGCTGTAGGGTGCCTTTCTACCAGAGACACGCGAGGTTGCGAAGCGAGAGATAATATGTGTAATGCCTACCACTAGAATTCTTCATTTTGTTGGCCCACATAGCGCAGTTCTAGTAAAAACAAGCTTGACTCGAGAAATGTGCACGCGGAATGTATGCACAGGAGGTATGCGGCTTATCTCGAGTCGCTTGGTTTGTCTGTCTGTGTACAACACTTCCCAGAGTCTGCTACACAACACTCATCTTCTTCGTACAGCTTTGGTGGTAAGTCTCACCGTTTCACAGCTACGCTACGCCTCTTTATACTACTAAGCTTTATTGCGCATCTTTGGTGCCAACGCACTCAAAGTCGGGCAAGGCACAGAAAACTTAGTCAGATGGGCTTCCAAACACAGTTTCGAATTAAAATGTAAATGTGGAATTGAGTTTCAAACAATGACCAATCTTACCTTGCATGCTCACGAAACACATGTTCAAAAAATAAATTAATGAATGCTAACGAATATACCATCCGTCTCGCAGTTGTGCAAAGGTAGAATATAATAATACGTGCTATCATCTCATTTCAGGCAGTAGAAATGGAAATATTTATGTTTTATTAATAGGTACATCCAAAATGCCTTACACCTTTACAAATAGTCAAGGAATACAATCATATAATAGGGTATATATAGTCAGTCATATATATCTAATACTAGAAATCACTAAAATTGCAAACTAACGGCTATATTATTATTATGTTGTAAGAACCACTACCAGTAACGTATATCCAAGTTTGCAGCTTCGAAAGACTTGTGCTAACTTTACAGCACTCGTAAGACCGCGAAATTTTTAATATAATGTAAGTCTTGAACTACGCTTTTTAAAAAAAAATATTTTTGAAATTTTGAAAATTACTAAATTTTTAGTAAGGAAACAGCTCTGTAGCTTTAATACTTACCTACAGAGATACAACTCTGCAAAACTTTATTTTTCCAAAAAAGGGAAATTTTGAGATTTTCTTGGCACACACTTATTTTAAACTTTGAACTTTTTTGTAAAACTCACTTCCCAAATTGAATAATTATAATGAAACTAGCGTTCGTCTGCAGCTCCACCTGCGTGAAATCTATTGTGTAGGTTTAGGATAAGTTCGTAAGGAATCTCAATACTTAGCAATCGTTATGTAAATCTATTCAGTGATTTTAATGTGGTTGAGTAACATAATAAAATAAAGTAGGATAAGTAATTTAAAGATGTGATCTAGTTACGAATTTACCAATCGGTATTACGATACCGATTGGTAAATTCTTTTTACCAAATGTCATTGCTACACCTTCAATCATATCGAACAGAACGTTGCTGTGGTCTTTGACGGATATTCTGAGGGTGAGACAGAGAAGAATACAAAAACTGCCGAACGCGTAAAGCGCTATGGTTCTCTGGAGTGCAACGTCTTCAAATCTTTGAAGAGTCAACCATAATAAAAATGGCCCAGGAGAAGTTATTGAATAACGACAGCAACAAACGACAACAGATTTCTCTGATATGCACCACCTTTGAAACAAAGCAGGCAGTCGGGGATGCTAATATAGTCAAGATGGCACTTGACACGAGGATGATCCTAATTCAATCGTGGAGATTTGGAAGTCCCCCCTGGATTCGGGTTGTTTCACCACGCCTTTACTTGTATTGTAAATTTAATTTTAAGACTTTAGGATAAACGAAAAAAATCAGGGCTTAGGTACAACACCACGTTGCATAGGTATTTGGAATATTAGGATTTTGAGATAATAATATGGTATGGTACCATATTATTATATCAAAATTCCAATATTCATCAATCAATCATTCTCAAAACATGTTCAGTTTGCTTAAGTGTCCTCAATCCATACACTGCAGTTTAATTATATGTTGTTAATTAAAAATTCAGCAGTGCGATTCTGTAAACATGTGGAAGTGAAGGATTGGGTGAAGTGATCACGAAGTAAGCTGTCATTCTATCTTGATTAAAATTATGAATTGACATTTCACTTCGTGTTCGTTCAGTTCGACATGTTTACAGAATCGCACTGCTGTAAACATGTCGAAGTAAATGGCTCGATCGAAGTAAATGGAAAATGTGTAAATTCGATAAATATTAGCTGTAGCCAGCACGACACTATCGACCATAAAGTACAGTAATTGTTTCTTCTTATATGACTGCAACTATTAACGGTTCTTCATGAGCAGGACACGCATAAAAACAAAATAATTTGGTTACAGTATAAGCATAGCAGTTAGACTATATAGCTCATGTATGGATACTTTTGGAATTCTTTATGTTTCAGAAAAGTTATTATCCCGGTTAAAAACGTGTATTTAATTTTGAAGTAGTATTTATTTAAATTATTACTTAGTTTATTCGTTTTGAAAAAACTAATCATAACTTACGTTTTTTCTGTTTTATTTATGAACACTGTGACATGCGTAGACACCAAAGACTTAGCATGGCGGTTTGTGCTGGAGGAACGCCACAGAGGGCATAAATTTATCAAACGTATTGGGAATTATGTTTTAACCGTTTGTGTTCGAGTTTCCTTGGGTCCGAGTGCTCAACTTGGACCCAAGAAGAATCTCGGTTTTTTCGGGAAATCAGCGGCTCGCCGTTTTCCTCTTCTCTTTCCCTTTTTCGGCCAGATGTAATTTTTTTCCAGATGTTTGGAAGTTATTCCGGGTAGTGCTAGTGTCCAAACGCTCTGGATCGTAAGTGAGGGTTACACGATGGAGGTTTTGTATAATTTTGGAAATCTGTTTGAGAATTTAGACATCTTGCTAGTTACCTACTGGATATGTTTCATGTTGAAAAGCCGACAATTGGAGAGCCAACTTACGGATACGTTACCTCTAATTTATTTTCTCTTTGGTATGAAGCTTTTTTTGAGCTAAAGGATCCTGAAACTGGTCGACGTCTTCGTCGAGAAATTGAAGCGAGTCCAACAAGCGTTTTCTTAAATGAAAAGAAATGCTCAGGTATCTCATTTGGGCGAGCTAAAAACTATGGTGGTTGGTGATTAGACTATATCCCTCAAAAGTGTGGAGACGAGACTTTTTAAATACTCTCAAGAGATTATGCAGTCTCAAGGAATATTTCCTGGAAGCCGACGCAGTGAATAAGGGACTCACCCCGCTCTCTTTAGATATCAGGTTTGACACTAATGATCGCAGGGAGGTGTGGCAGAGTGAGGAATTTCACTGACGCTTTTTCCGGACCCCACATGGGCCCGACGTGGATTAATCAGCGGCCGTGGCATGGTATTTCGGTGACCTCTTTCTCATCGAGCAGCTGGATCGAGGGCTTGATTCAGAAAGCGGTACTTCTGGGCACGGCTCGCATTGTTAGGAGGTTCCTTTTCTCTGGAGCCCTAATCATCATAACCAATCATCTTTTTAAATAGGTACTTTGCAGTACCTATCCAAAAAATGATTTCACCATTTGCAAAAATTCTACATGGCCATTATGGCAATGTGCTATATTTTAATCTTCAACCAGAGAAAAGCCAAGACTGACCGTTTGAGGTATCATAAAATATGAACAGTTACGATAAAATGTTCCACACACGAATACTTGTCTAAAAGAAAAACTGATCGGTAGATCAACTGCAAATATTTTACACTGTGGCGTAGATTTTTTGCGGACAGGTCGGCGGTCATCGGACGAACATCGGTTAACATCGTCGTATTAAATATGAGGGGTCGCCGGGGCAGTTAGCATTTTCAATGCCAACAGGCCCGAATAACCCAACCTTAAAATTATGATCACAGAATGAAAGCTTTCGGTGCCCATCCTAGCAACGGTCTGAGGTGGCGGTGTAATCCCTTCACCCAAACTTCTTATTCTTTAACTTTAATATTTGCTTTACGGAAACTGTTTTCCTGTAGGTGTAAATGTGATGTTATTGTACCTACGGTGTGAGACTCGACAAACTCTGCGACAACAAAACGGGTTTTCGAATAGGCTAGCAAAATGTTCAAAATAGAAGACCGATGGTATCTGGACCAAAAGAAACTCTTGGACTCCATTGAAATATGGATCTGTATAATCTTCAACGATGGACGGACGATGGTGAATTGACTAGCGCTACATCAAAATTTTGAGATGATTATAAAACGCTGCGTCAATGACTTTCAAATTACAAAAAAAATGACGTCTTCTGTTTTCAGGTTCTTGTTTCAGGGAATGTCTTAATTTCTGATATGGTTCAACAATGCACTTATTTAAGACGCTGGACTGAACTGAACTGGGATACCTTCGCGTATCTCGTAATTCATCTATATCTTCTATATCTATACGTATAATAAATCTGTTGAAGAGTCATTTTTGTACAAAGATAAATAATTTAAAAAGTAATAGTTAAAAGATAACTAACAGAAAACATTTTCAGCGTTTTTGGATTTTTTTGTTTGTTTATCTGTTTGTCTGTTTAGATGTGCAGGCATCACGTAGAAAGTACAAAACAAATGTATATAACTTTTAAACATTAAAATTCTCCGTAATTCAGATTATTAATTAGTTTTTTTTATCGTAATCGGTTTACTTTATAAAAAGATATTTGGATTTAAAATATTCAAGAAGAAATTACTTTTCATTTCGTGAAGCACATAAAGGTAACGCCATCTATTGAAACAAAAAATAGAATAAATAAGCTGAATGATAGAACCTCCTTGGAAGCGCTTTTGCTCAATACGTTAGTCTCATTTAAATTTTGTGAGAGTCAAGTGTGTGTCCCCCACTCTGCCAGCTAAACGGTTGTTTTTGGAGACATACTAAAAAGAAAATCAGAGAAAAATAATAAAAATAAATGAATGAAAGATGTAGTTATAATTTTCACCACGCGTTGTGGCGCCGTTTGCAAATTCGCGCCAGTTTCATATTTTTTTATCTCTTTATTTTTAGGGACTTTTATCCTTATAAGGCATGTCAGCCCCATCATAACCTAACTTAAATTTAAACAACGCTGCGAACTATTTGCATGCAAAATTTAACATAATACCTACAAAAAGTGGAGTCATCGACATAATTTCATATCATAAATAATTTTAGCGGCGTCACTCTCTGGACTTGCGAAGATTTTAAGTAAAGTACCCATTTCATATTTATTGATTTGGCGAAATTCTGTCAATGACTCGCTTTAATGCCTGGTTTTTGACACATTCCACCAAAAGATGCTGGACATCATCGATAACCACACACTTCACAATTTGGGAAAGGACGTGACGGAAATTGGAGAAAGCGCACAATGGTGAGTTTCGTTAATATTTTAATTCACCTTAATGAATGCATAAAATATATTAAAAATAAATTTAATTATTTCATCTTGTTTCAGGAAAAAAATAACCGGCTCCAAACAGGTTCTGGCGGTGGCAAGAAATTCAAATATGATGACAATGATGAACTTATTATTAAAATAATTGGCAAAGATTTTATAATTAAGACATTCTGTCAATAACGGGTGAATATTCCTGATTCTTCAGGATCGAACGAAACACAGCTTATAACAAATCCTGAACCTGAATGTGCTAGAACATCTCAAGTGGATTGCGGTATCCGCTTGCGATGTACTAGCACATTCAGGTCCAGGAGTTGTTATAATCTCATCCAATGTAACGCTGTAAAACAGCTATTACAGCGTTACACGCACGTTACGCACAGGTTCAAGAGCTTGATTTCTCTTAGTTGTGTGTTGCAATTGGCCTCCTACTTTAGTCAAAATATATTCTACCGACACTTTACTGATACGGAATTTTTCGTTGAATGTAATGTCGGTGGTTTCTAAAGAAAAGTTAATTCTCTCTCTAAATTCTGTCCTTCGCATATTTTGTCCTAAATAATAATCATCACTGTCACGTCACTACTATTATCGATGCTAGAATTTAAAATTTTTACATAAGTAGTGTTTTCTCCGTGACTTGACACTTGTCATTAATTCTGACACAGGCCAAGGGTGCCTATCATAAATGTACGACAAGTTTACAATTCCTTATTAACAATTATGTGTTTCATAAACGACAACAGTCAGAAAGTACTCTACAATTTGTCGAATTTTCATTGTCACTTTTTACGAAACACTAAATTGTCGACTTGTCGTGACAATTTGACAAATATGTCGGATTTTCCGATTACAAATAAATCAGACCAAAAGATTTATGAAACGTACAATTGTCGCGTTGTCAAATTGTCACCTGTCACCTGTCACTGACAATTGTAAGCTTTATGAAACGGGGCCCAGAACGTAGCCTAAAAGCCGCTACCATATGCGTTCTACTCATTTTAGAGACTATAAACCACGGAATGCGAGGAGGCTGACTTTGTAAGACCCTGTACCAAATCCCCGTGACTTTACTAACATTTGAGAGTACTGATCCCATTTATCAAAACAAATATTTTTAAATTTTAGAAGATTTTCTGTGTAATCAGGTTCTATAGTGATTTCTGAGCCTTCTGTAATTGCCAATTTAGCTAAGTCAACCTCCTTATTACTTCCCAATCCTACGTGCGATGGAATCCATTGCATCTTCACATTTACCAGCCTTAACTTTAATTCATAAATGAATTTTGTTAGCTATCGACGTACCTTTATACCCTGAAGCACCATCAAGCTAAGTGTTCGAGAACCCTTTTACTATCTGAGATTATCACGATATCTTGCTCAGTATTAGCAAAGAGATTTAAGGCTTCTGAAATGGAAATGAGTATTTTCATAATAGAAACGTCAAAGATTGTTGCGACTTTCCGACCGATATCTATAAACAAAAAGTTGGTTTCATTACTTATATCGTACTGTTTTCTCGCAAAAGTATTGAAAAACGTTGTATGACATACGTGTAGAAATTGGTTTTTACAAACTCGTGACTATTGTAAGCCCTCGACATTCGTCTACTCGTTTGTAAAAACCAACTTATCTTGAAAATTGTTTAATTTGCGTTATTAGTTAGTATTATTAATTCATTTGAAGTAGTACGAAACATAAGTATCAACTTGATTCGAGATGCTAGGGGATATCAAGGATGGTCGGCATTTTAAACAGAACATGTGATGTAGTTGGTGCCCTGTGTAACCTTCTTTTTATTTTCTTAATTCAAAGTACAGTCTCAATATCCTGAATTACTTGACCCCGGTAATTTAGGGTATTGAGACTGTACGTACATCTTTAATCTGTGCGACACATTTTTTTCCGACATCCACGCGAACGAAGTCGCGGGCATAGCTAGTTAGGAATAAATACGGTAACAAACGGCATTGCTTAAACTACAGAGCAAATAGAATTTACCCGCAACAAACCATTTAAAGCTGTATTGTGACTTTAAACAGTACGTAACTCTCCACAATGGACTGGCTTGTCTGTTTATAAAACACACAGGTGCTTCAAACGCTTCAGGCAAAATACAGGGTGTTCCAGAAGTGCGTGGTCATATTTAAGGGTGATGTTGGGTTACTGATATACATTAAGGAAAAAATACTTTTCAAGCAGTCTGATGCAGTTTGTGACATCAAAGCTGTAATTGAACTAAACTAAATGCCACCAAATCTAACACTCTGCTTGGAAAATCGTCTATCGAATCATTTTCGGGTCGATTTAAACAAAAAACGTTGTTTTTTGTTTTGCTTTATATCAGCTACCCAACATCACCCCTAAATATGACCACACACTTCTGGAACACCATTTATAGTGCTCTAAATGTTCTCTACTCTAATACGATTAACAGACCACAAAACAGTTATGCGGGCCTTAGGCGTATTGAGAGATCGTACTATGATCCAGCCATTTTCATTCATACACACAATCAGAACCGCGTGACTAGTTGCCTGCAAGGCTACATGGTAACAAACCGCGTTCAATGTTTTCGTAAAATTAAAAGCCTTAATATTATGTAGTGTTCCAACTGACCTATAATAGAAAAAATAAGATTATGCAGCACATTTGAAAACAGAACATGCAAACTTTGAAAGTAAGTAGTTTAACTTTGCGGCCGCAGGAATCCTTTACGAACTCCATACAAGAAAGAAGCTTATGGTTTTCTTATAATGATGTTTATTTTTGTTTGCGTAACAAAAGACGATGCAAGTTATGTTTCGGTATGATCTTAGGGCACCATTAGCCATTTTAAAAGTTTTGCGATAGAAGCTGATGTAATAGACTCCTTCGTCTAATGTCTCTTCAAATCTATTTTCAAACTCAAAGCATTTATTTCAATTATACTATAACAATAACTTTTAATAAGTCATAAAGTCAGTCACTCAGAAATATGATGCTAAATGCACGTTCAAAAGCATAGATCACTATAGAGACAAACGTGCAAGAGACTTCAGTTCCAGAGACTGTTATATCCACGTAATATGTACAAGGTGTAGCAGAATAAACACTATACCTGAAAAGACGATAAAAAATGTCGTTGCCGCTTTCATAGTCAAGCCCACCACACCACATTCCCTAGCCACTGCAACTTCTGAAAGCCAGAATCAACATTGGCGACCACCAGAAAAAACGCCGAGTCAATGAAGCTCGACGAGTTCTAGAGAAATGATTCAACTGTCTTGGATCCCGCAACGAAATTTATCAGAAAATAACAGCGGAGGAGTAACCAAAAAAATATAATTTCCACTTCCCTCCTTATTAAGCAGGAGACAGAACCGAGCTAGGCCAAATAGGCACCGAGGGACATATACAACTGGGTTAAGCACAGTTGCCAAGTACCACGCATTATACATTAACACTAATAATAATGGGTCCTTAATTGTGAGCTACTTTTAATTCCAGTAATAGGTATGGCAAAATCGTTTGAACGCACGGAAAGGAGACGGAACCGCGTTCATAATTATAATGTTGGGCCTAGATGTATAACGATGATACTGGTTAGTTGATAATTTAGATAATCTATTGATTGACTCAATAGATTATCTAAATTATCAACTAATCTCTGAAAATTCTGCGGATTTTGTCAAGCAGAGATAGAAGAGATTTAGTATAATATTGCGCCTACATTACATCATGGACAATGCCCGAAAAAAAGTTTTTACAAAAAAAATACACTGGCCGGTATCATCAACCTATCTTTTTTAAATATCCTTGTCAGGAGGTACATATATATGTCGTGTCATAAATAAGTTCTGTCATTATGATTCAGATTTGTCAGAGTTCATCAACAAAAATTAATATTCTGTCAACCAAACTGCTGTTTGACATAAAAACAATCAACCTTTCTAAAGAATACGTCATTAAACTGCTAAGAAAGCAACATTGTTGCAAGTTATTCGTGACCTAAACTGTTTTTTTAGATAACTCGTCTTCTAGACTGTGAATTGTGCATTTTCTTTGTATTTTGAAATAGAAAATAATAACTATTTTCTTAAACCATATCTCAACTCTTTACATTTGGGCCCATTAGTTTCCGTCTCCTTTACTGTGGTTTCTACAAGGTACGTATAGTATACAACTCCAGATGTAACCTGAATACTATCAAACATAATATTGCGTTCAGTTTGCCAAAGAATACACTCCCTTATGATATGATGTGCGGATTTCATAGCCAAACTGCTCTTACTCATAAGAATTAAAACTCAAAGAATAATATCGGCAGACATGTGAGTTCCGCAATGTTCCCAATTTATCAGTATCCTGTAACAAAGACGACTTGTTTGCTTACTGCCTACATTTGGGAAATCTCCACAGTGATTTTATAGAACGATACTGTGTAAACTGTTACAGTTATTTAAAAAACAATCTTATACCCCAATATAATCAAATTTACTTTATATTATCAAGACACGTTGAGTTTTTGGAAAGGCTGATAAAACATTTTCTGTTGATTAAACAATTTTGAAAATAATTGACGTATGATCAGGGTTTGATGACGAAGCAGAAAAAATGACTGAGTGAATATGCTCATGCTCAGCTACTTTCACTCGTTCGATCGACATGTTATTTTGGTATCCGAAATAGTGCCATTTAGGAGAGTGAAGATCGTAGGGTTTGTAGTAGTGGTGAAAGATCTGTTCCCTTCGCGAGGGGAGGATACTCCCCCACCTATGGCTCCACCTGCGGTGGCCAAAACGGACCACAACGACGACGGCGAATCAGAGGAAATGTTAAAATCCTACCTCAGCAACCGTAAACAGCATACAGAGATCTCTAAAATATGCTTGAAAACTAAGAGTGAGAAAAAAATGTATCTAAAGTTAGAATTATTAGATATGGTGTACCTCAAGGCAGTGTGCTGTGACCTTTATTATTTTTACTGTACATTAATGACTTGCCACGACACATCGAACATCCTATGGTCCTAATCGTAGATGACAGTACAGCCTTGATAAAATGCTTTGACAGAAATACATATAAAGAGAACATTAATAGGTAATTATTTTTTACGGATATAATAAACTGGCTGACCTAAAATAATTTACTTATTAATATTACAAAAACAAACGTCATTCATTTTTATCAACGTATTCCACCAGAAATCTTACACCTATATAATACCAAAATGGACAAAAAGTTGACAAAGTAACAATTGTTAAATTCTTAGGTGTAATGATAGATAGCCAACTAACTTGGAAGACACAAGCTGAAGAAGTGTGCAAAAAACTAAGCGTTGCTGCATAGGTATGTGCTTTTTAACCTTTCTAAAAAAGTGAGCACGGCCACAAGGTTACTTGCATACCATGGGTTATTTGCGTCAATTTTGAGATTCGGCATAATATTTTGGGGAAATTGTAGCCTGGGAGAACAGGTGTTCAAGGCTCAGAAACGATGTTTCAGGGCAATGTGTAATTTAACAGTGACAGATAGATGCGTACCTGTGTCTAAATTCCTGAAATTACTCACATTCCCATTTCTCTATATTTTTTAAATTGCTGTTTTTGTCAAATCAAATATGCATCTTTTTGGTAGTAACAGGCCAATGAGGAAACAATATAAGTACATGCTACATGTGGGTAGTTATGACACCGCCTTATTAAAGAAAAGGGTTATATGTATGGGTCGGATCATAGTTAGTGAAATACCCGATGAGATAAAAACACAGGCTATTCCAGTATTTAAAAACAAATTGACAGATTTGCCAATACTCAGTTTGCGAAATTGTAAACTTTTTTTTTTATTTTTTTTATTTATGAATGGGCTAGCTCTTGACCTCGATCACGCCTGATGGAAAGCGATAGATGAGGTCCATGATGAAAGCGAGCGTGCCCAGAAGATGCCTTGAGGCACTGGTACTCCCACGCGTCAACGAAACACAGCAGGCTGCTTGACGCCGAACTCCGGTGGGAGGGTGGTCGCGAACCAGGCGGGCGTTAGCCCTACCACCGCAAGGGAAGGATTGGCCAGTGTTAGGTGAGACTGTCCAGGATGCGCCGAGCGCTCGGTTCAGTTGAGTGTCAGATGGAACAAATTGCGCTACACGAGGAGGCTCCTTCATGCATCCCAAAAAAAACTTAAATTAATCCTGACATTCTGTAACTATTTCTAACAATTATTTTAAACATTGACATACTAAATTACACATTAATAAATAAATTAAGATGCTATTGACTCCGAATTGAATAATAATGTTATGGCTATTTACTGGATTCTTCCTAATAGTTTCATTATTAAAGGTATTTATAAAGATTAATAATAATTTATTTTGAAATTGTGCTTGCATTATGTTTGTTTTAATTGCGTTCTATTTGTTTTAATAAAATGTTTTGCATGCCTTAGTTAAGGCAGAAAGAATAAGGATCACTAAATATGTATAATAAATACCGTATGCATCTTCTACCTACTTTCTGTGCAAATACATTTCTATTCTATTCTTGATTATACTATATTTATTTCACCATACTAATTTAACTATATACACTTTAATTTAAAAACTAAAACATGGCGTCCAAAAATTTGTCCGCATCGCTGTCGACTGGAAGTGAGCCCAAAAGACTGGCGGCATTGCCACGTTGTAAGGCAATGCTTATTCTCTGTTCGAGGTAAAAGCCAGCCCGGGGGTCAAATTCTTGATTTCAATAAACACCAAAAACAATCCAGTAGTGGTTAATCCCATGATCTAAAATTATAGATTTTCTAAACTTTGACCACCAAAAATAATGTTTTATTTATTACCTTATCATGATACGTCACAATCAACCGCAAAACAACTTATTCCTGTAACTTTATAAAATTTCAGAAGAATTATGACTATTTATCATAAAGCTATGTAAATTAAAGAAAAAAAACCTAATTTTGAATAAAGTTTGGGATCCAATGTAGCAGCTGTGTCATTCTTGAAATTTGATTTCAATTATGGAAACAAAAGCCAAAAGTTTTATTAAAACGGATTCGTGGTTCTTCCGCACATAGTTCAATATTAAATACATTCTTAAGGTCAGAAATAATTTGAAGTTAGGAGATTGTTTGTAATGAATAGCTGCAAGTTATAATAGGGACCCAATATCACTAACGATGGAAAATAAAACCACCTCAGCCAGTGAACACTAACAACACTTTTTCTCATCAACTTAATAAGACGCAGTCGCGCTTCCAGAACTTTATATTTTCTAACTTTAGAAGTTATTTTAGTAAGGATGCATTTTTTTTTCATCAAACAGATGTTAATTCTGTAAATTAAACAAGATGGATTAGTATTTAAAGTGAACTGAATTATCAATGTAAAACATCTTGATGGTGCTTTTAATTGTTACAAATATTAAAATTTAAGACTGAGCGCAGACTTGAGACACGACTGAAAGTCTTAAGACTGACTATTGCTTTACAAGAAATATGAAGACGCGCACGCTTAAGGCGAGTCACCAGAGGCAAAGCGGAGCAAACTGGGTTGCTAGATCAAAATATGGTTTAGGTATTTACTTAAAGAATGTGTGTAATTTGTTACACGACAGGATGTACTTTACTTGGTCATATTATATCTTGAAAACAGACTAAATTAAAAATCGGAAACGAATTTTTTAATAACGAAAATTATATTTTAACAAATAATTTTTAAATGTTTTTTTAAGTACAGCAGAGACCCTGCTAAATTTTGATTTTCAACTGAAGTCCTATTTATTAAATTCAAATTTATCCCAGAACTTGAACGTTGCCCAGTGGTTTCAGAACACGCCGCGCCGCTCTCTACCCCCGCCAGTCCCAATCGGGACCTTGCCGACGTTGGGTCTGTGTCAATTATTTTCCGCCCGACTTTACACTTGCGCAAAGGCAAAGAAATTAACGGGCTAATAAAAAAATAGGAAGATATCAGTTTTAGTACTTAAAAGAAGGACGGGTAAATTTACAGTTAAATTCTCTCTTTTAAGTATAGTTAAATTATCTGGATGAAATTTTTACTTGATCTCGTAATTACTTGATGACAAAGATTAAACAATATATCAGTAGGACCAAAAAGTCTCACTTCTTATGGTTTTACTTTAACAAACTGCGTAGTAACTGAGTCGGTATAGATATTGGGTTGGGTTTAGTAACAGGTCACCTGAATTTGAGGAGTCTGTCACTGTGGGGGTGTCAAGGGGGCTTATCTCAAGCGCCCCCATGCATTTTCAGCTGCCGGAGCTGCTTCGAAATATTTAAAACTAGTACTTCGCCTGCAACTTCGTCTGCGCAGATTTAGTAGGTACTCCACAATCTTCAACGCCCCTCTACCCTCTTTTGAAGATTAGTTTTAGAAAATTACGCACAATGATTTTCAATAATTACTTTAACATTTAATAATGCACACAGCAAAGGAGTGGAACTCTCTGCCTGCGTCTGTGTTTCCAAAAGCTTACAGCGCTAATCTCTTCAAAGTTAGAGTGAACAGGCTCCTTCTGGGTAAGCTCGCTCCATCGTAGACTTTGTCTCTGTCATATCTGACATTGACTGGTGTCAAGAGCAAACCCATCAACCGGTTTACCGGTAAAAGTCCGAATTGTTCTACAATAATCATCAATTTTGGACTTTTTGGTATTCAGTCGGTAAATCTTAGGTTTTACCACAGATACCGGTTAATGTTAGTTTTCAGAGTAAAACAATGCAGAACAGTGAATAATCAGAAACTATGTATTCAACATTACTATAATAATTTATTATTCTTATTAGCTGAGTCTTAAAACAAAGGTTTAGCATGCTTTAGAAAAATAAAATGCAGAAAGAATAACAAAATATAAATTACGTTTCACCCGTTATAAAAATAAAGTTATTAACACCTACTTTGGTACGTAGCCAAAGTAGGTGTTATAATTTTATTTAGCTAAACTAAAAGCTAAACAGTCTTTTGATAATTATTTCGTTATTCGGTACAATCATTATAATTATTTTTTATTCATACTTATTCAATACATTTGAAAATATTTTTTAAAAAATACAGATAAAAAAACATTTAAAAATAAACAATAAAAATAGTAACCCACCGGTATTAGGAACAGGGTTCAATGTAATAGTGTATTTCTCCATTCCCCTCTTTTATTAGTGCAATCACTTTTTCTTCGCCGCCACGCGGTAGTGGGGGTCGGGGGATTATACACAAATCGCTAGCCGAGTGGATGCCGAGACACGAGTTGACACGACCATTATCATTTTTCAAACTTTGATTTCGGCCATTTACCGGTGTCTGCGGTAAAATCTAGGATTAACCGACTGCGGCGTTAAAGTCTAAATTAAAGATCATAAAGAACAATTCGGACTTTTACCAGTGGGACTTGGTAAATCTTAGGATTTACCGGTGAATCCTAAGATTGACCGCAGTTCGGGCTTTTACAGAAACATATACACTAAACATGAAATTACCGGAATTAGGTTTTCCCAGTTTGAAGAATTATTTTCTACAATAGATGCGCCTGTATTTGCTTCAAGTTCATAGTCACATCTCTAAAGCATTGTTAAGGATGTCTGTAAATAATAAAAACACGAGTACGTTTTTCTGGAGGTACAAGATCCATTTCATACGCTACTAGTCTAGCAAACTCCTTTCGGGGATCGACAGGTTGCTGTTCTTACTTACTTTATCTCAGGCAAGTTTTATGATTTAATAAACCTTGTAAATCCACCTGGATATTTTTTTCCAAAGGAAAAATAAGATTTTGTATGAAGAAAATCTACTAAGAGCCGCTCCGCTCTAACCACATTGTATTGATGTATTGTCAACAGTTCATAATTCTATTAAAACATAAAGTGCCTCATCCGGTGACATAGTACGTGTCATTTCATTGCTGAATTTCCCCCTAAATGAATGTAGGTACTTCAGTAGAAGTGGCAGATAACCTTAGGCCTATCGCTCCTTCACGATAATTCATTATGTCTTGATATGTAATGTAAGGCTCCATCTCAGTATTATCAAAAACCATTTCAGTAAATTTTCAAAAATTGACACGTTCATTCGAAAATACTTTAAAAGTTCCTTGGGTGTTGTTTTAATTTACTATACGGTGTATAAAATTTTCTTTTTATCAGTCTTTCACTTACATGGGGTGCAACTAATATTTACGTCTGCCTCGTTTTGCAAGTGCACGCGTAACTAGGATGCTTAATACATCAGTATTGATAAAGTTCATTTTGATACTGAAAAAGAATTGACACAGACGGTGTGCGCCGTGTCGTCGTAGTAGACAAAACAGTTTTGTTTTAGGTGTGCGACGCCGGGTCGTAGTCAAAACAGTTTCGTTTTATTTAAGGCAGACTTGTCTATGTGTTGGACCGAATTACGGCCGAACTCCTGAAGGCGGGTGGGAAACCAGTCCTTAAGGCCCTTCAGAAACTGTTCGGTTCCGTCATACTCGAGGGGAAAACGCCACAAGCGTGGAGCAGAGGTGTGGTAGTACTCTTCTTTAAAAAGGGCGACAATGCCCTGCTTAAGAATTACAGGCCCATCTCACTTCTGAGCCATGTCTACAAGCTGTTTTCCAGAGTCATCACAAACCGTCTCGCACGCAGGTTTGACGACTTCCAGCCTCTCGAACAAGCCGGATTCCGAAAAGGCTTCAGCACCGTAGACCACATACACACGCTGCGGCAGGTTATACAGAAGACCGAAGAGTATAATCTGCCCCTCTGCTTAGCGTTTGTAGACTACGAGAAAGCCTTCGATTCGATCGAGACTTGGGCTGTGCTGCAGTCTCTCCAACGGTGCCAGATCGACTATCGGTAAATCGAGGTGCTGAAGTGTTTGTATGAAAACGCCACCATGTCAGTCCGACTTCAGGATCAGACATCAGAAACTATCCTCCTGTAGCGGGGTGTGAGGCAGGGAGACGTAATTTCTCCGAAACTGTTCACGGCCGCAATGGACGACGTCTTCAAGGTTTTGGACTGGAGAAGGCTAGGCATTAATGTCAATGGCGAGTACATCAGTCATCTTCGATTTGCCGACGATATAGTCGTCATGGCTGAGACCACGGAGGACCTCAGTACAATGCTCGATGACCTCAGTAGAGCTTCCGAAAGAGTGGGTCTTAAAATGAACATGGACAAAACCAAGGTCATGGTAAATACATGTAGCCACCCACTCCTATCAAGATTGGAAACTTTGCACTCGAAGTGGTTGATGAGTACGTCTACCTGGGACAAACGATCCAGTTAGGTAGGGCTAACTTCGAGAAAGAGGTCAACCGTCGAATCCGACTCGGCTGGGTGGCGTTCGGGAAGTTGCGCGGTATCTTCTCGTCTCACATACCACAGTGTCTCAAGACGAAAGTCTATGACCAGTGCGTGTTGCCAGTGATGACCTATGGACTCGAAACGTGGTCGCTCACAATGGGCCTCATCAGAAGGCTTAAAGTCACCCAAAGGACAATGGGAGAGGGCAATGCTCGGAGTTTCCTTGTGTGATCGAATCAGGAATGATGATATCCGCAAGAGAACCAAGGTTATCGACATAGCCCGAAGGATCGCCAAATTGTAGTGGCAGTGGGCAGGGCACATTGCTCGCAGAACAGATGGTCGATGGGGCCGAAAGTTTTGGAGTGGCGACCGCGTACCGGAAGACGCAGTGTTGGAAGGCCTCCCACAAGGTGGACCGATGACCTGGTGAGGGTCGCGGGTAACCGATGGATGCGAGACGCACAGGACCGCTTGTTGTGGCGACACTTGAGGGAGGCCTATGTCCAGCAGTGGACGTTTTTCGGCTGATATGATGATGTCTATGTGTTTTAAGTCTGTCTTAAGACTGTCGTAACTCCAATGTGCAATCAGCTTAACTGCCGTGCGTTTTCTTGCCGTGTTTTTCGTCTTGCAAAAACTCGAAAATGACTCGACTGATTTGATTTTTTTCTTTGTGATTTTCGCTGAAATGTTTTGGGGTGGTTTAGGCTAGTTTCTTACTAATGTTGATTAAAAACAGAAATAAAATTCATTTTAAGTAAGTACCTAATGCGAACTTCACCGGCTCATCTAGCAATTATAAAACCAATTTGTTAATGGCACTGCAATAATGTCCACAGTCGTCGTATGTTAAGGTCACATGCTGTTAAAATTTTTGTTTTGTAGTAAACATGCTTATTTACCTGTAGCATGCTCTCCGTTTGTTTAAAATACTCGTATTCTCTTCGTATGCACCCATTACTAGGTAGCATATGCTTGAAATCATAGCTACTTTGTTCCAGGCTTTATGCTTATATTTACATTTAGCTACCCGGTTTGACACCGAGTACGTTAGAAAACATCCATAAGTCAATTGACATTCAGAACATAGCAGGGATTACGGCGTAGCTGCAGTGCGTCTGGATTATTCACGGATGCGCACACTAACGGTTTACAAGTTATCATATGAAAGAGAGCGCCTCACAACTCCACAGGGTTTCGGAGGGTGTAGAGTGTTACTAGACTCGTACTTACGATTCACAACCCTATTGTAATATGTAAAGCAAATAATAATCCTTTTTCTCTTTATTTACAACTACATTATCTTAGAAAACAAATTTAAATATTGTATTAAGCAAACCAAAATCTAATTGCAATTTAATGACTTTTCTTTAAAAAACCGCAGTATCAACAAACGAACAGAACTGACTTGCAAATCAGTATGTACTATAAATGTACGAGTATGCAGCTGCGTAGTGTTAGTATAATAATTAGATACAAAATAAACAAGGAAACAATGAACATAACGTACATTAATAACATATAAAGTTCCGTGTACCATATGCATGTTTTTCTGTTTATTTAGATGAGATCTTAACTGAGTTTTTATGTTCGAGGCTTTTAGCGTAATAATTATGTGGTACATAGACTTGTTATTTTTATATCCTGGGTGGCTTTAGACGCATTTTTATTTTAAGCTACCTACTCTCTCAGTTTCAGTGACTCTTGACAGGATCAGATGATTTAATTCCAATGAAAACTTTTTAATGATAAGTGCGAGCTTTTTAATTTAATCATGTCGATTTGTTCAAGTGTAAACTTGGCGGGTTTCTTGAATGAGAAATTAGTAGGTACCTATGGAGATACCAGGAAACTGTGCAATAAGGGTCATTGACCCACATACATTTATTGACTTTCTTAATATCAAAAACAGAAATAAAAACATAAAATCGACTTCTATCGTGATCATTTACGTTCTCTAGTTATAAAAAAACGGTCCATAATCTATTGTTCGGGTATCTACGAAGGGATATTAGGTAAAGTTCAATGTACTTTAATGCAAGTTTATCTGGCACTTACCATACTCAAGACTGTTCAGATGCGAATTGAATTACAGCTGAGACAGCTGTAATTCATAGAGCTTTAAGAATTCTGTAAATTTGACACCAGTCTTGCCAAAGGTTATCGTGTTATTCACCCACTGGCTTGTGGAGGTCAGTAAGCAGTCGCTTTATGCAATGTATGACAAAATAAACACAATATCAAATTTTTGGGGTGTTTTTTGTTCAAACAAATCCCGGGTGAAATGGAAAACTGGTGATTTTGGTATCATGATATTAATCGTTATCCATTTAAATGGTTTGATAATTAAGGCTGATCATGTCCGTGTAAACTTCACTATAAATGATTAAAATCGGACCTTTCGTTTAAAAGTTACGACGGTTATATATATGCTCTAAGTAGGTAAGAAAAATGTCGTAGCTTGAGCGAACTGGGGAGAATCTTATCATAATTTGCTTGGTCCTAAGAAGTTGAGTACCTACTAAATCCACGCGGACGAAGTCGCGCGCGAGGTGCTAGTACAACATAAAGAAACAAAGAAAGATTCATTATAGTTTCAGCACTCAAGCGCGATGACACAATAAAAAACGTAGCGTCGCGCGCCTTTTTACAGAAATTCCAAATAACATTTTTTTTTGTTGTTGTTATCATAAATTGTTTTGTTTTTTTTCTTAATTGATACATTTTGCTGTTATTTATATATTCATTAATAATTTTATTCAATATTTTATTGCGTTCATAGCTGAAAACTACATACAATAATCATGAAACCTACTGTAATTAATATAAATATATTTTTTTTATTGCGTAAATAAGAAATATTTGATATGAGATGTGACGATCTCATCATGTTTGCGGGGAAAACTTGGCCAGAGATCGCCCAAGACAGAGAGATTTGGAAGGAGAAAGGGTAGGTCTTTGCCCAGCAGTGGGACACAAAAGTAGGCTAACAAAACATCCTCTCACCCCAAATGCATATACTATCTCCGTACCGTCATGGGTAAAATAACAAAAATATGGGAGCAGACCAAATTATTTTTTAATGTCCTTAGATTTGCGCAAATGACGTGTGTAGACGTGGATAGAGTATTTAATTAAGGTACTATTTTTGACTTGAAGGTAGGCAGATGAAAATGTTTTACAACATATTTGCTCAAAAAATGAATTTACGAAGCCTGTATAAGTTAAAAATTACGCACCACACAACAGAATATGCGGTA
The DNA here is from genome assembly GCA_947386135.1 of Melanchra persicariae. Lineage (NCBI taxonomy): Eukaryota > Metazoa > Arthropoda > Insecta > Lepidoptera > Noctuidae > Melanchra > Melanchra persicariae. Next base: position 21,438,713 of record OX376643.1, on the reverse strand, counting down.
AAATAGGTACTCTTACTTAGGTACCTATTTTAAAGCATACTCCGTTGTATAGCGCCGTGCGTTTCTTTTACGGTTTTTTAAAATTTCCATAAATAAGATGAATTCCACCAAGGAGTTTCAAATTATAAGAATAAATAAGCTGAATGATCGAACCTCCTTGGAAGCGCTTGTGTTCAATACGATTGTCTCACTTTATTACTAAACAGAAAATGAGACGAAAGACGAAAGTAGTTATAATTTTCACCACGCGCACGTGGCGGCAGTTGCAAATTTGCTTCATTTTCATGTTAGAAACGTCAACCCTTGTTGCGACTTCCGACTGATGTCTTAAACGGATAGTTTTTTTTCATTACCAATTATACTGTTTTCTCGCAAACGTGTTGAATCACGTTGTATGACTCCCGTGCGGAAATTGATATTTACAATCTCGTGACTATGGTTAGCCGTCGACGTCAATCGGGCGTAGGGGATATTCTCTCGTTTGTAAAAACCAACTTACCACACTAATATCATAATAGTTATTTATGATATTAGTGCGGTAAGTTGGTGTTTACAAACGAGTAGACGAATAATAACCCGAGACGAAGTCGTGGGTTTACCACGGTCACGAGTTTGTAAATAACTTCCGTATGTATTTCCGTACGTGTGTCATACAACGTATTTCAACACATTAGCGAGAAAACAATACAATAGGTAATAAAACAAACTTTTTCATTAGACTATTTTTAATAGGAAATAAAAATTAAGTTGGTATTTACAGATGGGTAGGTTATTCTCGGAAATTAATAGTAAAATTCGAAAAAAATATTGAAATTCAGTGAAACTTGCTGCTTTGGAAGCTGAACTGACTGGCTGACATTATTAACTTCACACGTATTATGTTGAACAGGAGAATTGGGCGTTAAAGTCGGCGAAGACGGCGCTGACGACGGAAGCGGCGGAGCTTGCAGCAGCGGCGGCAGTGGTTGGACGTTTTCGCGTGAGGTAGAAGGGCGCGGTTCCACGGCATTATTTATATTTATAGACTTAGCTATCTTATTGCCTATTTAAATTTTATTGTGCATCGAGTTTTCAATATAACCCTCTGCAACATTAGTAGATCGCCATTCTCCGTGGCGTTTCAGTGTAATGATATCGGCTCCGGAATTCGCTAGTAATGATGCAGAGGTTCTTCAAAAGTTGTGATCGGTATAACTAGCTGGACTTTCTAAATTCAAGAACGTCACTATTTCTTTTGGTAACGCCAACGACTTTCCGCATGCATTTACCATTTTGATACTTACTTCTGAAAGAATCTCTTACTCTTTGTTTTTGTTATTCTTAGAGCTTGATACTTCTTGACATAAGCGTAAAACTCATAACTATGGTGAATGTACGGGGTATTTTGGTTTTTGTGTCAGGTATACAAGCAATAAATCCCCATGGTTTTCGATATCGCTCACGTTAATGTTGGCGAATTCTTGTCGCCTACACGCCCTAGATACATCAAAAATTAATATAGCCTGTAATAAAATACAAGTAATTTAAGTATACTTTATGTGGTGTATACAGGCATTGTCTATTCTTCATAAACTATTTTAGCAAGTATGTAAGAGTCTAAAAAATGATTTAAAGTAAAGAAGTTTTAAAAACGTACCTTAGTTCCTAAATATTTATCATCTGGTGCGTCATGAAGGAATTTTTCTACGTTAGCTGCAGTGAATACTTTTGATTTCTTGCTTTTATATTTGACTGTCGTACCAAAAATACATGTAATTTTATGTATTTTTTTTAAATCTATGATATTATTGGTTTTAGAGTGCTTTTTAACATTGAATATTTTGACCACATCGACGACGGCAGAGAATGATTGAGTGTGATTTCTTTGAGTCTTCCTTATTATAAAATTATTGTAAACCATTCAACAGCGTTCTCGCGATTTTGGCGGTAAGAGACCATTTTCAAGTGGAGTAGATTCCATAATTATAATCTTTAAGATTTTTAATAAATCGGATTCCTCGCTTGAACTCATAATATTATTTTGTTTTTAGATATCAGTCGGAAAGTCGCAATAATCTTTGACGTTTCTAATATGAAAATGGCGCGAATTCACAAATGGAACTACATCTTTCGTCTCATTTTCTCTTTAGTATTAAAGTGAGACAAACGTGTTGTGCAAAGGCGCGTTCAAGGAGGTTCGATCATTTAGCCTATTATTCTCGAATTCTCTTTAGTCGAATACTTATATATTTTTTATGGAAATTAAAAAAATCCGTAAAGGATACGCACGACGCTATACAACGGAGTATGCGTGAGAGTACCTATTTTACCGCACGTTCCATGGTGTGGTGCATAATTTTTAACTTTCGAACAATGTATACAGCCTTCGTAAATGCGTTTTTTGAGCAAACGTGTTGAAAATAACTATTATAATGTACAACAGAAGGCCTGAGGTTTTGGGTTTATACATCCGATAGGCTAAGCGGAGAAGAGATGTGGAAATAACGAAATCGGATTCGTTTATTCAACACATCTCCTCTCCTTTCTGCTTTTGTGGAAACCGGGCCTTAGGCTTATGTAACCACCATTTCTTATAATAAGATATCACCCAAAAGTGCCAGTTTAAAATTGAGCAGCAATTCAAGTGATTCTAAATCGTGGAATCACAAACAGTCTAGACAGAAATAAAAAAAAACTGCACTGCTTCGTCTGTTTCTTTCTGCCAAATGTATAATTAATATCAAAACTTTCCGAATCTATGATCTTGAAAACATTGTCACCAAGCTGGAAAGTTGTGTTACGAGTACCTATAAAAACTTTCCCGACGGTAGGCATAGAAAACTTCTGTTTAGAACACCAAGCCATATTTCAATTATGTGTCGTGCCGTCGAGTTAATCAGCACTGCGCTGTCATGAGTGGCAACGGTGGCAAGGCGTCGCACCGCATCATGGCCTCTCTCTTCGTTTTAAGGGTGCCCTAGTCAGTCATTGTTTCATTCAAACGTAGTCTGGCGATTACTCTACTGATTGACGGAGTACGTTCAGAAAAAAGTTACATTTATTTATCTCGGCATTATCTAGGCCTGTATGGGAACAAAACAAAAAAAAAATATTGATATGCAAATTATTTGTGTCGAAACTTCCAAATTTTAACACAACTTTGGACGTAAATAAATAACTTATGTTGTACAAAAATGGCAAAATATTAACCATACAGTTCAAGTTTTACATATGAATATTAATTTATTAAACAACACACAGGGTCAATTAAACATGCAAAGTTTGAGCGAATCAATTGTACAACGTTTGAAAGAAAACAATAAATATATCATGAAAGAAGTACAGAACACAATACAAATTGAGATTATTAGAGCTATTTCAGAGTTGAAACTAGATTATGACTCCAAAATGAATAACCTTGATTATACAAAATGAACAAGGAAAGCTAGAAATAGAAAACATTAACACTAAAGTAACAACACTACAATTACAAAATTTTTTTTTTTTTAAAGAAGTAAGTGATCTATCATCTCGGACATTCCAAGCACCAAGCATACCTTAAAACCACCATCACAAACTAGTACTCTATGGCCTCACAGAATATTATTAAGAACCTGAACGTGAACTACATAACAGACTAATAAAACTATTCCGCAATATAGTCAACATAGACCTATCAGGATATAAGTCATGTACCGAATAGGAAGAAAAGGCACAAAGAATAGACCGCTTGTAATGTATTTGTATAGAATCTACAAATACTAACTAACAAAGATACGCCTCTCTACTCATAAGAAAAATATATGGATAAGTATATAAATATATATTTTATTAATTATGAAGCGAGCAAGGTATAAATTATGTAATAAATAAATACAGAATACCTAATTATTTAATTTAATTTAATTACAATGTTACTTAATAAATAAATAAATTAAAAAAATAATCATAAATTTTAATCCTGTATTAATAAAAAGAGAATAAGTAACTTACTAACAACTTAAGTAATCAAAAAAATAAATCACACTAAACACCCAGTGCTCTTCCTCCTCTTTCCTGCTGTGCCCGACAGGGTCCATAATTGTGACTAAGATAATTATTTTTCTACCAACTGTATACATTATGGTACGCAATAAAAAAATTGAGAATTAAGCACCATTTGACGTGACTTTGGCCAAAACACATGAGTTTTGGCCAAAATCACATGTCATTAATTAATTGTGCAATGTATCTTTGTGGTTACGAAATAATTACCTACCTTGAAAAAACTGTTTCTTTTATGGACCTTTTTAGCTCAACCATAAATATTAAATAAATTCTAAGCCCTCAATGTATTTTCTTTCCTACAAGATACAATCGTCTTATTCGCGCGCTGTTTAGGTTCTTGCATTTAAACCTGTATTTATTTATTGATTGGGTTCCTCAACATTGCATACACTCTGAAATTAACTTGGCATTCTTAATAAATTAACCTAGTACTGCAACACTTACAGACAACCACAACATTAGTTCAGATAACTTTGAAAAATAAAAGGTGTAAACAAAAGATAAGTAATTTAGATACGAGTTAACAATATTATGTTTAAAAATACAATGTAAAATATGATTAAAATTAATTGTAAACAAAGTCGGATAAAAAAAAATAGTTAAAAATGTCAAAAAAGTAGTAAAACAAAACAAAGTAAGTACAAAATAAACACAGAGAGTCCAAAAAATTGATGAAACCAAATAAAAAGCATACATTTAAATAAAATTTAATAATATGCAATAAATAATTAGAAATTACAATTTAGAATTAGATTTAAAAATTACAAAACAAAATTATTATTATTACAAAACAAAAAAAAACAATGATTGATTAAATCTGATTCAGTTCTACCCACCTGTTTGGGAATGATAAGTCAAGACCTTAGCAATAATGTTGTACTGGGTAGGTATATTATAATCCAATTAGAACAGACGGATATGACGAATAGGTTCCATTTTCACCTTTTGCTACGGAACTTTCCAATAGCACTTGGACTAACTTTTATTTCATAAATGGGGTTGTACAAAGTTTAGTAATATTGATACAATAGCGTAGCAGGTAAATTAATATTTTTATACAAAATTTACCTAAGTTCGGAAACTGGCTACATTGGACTAGGATAGATGCATCTCTTATCCAATATGGCTTATATAATTATATTATTTAGCTGATTGTCGTTTTGCTATGTGTTGGACGTCAATCTTTTCTAATGCCGTCACTTGTGAACCAAAGAGTGACAAGCCTGCTTGGTTTTGTTACGCTGCAGTTAGGTGATGTTTAATACGAGTTAGTAAGTTGGTAATTTTAGATTTAGATCTTAGAACTGTTTTGTATTATATAAATAGAGCAGTTTATTACGGCGGCATAGTAAATCAAAGACAGTTTTTAAGCTAAAATGATAATGTATAAAACGATTCCTATATCAAGAATAAAATGAAAATAAACATTGAAAAATACAGAATTTGTGTTTCAAATTGTAGTTTGTTTTGCCTGGGACAGACATACTTAAAATGGTGGCAGCCACGTCGAGTGTAAGCACTCAATGTGAAAAGGCAATTAATACCGCGGCCGCGCATTCTGTTGCTGAATTGTACAAATTCGTTACTTAAGCGGGGACATACACGGCTCAAATCTGGGTGTTTAAATGTGATAATGAAGTGGCGAAAGGCAACAGACGCGCGTAGCTTGCAAACATCGCGCACGACTTTGAATAAGTAATGAATTTTCTTACAGAAACCGCGGCTGTGGCTGAATTATAAGAAAACAAACTACCCGGTATTTTGATTGCAATGTGGCAACACATGGTTAGGTACGCTAACCGAAATTAGGTTTGCTCAGCAGCATATATGTAATGTTTTAAACTAGATGATCTCGGATAAGATAATGTTGTCCTGTGGACCTTCTCAAGAATATCCATGGAATTCGTTGCTTTGGTACTAAATCGTAGTGACTCAAATATGATTCAACAAAAAAAGTAGCTTTGTTTACCAAGAAATAATTATTTTTGGCCTAAGAATTTGTCTATCTTGCTAAATAAAAATAAAAACGATGAGATGAGATACCTAATTACTTATTTTTTTTTGTATTAGTTTTCTATCAGACAGAGGAAGTAGGTAATATTTGTTAGGAAAACCATTATTTAACTTTATTGACCATTGATCACTGAATTAGTTGTGCAGAGATGTGTTATCTTTGGCAAGAGCCGGGCTTTAAACTAATGAATTGGTAGACAGTACTATCAGTAACCTACCGTTTACTCGTGCTCATCACCGCCCCGCGCCGCCCGTCTGTTGGCCCGTCGCTCTTTCTTTCATCGTGAAAGGTTTCATCATCGTTTAGGTAAAACCGACCTTACAAACCCTGTACCCAGACAATACAAGTAAAAATACAACTTACCGACCCTTGTCAATTATAAGCACTGATTTGACAACCCTGAGACAGGCATAGGCAATTATGTCGCGGATTGAGCAGGAAATAGCCTACTTCCACTCTTTATACTATGGTCCGGTCCGCGCACCCTGTCCACTTTGAAGTGATGATAATGCAGTATTAATGAGCAAACAATGAAGCCACAATGTGCAGAAGGATTCATTGCCAAGCAAGCTTATCTTAAACGTAATTCTTTATCTTATAATACCTATGCTTTTTATGTACATACCTACTCGTATGTATATGTTACGCCTAACAATCGAAAACGCTCAATGAGCGAAAAATCAACTTAAAATGTGCTTTGACACAATGTGTTGTCCTTAAAGACGGCCAAAACACAAATTTCGTGCTGTGACACGTAAGAGAACGCTACAACGTTGTGTGAAAGAAGAAATGCCATGTCGCGTTCTGAGCCCTAACGCTGCGTCCTACGTAAGCATCAATCAAGTCACGCATCAATGTTACTATGTCCCTATCCCTTAAATTAGGGCTTTTCAATGATTATCTTATATTAGTTTTTCAATATTACTTATTATAATAGTTTTTCAATGGCATTAACAACCAACGCGATGAGATTCCTCCATGACCATCAGCTAGACGTCAGGAAACCTTTTTAAAACCCCACCATTACGACCCTAAGAGTGTCAACTATCGTATAGTTCGCAACGATAAGTCGTGTTGTCACGTTTGTGGTACTCTTATACATTACAAAAAAAGACTGTCACAAATCGGCAAAAAAGGCAGTCTGATGCAGTTTGTGGCCTCAGATCTGTGATTTACCTCTGAATTCCTATTTTTCATTTACGTTAAAATGCATCAGACTGCTTGAAAAGCGTCTTGTTTGGAACTTTTTAGTCGTTTTTAGCGGTTGGGTTTTTTGAGTCATTTTTAGGCTTCCGTACCCAAAGGGTAAAACGGGACCCTATTACTAAAACTTCGCTGTCCGTCCGTCCGACCGTCCGTCCGTCTGTCACCAGACTGTATCTCATGAACTGTGATAGTTAGACGGTTGAAATTTTCACAAAAATGATGTCACTGTTGCCGCTATAACAACAAAAATACTAAACAACATAAATATATATTTAAGGGGGCTCCCATACAACAAACGTAATTTTTTACTCGTTTTTGCTCGATATTGATAACGGCAACAGGTAGACGCTTGAAATATTCACAGAATATTGAGTTATATTATTCACTTTAAAAATAAATAATTAAACAAAAATTAAATTAATATTTAAGGGGGGCTCCCATACAACAGACATAATTTTTTTGCCGTTTTTATAATTTACGATAATGGTATGCAACTGTTCGTGCGCGAGTCCGACTTGCACTTGGCCGTTTTTTTTAATTTCCTACACTTTAGTGAGTTACATTTTTTTCGGGCGCCATTTTAAAAAATAATATAACCTATGTCACTACTACATTTCTGACGAATTTAACTACACCTCATATGTCATACATACATACATTCATGCATACATAAATACATACGCTCTAAAAACATTACCCTTCTTCTGACGCAGTCAGGTAAAAAGGAGCTGTACTGCATCCCCATAATCCCTCCCGCACCCCGTTCTCTATTCGAGTGCTCAGCCTGTCGGCTAGACATGACTGGTCATCAATCGATCACCATCATCTCCGCATACAACCCACCACCCTCGGCCTCGTCTCCCACGCCCAACGATCCCATCGCTCTCGCCAGCGACTTCACCACCTTCTTTGGCTTGAGTGACTCCGTTATCTTAGTGGGCGATCTCAATGCCAAGCATTCCGCGTGGAACAGTAACACGACAAATGCCAGAGGTAGGGTAGTATTCAACCTCGGTGCAACCCTCAATTTTGTCATCATCGCTTCGATGACTCCCACTCACTACCCCCACGATCGCAACCAAAATCCCGATATCCTCGACGTGGTTTTGCTAAAGAATGTAAACCTCCGTTTTCAATCTATAGAAACGCTACACGAGCTCAATTCCACCCACCGAGATCATGCATGAGTGATCATGCACTTAAGCTACCGCTCGGTTCAGCTCGATTGGCCTCCCCTGGCTCAAGTGATCACCGACTAGAGAAAAGTAAGCGAAAAGCTGAAATTCATCACGTCGCCTCACCTAGACACCATGCCCGACCATATTTTCCCAGTCATTGACACAATGGAAGCGATCGACTCGCTTACGGATCACGTAGTACAATCCGTCCGAATGAATGTTCAAGGGAAGTTCCAGTGGTGGATGTACACCGCTGGATATATGGAATCTGGTAACCGAGAAGAATACTGCCATCCGTGCGTACAGCGCTTTTCCCTGCGACGCAAACAAAGCTCACATGCGCAACTTGCAGCGTGCTATGAGGGAACACACTGCTGATCAGCGTACCGTGTGCTGGGACAAGACGCTTGGCGAACTCGAGCCCACACACCTCGCCTTTTGGCACTTTCAGAAGAAGTTACGATCCAAAGAAGAGGCCACAATGCCCCCTCTCATTCGCCACCGGTTTACCGGTTTATATAAAAAGAAAACTTTTTACATCGTTTAAGTACACTTTGGAAAGAGAATCAATTTAATTATTAATTAAATAGATTTTCTGTACCAAAGTACTTCAAAAAATAATATATGCTTTTGAACTCTAACTTTTCTTTTCTGTTTCATTTAATATCTCACACAATATGAAAGAAATACAAAACTAAACGCTGCTAAGGATTGTATTAAATTAACCATACCCCTTATAATTATATTCTGTAGTAATATTGTAAAGATAAAGTACTTACTGTGTGAGGTTAAAGTTTGCATTATGATCTATAAATTTTTTGGGCGGATAAGGGGGGAGGGGCTCTACCCCCCTGTACCATCCCCACCTCGCAGAACCCCATGGTTATGGAGATATCCATGGTTAAAGTTTATTTGTTAGAATAAAATTTTCCATAAATGCCATAAGTTTACAATCCAAATTAAGATCAAGAGCATCTCCGAAGTCAAGCTCAAAATTTGTTAAAATCGTGATAATATAATCTAACTCCAACGTCTAAAATATCTTCAAGATCAAGATCAAACATCTAAAAAACAATATCGAAAAATAATAATTGCTTCTATCATGCAAACACTTTAACTTTAAGGTCACAGACCAATCTCAATTTTTTCTGAGTGGTTAAAAAAATAACCATGAACCTAACCTATCCGAGTCGGGGTGCCCCTAGCTCCAGAGCTCGCTCCACTCGCTCTTGCATTCTGAGTCCTCCGAGGTGTGACCACTTCTTAATATAGGTGTAATTAGAAGTACGATACACGCTCTCGACTAGTACACACGATGAATGGCCACTGTCAAACGTAAGTGTCACATACATCATATTCCAGAAATTACGTTACCCATAATCGCTAAAACAAAATATTATTTTTATTTCATTCAATTATATGCTTTTGATTTTAAATATGCTACAATAGCGCAGTTATTAAATAATAAAATGAGGATAAAAACTATAATATTTACATAAAAACCATTTAAATATTTTAATTGAATAGGTTAGAAATAATTGAAACTTTAGAAATTTTTTTCTCGAAAACTATGAGGTTTCGCGTTATGAAACTTTGTGATAGTTTTCTAAAAAAAAAATTTCTAAAAAGCTTTCTATTTCTGAGTACTATCTACGAAAAAAATATGAATTTCCAAATCAACAGCCCATAATAGAAATATGATCCTTGTGTGAAAACAAAAGTAATTCACCTTTCTATCTTAAATCATTTACCTATATCAGTACCCAGCTACATAAAACTTTACCTTGGCAGTACTTCACCAATTTTCTGCTTTCTAGAAAAGTTATCGCTGTCGGCCCTCGGGACTACATATCGCACCCGTGCCTCCCCCGACCTAACTTCACCCCTCCGACGTAATAACGACCGACTTTATAACCGGGTGGGCTTAAATCTCACAACACTTTCCCATATCTTCTTTCTCGTCGGTACCTAGCACCGTGTCGCCCGAATGATAATCTAAGCTCACGTTTACAATTGGTCCCGCCGGAGTCCGTAACTTATCCAAAAATCCGAGGTGATTTAATGTGCCCTAAGAAGTCACGGATTTGTAATGATCTCAGCTTGCACTGAGCTTCGGACAGCCGCGGAGGCTCCGAAATTTTTCTCCTTATGTTCCATGGAATACGACTTTCCCATCCCTTTGGGGGCAAAAATGCAAAAATAAACTTCTTCGAAATAATAGGTAAGGCTATCAACACTCTCTCTGTATTTGAAATAAACAATGTTACAATACCTACCTCTTACCCTACATTTACTTTACATTCACTAGAATTGTCAAAAAATAAAAGGCCCGTTCTGACAGCAGGATACAACAAAGAGATTTATTTCATGTCTCTTTCATACTTACTAGTAAAGTAATGGTGTATCCTGCTGTCAAAACGGGCCTTTTATTTTTTGACAACTATAATGTAAGTGTGGACAGTCAAGAAACACAATAATTTATTTTGATATTTTCACGGTAGATATTCAGTTTCCTATTTATCAAAAGTTTTTTTTTGTTCGATTTAGGAACAAAAAAAAAACTTTTGATAGATATTATTTAAAAAATATTGTATGTAGGTACATACAATATTTTTTTAAATAATATCTTACAAACTAAAACTTGCGTTTAAAACTTTACACAATCTAACAATCAATAACTGGTTAAGCTGAGTGAATTAAGAGCACTAACTTATATTGTGCAAACTTATTATTAAAAATATATGCATTATATTTTTAATAATAAGTAGATAAGTTTTATATAATAAAGATAATATCTTTGATTTGACAGTAACATAAATATAAAATCCTTTTCTACACATTTGCTCAAAAATGCATTTACGAAGCCTGTTTACATTGTTCTAAAGTTAAAGTTTACGCACCACACAATGGAATGTGCAGTAAAATAGGTACTCTCACCTAAGTACATAGTTTACCGCACGGTGCTATTGTAGTTCACCTTGCGGTTACGTTTTTTTTTAATTTCTATAATAAAATAAATAAGAATATCACCAAGGAGTTTCACAATCCTAGAATAAATAAGCTGAATGATCGAACCTCATTGGAAGCGCTTTTGTTCAATACGTTTTTTTCACTTTCATCATCGTCATCATCATCATATCAAGACGTCCACTGCTGGACATAGGCCTCCCCCAACAACGCCACAACAACCGGTCCTGTGCGTCTCGCATCCATCGGTTACCCGCGACCCTCACCAGGTTATCGGTCCACCTTGTGGGAGGCCTTCCAACGCTGCGTCTTCCGCGCTTTACGCGGTCGCCACTCCAAAACTTTTCTCTTTTTCTTTAATGAGAGAAGAGTAATAAAAATAAATAAATGAAAGATGTAGTTCTAATTTTACCACGCGATTGTGCATTTCGCACCATTTTCATATTAGAAACGTCAAAGATTGTTGCGACTTCCCGACTGATATCTATAAACAAAAAGTTGGTTTCATTACCTATTGTACTGTTTTCTCGCAAATGTATTGAAAAACGTTATATGACGTACGTGCATAAATTGGTTTTTACAAACTCGTGACGTGACTATGGTAAGCCCTTGACTTTCGTCTATTCGTTTGTAAAAAACCAACTTATCGCATTAATATCATAAATAACAGACTATTTCCAAATTCGACTGGTAGTTCCAGTGATTAGCCTGTTCAAACAAACAAACCAACTCTTCAGCTTTAAAATATTAATATAGAAGTATAGATTGAACAAAACCTGCAATATTGTAATGAATTGAAATCACCACACTGATTCAACCACATAACTCTGCGTCCACATTAATATAATTGTGCCTTCGGAACGTAAAGCGTTTTAGTAGGTACCTTATGAAAGTATTTTTTTATTGAAACTGATACATCCTTATCAGTTCATAAAAAATAATTATCATTTTTCGCGGTATATAAACTATTTTCATTCGTATCACCCGAAATGTTTTTGGTCTTACTTTAATATTAACTTTTTTAGCCATTGACCATTCTAGCAGTTGGGGAATGTAACAAAGCTGTAAAGTTTCCAACTGGTCTCTTTACGACAGCTCCCGTCGTAACTGAATGATTGCACACTGATCTTCCCACAGTAAAATGCAATAAGTTAAAAAGAAATTGTCGTGACATGAATGTGTTAAATTATAATTGGGAGTTTGTTAGTTAAATTGCAATTGGAAATCAGAAATATACTCAGTAAATTTATTTTATAACACATTTACTTGTAAAAGGTCTCTTTTTTCACCAATTTTAATATCGTATTGTATGTCATTACGCACTTGTGCGTTATTGTAAAGTAAAACACACGAGTTTCTTTTTAATAAGGCAAAACGCACGGTTTATCAAGATGCTCCGTCTAAAACGAAAGGTACATTTTTAAATCTTCACAAACAGTTTTTATGTCAGAAAAGTGATCAACATTTTATGAATAAAATTGACTTTGGGAGATAAAATATAATAAATAATCATTTAATTCTTAAATTTAATTAAGTTTGACAATAAATTACAACCATTTATGTGTAACAAAAACACAAAAATATTAATTTACTTTATTAGTAATACTGACTGTTTTTGTGCTTTTGCCTTAAATAAACGCTGATGCGCACGCATCGCTAATTTGTGAACAAGTAAAAGATTTATTCGTTTAAGAAAGTTCGAGTTTTATTTATTTCCTTACTACAAATATGTTATAAAACGTCGTATGATAATACGTGCGCTTTGATAATTACAGCCTCTGCTTTCTTGTAGCACTCGCCAACGGCTCGGGCTAGCAGTATCGCCTCGGTTGTAATTTTCAACTTAACGTACTTATATCATAAGTGAGAAATAAACATATTTCCAAAAACCTAATGTTTTTTTTTTTAATTTAATTTTATGCGTTCGTGAAACTAGACACATTCCTTTAAATGCTTCGGATGAAGAGGTTGTACTGATGTCATCACTCAGAAGCTAGATAGCCGCGTGAATTCATTTACTGGCAGCATGCCAGCGTGATGTGTAGAACAAAATGTTAAGAATTTGAATACGGGTTATTCAAATTCTTAACATTAAGTTATTTATAAATTACCCTAGGGAAATTGCTCTAGGAATTTTGCGACGGTAAAGAACTCTAGCACCACTAAGCTCCGCCCATAGATAAATGAATGCTGTTTTAAATTTCTATGGGTCCGCCCGTGGTTTTACTTACTAATGTAAATAAAATAAACACAGTTTAAGATTACATCATTAAAACATATCTAGTTATTTAGACCATATTCTGGCCCAGAAGCTAGCTGTAGTACATGACTGTCTCACTTGTTTGCTAGTGACCTGCAGCCAAGGAGTCCCGGTCCCGACAGTACCAACACTCAATTTATCTTAAACCATTATGTTGTATTTGCCCCTAAAATTCCTGATAGAAAAAAATAACCCAAGCAATGCAAGTAATAGGTCTGTTATGAATGCGTGAGTTTTTACGAAAGCGGTTGTTTCGTTCGAGCTTCAATTAAGGCTTCAACGTAGCATTATTAGGTATTTTCTCGGGGTTAATTATAAACTTGTCATGTTTGTAGGGGACGTGCCACGTGCAGTAACGAGAGAAGCAGTAGTTATTTCAGCCCACTGACCCTTCGTGCGCAAAAAGGAGAACAAACAAAAGCCTTTTCCTCAATTAAGCAATTTGTGTGGACATAAATTTAGTGAGTGTATGGCGCTCACCGGTTGCCGGGATGTTTCAGTTTTGTTAGTCGAGCGCCGTTCATTTTGAACGAAGTGCACAGGCGTGGAGGTACACTAAAACCTCTTTTGTTGGGCGTAACTTAAAATTAAGTTATCAATTCTCAAAAGAGCTGTAGACCATTTTTATCTAATTTTAAATGCTCATCTACTTCATTCAGAATATTTAGAAATATTTAAATGAAACCGAAAAAAAATATACCGTAAAAAGTGTACTCAGGACACATTTTGACATATACTCGTATATAGGTATTTGGCAAATAACTACCGTATAAAAAGCTATGGTAAAAAAATATAATTATGGGTCTTGGAGAACCCCTTATTTATGCAGATATACTTTTGAAGGAACTACTTACAACAGGAACATAATATTATTATGCACATAATTGACAAACGTTTTTCTTCCAGCTCTGTAGATAATGTAGGGTGCCCTGGGCCTAAACCACCCACTATTACTTCAATATTACTTCCAGTAGAAAAGAGCCAGAGCTACACAGGACGTATAGCTCCGTCTCTTTCCCACTGGAAGTAATATTAAAGTAATAGCTTCAAGAGTTGGTGGTTAGGCCCCTGGTCTTGAGAAGAGTAAGTTTTTATCTTTTAAATTACAGTTAATTATTGTACTTTTGGGGACGCCATTTTTCTGTTCCGCTTCTCTGGTAGACACAGTTTTTTAGATTTTACGTCTAGCCTTGTTCATCATCATGAGTATAAGAGAAGAACGCCATGAAACGTTTACTATTTCTCAAGTTTCTTCATTTTCTTGTATATTTTCAAACCATTTTACGAATGTATTTTATCTGAAAACCACAATAAACCTTAAATTTAAGTATTTAATTATAAATATAATAATATAAAAATACACGAAAATGAGATGGTTATTTAGGACACTGTCCCAAAAGCCCCAGGCATATTTTCAATAAAAAATCAAAAAAAAAATAAACACAACAAAGGAGATTTTTGTTTTTTTTTATGTTTGGCAGCCCGAAAAGCCTACCGTAGAATCATCTGTCAGACGGTCTGACTCAGACATAAATGACAGTGTTAAAGATTGGTTAAAATACCGATATTTATCAGTATTAGCTAATATAAATATATTCGTCTGGAAATATTGTAATATTAGTCGTATCTATTATTTGAGAATCAGTGACATTCAACTAATACTAATATCTACATAATATCACTTCACGAATAGTATAATTACAATTTACCATAGTTGAATGGTGTCTGACAGCGGGTTCCAACCTTACTAAGTGTCTGATGATTAACGAAGTGATAATTCCAAAATATATTACTATTACAAAGATATTATTCCAAATAAAATATTTGAAAACTAAGCTTTTTATACTTTAACGAATTCGTGGTACAATTTATATATCTTTGCTACCTGCTACCAGCCAAAACTATCATGATCCAAACTTCATAGTCGGGGATTGATCTTACCTACCTGTATTGGGGACATAAACAGACAAACTTTCAGCTTTTATAAAATATCGAAGGTCTGATGGTCGCGGGCTTTTGGAATTTTACTTGATTCCATATTTATGATACGAAAATTACAAATTGAATTAAACGTTTTCGAAGTTTTTTTTATGAACTATTTATGTATACTTAGCCGAGTTTTTAGGCCATTATGACGACTGATTTATTATAAACATTCGTTAGCGGCTTCGCTCGCGTGAAAGTCAATAACTAACCCAAGGGAACCTAATCCCAGAATGAAAATTATTCTTTAGCTATTTTGAAACATGGTTTCAAGTGAAAGGTAACAGACAGACGGAGATACTTTCACATTTTTAATACATATTAGCTACGATGGTAGATGAAGCTTAATTGACATTTCAATCAACCTTAATTATACCGCAGTAAAAATTCTAATATCGTTGATAAACATGCAGATTACACTAAGAGCTAAATGGGTATATTAAGGACATGTGCAATGTTCATGTCTATTTACGAGGAGCTCTTTAAACTATTATCTGATTGCGACCACATTTATGTAGTTTAGCTAAATTACTCTTAAGATTCTATACTTTTCTATCTGCGCGTAAGTTTATCTGTGTCCAACTTCCATAATAATATCCGTCGATGTTCATTTCATAAAAAAATATCATGTTATATTTTATTTTAACGAATTTAAACTAAGTATATTTTTCTTACTTCGATGTATTTTTTCTTGAATTATACTTACGTATTTTGTGGCGAAAAACAGCGTTCTTCTTTTTTTTTTTCTCTACCGAAAAGCTTGACTATGATTACTTTACTTTTTAATTTTTGATCGAAACATTATTTTAAGTAGTGTTTTTTTGTGCACCGTCTCCGAAGCAACCTTGTATAGTAGTTGACATGGTTATTAAAGCCTTCTCCATTTAAAAAATCTGAATAAGGATTTTTCGTTTCATTCGCTCCAATGTTTTATTGAAACACAAACTTAAAAGGGAACTATTAAAGTCGGAAGATTGTTGCCGAAATCAATCTAAAACTGTAACTTTTCCTTGTGGAGTTAGTCCGTGGCACACAAATAATGGGACTCTGAATATCTAATGAACTTCTTCACCTCAACAGCTACTAACTTCGTCGCCTCAAATAATTTGAGTGCGCCTCAGTCCGCGACGACAGCAGCTTCTCCTGTGCAATTAAATGTTTCGGCTTTCATTGCGAGAAACTTGAAATCACTTCTTTGAATAAGCTTCAAATTCGCACGTCAGCTAACGGTGTCCCCGGAAACTTGCATTCACACTTTTACTTTGATATGAAGACGTTCTCTAAGATTAGCTCATTCATGTTGTGCTAGAACTTGTTTGTTCTATATTCTAAGAGAATTTAGAATATTTTGGCGATTTAATAATCCTTGAATTTAATATAAAATGAAGTTAGACGCCGAACAAACTGCAGAATTTCGTATGTCAGAGCTAACAATATTGTCTTTCAAAGAATTTTCATTACAACATACTAGTAGTAAAATGGATATATACTACTACAGAAGATAGATCATCTTACTTGTTATTAAATAGTTGCTTGTCGGGTCTTTTACCGCTTAATTTTTAAACGATACAAAAGATGGTAATATTAAAATTTTTCGTTGCTTTATGGTGGATTACTTTTTATTCAGTAGATTCAGTAGATGCAGTTCTTATCATCATCACATCAACCGAAAGACGTCCACTGCTGGACATAGGTCACTCACCAGGTAATCGGTCCATCTGGGAGTTTTATCATAATTTAACGACTCCAGCCCCGACATGTGAAAATTCCCAAATAAAAAATAAATCTTATGTAATTGGTAAATAAACACTAAATTCGCGATGAATTCGGCGCACACCGGTGTGTTGCCGGTGCTTGAGCGGTAGAGTTTATTCTGAATTTGTATTTAAGTCGAAATACAATGCAAAGCGGGGGCGTAGCTTCCTAAAATATCATAATTAATTATATACCTTTAAACTTTAACAAACATAAAAGTATGAAAAAATCATAGTCTTCATAATAATTCTCCAGAACGAACATTGTGTCCATTTCAGAGAGAGGTCAGGGACAGGACTAACGGCTCAAGCAGTCAAACCGATATCCGCCAACTTCCAAATTCAGTGTCACTATCGAGACATTAGTACAGAAGCGGTTGAGTCAATAGGGACATTGGGAACGTTAAAAGTTAAAACGGGACTAATCGTAAGTCCATAGATGATACGGAGTAGAAAACGCCCGACACTAAGGCCGAAACTACGGACTTCAGGCTTAGAGAGTAGACCACCAGATACATGAGAATGTATCAGATACTATAATTGTTTAAAAAAAATAACGAAACAATCGAATTAGTATCGCCGATAGGTGTACATATTACAAAGTCTATATTATACAAGACTGAACATTTCTTACATTCAACAACATTTTTGTTCGATTTTAAACTATAATAACATATCTTTTACATATATAAGTATATAAGAGTTATCAAAAGCCCATTTTTATTTGTTTGGGTTTATTTATCACTGTGAAACACACGAACATTACTACACCACACTACTACTAATTGCTGTTTACAACTATCCTTAATACAATTGCCAAATACATTACTACTTTAATGGTACTACGTGGCTTTTTCTCTCGCTGATCTAAGGTAATGGAAAACAAGAAATAAAGCAACTGCAACTTTATTGGTGTTTAGTTTGAGACCTGTGTTGTAAATGGTCAGTCGTCTTTTGTTGTATTTCAAGAAGCGCACATCTTTGACATCCTTGAGGGTGCACAATACCGTTGGATAATTAAAATTATAAATGTATTATTAATCCGTTTATTCATTTGTTTAAACTAATTTGATACTTTTTAAATATTTCTTAAAAATAAAATAAAACCGTGCCTTCCTTCACAATAAATAACACACAGTTACATAAACAAAACCTTCGGTTTCTCTAAACACATCACCGACGCGCAGCCAGGCTACAGACGCTAACTCATCTACGTCGGGCCCATATAGGGCCCAGAATAGAGCGTTCGTGCAGTTCTTTACTCTGCCACATCGCCCTGCGATCGTTGGTGTCAAGCACCGCAGGTTTACGCTAGTTCTCATTTGCCAAGGAGAGCGGGTACCCGTCTCTTGCCCATACTCACCCTGCTCTCCTTGGTAAATGAGAACTGGCGTCACACAAAACGGAGTCAGTGAATTTATAAAAAAAAAAAAAAATTGATGTCGTTTTCATGGTTGTTGGGGACGTTTGTAACAAAAATCGGCTTAAAATAAAAATTCAAGAAGGATCCATAAAACATCTGCAAACTTTTCATCGTAGATGTAATTTTCATGATTTTGACGAAAATGGGCTATCAGAACATAGATAGATTGCGTCAAATATATTTCTTTTTTCAAAGATTTCAGGGTCGTTAATAGGATATCAACTACGGTATCCAATAATACAGTAAAAGACCAATTAAATGTGATCTAGTCTCTTACTAAAACTCAATGTAGGTACCATATTAACGCTCAGTTACTGTTATCATATTAAATTAATTCTAACTACACCCATTTATGCCCAGTTTCTGAAGTATTTTATCGGTGGCTTATCTGTCCGTTAACTACTAATCAAGCAATGGCCTTACGACAAATAGAGATAACGGACAGATATACGATCGATTAAGTACATACCTCAGTAGTCGTATATTGTTAATAGGCTGTGTAGGTCCTGTCAAGTTGCTAATAATGATAGAACAATGCTGCCGTAGTGGCTAACGGTACAGGGTTGAACATTTGTCGGTCAAATTAGTCTTCTCCAGAAAGAGGCAGGAATTGAGGAAGAGCATACTCCGCCTTGATGCGCTTAGAGAGAGCAGACGTTCTCAGAGGCAGATGTAACTGACGGAACTATCATCGCATAACTCGTCAAGCTCAAAGGCTCCTTTCAGTAAAAGATGCCACTGTGGACATAGGCCTAAGTGGGAAAAGGAAAGGTTTACACAAATCGGCATTTTCAAGATCGGCCGTACCAAAATAGTGGTTTGTGGCCACACCATACAATATTATGGTACTATGTTATATGTTATAGTATCAAACTTAGTTATACGCTTATGCTTATTTTACGTTTTTGCATATAAGACATAATATCTCAAATGGCATTCATAAACAGCCCCTAATTTTTAGCTAATGCAACTCATCCGTTGCCTAACTGGAATACTTCAGGCCGGAAAGGATATAACTAACATAACTTTTAATGAAAATGGGTACATAGTTTTCAACCTCGTCTGACGTACCAGTTCTAGTCATCCATGGAGTCTGGGTTGCAAGCTCAATTACCTAACTTTTGTAAGCTGTCTGTCTCACGTTTCACCGGAACTGATCGTAGAAAGCTTTATACGCAAGCTATTATATTTTGGTCATTTTTCTTTGGTTTTGCTGGGAAGTTTTAAACTACTACAGTGATTTATCCAAGTTAATTTTCAGTTATTTTACCGTTAAAATCTACTTTATTGACAGTGGCAGTGCATTTCAAGTTATTTATTTATTACCATAAACAATAATATTAATAAATAAAAATTGGAAGACGGTCCAGCTTTTCAGTCTGTTTCAGGTTTTTTTTTTATGAAACTGTACTATACTAATTGAAAACTTGGTCCCACAATAAAAGATATCTGTATAAAAGAGCTTGTTCCTGCGTCCACAGAGTTTCTCAAAAAATTACATTTTGCATTTTAGAAACTAGATCTGATTCCTTATTTGAAACTTCTTAACCCTACTATTTGATACGATCGTGCTGATCGCGTCTTTCATTTCTCTAATACACGACACTAAACGTGAATTCTTTTAAGTGCAACAACCGACACACAACCTCACAAAGTCAACTCTTCATTCACTACATTCAAACACATAAAAGGGCTGTTTTTCAAATTATCACTTGTCTAACTTCTGACCTTCTGATGTAACTCTGTTGTTAAAACTAGCGTGAGAAGCCTGATACCCATAACACAAGTTAAATCTTTCCTTGGGTACCAGAATTCAATACAAATACTACTGACACAATTGTTACTCTCTAATAGGTATTTATTTGTTCTTGTTGCATAATAGTTGTTCGTAAGCGTTTGATTGTACAACATTTTTAGTCCAGTAAACAATTATTAATATTATTATAAAATGTTCAGAAAAGGAAGGCACGATATTTCAACAAGGGAACGTTTTCAAAAGTCTGGGATTAAGTCTTTACCCGAACTTGTTTCATCGGCTTTCTCCCGAAGTACTTAGTGATCAAAATCAAACTTACTCAAATTAGCAATGGAAATATCTTTTTATTTTCCCTTTGAGTTTTCAAGGTTTAAAGGGACCCGGTTCGTCAACTGCTGAAGGATATTAAAGTTCCCAGTCGTTGCCTTAAAGTTATTTTAAAGGAGTTTTCATTTGTATTTACTTACTCAGTTATTTCTATACTAGCTGTTGCCCGCGACTTCGTTCGCGTGTATGTATTGTAAAATGATGTGGCCAGGTAAGATCAATGTGTTCGTATATCTAATACGAACAGTCAATATCTATCATTGCTTGCCTCCTTTTTTATGTATGGGAAAACATCAAATGACTCCTTTTGCTGTGGGCGGAATGGATGGAAGTGTCAGACTCTTACTGACTAAAACCCATCTGTGTTCCTCCTAATGCCCATTGCGTTCCAGGGCTGCGGTGACTCTTTTGAACAAATTCCGCAACCCTGGCAGGCACTGGCCCTAGCGGGCCTCGTCTTTATGCTGATATCTTTTTGTGACGCGCGTGGAACACAACGCGCCGTCGAGTATCACCTTTTCTGTTCAAATAATTTTTCGTGAGAAACGTTGTAATGATAATGCTTCTTTCATTTCATCGAAACTATTCACAGCAGTCCTAGAAGATGTCGTTAAAAATGTGAGTATAGATTGGGACTATAGCGGTATTAACGTCACTTTTCTGCCCAACTGTCTCACTTAAGATTTGCAGATGACTTTGTGGTTTTCACTGAGAACTTCGATGACTCCCAGAAAATGCTTCAAAATCTTTAAGAAGCTTCTTTTAAGTTGGGTTTTGGGATGAATATGACCAAGACGAAGGTTATGGCAAACACCTTCAGCAATTCAAATCTGGAAATGTATTGTTGGAGATGATTAACCGATATGTTTATCTTGGCCATATCCTTTCAATTGGCAAAGAAAATCAATAAACGGAGGTATCGAGAGGAACACACCTTGGATGGGCCGAATTCCCGCCTTTATAACCAGTGTGCTTTTCCCACCATGACTTACTTACTTACATGGACGCTCACGCAGGAGGCTGTTTACAGACTGATAGTTTCACAGAGAGCCATGGAGCGTCCCATGCTTGGTAGAGGTACGTCGTCGAGATCCGAAGATGTACGAAGGTTTTCAACATCGGAAAACGAATTGTAGAACTAAAGTGGAGCTGGGAATACACTTGCCAAGGTGCGGTGATGATAGGTGGAGTAAGGCAGTGACTGAGTGGCGTCCGAGGACTGGAAGAAAAAGTATTGGTCGACCGGCGGCGAGATGGGCAGACGATATTGTTGCCATCGTGGGTAGAACCTGGATGAGGCTGGCATGGGAACGTGGGGATTGGCACACGAAAAGAGAGGCCTATGCTCAGCAGTGAGCGAAGTTGGACTGTGGATAGTGATGATGATACACGATGTTGATGAAACTTGCTAAGGCTGTTAACACGCAATAGAGCTACATAAAGTTGTCTATGGGAAAACCGACCAGATGAGAAGTCAACCCCCGCAGAGGACACGGCGGAGCATACGGTGAAGGTCTGCCCTGCTTGGGCGGAGCACAGCCGTGTCCTCGTCGAGGCGATCAGCGACGGCGACCTCTCGCTACCGGCTCTGGTTCACTCCATGGTCCAGAGCGCGGAGGCGTGGGAAGCCGTCACCTCCTTTTGCGAAACAGTAATGCTAGTAAAGGAAGGGGCGGGCCGCGTGAAGGAGAGGCAAACGTCACGCCTTAGCCGCCGAAACAGAAGAAGACGCCCCGGGCGTCAGGAGTCGCAGGGCGATTCTCGGCCACCGTGGTCACGGGCCTGCGGACGGCGAGCGTTGGGTAGCTCACGGCCCGATAACAACCAGCGGCCCTACCATGACGTGTTAAAGCGTGAGTCGTTCGAGCGAGAAGGAGGGATGGAGCTATACACCCTATATAGCGCCACTGGTCCGGGTCGACGAAGCGTTGTGTTCCATGCGCGCCTCCAAGAGATGTCAGCAAAGTAGACGGGGCCCGTTAGGGCCAGAGCCTGCTAGGTTTGCGGAATTTGTTCGAAAGAGTCACCGTGACCCTGGCACGCAAAGATCATAAGGCGAAACACAGATGTGTTTTAGTCAGTAAGAGTCTGATACTCCCTTCCAGTCTACCCACAGCGGAAGAAGTCATTTTGATGATTTCCCATCCATAAAAAAAACCCCGCAACGGATAGAGTAGAGTATGGACTCCGTTGTGCGTAGGTGTCCTGGCTAAGTTTGCCGGTCTAGCTCCGTCCAAGTGTACAGAAGCAACCAGGGTTCTTTACAGCTTGAGTGGAGAGACTTAACCGTTAAAAAAAAATTAAAATAACGTCAGTGGAGCAATCAGATCAAATCTTTTTTTTATGTTATGCATCAAATGCATGTTTTGTATCAAAAGAATCACTGATTGTGACGTTTAAAAGTAATTCTCATGCTTTTGATAGTTAGTACTTTTTCGGTCAACAGATGGCATTACGGGTATCTGAATTATGTAGATAATAAGTTGATTTCTTCTAGATTGCTACAATTCCTATCAGGTTTATGTATAAAAATTATCTAAATGGTTTTGTAACTAACTAACATGTCATTTTGTGCATTCAATTATTTTATGCATTCAATTACGAACAAAAACCTTTTAAAATCAATATTGCTTACCTCTTATAACATACGGCGTGATAATATGTAGCCTAAAGTTTTCCTTGGTTTACAAAGAACATTTTTGCTGAATTTCAATTCAATCTATCCAGTAGTTTTGGCGTGAAGCCGTACCATACACACATACAAACAGACAAACAGACAAAAATTCTAAAAACTCACTTTTTGTCATCAGTTACGTTTTTCTAAAAAGAGCCACTTATTTTTTCTCGAAAATTCTCAATGTACAGTTTTTCTTTCGTTGCTGTTTTATTATATGTATAGATTATATTAGAATAGCTTTGTATCAGTTGTCTTCTTAAATGTATTGATATATTCTTGTAGTTTATTTATCACTAGCTGTGTGCTGTACTTCGTTCGCGTGTACCTATGTATTGTAAAATGATGTGGCTAGGTAAGATCAATGTGTTCGAACATCTAATACGAACAGTCAATATCTATCATTGCTTGCCTCTTTTTTATGTATGGGAAAACATCAAATGACTCCTTTTGCTCTGGGCGGAATGGAAGGGAGGGTCAGACTCTTACTTACTAAAACCTATCTGTGTTCCAATGCCCTTTGCGTTCCAGGGCCGCGGTGACTCTTTCGAACAAATTCCGCAACCCTGGCAGGCACTGGCCCTAGCGGGCCTCGTCTTTATGCTGACATCTTTTTGTGACGCGCGTGGAACACAACGCGCCGTGGAGTATGGTAAGGTGGTATGGTCTTCTGTTCAAATATTTTTTCTTGAGAAACGTTGTAATGATAATGCTTCTTTCACTTCATCGAAACTATTCACAGCAGTCCTAGAATATGTCGTTAAAAATGAGGGTATAGATTGGGACTATAGCGGTATTAACGTCAATTTTCTGCCCAACTGTCTCACTTAAGATTTGCAGATGACTTTGTGGTTTTCACTGAGAACTTCGATGACCCCCAGAAAATGCTTCAACATCTTTAAGATGTTTCTTTTAAATTGGGTCTTGGGATAAATATGACCAAGACTAAGGTTATGGCAAACACGTTCAGCGATTCAAATCTGGAAATGAATTGTTGGAGATGATTAACCAATATGTTTATCTTGGCCATATCCTTTCAATTGGCAAAGAAAATCAACAAACTGAGGTATCGAGAGGAACACACACGACGACATTCTGAAGCCTGCCAAAATTCCGCAATGTCTGAATTCCCGCCTTTATAACCAGTGTGCTTTTCCCACCATGACTTACTTACTTACATGGACGCTCACGCAGGAGGCTGTTTACAGACTGATAGTTGCACAGAAAGCTATGGAGCGTTCCATGCTTGGTAGAGGTACGTCGTCGAGATCCGAAGACGTACGAAGGTTTTCAACATCGCAAAACAAATTGTAGAACTAAAGTGGAGCTGGGCAGGACACTTGGCAAGGCGCGGTGATGATAGGTGGAGTAAGGCAGTGACTGAGTGGCGTCCGAGGACTGGAAGAAAAAGTATTGGTCGACCGGCGGCGAGATGGGCGGACAATATTGTTGCCATCGTGGGTAGAACCTGGATGAGGCTGGGCCAGGAACGTGAGGATTGGCACACGAAAAGAGAGGCCTATGCTCAGCAGTGAGCGAAGTTGGACTGTGGATAATGATGATGATACACGATGTTGATGAAACTTGCTAAGTTTGTTAACACGCGATAGAGCTACATAAAGTTGTCCATGGGAAACCAACCACAAGAGAAGTCAACCCCCGCAGAGGACACGGCGGAGCATACGGTGAAGGTCTGCCCTGCTTGGGCGGAGCACCGCCGTGTCCTCGTCGAGGCGATCAGCGACGGCGACCTCTCGCTACCGACTCTGGTTCACTCCATGGTCCAGAGCGCGGAGGCGTGCGAAGCCAGTCACGCCTAAGCCGCCTACACAGAAGAAGACGCCCCGGGCGTTAGGAGTCGCAGGGCGATTCCCGACCACCGTAGGCACGGGCCTGCGGACGGCGAGCGTTGGGTGGCTCGCGGCCCGATAACAACCAGCGGCCCTACCATGACGTGACGTCCGGGTCGACGTAGCGTTGTGATCCATGCGCGCCTCCAAGAGATGTCAGCTAAGTAGACGGGGCCCGTTAGGGCCAGAGCCTGCTAGGGTTGCGGAATTTGTTCGAAAGAGTCACCGTGACCCTGGAACGCAAAGATCATAAGGAGAAACACAGATGGGTTTTAGTCAGTAAGAGTCTGACACTCCCTTCCAGTCTACCCAGAGCGGAAGAAGTCATTTTGATGATTTCCCATCCATAAAAAAAAACCCCGCAACGGATAGAGTAGAGTATGGACTCCGTTGTGCGTAGGTGTCCTGGCTAAGTTTGCCAGCCTAGCTCCGTCCAAGTGTACAGAAGCAACCAGGGTGCTTTACAGGTTGAGTGGAGAGAATTAACCGTTCAAAAAAAAATAACGTCAGTGGAGCAATCAGACCAAATCTTTTTTTTTATGTTATGCATCAAATGCATTGCGGTAAATTTTGTATATAAAAGAATCACTGTTTATGACGTTTGAAAAGTACCATTAGCAACTAAAAAATATAGTTTGGTGTAATTCTCATGCTTTTGATAGCTTTTTTCGGTCAACAGATGGCATTACGGGTATCTGAATTATGTAGATAATAAGTTGATTTCTTCTAGATTGCTACAATTCCTATCAGGTTTATGTGTTTAAATTATTTAAATGGTTTTACAACTAACTAACATGTCATTTTGTGCATTCAATTACAAACAAAAACCTTTTAAAATCAATATTGCTTACCTCCCATAACATACGGCAAGTAATATGTAGCCTAAAGTTTTCCTTGGTTTACAAAGAACATTTTTGTTGAATTTCAATTCAATCTATCCAGTAGTTTTGGCGTGAAGCCGTACCATACACACATACAGACAGACAAACAGACAAAAATTCTAAAAAGTCACTTTTTGTCATCAGTTACGTTTTTCTAACAAAAGCCACTTATTTTTCTCGAAAATTCTCAATGTACAGTTTTTCTTTCGTTACTGTTTTATTATATGTACCTATAGATTATTTGTTTCATACGTTAATTTTCAAAAGTTGCCTAAACTTTTTTAACTGTCCTCATTCATGCCGAAAAAAATTGGTTGCCTCTTTCCAAAAATGTCCGTTAATTAATTAATGCCATATTATATATGGTGGGCCAAAAGAAGTCATCCGATGTTGTTTGGCTCTCATTTTTTTTCTAAATGAAAAACTTCGATTCTGTTTATTTGAACCTTTAGAATTTTGTTGGTCAAGTCGAGAAGATGATATCGGCCAAATGGGCGCCGTCACAATTGATTGCCATACGGGCTCGTTTTATGGCAATTTTCACCACTTCGGCGAGAATTTCGGGCGACAGATTCTCGCACTCGTGTCGAATTTTGTCCTTGAGGGCTTCCAGGGTTTCGGGCTTATTCATGGAAACACGGGACTTCAAAAAACCCCACAAAAAGAAGTCTGGAACGGTTAAATCGGGCGATCTTGCGGGCCAGTGCAAATCGCCAAAACGAGAGATGAGGCGACCCGGGAACGCCGCCTTCAGAATATAGGTTGTGGCTCGCGCAGTGTGTGTCGTTGCCCCGTCTTGTTGGAACCACATGTCCTCTAGTCCTAATTCGTCCAATTGCGGCAGAAAAAACTCGGTAAACATGGCCCTATAGCGCGCACCGTCCACTGTTGTCGTTTGACCAGCGGCGTTCTCCGGCACTCTTGAAAACTTTTCGCATAGTTAAGTACACCAAAAGGTCACTGAGTACCTACCCTAGGAAGAAATCTTAAATCAAATGGATAACCTTCGTTGGCTTCTATAATGCTGAAATAAATTAGTTTCTCTATAAGGAATCTCGTTACTAAACTGCGCGATACTTGGATATAGATTTATAATCTACTTAGAATTCCAAAAATGTTCTTTCATTGCATTGCTAGTGACTAGCATAACATGCTCTACGTACGCTATAAGCTGCTCACAGCAGTAACTTTATGAATTATTCAGTAAACTAGTCTCTGGACACATGTATTTGGTGGTTTATATAAAAACTGATAGGTAGGTTTGTTTCTCAAGATGTAATGATTTTCGAACAAATTCGTCCTGGGTAATTACTACTTTTTATTGAATAGTTTATAAAATTATCAGAGTACATACTAATAACATTTTGCTGATGTCGTAAAACATACCATCATTACAATTAGGTACATACCATTACGAGGGTCAAATCGTACCTTCAAGAGCACTGCTTACTTAGCCTGCTTTATATTTTCGATATTTTTAAAGCTATGGGCGACGCGTGGTGTAATGGAAATGTTGAAAATTGTGGCTAATGCGAAAGGGAGAAGATCACGCTCCAAGGAAGAGGGTAGGAGGCGGTGGGGTGCGACCCTTATCTCTGTAGAGAACGACGCGCGCACCATCTATAAAACAAATATTCTCAAGTTTTAGAACAGAAAAAGCAAAAGAAATAATAGCACTTTCAGTATTTTAAGTAACGCATAAATTTTTGCAATAGCGACACTTACACCAATGCGTAATTTTGTTATTTTTATATTCTAGATATCAGATAGCCACACCACCCTGAATAACACTTATTTTAAAATATTTTTTATTGTAATATAAGAATGGAAATATAAGAATATTCGCAAATAATCCACTTTTTATCGGGATACGCGTTAAGTGAGTAAGTGAGAGCGCGCTCGGCGGAGTGGGAGGGGCCCCCGCGTCCCATGCCACACTGGTTCGCCATCAGTCGCCCCTAAGTCTCAGGTTTGCACACAGCATCCCGACATTTTATCGCCTCAAAACTCCTACAATATAATAACTAAAGACATTTAAATCACGTGAACGTTGTCATGTATTTTATTAAATAACGGATCTGCCGATCGAAGACAGTTCGTATTCAAAGATGGTGTTCAATAGTTACTACGCTACCCGATATACCGGCTTGTTGTTGTTAAACGCAGTGATATTGTCAGCGCAACCCTTCGCAGTAGAGAAAATAGCCGTCGGTAAGTTAATAAAGCACGTGCATAGTTCAATTAAGTTTCATAATATTTGCTTTATGCTTATACGTACAATATTATTGCAGCATGAACAATTTTCGCATAGATGTATTTTTTTTGTGAACAAGTGCTGTGCAAACAAGCATCATGTTAATGTTTATTTATAATTTATTACTTGAAGTAATAATTAAATGTGTTTTGCTCTCGTCTCACTTGGACGCGTAGTATTTTACATGTAATCACCGTCATGTACGTGAATCGATTTTCTCTTTCTAACTCGTCGCTATGCTCTCGCTCGTGCGGAGCAGATGCGGGGTTTGGTAGGGGTGAACAATTTTCAGGCGCGTTTTTAAAAATACTTCGTTTTGTTTCTATATGTATAGATAGTGACACGTCGAAGCCTCCGCTTCATAATGTAATGAGAAAAGAATACCTTTATGTTCTGTTGGACTTTTCAATACACGCGAGTCACTTTATTTGTAGGTGGGTAAAGAGAAAGAAATTTTATGACCGCGTTATTTGACCAGACATGACGCTATATTATTTGACTTATTGTTTCGTTTATTATATATTAAAGATATTCTCTCCATAGTAAATAAACATAAAAAACGTTGAAGAGTGTATGAAATTACACATGTTAAGTATTAACGGAGTTAATTCATACACGTGCCGCAAAAATCCCATTATAATAGACGCTTTATATTTTTGAGTTAAAAGTATCTCGAACGGAATTTATAAAATTGTATTCGATACCTAGACAAGAGGCCCTAGACAATGTGCCATTCAATTAGCGAATGCGACTGTCGAGATGCCAAAATGTAGGGATTTGATCACGTGACATTGCGATAGCATCTGTCAATCCCATACATTTTTGACGTATTGACAATAGCCTTCGCCACACTAGCGTTGACAGAATGTCACTTGCCTAGAGCCCAGGTACCCGGCGCCTCCACCAAATGTAGACCACAGGGCTATGGCCTGGGGTCTACGTAGGTACCAGATAATATGATTAAAACACGTATTTTATGTATGTACGGTTTTGAAACTGACTTGTGCATTATTTAGAATAGGTTTTTGTGAAAATACAGCAGAAAAAAGTAATCTGGCATAAAAAATATAAAACAAAAGAATCCTAAAAGAAAATCTTGGTGATTTCGGAACTAACTTCAAATAAAATAGAACGACTATTTCGACAAGTCCACTTTAAACTAACGGAAAATGTAGAGAGGAACTTGACATAATTACCTGACTGGAACAGTTCGTTTCATGCTCCCGTAGACTGGGCTGCACCTGCGTTGTAGCAGTCACTGCTTTGGACGCAGATAAAGGGGATAGTAACGGAGCATTTCCACAGCGCGACGCAGGAAAACCAGAGTTGCTCTGCTGTTGTTTCGAATTGCTATAGAGTATAGGCCCTTTTTAATAGGATATAATTTTGTTTCGCAAAATTTAAAGTTCAGACCTTTATTATGATGATTCAGTGTTTTTAAAGCAAGTTAAAAGCTATGGAATATCTTTTATCTGTTTAAACACACATTAAAACATATAATACTGCTAATATTGCCTCCATCTTCGAGCTTCATAGTAATATTTTTTGCTTAGGTATTTAACATTTCTAGTCTATGATACTATTTCATGAAGAATGCTTGTATTACGCACATTTTAAGCATTCATGATAAAAAATGTAAGCAATGACAGCGTAAGAATACGACTCTAAGGACAAAAAATGTTCCCAATTTTTTGAGAAATGACAAAAAAAGTATCTTATCATATAGCTACACGTTGATACGTGTAGCTATATGATAAGATACTTTTTTAAAATAGATTATATAGGTTAGGTAGGTAGGATAGGTTTTTAACTTTAGTTAAAAGTTTTTTGACCGTTGATTCATTATTATTCAGGCTGAATGTATGTGAGTACTTATTATTTATTTATTTTTTTATTTATCATTTATTTCAGGCAAATAAGGCCCATTAAAACACAATACATACGAGTATATAGGTATAAAATCAATAACTAATACATATTTGATAAACAAAAAAAGAATTGAAAACTACTGCACATGAAGTGACTACGCTGCGAGGTGTTGCGTAGCCGGCCGCGGAAACGCAACAGTGTAGGGGGTAAATACTTTTCATTATAAAAAAAAAATGCCGTCCGAAAGCTTATTGGCATCTGCTACTTTGCACAGCTGTGATAAACATATAGAAATACAAGAACAATCCACAAGCTCTGAAGAAAGCTTTAGCATTACATACTACGACCACATACTAGTTTTAACTAAAATACCACTGTTATTCCGTTTTTATGACGCGGTACCTACTAAATCCGCACGGACGAAGTCGCAGGCGAAGTGCTAGTCAATACTTATTAGATTTTTTTAATTCTATCTTTATGTAGTGTGGTATTTCTAGGGTTCTGTACACAAAGGGTAAAACTGGACCGTATTACTAAGACTCCGCTGTCCGTCCGTCCGTCTGTCATCAGGCTTCATCTCATGAACCGTGAAACCTAGACAGTTGAAATTTTCACACATGTATTTCTGTTGCCGCTCTAACAACAAACACTAGAAATAGAATTAAATAAATATTTAAGTGGGGCTCCCATACAACAAACGTGATTTTTCGCCGTTTTTTATGTAATGGTACGGTACCCTCCGTGCGCGAGTCCGACTATCGCTTGGCCGGTTTTTTTTAATCTTACTGTAATTATCTTAAAAAAGTGGCCGGCGTACCAAAGAAGGTGCACTAAAAAAATGGTCGGCTGTCAAATAAAAGCACAATGTCAGACTCTTAAAGCATTCGGAAGCACCAATCAATTTACGATAGTAAGATTTTTCAGTTAGATATGTAGGGGCACCTTAATTACGTAACTTAATCCATCCGCCAGGTTAAAGGAATAATAAGACTCATAGGTAGATAATTTAGGTAATAGCATAACTTAAGTTATCCATACAAGAATAAAAAAACACAAACTTCAACGCCCCTCTCTTTTAAAGGCTGGTTTTGGAAAATTAAGCACAACGATTTTCATTAATTACCTAGCCATATCTGCTTATTCTGCGGTCTCAGGAGGACCTAGTCAATGTACCATTCAATCAGCGAATGCAATAGCATCTGTCAGTCCCATACATTTTTGACGTATTTACAATCACCTTCGCCACGCTACCGTTGACAGAATTTCACTTGTCTCGAGCTCAGGTTCAGCGCAACTGTTCACCCCGTTCACCCCGTCAGGGGTTGATTATACTTTTAGTTTGTTCATAGCATTTCGACGTAAATGGAAGCAAGCAATAATGTCCTCCCCTAAAAACTTTATCAATCATCCCTTTCTATTTAGTTTATTTTCTAAAAATACAAACATGTGTCTTACTTTTTTCG
Source organism: Melanchra persicariae (assembly GCA_947386135.1). Taxonomy (NCBI): domain Eukaryota; kingdom Metazoa; phylum Arthropoda; class Insecta; order Lepidoptera; family Noctuidae; genus Melanchra; species Melanchra persicariae. The sequence continues at coordinate 21,406,828 of OX376643.1, read as the reverse complement.
AAATAATTGACAATAGAGCAAAGTGATGTACTACAGTTTTATAGAGGTCATCTAAATCTACAAAAAGTCCGTAATACCATAATTATGTCTAACTATGTATTATGACTAAGTCACCATGACCACTTTTTGTTCAAATTATTCAAGCAAATCCCGGGTGGAATGGAAAAATATGGATTTTTGTATCATCCTTATCCATTTAAAAGGATTGATAATTAAGGTTGATTATGTCCGTATAAATTACACTTTAAAATATTCAAATGGGACCTTTCGTTTAAAAGTTACGATGGTCATAAACATGCTCTAAGTAAGAAAAATGTCGCGGCTTGAGTGAACTGGGGAGATTCTTATCATTATGCTTAGTCCGATGAAGTTGAATCACGGCATTTAAATGATTTCAATAAAAAATAAGAATAACAAATGTTTGTACTTTTCGAAAATAAACCACATAGTAAGGGATGATAAAGATTTTATAGATGACCACTCATCGTGCGTCATTCACATGTGAAATAGTGTATTTTAAAGTATGGATGAGTAAATCTTTTTGTGTGTATCTTTTTGTGTGTGTAAAGAAATTAAATGTTTTTAAATATGGACTAAGTATTGATCTGAAATAAATTTTATTATTCTTTTTTTGTTTATTCATTTATAAATAAATAAAGTTTACATTTTTAAATATTTCTATAAAAAAATGAAAATTGTAGTCCGCCGGTGTCGGGAGCAGGGTTCAAGCTATCGGTGGTTAGGGCTCCAGAAAAAAAAACCTCCTCACTATACGAGCCGTATCGAGGAGTACTGCCTTCTGCATTGGGCCCTTTATGCAACTGCGTAACACCAGCTTCGACAGGTGGTCGTCGAAGCTTGTGGCTATCAAGCCATTGGCCATAACAACAATCGGCACAATGACAGCCGAGTCCATATTCCACATGTCGACAACCTCGTATGCTAAGTTGAGATACTTAATCTGTTTCTCTTTCTCAGCTTTCTCGAGATTCTCGTCATGTGGGATGGTAACATCGACTATCATTTTGCGACGCGCTAATCGGTCTATTCCCACTATATCCGGCTTATTGGCAACAATAGTCCTATCATTGGCGATAGACCGATCCCAGTTAAACGTGACATGGTCATTTTCGAGAACTGGGTCGAACACATACTTGTAAATTTGGATTTGGTCTTTTCGGTTCATCATAACCTACAAGTCTGTATTTCAAACCAAGTTGCTGTTGAATAATCCTGGCCACTTGGTTATGCCTGTGCAAGTATTCGCGGTTAGCCAAACGAGAACATAAGACAAAAGGCTATTTATAACCTTTTTCAGACGGCCAAAGAGGCGCTTCTTCAGCAATTGCTTCATGTCAGCAACATTAATGTCCAACAATAATCTCCCTTTTCTTTACATGCATGACTGGACATTTGTCTACACCAAATTCCATCCTGATTTATTTATTTATTTATTTATTTTATTTAAATAGAACGGCCGAAACCAGTTACACTATTTAATTAATATAACACAATTAAGTATCATTTATTTAACACGTTCATGCATTCTTCTCACAAAAATTCAAACATTCTGACAGTATTATCTTCCATTCATCCGCAAACATATCCAAATCTGTGTTTGAGTCCAAGAGAGCGTTAATAGCGGCTAGAGTTCGAGGAATAGGCGACTTGGAGTGTGCAACTGGCACTGCTGAAGGTTTCAGTTACCTTCAGTAGTTCCATCAGTCGCAAATTGTTGGGGGCAAAGAGTTCCAGATCATCCATGTAAAGGAGGTGAGATATGGCTTAACCACCTTTTCTCAACCGATAGCCTAGGCCTGAATCCTCCAGCAGTGTGGAGCTAAGCAAAACCAAAGTGGACTCAAACTGGCGCCCTGAAATATTCCCCGTTCAATCCATATACAGGTTCATCATTCTCTTGAATCGGTCGACATCTTGGATAGTGACGGATCGTTTTCCATTGCCATTGCTCAAGGAAGGTGCGTAAAGTTGCATCGATTTTGTACCACCCTAGCACTTTCATGAGCCATGTATGTGGCAGAGAGTCATAGGTTTTCTTGTTATCTATCCAGCATGTCGAAAGATCCTTGCGGGATCTGTCGACATTACGCTGCTCGATCCTGCATTGCCAAGCTGATGCAGCAGACTTTGGTCGCATAGCTCCGTCACTATTTGTAAACTTTACGTTAAGACATGCCGCAACAGCCCCGCAATACAGGATTGAGTGCGTATCAAAGAGGTTCTCGCTGCTTTCAAAAATATTCTTAAGCAGCGAGTCCAAGGCACACACCAGCGCCCTATTCTTTTTGTGCATAGGCAACCGTGGTATTCTAGGACTGAGTTCGGTCGTAAACGGTAACCATCAATCATTTCGGGTCAATAACAAGAAGAGCGATGGGGCGTAGCCTATTTAACACGTTGGGCATGGCGATTTATGGTACTGAAAAATATGCTCTTATAATAGTCTGACATTACCATGATTATAGTTCGTCCTTTTCCATCTCTGGGGATTTACCGTAAAATCCAACAGCGCCTGAATACAGCAATCTGCTGATGTTGAGGAAATCAAAGTACTGGGTGAACAAACGCATGTTAACATGGTCAGTTTTGATATGGAAGAGGATGGGGATTCCGTTAATAGAAAAGAAGATGACAGCATTGAAAATTTGCCTTTGATGCTCTTTCCAAGCTGAATATAGACACACCAAAGAGTGAGTGCATTTCTTGTCGGCGACTCTTCTCTTTGCATGATGTCACCAATACAACGAGAATGAGAAATCCTCCAATCACTGACATTTGAACCAGGCTCCAAATTTTGTACAAATACTGACGCATTTCACCCAGTACTTTTAATTTGGAAAATAAATTAGGAATTATTATCATTCTTCATTTATTCATTCTACTTTTATAAGCCGAAGCTTTGAGGATAGGAACTTGACCTTTTTTACATATTTGTTTTTTGAGAGTCAGTATTTACATCCACAAAAAATCGAATTCGATCGGCAGCTAAAATAGCTATTTCAAACATTTGAATTCAGATTCAGTTTCCTGTAAACAGAAGCTTGATTTTTTATACATAAGATCTAGATTAGGTAGATTCTGTTTTGTCATATTCGCATTCTGCTGCGAATGACGAATTATTTTGCATTAGTTTTCACGTTGGTAACATGAATCGTTAGCCATTTCTTACGGTACCAGGAATAAACCCTTCTACTAAGGCTTCTTACCGTTCTAATAAGGCTTCATGGGGCCTCGTTTGCAATTTAAACCGACCAAATGAGCGTTTTACTCTCGCTACGTGTACGACTAGGTATACATTCCTGGATCCTGTCAGGCATGCGGAATTTGTACAAATGAGTCACCGCGGCCCTGGAACGCATAATGCATAATGACATAAAAATGGAGATAACGGATGGGTTTTAGTCAGTAAGGGTCTGATATGACTGGGGGTCCCAGTCATTTGATGATTCCCCAACTATAAAAAAAACCCTGAATGGAGGTGAAAAGAAATCGTTGTTCTACAAACGGGACGGTGCAGAAGCAAAACTCATTTCAACTCTCGTCGTATCATAGCGTGGTAAAGCAGCTGTCAATAGTAAAGTATCAATGTCCATAAATAAAGTTGTTTTGTTTGATAGTTTAAGATACGGTGAAGATCGACCTTCACCCATGTGTTAACCAGATGGGACATATTTTTCATAAATTTTTATTGATTTATAAACACGCTTGATAGCTTGTCTATCGAAAATTGTTCATGGCTATTTTTAATAAAAAAAAATACGTAAGTGTTTTTTGCACGCAAGCTTTTAAGATTATATTCGTAATTAGGTATATTTTTTTTCTTTCGATACCATTTTATTGGTTAACAGATCATAGGAAGCCATGAGCAGAAATAAGCAGGCAAGCCTAGCAAGGCATATTTTCCATGTTAAAAACTATCAGTTGAAGCTAAAATTATTTCGATTTTTTTTTCTTTTGTATCCAAAATCATACAAAAGAAATTTTTTTTTTTTTTTTTATGAATGAGCTAGCTCTTGACCTCGATCCTGACGCTTGATGGAAAGCGATAGATGAGGTCCATGATGAAGCGAGCGTGCCCAGAAGATGCCTTGAGGCACTGGTACTCCCACACGTCGACGAAACATAGCAGGCTGCTTGACGCCGAACTCCGGTGGGAGGGTGGTCGCGAACCAGGCGGGCGTTAGCCCTACCACCGCAAAATTTAATTAAAAATAGCCATGAACAAATGATAACCAAACAAATTTTTCCGATAGGCAAGTTATGAAAATGACTGCACAAAGCAATGGGACGCCATTTTAATATTCTTGGAATAACTCCGTATTCCATGCTTGTCGGTGGTATAGTGACTATTCCTGAATAGACTCCCTATTCTTCGGATTGTAGTTGGTTAAATGTGAAATTGATTTACTCTCGAGTTATTATCGCTTTATTCCGAGCATCAGACTTATTCAAGTTTGGTCATAGCCACCCTAAGGCGATCTAAGAATGAAGGCCAATATTCCAAAACGTTAACTCCAACTCCAATATGAGCATGAAAATATCAATGAAAGAGTGTCTTGCCATGGCTTTTATGAAACTGCTCAAATTAAATAGTACTTGAAAAAAAAAGGAGGTTGATACCTACTCATTCCGTACCAAATATAGTGTATTTTCTTTCCTATGCCTGGTCTCTGAAATATATACTTTTGAAAATGATAAAAACAAAGACATAATGTTTTGTAAAGGGTTTTGAAACGCCGCCGCCGCTGCTCGCGGGGAATATGAATGGCGTTTTCCAAGCGCGAACTATATGGTACAACTTATTGACGAGTTTGAGAAGCAAGAGTTGTCAAACGACCCCGAAATGTTGCAGTCAGACGTCGTCACAAACTTCCTGTTGAACAGGATGATTTAAGCCACTGGAAAACCATTTTTAACCGACTTCCCAAATAGGAGGAGGTTCTCAATTCGACTGTATTTTTGTTTTTTTTTTGTGTTTGTTACCTCATATCTCCGTCATTTATAAACCGATTTGAAAAATTCTTGTTTTATGTGAAAGAATATACTTCTCGATTGGTCCCATTTAAATTTTATCAAAATCGGTTCCGCAGTTTGGTTTTTAAATCCAAATTGCTAGAAAAAATATGAGAAAAAATTATACGAAATTGCATATTTTTGCTTTCCTGTGACTTTTCAGTGGTGTTTTAGGTGTGGGATACCACTAAAAAGTGAAAAATAAAACACTTTTTCACAAAAAAAAACGACTTCCAAAAAAAACACTACAAAGTACAAAATAACTTTAATTTCGGAAGTCGGCGTTTTTGGTTGCTTCTTCGTTATTTGACACCGACTTCCGAAATTAACATTATTTTGTACTTTGTAGTGTTTTTTTGGAAGTCGTTTTTTTTTGTGAAAAAGTGTTTTATTTTTCACTTTTTAGTGGTATCCCACACCTAAAACACTTTTTTGTACAAAATTTGGCCAGGCTTGACATAGTGGAAGATTAGCATTACTCTTCATAATTAACGACAGTACCCATGTGAATGGTACGCGCTTTTTCATGCCATAGAAAAAGAATCCTCAGACGGACTAATTTTATTTTTGTGATCGGATTATTAAACAAGAATTTTTGGACAGACGAGATCAGTATTCCAAGCAGGAATCGAATCATCAAAATCGAACCCGGGACTACTTTGAGTATTTTTCGCAGTTTCGCTTTCCCTCCTTATTTTGAATTTGACCGTCCACGCCAACTTGAAAATTCACCCTTTTTAGAAACGTGCGTCAACGGCGCGCTTCTATCCTACAGAGCTCTACAGACTTCGTCTGACTCGCGTGCGTGTCGCGTCTGTATCGCTATAAACGCGCGTCAACGGCGCGTTTAAAAAACGTGGTGTGCACAGGCCCTAATATAGAATTTCTCTAAAGATTTTTAAGTTAGATTGAATCAGATCTAAGAAAAGGGATCAAGCAAAATCATATGCTACTTTTCTTGTTTCTAACTCAGAGCTAGATATGTATGTGCGACGAATTGCGATGAACAACATTGGATATCTATGCGCTGACGCCGTAAACTGCAGCTATCAATGTTTGTGAGACACACTTGTAACGCATTTCGGATACATTCTATACCCTAGGTCTTCGATCAACAATTACAACAGTGTTGATCGAAGACCTAGGTAGATAGTATCGGGTATTTTAGGTACTGCTCTAAAGTTTAAGAGTAAAGAGATTCATGAAATTAGTGATGTACTCGTATGAATCAAATGAAATCGATAATTTTATCCTAATTCAATAGTCCGCTGTACCTTGACCAAAAATATACTTTTGTTGCCCATTCTCAATTCAACATTCATAATATTATTATTGTTTAATAGTAACATCCTTACTCCGATCTCCCATTAAATTAAGAGCACAAAAGAGTGAAAGAGACGGCTGACCAGGCACCCGCAACACTGGGAACATACTCGTACTTTGTGAATGCAATCAACATGAAAGCCTTCAACTTCACTGTGATTTATGAGTCCAATGTATTTTTCTATATATTAAATGTAGCCCATACAAACGCAACGCATTTATGAACTGTGATTAATCTTAAAATGTATGTGATTGAGCCTTACCAGTTACAACCATGGAAATAAATCGATACCCATTATGGTCATCCCATCTGGCCTCTTCCCATCGTCTCGCGCCAAGCCATTCACTTCTAAAATACGGCTGGCACCCAAGAAGGCTGGTGAGAAGAGCCCGACGGATGATGTCATTAATGCTGGCGTGTCGTGAGACTTGGGCTGTGCTGCAGTCTCTCCAACGGTGCCAGATCGACTATCGGTACATCGAGGTGCTGAAGTGTTTGTATGAAAACGCCACCATGTCAGTCCGACTTCAGAATCAGACATCAGAACCTATCCTCCTGCAGCGGGGTGTGAGGCAGGGAGACGTAATTTCTCCGAAACTGTTCACGGCCGCAATGGAGGACGTCTTCAAGGTTTTGGACTGGAAAAGGCTAGGCATTAATGTCAATGGCGAGTACATCACTCATCTTCGATTTGCCGACGATATAGTCGTCATGGCTGAGACCACGGAGGACCTCAGTACAATGCTCGATGACCTCAGTAGAGCTTCCGAAAGAGTGGGTCTTAAAATGAACATGGACAAGACCAAGGTCATGGTAAATACCCATGTAGCACCCACTCCTATCAAGATTGGAGGCTCTGCACTCGAAGTTGTTGATGAGTACGTCTACCTGGGACAAACGATCCAGCTAGGTAGGGCTAACTTCGAGAAGGAAGTCAACCGTCGAATCCGACTCGGATGGGCGGCGTTCGGGAAGTTGCGCGGTATCTTCTCGTCTCACATACCACAGTGTCTCAAGACGAAAGTCTATGACCAGTGCGTGTTGCCAGTGATGACCTATGGACTCGAAACGTGGTCGCTCACAATGGGCCTCATCAGAAGGCTTAAAGTCACCCAAAGGGCAATGGAGAGGGCAATGCTCGGAGTTTCCTTGCGTGATCGAATCAGGAATGATGATATCCGCAAGAGAACCAAGGTTACCGACATAGCCCGAAGGATCGCCAAATTGAAGTGGCAGTGGGCAGGGCACATTGCTCGCAGAACAGATGGTCGATGGGGCCGAAAAGTTTTGGAGTGGCGACCGCGTACCGGAAGACGCAGCGTTGGAAGGCCTCCCACAAGGTGGACCGATGATCTGGTGAGGGTCGCGGGTAACCGATGGATGCGAGACGCACAGGACCGGTTGTTGTGGCGACACTTGGGGGAGGCCTATGTCCAGCAGTGGACGTCTTTCGGCTGATATGATGATGATGATGATGATGTCGTGCTATCCGACCCGCACTTCTACTACAGGAAAGGCCATGGTGTCCGAGGCAGTCGACTGCTTCACCATATTGACAGCGATGTGAAGCGCCGCTAGGAGCACCAAGACGCGGACATGTAGCGATCCGGAAGGTAGTGTGACTCAGCATAGTACCTATTTTAGGTGACGGTAATGCCTGTAGCCATGTATTGTATATTAATTAATCAAATCAAATAAAAGACTTAACTAAAACTAAAAATAATCTAAAACATGGCGTCGAAAAATTCCTCCGCATCGCAGGCCACTGGTAATGTACCCAAAAGGCTGGCAGCATTGCCACGTTGTATGGCAATGCTTATCCTATGTCCGAGGTAAAAGCCAGCCCTAGGGTCACGCGTAGTGTCAACTAAGCGTCTTGAAAGATCTTTAAACAAGTAATGAGCACTCGGACCCTACGACCCGAGAGTTTCAACCCCAAACGGCTCGAAAATATAACTACCAACAAGGTTATTATATTTCCGCCGCATGAAGTTCTCCGTAGCCGCAGCGGCAGCACCAGCACAGCACGCTAAAAAGATGGGATGGCGCAAGAGTATCGACACAAGTAGCGTCCCACACTAATGGCCTACTACCCATTTTCCATGGAAATCAATCCATCAAGACTTATGTATTTACATATAACAAACTATATTATGTAGGTACAAGTAACTACTAAATAACAACTAGACTAATAATCTCGAAATTATGTACAAACGCGTATAAAAACAAAATAAAAAACAAACAAAACAGACAAATTACTCTACAGAAATTCAATGCAATTTCAAAAAAGTTCTCTGCACCTCCTTGGCTCACCAATATTGGAATAACGTTTTTGTATAGTCACTGACGACAAAATTAAATCATCATCAACATCATCATATCAGCCGAAAGACGTCCACTGCTGGACATAGGCCTCCCCGAAGCGTCGCCACAACAAAATTAAATGTTTAATGATATTTCGGAAAGACTTTCCAGAATCAATTTACATTCGGCTTTCAACCCCATGAGATATTGCTGTTTTAGGCCGAATTTTATTTATTTTCTCCGCTCTTCCCTTTAATGGAAGCAGTCACATCTTTTGGATAAATTTTATCAAATCATTCAATACACACTAACATCTTAAATGTGGCTCACTAATAAGACCGAGCGTGGCTGCAAGCAACACTGCCCATTCGCTTTGGTGGGCTCGGTATTCGCACTGAAAAGTTGACCAAAAGGTAATCATTGGTTAACTGTGAAGTGCCGTGCTAGACCGATACAGTGGGCGCCACTTGCACGAACACGGCGTTGCCCGATAATCCATTTTCCCAAAGACTGACAGTTGGTTGGTACAGAATAACCTCATAAAAACGTCCACTAATACTGCAGAGCGTGCTCGCCTTATGGCTGTGGGTGAATGAGAGTCGGGTCTTTGGCTACAGGCTCTATTATCACCAAACCTATGTACTATGCTGAGTGACAGTACTTTTCGGATCGCTTCGTGTCTGCACCTGGGAGCTTCACTAGGAGCAGTAGCGGAGCTCTACATCGGTGTCAATGCAGTGAAGCAGTCGACCGCCTCGGACACCATGGTCTGTTCTGGAGTAGCGCTGGTCGGTTAGCACGGCACGCCACCATTAATGACATCATGCCGCTGGGTGCCAGCTGTTTCCAAAAAAAGTTTGAGTGTGCGTTTAAGGGTTAAGACCCAATGACTTGACACGTGAAGATGGGGACAGGCCAGGTGAGATTACAATAGAAAAAAAGATAAAAAATAATTTCCACCGCAATACTCGGGGCCGGACGCGGCACCGAGGTAAATGTTTTCGAGGTTTTTTTTTTTTTAACTAATTTACACATATTTAATTTATTTAAAAAACAACACAGGCATCTCCTAATATTTGGTAGTACCTGTTACAGAAAAAAATAATTATCAAGTTGTTAGTTATCCATGTCGTACTGGATTTCGACCCGGACATGCCTATTTGAGATGTCTGAGAATGTCCCAGATATTTTTAAATTCGAGCTAAAAGCGCGTGTTACCAATAACACGCGCCATTATGTGCGAAACATTTGTTGTTTAAACTCCTGTTAGCCACTAACTCCGAGTTTAAGTTAACTCTGGATTGCGCAAGCCGGCCTGTTTTGACAGAATCAGAACTTAAAATGTAGATAGATTGTTTTAACATATTCTCTTATATCGCGAACTGAGTATATTTATGTAGTAGCAGTTGTTGAATTGGGCTAGAGAAACACAGTTTGAAAAACGGAATTCAGCTAAAGTTAGCGATTTACTTAATACAATACCTTTGGTGGACATTGACGAGTATATCACTATCCGACAGACTGTTTGAATTTCGGTATTTCTCAGTAATTATGTGAATGCCAATCGTATAACATGATTGGCATTCAAATATTACCGTGTATATACTCGTAAATCGAACATAGTTATACAACGATAAAGGTTCCAAGTGTAAACACTAAAACTGAATTGCGAAAGCGAATCCGGTCGAATGCTAATAGATGGGTTTGATCTTTAGTCTATTAAAAAATCGCGAAGGTGTGTCTAAAAGTTTTTTTTTTAGGGATGGGATCATCAAATGACCCCTTCCGCTCTGGATGGAGCGAAAGGGAGTGTCAGACTCTTACTGACTAAAACCCATCCATATTTCCTTTTGCGTTCAAGGGCCGCGGTAACTCTTTCGAACAAAATCCGCAACCCTGGCAGGCTCTGGCCCCTACTCCTATGCTGAAATCTCTTTGAGGCGCGCGTGGAACACAACGCGCTGTCGGCCTGGGTGTAGCTTTGATCAGACGGCGAGCCACCCAACGCTCGCTGTCTGCAGACATGCACCTACGGTGGCCGGGAATCGCCCAGCGACTCCCGACGCCCGTTGCGTCTCCCTATGTTGCGGCGGCTGTGGTGTGAGGGCTATCTCTCCCTCACGCGGCCCGCCTCCTCCTTCACTAACATTACTACTTCGCAGAAGGAGGTGACGGCTTCCCATGCCTCCTCTCTCAAGACCATGGATTGAACCAGGGCCGAACGCGAGAGGTCGCCTCGACGAGGACACGGTGGTGCTCCGCCCAAGCAGGGCTGACCTTCACCGTATGCTCCACCGTGTCCTCCGGGCGATCCTAATAGTGAAGAAAACGCACTTGAGTGTGTTGGAAGAGTACGCAAGTGCCCTCGAAGTTTCGTGAAAACGTTTTTAGAAATTCAACCTCTAAAAAATTACCAAAGAAATTACCAAAACTATTGCGAAATCGGCTTCTAAAGGGGATAGAAAATTATTCCAAGTTCCAAAGAAGTCATCCAAAACGAAAATGTAAAAATGTCCACCATGTGGTGAAATAAGTGTTTGGTTGGGGTTGGACCCCCAAAAGGTAGACTAGATAGGATGTTCCAAATGCGAAGAGTGGTGGCATGAAGCCGTGGTGGCTTCATTTGTGTCAACTGGAAGTAGTGTGGACACGTATTTATGAGATAGTATACCAATTCGTAAACATAATTCCCATACCAAAAAGGGGACATGGACCAGCAGTCGAGTCTTTAAGACCAGTAACAATTCTGTCGGCTCTTGCGAAGTTGTTTGAATTTGCCATTCAGCGGGGTGTTCAGAAACATGTAGCTTCGCAACTGTCAGACGCACAACATGGTTTTCGACCTGCGCGTTTTACAACCAGTAGTCTTTTAAACGCCATGACGTACCTGTTTCCTCATATCGATGCAGAGGTGCAGGTGGACACTGGCAACTTTGATTTTAAGAAAACATATAACCTGGTGGCTAATGATATTATCATATGTACTATCGAAGTGGGCCGAGTTGCCTGCACACCAAAATTGCTGCACTTCTTTGAAAGCTATATGAGGGACAGAAAACAATACGTTGAGTTCATTTGTTGTTCCTTACCTATCCTTATTTTACTAAATTGGGCGTCAGTCAAGGCAGCAATGGAAGGCCGTTAAAATTTATTACAGGTATCTGCTATTTGTGGAAGACTTCAAGTTGCTACTGGCTGTCAAAACAATGACGACTGTCACCGCCTTCAGCGGGACATTGATCGTGTAGTTGAATAGAGTCGGGAAAACAAGCTGCAATTCAATGTTTTGAAATTTTTCATTATTATATACATTCAGCCGTGCAAAAATACCACTTTGTTCGATTGGACATAAAATTGGACGACGTGCCTATGAAAAAAGAGGAAGCAGCGCGAGACCTGGGCGTTCGTATCAATGCACAACTGAGATTCCGGGAGCATGTCGTGTACGTTTGTAAAAAAGCATGTTAATGGCTGGGATTCTTGCTTGGCAGAGCAGCAGCATTCACGAATATTAAGGTCATCTCGGCGTTATACGACGCGCTAATTAGGAGCCACTTGAAGGTTAATGCAGTTGTATGGGCCCCACATGAGGCGAAATATACTCTCACGTTGGAGCGCATACAAAATAAATATACGCGTTACATTCATCTGCGACTGTATGGGGTATACCCACTGTATGCTTTGATGTATCCAACCCTTTTTGTTTTGGGAATGGTGGGATGTAACAGGTTGGGGATGAGAAGGGATCTAGCATTGGCATCTACATCCTTGCAGTGTTCCGGGGTAGCACAAACAATCCGGGTGTGTTACAGGAGATAGCTTCGTGCGTGCCCGATGGGTACGTGCAGCGTCCTAGGCGGCCCGATTTGTTCGCACTGCCAACCGGTCGCACCGAGCTAATGGTTAAGGTCCCGCTCACGCGGGCACTGCGCACGCTAAACCTAAAGTTGCCAATAAAGTAGATGTGTAGTGGCATTAATACCGCCACAAAAATCAAAGTATAGCAGAATCAACAAATGAGACTTGCAGCGCCATCTATCTCGACAGCTGCGAACTAACTTGACAAAATACTGAATCGCGATAGCAGAGCTTACCGTGCTATTCGAACAGATACAACAACCCGAATTTCAACTGACGGGCAGTTGTCCACCGGACAGAACGACCGTCCGGTCAGACAATCCTCCCTTTTCAACGGAGGTTTGCGATACTTTACTCTCTGTTCCGCTACCTTCATAGTGATGTACTCTCTTGTTCACTGAGCGAGTTCGAAAAAGTTTCTTTACACAATCGTTTTATGTTACTGTAATTAATTGAATTTATATTGATTGATTTAATCGTATTAAATTGATTAATTTATTGTATTCTATTCTAGGGTTTTTGTATTATTAATGTTAATTGAATTGTGAACTAAAAGTACTTGATAATGAAATTGTTATTTTTTTTCTACACTTTCGCATTGGGTTACTGTAATGATAGCTATGTCTGTATTAAATAAAGTAAATAATTTAACCTGCCTACTCTTGTCGACTCAAATGCATAGTCTTATCAAATTAGCTGGTGTAAGAGTACGCAATTTCCACTTTTGATTATTTTTACAATTTTCCAAAGCTATTGCATGTTGTTGCTCTGTTTAATGTAACTTTATGAAATACTAGCTGTCCCCCGCGGCTTCGCTCCCGTCAACTGGCTACCCTACACCTACCCTACACATACATGCATGCGAATAATTCTATTTTATTGAGGTATTTCTTTCCGACTTGCTAGACAAAAGTTGTGATAGCTCGGTTAATATACATATTATAAAAATAATTTATAGCCTATAGCACTCAGGAATAATGTAGCTTTCTACCAGTGAAAAAATTTTTAGAATTGGATCATTAGTTCCAGAGATTACCCCCTACATACAAACTTACAAATTTTACCTCTTTATAATATTAATATAGATAGTATAGATGTATTCAATGAGCATTAAATAAAAACTAAGCGTATCTATGCTTAATCTGGTGTTATTTATTCAAGTGCCTACTCCTAGACCAGCCTACCCTAGGCATAAGATAGGACTGAGCAGGAGAAAGCTTTATGACTCCAAATTTCGATAATACTGGAGTAACATTTACGCTGTTTTAGTAATTTCGTTTCTTTAAGAACTTGTTGGGTTATCACTAACATGTTTCAAAAACCTCTGTCAATTGAAATCAAAACAAGTTTTCTCAGCCAGCGAGTAAAAAAAAATAGGTACCTACCACAAAACGTATTTTAGAAAGTCGATAGTTTTATTTCTGTTAAAACTACTGGATGCCACCACGGTGAATTCACTGGAAATTCTAACTGCATAAATAATAAAAATATTACAGCGCTGGTAATATTGCACCACGCTATTATCGTCTCATAAACTCCCCGACACTGGAGCCCGCCCGTGGTATAGAACACTTTTGTAGCGGTGAAAAAGTTTCTTTTAATCTTCTTTTAATGAAGTTATAGTCTCACAACCAGGTAAGAAGACACTTTTAAGTACTAACAAGTCCTATTTTGTATAAAAATGAAGCAAAATGATCTTTGAAAAAGAATTGCCGTTGTTTATTGTAATGTGTTCTATTCATATTATTATATTAAAGTATGTTTTGTTTTGGGTCTCTACAGTAAGCAGAACTTTTTATGTCAAAATGATTATTATTTTGCATTCCAGCGGATAGCATAAACTTCATGTCGCAGAAAATCGTTTGGAAAACACTCTAAAATACATTGAAAACTCATAATTTTGTGTCAGAATTATTTTTATTCATAAAATTAAAAAGTTACATAATTCGTAATGTGTTATCAAATTCGTAAATTCTTTTTGGCACTTACGTTTTCTTTATTCCGACTTTCTTAGTAACGTCATCTTTTCTTTTGCATTGCAAAAGTATTTGCATCTCTCTCGTTTGTCCAGTTCTTCAGGTGCTCCGTGGAGCTTTTTCAGATAGAACCTGTGTCACTTTTATGCAAATTAAAGTTGTTAGATTTTTGTAATTTAAATAATTGTTTTAACAGTAAATGCTAGTAGTTTAGCAGTCTAAAAATAAATTTAATGTTAAAAAAGTGTCTGCAGCATGTAAATGTATATTTGTATGACCTTGAACACTATTGACAATAGAGCAAAGTGACAATACAATTTTATAGAGGACATCAATATCTACAAAAACGTCCCATACATGTCTATTATGGTTAAGTTTTTTTTTTTTTTTTTTTTTTTTTTTTTTTTTTTTTTTTTTTTTTTTTTAAAAGTCACCATGACCGCTTTTTGTTCAAATTATTCCATCAAAACCCGGGTGGGATGGAAAAGTGATGATTCTAATATCATGATATCTATTTAAATGGCTTGATAATTAAGGTTAATTATGTCCGCGTCAATAGCACTTTAAATAATTCAAATCAAAGCTATCTTTTAAAAGATACGATGTTTATAAATACGCTGTAAGTATGAAAAATGTCGCGGCTTGAGCGAACTGGGGAGAATCTTATCATAAGCTGGGTCCGATGAAGTTGAAACACGGCATTTTTTTTTATTTCGATAACAGTTGCTTGCTTCAATTTAAGTCGGAATGCTATGAACAAACTAAAAGTAAGAGAATTGAAATAGATGTAACAATTTTTGCATAAACAACCCCTGACGGTGTGAATGGGGTGAATAGTTGCGGTAATCCTGGGCTCGAGACAACTGAGATTCTGTTGACGGTAGCGTGGCGAAGGCGATTTTCATTACGTCAAATTATCGTTATCAAATTCCTACATTTTGGCATTTCGACAATCGCATTCGTTAAATGAATGACACATTGTCTAGGACTTCTTGAGACCACAGAATAAGCAGAAATGGCTAGGTAATTAATTTAAATCGTTGTGCTTAATGTTCAAAAACTAATCTTAAAGAGAGGGTAAAGAGGGCGTTAAAGTTTGTGGAGTACCATCTAAATTCGCGCGGACGAAGTTGCGGGCGAAGTGCTAGTAATCGATACTTTCATTTATTAATCCTTAAAGGTTAATAATGAATGTACCTTAGTGTATATAATATTAGCGACCCGCCTTGGCCTTGCAAACGTGCTAATTAAAAGCTTTTATTTTTTATGTAGGGTGTCAAATGTATTTAACAAGCAGACGTTAACCACTCGGGCCCAACATGTGAAAATTCCCTAATATAAAGTAAATCTTATGTATATGGTAAATAAACATTAAATTCGCGATTAATTCGCGACACACCGGTGTGTCGCCGGGGCCGGACAGGTTAAGAATAGTAATTTATTTCGCACTTGCCGACTCGCTAATAAGTTATGGACTCCTTGTGTACGGGCGAACCTTTATTACATACTTGAGAGATATTAAAGACATACAAACAAGACTGATAAAGTTTCTAGTTTGTAAAAATGTTAAAGATAAGTACAACAAAGAAAATGATAAGCTGTTTCCCATTTGTAAAGTTATACCCATACATGAACAAGTAGATTATTTGGTAGGTATGGAATATTATTATAATGATGAATATAAAATTAATGTCAAAAACAAATACAACACACGTAGGGTTAGAGAGAACAAACTGGTTCAACCAAAGACGACAAATTATTATAAGTAAGAGAACATAATAATATAATAATAACATCTATAAAGTGTTTAACAAATTAGACATTATTAAGAGAAAAAGTAAAAATTACATAGGTAGTACTAAATTAAGAAACATTATACAGGATTGTAAAGAAGTAAATACTTACACTAAATAAGATTAAACCATGACGATATACTATTATTATAAGTATAAGTATGTAACATAATGTGGTTCATTGTTGTGTAAAAGAGCGCCTCTCGCCATCAAACCTAACAGTTTGGCGAGTTTAGTATTAAGTATTACGTCTGTAATAAAATTTCATTTAAAAAAAAATTGTCACTTGGGCACGATTTTATTGTTCGTAGGTCTGATAGATACAAAATTGCAACTACATAAACCTTACCACCATGCAATAACCTTTGTAGGTATATCGGTTATTTTTTTAATCGTATCAAAATTCGTTAAGTACAGAAACAGAACAGACAGACTCAGACAGTTCATGATATAACCATGCCATACGTGTTAGGGGGCTATTAAAAGTGGTATTTAAGGTGGATGTAGGCAACTGAAAAATGCAATGATGTCTCTTGGTACGTTGGCTAGACCTAAAGTTAACGACTCCAGCCCCGACATGTGAAAATTCCCGAATAAAGAATTAATCTTATGTAATTGGTAAACAAACACTAAATTCGCGATTAATTCGGTGCACACCGGTGTGTTGCCGGTGCTTGAGCGGATTAATAGTTAATCAATTGTGCATCTATGGAACTATTTGTAATTTTGTGTAGTTTAAGTAAGTCAGAATAGATACGTTTTTATTTTAAGCTTGTCATCTTATAGTGCCTTAACCTATCATTGTAATCAGGTATAGCTTTTCGGATCCCATTCTTCATAAATAGATACTTACCTTAAAAGAACGGGCCTGAACAGATTCAACATTAAAATTTAAATTAAATTATGTATCAATTTGTAATGTAAGTATTTTAATAGTCTCACTCTAGCTAGGGAGTAAGGCTTTTTTTTCCCTCTACACTATAACTTATTATTTTTATTATATCTCAGCATTACACGTTCATATTAAACTTCTATATATACTATGGGAATTGCGATAGGTTGCACACCTGACACGTTTTCCATAAAGTATCGGCGCGGAAGGCACCCAAGATACATAACACATGGACGATTTATGTTTTTCCAAGTGTCATGAACAAATTTACGTTTTCAATTCTAATCACGATACTCAAGATAGTTCTGAATAGTATGGGGCTCACTGCAACCAACTATTAGCGATCCCTGCATTGAATGAATATGTTAATGACAATGAAATGGGAGATGAATATTGTTTTTGGCGTAAAAACAAAAACAATTCAATTAATAAATCATTCACAAATAAAATATAATTTGTGTATATTGGATGACGTTCAGTGGGTCAAAAGAATTTATGCGTTATTTGTTGATAGTTTAATTCTGCAAAGAAAAATATCAATGAGCAAAGCTCGAAGGCGCAGCTGATATCAAAGAGCAAATATACTTGGAATCGCGTCAGATATAAATCGCTTGCCAATGAAAATCTCCACAAACAAGAGGCTGAACACTTCATTGGACATCTTTATCGGTCGTACAGTGAAAAAGCGAGAATACCCTATTCTGAAAGCGTCATCCGTTTGATATATGGTTGCTGACCGAACCGTTTATCTGAATCAATGAAGCCACAGCTCGCTAGCTCCTTTAATACCGCTGGAAAACGCAAACCCGCCTTGCTTTACGTGCCCGCATACGATCACTATGTCTTTTTTCGCTCCCAGTGGTTGAACATTATGCCCTGAGAGCCATTTTGAAGTTCCATCTCTAGCAATATTTCTTCTATTTGCAACGTCATTTCTTCCTACATTAAGTGTAAATGTTTCTAGGGAGAGCTTATGGAGCTACAGTCCCCTGCCACAAATATTTAGTCTTTTCGCAGGAATAAAAAGTTTTATAATATTGATCTTTGTGCACATGTTTTTTTTTTACTAAAAATACACTTTTAACTCAATTTACAATTCGAGATAGAGAGGTAATTCCAATTCCTAGCCACTGATGACTGACGCTAAATGTAGAGTGTGTGTAGTATTTGATTGTATTTGAAGTGGCTTAAGCCAGAAAAATGCCTAAAAGACCCTAGGAGCTACCGACCTACATCCTTATTGTGACAGTTAAAAATTTTTGAATGGCTTCTACTTAAGCGCATCACGCCCATAATCGAACCATGTCTCATCCCTGAGTAAGCTGGCTTTAGGCCAGGAAAATCAGGTACTAATCAGACTCTCAAACTGACGCAACTTATCGTAGTTGGTTTCGAGACGAACAATGACACAGATGTTGTATTTGTTGATCTTTCAGTAGTCTCTGAGTTCGTGGACTTTTAGTAGGAAACGTTTGATATTGACTGTATCAACATCAAACGTCTCAGATTATAAGTCGGCGAACTCACAAAGCACGTCTGTCGTGGAAGTCTTATGCATTATTCTTGGCGCTATCCTGAATAACCGATGCTTTCAGGTCCATCATGGAAACGGAAAAAGAAGGTGGTGCCAAACCCTTATAAAACCAAGTCCTGTGATATCCACCTCCGCAACCGTTAGTCAAATAGGGTTTTAAGTATCTCGTGGCAAGGCGTCGACATCGAACATTGTTCTCAACTTCGTTATTTGAGCACACATGCACTTGGAACTAGGGAATAAATAGTATCTAATTTAAACCAGTTGTAAAAATAATATTTAAATTTTATTTTTAGGTGCGATTTTCGATCAGAACACTGAAGAAATCCAGAATGTGTTCAAGTATGCGATGACAATTCACAACCAGAACATAAGCAGCCGTCGCTTGGAACTGCAGGCATACGTCGATGTCATCAACACCGCAGATGCTTTCAAGCTTTCCCGACTCAGTAAGTATAATTTTCATATCTTTATTCCGATTTCAGGCTATTTCAAAGGTTTAAAGGTTAAAAAGGTTTTTGGTTTTGTTTAGCTTACCCTGCCATCTTATAAGAGGTCTACCAAGATGTATTTGAGTCTAAATGGTTACATAATAATATTAAATAAGTAATTCCTTATCTATTCATAACTCCTTATCAGCCCGTTCTTGACCCCGATATTGTCTCATGGTGAGTGATGGACGAGCAAACACAGAAGTTGCCTGTTCTTTCTTGCTTTGTATATGTAATAGTTCAATTCTATGCCAAAAATGCCTTACATCATTTTGGAAAAGAGCTGACACTCTTCAAACTGCTGGACAAATTTTTATCGAAACCGCATCGAAATCGGTCCATCCGTTTGAGAGCTACAATGCCACAGACAGACACACACACTTATTATTTCTGCTTACAAATATGGCAAACTAGCTTTTACCCGCCCGACTTCGTACGCGTATATTCCGTTGTTTCCAATTACCGTTGGAACTTCCGTTCTCGTATAGCCTACAGCCTTCCTCATGAATGAGGCTATCATAATATGCAAACAGAATTTTCAAAATCGGTTCAGTAGATCCAGAGATTACCCCCTTCAACCTCACAACCTCACAAACTTTACCTCTTTATTATATCATTGCTATTAGTATTTATTAGTAAAATGTTTTTGACTTGCATTATCATGATGACATACATGTGTCGCTTACCTTGTTAGATTTATTTTTGCAATCAGAAGAAGAGCAGTGGCGCCTTTGCCTCGTACCTGCCTCCGTGATCGAGTGGTTTAGGTGTTTGCCTGGTGACCCAGTCGTCGTGGGTTCGATTTCCACGGGAAGCATACTTTATAAAATTGTTTCCAGTTTGGTAAGGACATTGCAGGCTGAAATCACCTGATTGTTTGATAAAAAGATGATTCCGTGCTTTGGAAGGCACGTATAAGCCGCTGGTCCCGGCCGCCAAATAGCGGTCGTCAAATAAACCATGTCAGAGGCCCTTGAGGCGGTTTAGAAACTCTTACACTAGGGTGTGTGGGGTCGTTAGACTTTAATGCCCATACGATAAGAAGAAGCAGAAGACTGACATTAGACGTCTCCGCCGGCATCAGAGGCTGCCGAGGTATCAGATTCATCAGAGATGTTACTGGGTTCAAATCAACAATCGTAACAAAACAAAGTTTCTACTTCTTCGTTCGGCCCAAATGGCCCCAGCGATGGAGTCACGACCACCGTTACCATGTCTCTTACCGCGGCCCGATAAGCTGATTATAACACTTCGTCCGCGTTTACACAATCTCTTATGATAGCAATTAAGTCTATTATCGACGGTTTTCAAATAGTAGGAGTGAAAAAACCGCGAAGTATGTTGTACGCGTCACTAATGAAAATCAAAATAAAAATTGGAATCTGTGGATGCAATAAAGGCCGCTGGTTTACGACTGGAAAAGCCAAAAGGCAGACGCCCTCGAATATTTGACGGATCCCCTCTGCCTGTTCTTGCGTCTTGTCCTCGAAAGGTTCCGTCATGACGGCGACGCACAGCTCGTTGCTCTTGTACGACGCGGCGGCTTCGGCGTAGCTCACCAAAGAACCGTCTACCATGTGAGAGCGAGCAGGCTTGCTCTTCTTGCCTATCCCGGTTGGTGTGACGGAATCCTCGGGTCGCTCACGCTTCTGCGCCCTGGCAGGAAGTTCCCCGTCGTTGGTTGGGTGTTTTTTATGTCCCCTAGGTCTCAAGCTGCGCTTTCGCTTAATCGCCATGGCTGCCGCGCTTGCTGGTGTCGTTGTTGTTGCCAACACTTCGGCAGGGGCCGCCACAGCATCTTGCTGCGCAGTCTTGAGCGGTGCAGACAGACGCCTCTTGGAGGACGATGTCTTGCGGGAGACGGTGGTCCAGGTTTGTTTGACCGGAGATTGAATGGCGTCTCTAAGAGACAATATGTCGATCCCGGTCGTGTTGGTTGTCCCTGTCGGTAGAGCTTCGGTCAGACTCGTTAGGTCCCTCTCCGAGGTCACTGACGGTGACGCAGCCCTAGTGGGCGCATCCACGCCAGCAGTCGTCTTTGAGTCACCGTGTGCGAGAGCTACCCTAGGCCTTGCGAACAGGGTTGTGTTTGAGCGCGCATCCTTGGACGCAGATGAGGTTGGCGTTACGTTCGACGCAGCCTGGTTTGGCGCATGCCCGGCGCCTTCCCCATCGCATCCTCGGACGCAGCGGAATGTTTGTGTTTGTGTTGTCTGTGGGCATCCGAGGACGCAGCTTTAGGCGGTTTTCGCTTGGGCGCATCCAGGGACGCACCTCTGTTTTTGGTTGTAGTTGGCGCATCAGAAGACGCAGCCGTAGATAGTTTGTTGGTTGCTTGGTTTGGCGCATCAGAGGACGCAGCCTGAGTGTTGGTTTGGTGTGAAGTATCTTTGTCCATAGGTTTGGATTCAAGATTTTCACCGTCGGAGCTCTCCACCCGCCACGGAGGCCTCAAGTCGGGGACGCCACTCGCTCCGCGAGTGGACGCCAGAGCTACTCCATTGGTATAGGACCAGCTTATGGAGAAGTAGACGAGCCCGCACGCAACGGAGGATCGCGAGACTGTAAATGGCACGAGACTATGCCGCCACTCATCCCGCAACCCCACGCCACGTCGGCTGCCCCCCCTCAATAAACCGGCCCTCGCTTGACAACCCGCTTATGGGACGCCACAGCCGATTGATCGTGGGTAGCTACCCCACAACCTCCCGTGTGAGAGGAATTCCAGACCAAAGTGATGTGTTGTGTGCAACCTGCTTCACTCAATCACCAGGATTCCTTCATCTCTCCGTACGGGTCCCCGCGCACAGCACAAACACGCGGGAGGTCATTACTATCCACCATCTGCTCTTGTTTGATAATGGACACCCAGGAGCATGACCTCGCCACCCCTGTGATATTTCGCCCGGTGGTTTTAGTTGCGTTTAGTTCTGAGGGAATTAGACCAAAAACGGGGCGGCAACCTCGGAAAGGTACACCACCAGACTTGCTTTGAGGATCTACACGACCGTTGCGCTCTCCCTCAAAACCCGGCCACCCTACCGTCTCTGAGGGAGGAGGTAGAGTAGGCCTGTATCTACACTACCAAGCCAGCAAATCATGTCTTGTGCAACCGCAATAGCATAAATACAGAGCCCTCCCCAATCGGGAATCAGAGTCGGGGTGATGCTGCAGGCTCTAGTGAGTCGGAGTGGTGCTGTTAACTCGTGGGTCGGAGCTGTGCAACGTGCTGACGTGACTGCTGAGGTCGACCAGGCGAGGTTCTTCAATGTTCTTCATGTGACTGGCCGAAGGTGCAGTGTGCTTGCCAAGGTCGCTGATGAGGTTTGAGGGTGATGACCAAGAATGCGCGTTTGCTGCATGTTGGTGGTCAGGATACCCGTAGAAGCCATGGGTACTGGCTGCCTGTATGACTCGCTGCTCGTGAGCTGGAGGTCACAATGAGAAGTCATGATGACGTCATGATCGAGTAGCTGCACGTAGGCTGCGCTGACGTTCAATGTCAAGGGTCACCAATATAGAGGTAGTGGTACAGAGAGTAAAGTCCCGCATAACTTCATTGAAAACCTTAAAACGCCTAAACACAGGGGCAGAACTCGGCAGGCCGGTGTTATATTTGAAAAACATTTTTTATTGTGTTATATTAAAAAAATGAATTTGTAAATAATCACTAAAAGACACTAAAAATATTTACCAAATACTATTTAAATATCAAACAAGATAGATAGAGAGCGAGATAGATATATAACAAGATACAAAGCGACGATAAAAAATATTTTTTTATAAGGAAAAAAATATAATATGAAAATATGTAGTTGTATCTCAAATATATGTAAGCTAAACCATTGTCTCAAGCTTGGGGGAGTCTTTAAAAAAGTGTCATCAGTACGCCACGTGATCAGAATACTGCAAAATAGCGTAGCCTCACCGCTGCGGCTCGCGTAAAACTTGATCGATAGTCTATCCCTAAGAGATTGGTATAGAGAGGAGATTGGTAAGATAGATAAATAGTTGTGCTTGCAAGCCATAAAAGTTCGTTCTGAGTTCTTTGCGGAAATATAAAATGTGTTTATTACGTACCTGATTGATAAAAATGTGAAGTTATCTATATAATATTAATTACATGTATTTTCCTGCACATAGATACAGACATTACATTATTAATTCGTTCGTATTTGGAAGTGATTCAGCAATGATGTAGCACTATCATGGTGCTTGATTATCTACATGTAGGTTGGTTGCATACATTTTTGCTCTTGGTGAACATAAATTATTGTTACACCTTTACTTTATTAATAACGCACTTGGTAATTTTTTTGTAATTTGTTTTTAAGTACCTTTTGATTATACAGTCCTCGCTTTAAACCACTATCTTGAATGGCTTAAAATAAAAACGAAACCAGACTGAGAACAACACAAAAAAATAACAAAGGCTTCAGACATCAAAGTTGTAAAGAGACGGCTTAGGTTGGTTAAGACATATTCCCAAAAGTCAAAAAGTAATAACGACTTTTGTCGCTATCATGTCGCCTGAACAACAATCAAGTGGCTCTACAGTCACCTGATTGTCACTTGTAGAGAGCCAGAAATTACAATAGATAACAATAACAACACATTATTGTGGTTCTGTAAAAAGGAACAATACAAAAATACTGACGCGGAAATTAAAAAGAGAAACAAAGGCAAATTATCCGTGAAAGGGAATGAGCGGCCGCAGACACCCCCAGCCTATTTGCTCTAACGACAAACACTTCCATACCGGCGAGGCGCCAGTCTAATGCGACTCTGCACATTTTGAAATCAAACGAAATGTACAATGCTTGAAATGTGAAAGCACCCAGCTCATCAGTCATGGCAAATAAAAAGCCAATAATAAGTTAATACGCAATTGAAAGGTACTACACAAACTTAATGATTAAATTTCACACAGCTTCTGCTCTTGTTGTTTTAGAATGTACCTGCATTTATACTATGACTATTACTCAACTTACAATATTATTGTGAATGAGGATACAATTTTATCTTTACCTACTTAACGCGGCTCATGTACTCCAAAAATGGTAATTTTAACTTAATTCTCACGTTTGTGTGTGTTTTAGATACCTCTTATGCTCAAGCGTACCGATGCAGCGATGCCAAGAACTCTCTTACAGAATGACGAATCTTTCATTTATATTTGCCTACCTTTTGACTATGTGTGCAGGATTATTAAACTAAAATTATGAGACGTAACGACGCGACAACAGTATTAACATCGTCGATTTTACTGTTTGTTTCTTTTTGTGAGTTATTCTCGTTATCAAAGAAAGCTCGAAAAGTAAAGTTTTTTATCGACTTCCAAAAAAGGAGGAGGTTCTCAATTCGACTGATTTTTTTTTAGTGATATTTTCGGCAATTATCAACCGATTTTAGTGATTCTTTTTTTGTTTAGAAGAGTATTTTCCCGGACTGGTCTCATTTTAATTTGGTGAAGATCTGATGAAGTACTTCGGAGATAGGCAACGGAACTCTTCAATAAATGATAGCAAATCTCCCGGGATTGCTACAATCGCATGCCTGTTTATTGTTTACACCAGTTAATAACATAACATCACGCCGGTACGCTGTGAAGGGGTACGAAGATGTGTACAAGTCAACCATGGTTTTGGGGTTATCTTTCCGGGCATAACTTTATTTTTTATAAACAGATCTTGACGATTCTTTTTGCGTTGAGTTTTGTTAATGCTAATCACTAAAAAAACTTTTTTTGACTTCCAAAAAACACTACAAAGTTCAAAATAACTTTAATTTCGGTAGTCGGTGTTTTTGTATGCTTCTCCGTTATTTGACACCAACTTCCGAAAGAAAAGTAATTTTGAACTTTGTAGTGTTTTTTGGAAGTCGGTTTCTTTTTTGTTAAGAGTGAATTTCCCGGGACCAAAAATTGCGTGGCATCAATGAAATTGGTACTAAAAAACAAATTTATAATGTTCTAACATTTTTTTCCGGTTAGGTGAAATAGAAATCCACGTGTAGCACTAAATATTTTATTAATAGGATTAATGGATACTCCAAAATAATTAATTAAACCTCGAAATATTTCATTGCCGTGTTTGTCCACACGTCACCTTGTTGTGTATTATTCCTCATTGATAAAAATCTATTGGTTATTTATATTAAAACCTAGTTTTATTTGATACATGAATAGTTAAAGTATTGTTACGGAATATATTTATTCTAATATTTCAACAATACAATGAATGGTTAATAAAAAATCATTTGTCCCAGAACTACCGTTCATCGCCGTGTCCTAATCATGTTCAAGGATATTGTTTTACCTAATGACTTGCGTCCCTCCCGCGGTGCGCTAAACGTTTCGTATTAGTGCTGCCTAAGTGATCGACGTGGAAGGACGTACACACGTGCCTGCGTTTTCGAGCCATAATGTAAGTTACTCAATTTTTATGTTACTGGACATTTTTTCTTTCATCGCCGTGGATAGGTATAACCTCATTTTGAATTAAGTTTATCTTCTTGAGTAAGCATTCGATAGAACGCCATTTCGTTTATGTTTATTTGTGAAGTGTTTATTTCTTTAAATAGTTAATAGATTTTTTGCTATTTATACATTTTGCCTTGATTTTCATCGCCGTGCTTTCATTGCCGTAGTGTTTGTACGCGAAATTTGCTATGGCAATGAAAAAAAAGACACGGCAATGAAAAAAAATTCATTGCCATGCCTTGTAAAACAATTTATTTTCATTGCTGTGGCCAGGTATTTCATTTCCGTGACTTGTGTTTTCATCGCCATGGTATGATTAGGCAAAGAAAATATCTTTATCACCTTTTATCTGTTATACAGGTAATACCGATTACTGACATTACAGGACTCGTCAAGTTAACTCTCTCTGCAATGCGATAAAACATTTAAGGATAGACTTGATGAGTTTTTACTGTACAGTCAACTACAAAAAGATTTTTTCATGGTAACGTAACAAAATGATGTAACATTTGGTACTCTATCACACGTATAATATACCCTCACACACGCATGCACCCCCACATACTACAGTCTGATTTTAATAATGGATTGTTTATATTTTTAGGATGCCAAGATGCCTAAACCAAAATTATCTAAAGAGGTGAGAAAGGAGAGGAAAAGATTGGCGGAAGAAAAGCGACGTCAAAAATTAAGAAGCGACCCTGTATCAAGAGAGGAGTATCTAAGAAAAGAAAGAGAACGATATCTTAAAAAGAAGGCTGCAGGAGTAGTTCTTCCTCGAAGTGCAATGACTTCGCAATATTATAGGAGGATAAGGTCTTGATTCCAACATTTCCAACACTTGTGTGGGAGTAAAATTTGGGCAAGGAAATATTACAAAAGAAGAATGAGAGTACAATAAGTAAAGAAAGACTGTTGAATTACACTCGCAACACTACTTAGAGATTTCAATACTACAGCCTTTATTCTTATACATACTCCCATTCTTCCTTTTGTAATATATTATCTATCCAAATCTTACTCCCATACACAATTTGTCTGGGTTTGCCTTTCCCCCTCGGAGAGATATAATGTTTTTTCATTTCCATGGATTGATTCTTTCATTCCCATGGCACAGTTTTTTCATTGCCGTGGACGCTTGTTTCATTGCCGTGCACGCATGTTTCATCGCCGTGGCACGGAATTTTTAATCCTGTATATCTCGTTAGTTTTTTAAGTTATCTGCTAGACATTAAGCAAGAATACAATACATTATCAAAAACTTTAATAAAAGCGTTTTTTTTTTTAAAAAAACCTTAAGATAAAAAAATACACGGAAATGAAGATTTTATAGGACCTGTTGAAATTCACTCTTAAAAGTTTTTTATTTTTCACTTTTTAGTGGTACCCCACACCTAACAACACCACTGGAAAGTCACAGGAAAGCAAAAATACGCAATTTCGTATACATGGATGATTTTTCCACATATTTTTTCCAGCTATTTGGATTTAAAAACCAAAATACTAATCCGATATTGATAAAATTTCAATGTGACCATTTGGGAAGCATACCCTTTCCAACATAAATATTTTTTTAAATCGGTTGGCAAGCGACGGAGTTATGCGCGAACAAACATAAAAAAAAAATACAAACATTCGAATTGAGAACCTCTTCCTTTTTTAGAAGTCGGTTAAAAAGTGAAAAATAAAACAAAAATACAGTGAAATAGTTTCTTCAATTGTTTAATTCTATGACAAGAAAATTGAAAGGGTTTCATCTGTTGTAATTAAGACTATATTATTATAACATCAGATAAAAAGTCATGAGACGGCAGATGGTTCCTTTAAAAAATATTTTCTGCATTAACATACAATCACACAAACCGATGAGAATTCTGACAAGACAACAAAAATACTACGGTTAGCGGTTTCTAGAGCAAGGCGACAAACGTTTATACATTTATTTAAATATTGTTGGCTTTGTCATTAGCGTTATCCAACGGATTTACACATTCCACAGAGATCATAGGATATCTTGATTTGACTATGTCTCCCGTTTATCTCATGTTCTGAATTAAATCGAGACTCCATCATGATATAACAAATTGCCCACATAAGTTATGTTGAATGCTGTTCGAATAATATTAGTTATCTATGCAAATTGTAGTTACAAAACAACCATTCTTGAAATTATGCTAATCGTTTTGTGGTTAAGATCGATCATCTGTATACTCAAAACTAACAGGTTGGGAACTCTTTGCTATCGATCAACTCTAACATATTCGTTTTCTGAGAATGTGAAAATAGGTTTTGTTATTGTATTTGGCATTCATTTAAAAAGTAATAATTGAAATTAATCGTGAAGGGTTTTATAGTTTATTAAACAGAATGTAACACTAGGTACTTATTACTTTGACAATGTACTTAACACTCAAGAAAACAAATAAGTAACTGAGACTTCGGTAATGCGTGGCGCAATGAAATATTATACGTGACCTTTCGTCACGGGGATGCCGGCCGGACTGCGCGGCGGGCGCGCGGGGCGGGACACGGTGCAATCGTACGGCCGCTAAGCGCGGGAGGGGCGGCTCAGGCGCGTGTATGCACATTTGTGAGATTATTGTCCTACAATCGTTTATTAAGGTGATGTTAGCCAATTTCATGCATTTAACTTTACGGTGGTCATAAAATACTTTCGTTCTATTGAAAGAAGACGGAAACTAATGGGCCCAAATGTAAAGAGTTGAGATATGGTTTAATTTTTTTTTATCATTTTCTATTTCAAAATACATAAAAATTGCACAATGCACAGTCTAGAAGACGAGTTTTCTAAAAAAACAGTTTGGGTCACGAATAACCTGCAACAATCTTGCTTTCTTAGCAGTTTAATGACGTATTCTTTAGAAAGGTTGATTGTTTTTATGTCAAACAGTGGTTTGGTGGGCAGAATATTAATTGTTGTTGATGAACACTGACAAATCATAATGACAGAACTTATTTATGACACAACATATATACCTCCTGACAAGGATATTTAAAAAAGATAGGTTGATGATACCGGCCAGTGTATTTTTTTAGTAAAAACTTTTTTTCGGGCATTGTTCCGTTTCATGATGTAATGTAGGCGCAATATTATACTAAATCTCTTCTATCTCTGCTCTCAGATTGCCAAAATCCGCAGAATTTTCAGAGATTGGTTGATAATATATATATTCTATTGATTGACACCACTCTCATCTTTATACATCTAGGCCCAAGATTATATGAAAGCGGTTCTGTCTCCTTTAGCAGACGTTAGATGAATTTTAATTATTCATTCCCTAAAGAGATAAAATAGAGGATGAAAATCTGTAAAATTTGCCGATGGTATGTCATGTCTCATCGGGCACGAAGCCTGTTGTTTTAAAACTTTCCAGTATTGTTTTTTTCTTTTAATTTTCTGGCGGTAGGCGACATTCGTTTACTACTACCGTATTGAAACCCAATACTGTCGCAAACCCGTTGCAAAGAGTAAAAGCATGTTTAAAATTTTGACCCAGTTGTTGTTTATTGCAATTTTTAACGCCTGATATTAAGGCGTCGTAAACAACGAATAAAAATTATTTATCACAAGCTCAAAATTATTTATTCCATTATAATTATTAAAAATTGTTAGTACATTTTCATATTTTCATTTTGATCAACTAAATTAAAAGGTTATTTGCGATGAAATATTCCGTAAGAAAAACGTAAAGCAGACTGCAAACATAAACCTTAAGTTGCACGGTCGTTAGTTTACGTGAAACGTCGCGTCGGCAGCAAATCAATAGAGAATAGATAGAGAAAAAGAATAGTGTAAACCACACAGTAATAATTGTAATCCAATAAAACATATTGGATTACAATTATTACTGTGTAGTTTACACTATTCTACACTAATATTATAAAAGGAAAGATTATTTTGTTTGAAATGAATAAGCTCCAAAACTACTGAACCGATTAGAAAAATTCTTTCACCAATACAATCCTGCATTATCTATAAAGAATATTTAAAAAAAAGTTAGGGATCCATATGAAACCTGTAGCTCGCTGTCCGATCAGGTCAGGCCAGAGTCGACGGCGCGTTTCACTCCAAACGCGCCGTCAGCAACGAGCAGTCAGCAACGGAGACGGGGCCCGCCAGGGCCAGAGCCTGCCAGGGTTGCGGAATATGTTCGAAAGAGTTACCGCGGCCCTGGGAAGAAAGGCACAAGGAGGACTAAGGGTGGGTTTTAGTCAGTAAAAGATCTGACACTCCCTGCCACTTCTGACACTCCCTGCCGCTCCACCCAGAGCGGGAGGGGTCATTTGATGATTTCCCATCCTCTAAAAAAAAAAAAAAAGTGTGAAAAAAATACCAAAACAAATCCTTTTATCGCGTACATACGCTGTGGAAACTATTAACAATAGAGCAAAGTGTTTTAATATAGCTCTAAAGAAGACATCAATACCTACAAAAAAAGTACGGAATTTCATATCTACATATTATGGTTAAATCATCATGACCACTTTTTATTCAATACATTCAATTAACCCCGGGTGCAATGCAAAAGCGGTGATTTTGGAATCATGTTATTAATCCTTATCCATTTAAATGGTTTGATAAAAGGTTGATTATGTCCGCGTAAATTATTCAATACCTTTGTTTAAAACTTACGATGGGTTTATACATGCTCTAACTAAGAAAAATGTCGCGGCGAGCGAACTGGGGAGAATCTTATCATAAGCTTGGTCCGATGAAGTTGAAACACGGCTTTTTTTTGATAAAAAAAATAAGAGTAACAAATGGTTGGATTTGGTGCTTGCTTCAATTTACGTGGGAATGCTATGAACAAACTAAAAGTGGGATAACTGAAACAGATGTAACGATTTTTGCATAATCAACCCCTGACGGGCTGAATGGAGTGGACAGTTACGCTGATCCTGGGCACGAGACAAGTGAGATTCTATCAACGGTAGCGTGGCGAAGGCGATTGTCAACACTTACGTCAAAATGTATGGGTTTGACAGATGCAATCGAAATGTCACGTGATCTAATTTCTACAGTTTGGCATTTTGACAGTCGCATTCGCTAATTGAATGGCACATTGTCAAAACAACGAAGCTGCCCGGGTAAGGAAAATCCTATCAGCAGAACAGGATCGCACTGAAAAAACCTGATAATTCATACACACAAACAGATCAAGAGACCAGTAGGGTGGCTTCTCGAAACGCACTTCCCGGACTGTAATCTTCTCGAGGACAGCACGTGGGCGGGCGAATCGGGACGGGCTCCTGCTGACCAAGACAGGTATAGAGCCTACATCCCGTAACATAGTAACAGAAGATCAAATATCATGGGCTATGAAGACCTTCCTTCCGTACAAATCTGCAGGACTAGATGGCATCTTCCCTGCCCTGCTACAGTGGTGAGAGAAAATCCTAACACTGTGGCTACAAGTAATCTACCAAGCCTGCAATGTACACAGATACATACCCCTAGCATGGCGACAAGTGAAAGTCATTTTCATCCCCAAGCCGAGAAAAACAGACTACACACAACCCAAAGCGTACAGACCAATAAGCCTTACATCCTTCCTACTGAAACCTGGAGAGGCTATGTGATAGATACATCCGGGATGGACTCCTGCGCCAATACCCAATCCACAGACAACAACACGCCTACTCCGCGGTGAAATCAACAGATTCTGCTCTGCGCAGCGTGGTCTCAAAGATTGAATGCGCAAAACACCATAAATGCTCCTCACTAGCTGTTCTTGTTAACATCGAGGGCGCCTTTGACAAAACCATGTTTCAGAGTATTGGCAAAACTCTCGAAAGGCATGGGATCGTACTTGTCATACCGTGAGTAGTTGGATCACAAACATGCTCTAGCAAACAGCTGTGCAAGTCACCATAAACAACACAAGAAGGGCCATAGTGGCGAAAGGTTGCCCCCAAGGGGGCGTCCTCTCGCCACTACTATAGAACCTGTTCGCAAAACACCTAACCTAATTAGAAGACTCAACGTTAAAGGATACTTTACCGTTGGCTACGCTGATGACATAACCATAATAACACACGAAAAGAAAACACGCTATGCAACCTCATGCGCCAAGCCTTGAAAATAGTAGAGGACTGGTGCAAAGAATGTCAGCTAGCAGTGAACCGTACCAAAACTGAACTTGTCCTCTTTACCAAAAAGAGGAAATTGCCAACAAAAGAACTACCACGGTTCTTTGGAACCACCCTAAGTCTTTCAACTGAAACCAAATACCTGAGCATCTATTTGGATAAAGAATTGAATTGGGCGAAGCACACGGAATACACCACCCAGCCAGTATATGCATGTGGCAATGTAAGCACATGCTAGGTAGGCTCTGGGGCATCAGTCCCAATATAACCTCTGGCCATACACCATAGTTATCAGACCAATAGTCACATATGGCTCTCTAGTCTGGTGGCCCAGTACAGATTTAAGCACGGCACAAAAAGACCTTGAAAAGCTGCAACGACTTTCCTGTGTACTGTGTTCTAGCAGTATGAGAACAGCACCCACTGCGGCCCTGCAGGCTATGCTGGAACTGCCACTACTATATCTTATAGTACGGGAGGAGGCAGCCCTAGCGGCTTTCAGGCTCAGCACATTGAGCACTTAACGTACAAACTCCAGAATCAAGCACACACGCATCATGGAGGATGCTGTCAAGTGACAACCCATGATGATAATTATCACCTAACGACAAAGCTAAAAGACACACCATTTCCAGAGGCACTATAACATAGTGCTAACACAAAAACTGGATGACTACTCAGGTCCCGAAGTCTTGAGAATATACACTGACGAATCTAAGATAAGCACCGGAACTGGAGTTGGAGTCTACTCCAGCGACTTCAACATAAAAATATCCAGGCCGCTAGGAAAGCTAAACACCGTCTATCAGGCGGAATGCGTGGGTGTTATCCAAGCGGCCCATGCCCTAGAAGCCAGGAAAGTTACGCATACTAGATTCCAATCCAATCCCTAGAAAAGAACTACATCACCTCAAAACTTATACAAGAATGCCACAATGCACTAGAACGCGTCACGGTGACCAACCGCAACACTGTGACGCTGCAGCGGATAAAAGGACACAGCGGATCATTAGGAAATAACGCAGCCGATAAGCTGGCCAGAAGGGGATCTGGTGCGATGGTTGTTGGACTCGAACCCATAGTACCACTCCCTTTCACCCAGCTTCGCACGTGGCTATAAGAACATACACACACACAGGCAGAACGCTGGTGGGCCTTGGCACCAGGCTGTAGGCAGTCCAAGGAGGTTATACCATCCCTAAACAGGAAACTTTCCAGGCGCCTTATACAACAGGATAGGGGCAGCCTACGAATGGTGGCGGGCACCATCACCAGACACTGCTCATTAAACAAACATTTCCACACGATAGGTATAACGGACAGTCCTCTATGCAGAGCCTGCATGGAGGAGGAGGAAACGGTATCGCACGTGCTCCTTGAGTGCACAAACGTTACCGAAATACGGAGGCAAACAATAGGGACACCTAATTCACTCACAGATATCCTGAACACACTGAGAGGGCTGATCTGCTTCTGGAGAAGGTTGGCTGGTTTGAATGACGGCCGGCATGGCTCACGCACAATGGTCCACAGCAGGACTAAGTGCGGAAACCATACTCTATAGATAGATAGATAGAAGGGGCATTGAAGTTTGTGGAGTACCTACTAAATACGCGCGGACAAAGTCGCGGGCGAAGTGCTAGTTAGATAAATGCAAATTTAAATACTTTATTGTAATCCTAAAACACAATCAGAATTGCACGACTTTTTGACATGGAAAACACGTTAGCTGACGTATGTAATTACATCTTTGCGAACTGTACCTATCGATGTTATAGCTAACAAACATTTCATAAAAGTGTAGAGTGACATTGAATACATTATTTTACGATTTTAATAGAGATGAGTTTATTGATTCAATTAATTTTTGAATCTCGAAATAATTTGATTATTTTGTATAACATACAGGAAGTTGAAAAAAAAAATTTGAACTCCCCATACAAAATTGTCATCAACTGATCACAATTTGTATGGGAGACTCAGCCCCATATTCCAAAAACGTAAACTCAAACTCAACTCGAACTCCAACCCCAACAGAGTTTGTCATAAATTGAAGTTCTAGCATTTGTTTGCTCATCTTTCGAGTACGAAAAAGTCAATTAGACGAAAAAGTCGATTAGTTAATGGCCATTTTCGTGCTCATGTTGGAGTTGGAGTTCGAGTTGAGTTGGAGTTTACGTTTTGGAATATGGGCCTCAATTGTTTTTTTAGAAATTGACAATGACTTTCTGATAAGCCATAGTCAATTCCTAAAAAAACCCTGTAAAAAATCACACCAGAACATGGGCAGAGGTGGGTTCTTAAAGTTTGCGCACTGAAAAAAAAATCACCCAGAAAATATGTATGTTTACAGATTGTGCTAAAAATGCTAGGACGTCATTTAAACAGACACGTACTCATGCGTTATTATACAATGAGATCGAAAGCTTTTTCATTAATTAAAAACTAAAGTTTTCATTATAATTACTAGAGTTTACATTAGGTACTAATGACGCAAACGAGCTCATTTTGTCTAACATATTATTTCTGGGCATATCGTTAGTGTAGCCATAAAGTTGGTTAACTTTCGAGGGATTTCAGAGTCGATCAATATTTTTGTGGTGCATTTCAGCATAAAATTGTATCAGATTGTTATTGTAACAATACTGCGCTCTCCCTGCACCATTCATTGTTGTTCGTGATTCATTGGCGCATGAGTGGGCTGTGCGGCCATCCGCCACAAATTCTACCTGATCGGGCATTGTGCATGGTGGTACAGACCCTTGCAATTAGTTTTGCACAAATTGAGGGCCGACAACCACACAACTAGTATTCTGGAGGAGCATAGTATCAGTTAATATTGGTTGAAGTACTACGCGCTGCATCTTCGAGTAGTTGTACTACTTCTTCACGGTTTGCAGTAGTTTGCAGAGTGTTTGTGTTGCAATTACATACTTTGCTTAGCCAAAGACATTTTCCCGTTATTAAAATGATTAAACTTTTATTTTCGCCAGAGTGGAATGCATCTTTATTTACTTTATGAGTATGTGTAAAATCTCCATAATTAACTAATATTTTTAAGCTTTTAATTGTGACACATTTTTCTTAACTTAACTTAACAAATCTTAATTTAACATTCAAATTGGTATAATCTTAGATGAATCAACATATAGGCAAAACA
The DNA here is from genome assembly GCA_947386135.1 of Melanchra persicariae. Lineage (NCBI taxonomy): Eukaryota > Metazoa > Arthropoda > Insecta > Lepidoptera > Noctuidae > Melanchra > Melanchra persicariae. The sequence continues at coordinate 21,371,870 of OX376643.1, read as the reverse complement.
ATGATAGATGCCTGTAATACGTACTATTATGGTTCTGTATCACAAGTAATCAAAACTTATAATTTGTATAGACTAGAGTCTAGTCTATAAAAATTATAAGTTTTGATTACTTGAGTTTTTATATTTTTAGTCTAGTCACTAGACTAAAAATATAAAAACTCCAGTACTAAGAAACATTGCAAAAAAAATACTACGAAACATTATAAAAAAAAAGTCTTAATTTCATGAATTGGTAAAAAAAAACACGAATAAAATTAACAAAAGTTTCAAGAATAATATTGTAGGTACCAATTTTTTCGACATTGTTGTAAAACTGCTTGTAAATTAATAGATTTGATGAAGCTCTTGGTCATTCAAAATACTGTTGTTAATATGTTTTATTTTACTATTATCTAATTTGAGTTGTGGTTAGTAATCCATAAGAATAGCCGCCACGTACCCTTACGGCTCGATATGCCCCAATGATCCAAGCGATCAGTATGTTGAATGCCCTGATTGTGCAGAAACCGGAAGTCGATATTTACGTGCAGTTATGTCGATGATCAAAACTTGTATTTTTTTTTTCGTTTTTGCGATAAATTCTATGTTATTGGCATGCTGTATGCTTTGATGCTAACTGTTAGTACAGTAAGCAATTTGGCTAAATAAATAAGGTGGAAGCCCAGAAAAAGATACGTTGAACAGTACTGAATCCGATTTATCAGCTCGTATCTAAAATTGGTAAGTAATATTTAGCCAAAGAAGGACCGGCAATTCAGCCTATAGGACCAATAACGTTCAGCTATTATGTCTGCAACCTTAACTGGGCGAAGAGTTTCGAAACGCTGTGAGAAAAAGTTATAGCCAGCCTTTCCCACAGTGATTCGATACTTCCCAACAAACATTCTACCGTCAGATACAGGTTTAGTTATAACTTTAATCTGTTCAGTTGTGTAATAATTGACTCAGTTTTAACTTTGAACGATATAAAAGAGTTATAAAGGACGTCAAACAGTTTTAAGTGTTAGAATGGTTCTAATTACAGCACGTGTATTTAAGATGTTATATGTTTAACCTGTTTCTAGCAGCTAAAGCTACACAACAGTGCTCACTGACACCCGTTAACAATTATTGTTGTGTAGTGGTTGCTATGAAGAGACTTATATATATTTAGGTATTATATTGACTTTAGAGTGCAGGCATTGGTTGTTAAAGAGAGTTTGTGAAGAACGTATTAACACAAGATGTTAAAAGTGTTCAAAAACTCATTTATGTAGTTTTAAACTGTATTATTAAGTTTACTAATGCCTATTGTTTTAAGCCGGTACAATTTAATTTCACTATAGCAAGGTTTTCTGATTTGTATTGTAATTTTTTTACTCAGGAAACACCCACCTTACACCTACCCTACACCTACCCTATACCTAACCTACACCTACATTACACCTACCCTACACCTACCTTACACCTACCCTACACCTACCCTACGTACATAATTATGCCAGCCCAAAAATACTATGACATGTTTCTGGTCTCCTGGTACTTGATGTTTCTGGTCTCCTGGTACTAATTGTGAATCTGAAGTACTAAGACAGCAGCGGCTCTGAGTTTCCACTTCCTCCTCAGTCTCCATTAATCCATGCCACTTACCGGGATAAAAAGTAGCCTATTTTTTATTCCAGGATATGAACTACATGTGTGCCAAATTTCATCCAAATCCCTTCAGCCTTTTTTGCCTGATTGTTACACAAACATACAAACATACAAACTTTCACCTTTATAATATTAATAGGATATTTAATGTAATACCTAAGTGGCAACAAGGACAATGTACCTCCATAGTCCATACGCAAAATTTCAAAATGTAGGTTACTGCGAGCAGTTTAACAAAGTAATGTTGACATTATTATAAAAAATATTAATAGATAATTTTAGTAGATACTGTATATACTTCTTAGAGATTTTCATTATTTCAATGAGGAACCCTATTCCAATAAGTTTGTAAAATGTTTAGCCGCTATTATTCTCTTGGCAAAATTAATTGTAGTTATTTAAGACTATTTTTACACCGTTAAGTTAACTCAGGACTGCACAATACTCTTGACTAAAGGTGTTATATCTCAAAAAGTGTAATAGATGACTTAGGTAATTACATAAAGCTTTAATAAATGTTCGCCATTTGTTTTGACAAACTAACCTGTAAATTGACTGATTTATTCAATATTTCATAGTAAAATACTTAACTATTTATGTATACTTTTATAATTTCACTGATGCCAATTGATAAATCATGCTAACAGCCATAAAGCAAAAATTCAAAAATAAAAATAAGACTACTGAGAATAATCGTATTTTTTATTCACATAAGTTAAATCTGAATCTGTAATAAATCCTGAGCGCGTTAAAATTGAGATGGGAAACATGGTATTCTTTACCGTGAAATCACAACGGCATACTGTTTTCACTTTACAAAATATGACTTTGGTTGAATACTGACTTTTATTATTATACACACTTCGTGTCCAAATGTTTTCCAATTTTGAGAAGCTATAGTTGGGTAAAATTTTACTCAGGAAGCGATAAAATGCTTGCTTAGATAAATAATACGCGTCAAGGTATCAAACAACCATTTATAAATGTGTCTTATAAAGATGCAAGTGACATACAATTCTTAGCCGACGATTTTCTGTAACCTATAGTGTTAACCAACCCTTCTATATTTACAAATATACCGGTAAAAGCAGCAACCAAGAGTGAATAAACGGTCTTGTGCAGTTACTTTAGCTCCTCACTAACACCATTCTACGGGCTTTCTATAACCTTTACCTGTAAAATCGAGGGCCTCTTTCGTGGTTACAAATGAGTTAGAGCACTCTATAACTCCGCTATACAGATATTATTACAACTTTGATACTCAGATGGAACCGATATACAAATGATATACTGATTGTTTTAACGCTAGCGTGCTAGTTGGGTTGCCGCAATAGTAAAAGTTGTAATCGTTCATAAAAAAAATCGTTTGAAACGACATAATCGCATATAGGCTGGATTCCATAAATTTTTGTCTCACCTCCCATATCTACATAATTATTTAGTGTGTTAGAGAAATGTCGAAGCAGTTTTAGTCTAGTTTGTCAAAGATACACACTCATGTCCCACAATTCAATTTGTAATAATACCCGACAAGTGACGCAACAAATCCAGTCAGTTCCAATTATTGAAGGGTTAAATTGATTTCCCTCAAAACCTTAGATCGATGACCAAATAACCGCTTCACGAGATCTTTTCACGTGTCTTGTGACAAATAAGTTTAGTTTCAGTAAAATCTATAGAATCCGTAAACGAAATGGCCAACCTATTCTCATCTGCCTAGCCTTTTCCCAACTATATTGGGCTCCCAGTCCAGCCAGATTCAGCTGAATACCAGCATTTTACGTGGAGCGGCTGCCTACCAGACCCCCACAAGCCATTAACTGGGTAACAGCGGGACTCCTTGGTAAGACTAGAGACAGATTTTCTGACTTCAGACAACCCGTAACGACTGTCAGAGATCTGCAAATAATAGCCGGGACCAACGGTTTAACGTGCTTTCCGAGACACGGAAGAGTCGATATGTTGAGATAGTCACCCATCCACAGACCAGCCTCACAAGCGTTGCTTAACCTTGAAGATCGATCCGTGCGGCTGTTATTATTTAGCCACGAGCTCCTATAAACTTTTAATGCTCAGAAATTAAACTAAGTATGTAACAATAGCCTAAAATTGCATAAATACTGTCTAATATGCTAAAATATTATTAAAATAATTCTTTGGTTTTACTCCGACGTCTTTCTGGCGAAAGATATTATAAGCAATCAATGTCTTAACCTTAATGGACATTGTCACGATAAAATTTAACTGAAAATATGAAACAACGGAGAAGCGCCATGTTTTAATAAAGTTACTGCCAAAATTAACTGTGGGTTATAAACTTATTAAATTTCATTTCAATGAAAAGGTGACGTTGTGATATTCAAAAACCGACTTCAAAAAACACTACAAAGTTCAAAATAACTTTAATTTCGGAAGTCGGTGTCAAATAACGAAGAAGTAACCAAAAACACCGACTACCGAAATTAAAGTTATTTTGATTTTGTAGTGTTTTTGGAAGTCGGTTTCTTTTTTTTGTAAAAAAAAAATATTTTTCAGTTTTTAGTGGTACCCCACACCTAACAACACCACTGGAAAGTAACAGGAAAGCAAAATACGCAATTTCGTATACATGAATGACTTTTCCACATATTTTTTCCAGCTATTTGGATTTAAAACCAAACTACTGAACCGATTTTGATAAAATTTCAATGAAATCACAGTTACAAGTACACCCTTTCCAAAAAAACAATATTTTTTTAAATCGGTTGTCAAGCGACGGAGTTATGCGCGAACAAACATAAAAAAAAATACAAACATCCGAATTGAAATTGAGAACCTCCTCCTTTTTTATAAGTCGGTTAAAAATTGTGTTGTGCCTCTTATATTGCTCAGGTTACTAACGTCTAGTTAGGCCAAATGTAATAATGTCCCACGTCATTGCCTATTGAGCTTATGTCTCTCAGTTGACTTTAAAACTCGGACAATAGTTTTAATTTTAATGTAAGATAATTATCTCGATAAATATATATTATGACACTAGTGCGGTAAGTTGGTATTAACAAACGAGTAGACGAATGTAAACCCGTTGTAATAAAAATAAACTTTAATTGAGTACCTATTAACAAATGTTTGACAATGTCATTCACAAAAAATAAAAATATCATTAGCTACTGTTACATTCAAAGTTTCAACTGTTCGAAACCGTGGTGTGCTGCTGGATGAGACAATGCACCTAGACCTACATATCAATGATATTATATAAGGCCTATCGTATATGTTTGCTGATGATATTGTGTTGTTCTCCACATCACCTTCAGAACTTGAAGAAATGCTCCAATATCTGAGCACGTCACGTCTTGAGGCTGGGCACTCAATGAACTGATTCAAGACCCAAGTGGTGACCAATAGTACGAAACGTAGGATCGGGGTAGACGCCAGGGTTGCGGATTTTGTTCGAAAGAGTTAACGCGGCCCTGAAAAACAAAGGGCACTAGGAGGAGCACGGATGGGTTTTAGTTAGTAAGAATCTGACACCTACCCGCTCCACCCAGAGCAGCAGGAGTCATTTGATGATTTCCTATCCATAAAAAAGGGGTCGGGGTAGATGTTGCAATATGTCGATGAGTATACTCGTACTTATGCCAGATAGCGTCTTTTAAAAATATGCAAAATAAGGAGGTCGAAAGACGAAAAAGTCCAAAATACTTGGAAGACCTTCTGGGCCTTTAGAGAGCATTTAAAAGGAAATCTTCCGATAACGCTTAAAAGAAAACTCATTGACATAATGTGCTTCCTGCTCGTCCTAACCGACGGTGCATAAAGTTGGTCACTAATGGAACAACAAAAGTTCTTGCACAAAATTTGTCAACGGGCTATGGAGCGCAGTATTATTATAGATGTTAAGCGAACAGATTGCTTTAGAAAGAGAGCGAGGATCGTCACACACTGGACGCCTGAGGAAGGACGTCGTCGTCGAGGTCGACCGCAGCGAAGGTGGTATGACGATTTCATCATGTTTGCGGGTAAAACTTGGCTAGAGATCGCTCAAGACAGAGAGATTTGGAAGGAGACTGGGGATGCCTATTTGCTCAGCAGTGGGACACAAAAGTAGGCTTACAAAATTTAATAACTAACGTGTTTATGGTTTCGTGATGAGGTCTACTAAAGAATTTAAGCGCGCAAGTACGTACACTAATCTTTATAAACCATTAGTTTGATCTCAATTAGAGTAAGCACTGTAGTGTGAAATCCCTATTACGATAAATACATAGATAACTTGGAAAACGTACAGGGCAAATTTCTCGGGTGCATTACACCGATGTTTTCGCAACTTCCCGACCTACAGTAATTTATTGCATATCTAATTAGTCTTAAATCTCGGCGGTTACAAATTGAAATGATATTTTATGTTATAATATATAATGACTGCTCAGAACTATACAATAAACTGTGCTATGTTGTGCCAAGAACCGATTCAGGACAGAGGGTGCGCGTTCGACCGGTGTTCGAAGTGACTTCATGTCGAACTAATGCTGGGGTCCGCACACCTCTTCGTCGCTTAAGTAATATTCCAATTACTTTTTAACTGAAGTTAGTTTGTTTTCTCTAGCATGCTTGGAAGTTTGAGCATTATTTCGACAACCTTCTTCGAGATAAATCGAAATTGCTGTACTGGCCAAATACATGCGAGCAGCGGCCGGCAGAAGTTGTATGAAAATCCATATCTATCTTGGTTTAGCGGCCTAATACATTAAAAAAAGAAAGATAGAAAATCCTTTAATTCCGCCTGAAGTGACGCACAGACAATACAAAATAAACAAAATACGTACATACAGTAAACTCATATCTGTCGTGAAATTTAAAAATGGAAAGATCTTTTACTCCAAAACATGGCAACCAAGGAGGTACCTTATCAAAAGTTTTATTTTAATTTCGAACTGGTTTGCAAATATAAAGCAGTTTATTGAAAAAAAAAACATGTTAGCGTTTACCCCGCACGGCTTTTCATACAAACTTTGAAGTCGGCTTCGCCTCGACGTTCTTCCATCATTGCCTCTTCTGCTGGCCGCTGCAGTAATGTACTATTTACATGTCAAATAATAAATTCCGTAAGTACCGCTTTAAAAAAAAAATGTAGTGATAAATAGGCCTAAACGCTGCATTTCAAAATATTGTCTCTAGCATGTCTGCATGTAGTCTACACTAATATTATAAAGAGGAAAGATTTGTTTGTTTGTTTGAAATGAATAGGCTCCAAAACTACTGGACCGATTTCAAAAATTCTTTCACCAATATAATTCTACATTATCAGCGATGTACCTAGGAACATTTTCAAAAAAGTTAGGGATCCGTATGAAAACTACGATAATGTAACCCAAGGTGTAAAAAAATCCTTACATCGCGTATGCTGCGGAATCTATTGACAATAGAGCAAAGTGATGTACTACAGTTTTAGAGAAGTCATCAATGTCTACAATAAAGTCCCGGTACCATATGTCTAACTATTATGTTTAAGTCACCATGACCGCTTTCTGTTTAAATTATTCAAGCAAATCCCTAGTGATATGAAAAAATGGTGATTGCGTTATCATGATATTAATCTTTATCCATTTAAATAGTTTGATAATTAAGGTTGATTATGTCTGTGTAAATAATACTTTAAATTATTCAAATCGGACCTTTCGTTCAAAAGTTACGACGCGCGACGGTAATAAACATGCTCGAAGTAAGAAAAATGTAACGGCTTGAGCGAACTGGGGAGAATCGTATCAATGCTTATTTCAATGAAGTTGACATTATTGCTTACCTCAATTTATGTCGGCATTCTATGAACAAACTAAAAGTGGGATAATTGAAACAGATGTAGGTTTTTTGCATAATCAACCCCTGACGGTCTGAACGGGGTGAACAGTTGCGCTAAACTTGAGACCATAGAAAAAGTAGAAATGGCTAAGTAATTAATGAAAATCGTTGTGCTTAATTTTCCAAAACGAACCTTTATAAGGGGTTATAGGGGGCGTTGAAGTTTGTGGAGTACCTACTAAATCCGCGCGGACGAAGTCGCGGGCGAAGTGTTAGTTCTCAATAAGTGTAGTCAATCTATACTGTATTCATTAGATAAAACACATTGTGTACCTGATTGTTTATCAAAAATAGATTAATTAAAAAATATTGTTAGGTTATATCAATCTCAAAGCAAAGTAGACAATTAACTATGAGCTGGCCTCGACTTGGACTGCGAAGCACACATACCTAGTTACTCCTTATCAGCAAATTCAATAGAGCAAGCACTTATTATGGGAATATAATGTTAATTTAGTTGTGGGGTATCACCACTAAAACTTGAGAAATAAAAAAATACAACGGACTACCAAAATACACTACAAAGTTTAAAATAACTTCAATTTCGGAAGTCGGTGTCAAAAACCTAAAAACAACAAAAACACCGACTTCCGAAATTAAAATAGTGTTTTTTTGGACACCCGTTGTATTTTTTGTTGTAATTTTTTTTTCTACCTTGGAAAGCTAGACAAAGTAACATATTAACTGAGATAAAGATAGTCAAAAAGTGAAAAAAATAGGGGGATAAACAAGCATTACCAAAGTTTGGAAAGGTAAAATTCTTAAACTTTGTCAATCGTTATGATTAATAAACAAACGACATAATGAAACCCTATTCGTCTTTTGTTGTTATTTCTTATGACAGCATACAAAACTTCAGTATCTAGAGTTACCAGATTATTCTTATTAGTAGACACTCAGCAGGCTGGCGCACCTTTTGCCATTGTAATTGCACCCTAACTCAATTACTTTAAAAGCCTGTCAGAGAAGCTAAATTTAATGAACTTGAAAATAAAGTGAATTGTCTTATTTAATCCGTTTTCTTTAATTTTTATTTTCCGTTGACGAATATTTAAAAGACGTACATTGTACTGGAATTTGTTAGGGCCCCGTGTTCAAATACAAAAAGAGTTGTGTAGTGCATGTAATTTTATAAAATTTAGAATAAATTATGTTCCCACGTATTAGTTCGGTATAACAATACCTATACCTAATTAATAACTCAACGTCTTTTTGTCCTTTTGTCCAATAAATAAATCCCTTATCCGACCCGTTAAACACTGCATTTTGTATCAGCACATGTCATTAATTAATGTAAACAAGCAAACTAGCTAGCTAGCTATTAGTTTATCAGTACAGATTCTGTAAATGTCTTGGATTATTATAGTTTTATTAGAGCAAAATTAATTTAACAGTAAGCCAAGTACGCACTTAAGGATAGAGTATAATATTAACTCGAAGATTATCTATAGGACGATAGCTTCTGCCAGCGGATCCGCCCGCGTGAGATTTGAAAATAATCTTAATCCTATGTCCTATTCGAGGACATGGTCTACAGCTTTTATTTCACCACTTTTTCTCCTCTAGTATCAGTAGTTCTGTTGTTAGTCCGGTTGACCGAACTACTGAATCTTTCAGTTGCGATAGTTCGGTTCTAACAAAGCACCGAACAACTGAAATTTAAATGGATTTTGGGCACCCCGACTCGCTAATGACCTCATCAGCGTACAGATGGTAGGAGCATTTGAGAATAGTGGTAATAGAGTTTCAGAATAGAGAAAATAAGAGTGGTGAGAGTATACCGCCTTGTGAACCGCCAGTTTTCAGGGCGCACTAGTCAGATAAATACTGTACAGCATGAACCGTTTGCTGGCGACCACGAAGATTTGATGAAAACCAATCCCGTGCCTACGACGAAACCCCAATTTCAGACAGAATAGCCAATATTCTAAAAGTTGGAACGAAAAATGGGCGACTAACAAATTACGATTTAGGGAGTGTTTAAGTTTGCATGGAAAATTCGTAGTCCTTGGGTTAATAAAATAGAAACTAAGCATCCAAGTTTAGAAATGATAAATATACCAAAAATTGCACGGAACATTTTTGCCAGACTTACTTGAAACTTGATGTAAATGCTGTTTGATATAATAATCATCAAGTCAAACACCTACGACGAACGAAAAGGTATGGAAGAGTAAAATATAGACATGTTGAACCTAATTTGCTTAATTGGCCAATTAAGTGGTGGCCTAGCCTTTTTATTGAACGGTGCCCTTTAATCGCCTAGTTTTGTTCTAAGTTTTAAGAATAACAATCAAACTTTAACACATGCACCGCCTAATTTGTCTTTTGAGAGTATTTTTGTAAAAATCAAATAATAAAAATGTAATTTACATTGGCCAGTATTCACACCAATTTCAAGTATATTGGCCTAAGAAATGTTTCATACAAACTTTTGTCCCCTATTTCACCCCCTTAAGGAACGAACTTCCAAAAATCCTTTGTTTTCGAATGCCTACATCATATAAGAAATACGTTTTCCGAATTTCAAGTACCTACGACGAGTAGTTTAGGCTCTGCGTTGATCCATCAGTCAGAACAAATCATTTAAGAGCGTTTACGCGGTACGACTTTTCATACAAACTTTCAAATCCTTATTTTTCAAAATTAATGAACCGATTTTAAATAAAACTTGGTATGCATACGAAAATTTTCTCTGATAACTATTTAGACCTAGATATCTAGTATCTAGGTCTAAATAGTTATCAGAGAAAATTTTCGAAAAAGAGTTTAGGGGGAAGGATATGGTGATTTTTCATAAAATCGCTCTCTCTCTCCCTCTAAAATCTTTTTCAAAAATGTTCTCTGATAACTATTTAGACCTTGATATCTAGCGGATGCATACCAAGTTTCATTAAAATCAATACATTAATTTCGAAAAATAAGGATTTGAAAGTTTGTATGAAAAGCCGTACCGCGTAAAGGCTCTTAATACGTAGAAATAAAGAAAACAATTTATAATTGTAAATTAAAAAAAAAACAAACGTTACTCATTTTTCGAACAAATCAGCCACATACCTGCTTGATACGCTTGAGACAACTGCAGTACCGGTCCAGGGGCTCATCAGCAATGATGCGCTGGTCAACTCAAAACTTGCAGTCACACTCCGAGTTGCCAGCCTATCGGGTACATTTCGGGGAGTGTGTTTTGTAGCCTAATTCCGCAAAGCCCTTTTCATCATGAGACTAGACGTAGGTACGGTGAAGCGCCATTGAAGCACTTGTCTTGGCGATCATCCCAACAACATGCGCAAAACGTAATGGAATTATTGTACACGAACTTAAGGAAAACTAAGGAGTTAATGTGACAGACAAAATACACAAATAACAAACAGAATAACGTAGCCGTCAAACTCATACACCCTTCCATAAACTTCGCAGTTTAAAAACCAAATAAGATATTGATTTTTAACTGCGTTTGACGTCTGTGTATCGGTGTGGCTCTCTGTCCCAATTTTTTTCTGGTAAATATAGAAATAAAAGTCGAAGTTCATTAGAACTCGTTAAATGGTGATCATAGTGGCAATCAGATTAGCATACATTGAAGTGAGCAATAAAAAGTGCGTGTTGTAGTTCGTAAATCATAAAAACATTACATCCAAAATTAACGACATATGGTTACCCGCCAATATTATCATCACATATCACATATTCGCCTTGACAACAGAGCCATCTGTCTTGCTAGCAGCAAACAACCTATAGATCCGTGACGGAAATCATTGCTGCCGCCATCTAGCGAATATCCCTGACACCTGCCTGCATAGCAAGTTTACCAGTCGTTGCAAAGCATGCCGGCAACAAGTGTGGAGGTTGCGGTCGGTTTATATCATCGTTAGAGGGCGCTAGATGTGGCAAGTGCCAGGCGCTATATCACAGAGTGTGTGTGGGCGTCCCTACAAAGGCCAACATAAGACCTAGCTGGCGTTGCCTTGAGTGCAAAAAGAATAATATAATATTTAAAGGAACCGCATTATAAGCAGTACTATCTGGATCTTAAACGTGAGGCCGTCGCCGCATTATTAAAGGAAAAGGCAGCATATTTCACAAAAAACATCAACAATCAAAGCAAGGATCCTAAACTATTGCGGCGTAATTTGCAAGTCAGATGTACTTCCAGACCATAAAGTCATTTTGACAATCCAGGTAGTATCAATGCGGCTTTTTTGAACGTTTCGGGAAATAGTAATGATAACGTCTCACAAATGTCCTACTTTAATTCTCACAAGCACAGTCCAGCCGAGTTTTCGCTCACTACAACCAATCAGGAGACAATTCTAAAAACAATCAAGAGTCTTGGATCAAACGCAGGGAGTTGAACGTATCAGTTTGAACATGTTAACACTAATTTTGCCGAATACCCTGCAAGCCATAACTGATATCATCAACAGATCAATAGAATTGCGCACATTTCCTGGCCTAATTAATATATAAACGGTAATTAGTATTCTGCCTTGTCTGTCAAAGATTCTGGAGCGTGTAGTGTTTCTACAGGTAATTGAATATCTAGAGGCCAATAACATTCTCCCTGACCTTCAGTCCGGGTTCCGTAAAGATTGAGGCACTGCAATGGCTCTGATAGATGTTGTGGGCAATATTCTTGAGGCTCGTGATCGGGGCGAGGTGTCGATCACGGTCCTACTGGATTTTTTACGGGCTTTTGACGCAATTGATACCAATCTACTGCTGTCTAAGCTAGCATACTATGGCTTTTACAGTGACGGGATGATTCGGCATTGGCAGTTCAAAGGGTGAATGAAGAACTGCATCGTGTAGTGACCTGGGGCCTAACCACCAACTCTTAAAGCAGTATTACTTCAATATTACTTCCAGTGGGAAAGAGACGGAGCTATAAAGGAAGTATATGTAGTAATGTTAAAGTAATACTGCTTTAAGAGTTGGTGGTTTAGGCCCTGGGGGCCTACCACAACCTCTTAAAACAATATTACTTTAATATTACTATGCGTTCCGCTCTTTTGGATTTTCAACGCTCGGATCAGCGCCGAGAGTTGAAAATGCAACAACAGAAATTACAAAGTAATATTAAAATAATATTGTTTTAAGAGGTTGTGGTAGGCCTCCTGCTCTGAAGAGAACTCTTTAGTTTTGAACCCATTGAAGTCCAAATTCCTGGTGCTGGGTACGAAAAAACATAGCATGATTAGCTATTTCCAGGAGCAGGTCTGCATGACTTTGGTAGAAATTCTAGTGACGGAGCGCCTAAGCGCAGGTCTTTCTTTGGTGTCGGTAGTTTTTATTACACATGTGTCGTTAATTACTCGACTGCTTTTCCGCTCAATTAATGTACAATGTGTTTCGGCTTGTTGTGTTGTAGGTAATATGAAAAGTGCGAGTCGGACTCGCGCTCGAAGTGTCCCGTAGGTACCATCTACACTAATATTATAAAGAGGAAAGATTTGTTTGTTTGTTTGTTTGAAATGAATAGGCTCCGAAACTACTGGACCGATTTGAAAAATTCTTTCACCAGTAGAATTCTACATTATCGGTGATGGTCATAGGCTATAGAATATTTTCAAAAAAGTTAGGGATCCGTATGAAAACTTCGATAATGTGACCCAAGGTGTGAGAAAAAATCCTTATATCGCGTACGCTGCGGAATCTATTGACAATAGAGCAAAGTGATGTACTACAGTTTTATAGAAGTCATCAATATCTACAAAAAAGACCGCGATACCATATGTCTAACTATTATGGATAAGTCACCATGACCGCTTTTTGTTAATATTAGTCAAGCAAATCCCATGGTGAAATAAAAAGTGGTGATTATAGTACCATGATATTAATCCTTATCCATTTAAATGGTTTGATAATTAAGGTTGATTATGTCCGTGTAAATTACACTTTAAATCATTCAAATCGGACCTTTCGTTCAAAAGTTACGACGGTAATAAACATGCTCGGAGTAATTATCAATAAAAACGGCAAAAAAATCACGTTTGTTGAATGGGAACCCCACTTAAATAAAAATATATTTTGTTGTTATAGCGGCAACAGAAATATATCATGTGTAAAAATTTCAACTGTCTTGCTATCACGGGTCATGAGATACAGCCTGATGACAGACAGACAGATGGAATTCGGAGTTTTAGTAATAGGGTCCCGTTTTAACACTTTGGGAACGGAATCCGAAATATGTTGAAGGCTGAATTTAACACACATAATGAAATAAATACGGTAATTCATTTCATCTAGATTTCATGAGCTGAGTGTTATAAACTATGCCATGATATATAATATATCTACGGAAGCATGCATCCTTTATTATTTTTGTGTAAATATAAAAACTTTACTCAGGTATTTAATTTTTTTGCCAACAGTATGCAACCAGTTCGCGCGGGGCGTGTTCGCTATGCTAGGTGCGGTGACGCCGGAATCCTTCGACACTCTACACTCGTACACGAACACATTCCAAATGCCTTTTGTCACTCCGTGGTTCCCTGAAAAGGTATGGAAAATGTTTTATTATTAGGTTTTGAACTTTGAAACGAAAAGATCATGCGCCTCGTACTTGGTGGAGCGTCTTTCATGCTATTTTCTGTTACCTCATTTGATAAGACAAGTCACTCAGAGATCTTTTAGAAGGTTCGTTCATTTGTTTTAAAACTTCTCGCACAATATCAAAACTCACGCAAAATGGCCGCTTCTGACAAAGATACCGTAATCCTTTAAAAATGTCTACTTAATTAAGAGTTAAGAGTGTGTCTTTACTAAACACTGATGTAAACTTCTCTCACTAACAGAAAGCTACATACACTATCGCTGGTTATCGCTGGTGTCCGATTTATTCCAAATGAAAAATGTAAGGAGGGAATGGCCACGATACCAAAACTGCGGAAAATAACTCGTTTAGACAACGTGTTCCTTTTGATATCCCATAACTTTATGGTTATATTCTATATGTAAAAGTGGGTAACATAAATCCTCAAACAAGTTTTCTAAAAATACATAGTTTCGAAGATAACATCACAAAACACTAACAGTCTTATTTATATAAAAACTAAGAAGAGGTTTTTAAGGTTGTTAAAAAGAAAATCTTGAAAATCATTATTCATAAACGTCCAGTGGCACTAAAACGCTCTATAGGTATTCAATAAAAACTTTATATGCTGTCGAAGGATGCACCCTATTATAAACCTCTAATTTAGAGTAGTTATGGCCTTTACGTAAAATAGCTGATTGTTGATTGATGTTTCGGGAATCTGAGGTTATTTAAAAACGCCAAAAAGGCAAAAAAAGGCTTGTTGAAACTTCTTTTTAAGAAAAAATGTGTTTTTGGGGTGTTCGTAACTTCGTACTCAGATAAATGATGCAAGCTTTGCAAGCTGTAGCCGCCTTTGTACATAAGCTGTCCTGTCATGTTTTTTATTCGTATTTTGTGTACAAAAAATAAAATAATATTAAGAAAAAAATGAGCCAGTTGCTGATAAGAAATGTCCAGTTTTCACTGCTGACGCCCGATCACGAACTTGACGCGTGTGACAGCATCATTCAGCTTATTTTAGAGGGAACTGAATCTTCCAACATGAATCCGATAAATTCTTTTGGTAGCCAAGAAGCGATAATACGATAATAGCTATAAAAGTTAAACGTTTATAAGTAAAGAAAATGATACGTTGATTAGTATTTATGAGCATTTTAATTAATTAACGTTTTATACTTATTTTAAGGGATTTTTATGAATAGGACTGTAAATATAGACTCTTGATCTAAGTTTCATTAAAAATTATGAGTAAATTATTTTCATTCAAATCAATCATTCATATAGTTAAGAAAATGCAACGTTGTCATATTTCACGTAAGGGTGTTTTACATAAATAACCGTGACTATCTAATTAATTTATACGAAAAGTAAAAAAAATAAATAACCATTCTACCAGGAGTTACCCTTACCCATTGTGTGTGATGTCCTTAGTTTGCAGCACGTATGATATGCTTCTGTTATGTAGTCAGTTAGTTTTGTTACAGTGTTTTCTAGTTCTATGGGATCTGTAATTGGAGCTTGGTGCATTTGGTTCCTAGCTAACCAAGAAGCTAGGAGGCGTTTAAATTCAGGTATGTGTTCAGCGAGGATTTTGTCTGGGTGCGGGCTTTTTTGTGTTGCCTACTAGTGTGAAGCGAATTCAGAGCAGGAGGCTTCGTCAGATACTTGCCACTATAAGCATACACTTTCTAATTTTAAATGTGGCACTGGACAACAGAACTTAGGCTCAAGCTATCCTTCCCATCCGTGTGGTAGGCCTTGGCGTTCGCAAAATTATTAGTATTAGTTTACTGGCCATTTATATCATCGATTCATGGCACTGATAAATTAATCAGGAATATCCTAGGTTCCACACTGATTGATTCTGATGTGCCGTCACCGAGGCTGTGAATGCCTGGAGACTCGCTTGCCCGAATGAAAATCCACCCGGCAACTCATCATACCAGAGACGGTGGGATGAGCCGCTCTGCAGAGAAGCTCAGAAGAGCCTAATTGCCACTTCTGCTACTTCAGTAGAGCGTCCGCGCCTGCTGGCTGTGGGTGAGTAGGAGTCGGGCCTCTGGCCTCACGCACCACCGTCGTCGAACATACCTTGTTGGCGCATCTCGGTGTATCTTGCTATTTTCTTCATCGCTTTTACTGTTGCGAAGCTGTCAACAGCATCGGGCACCACAGCCTGTTATTCACCTGCGTGGCACGCAAACATCAACGACATTATCTGACGCACTCTTGTCGCCGCCGGCGTACCAGTCCTACTAGAACCTAGTACGACGATGGCAAGCGACCGGACGGTATGTCTTTATTTCCGTGGAAGATGGGTAGGACTTTAGTGTAGGACGCTACTTGTGTCGATACTCTTGCGCCATCCCATCTTCCTAGCTCGTCATGCTATGCTGCCACTGGGGCTGCTGAGAACCTCAAATGGCGGGAATATAATAATCTAGTTGACAGTTATATTTTCGAGCCGTTTGGGGTTCAAACTTTTGGACCGTGGGGTCCGAGTGCTCATGCTTTATTTAAAGAATTTGCTAAAAAATTAGTTGACACTTCGCGTGACCCAAGGGCTGGCTTTTACCTCGGACAGAGGACAAGCATTATCACACAACGTGGCAATACCGCCAGTCTTTTGGGTTCACTTCCAGTCGACAGTAATGCGGACGAATTTTTTGACGCCATATTTTAGTTAGGGGTACTCGCTAATCGGAGATAATTTTTGTCACGTTTTCTGTGGCTAGCGTTAAGTCTATGATCGTTTGTCCAATGGCAGTGACCCAAGTGGATTCAGAGGCAGTTTACGATGTTAAGGTTTGTCGAGAACATGTCGAGAATAAATATGTGGGTAGTGCCTCATCTCTGGTGTTTGCTGGTAAACTTCACCCTCAAGTGGGTGATTAGCGTTTGAGTCGGTATAGATGATCAGGTCCATGGCGTTCTCTCAGTTTTGGATCCAATCGGTCATCTCCTTCGGTGGGCACTTATCTACGTCGCCTGGCATGTACACCGAGGCTAGTACAAGATCTGGGACATCTCTGTCAGTTTGGAGCCAGATCGCTGTCAGGTCTCTGGAACAGAATTGAGTTAGTGGCGTAAAGGGCGTCTTTGGGTGTGTATATGCAGGTTCGTGATAAATCCGTGTTGATGTTTCCAAGGCCTGTCACTTCTAAACCACGGCTCTTATATCAGTGCTATTGTTTGTGGTTTCACTTCCAACGCCCTGCGTAAGCTGGTCGTGGCAGTTTGGCTGTGCTGGAGATTTATTTGGATGGTCTGGATGGTGTTGGGTGTGGGCTCCGTCGGCGCTGGTGTGGAGTTCCATCGGATAGTCTTCCTCCCTCCTCTATTCTGGGCCAGTTGTCGCGACTCGGCGAGGATGCGAGCTGTTGCGACGTCGAACCGGGTGATGTGGGTGGTGCGTCTGTGTCTACATTGGCCATCGCTGCTCTCGCTATTTCCTCCTCCAGTCGCGTCATGTCGTAGTCGTTAGTCTGAGTCAGTTCTGTGGTATCAGCCAACTGTCGTACTACTTAGTATGACAGTTGGCTGATATCACTTTGTCAGAGTACTTACTCTGATGAATCAGAATGCTCTCGAGCCGCGAAACAAGACTTCCCCGTTATATCTGGGATCAAAGAGCGCTGCTCAGACACGGGTTAGTACGGCGGTCTGTCGCATGACGGTCAGTCTGGTCAGTTACTGGAAGTCTAATTTTGTGCACATTCAGGGTCAGCAAGGTCAGGGCGTTATCGTCCTCGCACAAAATCTGCACTGTGCCATCCGCTACCCTACGGTAACCGCAGAAGGCCGGGAGTGGTTTGGTTGGGTCGGTTTCTATGACTAGTCTCTCAAGATACGTGTGAATGGGATTCTCCGGCTGAGCCCTGGCCAAGCCGAGGAACCCCATGCAATAAAGTGAAAGAAATTTCCCAGATGGGTCCCGACCTACCTGGGTAATTTCTTTCTTCTTCATGTTTTGGGGGTTTTTAGGATGTTGAACTATTTTGGAAGCAAGGTTACCTCTCCTCTGAACCGAAAGAGAGAAGGAAGGAGTGAAGTTTGAAGTAGGTAAAACCAGGAAGTAAGTTTCGAGTGGTCAGATGGCAGTCCCCCAGCAGGAGCTGAGCTATCCGCAGCCCACCCACCCACTTGGGTGCATGTGAAGAAGTGCCTGGCGATCCGTGCCTTCCCACCACGTGGGTACATGTAACCCGCATCAGGACGGCGTTCCTCCCTCTGTAGACCCGTAATATACACGCATGATGTTCTCGTTCATGGACTTAGTCCATTTCATGCGCTGGACACAACCACTGGCAGCAAGGACCCGGCTCGGGGCTGGCTGGCCCCTAGATCCCAAGCTTCTCGGTTTCCGGCTTCTCGCCTGCCGACATACAAAAGTTGGCGACGTTGGAGGGGACAAATACTCGTCGTTCGAACTCTGGGCAACTATAGCCGCCTGACACGGTGATCTGATGTCCGGCGGGCGGCGAGGCGGAGCTGAGGGGCGAGCCCGGGGGTGGATGATGTGCGCGTCGGACAGCTGCTCTTGTTATCATAATCCAAGTTTCATATTTTCATTCGTCATAATTCTATCAGCAATATTTTTAAACCTAAGTGACATTTATCATCCGTCTGCATTTTATGTTTATCTTCTTTTTCAATCATTATTGGCCATTATGGTATCGTAAAGTTTGAATTATTTTTTTGAGCGACGCTATTTTTTCATACTTAAAAATAATTATTTTGTAAAATATATTTATGTGCACTATGCGTAATCAATAAATTTGTGCGTAGTGAAAATATTGCATATCTTCGAAATAGATTGTCATACAATTTTTTTCCAGATGATGTTTTATTTATTACTAGTGGCCCACCCCGGCTTCGCGCGGTTAATTTTTTTTTTGTCATATTTTCTCACCGTTTAAACCTTCCCTGGACTTCCACAAAAATTTCAAAACTAAAATTAGCCAAATCAGTCCAGCCGTTCTCGAGTTTTAAAGAGACTAATGAAAATGAATGAATTTTTATATATGAGAAGAATCAAAACAACTCCTTATTTTTTTTGCAGTTCGTTTCTGAACACCTTATACAACGTGTAACAGAATAAACGCAATACCTCTTAGGGGATCATTGTACTCATCATTATGAACAACTTTAACTAAGGGACCAAAACCTGAAAAAAAAAATCACCTGTTTAGTACAAAACTTTGTCGAGTTACGTGCACAAAAATGTATGGGGCAGTCAATATTTTATTCGCGATTTCAGTGCCAACACTTAAATCGCGAAAAAAAGTCCATAGTGTCCATAGTGTGAATCCATAGTGAAAGTTGTTCATAATGATGAGTATAATGAACCCTTAAGAGGTATTGCGTTTATTCTATTACACGTTGTATATAAAATATCTATTTAAGATATTCTGTTTTGCAGGTCATTCCGCCATCGTCCGGCCTAATCGACCATGCCGTGAGCATGCGACCGGATTATCACAAAGCTATCGTGGACACAATCCTGTATTATGGATGGAAGGAAATAATTTACATGTACGACTCGCATGACGGTAAGTAAATGTCACTTGCATTTCGTGTTATACATCTTCTCGAATGCTCTGGTATTCCAAGATATGCGTATGCTGATACTGCCGAGAGTGGTTTTTATGCAATATAAAAACAAGTTATTGATTTATTGATTGTCTTCTGCATGACAACTATTTTATGAATAACTTATTTTTCCTAAAAAAAAATAATCAACGTAATATTTTATTTTTAAAATTGATGTGATTTATGTATAAAGCATTTAAAACGTTTCCCGCACAACGTTAAAACAAGAGTAGGTAGGCACAGAATCATTTCGTATTGTATGAATCACTACTAATGGAGGTACCATAGCGGTGCCATTGTGAATCTCACAGTCAATAGATGAGCTGTCATCCGCACTCAATTCTAGTATGGTCGACTTACGTATACGTTTGACCCTGGTAATCACAGTTCTAGCTGTGGTATATTAAATGAAGAATTGTAATAGGCTTTAAATGGAATCTTTCCTTGTTTTAAAGTTTTTTATTAAGTACTTAAACTTTTTACGGAAAATACTACCATGACGTGGTTTTTGCAGCCAATAATTATCGTCGCTATGTCCTGGTTCGAATGGTATAGGCTCCGATATTATCAAACCAGTGGTTGCCTTTCTACTTTAAACAAATTTCACAATGTAACCTAAAGAAAACAAATACCTAAGTACTAAAATGTAATAAAGAATTCAGTACGGGACGTACTAAATTCGTACCACAATAATTCGATTTACACTACCAATTGTCGGGTGTATCAGTAATTTCTCCGATTATAAACGATAAACAAATTGCAATAAAGTAGTTATGCATTAATGAGGCTTATTAATGTAACATAGCAGCATTTTAAATTTTACATTTTTAACAAATGTTTTAATGAATAATAACTTAGTAACACGTGTCTTAATTTTTTAAATAAGCCTATATTGTTCCACCGCTGGGAAAAAGCCTCTTCCAAAATATATCCTTGCAGACACTCTTCTCTTGCATGCACCACCTCGAACCAACCTAGCCATCGTTGTTCGCATCCAGGTCATCCTGCCACCGCTTTCCGGGCTGGATTCGGCGACGCCGTCCATCCCGTGGCACCCATTGCGTCAAGATAATTTGACCAGCGGTCATGATGCATGCGGCCAACGTGACCTGCCCAATCCCATTTGAGCCTGGGTGCCTTTTTGCCCACATCTGTGATTCTTGTTTTGGAGCGCAGTGTGGTGTTCTGTACTGTCTATTCTTTTTAGACCCAGAATACTGCGCTCGAATGCTCTTTCAAAGTATTTTAAATGAACTCAAATGGGATGTTATTAGTTGACTGGCGCGTTACTAATAAAAAGTTGGACCGATTTGTCTAAGTTTAATTTACATATGGTATCAGAATTGCGCGATTATTGAAGACATGAAGTTAAGTGTCGCAACTACTAGTCGTGTGAAACTAATAAATAGTAGGTACTCTATTTCTTTTTAAACAACTTTTTTTAGCAACCATATTGAATTTAGTGTGATAATAATAATTATGTTACTTACTTTATCGTTTTCTACTCTTCAAGCTTCATTTGATACCCATATTAAAGGGGTTTGAGAAACAGTATGTAATCCGACACTCGGATCGGCGGCCATAATGAAATGATTTCAATATCGAGTATTGCACATTGTATTATCATCAGAACTAAAAACGTATGCAAAACTCAATCGGATACCAAGAAATAGTTGAAAAATGGGTTGCAAATTTTGATGGACAACTTACACAAACATACGAACAGTGCAAGTTAAAAATAAAAGCTTGTAAAAATGAGAGTCAAGTTACTATCACAGCCTGTGTTCCGGCTTAAATTACAGTTAGCACAATCAATCTTTTACGAATAATTATGTTTAATATCACTTTATAGGCATAAGCTAGACTTATTCTTATAAAATAAATAGATAATCTCTGTTGTTGCACAAATACACAATATAATAATGTAGTTAACTATTCGATTTTAGGCATTGAACGAGACTCGTCTCAATTACCTACTCGTTCAGGTTGGATTACTATTTTTTTTGTAGGTAATTAATTTTATCTACACACAATTAATGCCCCCGGGCATTCTACGGGAAGCAACCATTGATGGTACTACTGAAAGTTATTTCCATTTTCCCTCTTACTTTCTGAATTAACGGTTTTGCTCGATTTTATACTGTTTACATCTTCTGCTCAATAATAAGTCAATCCTTAAGTAAGTGACTTAAGAATAAACTCACAGTAAGTTTCTTGTAGCTTCATAAGAACATTGTTGAGGGTTTACCTCGACCTATTCATATATCTACCGGAAACTAATAAAGGAATAGTTTTGAAATACTTATGAAACTTGGCTGTTGATATTTCCATCTGACTTCAAACTTTGAATGCTGACATTATGAATGAGTATAGTCGAATAATTAATGTGCTTCATCGTATTAATTGTGAATGTGAATTTTGTCAAGAATTTGCTTCGAACCAGATATTAAAAAAAGTAAGTTAAGTGCTATTGTAAGTTATTTTCAGTGGGTAGGTATTAAGAAACCACGTGCGCCTCAGACAGATGTCAGCATAGTAGACGGGGCCCGTTAGGGCCAGAGGCTGCCAGGGTTGCAGATTTTGTTCGAAAGAGTTACCGCGGCCCTAGAAATCAAAGGGCACAAGGAGGAGTAGGTATGGATGGGTTTCAGTCAGTAATAGTCTGACACTCCCTCTCACTCTAGCTTAGAGTGGAAGGGGACATTTGATGATTTCCCAACCATAAAAAAATGTTTAAAAAAACACTACTTGTTAAAAGCTCTGCAATAAAATTTAAAAGATTCGAGTTTGCTAGAATGACTGACTGGAAATATTTGTACACATAGTATCTAGAGTATGGTCCAACTTACGGTTTATCTATTCATTTTCTAAAATTCTAGTATTGTAGAGTTTTAGAAAATGAATAGAATAGAACATAATATAATAGAAAACATTTATTCGACACAGACACCACAACAGAAAAAAGAGAATAACATACACAATAAAATGGTGCTGAGTGTGCCCACACCGAAAGGTTTACCATCTCATGCCCACCATAAATAAAGGATTGGCTGATTCTAATAATAGTACGATAATTGTTAATTTTACCACAAATCTAAAAAATAATATTTTCTATCAAAATATGAGATTATAAAGGGAAGGATAACAATAAAAAGCTATCTTGGTACGTACTAAGCAACTGAAAATAAATCGAACACTAAAATCAGTCTTTGTCTCAGAAAATCTTACAGCGAAATTGGAAAAACTCTTATTTCTTACTAAGGACTTTGCCAGAAGCAATATTTTTTGCTTCTGTTGGGTTATTAATGGCAATTTTTTTCTGCGTGAAAAAGAGGAAGCCCCTCATACCTTAATTAAAACGGAATCTGACATATTATCTAAAGAGAACAACATGAAGTGACTATTGAGTTCTATCGAGTCAAACATAGAAGATGCTGTTCTCATATTGACAGTGGCTAAAATATAATCAATTACTTCTTTCCTATTTCCTAGACCTTTCAAAACCTTTCTGAAAAAAAGAAAGAATGAAGGAAGAAGAAAGTTTCTTATCCACTCTTGTTGAATAAACTCCACAGCATTAGAGGATTATCATAAAATATCTTTAGAAGTTACCTTAGAGTGATCATTCTCAGATTGTAAAAATGGGAAATTATTTGAGTTGCGAAGAAAGCATGAGCAGCTCGCGACCACTCTCCAATCAACAGCACGGTCACGGTTCATGGCGGACACAGCGGCTACCGCATCTTGACTCAGAAAATGATGGTAAAGCTGCAAGTTGTCGGCATAGAGATGGAAGTTAGAGGAAATAACTTTAGTGACAAAGTTAATAAAAATAGAAAACAGAAGAGGAGAGAGTACGCCACCTTGAGGCACACCCGCAGCATGGAAGCACCAATCCGAAGAAGATTCACCAAGACACACCCGCTGCTAGCGGCCTCGAAGATAGGAGTCGAACCATCTAATAAGATAAGAAAAGAAATTGAAAGATTTAAGGATCCCAAAAAGGATATCGAAGTCAACAGAGTTGAAGGGGCTGCTGATATCCAGAAGTACAAGTAACGTCAAAGATTTGTGAAGATGTCATCACTGGTAACCTTTAAAAGAGCTGTGACAGTGCTGTGACCATGCCGAAAGCCGGATTGGAAAGGACTAAGTAGATTATTGCTAGAAAGAAACAGAGAAAGTTGCCGATGGACAATGTGCTCAAGAACTTTGGAGAGTTAAGGAAGGATGGAAATTGGTCTGAAATTGGTCAGAGACCAGGTTAGAGATTTTAGGTAACGGGAAGATATGGGCACGATATTCCAAGCATCAGGAACTATGCAAAAAAACAAGGAGAAGTTAAAAATGTGTCAAAACAGGAAGTATAGTAAGGAGAATAGGAGAGATCATTCTTGAGCATAGATTATCATTACCAACAGCGGAAGAGGAGATAGCACAAACAGATTTTTTGACATCATTCTCAGTCACAGGACTGAAATCGAAAGAGGAACACTGCGCCAATGGCAAACAGGAAAGCTTATTAAGAGTTGCTGATTTGATTTGAGGATCTAAATTAACAGGAGGAACAGAGAAATATTGGTTTTAAGCACACACGTCAGTGTCGGTGCTAGAAACGGCAGGTGTCTTGCCAATACCGACAGTTTTCAGAAACTTCCAGACTTCAGAGGAGTTCCGGTAGTCAAAAGATTAATAAAAGTAGCGTCTTTTTAAATCGAAGTTAGCCAGGGAGCCGGAACATACTTTACTTTAACTCGACGCATTGAATCGTTTTGATCATATATAGACTAAGAATAAAATGTTACTGTTGAGAATTTGAATTTGAACCATATCGTTTATAGAGGAACTCTCGAAAACTTCTGTCCAAATAATGCTACCAGCATCACGCAGCAATGTCTCCAGGTCCATACCCTTGTAGTTCCGAAGAAAAATATATTGTGGCTTGCGCTTAAGAGGGCGAATCTTGTATGACATAAAGGTTAAGTCGTGATAGGAAAAACAGGCAGTAAACTGACCGTGAACAGATACATTATTAGATTTAGAAACAATTAAAAGATTTAAAAGAGATGGGGTGCAATTGAGGAAATGATGAGTAGCTGAGAGAGGCAGAATACTGAGGTTAAAAGAAGACAAAAACAAACTTCAAGCTTTCTTAAAGCTTGAAGTTTGTGAGTACAACAGTCATTTTTAAGAAGGCATGTATTAAAGTCATACGACATACCCTTAAGACTACGTAGTCATAAGTAGGACAGAAATCGTTTAGAAGCGAATCAAGTTATCGATACTAAAGTTGGGACTCATCAGATTTATGGAGCAGGTGGGTAACTCCTGTGGTAAGGAATTCGGGCAGCGAGCCAGACTCCAAGGCAGTTTGGAACAGAGATGCCAGACGAACATGCGACCCAAGTCCAGACATCACTCCGAGAAGCATTTTAACTTGGTGGAAAGTTATTACCAGAAATAGATGCTCTGCTGACCCCGAGTAGGAAGAGAGTGATACACTGATAAACTTGTAGGGTATCCCACAACGCAAATTACATGGTAACACCACCACCACCTTTCCCCGTTCTGTCATTACAAATGAGAACAAAGCCAGGCAGGGCATAATAAACAGATAAGAGAGAAGGTTTTAGAAAAAACTCTGAGATCAGTAAAGCATCTAAGTGGGCACTGTTAATGGAGGCCGGAAGATCAGAGTAGTGGCAAAGAACACTCTGGGCATTGATGTGGGCTATATTGAGGTTATTAGGGTAGTGGGAAAGCAAAGAAATATAAAATACTTAGGCGTAAGAATTGATAGCACCATATCCTGGACCAATATCATTGGGCAAATTAATATTTGTGTTTAAAAAATTTAGATCATCAGCTGATCTTCCTACGCTTAAAACAGACTACTATGCTCTGGCAAACTTTATCCTAAACTATTGTATAACCGTATGGGGTAGTTCTAGAAAGTGCTTATGCTTCGTTTAGAACGAGTGAAGCGAGCGGTTCTGAAAGTCATATCAAACAAACCAGTCCGTTTTCCGACCGATGAACTGTACAAATCTGTTGCAAAACCTTTAGGTACTTTTCTTCTAAACTCAATCTTACGAAAACATATGGTACTTAGTTTCGACCAGTGTTGTAGCAGCCAGTCTAGGCAGAAACGTAGACCTGTTAAAGTCTCCGTAGAGCCAGCCAGCATCGTTAGACGACAATACAACTTTATAAGCCCAATTTACATAACAATTAAATAGGATTTTCAATATTCACACCCTTACTTCAAGTGAGTGCAAATCAATTACACATATGGGCTCCGTTCCCTGACTTATAAATAGCTTGAAAATCGTGTAAAAATCTAAAAGAAAATGTGCGTATCGCTCCCCCCGGTCTCCTATAAACTCTTTGTTGAAGGTTGCTTCCATGCAGGCACATCCTGGTTTCGTCCGAGAACAGGACTCGGCTGCATTGCTTGATATCCCAATCTAAGTGCAAGCAAACTGAAGGTTTGTCGGTGGGCTAGAGGGAAAATTTGAGTCCCGTGGCTACTTTTTTGGGGTCAAGTTAGTTTCTTTGAGTCAACATCGCAACCATTGCACGCACACGTCTGCAACCACTTCTGCTGCTGTTTATTTTGACATAACAAATACAAGTCGATTATTTAATTAAATTCCGGCTACACGCAAGACGGATTTGCGTTTAAATGACGCATTTTTTTTTTCAATTTGTGATCGTCGCTATAGTTTTCCTGTGCAGGACGGACAATAATTTATGCACAATAATTTTTAAAAAATGTATACCTCACCTGAAAAACATCTACTTAAAAAAACACACACTTTTTAAAAAAACAACTCAAGTATGCCAAATCCATTTAATAAAAAAATAAATGCCTAATGCCTAATGAACAGTAGGCAATAATGAAAACTTTATTCCAATTGTTGAGTATCGTCGTTTGGTAACTCAGAAAAAAAAAACGTACAAAACAGACAGACAGCCGGACACGTGAATGGAATGATCTTATAATGGTTCTGTGTTTCTTTATGACGTTCGTAACCCTAATAAATCATCGTAAATTAATCATCGTTCGTGAATTTCATCGTATGAAATTCAACCCTGTAATAATAAATGTTTAGAGACAGCTTAAACCGTCTCCATCCGCGCTGTTATTTTGGATTAACTTTTTAATATCAGTGAATATTAAGATAAAAGGGTGACAAAGAACGAGATGAACAAGCCTTACTGTATACCCTTTGTTTTGTTTTACAGCAGAACATGGCGGTTTTATAAATCGTAAACTGCACCGCTTGCCGGGGATTACAGTAGAGCTGACTCTACCGATAAAATGTCGACACGAAAGAGATTGCGGGGTAAACGTTAGTCAGCGCTAATAGTCGCTGCAGTCTCTTTAATGGGGTACCTATCACCAATGGAAATGCGCCAATTTTTTATATTATTTCGTTAAGAAGAGCTATTGACTAACGTCAAACGGCAAAACGTTCTAATGGCTTTTGTAATAGGTACAAAACCTAATTTAGTATAATGTAGCAAAAAAATTGTTTAACTTTGATTTACTATTGCGAGTTGAACAGGCACTTGGCAGGTTTTTCATAATCGTAGTACGGTTTCAATCTACAGGGTGAATTTGAACTGATTCGAAACAATGATGAATAACGAAAAACAATGAAAGGAGTCCTAAGCTCGATATTACAAAAAAAATCGGTATTCTTAACCAGGAATCGAACCAGTTGATTTCGAAAAAAAAAAACACGTTCTATATTATTACACCAAAGTCAAAGTCAAAACGTTTATTTTAATTAGGTCATTAAACGGCACCTTTGAACGTCATCATTTACATTTAAATACAAAAAAAAACTAACTATGTACAAAAAAAAAGTGACTCTACTGTCCGTTCGCGAAGGTAGATTCAAAAGTATCGATAGTATGGATCAAATTTTGGGAAGTAACTACACATAACAAACTAACCTTATACTCTACCTACCCCATCTACTCATTTTTTATTTTAAACCTTCCCTGTATTCTGGAAAACCAAACAAAACAAGCTATGACCGGAAATTGCGAAAAAAAATCAGCTGGTCTGTTCGTTTTGTCGAGTTATGCGCACAAAAATGTGTGGCAGTCGATTTTTTTTCACGATTTCAGTGTTTTGGGAATTGAGGAATATTAAAACTTTTGTCATTCAAAATTAATGTTAATAGATTTTCCTAAGGAATTTTGTATCTCGGGGAATGTGTTCTGATAGCCACCACATACTGTTAGATGAGATGTACGATACAATTATGATCAGTGTTTTGAAAGAAGGTGCAGATATTACATACATAAGTAGTTACTGATAACATGCGCTTTAAAAGAAAACATGTGTTTGGTTGAAATATGCATGTGCGGGATGAGCACAGGGAGGCAAGCATGCATTATCAGACGTGCATAATAAACCCACATCGTGGAATATTTTCACAAAATGTGCAAATCCAGAAAGGTTTACAAAGACAAGCTAAAATATTGCCAAGATAATAAGCAACAAATAAAAGTGGATAATATTGCTAAAAATCAGTCAGACAAGCAATTTATTGCATTTTGGAAAGCAACATAACGTTCAGTTTATCCGGGCTCAGCATCGAACATCTGAAATACGCCACGGTGCACTTGACACGCGTACTAACTGTGCTGTTTAATTTGTGTGTCAGTCACTGTTATTTACCAAATAGCCTCATGTTTTCTGTTGTGGTGCCTATTATTAAAAACAAAACTTGGGATGCCTCTGATGTCTCCAATTACAGGCCTATATCCTTGGCAACTGTTTCAGCCAAGGTGCTGGATCGTCTGCTTGACACACAATTAGCTAAGCATCTCGATTTACATGACGCTCAGTTTGGCTTTAGGCCGGGGCTGTCCACTGAAAGCGCTTTATTGTGTATGAAGCAGACGGTGCAGTACTTTACAAGAAAAGAAAAACGCCTGTCTTTGCCTGTTTTTGGACTTATCGAAGGCATTTGATCTTATCAATTATGACGAGCTGTAGAATAAGTTGTTTTCTTAGACTTCTTTACCGGTTGAAGTTATATCAATTTTCAAGTATTAGTATAGAAATCAACGCAAATGTGTAAGATGGAACGGTTCCTTATCGAGTATTTACCGGTTAGAATACGGAGTGAGGCAGGGGGAATAATCTCGCCTCACCTGTTCAACCTGTACATGAACCAGCTGATTACTGAGCTCAGCAGTAACAAGGACGGGTGTCATATTGACGGAGTGTGTACCAATAATCCAAGTTACGCAAACGATATGGTGTTGCTGAGTCCAACAATCTTTTATCCAACAATATTTTATCCCATCACAAGTATCTTCGGATTACTTTCTGGGAAGCCCCGGCAACTTAAATGTATAAATTTAAGATAATAAACACATTTTTATTTTATTTTATTTTTAACAATCAGCACCATGTCCCTATTCCAATTTCAGAATCACATCCGGTGGTCCATGGGCTCAAATATAATGTAAAAAACTGGCCAAGTGCGAGTCAGACTCGCACTTGGCCAGTCGCGCGCGAAGGGTTCCGTACCATTATCTACAAAAACGGCAAAAAAATCACGTTTGCTGAATGGAATATAATTAAATTAAAATAAAACAAATAGGTTTATAAGGGGGCCCTTATATATTCGTTTTATTTTTATTTAATTATTTATTTTTAAAGTAAATATTCTGTGAGCGTCTACCTGTTGCTGTTATCAATATCGAGCAAAAAAGCACGTTTGTTGTATGGGAGCCCCCTTTAATATTTATTTTATTTTTATTCTGTTTTTTAGTATTTGTTCTTATAGCGGCAACAGTGAAAATTTCAACTGTCTAACTATCACGGTTCATGAGATACAGTCTGGTGACAGACGGACAGACAGACGGACGGACAGCCGAGTCTTAGTGATAGGGTCCCGTTTTACCCTTTGGGTACGGAACCCAAAAAAACGTCAAAAAAATGAACGGTTTTTTTTAGTTTGTCACATGTTATTACTTCCCAGTAGCGGCACTTTTGAATGATGTAATACAGCGTGGTGTGTTTTTTTTCAAAATCGGTTCGATTCCCGGGCAATTTTTACAAAATCTAATGATGCAGTTTTAGTTTTTATAAAATCGAGCTCGTGACTTGTTTCAGTGTTTTTCGCTGTTCCTCATAGTTTCGGATTTGGCAATCCACAAACACTTTAAAAATTTTGTATGAACATCTAGTTAATAATAGTAAAATCGTAGGTGTATGTTTTCAATTGGCGAAAAAAGTACTGAAAAGATTCTGTTAATTTTTTTTTAAGGTTGGGAAATCATCAAAATATGACTCCTTCCACTCTGGGCGAAGCGGAAGGGAGTTTCAGACTCTTACTGACTAAAACTTATCCGTATTCCTCCTATTGCCTTTTTCGTTCCAGGGCTGCGGTGACTCTTTAGAACAAATTCAGAAACCCACAGCAGCCCAACACCTCATTCGGGGCTGCCCTACCTTCAAGTTATGAAACTTTCCCGGATTTATAAGCAAAGAGTTAGCTAACAACTAATTATGTATCATGAAACGAACAACTTTTGCCTGGTATATACCTCGAGATATTTTCCACTTGAAGAATTTTCATTTTATCGACACCGAAACTGCGGTATTATAGCAGTTTTGCCGCATTGCTGCACATAACGTTACAGATTATATACCCATTATACTATCCGGTTGGCGGTAGGAGTACCTACCTGCTCAAATTATATATACTTTAACTTTTGCCCACGATTTCGTACGGGCACATCCCGTTTATTCCCGTTTCTGTAAGAATTTCGGGAAATCCTCTCTTACGAACTTACATGCCAAACAGCTTTCACGACCAGTAGTTTCGGCTGTGCGTTGTCTGTCAGTCACTCAATCATTCAGCAGTAACAGAAGAGTTTGATTGGAGGACAGTTTGCTGCGACCTTATCATAAGTTTACTCATTGCTTTTGGGATAAATCTCTTAAAAAAATGTCTACTTAAAAAAAGTCGAATTTTGTTGTACGTATTACATTGACTAACAAAAATCTAACACCAGAATGGTTTAAACTGGAATCGATAACTGCCATTTACGAAGCCCATTTGAAAATATTCGTCGTGACATTTTATGGCGGCCGCCATCCAATTCGAGTACATACGGCGGAATTTCATTCGATTATCACAGCGCGTTTGTCGGGTTGACCGTAAAGTTTTACGTCCTCTCATAGGATTGCGGAACCACTGTAATAGAGCTGCACCTAATGATATTACTGAGTATTTCTTTGTCATTGCACCAATTTGCTTTGCTTATTAACCGTTAATCGAAACACAAATGAAATTGCTACACGTTAATCAAAATTGATTATAGTTCGCACTGGACCGTTAAAATCGTTTACCAAAACTTTAACTTGATTTATATAGTATTAAAGTTGTTTAAACTTCAAGGTCGTTATTTGGAAATAAATTCATAACTTCGGCTTTCACAGGGACTATCTGTGCTTGACTTTGAATTTTGGTTTACAGTAAAATAAATGTTTTTAATTTGCGGAATAGCTGGGATAATAAAATACATCTCGAATATAACTATAATTCACTGTAATATTGTGATCAGTACATTTATCAGGGTCTCTCAATGTGTTTTAAAAACGTACACGGGGAGGTAACAAGGTTTCATTAACCGCTGCGGCCCCGACATGTGAAAATTCCCAAAAAAAAGTAAATCTTATGTAATAGGTAAATAAACATTAAATTCGCGATTAATTCGCGACACACCGGTGTGTCGCCGGGGCCGGAGCGGTATCCAAAATATGAGTGGTAACGTAAAAAGGACACAAAAGCGCTACCCGTAGTCCAGTTAAATTTGACTCGTGTATTTGCGTTTGAGCATTTACGGCATTTCATACAAACTTTCAAGTCCTTATTGAATGAATGAACCGATTTTAATGAAACTTGGTATGTCTAGGTCTAAATAGTTGCAAAGTTTCCGAAATAAAGTTTAGAGAGCGATTTTCAGTTTTCTATAGAAAGTGAATAAACACTAGATACAATATCTTTCCTCCTTAACTCTTTTACGAAAATGTTCTCATTCAACTATAATATTCCTAGTGAAAAGAAATTAGTAAATTTAAAAAAAAACACGATATAACATTCTTTAAAAAAGAGGATAGCAGCACGGATTAAAAATGTTTAATTTACTGACCTACTTGTAAAATTCGATCTCTTCTACAAATGCTCCAATAAAACATATCTTTTAATAGTTTTCCCCATTGCACGGTAGTCCAAGCCAAGTTAAATATGTACTTAGATGTACTTACTTTACGGTTTTTTTAATTCCATAATAAAATAAATAAGAATATCACCAAGGAGTTTCACAAAACTAGAATAAATAAGCTGAATGATCGAACCTCATTGGAAGCGCTTTTGCTCAATACGTTTGTCTCACTTTAATACTAAAGAGAAAATGAGAGAAAAATAAGTAAAAGAAAGATGTAGTTCTTATTTTCACCACGCGATTGTGGCGCCGTTTGCAAATTCGCGCCATTTTCATATTAGAAACGTTAAAGATTGTTGCGACTTTCCGACTGATATCTAAAAACAAAAAGTTTGTTTCAATACCTAATTCTATTGTTTTCTCGCAAATGTATTAAAAAACGTTGATATGATGACGATGACATACGTGCAGAAATTGGTTTTTACAAACTCGTGACTATGGACTTCGTCTCGACCCTCGACTTCGTCTCGGGCTTACATTCGTCTACTCGTTTGTAAAAGCCAACTTACCGCACTTATATTATAATAAATAATAACTATACTTTAGTAAATGAGATTTATCTGAAGGGTAAATAATAAATAAATACCTCACAAATGTACATTAATGCTTTATTTACATAATTTAAAAATAATACATATTATAATTTTATAATACATTATAATTTAATACATAATATACAATAAACTGTACAATATGTACTGTTTATATAAATAATCAATATTTGAGATTTATTGTCCCTCGTTCGGAAATACATCTGAATATGATATTAACGCTATTCATGAAGGGGATGAATATTATACATGTTAAATATGACGGAATATCAGAATGGGTAGCAAAGCGGTCTATTCCGATCTCTGTTAATAACAGTCACTCGTTTTATTCGATAACATTTCTTGACAAAACATACGGTGAAATACAATGATGAGGCTAGATTACGAGCCAATAGGTTAGCACGCGTGCACCTCACGTCACGGCCGTCCTGCATCTTCACACGTCCTCGTGTGTATTGTTCTCATCTTCACTATCGACGGACAAACAGAAGACACAATGATTAATATTATTCTCCACTCGGTCACCCTGACCTATACTTAACGAAATACTTATAAAACACACAAATCTGATTATTTATCATTTTCAATACAAGTGATAACCAAATATCTCAGACAACACATCGAATATTACATAGTACTTAGTTCAACCACAGCATAGTAAGTCAGTACCAACCAGGCTGCTCGATGTTATACAGTTTGGTCAATACCACACAGGCACGTCAATGCCACACAGGCATAGTCAATGCCATACAGGCATAGTCAATGCCATACAGGCTTGTCAATGCCACATAGGCACGTCAAGGCAACACAGGCTAGTCAATGTTACACAGGCTTGTCAATGCCACACAGGCTCATTAATGCCAAACAGGCCAGTCAAAGCCACACAGGCTATTGCCACACAGGCTATTGCCACACAGGCTATTGCCACACAGGCTATTGCCACACAGGCTATTGCCACACAGGCTATTGCCACACAGGCTATTGCCACACAGGCTATTGCCACACAGGCTATTGCCACACAGGCTATTGCCACACAGGCTATTGCCACACAGGCTATTGCCCCACACAGGCTAGTGAATGCCACACAGGCTATTGTCACACAGACTTTTGCCATACAGGCTGGTACCACACAGGCTGGTGCCACACAGGCTGATGCCACACAGGCTATTGCCACCCAGTCTGGTGCCATTCAATGCCACATAGGCTAGTCAATGCCACACAGGCCAGTCAATACCACACAGGCCAGTCAATGCCACTCAGGCTAGTCAATGCCACACAGGCTATTGCCACACAAGCCACTGCCATACAGGCTAGTGCCACACTGGCTTTTGTCACCAATGGTTAATATTAGCAAAGGGCTTCACAGTAAATAAGTTAATCCGGCTGCACAACTCACCTGCGCCGTTATCGGCACATTTTGATTCTATTTTATTGAAAGGAAAGTCTAGTCCGGCCCTCAACTCCAATGGAACGTAACATTCAGGCATAGCGCGCACTTGATCATGCGCATACTTATAGGTTCTATTAGATTTAAGAGCTTCAGTAAATGCCTATCGCCACATGACGTTACTCATGAGGTGCGATCAGACCCATTGCCTACATGTTGCTCCACATGAGGTCAGACCCATTGGCTACAGGTTTACACCACCTGAGGTGCGTTCTAGAGCTTTGAGTATCAGTAGACAAGCTATTCTTAACAAGATTTCATTTCACTGTCATTGTCTTCGACTAAAACATTTAATACTCGAGAATACTTGGTGATCGGGGATCTTCCTCGCAGAATCATGGACAGTTAAGCACCTTTAGATTTTTTTTTCGGACAACTTCATTTTTAAATGGGATCAGAGCGCCATAATATCAGTTGTAAAGATCGCTGCGATTCGTCGACATTAATCTTTCGAAGGGACTTTTTAATGTTTGACAATATGACGTATTTATGTTGAAGAAATCTCAACAAGATGGATATCAAGTCATCCTGAACCCTAGGGCTTATGCCTTGAATGTCTTTAAATGACTTACCAGAAGTTGTGACGGCTGATGCGTCGAAGACTACTCGCAGCTTTGTCGTTATACTGGACTCTCTGAAAACACCATGATGAGGAAGGACATAGGAATGAGTTGAAGAAGGTTGAGTGACTACGCTCATATGACCTTATGCTTCATACTCCTGCAAGAACTCTACGTAGCGATGCTTAAGTATGGGATCTCTGTCGAGTCTACGCTCTAACGACAGAAAGCGACGTTTAGTCATCTCAACGGAATTACCTAACGCTTCAGGTGATTCCTTTAAGGGATTGGTGACTAAGAAACGACCATCGGCATTACGTCTAGTAGTGGTTTTATAATGATGCTCGCATGCTCGCTCTTCAGACGTGAAATTGTATTTAGGCGACATAAAATCAAGCTCCCAAAATCTTGAGAGATGTATGGGCTCTTGTATATGTGTGGTGTGCTTGTCATGCGTGAACATACACACACTCACATGAGTGAACCAAGTTAGCCTGTAGAATGGTACCTGATATGAGCCATCCGAGCTTAGTCTCGAAGAGCGTCGGCATATGTCTACCTAACTGTATGCGTTTACGACTAATCACACTCCAGAAGATGTCGGCTCCTATAAGTATGTCCATGGTGGAAGGGATGTTAAAAGATGGATCAGCCAGACTTATTCCTGCTGGAAGTTGTAAGTCAGCTAAGTTTATGTTGTTCGCAAGATTTAGTGGTAGTTAAAAAGCTTGTGAACTGAGTAAGCTGCGATTTTATTGAGGCTTCCGCTAAAATGAGCCAATTCCACCCAGCTCCATCTTTCCGAGGTGTAACCGTGTCGACAACCGACCAACTTGACCTTCTTGGTGTTACGTTAACATCTACCCTTAATTTTGGCCCATTCAAAGAGGCAAAGACTCAACTGGCTGCCAAAAAGTTTGGAGTCCTAACAAAGGTGCGACATTATTTCACGCCGGAACAGCTGCTTAAACTTTATCAAGCGCAAGTTCGATCGTGTATGGATTACTGTTCTCATCTTTGGAACGGATCTGCCAGATACCAACTTGATGCCCTTGAGAAACGAGCCAAGAGGATCATCGGCAATGATAGGCTCGTCGAGTCGAAGCTCCAAAGTCTCGAGCATCGACGCCGAGTTTTCTATCGGTTGCATTTTGGGGAGTGTTTGATTCCGCCAAGCCAGTTGCATTATCGGACCATAAAACGTACGGCGATGCGCCACCGGTACATAGTGGACATCGCACCCACACGCATAAAACGTTTTGGGAACACATTCATTGTGCGTACAGCTAAGGAGTGGAATTCCCTGCCAGAGTCTGTGTTTCCTGATAGCTGCAACCTGGGAGTCTTTTAGACAAGAGTGAATAGGTTACTTATAGGCAAGCGTGCTCCATCTTCGACCATATCATCGCTTACCATCAGGTGTGATAGTGGTCAAGCGCGTGCCTATCAATAGTAACAAAAAAAAACTTCGATTATTATGTGTGAAAGGAGTGTGTGCTGGGTAAGGCGGACGATGACACCGTGTCGTGTGAGCCGGCCGGTGCGCGCTCGCAGCTTCAGCGTCCCCTCCGCGACCGCCCACGGTCGCCCGGCGCTTAGTGACGTTCTCAACACCTGCCCATACCTACTCGATTTAAAAAAAAACAATACATTATCTACTAATATTTATTTACCTAAAACCGTCTTACAAAATGAAATCATTTTTCTTTATTTGTACTTTGTTCTGCCACGGTTTTCTCAATAAGAGCTGAATTATTAAGGCGCTGAATTTTGTACCCAGTTTAATTATAGTCGCCTGGAGACGCAATTTGAAGATATTCATTATGAAATTATTCTCTCAACTACTCTCAAGAAAAGTGCTGGGATTTTTACGCTGATTCTCAGAGTGTAACGTTACTATCTCGTTTACTAAGGTATAAATAATGAAAATAGGTATAATAAAGTTTTATTCTTTTCTATACGCATCTGTCACTGGAAAATTGCAAACTCAGTAAGAATGTTATAAATCTTAATTGGATTATAATTTTTCAACGTAATTATTATGGAAAAAGCGTTTTTTACACGATAATTAATCCCTTTCAAATTCAATATTTTCAACTTTTCACGCGGTATTTTACAATCCTACGGCGTTTGCAATGTTTCGGTGACATTTATTATTTAATCTAAAACAATAGTTCAGTGACTATCATTCAAAAATAGTTAAATGAATTTTATTAATGTAAAATTACAAATATATTTGCAAAAGTTCTTTCTAAATAAGGTGGCCCGTTTAAAGTTACCCCTTTTTGACTTTAAAATACTCCCATGCAGCCAGTGTAAATTCAGAGAGAAAGTTAATCGAGTGAAAACATTTTGTTTTTCAAAATTCCTTTTCAAATGTTTAGGTAAAAAACAAGCAAAAATAGTTTATTTAAAGTATTGGGAATCATTGCCACAAGCTCAATATTTTATTTTGGGGCTTAAGCTAAATTTTCTTCATCAACCTGGAATGAATTAAACAAATATCGTTGAGCTCTCATTGGTTCTAAGTTGAGCTACTCGACTACTGATCAAGGCTTGCACTGATTGGACAGGTCCACTCAAATCTGTGTAGAGACTTACCCCCAACGGATAGTCAGAATTGCACATTCCTCACTAATTTCTCGACTACCATGATTAGATCTTATTTTGCTGTTTTATTTATTTCATTGATGTTTATTGTTGCTACCAAATAAAATTGTTTAACAAATAAATAATTTAAAAAATTAAAAAACACGCCTGCCTTGTCTAAAAATGAACTAAAAAATTAAAAACAAGCATTGGACCCAAAACAACTTTTTTATTGCAGACTTAAGTACTCGTTTAAAGAAATGTTCCAGAGAAACTGTCCCCCGACTTCAATAAAAAAGTAGTTTTGGGTCCAATGCTTGTTTTTCATTTTTTAATTCATTTTAAGACAAGGCAGGCGTGTTTTTTATTTTTTTAAATTATTTGTTTGTTAAATAATTTCATTTGGTAGCAACAATAAATATCAATGAAATAATAATAATAATAATAATAATCAACCAGTTAACATCATCCACCAAAAACTCGCAAATAAACTTAAACTCATGCAGGACCCATATACGCCGTAACAAATATTCACTAAGAGCGGTTTTAGAAAACCAATTTTACAAAGTATACTATGACCGCACCATAATTACAGATCACAAAATATATAACAATAGACCAGATATTACACTGGTTGATAAAGAAAACAAACACACATACATAATAGATATAGCAGTCCCAAACACTAATAACATACAGAAAACCATCACAGAAAAAATCAGGAAGTACACAGAGTTACAAGAAGAAATTACCAGAGTTTGGAAAATGAATAGATTCACCATAGTCCCAATAGTAGTATCAACAACAGGTGTTATTGCAAAACAAATATTCAACAGTTTTAATGCACTCAACCTATCCAAATACCTTACACTACAAAAAGCTGCCATATTAAATACTTGCCGGATAGTTAGGAATTTTTAAAACTTGATTTAGACAACAATTTGACTGCAGTACAGAGTAATATACCATCAAATAATAATAA
Organism: Melanchra persicariae; assembly: GCA_947386135.1. NCBI lineage: Eukaryota > Metazoa > Arthropoda > Insecta > Lepidoptera > Noctuidae > Melanchra > Melanchra persicariae. Next base: position 21,333,874 of record OX376643.1, on the reverse strand, counting down.
TGATAACTAAGACCTCACCTTGGTTCACACCCGTGAGATTTTAGCAAATACCAGGTACTTACCTGAGAAAAATAAATATAAAAAACCAAAAAAATAATAATAATTTATTCAGCCAATAAATAGAATGTTATCACAAAAATCATAAAATCTTAGTTTGTAGATTACATTTTAAAATAACAAAACCAGGTAGGTGTTGCAACCAGTACCCTTGCTAAGTTATTAAAATAACTTGTATTAAGGGTAGTGGTACAAGCCCATACATAACAATTTTTTACATAATAATTAATTGCAGGTAGAGCAAGTGTTTATTAAAATAAAGTTAAGATAAGCCTTTCTTGCAAAATTCCTCACTTTAAAATTAAAATTTTTCTACACTAATATTATAAAGAGGAAAGATTTGTTTGTTTGTTTGTTTGTTTGTTTGTTTGTTTGTTTGTTTGAAATGAATAGGCTCCGAAACCACTGGACCGATTTGAAAAATTCTTTCACCAGTAGAATTCTACATTATCGGCGATGGTCATAGGCTATAGAATATTTTCAAAAAAGTTAGGGATCCGTATGAAAACTTCGATAATGTGACCCAAGGTGTGAGAAAAAATCTTTATATCGCGTACGCTGCGGAATCTATTGACAATAGAGCAAAGTGATGTACGACAGTTTTATAGAAGTCATCAATATCTACAAAAAAGTCCGCGATAACATATGTCTAACTATTATGGATAAGTCACCATGACCGCTTTTTGTTAATATTAGTCAAGCAAATCCCATGGTGAAATAAAAAATGGTGATTATAGTACCATGATATTAATCCTTATCCATTTAAATGGTTTAATAATTAAGGTTGATTATGTCCGTGTAAATTACACTTTAAATCATTCAAATCGGACCTTTCGTTCAAAAGTTACGACGGTAATAAACATGCTCGGAGTAAGAAAAATGTCGCGGCTTGAGCGAACTGGGGAGAATCGTATCAATGCTTGGTCCGATGAAGTTGAAACACCACGGCATTTAAATGTTTTCGATAAAACATTAAGAATAACAAATGTTTGGATTTTTCGAAAATCAACTAGGTACCTACATACATAATAAGGGGTGAAGTGGGGGTGAATTAGTTTTTAGGGGAGGAAATTATAGCTTGCTTCAATTTACGTCGGAATTCTATGAACAAACTAAAAGTGGGATAATTGAAACAGATCATGTACCTAACAATTTTTGCATAATCAACCCCTGACGGACTGAACGGGGGGGTGAACAGTTGCGCTGAACCAATAATGAGAATCGTTGTGCTTAATTTTCCAAAACTAACCTTTATAAGGGGATATGTATAGGGGCGTCGCAGTTTGTGGAGTACCTACTATACCCACGCGGACGAAGTCGCGGGCGAAGTGCTAGTAATTTTATAAATGTAATTATATATTTATTATTTGTATGTGTATTAATGATGGTGTGTTAAGTTTCAGTGAAAATTTTATTAGGGGTTATTATCACAAAAAAGTAGACGTTCTGTATCGAAATAATTCTGGGTAAGCAGAAAATTTATCAAATAATTTTTAAGAGACGAGGTTGAAAACGAGTAAAATTTCAATTTCCTATTTATTTTATTGTACAATAGAGGACTCTGGAAGCAAATAAACCTTTTGGTAAAAGAAAACCCACATCTATAGTGCTGACAAATTTGATCCTTCCGTCTTTTGGTAATTTCAGTGTAGGGGGTAACCTTGTGTTGTAATACGACTGTACTAAGAATACAAAGTTGTCTGACAGAAAGTACCTTACAGCATTGATATAGTTCCTCCGTTGGGAAATAAATAAAACAGCAAAATAAGATCTAATAATGGTAGTCGAAAAATGAGTGAGGAATGTGCAGTTCTGACTATCCGTTGGGTAAGTCTCTACATTATTTCATCGATCCTATGTAAAGTGGCGTCGCGTCATCGCAACTTTCTGTGGTGAATTTTGTGTTTGGGCGTTCGATTCCATTTCCGAATCAATAATAAAGTGTGGTAGTGTATTTTGTTTTTGAAATTGAATAAAATGTGTTTTGTTTTGATGTGTTTTAGTGTATGAAACTGCACATTTGCATTCCCATTACCTCCTATTGAACAAATCTGACGTCAGCGCAGACGGGATTAAAGATCTCGACACTTTAGAAAGCCACCTATTACGATCGAGACAAACAGCCAATATGCGAACATCCGATCCTTGCGTACCTCCTTTTGCATTTATCCAGTAAAGTAGTAAAAGCTTAAAGGACCGTGGCTTCTTGGTCGCCTTTTTCCTGAATTGGGTTTACTTTTTGAGTAGGTACCTGAAGAACGCGACGTGGCCGGCGAATATTGCGTAAAATCAATCACAAGACGGAACCCGCCCTCCGTTCGGAGATTTGGCGAAAAATATAAGAATTTTTCTCTCCCATCGTGTACAAGATGGGCTCTTAGATTGCCTTATAAATGTAAACAAAACCATTAACTTTTACTAGGTAAATCATTGTTTATTTTAACCGCTGCGGCCCCGACATGTGAAAATTCCCAAAAAAAAATACATCTTATGTAATAGGTAAATAAACATTAAATTCGCGATTAATTCGCAACACACCGGTGTGTTGCCGGGGCCGGAGCGGTTAAGGGACATCTTTATGTATTTAGGTACGCTGCCGCTTTAAGTGAAAAAATTAAATCGGTGAAGCTGCCATTGTTTTGACAAACATTTACAGTACAACTATTTTCTTATTCCCCTCGGTAATATTCGGAATTATAAATACAAAGGGATGTTAATTTCAATTATTAGATATAACGTGTACTAGCACTTTGCCCACGACTTCGTCCGCGCGGATTTAGTAGGTACTCCACAAACTTCAACGCCCTCACTATTTGGAAAAGTAAGTACAACGATTTTCATTAATTACTTAGCCATTTCTGCTTATTCCGTGGTCTCAGGAGGCCCTTGACTATGTGACATTCAATTAGCGAATGCGACTGTCGAAATTCTAAAATGTAGGAATTAGACCACGTGACATTTCGATAGCATCTGTCAATCCCATACATTTTTGAAGTTTTGACAATCGCCTTCGCCACGCCACCGTTGACAGAATCTCACTTGTCTCGAGCCCAAGATCAGCGCAACTGTTCACCCCGTTCACTGCGTCAGGGGTTTTTTTTTTTTTTTTTTTTTTTTTTCTAGGATGGGAAATCATCAAATGACCCCTCCCGCTCTGGGTGGAGCGGCAGGGAGTGTCAGACTTTTACTGACTAAAACCCACCCTTTAGTCCTCCTAGTGCCTTTCTTCCCAGGGCCGCGGTAACTCTTTCGAACAAATCCGCAACCCTGGTAGGCTCTGGCCTTAACGGGCCCCGACCCATGCTGACGACTGCTGGCTTGGCGCGCGTAGAACACAGCGCGCCGTCAACCCGGGCCTGTTCTGATCGGACGGCGAGCTACCCATTGCTCGCCGTCCACAGGCATCAGTCACTGCGCCATGCCCAGGAGCATCAGTTCCTGGGCGGCGCAGTGGCTGACGTTCAACAGGAGGGGGTGAAATGGGGCCATTACTGGCACTCCGGTTGATTATGCAAAAAAATGTAGATATATCTGTTTCAATTACCCCACTTTTAGTTTGTTCATATCATTCCGACGTAAATTGAAGCAAGCAATTAAGTCCTCCCCTAAAAACTTTATCACCCCTCCTTCACCCCTTACTGTGTAAGTACCTATGTAGTTTACTTTCGAAAAATCCTAAAATTTGTTACTCTTATTTTTTTACCGAAATCATTTAAATGCCGTGTTTTTAACTTCATCGGACTAAGCATATGATAAGATTCTCCCCAGTTCGCTCAAGCCGTGACATTTTTCTTACTTTGAGCATGTCATGTCGTCGTATTGACCCATCGTTAATTTTAAACGAAAGGTCCGATTTGACTTATTTCAATAATTAATCATTAATAATTACGTAACGTAATTTAAGCGGGCATAATTAAAATTAATTATCAATCCTATTAAATGCATAAGGATTAATTTCATGACACAAAAATCACCATTTTTTCATTTCACCCGGGATTTGTTTGAATAATTTGAACAAAAAAAAGAAACCGACTTCCAAAAAAACACTACAAAGTTCAAAATAACTTTAATTTCGGAAGTCGGTGTCAAATAACGAAGAAGCAACCAAAAACACCGACCAAATTAAAGTTATTTTGAACTTTGTAGTGTTTTTTGGAAGTCGGTTTCTTTTTTTTGTGAAAAAGTTTTTTATTTTTCACTTATTAGTGGTACCCCATACCTAACAACACCACTGGAAAGTCACAGGAAAGCAAAAATACGCAATTTCGTGTACAAGGATGATTTTTCCACGAATTTTTTCCAGCTATTTGGATTTAATAACCGAACTACTGAACCGATTTTGATAAAATTACAATGGGACCATTTGAAAAGTATACCCTTTCCAACAAAAAAAGATTTTTTCAAATCGGTTGGCAAGCGACGGAGTTATACCCGAACAAAAAAAAAATACAAACATCCGAATTGAGAACCTCCTCCTTTTTTAGCAGTCGGTTAAAAACCATAATAGTTAGACATATAGTACTATGGACTTTTTTGTAGATATTGATGACCTCTATAAAACTGTAGTACCTACGTCGCTTTGCTCTATTGTCAATAGTTTCCGCATCGTACGCGATATAAGGATTTTTTTGGTAATTTTTCACACCTTGGGTTACATTATCAAAGTTTTAATACGGATCTCTTACTGTTTTGAAAATATTCTATAGCCTTTGTCCATCTGGGATAATGTAGGATTCTACTGGTGACATAATTTCTCAAATCAATATAGTGGTTTCGGAGCCTATTCATTTCAAACAAACAAACAAATCTTTCCTCTTTATAATATTAGTAGGTATAGATAGTCATTTGATTTCAGAACTAAATTCTTTATTGTTGTTTTATTTGATTTCCGTGTGAACTATATAGAGCTGTAAAACTGTTTTCCTTTTTAAAAGATTCCAAAAAAAAGAGGTTCTGTATTATAGTAACATTAAAATCCTTTTCAGAATTACGTACCAGTAAGTACCTATACATACCACGGAAATTTAAATTCAAAAAAATATTAAATGCTTCTTCAACCAATTTCCAGAAAAGATGGACATGGTCGACATGTAGGTATGCAACTAAAATATATTTATCTGATTATTAATTTATCTCAATTCAGTCAGAAAATTTGTTCACCTGATGTAGCTGTAGTCAGTATGTTCACTAGCGATGGAATTATCACTTTCTTCACTCCTCGAACAGGTATTTATTACCAAATTTGAATGCGTGAATCAAACATTGGTTCAAATTTTCTATTATATATTCGTCCTCACATTTTATTGAATGATTACATACTTTTTCCATTCTTCTGGGTTAACAAACATTATTTTTTTCCATTATAATTTCTTTGACTGTTGTCATATTCATTGGAACATTTTTAATAGCTACGTATACTTTAATTTGAGACCAAATGTTTTCAATTGGATGAAAATTCGGATGATATGGTTGCAATCGAAAAATGGTACGGTCAGGTTCTTCCATAATGCGATCAATAGTAAACTCTGCATATCTATCTTTATGTTTTTTACAATAAATCAATCTTCAATCAGTATGGGTTATGAGGAATTTTATGTTACTACAACCAAGCCATAATTTCTGTTTAAGTAGAGTTTGAGTTCGGGGGTTTTACTAATAATGTATTATGTTCAATGCATTATTAAACACTATCAGCTAGTGGATTTGGAATGTTAACTGATTACGCAACCAATTTTGATATCGATTTTGTGGTAATCGCCGTCACTATCAATACATTTGTTCAACAGCAGTGCACCTGGAACAAAACCTTTTTAATTGACAGCGTGAACGATGATTCAACGTTCTCCTTTCCAAAGTTGGCGTCTTTACTCCTTTTAATATTTTTACAGATTGCCTTTAAGCTTGCCGTTAAGCCTTTTTAGCTTGCATGCTGCATGCCAGCATGCAAGCAAGCATATAGTGTGCAAACAAGCATACATTTTGCAAACAAGCATGCAACAAGCATTGTTTCTGTCGCGGCTCCGGCGCTGCGGAATCTGGGCAGCCCCACCCCTTCACGCCTACGCGGGCTTAAATTACACTCTAAGGCTGGAGTCATATATTCTGAATGTCTCTCTGAATTCAGAGTCGTAATTGATATTATTAATTAAGATAGCCCGGAAATGCATACAATTTCACTATCGATCTGAGAAAATCAAAATCTGAAATAATCAGTATGTGTGAAATTGTGAATTTGTGAATTCAGAGAGGAATTCAGAATGTTAGAGTCCAGCCTAAGGGTAGGGCAAACAAGACTGCGTGAAGTCGACGTCGTCGTTTGCAGTGATTCGTTTTTGTCACTAAATTTAGTAGCACGACATATTGACTTTTTACGACACTATTTAATTTAATATTGAAAATTCTACGAAGTAACTGGCTATGTATTTGTGACCAAATAATGTTCCATAAAATGTTGTTTCGGTGTGGTGAAAATATGGCAAATTAAAAAAGTTCAAAAGAGGCTTCGGCCAATAGCAAAGATATTTTGTAAATCGTCGAAATATAAATCGGTAAAATAATATCTATGGCACAAGATACTTCGATGATCTAAAAATATGTCAAATAATGCATATAGCAAAAAAAAAACAAGTGAGAGAAATTCGATAAGTGATCGGTTCCGAATATCTTTCTTAATGTCTCCAGACAGCCTCCAAATTGGATATCCTCAACCAACTTCAATTTTAAAGGCCTCAAACAAGTTAATTTCTTAAAGCGTAAATAATAATCGTAAATCTTGTTACGTGATAATGACACAATAGTCAAAATCTACTACTACTCTACTCTTTTTGGTGATGGGAAGGGAGCCGATTTATCTTTTTTATCATTTTTTTCGACAATGTTCTCTACAGTTACGACTGAAACACCACAAGCTTCAGAAACACGTTTCTGAACTTTTTGAAAATAATTGTACTGTAATGTATTTTATCTACACTCACAACGTAATATTCCAAATACGAATTCAAAAACAATGCATGATAAAATAACTTCTTAATTTTTATAGGTCACTTTTACTTTTTAATTTACTGGCGCGGTCTGCCTTGAAGCTTCCATCTTAAGAAAATGAGTCAGCTTTCACCTTAATGTAGAAAAATTATCATTGTCTGTGGATACGCGCGCTGCGCAGTCATACGCAATGAGAATATCCGCCATACCACATATTCATTCCGTAGCTGTGAGCAAAGACTACAATAGTATAGCTGTGAGTTTGGAATAAACTATTTTTCCACTTATTTTATTTCAACTATATGAGTGAAGATAAAATAGTGTAGGTATGCAACGGCATATAATGACATTGATTATAGGTTACATGCAGTTTGTAATTTATTGTAAAAAAATCATATCGATGTGTTATTATTACTATGCAAAACTGTTGCCACAATGCCCACGATGCAAGAAGAGTTTACATTGTCGACACAACATGTCTTAACATCATGTCGACACTCAGTTAACAATTTATGCACCGCAACATCGTTCACCAAATCACAAGCAAGCAATGAAAAATAGCACAAAGTCAACAAGTAAGCGAAAATCGAGGTCCGTGGTCAAAAGCAAAAGTCGTAGGTAGCGAAAAACAATAAAAATCACAGTCAATAAAGTGGGTAGCGAAAAACAATAAAAATCACAGTTAAAAAAGTGGGTGGCGAGCGCAAACAACCAGAAACATTTTGAGTTTGACATACGTGCGTCAATAACGTTTCGTTACACAAAATCCATGAATGCGAAACTAAGATATTTGATTTTTCAAATGATTATTTTCATAATAATCATAAGTAATTTAAACAACATATACGTTACAAATTATTATAATCTAATATTTAAGGGAATATGAGTTTTTTTTTAAGTACTGAAAAGTTTTTCAGTTGTAAATCATGTGTAATAAGTAACGCAAATGGTCGGCAGAACACAGAAAATGACAAAAAGGGAATTCAGAGGTTGAATTCCATAACATTGATTTGTAATCGGCAAGTTCTAAAGAAAAATAATTCATAGTAATTCTAATGAAAAGGTTCTTCAATATAAAAAATTTTATTCATTTACATTTTCTGTAAATTGCTAGGGCAGGATCTGGCATTGTCTTATCATTATGCAACACTTTCGCTTTTTTCGATCCCTTCCTTACTCAGAGAAACAGCCGCATTTTCACTACTCAATTCGTCGTTTCCTTATAAATTTCAAAAGAGAACATTAGTCACTACACAGCGTTTCACGACCATAGCGCCGTTATAAAAAAAATAAACTTCTTTTCTAACTTAAAATTCACGTCGTACCCCGCTATTTTTGTTCGATGTAATTATTGCAAAAATGAGTGATACAAACTTTGATAATACACCACCAGATATTCTAATGCAGCAAGGGACATTTCTAACCAATTATTACCAGATAAGTCGAGGAAACAATATGAAAAGGTGTATCAAGATTTCATCAACCATTTCAAAAGGTTTTTTTCCAAAGAACCTTTTATATAGGGTTCATATTATTATTATCATGGGTGTAAATAAAGTCTTGTATGCAACTGTACATAATTAGGTATTAAAATACTCATGTGGTAGTATCACAATCCACATTCATGTTTTAATACCCCATCTTATACAACAGTTGCATAAACAACTATTGAGTTTGAATTAGTGGCATTTTCTTGTTATGTTTTCTGCTTTTAGAAGTGATCAAGATTGCAATACTTGGAATTGCATGATTGTGAATACAAACAAAACAAAACAACATTTAATATTCAAAATGTCAAAGATTAAAATCTATACAAATCGAATAAACCGAAATCGAGATTAAATCAGTATTCAATTTATTCAGGCCGCCCCTAGACTCCCACATGTACCGGAATGTCACTAACAAACACTTACCATGTTCTGAACACGAACATTCAGGAACCAACTACAGAATAACTGTAGCATAAGTAATACCTTCGTATTATAATTATTTGGTGCTCAAAAAAGGAAGAATGAATTACCTAGCTACGGTTTCTTGTTGTGGTTTTTTTTTGACGTGCAAATCGTTTGGTGTCATGATCACTTCGAAACCATATGAAAATAGATTTGTATGAAACATAGTCAATGGCAGGGCTATTATTACTTTGTCTTATTATATTTTATAGTTTTTTTATTACTACGCTCGGCACTTGCGCAGGCGGTTAACAACACGATTTAAAATTGCGATAATAAATAATTGACTATTACACAAAAGACGAATTGAATGTCAAAGTTTTGAATACATCGAAATAAATTATTTGACTTTCATTCTGTAAGTTAGAAAAGAAAAAAGTGTTGCGACGAGCTGTGCACTTATCCAAACCAAATATCCCGTTATACCAAAATGTGAATTTATTGCAAGTAACAGGCAAATTGATATTTATGCACCGTCGTAAATTGTTTCGAGAAAAAGAAACCTTCACCAGAGTTCCCAACGTGGTCTCTAATAAATAAGAAAGCGCGGTGTTGTTCTACTTAAAACTGGCTTTACAGGCCACCTGATTATGACCGCCCGCTAGCTACACTTGCCGTTTTATTGTGTTTTAATTAAATTTATTTTGAAACTCACAAAATAACCGATCAGTGGTCAAAACCAAGGTAGAGTTCTGTAGACAAAAGAGTTTAACTTTTCAAAGACTTATAACCCTTTAACGAGCAAACCAATTAAGTCGCTAGACACACAGAAAAAACGTAAGACGAGGACGGGGTGCGGACAGGGCACAAACGGGGCGCCGTCCGTCTGACTTTATAAAACATATACAAAAGACATGGCACGGACATAACGCTGGGTGCCGCTAGAATTCTGAAGATGAAGATGTGGGTATTTGTGGTGGTGTAATTGTGTGTGATAGCAACGCGCAAGTCCCGACACCCACGCCCACCCACACGCACCCCTGTTTTCGCCTGTCCCTCGTCCACTCGCGCCCGTGCCCCGTCATTTCTGTATGTTTTCCAATAGGCCATGTCGGACGCGGAAGGGACGCGGAAGAGACATTATGTCCTCGTCTTACGTCTTTTCTGTGTGTCCAGCGCCTTGGAAAACAAAAACGAATTGCCAGAATTGTCATAGGCTTTATATTTTTTATCATTATTGAATATTAATTGAATTATTGGTAATATGTCAATAAATAACCATTTTAAAATAATACAATACCTAATGGTAACATTATCATCGATTAATAAACAGCGAAATATGGTGTTGTTATGGCGTTAAAAATATTCCTTCAGCCTTAAAAAGGGACAAAGGAACTCTTCTTCTAAGGTATTGTTTTATGTTACTGTTATAATAAAATCTTAGACGCAAGCAGGTTGTCGAAGCAGTATGTAAGTAAATTTAAGTCATTCAAATAATAACTTCTTGTAAACGTTTATGAGGAAAAAAATGTAATTGTAGGGCAAAAACAAGGAAAAGCTAAGCCTGTTGACAATATTTGTACGTATTAAGCGACTGCTTTATCAATAAATTACCTACTTTAGAAGGAATTCGTGTGAAGGTGTAATGATAAGATGTTAAAAGTTCTGCTGGAATCATGCTATTTTTCTACCAATATATAATATCTGTAAGGTTTAGGAAGGAATGTAATGTAGCTGAAAGCGCACAATCGACTGGGCAGTTGCCGGGATCAAATGAGATTAGTTCAATCCCTGCTGGTATATAGAACCCTTATTATATAATAGCATACTTCATTAGATGCTTTCAGTGCAATGCCATTGTTTTTATGTCATCGGGATTTGTAATTAATTCCGTTATTCATGGATCTGATTGAACTTTATTTACTTTGAGTTATTAAGGTCTCAAACAGTAGCCCCGAGGCGTTTTAAAGATTTTCTTCCGCTGAAGTGCTATCGAAGAAGTTGTATTGTTTTAACTCATTAACAATAATGGACATTAATGGCATGTACTGTTCGCCTGAAAATGAACTTGAACTTATTTTTTTTAAAAGCATCCACTTTGAACCATAGGTGATAGACGTCGATGGCAGAATTATCAAGTAACGAAAGGGATATTTCTACATTATCGGTAAATGATGTATATTTTGACAGAGCCATAGTAGATAAAAGCTAAACTACGCCTCTCTCACTCAATATTCGTATCGCTTTGTATCAATTGTAGTCATATTACAATAGGTAGATTATGTATTGTGTTTAGGTGTTAATCAAAGGGCTACTAAGCTTGAGGACGCTACACTAGTACGACGGAAAAGAAGCGTATTTGTTCACCCTCCGAATCCTTTGATCCCACAGTTAAAAAGCTTTGTTCTTGTTATTCTATCACACTGTCAGGTTTCAAACAATTCGTGTACATACGCGTTTATCATTGATTATCAACTTTCAAAGTAGTACGACGGTTAAAAGAGTGATACCAACTTGGATGTGCCAATATTTTTAGTGGACATTTAACTCGTAACGTTAACTTAGAACCAGTCATAATATGATAAATTAATAACCCAAGTAAGAAACCACGGTGCAGCGACAAGTGCAGAATAAATACAATATAGTCCCTATTTGTTGCAAGCGCTGCAACCAAATGTTTGTAGTAAGTATACTTGTAGTGGATGAGGGCACATAATGGAGTAAGTTAATATTTAATTGGAACTTCTCCAAGTTGCCACGATGACTTTTAAGCGGGCTCTCTGTCACAAACTGGGAAAGTGTGCCACCCCACGAGCAATTCCTTTGCCATTTGATGTCTTTATTAAGTGAATCATGAACTTTAGTTGATTAAATTATAACAGAATTCGTATTACTCCTCGCTTCGCCATCGATCTTCACCCAACGCTTTATTAATATTAGATATCGAAGTTTTTACTGAACCACCCCTTATTTATTACATTAACACTCTGAATTGAACATTTGGAGTTGAGAAAGCGTCAAACTCTAATGCCAAAATTTTTCGAGCCAGTAGAAAGATGGAGTCATTTTCATAACTTTCAGTGAGGATATTGCTGTTTTCTTTGCACCAATAATTATTCATTGTAAAGAACACAACACTTTCTATTCGACTATGTACAAGAATGTCACAAACACTTTCACAAAGTAGTTTTTTATGCTGAAATTTCAGTATTTCAGGAATATACGAATGAAAAAAAGCTGAAATCAACGAAATAACACAAAAAACACCAAAAATTTGTCTGTTGTTTAAAGACACCGGTGGAGAATATCTTGTCAAATACTGACGTTTAAACTCGGTGTTGCCAATGTTCAGTATCAATCAACTACTCATAAGATTCTATCTTAACTAATAATGCAAAAAATTTATCAAATAATTTAATAATAAAATAGACTAAGTTGTTAAATTATAATTTTGTGTGTTACTAAACTACTGAAAGAAAAACCAAATATTTCAAGGAAAAAATTGGTAATACTGGATCATAAAGCTCCCTGTAGGGCGGATAGATGGCACAATTTCACAGTTATAAAAAAATGTTTTAAGTAGTTTCTGAACTTGTGTTTTACTAGCCTTCGTTCCGCTAGCAAATTTCTTCGCGATAATATTGAATAAATTCAATTTCGATGCGTCGGTGTCTTGAAGTTTCCATGATACCAATTTAAATGTTTATTAAATTTTAAATTTTATTAAAACTTCTTATCCAACACATTTTATTAACTATTTGTTGTCTTGGTTCACAACGTAGTGTATTTATTATTTTATACGCGTACTTTTTTTTTGTATGTACACTTGCTCAAAAATGGGCTACAGATGATTATAAATTATGGTTTTTTTGTGAGGCTTAAAAGTTTTGGTAAAATTATTAATTGTATACTTAAATAAAAAAACCAGCCAAGTGTGAGCCACACGCAGTGAAGGGTTCTTTCGTCCCGTAAACCACGGGCAAAATCAGTATGAATTTCACTGTAAAAATACAAAATTACAATAGTGCATGTGTGCTTTAGATAATTTCCTATATAATTATCCAGTTTCATTCTATAAGTTGGTCGACTTTTAAGTCTTTAGCTGCGATAGTTTTCTTTTTAAATTCGTTATATTATTATATGCTCTCACCATGAACTTTTTTCACGTTTCCAAAAAACAACCGTTTAACTGGCAGAGAGAGGGGGGCACTTGACTCAAACAAAAATAATCATTTTAAAGCCTAATATTTCGCAAACGAATTCTTGGATGGAAAAATGGTTTTCGCTCACCCGCAATATTTAAACGACCTATCCAACGACACTACACACCATGGGATAAACGACTTTTATCTAATTATAAAAATTCATCGCCACTTTACGTGTGGGGCCGTAGGGGGCCCTTTTGCCAGGGTTACAATTTTTTTTCGAAAGATTCACTGCGACCCTGGAACACAAAGGGTATGCAATTTTGCCTCGAATGCGATGTTTCATCGCTTAACATTTTGCTTCAAATTGTTGTTAGATACAATAATGCCCTAAAATAACCTTACCTTTAGTGATATTCGGATAATACATTTTATAACGCGTAGTGTTGGAGTGGCCAATAACAAATACATACTATATCTTAGTTTCGTCAATATAAAATGCTTCTCGTAAAATCAATTTCGGTGAAACACCAGACCGTGTCTTCCTAATCCAATTTGTAACCTATAAGCGAGGTTATTGGAATATAGGGTTGAAAAAGAAAGAAAAGAACAAAAAGATCCTATCAAATAAAATTGGTGTCGCAATTGAAGCGACGAAACGCAAACCGCGGATACGTGCGATACCGTACTGAGCTCTGTTCGAGCCACCTAAACCGACAAATATCGTCAGTAGATACCTACACGACTAGTATTTATTTTATTTTATGATGTAGAATCTAAACGTAAATTTTGTCTTGCCTAAATACGAATAATTTATTAAGTCTATTGCAGAAAGTAACTACTGAGAAAACTAAGTCGATAATAAAGCGTAATTTGCTGAAAGCTATTTTGTAAGTTCAGCTAACTATTAACATTGCTCATAATCGTCGCGTTCGAGGACTCGAGAGTTTTGTAACAATCCTCGCAAAAGGTTAACAAGCCCACAAAACCGGTGTCGGGGTGACAATCGAGAAGTTTTAATTCTACCATTTCAAACTGAAATTATTGCCTGAACTTTGGGCTTGAGAAAATAGCAGTTTTAATCAATCAGTTAGGTCAGATGTAACTTGCGAAACCATGAATAGCGTGGAGCGACGGTATTTGTAAATCTGTGTAGATGTTTGACTCGTGTCAGTTCTACACCTTGGGATATGCAAAAGTGCTCGGGGCAACGGGACTGGCTCATATCACGTTCGACGAATTTATAATTGACTAGTTTTTGATCGCGACTTCGTACGCGCATATCCCGTATATATATATGTATATCAAAAACTAGTCAATTATATTTTTTATTCCGGAATAAATAGTAATTTCGGAAAATATTTCCTTAGTGCTCCTATACACTCCTCAAGGAAGCTACATGCCACATTTCAGCTTTCTACGACCAGTAGTTTCGGCTTTGAGTTGTCTGTCAGTCACTCAGTCACTCATCAGTAACGGAAAGATTTTGGATATACCTATTGATTTCGGGGCACTCACAGCAGTTCAAGCAGCTGACGTCATAAGCCATTAGTCGACCGACGACTGTGGAAAACCTCAAGGGTCACGAGTTCAGACGCGACACATGGTGAGAATAGTCCGGGTGCGGACAAAACTTTCACCGCATCTCTGCCCGCACATTTATCTCTTAACAGCGAAACTGTTTTGGATATCCTTTTGCGCTCTAGCTGCGGAACAGCCTAATATGTCGCAATTTACTGCACGTGGTGATTTTTGTCGTCACTGGTTTAGTCTGACCAGGTTAACATAAAAATAAACATTAATATTACATACTCGTAGCCTATTCTAGTTTCTAAATTTCTTTGATAAATCATTTATGTAATTTATATCTAGATATTGTATCATATTTGATACAGCTCCACACATTTCTGTGCGTATAACTCGACAAAATGTACAGAACAGCTGATTTTGTTTTCGCGATTTGTGGGTTGATCCCATGGTAAAAGTTGTTCATAATGATGAGTACAATGACTCTTTAAGAGGTATTGCGTTAATCTGTTACACGTTGTATAATCTCTCAAAAACATTCCGAGAAATTGTAAACTGACATAAACTGACGGCATGTTGGCGACCGATTAGCGCACGGTTATACAATTTATTAGATTTTCTTGCCTAGCCAAGTAGCGTACCAATGGGCACAGGGCTCAGGGCTCCCCGACGCGGATCGGTCAGGTTCTAATGGTATGACAGAAATAGGGTCTTCATCGTCGAGGTTAGAATGTTGAAATTGTATATAGGTAGGTAGTAGTAGCGTAGCGTAGCGTAGTAGGTCGAAGCGATTACACTCAACCCAAATCTTTCAGACCCATCAGCCTCACCTCGTTCTTCCTGAAGACGCTGGAGAGGCTTGGGGATCGGGAGATCAGGAGCCAAATTTCGCTACTGAAACCCTTACACCCAAACCAACATGCCTATTGTGCAGGCAAATCAACTGAGTCCGCAATCCACTGCGTAGTAACACGCATAGGAAATGCTCTCAAAACTAAAAACCCAACACTGGGCGCCTTCATCGACATAGAAGGTGCCTTTGACAAAACAAATTTCGCCAGCATCGGCCAGGCACTAGCCGTGCACGGTGTGGCGCCAACGCTTATACAATGGATACACAACATGCTAAAACACCGCGCTATTCAATTTACCGTAAACACCACCACACGAGGTATCGTAAGTAGGGGCTGCCCGCAGGGTGGGGTGCTGTCACCACTACTGTGGAACTTAGTTGTAAATGAGCTCATCGCTGAGCTCAACGCTAGCAGTCTGTACTCGGTGGGTTACGCAGATGACATAGCAATCCTAATCACGGGGAAATTTGAAGGCGTCTTATGTGACCTCATGAGGAAAGCTTTCAAAGTAATCGAGAATTGGTGTACAAGACATGAATTATCGGTCAACCCCTCTAAAACAGAACTAATAATGTTTACCAACAAGAGAGTCCTTGGACCTCACAAACTACCTAAACTTTTCAACACCGAACTAACACTCAAAGAAGAAGTCAAGTACTTAGGAGTAATCCTTGATAGCAAATTACTCTGGAATAAGCATCTTGACTACAAATTAAACAAAAGCACAATCGCACTTTACCAATGCAAAAAAATGCTAGGAAAAACGTGGGGGCTTTCTCCAAAGATCACGCTGTGGCTCTACACAGCTGTGATCAGACCAATGCTGACCTACGGTGCCTTGGTTTGGTGGACGAGGACTGAACTCTCGACCACCGTCTCTAGGCTCCAGCGGTTCCAAAGGTTAGCCTGTTCCGCTATCACAGGCTGCATGAGGACAACCCCAACTACAGCAATGGAGATAGCCCTACATCTAACTCCCCTCGACATGTACATACAGCAGGAGGCAGCACTAGCAGCCATCAGGCTTATGCACTTAGGCATATGGGGCAAGAACCGTATAAGTCCTCACGCTGGCATCCTGGACCGGGCGATCGAGTATCAACCTCTCATCGCTGCCCCGTGTGATAGGACACCGAATAAACACATGTTTAACAAAAACTATAGCATACAAACAACAGAGGAAGAGAGGGATCAGTCAGGAGTTAATGAAGTACGCGTTTACACGGATGGTTCAAAAACTCCACAGGGTTCAGGGGCTGGCGTACACTCCCTAGACCTCAATATTAACTTTCACTTACCACTAGGCGAGCACAGCTCGATATTCCAATGCGAGTGTGTCGCCCTAACACAAGCCGCAACAGCCGTAAAGCGTCTAGGGATACACAGCTACGCAATCAGATTCGTGTCTGATAGCCTGGCTGTGCTCAAAGCCCTAGAGAACAAACAAACCAACAGTAAACAAATTTATGAGTGTCACCTCGCCCTGGAGAGTTTATCGCTGACCAACAGGATCACCCTCCAGTGGATCAAGGGACACAGTGGATCCCTGGGCAACGACGCCGCAGACGAGCTTGCGAAGAGAGGTTCCGAGATGGTAGTTCTAGGCCCTCACCCACTCCTTCCTCTACCTTTCTCGCAGTTTCGTGCATGGATTCGCCAGAGATCAACTGAACTCCATAACAACAAATGGTCACGGTCCACTGACTGTAGGCAGTCAAAAATGGCAATGCCAAGTCTACAACCGCGATTAACAAAACGACTACTCAACCTGAGTAGAAAGGACCTCAGAACAATAATAGGGACAATAACGGGCCATTGCCCCCTAAACAAACATCTCTATAACATAGGCGCCACAGACAGCCCACTCTGCAGGGGCTGTTTTGTCGCCGAAGAATCAGCCGCCCACGTCATCCTGGAATGCGAGGCCGTGGCTACCCAACGGGAACAAATCCTCGGAACGGTGAGGTCGCTCCGCGAAGCCTGTGAAGCTCCCAGGAAACTTTTGTGCTTCTGGGCGGAGCTAGGCTGGCTAATTTAGCCAGGATATCTACGCACAACGGACCGAATGAGAGTCTAAGTGCGGATACGGGAGTCCCTACTCTACATAGGTAGGTACTTAACGTTTCGTTATTTGCCATCCCACAATTCTCGGAATTACTTCGAGAGAACTATCAAATTTTGATGCGTAAAAAAGTATTCCAAATGTTCAGTAAACAATTAATCGAGAGGTTACAATCTCTCAAAATACTTACTTTATAATCTTACGGAGTTGGTCATTTTTTGGTGACATAGCCGTGGCCGTAGAAGTACCCCATTCTTTTGGAAAAACAAAATCAATGTCAGGTTAAAGAAATAATATGTTTTATGAGAAGAGTATTTTTGAGACCCCATTCATTTGATAACGTCACAAAAAATAAAGATTTTTAAACGTAGCCAGTTGGAAAAACTTTTTTTTATTTCCTTAAAAGATCTATTATACTGACATATTCAAAATATATATACGTGTTTGATCACAACTTCTCATACGTATTCCAAATTCGTCAAACTCAAAGCATTTATGACAAATAAAACATTAACAGGTACTTTTGAATTGTAAAACTCAGTTAGTCAGAAACATGAAGCTATTTGCACGTTCTAAAGTAAAGAAAGAAAAAACTGTTCTAAGTGTCACATGTTACATAGTCAAGTGACAGCTAAGAGATGACCAGTCTCCACTGATGGTGCCCGTTTACGAACATAACGCGCGCATCAATACCATTCAGTTCATGATTTTTAAGGAAACTGAATGATCCCATACATATGCCACCATCAACGAGAGAGATATTTGAGTGAACAAAGTAAAAATGCGAAATCCGAGGCAATAATCTTATATCCAGCAGCTTTCGTCACCTGTGACGATGTCGTATACAGCATTCGAGTCACCTCTGTCATGCTTTTCAACAACGGCGTTTTTTATCTTCCTCTTCCGTCGAATTAGGTATTCCGTCAAACTACTGTTGCCCCTTCAAAATTTTGATTACGTCAGTTCTAAAGGTATATTATCTGATTACAAATAGTAGCGAATAGTTGCCTGGTGCACACCCGCCCCCTCCCCCCCTATTGTATGTGCCCCTGAAATACACACACACAACACAAACTGTTCACCAAGTTGGAGCAATCAATTGTTTCGGCATACACTGGATGGATGGTATGGAGTCATTTTCTCAAGAAGTATGCGGCTTGACTGTAATGTAAGAAAACTATATTTTTTTGAGGATGAAAACATCTATTTTCCATGGCTCTTCGGTGTTGTTTAAATAAAAGATATATTTGTAAAATACCTATGAAGTGAAGAAATTTAATTTATAGGTACATTAAGAGGGCGCCGAGCGCACAGTGGCGCCCTCATCGTTAGTTTGGTTATTTCTTTTATTTTAGAATGAAACAGAATATTAATAACGGAAAATAGTGGCCACTATTTTCCGTTATTACTATTATAATAAAACTAAACAATTTAAAACTACCGATGAGGGCGCCACTGTGCGCTCGGCGCCCTCTTAAGGAAAGGTTCAATGACAAGTCACATACCTACGTCTAATTAAAATACATAGAACAATGCACTATGTTTTCATAGCCAGTACGATTATTTTATACTAAACTTTAACATTAGGTACCTACTTTACTACGTTGAACTAATTATTTAATTTCGCAATACTTTGCATAATAGGCATTCCAGATAGGTACTGCCTATTATTGTGGTCTAACGACCATAGTACATTTTGACAAGTTATGCGCACAGTTTATGGGGCAGTCGTTTTTTTTCGCGTTTTCTTTGTTTAGTCCCATAATGCAAGTTGTTCATAATGATGAGTACAATGACCCCTTAACAGGTATTGCGTTTGTTCTGTTACACGTTGTAATAAAACATTCACATTCTTTTTAATTCATAATTGGAAGCGTCCAGCAGAAATATAAATATAATTTAATCTATTTATATATTTCTGCTGAACGCTTCCAAGTTCCAACGACTAACTGGTATGCCAGTGACTTGCAGCCAAGGAGTTTATACTACCGTCCATTTCATTAGATAATTATGTTTATTATTGTAAGTATACCTTTCTGGGCCAACCACTCACACGGGAAAAAAGTTTTATGTTTTGCCTCTTCGGAGCACGCTTTGTCCCTTTTTCGTTCCGCTTGTTATAAATGGGGCGTTTAATTCGATAAAATTCGTGTGGACTCGAATTGGTTCAGGAAAGCTGGGAAATAGACTGGGATATAAATGCTCCTGCCGATGTCAAAGCGAGCATAACTATTTTTTGTTTCCTTTGTGAAGCAACTAGGTACTTTCGTTTTGGCTTTAACAGTATAATATTACTCATACGCATCATCATCAGGCGTGAAAAGGTAAAAACAGCCAGTTCCAAAATTAAACTAAAAAGATACCACTATTAATTTCCAAAATGACTTCACATCAAACGAACCTAATGCATTTAGTTTGGAACAGTGGTTATGATTTGACGTAATATTTACTGTTCATTTGGGTTATTGATGCCTGTATAGACATTAAGCAATACTAAAGATTATCTTCTGCAAGCATGCATTGCTTGCAGAAGATAATCTTTAGTACTTCTTAAGTCTCACATGAATATTGTTTCAGTACCTATCTTTAATTTTTTTAACTTACAGACCTCGTTAATGTCTTTGTTTACTTATTTAATTACTTATGTGCTGACGCCATAGCTACGAAAAAAAAGAAAGTTCCTAAGGCGTGACTATGATTTATTTATTTAGACTTCACGCACGTTGGTACAAAAGGGCAGTAATGATATTTGACAGTTTTGTAATACGAACGATTTTATAGGTAGTTGGCTGTTTTATGTATCGCTTTCAAAAGCGTCGGTGAAGGGTAAAGTTGTGAGCGACCTTTTTTGAAATGAAAGTCGATTTTTCATTAATGAAATTAAATCATTCATTCTTCCTCAACATAATAATCCTCCACGTCAATGACACTCCTAAAATTTCGTTTAACTATTTACCAACAGGATTACTGAGACTTCAGCAACTGTACCAGACCATGCAGCCGGGCCGAACTGCGTTCCGCATCGCACTCGTAAAGAGAATTAATAACGCTTCTGACGCCATGGAATTCTTGTTGGCTTTAGAACAATATGACCGTTGGGGAAACAAGCGGATAGTTCTCGATTGCAATGCAAAAAACGCCAAAAGCATATTGGTCGAACATGTTCGGAAAGTACAATTGGGACGCAGGACCTATCACTATATGCTCAGCGGACTGGTGAGTATTGCTTGTTGTGTCTGGCTTAAATTACAAAATAATTCAGTATCAGTTTTTAGTTTCCGTTTCTCTGAAAAGTATCAGTACTGGTATTCAGTTGAATCCGGTTTAACTGGAAGTCGACCCCAATGAAGTTAGGAAATGGCTAGGCAGATGATGTTGCTCTGAAAAGCATTGAAGCATCTTTGCAAAGCGACCACTCATAACGAATACTCACTTGTGAAAAACTTTTTAACAGAAAAAAACCGACTTCCAAAAAAAACTCTACAAAGTACAAAATAACTTTAATTTCGGAAGTCGGTGTCAAATAACGAAGAAGCAACCAAAAACTTTTTACTTTTCACTTTTTAGTAGTACCCTACACCTAACAACACCACTGAAAAGTCACAGGAAAGCAAAATATGCAATTTCGTATACAAGGATGATTTTTCCTCATATTTTTTAGCTATTTGGATTTAAAATCAAACTACTGTACCGATTTTGATAAAATTTCAATGGTGGTCCCATTGAAATTTTATCAAAATCGAAAAGTATAATTATCCTTTCACATAAAACAAGATTTTTTCAAATCGGTTAATAAATGACGGAGATATGAGGTAACAAACACAAAAACACTCCTTTTTTGAAGTCGTTTAAAAAGTGGATACATAACTAGTCTCTCTTTTTTGTCATCACTGAAATTTTGCAGAAAAATCAGCGCTCGCAATACGTAATTTCAAATTATAATTATTATGGTTAGCAAGACGTGAAAATAAGTTGAAAGAGAATAAATTTCATATTTTGATGTTCGAAAATACATTGTGTGTAAAATAAAGTGTTAAATAAAGTCATTTAACAAACGATTGCATGTTTGCAAAACGTTAACGAACTAATTGACGTCTATTGGTACAATGAAGATTGTATTGGGTTTTATTATTCGCACCGGAACAACGCAATTACTTGAAACAAGAACTTAAATTGGCCCATTAACAGGTTATGGACGATCATTGGGAAAACGAAGTAACAGAATACGGCGCCGTCAATATAACTGGGTTTCGCATCGTCGAACACTCGCGCAAGATTGTGCGCGATTTCATGGACGGTTTGCGGCGAATGGACCCTCGGTTCAAGGGGACCATATCGGTAAGTGCTTTCATTATCTCAGACCACTAAGTGTTCGGGTATTTGTAGGTTTTGCCAACTTTGATCAACGACCGTTGATGATGCCAGCTTCAACTAAATTACCATCAGTCGGAAGACACCTGAAAAATTAATGCCTTAATTAAATTATCGGCTCTTATTACAGTTTACTTTCTTTGGCTGCTTATTGAACAATAAAATCAAAGTTTATGTTTAGTTTCACTGATTTAGAATGACTAATTAAAATTCAAAGATTTGAAGATACCCCGAGGCTTCTGCCAGGATACCTATAGTCTCAACTGTTGAGACTAGATAACCTGGCAGAAGCCTCGGGGTATTTGCAAAATAAATAGTTTTATTCCGTCAGAAGAAAACTATTTAACTGTTACTGTTATTGTCGCGTTTGAGTAAGTGAAAGCAAACGTAATCAAAATTATGGTCTGCATTTGAATATTCCAATATTTTTTATTTTAACTTGCTAAGATTTGTACCAGTCAAAGTAAACTATTTTTTTAACATAACGGACTTTACTTTAAGAGCTTTATGGATAGACTTGTGTAATGTGTACAGTTTGATTGGCATGTTTGATCATTCGGCCAGGTTATTCTTTCAGAATACGTGACATGAAACAGCTTTCAAACTGGCTCGATATATGCGTCGCTCACACAAAAACATTAACTAAAGAAATACGTTTAAAATCCAATCTAATTACGTATGAAAGCGCGGTCATAACCTGCTACAAACTTGCTTTATTCATCATTAAAATGAAATATTAAATGGAAACTTAAAATAGTTGCAACTGCATGTTAATGAACTTACTTGCAGTAGCTTTTTCCTTTGACAACCAATGAATGCTCAACCGGTGCTGTTTGATATCATGGTCTGACTAACTTTAATTTAAAATTCCCCCACCTAAGACTAAAGCCAAAATTCTCATGCAACGCTATTTCGGTGGTATGAACATTGACAGTCTTTGCAAGGATGCCGGTAATATAGATTGTTCTACTCTATTTTCCTCAACGTCCGTAGATGAGCAAGTTATTATGTTCACTGATAAACTTGTTACAAAGATTTATGACCATCACGCGTCAGTTCGAGCGGTCAAATGCGCGGAAAAAAAAATTGACATTTGCCGGCGCCACCATGGCTAACAGAATAGATTAAAAAGTTATTAAACAATAAGGTGACGGCAAAGTCATAATTTAAGCAACGGCCAACTGATGCAAATAGGAAAAAATATGCATGAATCCGTATTCGTTGTAATAAGGTAATTATGTAGGAATGTAAATCGCCATTTATAATTCCGTCCAAAAAAGACGCATCCAAGGTTTGGAATTTTCTAAGATCATTGGGAGTTGGTAAACCCCGACATTCGATGCAACGCGGACGAAACGAACGCGGGGGAAGCCGCTGTGGAACTGGAAATTATATATTCGTTTTTTATGAACATGACTGTATTCGTATCATCCACACTTCATAGTGAGGATCAAAGAATAAAAGTCTTCGCGGTACGTCATTTTAGCCAGTATTAAAACTTTAATGTAAAATATGAAGGAAATTTTACTACGAATAAACGAGTAGTAGATGTACAACATTAAGAACACGAGGTGTAACTGGCGTATTACGAAGAAAATTTTGGCGTGAAGTAATAACACGTTTATGTAGATTTCTCTAACTTACGTACACCCTAATGAAACAGGAAGTGGGGCGCGCCTGCATAAATTATTATTCCATATGATCTCCCTTTTCTGTGTAAATACACCTAGGCCTTTTTCGCCTCGGCAGCGTATGCTCAGGAGGATTCCTGTCATCCTGTGAAGTAAAACTCATCACAGTTGCTAACACGTTTTCTACTTTAGGTGTACCTACACTGAACGTCGTAAGATAATTTAACGGTTATGCTGGACTTAAGTAGGAATTGTGGACACAGTATTTGGTATTACGGTTGAATTTATTAATTTAATGAAATTGTATAAAACTTTAAGCTTTTAAGAGCCTTTACGCGGTACGGTTTTTCATGCAAACTTTCAAATTCTTATTGTTCGAAATGAATGACTGATTTTAATGAAACTTGGTATGCATACGCTAGATATCCAGGTTTAAATAGTTATGAAAGAACATTTTTGAAAAAGATTTTAGAGGGAGAGAGAAAGAGCGATTTTAAGTTTTCTATAGATATAGTGAAAAATCACTATAATTATCCTTCCCCCTGAACTCTTTTTCCAAATTTTTTTCTTTTAACTATTTAGACCTAGATATCTAGCGTATGCATACCAAGTTTTATTAAAATCGGTTCATTAATTTCTAAAAAATATGGGGTTGACATTTCTGTTTAGATAAAAACCCCGAAACAAATAAAGAGAAAAAATAGTAATAATAATAATTTCTAAAAATAAGGATTTGAAAATTTGTATGAAAAGCCGTACCGCGTAAACGCTCTTAAGCATTATCAAAAAGCAAATCTAAAAAAATATATTTGAAGTATATAAAGCTTGATAGATTGACTTTTAAAAATCTTCTCTATATTTTCAAATAGGCGGAGACTGCACTTATGTATGACGGTGTGCAAGTACTGATGGATGCATTGGGAAGACTCTGGAGGAAGAAGCCAGACGCGTTCAGGAGTGCATTACGGCGCGCTGCAGGACAAGCAAACTCTACTAAAGTCATTGATTGCAACCCTGGTAAAAGCTGGGTGATCCCGTTTGAACATGGTGACAAAATCTCTAGACTAATTAAAAAGGTACATTCCTACTCAAAAATTTTACTTAGAGTTAGCCAATAGGTAGATGTTTGATTTTTTAAAGAATTGAAGCTGGCCTGAGCGTACGACGATACTGGTAAACATAAAAGGGTCGAAGACACAAAAATTAACCTGACATAATTATAATAGGGCCCCGAAGTATCAAATTTACTTCCATATACTCGTACCTTCGGCAGCTTCGTATTGTTGAATACTATGTGTTATAAAATATTTTTGTTTCATGTGATTTCTGTCCATATTATGATCTAGTTTCACCACGCGACGCTTGCTAAATCAATTAGTCCGTGCCGATGAAATTCATAAATGTGGTTGCGGCGCGCAATGAAACTACCTGTGTACACATATTGAAGTCATTGAAACAAACACAAAAGGTTCTGCGACTTAATACCCCAAAAGTGCTTCGTTGATGAGATGTTTGGATGTAAAGTTTTTATATTTTGATCCCAAATATCACGGCAGGGCGACACTTTAAGACATCATTTTTGGAACAAATTATCTGTTTGTTTAAGTGGCTTCGTACCAAACATATTAGTATAAAACAAAATTGCTATTTTTGACTCAGCCAATTACGTTCAAAGGCCTTTATTTAATTTTATAACTCGCCCCGGCATCGCACGGGTCAAATTTAATTTCGGTGGATTTTCTAGAAAAACATGTTTCATAAAAACGCTGTCCAAATAATTATAAAACGGAAACGGAACTCTTATAGAAATACTTGTGTGTGTCTATTTATAATAGCTCATTCATTCATTATCATGATTTATTAAAACTTTTAATATGCACTTTTCTTATTGTCTAAGACAATAATATGCTAATAATTGATAGAAATTTAATGTTAATTTTGCATGCACACTGTTTCTGTCAAGATCTACTGCGTAGCAAGAAATGGAAGGCAACAGGAAAGTGGCTCCTACAATTATATGAGCGGAACGTATAATTAGTGCGTAATCTGCAGTAAATGTGCGCGAAATAAAAAATTGTACGTATTATCGTTTTGGAAAAACAAAACGAAAACACTATTGCTGGAGTCATGTTATTCCAGCAAGAAAATTCTAAACGTATGAACGGAGAGAGAAATAATGCGAGCACGACTCGCACTTGGCCGGTTTGAATTTGGTGATATTTTTCACGTCTACAAAAACAACCTTTTAGGAGGCAGAGGGCTACGCAAACGGAATTAGTATGGATATGGATGTGAAAATGTTACATAAATAAGAATAATATTGATTAGTAGCTGCGGTCTTGGTCTTGGGAGTTCACAGACAGTGTGAATTAAAAATACCTACTAAGCAGGGCAGTGGTCCTTAGAATTTAGATAATACCATAATTGTAATTTGGCGGGATACGAACTCTGCCTGTAAGCCTTGCCGATATTCAAAATCGTAGATTCATAGTTGATTAAAAATGAGTTCAAGCGATTCTGAAATGTTAACCTGATTCGGTTAAAACAAAGCCAATACAGTTAGCGAAAATCTTTTGCCAGAACTTTCAAAGGAATAGTAGATTGTTAGACAAGGGTCAAAGGAATCAATTCCCATACGAGGTATTTAGGCTATAGTCCGAGTAGGAATCGATTACTTTCACCCGTGTAAAGCAAAAATAGTAGTTTTATTTTCTTGTTTACTCCCCATTTCATGTAGGTAATCATCATTTTCTTAATGTCCCTCACCTTAATGAGTAGTTTTGACGTAATTTGTTTTTTTTTAAACTGTAGCTATCTTGCTCTGACTTGCACAGAGTCTAAGAGTGTAAGAAATTTTTTTTTTACTTTACAAATACTATTTTTTATTAAAACCATGTTAAAACTATATTATTACATCCATACTAACTAGTTAGGTAATTTGATAACGATTCCAATGATGTAACTGGTAGAGGGCTTACTATCTTAACTTCCGAGATATCTTCGTTTTTATCAGACGTGGTGTAAACCAGGACCACTCAGAATTGGCCTCCACAGATTTGCGACGCGCGAAATTATGGCCTTAACATTTGACAGGCTATGTCGAATTTTCTCACTTCAATTTATTTAGGTTTAAATTTATTAATTCTCAAAAAGACAAAATAGCCAGTTACATGAGATCATAAGTTAACATAATGTGATAAACTTATAGTAGATAACGGTCACTTATACAATACAAACAGTCTTCGAATTATTGTTTTATTAGTAAATTGCATGGGTAAAAGCTGTTTTGCCTTATATATAATTGTAAATTCGTATTTATAATTATATATAAGGCAAAAAAAATTAAGCGCAACAAACATACAAACTCACTTTCGTAAGTGAGTTTGTTTCTTTGTTGCGTTTTCACACCTAAAAAGCTACACTGATTTTGATTAACAAGCAATTTTTTTTACGAAAATTTATATTACACACGAGTGAAGCCAGGGACAAAGCTAGTCCTAGATAAAAGTCAGATAGAGTTGCTTTGTAGCAGCATCAATGCCATCACAAAAAAATATCGTAGCAAAAATCGACATCGCAACAATAAGACCCGCAACACCATCAGATAACGACAGCAGCGAACTAACTTAACGAAATCCTGAATGTGATATCAGAGTTTACCATGCGATTTAAATAGATACAACAGTCCGAATATCAACTATCGGGCAGTTGCCTACCGGACACAACAACCGTCCGGTCAGAGGATCCTCCCTTTTCAACGGAGGTATGCGAACCTTTACTCTCTGTTCCTTTTCCGTTAATGATCATGTTTAATAGTAGTAATATATAGGAAAAGTATAATAGCCTGAAATGCCCGGAATAATCACTATTATACTCATAAATCTTATGTCATGTATTTTTTTTAATACATATATTTTTAAATTTTTTAGACGGATATTGAAGGTCTCACTGGAAACATTTCATTCAATGAGGAGGGTCATCGCCACAATTTTACTCTGCATGTGGTGGAGATGACTGTTCAGAGTGCAATGCTAAAGGTATGTAGTTAGGAAACAGAGTTTTAATTAACCTTTAATATGATTCGCTTAAACAAATATTTCCTGTATGCATTATTAAAAATGTCTCTAATATTTATTATTTAAACAGCCAATGTAAACATGAACAAGGTAGATCCATTTTAATAGCTTTAGTAAATTTACGATAAACTTTTCACATCCGTTAACAGGTACTCTCAGCAAAGGTTAATTTTAACTTTATTTCACCCTACTTCTGTTCCACAGCTCGCTAATGATTTCTTGGCGTCCATAAATCAATGCGTACAAAGTTTTGGAGCCATTCTTTCAGTCGCCAGTTAAAACTTACAAAATTAGTTTTTGGCCGGACCCCTGTTTTTATGTGGACCATTGGTTACTGTAGACAACTGTTTTACTCTCAACGATTTGCGCAAAACCATTTATTAATGTGCCCTAGATTGCTTATTGAATAGTTTACCTTGGATTAAAAAACGTTGTCAAATACCAGTTTTAAATACTGTACTCGTACTATTAGTTTGGTATCGTAATAATGCTTATTTGTGTTAGGTTGCCACATGGAGCGATGCTCATGGACTACAAGTAGCTTCACCGAGATATGTTCAGCTACGTTCACCCGTCACTTACGATACCAACAAAACCTACTCCGTGACATCGAATCTTGAAGAACCTTACCTGATGCAGAAACCAACAGAGTTTGGCCAGAAAGAAGAATTATTCGGATTTTGTAAAGATTTGATGGAGCTCATTGCGAAACAAATGGGAATCAAATGTATGTTTATTATTTTTTGTAAGTCGTCGTCTTGGCAATCCCGTTATTTACCTGCCATAGTTAACCCTGAGTAAAGATCTCATTTTCTAACATTTACCTCCTTTATTCGTCTCACAGTATATGGTTTTTCCGTTAAAGAGACTATGAAAACAACAAATAAATGTATTCCTATAATAATTTTGGAAAACCACAAAATCTGTAGGTATCTTTGATCTTTTTGAACTAGAAGCGACTTCATATTCAATATTTGAGGCGCGATTGAGCTTTGAACTCCACAACATTTACTGAGCAATAGTTTTGTCCAAAACTGGTCAGGACGTTGATTTTCATGCATTTGACTACTTTCTGGACCAATTTGCATAGATATACTTACTCATGTGTTTAGTTCTGGTGACTAAATACGCTTTACACGGAGGGTCTATATGGGGTGGAGGACGGTATCACGACCTCACCGACTTATAATGAAATGAGCTGACATTATTATTTTTTAAGTCGTATCGTAGTGTTATATTAGTATCCCAACTATGATAGACCCTTAAGATTAGCTTAGCACTCTTGAAGATGACCATCATGCTGAGGTCATCAGTCAATGGATTGTTTAACCCATCTAAACGCTGTTCGAGTCAGTCCATTTCCGACCTCAGTTGAAAGCGGTTGCCTAAAGATCCCTTATTTCACGTGTTTCTTAAGTGTTTTAATATTAAACATTTCACTTAATTAAATTGTCTTTTTTTAAAAAAGATAAGTATTCGAGGCCGTATAACAGTACGCTCTTATAAGAGAAATAAATTTAGAGTAGAAAATTGATCATCAACCTGCCTAGTCTTTTTCCAACTATTTTGGTGTCGACTTCCGATCCAACCAGATGCAGATGAATACCAGTATTTTACATGAAGCTACTAAGCAGTCGTTCTTTGTAAAATACTAACACAGTAACAACAACAATTTCCGAGGCACGGAGGAATCTCGGTATGCTAAGATGGTCACCCATCCACAATTCGATTTCGGCAAGCGTCACTTAACTTTTACTATGGGACCAATCTTATAATCGCGAATAAAACAAGAAAGGGCTGCTTAGACGTAAATCCGAAGCAGCATAAGAGTCATGCAATATAATGTATGTAAATACTTTTTAAGCTACTGTTACTGCGATAAATTATAATTGTAATAAATGCGAAATTAAAAATGCTAATTTTAAAGTGAATTCCTTTGTTATTAATGGTTTTACTTTTGCTGAGTCCGTTTAGGTTGCTAGTTTAACAATGAAAGTAATTTTATGATAAACGATGTTGATAGGAAATTCCAGCATACACAATGTATTATAAACACAATATATTATTTAGATATAATACACATGTATGCAATTTAGGTTCGACTTAAACTTGTTCGTGGGGTCCGAGTGCTCATTACTTGTTTAAAGATCTGTCAAGACGCTTAGTTGACACTTCGCGTGACCCTAGGGCTGGCTTTTACCTCGGACAAAGGATAAGCATTGCCATACAACGTGGCAATGCTGCCAGCCTTTTGGGTACATTACCAGTGGCCTGCGATGCGGAGGAATTTTTCGACGCCATGTTTTAGATTAGTTTTAGTTGAGTCTTTTTTAAGGGTTCGACTTAGGTACAGTCGCCGTCAGATATATTGTAGCAGACAAGGCGACCAAATACTTCTGAGCACTTTAAAATATAAATAAGTTCCAAACACTACAAGCTATTAATTATTTATACCATTAATTATCTGAACATTAATTATTTCATTAATCAGATGCTTGTCAATAATTTCTATACACACAACTAACCAAAAATATCTGAACACATCGTCGGAGTGATCGTATTACATAAATATCACAGGAGAGAAAACTTTACAATAATTCCAATTTTCCCAGAGACAGTAGGACGAGCCGCTCTGCAGAGTAGTTCAGAACAACTTAGTGACCGCGTCTGCTACTTCTGTTGAGCGTGCGCGCCTGCTTGCTGTGGGAAAATGTGAGTCGGGTCTTTGGCTACATGCACTGCCGTCGTCGAACCTAGTCACTTTCTTCGAAGACACCACTTTCCGCCTCGCTGCTTCTTTACGTTTAGGAGCCCCATGTTGTTGTCCTTATCGTTGTCCCTGTGGTGAAGTTGTCAACAGCCTCGAGCACCACGGTCTTTCTTGTAGCCGCAGTGCGGGCCGTTTTCGCAGAACCAATGGCTTGGCACGTGACGAGGGCACAAGACCGGATGGCATGTCTTCGTTTCCATGGAAGATGGGTAGGCTTTTAGTATGGGACGCAACCTGTGTCGATACTCTTGCAACATCCCATCTTCCTAGTTCATCGTGTTGTGCTGGCGCTGGTACTGCGGCTGCGGAAAATCTCAAACGGCGTATATATAGTTATATTTTTGAGCCGTTTGGAGTTGAAACCCTCGGGACGTGGGGCCCTTTTTTTTTAAGGATGTGAAATCGACAAATGACTTTGGGTGGAGCGGGAGGGAGTGTCAGACTTTATTGACTAAAACCCATCCATGCTCCTCCTAGCGCCTTTTACGTTCCAGGACGCGGAACAAAATCCGCAACCCTGGCAGGCTCTGGCCCTAACGGGCCCCTACTCCTATGCTGAAATCTCTTTGAGGCGCGCTTGAAACACAACGCGCCGTCGGCCTGGACCTGGCTTTGATCGGACGGCGAGCCACCCAACGCTCGTGTCCGCAGACCCACACCTACGGTGGCCGGGAATCACCCAGCGATTCCCGACGCCCGGTGCGTCTCCCTATGCCGCGGTGGCTGGGGCGTGAGGGTTGTCTCTCCCAAACGCGGCCCGCCTCCTCCTTCACTAGCATTACTGCTTCGCAGGAGGTGACGGCTTCCCATGCCTCCTCGCTACAGACCATGGATTGAAACAGGACCGGACGCGAGAGTTCGCCGCCGCCGATTGCCTCAACGAGGACACGGCGGTGCTCGGCCCAAGCAGGGCAGACCTCCACCGTATGCTCCACCGTGTCCTCCGGCCGTGGGGCCCTTGTGCTCACAGCCTTTTCAAAGAAATTTCGAAACGGCTGGTTGACACTACCCGTGACCCAAGAGCTGACTTTTAGTTTGGGTAGAAACTAAGCAGTGCCATTCAACGTGGCAATGCCGCCAGTCGCTTGAGCACATTACCAGCTGACAGCGTTAAGGACGAATTTGTTGATGCTATATTTTAGTTTGTTGTAAGTTTTGTGTATTTATTAATTTAAGTTATTAATAAATACTAAATTACGCTAGAAATTTAAATATTTTTTTCATTACTAAACCAAGATCTAAATTCTTTAAAAAGTTTGACAATAGCTTGTCAGTTGCAACCTGTACAAATGATTTTCTAAACAATTTTATTTCCCTTTTCATCGTATTTCTACTACAGATAGGTTGTTAGTGTTTGTTTTTGGTTCGTTGTTTATATCACGTAGTCACGAATTAGGTAAGCTCAGTGTTTGTCTGTACACTACACGTTGTAAGTGTACAGGGGGTCGAGTCTGCTATTGCAATCGTGTCTCAATGACCGGTCAATGATCGATTTTTGACGTATAACGTCAAACTTATGACACATTTCCCATACAAAAACTGTCAAAGTTGTCAAATATTCGATCACTGACCGGTCATTGAGACACGATTGCAATAGCAGACTCGAGCCCCAGATATTTTGGGTTAGTTGTGTGGTTGGAAATAATTGACAAGCATCTGCACATAAATTAATGAATGTTCAGAATATTATGATAACTTGTAGTGTATGGAATTTATTGACATTTAAAATTATTCAGAAGTATTTGATCACATGACGGAGACTGCACCAGGCCGTTTTAAAATAACAGATGCAAAATTAAAGGTAAAACTGATTAATAGAAACAGATAAAATGGTAGTATAAAACAAACAAAAATATTTCATTTGTTGTAACTTGGGATTTTGTTCTAGATAAAATAAAGCTGTCGAAGGATGCTAAGTACACGAATGATGCTACACCAGATATCTACTCAGGCGTTGTTGGTGATATTATGAGAAAGGTACGTATAAGCAATTTCATGAGATAAATGGTATTTCTGATGTGATTTCTTCGGCTTTTGATATAGACCACCCGTAGCTATTAATACCGCAGTTAATACACCTAATTGTAAACAGTTGACAATGTCCAAAACGTAAACACAATCAAGACCACATTCTTAAGCACTAGATAATCGTTAGGTAATGGAATCACTCCGGGTAGAATAATAACGGTTGATATAGAGAAAAGATAATTGCGCAGTTTACAAACAAAAAACAAACGCACGCGCAAGTTGCAAGTACAAGTTTCGTTGTTACAAGAAAAAAGTTATTTAAAATAATAATTTTATAGAATTCGGGTACTTTATGGAATGTGTATTTTATTGTGATAAGTGAAAAATCATTTTAATTTAACTCTGATGGCAAGTAAAGTAAAGTAAAGCTAATATGTTATTAGCTTTACAGGCAATGGAACGTTAAACAAAATCGCGCGCTGGTCACGTAACCCAGAACAACTATATATGTTTAAATATTTATTATGAAATTGTACGAAAATATAAATCTGAGGCGTGGTGGTTATATTTTGGTAATTTTTGGTTACTTGATAAGCACTAGTAGTAGGAATTCGCCGGTACTAGTGCACGAGTTCCAGAAGCGAAGAATCCCCGATAACCGATCCTAAAAACAAAAGTTTTGAATTGCACTTGTTCAATATCTGCGGTCCTTTTTTACGTAGCATGCTGTGTTGCAAACATACGAATATAATCAATTAGCAGCTCATTGTTCTACTCGTATAATGGTTAATGAGGTACCCTCATTACTCATAACTAGTCATGACTCACCGTCTGGAACTTATTACTAACTAGCACTTCGCCCGCGACTTCGTCCGCGTGGATTTAGTAGATACTCCAGAAACTTCATCACCCGTTAAGGGGGATAAATAGACTTTAACGAGTAGTTTTTGAAAATCAATTGAAACAGTAATGTATAACAATTAATTAGCTAGCCATTTTTGCTGTTGATCATGTGGTCTCAGAATCAGCACAACTGTTGGAGGTTGATTATGAAAAAATTGTTAGATCCGCTTCAAATATAAAACTTTTAGATTGTACATAGGTACCAATTTCCAAGTAAAATAACGTCAACCTTCATATTTTCGAAAAATCCAAAAAAAAAAGAAAATCCTTTTATTCCGCCAGTCTATTCCTTAATTAAGATACTTTGTTTCAACTTCACCGGATTAAGCATTAAAATCCATCCATACAAACTTTAAAACCACCTAAACCCCCACTAGAGGGTAGTTATGAAAAACCAATTACGTCATTATTTTGTAACGCACTACCCTACGGACGTCTTTCTGATGAATGCAAATGTTTGACATACCAACTTGACTCGCATCCTACAGATGAAGCAGGGGGCCACACGCTGCCAGAAGAGGCCAGACGTGAAGTTACCACAAATATACCGTAAATTGAATTAATGACCGGAAAATAACCGTATTTTACCAGTGTTTTCAGTCAAAATTACTTAATTTTCAACTGTACTACTCACGCAGAGGTGAGAGGTGAAGCAAGCTTGCGCGGGCGCTCTTTTTCGTGTCCTGTCATTCTTGCAACGCCTGACACAGAGACAAAGTGGCACAAATAGAAATGTATAGTTTACGTAGTTTAAGTTCTAAATATAATATAAGTGCGTATTACTTGTCATTGATGATTTATTAAAATATTTTTAGTTACGACTGCTCTAGACGAGAGACGGACGTTGTTATTCCTTAAGTTGTCATGATTTTTTAGGATTTCTGAACAGAAATTTGTCGACCCCTCGCATTTTCACCCGTCAAAAGTCACTTATCGCTTGTAGCATTTATTAAACAGGCCTCACGAGATCTTTTTCTGTAGCTATGTATACCAACACCTAACTTAAATCACAGAACAGTTTGGGTTTTTTGTATGATCTACATCAAATAAATCAAACGGTAACAAAAAATAAAATTTCAAGGATCACATCCATTCATTGGAAATTTTAAGAAAATTGTATTTACTTCTCAGCAAACAAAGGAGACGGTTGATGTCTCGCTAATAGAAATATTATTACACAACCGTACCCCCGGTAATATAATAACGCAAGGAAGTCACAAACTTTACGACTGTCGGTGGGATGTATTACATTATGACCAATGCTTCAGCCGTAAAAAAACACAAACATCTACGTCGAAAGTAATGCGGGATTATTTTAGAATTGAAGCACGTACGAAATAAGTAAATCTCAGTTCCATTAACTGGTGCACTACAAAGACTCAGGTTTGTTTAAGGAATTTAGTAGAGGGTGACGTTACGGACGTCAAGTTGGTCGGTACTCCTAACTGTTGCGAAGAGTGGTTTAAATAAAATAACCCATTTTTAAGAACAATTTGAGTACAGATATTTATATCAAACAGTAGTTCACAACACGAAACGTTTACTATTTTTTTTATTGACAGTCACGCGCTTGACCACTATCTCACTTGATGGTAAGCGATGAAGTGGTCTAAGATGGAGCACGCATGCCTAGAAGTAACCTGTTCACTCTTGACTTAAAGACTCCCAGGTTGTAGCTTTCAGGAAACACAGGCTCTGGCAGGGAATTCCACTCCATAGCTGTACGCACAATGAATGTGTTCCCAAAACACTTTGTGCGTGTTGGGTGGGATGTCCTCCATGTACCGGTGGCGCATCACCATACGTCTTGTGGTCCGATGATGGAACGGGCTTGGCGGAAACAAACTATGCAATTCCGTTGCACACTCTCCAAAATGCAACCGATAGAAAACCGACAGGCTAGCAACTCGGCGTCGATGCTCGAGACTTTGGAGCTTCGACTCGATGAGCCTATCATTGCCGATGATCCTCTTGGCTCGTTTCTCAATTGACTCAAGGGCATCAAGCTGGTATCTGGCAGATCCGTCCCAAAGATGCGAGCAGTACTCCATACACGATCGAACTTGCACTTGATAAAGTTTGAGCAGCTGTTCCGGCGTAAAGTACCGTCGCACCTTTGCTAGGATTCCCAACTTTTTGGCAGCCACTTGAGCCTTTGCCTCTATGAATGTGCCAAAATTGAGGGTAGATGTCAACGTAATGCCAAGAAGTTCGAGTTGGTCGATTATCGGCACGGTTACACCTCGGAAAGATGAAGCTGGGTGGAATTGGCTCCTTCTAGCGGAAAAAAGACACGCCTGGGTCTTAGGAGCATTGAACTTGACCAGATTGGCATCGCCCCACTCAGAGACAGCCTGTAAAGACAAATTCAAGCGCTCAACCATAGCTTCTAAAAGAGACCGGATCTGCGACCCTCCAACTCGTGCGTTGGACACGTATCTCTCAGCAACAGTACTGTCGCCTGCATAAGTGCATACCCAAAGGTACCGGGTTTTAGCAGATCATTAATATGCAGCAAGAACAATCTTGCCGAGAGCACCGACCCCTGAGGAACTTCGACATTAATATTCAGCAGTCCGGACGAGCAGCCATCTATGACCACTCGGATAGACCGATCCCTCAGGAAGTCTGCAATCCAATCACACAATCCGGCGGGCAGACCGAAGGAAGGAAGCTTACTAATAAGGCTTTCGTGCCAGATCCTATCGAAGGCTTTCCACATGTCAAGAGAGACCGCAAGTGCTTCCCCGTGTTTCTCTATGGCCTTACTCCGGATGTATGAATGGCATACGCTAGAAGGTCCCCAGTGGACCGATTTCGGCGGAAGCCATATTGTCGGTCACTTAGGATGTCGTTAGCTTCTAGGCATGCCAGGAGCTTACTATTCAGCACGCGTTCCATACTCCTTCAAAGTATGGAAGTTACTGAGATGGGTCTATAATTCGCTGGGTCAACTCAACTACCCCTCTTGGTCACGGGCTGGACGTTAGCTTGCTTTCAAGCCATCGGCACCTTACCAGTCTCAAACGAAAGGCGATATAGGCGTGTCAAGATCGGAGACAACTCAGGCGCGCAGGTCCTCAGTACAATTGCCGGTATCTCGTCGGGGCCACTAGCCTTGTTCACGTGTAGGTTACGCAATACCCTACGAACGTATTTCTGATGAATGCGAATGTTCGACATACTCGACTCGCATCCAACAGGAGAAGCAGGGTGCCTCGCGCTACCAGGATCCAGACGCGAATTTTCCGCAAACAGAGAAGCAAACAGGTTTGCTTCAGCGGAGTGGGCCAGCGACCTATCAGGTCTCAGCAGTGGTGGTAGTGAGGGGCGGCTGAAGTTTGATTCAACCGACTTAGCCAGGGACCAAAACGCCTTACTGCCTGCTGGGTATGAAGCAAGTTTGTTCCCAATTCGGCTAATGTGGTCAAACCAAGCCCTCCGCAACACCTTCTTGCAGGACTTGGCAGCCCTGTTGAAGGCCCTTTTCTTCTGACTCACGACATTTGCTTTGCGTGTACGAGCGTCGACCCTTGCTAGGTACGCCGCATGTTTAAGCACGTCAGCGCGATTGCACTCGGAACCAAACCATTGACGAGCCACGCCAGATATCGTTACGTCAGAGAACGGAATGAAATACTCCATTCCCTGCCGCAACACATCCGTCACGGCGTTTGTGCACGACGAAGCGTCAGTCGAAGAAAAGCAAGTAGGCTGCCAAGGATTACATGCGAAGAAAGATCGCATGCCATCCCAATCTGCTGACCTGTATCGCCAAACCCTGCCTGGTGCCTCTAGGGCTAGGATCGGGCGGGGAGTAGACGGACACAGATTTCACCAGACAGTGGTCGGAACTACCTAGTGGTGAAGAAATCGACACCGAGTAGCGGTCTGGATCTGTTCTGGCGCCGATAGCAGATGTCGTCCCGAGTGTACATACACCCGCGCGTGGTTTAAATTGGTGCTCCAGGGTAAACCCTGGGTAAATCAGGTACGACACGTCTGATGGACATCCGACCTGCGTTTCCGAAAGGAACAGGAGCGCTGGTTTCTCAGTCTCCAGGTGGTGATGGACTGCGGCGAGATTTGAGTGCAGACCTCGTATATCACACAGGTGCACTTTATGAGAGAGGGAGTGCTGCCACTGTACAGACTTTTTCATTTTGGTCCTTTGATTCATTGTGAGTGAGGGTAGAGGAGAAGGAAGTGAAATGAGGTTCCATGCTGCTAACCTTCAGGCACGCTCTGACAGGACGACATCATTGGGGGACTAGTCTGAAGACTGCGGGGACGCCGGAGCCCCCCCAGGAATGTCCATCGGGCCCTCTCATCTGGTCACCAACCAGTACGATGGTGCATTCCGGGATTTTTCGACAGTTGGCGGGGCCGGCAGGCGAGCCGCTGTCCCCACACCCCTCTTTCACTGCCGCCGGCGCCGTCACCGCGCGGCGATGTTGAGACGAGTGGACTCAACAGCCTGTGTTGTACCGTAGCTCCATAGCAAAAATTCATTTCTTCTCTGTACGGTGGATCCACTGAGCTCGGAAACTTTGACGCTTCCTGGCTATGCCAATTTATTATTTTAGCCCTTCACAACGACCATGCAACAACCATCAATACACAAAATATTGACAAATGTTTCTGGGGAAAGTAGGGAATATAATATGCAATGCAGACGATCTACAAATTTATTCGCGAGCTCCTCTTGAGAATCTGCCCAAGGCCATCGTCACCATTAATCGAGATCAGGCTTGCATTTGTCAATGGAGCATGCGATATGAACTTATGGTCAATCCCATAAAGACACAGGTTATCGCGGTGGGCAGTTCCAGGATGGTTTCAAGAAATGACTGGGAAACTCTTCCCCAATTTGTTTTCGATAATACAGTAATTCCCATCTCTGACAAAGTTAAGAACTTGGGGATAATCATTGACAGGAACTTCTCTTGGACTGCCTAACTACAAGAAGTTAGCCGCAAGCCATTTGCATTTGCAGGATCTTTGAGGAGACTACGTAATTTTCTTCCGACTGCCACCACGATTGCGCTTGCAAAGTCACTTCTGCTTCCCATCCTTG
Organism: Melanchra persicariae; assembly: GCA_947386135.1. Classification (NCBI taxonomy): domain Eukaryota; kingdom Metazoa; phylum Arthropoda; class Insecta; order Lepidoptera; family Noctuidae; genus Melanchra; species Melanchra persicariae. The sequence continues at coordinate 21,295,560 of OX376643.1, read as the reverse complement.
ATTATGCTGATGCCAACTATCTTGACCTCACTCTCGAATACTCGAAGCATTGGGTTGAATGGTGAACGGCGACCGATTTTTATATCAGAACACCTCCCCTCCAGTTCCAGGAAACTATTTTTCACCGCCAAGGAATTCGCCAAACTCAATAAGTACGACTTCTGTTGGAGCTCAAACGGCAACATCTTCTTGAGGAAAGTCACAGGAGCAAAACATATACTTATTAGATCAGAACAAACCCTAAAGGACTTAGAACACCAAGTGACTCAATGACTGCTCGCTGTATATATGATATTATTGTCAAACTTACTAAGCATTAGTCGGTCAAATTCAATATTATTCATTGTTAAATTTCATAAGACTCTAACTTCATTTCTTACCATATCTACCTGTTATATTTTATACCACTCACACATCGAAATTATTATCTCTTGTAAAGAAACCAAAACACACTTTACACACACACAAAGTCAAAGTCAAAGTCAAAGCATTTATTTCAAATAAACCATTTACAGGTACTTTTGAATTGTCAGAGTCAGTCAGTCAAAAACATGAAGCTATTTACACGTTCCAAAGCGTAGATCTCTATGGAGAAGAACGTGCAAGAAACTCCACGGACACTCTTTTAAACCATTTTATGATTTACAATAATCCAGGTTACATTATCTTTGTTGCTTCTATATGTGAGAACAATGTAAAGGAAGAGAAAAAAAAAAGAATTCTAAGTATCAAATAAACTATTGAAATAAGCCAGCGACAGCTAAGAGATGACCAGTCTCCACTGATGGCGCCCGTTCACGAACATGACGCGTGCATCAGCACCATTCAGCTCAACCATTTTGAAGGGAACCGAATGATCCGATACACGCGCCACCATCAGCGAGACATTCGAGTGAGCATGACAAACCCTCAACTGCCCCTGCTCATTCATGTCAAACAAGGAAACCATCTATTAACATAAAAAGGCTCCATGGTCCTCACATTTACAGGATTCCAAAATAAAAAATGCTTCTACTTTATATAAAACTATAAATATCAATTGGTAAGAACAGAAAAGTAAAAGTGTATTCCAAACATTATAGAAATGTGGAATATTATTATTATTAAACGTAAAAAGTAAAATAGAAAAGGGTGAGCATCTCCTCCATATATAAAATCCTAACTAGTGGAACCAAGCGGCTGAGGCTGTGGAGCAGGACCGGCATTTAGCCAAGCATTTTTATCAAGGATATAATCTTCCAGTTTATAATATGCCTGTTTACATAGTGTGCGTTTAATGCATGTTTTAAATTTTCTCTCATTCAGTCCGAGAATATCATATGGTATTTTATTATAAAATTTAACACAGTACCCCATAAAAGAAGTGTGTACTTTAGCCAATCTGAATCGGGGTTGATCTAATTTGTTCTTATTTCTAGTATTAAAATTATGCCTGTCACTAATCTTACTAAAAAGACACCACTGACACGTACCACCATTACTTCATTATCAACGTACTCACACGAAAACAAAATAATGCGCGACCGTAACGTTCCTAGTCAAACTTTATACCCACAGCCATATTCGTCTACCAACTACTGTCTTGTCATAATCATCCTGTTGTGCGGACTCTTAAGACATGTTGGTTTTAATTGTTCTGCTGTTTCGGATACCAATTACCACCGCTACCGGACCCTTAGCCGTATTACAAGTACTACATGTTGGATTATTAGCACCTTAATCAATGGCGTCAATCAATGAGATTAACAACGAGCTGGACAGTATCACAGTTTCGTCGTCGTTCACTTGTACTCCGGATGAATGTGCTGACTACTTAAGATCCCCTCTAGCACTAAACATTATACATTTAAACATCAGAAGTATAAAAAAGAACCTAGATCAATTTGTTGCCATGTTAACACTAACGAAAGTTAAATTTGACTTTATCATACTAACAGAATGCTGGTTGGGGGTTGCGGGTTATATCCCTGTCTTACAGGGCTATACTTCGCATTCTACAAGCAACAACCCAATAAAAAACGACGGTGTGGTAATTTACGTTAAAGACACAATTAACTGTACCACACATGAACCCTTATTTTTGGATGCCAACTGTTTAGTAACATGCTATAATAACACGGCTATAATTGCAATTTATCGTTCTCCATCTTATCTAAATACAACAAACTTCTTGTCTAGCTTAAGTGATACAATAACATCTGTTAAATCTCAAACGAACATTATGCTTATCGGTGATATTAATATTGATATCAAGCCCGGAAATAATGATCACCATTCAGACGATTATTTAACGTTAACAGCAATGCATGGGTTATTGCCTGCGCACAGTCTCCCGACAAGGATAAACAACTGTCTGGATCATGTCATGATGAAGACTACATCGCCTGCAAAAGTTCTTGTGCTGGACACCCACGTTACTGACCACCTTCCCGTTGCTGTTTTCCTAGAAACACATAAACCAACAGTATACCCCTCAAAGAAAACCTCTCTCCGATATGACTATGACGAAATCAAAAAAGAAATTAGTAATCTTGACTTTACTCCTATTCTCAGTACCACCGACACAGACCAAGCAACAAATATATTAATTGCCGATATTCAAGCTGTCATAACAAAACATACTAAGGTTGTTCAGACTTCTAATAGAAAAACAGTTAAAAAACCATGGATGACTGCTGGCTTAGTACGATGCCTCCGTAACCGCGACAAAATGCACCGACGGGTCAGTAAGTCTCCCAACAATCTAATATTAAAAACGACATACACACGGTACCGCAATTTTTGTAATTCCCTCCTTAAAAAACTAAAACGAGCATATGAAAAATCAGAACTTAAAAAAGCAAATAACAACCCGAGAGCTACGTGGAAAATAATTAAATCAATAACCCACAGTAATCAGCAACGACACTCTCCTAATGCCCTGCTAAAATCCTCCGTCGCGCCTATCGTATCTGTTAATAATGCCAATAAATTTTTCGTTAACGTCGGAACTAATCTTGCATCAAAATTTGCTACAACTACTCCGTCCGTTTATTTATCTTCTTCCTCATCTCCAGTTAACTCGTTGGTTATTCCACCGGTTGATGAAGCACTTGTAATAAGCACTATTCATAGATTACGCAGTGATTGTGCAGTTGGGTGGGACAATATCCCAGCAAGTATAATAAAACAATCCAGCTGCATTCTTGCTACTCCCATTGCCCATATTTGTAACTGTGCCATCAATTCGGGCGTATTCCCAAAAGCTTTCAAGCGTGCTATTGTTCATCCCGTGTACAAAGGCAAAGCTAAGGATGATGTTTCCAATTATCGGCCAATTTCAGTTCTCAGCTCCTTATCTAAAATACTTGAACGTATCCTCAACACCAATCTGACTAAATTTCTTTGTAAAAATAATCTAATTGCCCAAAATCAATACGGTTTTCGGTCAGGAATTTCTACAGAGGATGCTGTCTCTGATTTCACTAATACCCTGATCGATAGATTGGATAGCCGCCTTAAATGCTATGGTATCTTCTTAGATCTGACTAAGGCCTTCGATACGGTGTCTATTCCCAGACTGGTGGCTAAATTGGAACACATGGGAATTCGTGGTGTGGCCCTAGATATTTACAAAGATTATCTCAGAGGGCGTAGCCAGTGTGTTAAAATTGATTCTGTTCTTAGTGACGAAGAATTCATCAGCTACGGTATACCTCAAGGCAGTATCTTGGGTCCCACACTTTTTCAAATATATATAAATGACCTTTGTCAACTCTCCCTTACCCATTGTGACATCTTTACCTACGCCGACGACACAGCGCTATTGATATCAGACGTTACCTGGGACAGGGCTAAACAATCCACTGAACTTACCCTGCGAACAATTATGGACTGGCTTTCCACTAATCTACTGACGCTTAACATTTCAAAGACAAAAGTAATTCAGTTTAAACCACCGAACTCACCGAAACCATCAATGAACTCAGATAAAATAATAGCACATATTTGTCTCGACTCCTCTTCTTGTAATTGTAATTGCCTCGACATGGTCCCAAATATCAAATATTTAGGTGTTTATATCGACGAGAGGTTGGATTGGTGCACCCACACAGATATTTTATGCTCCCGGCTTCGTAAACTAATGTATTTATTTAAAAAGCTCAGACATGTATGTGACATTGAAACAGTCTTACTAGTATACCGTTCACTGTGCGAGTCGATAATTACTTACTGCATTCCGGTGTGGGGCGGGACTTTCAAAACGGTGATGCTTAAGGTGGAACGAGCTCAGCGGGCTGTTCTCAAAGTTATGTACTTCCGTAAAAGGGATTACCCCTCGGCCCAGTTGTATTCAGAAGCCCAGGTACTAACGGTGAGAAAATTATACGTCCTCCGCTCTATCTTGCGCCGACATTCCACGTTGCCACTAGACAGCAAGCTATGTAATCGGCGGACTGGCTTTCCTATTTGTGAGTCTGTTCAATGTCGTACTGCACTTGCGCGACGACACTATCGTGCCCAAAGCACACTAATGTACAATAAAATAAACAAAAAACTTTCAATTTATAAACTGACCCTGCACAAAGTCAAGCAAAGTCTTAAACCTTGGCTACTCTCGTTGAGCTATGATGAAACAGAGAATGTAATCAAATCTATTTCGTAACATTAAAACCCCTCCTGAATAATCACAATTGACACACACATGCTCACACACACCCTCACACCCTGACTCTCCTTCACAAACAGCCTTACACACACACACACACACCATTACTTGTACAGACATCCATACGAGGACTATAGCTGTAAGTCACCATCCGAGGACCTTCTAGAAAACCATGTTAACGACGACTTACGACTTTATTAACAAGACAGAAAGAAAGAGAAAACAATATTTAGGTTGATGAGCCTATTCGTATAGCGCTATCTCAATCTTTATTTGGTATGACTTCCTATGAACAGTGCGAGGACCTAAATACATTCGAAAACCCGCCTGGGAAGTACCATCCGAGGACCTTTGTGTGAGCCAAACGAGGACCTTAACCATCTGACCAGGGACACCAATGCGAGTACCTAATTTAACACACTTTTTCTCATTTCTTGTACAATGTGAGGACGCAGTACTAGACTTTTCATGATCAGTACGAGGACGTTTTTCCGAGTAGACGGTGTACAAAGCGAGGACCTTTAGAAAATTTCCAATAACATTTTTTAACACACTTATAACTTTACCATAATAATATTTGAATCATCTTCATGTAGGCAATTCTATTCACACACGTCAATTTCTTGATTTAAGTACCATCAGAGGACCTTATTTGATGTTAACTGACAAACGTTCAAAATGTAAGTGTGATATAACAATATTATAATTATGGTGATTTTATGAAGCTTTCGCTGGAGTTGTCTCCTCAACGGTTACTAGTAACGTCTTGAAACTTTGTGTGCTATTTGTTGAAATTACATTTCATAGTAATACATCTGTAATGATGATGTTATGTAGCTGCTGCTGGAATTGTCTCCATGTGAGACAACTCTTCAACGGTTACTTATAGCGTCTTGAAACTGTGTGCTTTTTTTTGATATTTCATAGCAATACATAGTCATGGTGATGTTATGTAGCTGCTGCTCAAACGGAGAGGAGAACTACAGCTACCATAATTCTGGAGCTCGAAAGACAATATTGTTCAAGCGCACCCCCGACTATCATCGTCGCACACCATCACCTAATGTGGCTGATTCAACGACCGCAGCAGCACATACTCCCATAAAAGGCATCATCATCTGCCTTGCCTTTTCCCAACTATATTGGGGTCGGCTCCCAGTCAAACCGGATTCAGCTGAATACCAGTATTTTAGGAGGAGCGGCTGCCTACCAGACCTCCACAACCCATTAACTGAGTAACACGGTACTTCTTGGTAACACTGGTGTCAGATTTTCTGGCTTCTGACAATCCGTAACGACTGCCAAATATCTACAAATGGCAGCCGGGACCAACGGCTTAACGTGCTTTCGAAGGCACGGAGGAGTCTCGGTATGTTAATATGGTATATACTCCCATAAAAGGCATTCACGTAACATATTGCTCAATGGATCTTTAGGCCTTACTGGTCAGGCAACGTCTCCGCCCAAAGTTCGACGCCCCTTTCCTCATGGTGCCCGGAGATCGTTGAGCTCCCGTCAACGCACGGCTGCCTTTCTGGTGTAGATGGAGTGAGAGGTATGCTCTCTTTCCCTCCTCGTCTCCTTTGAATGTATCTTTGACGGCATTCCCCGAAGACGGAAGCGATAGACCACCAGACCACCCCCAGCGTCCTCCCTGAACTTTCCTCCAGCGTATGCTGCACGGTGTCCTCGGGACATTCCACGCATTGGTGACAAACGAGCATCCGCTTCCGACTCATGCGACGCAGGTACATCCCAAAGCATCCGTATCCAGTAAGCACCTGAGTCAGCTGGAAACTGAGGGCGCCATGTAGTTTATCCAGTCTCTCATTAACCGAATAACCATCGCTTTCTGCGGTCTTCGCAGTGCCACGGCGTTTCGGGCTATTAGGTTTACCACACAGGCGCCCCATAAATGGCAGGTGGGCGGGCAATGGACTGCACGATCCCCACATAGTCTCCAGCAGGAAGCGTTCGGCCCTGCTAAATTGGGTACAAGCCACGAAAGAGCACCTACAATGCACATCAACCTGGGAACCAGCCGCTGTATGTGCGACTCAAAGTCACATTGGCTATCGAAGACATGTCCAAGGTACTTCGTCATCAGCTCGATACTGATGTGAACGCCACCGACCACTATATGTGAATCCCGAGGTGGCTTTTTCCTAGGTTTCCATGGGGAAACAAAGGGTTTCGGACTTATGCAAAGCCACTCTTCGAGACGTCGTCAAACGCCGGGTTCTTCCGACGACCTGCATAACCCCTGCCGTGGCCAGTATTACCGCTTGCCAATGTCATTGCCCCCGGGCCGTCACCAGGGTATCATCAGCGTAACATATCTCATCGACACCGACAAGAAGTGCAGCCCAGTCATATCCAGTTCAATATTCCACAGCGGTAGCTCTAGGACCGAGCCCTGTTGTTTCTGGCCAGCCATAAGGATGATGGTTGAATAAATGTCGTAGTGTTGCAACAGTGATTGTCATTGATTACAGCTGTACAGCCAGGTTGGGGGCAGTTAAAAAAAGTTTTGCTTGTTTTCAGTGTTATCTTTGCTCTAATTTACAACCTAAAATGCTAAAGGGAGTTCTATAGATTTAACCATAAAAAAAATTAACGTACACACTTAATTAAAATAACAGAACGGTGGAGCAAGCTCCGACGCGATCTGATAGTGGTATGGAATAAGCGACTGTCGCAATCGCAACCCAGCGCTGGGCCCACCACAATCGTGTCGTATTCGAGGACTCGGTAATGCATGCGATGGAGGTCTGTTCTTGTAGCGGCGATCAGCGGTGGTGACCTCTCGCGTTCGGCCTTGGTCCAATCCATGGTCCGGAGTGAGAGGGCCATAGGAAACAGTCACTTCCTTCTGCAAAACAGAAATGCAAGCGAAGGAGGAGGCGAGATGGGTGAGGAAGAGGCAATCCTCACGTCCCAGCCGCCGAAGGAGACGCCCTGTGCGTCAGCAATCGCCCTCAAGCTCCGCCCAGAGCGGGAGAAGTCATTTGATGATTTCACATCCAAAGAAAAATGGGTATGGTTCTAGAGTTTCAAAAGCATTTTGTCTCGTACTGTAAATATGACGTACTTCCATGCAAATAGTCATTCCCAATTTCACCATCATAGGACGAGAGTTCTGTTACAATGGAAAAATTACCCAATTTCATTGTTACGTAGTTTAAGGCCTCTGTAAATTGATTTTATTTTGATCACTCGAGATATAAGTGATTTTATAAAATCAGACAATTTTGAAACAATTAAAAGCCCAATACACATGGAAATCTATCCAAATGGGGACCTGAATACACATGTTCGGAAAAGCTATCAATATGAGGACTTTTAAACACACTGCGTGGAAAAACTTCCATCCGAGGACATATGTGTGAAGAATAACACATAAGTCCCCGCAAGGTACTTAAAATATGACTGAAGTGTAAATGTAGTGTGTTAAAAATTTATGAGAGCTCACACACGTTCGGAATGTGAACATGAATTTCCGCGATCAAACCGAGGTCCACCGAGGTCGACATCAAGTTTCCCTTATTAAGTATATAGAAAGGCTCAAAATCGAATGGAGAATACGATGAATTGGTCGGGTCAATCCGAGGACGTACGAAAAGGTCCTCGGATTGAAAATGTCCCCGGATGTGCCTTGTGTATTCAGGTGCATGTCCTCGCATGGTACTTAAAACAAACACACACACACACTCACACACCATCACACTCACACACCATCACACTCACACACCATCACACTCACACACCATCACAAACTCAATATGGGCTTCTGTTACCGCTTTTATTTTATTTTTATTATTATTATTTTTTTTTTTTTTTGTTCCTTTTGTTAATACCATAATCTTTTTATTTTTATTTTGTTAATCTTGTTGCATAAGATTCTGTAATATCTCCTCCGGAGAGAGGACACTGGCTCCTGTAACACAGGTCTACCACCTAGCACAGGAGTCAGGGACTTCACACAAATTTGTAACCACTTTCTTGTGTAATAAAGATTATTATTATTATTATTATTATTACTCAAAAACAACTTGACAAACGTGAGAGACTTCAAAATGTTTACATAAGGTTTATATTCGGTTACGTAAATATGACCATGTTTCCGAATTCCGTGTCAAGCTCAAGTGGTTGCCAATTCACCTTCGCCGGAATGCTCAATCTCATATTCTTTCCCTTTTATACAATGTGCTCTTTTCCCCTTCTACCCCTCTTTACCTGAAGAGACGTTTTCAGTTTCTCCGTGATTCCCACACTAGATTTCTGAGGTCATCAGATAATCTGCGACTTAAAATGCCAATACATTCCACAACTCTTGTGGATAAATCCTTTACTGTCCAGGCTGCTCGTTTGTGGAATGCATTTGTTTTTTTTGTATGTTATTATCGGTGTACAATGAAGTAATTTATTGTATAATAAATAAATTAATATAATATTTCCATGAACACGGTCATGATATTGTACATGATGAAATATTATACCTACTTATTATCCGGTGAAGTTTTATGATTTCTATTCAGATTATTAATTCCTTTAAAACTTTACAATTAATGAAAATTTTAAAAACGAGACCTCTTTTGATGGTTTTTCCCATTAGCAACTTAGTTTAGTTCTATGGTGTGTTAACAACCGTAGCAACTTTTTTATGTACGCTCCAGTTGATTCCGCCGCTAACTGGTTGGCGTTTTAAACAGAAGTGGTAAAACAGCCAGTGTCTTGCATAATAATCCCTTGGCCGAATTTTGATCATGGTGGCTGGCCAATCTCAACGGAGATTTGCCAAGTGCGCAGGACATTATTATAATGCACAAGTGTATGCGCAAATACAGGTGCACTCTCTGTTCCATCACTCTTATAGTCTTTTAGGATAGGAGAGCCGTCTCCTATCCTATTTGACGTATTTAGCGACATATTTTTATTTTTCTGACTTACACGCGAACAAAGTCGCGGGCAACAGCTAGTTACTTAATAAAAATCAACTTAAACGGCATAATGCTAAAGCAATGATTAGATTACTCAAAAATATAGAAAGTAAATTGTATTAACTGTAGAAGTTCTTTTCATTACTAAATAAATCCTGAGTTACTTATTGCACCTGTGGAGGTTTCTCTTTTAAGCCATTTCTCGCTTCTGTCTCCTTAAAAAATTGACGGCTAATCTAATATCAAGTGAAGGGTTGCCCTTAAAGCTCTTTGTCTGCATATGACTCAGTCGTTTGTTACTATTTCATAACTTGTCTCAATGTCTAATGAAATATTTGCGGGGGTTAGTTTCCCTTATCTCGGGTGTTACTTAATGTACATTGAGAGAAATGTACAACCATATTTATTAAAACCGACTGCACAGAAATTACCTTTCCACAGACATTTTCAAAGTAGTGAGTGGTGCATTATAAATCAAATCGTTGTACTCGTATATTAAAAAAGAAGAATAGACAAAAATTTTAGACTCGGGGCCTCTTATGCTGATAGAAATCCTGTTTAAATGTAAAAGTGATAAACTCCGTATTAATATAATAACTGATTTTATGGAGGGCAATACAGCTTTCAAACCTTCCAGCTCCGGATCATTCCCCATTTATTTTCACAATCAGCTTAGTGCTTTTCCTTGTAAGAATAGTTTGCTAAATCCTTTTCAATCCGGATTGTGTCCTGGTGATAGCACCGCTACAGCCTTATGAGCTTTACCGATGGCATGGAACTAGGACATCCGATGCTTACTAGATTTTAGTAATACATTCAATACTGTCGATTTCAATATTCTGCTTGGCGTAATTCGCTCGCTTAACATATCTCTAACGGCGATTGTCTGGTTTCGCAATTACCTGTATGGCCGCCGGCAACGTATATGCATAGAAGAATCTATTTCTTCCTGGTGTTAAATAACTGCCGGTGTGTCTCAGGGTGGCGTTTTATTTCCTTTACTCTTCGCAATATTTATAAATGCTATTTCCAAAAAACTTCTCTCTTCCAACCACCTTTATGCAGATGATCTAAAAATTTACAAACAAGCTGCCCTAGCAGATTTGGCTGATGCAGTAAATGCAATAAACAATGATTTGGCTATAGTTTGTGAGCGGAGTGAGGCAGAGGAGCGGGCTTCAGGTCAATCCGTCGAAGACCCAGGTCATTGTTGTCCGCAGCTCTAGAATCATAACAAAAGTTAAATGGTCACAGCTTCCCCAGGTACAATTTAACGGAACTACTATTCCAATATGTGAAAAGGTTAAGATCCTTGGGGTTAGGATCAACTAACTTTTGTCTTGGGGTTCGCAGTTGCAGGAAGTAAGCCGCAAAATTGCATCTGCCAGATCCCTTAGACTATTGCGGACCTTCCATCCCACTGCCACTAAAACTGCGTTTACTCTTGACTTTTTTCAAAACTTCGACCACAAATAACGACGAAAAAGTCGCGAAATAATGGCTTTTCAAGCAGTCTGATGCAGTTGGTGACATAAAATCTATGATTGAACTAAAGTTAATGCCACCAACTGTAACAAACTGCTTGAAATATCATTTGTTCGGAACTTTCTAGTTTCGTTATTGTGGTCGAATTAAAAAAAGTCATCTTTCATGTTTTGCTATTTTTTCCATATTATAGCAATATCAGCTACCGAACATCACTCACAAAAATGACCACGCACTTCTGTAATACCCTGTATATATAGTATACATAGGACTACCTACATTACTGTCTTTTCTTTTTGTGCAGGACAGCCGCTTAGTCTTAGGTTTTTAGTAAATAGTTAGCCACGTGATATTTCTGGGATACAAATATCGTTTACTCAAGAACATATTATGTTTAGAAAGTAGCCAGATATTTGGGACTCTTTGCTTTCGGGTTGCATTGTCAATATAATAATAATAATAATAATAATAATAATAAAGTTTATTCAAAATAATAAGGTACACAATAAATACAGTTCTGCTTAAATCTATGTCAAGTTCACACGTGTTATGTGCCTGAGCTAGGTAATCCTGTGTTTCAGGCGAGAAGAGATTACATTTTTCAATTGATGGAAGCATAATACTTAACGATCTACGTATATTTATCTTAGGTTATAAGTTAAAAGGCTTATATAAGGTGTAAATAATATTATAAAATACTTATTTCCTAACATCTTAGACTCATACTCTTAAATACATTATTAAAATACTTAGAAATCAAGACAATCTTTATTTTAGAACTATTAATAACTCCTCTGTATCATCATAGGACATACTTTGAAGAGTTTCCTTGACAACTTTCTTGCACTTAATGTAATTTAGGGAAAATATGTCTGCTGTTGCGTTAAGTCTGTTATAGAGCAGTGGTCCAAGGAACACATGAAATTTTGTTGTGAAAGCATGTTTTGTAGGTTTATTAGGGCAAACCATATCTTTCCGTCTTTTTTTAGTAGCTTCAATGCGATAGGGGAGGGCTGCGTGTTGTTTTAGCACCGTGCTCATTATGAATAACTGTCGGACTGTTAGTACATCACAGGATTTATAGAGAAGGTTAGTTGGAAAAAGGAAAGGACGGCTAGTGGACACCTTGAGGATCGCTCTTTGCGCTCTCTCGATGGGTAGTAATAGAGTTTTACCTACCCCACCCCACGAGGTAATGCAATAGGTCAGAATTGATTGACATAGAGCAAAGTATACTTGTCTAATTATTATTGGGTCTGCAATATATCGTAGCTTTTTGAATATGAATATTAGCTTACGTATTCTATTGTTTAAAGCTTCTATATGCTGTTTAAAAGAAAGGGTTTCATCTAAAATTACGCCTAAGTATTTTATTGTGTTAGTTACTTTAATATTTGGACACATACACGCAATATCAGTCGGGGTTGAGCAGCAATGAGCATACAGCGTTGGTGCAATATTTGGAATTTGTTTGCGCATCGAAAACTTAATGTAGTTTGTCTTATCAGCGTTTAGGGTTAATAAATTATGTTGAAGCCAATTATTTACAATATTAAATCCGAGTTGCGCATGTTTGAACACTTCATTTTCTGAGTCAGCTGAAAAAAGTAAGGCAGTGTCGTCAGCGTAAGATACGATTATGCCATGTCCCAGCTTTAGATTGCAAAGGTCATTAATGTAAATTAAAAAAAGGGAAGATGATAAGATACTTCCTTGTGGAACACCAAATGACGTGTTTTTTTTATCAGCGCTGAGAACATTGCCAATCTTTACGCACTGAGTACGATCTTCTAAAAAACTTCTAAATAATTTCAGTTGGGAGCCTCTAACACCTATGGTCTCAAGCTTGCGCAACAGAATGGGAATGGAAACGGAGTCAAAAGCCTTGGCGAGGTCCAGGAAAATACCTACTGTGTGGTTACCCCTGTCAAGTTCTTGTGATAGATAGTCAGTCAAATGATGTACGGCATCGGCTGTTGATAATTTAGGTCTAAATCCAAATTGCCGCTCGGATAAAATTGATTTATTCTCCAGATAGTCGAACAATCTCTTATTAATTATTTTCTCCAATATTTTAGACATACCAGGCAGTATAGAAATAGGTCTATAATTTGTCACTTGCTCTTTACTGCCTGACTTATAGACAGGAATAACAATTGCTTTTTTTAGGCACTCGGGAAAAAGTCCCGATGATAGACAGATGCGGAAAATATAAGTCAGTGGCGGAATTAAAATATGCCTGAACTGTTTTAGAATCTTATTGGGTATGTTATCCCATCCAACTGCACAGTCGTCTCTCAGGGTCATAATTATATTTTCCACCTCAGTCTCATCAGTAGGTAGCAGCGCAAATGATGTTAGGGTGGTGCTAGATGTGGAAGTGCTTGTCAGGCAATGTGTGGAAAGTGATTGTTTAGGAACATTTTCTGCCAGGCACTTTCCGACATTTGCAAAGAAATTATTTGCCATGTTAGCAGATGTCAGCTGTGACGCGTGTGCTTGTAATAAACCTGAAGATGACTCATTTTGTTTTGACGTACTAAATGTTACATTTTTAATATGTCTCCAAATTTTTTTACTGTCTTTTCCAGCCTTTTCCAGTTCACTTTTATCATAGCTGTGTTTAAGTTTCCTCAGGAGGTCATTGCAAAAATTTCTATATCTTTTGTACGAAAGTTGCAGTATTGCATTGTCTGGATTAGATTTAGCTTTTAAGTGTAGTTTATCCCTATGTTTCATACACCGGATAAGACCGGTTGTGATCCAAGGTTTCAGATTGCGATTTTTGTTACTCAACAGTGATATGACAGTGTTTTTCTGAATAGCATGTCGTACATTTTCAATCACATACAACATACAAAACTGCGGGTCAGCGGAGTTGTAGACTGGATCAAAATCGATGACGCGTAAATCTTCTTCAAGTCTATTTATGTTTAATTTTGAAATTGTGCGAGTGTTAGGTTTAGGTAATTTACAATTAGGAGCTAGTAGGACAGCATTGTGATCGGTTATTGTTGAATTAATAACAAGTGCAAGCGAGGGAAAATCGGTTTTAAGCATGATATGGTCCAAACAAGAACCACTTTGGTGTGTCGGAAAACTGTGTGCAGGGAGTAGGCCATGAAAGGCGCATAAATTGAGGTAGTCCTGAGCGGGTGCATTACTAGAACTTCCTGAAAGAATATTGATATTGATATCGCCAATTAAAATAATGTTTTTGAAGGGTGACAGGGTCTGCAATGTGTCATTGAGAGAATCAGTGAAATTGTTGGTATTTTTAAAAGACGGGGGCCGATATATTGCTAATATTGCAAAATCTGAATCAATTTTGACAGTCCTGTATATCAGGTTCCTCAACAGAGACATTCAGAAGATATTGTTATCTACACTAATATTATAAAGAGGAAAGATTTGTTTGTTTGTTTGTTTGTTTGTTTGTTTGTTTGTTTGTTTGAAATGAATAGGCTCCGAAACTACTGGACCGATTTGAAAAATTCTTTCACCAGTAGAATCCTACATTATCGGTGATGGTCATAGGCTATAGAATATTTTCAAAAAAGTTAGGGATCCGTATGAAAACTTCGATAATGTGACCCAAGGTGTGAGAAAAAATCCTTATATCGCGTACGCTGCGGAATCTATTGATAATAGAGCAAAGTGATGTACTACAGTCTTATAGAGGTCATCAATATCTACAAAAAAGTCCGCGATACCATATGTCTAACTATTATGGATAAGTCACCATGACCGCTTTTTGTTAATATTAGTCAAGCAAATCCCATGGTGAAATAAAAAATGGTGATTATAGTACCATGATATTAATCCTTATCCATTTAAATGGTTTGATAATTAAGGTTGATTATGTCCGTGTAAATTACACTTTAAATCATTCAAATCGGACCTTTCGTTCAAAAGTTACGACGGTAATAAACATGCTCGGAGTAAGAAAAATGTCGCGGCTTGAGCGAAATGGGGAGAATCGTATCAATGCTTGGTACGATGAAGTTGAAACACCACGGCATTTAAATGTTTTCGATAAAACAATAAGAATAACAAATGTTTGGATTTTTCGAAAATCAACTAGGTACATACATAATAAGGGGTGAAGCAGGGGTGAATAAGTTATTAGGGAAGGAAATTATAGCTTGCTTCAATTTACGTCGGAATTCTATGAACAAACTAAAAGTGGGATAATTGCAACAGATCATGCACCTAACAATTTTTGCATAATCAACCCCTGACGGGCTGAACGGGGTGAACAGTTGCACTGAACCAATAATGAGAATCGTTGTGCTTAATTTTCCAAAACTAACCTTTATAAGGGGATATGTATAGGGGCGTTACAGTTTGTGGAGTACCTACTATCCCCACGCGGACGAAGTCGCGGGCGAAGTGCTAGTTGCTTATGTAAAGCCGATATTACACGGTTCAATTTCGGTTCAATATTGCTTTTAATTCCATTGCTTCAATGGCATTGACACGTCTAAATACATTTCAAAGCGATTGCACAATCTGATTGAAAGCTGTGATTCACCGAACGCTTTCAATGCAATTGTAACAATATTGCTCATTGTTGAATGCGGTTGAAACGTGTAACATGAAGATTGAACGATGACTCATTTCGCACACCGCACGACAGTGAACGCACGTGGACTTATTTCGCTTGCGCACAGGGATTTTCCAAAATGGTATTCAAGTGGCATGACTGTCATGTTCCGCTAGTTCCGCTGTGTTTGTGGAATAAACAATCTATTTGTTTTTTTTTTTTTAATTTTTATTCAAATACGAATTCGGATCTTCTGCCAATTCTACTAATAAGGTGCTTGAGGCTCCATTAGTTATCCTTCTCGAAATCCACGGACGCACCCACCAACGTCAAGATATTCCCCTCCCGCACATAGGTACGAGTTGGCGCGACATCGCATTGCGCAGTAATGAACATTGATTGTCATTTAAACAATTTACGTGTATATTGGGAAAGTCGATCAATGTTCAATATTCAATGGAATTGTTACAATTCGATTGATCCGTGTAATATCGCCTTAATCGCCGAGCGCCATAGTTAAGATCCATTGCTTTCTATATTTTTGTAAATGTTGCACAGTGACAGTATCTTGTCGCCTTTCGACCCTCCAATCCAGCACACTTATACGACACATCGTGCAAATTTTTCTCTTTAAAAATTACCATCCAAAGGTTGTCTTAAAACGATCGCTTTTATCGATAAGGCCGCCCATTGTGTCACCCTGTGTAATGCTTTTTTCATGTTTATTTTTTGTAACTTATGTAGTGTATATGTTGCAGTCAAAACTCTTAACCAGTCAAAAGTACTATTGACTAGCAAAATCAGTCAAAAGTACTTTTGACTGATTATGCTAGAGTTAAAAACGTCATTATGGTTAACACCCCGACTCAGAGTACCCCGACTCGGATAGGTTAGGTTAGAAGGCTAAGGCGGGAGCGAAGCAGAGCGGAGCTCCCGCCTTAGCCTTAGTGGTTATTTGTCTTTTCACCAACCAGAAATAGGAGCCCCGCCAAGCGGGGCTCTCTCGACCTATTTCATATTTCAGCACAGGTGTTAATCAGTCAAAAGTACTTTTGACTGGTTAAAGGCCTATTCAAACCTAAGCGGTATTCGCTACCGTCTGCGGTAGAGAAAACCGAGTGGGTATGCGGTAACATTACTGTTCACACCAAAGCGGATTTCGCTATCCTTGTGTGGGTAGAATACCGAGTTCGAGTTTCGCTCAGGAAATTGCTCCCGCGCCTCATCGACTGGCGGAATCTGTTTCGCCCAGCAAGTGAAACAATACCTATGCGGTACTATGGCACCAGCTAGGTATTCCGCTCTAGCCGCGGAACTTGATACTAAATACCTAAGCGAAACCCGTGCGGTATGTACCTCTACCCACAGCGACAGCGAATACCGCTTAGGTTTGAATAGGCCTTAAATGTAATACCTCTTAAGGAGTCATTGTAGTCATCATTATGAATAACTTTTACTATGGGACCAACCCCGCAATCGCGAAAAAAAACAGCTGTTCAGTAGGTACATTTTGTCGAGTTATGTGCACAGAAATGTATGAAGCAGTCGATTTTTTATCCGCGATTTCAGTGTTGGTCCCATAGTAAAAGTTGTTCATAATGATGAGTACAATGACCCCTTAAAAGGTACTGCGTTTATTCTGTTACCTATACGTTGTATAATAAAGAGTATTCTATTCTAATTTAGCCTTCCTGGTTTCTAGCCAAAACATGGCATAAAGTCGAATTTTGGTATATAAATCAAAAAAAATAATTGCCCTTTTTAGGAAGCCGACATAGCGGTCGCCCCTTTAGCCGTAACACCTGAACGTGAGCGATTAGTGGACTTCAGCGAGCCGTTTCTCTCAATAGACATACCGATCACTTACACAAGGACGCCGAAGCAGTTATCGGACACATTCAGTTTCCTTCGACCATTA
The DNA here is from genome assembly GCA_947386135.1 of Melanchra persicariae. Lineage (NCBI taxonomy): Eukaryota > Metazoa > Arthropoda > Insecta > Lepidoptera > Noctuidae > Melanchra > Melanchra persicariae. The sequence goes on along the minus strand of OX376643.1, from coordinate 21,278,023 downwards.
TCAAAAGAAATATGGGTGAGTCGCCATTTTTGTGTCGGTTTTATAAGAGAAATACGTAGGTATGTCACTTATAAAATGGACACAAAAACACACAGTATTAAAATAACACACATAAATAAACTGGTATCTACTCGTACTAATAGTCTAATAGTTTTATTTATGTGTATTATTTTTATGGATAGTGTTATTCTAAAAAGGTAAAAAAAAAACATAACACATATAAATGACTTTTGGAATGAACAGAAAAACTTTTAAAATCACAGAGAAATCAATTTAAATTGAGATAAAAAATTACATAAATAGCATTTTAATTACCTCATCAGCTGTCATTAAAGCAGACACAATAGTAAAACAATGGCGTCAACTGGCAAGTGTTTACACGAGATAAATTTACCTGATTTCTAAAGCACAACCATCCATACCTGTTCCTCCATGGTATTCTTGAATGACATAAATCTTCACTATGTATCATACTGGGACACCATGGTGACGTAAAAATGGTCGTGGTGCCAATAAATGCAAATTGTTTGCTCTAATAAAACACCATTGGTTGTTTGAGTGACTGACATTCATTTATCATACATTCATAACTCATAATTTTGTACGTCAGAATCATGTTTAGGCATCGACTTGCTAGCTGGCTTCGCTGGCCAGACTCCGCTGCGGTGGTGAGCGTTAGAACCACCTGCTCTTCAATGGCCTTAATGCGAGTTTTCTATCGTAATCTATCGCGTTAGCGTAAACGTCAACTTGTATTGAAACTGAATAAGCGCCGTCTGGTGGCAATCACAGGAAAACTTTTTTTTCCATACAATTTCACACAAACGAACATTCAAGTACGTTAAAAACTCGCACTAAGCCCTCGGTTCTCGGGCCGCCTCGCCCCTCCACGCCTACTCGGCCTTAAAATAGACATTTTTTTAATTTTAATTTAAGGTAAAATGCTAACAAAATTAATTGTGTGTCAATTAATACGTTTTTAAAAAAAAATTGTAGGATTATAAATTTTAGTGAATTATTTAACAAACTTGTTGTTGTATAATTAATGTTGAAATGAAAATCACGCTTTTGCCTATTGTTGCTTTGTTAATTTAAAAATATTTTTTGGTGAACAGTTAGTTCTTGGGTCGGATACACTACTCAGTTACGACACTGAATTTTTATGATGTTAATTTTAAATATCATTCACACTAATTTAAATTATTTACAGCAGTTTATGATATATCTGTTCAGCCGCCCGGTCGTGATGTGAATTTAAATTACGAAAATTTTTATGCTGAATTAAGAACACAGTTCAAAATATAATGGAACTTCTTGATATTATTATCAAATTGTTCTTAATATCTTGTTCAGTAAAATAATACCTAGCACAACGGTGCACGTGGTTCATGTTCTAATACGTACAAACTAGCGAGCTTAGAATTTCGTAAGTGAATTCATGAGACCTCACAAACAACTACCATTTGTAAACATTATGAGACCGACACTAAATGTGGGTGCACGTTATATCTATTATTTTCAATTCCACGCAGCGATAGTGTATATTGTGGTAATTTTGTTTGTTTGCAGCTCTGTGTATTGTTCAGTTTCTTCGCTGTCAGCATTGTACTTTTCTTAGTATCAAGATTCTCTCCTCACGAATGGAAATCTGTGTCCATATCTGATACACATTTGGACCACGCAATGAGCAGTACCAGTGAGGTAAGATCTTTATGTTTTAAATGAATACAAACTTAAATCAAACATCACTTAACTGTACTTTTAATCATTTTAGATAATCTTACATAACGAGTTCAGTATTTGGAATTCATTCTGGTTTTCGCTCGGATCTTTTATGCAACAAGGCAGCGATGTGGTGCCGAGGTATGTTAAAAAATCTTACTTCACATAACGGTTCAGGAATATTCACCATAAATAAACTAAATGGAACACAACGGCGGCGTTTGCCAATATTCAAGCGTCTTACGTAATGCGGTCAATATAAAGAGTCGAGCAAGCTATGGAATTCTAGATTAAATTCCATGTCGTGTGTTAAATTGCACGTTCTTTGTATATGTAAGATAGTGAGTATATTTGTGTTTGTGTAAAAGCATATAACGGGTAAATGGAAGTTCAATTCAATCTACTCGTAACTTCCACTCAATATTAGATATTATACTTGCTGTATACTATCTGTCCGTTTTGAATCCTCCTTTTCATATTTTACTAAACATAGGTGTTGCTTTGGGTATTTCCCAGTATTAAAGATAGAAAAATTAATTAAATTGTGATATACTTAACGCAATAGAGTATTTGACTACTATAAAAAATCTACATGAATAAATAATAATTTAAAAGAGGTTACTAAATAGTATAATTTGTAGGAGAGAAGTTACACGCTTTTGAAATTGTTCTATCGTTGTCGCAAAACGTATTTTGGATTCTATGGCGTGACTTGCAAGTGACGTTACGGGTAATTCTCAGTGTCTCTATTTGTCATAGATTTTAAAACACCCTCAACCATTTTGTTTTGTGAGTTTTAAACAATAACTATTAGCTGTCTAATCGTTTCCCTAGGTTTTGAGACATGTTATAAAAATCAAGTCAAATACCCTAAAGCGTACTTTCCGCTGTATTTTTAGTTCAAAGATAATAGTGTTTTATTTACCGTTAGTTCAGCGTGCAAACACTCTATACATACTTACATCATATTACATATTGTATGTATGTTAGGTGGTGAGAACGCAATCAAGGAAGTGTAGCATATTATCTTAACTTCCGAACAAGATTACACCGAGCAAGATGCAGAATTAACCAAGGAAACCAACCTTAACATTATTATGAAGCCTCAATGTTACGTGACATTGCTAAAAGTAGCTTCGACCTACAAAGTTTTGCATTTAGGTTTTTTCATCACATGTTATCAGTTTTATCAGTTAAATGAAACAAATTTAATGACAGTGAGTCATGAGCCAGGGAGTAAGCTAATCAGCGACGAACAAAGGGGAACTTTATACAGAAAATGTCTGTTAATTATTCTATAAGCCTCTATTATTTGGAGTTCACACGGCCTTAACGACTGAATAAAAATATAACTTAAAAAAATCTCTAAACGATGGTGTTAACTGTACCAAAATTCGATCGTGTTAGCTGTATCAAAAGGATTTTGCTTTGTTCTATCTGGTGTGGAGACAGGCTGGTGTGGAGGTATGGCAGTGCCCCCACCAAGTTTAGCAAAACCCTATAAACCAAAACACAGCCAGGCCATCCTTTTCTTGAAGCCATTTTTGACATTTTCGACCCCTTGTAACTTAATTGTAGACAAAATTAAAAGCCTGATTTTTTTCAATCAGTTTAAATTAGTTTGAACAATAATTAAAAAATATTATTCTTAAAATTATAATATTGAACAGAAAATTGTTATTCATCACCGGCACAACCTAAATTTACACAGATAAGGACAAGATACCCTTAATGGTCTCGCGACCTAATAGTCCAGAATTATCAAGTTGTTTTATCTTACCTGAGAAAAGCCCACAGAGACAGGGCTTTGAAAAAGTCTTTATCTGACGCTCAACAAATATTATTCAAAAAGAAAAGGAAAAATAACTACAAAAAGGAATGAGATTACATCAAAAACTAAACGTGTAGAAAGTTGAAACGCAGTTTTTCTATCGCAAATCCTTGTCAGATCTACATATAAAAGCGAAAGGTCACTCACATACTCACTCACTCACTCACTCACTCACTCATCACAAAATATCGTAAGCCGCTTGACGTATAAATATTAAATTTAGCAGGGAGGTAGTTTATAGTTAGTAAACGTCCGCTAAGAAAGGATTTTTGGAAAGTCTCCTCGAAAAAGGGTGAAATAGGGAGTGGAAATTGGTCCGATGAAGTTGAGACTCGACCATTAATGATTGTGAAAAAGAAATAGAATTACATGTATTTGTACTTTTAGAAACCAACCCCTGAATATTACTGGTTGCCTAAATATACTTGGAAATTGGTATAATAAATAATTTAAAGTGAAATACTTGAAACGGATCTAACTATTTTTTCGTAATCCATCTCATCGGGTTCAAGTTGCAAAAATGGATTAAATGATGAAACTCATTACTTCGGTTTAAATTACTTCGTGCATATAACTGTGTGGTAAAAATTAAGTATCGCAACGATTAATACAAGATTACCCTTCATAAGCGGTCGGGGTGGGGGGAATCAAAGTTTACAGAGGAAAGTACTAAATCTGCGCGGATGAAGTACCGGGTGAAGTGCTAGTCTAATATAAAATTAACTCGAATAATTTAGTCCCGTTGCTTGATTTAGTCAGGGAAATCTATACAACTTTTTTTTCCTAAAATGTTACTTTATTAGATAAATCAACATTATGCAGTGTTGTTAGAGCTACCTTTAAATTTCTTACATGCTTATATTGTTAGTTCGTTTAAGCGTCCTCTAACCATATATATCCGATTCATTGCACGCCGCAAGTTTGAAAGAAAATCAAATTAGAAGTCATCAAACAACTTTATATATAACACAATTAGAAGAAAATCAGAAAGTAAATCTTCTTTGGGCACAGTTATCGACTCGGTGTAAATAACGAAAACTAAAGCCTGTCAGGATTTGTGAGGATGCAAAACTACCTCCCTTTTTAAGGATGGAAAATCATCAAATGACTCTTTCCGCTTCGCTCAGAGCGGAAGGAGTCATTTGATGATTTCTGGAGTATTAGAGTCTTACTGACTAAAATCCATCCGTGTTTCTCCTAATGCTCTTAGCGTTCCAGGGCTGCGGTGGCTCTTTCGAACATATTCCGCAACCCTGGCTGGCACTGGCCCCAGCAGGCCCGTCTATTATGCTGTAATCGTTACGAGCGGGTGTGCAACACAACGCACCGTCGATCAGGGGCCTAACCACAAACTCTTAAAGCAGTATTACTTCAATATTACTTGCAGTGGGAAAGAGAAGGAGCTATACAGGACGTATAGCTCCATCTCTTTCCCACTGGAAGTAATATTAAAGTAATACTGCTTTAAGAGTTGGTGGTTTAGGCCCAGGCCTGGTTCATAACGGACGGCAAGCCACTCAACGCTTGCCTTCCACAGGACCGCGCCTGCGGTGGCTGGGAATTGCCCCATGAATCCCGTCGCACGGGGCGTTTCCTTCTGTTTCGGCGGCTGGAGCGTGAGGTTTGCCTCTCCCTCACGCGGTCCACCTTCTCTTTCGCTAGCATTACTGTTTCGCATAAGGAGGTGACTGCTTCCCATGCCCCCCTCGCTCCGGACAATGATATGAACCAGCGCCGGACGCGAGAGGTCGCCGCTGCCGATCGCCTCGACGAGGACACGGCGGTACTCCGCCCAAGCAGGGGAGACCTCTAAAATATTCTCCACTGAGTCCTCATATGGTAATCCTTACAGTGATGATGAAGGCGTATCATAAAAATCCCTCCTTTACTTTTTAAATACGTTTTCAAGCATTAGAAGGGCCCAAGCTTGCAGGTATGCGGACGTTCAAAGTAGGTACATACTTCTTTTTTTTAGCTGCGGGCCGGGAGAGCACTCGAGATCTCCCTCTCCCCTTCCGCAGCCCCCTTCTGCGATATGACATTCTCACAGAAGGAGATCACCGTGACCCACGACGCTGCACTGCCGACCATGGAACGAATCACAGCCGGCAGCGATAGGTCGCTTCCCACTTCCGAAACGAGGGCACGGCGTGGCTCCTCCCAAGCTGCGCACTCTGCGAGCGTATGCCGCACCGTGTCCTCCCGACAATGGACGCAGTGATGACACCGAGCGTCTGGCTCCCTGCCAATGCGATGCAGGAACTTCTCAAAACATCCATGCCCCGAGAGTACCTGCGTCGCCCTGAATGACAGGGAAAGTAGGTACATACTAACACAACTCCATTCCACAAAAAAAATCGTTTCATGTCATGCCGATGCTCGGCGTTTCTTCCAACACAGGTACACGGTCACTCTTTCTATTTCCTTGAAGATTCGAATCCGCCGATTGTTTGGGTATGTCATCAGAGTTTGCGTCTGAGTGGCCACTCAATTTCTGAACCCTATCTGGCGAAAGACTGAGTTGTCCAAGGGTTTGTCTTAGAAATGATATCAGGCTAGTTAATTAAATTTAAGTAAGTCTTCTGTTATTCTATCTCGTACATAGTCTAACATAAGACTTACCAAAATTGACAGTTTATGGTACAATCATCCTGGTTCAATCAGGTTGTGTCCTTGTCTCCTGTTTTACTGGTAGTTTAATGGTAATGTACTGTCGAAATGTATTAACCATTGACTTAGGCACTAATGTATTTCTTATTGTGTAAAGCCGGAAACGACATAAATGAAGACGAACTACATTGGAGACAATATTTTATGTTTTCAACAAGCATGTTTTATTAATTTTCGACTCTTGATTTTGACCGTGTTTAAATTGGATTTAGCTATATTATGATGAATATTCCATTTTATTTTCGTAATGCTATGCTGTAAATGTATACGCGGTGACTTTTTGTGGTCAGGCAAGGGGCGGTTGGGTTTTATTTTAAACCGTACTTAACTAGGTATATTTGAAAGTTAAATTCTTTTATAAGAAATAAAAACAAATACACGATTTTTTTGCTTATAAGTACTTTAATTTTACTTGGCATATTTGTAGGAACTACAATAACATAAAACATTGACTAAAAGAGGTATTAATGTTTTGTAAGTAATTATGGCTGGCATGTCCGCCCCATTCAGCCCGTCAGGGGTTGATTATGCAAAAATTTATACATCTGTTTCAATTATCCCACTTTTAATTTGTTCATAGCATTCTGACATAAATTGAAGCAAGCAATAATGTCCTCCCTTAAAAAAACTTATCACCCCTCCTTCATCCCTAATACTTATTTTTTTTTTTAATCGATATCATTTAAATGCCGTGATTCAACTTCATTGGACCAAGCATAATAATTATGATAAGATTCTCCCCAGTTCACATTTTTCTTACTTAGAGCATGTTTATACCCGTCGTAACTTTTAAACGAAAGGTCCGATTAAACCATTTAAATGGATAAGGATTAATATCATGATACCAAAACCACCGTAATTGCATTGCACCCGGGGTTTGATTGAGTACATTGAAAAAAATGAGGTCATAGTGACTTAACCATAACGGTTAGATATATAGTATTGCGGACTTTTTTGCAGATATTAATGTCTTCTATAAAACTGTAATACATCACTTTGCTCTAAAAGCGATAAAAAGATTTTTTTTGGTATTTTTTTCACATTTTTTTTTTAAATATTCTATTGCCTATTATCTATCAGGGATAATGTAGGATTTTAATTGTGAAAGATTTTTTTATATCGGTGCAGTAGTTTCGGAGCCTATTCATTTCAAACAAGCAAAATAATCTTTCCTCTTTATAATATTATTATAGTGTAGAAGTGTAGATATATAATTATGTATAGATTTGTTATTTGATTCTTATTAAACATAATTATTATACATCGAATGTTAAAAATATGTATTGCTTACTGTTTACATTGTTTTTGAGCCTACATGTATGAAATAACTCAAAACTAAATAACTTCCATCAGGTCTCTATCAGGAAGAATAGTTGGAACGGTGTGGTGGTTTTTTGCGCTCATCCTAGTTTGCTCTTACACGGCAAATCTTGCAGCATATCTCATAGTGGAGCGAATAACAGAACCTGCCAATGCAGCTATCAGCTATGGACCAAACGTTGCTCATACCGAAGTAAGAACCACATGATCTAGTACAAGATACAGGTAACAAACAGAAGTTGGTAAGGTGAATCATTTGCCGGGGCGAAACGTGCGTATGCGAATTAAACATCTTCAATTGTTTATACTGTGAGGTATGTACAGTTTTAAAGATTGAAACAAATGGAATCTTATTTAGATTGGAAACAAACCTCCTCAAAGTTACAAGTTTATTTCCAACATACAACGTGTTCCTTTTAATATCCCATGACTTTAAGATTACATTCTATGAATAGAAATAAAGTTATATGACACAGAAACATGGGTTCCGAAACGCATAGTTACGCAGCTTACACCAAACTTAACTAAGATTATTCATAAATATTGTCACCAGTACGTTTATCAAGTCTTTAAGTACCTAAATGTCATTGATATTTAGAGTTTGGTTCCCTCTATCTAGCAGAATCTTGATGCTCCGAAATTTATTTGGCATAACACGCTTGGTATATTCTTCTTTAAACGAATATTCGTAAAGCATAAAAATTATTTAATGTTTATGTATGTCCAAATTTACAATGGGCATACTTTTAAGATGGCAGAATTACCTTTGGCATAGTTAAAATTCCGCAAAATTTCGTTTAGATTTCTCTTCTTAGATTCCTCTCGTTTACATTTATTTAGAGCGACTATTATTTGGTACAATTTCTTTTGGCATACAATGAAGATGGTAGAATTTCATTTTGAATAATTTTATTACCCTTTTCTATTAAAAAGCATATTATGCCCTTAAATTTAAATGTTGTCGTCCACAGTCAATATAATTATTGTGCTACAAAAGTTAGTGACAAAACGAATCGCTGCATAACCGACACCACTCTGGTGCGTACTCATCACACTCCTACTCATTTTCACCCAGCTGCGCAGGTGGCGACAAGCCACGATCAATCAATCAAAGAGGTTATGCCATCCCTAAACAGTAGACTAACCAAGCGCCTTCTGCGACTGGGTAGGGGCAGCCTACGTATGGTTGGAAATGTTTTTTCAGTGAGCAGTAACCGGTAATGGTCCCCCATTACCGGTTACTGCTCACTGAAAAAACATTTTCACCCGAAAGGTATAACGGACAGTCCTCTATGCAGAGCGTGCATGGAGGAGGAGGAAACGGTGCACAGGCGTAACCGAAGTACGGAGAAAACAATAGGGACACCTAATTCACTCAGAGCCATCCTGAACACACTGAGAGGACTGATTGCTTATGCAGGAAGGTTGGCTGGTTGGAATGACGGCCGCCATGGCTCATGTCTACAGCAGGACTAAGTGCGGAAACCATACCCAATAGATAAATGATGAAAATGAATTGAAACCGCCTCCACTAGAGTATAAATTGAGCACGCGTAGGCGCGGAGGGGCAAACCGGGCCGCTTAAGCTCGCTTGGGACCGCCGAAGCCCCGCAGTGCTGGAGCCGTGACAGAAACCATGCCTGCTGCATGTCGCATGCTCGCTTGTATGCATAGTGTATGCTTGCTTGCATGCTTCTTACATAGAAATAAAAACCACATTATGTTCACAATCAATTGTTTTATTGAGTGATAATACATGCAGAAACTTAATGATATAATGATTTAAATCAAATATATAGACAATTATCGTTCCGTAATATGAAAGATACATAAGTATTTCAATTATTATAGATATGAAATGTATGCCAAAAGATGATTCTAACTGTAAACTTTCTGAGGTAATGATAGTTCTGCCTTTTAATGACTATTGATACAAAATGTATGCTAAAAGACCATTCTGACTGTGAACTTTCTACGATATGATGGTTCTACCTTTTAATGACTATCGATATGAAATTTATGCCTAAAGATGATTCTGACTTACAAATTTATGAGTTTTGAATGTATGCTACGTGAGTGTATGCCAAAAGATTTTTTACGAGATGAAGTTTATGCTATCAGTTGTTATGCAAAAAAATATTATGACATAAAAAGATTTGCTATAAATTGAAGACCCTTGCCGATTTATTTTGTAGAAATGAAAATAATATATATTTTGGTATTCAAATCTCTTAGGTGGTCTTTTAATACCTAGAGTTATGGGATATCAAAAGGAACACGTTGTTTAAGTAAAATAAATCAGGTTGCATTGTACATATTCAGGGAGGAAAGTTTAAATGGGCTCGGGAAGGGTGAAGTATCCTATTATATTGATGCTACGATTTTTTACTGAAAGGAAATTTTCAAATTTTTAGATGAAACAGGAACTACATAAATATAATGCTATAAAATACAGTATGTGCTTTTTCATTTTAAATTTTCTCGATACCCAGTTCAGGCGAGCAACTTTTTACTAAAATGTAAAAATTGGTTGAATGAGTAGGTTTTTCGGTAGGTTTTTATTTAGTTTGATGCGCTTGAGTGGTTGAGAAACGAGCCAAGAATGATGCAATGATGCACTGATCGAGTTTAGGATACAAAATCTTGAACATCGATGACGAGTTGCGAGCCTTTTTATTGGTTTTACTTCGGGGATTTTACGTCTGAATTGACCACATTATTTAATTCCGCCTGGCATTGGTATTGTGGCGGTTTAGAAACTCTGACACTAGGGTGTGTGGGGTCGTTAGACCTTACTGCCCACACGATAAAGAAAATAAAGATTGGTATTGTGCAAACAGCTAAGGAGTGGAATATTCCTTACCGGTGTTTCAGCTTTGCCTGATAGTTACAACTTGGGGTCTTTTCGCAGAAGCTAAAATTTTACTTCTAGATACGCGAACTTCTTCGTCGACCACATCGTCGACGATATACTTCTGGTGCGATTGTGGTCAAACCCCATTTTCAAAGTGGATAGAACTTTGTGGGCCTAGACCCCTGGTCGCCATTTTGATTTTTTCCTAAATTCGCTTCGCACGATGAAACATTTATACCTATGGGTAGAGGACACTTAAACACAAACATGTTAGGAAAATGGTGCTCTAAAGTGTCACGTTTTCAAAAACTATTACTAGAATACAATCTACTAAATATAAACTGATTAGTTTATTTTTTTAAGTTTCTAATGAGTCCTGGCTGGGGGCATCAATATTTATATTAACGTCGTCACAGGCAAGTCCGGTTAAGCAGACGACAATCTTAAAAAAAAATTATAATGATAGTCATTGTTCTCACATGGCAACTTTACTTTACCTTTAAATATCTCGAAAATGCAACTTTAGGACAACATACTGTTTCATTTTTTGTTTGTATAGGTGGTCTCTACCCTTATAAAAATATATCAGTTTCATCATGCGAATGATTTTGATTAAAAAAAATGTTGCGGGTGGCTATGCCAGCTCCCATAGAACAATAATAATAATAATAATAATAATATCTTGGGACAACTCACACACGGCCATCTGATCCCAAGCTAAGCAGAGCTTGTGAATGTTCGAACCCCTTTATTTTTTTTCGTTACGCGTCCCACAAATTTATATTTATTTGTGTGTGCAAAGAACAATGGCGAAATCTTAGCTTATTTTAATCTGGCCGTCTAAAAGTGTCTTCAATCAAAGAAAAGATGTGATTTTTTCATTAACGTTTATTCTGGCAAGCGACAGTAAGCACAGCATTACTGTATTGTAATCAGTTTTAGTTTCTTATTAAAACTAAACTGAGTAAATTAATTAACAATTTAGTTTAGTTCTAAGTGTAGGTGATCTCAGTATTTTTACATAACTGTAAGGAATACAGTTATGTAAAAATACTGAGATGTAAAAATAAATAAATTATTTTCAATTAATGACCAATATCCCAAATCTAAAAAAATGTAGCCTGGTTATTGACGACTGTTGATTGTTTGATATTGATGCTCATGTTGTAGAGGCCTATTGTATACCTAAGGCAAGGTCTACCAGAGTATTTTTACAAGACAATTCATGCTGAACTAACTCGGAAAGGAAAATACTAATGCGATATTGCCCTTTTACTCCCTCGAATTCTAGTAAAAAATTTACCACAGATATAACCGAGAATAGTTCATGACTGAATATCGGCCATCTCGAACAAAAAACCTTGTACAAACTAATTCAGTAGGTAGGTGACGCTGATATGAACAACATATTTTCTTTTAATTACGCAGGAATTTAGTCTCAGCTAAAACAATGTATGAGTGGCTGCCACAGTTCTCTCGACTATATTATAATTAGTCCGTTAGATTTGGCGAAAATCAGCTGTGACAGACAGACAACCGAGTGATCCTATATGGGTTCCGTTCATAGTCTGGAATAGCACATAGGAATTACACTTTTTATCCCGGGAGTATGTCCCGACTGAGTTATGTCTCGACATTCATGCGGGCAAACCCGCTGACAGAAACTAGTAAATAAAACAAGCTTTAAAAACAGAAAATAGCGAAAGCATTGATGAAGAAGAAATCTTGTTTAAATCGTTATTTAATACAGAATTTATTAATATTAAAAGGACTTCTAGAGGTTATGAGCAATGATTGGAAAAAGTTGAGCTAATTTACCTAAAATTCGAAAAAGTAAGTAACACACAGTTGATAACACCTTCTCTAAAATCCCGTAGTCATAAACATTTTTGGGATGCATGAAGGAGACTCCTCGTCTAGCGCAATTTGTTCCATCAGGCGCTCGACTGAACCGAGCGTTTGGCGCATCCTGGACAGTCTCGCCTAACATCTTATAAGACTGGCCAATCCTTCCTTTGCGGTGGTAGGGCTGACGCCCACCTGGTTCGCGACCACCCTCCCAACGGAGTCAAGCAGTCTGCAGCTGTGTTTCGTCGACACATGGGAGTAATAGTGCCTTAAGGCATCTTCTTCTTCTTCTTCTGGGCACGCTCGCTCCATCATAAATCTCATTTATCGCTTGCCATCAGGCGTGTTCGAGGTCAAGAGCTATCCCATCCTCAATAAAAAACAAGACGATTATTTCCCGGGATTTAAGAAATTGCACTTTGAATATATTTGAAGTAAATTATTAAATTGAAGAATCTTACTACTCTCCTTAAGTTCTCCTACTACTAAATGTGTTATTTACCTGATTAATAACCAGGTAAACCAGACATTTGGTTCAAATGTATTCAAAGTGCTATTAATAACTTGCAATTTCTTAATTCACAGGATTTAATCGTAATGTTTATGATTCCGGGATTTTAGAGGAGGTATTATCAACTCTATGCTACTTCCTCGAACTTTTGGTAAATTAGCTAACTTTTCCAATCACTAGTTATGGGGCTAGGTACCTAATGAAGGATTATTAGATATTTTCAATTAATTTTTGTTGTTAAATATTATTGGCTTGCGGTCATTTTGATGACTACTTTCTACTTTGAGGAGTCATAGCAATCAATTTAGTTCAATCTTTGGCACCTACTTTATTCTGCTTTGTTTCCTACTCGATCTTTTTGATTCCATTATTATTATAATAATTACATATTGACGCTGTATTATCAAAGTTTTCTTTTCAGAGCAGTTTTTTGAATTTACGGAATAATTTGGTGAAGGATCCTATTTCAAATGAGGAAACTATGTCAGCATATTCTCATGATAACGAAGCATGTGGCCCGTTGCGTGTTTGCCGATATAAACACGTCAATTTCGCTATCGCTACGGCGAAAGGATCGCCTCTCAGGTAACGTATATTCGCAGCAATTTTCCTTACCTGATCTAGTTTAATTTGGTAACAAATTCCAATTTAGTGGCTCAATCTTGTTAGCTGTGACTTGTTTCCAAACATGAAATACTTCATTTAATTTATCATTATGTCATCTAATCAGATTCTATCTTCAATAACAGTGATTGAATTCCAGGTGTTTGATAATAACGTAACTAAGTAATATCTTTGGGTTTAGAGATAAGCTTGGTCAGTTCTCAGTTAAATTATTATTATTTTCTTTTTATTGTTTTTTTTTAATTTATAATCTAGTTTAATAAGGCTTATGAGCTATTTTAATCTAATTTAATTTGCTGAAAGTAAAATTTTATCTAAGAGCACGTCCACTGCGTTTACTTAGCGTCTATTAAGGCGTAGTCACTTTGTTCTTGTGTCCATATAAATAGCTAGGTACGAGTACTTTATTACACTCGCGGTAAAGTCACAAAATAATATATTAAATTACACTACACTAACTCAAAAGGTTAAATCTTTTTGACCCTTCTTACTATTACGTGTTATCGAGGAGCTGGATGGCCTCGACATTAACATGATGATGAAGCCGATGTTCATGAGCTTCTGCATATTTTTAATTATAATGTTTACGAACTCTATATTCAGGTCCGATTGATGTCGTCAATTCTTATATATCATGGCGCTTTCACGATGTTCTTGAGTACTTCGTTCTGGATTTTTTGTATAATTTATGAATTGCTTTCGTTGGTACCATAGTCTAAAAGAGTATCTTAGTAAGTTTTACCAAGGCTTTTCTTGGTAGATCCTTTAGGATTTTTTGGGCTTATGTGATCTCTGATGTTCTAGATACTTCTTTTGGTTTTTCAAGTTTTATCTCTTAATCTACTTGTTGTAGTTGTTCCTAGCGGAGATCTTGGTCAGTGCTCTCGGTTTGTGTAAAAGTGTTTTCTAATTATTGGGCAAACTTTGATGCTTTTTGCTCGTTACTTATTGCCCATTTTCAATTTAGTTCTTTTATTGGCGGTATATGAGCAATAGCTTGTTTTTGGTCCCTTGTGGATTTTTTTTTATAATTATAGGAACATTATTTAATAGGAGACCAATTCGATAAACAGAGAATAAATATAGACATCAAAGTCAACTGTGGTAGTAAGATCTGTTTCTGTAGAAATTAAAACTTTACATTTTTAATAGGCAATGCGTTTTTTACAAGTGGTTTAGTCTCGCCTTTAATGCACGAGGTTGTGGAATTTCAAATGTACTTTTTATGTTAATCTTTCATCAGAGAAGGAAAACATCGTAAGAAACTTAACCTGCGTTCCCGCCTACAATCAACTCGCGTGCAAAGTTAATTTATGTACATTTTACACTATACATCGGCAGTTTGCTATGTGACTTGCACGTCTCAACTCGTCACGACTTGAATGTAAGCTTTTTGCATGTAGAAACGGAGCTTCATATGCACTTATTAATATATTGTTGATATCACTGCACTTGAGAGGGTTATTTGATGCTCATGCATTATCCTTATATGACGCTAAGTATATTTCGTCCTTTTGACGCTATACATTTTATCTTGTCAGCACTCTGTCCGTGCGCCCTGTACGCTTTGTAAATGAAGCCCTCTAATGGCTGGACAGATTTTTCTAATGAGTCACCTACCTATACGAGTGGATTCGTTTTAGGTGTCATACATTTTGAACAAAATTTCGCGTATTTTTGTGAGTAGTATTCATGTCTCCCTAGCCGCCTAGCCTTTTTCCAACTATGTTGGAGTCAACTTCTGGTACCTATAACCAGATGCAGCTGAATACCATTTTTTACATAATGTGACTGCCTATCAACCACGGCCAGGACCAACGGCGTGCTTTCCGAAGCACGGTGGAAACTCAATATATAATGGATGGTCACCCATTCACGGACCGACCTCAGCAAATGAAGCTTAACTTCGTAACTTCCTTTTTTTGAAGTCGCTTAAAAAGAATCAAAAAACCTCTATAGGATGAATCATGTCACGCATCTACTCACACATTTGAAACACCTACCTACAAACCGGCTAGACCGGCAGACCATCCCCCCCCCGCCCGGACGTTGTATCGAGCAGACGTGCTTTTTGTACTCGCGGACTTTTTATTTCCTAAAAATAGTTTTAAGTACAGTAAATAGTGTTAAAGTTACACCAATACGTGTACCATAACAGAAGGAATAATCAGTGAAAAAACGAAATCTGTGCATAAACTATTAACGGTGATACAAACAAAAACATTTGCAAAGTTTTTAAAGTGTTCGTTACAATTCTCTTTGTCTCAGTGTCCAGGTTGCTGACCTTTGTACGGGTCAATGACACTCGTCTAGGGCCTGAGTAACAGTGGTAACACATCGCCTAATTCGCGACATAAGTAACAGCTCCGGTGGTCGAGAGGTGTAAGCCGAGCGCCCGCAGTCGGCGACACGATTGAGCCTCGAGTTCGAGCCCCACAAAGTGCAAAACTTTTTGGGAGTTCATAGCACAACATTTACTAACATCTTAAGTAATCAGAGAGAATCGCAAGTATTTATCCATAATTTACTACAATAAATTGTGTCTGTGGCATAAGTACCTTGCCAGTAAAGATGCCTGCTCACCGCACTCCCCCCGCCTCCCCGCTACCGATGCCGACAGATGGTAAACGCTCGAATGAAGCGCCTACGCGACTAACAGCTAGTGAATCTCAACTGTCACAAGGTACATCTGTGGGCTAAGCACGAAATTCTTGCGAAATCGTATCGTTATGGTAAATAAATACCAGACAATTACGTACTCGCTACAGCGACATGTTATATTGGTAGCACGAACTCCAAAAAACGTCTTGCGACAACTCGAAGATAGTATTTGAACGATGGTTAATTTAGGCCAAGAATCCAAGAGCGATTAGAACGGTTTAAAGTGAATGGTGCGTTCTGAAAATGAAGACAAAAAACCGATAACTCTGTTTTGATTCAGTTAGAGCCTGAAAAATACTAAAGATAAAAAAAATATTAATATTATATAAATGTTAAAACAAGTTTATCATTTTTATAAATTCTTTTTTTCTTATAAAATTAAAAATTTCAGTTTAATAGTGATGAAATTAATGATAAATTGTTCGATTTCGAACGGTGTAACACATGACATTTGACAGATTGCATTTCACGTTTGACGTTTTCCTGCAAATGACAAAAATATAAAACCGTTAGCACACTGATGCGAACGCGTGGAGCTGTGAAGTTCTTGCGCTAGCGAACTTAAAAATTGATAAAAGCGCTTGCAGCACGCTCACACCTTAACTTTTCCAGGCCTTAGTAAGTACCTAATTCCTTTGGACATAGTAATGGTAGTTAGATGGAATACTACCTATATTATTAGTAACCAAAATTTCCCAAATAATCATTCACTTGATAGAAATAATAATTATACAAGTTATATTATTACACAAATATATACTTTGCAATGATTTCTTCCTAATTTGGAGGATTTGGTTACTTTTGAAATTTTTAATAGCGTCATTTGTAAATGGTGGTGGTGACGTTGCGTCTCGGTGTATGTTTACCCTAATAAGGCGTAACGTCTATTGTTGTTTGTTGTCATTTCAAATAATAATTGTAATTCACCAGCTTATACAAGAAAACTGTGTGCTGTACGGTACCAAGATGTTATAATTAACAAAGTCAACAAGAACAAGCTTTAGTCAAACCGTCCTTAAGGTGAAGTTCATAGAAAAGTAAGCATTTTTATAAAATTTTGTAATCTACACTTTTATTGCTCATACTCATGCAGCAATGCCAAATGCGCCTGTTATGCTGGTTCCTATGGAGTATGAGGTGAGCCTATTGCCGTACACAGCACACAGAATGAGACTTCATGTAGGGCTGTTACTGAGAAAGACCAATAACACTTTGCACGACCAATTCTTTTTCATGTTTCACAATCTTTGATTTTTGTTATAACTACTTCTTTTATCAACAGGAGATGAAAAGTAGATTATTTCAGATTCTAGCCAAGAGCCTTTGCCGGCACCATATTGCAACAATATAATCCAGCATTGCGACCAAGAGCAGGCAAACCATTCCAATCGCTTACACGAGCGTCTACTAGTCTGTGACTGAGTTTCTTCAAAGACCACGACAACAGAGCATTCAACGAAGCGATTGGGGGAATCTTTTGTAACTTCTGATGATTCAAAAGTGCTAATTTCAAGCTGCTAAGATGTCAACCATGTTTGGAATATCTGCTGTTCCTGCCATTTCAGGTGTTTGGAGCACGGTCTATAAGCCATAGCTCATAGGTGCTCCAAACATGTTTGATATCTAACAGCTTTACCAATTCAATAAGATCCGTGTAGGTACCTCTATTTAGGACACATGAAATATAAAGTTTTGTTTAAATGTAAATCGATATTTTATTTCATCAATGCATTATGCTTATAATATACATAGTGAATGGTAATTTCTAATTGCAAAAGATTTTTTAGAATTTTATCTGGCATAAGCTTAATCAGCACACCAAGTTCCTACTACTGCTAGGCTACAGGCTTTCTCTGTGAGGGCGAGTCGGCAACAATCCATCACGCGGACCCAGTGAGGGTTAGCTGGATTTCACATGTCTTCGATTTTTTTCTTCTAGGATATAACAGTGTCCTCACGACGCGACGTCCTTAGCTGCTTTGAGATTAGCAATGATAAAATAAATAACACCAAGCATTTGGGTTTGGAACATCGACCTATGTCAGATCACGGGCCTAGTCGGGGCCGTTTACTGGATTTATTATTTACAACAAGTACTCGTCATTCCCCACTGCTTTGCTGACGAGGCTAGCCCAAAAAAAACTGTTTGTTTTCCGTGATAAAAAAGCAACATTAGTGTAGCTTTTTAGCAGAAAAAGAATTATCATAATCAGACCCTTCGATCGCCTTTAATAGTGATCGAAGATCGGACCTGACTTCCAGAGACTACCTTTACAAAGGAACTTAAAAACAAACAATTTTACCTTCTAATTTCTGTTTATTCAGGTTTTCTTAATGTATTACATTAATAGTCGGATCCAAAATAAAAATTGATTTAACAAACAAGCCTTTCATTTATTACAAAAGGTAGCGGTACGCAAGCCTTGCATGCGGGATGATTTGATCTAGGATTTGATAAACTATTTTCGAAGGAGTCTCTCACAGTGCGCTAGCAGTACGGTGTAGGTACCGACAGTAGATAAGACGCCGGTTACGATGGCAGGTCTTTTCAATAAACCAATCGTCACGCTGCGAAGGTGTTCTATTTCATATTCGTCCTGCTTTTCTCCCTTGGTAAGCACGGGTCTCTAGCCATCATCGATAGACTTGTAGAATGCGGCTTATTGTATAGTTCTTGCCATTTGAATAGGTGCTGCAACCATTTTTACAAACCTGCTGAAGAAGATGTTATAGGTACATTAAGAAATGTTAAATCTTATATTGTCGAGAATAAGGTAGTAGTAGCTACGGTTGCCTAGTACCTACATCATTTGCTCACTGAGGTTTGTTGCAAGTTCTATTACATTCCAATTTTGCGTTGGTATGGACACGTTGAAACAAACTACATACGAGTACCAACACGTGCATTGTATTAGGTACCTATAGCAGGATCAGTGGGTCGTCTTAGGGGCAGTATTTGTAACACCTGTCACGATGCTGCGTGGTTATAACATAAATTAGTTTGAGCACCAAAAAACAACGCGGAGTTGCGGCGAATTACGCACAGAAACGAACTTCACCAAGGCGCGCGGGTGGCGCAGGGAGCTGTAGTGTGATTTGCATGAATAACACTTATAAAAATGTTTTTTGATGAGAAACTATTACGTGTGTTTACCAAGAAAATGGAAATGTTTCCTACCTCGTTTCACATCCTCTCCTAGCCTCTTTATGTATCCAGGAGACCGGATGATAAATAGGCAGCATGCCTTCCTCTTGTTTTCATGAATAAATTGCATTTTCTTGCATTAGTTCCAAAATAAATCCGGAATATTTTTTGACGTAAACTGTCTCACCAAGAAAATGTCAGTGAGATTTTTTTTTACGTGACAGCGTCCCAGCTAGCGAGAAAGTCGAAACGACACAATTCGTGCTACCGATTGCTATCGATTTCCATACATTTGGTTAATTTACGTAACGTTAATGCGTAAAAACTATACGAAGGTGGTTGTCAATGTTTCGTGCTACCGATTAGTTAGTTCCAAATACGCACACACGGCGCTGATCAATTTTGCATACAAAATTTGTCGAAGGCGATACGTTTACGCTGTCGATGCAATTACGCAGAAATTCGTGCTTAGCCCTCAGTACCAGACTTGTCGGGAATGGCTAGTAATTTAACTGAACGTAAGAAGCGAAAACTGGATGGCGACGACAAAAATATAGGCTCAGTAACGATGAGTGTCTTCTCGTCGTTTTTAAAACAACAAGACGGTCGATTTGAGGACCTAATCTACAAAATAAATAATATACTAGAACAAAATACTGAACTTAAAAAAAGTGTGGAAGTAATGTCCAGCAAATATGACGAGTTCTTGTCGCGTATCTCTAGCCTTGAGTTGGAACGGAAAGAAAACAAAAAGGCTATATACCAGTTGGAGGAAAAAGTCGAATATCTGGAGCGCAAATCCCGGGCAACCGGCATAGAGATACGAAATGTTCCTAAAATAAATGACGAGACAAAGGATCAACTCTGTGATATGGTGGTAAGCATGGGAAAGACCCTTAATGTTAACATCGGACTATCAGATATTAGAGACATATATAGAACGAAGTCTAAGGATAGCTCAAATCCGATCATAATTGACCTAAGTACGGTAATTACGAAGGATAAAGTTATAAAAGGTGTTAAAAAATTTAATAAATCCAAAGATAGGAAAGAAAAGCTTAACACTACCCATGTTGGTCTACAATCCCCTCCACAACCTGTTTATGTCTCGGAAACATTGACATATAAGGCTCAACGTTTATATTATTTGGCAAGACAGTTCCAAAAAGCAAATGGATATGATTTTTGTTGGACCTCTCACGGGATAGTATATCTCCGTAAATCGGTAGAATTTGCCCAAATCCGGGTAAACACTGACAGTGTCTTGGATAAGCTGAGAAATTCCGCATGACTAATATTTTATTGTTCTAGTAAAAACTTGATCTTTCTGTTAATTTTGCATGTGTACCTACTTAATATTGTTACAACTACCTCGCTTGTTTGTAATAATTTATTGTATCAAAATAATCTTGCTTGCATGTTAAGACCGCATAGGAAACCATTTGTACTTTTCTCATACATACACATAAACTCACTTCATTACACAATAACAAATACTCCACACAGACAACACATACTTGTACTTGCCGAAAACCATACTTCGTCGCTTCTGCCATTCCACAGCTTTAAAATATGTAGATCTAGTTTATTTGACATATATTTGCTATTATTTAAAATTCGATAATCTGATTGACTTATCAAAAAATATTGATAATCTGACTGTCTCTAAGGCTTTATCTTGTGATCTGGACAATTGTTATGAACTATTAACAGCAACAAAGAATGGGTTCACCGTCTTGACGCAGAACATCCGCAGCATAAGCTGCAATTTTTTGGGTTTGGAAGCTATGTTACAAAGGCTTAGGGTTCCATGCGACGTGCTTGTGCTAACGGAATGCTGGCTTCACAATGATAGCGTTGTACCTGTATTAACAGGTTACCGATCGTTTGCTTCTATGAGAAACCGGAAACAAAACGATGGTGTCGTCGTGTACTACAGAGAACAACTAACGTTTGTTGTTGAGGAGCCTAACTTTGAAGAGGGTAACTGCGTTGTGCTTAAAAAAGATCGTGACTTAGCAATTGTTTCTTTATATCGATCTCCATCATACAAAAATATAGACACTTTTATTGAATCACTGAATAATATTCTGACTGACATAAAATCTTTTAATAATATAATTGTAATTGGTGACATGAATATTGCAATCAACGCTAACAAAATTGACCTTCTTGGAGAGAAGTATCTTACTTTGGCTGCTTCTCATGGACTCTTGCCGTCACACACTGAGATCACTCGTGATGCAAGTGGTACATGTCTTGATCACATTCTACTTAAAACCAAACATGCATGTATTACTCTTGTACCACAAACGAATCTGACAGACCACCATCCAGTTCTTATACACATGGATCTAAAGCAACCACGTCGTTATATCCCGTCAACAATAAAAAAGATAGATGCAGACAGCCTTAGTATAGACATCCTCAGTATTGATCTAGATCCAGTATTCCAATCACAAGACCCAGAAATTGCCTTAAACTACCTTATAACTAATATACAATCAGCTTTACAAAAGAACACGAACTTAATAACTCAACCGAGACGTAAAAAAATTATAAAACCTTGGATCACGCCGGGCTTACTCAGATGTATAAAAAATCGGGACAAGTTACACCAGGAATGCAAAAAGTCCCCGAGTAACGAGATTTCTAAAGTTACATATACTCGTTACAGAAATTACTGTAACCAAATACTAAAAAATTTAAAAAGAGCTTATGATAAAAATCAAGTAGAATTGGCTAGAAGCAACCCTAAAAAATTATGGAATGTGATAAAGAGCGTCACTAACACTAAAAAAGATAATCATCCCTCAACCGAGTTATTAAAAGTCTGTCACTCTCCTCAGTTGACCGTAAATGCAATGAATGATTACTTCGTAAGCGTAGGACAGTCACTAGCTGAAAAAATTATTAACTTGCACAGTCGCGATGATGACAAGCACATAATTGGTAATCCAGAAAGTAAACCCCCCTTACACTCTTTCTACTTAATAGAAACTACAGAGGAAGAAGTAGCTCGGCACATAAATAACCTGAAGACTGAATGTTCGGTTGGCTGGGACAACATCTCTAACAAACTATTAAAACAATTTAAGAACTTCCTTGTCCCGCCACTAACATTTATTTTTAACCTATGTCTTGAAAAAGGTACCTTTCCTCAAGCTCTTAAAAAATCTGTTGTTCGTCCGATAGACAAAGGTGGTGATAAGAAAACGTTCAGTAATTATAGACCAATATCGATCCTGCCATCTTTGTCCAAAATACTAGAAAAGATTATTAATACGAGACTTATTAACTATCTCGAGACGAACAAGCTTCTCTCAGAAAATCAATTTGGTTTTCGAGCGGGCAAGTCAACTGATCAGGCTGTGCTTAGGCTAACTACTCATCTAACAACAAAATTGGATAAAGGACAGAAGTGTCTATCGGTCTTTTTAGACCTCGCTAAAGCCTTCGACACAATTTCTGCTCCGATCCTAATACAGAAGCTAGAAAACATTGGTGTACGTGGTTTACAGCTTAAGCTTTTTGTAAGCTACCTGTCCGAGCGTTACCAGCTTGTACGAGTCGATAACCATTGTAGCTATGAACTTCCTGTATCGTTTGGAATCCCACAGGGCAGCATTTTAGGACCTACTCTATTTCTCGTATACATCAATGACCTCACAAACTTAAGTATACCAAATTGTGAAGTAATCTCTTACGCTGACGACACCGCTCTACTTTTCTCCGCTAATACTTGGAATGAGGTCTTTGGTGCTGCCCAAAATGGTTTTGATGTGGTACAACATTGGCTGTTTAAAAACGTTTTGACTTTAAACACTGAGAAAACTAAATATCTAACTTTTTCTATTCGAAACAACCCGGATATTACCGAGACACTTCAAATAATTCCTCATAAGTGTAGCAGTAGAAACAATTGCAGCTGTGAACCACTGGAATGCGTGAAGACGGTAAAATATCTCGGTATTACAGTGGACAGTCATCTCAACTTTAAGCAACACATAAAAGTGCTATCATCCAGAGTTCGCAAACTCATTTATATATTTAAAAACCTAAGACACATAACAGATGCGAGTCTCTTAAAACAAATTTACTATGCGATGTGTCAATCTGTCATCTCTTACTGTATCTCCTCTTGGGGGGGCGCCCCAAAAACTACTTTAAAGAGTTTGGAAATCTCACAACGTGCCATTTTAAAAATATCAACTTTTAAACCAATACTGTTTCCAACAAGAGACCTATATCAATACTGTCAAGTGACAACCGTAAGACAATTGTTCATAGAAACAATTCTCCTTAGACAACACTGCGCACTAGTATACGATCCTAGTTCAATAAATAAGCGTAGGAAGCATGAAGTGTGCTCCCGGTCGTACAAACCGAAAACAGCGTTCGTAAAAAGATTCTTTACTTTTATAGCCCCCCTAATGTACAATAAAATTAACAAAATTTTAAACATCTATCCACTTAATAAATTGCACTGTAAGAAGAAAATTCATTGCTATCTCCTTAGTCTTTCTTATGAGGAAACTGAAGACCTTCTTAGATTTCAAAATTAGTAGACGCTTTACAGTTGGTTATCGGTACAAAGAAACACGTACACACAGATTCACATACACATACATACACATATACACACACACACACACACACACCCACAGATACACAAAATCACATTATACATAAATATGCAGTACTTAAATCTTTAAATTGTTCTTTAAAAATCTTTCTTTTAGTAATAATCAATCCCAATTTTATTTTTTTTTTGTATAAATTATATTAAATTTTGTTTTATTGAAAGTAATATGAGCTATGTAATATAGTTGTTATTTTAAGAATTATGAAGTAATTATCTTATATAAATGCAAGATTTATGTCTATTTTTGGCTTAAACATCGTAATGAACTTTGTTAGGGGATGGCGCTGCTTGCCGAGATACAGGATCCGTCCTAGTTCGGCAACAGAGGATTCCATAATATTAAAAACTGTATACTAAGCCTATCCAGTCATGTAATATGTTATTGTTAAAATTTTTGTGGTGAAATAAATATTATTATTTATTATTTATTTATTATCGAAAAAGAAGTATAGAAATACCTACTTACCACTTAAAATCTTTAAATCTTTATTCTTGTGTATCATTGATAGAAATGCATTTATACAAAATAAACTACAGACTTATTATTTTGTATTTGACATTTCAAATACAAGAAATACATGCGAGATAGTATTTTGTAATTTAGGTTTATTATAATTAAAGCAAAACATGTACTTATTTGCGTAGATATTTTGAATACGTATTCAGAATCTCTCGTATGTATTTCTTGTATTTGAAATGTCAAATACAAAATAAGTAGTATTTTAAATATTTTATTCTATTATAAATAAATAAATATTATTGGGTGGTTTAAAAAAAAGTCGGGGTGCCCCAAGTCCCGAGCTCGCTTCGCTCGCTCTTACACCATATACGTATGACATCCCACTGTTAATATTAGCCGCCAAGTCATTATTTTTTGTAACCAATTAGTTAGTTGCCTAATAAGTTGTTATTCGCCTCAAAAATAATTAGCCCTTAACATTTAAACTTTGTTTGACATCGGCACGCAAAGTGTGCAGTACACGTTGACCGAGCCTTTTAGCCGAGAGGGCCGTTTTCATTATAAAAAATATTAGGCCAAACTCAAATTTACTCAAAATAAAGTTTTTTTAATGATGCCAACGTAATAAACGTCACCATCATTAAACAAAAAATCGATTCTACACCTTCTTAAGATAAATAAATTATAAACTGGGCATTCCGTAGGAAACCTGCCGAGTAGTAGTAAGTAAGTATCAAACATAAAACTGTAAATAATTTTAAACTTATAAAATATTTCTGAAATACAACCACATTCTGAATTTAAATTTTGAATAACATTGACAATCCGGCGCGAAATTAATTTATTTAATAGGTTTTATCCCTTGATGTCAAAAAAACCTAGGTACTTCTAATCTTTAAATAAATTACATAAGAAAGCAGTATTAATTATTATCATCAGTGCTTATTCAAAGTCAAAGTCAAAGTCAAAGTCAAAGCATTTATTTCAATTAGACCATTTACAGGTACTTTTGAATTGTCAAGGTCGGTCGGTCAAAAAGATGAAGCTATTTGCACGTTCCAAAGCGTAGATCTCTATGGAGAAGAACGTACAAGAAACTCCATGGACACTCTTTTAAAAATAATATTTTGTTACAAAAATTATGGTTACATCATTCATATTGAAATTATACATATATGTGAGAACGATGTAAAAGACGTGCAGGATAAAAGAGTCCGGAGTAAAAAAAGAAACAATTCAAAGAAATAATTAAAATAAACCATGGCAGTCGAGAGATGACCAGTCTCAGCTGACGGCGCCCGTTCACGAACATGACGCATACGCTAGCACCATTCGGCTCAACCATTTTTAAGGGAGCCAAATGATCCAACGCATGCGCCACCATCAGCCAGACTTTTGAGTGGGCATGACATCCCCAATCGCCAGGGTACATTCAAGTCAAAGACCTACCCAAAATGATCATTATAATTTAAAGATACACAGTACTCACACATGTGCATGAAATTATACATTGCTAAATAAGTGGAGTCTATACAATAAAAAATATTGCATTCTTACAATCTTCAGCCGGACCAACAATATTATCAAATGCTAACATTACTTTCGAGCCCCCTAGTGGCTACCTAGTGGCGTTGTGGAGCAGGACCAGCATTCTATATTCATTCTATATTCTATTTCATGCCAAAGTATTTTTTTTAATTTCTAAGATTCGATTTCTGAAAATGACTCATTTCAATTAATCGAGTAGATTGTAATTAAAAAAAAATCGTTTAGCTGAATCGTTTTGCTACACCCTAACAATTAAAAAAATTATATAGTGTATGATTTTGAACATTCCATCACACTTATACACTTGGATTTTATTTATGAAAATTAGTAAACTTGCGGGTTAAATATGAAATTATTATTGGCGCTAACATTTGACCTTTTTATCCAATTGTTTTAATTAATGCCCATACATAAGATTTTTAAGTGGCTTTATCAATAACAACATTTTGAATAAGGATGTCGTACGACGTAACTCATAGCACCTAAAGGTACGTAAGCTACTAGTACAGAGCCGGCGAAGGTACGCCTGTCTAGTACCTTAAGGTACCACTTGACTACCGAACTATACGGTTAATATTCGAATTATTTAAATAAAAACAATATTTTTCATTCTACCTCAAAATGAAACACTACACTGAAACACTACATTTTTATTTAGTATTTATTATTTAGTATAAAGAAGTGATACACCAAGTTGAAGTAGAACAGGGATGCGTATAAGATTTATTTGTACATGTTGATAAAATTAAACGATACGTTCACAAGATAAATATAAATGACACTATGATACGTACGCCAAGGGATGAGCACAAACTCTGTGTTCATTTCCGCACATACAAGAGCTCCTACTATCTATCTGAAATCTCAGCTCTATACGGTAATTCCCGGCGGAATACTGAAAAGTCGTAAATTTACACGGTTCCCCGACAGTTGGGAAGGCGGCGCACTCCGCTTTCCGAATTTATACTACCCACTTTTATGGTATGTGATTTGGCGGACGTGATTTTTGACAACAAGTTAAAATTTACATTTTATATGATACGTCGGTTTTATGGTCCGCCGCTATTGAGGAAGTACCGGTAGAGTTTATTGAGTGAAGAGAATTCGTTTGCCAAAATTACTTCGAGCTGTTCTGCTATTTTAAGCATCATGAAATAAAATTATATCACTCGTGATTGTAATAACTTACACCGCTCTTTAGTTTAACCTAATCTAGACGATCCACGATATTATTTGCTTAAATTCTATGATATTGCCGACTGCTACGATCAATTTACAGTATTAAAGTAATCAGTTCCACGAAATCATGTTTAACTTCGGTTAATACTATCACGTAATAAAAAATGGAATGGATGCGAGACGCAAAGAACCAGTTGTTGTGACGAGACTTGGGGGAGGCCTATGTCCAGCATTAGACGTCTTTCAGCTTAATATGGTGATGATGATCACGAATAAACAATTTCAAAAAGGAAATCCTACTCATTATCTTTTATAGTCCGTTTTATTTCCCTATTTGGTTGAATTGCTAGTCAATATCGTTAAGTCAGTTTCGATTTATGAGTTAGTAAACGTACGGTTTTTCTAGCATTTTGAGACTAAAGTGTGGACTATTTTCCAGAGAAGCCATAAACTTGGCGCTAGTGAATTTGAAAAAGGACGACGTAATAACGAAGCTTTGGCGCAAATGGGCTACTTATAACAAGGCGCCCAATTGTGACGTGATCAAAGACGAGGTGAGATTTTACATAGTAGACGCAATATTTTATCCTTTTTTTTTTTTTTTCATATGCCTGTTGCATTTGCAGTTTCAAGTTAAATGAGTGAAGTAACATAAATTAATTATAACATTAAAAACAAAAATTAAGCTCCCAAAAAATAATTAAAATGCAGGAATTCGGAATTTTAAACTTACATTGTAAATTATATATTATTATGTAAATATTAATCCCGACTGCGTATGTTTTATGGTTTTTTCCCTTAACTGTTTGTGATTTTGTTTTAATTTCAAGGAGACGACCATAACAGAGATGACGCTGAGCCAAGTGGCGGGTATATTCTACGTGTTAGTGGGAGGTCTGGCGCTGGCCCTGGGGGTAGCACTGGTTGAGTTTTGCCAGCACGGTCGCGCGGAGGCGGCTCGGGCCAACGTGCCGCTGCGGGCCGCGCTGCGGGCTAAAGCTCGCCTCGCCTCCCGTTCCGAGCGCAAGAACCCGCCGCAACGCACGCAAAGTGATCACGAACGCCTGGGGTGGAATGGAGCGGCTTTTGCAGGGGTTAGTATCTGATAAATCGTTCTCTATTTACCGCAGAACTTGAATATAGATTACCTTGCAAGCGAGTCAGTTTAACAAAGTAGTAAAAAAATAGCGTTGTGTGTGTAGGTGAGGTAAACTCAGTAATAAGTGGCTGGGCTTCGTTTAGAGTCACCACCAACCAACTACATAGGTATTTATCTATCCTATTAAGTCCTACTGCTGGACAAATTCTTCCGTCCCCATTTTCCACACAATTATGTCTTTTGCCAGTACGGCCCGTTCTTTTGTAAGTGTTGAGTCTAGCTTTTAATTGCAATGCTATTGTAGGTTGCGGTGTTTCTCGTTGCCCATTTTTCCTTTGACATGCGGCAGACATGTCGGGCCCAATCCCACAAAATGCTTAGCGGCTTATTGGGTAACGTTCATAATTTTGGTATTGACTCGCAGCGTTGTGTTCCTTTCGTCGACGGCGAGATGGTCTCCAAGAAAACTGCAATTTATTTCTCGCTGGCAAACCTTCAGCTTGAACCTGTGTTCTAGTGGCAAAGACCAGGTATGTTCACCGCATGTGACTGTAGGGAGAATACACATTTCTATAATAAAATTCTCCATTTGAGACGCAGTGGCTCCAGCTCTCAGTGATCTCCTTTTAAAGACCTTTCAATGACTAATAGCTCCTCCAGGCGCTTTATCGGTGCGTCGTGAAATTTCTTTGTCTTGTCGGGCTCAGCTTGTTGGCTCCGATAGATATAATTTTGGATATATGCAATTTTCTCAACTTCAATAATATGCTGTTCATTACGAGTTTGGTCTTATAATATATGCGCATTAGTCTAATCAGTCGCTGAAAAAAAAAATAGATTTGATAAACTCTGCTTTCCGACGAGTAACCCTTGTCTGCCTAGATGTGTGCCAAGAGCCCTAGACAATGTGCCATTCAATTAGCGAATGCGGCAGTCGAAATGCCAAAATGTAGGGATTTGATCACGTGACATTTCGATAGCATCTGTCAATCCCATACATTATTGACGTATTGACAATCGTCTTCGCCAGGCTACTGTTGACAGAATATCACTTGTCTAGAGCCCAAGGTTTTAAAGGCTTTCTCGCGTGAAGCATTATAAAGATTCAGAGACAACGGATCTCTTTGTTTGACCTGGCCTATTCTGATGTTTGGTGGGAATCAAGTTGTTGTGAGAAGCAGTTTCAATGACATTCATAATCAGTTAATGTAAAAGTGACACAAAACTAATGAGCTGGTAGTTGTTTAAGGCTTCCGCTTTGTTTATGTAAGGCAAAATGCTGACGGAGCTGCATCACCCTGGAGTATGGAATTTCATGATTTAAAGGACTTCTACAGTATTTCAAATTAATTCGTTACGAGCTTCGTAACCAGTAAATGGGAATAAAAATACGTAACTTCCGCTTATAACTGATGTTCTGCGAAGCGGAAGTTACGTATTGTTTATTTAATACAAATGTTTGTAAAATATTTATGAGCAAAACCAAGGAAATGAAAGTTATATAATAATTTTTAATTCCATTATTTCACTCAATAGCAACCAACCATTTTTCTAAATACTCTCTCTATATTGTGTATTTAAATCACACAAAGCCTTTAAAAACACAGATATATATTTTTTAAGGTTGGCAAAACGGATGCCACCAAAGTTTAAGTTTCATTGTGGAATTATAAAAATTTATGTCATACTAAACTAATTGATGAAATATACTTATAGTACATTATAAAACGATCACCTAAAATGGGTAATTAAAACACGAGTGTGATAATAGTATCACACGAGTGTTTTAATACCTAATTATATGCCGTTGCATATGTCGGAGCCATCTAGCTTAATCAGCCGTTTCATTAAAAACCTAGCCTTTTCATCGAACTGCGCCGTTTAATAAGCAACATAAGTGACATGGGCAAGTCAATAAACGATATTGGACAAAAGATATCACCTAGGTCGCTGAAAAATTAGCGCATTTAAATGAAAAGGCTAGGCCACCAATCAAGTGGCTGATTTAGCTAATTGGCTGCGACACATACACTATTTGTCAATGGGCCCATACGCGCCAAGAAACTAAAAAATAAGTGTGCTATAAAAATTAAAAAGTTATTTTATGATGCAGTTGTTTGAAAATCGAAGGAAAATGTTGAACTGTAATGGTTTCTTTTTAATTTTACCTATCCGAAAAAAATGTACTTGGATATACAATAGTTTTTGAACTTATATTTGGACTATTACGTTGTGAGTGTCGATAAACAAATATTTGTATTTAATTGTTTCGCTTCAGTGAAAATAAAATACAACACGATGGTTACGGATTGGTTTACGACAAATAGTCTTATAAACGCCAAGAAAACAAAATTTATCAAGTTTGCTTTGCTAAATGTTACAAAATTTAGGACCCAATGTCGTTTTAAGTGACGAGGTGCTTGAAACCGTAGACTCGGTATTAGTAGGCTATATAACTGTTGATTCCAAACTACAATGGGGCCCACATAATTATATCAAGCTCATCGGGAAGGCTCTGCTCTGCCGCATATGCCGCCAGGAGTTAGACAATATACTGACGTTGACACAGCTCGGTTAGTCTATTTCAGTTATTTCCATAACGCTATGTCCTACGGTATTCTATTGTGGGGAAAAGCTGCTGATATACAAAATATATTTTTTTAACAAAAACGTGCTGTGCGAGCAAAATATCAGCTAGGGTCAAGAATTTCATTAAGAGAAAAAGATATTAAAATTCTCACGGTAGCATATCAATTCATTTTTGCAAACATTTTATAGGTATATTAGGCAAAATATACATTTACTAAAACGAGCGACATCCAACTTTAACACCAGAAACCAGTACAAGCTACATGCTCCTTGCCACCGACTTTGTAAGGTCCACGCCTCATTTGTGGGGCTCGGTATCCGCTTTTACAATAAACTTCCACTTTCTTTTCTTGACCTGCCTTTTAACTCATTTAAAGCTAAAAGTAAATCTAACCTTTGTTCGAAGGCACATTATTCTATTAATGACTATTTAGACGGTAAAAATAGTTGGTTGCTGTGTTGAACGCAAGACAATGTAATATTTATCATGTTCTTTCTCTCTATGTTAGTTTATGACAGGTTATATGAGTTCATATATTTTTTTACTAGACTATGTATGTCAATCCGTCTTTTACTTATTGACCTATTCTACTCGTTACAATGATTAAAAATGATTGGTTTATCAGTTGTGGTTCGAGTCACAGTTCTGTCGTTAAATTCTACCATTGCCCGTTGTTTGATGGTATAATGGTGTGATAGCAAACAAGTAGTTAACAATATTTAATTTTATGATTTCCATGTTGTTGGATACATATTTATTTTTGTTCCTGTGTCTTTAAATCTGGAAGACATTTTATACTTTTTTACTTACTTACTTACTTTTTTTTTATACTTATCTCATAAATAAATTTACATTTACAATTCACTTACATGAGAACATATTAATTAATTATAAATATAGGTAATTAAAAGACTCGATGTTGATGTCTTTTTATTAACAAATGAGTCATAGTTACTTGAATAAATTGAATTAATTGATTGATTGAAAAGTAGTCACTGTCCTTCGACACTTGGACTTACAATAATTCTAACTTACTCGTATATATTATTAACTTACATTGTTTTGTAGATAATTAATAAGGTTTGTGGGTACTCCCAAAAACTAAGTTGTGCCACAACGCGAAAATAGGTACCCTGCTTGACGATTATGAGTGCTATCCCATTGTCACAATGCAGATTTTGACAACTTTAGTAGCAATAATCTTTTATGGTTAAATTATATTTATATTTTCAAGAACATATTTTTTTAGTTTGGTCTTGAAAATATTGATCGAATTCGCACTCTTTATCTCGTTTGGTAATTTATTGAAAAGTTTCTCAAAACAAGTGATCTTTTACCTTGAGTTCTTAAATCGTAACAGACAGATGTGTTGCTGGGGAGTTTGTTGCGCCACTTCTTCTTCCCAGCTAAAACACTAGGAAGTGGTGACGGGTGGTTTTGGGGGACTCTCTATATGTATAATTTGACAAAAAGTGCTGGGTCTCAGCCTGATTTGAATAAATGATTTTTGAATTTTAATACCAAATTCTCTGCTTATTAAATTTTATTATTTTAACAAAATATTAATTCCTTTAGTATGTGTTACAATATAGTAATGGTTATAAATTATTGCGGTTGCTGAGTTAATATTTACCAGGTCTCTGTCAGTATAACATAAGAGGATAAAGTATTTACTACTTGCGGCAAGGCAGGAAACTTGCAAGTTTAATAAGTAAAAATGACTTGAGCTGAGCATGTATCATGTTTTTTTTTATAAAATCTAGCTTGGTTTTGAAACCATAAGTGCGTTTGAATGATAAATCGATAAAAAAAATGAAAAAAGCAGATGCTTAAGCAAAATGATTATTAGCATGAAAGAGAATTAAATTGACAATTAATTATCATTTTTCGCAGATAAATTCGGCGAGCCGAATTTTTTAACAATAAAATTATAATATTCCAGACAGATTTACATACTTGGTTTTGCTCATAAATGATTAATAACCACCAAACGATAATAATTATGTAATATTAATATGTTTTCATTTTATGTTTAGTACAATGACTTTCTACTAGGAAGAGAAATGTTGGGAAATATTCATCGCAAGATTTATTAAACAGTTTTATCTACGTAAGTTATAATTTGTAACCGCTACGTTTTTCATGATTCCTTTGTGATCCAATTGCCCGATACCTACAAAATTAAACAATAACCCTGATTAAAATTGTAAATTGTGTCCCTTCCGCACCGTGTGTAACGTTATTAATTTTAAAGTAATAATTATATACAGTGACACATGCCTGTAAATATCATGAAATAACCGAATTGTGTTTGCGCTACGATTTTGTTATTACTAAATGGTTATTTATGATATAGATGACATGTTTACTGATTAAACGCTAATAATAAATAAATTACCTAAAACATTTGGATTGTTCGATTTGAATCAGTGTTGTGATATTTTTTGTCACTTTGTATATTTAAATCGATGTGCAAACAATCTTTTCGTCTCCTCTATCAATCTCAAAGCGAAAAACTAAAAAAAAAGAAATAAAGCGGGTGTTTTCGGTCTAGAGGTAAGACTCAAAGTCAAAGGAAATAGGTTAATGAGGTGCTCGTCGACTTATACATGATGGTGATCTTTAGATAAACACACCACTGTTATGACGTCTAGTGCCTGTTGGATTTCGCACGGGTATTGTATGGTGGCACCTACAGACAGCCAATAACATCCAATAGAATATTCTTTTTGGGGTAATTTAATTCAGCTTTCAGGCACTGGTTTGCATTAACCCGTGAAAATATAGTAATAAATCATTAATTTGTTTGATTTAAAAGTGACGTCAGGACATTACTGACATTGAAAAGACGTCAAAGAGAAACATTGTAAGGAAACCCGAACTTAAGAGTTCCAAGCGCGGTGATTAATGCTCGGGCCTTGGAATGCAAAACACTTTTTTCAACGCATTGCATGCAATCACGTAATAAATGTATGCCGAGTCAATCTGCCGAGTTTCCAATTATATTGGGGTTGGCATCTAGACTAACCGGGATGCAGCAGAGTGCTTTACATAGAGCAACTGCCTATCTGATTTTCACCTCCACGGTAATGGGGTATCATGATACAACTTGCAAGACTGGTCTTAGATATTATGGCTTCTGACTACCCCTTACAACTGTCAAAGATTTTCTATTGACAGCTGGGAGCAGCGGCTTAACGTGCTGTTTTAGGCACGGATGAGTCTCGGTAGGTATAGGATAGTCGTCCACTGACCAACCTAAGCAAAAGCGTTGCTTCACCTTGAAGATCCACGCTTGTGGAGTTTATACTTAGCCATAAACTGCTTCTACTCGGTAATAACAGTAGTTTATGCAACGGTTATTAAAAGGGGTTATTAAAAAACTTTTAGTGTTGAGAATTCAACGGACTGCACCAATGTTCTGTGCCCGTTTAAAAGCGCGCCGATGAATTTTCAACTACTATCCAGTGCATAGCAAAAAAACGTCGTGTTAAAAAAGTGCCCGTATGAATCAGTGGCCTCGTTCGTTTAGTGGTCGCAATGCTGAGCATGGGTTTGATCCCCAGTTCGGTCAGTTATATTTTGCTGTGAACTGAGTTTTAGAAAAAGTGGCATTATTTCAAAGGGAATTGTGGAATTGACGACGTTACATTTTGATAGTCCTGATTACTCAAGTTCGTGTTCGCTGATTTTAATAATGGTTTTTTTTGACAGATTGCAACACTTGCATTCGCATCACTGAATGCATGAATGTTGCTTAAAAACGTGGTTTATTCGCTGATCGCGTTCAGTTTCATTGGTGAAATAATTGGCCCTTACACTCTTAAGAATTAGGATATTTTCGCTCTTAATGACCAGCTCCCTATTACTTGGGATTTTAATAAAATTAAACTTTTCTAAGATACAGTAGTTAGGTCAGTAGTTTACGTTTGTATATTATTACCCAATGCCAAATAGAAAATGTGTTTCCCAGAAAATTACCGTCATTTGGTATTTCATCTAGTTACTTTTTTGAACACAATAATATCGTTGAATTTTGAGTCTTAAAATACTCTCGTTGCATATTTTATAGTAATGCCTACCTGTATTTTCTACGTTTCAGTATTTCACCTCCGGTACCCAGATCTCCCAAGAAGATGCGGTCCACGCCAGTTTTACGCACGTGTGATCCGCGGAGAAGACCGGCGCCAACCTGCGTCAGTCTTCAACAACCACCAAAATACCTAATAACGGCGTCGACCTTTATCAACTTTAAACCATCTATATTTGTGTAACCCTATAACTCTGTTGTCCATATACCGCCACCTCCATAATATTGAAACATTTTTCCCCTCAAGTAAAGTAAAGAATAGTATTTTCACGACTGAAATACTAAGCAAATAATTATATTTACAAAAACCGATGATGTATAAATGCACAATGTTTACATGCTTGGCCATAATGGGCAAATATACATTTTTTAATTAACAATGGAAAAAATAGTTAAAGTTTTCTATTTATTTTTATGGAAAATACAATAAATGTGCCAACAAAGGTTGTGCAAAATTTTACATAATTATTCAATACACAGTAGGTACTTTGTATTGAATAATTATGTAAAATTTTGCATTCATACCGGTCTGTAGTGGTTAATATCTGCAATTTAATTTAATTGGTTCTTCAATTTTGTAGAAAATCCGTTACTCCTTTCTCAGTCTTTTAGCATAAACATAGTAGGTACGATTTAATGAGTGATGGAAATTGTGTACTGTAAGACCGCGTTTCAGCCGGTCGATTCTGTCGACATCTCACGGTGTACACCTAGGCGGAGTGAACAACAATATAGCTGTAATTTCATCTTATTTATTTGTATGGTTTGACAACTTACCCGTCGTCGTGCACCCCGCCCAAGTGTTCACTTCAATATGTTAACAGAATCGCACTTTTGACACGCGATCATTTGCGTTGGATTGAGAATGCCTTATAAGCGCGCTTAAACAACTGTCAAATGTCAGCATTGGAAATTCGTGATTGAATTTGTAATAATTATGATGGAGTGAAAATTTTATATTTAAATATGTATAGATAATGCTTTTATTTAGAGCTCTTTAAGGCATACAATTTGTAATCCACAAACTCACACCATTTTTTTCTTATAGAAACACATAGAGTTAAATTTTGTGCCAAAAATAAAAAAAAAAACCCTAGAAATTTAAAGCATAATCAGGAAGTTTGAAAAATTTTGTTAGTAGCAAAGATAGTCAATCAAATCGTGACTAGGCTTAGATATTCGTAGCAGGACATGATAGACTTTCTCGTACCGTCAGCGTCGCTACAAGACAGGTCTCGTGAGATACAGCCGATAGTTCGGTCAAAACGATACTGTGAGAGATTGTTTTTTATTATTGCCATGTTAATATTACAACCGTATTAATAATAGTTATTTATGATATTAGTACGGTCAATTGTTTTTTTACAAACGAGTAGACAAAAGTCGAGGGCTTACCATAGTCACGAGTTTGTAAATACCAATTTCCGTACGTGTGTCATACAACGTTTTTCAACTCATTTGCGACAAAACAGTACAATAGATACACCGCTCGAGCACTGCCGACACACCGGTGTGCCGCGAATTTATCGCGAATTTAATGTTTGTTTACTATTAGGGACGTAAGATTTATTTTTAATTTAGGAATTTTTCACATGTCAGGGCTCTTGAAAAAAACTTTTTGATATTATCAGTCGGAAAGTCGCAACAATCTTTGACGTTTCTAAATTATGAAATGTCTCGAATGCAAGCAAATAAATACATCTTTCGTCTCATTTTCTCTTTAATATTAAAGTGAGTCAAACGTATTGCGCAAAAGCGCTTCAAAGAAAGTTCGATCATTCAGCTCATTTATTCGCGTAATATGAAACTAATTGATGGAATTCTTAAATATTTTTTATAGAAAATAAAAAAAAACAACCGTAAATAATACGCACGGCCGCGGCGGCGCTCTATAACGGAATATGTAAGTACATATTTTACCGCATATTCCGTTATAGAGCGCCGCGGCCTAAGTAAGTACTTAGGTGAGGGTACCTATTAAACCGCACGTTCCATTGTATGGTGTGTAATTTTTAACTTACGAACAATGTATACAGTCTTCGTAAATGCATTTTTAAAGCAAATGTGTTGAAAAAACTTTATAATCATTACTTTGCTAAAATACTGATAAGCAGATTCTTTATCCAAAATGTTATTTGGAGAATTTGAATTTAGAATCTGTTGGGGTTTTCTCGTCGTCGACGAGTAACCCGGTAGTTGTTGAAGTAAGTTTAACACCAAACCACTGTTATGTTCCAAATATTTAGGTATTATGAAAATAGTTTTAGGTTGCTTTAAGTAACCTGAGCCGCACTTTATGTTGAGCTACGTCAACGCGCAAATTAACGTGTTATGGAGTTTTAGTTACTACTAATATTACTGGCTTAGTCGCAAAATGTCTCTTTCGCAAAATGTCTCCTAGTCGCAAAATGTCTCTTTCATATAATGTCGCTTTCGCAAAATGTCGTTTTCGCAGAATGACTCTGTCTTAAAAAGTCGCTTTCTCACAATGCTTCTTTCGCAGAACTTCTCTTTCGCAAAATGTCGCGTTAGTAACTTAGAATAAAGTTTTAGGGTTAAAATAAAAAAAATAACATTTGTTACTGTCATACTTATATTATAAATAGTAAACAAATCGTATATATAATATCTTCACTTTGGTTAGTACTCTAATTTACTTATTTTATTTTTTTTATTGATTTTAAAATAGTATAATCAAATACAAATCCAACTTTGTCACCTACTAATATTAAAATTGTACATTGTAAAAAAAATAATTTTCTTTAAAAATTGCGGCAGCGTCAACTCCTTGCACTCTAACTGTCTCAGTAGTTTCATGTATTTATTATCAAAATATATATTTTTCTTCTGTCTGTTTACTCAAATCTATTAAAAATGTTGATCTTTATGACTTAAAAACAATCAGTTCACAGTTTAGTAGTCTTGACATAATGACACATAAGTTTATAAGTTTTTTCGAAGTACCTTCACACAATTTTACTAAGTGTTGCCATGACAGGAAATTAAATTTACTACAAATTATTTTCAATTGTAGCACTATTAATTATGTTAATACATAATTAAAATGAATTATTATTATTTAATAATAAAATAAAATACCAATAATATTGATATTTTTACTAATGATAACATCACATATAGATTCATTGTATATTCTATAACGACAGAATACAGATTCATATTATATTTATTTAAGGCTACACTGTAGTACTAATGAATAAGTTGTAAAACTTGTAAACATTATAGGAAATGGGAAAACACAATCTTTTTTTTTAAACCGAGCTAAATTTTATTCTAAGTTACTAACGCGACATTTTGCGAAAGAGACATTCTGCGAAAGAGGCATTGTGAGAAAGCGACTTTTTGAGAAAGAGTCATTCTGTGAAAGCGAAATTTTGCGAAAGCGACATTATGAGAAAGACACATTTTGCGACTAAGAGACATTTTGCGAAAGAGACATTACGAGAAATAGTTATTTATGATATTAGTGCGGTAAGTTGGTTTTTACAAACGAGTAGACAAATGTAAGCACGAGACGAAGTCGAGGGCTTACCATAGTCACGAGTTTGTAAAAACCAAATCCGCACATGTGTCATACAACGTTTTTCGACACATTTGCGAGAAAACATTACAATAAGTAATGAAACAAACTTTTTGTCCCTAGAAATCAGTCGGAAAGTCGCAACAATCTTTGACGTTTCTAATATGAAAATGGCGCGAATTTGCAAAGGGCGCCACATGCGCGTGGTGAAATTTAGAACCACATACTTTATTTTTTTTATTTATCTTCTCTCATTTTCTATAATATTAAAATGAGACAAACGTATACAGCAAAAGCGCTTCCAAGGAGGTTCGATCATTCAGCTTATTTATTCTCGTGATGTGAAACTCCTTGGTGGAATTCTTATTAATTTTTATGGAAATTAAAAAAAAACCGTAAAGAATACGCACGGCGCTATACAACGGAGTTTGCGGTAAAATATGTACTTAGGTGAGAGTACCTACTTTGCCGCACGCTCCATTGTGTGGTGCATAATTTTTAACCTTCGAACAATGCATACAGGCTTCGTAAATGCATTTTTTGAGCAAATGTGTTGAAAAAGACATTTTGCGACTAGGAGACATTTTGCGGAAGAGACATTTTGCGACTAAGCCATTTTACTTAATATGTGCAGTACTTAAATAGCGTACTTTTGCCATATGAGCATTATTGGCTCGTACATGATCCCGAGGGAAAGATATGCGTGCCCAGATCACTAGCGTAACAAGCAAAATAGACATATAAAATGATATTATAAAAACAAAAGTATGTAAAATGTAAACAATAATCCAGTAATTAAGTACCTACATAAATTCTTAAATAATAACTCAAAGTTTGAATTTTGTCTTAATTGCTGATTGCTGTAGACGGTTGCTCGATGAGTGTACACATCTTATTTTACCGTAGACAGGAATCTCCTTCAGCTCAATATCTTCTGTCCTCTCTCGAGTAAGGCCGTAGAAGTATTCCTCTTCTTGTGTGCTTCAAGATTTATCTTCTTATCCGCCACACTATCATACTAGCGACGATTCTTCCCACCAGCAAAGTGCTCATAGCGAAGTTGTCAATGTCGTGAACACTTAAGTCGTTAGGTAAGCTCTCGTCGCTTCTGTGCTATTATTTGGTTATCTAATGATCTGTGTTTATTAGATAAGTTGAGGTTGGGTAGCACGAATTTTGTGTTTTTGAATGTGCTCCACATATCATTTGGTGAGTCTATAGTGGGCACCTCTAAAGTAATTCCAATATTGGTACTACTACTAAGAACGTCATGTAAGAAGATCGTCACACCCTTATCTTGTAGTAAGCAATCATGACCTAGGGCAAGGAGCCCCGACTTTGTTATGACTATAAATTGTTTTTATTCGATCACACATACAATGCGAGGCGTACACTTATTGATGCAGTTATGCAGCCATATTTTTGGTTTCTGTAATTTTTTCCATTGGTCCGAGCATTGCTATGGTACCCATCTGCATGTAATGTTATTTATATTTTGAATCAGTATTTGGGCTCCGCAATATGCCATGGCTCCATGCAAGTTGCTGATAGGTGTGGAAGTGTAGCAGATGTGGTTGTCCGCTGCCATTGTTGAACATTGCTGTAGATCAGCCTCATCCATCTGTATGTAGGTGTTCTTTGCGAAGTTAACTCCAATATACTGTGTTGTTGTCGCTATCACCTGACATTGGACAGCAAATTGGTACAATGTACACTCGTCATTATTTAGTAACGGGAAATGTTGTCCTAAAAGCAGGTACAGTTCGGTAATCCGGGAATTGACATAAATAATTTTCTAAATATTTTTGTTGTTAGAACCATTGCTTGTTTTGATTGGTAATGTAAACCTTTTCAGTATAATACCCGCAATGTAATTCATTTGTTAAGATAGTTGCTCCGGTGTGAATGGTTTCATATCGAGCTGGCCTCGATAGATATCTGTCAATGCATCTAGGAGCATTTGTTGATTTCTTCTCAGTACTTCAATAAATAAGCTTGCAGTTAAGGCTCCAGCATTGACGTCACTCATTGTCTTCTTTATTTGAAACCGGTTTTCTATCACTGCCGTATTAAACAGAAAAGATCAGATGAATGTTCTTTTCTGTATCATTTCACCTTTTCCGTGTGAATAAGGACTGAAAGAAAAATGAAACATTCCCTAGGGTGAACAACAATTCGGGTGGACCGTCTGATATAACCATATTATATAAATCACCATTATTGAGTTACAGCGAATCAAAAACTTGTGATCTTCATAGTACGAGTACGCCGCATATATAAGCTGACTAATGAATAATTGAACGCTTTCCTTGAAATGGGTTCTACTTCAGCTGATTTGCAACGATTTTAACCCCGTAGGTATAATTATGAACCTCCAAGTGGTAAGCATGTTCTGACCGCGACTGTAGGTACATATAATTATGAATTACACATGTTTTTGAGTCGCTACAACTCAGAAATGGTGAATAAGACAAAAGTTTTATAATTTTTATTATAAAATTCACCGTTTAGCTGAAAAACGCAACATACTCTATATTTTTTGCGAACTTTGTCTTTGAACAATTATATTTTGCAGATCGATGGGGGCTTTTCACATTTAATTTATACGTTCCGAACATTCATACCTATTTTTTAGTTTTACGCAAATTAATAGTAACTTACCACTATTTTTTGTTCTAATTTGACAGAACTACATACTGTACTTATGTCTTCTATTTTTAAATGTTAAATTCACTGATTCTAAGCGCACAGCCTAAACTGGTAAGAGAAGATTTAAATTGTTCTTTAGGACAGCAACAAAAGTGAGCAAGATGATTCCGTAAAAGGGTTCAAGAGGTAATAAAACTTTGTACGGAAGTTCCTCAATTTTGCTGCAGGAAATGTAATCGATGGTATTGATGAATAGCAATAAAATAGGTATAAATTTGTCGTTATTTAGCAAGAACACCAGACTAGTACAATATTATTAGAATTTTGGTTTCACGTGAAAAACGTATCCTTTTTAAAAAAAAATAGTTTTAACAAGCTGACATCAGTCACGCCTTAGCTTCTAGTGACCTTTTTAAGTTATTGCACCTAATTATCATCTTGCACTTATCCCATGATAATATAAACAGTACACTCAACTACCTATACAATTTTAATTACACCTCAATACGACAGGTAGACATTAGTCTTGTCAAACGACAAAGGCCCCACTTAATTTTAGAACTGACAAAACGAAATCATTGTTCAAACATTCTATCATAATAATATTGTTATTTGCGACGGTCGCAAATATGTAACAAATTATTAATGTAATTTTTTGATAATTTTGAGGCGAGAAATAAGGATGACTCAGACAAAACTGTTGTATTGTCATTTATATTAATTTTTAGGTTAGGTTATACAACGTGTAACAGAATAACCGTAATACCTCTTAAGGGGTCAATGTACTCATCATTATGAACAACTTTCACTATGGGATCAAAACTGAAATCACGAAAACAAACAACAAAAACCGCTGGGTGCAACATACTACCGGATTTGGATCATAGTAACTATATAAATATGTTCCACATCTCTTTTAATTTTTTATTCCATAAAATGATAATAGTCGAATTTTATACCAGGAGTAAAAATGGCTTTTATTTAGAAACTATGTCAACTTTAACTCTTAAAATTAAAATTATGTAAAATAAATATTTTCTACTTCTTATTCTCGATAACCTAGGTATATGTTACCTATTAAAAAAATCAGACCTAAATGTTAGACCACAGACATGAAGTCCTAATAGTAATTCACGTTTGTTTGAAACAGCATAATTTAAATTTATATATTGTTTCCACGGTGAAAGTTGTTTATCATCATAAGTGTTCCGTTAAAGTTTCTACATTCGACAGTCGGACACTCTGTTTAAGTTTGCTAGTTTAATAAGCATACTCACACGTACATTCAGATACATGTAGGGTAAACTGAGGAAATAAATAAGTAAGAAAAAAAAAATACTACGTATAAATAGAATGTGATTAAAACACTTTCCAGCGTAAAATGATAATAAATGTGGCCCAATTTAAGAGACAGAGGTCAAAGGTCAAATGGAAAGTCTATGAAAAATTTAGCTCTCTCATTCCAAGCCTTGGAATAATAATACTGTTTTACTTATTTCATTAAACAAAAGTGAAAAGGAAATGTTATTGCAAATACTGTGTAGCTTGGTCTGAACAGGCCCTTAAGAAACAAAATATTTACTTCCTCAACTGGCCATAGTTTTAGATTCGTTATTTACTCATAACATTTATTATTAGATTAGATAGAGATATTATTTATAAGGTACTTTTTTATTTTGCTTACCTGACTCACTTATGTATAGGGTCAGCAAAAAGACCTAGCTCTAACAGGATTAGATGCAAACGCTTCATTTCAATATAATTACTGATAAGCTTAATTTATCTCATTATTCAAGAATTAAAAATAATCAATTTGCATAAGCAATAATAATGTAAGTACCTACTTATTAAATTATTATGAAATATGAAATCTTATAACCTCATCAAAGAGTATTTTGCACAGTTCCTTATACGTACCTATATAGGAGTAAATTATAGGAAAAAGTATTTATTATTTTTACATTATGTGTATAAACTTAGTATTTTAACGAGTGTTATAATAATATTGTGTCTTTACCTTTTAAATTGCCATTCCTTATCGGGCCACTGCACTAAGATCATTAATGCCAGCGGCATCGCTGATGCGCGGTGTGAGGGACAGTTTCAAAAGCTACCTGAAGGTAATTGCTGGAAAATTAGAAAGTCCACTATGGAGACAATGGACACACATCCATGTTAAATAATTTATTTTGTAATACTAACATATTTTTAAGTTTGTAACTAACACTATATGGACTCTGGTCTGAAATAAAAGGAATTGAATTGAATTAGTATAATAATTTTAGAAAATTCGTGTTATTCTTCCAAAAGGCACGCAATGACAATGACGTATTAGAAACCTTCCAGCCGAAAGCTACGTAGGAGACAGAACACCACTGCGCGGTGCTCCTATTTCTGTCTGCAGGGTTTAAAGAAACCTAAATATATAGGACAAAGTGCATTTGTTAGTGATGCTAGGTCCCTATACGTCATTAACATTGTGTGCCGTTTGAAACTAGATAGTTTCCTCGTTGGAACTCGTAGTAAAAAATAACACTAGTATATGGATTTCATGGTTATGTACATGGCAATATTATAACCCGCTAAAACAAAGAAATGTAAGTGATTAAAAAAGGAATGATTATCACTTATATGATGTAAGTTGATATTTTTTCTTTTATAATTCCAAGTCAAAGCGAAGGTATTTCAAAGTGGCCCGCTTTATAATAAAGACCTATCTAATACATTTCAATTATTTATTAGTCTAGTATAATTGCTGGCGCCCATTGATGACTCTGGTAAAAATAAAATTAGGAATAAAAAACCCGGCTATGCGCGAGTCGGACTCGCGCACGGAGAGTTCCGTACCATTATCTATAAAAACGGCTAAAAATCACGGTTGTTGCATGGGAGCCCCACTTAAATATTTATTTTATTATGTTTTTAGTATTTGTTGTTATAGCAGCAATAGAAATACATCATCTGTGAAAATTTCAACTGTCTAGCTATCACGGTTCATGAGATACAGCCTGGTGATAGACGGACGGACGGACGTATGGACGGACGGACGGACGGATGGACGGACGGACAGCGGAGCCTTAGTAATAGAGTCCAGTTTTACCCTTCGGGTGCGGAACCCTAAAAAACTGTTCATTTTCAGCCAGTTCTGTTGGTAAAATTAAATTTTTGACAGCTTTAAGAAAAAATAGTGAACTCATTTTTCAGAAACTGCTGAAATGTCAGTTTTGAATGTTGGTTATAAATATTATGTATTACTTTTTACGCAAACATCTTTAACCGAATAAAATTATTTAATTAGTTTTTATCCTGTTATTTATTTTCCCGTGGATCATAATTAGTCATAAGTGATTTATTGATTATTGGAGTGTTTTTTTATGTGCACAAGTGATCTTTACCGATCACGATGACGAGTCGAGATCTCCCGCCCTGGCCTCAAGGGAAGTCTCGACGTAATTAACGATCGCATAATGATCGAATTCAGTAGTTAAGCCCTAAAGCCGCCCGTACAC
The DNA here is from genome assembly GCA_947386135.1 of Melanchra persicariae. Lineage (NCBI taxonomy): Eukaryota > Metazoa > Arthropoda > Insecta > Lepidoptera > Noctuidae > Melanchra > Melanchra persicariae. The sequence goes on along the minus strand of OX376643.1, from coordinate 21,233,527 downwards.
AGTCAGTCAAGATCGGTAACTCGAGACTTCCCGCCCAGGGCAGGCAGTCTCGACATAGTTACCGATCGATCATCTACCGACTGAATACGGGCGATGACTCCTAAAGCCGCCTGTACACTGTCAGTCTTTAATGCCATCGACAGATCAGATCAATGATAAAAGATCGTGCTATTGAACATGTACGGGTGGCCTTAGGATTTGTCGACCGAATACGGTCGGTAGGCGATCGGTAACTATGTCGAGACTTCCCGCCCAGGACACCATCATCAAAATCTGTCATTAAGACATCAAATTTAACATGAAATAATACTCCGCGTGTTTGCTGCTGCAATCAGTAATTGTGGAAGTGTGGACCGAAAAGTCGCGCGTGTAACCACTTTTACAAAGCATTTATTCCTTGTTTAATTTTTACCAGACTTTGAAGCTGCGCTCTTACATTTAGTAGAATTTTATAATCTCGTGGAGGAGTTGAGTAGAAAACATATCTGTGTACTAAATGTTATGTATAAGTAGTTTCGTTAATAGGTTAAGATTTCAAAGGAATTTTCCATGTTTGTTTAGGTCTTAATATTATATAAGGTTTTTAATTAATTATAATTTGTTTAAGACTTCAGCTGAAATTTAATTAGACACTATGCAATTTTTGTCATGTTTTACTTGAGTATAACAACATTCTGAGTTGTGGCTATATTGTGTGCATTAACAAGGTGGTACAATTACAGCCTTTGAGAAACTTTCAGTTTTCATGTATTTTTAAGGCATACTCATACTTAATTAAGTATTTTTTTTCAGTAATCTTTTCAGCATTGAATATCGTAGTGGGTCCTGAAGGTGATTATATTAAATATATTGATTTACTTATCTGTTTTTTCCATGGACGTATTCTATACATGGATATTTTCTCCTCAAGGACCCGCTCCAATTTTCGAGCCTTTGTAATCTAACACAAACAAGATGTCATCATAACAAGTAAATAAGACAGAATTTCGGAAAATCCTTCCGCTTGCTTTCAGTGTACTTGGTACAGTCCGCGAGGCGTAAGCTGAGCTTTGCATTTTTGTGAGTGGTCACCAAAAGTAAAGTCCAAAAGCAGTATAAACCGGTTTAAACCAAGCAAAGGACGCGCCTCGCCGCGGTGCCGTTTTTTAGGGCGACGTCACACTTGAAGTATCTACGTGCATCACTCACACAAATGCAAAGCTCAGCTTACGCCTCGCGGACTATTATGATTTACGAAAGTTGCACTCATCATTTCAACATTTGGTCTCATTGAATAATAATTAATATAAGAGTAGCTAATAATAATAATCTATAATATAATAAAATTGAATGTGCGATTACGTCTCAGTTTTATTTCTGAACTGTGTAGGTACCTGTTTATGTTCTCTACTTTTGTTAGAACTCACTTATTTAACAATGGATAACAATTTTTCACCCGACACATTCATCATCTTCCTGCCCTTATCCCATGTTACTTGGGGTCGGCGTAACACGTTTTTTTCTTCCATTCTGTCCTATCAGCCGTCAAACTACAACTGCAACAATAATGTCTACGCTTCAAAATTTAGTACATTTAGGCCCACTTGCACAAACCACAGTTATTTTTTAACTACCGAGTTAGTTTTAATCCCCATCTATGGAATACCTCCCCCGCTCGCGCCGCCCTCGCGACAACACGTACTTACGCGCATCTCCATGTTTTAAAATAATAAACAGTGTAAATAGTGCACAATTTTTAATAAAATTACACGGTATTGACTTACAAGTGCCAGTAATTGTTTATATGCAAGAAATATAGTGAACTATTAACTCTTACCACCAGTAAGAATGAAGTTTTAAATCACAAAAAAATGTACGAAACCAAAAACTTACTATTAGTGCAATCTTTTGAACTTGATTGGCCTACAAGTGCTAAGTAATCGTTGTGCGCAAAAATCTTCGGGTACAAAAAATTCAATTCGCAGTTTTAAATCATAAAACTATATTAGAAGTCGGTTAAAAATTCAAAACGTGCAAATAATTTGGACTTTGAACCCTTTCGCCTAAACAAAGACATCGTCGGCAGCCGGCTCTGTCCATAACTAGCTGGCTAATTTCACATAGCGACCACAGTGTCTACTTGGCTCAATTGTTGAACGCTCGCAACGTAACAGTGAGCTAGTTGTCCCGAGTTCAAATCCAGCCTTCTTACTACTTTTCTTTTTTCTTTTTGTGGTTTTGCACAAGTCGCTCGCACATTTTTGTTTTTTTCATTATGGCCACTAAAAGAACTCCACCCGCAAAAACGACCCAAAAATTATTAAAATCGACTATTATGGAACAGGAATCTGATATAGCTTCGGATTATGTGGGTTCGGAAACTGATTGTGGTAGTCAGCAAAATATTACGCGGCGTTATAAACGTAAATATGATGACTCAACGCTGGCCGAATTAAGGGATATGTTGGCTGATGTACAGCTTCAGCAAAAAACTCAGGCGGTGAACTTCAGCGAAGAGATGCAAAAATTGACTCAGCAAAATAACAATATCACAGAGTCTATTAAATTCATTTTGGATAAATATGATGAAATTTTATGTCAACTTCGCCAAACTTAATCAGAAAATACTGCTTTTAAGACTCAAATCAACGCACTGGAGCAAAAAATTGAGACTCTTGAACGTAATTTAAAGGCATCAACCCTGGAACTTAGAAATGTCCCAAAAACCCAATCAGAGGATAAATATGCATTAATTGACTTAGTAAAAAGTGTTGGTGATGCATTGAATATACATAAGAAACATATACAGGCCAAAGAAATCTCCAAACACGTCCGCTCCCATAACAGTGGAATTTTCTTCTACCACACTTAAAGAAAATATAGTTAAGTCTTCTAAAACGTACAACAAGGACCAAACCAAAGACAAACTTAACAACAACTCACCTAAAGCTGAACGGCGAAGCTAGACCTATCTTTATTTTTTTTTTCTTTTTTTCCTTGCACAGGTAGTGAGAGATTCAGATAGAATCTCTCACAAGCAAGGAAATTGTATTATCTGGCTCGACAATACGTGAAAAATCATAGGAACGCAAGTTGCTGGACTGCATATGGAAGGGTATATATTCGCCAGAAAGAAGGTGACCCGTCGACACTAATCTCACAAGAGGAGGACTTTTCTACGCTAAAACCACAATGACTAATATTTCCATCATAACCTACATTCGATTTTTCCTGTCTTTCTGAATTTTGTTTTAAATATTACGGCAAAAACGAATGTGTAACGCATTTTTTGTCATTATAAAATGCATGGAAGTATTTATGTTTCGTATGTAACTCTGAATTTGCAGCAATTTTACACACAAATGGTTTTAAAATGTAATTATTTACAGAGCTACATTTCTAATACACACACTTACTATTCTATATTTTACAATAAAATACATACCTATACAACAAATGCATATATTACTTTATACACATTAATAAAACATTTATATATCCACATTTCAATTTTATTTACTAAAGCAAACATTTACTATTCTAAATTATACAATAAAATATACACCAGGACAAAAAAAAACATTTAATATTTTATGCACATTTATTCAGTACATTATTATCTCACGACAAACTAAAATTCATACTACCTACTACTGTCATATTGTACTCGTATTGCTCTCTATTTTGCGGAATAGGCTGTACCTGTTTTATTTAATGAACTACTGAACAGAAACTACTGAAGAGAATTAGAAGGAACACATTTTTTTAAAAGAAGTCTAAAAATACTTTCCCTAAGTTTATATTAGTGACTGGGCGACTAAAGGTATTAGGATAAGTAGGGAAAGACAATATGAGTTATATGGCCTTAAGCCTTTCATTAACACGGAATCCTTCAATAAATATGTAAACAAATGTTCTAAACTTTTCAGAAATACTTGCAAGGTAGCAATATAATAATTATAGACCTGTATCCGTATTGCCGGTTTTTAGCAGTGTTTGAAAAAGTAATGCTCTATCAAATGCTCATTCATTTTAACAACAATAAAATCTTACACGATCAACAGTATGGTTTTACCAAAGGTACGACTGATGCTAGAGTCACGTTATTAAAACACATATATTCAGCGTGGGAAGAGGCGCAAGATGCCATAGGAATCTTTTGTGATCTCTCCAAGGCATTTGACTGTGTAAATCACGAAACCTTGCTCCTAAAACCAGAACATTATGGTCTAGGTAAACTTGCACTCAGTTTAGTGAAGTCTTATTTAAATGACAGACAGCAGCAAGTTCAAATAAACGGTATTAATTCAAGGGGTTTAAAAGTCAAAATGGTGGTACCACTAGGCTCAATATTGGGTCCTTTCCTCTTTTTAGTGTATATTGGTGATCTACTGCATCGATTAAAAAATCAACCACAAATGGTATTATTTGCTGATGATGTCATGTCCTTAATTTTTAAGATAGATAGACGTTCCACAAATCTTGACGACGTAAATAAAGCCCTACAGCAGGTTAAAAATTGGTTCACTGCTAATAATTTAATACTAAATGGGAAAAAAAACTAAGTGTATTAGATATGCTTTACGGAATGTCAAAAGTAATAATTGCGACATAGTATTGAACAAACAGAAACTTGAATTCGTCGAAAACGCGGTTTTCCTGGGGATCACGCTTGACTCAAGGCTATAATGGGGTCCTCATTTAACATCTCTTGCGAAATTATAGAAAGGGATGACATTTTTTGGGGGACAAAGATGAAAGAAAAAATAATAGAATTTTACATGAACTGGTTATTGCCAGAAATTTTTGATTCTCGTCATGCTTGAGGTATCAGGTCAGAGAAAAAGAACTGTCTAAAGAAGTTAATAAATAATGCAAGAGGAGACTGTCTACTGAGATCTCCCCAGTTCTATCATTTTTGACTGTCGATAATTATATTAACGAACCGTGTTCTAAAAAATGACGAACTTCTGAAAAATTGCCGACACCAACATTTGATGTTATCAAAGAAAACGTGCCATGTTGTAGCAGACAGCTAACTTTTGAAGAGTTTTAGAAATATTTACCGCGCAATACGATAGTTTTAGCAATAATTATAGTATCTCTCTTATTGATATGAATCTCCGAAGCCTGATAAACACTATTTAACCTTAAGTGACGGCCAATCAACTGCTTAAAAGCTGTAAAAAGGAAATGGTGACAGATCAGTCAAAGTGGTGTCAGTGGTGATCAATCAAGAAGCTCCAACCAAGCAAACCCTCAATGGAGCAAAAAGTTATCGATCAATTAAATTAAAAATGTGTAAAAATTATTGGAGGGTTTTTTAAAAGCGTCAGATTGTATGAATGTTACTGCTATTTTAAAACTCGAAAAAAACCTGTTATATTTCACTAAGATAGTTCGCATGGAAGAAAATGTTACAATACATTAATGAGTTTTACATGCATGGCACGTAATTATCGAATGCAAGAGATACCTACAAGAAACATTAAAAAAAGCGGATTCTGTATTCGTCTGTATGTATTTTTTGTTTACTTACCTATTAACAGATTAAGTTGGTTGATGAACCAATTTTATAATTTTATTTTATAGGAAATGTGTTCCAGTTGGTCCCATTTAAATATCGTGTGGAACATGGTTCTGTATTTGAAGAGTGGAACTCCTCAACTGATGGTAATATTGAACCGTGTTTAAAGTTATTTGTTAGGAACATAAACTTTTGCAAATCCTCTCCTTCATTGACCATATTCAAGGGTCTGATGATATAACTGGGTGTCAAAAAATGCAACTCCTCAACGCACAACAATAAATTATTGTACCGTATTTTCAGGATTAAGATTACAAATGCAGTTATGAACTGACTGTGATGGATTTTTCAAATTGGTAGGTTATGTAGTTGTAAAACAACTAATATTAAAAAACTTACAAAAAAAAACCACCACCTTTCCAATGAAAATACTACAAAGTGCAAAAAAACCACGCACGAGTAATCTGGACACAAGGAAATGTATGGAAAAAGATAGAGGTCAGTAATAAAATTCAAACTCCTTTGTAATTCTAAAGTTATCGATAAATTATAGCAGAACAAGGAACTTTTATATAACCTGGAATGTGCATTGTCAAACTGACACCAATATAAAAATACACCTTATGTTTATGAAGTTAAGTTCTATTACAGACAATCACTTGGTCAAAGAGAAATCTGGTCCGAGAGAGAAAGCGCTTCGAGAGCCCTGTGTCCCTTTCTAAAGTGTTGCCAGGAGGATTATTCCCGAATTTAGTAGGAATGGTAGGAAAAATAATATTGTCGTGTCTTATTAAAAAAACATTTACTTTCGTTCTGATATATTTCTAATATATTTTTAAATTATCTGTTAGAATGAGAACATTTTTTAGCAATAATTTGGATACTGTATAGAAATGTAATTAAAAAAGAAAAGATTATTAGTAGAATATATAATTACATAAGTTAGACTGGTAACCCACCAGCCATATTAATTTGTTGCAAAACAATCAATTTCTTTATTTGGATGTAATAAAGATGGTTAAAAAGTGTGCGATTCAAGGTTGCAGAAGCGAATCCTGTGCAGGATGCGGCGTTTCTTTCTTCAAGTAAGTATATTTCAATTCTTGAAGTAGGGTGCCCATAATGAATGAAATTATAAGATTATTTACACAATCCAGCATATAAATAGGAGGTGGTTTAGTATTCTATATGGAATGGTGTAACGAGTGCTTAAAAGACGTGATCATGAAATTTCACATTTCCCGAGGAACATTGTAGGGAAATGGCTAAAAAGTTTCAACTTCCCATATTTAATCGCTGAATTAGGTGTGTCACTTCGTATATTTTAAATAAATTTAAAAAATATAATTTCAGACTGCCTGGAGAAGAATCAGGGAGGAAAAAATGGCTTGATGTCATTCCAAGATATTCAAATATCAAAAATTATTCCGTTATTTGCAGTCTTCATTTCAGGCCCCAGGATATAATAAAACATAGTTTAATGCGTTTTAATTTAATCCATCCTTAAAGCATAATTATTATTAACTTATGAAATCAAATTATTGGTTAATATATTATATCCTATTATATTAGTCTCTACCTACATTATATTGGTTGGTCACCCTAATGAAAGGGACAGAGAGTTCTCGCGAAGCTATCTCGCTCGGACCGCGTATCGACAGAATGTGCGCATTCCAGGTTGTATATAAGTTCTTTGTAGCAGAAGCAGTGCGACACTATTGGCAAGAAAAAACGGCAATTGTTTCTTCATACGTAGTCGTCTATTTTTATATTTCTTTATCTACACTCACAACGTAATGTTCCAAATATGAGTTCGAAAACGAATGCATAAACACATACTTTTTTTTCGTGGACAGATAAAATTAAAAAAAAATACCATTACAGTTCAACAGTTTCCTTCGATTTTAAAACAACTGCATCATAAAATATTTTTTTAATTTTTATAGCACACTTTTTCTTTTTAATTTTTGGCGCGGGCTCATTGACTTAACTCAATGTGCCAGCTTTTATATTTGTCTATGTTTGAGCGCGCTGCGCAGTCATTCGAATACGCAATGAGAATATCCGCCATATTGGAATTAACTATTTTTCCACTTATTTTATTTCAACTGAATGAGTGAAGATAAAATAGTGTATGCAACGGCATATAATTAGGTATTAAAACACTCGTGTGATGCTATTATCATCAAAACCACACTCGTATTTTAATAACCCCTTTTATATGGTCGTTGCATAAACTACTATTATGAGCCTACAAGCATCAAAAACAAAAGATGGAAAGCTTGTTTGGGAATCTTTTATATGCGACGACGTGCTAAATATCAGGGCGGCTAGAGGGGAGCTTTGAAAGGCCCATGGGCCGCTTCTGCAGCGCCTCGTATAAATTTAATCTTAGTTAAGAGCGTTTACGCCCCACGGGATTTCAAACAAGCTTTCAAGTCCTTATTTTTCGAAATTAATGAACCTTGTATGGTCTCATAAACCGTACATTTACTTTGCGAACGCAACGACCTACTTGAATGTCGTGCGTCACAAACATTACGCTATAATTGTAACTTTTCACGCAAGGCAGATCAAGTCAGACAATAACTGTGGAACTAACCACTTGTCAAAAGAAAGAATCGCTACCACTTTAACTTGTACCTTCTACTGCAATATATTAAAATCCATACATAACTATTTATAGTTAGGTAATTTAATCACGATTCCAATTATTTAACTGGTAGAGGGCTAACTATCTTAACTAGAGATAGATCTTAACTAGATATCATCGTTTTATTCAGACGCGGCGTAAATCAGGACCACCCAGAATTGGCCTCCACAGATAGTGTGATGCGCGAAACTATGGCCTCAACATTTGAGAGGTTATAGTTATGTAATAATTAAAAATAATTTAATTCGATTATCGATACCGTTTAGAATAGTTTATTCATAATAATTTTATCATAGTGCTGGCAACACTTGATGTAAAACTACTAATATTTTGTCTGTTCAGTTGTCTTTGCCAAAAACTTTGACAACCCTTCACCAAAGAGTATGTAACAGTACGCTTCACCTTCTTGATATCACAAGCGACGAAGTGTTTTCGTTTTTTTTTTTAGTTTTGCGTTTAGTTTTGATGTTTCCGGACTCTGATTTATCTACCGCTTACGACTACCTTGACTGAACTGAACTGAACCTGAACCTGTATTACTCGTTATTAATGAAAATAAACATAATTATTAATGAAAGTGGGAGAGAGAACGTTGAGCCATACTGTTTTCAGATTCAGATTCAGATTCAGATTACTTTATTTACTCAAACATGTGTGTACAAACAATATAAGAAAATGCATGTAAGGTGATTTTAATACATGAAGTTGTGCTAACATGTTTACCATTTTATCATGGAGTGCAAATATAATACATGTTTGGAATTAAATAATAAAAAATAACAACAGTCAGTGACATTACCAGTGCTGTCCTAAAAATATAGTGCTGTAATAAATAACACAAATTAGATTGATTGATTACATAATTAATTAAGAATAAATAGGAATTAAGTACATGCAAAAATTCAAATAATTCAATCAATTAAGAAATATAATGCAACGTCAACGTAGGTCTAAAATTATCAATAGAAAATAAATAAAAATGTCAATGTAATTACATCACAAATTAAATTAATTTATAGTAGAGCATGTCAATTTAAAATGATTCCCTTAAAAAATCATATTCATCGTAATAAGATTTACTAGCTAAAAAAGACTTAAATTTCCTTTTAAATGCTTCCACGTTTAGCTCTTTCCAGCTATTATGAAGCTTATTGTAAATAATGGGAGCCATACAAAAAACGCTCCTGCGCATAAGTGCAGTCCGAGACCGATGTTGACAGAGTTGACTATTATCACGTCTATTTCTAGGAAACAGGTCTGCCATGCGGGGAAACAGATTAGGATTTGTTTTAACGAATAACGCGAATTTATAAAAATAAATTGATGGTAAAGTCAAGTCAAAAAAAAACGGCTTGCAGCTATCAGTCATTTTTAATTTAAATATGGATCTAAGGCACTTTTTTTGCGTTTTAAATGCGATATCTCTATCTGTAGACATTCCCCAAAAAATAATGCCGTATCTGATAATGGACTCAGCAATGCCGTAATAGGCGGTTAATAGGGCCATCCGTATTTAAAATCCGCGAAAGCTTCATCCTTTATAAATACACAAGTTCATTATATGACACAGTGGGCCACATACAATGTCAGCGACAGTTTTAATAATTTCTGTACTAACATCATCATAACCTACACTCTTAGTGTTTCTGATGGCTAAAATGATATTGAATATGTCTGTAGGCAAGCTGGGAGCCATAAACATCGAATCCTTTCTATTCAAGACTATGGTTATTGACAGTTGCCCCTGCGGTTATTGGTTTTATTTTTTTATAAAAAGTCATTAAACACAAAGTCAAAAAAAAATTTGAACTTCCCATACAAAATTGTCATCAACTGACCACAATTTGTAAGGGAGACTCAATTTTTTTTTTAGGAATTGACTATACTATGGCTTTCTTGAGGAAAGTTGTTCATTTACATGGGCAGAAGTGGTTCTTAAAGTTTGCGCACTGGAAAAAACATTACCCAGTATGCTTATCAAGTAGCTCATGTAGGCAAACTGTAAGATTGTCTGATTTTCCTAACAACCCAGCAATATTTTGGTGTAATATGTAGAAGTCCTTAGTCGAGAAAAAAGTTGTCATTTAGTTTGGCAGGTTTTCCCGATTGACTTATATCAATTTGAGTTATGTCAGATTGTTCTGTTATTATACTATTAACCGCTCCGGCCCCGGCGACACACCGGTGTGTCGCGAATTAATCGCGAATTTAATGTTTATTTACCTATTACATAAGATTTATTTTTTATTTGGGAATTTTCACATGTCGGGCCTGGAGCGGAATCCAATAAGTCCTTGAATATTCTCGATAGGCCACGATGATTTATGAAACATGCTGTAGTCGTATTCGATTTTAAGAACGCTGTCTAAGAGGAAGGCATGACCATGTGTCAAAATATCCAGATATAGCAGGTTATTAAAAGTCTCTACTCGGCAATAAAAAAGACTTTTATCAAAAGGGCAAATAATTAAATGTGGGCAAACAGATTATTACGTTAGTATGCTGCACGGCTTGCAATACCTACGTCCCTTATATGAAAAATAATGTCGTAGTAGTTGTTTGTCGTCTTAAAGTCTTCTTCACCAAGGATTATTATACAAAATCATCTAAAGTGAATTGTAGTAATGTTGTATCAAGACTCTTAAGCAACTGTTTGGTGCATCCGTACGGTGTCAAATAATGGCATAGGTTGAAACTGTTTTCAAAAGTTCCCTCAGCTATGGACAAGGTGAGATTCGAACCCAAGACATGGCCCGCCCGAGGTCGTTGTTGTATTTACCCAGCCACGGAATCAGATAAGTTGTAAGTTAAAATTAGTGATTTCTTGCTACTACCAATATTATAATATGTAGTTCGTTATTGACAACTTACTGTGCCATTCAAATATTTTTTCTGCAACTGCACTTCACTATATTTTTTTTGATTTTGTTATTGTTAATGTGACGTATTAATAAAGGACAAGCGGCGCATGCACGTCACGGCATTGCTTGCCCAACCGCCGGCCGGTGCGGACGTGTATGCGCTCCTTGGTGAAACGAGTGTTTGGCTTTGATTTACGAACCCAGCAGCAAACGAGGACACCACAGTGGCGACGAGCCTCAAGTAAGTGGTAAATTATGCTGCTATATGAAAAAGGAGGGAGATGAACTCACGTGCACGAAAAAAAAAAAAAAAAATGATCACTAATAACAACCTCACGGTTTTATGGTGCTATCGATTAAGTGGTATATGTATCTATCTGTCCAAGTACTATTAAAACAAATGACTAGACATTACAACTAACAAATACAGTGTTATTTGTCTGATCGATCAATGATAGGTTATTATTATCATTGTCATGAAAAAAAGCAATGAATACTTTTCTAAAATTAATTTATATCATAATTATTGTCATATTCTTGACTATAGCCGTGGATATTTCTAAAATAAGTTAAAATTAAAATTTTAAAATAAGTACCTACTCGGTGGTAACAGTCTTCTTATATCTTGTGACGATAATTTCGACGTAGGTACCTATTAGTAGAAATTGTAATAAGAAATACCGTGTAAGTCCACGTTAATGTAATTTATCCAGTGACATTATTTATTTAAATACCTACGTAGGTAATAAGAATTTCCAGTGCAAAATTATAATTCCTCACTATTCATCGCGTTCGCTTAAGTTAAATGATGTTTTAAGGTTGAGGTACCTATAGCAAATGTCGCTAGTAATATTAAAGCAGATAAGTCAAATGCATACAATCAATCAGCGCAGTAGGTACATGTACTACTTATTGATATAGGTAGGTAATACAATATGCTATCATAACAAATGTACCAAAGTGTATTAGTGTATGTTGCCAAGGTGCAATAAGGTGCCAAGGAGCACAAAGTAGTATTTTTTCAAGGTGAATCAAGGTGCCAAGGAGCATTAAGGTGTAATTTTGCCAAGGGCATATATATCCATAAAAAATGCAAATTACATGGATCAATTGATTGATTCCTTTGTCGTTTTGAAGTTTTAGGAACATTAAATATCACTAAACCTAATGTAATAAATGTCACCGGCATAACCCATATCTACTTCGCGTAATAAAGATTTATATCACTCCAGTGGCGTAGCGTAGTAGGGGCGAGGGGCGACCCGCCTCGGGCGGCCCCTTCAAAACCTAAACAAGGGGGCTGCTGACACCCATGCTAAGCCACTGTAATACTCATTCTATTATTGTCCATTTACGCCGCATCTAGCTAAAAAAAATTAAAAAAAAGGGTAACAATAAAATTCAATTCAGGGACATAATAATGTGTAAATTAGACATATATTGTAGTTTATTCGTTATACAGTCATCGTCGTAAAATATATCTAGGACTTATCTAGGATTTTGCAGTGTGAGAACATGGTATACACATTTCAGATAGTAATTTTGGAAAAAAAAAAAAAAAAAAAAAGTTCGAGTGAACAGTTCTGGGTAAGCTCGCTCCATCGTAGACTTTGTCTCTGTCATATCTGACATTGACTAGAGTCAAGAGCAAACCCATCACAAATACAAAAAAAAAAAACATTGGGTTACAGATTGCTAATAACAATATTATGAGGAAATTTAGGACCAGTAATCTGTATTTTACTGAAAGCATAAATAAAATACGAAACACCTTATCCAATGGCGCCAAGGGTGAAATACAAAGGCAAATCAATGGCGCCAAGGGTGCAATACAAAGGCAAATTGACATTGTTTCAGGTCGCTCAAAATGTCCAATTTACCACCGGCAGAACCCTTGCAATGCGAAGGTTGTTCCAAGAAAGAAAGAAAATGAGTTTATTTGGCACACACATATAAAACTCATAGTTTTATCTTAGTCTACTTATACATTAACATAATGTCGAGTAGCGTATTTACAGCCCATTAAAAATATATCATACCTACCCACATTAAAAAAAAAAAAAAAATGTGTTTTTACTTGTTACCCACATTTACAATTATTTACGTTTTTTAACAATTCAATTGGGTTTGGACAAGGTATGAAAGATGTATTATTTTCATGGTTACTTTTATTATATTATTAACGATAATTACATCACAATATGGAAATTAAAATCAAAATCAAAAGTCATTTATTCAAATTAGGCTGAGAGCCAGCACTTTTTGAACGTCAAATTTTACATACATAAAGACAGTGCCCCAAAACGCCCACCCGTCACCACTTCCTAGTGTTTTAGCTGGGAAAAAGAAGTGGCGCAACAAACTCCCCAGCAACACATCTGTCTGTTACGTTTTAAGAACTTGAATTGAACAATAGTACACAAAGTATTTTAAGACACAGGAACAAAAATAAATATGTATCCAATAACATGGAAATCATAAACTTAAATAGTATTTACAACATGTTAGCTAGCACACTCCATTATACGAGTACCACTAAAAAAACGGGCAATGGTAAGATTTAGCGATTAGGTACTTGTCTAATAGTATACCTAGCACAATTTATATTGAGAGAATCATAATTTTATTAAAGGTTTACCTAAAGGAGCACGGAGCTCGTGGCTAAATTATAACAGCCGCACGGGCCAATCTTCAAGATAAAGCAACGCTTGTCGAGGTTGGTCTGTGGATCTTAACATACCGAGACTACTCCGTGCCTCGGAAAGCACGTTAAGCCATTGGGCCCGGCTGTCATTTGTAGACCTTTGGCAGTTACGTTACGAATTGTTGGAGACCGGAAGGTCTGACACCGGTCTTGCCATGAAGTACCGTATTACCTAGCCAGTTAATGAGTTGTGGAGGTCTGGTGGGCAGCCGCTCCACGTAGAATCCTGGTATTCGGCTGAATCCGGTTTGACTGGGAGCCGACCCCGATGTAGTTGGGAATAGGAGTGTAACGAACATATTGGTATAAGTTAAGAGATTAGTAATGTTCCATGGATTCACGTATCAGTAATCCGACGAACTAATATATGCTAACATTTAATATTCACATTATCCACAGATTACTAACATGTACAATAATCTTTATCATAATCTGGGATTCCATTCACTTGACACGGATCGGTGGGATTAGACTCACTCAATCATTCTGACATTCGTGAAGTGATACGTATTAATAAGTATTAGTTAAATATTACTGATATAAATGTTAGTTAAAATATTATAATATTTCTAGACTAATATAGTCTTATTGGCCAATACTGATAAATATCGGTACTAACCCATCTTTAGTTGGGAAAGGGCTAAACCAGTGATGACTTAAAAAGCCACGCAAAGGGTAAATAACTCACAGAGGGCCACGCAAAGAGTAAATAACTCACAAAGGGCCACGCAAAGAGTAAATAACTCACAAAAGGCCACGCAAAGAGTAAATAACTCACAGAGGGCCACGCAAAGAGTAAATAACTCACAAAGGGCCACGAAAAGAGTAAATAACTCACAAAAGGCCACGCAAAGAGTAAATAACTCACAAAGGGCCACGCAAAGAGTAAATAACACACAAAGGGCCACGCAAAGAGTAAATAACTCACAAAGGGCCATGCAAAGAGTAAATAACTCACAAAGGGCCACGCAAAGAGTAAATAACACACAAAGGGCCACGCAAAGAGTAAATAACACACAAAGGGCCACGCAAAGAGTAAATAACACACAAAGGGCCACGTAAAGAGTACTTGCATCTTTATATTAGGGCTACGCAGTTGTGTGTTTCTGTTAATGATTTTCAGTAAAAAGCCACGAAAAAGTAAGAGTCAATTTTATTAAAACCCAAAATGACTCATGCGTCATCCACACTTCCAAACTTCCTGATTGCGAAGATGATCAGACATAATTATCGACACTCGCAGGGAGAAATGGAAGAGGGCTCTTGATTTTAACACATTGCCTGTCATCATCGACAATCCTGCTAAGAAACGAGCTACTCTCTACTACGTTGGGGGAATAGCACTACAAACAAGAAGTTGACTATAATCTTCCGGGTAGATTATAGTCAACGTTCATGATGAAGAAGGGGAAGGTGTCGATGTCTATGCATTAGCTCTAAAGAAATGAGACAGTTCCTTAAGTTCGAAACAAAGTCGGATTAACGAAATTTATATTTTCTAACAGAAAAAGAAAACAGGAGGAAGTAGAAACATTTTAACGATTTTATTAAGCTTGAGAAATCATGCCGTAAAAGGTCAATTTCATAATAAAGAGGAGTATATTATCGACCAAAACACTGAAAAGCGTCAAATGTAAAGTCGAATGTAGAATCGAATGTAAAGTCTAATGTAAAATCACGTACAATTTTACACGTAGAGTCAGAGGTTTTTATTTTCTTTGTTCAAATTAATGTGATTTCGATGACTATTATTGGTGCTTAGACTTGGTAATCATGAATACTAGCTAATCGCGGATCAAACCTAAAACATTTGTTTCAATGAAACCATTTACAGCCACTGTCGGTCTGTCAAAGGTTTACCGACTGAACGACATTAGAGTGACATGGAATAGCTCTGTAACATGAAAAGTTTTTAGACAATTACCGTAGAGATTAACGATAGCAAATCGTAACAAGACGCAATAGGTGCAATATATTGCGTAAAAGGCGGCATCTGTAGAAATTGCGAGACCGTTATTATTGATGTTTAGTGATGTAGATTCTAAAGTCGATTAGATGAGGTCCATGAGATTCCAATAGAGAGTTTTAAGCGCTGTGTGGTATAAGGTAAAGCTCAATTAGATTGCACAGAAGATAAAAAAAAAAAAAAATATCCGTGAACGATTTCGTGTTATTAGGAAACTAAGAGTGAAACTGGATTAATTAAAATCCTAAATTCAAAGGTTCATTTAAGAATTATCAAGGAGATGGACCTGGGTATACCCCGAATAAGGGCGCTTGACTCTAAGCGAATGTATAAATACCTCCATGATGGTGTGGGAAAGACCCCCGATCACTGCCTCGAGACTTAGATGACATAGTTGATGACAGTGATAATGAAACCAAGTCTGATGGCTTGTTTACTAAACTCTTGACCGCACCTCATGAATAACACGAGGCGATGGGTCTCCAAGGAATCGTTGGTACAAATTCTGTCTGTGCACCAAGTACACAGCGCTTAATATGTTGTTGCACATATCGTGCTAGATATTTTCAAACTGTTGTTGCGATTCTGGTCTGTGTTGGTGCACAGATTATAACGGAATTTTCATGAGTGAGTATGCATTTCAGAAATTTATTTTGTTAGATCGGATATTTTTCCGTTGAGTAATGTTGTGCGGGGAGCGCTGTGCACAAAGCCCCCATGACTGGATATTGTACTACACCCGAGGATGGGTGCTAGTCACGGATGGCAGTGTCGTGGAATCATGGCGCTACGGTATAAATGACTACGCCATTGACTGCTGCATCGAAACAACCAAGGGTGTAGTGTAGACAAAATCAAACTGGTCAATTTATGTAATAACTTTATAGATGTACTCTTTCTTTTTTGAGTTTTTATTTTTCTATTAACTCACACACTGTTTTATTAATGGATTCAATATTTGTAAATATGTGAGTACCATGTACTTATTAAGAAAATGAAAAAGTTTACCTCTGCTGGTAATACTTTGATTTCTATAAGCAGTATACTCTAGGTGCATCAACCTCACATATATCAAAGTTAATGTGTGTATTCAAAATATTGTAAAACATTTATTTGAAAAGAGTAACTATGGAGTTTCTTGTCCGTTCTTCTCCATAAGAATCTACCTTTGCGAACGGACAGTAGAGTCACCTTATTTTGTATACATAGTATTTGGATGTAAATGATGACGTCCAAAAGAGCCGTTTGATGGCCTTATTGAAATGAACGTTTTGACTTAGACTTTCATAAAAGACAGTTTGGAAAGCAAGTGAAGGAAAAAGGGAAAAGTATGGTATATACCTGGAAATAGGGGAAAAATTATTATCAAACAGATGATTCAGAGGATAAAAGTGATTCGATAGAAGCAAAAGAATAGATAAATAACTCTGTTAAATTGTATAATAAGTATTCAGTGGAAGATAAATTTTACCTTGTTAGAAATTATAGAATGTGGAGAATTAATTAACTATTTGATAATTAAGTTAAAATAATTAATCAGTTATTATATTTGTTTCTTTAAATTCTTATGTAAAGGAAGAGGTGTGACGTATTAATAAAGGACAAGCGGCGCATGCACGTCACGGCATTGCTTGCCCAACCGCCGGCCGGTGCGGACGTGTATGCGCTCCTTGGTGAAACGAGTGTTTGGCTTTGATTTACGAACCCAGCAGCAAACGAGGACACCACAGTTAAGACACTTTTTGATTCTTTGCACAGTTTCTTCTCAAGTGGCAGCAATTTTACTTATATGGATTGTTAAAAAGCATAATATTATTATTTTAATACAGTTTTTAAATAGTCAGTGGATGATATTTTAATGTTGTTGTTATTTCGTCTTTAGTGAATATTACGTCCAGATAACACTTTCACATATTGGTTGCACTGTTTTCTTCACTATAGTCTTAGATTAGTCAGTAATGGTTCAATATTATATTTTTAAGATAATTTAATACGGGAGCACAATGTTTGCGTGACGACTACCGCCATCTGTGCATGTTGTAATTGCATCAAAGACTACAATAGTATACTGGCTATAGACAGGCAACTCTACCTTATTTTTTAATATTAGGAAGTGGTCGAACTCAGCGCCATCTAGTTTTTAGTTAAGGGAACTAATTTATATAAATAAATGTATAGGTTGGTAGGTATATAGCTGCTGTCTGATCCTTTATGATATTAGGTAGAGGGATGAGTGTATCCGCTATATACTACAAACATACGTACTACATAAAGGAAAAAAAAACACATAATTGAATATTAAACCATTTTATTTAGAAAAACATCACACATTTACAATAAAAATTTGCCATATGTACTATTCAGTGAAACGGATTTTATTTACATAAATCAAAACATTAGCCGTGCAAAACAACAGCGCAACCTACCAAGCATGTACTACTCAGAGGGGAGATCAAGCATCGCACGCATTTCTTTCTTTAATATCTAAGATAGAGAGAACGATCTCAAATAAGACCATAGTTTACCTTCGGTTGTCTCGAAGTGCGCGCGCAGAATGTTGCGAGGGTGTGCGTAGTCACAGCGAAGAAATGTCGAATTTCTTAATTTCAGTTTAGCAGATACTTGGTGTATAACGTCGTGTAATTGTGTATGGTAAGTACAAATTTGTGCGTCCAGTCATTGAGAAGCTATACAACAATAACTGTTTCTGCTGGAACTACGTCATCCCAGTGGCGCTTTTTTTCCTATGGACGTACAAGAAAAAAAATACATTCAATAATTTAGTGAGAGGTAAATGTGTATGATTCAATAATATTTGTGTTTCATAAAACTGCAAAGATCATCAAGTTTCCGCTGCGCTGACGTTGGGCTACTTGATGAAAATCATATTATAAAACGGTTCAGTACAGAGTTTAATTTTTTACGCACGTTGCTTTGAATTTGTGTGCAATGTTTGTGAAAACAGAATTTGAAAAAAGCATACCATTCAGGAGATATACACATAAAAATAAAATAAGATTATTAGGTCCAAGTACTTATAATAGAAAATCTAGAGTCTATCTTACAACGTTTATTTGTATATTGTTAGGATCTACAATGTTTTGCCAAGTTTCATTTACTCGAATGTGCTTTAAGTACTTCCAAATTTCAAATGACTTTAAAAACAAAATCTTTGGTTGGACAAATTAGGTCCAATATTATTACGCAAGAATTATAATGCGGCGTTTGCAATACGAGTAAATAGGCACTAAAAACCAGCGCTGTGGCTCTGTGTCGCACACGATTTCCAGCATTATGCTGAGCGATGGCCGTTTTGCGCCGATGTGACGCATATTTTCCTCACAACCCCGATTAAATTTATATATATAGGTACCAATATATGTTTATGGTGTGCGTCATGCTTGACGCAAATAAACTCTTTTTCTTTCTTTCAATCATGTTAAATAAAAGCTTATAATAATAAAAAAATGGAATCTCATTCCACTAAGCACCGTGCACAATATTCTACATAACACGCGTTTGGTTTTCTTTTCTTGTATGTTATATTAAAATTCTAACAACAAGCTTAGTCGAGACTTTCTTTTTCAGTTCCTATTGACTCTTGGGTTTAATTTTGTTGTAAATCACGTAGATCGCGTACAGAAGCAAGGAATAAAATGTGCACGACCACTGCAACTGGCAATTTAGAATGCGGACTGGAATCTTCACGTATTCACAGACATTTAGATATCGTCATGGCTTTCTCCCTGGTATACTCTTTAAGATTCTTAGTAAGAAATTATATAAAATTTTACTTTGTACGCAATGTAGATTCTCAGTACTCAATACGAACATTGTTTGCTAAAAGAAAACAAACCCAACCATAATTTTAAAAAGCCAGAAGAGAATTACTAGGCTTCATCATCTCGTGGCAAGTCACGTTACTGCCACCATACGGCTTCCACGTGGGCGTCAAACTTTTTTGTAGATTTAAAAAGACTTTCCTTAGTGCAGAGGATAAAAATTTGCTAATTTGTTATTTGATTTTATTATTATGTAACTGTAAAAGTTTGTTTAGTATTATTATGTAACTGGAATCGGCAAATCTTAGAATTAACCGCAGCTGGCGGTTAATTCTAAGATTTGCCGATGATATATTAGGTGGTTTAACTTCTTTACAGTTCCGAGACCTTACAAACGTAGAAAAAGTACTCAGTTTTGCATAGGCTCTATACCTAGTGATGACATGTATCAAGTTGAAAGTTGAAGAAGTAGGCGTTGTACTACGCGTCGCTTATGAAATCAGCTTAAAAAGTTGGAATCTGTGGAGGCAATAAAGGCCGCCGGTTTACGTTTGGAAAAACCAAAAGGTAGACGTCCTCGAATATTAGTCAAGGATGTACCATCTTCAATGGATGACAGCGCTTTTCTGAACGCTTTATACCGCCAAAATATTAAAGATGAAATCCATATTAAAGAAGTCTTTATAAAGTCCACCAAAATTATCCGAAGGCGTTCTTTAGATAATGGTCGGAAATGGATTGGCATTGAAATAGAATCTGCACTTGGTATCTACCAAGGATAATTAATTATTTATTGATTGGGCCACCTGCCATTTTATTGATGATGTCGACGTAGTTTGGTGCCTACATTGTCAACACTTCGGTCACGTTAAGTAACACTGCGTTAATAAAGAACCTACCTGTGCCAATTGTGCGGAGGCACCTGAAACAAAAGATTGCCCGCATAAGGACGATTTAAATTTTACACCGACTTGCGTGGCGTGTAAACGTTTAAAAAACCGTGTGATCATCGCTGCGGATCTCAAGAGTGTATCATCTACAAACTTAAACTCGAACAATTAATCCTAAACACTAACTACTAATAATGGCTAGTTTAACTATAAGACAATTAAATCTACATCGATAGGGTGGCGACATCTGAGCTCGATAAATTGATAATAGATTATAATTTAGACTTAGTGCTTGTTAGAAAGAAAGAAAGAAAAATATTTATTTGTACCTCGCACAAGACACAAAAAGTAAAAAAGAAATAATAATTAATAAAAATAAGTTAAATTAATATAAGTAACAAAAGGGGTGCGAGTGCGAGGCCAAAAAGGTCCCTATCTCAGCATTATGCTGCGATACTTATAATAAAATATCACAGCGCTGGTGCTCCGATAGGGCCCTGTGATGCCACGGATACACTTACGGAACACATACTTATTAAAATTAAATTAAAACATACAAATAAAATAATGATTATTATAAATAAACGTAAATATGAACAACTTACATACATAAATGTGAAAAAGGTACATACACAATAATACACATACTTGCTACAAAGCTCAATAGTGCCAGTACTCCGGTTTCATTTGTCGATTGCATAGACAAATGACGGAACGCGCGAGCGCAGGAGGCTAAATGGTCGAATGTCAAAATATGGTCAAAATGTAAAAGAAAAATGGTAGAAACAGAAAGAAAGAAACATAAATAAAGCTAAACAATAATACACACATATTCTTAAAAAATTGTTTAAAATTTAAATAGCGTTTAAATATTACTCATCAGTGGTCATTAAAGCAGAGCCAATAACAAAACAATGGCGTCCCATCTCCGGGATATGGAGTAACTGCTGATGAGATAATTAGAATAAATAAATATTGAATAGTTGTGGAGTGTGTAGTGTAGTGTGGTAATGTGTTGTCGCATCGAAGAGTTTCCATGCTGAGAACCTCGAACATGAAGTCACCAATACTGAATGCGTGCAGACCCAGGGTAAGTTCATGTTGTTTCCTTTTGAATGTGTAGTAGATGTTGCTTGAATTTAGAACTAAACGTACCAACTGTTTTTATAGCACGAAACGGCGGTGGCAGGTCGTTTCAGCAGCGAGAAGCTGCGAATTTAAAACTTCCACGGAATGCAGCAGTTCTATGGTGCAAGGTTAACAAAAGGTAAGCAGATGCTCTTTTTTTCACTTTGTTCACATCACGGGACCAAGTTAATTTACCATACAGATAGTCTGGCTTTTTTGTGAGAATTATGCGAAATAGCAGGGTAGCCAGATAAATCTTTCTCCGGTCTGACATTCTCATCAAGTTATCCTTATTTAAAAATGGATTTATGTGAGATCTCGGAGGGACATTAAAACAAAATCTCGCACACGCATTCTGTACCCGCTGGATCAGCCTTTCGCTCCTACCAAGAATGCACGCCCCATACACAGTGTCAGCGTAGTTCAGCTTGGATAAAACTAGAGACTCACAGAGCATGACACGCATATCCTCACTTACGTGAGTGAATTTCAACAGGTCCTATAAAATCTTCATTTCCGTGTATTTTTTTATCTTAAGGTTTTTTTAAAAAAAAAAACGCTTTTATTAAAGTTTTTGATAATGTATTGTATTCTTGCTTAATGTCTAGCAAATAACTTAAAAAACTAACGAGATATACAGGATTAAAAATTCCGTGCCACGGCGATGAAACATGCGTGCACGGCAATGAAACAAGCGGCCACGGCAATGAAAAAACTGTGCCATGGTAATGAAAGAATCAATCCATGGAAATTAAAAAATATTATATCTCTCCGAGAGGGAAAGGCAAACCCAGACAAACTGTGTATGGGAGTAAGATTTGGATAGATATTACAAAAGGAAGAATGGGAGTATGTATAAGAATAAAGGCTGTAGTATTAAAATCTCTAAGTAGTGTTGCGAGTGTAATTCAACAGTCTTTCTTTACTTATTGTACTCTCATTCTTCTTTTGTAATATTTCCTCGCCCAAATTTTACTCCCATACAAGTGTTGGAATCAAGACCTTATCCTCCTACAATATTGCGAAGAACTACTCCTGCAGCCTTCTATTTAAGATATCGTTCTCTTTCTTTTCTTCAAAAATTAAGAAGCGACCTTGTATTAAGAGAGGAGTATCTCTTAATACAGGGTCGCTTCTTAATTTTTGATGTCGCTTTTCTTCCGCCAGTCTTTTCCTGTCCTTTCTCTCCTCTTTAGATAATTTTGGTTTAGGCATCTTGGCATCCTAAAAATAAACAATCCATTATTAAAATCAGACTGTAGTATGTGGAGGTGCGTGCGTGTGTGAGGGTGTATTATACGTGTGATAGAGTACCTACCAAATGTTACATCATTTTGTTAGGTTACCATGAAAAAATCTTTTTGTAGTTGACTGTACAGTAAAAACTCATCAAGTCTATCCTTAAATGTTTTATCGCATTGCAGAGAGAGTTAACTTGACGAGTCCTGTAATGTCAGTAATCGGTATAACCTGTATATCAGATAAAAGTTGATAAAGATATTTTCTTTGCCTAATCATACCATGGCGATGAAAACACAAGTCACGGAAATGAAATACCTGGCCACGGCAATGAAAATAAATTGTTTTACAAGGCATGGCAATGAATTTTTTTTCATTGCCATGTCTTTTTTTTCATTGCCATAGAAAATTTCGCCCACAAAAACCACGGCAATGAAAGCACGGTGATGAAAATCAAGGCAAAAAATATAAATAACAAAAAATCTATTAACTATTTGAAGAAATAAACACTTCACAAATAAACATAAAAGAAATGGCGTTCTATCGAATGCTTACTCAAGAAGACAAACTTAATTCAAAATGAGGTTATACCTATCCACGGCGATGAAAGAAAAAATGTCCAGTAACATAAAAATTGAATAACTTACATTATGGCTCGAAAACGCAGGCACGTGTGTACGTACTTCCACGTCGAGCACTTAGGCAGCACTAATACGAAACGTTTAGCGTACCGCGGGGGGGACGCAAGTCATTAGGTAAAACAATATCCTTAAACATGATTAGGACACGGCGATGAACGGTAGTTCTGGGACAAATGATTTTTTATTAACCATTTGTTGTATTGTTTAAATATTTGAATAAATGTATTCCGTAACAATACTTTAAATATTCATGTATCAAATAAAACAAGGATTTAATATAAATAACCAATAGATTTTTATCAATGAGGAATAATACACAACAAGGTGACGTGTGGACAAACACGGCAATGAAATATTTCGAGGTTTAATTAATTATTTTGGAGTATCCATTAATCCTATTAATTAAATATTTAGTGCTACACGTAGATTTCTATTTCACCTAACCGGAAAAAAATGTTAGAACATTATAACTTTGTTTTTTAGTACCAATTTCATTGATGCCACGCAATTTTTGGTCCCGGGAAATTCACTCACGTAGGGACGGACACGGTACAAGAGTTTGAGACGGTAGAAACGATTGCGCACAGCCTCCATGATGTGAGTTTCAAAATGCAGTTACTCATCAAATACCACCCCAAGATTACGGGCTTCCTGCACCCTTTCAATGGAACACCCATCAATCCTCACATCCAAGCTAACAGTACTAATTTTCCTTAAAAAATCCCTAGTTCCCGATACCATAAATTTTGATTTAACTGGGTTCAAAACCAGGGAGTTTCTCATCGACCAGGCTGAGATCCTATCCAAATCCTCGTTCATTTTTTTTTACTTGGCATTGAGCAGGCAGTGTGTAATATCGGCACTGTACAGGATGAAAAGTAGCGGACCAAGGATTGATCCCTGTGGCACCCCCCTGTTCACGCACTCAGGATCATCATGTTCAGGAACAATATCAAAACGCACGCTTACGTCACAAGATAGTTCAGCTGGACTGCAAGCCTCGAGCCGGAATTTATGTGGCGCGGTCTCCAAACTCTACTGTAACGTCTTTATTTAAATCTCATAACGCCCTACTGCGCCGTTGCGGAGGTGTCATCACCAAACTTTAAAGAATATATTGTGAACTACTACTTTCAATATTCTGACCCCGTTACTCCTCATAAACATAATCTCCGTCACGTCTTGCAGTCGCTCGCGGGCTGCAAGGTTATAGTTGGTGCTGGGTTCCCTATCCATTTGCATAAAATTTTAAGACCTAATATAACTTAGCATAATTTTGTTTGGCATAATTATATTTTCGCATCATAATTTTTTAAGCATAATTTCTCCAACCATAATAATGATAAAGCATAATATTCTAAAGCATAAATTTACTAAGCATAAAGTTCTAAAGCGTAACTTTTTTAAGCATAATATCCTAAAGCATAAATTTACTAAGCATAAAGTTCTAAAGCATAACTTTTTTAAGCATAATATCCTAAAGCATAAATTTATTTACGCATAATGATATTAAAACACATTTTTATAGGTAAAACAATTTATTTCGACGATTGGAAAAAAGCCACTATCTCCTGAATCAGGTAATATATGGGTAACATATTAATATAATATAACGTATTGAACAATTTTGTGGGTTTTTTTTCGCTGTAGGAAGCATGAAGCAAGCAAGCATACAGCATGCAAGCAAGCATACAGCATGCAAGCAAACATGCAGCATGCAAGCAAGCATGCAACATGCAGCATTCAAGCGAGCATGCAACATGCAGCAGGCAGGGTTTCTGTCACGGCTCCGGCGCTGCGGGCCTCCGGCGGCCCCACGCACCTACGCGATTTTAAATTTCACTCTAGGGGTAGGACAAACAAGACTAGGTGGAGTCGGTTTTGCAGCAATTCGGTTATGTCACTTACTTTTGTTGCACAGCATTTTAAATTCATTAGGCCTACTTACGTTATGCTAATAGTCATTAGGCCTACTAACGTTATGCGAATCAAATTTATGCCAAAACAAATTAGTCTTTAAGATGATTATGCCAACATAAAATGTATGCCTAAAAAAATTATGCCGAAGTATTATTATGCCAAAACAAATTGTGCCAAAATCGTTATGCCGAAGTATATTAGGACAAAGAACATTATGCGAAAAGAAGGGATCCCTTGGTGCTGACGTGCATCTTCTTCCCTATGGTATGGCAAGGTTCGGTTAACTGATTCCGAACGACGTTGTGCTGTTGAGGACTTTATTGATGAGATGAACTTGTCAATTCATAACACCCCTGACACACCACCTACTTTTTGTAGCCAAATGGGCGAATCTTGTATTGACGTCACACTTTCTAGTGCAGACGTACGCTATAACAGGCAATTTTAGATATAAAAGTAGGGGCGCGAATTGGGAATTCTTTAGCTCACTTTTTGCGTGTCATGTCGAAGACTTCACTCGCGATGGAGTGTCTGCTGAGGAAAGTGCTGAGATAATGTCAGACACCTTCACTTACTGTGCTGACATTGCCATTGGTCACGCATCTATGACTGATATTCGTAAATGTGATTGGTGGAGTCTAGAGAGACTACCTTGTTGAACAACGGAAAAATTATCGCAGAGCGCGTAGACAGCTTAATAAGCTTAAAAAACGCAAGGTTACCGGGAACTTATGTACCACGAGTTCAAGGCTAACAGATCTGTCGACCTTGCGTACGTTCAGAACATTAAAGTAAATAATAAACATACTACCGGCATTGAAAAAACAACTGAAGTCCTGATTGATACACTTATACCAGACGATTCGTCAGTAAATGATAATGAATATCACCAACAGATCAGAGCGTGGGCCGCGGTGCACCTGAATTACCGGAGTCGGATCATCCATCCTCGGACAATTTCATAAACGTTGTCAGGAGACTACCTCTCAACAAGTCATCCGGTGAAGTTAAAATTTCTTATAGAATGATTATAGAGGCGTGTAGAACAGCAGGCGACGCGATCTAATCTGTATACAACCGATGCATTGCGGAAGGTATTTTTCCTCGAATATGGCGATAAGGCTTTATACGCATAATTCCGAAGAGTGGCGATTAACCCCCCCGGACGACCTTAAGTCGTACCGGCCCATAACCATAACACCACTTCCATCTTTGGGAAAACTAAATTTCATAATAATCAATTCGGTTTCACTATTGGGAAATCTACAGTTGACACGGCACTCTCTGTCCGTAAAATTGTTAATTTTTCTGAACATAAATACGTGGTTGAGGACCACCTGCTGGACTGACTCCTAAGGCCTCACCGACGTCACCGACTGGCACCAAGCAGGAGAGTGCGGTATTGACGGCCTCCTACGTAGTCCGATCTTTGACCAGCTTTACCTTCTGCCCTCTCGTTTTTTTTTTAAATTTAATTTTAAAATATATGTTGCTTTTGATTATCGTTTCCTTTTAAATCCAGTCTTCTTGGTACAAATCTTTTTGGCCAGCTGGACTGTCCAGTGTTTCGTACAATTCGTCCTGAGCTTTAGCTCTTGCTATTGCCACGGCTTTCTTGGCTTTTTTCTTTAAAACATTATACTCACTATTTTTTTCAGCTTTCCAACTTACGCTTTCTAGTCATACACCCTGCCAATCCTTCAATTTCTTCTTTTTTCTTTCAACACTTTCTGTATTTCTATCAACCACCACCATGTACTCCTCTCTATTGTTCCCCTTCCTTTTGACTCTCCCAAAATATCTTTCGCTGCTTGTCTAATACACCCAGCTATCCCATTCCAGGCTTTTTGAATTCCTTCACACAATCATTTTTCTCTAGCATATGCTATTTTATCTTAGGAGGGGGACGCTCTTTGCTGTTTGTGGACTGTGTTTTTATAATATCACTAGTACTTCGACCGTGACTTCGTCCGCGCGGATTTAGTAGGTACTCCACGAACTTAAACGCCCCCTATAAAAGGTTAATTTTGGAAAATTAAGCACAACGATTTTCATTAACTTCTTAGCGTTTTCTACTTATTCTATGGTCTCAGGAGGCCCTCGACATTGTGCCATTTAATTAGCGAATGCGACTGTCGAAATGCCAAAATGTAGGAATTTGGTCACGTGACATTTTGATAGCATCGGTCAATCCTATACATTTTTGACGTATTGACAATCGCGTACGCCACGCCACCGTTGACAATCTCACTTGTCTCGAGCCCAGGTTCAGCGCAACTGGGTCACCCCGTTCAACCCGTCAGGGTTTGATTATCCAAAAAATGTAAGGTACATCTGTTTCAATTATCCCGCTTTTAGTTTCTTCATAGAAACATTTGTTATTCTTATTGTTTTATCGAAAACATTTAAATGCCGTGGTCTTTCAACTTCATCGGACCAAGCATTGATACGATTCTCCCCAGTTCGCTCAAGCCGCGACATTTTTCTTACTCCGAGCATGTTTATTACCGTCGTAACTTTTGAACGAAAGGTCCGATTTGAATAATTTAAAGTGTAATTTACACGGACATAATCAACTTTAAATATCAAACCATTTAAATGGATAAGGATTAGTATCATGATACTAAAATCACAATGTTTTATGTCACCAAAGGATTTGCTTGAATAATATGAACAAAAAGCGGTCTTGGTGACTTATCCATTATAGTTAGACATATTGTGTTGCGGACTTTTTTGTAGATATTGATAACTTCTATAAAACTGTAGTACATCACTTTGCTCTATTGTCAATGGATTCCGCAGCGTACGCGATATAAGGATTTTTTCTCACACCTTGGGTTACATTATCGAAGTTTTCATACGGATCCTAACTTTTTTTTAAATATTTTATAGCCTATGTCCATTACCGATAATGTATGGTTCTACTGGTGAAAGATTTTTTTAAATCGGTTCAGCAGTTTCGGAGCCTATTCATTTCAAACAAACAAACAAACAAATCTTTCCTCTTTATAATATTAGTGTGGATTAGTGTAGATAAGGAGTCTGTCTTATGAGACCAAGTCTTCTCTTGGCAGCACTTTGCAGTCTTTGACGTGCTTTATTTGGTAGTGCCTAAGCAGAAAATAGTCAATTTGGGTTTTGTCGTTACCACTTTTTGAATGTGACTAGGTGTTCGTCTCTTTTCTGTAACCAATAATTGGCTACTGCCAGGTTAAATGCAGAAGCGGATTGCACCAGCATCTCTCCCTCTTTATTGGGACTTCCAAAACCCCATACCCCATGTACTCTTTCATAACAATTTCTCGTTCTTCCTACATGCCCATTAAAATCACTCCCAACTATCAATTCCTCATGCATGGGGATGGGCTAATGCCCAAGAGAAGTCTTGGGAGGATTTCGATACAACTATAATTAGTTGTATCGAAATCCTCCCATAACTTCTCTTACAGCCTTTCATCACATCCTACCTACGGGGCATACACACTAACTATATTCAGCATCATATTGTCCATCATAACTTTTACAACTATCAATCTATTATTAATCCTTTTTACCTCCATCACGCTTTCTTTCAATTTACTATCTAGTACTATTCCCACGCCATTTCTTTTACCGTCACTTCCACAATAGAAAAACTTGTATCCTTCACCAATTTCCCTCGCCTTTGTTCCCTTCCACTTAGTTTCCTGTAAACACGCTATACTTATTCGTCTTCTTTTAATACGTCCGCTAACTCTCTGGCCCTTCCAATCATAGTCCCAACATTCCAACTTGCGTACCTCAGTCTCACTTCTCGAGCTAGCTTCTTACGTTGCCCCTGCTCGGGGTGGTGTAACAACCTTAGTCTATTTCCCACAGGGGCTCAATACCAAAAATCCCGCATGAACGAACAATGCCAGAGCCAGGGTCGTATATAACGTATGTGCAAACCTAAACTTTGACGTCATGACTCCGATGTGTCCTAGTGACTTTCCTCACGATCCCAAACATAGTCCTGATATTCTTGATATAAAATTGTACTCAAGAGGTTTATAACCTTTCAACAAACTAAGACAAGTGATAACCGACTGGAGGAAAGTTAGCGATTGATCCACCACGTTGCTTTAGTTGGATACCTTCCCCAATCAAATCTGATAACACATCTTGGGAATTCATTCGGATAAATGCTCAAAATAGATAAAAACCCATAGACATCCGTTTTTACTCGAGTTTTATCCAAAGCAGTGGCAATCACTCTTGACGTGCAGTTTTAGTTATTAGTACGTTAAGTAACGTAATTTTTGTCTTCTTACGAAGAAAAATATTGGATATAAATAGAAAAAGTCAGTAAAGGAGATGGAAAATGGTGGGCCCAGATGTAATAAGATGAGATATGATCTAAAAAATTAGTCATATTTTTTATCTTAGAATACCTATGTAAAAACCACCTCAATTCTCGACCTGGAAGTGTAGAAACATGAGATTGATTTTTTTTGTGAGCGAATCGATTTTGAGGAATCCATTATTATTTTGCCCGTGGAATAACTCTCTGTAATGATAGAGACAGATTTGTCATCTCGGTTAGCGATGATAGTTCGAGTGAATCTAAAGTCAGAAAATTTAATTATGCAGGAGTTTCAGGCAACATTTCGGGAATTGAATACCTCGCCGGTGATTATTTGGATTCTGAATAATAAAAAATATTTTATAAATGCTTTTGTGCAGTTATAGAATATTGATATCAGCTCAATTAAGCTGCAGTGCGATTCTGTAAACATGTCGAAGTGAACACTTGGGCGGGGCGCACGACGGGTGAGCTGTCAAACCATTCAAATAAGATGGAATGACAGCTCAGTTGTCGATCACTCCGCCTAGGTGAACACCGTGAGATGTCGACCGGCTGATATCGATATTCTACCAGGGTCATGTTGAGACGGCAGCACTGCAGTGCAGAGAGGCGAGCCATCGAACTTTGTGGTAGATAAATGTTAATAGCTGAAAGGGCGAAAACAAGGGTTGGTCAAAATAAATATTTTTATTACACACACATAATTGTATTATCTACACTAATATTATAAAGAGGAAAGATTTGTTTGTTTGTTTGTTTGTTTGTTTGTTTGTTTGTTTGTTTGTTTGTTTGAAATGAATAGGCTCCGAAACTACTGGACCGATTTGAAAAATTCTTTCACCAGTAGAATCCTACATTATCGATGATGGTCATAGGCTATAGAATATTTTCAAAAAAGTTAGGGATCCGTATGAAAACTTCGATAATGTGACCCAAGGTGTGAGAAAAAATCCTTATATCGCGTACGCTGCGGAATCTATTGACAATAGAGCAAAGTGATGTACTACAGTTTTATAGAAGTCATCAATGTCTACAAAAAAGTCCGCGATACCATATGTCTAACTATTATGGATAAGTCACCATGACCGCTTTTTGTTAATATTAGTCAAGCAAATCCCATGGTGAAATAAAAAATGGTGATTATAGTACCATGATATTAATCCTTATCCATTTAAATGGTTTGATAATTAAGGTTGATTATGTCCGTGTAAATTACACTTTAAATCATTCAAATCGGACCTTTCGTTCAAAAGTTACGACGGTAATAAACATGCTCGGAGTAAGAAAAATGTCGCGGCTTGAGCGAACTGGGGAGAATCGTATCAATGCTTGGTCCGATGAAGTTGAAACACCACGGCATTTAAATGTTTTCGATAAAACAATAAGAATACCAAATGTTTGGATTTTTCGAAAATCAGGTACATACATAATAAGGGGTGAAGCAGGGGTGAAAAGTTTTTAGGGGAGGAAATTATAGCTTGCTTCAATTTACGTCGGAATTCTATGAACAAACTAAAAGTGGGATAATTGAAACAGATCATGTCCCTAACAATTTTTGCATAATCAACCCCTGACGGGCTGAACGGGGTGAACAGTTGCGCTGAACCAATAATGAGAATCGTTGTGCTTAATTTTCTAAAACTAACCTTTGTAAGGGGATATGTATAGGGGCGTTGCAGTTTGTGGAGTACCTACTATCCCCACGCGGACGAAGTCGCGGGCGAAGTGCTAGTATATTCTAATTAACAAAATTATATAAAAATCAGGCAATAAACATCACAAACAAACTATAGAATACCCTGATGACCCTAGATTGCCCTGTGCGATAAGACCGCCCATTGTACACTTGTTTTAATAAAATTTTTACCTGTGATTGATGTGAGGTGTACAATAAAGTATAAAATAAATAAACTATTAGAATGTCATTTGAATGGAAATCAGTTGAAAGAGGAATGTTTTTCACCACTACCAATGAATGTCTAAACTCTTTTTTTGCACCTTAAGTGTCGGAAATAAGATGGATGAGTGTCAGATAACCCACATGGCAATAAAGGGACAATAATAATAAATCAGTAATTAATTACTATTTTATAAAAAAAGTATCAAAACCTTTCAGTCGAAATTTATAGGGATACCATGTAAATGATGGTGGCGCCCTCCTTTTTTTTCATGTGTTTCTTGACAGACCGTACTTACACTATTTAAAAAAAACCTTTTCACTAGAAAACTAACTCACCATATTTACATGCACTATATAATATAGGTACTAATATGCAAAATAATGCATTTACTTACAGTCATGATAATAAATAAAAAATCAATAAGTAACAAAAAAACAATATTTTGAGTATCGATTTCATATCGATTGAAATCAGTCTTTTATTTTTAGTCTTTGTCACTGGAATGACAGTTGATTGACATTGAAACTAGACAGTTGCCGGCTGTTACTGCCCAGCTTACTTGTTTTGTGTTTTCCGATGCGATTTTAGTGCTTTCCCGATTATTTTTCATCCTAAAATTGTTCCATCAGAAATTGATACATCTGTTTCAATTATCCACTTTTAGTTTGTTCATAGCATTCTGACGTAAATTGAAGCAAGCAATAATGTCCTCCCTTAAAAACTTTATCACCCCTCTTTCACCCCAAATACAATCATTTTTTTTGTTATTTTTTTATCGAAATCATTTAAATGCCGTGTTTCAACTTCATTGGACCAAGCATAATAATATGATAAGATTTTCCCCAGTTCACATTTTTCTTTTGTTTATACCCGTCGTAGCTTTTAAACGAAAGGTCCGATTTTAATAATTTAAATTGTAATTTACACGGACATAATCAATCTTAATTATTAATTCTATTAAATGGATAAGGATTAATTTCATGACACAAAAATCACCATTTTTTTTATTTCACCCGGGATTTGCTTGAATAATTTGAACAAAAAGCGGTCATGGCGACTTAACCATATCAGTTAGATGTATTGCGAACTTTTTTGTCAATATGAATGCCTTCTATAAAACTGTAGTACATCACTTTCCTCTATTGTCAATAGATTCCGCAGCGTACGCGATATAAGGACTTTTTTGGTATTTTTTCACACCTTGGGTTACTATATAGAAGTTTTCATACGGATCCCTAACTTTTTTGAAAATATTCTAGTGCCTATGTCCATCAGGGGATAATGTAGGATTCTACTGGTGAAAGAATTTTTCAAATCGGTTTGGTAGTTTCGGAACCCATTCATTTCAAACAAACAAACAAGTCTTTCCTCTTTATAATATTAGTGTAGATAATCAGAAGTATAGAAAGTCAATTATGATACAGTTACCTCCTCCTGCGAAGCAACAATGCTAGCGAAGGAAGAGGCGGAAAACCTACTAAGTAAACTTTATGAATCAGGTCATACTCGTCTTGGGAAATATCGATTAATCTTATCGTATTTGAAATACCTATTTAAGTGAACTATGCAATTGCCATTGAGCTATTTTTAGTACCTACCTAGATGATTATCTAGGTAGGTACTAAAATTAGCTAAATATATTATTATATTGTTTTTTAGTTTCTTAAAAATCAGTCGGAGCTATGAAAAACTATACCTTTTATTCGTTGTTATGGTTCAATTAATTATAACCTCATAATCCATTCTGTTTTGGAAATATATCTATTCTGCAGCTAGTCCGCTATTAAAATAAGATCTTAAAGAAGTTTAATAATCATCGATAACATAACACAAAATTTCCGATGCTCTTGGTTCCATGGCGAACATTGTATGGGCGCGGAGCAAAAACACAATGAAATATTAATAACATAGATGACGTTAACTAACTTTACGTTAAAAAGTATTTAATTCGGGCTTCTCGAAAATTGTTCAACATTGTTACTGTACCATCTTCCTTTTATCAGCGAACAGATCTAGTCAAGGACAAGGATTCATCAATTGCGGAATGAAATGACGCGGAATGACATGAAGAGCGCCGATATGTTTTAATATGATTAACCTCTAAAATAGTAAATTATATACATTCCACCTAATAGTATGTAAAAACTCATTATGTTGGGGAACTCGGCAACCTGATCCATTATTTAAGTCTCTTTTTATCTTAGTTACTAGGTACAATTTAAATTGCTACAAAGGGGTTGTAACACTTATAACTGTCTACGAAGTGAATTGAAACTCAGACCAAGGTTTTTCTTAATACAATTTCTACGGGATCTGAATTAAGTTGAAAAAAAATTAAGTCTGTGAAATGAAATGAGATTTACTTTTCGTGGTGTCGCGCGCAGGTTTCAAGTTTTAATGCGAAGGAGTCCGGTCGTGTAGTAATTAGGAGGTGAGTATGCGTCGCATCGGCTGCGGCGGCGCGACGGTCGATAGCTGGAGCGGCAGGCGGTGCCGGCCCGGGTCACGCCTGCCGCGATCGATAGCGGCACGGCGGCGGGAGCAGTCGAGCGCCACGCGCCGCGCCACCGGACACGGAGCAGTTCAGCAGCAGTCCGCTGTGCGACACGGCGACGAGCAGCGAGCGCGGCGACGCGGACACACGCACCTTCTCCCATGCGACTCTCGGCAGCGTCATGAGCGGCGCCCGCACCCGCTCCGCGCCGCTCCTGCTGGCGTTCGCGGCTGCCTTCCTTCCGCAAGCCAACCATGTCGCGTGAGTACCACAAGCATCCGCTGCCCCCAGCCTCTCTATTTACCAATTCAATGTGTCCGTCGATATTAAATTGAGTTCAGTTCACTTCATTCCAAAGCTGAAACGATCGTAAATGCGGTGGTCCTTAAATTAGAATGCATTAGATTTATGATGTTTGGCTACATTAAGTACTTGCTAAATTATGTATTATTCGTCTACATTATAAGGGTATTTTGATCGTTAAAAATAATGCATTATTTTGGTACTACGGAAGATATTATGAACATTATTTAATTATTAGGTGTTTCATTTCATACAACATTATATTTATTTGGTACTTTCAATTGGTGACTATTGAAAACTAAAATGAATTTACCACCATACTTGAAAGTGCGACAGTACATTCTAACGAATGTATCTGCAGTGGAAAATGGTTAAAATTTTGTGAATTTTAATTTACTTCTTTGAACATTTTTCAATTTTATTTTAAGTAAAGTTCTTGTTAAATGACTGAAAAGTTCTCGGTTCCTTTACTAAAGACTTTTTTTTAAATTCAGATAACTCTTATCACTCGAATAAATGTGGCAGTTTAACATAATTATTTTCTATGCAATGCTGTCCAACCGCCATTTTTACTCCTGCCAGTTATATCTGACTATTGAAATATCAGCCTATAAAGATAGATTTGGTATGGTAAAAAGACATGCGCAATAAATAAATTTTATAGCTTTAATAAAGAAGAAAACGCCTTAGAAATCTTCATTTGAATAATATCATTCATAATATTATTATATTAATTTAAAGAGTATGTATGTTTGTCATCCTACTAGACGTGTGTACCACACTATTTTCTTCCATTGCGTTGGCTTAAAGGTTAACTTTCTTTTCACAACTATTACTATATACACACTTAAATAAAAGACTCTAAACTTAAACTAAAAATAATCTAAAACATGGCGTCGAAAAATTCCACTGCATCGCAGGCCACTGCACTGTAATGTACCTAAAAGGTTGGCAGCACTGCCACGTTGTATAGCAATGCTTATCCGTTGGCATATTATGTAAATGTGGTGAAAACCTCCGCACATCATGCGCCAAATCATCTTAAGCGTATTCACGTGTAACGCAATTATTTAAAGCGTGTTTTAACTGTGTCTCAGCACCGGATGACGTCATGGGCCACTTGTTCTATGTAATCCACCTTTAAGTGGGAGTAAAAAGCCTTTTGAAACCAGGAAAAACCAACTAAAAAAGTGATGACACAGGACATGTTTTCGTAAATTCATATGCAATTTCCCTCTCTTTTCATTTGAAGTATTATTTTTTTTTGAGACGAGCTTTTAATCTTATATATAAAAATGAATCGCAAAATGTGTTGGTAAGCGCAAAACTCGAGAATAACTGAACCGATTTCGCCAATTCTTTTTTTGTTGTGTTTGTTATTGTCAGGAGAAGGTTCTTACGAAAAAAAAAAAAAAAAAATTGATAATTAGAAAATTTAAGAATCCTTAGGGTAGGTGTAGGGTAGGTGTAGGGTAGGTGTAGGGTAGGTGTAGGTGTAGGGTAGGTGTAGGGTAGGTGTAGGGTAGGTGTAGGGTAGGTGTAGGGTAGGTGTAGGGTAGGTGTTGGGTAGGTGTAGGGTAGGTGTAGGGTAGGTGTAGGGTAGGTGTAGGGTAGGTGTAGGGTAGGTGTAGGGTAGGTGTAGGGTAGGTGTAGGGTAGGTGTAGGGTAGGTGTAGGGTAGGTGTAGGGTAGGTGTAGGGTAGGTGTAGGGTAGGTGTAGGGTAGGTGTAGGGTAGGTGTAGGGTAGGTGTAGGGTAGGTGTAGGGTAGGTGTAGGGTAGGTGTAGGGTAGGTGTAGGGTAGGTGTAGGGTAGGTGTAGGGTAGGTGTAGGGTAGGTGTAGGGTAGGTGTAGGGTAGGTGTAGGGTAGGTGTAGGGTAGGTGTAGGGTAGGTGTAGGGTAGGTGTAGGGTAGGTGTAGGGTAGGTGTAGGGTAGGTGTAGGGTAGGTAGGTAGGTAGCCAGTTGACGGGAGCGAAGCCGCGGGGGACAGCTAGTTAACTATAAAATACAAAATAAAACTTAAGGTGCTGTGATCGGAATCGAATTGTTTTTGGTCGTATTTTATTTTACCGAAAACTATTAGGTAACCCGACGTCTTTTTTGCCATTTGCATTATTTGACAAATTTTTAAATCATAGAAGTATCATGTGCGATAAGTATTATTTTACTGAGCTATATTTGGCCGATTTATAAATTAACTTTTTGCTATTGCCCGAAGCCTCTTTTGAACTTTTTTCAATTGCTATATTTTCACCACACCGAAACAATATTTTTCGGAATATTATTTGGTTACAAATATATAGCTGGTTACTAGGTGTCATTTTCACACACACAAAATTTAGTGACAGAAACACCTAGACTGCCCTACCTCTAGAGTGTCATTTAAACCCTCGTAAGCGTGGAGGAGTGGGGCGGCCCGCGAGCTGAGGAGCAGGTGGTCTGAAGGCCCAGCCAGCCCGCGGTGAGCGTTAAAACCATCTGCGACGATAAGCTCGCGTGGGGCCACCCAAACCCCGCAGCACCGGAGCCGTGACAGAAACAATGCTTGCTGCATCATGCATGTTGCATGCCTACTTGCATGCTGCATGCCTGCTTGCATGACTGCTTGCATGCCTGCTTGCATGCTGCATGCCTGCTTGCATGCTGCATGCCTGCTTGCATGCTGCATGCCCGCTTGTATGCTGCATGCTTGTTACTGGAACCACTTAAAACCACTTTTGTTCATAATCAACTGTTTTATTATGTGCTATTACATTTTAATAATTAATTTGAATGTTCGGAAACATAATGTTTCGGCCAAATGTTATTTCGGCTAAGTGTAACTTGAATAAAAAGTTTTTCGACCAAAATGAAACGTCGGAGTAACGAAAAAAATCAAGTTGATAGGTCAACTGAAACAGTGGCAGACGTGAGTTTGATGAAGTAATAAAAAACAAAACGATAATAGTTGAAAAGTTTTTGGTGAAATGAAATTCGGTCAAATATTTTTCGGATTTATGATAGGTTTAACTGATCACAGTCACGCACTGTGATCAGCAAAAACTGAAAAAATGTTGGTTTCTTAACATAATTTTAGCCAAATCTGTTTAGTTTCAAGCTGCAGAAAAAATATATAATAATTTTAACTATTTTTCAAAGACAACTTTTGCTTCCGAAACATGTTTAAAATAAAATCCTCGATAGAAGTGATCGTCAAAATTACTTCCAACTTTGACATGAGAAAAAAAAACTCGTATTAAGCTTACATAATACCGGTAAAATTTATACCAAATAATGAAACAAATCTTAAGTGAACATTCGCAAATAGGTAATTCACCGGTTAATGCAAAACTTTGTTGAATTAGATTTTTAATAGCTCAACTTAATTTTGAGTAAACTGACAAAATGCTTCATATTTGGCAATAAATTGCAAGCATTTTGTCGTCGCGCTTATCTTTCTTTTCTATGAAGTCTGAGAGTGAACGAGTTTTTGCTGATCACAGCACCTTAATACGTAAAAATAAATTTGTGACATTTTCTTAAAAGCTTGAGGTATGAACGTTTAACTTACGCTGTCTTACGGCAATGCCTTAAGCTTTAAAATAAAATTTTACTGATGTTTTTTAACGGATCTAAGTTTTATTTTGTGCTTTTTGGTTCATTGAAAGCTTGTTTTTAAAAGATTGTTACTTACATTTTAATTTGTGCTTTTTAGGATTAGAATTTTCTCAAATATGGCCTACCCCAGTCCCATCGCCACTAGCGTGTTTACCCACAGGCCAAGTTGTTTAGTATCCAGGGCGGCTATCTGAGATATCCTTCCAGCCAGCCGCCCCGTAACTTTTCGTCAGTTTATTAACCTAGACGTAACAGCAATGTCATGGTCGACTTTAGAACGCTTTATTATAATGAATGCTGATATAAACTTTCATATTATTATCTATTGACGGCTAAAGAAATTTCGAATTTGGAGCCAACCCTGATCGCAGCAGTCACGTCATAGTTCATTTCAGAACGCGCTTTATAATGTTGACCGTTGAAGAGTTGGTTCTTTTGGTGCCCATCCTAGATGGAAAATCAGATCATATTATTATCATTTAAATTAAATTATCCTCGGAACTGAACCAACCTCTATAATTATAACTCTGCAGGAGAACTTTGTTCTAATTCATCTTAAAGGTTTGACCTGTTTAGGCTCACCTGCTGACTGCCTATCAGCAGCGTGTGCCACAAAAATTACATTGCCATTAGCCTTCGGTAAGGCGCAACTATCGTGGCGATGTAAGTGAAAAACTCTATATTGACACATCAGTTCTGTGAAACAGTACTCCTACTTTACACCAGTTATATTTAGGTAGATCTT
Source organism: Melanchra persicariae (assembly GCA_947386135.1). Classification (NCBI taxonomy): domain Eukaryota; kingdom Metazoa; phylum Arthropoda; class Insecta; order Lepidoptera; family Noctuidae; genus Melanchra; species Melanchra persicariae. Next base: position 21,194,872 of record OX376643.1, on the reverse strand, counting down.
TCCCCAACCCTTTCAAGAATACAGGCTCGTTGTTATGATGATGAACTTCAATGCTGACAAAGTTATTTTTAATACAGTGTTCACAAACATTAAAACTGTTCCTTTGTATTGCTACATAACAAGTTTAAAAAAACAGTCAAAGTGATAGGTAATGTGAAATTTCGCAACTTGCCGATGGCACGAGCGGTCGATGTATTTTCTGTAATTTTAAATATTGAAGGGCAAACAGAACCGGAGCCAGAGACAAAACTGAAGTTGACATTCGACCTCGAATTTTATAGAATATTCTCGATATTTTAGTTGTAAGAGTGGATGATGAATAAAGAGTGTTTTTGTTAAGACTATTTCTTTTATTTATGTACTCCTATATCCTACCAATATAGGAAGCGTTCGTGGCTAAATATTATCAGCCGCTCAGATCGATCTTCAAGGTTAAGCTGCGCTTGCCTTGGTTGCTCTGTGGATAGTGACCATATAACATGGCGAGCTGCCTCTATATTTCGACGCGCACGTTAAGCCGTTGGTCCCGGTTGTCATTTATAGATCTTTGATAGTCATTACTGTTGGTCTGACTTTCCAATAACATAACGACATGATTTTGAAGTGATTTTGTTGTAAACATTTTTAAAAGTCACTTAATAAATGTCGTCCCATACTTATATCGTTTAAATTTAACCATGCTTTCTAACTTCTTACAGTAAAGGCATTTCATTGCACATGTTTACGTGGATTATATTGCATTTAAGTCAAAATAATGCAAAAGAATTATGTTGTGATAAGTAGTTACATCAATTTGGCTCTAAAGGAAAACACATGATTTGGATTCGCCCATACATTTATCCGTTTCATTTACAGCGTTTAATCGTAACAAAAAAAAGGGCTATTGCTGTAACCCACAGAAATATAGATCAAAAGTAACTTCTAGTAAATTTTGGGTATTCGTCTTGGTAAGAGATCAGAAAATAAATTTGTGTTACCTAAAAGAATGGCACTTGTAGGTTAAATATTATAGAAGATATGATATTTTTTCTGAAATCCCAAAAATTTTTCGGCTCTGGTGAACATTTTTCATTTTGTGGGTTACTACGTTTCCGCTTTTTTGCGTCGATATAATCTGAAAATTACAAGGAAGCTTGAAAATTGTTGTGTGATCATAACGATAACAAAAGACTTCTAATTCATCATCACATGGATTCATTGTTTAACGTATATTCATGTACCAGAGAAACTGTAGTCTTTACGATTTTTAGTTGACCATGTTACAAAAAAATTAAGAGCTTTATCTAGAGTAGCACAAATAATTGGAATATGTGTTTCACATTTAATTTAACCTCAAAATTAGACAATAATTACACTTCTAAAATGGGAGGAATTTAGAAATCAGCTTGGCAACAATATTCCAACCTTAGAAAACTTTAAACAAATTTTGATAGGTCGCGCTGATGTGGTTGAAGCTTAAGATAGGACTAAAGCATATGTCAGCCACCAAAAGGGTTCACAAGTTCAAAATAATCAAAGTCGCTCGAATAGCAATGTTCAAATTAATCACTACAACAAACAGGATAAATATCAAAAATGTTTTATTATGGCAACAAGAGCAAAGACACTACAAGTTCATTTGTACCTATGTATAATCTGCAGGCAAAATCATAAAATATATGAGTGCGTCCTAGTTTCAAAAACAAAACTATACAGGAAAAATGGGCAGATGTGAATAAAAACTTTGTTCTAAGGCTTGTAGATTTGGATCATGTCCTGATTGTAAACAAAGACAAAATCGTCTGCTACATAACCCTAGCCAGGCAGTTAACAATAATCATGCACATTCAGAATCGGAAGCTATAAACGTTAACTCATCGGAATATCAATTGAACCATTTTCTCCTACGGGATTCGCTGGCTAAATTCCCTGACCTGAATCCATGGAATCACCGTTATATCATACCATACCTTACCATACCATACATACCATTTCGTGCTGTGAATACACAGTCCTTACAGAGGGAAGCTTATTATCTTCCAAAATGTTGTTGTAGTTCACTAGATTTGCACGAGGCGGTAGTTGAACAAGCTCACCTACACCGACCATTTATTTATCATTTCCGATTCCCCATTTAATATGTCGTGCTCAACATTATACCGTTATGCCACAGAGCACCCCCCCGTCCTGACGACGCGACGGCGGCCAACACAGGAGGTGTTGGCCGCCGTCGTGTCGTCTCGCCGCCTCCGTGACGGAGTCGTCCAGGCCCAAAATGCGCATGTCTATGCACTTCGTGGGCCTGGACACTCGGCCGTCATCCGCGTTCAAGGACGCCCTCAGCCTTTCGGCTAGAGCGTCCGCGGTCGTAGTGTAACCACTACAGCCGCGCTCTTCGGGGCGTGGATCGCCGCCGCGACGCTTCGCTCTTTGGGCCACCGCTTCCTCTCACATTTTTTGGCTGCCCTGGCTGCCTTGCCCGTCTTCTTTTTCTCTCCGGCCACTTGCCAGCCGGCTTCGGCTTCGGCCGCAGGAGATTTTGTCGCAGGAGCGGGAGCCGGCCCAGCCCCTGTGCTGGCCTGCCAGTCGACACCGGCTTTGCAGCAACGGCGTCTGGACCGCCGCCTTCTGGCTGGCCGCTAGTGGGGGACGCAGGACGATGCCCTCCAGGATGGAGAACCGTTCCCAAAAGGCAGCTATCTCCTGCCGCACCAAGTCCAGCACCTGGTTCTCCGGCGGCACAGATTGGCCATCCTCCTTGCGTCCCCCTTGAGGCGCCTCTTTATCTCTGGCTCCCCGGAGCCCGGCTAGGTCTGTTCGGAGCTTCCCGTTCTCCTTTTGGAGAAGCTCCGTGGCGGCCGCCAAACGGGGGATCTCCGCTCGTAGCCTGGATATTTCGTCCGTGGGCCCGTGGTGGAGGTACGCCTCCTCCGCTGCCGCCAGGATGGAGGCCGCGGCTACGCTGCAGGCCTTGTTACGGCTCGGCTGGATGCGCTTGTTGGCAACATCGCGGAGCGCAGCCTCCACCACCTTTGCAAACCCAGCCGTCACTTCAGGGCGCCTGTCCTCTTCGTCCGGCCTCTCGGCCTCCTCGTTATCCTCTAGGGATGTGAGCCTTCTTCCCTTGGACCTCTCCCGGCCCCTACCCCGCCTGCTGGTGGGGATCTTCAGGGCTGAGGCCAGCTCTCCCACCGATGATGACCCCTGGTCGTCGTCCCGTCTGGGCCGCTTGCGGAAGAACTCGGAGTTCTCCGCAGCAGTCCCTGCCCCTTCGCGTCCCGAGTTCGCCGAGCTTACGTCAGTCGCCGAGACGACGGAGTCCAACTCTGACTCAGCACCCGCACGACGCTCAAACGAGCCCTCCCACTGAAATTGGGCACCTCCGCCCGCCGTCTGCCCGACCGACACTTTGTCAGGCGCGTTAAAATTAAAACCGATCAGTTCCACAAAGGATCATTTGGATCGGGGGCCTCCTCGGCCTTTGTTTCCAATGGCAAGTGGAAGACAATGAGCAATTGCTTATAACCCTAATCTCTTCAAAGTTAGAGTAAACGGGCTCCTTCTGGGTAAGCTCGCTCCATCGTAGACTTTGTCTCTGTCACCTCTGACATTGACTAGAGTCAAGAGCAAACCCATCTCTAATAAAAAAAAAAGCAATGTTGCCCCCCCAGAATACGAGAGGCTTGACGCATGAGTCGTGGTGGATTCCCGTACTGCTGTGCAGTCCGAACCGCCCTGGGGTAGTACTATTTCAATGCTACTGTCCATTATTGTTCCTTTTAGAGGATGAGGTCCCTATATCCCCTGCTGTCTCTCTCCCACTACCTCTGCCTGCTCACTGCCCTCAGAGTCACGTCTGATAAGCAGACGCGTACCAGAGAGCAGTGAGCAAGCCTATGAAACGCACACCGTCCGAAGACCCGAACACTACTCAAGTCTCCGAACGGTGTGCCCCTCTTGTGTCTCTCTTAGACTGGTCTCTCACTTGGGACCTTCCAGCATGAATGACTCTACCGGCAAAGCCCCAAGACCACTGAGACACGCAAGCCCCACCACGAATGCAACGTGTAGACACCTTCGGTGGGGTTAATGAAGATGCCTTCGGTTCGTTCTCGGAGCCACATCAAAACGTTCCGCGTAACGCTGCGTTGGTATAAATCCATCAACTTCGTGTTCAGTATTAGATAATATTCATATTAGCTAATACTGAAAAATGTCGGTATTAACCCATCTTTATGAGTGTGTGTCTCAGTGCCAATGTTGCTAACTGCTTCCTTTAGTCAGTAGCTAGACGGTTTGCAAAAAATTGCTAGATAGCCAGATTTTTTGACCCAAAAAAGACATAATACAAAGGGGAGGTAACAATATGTGGTCAAATTATAATCACGTTTTGCATATTAAGTCAAACACAGGAGTAAAAAAATCGGTAATTTTAATTATTTTAATTTTTAATATAAACGTAGCAGGTAATTAAAATTAATCTAATAATAAAAATGCCGTTTATCAATTAATGTAACTGAAGAGGAAGATGAGGTTTATTATCGATCTTTGAGTTGGAGTATATTTCTACAGTAGGTACCCATTTTCTTAAGTATTTATTTTGGCAAAACGCAATCAAGTATAGCAACATTTATCACTTTTGAAAAGGATTCAATGTAATTTAAAAAGTTTCTAGAAATTGTAGCTAATAATTTAGCTACAAGTTTTATTAAATAGTAGCACCTGATACCGAAAAATAGCCAGATCTATATATTATATGAAGTATGCATCACTGCGTTTTTTTCACCGCAGTGCGCGGCGCTTCGTAGATCTCTATCCGATACAAAAATATTTGCGGTAGATGACTGCAAATTTGCAGTGAGAGGACAACGGTGACTCTACCGCATGCGTTTTTTTCACCGCAGTGCGCGCACTTCTATGACACTCAACACTTCACAGATTGTGCGTTTAAAAAACGCAAGGCAGTGCGCACTAGAGCTAAAACTGCGAAATCGGAAAGTTTGAAAGTGGCTAACGTTACCATGGCTACGCTTAAACAATTGTGGCTAGGAAACGAACTCGATTAGTATTACACGGCTAAAATATGAACAGTGGCAAGTTGTTCATCAATAAAAGTCCATGACTGTTCATAGCGTAGTATGGATACGGCTCACTATTGTCACATCTGAACTTGAATAATTATAAACTTTAAATAAAAATTACTCTAAATTAAGACTGAGAAAATGAAACAACAATAATATACGATACGATAATTTTTAAAAAAGATAAAAAGTAGTAAGAAATAGGCAAAATGCCAAAAAAAACACGACCCACAGTAAAAAAAAACAATAATTGAAATCCACAAAAGTCTTATCCATTCTAATCGAACACCAGCAAATTGATGACGTCATAAAAACCTTGACGGCCGGGCGAACTTATTAAGTTTGCCACTGCTTTAATTGAAGTTCGTAATCCTAATAACAATCATACGACACAGTGCGTGCATTGCTCGATTTTGGCAGCCAGGGCAGTTTTATTACATTTTGTAATAAAACTGCCCTGGCTGCCACAATTGAGTAAAGCGTTAAAGATAAACTGTCACTTGATTCCATTCCAATAACTACATAGTACCTAATAATATAAGAATCGGAAAAACTTGTCTAATAGGGTGGAGGCGAGTTGCATTGTTAAATTGTAATATATCTATAAACAGTTTGATGTGACTTATAACACGTTTGTCATCGAAAAGCCACGTTAATATTAAATTAAAATTACCAAAACACTTAAAGTTAGCCAATCCTAATTTTAATGAACCCTTAAAAAGTTGATTTCTTGATTGGATGTTATCTTTTCTGGGATATCCTAGAAAATGAACAAATTTATATGGGCCCATATAACCTAAAGTTACGAAATTCTAAATTGGGCTGGTGAACCCATTTACGGCCAATGGACTGATGGCTAATATTTTTATTTATTATTCGTAGGTTTAGTTTCGGTGTGAACAATGAATAAGAGATCGTTTGATGTTGCAAATGACTCTAGCGGACTCTAGGAAGCTCTCGAAAACATTTTGAATGAAGAGGATAATCCAAATGTTAGTTACGGCGTGACAACAGTGTTTTTACCATGGGTACAAACTACAACCTTGTTAACCCTCTTGGTAAGGTAAAAAGATGGAGCTCTGCAGAAGGATGGAAGGTAGACGTGGACATCCCTTTCGTCTTCCAGAACTACAACAAAGGCATGGGCGGAGCTGATCAAGCTGACCAGTCAATCGCAGTATACAGAACAGCTATACGAGGTAAAAATGGTGGTAGGTTCTGTTTACCTACATGCTGGATTTGGCTGTAGCTAATGCTTGGCGTCCGCATGTCCTGACCGTTGAAGAGAAATCAGAGCAGCTACAGTTTTGCCGAGATTTTATTTGAGGAGTGTAGGCACGAAAAGACACTATGGAAGGCGTCGTAAACCTTCTCCAGTGGTGCCAAGTATGAGTTTAGATGGTGTTAGACACTTCCCCCAGGACCTGCCAAGCCAGTTACGATGCGACGAATGCCAAATGAAAGCACGTTGGCAATGTAATAAATGCATCAGAACAATATGCATTGAAAAACGATGTTTTGAAAAATACCATACATAAGCCCATTGGCAGCTCACAAAACTGAAGACCGACGATGGCAGAACCATATCCGCCAAATTGGAGCTTCTGAGGGAGATCGAAACATTATATGGACAGTTATACACGTCAATTGCCAAACCCGCAGCAAATCTAGCGAACGACCCAAGAGCTAGATTGAACCGGCATTATACCGAAGACATCCCGGACGTCAGCCTGTATGAGATTAGGATGGCTCTGAAGCAGCTTAAAAACAACAAGGCGTCGGGTGAGGATGGAATTACGGCCGAACTCCTGAAGGCGGGTGGAAAAAAAGTCCTTGAGGCCCTTCAGAAACTGTTCGATTCCGTCATACTCGAGGGGAAAACGCCACAATCGTGGAGCAGAGGTGTGGTGGTACTCTTATTTAAAAAGGGCGACAATGCCCTGCTTAAGAATTACAGGCACATCTCACTTCTGAGCCATGTCTACAAGCTGTTTTCCAGAGTCATCACAAACCGTCTCGCACGCAGGTTTGACGTTTTCCAGCCTCCTGAACAAGCCGGATTCTGAAAAGGCTTCAGCACTGTAGACCACATACACACGCTGCGGCAGATTATACAGAAGACCGAAGAGTATAATCTGCCCCTCTGCTTAGCGTCTGTGGACTACGAGAAAGCCTTCGATTCGATCGAGGCTTGGGCTGTGCTGCAATCTCTCCAACGGTGCCAGATCGACTATCAGTACATCGAGGTGCTGAAGTGTTTATATGAACACGCTACCATGTCAGTCCGACTTCTGGATCAGACATCAGAACCTGAATCCTGCAGCGGGGTGTGAGGCAGGGAGACGTAATTTCTCCGAAACTGTTCACGGCCGCAATGGAGGACGTCTTCAAGGTTTTGGACTGGAGAAGGCTAGGCATTAATGTCAATGGCGAGTACATCAGTCATCTTTGATTTGCCGACGATATAGTCGTCATGGCTGAGACCTCGGAGGACCTCAGTACAATGCTCGATGACCTCAGTAGAGCTTTCGAAAGAGTGGGTCTTAAAATGAACATGGACAAAACCAAGGTCATGGTAAATACCCATGTAGCACCCACTCCTATCAAGATTGGAGGCTTTGCACTCGAAGTGGTTGATGAGTACGTCTACCTGGGACAAAAGATCCAGTTAGGTAGTAGTAGTTAGGTATTGTTGTTTAATTGTTTCCCGAAACTAAAATGTTAGATATGGGCTTTTTATATTTTATTCCTGCTAACACTTTTTCTATGACCCTTTGGAAGACAACTTGACATATAATCCTGAAGAAGTGATGAAAGTTTATTACTTAGACAGAAAATTACAGAAAATGTATCGACTGCTCGTGCGATCGGCAAGTTGCGAAGTGTCACATTATAAAGTTTTTCACTTACACCGCTGCACCGCCACGATAGTTGCGCCTTACCGAAGGCTAAAGGCAATGTAATTTTTAAGGCACACGATACCAATAGGCAGTCAGCAGGTGAGTCTCAACATCCTCCCACCCGTTGAGAGGCTTGTCTTTCAACAGTAAATCTTCAGCATTTGGTAGCGAACACAGCTTGATAATAGGCCGACGTAAAACTCCTCTAGTGGTTTTCAAATCAGCAATGTGCATGGCAAAACAATCCTTCTCCTTTGGTACCCCAATCAAAACTTTTGTTTTTTTTAGAAGTTTATTTAGAGGTAAAACCATTTCTGCAAAATTATTAATACATTTTTGGCAGCAAGAAAACAAACCCAAAATAGATGTAACTTGCTTCGCATTTGTTGCTGTCTTTAACGTTGTCAATTATTGTAATTTTATATTATCGGGTTTGACCTCTTCTCCTGAAATCTCATGTCCTAAAACCGAAATTTTGTCATACCCAAATCTACATTAATTTGGGTTTTAAGGTAAGATTTACTTTCTTCAACCGTATCATAACATCTAAATTGTTTCCCGAAACTAAAATGTTAGATATGGGCTTTTTATATTTTATTCCTGCTAACACTTTATCTATGACCCTTTGGAAGACAACTTGACATATAATCCTGAAGAAGTGATGAATGCAGTCCTTTGATTATCTTCTTCACACAAACGGTGTTGCCAGTAGCCTGTTTTTTTTTTTATTTATTTTTTTATTTATCTATTGGTTCCCCCACAATTATATACACTGGTATTATGCTTAAGGTAACATACAATAAAATAGTGTAGAATAGTATAACAATCACTTACAGGTAAACTCCGCGTGCTTAAAGGTTAAGTTGCATATGAGAAAAAAAAAAAGCCTTAACTAAGCTAATCTAAAATTATTATTGAAAACACGCGACTTCATAAATGTTCAATCTAGGTCGAGATGATATTTATAAATATTGTTTTTTAATTGGCTTAATAAGTTAAATTGCAGATCAATTATGTCGCTCCACCTTGCAAAATCTCGCGTAAGGAGAATTGGAGCTTAAAACCGTTCTTCTTTGCGGTGGACGCAGTGGTGTTATCTGGCTGCACAGAAATTGAAAGTGTGAGCCAGGCACACAAACGTCGCGTCATTTAGACGTCGGCGCTTGTCTAGGGAAGTCATTTTGGAATGTTTCAATCTATTGTTATAAGAACGTATTTTCTTAGCTATGCCCCTAGAAAACGCCAGATGCCACAAAAAACGCTTTTGAACACGTTCTACACGCAATGAATGTGCAGCATAGTGCGGTCGCCAAACCACGCTACAATATTCCAACACGCTTCGAACCAAGCAGTTATAAAGCATGATTTTTGTCTTACAACTTCTAAACTGTTTCGTATTTCTTAAGACAAACAAAACCCAGCATTTTAGAAGACTTTTTTATAATACTATCTACGTGTGGAATAAAAGTTAATTTCCTGTCAAATGTAACCCCAAGATCCCTTATTGTGTCCAGTTCACCAACTTTATCACCTTTAATATAATAGCTGTATTCTACTAAAGTATGCTTTCTAGAGAAGTGATAGCATTTTCGTGCATTAAGGTGCATTGCATTGTTATCGCACCATTGAACAACCCTGTCTAGATCCCTCTGTAATTCATAGGCATCGTCTTTATTTTTAACAATTTTAACAGATTTTAAATCATCGGCGTACGTAAAGATATTTGAATGTAGAAATCAGTAAGGAATATCATTGATGAAGTAATTAAATAGAACCGGACCCAAATGAGATCCTTGTGGCACGCCAGATGAGATATAACGCGAAGTTGATTGAAATCCGTTCACTACTACAAAGAAAGACCGATCCACAAGATACGAACTCCACCATGAAAACAATGATCCAGTGATACCGTCCGCTTGTAATTTTTTAATCTTAAAAGACTCGCAGACTTAGATCTAAATTCTTTTAAATTTAGATCTAAGTCCGCGAAATACTTGGCACCTGATAAATATATCATTATGTCTTCGATAATTGGTACTGGATGGCAGCAGCTATCTATTATTAATGTTTCATTTAATTCCCTATAGTCTACACAAAATTTCCATGTTTGATCCTATAATGAAACACGTTAGCATTCGCAACAGACTCAATTTAATATTTCAAGAGGGCGCTAGACATTTTACACGTTCAAAAATTATATAACATTTTGGTAGACCTATACTAAGACCCCCACTTATCAAAATAAACTATAATAACACCAGAATATTTTACAAAGGTATAATGCCTAACATATCCATAAATTTGTAATGTTTTATAGGACATAAGCTTTTTGTAAGAAGGTCAGCTGGCATCTCGTCACTTCTAACATATGCAATTTTAACAAATTTGTTCTTGATAACATCTCTTAAATAGTGATAGCGAACATTTATATGTTTGGTTCTATTATTGCACTGATTTGTTGATGCTAGCTTTAACGGACTTTGGTTATCACAAAACAAAGAAATAACACACTGTTTACCAACAATTTCATACAACAATTTTTTTAATTACACAGCTTCTCTAGAAGCTTCTGATAGAGCAGTGTACTCTGCCTCAGTACTGGACAGGGATACTACCTTCTGCTTCCTACTTTGCCCTGAAATAGCACAGCCTGACAGCATAAAGCAGAAACCAGTATAAGATTTCCTGTCTAAAGCGCCACTAGCCCAGTCACTGTTTACAAAACCATGTAAATCAGTATCACCTGAAGTATATTTTAAACAATAGTTTTTGGTACATTGTAAGTATTTCAATATTCTTTTTGTATAGTGCAAATGTTTAAGATTATAACACATATTAAATTGACTAAGGTAGCTCACAGAATAAGCAATGTCTGGCCTAGTCAATACTGCCAAGTACATTAAACTTCCTATTAATTTTTGATAAGGAATATCAGATAAACATTTATCAGATTTTTCTATATTCAATTTAGGTTCAATTGGAGTACTTTGCGTTTTACAATCTGACATCTGGAACTTAGAAATTAACTGCTCAATATACTGTTGCTGATCTATCTGTTATTACATTTTTATTTTTATCTAAGTTTATTCTTATGCCTGGATATTGTCTTACAGGTTCTAAGTCTTTTAACTTAACCCAATAGATAGATAGAAGAGTAAATAACAATAGTGTAGTAGATAAAACAAAAGATCTGACCCTCTAGCAATTTGACAGGTCAACGAGAGTTACGTCAATTTTGATCCTAATGCACTCTTTAATTTATCTGTTTCAATGCCACTGTTTGAAAAAATTAAAAAATCATCGACATAGAGTGCTACAATAATTTTAAATTCACTTTTGATTTTTGTGAACGGACGGCGAGCGTTGGGTGGCTCGCCGTCCGATCAAAGCCAGGCCCGGGCCGACGGCGCGTTGTTTTCCACGCGCGCCTCAGAGAGATGTCAGCATAGGAGTAGGGGCCCGTTAGGGCCAGTGCCTGCCAGGGTCGCGGATTTTGTCCGAAAGAGTTACCACGGCCCTGGAACGCAAAAGGCACTAGGAGGAGCATGGGTGGGTTTTAGTCAGTAAGAGTCTGACACTCCCTGCCGCTCCACCCAGAGCGGAAGGGGTCATTTGATGATATCCCATCCTTAAAAAAAAAAGCAGTGACATCTAGGGGAGCATGACGAACTTACTGCCGGTTGTTCAGGCAAGAACAATATAAAACAGCTAGGTATAGGGTAACACTATTTCATCGTATGTTGCAATACAACTCATTTTAACAAAAAAAAAACAATTGTAATGAGAATCAATAAATATAAAAAAACTTGTATTGAACTCATATAACCTGTCATAAGCTAAATTATACAGAAAGAACATTAAGTATAAAACTTATCTTGCTCTCAACATGGCAACAAACTATTCTTATCGTCTATCGTATTATCGTCAAAGTTAAAGTTGAGCATGTTTTGCCGGTTTCTGTCGAATAAAGTGAAATTGTGACAAAATTTGCGCAATAGGTATATATTTTTAATCATTTTTATAAACAAGAATAGCTATTTTTACGATTGAACAAGAAACAATAACGATTTTGGAAGAAAATCTACATTTAAACAATAAAAGAATCCACACGTCCGTCCATTGCACAATTCACCACTGCAACTAGAAACTTTTCACTACAAAAACTATAAAATTCGTGTTATTATGTTGCAAACTTGCACAAATTATGATGAGATAATCTATTAGACTATGGTAAAAAGGCATGTTGAAACGACTTTACAGTCTTTTAAATAGAGTTTAGAGTCGTATAACAAAAAATAGTTTTTGGCAACGGTCATTGCCAAGAGCAAAAAGTTTTGGTTTTGGAAACGATCGTTGCCAGAAGTAAGGGAGCGAGCTCCGAACGCGCCGCTTATTTTAGGCTTAAAATGTACGTGTCTCTGAGGTAAAACCTAGGATTTATAAGTGCTATTTCAGCAATCTTAATATCACCAATCAAACTTATGTTACAGGCAAACACAACTTATTTTATTTACCAAAAATATAATTCCTTTCGTATGACACAATACTTTACAATGACATAGTCATCCCATTTTAAACACCTCATTTTGGTAGAAAAATTGCTAGTCTGATTCTTGTTGCACTAGTTACTATACCAATCTAATCGGCGAAGCACTTTTCCACATGAGTTTAATGCATTAGTGTGAAATACATTGTTTTTTTTTTTTACAAAAATCGAATACCTACATTTTCATACTAAATCTCCCCTTATTCGTTTACCGCCCGCACAAATGGCTGTAACAATATTTTTCACCGGCGGTATTCCAGTAGAACATTTTATGCGATAAACGCCCGCACTTCCGCCGACAAAGTAAAAGTTGGCTGGGAACATCCACGTTTCGAACTTTGCAGCATCAAACTTTAACACATAGCCGGTATAAAATATCCACTAGGACTGTCATTATTCTGGTTTTCGGTCATATGTCCTAAACTCTCATGTTCAGACATGAACTTTTTGCTTTACAGGAGTACGAAAGAAAAACGTCCGTTCTTTAAATGTGTCGTAATTTTAACAAAATGCTACTCACCCAACTTCTCCTCGGGTAAAAAATGTGAAGATTGTGAGTTAATCTCTCCCAGATTTTTTCTTAATCCGTGTGAAAAAGTGAGAGTGAGATCGAGAGAGAATGAGAGAGTGAGTAGAGTTTTCCATGCGATTTGAAAATTTACAACATACTGAATATCAACTATCGGGCAGTTGCCCACCGGACACAACAACTACTCAGTCGGAGGATCCTCCCTTTTCAGTAGAGGTTTGCGGGACGTTACTCACTTTTCCTTGTATGGTGACGACGTAAAAGAATAGCACCATTCCATCACTTCCCGTGGTTGTCGTAAAAGGCAACTCAGGGACTCACCTGAAAATGTAAAGTAGTAAAGTGCAAGTAATCGTGTATCACACCGGCCGAAATATCTAGATCGAAGTGTAAAATATGTCATATATTTTTTTCAAAATTTAAATCCTTGTTGTTTACGAATAAAACACAATACAAAACAACGTTTTTCCGGATTACCTGGCCTTTAGTAAAGCTTCTGCAGCATTTGGTGATGAGTTTAGAAACTTAGTAGACAATACAGGAATCTCTGCAATGAAATCTTCAAATGCCGCGGCGACTAGCGAATCTAATTTAATTGTATTGTTATAAATAGCGAGGCTTTAATCACTAGTTCAGTTGTCAGACTTTCCCGTTTCGCTATTATTAATATTCCAAGTTATTTTAATCACATTACTACTATTTTTAATTTTTGAACTTAAGTACCTAGACTTGGCAATATAACAAACTTTTTTAAATAATTTAGTATTATTCTTAACATGTAAATTAAATTTTACTATATTAAAATCGTCCGTTCTTCATACAGTTTATAAAGCCGTTCTCTACTCTTATAAATAGTAATGGTCCAGTCACTGAAGAAAACTTTACTATTAACTGAAATGGTTTTGGGAGCAAATGTTGTATCTAACTCCGTGCAATACATTTTGTTAAATCATTATTTATGTTGGTTAGGGTATGTTGTTATTTGACAAAGTTGGCAATTTATTTAAAAGTTCCTTTAGTTTTAAAAGTTTCTAAGCGGAATGTTGATTTTGGGTTTACAGTGATATCATTTTTTTGTTTTTGTTTTATTATTTGGTACATCCCTGGTCTCCCCTACCCAGCTTTTTCTGCTGCTGAGTCTCTGGTCTCAGGATCAGCTCAATTGTTTTGGGTTGATTATGCAATTGTTAGATAAAAAAAAATTTGATTTGTTTCAACTAACCCACTTCTAGTTTTCATATCAATTTTCACGTAAATTGACGCAAGAAATAATGTCCTCCCCAAAAAGCTTCATCACCCCTTTAAGGGTTTATATTCTAAAAATCCAAAATGTTGTTAGTCTTATTTTTTATCGAAATCATTAATGCCGTATTTCAACTTCATTGGACTAAGCATTAAGTATCTCCCCAGTTTGCTCAAACCGCATCATTTTTCTTACTTATAGCATATGTATTTTATACCCGTTGTTATTTTCAAACCAAAAGGTCTGATTGTAATTATATAAAGTGTTTTGTTTTCATGTACATAATCAACCTTAAATATCAAGCCATTAAAATGGATAAGAATTAATTATCATGATACCAAAATCACCACTATATCATTTCACCCGGGTTTTGATTGAATAAAAAAGCTTTTAATTTTTAACCATAATAATTAGATATATACCCTTCAAGATTTTTTACAGGTAATAATGAGTAGGTACTTTAATCATGTTGGTAGTTCATTATTTTTATGTATCACCAATAATTGATCCGCGCACGCCAAACAATGAATTTATTAAGCAAAATTTTGCTACTTAGGGTTACTTTTAGGGTTAATTTTCGTAAGGATTTCTACTCTTTTCGAAAATTAAATTTAGCCTACAATTATAAATAACAAAAAAATAAAAATCGGTTTGAGCCAAATCTTAACAAAAAAATAAATATTTCCTCTTGTATAACATTAGTTTAAGTTTACATAAACCCACGCACCGCGTCTAATCATCTTTATTATACAACATACAGTAACAGAATAAACACAATACAAAACGTCCTAGGGGGTTACTCATCATTATAAACAACTTTCACTATGGGACCAAACCCCAAATCGCGAAATAGAAATCGACTGCCCCCATACATAATATCTGTGCGAATAACTCGACAAAAGTTCTGTGCAGCTGACTTTTTTCGCGATTTTGTTTGGTTGGTTGGTTGTTCCCATAGTAAAAATTGTTCATAATGATGAGTCCAATGATTAAGAGATATTGCGTTTATTCTATTACACATTGCATAAAAATATAAAATACATAGGTACAGTGATGACATAAAATTGTCTTCTAAAATGATGTTTTTTTTTTCAGGGGTGCCGGTGGGGGAGGAATGTTCGGTGACGTCAATATTTCAGCCATTTTGGATTCGTTTAGTATAAGTTACGACAAAAGAGTAAGACCAAACTATGGAGGTTAGTATACAATAATAATTAGAAATCATTGCAAAAATCTTGCGTAAAGTAGCAACATTAATACAATCGTTACTTTTTAAAACAGGTATGTAGCGATAACAGGGCTTTAATAAATGCAATAATATCACAAGTGCTTAAAAAATACTGTTGTCTGAATTATAAGAGTTTAAAAAAACCGGTGAAACTATGTGATGGTGTGCAAAAAAGCCATAATCGATGTTTTTCGAAATTCACTTAATACGATCAATCGTGTCTGAACGAAACACAATTTTCTGGCGAAACTACTCAATATGGTACAACCACACACCACATCACTTCTTAATATGGTAAAAACCGGAACTGACCTACCGACTTGGTTACAGTAAACTGGTTACATTGCTGATATATTTGGAGATAAAGAACACCATGTGGAAACGATGCATGCGTTGTGATAAAGTGGTTTTCACGTGTTCTTATTTTACTATCTAATAATAATTGAATAAATACAATAGAATACAATTAATATGCATGTTAATAACTATATTTATTTATGCCTTATCGTTTTCACACGGTTCCAAATATCTTGACAACGTGACACTTTAGGCTCCCATATTGCAAAGGAACACGTTTTGTTTGTTTATGTGTCTTTTACCCATATATTATCACATGAGTAGATAAATATTATTATGCAAGTTATATCGTGCGCCACAACTTTAAAAAAAAAACAAAATGTTGGCGGGGGGCTACGCTATGCATGAAACCCTTTGGCTAAAATATCTTTATCTCACTTTTTGTATTCAAAATGACGTCTTAGATTTTACGTCAAGTAACAAACAATTATTTCGAGTAAACTGCCTCAATAAATAACTCGAAAACTACCCAATATGAACCCCAAGTTATCGGTGTCAAAATCGTTGGCTCTGTATATAACCGAGTCATTCGCTAATTCAAAAAAATACAAAACAGGTAGGTTCATTATTTATAAAAAACACAACTTTGGTTACTTCAATCTACATTTATAATTATATATAGGTATAATTTATAATGGGTGGTTTACCTACGCAAAGTTGTCGTTGTTTTTGGTGACTTTGAATTACGATTACTCATCAGATTTGTAACCAAAATTTGTATTACGTGGAAACCATGCTTCTCAAACTGTACGCAATATCTAAGACATATACGGACTTAGCACTGCTTGCTTTCTTTTTGGAAATTTTAACCCTTGCCCACCTGTAGAGGTAGGTTGAATTGTGAGGTATTTTTTTTACGAAAGCGAACCATAAATGCACAGTTCGTGCCTACAGCTACATGACATTCATATTGCATGCCGTTTGAACTGCATAGTTTCCACGTTGGCACTCAGTTTTGAGAATAACCCGAAGTTTCTTATATTTTACATAAAAAGGGTAAGATAATATGACGATTTTACAGAAAAAAATATAAAACCCTACATAAAGTAATCATGGTTCATTGTAGCCTGCAAAAAAATTACTAAGTTCTCAGGAAAAGAGCTAATGTAACAAATTAGTGCTCATGAATGCATGAAGTAAGGACTCACTCGTACGTTATATTTTACAAAGATATTTGTGTATTTGTAGTTTCCTGTTTCTTAATAAACATCGTCTTTAATTCTATTAAGACATTAGAACCGTTTTTTTTCTTAACCAACATCAACAGAAATTTTCAAATTTAACACGTAACTAAAAGCTTCACAATGGCATCATCGTCGCCAAGCTATTACAAAGTTTAAGCGCGTTTCTCGTTTTAGGTATGTGGCTAGATGCTTAAGATGTATTCTAACTAGCTGGAGAGCTCATTATGGCTACTCAGAAACACAGCTATTACTAACACTTGTTATGTGTTGTGTATTGTGTCGTTTTCAGGACCACCCGTGGAAGTGGGGGTTACCATGTACGTGCTCTCCATCAGCTCTCTGTCTGAAGTGAAAATGGTATCTTACTTTCAAAACAATTATAAAGACACAACGCATACATAGCAAGAATTTATCCCTTAGCATTATCACCAGCATTAACCGTTCATCGTAGCACCCGTGTCCACGGTTCGATTGCATTTGATTGGTGTAGGCGTAACACACGGCCACAAGGTTGACGAAAGTCGCGCGACGCGTGTAGCTAACAAGTCCGGGCAAACCATGCCCGCACTCTGCGCACCAGCAGCGACCACTTGTCCCCCGCAGCTATCCCGCGCCTCTCGTGACCCTTTCGCTCCGATCGCCCGGCGATGGGGCACGTCACCGTCCTCTGGTTTGGTTTTCACGGCGCGAGGCGCGCGCGCTACTCACGATTGGGCTTGATTGCAGGTCCGCCAGTGGAGGTGGGCGTCACCATGTATGTGCTCTCTATCAGCTCCGTCTCCGAAGTGCTCATGGTACTCGCCACTGTCAGCTCACGCTTGACTCGGTCGCTCCGGCCGCGCGCTGCGCCGCTGCGACCGAGCAGCCCCAGATACGAGGCTGCGAGCATGTCCGCGTTTGATGGAGCAGATCGCCCTTTGTCCGCCCACTTGCTTTCTTATTATGTTTCCTATTAAAAACGTTAATATTGGAGAAATAAAAGGACCATGCCCATTCTTTTCCTTTATATTCTTTGATAGAAAACTACCAAATCTATACTTATAATATAATTAAAACGCTTGATCGCGCTAATCTCTGGAATTACCAGTTGGATTTGGATTTTGTTTTTGTATATGATAGCCACATTCATGCGAAAGGCTATAGGCTATCTAACATGACGCTAAAGCTCTTGGTTAACCTTAAATAATAATATAATTATGCAAAGTAACTCGGAGGGAAAAGCGCTATCGAACTGCTTTATCCACGTGCGCTGGGGTAATGGCTAATTATACGTAAATACCATGTACCACAAAGAAATTGGTTTTTATTAGATGTAAAAAAGTCTATGAAACACTATATATCTATCTCTTTTATATAAGTAATATTATATTTTTTATATTTTATGTTTTGTGGCAAATTATTTATTGAAAAATTAAAGGTGATTTTTTAGTATTAATATTAGGTAGGCATATTAATCTTTACGAGCGAAAGTTACTACATCATCAAGATTGTAATTATAAAGATAAAATTTGGATTTTACAGCATGTTATTTGGACTCACCGTTTAGGAGATAAATAAAATAAAAATAATGCAACATTACCATTACATATATCAAACGTAAAGTTGTATTAAAACGAATCGTGTTCCGTATGGCGTCGGACGTAAAAGAATAGCACCATCCCATTACTTTCCGTGGGTGTTGCAAAAGGCAGAACTAGAGAGACTAAGAGACTCACCAGAAAATGGGCAGCAGCATTCTCTATAGATCACACTCACTCTCTTCTCTATAGATTACACTTGGCGATAATGGCAAACCCTGGGGGGGTTTGCCATTATAGGCTTTTTGGAGAGGCCTATGTCCAGCACTGGACGTCTTTTGGCTGATATGATGATGATGATTAAATCGAACGGGCGATGCGCGACACGCGGCTGCCAAACTAGAACCAAATAGCTGCTCAGTATAACATTCTAGTTGTATTTTATTTTAGTTTTATATTTTCTTTTAGCTTCTCATTTAAAGTGACAATTCCAAATCTATTAATATCTTAAGCCTAACAGCGTATCATGGTAGTCTAACATAGTCTATTCACAATAAATTATGTTGCTAAATATCTCAGTATTTTCAGATGATTGATATCAACTTGACAATTATAAGAGAGGTAATTGTTTAAACAAAAGAAATTTATGTTGTGTCTACATCTTTATAAATTTTATGGGCATATATTTCATTCAAGATGTAATTCAGACCAATCACCAGCAGCGCGTTTTGTGGTGTCGTATATGGTTGCATAATTTGAGAATCACAGTATTTCCTCTAGTCATGATATAATTTTCTCAGGATGCGGACTGTAAATCAGGTGGGCATTGTCCTTTAATAATGAAATCATAATAAGAAAAGCAATCCGTTGAACCTTAAAATACCCAGTTGTGTGTCCTGCAGTACTCGTAACTCCAAAGTTGCTGCCATATTTAGTGATGACGTCTGTTTTTTGTTTTTTTATTTGAGCGTATAATTTTCTGTTTATGTTCCATTAAATTAATTGCTTTTATTGTTTATTTTTCTGTATTATTTTGAAGTGAAAAGGGTTAAAACAGTAACGTTTAATCTAGCAATGTTTACTCAATGCTTTGGAAGAACGTCTATTGTAGTTCCGTGGTTACTAAATAACGGTAGCTTTAGGCTCACGGTTCAGGTAAAAAATTAAACTTTCGTAAAACCATGCTGGTTTTGTTTTATATTAATTCGTAGCAAATATTTAATCTATTTCATTTATTTTTAAAGATGATAATCAGTCAACATCTGAATTATGTATTTTTGCTTCACTCAATAAATTACCGTTTTATTAAAACCAACGACCTGGAAATAAAAAGGCACTTGGTAAAAGTTGTTAATAGTTGTGACTTAAAATTCTCAATTCAAATAACCTTATTTTATTTTTCTTCAATATAAGTATTGCACGTAAACACGAATTTTATTAGAGTAATTCATTCATAATGATTGAATTAAGGGTGATGTTGGGTAGCTGATATAGGTTCATTTAAGGAAAAGAGTCAATACATAAAAATAATAATAAAAAATAAAAAGGTCGACTGGCAGAAAATGCCTATGGCATTAAGTCCGCCTTTGTACAGTGTTTTACTAGTGCATAAAGTTATTTATAAATAAATAAAAAAAAATGATATTTTTTGTGAAAAAATGACTAAAAAGTTACGAATAAATATTTTTTTAAGCTGTTCGTAACAGTAGGTGGTATTTACTTTAGTTCAATCACAGATTTGATGTCACCAACTGTTACTGCATCAGACTACTTGAAAAGACATTTCTTCGGAAGTTTCTAAAGTCCGGTCGCGGAGTAGAATGAATTTCATACAATGACCTCTTTGCCTACTGACAGTGGTCACAAACATTTTTGTATTAAGTGCGGCCGCTCGAACACGCAAGGTGACTTTTGTCACCCATATTTAGTTTATGCAATTAGATTTCCTACTTAATTGAAATTACAACTAAATGATTTATTATTGGTACCAAATTATTCGTAAATAATCACGTCATTTTAGTGTAACTGTGTCGGAAAACTGAGCGATAACTAATGCATACCAAGATGTAATGTCGTTCGTGCGTTATTAAGAAAATATTACTAAATCAAGCAAGCCAAAGGTTTTTTGTTATGACTCAAGGCCAACTGAAACCATTTGCAAACAAGAACAAACCTTAGGTACGGTAAAAGCTTTACAATCTCTGAGGACGGCCGTCATTGCATCTGTGCGAGCGTGACGCATTACATTTACGTGGGAGTGAAGGACACAAATAGTAAGAGGTCATTGTACGAAATTCTTCCTGCTCCGCAACCGGGCTTTAGTCGTTTTATAAGGTTGATTTTTAAATAGATATTATATTTTTTTATGTTTTGCCGTTTTTTCCAATGTTTATCAGCTACCCAACATCACCCTTAAATATGAACACGCCTTTCTGGAAAATCCTGCAGAAACTATAAGAATACTCGTGTTATTTTTTAATTTGAATTCTAACGTGTAAAAATACGTCTCAAACAGCACGCAATATGAATGACATATACGAATCTAGCGCTACAAACGTGCGCTATCTATTAGTTCTTTCATTTGTGGCGCATTGCTTCCACTTTGTCACTTGGCACTAATTTATATAAAAAATACACAGAGTTAAACAACTGGAATAAATAGTTGATTTTCAGAAGATTTATTTTATTTCTAAAACTAATCTACCCGAGCCCTTACTTTGACACTTTTCATTTTAAAGTGTTCAGTTTAATAAATAAGGTGTTTGATAAACACCTAATATCTATTTTAATTTGTATTTAATTCGACACAGCCTACAGATTTATCATTACTTTCTTTGCTAAGGTTTGACGCAGAAACAAAAAGTCACAGTCATACCTATAAAAAACAGCATTACTGAAATGGCAATTCAGGCGATCTTTTAAATAAACGCACCATCTTAAAATATTTCAATTTATTTGAAACGTTCTTACACAAATGTGTTCAGGCTCTATGGACTTGCGACGACTGTATATCTATTATCGTGATTCATTTTGTAGTTTGTTGTGAATGTACGTATTATGTGTATTTACTGAAATATTGGCAATATAATTGTAACTTTCTAATCTCTCCAGTGACTTGGAACATCGATACTATCTGACCTTTTAGTTAAAAAATATGCTTTCGTGAATTAGCTATATTTGATAGCGATGTCTCCTAAATATACGTATTAGCACAGTTAGCTGGTCAGAATACAAAACCGAATTCGGTTTTCCAATATGTCAAACTGTGTAAGCTTACTAGGCGTATGTTTGGGTGAAGGACCCTGAAGTGGAAACCAAATCAAGGTTGGGAAGGTCACAATGAGACGTGACCCATGGCCCAGGGTGGGGAGTTTGCGTAATTCACAATCCGCAAACTCTAGAATCGACTTCATTAATGAACGTTAATTTGTTCCACATACCTGGTCCAAACTCTATTGGTGGCAACTTGTGTACGTGCCGCCTTGTTAGCTTGAATCATAGAGGATTGCCTCTATCGAGCCGTGGCGGTCCGTCTTTGCTACTACCCACACATCCCGCACTCTCCTGTCACATAAAGCACCCAAATCCCTGTTCATTCTTAGGTGTCACCTGTGTTCTATAGGCTTCATGTCACAATCACACTCTTTGCACTTTTTGCTCCTTTTCATAACTGTTATATGCTTATCGCTCAATTTGATTATTGAATGTAGTGCAGTGTCTTATTTTCAAGTGTTGTTTCAGTTCGAAGTCACGAGAACCAAGCTTCGACTTATTTTGATTCAATTATTATTTTTGTAAATTTATTTAATTAGCCTCTTGTAATCATCTATAACGGTGTATCTATACTAAGACATTGTGTTGGATGAAACATGTATGGAACATCGCATGCAGATGTTAGATTATATTGAAACCCAAATAATTATGTACATGTAATTTGAACTTATACAGCGACACACTGTTATTGTACGAAGAAACCTGCTAATAAAATCTTTCCTTGTGCCTACATTTTACTACTCTGCCATACTTTGACAATTATGACTTAAAACAAAAAAAAATGTGGGACCTGTAATAATAATAACAAGCCTCATCTCATAAGTTAAAAATCAATTTAATCATTATTACCCGCTATCAACAAAAAGCTGTTCTCAATACTATTTTAGTAGATTGATGTTAAAAAATTTATCAACTTTCGTTTAAGATTTTAATAGTTGTGATTTTTTCTCAGGATTTCACATTGGACTTTTACTTCAGACAATTTTGGACCGATCCACGATTAGCATACAAAAAAAGAACAGGAGTTGAGACGTTATCTGTGGGCTCAGAATTTATAAAGAATATATGGGTGCCTGACACGTTCTTCGTAAACGAAAAGCAATCTTATTTCCATATAGCAACAACCAGCAACGAATTCATACGTATACATTATTCTGGCTCTATCACTAGAAGTATCAGGTAATACTCAATACTCAATATTTAATAACTTAAACTTAATACCAAAATAGATCCGAAATTATAAATGTTGTGTTATTATTTAGGATTCGGAGTTACGTCACAAGCTAAGCGAAACTATCCTGTATAATTTCGAGTTCATGTAAGAATTTGCGTTTAAATTTCAGATTGACCATCACAGCTTCATGCCCCATGAACCTTCAATACTTTCCAATGGATCGACAGCTGTGCCATATAGAGATAGAAAGTTGTAAGTATCTGAACTATTTAAAAAAAATTGTTCGCCAATCAATGTGTGTGTGTTGTTTACAAACTTGTACATTAATCACAAAATGCTACCTTTGATAATACAATATTAATCATGTTTTAGCTAGTCTGAGAGTGTTGCTGAACAACCGCACGCTTTGTGTGTCAGTTGCAACAAACATAATTTTGTTTTTAAGAATCGCAAACATGAACGGGGTCTAATAATAGTTGACTTTGAAAATGAAATGCGATTCAACGCACTTTTAGTTACAGATGTCAAAAATATAATCGAAAAAATGTTACTTATACATGTGTATTGTTCTCACTAAAGCAATAATTAATTTGATTCTTAACCACAATGCAAATATATCACTAGGCTTACAGATATTGTGTTGTGATCACTTTATTGTATAACAGATGCTATTCAGGGGTATCCTGTGAACACAAGCGTCAAAAGCTACAAAATCGTCGACACGTGCTGTGATTTTCCTCGTGTTTTCATAAGTTGGAACGTCTCCTTCTCGCATACAGCACCCGCAGAAGGCAGACTCGTAAATAGAAGCCTTGGTTCTCACGAGCATTTAGCGAATTAAATGATACTGAGACATCGACGCTACAATATGCTGAACGGGCCGAAGGAGGCGGGGGACGGTGGCGCTCATGGGGTCTGCACAACCACCGAGGGCCGTGCCACAGACGAGGCACCGCACATCCACACACCCTCGCACCACCGCCGCTTACCCACACCAACACTTGCATGATCTTAAATTTTCGCTTAAATTACTTTTCACTTTCCGCTCTTGAAAACACTTATGCCGTCTATTTATTTACTATCAATTTATTAAACCTAGTTTAGTAATCACATTTTCAAGTTTTTGTGGACCTTTATTATCCTTGTAGGTAGGATTATGTTTTACTATCATAACGCCGAATCAAGTATAATATTACGCCTGCATTCAACAAAATCGGTATCGCCTGTATTCGGTTTAGTAATTTTTCGCCGCGAGTCCCATTCTCGACAAAGGCTTGGTCACGAGAGGGAAACGCGATCCTTTACAGCGTAAGTGATAGCGTTTTGTGTGTTTGGCATGTCTCCGGAGTCGGGTACACAATGAGAGACATTCGGTACCATTGGAAAGATGGGGTGAACAGCGTCGGTATGAGCAACGAGGTGCAGCTGCCACAGTTCCGGGTGCTCGGCCACCGGCAGCGCGCCACTGTTGTTACACTGACGACAGGTAAATGATCGCAATAGCCGCTCTCCCAGCACAGCACATCCATACCTCCGCCACCGACCCCGTCTCCCTCAGCCCGTGTGCAGACGATCGAAATCGCGACACAAGCACACACGCTAACTACATGACACGACAATCGCACGACGAGACGCGCGAAATCGAACTCGCGATCCCCCGCTCTTACCCCAACCGAAAGACAATTCGTGTTGTAAAACCCATTGCGATGGGCCTGGGTTTGTTTCATTTATAATGTCCGCTGCGCACAGTCGGCTACACCATGCGGGACATCAGATACAAATGGAACGAGGGGCCCAACTCTGTGGGTGTTTCCAGCGAGGTGTCGCTGCCGCAGTTCAAGGTGCTGGGCCATCGTCAACGAGCTATGGAGATCTCACTTACCACAGGTACT
This sequence comes from Melanchra persicariae, assembly GCA_947386135.1. NCBI lineage: Eukaryota > Metazoa > Arthropoda > Insecta > Lepidoptera > Noctuidae > Melanchra > Melanchra persicariae. Next base: position 21,169,969 of record OX376643.1, on the reverse strand, counting down.
TGGGTTCGCGGGGGAATCTCAGAATAGAGATTAAAGAAATTATAATGAGACACCACTACGTGGAACACTGGATAGAAACAGCCACGATTCTTATCACGTCCTGCTTTCGTATTATTGCACAAAACACTATGAGTGGTGTGAAATAGTTTTTTTTATGTGTTTAATTTACGTTATAAAGATACCTAAAAAAAATATTATTTTATAGAATTAGACTGTTTTTTTAATTTGATGAAATAAAGCTCCTAAGCTCCCATTTCATTTTGTTATTCAAATAAAATCCACTTAATCTAAATTTAACGTGCTACATTAGATTAAGATTAAACTTAGACTTCATTGTATTGTAAACTTATTCATGCAAACAAAGAACTGTTCTCATATTATTTTTTAACTTTTTACAGGAAATTACTCAAGATTGGCATGTGAAATACAATTTGTTCGATCCATGGGATATTACTTAATTCAAATTTACATTCCGTCTGGTTTGATTGTCATCATATCATGGGTATCATTTTGGTTGAACCGAAATGCTACACCGGCCCGAGTGGCTCTAGGTGTCACCACTGTGTTGACAATGACGACGCTTATGTCATCTACTAATGCTGCTCTGCCCAAGATATCGTACGTCAAGTCCATCGACGTTTATTTGGGAACCTGCTTCGTCATGGTCTTCGCTAGTCTACTAGGTAATATTTTATTACATTTACTTTACATAACCAATCCTGCAAGGCGATTTACCTAAAACAAAGTCGAATGTCATTTTTTATCTAAAGCGAATTAATGTTACAGCAAAGCGATAGTTTCGCAGCCAAATAAAAAAACCTCGTTATGGATGGAATTCTCTTGTCTTTACAGAATACGCCACCGTGGGTTATATGGCAAAGAGAATACAGATGCGAAAACAAAGATTTGTTGCCATTCAGAAAATAGCGTCCGAGAAAAAAATACCCGTTGATTGTCCTCCCGTAGGCGATCCACACACATTATCTAAAATGGGCACACTTAGCAGGTGTCCACCTGGAAGACCATCGGTAAGCTTAGCTAAGTTTCATGTAGTTCCATGAATTTTACTGTTATAAGTATGTTTTTCTTACATTAAAAATATGATTTTCAGGAGGTTCGGTTCAAAGTACATGATCCTAAAGTTCATTCCAAAGGCGGAACCTTAGAGAATACTATTAATGGAGGTCGCAGTGGAGCAGAAGAAGAAAACCCAGGTCCACCTCCGCACATTTTGCATCCTGGCAAGGTAAATATGCACATAATTATCCAAATTGGTTTTACTTTATATACAAAGCGATTTGAACTTAAGTGGCGATTTTCATAGCTTAGCGAATAAAATATTTTAAAACATTTTCTAGGTGTGCTAGCGGTCATCGTTTATTCATTCATAGATACTTTAAATACTTATAAGGTTTTATATATGCTCTAAGTGTAAGCGAAATGCAAAGAAACTATGGATAGATTGTATGAAAGTTGACATTATGATACTACTGAGATGCTACTAATAGACAACAACGGAAAAAGACGTGCTGTGGCGACATCTAATAAATTGGACTACAGGCCAGAGAATGATGAAATACTTTCAATAGGCACCTATATTGAATTAATTTACTTTTTTAAATTAAGTCCTATTAAAAGGGTCAACCTCTGAATGAACAATAAGAAGCTGAGTGCAAATCTTTATTTTGACATTCTAAACGTAATTTCAAAAGCCATCATAAATGTTAGGCCCGCGTCTTAAGATATCCAAAGACAGATCGCAAAAATCAACTTTTTAACCGACTTCCAAAAAAGAAGCAGGTTCTCAATTCGACCTTTTTTTTTTGTACGTTTGTTCAGCGATGTTTTCGCCAATTGTCAACCGATTTTGATGATTCTTTTCTGTTTGGAAGAGTTTCTTCCCGGACTAGTCCCAATTCAATTTAGTAAAGATCTGACGAAGAACTTCGGAGATTGGTAACAGAACTCTTCAATAAATGATAGTAAACCAGCCGTGATTGCTGAAATCGCATGTCTGTGTATTGTTTACATCAGTTCATAACAGAACATCACGCTGGTACGCTGTGAAGGGGTACGCAGATGTGTACAAGTCAACTATGATTTTGGGATTATCTATTCGGGCATAACTTTATTGTTTATGAACCGATTTTGATGATTCTTTGGAATAGTATCTTCCCGAAGTAGTCCCACTTCAATTTGCTGGAGATCTGATGAAGTACTTTGGAGATAGGTAACGGAACTCTTCAATAAATGATAGCAAACCTGCCGTGATTGCTGAAATCGCATGTCTGTTTATTGTTTACACCAGTTCATAACAAAACATCACGCCGATACGCTGTGAAGGGGTACGCAGATGTGTACAAGTCAACCATGGTTTTGGGGCTTTCTATTCGGGAATAACTGTATTGTTTATGAACCGATCTTGATGATTTTTTTTGCTTTGGGTTTAGATAATTATTTTATTAAGCTAACCACTAAAAAGTGAAAAATAAAAAAAACCTTTTTAAGTATGAAATAACTATAATTTCGGAAGACAGAAATTATAGTTATTTTTTACTTTGTAGTGTTTTTCGTTTAGAAGTCGGTTGTATTTTTTTGAAAAAAGTATTTTTATCGTTAATACTGGTTGGCCGAACCCGATATATAAAAAATACCGTACACCTACCGTAAACCTACCGTACACCTACCGTACACCTACCGTACACCTACTGTACACCTACCGTACACCTACCGTACACCTACCGTACACCTACCGTACACCTACCGTACACCTACCGTACACCTACCGTACACCTACCCTACACCTACCCTACACCTACCCTACACCTACCGTACACCTACCGTACACCTACCCTACACCTACCCTACACCTACCCTACACCTACCCTACACCTACCCTACACCTACCCTACACCTACCCTACACCTACCCTACACCTACCCTACACCTACCCTACACCTACCCTACACCTACCCTACACCTACCCTACACCTACCCTACACCTACCCTACACCTACCCTACACCTACTCTACACCTATCCTACCCTACCCTAAGGATTCTTAAATTTTCTAATTTTCCGCGCAATTTTTATTTTTTTTCTGTCATAAGAACCTTCTCCTGACAATAACAAACACAACAAAAAAAAAAGTGAAATCGGTCCAGCCGTTCACGCGTGATGGCGTGACCAAGGGATATAGGGATTCATTTTTATATATATAGATCAAACTGACGCTCGATTACGCCTTTCCGCCGGTATTCATGTTGGTTTATTCGACACTCGATTAAGCCTTAGCGCCGATATATAATATGTATATATATAATAGGTATAGGTATATATATAATATTTACCTATGAAATTGCCGTTTTGTATGAAAAAATTTAAACTTATTTTTTTATGTATTTTTTATTTGTATTAATCGAAGTAATCACCCATGCAATCAATGCATCTTTGCCAACGCAGTGGCAGTTTATTCTCTCTCGGGTATTGAATTTTTTTCCCGCCAAGAAGTTATTCAAATTCTGGAAAAAGTAGTAGTCTGTAGGCACAAGGTCTGGTGAGTAGGGCGGATGACGGAGAGCTTCCAGCCCCAGTTCTTGCAACTTGGAGATCGTCTGTGCAGTATGTGGTCGCGCGTTGTCGTGCAGGAGCAGCGGAGACGAGCGATTGGAGAGGTGCCAGCTTCTCCATCATTGTGTTCAGTTTTTCACAGTACACATCTGCAGTAATGCTCACCCCGTTTGGTAAGAAGCTGTGATGAATCACACCGGCGCTAGACCACCAAACTGACCATCACTTTTCTAAGGGTAAGTTTTCGTTTAGGGCATTGTTTAGGTGCTAAACCAGGATCCAACCAACTTGCTGAGCGCTTGCGGTTATCAAACAAAATCCATTTTTCATCGCATGTGTCTGTTGAGCAGTGCAAGGCACGTCTCAACGCTACTTCGCGCTGGCGATCATTGAGTTCGTGGGGCACCCATTTGTCAAGCTTTTTTACCTTGCCAATTTGACGCAAATGGACCAATATTGTTTTGACGCTGACGTCGAAAGCTGCTGCTAATTCAGCCGTAGATTGTGTATCTTCAGCTTCCACAATCGCCTTTAATTCGTCATTGTCGACCAAAGTCTTCGGTCGACCGCGAGGTTCATTTTTCAGGTAGAAATTTCCAGAACGGAAGCAAGCAAACCAATAACAGGTGGTGCGTTGGTTTGTAGTGTTAGCTCCGTAAACGTCGTTGATGTTGCGTGCCGCTTGTGCCGCGTTGCTGCCACGACGGTACTCATATTCCATAATTACTCGAATTTTTAACGTATCCATGATGACGAAAAAGATTTACTATACAATAAACAAATGACTACTTTTGGAAAAAAAAAACATGTTTTTAAAATAAAATTAATTTGAAATTAGAATTCTTAGCCAAACAAAAATTATTTTGATTTGAAATGGCCAGTACTGCAGAACGGCAATTTCATAGGTAAAGACCTATTATATATCTGTATATATAGGTATATATATTTATACATATAGTTAAAGGATTAATTTCTTTGATCATAAACTCAAAAAATACCAGCAAAAGATTTTTGTTAATTCTTGAATTCATTTAATTACACGAAATGAAAATAATACGGAAGATAAATAGTATTTTCTTTTACATGTTACCGCCGGGAACTGCTCAGAGTTCAAAAACAGTACATCAAAATTTTTACAGTAGGTACCTAGTATCGCCTCCGTCGCAGCCGCCGCCACTGCTACTGCTCGGGAGGGGGCTGAAATGGAGTGCCAATAACAGCCCCATTTTGCCTCCTCCAGGCGAACGTTAGTCACTGCGCCTCTCAGGAATTGATGCTTCTGAGCATGGTGCAGTGATTGACGGCGAGCAAAGCTCACTGTCCAATCAGAACAGGCCCGAGTCGACGCGCGACGACGCGTTCCGATACACGCGCGCCGGAAAGAGCAGTTAGCAATGGAGATGGGGCCGCTAGGGCCAGAGCCTGCCAGGGTTGCGGAATATGTTCGAAAGAGTTACCGCGGCCCTGGAACGCAAGGGCAATGGAAGGAACACGGATGGGTTTTAGTCAGTAAGAATCTGACACTCCCTTCCACTCCACCCACAGCGGAAGAAGTCATTTGATCATTTCCCATACTTAAAAAAAAGGTACCCAGTTTCCGTCCGCCATCTCAAAGAATAGTGTCTAATGTGACCTGTCAGCAATCAAATTTTAATATAATGTATGTGTGTGTGTGTCTTATACATATATAATTTATCTTTGATGGTTTGATCTTAGAAGAATCTTCGGTGGGTGTCATTGAAGAATCTACTAAGATATTCTATTATTCGACTAACTTATTTAGCATAATTATTTACCGCTCCGACTTAAAACTTAATAGTCATACGTTTAAATAATTATGTTTCTACATAGAAATGCCTGTTCAGACTTACGTGATAGTCGCTATTCAGAGCGGTAATGAAAGTCAAGGCGGTATGCAGTAATCCTATTTACAATCTACGCGGATATCCGCTTAGATTTGTACAACCGCTAGGGGAAGCGAAACTTACTTGAGAAACTATTTTCGCAGGGAATACCATGTAGGTCTGAACCGAACTTAACGCTAGTTAAATTTTCGAAGAATTAAGGCGCTGTGATCAGCAAAACCTGCGGCCCTACCATGACGTGTTAAAGCGTGAGTTGTCCGAGCGAGAAGGAGGGATGGAGTTGTATAGGGTGTATACCTCCGAGAGTGACCAGGGGTCACTCTCGGAGTTCGGTAAGTTGAGCTGATAAAAATCTAAAACAATAAAGTTTTACAGTATGATTTAATTCATTACTGGTTAAGATTTTTGACTGCAACATATACCTACAATGAATATAATATATTTTTTCTGCAGCTTGAAACTAAACAGATTTGGCTAAAATTACTATAGAAAACCAGCAATTTTTCAGTTTTTGCTGATCACAGTGCCTTAAAGTTTACAGTGCTGAGCGCTGCTTGCAATTTCTAAATTGTATTTCGTATAATGTTGTTTTCAGACATACTAAGAAATGTGTTTTAATTTCCAGGACATTAGCAAATTGCTCGGAATGACGCCTTCGGACATCGACAAGTACTCTCGCATAGTGTTTCCAGTCTGCTTTGTATGCTTTAACTTAATGTACTGGATCATTTATCTTCACGTTTCTGACGTCGTGGCTGACGATCTGGTTCTACTGGAAGAGGATAAATAGAGGGCGCTGTACATTATCCACTTATTTTCTACGTATTTTATTTAAATAATAATTTGAAACCAAAAAATAACCAAATTGTTCCCTTCGTCATAAAGGTAGATTTTATTTTTAATTGTGGATTTACACAATTCTTAACAAATTGGTAGAAACTAACTATACCAACCTATGTATAAAACTAAACTTCGTTTTAGGGAAAAAATATTGACATGGCGCAAATAAAACGCAAGCTTTTCAAACTAAAACTATTAGCTGTTGAACCAATCACAGCTAGGTAACGCGTGATTGACAAGTTGTCACAATTATTTTGTGATAATTTTCGTTCGAGAAATGACTGACTCAATAAATCTGCCCAGTCTTTTCCCAACCATGTTGAGGTTGTCTTCCAGTCTAACCGGATGCTAGCTGATAACCAATGTTATACATGGAGCGACTGCGTATCTGACCTCCGAGTCACTGACAGGGTTATACGGTACCCCTTGGCAAGACTGGTGTCAGATTTTCTGGCTTCTGACTATCCGTAACGTCTGTCAAAGATGTTCAAACGATAGCCATGACCAACGGCTTTACGTGCTTTTCCGAGGCACGGAGTAAATTCAGGATGTTATAAAGAAAAGAACAGAAGTCTGAACTAGGAATACAAACGACTGAAGTTTTGTTTCATTTTCTCGAATAAAACGTCTCTTTTGCGATTAAAATGGGATTACACTAAATTCAAGTTATCGTTTCTATTTTGGCAGCTCCACGCGAAATGTTTTTTTAATTGCTTCATGTGTAAATATTACGCACGTTGTAATGTAATGTGGTTTATAACAACAAAAAGTTTAACTTTAGCTGTCGTTGAAACGATTAATGGTTTCTGAGGTTTTTATAGGTCGTATATCTTTCCGTTAACGCTTTTTGTCATCACCGTTAACTACTAACCAAGTAATGGTGCTTGGTTAGTGGTTAACGGTAAGATAAACGACCGAATAAAGTATCTCATCAACATTTGTCAATATGCGCATCAGCCCACCTGCGATATAAAAGTTTTATACTAGATGATTGTAATCGAAGGAATCGCCTTACTTACCTACAAATTAGTAAAGTTTCAAATTATTATTGTTGATGTAGTAAAATGAGTGGAATAATGAAATATCCATAGATCTTAACACGAATCTGATGCTCAAATTAATCAGCTTGAATTATTTAATTAGTTGTAATAAAATTTTGTAATTATGTCATAGAACAGTTATTTGTTTATTCGTTGCTGATATCGTTTAGTATCATTAGGTATTTTGTTTTTAACTGTAGTTGTAGACAATTTCAATGTCCTAAAAACGACTTTATTTCATAGAGTTCGTAGTTTTATTTTCTAACTTGTAAAAAAATAATGTTTTGGGCAATCGATTTTGCTTTACATCATGGAATGCGTGTTGAGTTTTGATATAAAAAAAATCCTCATGCTTTTATTTCATTTCGGTATTAAATCAATTAATTAATATTAATACATAATTGGTCAAAAATCAACAGCATTCAATTACTCTCAGAACATATCCTATAAATCGCTTATTGGAGCAGGTAAATATTCACCAATTACCATAAAACTATTCTTACTTCCATCATTAAGTCGAACCAAATCAGCTCCATTAGAGGCACGCAGTCGTGAAATTATTATCAATCCAGTACCCAGCATGTATGTTCCCACTTTCGTCATAATATTATACTTTTTCAAAACATCGACTTTAATAGCTGTCAATTAATGCTTCTTGTTTGTTCTTTTTTACTTTATTCGTATTCAGCTAAAGGAGACGGAAACGCTGTCATATAATCTTGGGCCTAGATGTATAAGGATGAGAGTGGTGTCAATCAATATATTATATATATTATCAACCAATCTCTGAAAATTCTGCAGATTTTAGCTATCTGAGAGCAGAGATAGAAGAGATTCAGTATAATATTGCGCCTATATTACAACATGAAACGGATATATGCCCGAAAAAAAGTTTTTACTAAAAAAAAAATACACTGGCCGGTATCACCAACCTATCTTTTTTAAATATCCTTGTCAGGAGGTATATATGTGGAGTTATAAATAAGTTCTGTCATGATGATTTGTCAACAACAATTAATATTCTGTCAACCAAACTGCTGTTTGACATGAAAAACAATGAACCTTTCTAAAGTACGTCATTAAACTGCTAAGAAAACAACATTGTTGCAGGTTATTCGTGACCTAAACTGTTTTTCTAGATAACTCGTCTTCTGGACTGTGCAATTTTTTTGTATTTTAAATAGAAAATAATAACTATTTTTTTAACCATATCTCAACTCTATACGTTTGGGCCCATTACTTTTCGTCTCCTTTGTTAGTTTCATCGGTAATACTGATTAAAATAATGCATTTGAAAGAATACAATATTACTTTAATGTAGGCAATCGATATAATGTAGGACCCATTATTAAATAATTAATTATAATATTTCAACTTGTCAGAAAATTAGAAATGGTAAGTTCAAACTGAAGTAGTAAATATTTCAATACCTACCTACTTTTAACTTTGCGTATGTACTTAAAAACAATTTAAATGTCGATTTATATTCAGTATTTCAGCGGTCCTTCTTTTCATCGAAGGTAGATTTGAATTTTTAGCTGGTATGCAGTCTATGCGATGGCAATTTAAATGTAGGTACATTTATTTATTGAAGTTCCAGTAGCTACTTATTTGTGAAATACCTCATTACTTTAGAAGACAGTCATGGTAAAATACATGTAATTTAACCTACATTGCTAGACCACCTGTTGCTGCCAATTTTATATTCGCTAATAACAATTATTTGGTGTTCATCATAACCGGTATTTACTGGAAATGAAAAGACATACGAGTACATAGTTTAGTCATCAGTTTAAATAGTTTTACTTCTAAGAATATTTGCTATTTCTTAACTAGCCGCACAATAGTCCATGCAATGCTTTCCTGAATTCAAGTTAAATTTAGATGAATTAGCTTTTTCGCTCGCTAGTACTCTACTAAAGCTGTAGTTAACAAAATTGAGCATTAGAAATGCGTTGTTAATGTGGGAATATTATTTGTGGGCTAATCACTAACGAAGTGATGGTTGCCGAATAAATGTTCCTATCTTCACAACGTTCAATAATTCTCCCACCCTCGAATATCTGACAAGCAGGGTTCCTGTCTTCAGCTACGACTTACATTGGATTTTTTGTGCGTCATGGGTTCCATAAGGTTTGATTTTTTGGAATTTAGTTAAAAATTATCATTTAAATGCTGGGCATAGCAGTAAACGAAATGGATCAGTTAACTGCAGGTACAGAACATCAAAAAGGGTAAACAGTTGATAAACGAAGGGCCATTATAAATTGGTAAAGTATTTTCATAAGAGAGCTAGGCATTGTGTATGAGATCAAATATTCAGATGCATAAATAAGTGGTTTCTTGAAATATTCCTTTTTGCAAAATAATCCCGAGATGCCAGGAAACTTGAAAATGCGTGGACTAATTGAATGCATAGGTAATAAAGACGTAATTATCTCAAGAGATAAATATAAATTAAAAACAGTTTCTAGGTAGCTACAGACACAGTCAAAAAATATTTTCCAATTTAAGATTCATAATTGCCTGCACAAATCACAAAGTCAATGTGTGATTTGACTAGGTATAGAGCATATACTTTTAGTAACATAGAAAGAAAGAAAATATTTATTGGGGACTCGCACAAGACAAACCAAAAAAAAAACAATAAAATAAAATTAACAATAGGTAGGTAGCTAATAGTTTTTATTTGAATAAATTATTATTATTATTATAATAAAAATAACAAAAGCATCATAAATCTGTGTGAGGCCAAAAAGGCAGCCCTATCTCAGCATAAGCTGCGATAGTTAAATATCACAGCACTGGTATTCCGCCAGGGCCTGTGATGCTACGGATACACTTACGGAACACATTTTATATTGAAATATATATATATATAAATTCAAATAAAACAATTATTATAAAATTAAATGTAAAGAAACAATTGTAATTTATTTAGTAAATGAAATACATAGGTACACACAATAAATAATTTAAAAACACGAAGGTCAGTCGCTCAAAAAGGTGACTTGCTAGATATATATAAAAAAAAACCTTTTCAACACATTTGCTCAAAAAATGCATTTACGAAACCTGTATACATTGTTCGAAAGTTGGTAAATTTCAACTTTCGAACAATGTATACAGGCTTCGTAAATACATTTTTTGCACCACACAATGGAATGTGCGGTAAAATAGATACTCTCACCTAAGTAGGTACACAGTTTGCCGCACTGTGCTGTAAAATATGTAGGTACTTAGGTATTCTCTACGGTTTTTTTTAAATTTCCATAATAAAATAAATAAGAATATAACCAAGAAGTTTCACAATCCTAGGATAAATAAGCTGAATGATCGAACCTCCTTGGAAGCGCTTTTGCTCAATACGTTTGTCTCACTTTAATACTAAAGAGTAAATATTAATAAATGAAAGATGTAGTTCTAATTTTCACCGCGCGATTGTGGTGCCATTTTCATATTGGAAACGTCAAAGATTGTTGCGATTTTCCAAACGACATCTAAAAACAAAAATTTGTTTCATTATATAATGTACTGTTTTCTCACAAATGAATTGAAAAACGTTATATGACATACGTGCAGAAATTGGTTTTTACAAACTCGTGACTACTCGTTCGTAAAAACCAACTTATCGGACTAATATACCATATAACAACAAATACGAAAAACAGAATAAAGTAAATATTGAAGTGGGGCTCCCATACAACAAATATATAATAGTACCGAACCCTTCGTGCGTGAGTCCGACTTGCACTTGACCGGTTTTTTTATTTACGCGTCTGTGTTTGATTCAATGTGTACAAAATTTCATTTGAATCACTTTTGTAGAGTCTAAACAAATGGGTTGTTTAAGGACAGATACACGAGTGATCCCATAAAGGTCCCGTTTTACATACGGACGTTCGGATTCATAAAAACACTATTCGAATACATATAATCGATTCCAGATTCTCATGATCGATGCAAAAATGCTATCTATAATAATCAACACCTAAGAGTAAGTAATTATAAATCCGAATCTACATAATATACAACGTGTAACAGAATAAACGCAATATCTCTTAAGGGGTCATTGTATTCATGAACAACTTTCAATATGGGACCAACATTGAAATCAGGAAAAAAAATTGACTGCCCCGTACACTTTTGTGCACGCAACTCGACAAAGTGTACTGAACAGCTGACTTTTTTTTCGCGATTACGGGTTTATCCCATAGTAAAAGTTGTTCATAATGATGAGTACAATGACCCCTTAAGATTTGTTGCGTTTATTCTGTTACACGTTGTATAATTGTGTATAATCAGAATTTACTAAATTTATCGATCCTGGAATTGCGAGATTTTTTTGGTACCAAAATTAGTTTCACAATAATAGCCAACGCCTGTATTTTGGGCAAATATGCATCTGATTATCCGTTCTCTAATAATAATCTAGAAAATACTGCAGAGTATGTACAAGAAGAAGTGCCAGATATACTTGCACATTCCTACAAGGCGTACTGCTGATTTATGTTATTTGGAGACCTTTCCTAAACGTCTCAGGTTGCATCCAAATTATTGTCTTATTTCAGCAGTCACTTTTACTGTCTTATGGAACCCTGTTCATATAGAATGAAGTATAATGTTCGATTTACGCAGCATACATAGTTACGCCACGCAAAAACTAAGATAAACCTTCAAGCTAGATTTATTTATATAAAATTGATAATTATTAAATTAAAAGGCATATAGGCGTGAAATCACTTTGATGTAGCTATAGAAATGAACCTATTCTTATCAAAGATTATTTTCTTAAAATACACTGGTAGATTACTTAAAATAGACTCTGTACAATTTTGGAGGATTTATTTTAGGCATAATTTTATTGTACCTACTTTTTAATTATATTTGTAAGTACTTATTGTACATAACAACATTATTTATGAATAAAATCATAATAATATAAACAGCACTCAAAATATAAGGCACCGTGTAATCTGTAATCACTTTTATTTTATTGCATTAATTACGACTATAAAAGTCTGTTGTATTACTAAATAAATAATTTATTAGATTAAGATAATGAATAGATTATGATTAAGGCTGTTGGTCGAAAAACTAATTAAAATTAGGTTCTAAGACGCGACATCAGCCACGTCTCTCCGAAACGAAATTCTAAAATATATGTCTAGTGACTAGCAATTAAGCAAATAAGTTCAAGACGGATAGGTATTTAGTAAGTAATTTTAGAAATAATTGTCTTAAATTAAAAAAAATATGTACCTTTATGTAGCTATGCACTTTCAAAAGTAAGTCACTCATACTACAAAATACACTATACTCGAGGTAACAGCAAAACTAGATCTTACCTCATTAAAATCAATATTTTGTTCAGTTGCGTTGGTGAAATACATTATTCTTATAAGTTTATAAAAGATAATGCTATGGAAACATCATAATTTAAAGATGTATTTAATCGTTAGATAATACGTAAGAATTATAGTACTTACTTTAGTGAAATAAATTACTTTTAGATTCAGTAGAATTGTAAATTAAGTGAATTCAAACTGTATTTATCTACAAAAACTTTTTTTTTGTATTTTGTAATTCAAGAAGCATAATTATATTATTGACTTGTATAAATTGGTTCAGCCCCAAAAGTAAAATAAATTGAAATCGAGTGCCTGATGAACAAAACTATTTAGAAAAAATGGAGCAACTAATAACCTGTCATACCATAAATATGAACATAATCTCCCCAACTACAGAGTTTTCACCATTAACTACAAACCAACCAACTAATACAAACCTTTTGTTGTATGAGTACCTTTGTCAAGATTGTCAAGTGGTTTCGTTACTCTGGCCACCTAAAACAAAAACTCTAACCTAACTAAATACGTGACAATTTATACTAGTCTTTGTGATTTAATTACTTTTCTCTATCTTAAAGATTATTTCGGACCATCTTTGAAGCACCCTTACCCTTTGGAAAAAACGGACCAAATTATCCAGCAAACGCTTTCTTCAATTTTAAATGTGGCGACGGCCACATTTCAATCAAGCTACTCAAGCTACTCTTCCCATCCGTTTGGGATTTCACCGGCTAATATGTCCTATATATACTGATAAATTTATCAGGAATATCCTAGCTTCCACACTGATCGATTTTGATGTGCCGTGCTTCACCGAGGCTTGGAATGGCTGGAGTCTCATTTACCCGAATGAAAATCCACCCGACGGGTTGTCGGGTGGATTATATAGATATACCAGAGACTATGAGATGAGCCGCTCTGCAGAGAAATTGAGAAGAACCTTATTGCCACTTCCGCTACTTCTGAAGAGCGTGCGCTCCTGCTGGCTGTGAGCGAGTGGGAGTCAGGCCTCTGGTTTCACGCACTACCGTCGTCAAACGACGATGCTACATTCAGCCTCACTGCTTCCCTTCGCTTATGCGCATCCTATTGTTTTCCAAATCACTGTCACAACCTACCCTAGGGCTGGCTTTTATTTCGGACACAGGATAAGTATTGCCATACAACATGGCAATACCGCCAGTTTTTTGGGCTCACTCCAGTCGACAGCGATGCAAACTAATTTTATGACGCCATATTTAAGAGTTTATAATTATTTTAATTTTAAATTTTACTTTGTGATGAGTGTTAACTACCTATGTGTGTGATGAGTTTTTATTTTTTGTCCAGCAGTGGACGTTTTTTGGCTGATGTGAGTATTTAAAATATAAAATGTACATGTTTCTAGTAAAATAAAGTGAATAGAAACGTACTCCCTTTGAGCTGATTTTATTAATTTAATTGTGCTTCCCAACTTAAATTAATGATGGCAAGACATTTTTTTATTATTTTTACATTTATTATTATATTTATTTATATTTATTGTGTAAAATTATATCCACACTTTTTTTCATGTTCCGTCTTTGTTTTGCAGATGAATAACAAAAAAAATCCATGAAAAATGATTGTAATAGTGGAGAGCGTAAATTTTATAGTGATTAAAAATTGTATTTTTTGGATCCCTAATCTATTCAATTAATATTAAATGTTGTACTAGACTGTTATTAACATCAAACTATGAAAATGATGATTGATTTCTTATGACAGTTCTCTTTATTACACAACAGCATTTAGTACTAGTAGTATTACTGAATATTAAGTGCTTTCCTTCAAATAGTTTGTTCTACACATAACTAATATTCAAACTATTTTCTATAGCAATTATGGATAAAATTATTTGAGGCGCTAGACAAAATGTCATTCTACATTAATGTATTACCGAATGCAATGTTTGAAATACAATGGACTGATCACGTGACATTTCGATATCATTTTTCAATCCCAATATTTTTAACATTTTGGCAATCGCCTTCGCCGCGTAACCACTGTCAAAATGTCACTTATCTAGAGCCTCTGACCATTACAGAGCTAGCTTGATTTGATCGAGCTGCAATGCTATTCTCTAAGGATTCAGCCTTGCGTACAGCGCTGCAGCAGCGGTGAAAGTCAGTTTGGTATTCACTAGGCTGCGTAAAGCTACACTAGCGCTCAAGGCTGTGACGTCTGTGAGTTAGAACTACTCAACGGCGGGAAAATTGACACTTTTGACAGTTCTTTGTACATTTTGGTACTCCCTATGCAAAAACAGCGACAAAGATGCCTCACAGCCTCGCCCACAGCCTCGCTTCGAAGTGTCAAATGCAAAAGCTACAATAATCGCGCATACGTCTAACATTTTTTCTTCATCTTCGTACATATTTGATAAAACGGCAACTCGGTTGATTATAAGCTACATTTATTAGAAGAAGCTAAGAAAAGTGACGATTTGAAAAAAGCACGACGGGCGAAACAAATAAGAAAGTTTAAAACAATATCCCGTGATAGAGAGTTTATCCATATATGTATATAGGCTTTCTGAAGATCTTATTAATTTATTAGAAAGTGATTTAACTCCTTGTATGCGTCCGCAAGTTCGTTGCAGTGGTTTAACTAAAAAACTTAAGGTTTGTTTGCAGCAAGGTTTCTTGAGATATGATGGGTAACCACACAAGAACAAAAGTTTAATTATTGAATTCTTGATGTTTCTGATATTATGCACTCTATAATTTTTGGCTAATGGAAGTTACCAAAAAATCATTGGCAAGAATGTAGAGGGCATCCATATTTTAGGTTCTTTTTTTTAAGTCGGTACCAGCTGACCCGCGCAACTTCGTCAGCGTCACATTGTTTATTTATGCTCCGCTCCTACTGGTCATAGCGTGATCTTATATATCTTTCCTCGATAAATGGGCTATCCAACATTAATATGTTTTTAATAAATTCAGAATCAATAGTTCCTGAGTTAAACGCGTTCAAGCAAACACACTCTTCAGCTTTTTAATATTAGTATAGAATATAAAAATATAATTGTCTTGTTTTGAGGCTTCGTTTCTTACATAAATCTGGAACAGGCACACGCTAGGAAATAATTTCAAATGTTTGCCGTTATCGAAATCGACTATAACAACAGACCTACGTGGTTACAACGCCTGCAGCCTATCGCGATGAGGTTTTAGGTAGCAAAGGTTATCAGTAAGATCAAGATCACTTCATAATTTGAAACCTATGTTTATAAGACAAGGCCCACTTACATCACTCCAACACAGTACAGAGACAGCATCCTGACACGGTACGCAGTGAGGTTAGTTCCCCCCTCTGTAGACCCATAATATGCGCGCATGACGTTCTCGTTCATGGACTGAGTCCATCTCATGCGCTGCACACAACCACCGGTAGCGGGGACCCGGCTCGGGGCCAGTTGACCCCTAGGTCCCAAACCCCTCGGTGGCCGGCCTCTCTACAGCTGACGCACAGGTTATACTGTGACTCCAAGCTTGTATTTGTTAATATTGTATCTAATAAGGGATTTGATACAATCTCAGATTACAATAATCTGAGATTTGAATAACACTTTTATTCAAATTAAAAATAGACACATCATTCTGGTAAATAGTTTTATTAATAATAGTTTCATTAGAATCATCATAATATGAAAATACAGTATTCATAAATTGTGCAGGAGGCAGTCCGGAGTCCCCGGTTCTCAGTTTAATTAAATAAACAGCTAATATAGTAGATCCCCTTTTTAAGGTTCAGAAACTAAGGCACTTCATTCAATAGGTATCTGTCTGAATTGCTCTTTGTTAAAACCAAACCAGTGTGCAGTGGTAAAAATTATGGTATTACATAGACTCAATATTTTTACAATCCAATAAATTACGTACATATCTTGAATTTGATTTGCACTTAATGTGTTGATATTATTTTCACAAATTCATTCTCCTATAACTTCGTGCATACTGTATTCTTGCGATGTACCAGTCCTTAGTTAATGGCAGCCAACTCTTCTTAGAAGAGAACGTCCACAGTGGATACACACTTGTTGGTGTCCTATAAATGTTTGTTCATTCCCTTCTGGTATATTGTTATCAAGAGGCATTGGCATGATTGCCCTTGGCAGATAAAGTAATTTTCATTTACTTGAAGCAAACATTTATCATTAGACTATTAGGTCCATCACTAGCATTTAGAAATAAACATCTGAGTGGCACATATTGGTAAACATGTGAAACGTGCTTTAAAGCATCTTTTGGGCACACTCGCTCCATCAAAGACCTCATCCATCGCTGTCCATCAGGAGTGACCGGGGTCAAAAGCTGCGGACGGTGTTATTACATTTCCATTGCAGGGACACAGGCAACCATACATATTCAGTCTGGATTGGTGATGTCACATGTCTCGAAAATGAATTTGTTGCACATCCTGGTACCATTTTATAAAATACAACTGTCAACTACAGACAACTGAACATAAGCGATAACATTATTAGTTTGATTAGGTACATTAAATAATTACATAGTACAAAAATGTTACTATATAGAAATATTGGATACTAACCATTTGCGGCGCGACCTATTCCTGCAGTGCGATTCTGTAAACATGTCGAAGTGAACACTTGGGCGGGGTACACGACGGGTGAGTTGTCAAACCATATAAATAAGATGGAATGACAGCTCTATTGTCGTTCACTCCGCCTAGGTGAACACCGTGAGATGTCGACAGAATCGACCGGCTGTACAATTGAAATAATTAATTCATTTTCCAATCTTTGCCTTTCTATTGTTCTGCAGTGGTCCGTTGCTACTCCGCAATTAATGCACAGGCTCATGTCATGATGCATAATGTGTAAAAAGAGCAAAGCAAACAAATCCGGTTATCCAGCAAAGGTCAGCAGGGGTGGCAATTCCATATATATAAAAGTACTCTGTGGGTGGCAAGGGGCAAGTACGCTGTCCAATGTTCAAGCGATTAGCGGGGGGGTCAGTCAGAAGGCAATCAATTTCGGAGTCCAGTATTCGAGCAGAGGTCATCCTACTAATATTATAAATGTGAATGTTTGTATGTTTGTGTAACAATCAGGCAAAAACGGCTGAAGGGATTTGTATGAAATTTGGCACACATGTAGTTCATATCCTGGAATGAGACATATGCTACTTTTTATCCCGGTAAATGGCATGGATCAATGAAGACTGAGGAGGAAGTGGAAATTCAGAGCCACTGCTGCCTTAGTACTTCAGATTCACAAGTACCAGAAGACCAAAAACATCAAGTACCAGGAGACCAGAAACATGTCACAGTATTTTTTGGGCTGGTTAGGGTAAGTGTAGGGTAGGTGTAGGGTAAGTGTAGGGTAGGTGTAGGGTAGGTGTAGGGTAGGTGTAGGTAGGTGTAGGGTAGGTGTAGTGTAGGTGTAGGTAGGTGTAGGGTAGGTTTAGTTACAATACAAATCAAGAAACCTTCCTATTTCCGATTATAACGCGGGCGAAGTCGCTGGTAGTAGCTAGTATGAAATAATTTCCCAAGAAAAACCGAAAAACATATTCATTTGCGCAAAAACACGAAACACAAACTACAATGTAATACGAAAAGCGAATAATATTATTTTACACTAGCACTTCGCCCGCGACTTCGTCCGCGTGGGGATAGTAGGTACTCCACAAACTGCGACGCCCCTATACATATATAGCCCCTTATAACGGTTAGTTTTGGAAAATTAAGCACAACGATTCTCATTATTGGTTCAGCGCAACTGTTCACCCCATTCAGCCCGTCAGGGGTTGATTATGCAAAAATTGTTAGGTACATGATCTGTTTCAATTATCCCACTTTTAGTTTGTTCATAGAATTCCGACGTAAATTGAAGCAAGCTATAATTTCCTCCCATAAAAATTTATTCACCCCTGCTTCACCCCTTATTATATATATGTACCTAGTTGATTTTCGAAAAATCCAAACATTTGTTATTCTTATTGTATTATCGAAAACATTGAAATGCCGTGGTGTTTCAACTTCATCGGACCAAGCATTGATACGATTCTCCCCAGTTCGCTCAAGCCGCGACATTTTTCTTACTCCGAGCATGTTTATTACCGTCGTAACTTTTGAACGAAAGGTCCGATTTGAATGATTTAAAGTGTAGTTTACACGGACATAATCAACCTTAATTATCAAATCATTTAAATGGATAAGGATTAATATCATGGTACTATAATCACCATTTTTTATTTCACCATGGGATTTGCTTGACTAATATTAACAAAAAGCGGTCATGGTGACTTATCCATAATAGTTAGACATATGGTATCGCGGACTTTTTTGTAGATATTGATGACCTCTATAAAACTGTATTACATCACTTTGCTCTATTGCCAATAGATTCCGCAGCGTAAGCGATATAAGGATTTTTTCTCACACCTTGGGTCACATTATCGAAGTTTTCATAGGGATCCCTAACTTTTCTGAAAATATTCTATAGCCTAAGACCATCACCGATAATGTAGGATTCTACTGGTGAAAGAATTTTTCAAATCGGTCCAGTAGTTTCGGAGCCTATTCATTTCAAACAAACAAACAAACAAACAAATCTTTCCTCTTTATAATATTAGTGTAGAAGGGATCCCTAACTTTTCTGAAAATATTCTATAGCCTATGACCATCACCGATAATGTAGGATTCTACTGGTGAAAGAATTTTTCAAATCGATCCAGTAGTTTCGGAGCCTATTCATTTCAAACAAACAAACAAACAAACAAACAAACAAATCTTTCCTCTTTATAATATTAGTGTAGATTAGTGTAGATGACATGACTATTGACTTGACAGTCTACGTTCGTTTTCATCGTCGCGTCGCTCGAACTAGGCAAAGGAATCGTCATTCAGTCTTAAAACGGAACAATAAATAAGCAATAAATTCTTGTAATGATTACATTTGTGTATGTTTTACTTTATTCCATAAAATACTTATAGATAGACCTTTATTTTAAATTTTAAACCCATAAAATTCTCAGTCGAGATTGATCGATTATGATTAAAAAAAATTGTGTCAAGTCCTTAACTCGTCAACGAAACAGCGACGAGAGGCTACAGCTTACAGTTCGTCGACGAGCTCAGCCCCGCTAGTGAATACCGTTTGGATCAGCGCCTCACGCTCGATCGATCTCAAGGCTGTCTCGTCGACGAGCTCGTCGCAGCTTACAGCCACGAAATTGTCTTTTAGAGAATAGCACTGCAGAACCCATAAGTCATCAGCGACCATCAGGTAGCGATATTTAAAAAATCCGCAACAAGTGAGGCATGTACCGAAAAATATTGTGTACCTTCAAAATACGACCTAGAATGTAATGACTTAGAATTTTTGTTTTCGGGGCATTTCGAAAGTCATCAAAGTATTATTTTAGACAATATTTTTAAGCGTATTCATTTATGATTGTAATAGTTTTATAATAATATTGCAAAGATATAATAATAAAACACCAAGTGGAGTTGGGTGGGCCATATCTGCCGGCCATATATGTAACCGGATTGGGTCCCAAAAATCAGGAACCAGCGACGCGGTAGACCCAAAAGTAGACAGCGAGACGAGCTGAACAGGCTGAACTCCTACCTAAAGGGTTGGACTCATATTACTGAAGACAGATTGAGGTGAAGGGAGGCCATTGCCCTACAGTGGGACACTACGGGCTTATATAATTATAATAAAATAATAGAAAAAAATAACAGAAGCTTTTTAATATTTCTCTCAACAAACCCTTTCATTTGAACCCGATAACGTGAGGAGCAACAAAAGAATTTTAATAGCTTCGCTATCTACAATGAGAGTCCGCCATATTAGATTTAGAATAATGTCTTTTAGCTAGTCGTGCATCATCCGAATCAAACGTGCATGCAGAGTTTCAGTTCAACCAGTTAGGGACACCTGTTTTAAAAATTGAGTTGCAAGATGTAACTATACAATACTGAATGTATTGTAAGGGTCACATTTTGCAATCGAATTTTTGAAAGCATTCGATTTTAGCTTTACAAGTGTGTATACTTATGTACAAGGCAAGTTAAATAATAGCTTGTAATTAGGGGTATACTGAGTCAATTATGTTTTTAGTAAGCCGTTATATAACAATGCCGTAAATTGTTTACCATTAAACAAGGTTGTTTTTGGAGTATTTAACATAACGCTATGACTCTTAGAAGCCGAGCAGCGAGAAATATCGCAGGTTAATGCGGTGTTTGTTAATCTGATAGGGAAAACATACAAAAACAAAAAAAAAAAATACGTAATACATAAATATTTTTTCCACATACATGTTTGTTTTTGTGCTTAGCTTTATAGATAGGCACAAAAATAAGCATGTATGTGGCACAGAGTCATAGGCCTTCCTGTAATCTATCCAACATGTCGATAGATCCTTGCGGGATCGACGAACCTGTTGGTTTATGGCCATGTCTATGAGGAGTAGCTTTCCTACATCCATTCTGAGAGGCGGACATAATTGAGTTATTCTCAATGTGATCATTAATTTTCACTCTCAGAATGGATGTAAGAAGTTTATAGACCGTCGACAAACAAGTAATCGGTCTATAATTCTTGAGTTCCGCGGGACTACCAGTCTTATGGAGCAGGTGGGTAACGCCAGTTGTTAGAAACTGTGGTAGCGACCCAGACTCCAAGGAAGACTGGAATTGAGATGCCAGGAGTGCGTGTAAACTGCTATACCATTTGAGCCACAAGTTATGCAGTCCGTCCGGTCCTGGAGATTTCCAGTTCGGTAACGGACGGACTGCTTTGGCTACATCCAATGGGGGTGATGTTAATTGGTTCCATTGGTGGTATAGCTTCACACACGCGCTCGACATCGCGCATCCAGTCACCCTCGGCAGTATAAAACTCGTTAGTAGAAATGATTTTCG
The DNA here is from genome assembly GCA_947386135.1 of Melanchra persicariae. Classification (NCBI taxonomy): domain Eukaryota; kingdom Metazoa; phylum Arthropoda; class Insecta; order Lepidoptera; family Noctuidae; genus Melanchra; species Melanchra persicariae. The sequence continues at coordinate 21,148,382 of OX376643.1, read as the reverse complement.
AAAAACTACTACTTATATAAATACTAGACATGTACATGGACATACATATTTGGACATGTCTAGAAGTGGTTTTTTAATCATCATAATTTCTAACCAGGATAACTTAAATATATGTGGATAGACATGTCAAAAACAAACTGTTCTAAATATTATATAATATACATTTTTAAAGACCTCCAATTTTGAGAAAAATCGTTTTTTATTGTAGTGTGAACTAACACTTAAAACGAACACACCGTTCTAAATATCAAGGGCAGTAAAACGAACACACCGCAAAAAAAAAGTAAACTTGACATGTTATGTCACTGTCAGTCGATATTTGATTTATCAATGGATTTATGTTAAACAATGTAAACAACTTAGAATAATAACGCCTAGAAAGAAAGTCTCATACACGCTCCCTACTAAAAAATGAAGCAACTTTAGTACTTATGTGTGAGTGAGCGGTATGTAATTACAGCCACAGACACGCACCCAGACGTAAAAAAATGTTGCTAGGAATGAACACTTTCCCTAAAATCGGGAAAAATGTTAATGTACGTGGGACTAATCATAGATCAATATAAAAAATGTTACGTTCGTACTTATTGTAATAGGCCATGGTTTCTGGGGTCGCTAAAACCGATTATGGTGTCAAAATCGAAATCCAAGATGGCGATGACGAAATTTGCTAACTTTTCGTCATTAGTGTAATTTTTATGGTTTCTGGGGTCGCTAAAACCGATTATAGGGTCAAAATCGAAATCAAAGATGGCGGCGACGACATTTGCTAACTTTTCGTCATGGGTGTCATTTTTATGGTTTCTGGGGTCGCTAAAATCGATTATGGGGTCAAAATTGAAATTCAAGATGGCGGCGACGAAATTTGCTAACTTTTCGTCATGGGTGTCATTTTTATGGTTTCCGGGGTCGCTAAAACCAATTATGGGATCAAAATCGAAATACAAGATGGCTGCGACGAAATTTGCTAACTTTTCTTCATGGGTGTCATTTTCATGGTTTCTGGGGTTGCTAAAATCGATTATAGAGTCATATCACTTGTCTGCTTCTTTCGTGGTCTGCAGTAAGAGATAGCAAAATTCTTATTTTAGTTTAGGTGGTGAACAAAAAAATCGGCATCATTGTTATTCGCTAGAAAAACGTGTTAGATGTTTGCTTGTTCGATGAAACTAACCCGGTTTAAAAAAATGCAGTGGCACTCTGGGAGTGCGGACAGAAGTGTAAACTGGAACAATTACTTTTGAAAGCAGACTACAGACCCCCCGTGCCGATCAAATTTTGTCGGTGCCATCTTGGATTTCGATTTTGACCCCATTATCAGTTTTAGCGACCCCAAAAACCATGGCAATGACACCCATGACGAAATGTTAGCAACTGCCATCGGCGCCATCTTGGATTTCAATTTTGATTCCATAATCGGTTTTAGCGACCCCAGAAACCATGGAAATGACACCCGTGACGAAAACTTAGCAAATGCCGTCGGCGCCATCTTGGATTCTGATTCTGACCCCATAATCGGTTTTAGCGACCCCAGAAATCACGAAAATGACACCCAGGAAAGACTGGTCGGCGGTCGGCCCCCGCGGGGCCGACAAAGTCCAGTCTGATGTTCTTATATTCCAAATTTAATACACGATCTCATACACAAAGGTGTCGGTGTTGCGTCGCGAAATCATTGATTTTTTCCCACATCAAAACTGCCCAACGCGCCTAAAGAAGTTTTAATGCGAAAATGTATTAATTATTTGAATCAACCGTAATTATTATCTTTCATTTCATACATAAAGCAATAAGCATTATACAGTAGACTCCAACAATTAGTGCCTACTGTAGTATGGGTAATTTTTCTTTACAACTGGGAACACTACATTGTGACAAATTAGGTTATGAAAATTTTAATTTGAAGATCGATTTACGTAAAAATAATGGATTTAATGTAAGTACTTACTTGTGAAACGTGATTTTATCACATTTTTTTTGTTTTCCTGGTGTGTTAGAGCATCTTTTTATGCAACAAACTGTCATTTTTAAATAATTCTCCCGAGGTGTATTCAACAGAGCGTGACCTTGACACTGACGGCTCGCTGCGCCGAGTACTCCATATATGGAGTAGTCTGAGTAGCTTCACTTTTGATGCTCGTACTAGGTTTCTAGGCGTTATTATTCTAAGGTAAACAAAACCTATGTAATCAGATTTTACCTAAATAACGAGAAAAAATATGAATTACGATATAGTCAGAAACAAGTAGATAGCATATTCCTTTTACAACTGAAAGCGCTCTATATTATGATTATAGCTACCTACTTCAAATGTTCACCTGCAAGTTGCAATATTTACAGAGAACCGAGTTACAACTGCTGCGTCATACATTTATCGCAGAGGTTGCTTCAGCGGGAGTAACGGATAAGAATGTGTAACGATACATATACACGTATACTTATAGGTAAATATTTATGGCTTTCAAGCTAACAACAAACAGCTATCGAACCATACAATTCGTCCACATTTTTGTAATTTAAGTCAATGTTCTTTTTATTTTAACTATCTTTGTCAAAAGTGGATGAAAAACTTTTTGACAAATGATATTTAATTTTGTAATTGAAATAAAACTCATGTTAGGTTTAAGTTAATTTATTGACTTTCTTCATTTTCAATATTTTCTCTAATTAAAATGTTGTCAAGAAACTGAGCAGGTGGAGATATATCATTTTGATGCCGAGCCAATCCCAGATATCAGACAATTGTCATAACATGAGCACAGCTTCCAACCGTCTTTTTCCCAATTATGCAACTACAATAATATCCACAAATACAATCCTGCCAACTAGTCTCTGCCACTTTTAGTAAAATATATGTGTAATAAACTCTATTGCTGTAGTGGCGTGACTTTATTCGTCTTCTGACCAAAGCTGTCTCATGTGGTGACGAAATATCTGGAATGTTTATCAATCGTACATCTTCACTTACTTCTACAGTAAAAGTAGCGTTCTCCCGAATATGCTCCCCATAATAAGACCGAGCCTGTTTTATTTGATAAACACCTAAGCTAAACAAAATTAAGTCTGACATCTCCATGGTGATTGATTTTTTGATTTTTCAAGGTCTTTATTAGTTACATGGTTAAAATACAGTTTACAAACGATCTTATTCTATTTGTACACAAATCAGGATTTAAGCTGTTACACAGGCTATCGCCTTTACAAACATTAAAACATATTGTTATTTACTATTTTTGTACATTGTTTTACCTAACTTTAGTAATAGATACTTACTGTTAAAATAGGGGTTATGTGCAAGTCTTAGTATGGACCCACATAGATTTAAAAATGATTAGGTTACAAAGTTTACGCTTTTATTACAATCCGTTAATAATTATTAATAAAATGTCAGAAGTTAGTAGCGGGTAGTTCGCAAAAAGATCACACATTCTCCGGCCGAACGAGCGGCGTCGTCCAGTAAGCGAGCTGTCGTCACGATACGTCACGGAGGAAATAGTGATGGGGCAGTCGGTATCGATTGTACGTGCGGGCGTACGGCAATGTACTAAGTCGACTTTTACCAATTGATGAAATTAAAATGTTACGGTGTGCTGGGTTTTTGTGTAAATAAAATTTACGCGAAATTTTAAAAATGAAATCTTTTAAGAATGGGTATTTTAAACGGTTGTGTAGTTTTTTAAGGTTGGTGCGAAATGGTGTGTTGTACGATAGTTTTAAGGCTTTATTTTGGATAGTTTGGAGTTTACTATATTTTGTTTCAGATAGACTACACCAGACAGGTGCTGCGTAAGTTAGGCAAGGTCTAACAAGTGTAGAATAAATGAGCAATTTGGTTGGGGGGCTAAGAGCAGATTTGCGATTTAAAACTGGTTTTAATGAATTTAGGGCTTTTGCACCTTTGCTTATAATATGTTCAGTGTTCTTATTCCAGTTTAGCGTTTTGTCTAATATTACACCTAAATATTTCACCGAAACACTCCATTTAATGTGGAAATTATCAATTTTTACAACTCTGGTGGGAATTGCGCGTTTTCTGGTAAACAGAATGCCTTCGGTTTTTGTTGAGTTTAGTTTAAGTTTCCAAGTTTTAAAATATTTACTGAGTAGTTCTAAAGAATATTGTAGCCTTCCAGTAACTACATCCACATCTTTGTGTGACGTGAATGTTGCCGTATCGTCAGCGTAGATGGCAAGTTGTGTATGAGCCTGTTTAGGTACGTCATTCAGGTAAAGAATGAAGACGTATGGGCCCACGAGTGAGCCCTGAGGCACACCGGCTGGGATGGTCTTAGGAGCAGAATGGTTTTTGCCTATATAAACGGAGAACGATCGATCACGTAAGTAGTTCTGGATGAGTTTCACTAGACAGAGAGGTACTTCAAATTTAATTAATTTATATAATAGGCCATCGTGCCAAACAGAATCAAAGGCTTTTTCTATATCTAGTAAAATCATGCCTGTGGTGAGGCCGCTGTTTAACCCGTGGGCTACGTGTTCAGCTACTCTAGCTAGCTGTTGTGTGGTAGAGTGTGAGCTTCGAAAACCAAACTGTTCTGGGATCAACTTGTGTGCAGTTGCTTTAGTGAGGCGGGACAGAATAATGGCTTCTAGCAGTTTCCCTAAGCTTGGCAATAAACTAATTGGTCGATAGCTAGAGGGGATCGACTGATCTTTCCCAGGTTTTTTAATAGCTATGATTTTAGCATGTTTTAATTTACTAGGGAAGTATGCAATACGTAAACAACCATTTAACACTTTGGCCAGATAGACAATAGCTTTCTGAGGAAGATTTTTCGTAGGCCATTTCCCAAACCGTCAAAACCAGGCGCTTTGTTTGATTTTAGTTTTCGTAAGAGTTTTTGGATTTCATGCGGCCTAACAAGAGATGGGTAGTCACTCGCCTCGTAACAGTCCAGCATCTTTATCGATTCTTTGACTGCCTCTTCAATACTAGGATCACTGACCCAGTGTTTGGTTAGGTTCATATTGTCAAGGAAGGTATTCGCTAGTGTCTCACATTGTTCAACTACTGAGGAGGTGGTGGTATTACTTGACAATTTTAGAGGGGGAATTGGGATAGGTTGATGGTTCAATGATTTGACTACTCTCCATAAGTCCGAATTAGGATTCGTAACTGAAGCTAATTTAATGTTCCAGATATGGTCATTTAGGGTTTGGATCTTAGCTTTGATACATTTCTGCATGTAATTGACTTGAGAGAATAGCTGACGTCGTTTGTTTGGATCGTACTCATCCAAGGCCAATTTTCGAACTCGATTTTTGGTTTTGATTTGGGACCTGATTCGTCGTGGGAGTTTGTAACCACCATCACTGCATAATTTAGGAACGGCTTTATCCCTTGCGTTTATGATAGATTGTGTTAAGTGTTCAATAGCAAGGTCAATTTCCGGGGCAGAGTTAAAAGTAGATTGATTCAAAGTTATAGACTCATTCAAGTGAGATCGATACTCTGTCCAGTGTGCTTTTCTATAATTAAAGATGATGCGCGTTTGTCTGTTGACATTACCACTTACTGAGAAGTAAACAGGTAGGTGGTTGGAAGAAAGGCGGGTGATTACCTGAGGCTCTGAGAGGTGATAGACAGAGTTAGCTAGGATGATGTCGGGTGTGGATGGTGTGTGTGTACTATGATAGTGGACTAGAGTGGGACTTGAAGGAGCAAGGATGTCATATTCGTTGCTCAACATGTGATCGAAAAGTACCTCGCCATGGATGTTTGATCGATAGCAGTGCCAGTATGGGTGTTTGGTGTTCAGATCACCCATTATTATAGTTTTGGAATTAACATAAACGATTTTGTCTAGGTCTGTATGTAGAAGGGCTAGGTTGGGCGATTGATAAGCCGAGACAAAAGCAATTAACTGATTTGAAATAGCAACTTGTATTCCAACACATTCAAGGTTTTGAGTGATAGGTAGATTTAGAGAGGAATGTTCAATGTCCGACTTAACTAGGATGGCAACTCCCTGACCGAGTCCGTCAGGTCTCTTATCGCACCGATAACAGGTGAAGCCCGGAGTGTGTAATTTGATATTGGGCGATATTCTAGTCTCTGACAACGCTATGATATCAATAGAAAGCTCGCTTACCAGATCCAGCAGCTCCGTAAGTTTAGACCGAATGCCATCGGCATTCCAATATAGAATTCGAACATATTGTGCGCTACACATATTGACCAAGATGGGTTAAGATAAGAATGACTTTATCCATCATATTAGTACAACCTAAAAATTGGCTTTTAATGGTTTTTATCGTCATCAATATGGCTAGCATATCAGCTGTTGCCGGATCTTGAGTGCTATCTGTAACGGTGGTTTTTTGTGTGTTGGAAGCAGCAACGAAGTTCCAGGGTCGCTCGTCGACGAAGTTTGTTTTCAGTGAGGGCTTCATAGTCCTGGCGGCTTTGAGTTGATCTTGTCGTTCCCGCATAATTTTCAGGTACTTTTCTCGCTCTTTACATTGGCGAAAATTGGCAGGGTGATTTCCACCACAGTTACAACACTTGGCTGGTTCGTCTCGGGTCTTTTTGGGGCATTCCTCAGTCTGGTGGGGGTCCGTACATTTTACACAGCGAGGTGCTAAGTTGCAGTTGGTGGAAGAATGGCCGAATCCTTGGCATCTGTAACACTGAGTCCCATAACGATTGTTACTTCGGTATTTTCGTATTTGTACTACTGTATTACAAAGCAGTCTGATCTGTCGAAATTTGGCGAAATCAGCACCAGGTGGTAATTGAACCAGAAAAGGAGGGCAGTACGATGATTTTTCTGCAGGTACTTTCATTTTACGTACAATAACATTCTCAAAACCAAGCGAGGCAATTTCAGCTGGAAGCACATCCTCAACGTAGTTAGGAAGACCGAAGATTACTGCTTTGAACAACTTCTCATCTTTTCGCGAGTAAGTGTGAAAGGCTACGTCTTTAGTACGCAGACCATCTTTGATGGCTTGATGACTTTCCGATGTGTGGCAGATGACAGCTACTCGATTATTACGTCTGTACTGCAGGTGAAAGTTTTTCGAGTAAGACGAGATTGTTGTTCTGATGAACTCGTGCGTCCAAGTGGGTTCTATGTCCAAGACGATAGGTGGAATACGCGTTGCCTTTTTTGTGACAGCATTAAGAAATTTTGCACTAGAGTCAGCAGCTGATGATTGGTAGCCAGGCAAATTGCTGAAACTGTTTTTAATCTTGATAGGCTCCGGTAGGCTTGATAGGCTTTCATCTCCATGGTGGGGAACATATTTAGCTGTGGTATTTGACCAATTATTTGACCGAAACTGGCTCGGCGTCTATTAAGCTGATGCCCAATTACTTAGTCAGCTAAGTAATTAGGCATGTTCATTCTTTGATTAGCTCTTTCCAGTATAGATTGAGCATCAGGACGGTCAGTCAAGACGGGATGGAAATGGTTTAAAATGGCTCCTGCAATTCTAAAATCATCCATAAGATTTCTAGAACCTATAATATTGAAACATTTATTTCTTAAGATTTTAAAATCTTGTTTATTAAACCAACTTCCACAACCCACCTGCACAGTGTCACCAGTCGTGACTTGTTGCTTTTATCAGTAGATAATTGAGTTTCCCCTTCACTAAGTGTTTCTGGCTTATACACAGTATAGCCCAAAGACATGAGCAGTGGGATAGAATCTCTAAAACCGCGGTCAAGAATGAATACATCATTCTGCCTGAAATACTGTCTTAAATCAGAATTTTCATTTTGGAACAGCAGTTGCATAATAATGTAGCATCGGATGTTGTGGCTGCATATGGACCAAATATATCTATAACTAGCACTTCGCCCGCGACTTCGTCCGCGCGGATTTAAAAGTACTCCACAAACTTCAACGCCCCCTATACCCCCTTATAAAGGTTAGTTTTGGAAAATTAAGTACAACGATTTTCAATAATTACATTTATTACTTAGCCATTTCTACTTATTCTATGGTATCAGGTTCAGCGCAACTGTTCACTCCGTTCACCCCGTCAGGAGTTGATTATGCAAAAATTGTTAGGTACATATGTTTCAATAATCCCATTTTTAGTTCGTTCATAGCATTCCGACGTAAATTAAAGCAAGCAATAATGTCCTCCCCTAAAAACTTGCTGCAACCCCTGCTTCACCCCTTATTATGTATGTAGTTTATTTGCGAAAAATCCAAACATAATTGTTATTCTTATTGTTTTATCGAAATCATTTTCAACTTCATCGGACCAAGCATTGTTATGATTCTCCCCAGTTCGCTCAAGCCGCGACATTTTTCTTACTCCGAGCATGTTTATTACCGTCGTAACTTTTGAACGAAAGGTCCGATTTGAATAATTTAAAGTGTGATTTACACGGACATAATCAACCTTAATTATCAAATCATTTAAATGGATAAGGATTAATATCATGATACCGAAATCACCCTTTTTCATATCACCAAGGATTTGCTTGAATAATTTGAACAAAAAGCGGTCACGGTGACTTAACCATAATAGTTAGACATATGGTATCGCGGACTTTTTTGTAGACATTGACGACTTCTATAAAACTGTAGTACATCACTTTGCTCTATTGTCAATAGATTCCGCAGCGTACGCGATATAAGGATTTTTTGTCACACCTTGGGTTACATTATCGAAGTTTTCATACGGATCCCTAACTTTTTGGAAAATATTCTATAGCCTATGTCCATCATGTACGATTGTATGTATTTAAGATTGTACGCATGTACGATTCTACTGGTGAAAGAAGTTTTCAAATCGGTCCAGTAGTTTCGGAGCCTATTTATTTCAAACAAAGAAACAAACAAACAAACAAACAAATCTTTCCTCTTTATAATATTAGTATAGATGTGGCCATCGGTGGCCACCAGCAAAAAAGGTTTCACTAGATTTGCAAACTTGTGTAAGCTGTATGATTTTTTTTAAACAGATAATTTGACGATTTTTGTAGGTAAATATAGGTTCCATCGCAAATGGCTATGAGGTTATTTTCTGCTGTTCCAAAAAGTCCATGTGGGATTAAAAGATTTCTACTAGACAGGTTTGCTCATGGTATACGATTAACACCTAAATGCATTGGTACATAAAATTCTTTCATGCAGTTGCGTGCCTTTTTCATATAAATGCATGCTATTGATTTATTCATACTCATTAATGAAGCAATTCGTCTAATTGGCTCCCCAGTTCTTATTTTCATAAGGTATAAACCTAAAGCCGTTTTTGGTTTTCGGCAAACAACTGATAAGTGATTATTTATACAGCTCAGTAATGTTAAAAAATTCAACATTGTCAAGCCTGTCCAGTAACGACAAATGTGGTTATTCATATTTTCCACATTTTCAAAATCAATAATGTTAATAGTTTTTTTTCTTAATAAATCTAACATTTCTAAAATATGTATCTAGAGTGAATTGCGTTGTGAACTGAAATTCATTAACAGTTCCCAATTATAAACACTAGCATGTTCTTCACATACTCGGGTATTAGGAGTGACATATAACTTATAGTCCATCAGTATTTGTTTTTTAAGATACATAGGTACTCTTAAACGTTCTGGATTTGTACAATCAGGAACAAAACAATGGTTTGATGAATCTGGGGTTCGGGTGTAACCATCTAATTCAACATATCTGTTTTCATTTTGAATTACACTGTTAATATCAGTGTCTGAAGTGGGTGCACTTACAGGTTGAGCCACAGAACTAGACCTACTTTCAACTGAAGAAGTTACTTGGACATCTCTTGGTGAATCTATTACTTCTTGAATATTGTAACGAGCCCTTTGCCAGCAGGAATTACATGCTCGAGCATTAATAGGCATCTGAAATTAAGTTTTCATTTAATACCCGACTACGGCGAAGCAAAAAGGAGGGTTATGAATTTGACCAGTATGTATATAGGTACAGTTCTCGTCAAATAACTTTGCCCCTCTGAAGTTAGCCATTTGCAAAGATCGCGCAGGTACAGTCACGTAGACGGGAGCAAGCAGGACGCAAGCATGCATCGAACGTAAACGAGCGACTGGGACATAAAATCACGCCGCCATAATCCCCACCCCCATGTCTTTTGCGCATGCGCAGTTGCAGTTTGTTCGTAATTTTGATTACTACGCAGCCACTCGTAACCAACTTCAGAGGGGCAAAGTTATTTAACGACAACTGTATGTGTGTTTATCTGTTCCCTCATAACTTCTAAACCCATTTATCATAATTTGACAAATGAGTTTGTTGTATGTAGATTTGTGTCATTGGAAGGGTCTAAATTGTCCGCTGATTATAGGCTAGGTTATATTGCAATAAATTGTATGTGGCGCCCTCTAGGGCGCATTAAGACATGAAGTAATTTTTTTTTATTAGTAATATGGTCACGTTGGGTATCAAATTAAAGAGCTTAATTAGCACATTTCAAATATATATATTTATACAGGTTGTCCCAAAACTCAACGTTCGTTAGTTAGTTGAGGCATAAATAAAAAATAAATTCCATGTTACTTGTTTAAGTGATAATAGGAATACTTTTGAAAATGTGGAAAATCAATACATCATCACACATTTAGGTACCGGGATCACAATTTTCCCAATTTTGTAGTCTTTTTTTTAATGTACCTAATCCTAAATAACTATCGCGTAAACTACCATACAAATAGTTCTATGACTACTTCGTAACGTATTCTCACGGATTCGGATCGGATGCAGTGCGTAACCGCTCGTAAAAGTGTTTTTGAAATGAGGTCTTTTTGCAAGTAAATAAGCAATAATATTTTTTTGAAAAGATAAGGTACTCGAAAGAAAGATAATTTAAATTAAAATAACTTTATTCTGACCAACAGTTTACACAGGAAACAGTCACGTGCGTTGGCCGAAAGTGCTCGAGCGCTAGAACGACCACCTCTAGCCCCGCCCGTACTCGTTGTCGCCTCTACCCACGATCGTGTCCAAGCACTAGCGTTTCCGATCACGTGATTATTAGGTTTCGAAACAATTTGTTAGATGGCGCTGTCCGTTGCACAGTAGCTCCATCAATCTACGACATACATATTTACCAGACGGGGGTAGATGATGTTAGCTATATGAGTTCGCTCAGGATGATTATCAGGTAAAGGACGAGAGCGCCTGCCTGTTCTTCTTGAGATAGAGATCCCACAACAGACACATACTGATTAATGACCTAGTTGTCGGTCACCAATGTTGTCCTCGTTTCTATAATCCAATTCTATCAAAATTAGATTGATGCATTCTTGGCAAATTCGATCTCCATCTGACACCTAAAAACGAAATAAAATGTTAAGAATACATTATCGTTTATCTGCATGTCCAAAGTAATACAGGGTTTAAGAGCAAAATAATAAAATGTGAGAAAAGTAGTGCTATTTAATGTTTTAAACATAATTATGCTAAATAATTCTAGACAAACCTAATAATATAAGTTAAGTTATACATGAAAAATAAATGGAAGTTTATGATTGCATACTATCAGACATAAAAGAAGCAAATAACAAAAAAAACACTAAGGCCTTGTTTATGAAGGAGCGGGGCGTTGAGCGGTACGTTCAGCGACGCGGCCCGCACTAAATTCAAACATTATGGCGTTGTATGAGAGCGTTTACGGAGAAGCGATTTTACACGCGTTTGCTTGAGATTTCAGAACACTTACACTAGGGAGCTTGTAAAGAGTAGTGCTTGACGCTATGGTGGCCTAACACTCCCTTCTCGTATTGATAGGATATGGTTTAGATGGTAGAAGTTAAAGTCTCGAATTGTAAGGGAAATAGCTATATTTTAAATCACTATAACACTAACTTAGTTACAAGACAAATGGTAATCAAATGGTAGGTATGGTTTTGAGTACGTGGTGTCTCTAATGAGATCTGAACGCGAACTTGCTCACATTTTGGTGGACGAGCGAATGTTCATATTTGCGTTCGATGCAATTATGCATTTTCGCTTAGTGTTCGATTAAAACTCGAACAGAGCTTGACATGCAGGTTGAGCCCACGGCGCCGCCCGTGGCGTTCTTTGCGGCAATACGAACATACGGCGATACCCGCCACCAATCACTTGAGATGTCAAATTAATCTCTGGGATTCAAAAACGAACGTCCTGCCCTCCGCTCCAATTTCCCGCCGTGTCTGCCGCAGCGATCAATGCCACGTGCTAAGCTACACGTTAGGGGATCCACCGCGAGTGCAGCGGCGAGCATCGCTACGCTTCCCGCCCCGCAGCACGCGCCTCATCACGCCCCGCATCTTCTATAAACAACATCATATATTGACATATGTTTGTGTTTGCGCGTGTGATGATGATGCAGGCCGCTGCCCGCTCCGCCTGTCTTTAAACTGCTCGCTACACGCGACGTGCCGCGTCTTCTTTAGCGAGGCCTAAGGTTATGAGATAAATAAGTAGTTACTTACATTTGGGGTTTCAAATACGAAAAGAGAAGTCCTAATTGCGTGCAATATCAATAATTGTTATGAAAAAGTAAAGTCGTCAGGGTTATAATCGTGTGCAAAATCGAAAAATCCGTTGTGCTATGGCCAAGTCGTTAAATTCAGGAAAACCAATCAGTGTGCAAAATCGAAAAATCCGTTGTGTTATGGCCAAGTCGTTAAATTCAGGAAAACCAATCAAACTATCATGCGAAAACACAAACACAAGGTGCGCGGGAGCGAGTACAGTTTGAACTGTGAACACTTTGACAATGTCATTTCTGACATAGGAAGCTTTTTTTGGGTTGCTATATTCAAATTAAATATGTGTACCAACATTAAACAGTTTTTTTATTTTTCTCTTAAATGGAGGCGTCTTAAAAATATTATTTCAGTGGTTTCAAGTTCCGTATTTTTGTCGCTTTTATTTAAGTGCAGTTTGATGCTGGTTAAATTTCTCTCAGAATAAAACAACAACAATAAATCAACGTCCTTACAAAAAGTAGACATTTCCATAACAAGAAGTTATGTCAGGTTTCTTTTATATAAATTTTTACATATAAAGTCTGGCAAACGAAAGTACCTAGACACTCGAATTATTTGCAAACTTTGTTTATGGCAATGTTAGACAAAATGTCAAATTCAATTTGTCAAAACAAGATGACGTGTTGTTGGTAATTTGTTGTGATCTTGTTGAGCATTTTTCCTACTTAAAAATGAATAAAACTATAAGTGAAGTGAGGGAGATGTTGTTTCGCATGATTTCCAAATTTGAAGAAAAACAACAGGAAAAAGACGCTGAATTCAACCTGAAACAAGATTGTTTACGTGTGGTGTTGAATTTCATAAGTTAGTAGACCGTTGTTTACTCGTTCGCCCGTCCGCATATATCCTTTCTCATGACTGGCTACTGGCTACAAAATAATTTTCCAAATCCGACTGGTAGTTCCAGAGATTCAGAACTTACTAGGGTTGCGTAGAGCCTGCCAGGGGTTACGGAATTTGTTGGAAAGAGGAGGACAGGGATGGGGTTTAGTCAGTAAGAGTATGACACTCCTTTTCGCTCCACCCAGAGCGGAGGAAGTCATTTGATGATTTACCATCCATAAAAAAATCCAGAGAGTAGCGCGTGCAACCAAACAAACAAACAAACAAACGAGCGAACGTTACGGCAGTTTATTAAGATTGATGTAGTACGTGTAAATTACACTTTAAATTATTCAAATCGGACCTTTCGTTTAAAAGTAACGACGGATATAAAAATGATTTAAGCAAAGAAAATGTTGCGGTTTGAGGGAATTGCAGAGAATCTTAATGGTCCTCAAAGTTGAAACACGGCATTAATGATTTTGATAAGAATAACAAATGTTTGGAATTTTCGAAAACAAACCCCTTTTCTATGGAAATCATCAAATGACTCCTCCCGCTTTGGGCGGAGCAGAAAAGAGTGTCTGACTCTTACTGACTAAAACCCATCCATGCTCATCCTAGTGCCCTTTGCCTGCCAGGGTCGCGATAACTCTTACGAACAAAATCCGCAACCCTGGCAGGAAAATAAACCCCTATAGGGGTGAAAAGGTGTGATGAAGAAGCTTTTAGGAGAGGACATTATTGCTTGCTTCAATTTGCGGAAATAAAAGTGGGATAGGTAATGGCAACACATCTAACAATTTTTGCATAATCAACTCGGGCGGGGTGAACGGGGTGAACCGTTGCGCTGATTCTGAGACCACAGAATCAGCAGCAGAAATGGCTGGGTAATTAATGAAAATTGTTGTGCTCAATTTTCCAAAACTAACCTATAAAAAAGGGTAGAGGTGATCTTTGTGGAGTATCTACTAAATCCGCGCGGACGAAGTGCTATTTTATTATATTGTTAGGTTAATTTTTGCGATTTGTCGTAAACAAGTGACGTCACCTGACAACCTGTATACAAGCGGTTGCGCCCGCGCGCTCTGCCCTTACACGGGCGTGCGTTGTTATTCGTTTTCGAGTAGGCGCACGCCCGACGAAGCTCCGCTCACTAGGAGCAACCAAATGACGGGCCCGTTGTTAAGCTAATGTTTTTTTTTTAATAGAATCCTCCTTCTTATTCTAAAAATATTATTTTTAAATTTTATCGATAGCAAAATCGATAAACAACATTAAGTACATCTCTTACAAAGCTAGGTTAATCTATTCGTCAAAAGAGGGCGTATTTTACAAAATTAGAAAATGTTCTAGAACTTATTATGAAAATTATTGAATTTTAATTAATTACTGAGTAAATACAAAAAAAACACGAAAATTAACCAAAATTAGGTCCAGTCGTTTTACCGTATCTGGATTTGCAATATCGTAATGCGCAACTCGGCATGTTTTCTCAGTAAAATTTTCTTTTGGTGGATAGGTGGACATAAATACGAGGTGTCATGCAGGGGTGTCACACTAGACTGAGCGATTTTTGCCCACTAGGTCATAATTATCGGATTACGATTTTGTTCGGTATGTCCTGTCTATTGCTAGTTTAAATTTAATGTCTTTGGTTTATGTAGTTTTTGAGTTTTTATTGGTTTGTTTGATTCTTGTGCGCTTCTATTGTGAAAATTGTGCATGGAAAAGGCTATTAAAAACTAATTTTCTTTGAAATAAAATTGCGAGAACGAAATAAAATTTGGTTTGACAGTCAGAGTTGCCAGCTAATTATTAATGAACTCGACGCCTTGGATAGGAGGGTCCGTACACTGCTGACTGAAAACCGGATGTATCACCCACGATCGTCGGTAATGAGACTGTACATCCCGCGGAAGTTTGGAGGTCTAGGCTTTTTAAATGCCAAGACTCCCACGACCGCGAGATGTGCAGTCTTAGAAGATATTTTCTCAAAGCCGATGTGGGTATACACCGAGATCGACACCGACGGACTCCTATTTTATAAATTTTTAAATGTTTTTTTTTTGTTTTTTTGTAAGAAATATTTAAAAATGTAAATTTGTATGTACAGAAAAATAAATAAAGAGATAATAATAATTATTATTTGTGTTTGTATTTTTTTTACAGTCGGAAAATTATATCATGTTTTGTATGTCCCCAAATTATTGTGAAAACTACTAATTCAATTGACTATTTATGAACACGGCCATAATTGTGCGATAAAGATAGCACTACAGAATTTTTAGCACTAGGAAGGTATGGAGTAATAGACCAGTTGTAAAAAAATCATTAATTGAAATATGTATGTCTTGAAAACGAATGAAATGTTATGTGGATTGTTGGTTTTTTCTACGTGGCTTCACCCCCGTAGCCTTTTTCAAATACATCGTGCATTTTTTGGAGATGAAAAGTAGCCTATAGCAACCACAGATTTGTATTAGTGAAAAAAAAAACGTACGTCCCATAAATAGATTTTAACACTTTATCATATCAGTTTATTTAAATATCTAACCAATAAATATGTAACCAATATTAGAACCTAAATGTGATGCAAAGACCTTTTCAGCAAAGTTCCATCAGAGGTATACTTGACCGCCGCACCTATTGTATGCGGCAAGCCGCCGCTGTTGTATGCGGCATGCCGAATGCGGGAGCGTAAGGTAACCCCTGCCTCATCCTCAGGCCCGTTTTGTCTTTTTACTAAGTAATTGTTTCATCGTGGTTTCCACCCAAATATCTTCATTACGGAACTTATTCAAGACTTATACCAAATCATGGAAAACACTTATTTATGATTTAGTAAATATTAGTATTTTACTTCGTAGACTATACAAAAATTTTTTGACAGGTTGGAAAGGTGGACAAAAATGTAATATTAACCTTATTCTGATGCTTGTAATGTTTCTTGTCGTAAAAGCAAAAGTACTCGTAAGTAAGCGTTTTAAACAAATATGGATTGTAAAAAATAATAAAGTAATGTATATTTCTTGCCGACGTTATGAAAGGCCATCGACTCTATTGATTGATATACAGCCGGTCAATTCTGTTGACATCTCACGGTATACACCTAGGCGGAGTGAACGACAAGTGAGCTGTCATTCCATCTTATTTGTATGGTTTGACAACTCACCCGTCGTGCACCCCGCCCAAGTGTTCACTTCGACATGTTTACAGAATCGCACTGCTGTTTTCTATGCGATATATCTAATGAGTCGTTGAAAATGTGACAATGACCGTCCAAAATTTGGATACATTAAGACTTTGAAATGTCGGCGTTGTAATTGAAATTAAACTTAGTATTATTTTATTTTTACAAAAAAAATGTCTGTGGTAAGTGATGATTGTGATGAAGTCAGGCCGCAATGATAAGGCGTAAAGACTCACAAATTATCAGGAGGCCAGAATCACAAATAAGGCTAACAACTATTACAACACAACATTGATTTATATTTATAATAGGTATTAGTAGGGTGACATATTTTTCATTTATTACTTAATGTAATTTTGAAACCCACGCAGACAAGTCGGGGGAAAAAGCGAGTATTTACTTATCACATTTATTTTTCTCGATTCAACGCGACTCCATTTCCGTCCCTGTGCTTGCTGCCTTTGACATTATAAACATTCTTAACACATTAATGTTTGACGTATTTCAATTCTAAAATAAAAACATTTATTTTATGTTTCTTGAGTTAAAATGTGAGATAAACGGTATAAAAATAGACACTCCTTTATAGAAAATAAATAGTTTACCTAATATTGCTTTGTGAGATGAAAAAATTGGATGATACTGTAAATAGTGAATGTGTTTTGTTGGTGGCGCTTTTTTCTTCATGCCATTGCTATTCATTTACTGGAAAACGTTCATTGTTGCATTCAGGTAGGTACTCCAACGACGTTGTACTTTGTTATTTTAGAAAACTACTGCGTTGTATGGAGTTCAAGGTCATAAAAATACACATTCACATGGTGCAGACACTTTATTAACACTAAATTTGACTTTAATCCCATAAACTACTAGCATTTAGAGTTAAAACAATTATTTAAATTACGTAAATCTGACAGCTCCGATTTACAAAAAAATTGACACAGGTCCTGCCTGGAAGAGCTCCACGGAGCATCTGAGAATTTAACAAACGAGAGAGATGCAAATACTTTTACAAAGCAAAAGAAGAGATAACGATACTAAGAGTGTTGCTTGGAATAAAAAAACGTAAAGGCCAAAATGAATTTACGAATGTGATAACATAAAAATATTATTAAATAAAAACATGTCCGGTTGGAACCTCTGTAAGGTAATTTTGTATGTATTAAAGTAATGTTCATAGGACAAATCTAAAGCATTGCGTCTTGTAGTTAAAAAAGTAAAAAGATATTCCGAACTTTGTTATTTTTTTCTATCGAGAAAATTTCTTCGTATCGTGTGTTCCTTCAGTTGGATAATAGATCATATGGTCAAAAAGCATAATTATACCTCAATTTCACATTCCTGTTCCAGGTACCTATCAAGATTACGCTAAAGCGAAAAACGGCCTTATACTTAATGTATCCCCTTAAGGGTTATACCAGATCACTAAATTAATCGTTGATATACTAAACCCACTAAAACAAACAAAAATCTGTTTACTGTTTGATTTGTTCAGAACTAGCAGAACCACATAAAAATCGAATTTTTCGCAATCACACATGGTACTGCAGCACAAGACAAAAACAACAAAGGTCGAAAATAATGTGCAAGATGTGCCAAGTACCATTGTGTGCAGCACCTTGTTTTGATGGTTTTCATCATTAAACACACCAACACTGGTTTTAGTGAGTTTTAACTTAGTTATAGTGTGGTTTTATTATGACAAGGATTAATTTATTTACAGCCTAGTCTAGCCTTTAAAAGACAAGCAGATAACATGTAGGACAGTGGCCACAAACAGACCACATGTCTGCATGTGCAGCAGGCAGTGGTCTTATAGGGACCACAGGGGTTTTTTTCTGGAAATGGAAAAATAAAACAAGAAATTATATTTGTTGTAACCCTATAATCTACCAAAATCAATATTAAAAAAAAAATCGCTATGCCTGGTTAAGGGTTAAAACTGAATGGAGATATAATTGCGCCACTTTCTTTGTAGGTGCACCTTCTAATCGTTATTGGGAACGCTCGTCGTCGATGGCTCCGTCGGCGGCGACGTCATCGACGGCAAAGTCGGTTTAGCCTTTTTCTTGTTAATAGTATAAGGCAATTTGTGTAGTACATAGTAGTCGCACTTCTTATCTTTACATGTAGACTTGGTGTGCAGCGGATGCGAGGTTTTATTTTTAAAAGTAATGAGACCAGAACCTTTGAAAACAATGTATCCTCTATATTTCATGCGTATATGTCTGTATTTGATTCTTAATGGCGTCAGTGGAGTCGTTCCATAACCTGAACCTACAGTCGTTCTTTGATCATCATCTCGTCGTAGATTTCCGGGAAATTCAATACTATTGTCACATGCTACTTGTTTATTTTCCCAAGATATACACACATCTAATGACTGACGCGACGGTATGTCACGCTGGTCATGTAGATCCATCGTTGCAGTGTCCTCTTCACAAATGAATTCATCGTACACACTCAGGAGTGCTTGATTTGACTTATCAACCAGCTTAGCATACGCATCGTCTTTCTCATAACATATTTGAGTGCTGATTAAATTTACTGAACAATAGACGAAATAAAAGTATTTGTCTTGTATGGTCTTGGATAAGAACAACAGTTTATCAGTTTTGCCTAAATTATTAAATCTTATGGTTTTGCAAAGTGTTTTATTTTTAGAAAAACAGGATTCTAATATGAGATTTGGGGCAATTAATTCAGTTATCGAGGAAAATTTAACCGGTAAACAATCGTTGGCGTTGGTACAGTTGAAGAGTAAGGTTGTGTTATCTGGCATATAAGATTTATAAGAAATTCTTTTGACATAAGTGGTTACTGTACTGATTCCTTCCATTAATATGTAGACAGATTCTTGATCCTGAAATAAACATGAATTTGTGATTAGTATTAGAATGTACCTAACATTCTTCAGTTACATTTACTTCGGAAATCATCATCTATCCTTGGTAATATGTACGCACGATTATGAGATAATAATAATAATGAGATAAAAATAAAAAGCTGTCGCAACCATGAGATAGCTACTAAACTAGCCTTTTTTATATTACCTGAACTACGATATTACAGACGTACCTAGTGGATATCTAAGGTAAGGTAAAAACTTGGGTTTGACCAAAATTAAAGGGTTTGGTCCAAATGTCCACCATTAACGAGATCAATAACATTTATCAGCAATTAATACAACTAGCATTTAGATTGCTACTTTCTCAGTGGATGGCGTACTTTCATCAAATGGTATTGGAGATTTAAAAAAGTGAGACGTCGTCGCAGGACGCGTGGCTAATCTCAAACATCGAAATTATTTTCTATTGATAATATTATTATACTGTTAACACTTCCCCTACCTCGTGCCTCACTAGAAGCCGCAAGACTATAAAACAGGCGCGCATCCGATGGACATCCCTCCCCTAAATAAAGAAACGATCCAGCCTGTTGTCCCTTGCTGTCCCAAACTGACGCCGCTAAGCCGAGGTCGTATCCCACAGGGGATGCCCTTAGCGAGCGGTCAGTAATTGTTTTTAGCTTGTAGCTAGTTTTGTTGCCTTGGCTGGGGGTCTTAAATTCATTTGAGGCCACCACAGGTTAGTTCGGTTAAGCAGTTGATAGCCCTTTCGTATTAACTTGCTAGTGGTCATTCAGAAAAAAAAAAGAAAGAAATGGATGGCCCTTTTTGCTCGCCAGCCTTCGTGGAGTCAAGACCGGACAATAGTGTACATTGCGTTTGTTTGTGAACACGTGAGCCGTTTTTAGGGTTCCGTAGCCAAATGTCAAAAAACGGAACCCTTATGGGTTCGTCATGTCTGTCTGTCTGTCCGTCCGTTCGTATGTCACAGCCACTTTTTTCCGAAACTATAAATACTATACTGTTGAAACTTGGTAAGTAGATGTATTCTGTGAACCGCATTAAGATTTTTACACAAAAGTAAAAACAAACAATACATTTTGGGGGTTCCCCATACTCAGAACTGAAACTCAATTTTTTTTTTCATCAAACCCGTTTGTGGGGTATCTACGGATAGGTCTTCAAAAATGATTTGAAATTTTATCTACTTTTGTAGAGTAAAATGGAAATATTTCGCTCACACTGATTTCAAAGTAGAATTAACAATAGGTTCATTACAAGGCAAAACTGGACAAATAAATTTTAAATGTGATAGCTTGTTTCATTAAGATTCCAACAACATACGTTTCATAGGGCTCACAAGCAAAATTTTAGAGACATCGGCATTTTAATCACACGCGCCGTTATGGCGCAAAACTTTCATAGATGATTTTGACAAGTAAAGTTAAAGTGGTAAAATGTGTGTCCTGGGCCGGAACCACCAACTCTTAAAGCAGTATTACTTCAATATTACTTCCAGTGGGAAAGAGACGGAGCTATATAGGACGCATAGCTCCGTCTCTTTCCCACTGGAAGTAATATTAAAGTAATACTGCTTTAAGAGTTGGTGGTTAGGCCCCTGTAACTTCTAAAATAAGAGAATGATAAAACTAAAAAAATATATGATGTACATTACCATGTATACTTCCACCGAAAATTGGTTTGAACGAGATCTAGAAAATAGTTTTTTTTAATACGTCAGAAATCGAAAATCGAAAACCGCAATTTACCTTTCATTCAATCAACTCAAATATATTTTTCACAGATGATGTATTTCTGTTGCCGTTCTATCAACAAATACTAAAAACAGAATAAAATAAATATTTAAGTGGGGATTCCATAAAACAAACGAGATTTTTTTGCCGTTTTTATAGATAATGCGCTAGTAAGGAACCCGACGCGCGCGAGCCCGACTCGCACTTGGCCGGTTTTTGTTTTACTGTAAATTTTAAATTGTTGATTTGTCACAAGTTTGGTTCGATAATTTGTTTTGATTAAATTATTTAGTAAAAAAGTGTAAATAAATGTTAGTTGTGTTTTAATTGCCCTTTTTTAAAATTCTTATTTAGTTTTAATGCTAAAATCAGAAGTTGGTTAATTATTGGACCAACTTTTTAAACGACTGAATGATTTTAGGCCTCGTTTTGGTGTTGGAAGATCATTCCAGCAGCGCGTGGCAGCAAATCTGAAACTGCACTTGAAAGCTACAGTTTTGTGACGCGGAGCCCTTAGCGGGCCAACCACAGAAAGAAGAACATACTTGTAATGTGTTTGTCGCCAGGTGAGCTTTTCATATAAATAGTGCGGCTTATGGGTTGTCACAATGCCAAACATTAAACTCGCTAGATAAAGCTTTCGCCTGGCAGCCATTTTTAATACATTGAGTTGGTTTATGTAAGGGGTCACATGATGCCTAAGGGGGACATTAACACAAAAACGATTACAGGCATTCTGAATTCGCTGAATTAACCTATCTATCCTAGCAAGTAGGCAAGGCCCATAGACCGTGTCACAGTAATTTAGCTTAGATAGGATCAGACTGTCTACCAGTTGCTTTCTGAGTGGTACACTAAGAAAATTATGCATACCATTTATAACCTTCAGCCTATAAAAACCAATTTCTTAGTATTTTTTTAATATGAGCCTCGAATCGCAGCTCTGGATCTAAGATTAGACCCAGTCTACATGCCTGTTCTACTTGTTCAATTTTCTCCCTTTTAATTACTATCTCCGGTTTGGCGGACAAAATTACAGCAACTTGTTTCTTTGTACCCAACACCATGAACTTGGACTTAAATGGGTTAAGCATCAAAGAGTTTACTTCAGTCCAGGTCACTACACGATGAAGGTCCTCATTCACCCTTTGCACTGCCAATGCCGTATCGTCCCCCTTGAAAGACATGTACAACTGGATATCATCTGCATACATGTGATATTTGCAGTTAACAAATGCCCCAATAACGTCAGCACTGTAGAGGATGTACAGCAAAGGTCCCAAAATCGAACCCTGCGGGACTCCCCTAGGTACATGAAGTGGGGGGGGGTGAAACTGTTTATCCATCCACCTTGTAGATCTCCACATACTGGGACCTATCAGTTAGATAACTATTAAACCAATCCCCAGCATCACGGTCAAAGCCATAGTATGCTAGCTTGGACAGCAGTAGATTGGTATTAATAGCGTCGAATGCCCGTGAAAAATCCAGCAGGACCAGGATCGACCCCTCCCCCCGATCAGGAGCCTCCAGGATATTGCCCACAACATCTATCAGGGCCGTTGCAGTGCCTCTACCTTTACGGAACCCCGACTGAAGGTCAGGGATAATGTTATTAGCCTCCAGGTAATCAATTGCCTGAAGCTACACTACACGCTCCAGAATCTTTGGCAGGAAAGGCAGAATACTGATTGGCCTAAGGTCTTTCAAATTGGCTGGATCACTTATTTTTGGGATAGGGACAACAATAGCGCGTCGCCAAAGGCTAGGAAATGTGCGCGATTCTATTGATCTGCTGATGATATCAGTTATGGCTTGCAGGGTATTCGGCAAAGTGAGTGTTAACATGTCCAGACTGATACCATCAACACCCCGAGCATTTGATCCTAAACTCTTGATAATTTTCAGAACCGTTTCCTGGTTGGTTGTAGTAAGCGAGAATTTGGTTGGACTGTGCCTGTGGGAATTAAAGTAAGATATTTGTGAGACATTATCATTACTACTTCCCGGAACATTAAAAAAGCCGCAATGATAACGTGTGGATTGTCAAAATGACTCGGCAGTAGCCTCTCCTAATGGTCTGGAAGTACATCTGACTTCAAATTACGCCATAATAGTTTTGGATCCTGGCTTTGATCATTGATTTTTGCTGCCTTTTCCCTCACTAATGCGGCGGCGGCATCATGTTTAAGATCCAGATAGTACTGCTTATGATGCGTTTCTTTTGTTTTACGCCATCTGGCCCTAGTCTAATCTCGCAGCCTGAACATCAGACGCATATTGTCAGTGATCCAGGGTGTGGGCCGCTTATGTAAGATCTTTTTCTTTAGAGAGATCAAAAAGCTGGATCACATATAAGTTGAAAGTATGTACCATGGTATATATATGGTGGTACCTATAGTTGACCATGGTATTGCGTTCAAGTCAGCAAAGAAGCGATCCGACAAGATGTCTGAAAGGGGACGAAACCTCACCATCCTAGGCTTAACCTTGGGTTTCCTAAAAATAGTTTCACATGTAATGAAGGCGTGATGGCCGAGTTCACTAATATAGTTCACCTCACAGTTGTAAATAGTGCCCAACTAAACCACTCTCCTTCATACTCATATGTATATTGGTACCATATCTACACTCTACTATGTCCAATGCTTACACCTACTAGCATTGATGGCTCCTAGTAAATACATTAAGTTTGGTCTACTAAATGCGGGCTTTCTAGGAACAAATCAGGATGAGTTCTTAATCGCCATGGGCAACCACTCTGTGGACATCATGGCTATTTAATGAGACATGGTTTCGTAAGGGGGAAGAGGACCGCGCTCCTATTGTGGTTGGGTACAAATTTAGGCACATACCACGACCTTTGATTACGCGAGGTGGGCGTGGTGAGGGAGTTGCTTTTTATATCGAGAATGGCATTAACGCGCGTGTAAAAACTCATCCTGAGCACCCTAGTGTGGAGCAGCTCTGGCTGGGCCTGACCATAAACAAAAAAAAGCTTCTTATTGGGACCGCGTATCGTCCGCCTTGGCAGGACTTGGAGCTTTTCCTTGACACCGGCCGTAACTGCCAGTGTTAGTGCATTGGCCCCATATGATAATCTGGTGCTGTTGGGTGACCTAAATGTTGATTTGTTGGATGCAAATAGCTCTAAATCAAGACCGCTAGCGGACTTTTTGAATTACTTGAACCTTGTTCAGTTAGTAAGTGCTGCAACACACTTCGTGGGTAACAGTAGTTCGCTCATCGACATCGTATGCATTGATGCTAAAACGCGTAATTACATTAATGAGTGATTTAATAATTCTGTAATTATAGTAAGAGTGTATAGTCATAAATGTGTGGAAAACGATAAATGATAATACTGTAAATAATCAGGATTAAATAGATTAAGTGTAAATAGACTTTGTACATATAGTTTGTGTAAATGTAGTTTAAGAATAAAATAATGTAACATATGTATATAAGCTCTCGCACACCAAATCTATGGCTGAGCACACAATGTAACGGGTCACAACACACATTTCCAGCATAAGAAATAAAGCTGTTCACACATACGAGTATATATAGACACAATAATAATTAGGCCGTAATATTTTCATTTCCGAAGACACGGGATAAGTCCTCCTCACTGCGGATCCTCTACGCCTTGTCTTCTGGCATCTTCCTGGTGAGGATGCGATTCTGCTTGGTCCATACGAAACAACAGACGGTTGGCTTTCGTCAGCCGTTCATTGAGGAAGAACCTCTGTGCTGGGACGGGCATGTTGAGGTTGGCAGTCATCGCTCCACGTCGCACTCGCGCGCTTGCCAGAAGCTGGTCGCGCAGGTCCCGACGAGCAAGACGCACTACGATCGGCCGTGGACGAGATTCAGTTGGTCCCGCTGAGCTTGCCGCGTTGAGCTGCCTTCCACCAACGCGTTCTGCACTGATGGTGTCGCGATCGTCAAGGCTGACACCCAGCTACTGGACTATGACCTTAATTATGTGCACTGGGCTTTCTATTTTTACCTCTGGCAAATTTGACACCTCTATGTCATTAGCAAGAAGATCCTGGTCCCTGTCATTGATCTCTTGCCTCAGTTCCTCCACAATCTTGTTCACGTTGGCTGAGTTCGTGGAGCCCAGAGTGGCACTTTGTTTCAGCGCGTCCACCCTGGCCTCCAGACCATCGATGCACGTGCTGCAGGCATTTAAGGTGGTTTTAAGTTCCGCCATTTCTACCTCCATCTCCCTTCTAAACGCCTAAATCTCCGCACGCACTGCCCTCAACTCCCCAATGATGGGTGATCATTTTAAGCAAGTCTGTGCTAACTACAGGTGACAATTCCCGAGTAATGACGTCGGCACTTATAAGTTCAGGTCGCGGAGTAGTCTGGGCAGCATTAACTGGGCTGACAGTCCGCGTGAGTTCTTTTCTAGAACTTGCCTCAAGACTGTTAGGTGTACTAGAGCCCGTTATAAATTGTTGTCGCTGCGTTATCAGCAGGGGACTTTGCACCGAACCTCTGACAGGGGTTTCGGTCCTGCTGTCACGAACAATGTTCTTCTTGCAGTCGGGGCAACGCCAGTTAGGTGTTATATTGGCCTCCGTAGGGACGCCCACACACACTGTGATATAGAGCCTGGTACTTTCCACACCTAGCGCCCTCTAACGTGGATATAAAGCGACCACAACCTCCACACTTGTTGCTCGGCATGATTTGTGACGACTGGTGAACGTGCCTAGCAGTTGGTATCAGGGATGTTCGCTAGATGGCGGCTGCAATGATAACTGTCACGGATGTATAGGTCGTTTGCTGGTAGCAAGACAGATGGCTCTGTTGTCAAGGCGACGTTACCGAATATTGTGTTGATAATAGCGGGTAACCACACAATTTATTTATTTTTGACTGTAATGTTTATATGATTTACGGACCATAATACGCACTATTTATTGCTCACTTCAATGTAAGTTAAGCTGATTGCCACTATGATCACTATTATACGAATTCTGATACACTTTGACTTTTATTTACATTTTCCATCCAAATTGATGTTCAGGTATAATGTTGCTATTTTCTATAATAGGTTTCAGTCGATTTAGAAGTATTTTCTCGAAAAGCTTTGACATCACTGGCAGCAAGGAGATAGGCCTGTATGATGATGCATCTTGAGGTGGTTTCCCTGACTTGGGGATCATGATTACTTCTGCAATCTTCCGTAGCTCTGGAAAATGCTTTAGTCTAAAAGAAGCATTGAGTATCATAGTAAGTTTTACCAAGGCTTTTCTTGGTAGATTTTTCAAGATTTCTCCTGTAATAAGGTTTATGTGATCTCTGATTTCTTTAGATACTTCTTTTGGTGTTACAAGTTTTATCTCTTGGTCTACTTGTTGTAGTTGTTCCCAGCGGAGATCTTGGTCAGCGCTCTCGGTTTGTGTAAAAGTGTTCTCTAAGTGTTGGGCAAACCTTGATGCTTTTTGCTCGTTACTTATTGCCAATTGTCTATTTAATTCTTTCATTGGCGGTATATGAGCAATAGGTTGTTTTTGATTCCTTGTGGCTTTCCATAGTGAATAATCAGTCAATCGATCATTAGTCAGTTGAAGGAGATGCCGAGATAAATTTTCATCCCGAAATTTCTTGGTTGCCTTCCTAATTTGTGTTGTTATTCTATTTAACACCACTTAATAAATTGCACTGTAAGAAGAAAATTCATTGCTATCTCCTTAGTCTTTCTTATGGGGAAACTGAAGACCTTCTTAGAATTCAAAATTAGTAGACGCTTTACAGTTAGTTATCGGTACAAAGAAACACGTACACACAGATTCACATACACATACATACACACAGATACACAAAATCACATTATACATAAATATGCAGTACTTAAATCTTTAAATTGTTCTTTAAAAATCTTTCTTTTAGTAATAGTCAATCCCAATTTTATTTTTTTGTATAAATTATATTAATATTTGTTTTATTGAAAGTAATATGAGCTATGTAATATAGTTGTTATTTTAAAAATTATGAAGTAATTATCTTATATAAATGCAAGATTTATGTCTATTTTGGCTTAAACATCGTAATGAACTTTGTTAGGGGATGGCGCTGCTTGCCGAGATACAGGATCCGTCCTAGTTCGGCAACAGAGGATTCCATAATATTAAAAACTGTACACTAAGCCTATCCAGTCATGTAATGTGTTATTGTTAAATTTTTGTGGTGAAATAAATATTATTATTATTAACAGTGTCCTATCTTGGGAAAACCTGTTTCGCTGCCTGTCTATGACACATTCGCTCAATAATCTTCATTCTAATTAACATTCAATTACCATTCAATCTAACATTAATTCCTTCATTTGTTCAAAACCCATCATGCAAAATCACTGTTCGTTACGTATTTAAAAAAAAATTTGAACTTCCCATACAAAATTGTCATCAACTGACAACAATTTGTATGGGAGACTCAATTTTTTTTTTAGGAATTGACTATGGCTTTCTTGGGAAAAGTTGTTCATTTACATGGGCAGAAGTGGTTCTTAAAGTTTGCGCACTGAAAAAAAATTTACCCAGTATATAATATTGTAGGTAAATTGAATAATAGTAATTAATTTCAAGTAGGAAGAACATAGGAATAGTTTTAGTGACATACCTTCACTTAATGATTTCTTCAGTTTCCTTAAATGTCGCGCTGATGTATTGGAGACCGTTTATCGCCATAAACATGATAATCAAGACAACACACAAAAACAGTCATCTAGTAATCAAAACAAACATAATACTTCCAAGTCATTAGTGGTTGTAACAAACGAAGGCAACAGTTCTTCTTCTAAAAACCGGAATCTTTGTTCTGTCAGAATAGACATCGCATGTATGAGTGCCCGACTTTTAAGTCAAGCTCATTAGAGGATAGGTTAGCCTTTGTTTCTACTAACAAATTATGTGAGAATTGTTTGAGATCTGGTAATATCGCTAAACGTTGTCGTCTATCATCTACATGTCGTCATTGTAAATAACGGCATAATACTCTTCTTCATAAATCAGAAAAAAACTGAAATTCAGTTAATTCCGTCACTATGTTCGTATGTTCCGTCGTCCTCTACATGCTCTTCTGAAGTGCTGCTGTGTACTGCTCGAGTAAAGGCTACCAACCCAGCCACCAACGAAACTATGATAGTGCAAGCTTTGCTCGACAGCGGGAGTCAGTCGACAATTATTTCACAAGCCGTTGTGGGGATGTAGTGTTATTGAAACAACTGTTCTCAAGCGATTACCTTTAATTACTGACTAAAGGAGTATAAGTTTGTTAATATATTAATAGAAGATACATTTATATGGATAGGGTCATAGACCTTATACTATAGGTAGTACTACTACACCTCACCTCGGGGGTGATAGAAAAAAAAAAGTTTTACAATTTTTTTATACATAAATATAACTTAATCACTACTTATGTTACCAATAGTTTAGTTCTATTTTTATGGATTAAATAGGTTTTATTATTATTATTTCATACTAGCTGTTGCCCGCGACTTCGTTCGCGTGTTTGTATTGTAAAATGATGTGGCTAGGTAAGATCAATGTGTTCGTATATCTAATACGAACAGTCAAAATCTATCATTGCTTGCCTCTTTTTTATGTATGGTAAAACATCAAATGACTCCTTTTGCTCTGGGCGGAATGGAAGGGAGTGTCAGACTCTTACTGACTAAAACCCATCTGTGTTCCTCCTAATGCCCTTTGCGTTCCAGGGCCGCGGTGACTCTTTCGAACAAATTCCGCAACCCTGGCAGGCACTGGCTCTAGCGGGCCTCGTCTTTATGGTGACATCTTTTTGTGACGCGCGTGGAACACAACGCGTCGTCGAGTATCACCTCTTCTGTTCAAATAATTTTTCGTGAGAATCGTTGTAATGATAATGCTTTCATTTTATCGAAACTATTCACAGCAGTCCTAGAAGATGTCGTTAAAAATGTGGGTATAGATTGGGACTATAGCGGTATTAACGTCAACTTTCTGCCCAACTGTCTCACTTAAGATTTGCAGATGATTTTGTGGTTTTCACTGAGAACTTCGATGACCCCCAGAAAATGCTTCAAAATTTTTAAGATGCTTCTTTTAAGTTGGGTCTTGGGATGAATATGACCACGACGAAGGTTATGGCAAACACCTTCAGCGATTCAAATCTGGAAATGAATTGTTAGAGATGATTAACCTAAATGTTTTATCTTGGCCATATCCTTTCAATTGGCAAAGAAAATCAACAAACGGAGGTATCGAGAGGAAAACACCTTGGATGGGCCGCTTTTATTAAATCAAAATGGACGACATTCTGAAGCCTGTCAAAATTTCGCAATGTCTGAATTCCCGCCTTTATAACCAGTGTGCTTTTCCCACCATGACTTACTTACATGGACGCTCACGCAGGAGGCTGTTAACAGACTGATAGTTGCACAGAGAGCCATGGAGCGTTCCATGCTTGGTAGAGGTACGTCGTCGAGATCCGAAGACGTACGAAGGTTTTCAACATCGGAAAACGAATTGTAGAACTAAAGTGGAGCTGGGCAGGACACTTGGCAAGGCGCGGTGATGATAGGTGGAGTAAGGCAGTGACTGAGTGGCGTCCGAGGACTGGAAGAAAAAGTATTGGTCGCCCGGCGGCGAGATGGGCAGACGATATTGTTGCCATCGTGGGTAGAACCTGGATGAGGCTGGCACAGGAACGTGGGGATTGGCACACGAAAAGAGAGGCCTATGCTCAGCAGTGAGCGAAGTTGGACTGTGGATAATGATGATGATACACGATGATGATGAAACTTGCTAAGTTTGTTAACACGCGATAGAGCTACATAAAGTTGTCCATGGGAAAACCAACCAGAAGAGAAGTCAACCCTCGCAGAGGATACGGCGGAGCATACGGTGAAGGTCTGCCCTGCTTGGGCGGAGCACCGCCGTGTCCTCGTCGAGGCGATCAGCGACGGCGACCTCTCGCTACCGGCTCTGGTTCACTCCATGGTCCAGAGCGCGGAGGCGTGGGAAGCCGTCACCTCCTTTTGTGAAATAGTAATGCTAGTAAAGGAAGGGGCGGGCCGCGTGAAGGAGAGGTAAACGTCACGCCTTAGCCGCCAAAACAGAAGAAGACACCCCGGGCGTTAGGAGTCGCATGGCGATTCTCGGCCACGGTAGGCATGGGCCTGCGGACGGCGAGCGTTGGGTGGCTCGCGGCCCGATAACAACCAGCGGTCCTACCATAACGTGTTAAAGCGTGAGTCATTCGAGCGAGGAGGGATGGAGCTATACACCCTATATAGCGCCACTGGTCCGGGTCGACGAAGCGTTGTGTTCCATGCGCGCCTCCAAGAGATGTCAGCTAAGTAGACGGGGCCCGTTAGGGCCAGAGCCTGCTAGGGTTGCGGAATTTGTTCGAAAGAGTCACCGTGACCCCGGAACGCAAAGATCATAAGGAGATACACAGATGGGTTTTAGTCAGTAAGAGTCTGACACTCCCTCCCAGTCTAACCAGAGCGGAAGAAGTCATTTTGATGATTTCCCATCCATGAAAAAAAACCCCGCAACGGATAGAGTAGAGTATGGACTCCGTTGTGCGTAGGTTTCCTTTCTAAATTTGCCAGCCTAGCTCCGTCCAAGTGTACAGAAGCAACCAGGGTGCTTTACAGGTTGAGTGGAGAGAATTAAACGTTCAAAAAAAAAAAAAAATAATGTCAGTGGAGCAATCAGACCAAATCTTTTATTTATGTTATGCATCAAATGCATTGCGATAAATTTTGTACATAAAAGAATCACTGTTTATGACGTTTTAAAAGTACCATTAGTAACTATAAAATATATTTTGGTGTAATTCTCATGCTTTTGACAGTTAGTACTTTTTTCGGTCAACAGATGGCATTACGGGTATCTGAATTATGTGGATAATAACTTGATTTCTTCTGGATTGCTACAATTCCTATCAGGTTTGTGTGTAAAAATTATTTAAATGGTTTTGCAACTAACTAACATGTCATTTTGTGCATTCAATTACGAACAAAAACCTTTTAAAATCAATATTGCTTACCTTCCATAACATACGGCGTGATAATATGTAGCCTTAAGTTTTCCTTGGTTTACAAAGAACATTTTTGCTGAATTTCAATTCAATCTATCCAGTAGTTTTGGCGTGAAGCCGTACCATACACACATACAAACAGACAAACAGACAAAAATTATAAAAAGTCACTTTTTGTCATCAGTTACGTTTTTGTAACAAAAGCCACTTATTTTTTCTCGAAAATTCTCAATGTACAGTTTTTCTTTCGGCACTGTTTTATTATATGTAAAGATTTTTACATGACCACCTAAATCATTTAAAACAACAAAATGGTCCCTCCCATTGAGGATCTAACTTATTAGCTATTTCATTTCTAATTAAAATTAGTTGTCCTTTACTATATGTCACATTATTTAAAGACTTATCATAACAACTCTTACGGTTTTGTTTACTTATAAGTAAATTTTTACGAGCATCTTGATGTGCTACATACTTGTAACCTATACTTAAGATCTAAAGGATATCTTTCTGGATTATACAATGGTTCTATGTAATGACTAACTCTAGATGGTACTATACTAGCTCTACCAATATACCAGTTCGAATGGTGTGTACATACTTTGTTTCTGTATGGACAGTATTGTTGAAACTGTAACACCAAAATGGTAGCCAGTGAGTGACTCCATGTGTCGTTTTTACGATTACACTGTATTCGTAAAAAAGCTCCTAAATTTTTATGTGAATTTTCGAGCGCACCGATGGATTGATGGTGATACGCTGTAGACATTAATTTATTTATACATAAAAGTTTACATACCTGTTCCATTACTGACGATACAAATTCTGTTCCGCGATCAGTCGCGATGGTATTAGGTACTCCAAATCTTAAAATAAAATTATTGACTAATGCTTTTAGCAATACTTACGGTTTCCTTCGTTTTCAAAGGATAGGCCTCTACGAACTTAGTAAGCTCGCACTGCAGTGTCAAAATATAACAATTTCCTTCAATTTCTTTTTCTAATGGACCTACGATGTCCAGATATATCTTTTCAAAAGCATGCCGAAAGTGTGAAGCCGTTGTAGTTATTTCCATGGGCACCTTGATATACCTACAATGCTTAATTTTCTGAAATTTAATGCATTTACTCACAAATTGTCTAATATCGTAGTCTAAGCCTGGCCAGTAAAAATATCTCTTAATATTATTGGTCATCCTACGAACCCCTGCATGTCCTGCGGTAGGTATTAGGTGAAAGTCATGTAAAATATACTTTCTTCCTTTTTTATTATCAATTCTCCTAACTCCTCTCAATACATAAATACGTGGACCGGTCCAATCCTTATTATCTTTTATCTCTTTTAATACATCTTTAATAAAACTCTCATAATGCTTATTTTTTGGTACAAAAATCTCTTAACTTAGTCGCAAATTCGGCTCGCGTAAATTGTGCTCCAAAGTTAACCGTATAGTTCGGTAGTAGTACCTAAAGGTACTAGACGGGCGTACCTCCGCCAGCTCGGTAGTAGTACCTTTAGGTACTAAGAGTTACGTCATACGACATCCTAATTAATAATGTTGTTATTGATAAAGCTACTTAAAAAATCTTATGTATGGGCATTAATTAAAACAATTGGATAAATAGGTCAAATGTTAACGCCAATAATTCTTTCATATTTAACCCGCAAGTTTACTAATTTTCATAAATAAAATCAAAGTGTAAAATGTGATGGACTGTTCAAAATCATCCACCATATTGATTTTTTTTTATTGTTGGGGTGTAGCAAAACGATTCTGCCAAACGATTTTTTTTTAATTTCGATATACTCGATTAATTGAAATGAGTGATCTTCATAAATCGATTCTTAGAAATTAGAAAAAAAAATACGTTGGCATAAAATAGAATGAGCACTGATGATTATAATTAATTAATACTACTTTCTTATTGAACTGTTTACTAGGCGTAAAAATGAAATAGCGTGTTCACGGTACTAAGTTTAATGCTCGACTGACACACAGATATAATTATACAGATACCGACATTACACCTCCACCACAAAATTTAAGCTATAATCAACTAATACACTTAGGGATCTTAATAACTAATAATGGATGGTACTTAATACTAAACAATCTCGGACCCATATCTAATCACGGGTTTTCTGTTCCGCCTAGGACGTGATTGTGACAGTTCTGGAAGTGGTGAACCGAGGGTAGTGGTGTTACTTGCCCTATCGTCTCGTACAACGGGCGGGACCACGTCTTGAATTGGTTGATTATCCTTTGATTCAGATTCAACTAATCCCTTATGTTGTGGGTCACCCTCTCTACTCTTGTTTTCCACTTCTTTCCATGGCGAAACGGCATTCTCAACCCTAGTCGTCGATGATTCTCCCGTATTTACCTCAGGACGGTCAAATGCATCGTAGATCGCGTTTTTCAGATGTTACCTACATCTGAAAAACGCCATCTACGATGCATTTGATCTATATGACGTTTCATTGATTGACCGTTATCACTTTCCACAATGTACCTACGAGAGCCATCTTTACTCCGTATCTTCCCTTTAACCCATTTGTCTTGTTGACCAAAGCCCCTCGCCCAAACTGAATCGCCTTGCACAAAATCACGCATGACCCCACCTGCATACTGTGCCTGGCTGTCTTGTGCGGAACGTACTTTGTCCAGCAAGGTTTGGTCGTTCCTTAATAGATCCATTCGTGAGCGTAACCTGCGTTTCTGTAGCAACATAGCTGGAGTTTCGCCTGTTATGCTATGAATAGTGTTTCTGTAGGTTAATAAGAAGTTTTGGAGGGCTAGATCCACATCGACGTTATCCCTATACGCTTTTTTAATCGTACGCTTACATAATTTGACGGCGTTCTCCGCAGCCCCATTCGAAGATGGATGGTAGGCTGGTGAGAAAGACTGCTTTATTCCATTGTTTTTTAAAAATTCCGAAAATTCCCTGCTTGTAAACGGAGGGCCCTGATCCGAAACTAGTTCCCTCAGAAGCCCAAATCGCGCAAAAGTAGCTCTAAGAATTTTTATAATGACTGTTGCATTGGTTTGTTTCGTTTCGAAGGCCTCGATCCACTTCGATGTCGAATCTACCAATATTAAAAATGTTTGACCCTTAAATGGTCCCAAGAAATCAATATGTAAGCGTGTCCACGGTTGCAGTGCATACGGCCAATGCTGCGGTGTCGCACGAGGCGGTGCGTCTGCCTCGAGCGCGCACGTCTCGCAGGCGCGGCACAGCGCCTCCACATCGTCGTCGATACGCGGCCACCACACATAACTTCTAGCCCAGCTCTTTGTTTTAACTATGCCCATGTGGCTACTATGTAACTGTTTCAATACCGTCTGTCTCAAGGACTTTGGTATAATCATTCGGTAACCCCACATAATACAGCCGCCTTCAATGTATATCTCATTTCGGCTATTGAAAAATGGTTTTAGCTCCTCTTCACTACAAAAATACGGCCAGCCTGATTCTACGTAAACTTTAATTTTAGTAAATAGTACATCCCTAGCCGTAGCCTTACTGACATCCGCGTTAGTTATTGGTAAAAAGTTTTCAACAAAATTTACATATGTTATCTCTTTAACATGCCGCACATTAGCAACTCTAGACGGTAATCGCGATAAAGCATCTGCGCAATTATTTTTAGACGGCACATATTCAATATCGTAATTGTACCCAGATAAAAGCACAGCCCAACGTTGCAACCGAGACGCCGACATAACCGGAATACCTACCTTGTTACCGAATATATAGGTCAAGGGTTTATGATCTGTTCTTATGGTAAATTTCCTTCCATACAAGTACTGATGGTAATTGCGTATTGCAAATATTATTGATAAAGCCTCTCTGTCTATCTGCGCGTATTTACGTTCCGCAGGTATAAGCGAGCGTGACGCGTATGCGACAGGTCGCTCGCCAGCTGGCGTTAGCTGTGACAGTACCGCGCCCACTCCGACGCTGCTGGCGTCCGCCGTTAGTACCAGCGGTAACTCGGGAGAATAGTGCATTAGAACTTCAGTACTCGTTAGCATGTCCTTAACTTCCCTGAATGCCCTTTGACATTTATCATTCCAGTCGTATTTCGACCCCGACTTTAGCAACTCATATAAAGGTGCTAGTACTGTAATTAAATTTTGAATAAACTTTGAGTAATACATAATCATCCCTATAAACGACCGGAGTTCTGCTACGTTCCCGGGTGCCAGTGTATCGAAAATCGCCTTTACCTTGTCAGGACACGTATGTACGCCCTCTGCACTGATTACATACCCTAGATAGCTAATCGACCTTGCGAAAAGGTCACACTTCTCTTTCTTAACTCTTAAACCATACTTTTCCAAGCGCTGGAAAACCTTGTGCAAGTTTTCCAAATGTTCACTTGTTGATAAACCTGTAATTATAACGTCATCTAAGAAAACCCCTACTCGAGGTAAATCTGCAAATAATTCCTCCAGGCGTCGCTGAAAAATTCCCGGACTTGATGACAGTCCGTATACGAGACGATTGTACATAAATAAGCCCTTATGGGTATTAATAACAGTATACTTCTTAGACTCATCCAAGAAAAATTGTGCATAGGCCTGTGACAGATCAATTTTACTGAATCTTTGGCCCCCGTGCAAGCGAACCAGTAAGTCTTCTACACGTGGTAGTGGATAACGGTCAACCTCTAAAACTTTATTTAACGTTAATTTATAGTCTGCGCAAATTCTTATGTTACCGTCCTTCTTCACTACTGGTACGATCGGCGTAGCCCAGTCGGAACGCTCGACAGGTGTGAGTATGCCGTCCCGCACATGCTGCCGCAGAGCTCGCTCCACCGGCTCGCGCAGCGCATACGCCAGGGTCGCACGCGCATGAACACTGGCCGCGCTCCATCCCGCAAGTGAATGCTCACCGGCAGGCCGGTGAAGCCACCCAGTCCCTCCGCAAACACCTTATATTATCTGGAACTGAATTCCTCTACATTAAATTCCTCGCCCGATAATTTGTTTACTGACGTTAATTTAACAGGCGGTAGCTGAATGCCTAATTCTATCATCCATTGCCTACCGAGCAAGGCCATTTTACCCCTTTTGATGATGCATAAATCGAGCTCTTTAACTTTACCGTTATACCTAACTGACGGTGTTATTACCCCCACAGGATATACTAACTCGCCCGTATAATATCTCAAGACAATGTTACATTTGTTAATTGTAAAATCACTAAATTCTTGTTGGTACATTTTATAACGAATGCACGACACCGCACTACCTGTGTCGCATTCCATACTTAAAACGGTATTATGTACCTTTAATGACATCACAAACGGTTTGCACTGACTTAACGATATGACATTTAAATTAATGTCAATTACCTCTTCGCTGTGATCACTTCCACATTCTACACTACTATTTGTAGATTTTGATTCCATGTAAGATTGGTTTAATATTACGTTCGGACACACACGCCGAAGATGACCCGTCTTGTTACACACACGGCATACGTAACGGCTGAATCGACAAGTGGACGTTTCATGAGTCCCGCCACAAGCGTGACATTGATGTCGGCGCTCCGATTGTACCCTCGACGGAACATTTTGTTCCACTACTATGTCGGTGCCCGCGCGCCCCGTGGTCGCCGCGCGGCCCGGTCTTCCGTGTCGTATCACTTGCGTACCGCGTGGCTGTCTTCTCACTTGCCCCACTCGCGGTGTCCCTCCTCTGCCATCTTGTGCCTGCTATTGCTAGACAATCGGCCGCTGTCGCCTCCCCGTTTGCTCTTTTCTGACCATGAACTACGGCCGCCGCATCTTTTTTCGCTGATTCCAAGCTAATCGCTAAGCTATAGGCTCTTGAAAAATCTAGCTTAGGTTCAGCGAATAACCGTTGTCGAATCATGTCACAGCTGATACCACATACCAGTTGGTCTCGTAAGCTTTCTTCAAGCCACGACCCGAACCTGTACGTTTTGAACATTTTCTTGAGTACAGCGATGTACTCAGCTATTGATTCGCCACCTTGTTGAGTCCTTTTCCTAAACTTGTACCTCTCCGCCAGCTCACTCGGCTTGGGTTGCAGATGTTTTCCCATGATATCCACTGTTTGTGTAAACGTCTTTGACTTTGGTTTATCTGGTGTACACAAACTTCCTAATAGCTCATAACTTTCCGCGCCCATTAGCGTTATTAAGGTTGGTACAAATAGTTCAACTTTCACCTCGTTCACTACAAAATACTGTTCTATTCGTTAGATATATAATCGCCAATCGTCTTTATGCACATCGAATTCCGTTATTTTACCGATCGTCATTATTGTGATTGATATATATTATCGCACGCCGAATATATATTTTAGTCCTCGTCGCCACTGAACTGTTTGCTAGGCGTAATAATGAAATAGCGTGTCCACG
This sequence comes from Melanchra persicariae, assembly GCA_947386135.1. Lineage (NCBI taxonomy): Eukaryota > Metazoa > Arthropoda > Insecta > Lepidoptera > Noctuidae > Melanchra > Melanchra persicariae. The sequence goes on along the minus strand of OX376643.1, from coordinate 21,110,829 downwards.
GTACTAAGTTTAATGCTCGACTGACATACAGATACCGACATTACACTTCTGTAATTAATTTAAAGGTTAGAAGTAGGTTTTTCAAGGAATCTGGCGAGAAATTAATTTACTTAGTAGGTTTTAACTAAATTAATTAATTTCGCGCCAGATTGTGCATGTTATTCCACATTTAAATTCAGAATGTGGTCGTATAAATTCAGAAATATTTTATTAGTTTAAAATTATTGATGTTTGATACTTTCGGCAGGTTCCTACAGAATGCCCAGCCTATACTTAAAATTTATTAATGGTAGATGTAGAATAGAGAAGTTTTTTAACTGATGTCAACGTTTCGTTCGTTTCGTTTTATTTTGAGTACATTTGAGTGTGATCTAATATTTTTCATAAAGAAAACGGCCTTCTCGGCCAACAGGCTCGGTCAACGCGTACTGCACACTTTAGCGTGCCGATGTCAAACAAAGTGTTGTTAAGTGTGCGGTTATACTCGTTGGCCTATCCTGTTTGTCGGCTCGCTCTCGGGCAACGTCAAAAGAGATTGCTCAGTTTTCTTCTGGCCGTGGTTGCGCATCAAAACATTTTGTATGATAGCATAAATTGGATATAAAAGAGGGGTGATGTCGTACTTTCAAAGGAAATAAAAATTATCCATTTATTTTGTGGGGTTTTTGTAGTTTTTTGATTTTCTATTCAGTTTTGTGGTTAGTTTTGTAACAAACTTTTCACCAAAGAAACAGTTCTTTACATCAATGTGATTTGAATTCACATAAAACTACAGTTTCAAGAAACCAATGAATGATCCCAAATAAATAATATTTCATAGGTAGGGTAGGTTTGTTCATAAAATAAAGGAAGTAGAAAATAGAAAATGCTTGAATAGAGCAACGAAATAGTTTTATTGGTCTACATTATCATATTCATAAAATATGTCGTCTAAAAACGGAGCCGGCGGATCAACAGACCTAAATTGAGCCCAACTTAGATACCGCAAAATGGTCACATAACGTGAGCACAGCATCCTTCTGTTTGATTTTCACAGTACAATCACAATGGTCTTCAAAAGAGCTTCTAAAGACTCGACTGGACACGGTCCCAACACAATGACACAGATTAAATAATAGTACGCAATGATATGTTACTTATTAGCACAACAAACTCAACTACTATCAAATAAACCAAAAATTCGCTGCCGAGTGCCGTCAAGACGCTTTGTTTGATAGACATATTGACAGTAGGGATGAGCAAAAAATATCGATATATTATATTTAAATACCTTTAGTTATTTTTTCATCCAATCATCGATATTTTTCGTCGATATTTTGATATTTATTTTAGAGTATCGAATCGTATCAATTTCGATATATTTTTAACTAAACTCTGGTTTCGAGTTTAATGTTACAAGATACTCCTTGCATGCAGGCTCCTCGCGCATCGTCAACTTTAAAAAAATCCCGCCGTAATCTATATGAAATGCATTATAATAACAGTAAGACTACTGGCTGCGTGCACAAAAATACTATCTAATACTATTATGCCATCCAGTGTGAGACGTATGTGACCCTGAAGTTAACAGGTAATTAACAAGTGTCGGATTTTTTTCAACAAATCAATTACAAAAAAGAAAGAAAACTAAAAATACGCGCATGCAGAAATTAAAATGAAAACAGTTTTTTAAAATATTTGTTTTCTATTTATGAATAATTATGCCAAAACTGACGATATTGATGACTCGATAATAATTTACTGATAGTCTTTAAAAATGTTAAACGATACAATAAATATCGCTTTATTTTTTTCACTTGCCCATCCCTAGTTTGTTAGACAAATTGACAGTAGGTGACACTTTTGACAGTTCACCTTTCACATTGGCCGTGATAATGTTATCAACAGCTAATCTAAATCACCCCTGATCGTAACTGATTTGTCAACTCAAGAAAGATTCAACTAGTAAAGTAATACTATTTAAAGATGTTAATTAAAAATATACTATTTTCATTGTTCACATAAATAATAGAAATATTAATAAGGAGGAAAAATGTTACAGTTCAAATTATTTTTAAAACTCGTAGTCTGTCCGTTAAAACCGATTATGGGGTGGCTTTTAAATTGGCCACATTGCTATGACAAATATACGCCATTTAAAAAAGTATGCAATAAAATCCAATAAATGACTAATTAAATAGAAATATTAAACCCCCACATACGATTTCTACCAAATGAACTAAGAGAGGTTAAAAAATTATTTTATAATTTATGCGTATATTTTTAAGGTCATACTCTTCTTCTTTAAAGCGGTACTGTTGGTGGTCAATGTCCTTTTCATGAATTCTTCAAAATTAAAGCAAATTGAAAATATTGCATGTTCCCATAGCCGGTATGTAGCTGTAGCTATGTGTGAGTAGATGTGTGACATGCGTGATCCTAGAGGTATTTTGATACTTTTTAACCGACTTCAAAAAAGGGGTTATTTGATACTACTTATGTTGTATGATGTAAATAATAAGTCGCAAAAATTGAATTACGAAGTTAAGCTTCGTTTGCCGAGGTTGGTCCGTGGATGGGACACCATCAATTACATATTGAGTATCCACCGTTCACCGGAAAGCACGCTGCAGTCACACTATGTGAAAAATTGGTATTCAGCTCCAACATAGTTGGGAAAAGGCTAGGCTGACATCCTCTCACAAAAAGACGCGAAGTTTTTGTTCAAAAAATCTATGACACCTAAGACGAATCTGTACCTCATTTGAAAAATATGTCCAACCGTTTAGGGACTTGATATACAAAGCGGACAGGGCGCGCGGACAGGGCGCACGGACAGGGTGCTGACAAGATAAAATGTATGGCGTCAAAGGAACGAAATATACAGTTCTCGTCAAATAACTTACATACAATATTGTCGAAAAACATTCTCAGCCTCCTTTTGGGGCAGGATAGAAAAACTTCTTAAATTATCTGCTGCATAACGAACTTTAATATATTATTTTTAAAAAATCAACCCGATCCAATCACTAGGTGACCATACCATAGAAACATAAGTAATTTACTCAATATAAAGATAACAAAACAAATTTTAATCACGAACGCATTCTGAATTTAAATTTTGAATAATAAAGACAATAATTGGGCGCGAAATCCGCGCGGGTCCGATGAATTTGTTGTTTGAGTTTTTTTTTGTTGAGTTTGATTTATTTCTTGATGTACGAAAACTATTTAAATAACCTTAACGAAGCACAAAATTAATAGTTATCATGTGCTTATTGTATTTTATACCTTACACGCGTTTTTCTAATTTCTAAGAATCGTTTTATTATAATCACTTTCATTTGATCGAGTCGTTCTAAGTTAAAAAAAAATCGATTACCATAATCGTTTTGGCACGCCCTAACAATAAAAAAAAACAATATGGTTGTCGATTTTGAACAAAAATAAAGTGGCGGTAATGAATTTAACGTGTTATTGGATCTGTGTTTGTAAATTGCATTTAGATCTGGGCTTTTTCTGGTTCTTCACGATATTTAGATTCATAATGATCATGTTTGTAATCATATCTACATGTGAGTTTGTGATATTTGTTTAAAATAAAAACGTAAACAAACACAGTTGGCGCGAAACTTGAACGTTGGATATCAAAAAATTCATTCATTACCGCTACGTATAGCGTTAGAAATATGGATGAATTCGTCAAATAATCAAATGATTAGGAAACTACTACCTCTATAATGGAGTTTGGGTTTCCGAATCCCACAATTTTTAGCCTCTGAAACCAGGGCCACGAAAATTGCAACATAATTATTTTTTGTCAATATTTGATCGTATTTTTCATAAACTAATTTAAGAAAAATGACAAGATGCAGATCGCAAATAGCATGATTATGTCTTGATTTTGCCCTTTTGCAGTTTTTCAGCTAGCGAGAAGGTTGTTAACGTACCTATGTATTTTCAGCGAATCTAAAATGACTACCTTTTGGAAAGTTTTAGTAATTCGTATCTAAGACACATTTTTAAGTAGACTAGCACAATTTGGACGATCATAACTTATAATTTAAGATATTTCTCACAAAGTTATCGTATAAAATAGCTACGGAAAGAATATTTTCATAATAAATTCGATTGTGGAAAGTTGATGTAATTCCTGAAATTCATGACGTAATACGCGAAACCCCGTCGACTCAGCTAGTGTATCACTTGTCAAAATCTGGTCGAGCAGAGTAGTTAAGATTAGTATACAACATCTTCTTTCGATTGTTATAAATAAAACATTCCTTTTCTTCATCTATATTATTTTGTCTTTTTAATTTATTTAATTCATCACTTCCTATAAAACTCATTTCTACAGAATTACTCGGAATTTTTAGTACCTCAACTACTTGTGGTTGATCAAGCCACGTTTCGTCTCGCTTGCTAAAACTAGGTGTATCCAAATGTTTTTCTACATAAAAAAGTTTTTCTGAACTCTGGTCATAACTAAAGAAATTTCATTATGCATCTGTTTTACAGTATCCGATGTTCCTTTTAAATATAAAATTTTAAAATCGTATTCTTCTATTGCTAGTCTAAATTTAAGTAGTCTGCTAGATGGGTCCTTCATTGAAAATAAATATATTAGAGGCTTATGGTCTGTCATAATTGTGAATGATTTACCGTATACATAGGGTCTAAAATACCTTACAGCCCAAACAATTGCAACTAACTCTTTCTGAATAGTTGGATAATTCAATAAAAAAATTATTATTATTATTATTCTCTTTATTTATTTACACACATATATTTTACATTTTTAAATATTTCTAAAAAAAACAATAATAAAAATCATTCAAAAATATAAAAATAGTAGTCCGCCGGTGTCGGGAGCGAGGTCCAAGCTACCGGTGGTTAGGGCTTCAGAGAAAGCAACCTCCTCACAATACGAGCCGTATCAAGGAGTACTGCCTGATGTATCAGGCCCTTTATCCAACTGCGCAACGCCAGCTTCGACAGATGGTCGTCAAAGCTTTTGGCCATCAGGCCATTGGCCGTAACAACAATCGGCACAATGACAGCCGAGTCCACATTCCACATGTCGACAACCTCGTGCGCTAAGTCAAGATACTTGATTTGTTTCTCTTTTTCAGCTTTCACGAGGTTCTCGTCATGTGGAATGGTAACATCGATTATCATTGTGCGGCGCGCTAATCAGTCTATCACCACTATATCGGGCTTATTAGCGACGATAGTCCTATCAGTGATGATAGACCGATCCCAGTACAACGTGACATGGTCATTTTCGAGAACTGGGTCGGGCACATACTTGTAATACGGTACCTCAGAATCCACAAGTTGGTATTTCAAAGCAAGTTGCTGGTGAATAATCCTGGCCACTTGGTTATGCCTGTGCAAGTACTCGCCGTTAGCCAGACGAGAACAACCAAAGATAATATATTATGTCTGATGGACTCACCCGGACGGTGGCATGCCCGACACACGTCAACCGTCCCGTCCTTCATAATATGCCTCTGGTAGTTGTTCGTCAAGATAACTTCGTCCATAATTGCACAAACAAAACCTTCAGTTTCTCCGAAGAGATCACCGAAACGTAGCCAGGCCACGGACGCCGGGAAATCTACGTCAGACCCATAAAGAGCCCGATAGAAGCGCCCGTGAAGCTCCTTGCCTTTCCATAGATACCCCCTTGCGGTCATCTGTAGTTAGTATCACAGGTTTGCGCCAGTTCTCTTTAGCCATGGACAACGGGGTGAGTCCCTTGTCCACTGCGACCACATCTCGGTGCATACCCACATCGGCTTTGAGAAAATATTCTCTGAGACTGCACATCTCGCGGTTGTGGAGAGTCTTAGCATTTAAAAAGCCTCGACCTCCACATTTACGCGGGATGTACAGTCTCATCACCGACGATCGTGGGTGATGCATCCGATTTGCGGTCAGCAGTGTACGGACCCTTCTATCCAGGGCGTCGAGTTCGGTTTGAGTCCATTTGAGTATGCCGAAAGAGAACATTAATACCGGCATGACCCAACCGTTGAAGGCACGCACCTTATTTCCGCTCGACAAAAGGCTGTTTAAAACCTTTTTCAGGCGGCCAAAGAAGCGCTCCTTCAGCGATTGCTTCATGTCAGTACCGTTAATGCCCAACGCTTCCGACATACCCAAATACTTGTAAGTTTCGGTTGAGCTAAGGGATCTAACCTGTATGGAATCCGAGAGTTGAATTCCTTCAGATTCCATAATCTCCCCTTTCTTTACATGCATGACTGCACATTTGTCCACACCAAATTCCATCCTGATGGCACTACTAAAGGTTTCAGTTACTTTCAGTAGTTCCATCAGTCGCAAATTGTTGGGGGCAAAGAGTTTCAGATCATCCATGTAAAGGAGGTGAGATAAGGCTTGACCACCTCTTCTCAACCGATAGCCTAGGCTTGAATCCTCCAGCAGTGTGCTTAGAGGATTCAGAACTAAGCTAAACCAAAGTGGACTCAAACTGTCGCCCTGGAATATTCCCCGTTTAATCCATACAGGCTCATCATTCCCTTGAATCGGTCGACATCCTGGATAGCGAAGGGCCGTTTTCCATTGCCTCATACATGACTCAAGGAAGGTGCGTAGAGTTGCATCTATTTTGTACAACTCCAGCAACCTCATGAGCCATGTATGTGGCACAGAGTCATAGGCCTTCTTGTAATCTATTCAACATGTCGACAGATCCTTGCGGGATCGACGAACCTGTTGGCTTATGGCCATGTCTATGAGGAGTAGCTCCTTAGTGCCGCGGGACCCCTTCCTACATCCATTCTGAGAGGCGGACATAATTGCGTTAGTCTCAATGTGATCATTAACTTTCACTCTCAGAATGGATGTAAGAAGTTTATAGACCGTCGACAAACAAGTAAACGGTCTATAATTCTTGAGTTCCGCGGGACTACCTGTCTTATGGAGCAGGTGGGTAATGCCAGTTGTTAGAAACTGTGGAAGCAACCCAGACTCCAAGGATGACTGGAATTGAGATGCCAGGAGGGCGTGTGAGCTGCTATACCACTTAAGCCAGAAGTTGTGCAGTCCGTCCGGGCCTGGAGATTTCCAGTTCGGTAGTGGACGGACTGCTGTGGCTACATCTGTTGGTGCACACACGCGCTCGACATCGCGCATCCAGTCACCCTCGGCATGACAGACGGGCACCGACCAGATGTTTCGCCAGAAGGTACTCGTGGCGATATCATCCGGGCGGCACACGTCTGTCACACTTTGTTCAGGTCGTTCCCAAGCTCTGTATTTTCCCACCTTTCATCGCTCTGGAACATGTGATTCTGCGAGTATTGATCAACCCGCCTCTTATACCGCCGAATACGGTTCGCCCATGCGCAAACTTTCTGCTACAGGAAGTCGATGCGCTCTGTAATACGGGACATGTACTACTGAGGGCTGATTTCAGTCCCCAAAAATGCCCGCCTTACAAAGCGCATCACGCGTGGTCGTGAATTGCCCTCCCTGAAGCAGTATAGTTTGCCGATGAGTACCCTGGCTTCATCAATACGCCGCTCGATCCTGCATTGCCAAGCTGGTGCAGCAGACTTTGGTCGCATAGCTACGTCACTATTTGTAAACTTTACGTTTGCTATACGACATGCCGCAACAGCCCCGCAATACAGGATTGAGTGCGTATCAACGAGGCACACACCTGCGCCCTATTCTTTTTGTGCATAGGCAACCGTGGAATTCGAGGCCTAAGTTCAGTCGAAGTTGATCTGTACTCGCGAAGCGCATCCTCCAGCGCGCTCCTCAGTCGGTCGTTGCACTGGCTACTTACCGTGACTACCCTATCATCTACCTCATCACAAACATTAATGGGCCGCGGTGTAATCGCGCCACTAGCTGGCGCCTGTACCACGGACTGTGTCGGGGTCGAGATGATAAGGTTATTCAGTACCTCTGAGCGCAGCCTATCAAGAGCGACATCGTCCAACTTGTGATTACGTTGGATGACCCGCACCTGATCCGACAATCGTTGGGCCGAGACGTTCACAGTTGGTTCCAGGTCTTGAAACAGAGACAGCATGACGTTCTCGTTCATGGACTGAGTCCATTTCATGCGCTGCACACAACCACCGGTAGCGGGGACCCGGCTCGGGGCCGGATGGCCCCTAGGTCCCAAGCCCCTCGGTGGCCGGCCTCTCCCCTGCCGACGTACAGGTGTTGGCAACGTCGGCGGGGAGAAATACTTGTCGCTGGAGCTCGACGCGACTGCAGCCGCCGGTGACACTGGTGATCTGATGTCCGGCGGCGGCGGCGAGGCGGAGCTGAGCGACGAGTCCGGGGGTGGTGAACGTGCGCGTCGTGAAGCTGCTTCTGTTATCATTGCATTATTTCATTAATCGTATTTTATTTTGGTCATAAATCATGAGTGACATCTGTCACCTGTCCGGGGTGCATAAGCATTTTCAATTTTCTTTGTTTTTTCCGCCGTATGGTTATTTGAGTTTGTATTTTAAATATTATTGTTTTATAATGGAGTTATGTGGAGGCTATGGGAAACTGAATTGATTATTATTATTATTAATATAATTGAGTTCAGCTTTATTCAGAGGTCTGCTAGCATAAACTACAGGTTTCATATTTTGGTTGCACAAGACTGCTCCAATGGCCGTCCCTGACGCATCTGTTTGAATGACAAACTCGTTATATTCTGAAAAATCTGGAAATTCTAATACTGGTGGTGTGCTACTTTAGCTGGGTCAGGTAAGACTCCATTTTCTGATACTAAATGCCCTAAATAAAAAAAAATTACATTTATTTTATTTTACTTTAAAATATTACATTTTTCTGCATTTAATTTTTAAATTAATTTTCCTAAGTCTTTCCAAGACATCTGTTAAGTTTTTATTATGGACTAGCTGTTACCCACGACTTTGTTCGCGTGTATGTATTGTAAAATGATGTGGCTAGAATATACGAACAGTCAATATCTATCATTGCTTGCCTCCTTTTTTATGTATGGGAAAACATCAAATGACTCCTTTCGCTCTGGGCGGAATGTAAGGGAGTGTCAGACTCTTACTGACTAAAACCCATCTGTGTTCCTCCTAATGCCTTTTGCGTTCCAGGGCCGCGGTGACTCTTTCAAACAAATTCCGCAACCCTGGCAGGCACTGGCCTTTTGTGACGCGCGTGGAACACAACGCGCCGTCGAGTATCACCTCTTCTGTTCAAATAATTTTTCGTGAGAATTGTTGTAATTATAATGCTTCTTTCATTTCATCAAAACTATTCACAGCAGTCCTAGAAGATGTCGTTAAAAATGTGGGTATAGATTGGGACTATGGCGGTATTAACGTCAATTTTCTGCCCAACTGCCTCACTTAAGATTTGCAGATGACTTTGTGGTTTTCACTGAGAACTTCGATGACCCCCAGAAAATGCTTCAAAATATTTAAGATGCTTCTTTTAAGTTGGGTCTTAGGATGCATATGACAAAGACGAAGGTTATGGCAAACACCTTCAGCGATTCAAATCTGGAAATGAATTGTTGGATATGATTAACCGATATGTGTATATTGGCCATACTGAAGGTCTGCCCTGCTTGGGCAGAGCACCGCCGTGTCCTCGTCGAGGCGATCAGCGACGGCGACCTCTCGCTACCGGCTCTGGTTCACTCCATGGTCCAGAGCGCGGAGGCGTGGGAAGCCGCCACCTCCTTTTGCGAAACAGTAATGCTACAAAAGAAAGGGGCGGGCCGCGTGAAGGAGAGGCAAACGTCACGCCTTAGCCGCCGAAACAGAAGAAGTCGCCCCGGGCGTCAGGAGTCGCAGGGCGATTCTCGGCCACCGTAGGCGCGGGCCTGCGGACGGCGAGCGTTGGTTGGCTCGCGGCCCGATAGCAACCAGCGGCCCTACCATGACGTGTTAAAGCGTGAGTCGTTCGAGCGAGAAGGAGGGATGGAGCTTTACACCTTACATAGCGCCACTGGTCCGGGTCGACAAAGCGTTGTGTTCCATGCCCGCCTCCAAGAGATGTCAGCTAAGTAGACGGGGCCCGTTAGGGCCAGAGCCTGCTAGGGTTGCGGAATTTGTTCGAAAGAGTCACCGTGACCCTGGAACACTGACACTCCCTTCCAGTCTACCCAGAGCGGAAGAAGTCATTTTGATGATTTCCCACCCAGACTAGAGTAGGGACTCCGTTGTGCGTAGGTGTCCTGGCTAAGTTTGCCGGCCTAGCTCCGCCCAAGTGTACAGAAGCAACCAGGGTGCTTTACAGGTTGACTGGAGAGATAACCGTTCAAAAAAAAATTTAAAATAACATCAGTGGAGCAATCAGACCAAATCTTTTTTTTATGTTATGCATCAAATGCATAACGGTAAGTTTTGTATCAAAAAAATCACTGTTTATGACGTTTTGAAAATACCATTAGTAACTAAAAAAATTATTTTGGTGTATTTCTCATGCTTTTGATAGTTAGTACTTTTTCGGTCAACAGATGGCATTACGGGTATCTGAATTATGTAGATAATAAGTTGATTTCTTGTAGATTGCTACAATTCCTATCAGATTTATGTGTAAAATTATCTAAATGGTTTTGCTACTAAATAACATGTCATTCTGTGCATTCAATTATTTTGTGCATTCAATTACGAACAAAAACCTTTTAAAATCAATATTGTTTACCTCCCATAACATACGGCGTGATAATATGTAGCCTAAAGTCTTCCTTGATTTACAAAGACATTTTTGCTGAATTTCAATTCAATCTATCCAGTAGTTTTGGCGTGAAGTCGTACCATACACACATACAAACAGACAAACAGACAAAAATTCTAAAAAGTCACTTTTTGTCATCAGTTACGTTTTTCTAACAAAAGCCACTTATTTTTTCTCAAAAATTCTCAAAGTACAGTTTTTCTTTCGTTACTGTTTTATTATATGACGTATAGATATATAAATTTATCCCAAGGACTACTAAATCGTCTAAATATATAAAGCATTTATCGTACGTTAACCCAGACATGGCAACTGACATTACTCTACTAAAAGCACTAGGACTCGTTTTTAATCCCATATGTAGCCTCTTCATCTGGTATTGCCCAGTACTAGTAGTAAACGCTGTATACTCTCTACTGTTTTTATCTAAAGCTACTTGGTAATATCCTTGATTTAGATCTAAATGCGAAAAATAGACTGAGCCAGAGAGCGAATCCAAAGTTTCAGTAATACTTGGCAAAGGAAATTTATCGTCTACAATACAGTCATTTAGCTTCCGATAATCGACCACTTGTCGCCATTTTTTATCGTTGCTACTTATTTTTGGTACCAGTAAAACAGCAGTGCGATTCTGTAAACATGTCGAAGTGAATACCCGGGCGGGGCGCACGACAGGTGAGTTGTCAAACCATACAAATAAGATGGAATGACAGCAGTGCGATTCTGTAAGCATGTCGAAGTGAACACTTGGGCGGGGCGCACGACGGGTGAGTTGTCAAAACATACAAATAAGATGGAATGACAGATCAATTGTCGTTCACTCCGCCTAGGTGATGTCGACAGAATCGACCGGCAGCTCTATTGTCGTTCACTCTGCCTAGGTGAACACCGTGAGATGTCAACAGAATCGACCGGCAGGACTCACTCTAAGCCTCTTCTATAATGTCATTGTCAATATTTTTTTGAATTTGCCTATTTACTTCATTTTTCAAAGAATGCGGCAATCGGTACTGCTTCGTATGAACCGGACTTGTATTTTGTTTTATAGTTATGGATTTTTCATAAACATTTGTAGTCATAAACTTATCACCAGGTAGAAAGAAAACATCCGAATATTTAGAACATAATTCTTCAATAGATTTCCGTTCGTCCATTTTTAAATGATTTAAATTTAAAATGTTTAATAAGTTCTTTGCTCGTTCTAAACTGTTATATTTTGATTTAAAATTGCATAAGTGAAACTCTTCAAGTGAATATATTTGTGGTTGAAAATTTGGTAGGTTTAAATATCATGCTCGTTAGTGTTCAAAATTGTAACAGGTAATCTGTTATTTTTTATTCATCTAATACATCCCGCTAGAAAAACATTTTCCGCTAATTGTTCACTATGGATAACACAGTCATTCATATTCTCAATATTCAATAGTAAATAATGTATCGACTCACTTTGTGCTGTGATATGATATGTAACACCTCAGCTGAGTCATCTATGAAATCACTTAGTTCTAATGAATAATACCTACTTTCCATATTTAGATAGGTTAATGACATTAGTTTCTAAGTTTAAAGGAGAATGACCACCAAAAGTATCGCTTTAAAATAGAAGAGTATGGCCTTAAAAATATACGCATAAATAATAAAATATTTTTTTAACCTCTCTTAGTTCACTTGGTAGAAATCGTATGTGGGGTTTAATATTTGTATTTAATTAGTCATTTATTGGATTTTATTGTACACTTTTTTAAATATCGTATATTTGTCATAGCAATGTGGCCAATTTTAAAAACCTCCCCATAATCGGGTTTCGGACAGACTACAAGTTTCAAAAATAACTATAACATTTTTCCTCCATATTCATATTTTATTTTTAATTAACATACCTATTAAAAAAAGTATAGTTTTAATTAACATCTTTAAATAGTGTTACTTTACTACTTGAATCTATCTTGAGTTAAAAAAACAGTTACGATCAGGGTGATTTAGATTAGCTGTTGATAACATTATCACGGCCAATGTGAAAGGTGAACTGTCAAAAGTGTCACCTACTGTCAATTTGTCTAACAAACCAGGGATGGGCAATTGAAAAAAATATATCGATATTTATTGTATCGACATTTTTATCTCGATCATTACCGAGTGAAAAATTACCGTCACTTTTCGCATGATTATTCACACGTCATAGAAAAAAGTATTTAAAAAAATGTACTTATAGTTTTTTAACATTTTCTACATGTTAATATTTTTAGTTTTATATATTGTAATCGATTTCTTGAAAAAAAATCCGACAATTGTTTATTATCTGTTAACTTCAGGGTTATATACGTCTCACACTGATGGCTTCATAGTATAAGTTAGTATATTCGTGCACACAGCCAATTCATCAAGATTGTGACGGGAACCAGAGTTGCGTTAAAATATATTTCGAAATTGATACGAATTCGATACTCTAAATAAAAATCGGTTTTCGACATAATCACAATTAAAAATATCGACGATATTTATCGATAATCGTATGGAAAAATATCGATGTTTTTTACCCATCCCTATAACAAACAAAGCATCGTGTCGGACTCTGCAGCGAACTTTTGCTTTTATTTGATAGTTGTTGAGTTTGTTGTGCTAACTGGTATCATATCATTGCGAACTATTAGTTGATCATAGCGTTGAGTCCCTATCCAGTCGAGTCTTCAGATTCGTGCACGATTAAGAACCTTTTTTAAAAACCAATGTGATTGTACCGTTCATGTGTGGATTGTGTTGAACGTTTTTACGACTACGGTCCGTGTACTCTGTGCTAACGATTTCGTTACAAATGTCACGATGTGTGAACTGTTCTCTTTTTATGGTACATCCTCTACCCTGTAGTCAAGTCAGGGAGGCAACGGATAATTATAATTGTTTCAATTTTACAATCCTGGATTACTCCAGCAACGGTTAGTATCTCTTATTATTTTATTCAGTTATATTTTATTGTATTTTTTACCAATTTTCTCAGAACACATACACTTTTTATATGTATGTGCAAAGTTAGATTTGTACATTTTATTACAGTTGTCAATAATAAATATATTGATATTATAGAAAATGTAAATATTAAGAAACGGTGGCTTCAGTCTTTAGTTTGTGGTTAAAAGTTAAGTTTTACAGCTGACACTAAAAACTGTTTATGTGTTCAAAATATTATAATGCAATGCTTTAGATCCTCCTTTATGAATGTTATCATAGCAAACCTTTAGTATGCATGGGCTTATGCTTTTATTTTTATTTTTTAGGTAAACAGACTTGAATGAGTTTGCTTACGTTGTTGGAATAATGCTTATAGAAGTGTAAGAAGACAGTATGATCAGAATAAACAACAGCAGATTGTTAATGAAGAAGCTGTTGCTCCACAAGAGAATACGGATGTTACTTCATCAAGACATGAGGCGGTTGTTGTATCTGGAACTTCTTTGTCTTCAAGGATTTTTTCAATACCTACACCACCACCACAAACTATTCTGCAATTTCATCAGGATCCTAATGTTGTACACCACTCTAAAATAATGTCACGTAACAGTCACGTATTTATAAACGAGCTGCTGCATCATCACGGCATTGTATTTTTAGTGAGTGTAGGCATACAGAACGCTTGTTGGTACCATCTGTTATAAAGAAAATGTTACTGTTACAGCATAAATTGTATGTACCAGCTAGTGCCCGAATATGCAGTTATCATCTCAATACTACAAGTAACTTAATGGCTGATATGACTGGCTATTATTACAATTGTTTGGTGGGTAATCGGACAGTATGATGCTTTGCTTACGTTATGACCATTTTGTGGTATCTAACGGCCGCTTTCTATAATATATCTCAATCCCAATCTTGATCCCGATCCTTGTCTGTAACCAATCAACGGCCGAGTTTGTGTCCTTCACCACACAATCCTCACCTTTGATTGGTTACAGACAAGGATCGGGATCTAGATTGGGATTGAGATATATTATAAAAAGCGGCCGTTAGTTGGGTTCGGTTTAGGTTTGTGGAGCCGCTGGCTCCGTTTTTAGACGACATATTTTATGAGTATGGTAATATAGATCAATAAAACTATTTAATTGCTGTATTCAAGCATTTTTATTTTCTACTTCCTATAGGTACAAACCTACCTTTAGCATGAACTACCTATGATATATTATTTATTTGGGATCATTTATTGGTTTCTTGAAACTGTGTTCTGTTTTCTTATGTGAATTCAAATCATATTGTTGTAAAGAACTGATTTTATTGGTGAAAGGTTTGTTACAAATCTAACCTTAAAACTGAACAGAAAATCAAGAAACAACAAAAACCAATCCAATTCCATTTATAATGGTTTCATCTCTAATTACTGCACTATTGTTTGGTAACGCATCTTTTTTAATTACGGACAAAGATGCTCCGGTATCTATTAACCAATAATATTTCCTATTACCTATGTTCAGTACTAAAAATGTTGCCTTGCCTTGCAAAGCTAACATTTTATATTTAAGATCGAAAAAACTGCATTTAGTTTGTTGTAAGCGTACTATCGTTTTTATCTTCTTCTTTGTTGGAATAAAATATTCTATTGGTACGGGCTTTTACTACGAGTTTCATTACTCGATCGATTCTCGTTCGAAGTTTGATAATCTCGTCCACGTCCGTTACCACGATAGTTATGGGATGATCGCCCACGTGAGTAATTGAAATCACGTCTGCCGAATTTGTTAGAATTATGACTAAAATTACCTCTCAAATTATTTAAATTATGCTGGTAATGATGTCCTCGACTGCGTTGGTTTAACTGCTGATTATGAGAACCACGGCCATTTCTAAAGTTGTTGTTATTGTTACGCGCCAGAATTAATGCCGGGTACATAACGATAAAAGTTACTACTGGCGCCATCTAGTATCGAGTAGCAGAACTGGTAGAGTCAAGATCTTTCGAGACATTTCGATGCTAGAACATTCTAGAGTTTTTGATGTCTGGTTGGTCCGGACCGGTATGTACTCGAACTTTCTAGATGTTTCTATACTAGAAGGTTCTGGAATTATCTGCCGACCTATATAAGGCCCGCATAGCCTACGACCGAGTCAGTATTGAATTTGCGATACAAGCGACAACTTCGAGAGCGAACTTCAACTGCGAATTAAAGTGATCAGTAGTGCAATTGTGATTTATGATTAGTGAGTTTAAAGTTGTAATTAGTGTTGATTAATTAAAGTGTCATTTTGGTTATTTAATCGGCTGTTTTTATTGTCACGAACCCTAAGCTCGTAACATTATTATTATGAAACTTACCTCTTCCGCAGTGTGAAAACTGCATGACATTTCCGTTGGTCGAATGCGATGCCGACGTTAACTCTTCATCTTTCGCTGCCTGGATCGCGTCCTTTAAACTGTCATAATTACGCTCAGCAATAATTGTACTTTGTCTCGAATCCTTCAATCCATCTGCGAATCTCTTAATTGCCAAGTTTTCGTTGATGGGCTTGAGTACGGAATAACTATCAGAATTACCGTTTGCTTGCGATATTGTCAGATTAGTAAATAACTTTTCTAATTCTGTTCCAAACTGATCGATTGTACGCCAGCTTTGCGTTGCGTTTTGTAATCGTGATTGTATTGCAGTAAACGATTTTTTAGGTTATAGTGTAACACATAAATCTCTGACAAAATCGTTCACAGATGTGTAATTATTGGATATACGTAATTTAGCATTTTCAGATAATCTACTTTTCAAAACGAATGTCATTAGTAATTTTTTCCCCGTTTCCGACAACATGTCTGCGTACATTTCTATAGAGTCAATGATACTTCTGATATTATTTTCGTTATTGGTCATCACAGGAGTCAAACTACATGCCGTTTTTAAATCGAACTTCATGATTGATTCTGAATATGGACTTGCTTCAGAAATATCACTGTCACTATTACTGTCTGATTTAATTACAGTGCACAAAACATTAATTTGTGAATAACACGATTCTATTTCGCTTTTCGTAACTGATAATGATTTTAACAATTCTGATTTTACTCCTGGTTTGTTAGATAATAGCTTAATTAATACTTTACTTTTCTCATAAATTGTTTCAACCTCACATAATTTATTTTTAATAATATTACCCTTTAACCGTGATTTTCCCTTTTTAATTAAATATTTCCTTATTGATATAAGATCATTTAAGCAATGTAACAATTCATCTTCCATTCCCTCATGCAAAAGTAATCTATAATTAAACCATTTAATACATACCCGACTCTCACAGTGAGTTACTGTGGTAGGGGACACAGCGTGTCAGATAATACATTGATATACGATTACTTCAAAACAAACTTAAACTGTTAATTTATCTTAGAGTTCATTATTATAATTCTTAATGTCTATTATTATTTTATTGTCTCTTTACTTGTATATGATGATTCGCGAATTTATTTTACGCACTATTATACGCACTACGCACTAGAGACGCACTTGGTATGCACTTCACTAAAATAAATGATACCGCACAGCAGCCAGATGAGTATGATGAATACTCCAACTTCTACTTCATTGGA
Organism: Melanchra persicariae; assembly: GCA_947386135.1. NCBI lineage: Eukaryota > Metazoa > Arthropoda > Insecta > Lepidoptera > Noctuidae > Melanchra > Melanchra persicariae. The sequence goes on along the minus strand of OX376643.1, from coordinate 21,093,587 downwards.
AGATTTACTTGCTCTTCTCCGCGAATTGCTCTGGAACGGTTGAACGATCGTCGCAGGCTGTTCTGCAAAATCTGGTCCCTGATCCAGGAATGGTGGCAATTCCTGTACTACTTCCACGCAAAATATATAATGCTAAGACCCAGTAAAACGTAAATTACTATGAGGATAGTACTGATCGTCGAAATGTGTGCCTTCAATTCTTCAATGTGTGCATTATTGGAACCCGCAGAATTCTGGTTCACGAAGACTGTCTCCTTTTCTACGTTGGAACGACACATTTTCACTTACGGGACGGGAATTTCAGGACGTTAAATTAACTTTCAAACGTACTCGATTCATTTAAATTACGATAGTTCCATTACCACAAATATTGTCACTTCAATTTATTTCAAACTTTATTACTAATTTATTTACTTTGCTTTGGAGCCGTAACACTAAGCCGAGATAGAAATCGCGTCACGCGCCCCAAAAATGGCAAGGGTCGCCATGTGATGTAGTGTTATTGAAACAACTGTTCTCAAGCGATTACCTTTAATTACTGACTAAAGGAGTATAAGTGTGTTAATATATTAATAGAAGATACATTCATATGGATTGGGTCATAGACCTTATACTTGTAACCTGTTATGTGTGTTTTAAAGCAATAAGGTAAATGATGTATTCTCCCAAAATAAAAATTATATTAAAAGATACTAAAATCGGGCGCCAGGGAGATTCACACAATACAAAATATAGTAAAATGTTGCCGGAAAGAAGTAATCGGAAGAGTCAGACTTTTAATCTGCCAGTGGGAGGCTAAACGAAGAAAATTAAAACAACTACCTACTTTATCTTTTCTCCATTTAATGGCCCGTAGCTTTCAAATTTTTAACCAATAAACTAAAATTCTAATATGGTTTAAGTTAACCTAAATTAATGGCTATAATAAATTAATACATTAATTAGGAATGTGATATTATTGCATCTTGCACTAAATGAGTTAAGATTTAATAGAAATAAAAAATCCTACCAGATTGCTGGCTTTAAAAATAATTAAAACGAAACCATAGAAGCGATGATGGAAGTCGGATGCAGGCCGTAGTGTTTCAAAAAAATATAAGTAATAATTTCGGATATTTTATCCAAAATTGAAGAAAATAAAACACCAACAGGGGGCTGTAACAAAATATTAAAAAGTTAAGAAAAGTCATTAAAAAGCGAACACGTGTAAGCGTACGATTGGGCTAAAACTTACCGTTTTCTTCTATTAATTAACTTTGATGCGCATACGCAGCCAATCCTATAGTATGCATGCGAGCAAAACCATCAAAATCTGAAAATTAACAATCCGTCTAATAAGATTCTATCACGAGACGCAGACAATACAATGACCTGAAGAACTCAAACTTACCGAAAATTAAGGTCAATCCTTCTCACAAAATCGTTCTAGGCCTGTTTGAAAATCATTGCCTTTTCATAAAGGCCAAAATATCCGAGATAACTACGGATTAGAGATAATATTGGCGAGCGATTCAAAATTATCGACCGGCCATTTCTAAATCAAGATCGTAGAGTGCCTATGTCAAAAGTGACAGCTGACAGCTTACATCAAAACTAGATTATTGTCGTTCGGAAATCGACTAAAACCATAAAGCATGTGAAGAGGTAGGTAACAAAAACTCGTTACATACTATTACTACTACACCTCACCGTAAAGCGCCATCTAAATCTGATTCCTCAGCCATCAGACACTACCATAATAGGCATTGGTAACACTAAGTCAAATATTAACACAGAACGCTGTATTCTACGCATTCATTCTGAAATAAGTTCTTTTAATGTGACAGTTTCATGTTTAGTTTTGCCGCAAATTACCGGCAACTTACCGAAATCATATTTCGATTTGAAAAAAATAAATATTAATGGATTCCAATTAGCAGATCCCACTTTAAATGAACCATCCCCAATCAATATTTTGATCGGTGCTGACTTATTTTGGGACATCATTAGTGCCCAGCAGCATTCGTTAGGACATGGTTATCCTAAGCTTCAGGCGTCAAAGTTGGGGTGGCTCGTTACGGGTTCATTGCCTTTTTTTAATACAAACAAAACTAACTTAGTCATGTGCAATTTTGTCTCAAATGATGACAATTTTAGTAACATACATGACGAGTTATCTAAGTTCTGGGAACTTGAGAATGTACCTCAAAAAAGGCCCCCGAGTAGTGAAGAAAAATTATCTGAGCAACATTATCTCGCCAATACTACTCGCACTGGTAATGGTCAGTTCTGTGTAGGGTTGCCACTTCGTGATAGCACAGATTGTTTAGGCAATTCTTATAATCTGGCCAAAAAGCCCCATGGACTGGTATGAATAACGAGCGAGTCCCCTTTAAAAAAACAAATACTACAAAAAGCTACTACAGCTAATAGCTATAAGTATGTTTTGACAGGAAACATAGAGAAAATGTTTTGCTCAGTGCTGCTCAAAGAGTCTGATCGCAATCTTCAACTGATACTGTGGCGTGATAGTGAGGATAAGCTTTTAAGGAAGCTTCGTTTAAATATGGTTACTTACGGGTTCGCTAGTGCCTCTTTTTTTACTACTCGTTCTCTTTGGCAGATAGGTGAAGAGTGTTCAGACGAGAAGATCAAAACTATAATTCAAAATAATCTATATTGCGATGATCTAATTACCGGTGCAAGCAGTGATGAGGAGTTACGTGATATCCGTTTTTCAGTCTCTGCCGAGTTAGCAAAGGAAAGTTTTCATCTGCGTAAATTCCGTTCAAACTTACCTGGGTTACTTGAAGACTCTGTTGACCTGGAAAGTGGTAATCTTATGATTAGTAAGGCAACCAGTACGCTAGGTATAGGTTGGACGGCGTCTTCGGATGAACTTCACTTTCAGCATGATATTTCGGCTTCTGAAAACGTCACGAAAAGAACTATACCTGCTTCAACATTTAAAATATTTGATCATCTTGGTTTTCTGTCTATTTTCACAATTAAATCTAAAATTCTACTACAAAAATTATGGAGTCACAAAATTGATTGGGATGAACCTGTTCCTCCAGAAATAAGGTCTTCCTGGTAAAAGTTTTCTTCTAAATGTTCATGTTTGTCTGCTCTAAGGATTCCTAGATGCATTTTAATTGACAACAATTCTTCTGTACAAATACATTGTTTTTGTGACGCCTCGCAACGTGCCTACGACAGCTGTGTATATTTGAGGTCTATTTCTACTAGCGGCACTATACAAGTTAGCCTGGTATGTGCAAAATCACGGGTTGCACCTATTAAACCCACGACAATACCACGGCTCGAACTCTGCGCTGCGGTTAAAACTGCAGCAGTTAGTTCGGCCCCCAATAGGGATTGGAGGCCGAACTAACTGCTGCAGTTTTAGCCGCATTACGTTGCCCTATTGAACGTCAAGTGTATTGGTCAGATTCTAAAGTTGTGTTAGGTTGGCTCAACTCTAATAAAACTAAAACGTTTGTTGCCCACAGAGTAGCTGCTGAGCTAACAAATCCCACAGACTGGCGTTATGTTCCTACTTCTATCAACCCGGCTGATTTAGTCTCGCGTGGCATCGATCCAGAGCAGGTAGATCTCTCTATATAGTGGAACGGTCCATCGTTTCTTTTCGAATCCGAAGATTCCTGGCCCGCCTATACTGTGGACTCTATAGAATTGCCAGAGCTTAAGGTCAATCATACTTAGTGGGGGAGAAGGCAACTTCCATGCCAGACTTGTCTGTAGATTTAGCAAAATTTTCTAATTGAACTACTCTTATTCGGGTTCTAGCTAGAGTTTTAAGGTTCGTCAACAATTGTAGGTCACACACAAAATCGGACAGATTACGAGGTCCACTTCAGGTTTCCGAGTTAGAAAACGCTCACAACGTTTCTAAAAAGTTAGCCCTTTCCTATAGAATTAGGACTACTACAAAAGAGTAAATCTTTAAATTCAAAAGTCGCGCTCGTTTCTCTTAATCCATTTTTAGATGAAAATGGGATTATTAGGGTTGGCGGGTGCATCGATTCATCTGCTTACCAGTATGACAAACGTCATCCTATTTTGTTGCATTCCAGTCATTACTTAACAAAGCTAATATTCAAACGGGAGCATCTACGCTTGTTGCACGCCGGTCCTCAGCATCTCCTGGCATCTATAAGGGAACGCTATTGGCCTGTAGGAGGCAGGACTCTAGCTAGACGTGCAGCGCGCGAGTGCGTAACCTGTCGTCGTTTCAATGCTCGTAACATGGATAATATTATGGGAAATTTAGCTGCAGATCGCGTGGAAGCTGACTTTCCTTTCTCTACGATAGGTATCGACTTTACCGGTCCATTTCTCATTACGGACCGCAAGGGACGAGGATGTAAAATAACTAAAAGTTACCTGTGTATTTTTGTTTGTTTCCGGTACAAATGCGTTCATTTAGACTTAGTCAGTGACTTGACAATGGATGCATTTGTTCTGACACTAAAACGATTTATAACTCGTAGGGGTAAACCAAAGGTCATCTACTGCCGGAGGACACGGTGGAGCATACGGTGGAGGCCTGCCCCGCATGGGCGGAGCAGCGCCGTGTCCTCGTCGAGGCGATGGGCGGCGGCGACCTCTCGCGTCCGGCCCTGGTTCAATCCATGGTCCGGAGCGAGGAGGCATGGGAAGCCGTCACCTCCTTCTGCGAAGCAGTAATGCTAGTGAAGGAGGAGACGGGCCGCGTGAGGGAGAGACAACCCTCACGCCCCAGCCGCCGCGGCATAGGGTGACGCACCGGGCGTCGGGAGTCGCTGGGCGATTCCCGGCCACCGTAGGTGCGGGTCTGCGGACGGCGAGCGTTGGGTGGCTCGCTGTCCGATTAAAGTCAGACCTTAGCCGACGGCGCGTTGTGTTCCACGCGCGCCTCAAAGAGATGTCAGCATAGAAGTAGGGGCCCGTTAGGGCCAGTGCCTACCAGGGTTGCGGATTTGTTCGAAAGAGTTACCGCGGCCCTGGAACGTAAAAGGCACTAGGAGGAGCATGGGTGGGTTTTATTCAGTAGAAGTCTGACACTCCCTGCCGCTCCACCCAGAGTGGGAGGGGTCATTTGATGATTTCCCATCCTCAAAAAAAAAAAGGTCATCTACTGCGACAATGGTAGAAACTTTGTTGCAGCAGCAAAATAAATAAATTCCAATAGTGAATCTATTATTGACTTTGCATCTCGCGAAGGCATTGAATTCCGTTTCTCACCAGCATACGCTTCTCACTTTTTGGGTCTATGGGAGGCCGGAGTCAAGTCTGCGAAATTCCATTTATACAGAGTCCTTAAACATATTCACTTGACGTTCGAGGAGCTGAGTTCGTTGTTTGCTCAGATCGAAGCGATACTTAATAGCCGTCCTTTATGCCCATTAAGTCCTTCACCACAAGACCTATCTCCACTTACCCCGGGCCACTTTATAATTGGTAGGCCGCTGACGTCTTTGCCATCGCCGTACCTGCTGGACTATAGCACAAACCTTCTTGACCGTTTTCAGCGATTGGAGCAAGCTTGTCAGCACTTTTGGAAGAAGTGGTCGACAGAGTACGTCACGGAGCTCCAGCAGCGCACGAAGTGGAAGGTGCGGTGCCGAGAATTAAAAGTCAACGACCTAGTCCTTATCAAGGATGATAGGACTCTTCCACTATGCTGGCGCCTTGGAAGAGTCTCGAAGCTGATTCCCGGCATTGATGATGTGCCTCGTGTCGCCGATGTGTCTACCTCACAAGGCACCATACGCAGAGCCATCAACAGATTGTGTCTACTGCCTTCACTTGATGACTACACCGAAAAATGATCTTGAAAGCTTCATATATAGCTTTCAAGGCCCCCGAAGATGTCTACGACACATTCGCTCAATAATCTTCATTCTAATTAACATTTAGTTACCATTCAATCTAACATTCAATTTTCAAAACCCTTTCCACACTTTCAACCATTCATTCGTTCAAAACCCATCATGTAAAATCACTGTTCGTTACGTATTTAAAAGTAATTATAAAAATTGTAAAAGCCTCAGTAAACCTATTTTTCTATCAAGAAATCTTTGTTTAATTTATCATAAACACTGCCACTTTTTTCTCAAGGTTCTTTTTTCGCTGATCAGATCTGTTATTTCTTTTGGATAAGTATTAACCTTAACAGTTCTTTTTTTCTCGGGTGTATTAGCCCATGCAGTTTGTTGGACATCTACAATAAATTTGCTTGATTCTTAATTAAGTTGGTGCTTATCATTTATGAATATACTTAACTCTATTTTATTTTCTAAGTATATTTTAAAGGATTCCCAGTCTGTGAATTTATTCACGAGAAACGGATTCCCTTCCCTCTGTTTGACACACTAGTATATAAAATTATTGGTGAGTGATCAGATTTCATATTAAATCCTTATTCGGCACTTATAAAGTCAGAGGATATTCCTTTATATGAAAAAATCAATTAGGTCTGGAATCTTTCTTGAGTATGTTGGCCAATATGTCGGTTTTCCAGTTGATATAACCTCTGATTTGGTTTCTTGTATGGCACTTAGTAGTTCTCTGCCTTTTGTTGTAAATAGTCTGGAGCCCTAATAGGTATTCTTGGCATTGAAGTCTCCACATACAAATCTATTTCCAAGTAGCATTAAGAGTGTCTTGTATTGCTCTTTTTTTAGTACGTATTTAGGGGGGATGTATATAGCTGCTATAGTAACCGAGTCGTATCTTTTCATTTTAATAGTTACACCGATCACTTGCATTTCCTGATCTTCGCATTTGTTATGTTCATAATGTTGTATGTTTTCTCTAATTATGACGGGGCTGCCTCCTCTCGCGGCGTTATCAGGATGCAGGGCATGATATATCTTATAGCCTTGAAATTTTACAAAGGAATGTCGTGTAAAGTGTGATTCTGAAATTAAGCATATTATCTATGTTTTCTGTACCTAAGACTACTTGTAACTCATGTTGGTATTGCAGCAGTCCATTAGCATTCCAAGCCATGATTTTGAGGTTTTTTATCATTTTCGCAGATGAATGTGTAAATTCTTTCTAACATACATAATGTTTTCAATACATTTACGAAAACATTATGTATGTTAGAAAGAATTTACACCTTTTTAGTAAAAGAGGCGACAAACATAATTATGCTACTCGAAATAGGGACCAATTAGTTCAACCAGGTTTCAGACTGGCTAAAGTATCCTCATCTTTTATGGGGTATTGTTTAAAATGTTATAATAAAATACCTCCCCATATATTAGAACTAAATGAAACAAAATTTTAATCTTGCATTAAACGCACACTATGCAGGCAAGCATATTATAAGTTAGGGGAGTATATTGAAGATAAAAATGCTTGGCTCAGTGCTGGTCCTGCTCCACAGCCACTAGGGCACACAAAGTAATCTGTTAGCATTTGGAAATATTGTTGGACCGGATGAAGATTGTAAGAATGCAATATTTTTCATTGTATAGACTCAATTTATTTAGCATTGTATAATTTCATGCATTAACGGCACATTTGTGAGTACTATGTACTTTAAATTTAAACTATAATGATCATTTTGAGTAGGTCTTTGACTTGAATGTACCCTGACGATTGGGAATGTCATGCTCACTCAAAAGTCTGGCTGATGGTGGCGTCTGCGTTGGATTATGTGGCTCCCTTAAAAATGGTCGAGCCGAATGGTGCTAGCGTATGCGTCATGTTTGTGAACGGGCGCCGTCAGCTGAGACTGGTCATCTCTCGGCTGCCATGGTCTATTTTAATTATTTCTTTGAATTGTTTCTTTTTTACTCCGGACTCTTTTATCCTGCACGTCTTTTACATCGTTCTGACATATATGTATAATTTCAACATGAATGATGTAACCATAATTTTGTAACAAAATATTATTTTTAAAAGAGTGTCCGTGGAGTTTCTTGCACGTTCTTCCCCATAGAGATCTACGCTTTGGAATGTGCAAATAGCTTCATCTTTTTTTTTTTTGACCGACCGACCTTGACAATACAAAAATGCCTGTAAATGGTCTAATTGAAATAAATGCTTTGACTTTGCGTCCGCGAAAATATTTTCGCGGACAAACACCAACATGGATGGATAATGAGGATGGACAAATACAAAATACACAGATTTACATATGTAAATCTGTGTATTTTGTATTTACTTGTCTGACATGACGAGAAATTTTTATTTTTTGTAAGTGTTGAAGCGTGGCAATAAAGTTTTTCCACATAAACAAAATATCTTTAAGAACTGGTTCGTCCCAACTTAACTTATAAAGCCATAGTTTTTGTAAAAGTATTTTTGCAATTATAATTGAGGGTGATAACAAACTTAATGGGTCGTACACCTGTGAGACACCATATAAGATAACGCGGTTAGTCACATGAGTGAAGGTTGCTTCAATCTTTGTAGTAAAATATAGTAAATCTAAATAATTCAACCAACTTAGACCGAGAGTTTTAGTTAAACAGTTTTCGCTTAAAGTTAATTCGTTTGGTTGATCTGTTGTAGTAGAAGTCTCCAAATTAAACAACCATTTACGTAAATAGAAGCAACCAGATTTTAAAACATCATTTATTTTGGTACAAATGTCTAATAAACATTGTTTATCATCATGACCAGTAATTAAGTTATCTACAAACAGATCTTCGTATATTACTTGCTTTATGACGTCATCCTTACACTCGGATGCCAGCTGTTTTATGCATCGAATACTTAGGTAAGGAGCGGACGCGGTACCATAAGTCACGGTATTAAGCTGGTGTACCAGCTTAATACCGTGACTTAGTTCGTCCGATTTATTTTCACGCCAAAGAATTAACTGAAGATTTCTTTGATCCGGTTGGATATTAATTTGTCGATACATTTTTTTGACGACAGCGCATGCAAAAAATCTAAATTGTCGAAAGCGTAACAAAATTGAAAAAACGTCATTATGTAAACTAGGCCAATATACCGAATATCGTTAAGCGTATTGCCCGATTTTGATTTTTCACTTCCATCAAAAACCACCCTAAGTTTGGTAGTACTACTATTAACTCTTAAAACACCGTGATACGGTAGAAAGTAATGTGATCATGGATATTGATTGACTCGACTCATTTGGCCTAAACTCAAATATTCATTCATAAAATCGCAATATATTTTTTTTATATTCAGGTGTAGATTTATCTCATTACCGAAACAATACTCATCTACCGAATGATTAGCGCGTAAAACAATTACAACACTTCTTTTCATTAATAAATTTAATTTTATGGTTAATGGTTAATTTTAAGAATGAATCGCAAGAATAAAGTAGTTGGTTAGCTTGACGCATAGTGCATTTGCACTATGCGTCAAGCTAACCATCTACCAAAACGTTCACGTATTTACGTGAACGTTTAGAATTTTTATTATTAAATTGTTTATTTTGTGTTGATGTGTAACTATGTGCCTTATTTGGTTTTTGTGAATGTGATGGTTTCTTTGCGTTATTCTCTGTGGAAGATTTACTATGTGTTAAATAAATAGCACCCGGGGAGCTAGATTGATTGAACTATCAATCTAGCTCCCCGGGTGGATTGCCCCAGAAATGTATGACTCTCCCAGTCGGATAAGGACTGGGAGGTGAGTAACTACTTGTGAGCCCTAAGCTTGTAACTGGTCGTCAGTCTTATGCGAACTGGACCTTAATTGGGTAACTGCGAAGGGGTAGACAATCGACACTTGGTGTGTTACTGTTAAGAGAACTTGAAAACTAGGTTAGACTAAGAGATCCCCCAATGCCAAAACCTAGCTCCCGACGCCAATTCACTGCTTCACCCTGAAGGGGATCAGACAGGACCATAAAAATGTGGCCTTTCCCTGAAGGAGCACTACGCTATTGACGTTTTTCGTAAAAAAAAAACAGATAATCGACCGCTGCCTTAAAAAAGACGGTTTCGGATCGGGCGATGTAGTCGGCAACCACAGGTGACGTTACGGCGAGAGCGGGACGAAGCGATAACACAGAGCAGGTAGCGGGCGAGTGGCGTTGAGCGGCACGTCCGTCCGTTGTTAAGTTTCTGAAATAGTTAGCTTATTATTGTCATAATAGTAACCATAATATCATCCATAAATCTGCTATAATGTTGTAATAAATTTCATTATGCAACTCGATCCCATCCTTACTCATCAAATGGCCATATTCTCACCATTCAATTATATCTTTATGAATTAAAAAATAAAACCTTGTCGTAAACGCGCATTTCACTACCACAGCGTCATATTTAAAAAAAACTTAAAGATTATTCGAATTTACGTCCTAACTCGCCATTTTTTTATATTAAATAAATAAAATAAAATAAAAATAGTCTTTATTTCTTACTACGATTTGAACTTAACATATTATAATACGAATAATCTAGATTATAATATAGTACACGTATTTATGGTTAGCTGTATATTATGTGTTGAAATGTAAGGAGGTTTGCTCTTATAATTTAATACTGGCTGAATCCAAAGCTGAAAGTTGCTAGGTTACCACTTTTTGTTTATAAAAAATGACTTTTTGATTTTTACCTTGTTATTAAACTGCTATTTAATATACCTTAATGTTTTTTCATCTATATAAATTCGTGAGAACTTTACTCGTCCTAATTCCACAACAATTAGCACACTCTCATATTTTATAAGAGGTTACTGGCCCCAGAAAGGAAAAAGAAGAAAGTGTTCGCGAATCAAAATGGATAACAGCACAAAGATAGACATTGGAAAATTGCTAGGAAAAGAAAATTGGTCAACATGGAAGTATAGAATTTCCATTATGCTTGAAGGCACGGAGGGTGCCTCAGAAGCAGTGGAAGGTAGACTCCAGAAACCAACTCTTTCCGAAGGAGCAGGTGACGCTGCAGTAAGCACCTATAGTATAGCGATGGCCAGATATGGGAAAGCTGAAACTAGCGTTTTGCTCATGCTAACTACCAATATGTCTGAAGAAAGATTAAAGAAGGTTAAAAACATTAAAGAAATCGGGCAGGAGTTACATAGACTTTTTGATGGACAAACGGAAGATAGAGCCTACAACTTGTGTTTAGAATTCTTTGGACTTAAACATGATAAGGTGGATGACATCCCCACTCATATGTCAACACTGAAGAATATTTGGAATGACTTGTAAGTCGAGATTTTCATGATTGACGCAACTGCTAAGCTTCCAGAGATGTTCCTAATCTGTAAAGTCTTAGACACACTCGACGACAGATTCTTCTACTTCAAGTCAAGCTGGCTAATGCTAAAGCAGACTGAGAAAACGATAGACAGTTTAACAAGTAATCTTTGCACATTCGAAAAAGATCTGGGCAGTCAAGGGAGCTCCAAGCAGGAAGCACTAGTGACAACACCAGTAGAGCGAATCGTAAAGCCATACAAGGACGAGCAGCTGATCTTTAACTACTGTTCTGGTAGAGGGCACAGAGTTCGCAAGTGCAAAAAGTGGATTATGGATGGAAGGCCACCTAAATCAACTCCAGGCACATCAGCACCCGGCTCGAAATCAAAACAAGTACAGCAGATATATATATAGATTATGATAAATGCGTGCTCGGAGAGTCATGCTCAAGACAAAGACCACTGGTTCGTCGATAATGGAACAACGACACATAATGCAGTGAGCAGAGAATGCTTCAATGAATATCATGAATTTGATTCAGATCATAAAGTGACGACCGCAGATGGGACCTCAATTCCAGCGTTAGGAAAGGGCACAGTCATGGTAAAATCAAATGTCAATGGCAAGAGGGAGCAGATAATACTCCGAGATGTATAGTTAGTACAATCGCTGACAAAGAATCTGTTCTCGACATTGGCTGCACAAGACAGGATGCAGAATAGCATTTTTACGTCGACAACTAGAGAGTGCAAATTAAACATTGAAGGCACGACTAAAGTTGTAAGCAAGAGAGTTCCTCACAGTGGACTTTACGAATTGGACATGAAGATGGTTATGCCAATAAAGCGAAGATTAATGATAGAGGTCAACGCTATAACGGGCACTAATCTATTACAACTCTACCATGAACGGTTCGCGCATCAGGACAAAAGACATGTCCGTGATATTGTCTAGAGGGAACTTGGAATTGATCTAAAACCAGATAATTCAAAATGTGAGGGTTGTATTTATGGCAAAACCCATAGAAAAAAGTTTGGAACTAGGGAAAGAGCTACAAAGCCAGGTGAACTGATTCACACAAATGTCTGTGGACCTTTTGCAGAAAACATCTCAAAGTACAAGTATTTTGTATTATTTAAGGACGACTATTCAAGCTGCCGCCTTGTCTACTTCATCAGGCATAAATCTGAAGTAAAAGATAAGCTTCTACAGATGTTGCAAGAAGTAAAAGCAGCTGGCCACGATATGACGACACTACTTAGTGACAACGGTGGTGAATTTGATAATGACTCCGTTCGAAAGATACTTCAAAAGCACGGTATTCAGCATCGGCTGACAATGACATACACGCCTGAACAAAATGGCTGTAGTGAGCGAGAAAACCAAACATTTGTTGAAGCTGCGAGATCCATGTTACATACGAGAGGAGAGATGCCACAAGTGCTTTGGGCAGAGCTCATCAATATTGCTGCATATGTGCTCAACAGAGTAGGTCCTACTGGAGTGGCACAAAAGTACCCTATGAGTTGTCGCATGGAAAGAAACCCAAGATAGTTATCTTGGGTTTCTTTCCATGCCACAACTCATAGGGTACTTTAAAAAATATCGGGAGTGAATGTTATGCACATGCTCCATAACAGAGCCGTAAGAAACTGGACAAAAAGGCTATTAAAGGGCTGCTAATATGATATGAGAACGACGATGGTTTTCGCATCTGGGATGGAAGAAAAACTCTGAGGTCTAGAGACATAACGTTTCAGACTGATGTTGAGTTCCAGATTTCAACTAGTGTCCCTATTCTTCCAGAGAGAGCCGAGGATGGCGGTGGAAACGAACGTGTTCTGACTCAAGAGCAAGAGCCTGTAAATATTGAAATAAACCAAGAACTTGATCTAGAGGGAGAAATTACTGGAGACCAAGTTCAGGATGACGCGTTAGCAACAGAGGATGAGGACAAATTTACGGACGCTAATGAACAACTAGAGGTAGTTGAGCCCTTATTGGAGACACGTTATAATTTACGAGACAGGTCAACAATTAAACGTCTTAAACGTCTTGAAGACTGTTCGCTTCATAGGTGTTGAAGATGTACCCGATACTTACAAAGAAGTAATCAACAGAAAAGAAAGTGCTGAATTGCAGAAGGCCATGATGAGTGAAATAAAATCACTAGGTGATAACAAAGTGTGGACACTATGCGAGCTACCGTCTAATCGAAAGGCACTACCATGCAAGTGGGTTTTTAGAATTAAACGTAACCCAGATGGAATTATTGAGAAATATAAAGCTCGTTTAGTTGTCAAAGGTTTCAAATAAAAGAAAGGAATAGACTATGAAGAGACATATAGTCCAGTAGCACGAATGGCAACTATTAGATCGTTGTTGAGTGTAGCTGCTACTGAAAACCTTTGTCTTGCTCAGTTTCACGTGACCACGGCTTTCTTGTACGGTGTTCTCAATGAAGAAATCTACATGAAGCAACCTGAAGGGTTCGAAGATGGCTCAAAAAGAGTTTGCAAATTGATGAGAAGCCTTTATGGATTAAAACAGGCACCCAGATGCTGGAACTATCGTTTTCATCAAGTTTTGAGCGAACTTAACTTCCAGCAGAGTACAGCGAATCCATGTCTCTATGCGAAGAAAGTGGGGAGCAAAAAGATTTTCCTTACGCTGTACGTAGATGATGGATTGATTGCTGTTACAGACCAAAGAGTGGCTGAGGAGTTTTTGAGGGATCTAAGGAGACAATTATAGACAACTTCTTCTGCCTGCTTCCTTTTATTTAGGAATGGAAATGGATGGCACCATTCACATACATCAAACTTCTTTCTAGCAAAAACAGTGCTAGAAAGATTTGGCATGACGGAATGCAATCCTATTGGAACGCCTATTGATAGAATATCCAATTCTGAAGATGATGATGATAGCTCAAGTGAGAGCAAGCGGTTTCTATACCGAGAAGCGGTAGGAGCTTTAGCCTACTTGATAGTCGCCACGCGTCCCGATATTGCCTATGCTGTTGGAATTGTATCCAGGTCCTTGGAAAATCGTATATTGCGCTATTTGAAAGGGACAACATTCCTTGGGATTATTTTTAGACGCACAGATGATAACAGTCGCATACTTGCATACAGCGATGCTGATTATGGTGGATGCATTGAAACAGGGAGATCCATTAGTGGAATAGTGTGCTGTTACGGAGGAGGACCAGTTTCATGACAAAGCCAGAGACAAGGCTCAGTTTCAGTATCAACAACTGAAGCAGAAATAGTGGCTGCTAGTGAGGCGACTCGAGAAATTATCTGGCTCAAGAGGATATTTGACGGCATTGTGGATATGGAGAAGACTCCACTACTGATGGTTGACAATGAGGCAGCAGTAAAACGGGCTCACAATCCCGAATTCCACAAACGAACTAAACATATACGTTTACGTAATTTTTTCGTTAGAGAGGCTGTCATGAATGAAGAAATAGAAGTGGAACGAATTGGCACAGAGGCACAAGTAGCTGACATAATGACAAAACCCCTGCCTAAGCCAAGATTCCAAGCTCTGAGATCTACTCTAGCTTTGTAAAAATGTTCCTGGGTTGAGGGTAGTGTAGGTAGCCAGGTGACGGGAGCGAAGCCGCGGGGGACAGCTATTAGAGGGAGTGTTGAAATATAAGGAGGTTTTTCTCTTATAATTTAATACTGGCTGAATCCAAAGCTGAAAGTTGCAAGGTTACCACTTTTTGTTTATAAAAATGACTTTTTGATTTTTACCTTGTTATTAAACTGCTATTTAATATACCTTAATGTTTTTCATCTATATAAATTTGTGAGAATTTTACTCGTCCTAATTCCACAACAATGAGCACACTCTCATATTTTATAAGATTATGTATGTAGGTATAAAATATAAAGTTATTTAAAATTAGTAGTTGTAGCTGCCTCTGCGGCGTAGGCCTTTCCTAAACTTTTCCACAAATCCCTTTCCCGCACCTCTCGCATCCATAAGGGTCCACATCTCTGGTTGAAGATGTCTCTCCACCTTTTAATTGGTCTCCCTTTTTCTCTCTTCCTGTCTCTTGGTATCCATTCTGTTAAACGTTTTGTCCATTGGTATTGTTTTGTATTGTTCATCCAACAAAAACGTGTCCCGCCCAATTCCACTTGAATAATCTTGTTATTTTTCTTACATCTATTATTTTTGTGATTTTTCTGATGTTAATGCTTTTAACCTTGTCTGATAGTTTTAAACCAAGCATGCTTCTCTCCATTTTACGTTGGCAGATAGCAATTCTTTCTTCGTCTTATTTCCTCAGTGACCATGTCTGGCAACCATATGCAAGACATGGCAATATCACTACTTCATACAGTTTTTTCTTTATATTTATATTGATGTCATTGCTTTCCATTACTTTTCTTAATCCCTAATACTTCCTCCAGGCTAGAGTTATCCTTCTTTCTATATCTTTTCCTGTATTATTTCCGAATGATACTTACTGTTCTAAATATATATATTCAATTCTTTAACATATTGGATCTTTTCATTGTCTATTAAAATATCCCGAAGTTCTCCATTTTTAAAAATCTTGGTTTTCGATTTGTTCATTGACAATCCCACTTTTTGACTTTATGTTGCTAGTTCGATCACCATATTTTCCAATTGAGTGGGGTTTTCTGCGAAGACCACACTGCGAAACGTAAGTGGTTCAAGAGTTCTCCGTCTATCTGTATCCCCTTCGTTTCCCAATTTAGATGTCTGAAGATGGATTCGAGTACCGCTAAAAACAATTTTGGAAAGAACGGCAATTGTATAGCCTCGATAATAAATTTATAGCTGCAACAGTACTGCTGCAGCTATAATTTAACGAGGCTATAATTATATAACTTTAGAACTACAAAGGAGTTTGAATTTTATTACCAGCCTTTATCTTTTTCCATAGAATTCCTTGTGTCCAGATTACTCGTGTTTGGTTCTTTTGCACTTTGTAGTATTTTTATTGGAAACTGGGTGTTTTTTTTATAATAAGTTTTTTAGTATTTATTTGTTATACAACTACATAACCTACCAATTTGAAAAATCCAATACAGTCAGTTCATAACTGCATTCGTAATATTAATCCTGAAAATCGGTAGAACTATTGTTTGAAATTATTGTTGTGCGTTGAGGAGTTGCATTTTTTGACACCCATTTATATCATCAGACCATAGACATATAAATAGTTTGGACTGGAAACACCTACAAAAAAAGGGTGCCGGTTTTTGGCTAAAAATGTCTCTAAATATGGCTGCCAATACTAGGGTTGTGTCAATCAGAAGAACATAATGTTACTATCGAATATCGATACAAGTACTACATAATAGTATTACGAGTCTTACTAGATATCACGGTTGAATCATTATTTAAAATTAATATTCTTACAATAAGTGGTAACATTAAAAAATCGTAAGTTGACTTGCTTTCTGTTATCTGAGAATAATATGAATTTTAAGTGTTTTTTGAATAGAATTAAAAAACAATTTTTTAACACATTTCCTTAAAAAATGCATTTACGAAGCCTGTTTAGATTGCTCGAAAGTTAAAAGGACATTGCCAACATACTAGAACAAACAGAATCGTGACTAAATATAAAATAAACATCAACAATCGACGCGAGACATTAGATGGACTTTCTGTGAACTTCAATCGAGAATATTCTTAGTGTTTGTGGTATATCGTAAGATTTGTTTTAACGTAAATTTAAGTATATTTTAAAGATTTTACCCGTTATCCATCATGGATAACAAAAAACCCCCAGACCCTCCCGATCCCTTTGATTTTACTCCAGTTTTAACAATTTCCCTTCCCGATGACAACTCGCCAGAAACTGCAATGGACTCCGAATCGGCACACAGAAAAAGATCCGCTACTTCTCCCCCGGCTACCCCAATCAATCCCCCTAAGCAACCTAAAACACAGTCGGAAGACAATCCTACACTTTGAGAGATAACCTGCTATTTGTTGTACAGTCACGAGTAATAACATAGAAACACCCTTAAAATTAAAATTCATGTTGCAACATTAAATCGCAAAAAATAAGTATGCTAACTGTGTCCCATAATTATTATGTAAACGTTAAATTGTGTCAAAGTTCATCATCATCATCATCATCATATCAGCCGAAAGACGTCCACTGCTAGACATAGGCCTCCCCCAAGTGTCGCCACAACCACCGGTCCTGTGCGTCTCGCATCCATCGGTTACCCGCGACCCTCACCAGGTCATTGGTCCACCTTGTGGGAGGCCTTCCAACGCTGCGTCTTCCGGTACGCGGTCGCCACTCCAAAACTTTTCGGCCCCATCGACCATCTGTTCTGCGAGCAATGTGCCCTGCCCACTGCCACTTCAATTTGGCGATCCTTCGGGCTACGTCGGTAACCTTGGTTCTCTTGCGGATATCATCATTCCTGATTCGATCACGCAAGGAAAGTCCGAGCATTGCCCTCGTCAAAGTTAACTACTCATTTTTATCAAATTTTTGTTACCAACAGACTATCAAAAAATACTAAATAAAATAAATAAATAAAATAAGCCTTTATTGCTGTTCTACAAATTTACAACACACACATTTTCTTATTAATACTAATAATAATATTAGTTTATTAACAGATCGGTTTCACTTCACAGTTTGTCTTCCGACTAAGGCCTCCTCTAAAGCTTTCCATTTCTGCCTGTCTCTCGCTGTTCTCGTCCACTCTGGACCCGCTACCTTTTTGAGGTCATCCTCCCATCTTTTTGTTTGACGCCCTTTACTTCTTTTCCCATTCCTGGGATACCACTCTGTTATGGTTTTTGTCCATTTTCCATTCGTATCTCTAAGCATATGTCCAGTCCATCGCCATTTTAAAGTTTTACATGTTTTCTTTGCATCCATAAATTTAGTTGTATTTTTAATTTTTTCTAATCTTATTCTATCTTTCCTCTTGACGCCCTAATGGCAAAATAAAGGTATGTCAAAACGGAATGGAGAGAAGCGTAATCGCTTCTCTCCATTCCGTTTTGACATACCTTTATTTTGTTTATTAAGCTATCTGTCAATGCCCATGTTTGGCAACCATAAGTTAAGCATGGTAAAATGCACATATTATACACTTTTCTTTTCTCTTTGATAGGCATGTCCTTGCTTTTCATGACTTCGCTGAGTGACCAATATCTCTTCCATGTATTGGATATCCGTCTTTCAATCTCTTTATGCATGGTGTCTTCAGTGGCTATGAGTTGTCCTAGGTATACGTATTCTTCGACATATTCTATCATCTCTGAATTGACTATGATGGTATGCGTCTGTGAAGAGTTACTCATAATCTTTGTCTTTGCCGTGTTCATTGTAAGTCCAGCTTTCGCGCTTTGATCTGACAATTGTTGTAACATTTGCTCTAATTTTTTTGGACATTCTGCAAACAAGATCAGGTCATCTGCAAATCGTAAGTGGTTTAGTTTTTCACCGTTTATGTTCAGGCCTTCGTGATCCCATTGCAGATTCCTGAATATCATCTCTAGAGCCGCCGAAAATCAAAAAATACTATAAAGTTTTAATTACATAATTATGTACCCTAGAAAATTTCAAAAAATGTATACAGTACAGTTTCGAAATTATGTAAACAATTACAAAGCAGCAGTTTCAAGCAGCTTAAGCTCGGAAATAAGTCGCAATTTGGGTTCAAAAGGAACCCAAATTGTGATTTTACCTAATTGACAAAATAAGTGTACATAATATTATTATGTTACGGAAAGCTAGTAGCCATCAGCGACTGGCATCGATTCGCCCGTCGACTGATATTATTATTTCCGTATACCGTCCTAAAACTAAATTGTGATATTAGATTCCTACGGCAACGTTGCAAATGATACTGAAGAGATAAGCGTACCTACATTAAGGTTGTTTTTTGTTGTCGTGCAGTGCAGCTATATAAATATTTCTTATGTTATTGTGATTAATATTCAAATTGATTTAAAATGAATAGTAACAATGAGCCATATCGTATTTCTACAATGACAAACACAAAAAACTTTTTTACAAAAAAATACAACCGACTTCGAAACAAAAAACACTTCAAAGTATAAAATAACTATAATTTCGGAAGTTGATGTCAAAAACGAAGATACAACCAAAAACACTTCAAAGTATAAAATAACTATAATTTCGGAAGTCGTTGTTTTTGGTTGTATCTTCGTTTTTGACACCGACTTCCGAAGATATAGTTATTTTATACTTTGAAGTGTTTTTTGTTTCGAAGTCGGTTGTATTTTTTTGTAAATGAGATTTTTATTTTTCATTCTTTAGTGGTTAGCTCTAACTAAATCCAACACAAAAAGTATCATCAAATTTGGTTCATAAACAATAAAGTTATGCCCGAATAGATAACCCTAAAACCGTGGTTGACTTGTACACATCTGCGTACCCCTTCACAGCGTACCGGCGTGATGTTATGTTATGAATCCTTTGGGATTGCTATCATTTATTGAAGAGTTTCGTTACCTATCCCCGAAGTTCTTGACCAGATCTTCGCCGAATTGAAATGGGACCAGTCCGGGAAGATACTCTTCCAAACAAAAAAAGAATCATCAAAATCGGTTGACAAGTGGCGAAAATATCGCTGAGCATACAAATTTTTTTATTGTCAAATTGAGAACCTCTTTTTTTGGAAGTCGGTTTAAAAATCATTGTTTTTAGAGAACAGGGACTTTCCTTTTTCCGATATTCACGCGGTTGAAGCCGCTGGCAGAAGCTAGCTCGATATAAATGCAACTACCATGATTTTTTTCACGTCCCTAAAAACAACTGCCGGTCGATTCTGTCGACATCTCACGGTGTTCACCTAGGCGGAGTGAACAACCACTGAGCCGTCATTCCATTTTATTTGTATGGTTTGACAACTCACCCGTCGTACGCCCCGCCCAAGTGTTCACTTCGACATGTTTACAGAATCGCACTGCTCAATCGCACTGCTGTTCAGCGAGCAGAGGGGAAATACTTGTCTGTTGTAGGTATACTCTTATAATGTCATTTTAATGTATCCATGACAACTTCTATAACACGTATTTCTATTTCAAATTCTGTAAAGTACCAGAATACATTTTGTATACATGTTATAGAAATTGTCATGGATACTTAAAAATTTCTATTGGAAGTGTAAACTTATAACTGATTTTTTGTGTTTAGATTACTGTGAAACCAATGTATACCCAGTTTCGTCACAATTTGATGGTTAGGTTATTTAGATATTTTAGAAAATGTGACAATGTAAATACATTATTGCTCGTGACTGTACACGTATCTTTGAAAGATGGCCAGACCTCCGGTACCACGCGTTCTTCACCCAATTAAGTTTGGAATGTTTCTACATAAGAACAATTTCAGCAACGTCGTTCTGGGAAGTCTCAAACGTGTAGGAAGGAGCAGACTTTCAGTTGATTTTAAGTCTCACCAAAACGCAAATAGCTTTTTTATTAGTCCGATTTTGCTTCAACACAATTTTATTGCATCTGTTCCTCAATATAATGTTACCCGCATAGGTCTCGTGAGGGATGTACCTACCTATTGAATGGACAGAGGACGAAATTATCGAAAACATCAGGGTTTCCACTGGATGTGGCCCAGTGATTAAAGCTAGGAGAATGAACCGAAAGGTTAGTTATCTGGGCGTAACTGAATGGAAACCCACTCAAACAGTTATTTTGATATTTGATGGCCAAACTTTACCAGAAGGCGTATACTGTTTTTATTCTGCCCTTCCGGTTCAGACGTATGTGTACCCAACTATTCAATGTTTTAATCGTTGTCTATATGGACACACACGTACAGTCTGTAGATCAAAACCCCGATGTTACAAATGTGGTGAAGATCACCCAGGTGACGGATGCCAAGTTCCGACTGAATGTGCTCTTTGTGTATCTAGTTCCGGAAACCACTATGCTACTAATAAGGCTTGCCCTGAATTGGGTCGCCAGAAGAGATAAAAGCACTTATGGCTAAAAAATCTGTCTCATATGCAGAAGCAAGCCAGATACTCCCACCAGTTTCGAGATCATATGCTCAAGTGTCTCGAGTATCCCAGAATAGAACTTAACCAGCCCAGCCCAGCTCAGTCTCCCAGACCATCTCCCCTGACCCAAAAATCATACCACAAAACAGTCTTCCTCAAACCAAAATCCCACGGCCCGCTCTACCCTAGTTACGATAAACAGGCTCACCAAGCCCTCACTCAGAACTACTCATTCTCTCCAATACAAAAAAGTTGCGCTTATTCTCAGGAAACCGCAAACAGTTCTAGTCCTATTTCCTCGGAAGACATCCTAACCATAATATCCAATATGTTAATGACTGTATTAGCTAACCCTGCACAATCACTACCAGACCACGTTGCCAACAAATTGACATCCACAATGTTCCGTCCCCTGATTTATCTTCAGTAGAACGTCAGGAGTATGACCACGTTTCCGAATTTCGTACTAAGCTCAAATGGCTTCCTATTCGTCTTCGCCGGAATGCAAACATCCTTTCTCTGCTTTATAATGTACCATTTAATCCTTCTACTCCTTTTTATCTTAAAGAACGCTTTCAGTTTCTTTGTAACACACATTCTAGGTCCTTAAGATCATCGGAGAATCTTAAATTAAGTATTCGTATGCATTCCACATCTTTCTTTGACAAATCTTTCACTATTCAAGCAGCTCGTTTGTTTTTAACCGACTTCAAAAAAAGGAGGAGGTTCTCAATACGGTTGTATTTTTTTATTTTTTTTTTTATTTTTTATGTTTGTTACCTCAGAACTCCGTCGTTCATGAACCGATTTGCAAAATTTTTTTTTCCCCTTTCTTGATATGCTTCCAGATTGGTCCCATTTTTTTCAAAATCCAGTTCTGATGATGGAATCTATGAGAAATCGAGGGAACTCCTCAAATATTGTAGGCAACCATATAGTTATTTTGGTATTTTCATCGAGAACTTAAGCATCTACAGTCAAAAAGTAACATTTGATGAAGTGGAACTGGTGGAGAAGATCAGAAACCAGTGGCCAACGGAACTTGACACTCGCATAAATATCACAATGCAACTATGACAATGCAAATAAACAAATGATTCTGAATAGTTATGTTGAGAATGGTATCATCGAACTGATCTGATGATGATGGAGCTGGATGGTAGGCACCGGAACTGCGTAATTAATCACTGTATCCCAGCCGTGTTTGGGCTTATTAGAATTGTCATGAGATGCACTTTGGCTATAAGGTATAGTTTTTTTTATCTCACGAGTGCGGGCGAGCCATAGTTGCGTAGGTAAATGTACGTGCACATTGTCTTAGTGTGCGTGAGCTTGTGTCAGTCGCTCTCAAGGTTACGCACACTAAGACAATGTGCACGTACATTTACCTACACAACTATGGCTCGCCCGCACTCGTGAGATAAAACAACTATACTATCAGACTGTTCTGATGATGGAACCGGAAGGTAGAAGGTAGGCATGGGAACTTCATAATAAAACAATGAATTCTAGCAGTGTTAAGGTGAGAAAAATGCTAGTTTTTCGGTTTTTCGTAAGGCGAGAACTAATTCGAATTTGTAAAAAAGGACATTTTTTTTATTTGAAATAGACACATCGATAGTAGGTATTTTTTGCGGCGTATCATCCCTTCACGGGAGTAAAACGTTTAAAAAAAAACAGTGTACAATATTTACGACATGGTACCTTTTTCATAAGAATATTCAATGTAGGAACGATATTAACTTCGTTGCCTTCATTTTAATAAAAAAAAACACTAACCGGCGAGAAATAAAAAAAATTTTTACAAAAAAAAAAACCGCCTTCAAAAAAAACAAACAAAAACCGTTCCCACTAAAAAGTTTAAAATAAATATTTGAATTGCTTTAAAGAAACATAATTTAAAAGTAAACTTATTTGACATTAATATTTTGCAAATATTTAAAATTTATTACTTCTTTTTGGAGTCGGTGCCAGCCAAAGCAAGGAAATACGAATAGGCAATAATTCCTAGAAAAACTACCTCTAACTTAACTATAAAACTACCAAGATACCAATTGCATACACATATTAATTAAAAGACGAATACGGACTAGACTAAATTCGAAAAAATTTAACCAATATGCACAATAATTTCTTTTAAACGAAAAAAATATACTTATAAAAAAATTCCAGCCACTTTTTAAGTAAGTACTTTGACATTTTTAGCATTGTCTTTATGCATCTGTTTTTAAATTTTGTCATTGTGGATCAAAAAGCAAAGGCACGGGATATTAAATATAACTAGATACTTATCAAGTTCCAACAATAAAGCTGCTGGCACCGGCTCCAAAAAGAAGTAATAAATTTTAAATATTTGCAAAATATTAATGTCAAATAAGTTTACTTTTAAATTATGTTTCTTTAAAGCAATTCAAATATTTATTTTAAACTTTTTAGTGGGAACGGTTTTTGTTTGTTTTTTTTGAAGGCGGTTTTTTTTTTTGTAAAAATTTTTTTATTTTATTATGTCTAATTAATATTATTTATGTTTGTACACTGACCGCCCTAAATCTGTAAGAGATTGCCCTGTGCGATAAGACCGCCCATTGTACACTTGTTTTTATAAACTATTTACCTGTGATTGATATGAGGTGTACAATAAAGTATATAATAAATAATAATAATAAATGAATATAACTCCCAGGAAGCCTGATCCCCTCTATCTTATTAATAAATTCAAACCATCGATCTGCAGCATTGCTGAGACGTGGCTTCGTCCTGGAAGGATCCCATGTTTCGGTGATGTTCGACATGACAGACCAGATGGATATGGGGGAAGTGCTTTGTTCATCTATAACAAAGTACCATTCTCCCCGATCCCTCTACCCTTTGAAGGTGATAACATCAATGTTGTTGCTGTGAAGGCTGAGGATATAACGTCGTATCCTACGAGTAGGGGCGTAACTGCAAAATAGCTACTTTTCAGGAGACACGTTTTTGTGTTTAATTAAATTAAATATGAACTAATATGTATTGGTGGTTTCAAACAATGTCTATGGGCATCTTATGGTTCGGCTAAGATTATTTTCGATTAGTTTTCTTTGTGTTTTATACCCATTTTATCCCTTAAATCCTTATTCTCCGTTGTGTTAAGGCAAAGTTAGGCTGGCCTCGAGCTATAAGTAACATTAGGCCTTTTATCTCCGGAAATGTTTAGGCCACAACCGCCTTAACAATTTTTTATATTATTCTGATGATTGTATTTATTTTATGTCATAGGAATTTGTGTTTAAAAACTATTTTACCATTACTGAAAGAACATTTGAATGACATTACAAAAGATAATAATTATAGAATTATAATATTTAATTCGAAACAAAATCTGAATTCTATTAACCTAAATATTTGCTCTTGTGCACACAGTATACAAAAACGAAAAACGTTTTTTTCAAACATATTAAAATATCTATAGGATTACATTTATTTTTAATTTATAAAAAAATTAAAAAAAAATCAAGATAAGTAATAATAAAATAGTTCGTATTACTCTACAAACCAGACAATTGTATTTTCATAAATGATTCGGTTATTTTAATATTTCGAAACAAAAGAATATCAATATGCAATCAGAGCTTAATATTAAATAACACATAATCATCATAATCAGTCCTTAAAATCAAACTAAACATATTGAAAATCAGTCTTTAAATCTAAATTGCATTATAATCAAAATCGGTTTATAAATTCAAATTAGGTTTAGGCTTATTCCAGCAGAAAATGATTAAATCCATCTACCCGTAATGACTTTCATACTTCAATTTTATTGTAAACAACTTTCAAAAGTATTGGCTGAAAAAAAATTAAAATCGTTGCCAGCACCTGTAATATGAAATAGATCGAACAAATTTGCATGTATTCATACTAACATAGCCTTATCATATAAAATATATTTTTTCTAAAACTTTAGGAAAAAGGTTAAATAAAGAAATATGTAAATGTGTTATCATTTTTGGGTAGGATGCTAAGAATGCGGCCACAAATGCTTTTATATACATTTTCAAGCAGTAGAAAAAAAACCTAAGTGCAATTAAGCCCCATCCCAGAAAAAGCATGAAATTGTGTATTCAGTGTTTAAATTTGTTCAGTAGGATTAAAATAGTGTTAGCGTAAAAAATATTGCATTTAAATAACAATGTGGATATTTTACATGCATCAAAGAAAGAATAAAAGAAAAAACATAACTATTTTGAACGTAGAAGAAAAACACAAACGTAATTAAGGTTTCTTCTTCAGTCTGGCACAATGGCTTAATTTATATGAAAAACCAATTTGGCGTACCAGACCGTCTCGTGCTCATCTTGCAAGACTTTTTGTCGAACCGCACCTTTTGCTCGAATAGAGGGTGCACTCTCAGTTTCCCACCCCATCCAAGCAGGAGTCCCCCAGGGCTCAGTGGTATCGCCCCTTATCTTTATGCTGTTCACCAACGATATCCCTAAAAGTAAAAAGGCCCAGTTGGCACTATTTGCCGACGACACGGCCGTCGTTACGTCTCGATCTATATCGCCATCGCCCTGGACAAGCGACCCGAGGTACCGAAAGTCGGAGCAGATTGGTATAGGCGTTCCAGTGAGAGCTATAGGCATAGGATTGGAGAGACCACCGAAATTGCAGAACAGGTATTCTGTTTTGGTTCTGCTCAACAGAACCGCCGCCGCAGGCCAACACTCTCTGGTCTCTGCCACCACGTCTTCAATCTGCTCTGAACCTCGAGGCCACATTCAGCAACCAGCCCAATGTCATCAGCAAACAGCATGCACCAGGGAGCCTCTTCCTGAATGTCCAACGTCAGAGCGTTCATTATCATCAGGAAGAGATAAGGGCTAAGAGCCGACCCTTAGTGCAAACCGACTGCCACACTGAAGCTGTCAGTGGTGCCCACTGCAGACCGGACTTGGGTAATGCATCGACTGTATATCGCTCGGATGAACTGCACATACTTCCCGGGCAAAACTTTCTCCTTAAGGGCCCACCTCAAAACCTCACGAGGCACCCGGTCATATGCCTTTTCGAGGTCAACGAACACCATGTGCTAGTTTTTATACACAGCTATGTATTTCTCGCACAGCTGAGGGATAGCGAAAATGGCATCCGTTGTACCCCGTCCAGGCATGAAACCGAACTGGTTCTGTGAGATTTCACTCTCTTCTCTCAGCCGCCTTTCAATAACTTTTACCCAAGTTTTCATACTATGCGACATTAGCTTTATTCCTCTATAGTTGTTGCACTCTAGCACATTACCTTTGTTCTTGAAGATGGGCACCAACGAACTGTTACACCACTCATCAGGTATGGCTTCTTCCAGCAGCAACTTATTGAAAAATAAAGCTAACCACGTCCATCCATCTGCCCGTAATGACTTTCATACTTCAATTGATATTCCGTCTGGACCAATTGCCTTACCATTCTTCATTCCATTCACTGCTATTCTCACTTCATCCACACTGGTCATTCTTACTAACCCCTTATTCACTGGTTTATTCTCTAAAACACCACTTCAGATATTTTCCTCATTCATCAGTCTTTCTAAATAGCCCTTCCATCTATCCTTAATCTTTTCATCCTCTTCACTAACTATTTCAGTTTCATCCCTTACACATCTTATCCGACTAACATCCTTCGCCTTTCTCTCTCTGGCTGTAACAAGCCGGTACAGGTCTTTTTGGCCAGCTGGACTGTCCAGTGTTTCGTACAATTGATCCTGAGCTCTTGCTATTGCCAGGGCTTTCTTGGCTTTTTTCTTTAAAACATTATACTCACTCTTTTTTTCAGCTTTCCAACTTACGCTTTCTAGTCCTACACCCTGCCATTCCTTGAATTTCTTTTTTTTTTCTTTCAACATTTTCTGTATTTCTATCGACCACCACCATGTATCCCTCTCTATTGTTCCCCTTCCTTTTGTGTCTCCCAAAATATCTTTCGCTGCTTGCCTAATACACCCAGCTATCTCATTCCAGCTTTCATTCACATTTTGATCATTCAAGTCACCCATTTCTATTATTTTGTCTACTACCCGCTCTCTGAATTCCTTCACACAATCATTTTTCTCTAGATGCCATTTTATCTTAGGAGGAGGACGCTTTTTGCTTTTTGTGGACTGTGTTTTTATGTCTAGTACCATAACCAGGAGTCTGTGTAGTGAGACCAAGTCTTCTCCTGGCAGCACTTTGCAGTCTTTGACGTGCTTTATTTGGTTGCGTCTAACTAGGAAATAGTTAATTTGGGTCTTTTGGTTACCACTTTTGTATGTGACTAGATGTTCGTCTTTTTTCTGGAACCAAGTGTTGGCTACTGCCAGGTCAAATGCAGTAGCGGATTGCAGCAGTGTCTTTCCCTCTTTATTGGGACTTCCAAAACTATCAATTCCTCATGCATGGGGATGGTCATTATAGTTCTATCAAAATCTTCCCAAAACTTCTCTTTCACCCTTTCATCATATCCTACCTGCGGGGCATACACACTAACTATATTCAGCATCACATTGTCCATCATAACTTTCACAACTATCAATCTATCATTAATCCTTTTTACCTCCATCACGCTTTCTTTCAATTTACTATCTAATACTATTCCCACGCCATTTTTTTTACCGTCACTTCCACAATAGAAAAACTTGTATCCTTCACCAATTTCACTCGCCTTTGTTCCCTTCCACTTAGTTTCCTGTAAACACGCTATACTTATTCTTCTTCTTTTTAATACGTCCGCTAACTCTCTGGCCCTTCCAATCATAGTCCCACAACATTCCAACTTGCATACCTCAGTCTCACTACTCGAGCTAGCTTCTTACGTTGCCCCGCCCGGGGTGGTGCAACAACCCTAGTCCATTTCCCACAGGGGCCGGGTACTGCTCCTGCGCGTCGCCTGTGTAGTACGCCCTAATCCTATCGCGCATTCCGTTTAAACCTAACATGTTGCTTGACAAATTATGGATTTGGCAAATGTTTTGCAGTCGTCCGCCAGCCTGACACCAACCATCTTTGGGAACGCTGTTGCTGATGGTTAACCCGCCAACCACGCGGGTGACCTAAGGTGCTAGAATTATGTGCACGGTCTCAAAATTTCTTTTAGTCGCCTCCTACGACCCTCATGGGATGAAATGGGGTGGTAACATTCTTAATCCGGAGCCACACAAGAAATAAAATCCCCAAATAAATACATTAGGATAAAAAATTTGATGTGATCATGTGACTAAAACCAGTAACTTCTTTACAAAACATAAAAAGTAATACCCGCAAAACGCAGGCACACGCACACTCACGTGGCGCTCCTTGTTCGCCTTATTTTGAGAGCCTACGTGACGTCGTACACTCGCGCGTGCTACGTGCTGCCAGGACAGCTGCTGCAGGTCGGCGCACGAGTCCCGAGGCTTGTGGTGGAACGATGCTTTATAACAACAACAACACAGAAAGGAAAGAAAAAAAAGTGATGTGCTCAGCAAAAAACGCCCCCAACTCGCAGCCTGTGTGATTGTAATGCCGCCTCAAACCGCTTGGATACGATGCTAATGGATTATGAACCTTAAATGTAACTTTAAAGTTGACATGGTTTTTATTCGTAAAACTAACATTGTTCAACTTTCTGTTCTCCTAACAGGATTTTTTTAAACTGAAAAACAAATGAAACAGAGAAACAAGTACACTGCGCAAACCACAACCGCCGTCTTTCCAACCTCGCCGCCAAGGCCCGTCGTGACGTCCCCGTCATTGTCTGCCCCGGCCATTGCTCAAGCCAGCCCGTGCCGCTGAGCCTGTAGTTTTAAATTCACCCAAAATAATAATCCTAGTTCGATCCAACCCGTCCCTAGCTGTCCTCCCCCCAGCGACGCCCTAGGCCGAGGTCCGTACCCAACAGGGGTTGCGCTTAGCGTGTAGTCGCATAGTTTATAATTTTTTTATAAGCCCTGTCTGGAGGCTTCAATATTTATATTAAGGCAACGAAGAGACGTCATCTATGGTCGCCGACTACATCACCCGATCCGAAGCCCCCTTTGTCAAGGCAGCGGACGATTATATGTTTCTTTTCCGGAAAACGACAAAAACCACAGTTTCGTGGTCCTCGATGGGAAACCTTACGGTGCCAACAAAGCCAAGGGGGTGTTACCAGAGTCACGGATTTTGTTCGAAAAAGTTACCGCGGCCCTGGAAAGTAAAGGGCACTAGGAGGAGCATGGATGGGTTTGAGACAGTAAGAGTCTGATACTCCCTTCTGCTCCGCCTAGAGCGGATGGAGTCATTTGATGATTTCCCATCCATTAAAAAAAGGTGTGCTGACCGATAAGTGGGTGTTGCCGCTGATCTCTATAGTACCACCATTTACTTATGAACATACATACATATGTACATACATACCGGTCAAATTCCTAACCCTCCTTTTTGCTTCGCCGTAGTCGGGTAAAAATTGAGCTCACAAATCTATCTTGGTAGGTATTTCCATTCACATTACATCTTTGTTGACTACTAATATTTACATTGACATACTTGTCGGCTTTATTAAACGTCCTTTTTAGTGAAAATGCGACAAATTTAGTTTTTTGACGTATTTGTTGTATTGTCAGTTATATCAAATAGGTATATAATCTAAGTGATGAACATTTTATTGAGTTTTATCTAGTTAAACGATTTTATGCTCGAGCACTGACATGTGAAAATTCCAAAATAAAAAATAAATCTTACGTAATACTAAGGGTGAGTTGCACCAAGAGCTACGTTATTGTTTCCGTCAAAGTTAATTTTAACGGTAACAATAACATTGACCATAGAATTTAACTACTGACGGTTGCATCATCATGTAAAACGTCAATGTTAAAGTTAAAAAAAAAAAAATAAAATAAAAAAAAAATATTTTTCTTTCTTTTCTTTCTTTCAAGTGACAAAACGTCATATCACCCCAAAATTTATGTGGGTAATATTTTTTTTAATGACATCGAAGTATAGTCATTAAAAAAAATATTACCCACATAAATTTTGGGGTTGCTGTCATCACGCTGTCAAATATCTATGACAATCAAATTCAGTTGCCAATAGATTAAACATTGTCGGCGGAATTTTTACAATTGTTTACAATTAAATAACACATAATGTTCCTAGTTACAAGGTAGATAAGAAATCATAGAATACGTAGAGTAGGTACTTATTTCATGGTTCTTGTTTTCAGCAAAGGCCCTAAGTTAGAAGCCAGCGCCCTAGCCAAGGTCTTAGAAACCCGAAATCTGTCCAAAAATTCATTCTCATCCCATTTTTGAAGTCGATCAATGCGAAGGCGATAAACTTTTTGCTTCCTAACTCGCAAATCGAATTCACTATTATTAGTGTCACTATCATCGCTAGAAGAGCTAGATTCCCACAGTATGTCACGGAGTAAAGACGTAATCATTCGTTTTTCACGTAAAATAGAATGATTTTAACAACACAATATTTTATAGGTTAGAACAAAGCAGTTGACACACATAATGGCACTAACCGTAACTATAGCCCTTAACCGCCCGAAGTTGAGCGGTTAATGTTATCGTTATTTGTGACGTCATTTTAACCATTGTTACAATGGTGCAACCCGTATTTCGCTTAACCGGAGATTTGAGGGCTGGTTACGCATTGGTTATCGTTACAGTAACTTGGTGCAACTCACCTTAACAATAAACATTAAAATCGCGGAAAACTCGCGGCACACCAGTGCGGTGTGCCGGCGGCAGTGTTCGAGCGGATTAAATTTAAAAAATACGGAGTGAAATATTAAATGTCAGTCAAGTTGACAACTGGGCCACAGATAATTATTATTACTTTTTCTACTAAACGGATTTGATTGTTTGGCACTCCCTTAAACCACGACCTGGAGGCCTACCATGAACTCTTATAAAGTCACCCCCGCACAGATGCAACGACGGCCGTCCGTGCGAGCGTGACGCATTATATTTACGTGGGAGTGAAGGAGACAGGTAATAAGAGGTCATTATACGAATGTCTGCCTGCTCCGCGACTGGACTTTAGCAGGTCAATTTTAGACGAAAAATAACCCATCAGTGCTAATTCGTACCATGAGTGCGCCTAGTAGCAGGCAAGCTAGCGATCACGTGACGTACACCGGTGAGCGACAAGGAACTAACTAGATTTGTTTGAGGATAGCGTAGAGTCGCATAGAAACTAGCGCCGCGGTTGCGGAACTTCTTTCGTTGGACGGATTCTACGTGACAGCAGTTCAGCAGGCAGCCCTGCAACTTATCCTTACCATCAAGTCTTTTTGACATGTTTAAGCATTCAACATTTGAACTGCTCTACCGTCATAATTTGTAGGCTTGTGAAAATAGCTTTTAATGACATGTTTTAATTAAATTTAACTATAAAAACGTAAGTTATTGTAAACTTGTTCATAAAATATAATTTGGACGTTATTTGAAAGTATTGAGAACACAGAAGATGCCTCTTTAAGCACTGTGTTCACCGTTTATATTTGATATGGGATGAAGATGAAATTTTCGAGTTTCTTGAGGAAGAAAGTCCTTGCAACAGCATTACACAGAACGCTAAAATACACAGAAATATTATAAGAAACGCTATAAAACCCATGTAAAATGCCGGACAATGCTTTTGTGAAACGATTCGACTTAATAGGAGCTTGCACTTGAGCTCTGTAATGAATGAACTACAAGCCTTCATGCCAAGCCCTTAAAAAATAAAAAATAAATCCTAGCTATTATGGTGTAAAATTGGTGTAGTTTTATGTCTCAAGTGTCTACGCATCTGGCCAATATGTGCAATCATTGAAACAGACGCGATCTCAGTAAAGTGGAGCGCAACTACCACAGCGACGCTTGCCGAGAAGGCTGACTCGATATATTTACTGCCAAATACTCCAGTAAACATTAGAATGTATTACACCCGCTTTCGAATGCAAAACAAAAAATATAAAAGGAAGTAAGGCGAGGCAGTATAGTCAAAAGACCTAATAGCCTTTCCTTCGGGGTAAATAAAAAATAAATACTAATGCGTTCGAAAATAGCAAAATGTGAAGTGTCTAATTTCTTAATTTTTTTGTTTCAAGTGTTTGAAGTAGATGGAAGGGCGTTAGTTCTCATAATTAATGTCAAATTCTTTCTCTCTTCTTTTTTTCCACAGAACAGTATTTCTTTTATCACTCTTTTTTATTTTACATTGTTATGATAAAAAACATATTTTTTTTTTATAAAAATTGTAAAACCACAAGTATTTCAGAACGCCTTTTTTCAATCATCTTTTTTAATCTGTGCTGCAAGCTTATCGACCAAAAGATTATGTAGAGTCCGTCCAACGAAAGAAGTCCCGCGGAAATAAATAGAACTAACAAGATTTGTAAGAGGAAAGCGTACAGTTGCATAGAAACTAGCGCCACGGTTACGGAACTTCTTTCGTTGGACGGACTCCAGCAAGTCAAAAGTTGATATTGATAGAAATGCTCATGGTATAAAAACAAAACCTGTCAGGTTAAAATGCTGTGACTGCCTAGCACTTGGCGAGTATTTTGAAAGTTTATGTTAGGCCCCCTGGGTTAGGACATGGATTCCGTCAAGTCCGACAGTACGTTCTTTTTGGATACTTTTAGACTACCTTGCCAAGCAGTAAAAGCTAGTCGTTGATAGGATCCGGCAATTGTGTCTCGAGGTGGCTTTGTACAAGTCCGAAGCCATGTGCTTTCATAGTCCTCGGAACAGGCCACCACCGGGATCCCAAATAACGGTAGGAGGGGTTCACATCGGCGTTGGGTCGACGATCAAATATCTAGGACTCGTTCTCGACAGCTGATGGAACTTCGTCGAACACTTCCAACGTTTGGCTTCCTCCAGAATGGGGCGGGCCGTGGCTGCCTTCAAGAGGCTTCTGCCCAATCTGGGGGAACTAAACGCCTCCTGCCGGAGGCTCTATGCGGGGATCGTGCGGTCCATGGCCCTTTATGGGGCCCCGGTGTGGGCTCTAACGCTAAAGAAGCGTCCAGCCCGACAACTGAACTCGTCCCAAAGGGTCATGGCCATCCGGCTGGCCCGGGGATACCGCACGGTCTCCGGCGAGGCGGCGAGCCTCCTTGCTGGATTACCGCCTTGGGATCTGGAAGCGAGAGCCTTCGCGCACGTCTACGCGTGGCGCGTGGAAGCGCTACGACAGGGCGAAACTCCGCTGCCGCGGCAAATTGCAGCGTGGCGGACGGAGCTCCGCCAAAATACCATGCCGGTATGGAGTCAGCGACTGTCGCAACCCAGTGCTGGGCACGCCACAATAGCGGCGTTAGTGCCCCTCTTTGAGGAGTGGCTCGAGAGGTGCCACGGCGTCCTCACCTTCCGACTGACGCAGGTACTCACCGGACACAATTGTTTCGGGAGGTACCTGTTTCGAATTCGGCGGGAGGAAACGCCCGGGTGTTTTCACTACGAGGATCGCCCGGAGGACACGGTGGAGCATACGGTGGAGGTCTGCCCCGCTAGGGCGGAGCACCGCCGTGTACTCGTCGAAGCGATCGGCGGCAGCGACCTCTCGCGTCAGGCCCTAGTTCAATCCATGGTCCGGAGCGAGGAGGCATGGGAAGCCGTCACCTCCTTCTGCGAAGCAGTAATGCTAGTGAAGGAGGAGGCGGGCCGCGTGAGGGAGAGACAACCCTCACGCCCCAGCCGCCGTGACATAGGGAGACGCACCTGGCGTTGGGAGTCGCTGGGCGATTCCCGGCCACCGTAGGTGCGGGTCTGCGGATGGCGAGTGTTGGGTGGCTCGCCGTCCGATCAAAGCCAGGCCCAAGCCGCGCGTTGTGTTGCACGCGCGCCTCAAAGAGATGTCAGCATAGGAGTAAAGGCCCGTTAGGGCCAGAGCCTGCCAGGGCTGCGGATTTTGTTCGATAGAGTTACCGCGGCCCCGGAACGCAAAAGGTACTAGGAGGAGCATGGATGGGTTTTAGTCAGTAAAAGTCTGACAGTCCCTCCCGCTCCACCCTGAGCGGCAGGAGTCATTTGATGATTTCCCATCTTTAAAAAAAAAAAGCAGTAAAAGCCGAGGGTATATGCTAGCTAAATAATAATAATACTTTATTACCTGTATTTTTTTCTGAGCCGAAATACACGTAACATTCTTGTTGTAAGCCTAAAAAATAACAACAACGCTACAATAATTAATTTGAAAATATCACGAAACTTATAACATAAGTCGCTAAATGGTGGAATTAAGCGTTACTTTGCGGAATTTCATTCACCCCATAGACCGGTCCTGTGCATCTCGCAACGATATCGATTGTAGTAAAGTCAAACATAATTATATTGGATTGACATGCGCTACCTATCGAAAACAATCCCAAACATTGTGAAATTTATACAATAGCATTGCAGATAAATGTCAATTTAACTAAACCAAACCTCAGGAAATGCAAAAGCAAGGACATTATTCGGCGTCCATACATTGTTTGTTTAAGAGCCTATACAACCTCAGCTCAAATTCGAATCTCGCCCCCACTTCCCCGCGCGCCACCGCGCTCTTTATCTCGCTCGCACACTTCTGCTCAGTGCTCGTGGTCACGCGGCGCGTGCGGACATTGTAGATCGAGACGATTTTGTTAGAGTAAACTACACTATAATCGGACGAATACTAAGTAATAAAATTATCAATCTAATTTAATTTTTAACTTATCATTATATGAACAAAAAATTATGTATCGCAAATTTAATATAAATGTACTTACCTACTAACGACAAATTTCCAGTATAAGCTGACCTCTTATTGTGCGGAAAGCCTATACAATGCGAGATCAGCTTATACTACTGCTACAAAATACTAGTCAAATGCGAGCCAACTTTGCGCTGAGGGTTCCGCCCATTGGTTTAGTAGTAAGTTTGCTTTTTATAGTTTTCGCCGTGTGTGTAGGTATGTTATGTGACAGCAGTTTGCGCATGTAATTATGACCTATTACCTACAGGTAGTAGGTCTATGCAAGTACCTAGGTATACATACCTATAATTTTGCAAACCGATTCTTAACCGCTGCATAATTTCTATTGCTACAAAAACCAGTCAAGTGCGAGTCACCATTGCACTGAGGGTTCTGTAGGTAGGTACATGGCTTGGTAGTAAGTTTACACATTGCCATTTTAAAATCTTACAATATAGTTTTAGCCTTGTATTACTACTTTCTTAGTTATTATGCATCCTATACAGCGTGTAAGGGACATCGTCGCACAAACGAATACCATGGATCCAGGACATGATTCTGGACCCCCCCGCGTTGGAATTTTTCGTCGGCTTTTTCCTCATTTTTTCATTTTTTTCAGGCGTTTTTTTTACTTTAGACTGTTCATAATCGTTATTCTGACCCAACCCAATGTGATTTTTTATAAAAAAATAGTTAAATCACTACTTTCACTAAAAAAAGCAATGTAAATAAAACTAGAATTAGGCATCTGCTCAGCTGTTTTGTTGCAAAAGGTCAACGCATCTTGCCTAATAGCAAAACACTAACTAACCCATGTGTGTAGCGTCTGACATACCGTCTAGAAAAGAAATTTTTCATGTGTGGTCTGTAAACCGATCATTAGCGAGATTAATGACTTCTACAATTTGGTTAATGGCATTAAGTGTAGCCTTTTCGTGAAGTTTGTGTTACGATGTCCCTAACACCCTGTATAAAAACCGGCCAAGTGCGAGTCGGACTCGTGCACGAAGGGTTCCGTACCATTCTATAAAAAATAGCAAAAAACCACGTTTGTTGTATGGGAGCCCCACTTAAATATTGATTTTATTCTGTTTTTAGTATTTGTTGTTATAGCGGCAACAGAAATATTATTTATTTGGGGGTTACCCATACTTAGAACTGAAACTCAAAAATTTTTTTTCATCAATCCCATACGTGTGGGGTATCTATAAAGGTCTTCAAAAATGATATTGAGGTTTCTAATATATTTTTTTTCTAAACTGAATAGTTTGCGCGAGAGACACTTCCAAAGTGGTAAAATGTGTGTCTCCCCCCTTGTAACTTCTAAGAGAAATAAATAAGAAAATGATAAAACTAAATAAGAAATAAGAGAATGATAAAACTAAAAAAAATATATGATGTAGGTACTCCATGTAAACTTCCACCGAAAATTGGTTTGAACGAGATCTAGTAAGTAGTTTTTTTTTAATACGTCATAAATCGTAAACCGCAATTTACCTTTCATTCAATCAACTCAAATATAATTTTCACAGATGATGTATTTCTTTTGCCGTTATAACAAAATACTAAAAACAGAATAAAATAAATATTTAAGTTCCCATACAGCAAACGTGATTGTTTTGCAGTTTTTTTTTATAGATAATGGTACGGCACTCGTCCGACTCACACTAGGCCGTTTTTTTTTTGGTGTGTTTGTGATTTTCAGGACGAGGTTTGTATAAATATAAGATAGGTACGTAAGTATAGGTAGGATAGATAGGCAAGTATGTAGGTAGGTATGTAAGTAGGCATGTACCTATATATCTAGGTACGTAGGTATGGTTTTTGGAAAGTAATAAAACATAGTCAAAAATGAACAACATTCATTTTAATTCGTTTAAATCCTTTTATTTATTTCTACACCTTTCGGGGGTATTTGGGTCCTGTAACAATCACACATGACAGGTAATAATACTTTCCTAAACCTTACATATTTTTATATATCATTTATAATATGGAACCCTAAAAACATACAAAAGAAGACGAAATCGTCCATAAAAGCAGACTTGCCACACGAATAACAAAGAATAATAATTATTCTTTGTTCAAATCACCAAACTTGCACCTGCAAGTTTGGTGATTTGGCATTTAGAGGTGGGGAAACTCTTCCAGTATAAGCTGACCTCTCATTGTATGGAATGTCTATACAATGTGAGATCAGCTTATACTGGAAATATATAGCTTGATAATTATGTAGCCGTGTGTAGTGTGTACTAATAAATAACAGATCAGTGTCGAAGATACTCACGGATTTACCGGAATATTCTCTTTATCACTATCCGTCTTCAGTATTGTGTAATCGACGTCTTCTGGAAAGATACATTATAGGTACCTAATTATTTAGCTGAACTACCATGGTACGGTAGGTTCATAGTTTAGGTAGCACTACAATCGGATAAATAAGTTACAGTTTTGTTTCTTGTAGTTAGATAGGTACTATATGTACTTACCGAATATATATATTTTTTTTTATTACTTTCTAAGCGCTTGGCGCTGGCGCTACGGGTCACGGGTTCGATTCCCCGTTCGATTTTTATAGCCTACAGATAGTTGTGTCGGGTCTGCGCGTTTGTGAATGTGAAGTTTTGTGTTTGTAATCGCACCGACTCCGATTCAGGAGAAATCCTGGAGTGAGGAATATTATAAAAAAAACTATTAGGTACTACATAGATAGGTACCTATTTGTTGTATATTGTCAAAACAAAAGCAAACCTATTTAGGGAACCTTATATCTTTTTACAAAAGTGGACACCTGGATTTCTCCTAAATCGTGGACGGTGCGTTCACAAACACAATATTCACATGCGGAAACACCTGCGACTACACAATGTAGTAGCCAATCGCTTAGCTACTACACCAAACGTGTCGTATGCGTACCACCTACATCTTGTAATCACTAATACTGTAAGTATGTTTACCGGTTTCTTTACGCCAAACCTTTTGCTTCTTATTTTTATTACGGTTACTTCCCATTACGCCAACACTATAAACCTAAGTACTACAATATTTTAATTTTACGTCGTCGTATTGCGTAATGTGTGCTTTGCGCACAAGCGACACAGCCGTCCCGTTTGAAAGCCAAAGCGAGACTGAGCGGGGGTGTCGGGCGGCAGGGCAACATACTTCTAGACGCCGAGAGTTTAGGTAATTTCTTGTTACGGTGAAAATGATGGTAATTTAAAAAATAAATAACATAAGACCTGCGTTATAGTTAGTTCAGTTAGTATGCAAAGTTTCATGATCTAATTTTAAGTATTTTTGGAATAACAGCGGTTTATTGTTCGGCTTAGAGGTGACTTTGGATTTTCTTTTTTCGAGAAAATTTTATGGAATCGTGTTTTTGACTAACATAGTACCTAACATAAATCCTCAACTTTACCATATATTTATTTCAAAATTAATACTGCATTATTTTTGACATAATGGAGGATGATGTTAAGCCATTTGAGGTAGTATAGGCTCTTAAGAACCAACAGAAACGTAAATTAACTTTCTGTGTTCTATATACTGCATAATACAGGATGTCAGGGATACCGTAACGCAAACTTAGCGAAAAGGCTACACCTAATACCACTAACCAAATTGTAAAAGTAATAAATCTCGCTTATGATCGGATTATGAAATTTACATTTTTGAGTGCGCAATGTATTGTGAACAATGCAATCTAAACGCGCGAGGGCGTTGTACGCAGTACCTACGTCACTGCCTTCACTACACGTCTTGCACATACACATACACAAAGTCTGTGACGCCTTACGAATATCGCCTATCAACGAGCACAATAATATCACATAACATCATTTTAATCACTCAGAAATACCTACCGATGGTAGGAAGATGATTATGTAAAAGTTAAGAGAAGAAAAGATGCCGTGTGCTAAGTCTCTTAAAATTACGATTCCGATAAAGATTGACAGTAAAAAAGAAGCTTGTTAGAACTTTGAATGCAGTTCTTACTACGAATATCGCCTATCGCCAAATGCAGTAATATCATATAAAATCATTTTAATCTCTCAGAAATAGTTACCTACTGATGGTAGGAACTTGTTAATGAAGAAGTTAAGAGAAGTGGAGAAGCCTTAAGCTTAGTCTCTTAAAATCACGATTCCGATGAGGATTTATCAATCCTTATCGGAATCGTGATTTTAAGAGACAAAAAGAAGCTTGTACATTGAGATCCGGTAATGTGCAAGGTGAGTTAGGTAGTTCATTAGTTTAAAACTAATGAACTACCTAACTCACCTTGAGCTCGCTCACCCCTAACCAGATAGGATTTTTCCGTATACTTGGACACTGTAGGGTAATCGTCAAACTTAAATCACATGTTTAAATCATACTCACAAAAACAAACAAACACAAACACATAGAGTAAATTGGTTTTGTTATCTATCCAACCAAAACTTATTTGGTCTCACGTCACGTCCCGAATTTCGCAAAAATAACACTCGTTCGCGATCAACGTGAACAAGGAACTGACAAAAATCCGTTAAAATCGATTCGGTGGCATGTGCACTGTGCAGCCTGGTTAAAAGACAACGCGCTACGTATTGCCACCTAAGAAAAAAGACTTTATCGAAACAAAACGAAGTAACCGATTTCCAACATTTTTATGAATGGGCAATTGGCCAATCATCAAATGATTCTTTCCGCTCTGGGCGGATCAGAAGGGAGTGTCAGACTCTTACTGACTAAAACCCATCTGTGCTCCTCCTAGTGCCTTTTGCTTTCCAGGGCTGCGGTAACTCTTTCAAACGAAATCCGAAATCCTGGCAAACATTTTCTTAATGTTGTCATATCAGCTTGCTGCATTGGACTCGGTGGAACGCAGAGCAAAAAGGCTTATAGGTGACGAGTTGCTGCTGGCTAAACTTCACAGTCTGGCTCATCGGCGTAGTGCTGTTTGCCTGACGGTCTTCTACAGATTTTACTTCCGCACTTGGTTGATATCCCAACCAGCAAAACAGTCTCAGAACTCGCACTTTTTAAGAGTGGTAGGCTTAAAGCGCTCTTATATTTGTTTTAGAACATACCATCGATCCTATATTACTTTTAGACAAGCCGGTATGGCCTCAAGAACGCTCAGTCTCATAACCAAGTCTCATATATGTAAATAAGAGAATTTACTAAGACTAGTTGCACCTGAGAAAAACTTGCTCTTATATGGGTATTTTCTAAGCTCGTTTGATTTTATATTACACTTGCTAAATGCTATTGTAAGATGTCAGACTAATATCAGCATAGCATAAGAGTACTGTGAGTACGTGCATTTCTGATCTTATTTGAAACTAATATAAGATCAGTAGCACTGGATAAGTATGATATTAGAGTGATTTTGGATCAACATATTTACAATACAAAAGACAAGACCCATATAAGATCGTTTGATCTTAGATCAATTTTGGGAATAACTAGTTTTAATAGTTTAAAAGAGTAATGTAGCTGGCCATATTTAATTCAAAATTTATTTTTCTCTCTGTCGATTTAAGGTTTTATGTAAAATTGCGAGGAACCCTAATTTATTCCAATATGGAGTTATCTTTAGTATACCGAATGCTAAAATGAGAGTAAACAATCTTACATTAGTCTAATAGTGCGCTTGGAAAATGCAGCTATCTAATGGCGACACTATCAATACAAATTAACAAATAAAATAATTAAACGAGAACAGGAAATACCTTATTTAACAAGGCGCATGAATTTTGAAGCGTAAAACGAGGTCTAATTAACATTAAATAATAAATTCCAATACGATTACTTACCGTAAAACTACTTTTACTTTTATACTAAAATGCCGTACAGCACTTTATATGAACATAAACTTCACGCAACTTTAATTTGTTTTCATTTAATTTCAAACCAACACTCACACGAACTTTTCAGTTGGATCTGACGTAAAATTCTCAAAATATTCTAACCTTAGACCAATATAAGCCTATGCAAGCTTACAAGATACTTACGTAAAAGCAATATTAGCCTAAGTCGGCTTAAATTAATTTTGGCTAGATTTCAGTAAGTGCAAACAGCATTCAGTTAGACTGATATTAGAACGATATTAAACTAAATATGCTTATAATTAGTGCCCAAACCCAGGCTTATATCATTATATAGGAGTGATATAAGAGCAAAAAAATAGTAGTCTTGAGATTGTTATAAGCCTAGTTTTTGCTGGTTGGGATCCCAACCAGTCGTACTCACCGCTTCTCACCCACATTTATTATGCACACAGCCAAAGTGTGGAACTCTCAACCAGCGTCGGTGTTCCCTTCCACATATTATTATAACCCGTCTGCTTTCAAAGCAAGAGCGAACAGGCATCTTCTGGGCACGCTCGCTCCATCATAGACCTCATCTATCGCTTTCCATCAGATGTGATCAAGAGCAAGCCCATTCCTCAAAAAAAAAATGTCGGAAATTGGTAACTTCGTTTTGTGTATATGTGTAATACTTTTTTTTTCTGACGGCAGTGTACCTACTTAGGCGGCCTGTTCGGCGGCTTCAGCGGCGCCTTTGACACGCTACACAATGACATGACGACTGCTTAGGCCTAGCGCGCACTGCCATGCGTTTTTTAAACGCACAATCTGTGAAGTATGGAGTGTCATAGAAGTGCGCGCATTGCGGTGAAAAAAACGCATGCGGTAGAGTCACCGTTGTCCTCTCGCTGCAAAATTGCGGTGAATCTACCGCAAATATTTTTGTATCACATAGAGATCTATGTCCGTCTTCCAAATCTCCTGCGGCTGAAGAAGAAGCCGGTTGGCAAGTGGCCGGGGAGATGAGGAAGGCGGGCAAGGCAGCCAGGGCAGCCGAAAAGCGCGACAGAAAGCGGCGGCAAAAGGCTAGAAGGATCGCTGCGAAGCTCATCGCCCCGAAGACCGCGGCTGTAGTGATTACACTGCAGCCGGAAGCGGTCAAGAGGGGCGTTACATACGGTGACGTGCTCACCAAGGCCAAGGAGGCGGTGAGCCTTGGTGAGCTCGGCATCGTCGGGGGCCTCCGGCTCAAGGTCACTATGACTGGGGCCAGGATGCTGGAGATCCCCGGGGCAGCCAGCGGTCCGACCGCGGACGCCCTAGCCGAAAGGTTGAGGGCGTCCTTGAGCGCGGACGACGAGTGTCCAGGCCCACTAAGTGTATCGACATGCGCATCTTGGGCCTGGACGACTCCGTCACGGCGGAGGAGGTGGTGGCCGCCGTCGTCAGGACGGGGGGGTGCTCTGCCGAGCAAATTAAGGCGGGCACCATACGTCCTGGCCACACGGGAATGCGAACCACTGTGGTGAGCTGCCCCGTGACGGCGGCCAAGAAGATAACGGAGGGCCGAAGGCTACTGGTAGGCTGGGTGTCTGCGCAGGTGAAACTGCTGGAACCCAGACCTCTGAGGTGCTTCCGCTGCCATGTGGGCAACCACGCGGGAGCTATGTGCACCTCAGAGGTGGACCGCAGCGGGCTCTGCTTCCGCTGTGGTCAGCCCGGTCACATGGCCGGCTCGTGTAGCGCCACGCCGCACTGCGTAGCATGTGCGGCAGCTGGCAAGCCGGCTGACCACTGGGCTGGGGGCAAGGCCTGCGCCCCACCCGCCAACGCCGGTAGTTGGAGAAAGACCGTCGCCGTCTCCGCCGCAGCAGCCGCCGCCACCGTTGCCGCCTCTGCTGCCACCGCCACCGGTGCCGCTGCCGCCGCCGCTGCCACTACGACA
The DNA here is from genome assembly GCA_947386135.1 of Melanchra persicariae. NCBI lineage: Eukaryota > Metazoa > Arthropoda > Insecta > Lepidoptera > Noctuidae > Melanchra > Melanchra persicariae. Next base: position 21,051,015 of record OX376643.1, on the reverse strand, counting down.
GCCGCGACGGCCGCAGCTGAGTCTTCACAGGAGGCTCGGGAGGAGGCAGTAATGGAATGTCAATAACGGCTCGATTACGCCTCCTCCAGGCGAACATCAACCACTGCACTGCTGCTCAGGACCTGTTGCTCCAGAGCATGGCGCAGTGGTCGATAAATATCGCCGTCGTCGCTGAGCCGTATTTTGTCCCGCCCAGGGAGAACTGGGTGGAGGACCTGGACCGCTCAGTGACCCTAATTTCGTCGGCCGCCGCCGGCACCCCGTCCCTCGAGAGTGTCAAGAGAGGACGGGGTTGCGTAGCAGCACGGTTCACAGACTATCGTGGTTGGTGTTTACTTCTCCCCTCGCCGAACCCTCGCCGAGTTCCACATCTCCCTTACGGAGTTGGTTGACGTCGTCGCCGGGTATCGTTCCCTCCCCGTGCTCGTTCTCGGGCACTTAAACGCCAAACATTTGGCTTGGGGTTCCCGTTACACGGACACGAGGGGCAGGATGGTGGAGGACTGGGCTCTAGAGACAGGCCTGGTCGTCCTAAACCGGGGTACTGTCCCCACGTGTGTGCGGATGCAGGGTGAGTCAGTGGTGGACATCTCGTTCGCCAGCCCTGCTCTGTCACAGCGTGTCGTTGACTGGCGCGTCTTAGAGGAGGTGGAGACCCATTCCGACCAGCGGTATATCCGGTTTGACGTCTCCGCCCAGACCTCGAACGCGTCGGTCCGACAGACCCCGAGTGTTCCGCGGTGGTCGCTGAAGCAGCTGGACCGGGAGCTTCTGCTGGAAGCCTCGATAGTGCAGGCCTGGGTGTCACCACCAGACAGGCCTGCCGACATCAACGACGAGGCGGAGTGGTTCCGGGAGGCCATGTCCGAGATATGTGACGTGGCAATGCCCCGGGTCCGGCCAGGAAGCGCCCGCCGCCAGGTGTACTGGTGGTCGCGACAGCTGGCAGCGCTACGCGAGGCGTGCGTTGCTGCACGGCGCCAGTACACCAGGCAACGCAGGCTTCGCATCCGCCCTCCGGATGCGCAGGCCAGGGAGGTAGATCTATACGAGGAGTACAGAGCGGCGAAGACCGCTCTCCGAGCGGGGATCCTGCGGGCCAAAGATCTGGCTCGCAAGGAGATGCTGGAGTCTCTGAACGGGGACCCATGGGGACGCCCTTACAAAATGGTGCGGGATAAACTCCGCACCTGGGCACCCCCGTTGACGCAGAGTCTCCGGCCCATTGAGGACGTGGTGAGCGCTCTGTTCCCTTCGCGAGGCGAGCACACTCCCCCGCCCATGGCTCCGCCACCTGCGGTGCCTGTTGCGGACCACAGCGACGACGGCAACGACGACGACGATGCTCCGGATATGACCGAGGTAGACCTATTCAAATCATATCTGAATAAACGCAAACAAACAGAAAAAATAGGGAAGTTCACTAGCTCAGAAGAAACAATTTCATACGGCGTTGGGCAGGGAAGTGTCCTTTCTCCGACATTGTTCCTTATTTATAAATAACCTACGCAATATGAGTACAGACGGGGGTTGCATTTTCTCTTACGCGGATGATACCGCCATATTCTTTGCTGATAAGAATTGGGCAAAAGTTAGAAGGTCAGCCGAAATTGGCCTGTCAAAGATTGCAGATTGGCTCAATCGTAACCTCCTCACACTAAACGCCTCCAAGTCTAGCTACATATGCTCAACCACCAGTCGATTTCCAAATAAAGATCCACTGCTGTGCCAGCCCCCCTATTCCTGACTGCTCGTGTACAAAAATTTACAGGTTACAGTATAAGTACTCAATACCTCGGCATCACACTGAACTGATCATGAAAAGGGTTAGGAAATTAATTTGAACTTTTAAAACATTGCCACACATTGCTTCAAAGAATCTTTTGCAAAAAGTCTACGTCTTACTGGCCCAATCGATTCGTACGTACTGTTTGCCATGCTGGGTGGGAAAACAAAAAATATTTTTTTAGAACTTGAGAGGGCACAGCGAGTTAAACGTGATATCGTTTTATCTCATTATTAATTTTGTCTGCACGGAAACAGAACAGTAAAATAAAAAGCCATTAAAAAGTTATAAGCCGACAAAGATTCGTTTTTTTTGCTAATTTTAACGCAACTTCGGGCGTAAATAAGTAATGAAAGAAGTGTAAAATCTCAAAAACAAAGTCGACATCGACAAACCTCAATAATAATTGTAGAAGAGTTCAATAAACTTTATTTGTAATGGATTTATGCAGTGGTTGTTTCATAAAACTCAACCTTCCAATAGACTTTTCATGCATCGTCTAACGTTGTTTTCGTTCGGAACGGTGTTTTGAGCGTGGAAACTAGACATTGTGTGTTTAGACTAGCATCTAAATGCTCATCCCTGAAACTGTCTCCGTCGGGCACGATGCCCGGTGAGACAGCGTGCTTTTTGGCCACGCTTACTAGCGAGTTCGAGCCCGCGACTGGTTCAACCTTAAGACTAAAACCTATGATGACATAGAGGCTATGGTAACATCGCTTCCATAATTTGGTGAGCAATTAACAGCACTGCAGTTACTTTTACTTTTATTATTAGTAGACGTGGCGACAGACATAATTATGTTACTAGAAATAGGGATGAACTAGTTCAACCAAGTTTCAGGCTGGCTAAAATAGCCTCATCTTTCATGGGGTACTGTTTAAAATGTTATAATATACCTCCTCTAATATATTAGAACTAAATGAAGCGTTTAAATCTTGTTTTAAACGCACACTTTGCAAGCAAGCATTATAAGTTGGGATTATATTGAAGATAAAAATGCTTGGCTAAATGCTGCTCCTGCTTCATAGTTACTAAAGCGCACAAACTAATATTTTGGCATTAACAAACATTGTTGGACCCGCTGAAGACTGTAAACATTATATTTTCATTGTAAATACTCAATGTAATTAGCATTGTATAACTTAATTCTTAATGTGTGAGTACTGTGAACCTCAAGCTACTTTTCTTTATTTTTTACTAGCTGAAGCCCGCGGCTCCACCCGCGTCAATGTCGATAATTATACCAAGGGAACATACTCCACCACTGGGCTGGGGGTAGGGCCTGCGCCCCACCCGCCAAAGCCGTAAATCGGAAAAAGCCCTCCGCCACCGCCGTCTCTGCCGCGACCGCCGCCGCCGCCGCCGCCGCTTCCTCCGCCGCCAAAGCCGGTTCCACTGCGGCTGCTGCTACTGCAGCAGCCGCAGTAGAGCCCCTACAACGGGCTCCGGAGGGGGCTGAAATGGAGTGCCAGTAATGGCCCCATTTCACCCCCTCCTGCTGAACGTCAGCCACTGCGCCGCCCAGGAACTGATGCTCCTGAGCATGGCGCAGTGGCTGATGCCTGTGGACGGCGAGCAATGGGTAGCTCGCCGTCCGATCAGAACAGGCCCGGGTTGACGGCGCGCTGTGTTCTACGCGCGCCAAGCCAGCAGTCGTCAGCATGGGTCGGGGCCCGTTAGGGCCAGAGCCTACCAGGGTTGCGGATTTGTTCGAAAGAGTTACCGCGGCCCTGGGAAGAAAGGCACTAGGAGGACTAAAGGGTGGGTTTTAGTCAGTAAAAGTCTGACACTCCCTGCCGCTCCACCCAGAGCGGGAGGGGTCATTTGATGATTTCCCATCCTGGAAAAAAAAAAAAAAAAAAAAAAAAAAAAAAAAAGGGAACATACTCCCGGGATAAAAAGTATCCTATGTGTTTTGACTATTATCTACCTCTGTGTCAAATGTCATTAAGATCCATTCAGTAGTTTTTGCGTGAAAGAGTAATAAATATACATAATCCATCCATCCTCACACACTTTCGTATTTATAATAAAGTAGGATAGGATACAATAGAAGAACGTGAATTTTTTGTACTCGGTTTTTAGTTTTTTGAACTACTTTCGTTTACATTCTATAATCATTTGAGTCCATGGCCATGGCCAATAGCAAGATGTGTTTCTTCGACCATATTGAATAAGTCGTCGTAACAAATGTAATAATGGATTTCTCCGTTCTCTTCCTTCATTGATGCATTCACTTTTTCTTCGCCGCACTGCCACGTGGTAGCGGTGGGTCGGGGATCATATACTAACCGCTAGTCGAGCGGGTGTTGAGCGAGCACTGAGCGAGACATGAATTGACACGACTCACGACTATTATTATATTTCAATCTTTGATTTCGGGCATTTATCGGTGTCTGCGGTAAAACCTAAGATTTACCGACTGAATGCAGGTAAAAATCCAAAATTAAAGGTTATTATTAATAACGAACAAATCGGGCTTTTACAGTAACATAGTTATACGAGAAAACATTGAGTGTATGATCTATTTTAAACAAAAATTTGTCTGCAGTACGATCTAAACATGTCAAAGTGAAAACTTAGACGCAGTAAACAACAAGTGAGCTGTCAAACCATACAAACATGATGGAATGACAGCTCCACCTAAGTGTACACGGTGAGATGTCGACTGAATAGACTAGCTATGACGACACGGTTGGCGCAGTGGTTAAGCAGTTGACTACTGCGCTGCGTGGCTTGGATTTGATTCCCGCACGGAACAAATATTTGTATGGCCTAGAGATAGATGTTCTGGGTCTGGCTGTTTGTGTATGTGAGCTTGTATGTTTGTAAACGCATCCACGATACAGGAGAAATTCCTGGTGAGCAACGTTTAAAAAAAAAAAGCTGGTCCTCGCCAAAATTTTGACGTCAGAGTTCGCTTCGGACTTGTCTTTCTAATTTGTAAATTTTTATCAATTTTTACTTCATCCCAAAAGAAGTTATTTAAAAAAGAAATCTTAATTGTTAACAAGATTGAATTATACTGGGTATTTTTTTTTCGAGTGCGCAAACTTTAAGAACCACTTCTGCCCATGTAAATGAACAACTTTCCCCAAGAAAGCCATAGTCAATTCCTAAAAAAAAAATTGAGTCTCCCATACAAATTGCGGTCAGTTGATGACAATTTTGTATGGGATGTTCAAATTTTTTTTTTGAAATTGACTATGGCTTTCTTGGGGCAAGTCGTTAATTTACATGGGCAGAAGTGGTTCTCAAAGTTTGCGCACTGGAAAAAAAGTTATCCAGTATAATTAAGTATTTTATTTCGCTAATGTAAATTACATGCAAATTCCCTTACTCCCTTTATTATTATTCCCTTACTTACTCCTAAGACTTACCTCTATTGTAATCAAGCAGTTGGTAAATTGTGTGAAGAAAATAATGTATTTAAAATACATTATTTGAATTAAGTTGATCTCTGTAAGTGGTACAATCGAATGAAGATGACATGCCGCATATAAAGTAATTTATGCCATCGGTGAACTGTGTTCTGTGTTAACTTTAATGGAAAATGTAATTGAAAACGTCTTGATAACAAAACAATCAGCTATACCAATTATTAACTGACATTAAAGAGAAGAGGTTTCAATCTGTCGTGATATTTTTAAATTTACTTGTTTGGTGACAACATCGACCCGATATAACCATATTAGAAGACAGGGGCTCTAAAAAGGCCACTTTAGTAGAATCGAGTTAGGAACATAATATGAATCATATCACTAATCGCAATATGGCCACGTATACTGACAATTCATAATATTATTACCTGCGTCCAATTCATATCACACAATCCATATATTTGACAGTTTTGTATGGCGATTCGTGAAATGATTCACTAATTCTGAATTACTTTAAAAGTTAATGAAGAGCAACATCTTACGATTCATTTCTCACGTTTATATAAAAATATTGAAATATGGCAGATTTAGGACCACGAAAATTTCCCTGACCACGCGAGTATTGTGGAGAGTATTTTATATCACGGAAGAAGTATGGCTCTTCGGAAAACGTAACTAGCTTTTGAAAATTAATTTCTTCTTGAACTCTATAAACTAATATATGTATATTTCAATAACGTGAACCCATTGAGATGAAACAAAAACTAAGTTGTACATTGAGTTACAAAATAAAATTGTAATGGATAAAAGTTATAATACCCCGGTACCTCGAGTTTATTGGATTGTTTAGGCTTTATAAGGTGTGTGTCGTAACCTCACAAGAGCTGTAACACGTTATTATGGAGCCTCGAAATTTATAAGTATATTGTTTGCATCAGTGATATTAATTTAAAAAAATAATACAAACATTCTTGGGATGTTGCACTTGTAGAAATCGACTAGTCACCAAGATTTAGTTTTATTTAACCCAATGCATGTTTTCAATATATTACGATCATCAAGATGATGAACAAGGGATAAACATGTTTGCACATTCGTTTTCTCCTCAACTCAGTAAAATGTTGCACACTTGTTTCAGTCGTAGTGTAGCCCTATAAAAACCTAGCTTTCTTAAAGATACCACTTCAGACATTGTCTTACATGGTACCTACTCATACAATCGGCCGTCCCTACTAATATTATAAGGCATGTAATTAAATCGATATCTGTATTTTCCCTTTTTTCGAACAAAATATTTCAAAGTTAAATCAAAAATACTGACTTGCACACAAATTATGCACACTAAATAAATCATATTAGATATACTGTTTAATGGTATTTGCAGAACTGTTTTACTGAACGAATATTTGGCTAATGATATTTCTGGGTGGTTTAAAAAAAAATAACCACGAAGGGGATGGCGGGGTCTGTTCGCTCGCTTCGCTCGCTCACTTGACCCCGCCATCCCCTTCTAACCTAACCTGTCCGAGTCGGGGTGCCCAATGACCGGCTACTATTGTAACCATGATAACCACCTGCTATTTCAGGGAAGTGCAATTTAGAGTGCAAGTTAGTATTTTTGATAAACAATTCGTATTTTTGTTTTATATATCATAAATCCGATGTATGAACCACATTTTTGGTGTGAATTCGATAAAAAGGTCATCTCGTTTTGGATGATTTTTTTAGTTTTTTTTGTAAGACATGTTTTCTAATCAATTGGGATTTTTTGCACAGCATTATTTTTTCTGGTATGCATTAAAATTATACAGATGTGCATTTAAAAATATCCCATATTATAAATGCGAAAGTAACTCGTGTCTCTCTGTTACGCTTTCATGCTAAAACGGCTGAACGGATCGTCATGAAAGCCTGGGATATGGAGAAGGAAATAGGCTACTTTTTTACGACCGTACGGTAACCGAGACCCACGCGGGCGGAGCCGCGGACAAAAGCTGGTTTCAATATAATTGTAAGGTCTTTAGTTTATGGTTTTTCAGTATTTCTTCTCAAAATGTATAGCCGTCTAGGAAACACCAACCTCATATTATAAACATAGGACGAAAAAAAACAACTCACAAAATAAACACTTATTATTCATGGTACCTATGTTAAAATAATATTTTTATTATGGTTTTTGCACACATCGTTTTTATTTTTTTAAATAGGTACTTACTACAAACAAACACATCAGATTTTGAACTAAGTCACTTTTATAAACATTATGGGTAGGTCGATACAGTTCTCGTCAAATAACTTTGCCCCTCTGAAGTTAGCCATTTGCAAAGATCGCGTAGGTGCAGTCATGTACACGGGAGCAAGCGGGACGCAAGCATGTATCGAACGTAAACGAGCGACTGAGACATAAAATCGCGCCCCGCCCCCATGTCTCTTACGCATGCGCAGTTGCAGTGTGTTCGTAATTTTGACTACTACGCAGCCACTCGACACAACTTCAGAGGCGCAAAGTTATTTGACGAGAACTGTAGATATCGGTAATTTGTATCCGATAAGTTACTGTTGAAAAATCAACCCAAATAGTTAAGACTGGACCAAACTCCTTTTCATGCTAATCAATGCAATCTTGCTAATCTGAAAATACATTATTTTATTGCTCTGACCACGCCACATTATCTTAATGTGGCGTGATCGGAGTGAAGCAATGGCACAACTGACTTTGTGCAGTCGAAGAGCTAAATCCACATACATAAGCAACACCAAGTTGCATAGAAGCGCAGAACATACATTTCAATGTTTTATGCACATTGGGTATGTTGTATTCCAATGTACACTAGATAATTAAACATACATACATAATTACATAAATATCGGCTCACTAGTTCATGCACCACGTCATCACTCCCTGACAGCTGCTGTCATACGACCCGCTCCCACGTCAGTAAAGCCCGCGCATAACATAACCGGAGACGACAGTAAATATATCCCACCAAAAACATTTCATGTAAAATGTTGTCAAGACGACCACATAAGGTTTGCCCTGTGGAAAAGATATTAGATCTCATGTAGAGCCAAGCCTCTGTATCTACACGGCCTAACTCTACCGACCTTAACTTCACAAATTCTACATATCAGTAAAAATGTATGGCTTCGCCGTTTCGCTACCGTCGTGGAGGTGATGGGAATATTTAGTTTCTGAAGTAAGTAACGAAACAGCCAATCCATGTGGTCGTGGCAACATTTTACATGAAATGTTTTTGGTGTGATTTCAGTTTTTTTTCTAAGCTGTTGCTACGCAGTCTTTTTAGTGTTTATTTTTTTCTTCTGTTTTTGGGGTGTATTTCTTGCACATCAGCAGTGCCGGTTTTCATAGCGGGCCCATTCTCCATTCAAAATTTGTTTACATACCACGGCTTTCCAGCACTTCAGGAAGTACCCTAACATTTTGAAGTCTCATACAAACTTCCACCATTTTAGGTGATGGGGGGCGAAAGTTTTAAGTTTATGAATTTTATTGTTGGTTGTATATTAAACTAAGATTACATTCCAAATTTCAGCTTTCTGGCACTTCAGGAAGTAGCCAAACATTTTGATGATCATAAGTGTGTCAGCGTGTCAGTGACGAAATCGGTGTATTTTAGATATCAGTAAAATCTAAAGTATTAGAGCTATTCAATTGAGACTTTGTACGTTTAATAAGTCTATTATTGACATCATATCCTGAGAATATGAACTATCTGGAACATCGGAAACCAACTCTATGAGAGTTCAAAAAAAACGACGAAACACTTCGAGAAAAGGTAGGTAGTGCCCTTGCGCTTCGCTTGGCTCGTCTTGGCGGGGGCACTACCGTGCCCCCAGACATGTCGCAGCAAGCTGGTTAATTAAACCGTTTAATTGGCTGCCTAGCCATTTCATTAAACTGCGCCATTTAGTTAGAGGCCTAAATGCCATCCCGGCATTTAATTGAACGGCTAGGCGTATGACAAGGCTCACACTAACATTTAATGGTTTGCCTAGCCATGTTAACTGAAAAGAAATTGGTCAGTTTTCTTCTGGCCGTGGTTGCGCATCAAAACATTTTGTATGTTAGCATTTAAAATTGAATATAAAAGAGGGGTGGGTGATGTCGTACTTTCACAGGAAATAAAAATTATCCATTTATTTTGTGGGGTTTTTGTAGTTTTTTGATTGAACAAACTTTTCAACAAAAAAACAGTTCTTTACAACAATGTGATTTGAATTCACATAAGGCTACAGAACACAGTTTCAAGAAACCAATGAATGATCCCAAATAAATAATATTTCATATGTAGGCCATGCTAAATGTGTGTAGTAATTAAAAACCCATTACGTGAAAAATTACACACACCCATGATGAAAAAATGTATAGATTTTGCAGCCGCCATCCTGGATTCACGTTTTGACAGCACTATCGGCTTCAACACCCTCGGAAACCATGAAAACGACACCTATGACGAAAAAATTGATACCAATTGCAGCCGCCATCTAGGATTCACATTTTGACAGCATTATCGGCTTCAACACCCTCGAAAACCATGAAAACGACACCCATGACGAGAAAAATGATACCTATTGTAGCTGCCATCTTGGATTCACGTTTCGACAGCACTATCGGCTTCAACACCCTCGAAAACCATAAAAACGACACCCATAATGAAAAAATTGATACTTATTGTAGCCGCCATCTTGGATTCAAGTTTTGACAGCACTATCGGCTTCAACACCCTCGAAAACCATGGAAACGACACCCATCACGAAAATATTGATATAGAATACCTATTGCAGTCGCCATCTTGGATTTACTTATTGTTACCACTATCACTATTGCACTATCAGCTTAAAATACCCTCAAAACCGCCGCATTCATGATACAATGCAACAAGTAAGTTCACGAATTCATTATGATCGATCACACGGACTCATACGTAATTCGATAACGATTAAATAACAATAGCTAGAAATCATTCTTACCTTTCAATATCAGCAGGAAGTTTAAAATACGATAGCTCCGGTTCTGATGAAGCCGAGTTCAAACAGTACGCAATACATTCGTGGGGGTCTACTCTCTTTCTCTGAAACGAAACTTCGTAAACGAACGAAATATAAACGAAGTTTCGTTAGTGACCCTACTCTGTTTTGTTTTCGGACACGCAGACGAAGTTCGGATCCATAGACTATTTTCGTGAACGAATGACATGAAAAATATTGTGTGGGTCTTTTATGATGTCATTTAAAGTAAATTACGGTTTTTACTTTAGCTTTAAATTTATAAACTATTTTGATTTATTTTGAAATTTTACATTTAAAATGTGGTTTAATAAATATTTCTTGTAATATTGATGCAGAAAGAATAATTAAATAGTTTATTTTTATATTTTTGGTGAAATTAACCGGGACACTATAAAACACCCTTTCACGGTCATTGTTAACAGACTAAATTAAAGAGTACTATTTCTTGCCACCAAATGGATTTAATATATGACAACCAAAATTGTCTGTATATTCACACTCAATCTAATCACATGTCAACTTACGATTTTTTGTTTGAATTCTTTAAAAAGTTTTCAGTTTGGGTTGGGTTTAGAATCGAGTCCTCTGAATTTGAGGAATATGCCACTGTGGGGGGGTCAAAGGGGCTTATCTCAAGCGCCCCCATGCAATTTCAGCTGCCGGAGCCGCGTCGAAATATTTTTTTAAAATATTTGAAAATCACTATTTAGTTTTCAGTTTGTTTCTCAAGTACTTACTGTGTTAATAAATCATGTTTTCAAGTGTTTTTTTACACACTTCTCAATCGCGATAGGTACACATTCCGCCAGAAAGTTTCAAGTCGTATTGTGTCGCAGTCTGCATTTTGGGTTTTATTTAGGATTTAAAAAATTGTAAGTAAATATCTTATAATATACTGTCGGCGACGAGACCCCGTCCACGTCCCTAGGCGCAAGTAGTGGTAGGGGCGACCATGTGAATAGGGAAATGTTGTCTTAAAGTTTGAAAGAAACTCATTAGAATTTGCTAGCTTTTATATAGTAGTTGAGGTTTAATTATTGTCTAATTAGTTTTATAAGTATTATTTGTGCATGCTAGATCCAATAAGACTCCAATATGATAGTATTTTTAGATTTTGTAAGGAAATTTTTAAGTAGAATTTTTGACGTAACGAAAAAATTACGTAAGTTGAAAATTAGGTTTTTTGTTTGTAAAGATATCGTTTTGAAATTGGTGTCAAAATAAAGGTCTCGACCCAAAACCTATTTTACAAAAAGAATTAAGTCGATAGGACTTGTAGTTTTATAGATATTAAGGAAAATGTATAGTGAAAGTTTGTCATGATGTAAATTTTGCAGTTTTTGTACTAGAAACTTTTTATTGTGTAAAGTAAGCAATAACATTTGTATTCTAGGTTATAGAGTAAGGTCTAACGAATCTAAATATATACCTATATATTGTAAGGGTTTTTTTACATAAAAACAATAAATAAAGGCTCCAAAGGTTTCGGCTCAAAGTAAAAATAACAAGCAAAATGAGTCTAAAAATCACCTATAGCCGAATTTTGGCTCAATCGCAACCATAGACTACCCTTTGCTGAGCACATTAGTGCGGTACGTTCGCGTGCTGCATTCGCTCTGGGTAGACTCCACTCCATGCTGAATGCACGCAGCAAGCTATCCTTTAAATGTAAACTGCGCATCTACACTACGTAACGTGCATTCGACCGATAATGACTTATGCGTGTGCTGTATTCGCACACTCAAAGCCAAAGCAAATCCACAGGATGCAAGTAATCCAAAACAGATTTCTCCGAAAAGCCACGGGCGCCCCGTGGTATGTACGGGATGAACGACTTCATGTCGACCTTAAAATTCCTACCTTAAAACAGTTTATGAAGCGCCTTACAAAGCGTTTCTTCGAATCCGCTGAAAAGCACCAAAACCCTTTGATTTCAAAGGCAACCCAGTACACTCCCTCTCGCATTAGTAAGATTCGCCGTCCTCGGCATACACTCGTCGAGTCCGACGACGAGATCACAAAGATTCAGGAAAGCTGTAGGGAAACCAGCACCCTTAGAATAAACAAATACAGACCCCGTTCCGTATACCGACCTCGCCGCCGAATTAATGAAACGACCCAGCCTGATTGTCCCTCGCTGTCCCTAACTGACGCCGCTAAGCCGAGGTCGTATTCCACAGGGAATGAACTTAGCGAGCGGTCAGTAGTGCAGTTGATATCCCAAGTGTGTTAACTTGCTAGTGGTCATACCTAAAAAAAAAAATGGCTCAATCGCAGCTGTCGAGCAGCCGTTGAAGAGGCAACATCAAGAAAGGGAGCCGAAACCTGCAGATCAAGAAACCCCAGGAAGAAGCATTTCTTTTTTATTTCACCTCCTCTCGGCTATCCGTCTCAGTCTCCCGAGGTCCCAAGAGTTCAAGTAGAAGCACATACGCATTCAGGGGTGCGTGACGGCGTACGTAACCAGCGCTAGGGAATTCAAGGGGCGTACGTCGAACTACGTGGGAGATTGTCCCAGGTTGACAGTGCGGACACTGGTCGTGTCCCCGCCGTCCGAAACATATCAGCTCTTTTCCATGACACCTTGCGTTTGGTGGTAATAAAGGCACTATTTCCTGGCACAACTCCTCGAATAATTGCCGACTGAGTCTGTAATTTCCTACAAACTCTAAGTCGGGAATTTCCTTAATATTTAGTTGATTGCGCAGGCGACGTCGGTTCCTTCTACGCTCTAAACGTTCTTCACGTAGAGCAGCCTCGATTAAGAGCATTCTTGCAGCCATTTCAACCAAATTAATAACAAAATCCACACTAAAGAATGGCAAACGAAAACCAAAAGGTAACACTTTTGGTTTCGTCAATTTGAGGTTAAAATTCCGAACAATCATCTGTCAAATTCAAATTTTCGTTCGCAACATTTATGAATTAGAATAGGTTTGGAGAACGTAAATGTCAAACAGTTTTCGTTCGAACGAAACTTCGGGAACGAAGGGAACTGTAGTAGGAAACACGCGAAGTTTCGATCGAAACTTCGTTTTTCGTTGAATAAGAGTAGACCCCTTGGCATTTTCAAAACGATCGCGGAGATAAACTTAAACGTGATCACTCGTCTTGACGCGGCACTCACTCACTACTGCGAGTCCTGCCAAGACAGCTTAGAAGTCTCGTCGGTGTGCATGTTTGTGTGAGTGTGCTGTTTCGAGCGTTTGTAGGCAGTTTCCGTACTGTTCATATTTATACTGTGCCTAAATTGAGTCCAACTTAGATACCGCAGAATGGTCACATAACGTGAGCACAGCATCCTACTTTTCGATTTTCACAGTACAATCACAATTGTCTTCAAAAGAGCTTCTGAAGACTCGACTGGACACGGTTTCAACGCAATGACATAGATTAAATTTTAATAATAGTTCGCAATGATAAGTATAATAATATAAGCATAATACTTATTAGCACAACAAACTCAACTACTATCAAATAAAACCAAAAGTTCGCTGCCGAGTGCCGACAAGATGCCTTGTTTGATAGACATATTGACAGTAGGGATGAGCAAAAAATATCGATATATTTAAATATTATTATTTTTTCATCCAATAATCGATATTTTTCGTCGATATTTTTAATCACGATTATATCGATGTTTGATATTTATTTTAGAGTATCGAATCGTATCAATTTCGATATATTTTTAACTAAACTCTGGTTTCGAGTTTAATGTTACAAGATACTCCTTGCATGCAGGCTACTCGAGCATCGTCAACTTTAAAAAAATCCTGCCTAAATCTATATAAAATGCATTATAATAACAGTAAGACTATTAATAGGCTGCGTGCACAAAAATACTATCTCATACTATTATGCCATCCAGTGTGAGGCATATATGACCCTGAAGTTAACAGGTAATTAACAAGTGTCGGATTTTTTTCAACAAATCAATTACAAAAAAGAAAGATAACTAAAAATACGCACATGTAGAAAATTAAAAAAAAACAGTTTTTTAAACATTTTTTTTCTATGTATGCCAAAACTGACGATATATTGAAATTTCGATATTTTTCACTCGATAATAATTTTCCGATATAAACGATACAGTAAATATCGATATATTTTTTCACTTGCCCATCCCTAGTTTGTTAGACAAATTGACAGTAGGTGACACTTTTGACAGTTCACCTTTCACATTGGCCTGATCGTAACTGATTTGTCAACTCAAGAAAGATTCAACTAGTAAAGTATATTATTAAGTAAACAATTATGTAAAGATGTTAATTAAAAATAAACCATTGTCAATATTACCATAATTAATAGAAATATTAATAACGACGAAAAATGTTACAGTTCAAATTAATTTTGAAACTCGTAGTCTGTCCGTAAAACCGATTATGGGGAGGTTTTTAAAATTGGCCACATTGCTTTGACAAATATACGCCATTTAAAAAAGTATGCAATAAAATCCAATAAATGACTAATTAAATACAAATATTAAACCCCACATACGATTTCTACCAAGCTTAAAAAAATATTTTATAATTTATGCGTATATTTTTAAGGTCATACTCTTCTACTTCAAAGCGATACTGTTGGTGGTCAATGTCCTTTAGTTCCATTTGCTGTCACTTGCGACGACCAGCCGCAGGGTATGCTTAGACAGACCTCGCCATACATTTTTCAGGAGATGTAATCTCCTAAATAAACGGTTTCTGCAGAATAAAAGCAAGTGTAATGAGACTTTATAATGTATTATGTTCGCGTATCGCCCCAATTTTATAAAAAAAACAGTATTCCTAGGAGAACTATTAGACCCAATAAAAAACGAAAAATCTTTACATGTGTGAGTGACCTGAATCGCGCCATCTGACAGAAATTTATAGAACCACCGAGAAAGAGTTTGCTGCTGTTGTGTTACGAGTTACGAGTTTACGTTCGGTAAACATTTATAGTAGATGGCGCTATTCAACAATTCCAACAAGCGCCAAGGTTACCATCGAGTAACGAACGCGGCGAGGCGACGTTGCCATTCAAGACGCAATTTGGCAACAACGCGTGTTGCCAAATTGGTCTAGTCAGTCCATGCGTAATTGTGTGTCAACATTGTGTTTCTAGTAAGTTAGCGCCGGCGCGCGGGTTTGCCCGCGGATTTTATGATTGATAAAATGTTCTTATTCGGGAATGAGAAAGAATGCTAGAAAGTGAAAACAATCATCTGCAATCTGCCTTTGGTTCATACAGATACAATACTAATGTAAGTATTGTATTACTTATCTACTTTAAATAAATAGTACCTAAAGATTTAAAAATATTTCTGCTGTATGTAAGGTACTGATAAAACATTTTCTGACACGGTTACGCAATGGTGAAACATAGTACTACCTACATCTATTGATTGAATCATATTTAATTCATGTGAAACCAGCAAGATAAGTGAATACACAGACAAACCACTTTGATTTTTCATAACAATTGCACATTTTAGTATTATTAGCAAAATAATAACAAAGTGCGTCAAGATAAATTTTATTTGTCTTGCCATTTAAGAATGAGCGTGACTACTGCAGGACGAGTACTCGTTATAATTATTTGCAAAATATGGAAGCGATTGGAGTTCGTGGTCCTGCGATAGTCACGCTCATATTTAACTACTACTGAGAACCATTCAAACGAGTGCCATCCGTGAAAGGGTTTTTATTGAAAAGTAAAGTGTTTTTGTGTTTTGTTGACGGTAAGTGTTATTTTTATGTACAATGAATGCTTTTCAAGGTGATATCTATACATATAATAAAACAGTAACTAAAGAAAAAATAAGTGTCTTTTTAGAAAAACGTAACTGATGACAAAAAGTGACTTTTTAGATTTTTTGTCTGTTTGTCAGTTTGTATGTGTGTATGGTACGGCTTCACGCCAAAACTACTGGAATTGAAATTCAGCAAAAATGTTCTTTGTAAACCAAGGAAGGCTTTAGGCTACATATTATTACGCCGTATGTTATGGGAGGTAAGCAATATTGATTTTAAAATGTTTTTGTTCGTAAAATTTTAATCGACATTTTTCAAGCAGTTTAATTAGCTAGGAGTTGTAATAAGAAGCCACTACATCAATACATACTTATATAATTTATAAATACATACATATTATAGATAAATTACACCCAGACACAGAACAAACAATTATGCTCATCACACAAAGTTTGTCCTGGGTGGGAATCGAACCCACGACCTCCGGCTTTGCAGTCAGGGTCACTAACCACTAGACCAACAGGCCTGTTTTGTTTACAGATTAGAGCTGTATGACCGGAATGTTTACTTTGGAAACACAGGAGCTCAAAGGCACGATGATCCTCCTCACTCTAGCATGTATCGGGACATTATCAGCATTGATACTAATTAAAAAAACATATTAATTTATTATAAATAGGCTGTAGGTAGGTTACGATACCTGTAATAAGATTTTCAGATTTTTTTGTTCTTGTTTTCTTTAGTGTATTATTTGTTATTTTATTAGGGTGTGACAATAAAACTAATAAACATAACTATTTGAATTTCTTTTTATTATTTACAATCCTTACTCTAAAATTACACAACAGTAATCATATAAAAAATATTTCGGATGCCACATAAAATGAGACTAAAGGTGTCTGCAAAATTTTATAAGTTTTTGTTAAGCCTAATCTTTCTATGTGTACTCTTTGACTTGCAAGTTTCTGATCACGCGCGCTTTAATACAAAACCTGGCAAATGTGATCTGCCTTTCAAGAAATCAGGTATATTAATTGACACATTTTTCACTGCAAACAATGTCAATGTCCTGGACATTAAATTAAATCCTCTATCAGCCATGACACCATCACAATATCACCTTCATCTCACAAAGTAATTAATGAGCTACGTTCAATCATCATCTTGGGTAGAAATATATACATTGTCGGGAAGAGTCAAATCTTCTGAACTGGTAGTTTGCACAGCTGATGTGTCTATCTCTTCAAAAAGTGCTTTTCTAATGTTTCGGTTTGATAACTGCTCTTCTTGAGCTTGAGCTTCTTGAGAAAGAGTTTTAGTAGTCCAGGGAAACAATGTTGGGACTGCTGATTTTTTCGGTGCAACGGTGCTTGTTTCCAATGCCTTGAAACAACCAAAAAGGATAAAGAACACATTTTTATTACGATGCCGAATATTTTTAGAATACAATTAATGTGACGTACCTGTATAAAACTAGTTTTATGGTAATCTGTTTCCAAAAATGTTTACGACATAACCTCGAATTTTATCCGGCTTGAAGTTTTGTCTCCTTATGGCTTTTAGCCACTTTTTTGTCACTGCTGAATCTTTAGGAAACTGATGCGCACCTATTTCCTTACAAAAGGGTTCTTCACAGATCGTCGGAATTGTGAAAATAATTAGTTATTCAAAATGTTCATAGAAAATTCTTATATTTTGGTTAAAGCTATGCTAGCGCCACTTTGACAGTTGCCAACCCCATTACACCAAAATATATTTTGTAGTTACTAATGGTACTTATAAAACGTCATATAAAGTGACTTATCAGCCACTTGGGTTTACTAATAATATGCATAAAATATATTGTCATAATTTACATTGGCATAACGAAATTCAGCATAATGATCATTACGCATAATATAACTTAACTTAATATTATTAGGCATAAATGTTTTACCATAATGCTTGTTGCCATAAATACTTCTAGCATAATAATAATGAAGCATAATTTTATAAATCATGAATTACAAAACGTAACGCTCGCGTAATTACAAAAGTAAGTCACAAATTGATATCTAAACAGATACCAAATCACAAACATGAACCCAATGCTTCTCGAGAACAGGTAAGTTTTTCATTTTTACTGTTTACGTTGATATAACTCATACAAAAATAAACATGTTCGCGGCTCATGGGTGGCCCAAGGACCACCCTCGCCGCACCTTAACCTATTCCAATGATTTTTATTTGGTATTTTTTTCGCGTCAGTTTATTGAAGTTTTCATACGTACCCCCTTACTTTTTTAAAAATATTTTATAGCCCATGTCCATCAAAGATAATGTAGGAATCTAATGGTGAAAGATATTTTCAAATCGGTCTAGTAGTTTCGGAGCCTATTCATTTAAAAAAAACGAATCTCTATATAATATTAGTGTAGACAATAATTGTGACAGGTCATACGTTAACTTTAGCATAGCTACATAAAATTAAAACCTTAGTACAAACCCATTTAGGCGTATCATCACCAATTTAGTTATCAACTTTATTCAGATCTAAGCAATGTTTCCTATTTTTTGTACTTGGTGAGGACAGAAATAAAACAATATCAGGCGAAATTACAATTTTATTAATTTTTATACACTTCAAAAAATACAAATACATCTTTTTTACTGAGCCAACGGCAGGCAGAAGCCTACCGAGTTCCAATATTCTGGATCTTCTGCTGAGGCACAAACTTGTCTGTATGGAAGCTGGCCGGCTGCCCCTAGCTGAAAACAATGGGTAGACATACTGATCATTATTCTTACTATCTGATACATTTTACCATTATACTAAATAAGTGTTCCAATATTTTTGAGAAATAGTTCTCAAAAATATTGGATCACTTATTTATCATCATTGAAATACCCGCCTAATAACTGCCTACGTGGTCGAGTGGTTCAGGCATTTGCCTTGTGACCCGGTGGTCGTGGGTTCGATTCCCACGGGAAGCATAATTTGTAAAATTGTTTCCAGTTTGGCTAGGACATTGCAGGCGTGAATCACCCGATTGTTTGATAAAAAGATGATTTCTTGCTTCGGAAGGCATGTATAAGCCGGTGGTCCCGGCCGCCAAATGACGGTCATCTAACCATTTGAGTTGGGTCGTCCGACCTTACTGCCCACACGATAAAGAAGAAGATTGAAATACCCAGGGTTACAGTTCTCGTCAAATACCTTTGCCCCTCAGAAGTAAGCCATTTGCAAAAATCGCGCAGGTGCAGTCACGTAGACGGGAGCAAGCGGGGCGCAAGCATGCATCGCAAACGAGCTACTGAGACATACATAATATCCCCGCCCCTTTGTCTCTTGTGCATGTGCAGTTGCAGTTTGTTCGTAATTTTGACCACTACGCAGCCTTTCGTAGCCAACTTCAGAGGGGCACAGTTATTTGACGAGAACTGTAATGCAGTTGTTACTCTAAATAAATACAGCAAATCAGTTGCCTATTGTCAGGGTCTGAACGAAATTCATTCATCACATGGAACAATGTTATTCTTTGGTATTTTTAGAGTAGGTAATCGGAGTTGCAAATTTTTTTAAGTGCCCGATGTATGGGTTTCGTGGGGTTATCATGAATGTATTCCCATTTTTTTTTTTTTTTAAGTATTAAGTACATAATGAAGCAATACTGAACTCATTACGATACCTACTTGGATTTATGAGAACAATACATATCAGCTCATAATGTCAACTTCTCAAAATGTCGATTTCTCACAAGGTCAACTTCTAAAAATGACAAATTCGCTTAATGACAACTCCACGTAGTTCCTACTTTAACAAGATAATTTGAACGTGACCGCGGCTTTCATCATATTATATAATGATGCAGCAGAGGTTTCCGCACGCGAGTGTAGCTCATTATACCGCATTTGGAAACGTTAAAACCTTACTTTTTATCCATACTCCACTTCACTACCCTATCAATATCCTGTTGAAGCACACCTATCAATAATCTGTTGATGTTGATTATTATGAAGTTGTTTGTCTTTCATAACCTCTCTCTAACTCCAGTATCTTCTCCAGCTGTCCGTAAGTCCTTTCTTCACTTCCTCGCGCATAGGTTTTTTTCAGGTTATGAGTTGTCCTAGATAGATGTATTCATCAGTGTAGTTGACTTTGGTGTTTCTTGTCTATATAGTCTAGTATTGTGATGTTCTCTCGATTTGTCATCATTCTAGTCTTTTCTGGATTTAGTTGTAATCCCACTGTCTCACTTTCTATCGCTAGGTCTTCTATCATTTTATTGATCCCTTTAGGTGTTTTGGTGAATAGCACTATATCATTAGCGAATCTTAAGTGCGTCAGTGATGTGCTGTCTATATTGATCCCAAGAGTTTCACAATTGAGTTTTCTAAAATTTGATTCCAGTACAGTCGATAATAATTTAGGGGATAGGGGATCTCCCTGTCTAGCCTTTCCCTACTTTGAATGGCTGGCTTTTCTTTTCTAACTGTATTCGGGCTACTAGTACGTACTATGACTGTACAAGTTTTTTATTAATTGAATGTGTTTAAGTTCAATCCCTTCTTCCACTAATGCTTCCCATATGTTTATATGTAAAAGAGAATCAAATGCTTTGCTGTAGTCGATAAAAGAAATTTAATATGTCAGCTGATATTCGCTGTATTTCTCAACAACTTGGCGAACTACATGGATGGGGTCGATCACCGAGTAATCCTTACGAAATCCCGCCTGCTCGATGGGTTGGTGTTCGTCTAGCGTTCTTTCAATACGTTTCAAAATTATCTTAGCGAAGACTTTGTATATATTTGACATAAAACTGATGGGGCGATAGTTTCCTATTTCATGTTTATCTCCTTTCTTATACAACAGGATCATGTTAGATTCTGTCCATTGTTGGGGAATTATTTCAATGTTTATTGTTAAACATATTTGTAAGGACAGGTGCTAACACTTCCTTTCCTTGTCTTAAGATTTCGTTACTTATGTCGTCAGGACCTGGTGCTTTCTCTGCCTTTCTTGACTTCAGCTTGAAGAATGTTAGAAATGTTTGAGGCATCCGCCAAATCAATTTCTTCTGATGTGTTGCTTTCGTACAATCCCTTGTAATAAGATTTAACTAATATTCCTGTTCTACGATGATTCCATTTTCCACTGTCATTTCTTATTGTCAATATCAATGCAATCCTATGAATTACTCAACTATTATGTTGTTGTATGTTTATTTAACTCTACCCGTTTTGCTTCTAAACTTTTCAATAAGTAATTTTCGTTCAGTTTTGTTTTCTGTCCTTTCTTATGCTATCTGTCCTGTGTATCTTTAATGCTAATTAAGTGGTTTCTCGCTTCTAGTGGTTTTGTAGTATTTGTTGTTAGCCATTTTTTTGGTTCATTTTGGTATTTTCAATTAGTTGTATTTGGGTTTTTATGTTATTTTCTATCCAATCGTATCTTTCTTGTGATCCTAATTCATTTGTGTTAGATTCGTAGTCTATAAATTTGTCACTTAGAGCGATTATTATTTGTTTTAATTGTTGTTTTCCGAGCTTTACGTTTCCTAAGTCGTGTATTGGTCAAAGTTTTTTTGGTTAATTTGATACTATGGTAGGTGCCAGATAAATGTGCAATAACGGTCATTGACCCACATACATTTATTGACTTTATTTTTAACAAAAACAGAAATGAAGACATAAAGCTGTCCTGAATCGACTTCTATCGTGATCCTTTACGTTCTCTAGTAATGAAAAACGGTTCATTAATTATTGTTCGGGTATCTACAAAGGGTTATTAGGGAAAGGTCAATGTACTTTATTGCAAGTTTATCTGGCACCTACCATAGTTCTCCTCTAATTAGTTTATGATTATTGTTAAAGTTAAAATTCTTGATTACGGTAAAGTTAGAGAAGTAGTTGGTTCTGTTGGTCATTATAAAATCTATTTGGCTTTTTGTTTTACCATCCGGCGAGATCCAGGTCCACATGTTTTTTTTTTTATTTTTCCTGAATACAGTTTTTAAGATAAGTTATTTTCTAGTGCGAAGTTTGTAATATGTTCTCCATTTCTTTTTCTGGGTTTATTATTTACTATTTTTGACAAAGTAAACTGTTTTTTTACTATTGAATTTCATTAAATCTGGTGGTTAGTAAAACATAAGCCATTTTCAAACACAAACGGACAGACAGTACGAATACGGCAAAATTGCTCGGACACTCGTAGAGTGAAAGTTTTCTTTAAGGCCCAATAATTTCTTTCCCTTTAACTTTTTTACGCTTGTACTTAATTTATTGTTTTGTTTGAGCTAAGTTACTTTAGTATTAACTTTAATTATTTGTCATTGGGTGTTTACATAATCAAAAATTCCAATAACAATTCAATTATTTGAGTTACCTTTTCTCTCATTATGTCTTACTTCATCCAGTAGCGTACACATGGTCCAGCTTTTCTCCTCTCTCGTATCGCCTCCACATTTTCTCATAGAGCGCTTCAAGGCCACGCACATAGTGTGTGCAGTCGAATAAAGTGCTATCTAAACGTGCTTTTGAAACCTTAGCCCGAATATATCTTCGACTGTAAAAGGTAATAAAGAACTTTAATGTTAAAATTCAATTTGACTGTTAAATTTTGAAAGTATTAATTGGCAAAAAGATTTGTTATTGCATCAATAAATTTTAAAAAGTTCATTTAGTTAATACTTCTTATAGGTTTTTCTATCATATGAAAAGTAAAGAACGTTTCATAAGATTTGTCACTTAAAACGTTTTTTTTTTTCATTATTTTAAAAAACAAATATTTGTGTTTTTTTATCAGTCTAAAAACTTTAATTCTACTGAAAAAATGAAATCACTTTTGTCATAAAGATGCATAACGAATGTAACGGCTCACGGTCGCCTACACCGCAAAGGGGAGAACTTATTAATGAGCAAAGGTTACAGGAGAGCCAAAAAACTTTTTTTTCTACCAATGACGCGGTTGTTTTGATGATATTTAAAAAATACATCATAGTAATGAGAAAAGTTAAATGCTACGGGGCACTATGGAAACAGGACTACAAAATTAATACAAATATAACATTTTATAATGCTGGGTTTTCCAAAGAAAAGCCGGGAAAATAAATTCCTTTTCATTGCGCCACTTTATCGCCAAGACATACCGTTTATCTAATATTCTCTTAGAGTTACGCCTCGATGCATTATGATAATAAGCGTTGAATTCACAAAAAAATCTATACTCAATACAATCAAAAATATTTATTTTAAGTTATTAAAATGAGATCACATACTTGGTTGGCCTAAGAATATTTTTTTTAATACACCGAATTACTTAGTAAGTTCGGATTCTTTGTCATTATACCTGTGTTTGACATGAAATAAAACAATGAAATATTTAAAACAATGTTTCATATAAATCGTAATCTAGACTTATGTAACAAATACTATCAGAAACATGTTCATAGTCATCATCATCATCATCATATCAGCCAAAAGACATTCATCGCGATCCTTCGGGATATGTCGGTTACCTTGGTTCTCTTGCGGATATATATATAATTTCTGATTCGATCACGCAATGAGACTCCGAGCATTGCCCTCTCCATTGCACTTCGAGCGACTTTAAGCCTTCTGATGAGGCCCATTGTGAGCGACCACTTTTCGGTTCCATAAGTCATCACTGGTAACACGCACTGGTCATAGACATTCGTCTTGAGACACTGTGCTATGAGAGACGAGAAGATAACACGCAACTTCCCGAACGCCGATTAGACGATTGACCTCTTTCTCGAAGTTACCCTACTTAACTGGACCCAGTTTGTCCCAAGTAGACTCGTCTACAACTTCGAGTGTAGTGCCTCCGATCTTGATAGGAGTGGGTGCTACATGAGTATTTAGCATGACCTTGGTTTTGTTCATGTTCATTTTAAGACCCACTCTTTCGGAAGCTCTATTTAGGTCATCGAGCATTGTACTGAGGTCCTCCATGGTTTTAGCCATGACGACTATATCGTCGGCAAATCGAAGATGAGTGATGTACTTGCCATTGACGTTAATGCCTAGCCTTCTCCAGTCCAAAAAATTGAAGACATCCTCCGTTGCGGCCGTGAACAGTTACGGAAAAATGACGTCCCCCTGCCTCAAACCCCGCTGCAGGAGGATAGGTTTCGAAGTCTGATTCTAGAGTCGGACTGAAATTGTGGAGTTTTTGTACAAACACTTTAACACCTCGATGTATCGATAGTCGATCTGGCACCGTTGGAGAGACTGCAGCCCAAGTCTCGATCAAATCGAAGGCTTTCTCGTAGTCCACGAACGCTAGGCAGAGGGGCAGATTATACTCATCGGTCTTCTGTATAACCTGCCGCAGCGTATGTATGTAGTCTACGGTTCTAAAGCCTTTTCGGAATCCGCTTGTTCGGGAGGTTGGAAGTCGTCAAACTTGCGCGCGAGACGGTTCGTGATAACTCTGGAAAACAGCTTGTAGATATGGCTCAGAAGTGAGATGGGCGTGTAATTCTTAAGCAGGGCATTATTACTGCGCCCCCCGTTAGCGGCGAGTGGGAAGGCCCCAGCCCAAAAAAAGGTGGCCTCGTACGCGGCCAGCGTGGCTGCCACACCGGGGTCGTCGGGCCAGGACAAAGGGTCCGGGCCGGCACCCGCGAAGCCAGTGTCGGGAAAACCGGACCCGGCCCCGGGAAGGAAGAGGAAGGGTGGGGTGGCTGCACGGACGGCGTAGGCTCCTGTGCCAGCCGTGCAGCAGCTCCCCCCGACCTCCTCGCCTTCTGAACCTCCCCCGGCTCAAGCCGAATGGCAAGTGGCCGGGAAGAAGAAGGCGGGCAAGGCAGCCAGGGCGGCAAAGAGGCGGGAGAGAAGGCGGCGGCAGAGAGCGCGAGGCGTCGCGGCTGCGCTCCGCGCCCCGAACACCACGGCTGTAGTGGTAACGCTGCAGCCGGACGCGGTGAAGAGGAGCGTGACGTATGCCAACATGCTCACCAAGGCCAAGGAGGCCGTCACCTCGGTGAGCTTGGCATCGTCGGGGGTCTCCGGCTCAGGGTCACCATGACTGGGGCCAGGATGCTGGTGATCCCTGGAGCAGACAGCGGTCCGGCCGCGGACGCTCTAGCCGAAAGGCTTAGGGCGTCCCTGAGCGCGGATGACGTCCGAGTGTCCAGGCCCACGAAGTGCATAGACATGCGCATCTTGGGCCTGGACGACTCCGTCACGGAGGAGGAGGTGTTGGCCGCCGTCGTCAGGACGGGGGGGTGCTCTGCAGAGGAGGTAAAGGCGGGCACCATCCGTCCTGACAACACGGGCATGCGAACCGTCGTGGTGAGCTGCCCCGTGTCGGCGGCCAAGAAAATTTCGGAGGACCGAAGGCTCTTGGTGGGCTGGGTCTCCGCGCAGGTGAAACTGCTGGAGCCCAGACCTCTGAGGTGCTTCCGTTGCCAAGTTGGCAACCACGTCGGAGCACTCTGCACCTCGGAGGTGAACCGCAGTGACCACTGCTTCCGCTGTGGTCAGCCCGGTCACAGGGCCGGCTCGTGCAACGCCGCGCCGCACTGCGTAGCATGTGCGGCAGCTGGCAAGCCGGCCGATCACTGGGCTGGGGGCAAAGCCTGCGGTCCACCCGTCAGGGCCGGGACGAGGAGAAAACCCTCCTCCACCGCCGCCGCCGCCACCGTCGCTTCCGCCGTAGCCGCCGCCACCGTCGCCGCTGCTGCCACTGCTCGGGAGGGGGCTGGAATGGAGTGCCAGTAATGGCCCCATTTCGCCTCCTCCAGACGAATGTTAGTCGCTGCGCCTTTCAGGAACTGACGCTCCTGAGCAAGGCGCAGTGATTGACGCCTGCGGACAGCGAGCAACGGGTAGCTCGCTGTCCGATCAGGTCAGGCTAGAGTCGACGGCGCGTTTCACTCCAAACGCGGCGGAAAGAGCAGTCAGCAACGGAGACGGGGCCCGCTAGGGTCAGACCCTGCCAGGGTTGCGGAATATGTTCGAACGAGTTACCGCGGCCCTGGAAAGAAAGGCACTAGGAGGACTAAGGGTGGGTTTTAGTCAGTAAAAGTCTGACACTCCACCCAGAGCGGGAGGGGTCATTTGATGATTTGCCATCCTCAAAAAGAAGGAGGGCATTATCACCCTTCTAAAAGATGAGTACCATCATACCTCTGCCTGCAGCGTTTTTCCCTCGATTATGACGGAATCGAATAGTTTCTGAAGGGCCTAAAGGACCCGTTTTCCACCCGTCTTCAGGAGTTTGGCCGTAACTCCTTCCTCACCCGACGCCTTGTTGTTTTTAAGCTGCTTCAGAGCCATCCTAATCTCATACTAACGTCCGGGATGTCTTCGGTATAGTGTCGGGTCAATCCAGCTCTTGGGTCATTAGCTGCATTAGATTTTCTGTAGTATGTTTATCATATTTTTCTTTTAAATTCGATTTTCAGCACAAATACTACATTGGCTTTTTTTGACTCATAAAAAGCAAAATTCATGGATTTGAACACAGAGAGGAGAGGTCAAGAGGTCAAGAGGTCGCCGCTAAAAGGTGAACTTCGAGTTTCGTCTTTTCGTTAAATTTCGCTAAAACTGATTTTGAGATACGCTGTCAATCTTTTTTCGTTTCTATATTTTTTTTTGTGACGACGTAGACTTCGACAAATGGTGCATTTCTCCATACTAAACTTATTTTTGACCTTTTGTATGAGGTTCGCCCCTTTGGCGTAGGCGACCAATTGTTTAGTCCGTCTCGACATTCGTGCTACTCTGCTTGCATTGTAGATAGCTACACACTCATACACAATGCTGCCTTCTTTTACCTAAACTTTAGCGTTTAAATTTTGTGAAATGGCTCTTAAGGGAGAAATGGGATACGGTGGAGGTCTGCCCTGCTTGGGCGGAGCACCGCCGTGTCCTCGTCGAGGCAATCGGCGGCGGCGATCTCTCGCGTCCGGCCCCAGTCAATCTATGGTCCGGAGCGAGGAGGCATGGGAAGCCGTCGCCTTCTTCTGCAAAGCAAGCTGCTAGTGAAGCTGTTAGTGAAGGAGGAGGCGGGCCGCGTGAGGGAGAAACAACCCTCAAGCCCAAGCCGCCGCAACATGGGGTCGCAGGGCGATTGCCGGCCACCGTAGGCGCGGGTCTGTGGACGGCGAGCGTTGGGGGGCTCGCCATCCGATCAAAGCCAGTCCTGGTTCGACAGCGCGTTGTGTTCCACGCACGCCTTAAAGGCCATGGCCATAGCGGATTTTGTTCGAAAGAGTTACCGCAGCCCCGGAAAGCAAAAGGCACTAAGAGGAGCATGGACGGGTACGAGTCTGATACTCCCTTCTGCTCCGCCCGAGCGGAATAACACGGAAAACTACAGTGATTTTAATTGTACTTTAAAGTTTTAGAACTAAAACCTTATTTTATTAAATTGATTTCTAACGATATCAAGAAATACGGGACGCATCATTATTTCTATTTTGCCAATAAAAGGTTATACTTAGGGCCTATTTCTTTACATCATTTACATCCTCAAGTAAAGTGTCAAGTAGTCACCCGTAACCTCATGTGCGAATTTCACGACTTTCGAGTAGAAGTAATCATAAGTTTAAGTGACCCGTAACTTACTAGCCACGATAGGATTCGTGTATTTCAATTATGTGTTGATTATTTAACCTAGATGAAACTGTTTTTTTGCTAAATTTCGTTTATCGAAGTAGGTATGCAGCTCAACTTTATAAAACATAAAAAAATCCATTAACCTCAAAAGTGTGTGGTAGTTTTTTTTTTAGTTATTCTCGTAATTTTACTAATAATCTATCTTTATTAAGTACGCTTTGTTTGTTTTCAAGCAGTTTGGTATTTCTGTACAAGGGATACCAAAATGTCTTTATCACATAAATGGAAAGTTTACAGTTCTTTCTCTTTAAACTTTATTCAGATTAATAAAAAAATATAGGAAAGTAAAGTGACAAACTAAATTCACTCTTGCTCATAACCATACATAAAACATCACGAATGAAAATTGACATCACTGCCAACATCTGCCAATGACGTTTGACAAGTAACATTGACGTATTGAACGAATTTATCGTATGATTTGTAACGTCATTCACTAGTACCATAATAGCAATAGTAAGTTGTTACTCAAAGTTTTTACAAAAGATAATCGTAACTTTTACTTGCCAATTTACGTTAACTGGTAAGTAACTAATAAACACTTTACTTGAAGATGGTGAACGAAGCCTTAGGCTCATTTTATTCACGTGGTTAATGGCATTTTTTTCTGTACTATAGTGAAACAAAAAGTAGAGGTACATGCGGTCCGATTTCGTCGATCCGTCTGTGGATTGAATAGGTACTATAAACAAATTCAAAATTTATTTTATAGTATAATTGAGTTCATCTATATTGATACGTGAGACGTGATTTTACGTTATTTTCCTTTGCCGTACCTACCATACACATGTTAAAATACTTACTAGTTTAGATTTGTTCCCAATTTAATAGCTATATCTTCGTATTGATTTTTATTAAGAGCTATTAGTTCCGGACAACCCAGGGCGTTTAGCTGAGACGCGGCAACGCTGTAACATAAAACAATTCAATGAATGTCCTATTAATAACTTAGTTTTCCCTAGCTTTAACTAAAATAATTAAGATACAAACATACCGTGAAGCTAAGGTTTCCCCAGGTAATGTTACGAGCGGCGTTCCTGCCCATAAAACGTCCATAGCAGTCGTATGTCCGTTACACAAAGGTGTGTCTAAACAAATATCTGCTAACTGTCCACGCCTCACGTGTTCTTCCTTGGGAGCAATACTAGAGAATATGATACGACCAGGTAGTAACCCTGCAAATCAGTATAATAGTTATACCAAATCATCTATCATGTCCACAATAAATGAACAAATAAATTCAGTACCTAGACTCTGGGCATATTTATGTACATTCGGTTCACCAGCAGCGGGGAAACTTAACAGCCAGAGAACGCTATTCGGTACCTTTTTCAGTATGTTCACCCACATTTCCATGGCTCTGGGGTCCATTTTGTATAACTGATTGAAATTACAGAACACAATTGCTTCATCTGGCAAACCGTATTGTTTTCTTGATGTTAATATTATACTATCAACTATTTCCTCAGCAGCTGCCATGTTTTTGTTTAAAAAGTTTATCGATAAACCGTTCTGAATAATTACACCGTTGACAGACACCTTTAACAACAAAAATTAAGAAATCAGGCAAACAGCTACAAATTATGTTGCAACAATACTCTGCCTAGCCTTTTCCCAACTATATTGGGGTCGGCTCCCAGTCAAACCGGATTCAGCTGAATACCAGTATTTTACGTGGAGCGGCTGCCTACCAGACCTCCACAACCCATTAACTGGGTAACACGGTACTTCTGGCAAGACTGGTGTTAGATTTTCTGGCTTCTGACAATCCGTAACAATACTAAAGGAAAAATAATACCTGTGTAACTTCAGGGTCTACGGTGGACTTAATAACGAAATCAGGAATGTTTATTTCCTTTTCGTGTATTTTTATCGGTTCTAAATCTTCATAATCGATCATTTCAATTTTTTCAGTCACGTTTAGTAGTTTTTTGATGTTTATACTTTCAGCACAATTGATGAAAGCCATATTTTCATAAGAGCCATTTCCATTTACAGTTATAGCTTTATAGTATGTTTTCAAATGTGGAAACATTTGTTTGTGGTCGCCGACGAAATATGTATATGGCATAAACGCAAACTTTTCACTGAAATCTAACTCGGTAGATTTGGGCGTCGATATTTCGTCGGTTATTACGTAATCCATGTATTGTGCACCACTAGTTCCAGGATATCCTAGCCACATTATTTGAATAGGAGCTGGTTTTAGGGCAAAAATCTCATTCCGTGCGCCTTTAGTATAGCCATTCATATTCACTAGAATATGTATACCATCTCGGTTTATTTTTTTTGCTCCTTTAACATAACAGGACACTGAAGATAGATCGACAAAATGTTCGGAATCTTTTACTATTCTACTGCGGAATGTGGTGTCGTCGTCAATATTTAAAGCATAACAAAAAATTTCCATTTTTGAATGATCGTGAAGACCTGGTATTGACTGCATCAAGTGAGAAGTTGGATGGTTACCAAAATCACTGCTAACATATCCTATACGTAACCGCCCTTTCCGTTCTTTGTTGTGTAAAAATAAAACTTTACCCAACATATTCACTTTTTCTGTATATAAGTTAGCATGTCGCGTAGCTATGGCTTTTCTCGCTTCATTGTTGAATGGATATAAAATGGAATGATGTGGATGTACCGAGGTAAGTTTCTCCATGTTTAACTGATTTTCCACTATTGATACTATGTTACGCATTCGCTCCTCGTAACCAATCCAGTTACAAATTATTTGTAAACAGTGTGTTAAATTGCAGTATGCATCTGGAAAATGGGGTCTGCATTTTAATGCATTTTTGTAAGATTCAATAGCTTCGTTAATTTTCCCCATGTCTTTGTAAATACTTGCTAAATTACAATGTGCATCGGCAAATGTCGGATTTATCTCTATTGCTTTCTTGAAACAAACGAGAGCGCCTGTTATATCCTGCAACTCTCTTAGAGTATTTCCCATATTGCTATAAGCGTCTGCAAAGTAAGGTTGAATTTTTACAGCTTGTCTGTAATGCACCAGCGCTTCTTGAAGTTTGCCTGTAATTATATACCAAAATAAGTGTTAAAATAAAATCACTTATGGCATGAATGGCCAGGTCAGAAGTGACAAACCACCTATTTTTTTATAAAAATTACGTAACATTTGTCAAAAATATTTACGCTTAGCACTATTTATTCAGTTTTGTTAGATCCTATTTTTACGAAGGAATATCTAATAAAGACAAAAATTACCGCATATTATTATTAAAATCATGTCAATGGTCTGCGCTATTGTTAACACGTTTACAACGTATTACGATGCGCACATTGGCGCAATAAATATCTAGTTTTACGAGTGACATGTTTCAATTTCAAGTATTTGCCCGAGCCTTCACCCGCGTGGATGTCAGTAATCGCGTAAAAAATAGTAGCCTGTCCTTCTCCATATCCCAGGCTATATATTTGTCAAATTTTCTGACGATCCATTCAGCCATTTTAGCGTGAAAGCGTAACAGATAGACAGACAGTAAGACAGAGAGTTACTTTCGCATTTATAATATTAGAAGGGATTTCGTAAACATGCCAGTATTAGCTATTGCATTATACACCACACATACACACACCTTACGAGAGTACTTCACACTCACTCAAGTAGAACGACAGTGTATTAAAAAAAAAAAATGTAATAATAATAATTTATACTCAATTCAATCAATTCAATTTTTTCATATTTAATTTTATAAATCAAGTATTATTTAAAATGTAATTATTTAACTATTATTGTAATTCGTAAAAATATTATTTTTAATGCATTTAATCTACTATTGTTTGGGAGAAGACACTGATTCCTGTAACACAGGTGTTCTACCTAGCACAGGAATCAGGGCCTCAATTTGTTTGTACACAATCTTAATGCCAATAAATTATCTTATCTATCTAATTATCTTATTGCATTGGATCGGGCTGTGAAGAAGTAGAGAAAATGTTGGGTTGTGTAATGTTTGGTATAAAAATGTTTAACATAACAACGTGTGATATAATTTCATTTCATATCAACTTGATATATCATACAGTTTCACCAACTAATAATTTTATTAAAAGTCATAATAATGCTCATGTTGTACAATTTTTCTTTGATATTATCAACATTTAATATAATTTCATTGAATATAACGATCATATGGAATTTTTCAGCAAGTTCACACGAAAAAATAATAATATTTACTGAATTTAAAAAAAATAAACGATGAAATCGCAAAATTATGTTTTACTATAATATGTTGTATATGTCGCAGCCAACTACGCTACTTATTGAAACAAAGATGTTACTTAGGTCGCTGAAAAATCGACGCAATTAAATGAAAAGGCTAGGCTTTTAATAAAGCGGCTGATTAAGCTAGTTTGCTGCGACATATACCTATATAACTATACCTATACATGGTGATTTTGCAAAGTGTGCGTGGATGGCCAAATCTGAAACTATGAGAAATATCAAAAACACTGGAAGGAGTCTTAGAGCTCAATTTTGATGAACACTAAAACTGATTAAATGTTTTCGATATTCCTCATGGTTTCAGATTTGGCCATCCACACACAGTGATTATTGTAAATACGTACAAACAACCTTATCCCTGTCAAATCAAACAGTAGAATTGTTTTAAAGGTTTAAAAAAGTTCTAACAAACCTAAGCTATTCGTGTCGATCTGCCCTAGGTTTAAGCGTACGACTTGAGTCCGGGTGGAACCAATTGGTTCCAGTATATTGCAAATTGATATTTTATACATAAATTCCACGTTTCTTACGGTTAAATTTCATTTGTTTTTATTTTAAAAAAGAGCTAATAACCTAACCTAACCGTGTTGGATCTGCCCTTGAAGTGTTTCAAGGGTTTAAAAAAAGACCCCACAAACCTAATCTATTCGTGCTGAATCTGCGCTACAGGTGGTTAAAGAGTTAAAAAATGACCTAACAAACCTATCTAACCTGTGTCGGATTTGCTTAAAAGTGTTTTAAAAATCTAACCCATCCGAGTAAGCGCCTCAGAAAATAATTATGACAAAAAATCATTACGTCGAAACTTTTTACATAAAATTTTAATGTTTTATACGAAATGATAATTGTGTCAAAAGAGCATTATGCAAAATCACTATCACTATCACTACGTAGTATAAAACAAAGTTGCTGTCGTTGTCTGTCTGTCCCTATGTATGCTTAAATCTTTAAAACTACGCAACGGATTTTGAAGTGTTTTTTTTTTAATAGATAGAGTGATTCAAGAGGAAGGTTTACATGTATAATACATGCATAATATTGTAGAGAAACACTAATAAATTTAGAGGTTTCTAATGTGATGTCGTAAATATTTTTTTTGCGCCTACATTGCAAACGCTGGCTGAACCCCACGAGGTAAATCAAAATAATGTACTACAGTATTGTACACCTTAAAGCGGTCAACAAAAAAGTCCGCAATGGTATGTCTATCTCTTAAGGATAACCCACAATAACCATTATTTATTCTTTACATTTTACGGGAAAAAATGGCTTATTTACGAAGTGATTTTAAGCAATACAGCCTTAATATTTATCCAATTAAGTACCTTAAATACATTGCCCATTTAACATAAATCAATATGGCCCTTTATAGCATTTTATTTAAATGAATGTTTCCGAAGATATTACAGATTTAAAATGTAGGGATATAGCGGTGCGGCGGTACCGGCCCGGCGCCGGCGCGGGCGGCGCGTTGTATTATCTAATGACAAAAAAGCTGTAAACGTTGTTTACATTCTGTAGTACAGTTCTCGTCAAATAACTTTGCCCCTCTGAAGTTAGCCATTTGCAAAGATCGCGCAGGTGCAGTCACGTAGACGAGAGCAAGCGGGACGCAAGCATGCATCGAACGTAAACGAGCGACTGAGACATAAAATCGCGCCGCCATAATCCCCGCCCCCATGTCTCTTGCGCATGCGCAGTTGCAGTTTGTTCGTAATTTTGACTACTACGCAGTCACTCGTAGCCAACTTCAGAGGGGCAAAGTTATTTGACGAGAACAGTAGGTAGGTATATTTAGTATCAGCATTGCATATTTGCACCCGTGCGAAGCCGGGGCGGGTCGCTAGTGATATTATGTTATATGAACGTTAGAGAAAATGTTGTTATAGCACATGTTATTATTATACAAGCTGCACGTTATATTAAATGAAAATTATGTCTTAAATGTTAATAGATGAAGTAAACGTTATGTCATTTCACCGATAAATCATTTGAAAATAGAGCAAATAAGCTTACACTAAATGAGCGGCGCGGCGCCCTAAATATTGTTGCTACCTTTACCCATTATGCAACAATAGATATTTAAAAAAGTAATTAGACATGCGTTAAAACATAAAGGGAGCTGCTTGAATTGACAATTAATGTACTAAAATCGGCTTAAGGCTAGGCATCAATTTAAAGGGTAAAATATCTCTTGCAGCAGAACACACGTTCATAGAATACGTACCTTGATGTTGTAAGAGTGAAGCCAAATTACTGTGACTGGCTGCAAAATTAGGAAATACTTTTAGAGCTTTCATGTACAGTTTAGTAGCTTCTTCAAGTTTTCCTTGTTCTCTTTTGACATTTCCAAGATTGTTAAGAGTATCAACGTGTGATGGACATAGACGTAAGGCATTGTTGTAACATTCCTCTGCTTCATAGACGAGGCCCTTTTCTTTGAGTGCATTAGCAAGATTGCACAAGGCGTCTGGAAAATTGGGCTGAACTTTTATGGCTCGCCTGTATGTATCTATAGCGAGATCTATCAAGCCCTGTTCATAATAAAGACATGCCAAATTTCCATGTATGATACCACTGTTTGGAGTCAACTTCAATGAATGTAGATATACTGCTACCGCTCTGGAATAAATAGAAATAGATCACGTTATAGTTAAAATATTTTGAAATATTCATACTCAATTTAGTGGAACTTGTTGGAATTAAACGTATTTCAAAACAACGACCGCCAAAGTTCTGCGTCGTCGTCTTAGGCCCCTGCTTCGAATCTTGCGGGCAGCGGGGCGTTGGCGGCGGCTGCACAGGAGCGGCAGGATCTAATGCGTAAAATCAAATGGACTGGCCCTCGAAAACAGCGGCGCAGCAGCGCGCGGTGCGAGGGCGGGCAACGAGCGGTGCACTCCAGTCAAGCGGTG
This sequence comes from Melanchra persicariae, assembly GCA_947386135.1. Lineage (NCBI taxonomy): Eukaryota > Metazoa > Arthropoda > Insecta > Lepidoptera > Noctuidae > Melanchra > Melanchra persicariae. The sequence goes on along the minus strand of OX376643.1, from coordinate 21,016,285 downwards.
ACCGCCCGTGCGTCTGCATTGCAGTGTTGTGCAATTTATTTTTGTGACATGTCAAAATGTCTTCGGACGTGCTCTAGCGTCAACCATAATTTTTCTGCTGGAGGTATACCTCCATTTCGTTTTAAATTAATTCCAGACTCTAAATCGCCCTTGATAGCTTCAAGAATATAGTCAAAAGTTTCTACGCTCATTGTGGTGTATTCGTAGACTTTGGACTCTGTTGTTCATAATTTCGATAAAACTCGCCTTTTCTTTTCCTTGCCCTATTACAAACAGAGTCGATAATTTTTTAAACAAACTAAATTATAGAAGGACTAGCACTACGCCCGCGACTTCGTCCGCGCGGATTTAGTAGGTACCTACTCCACAAACTTCAACGCCCCCTATAAAAGGTTAGTTTTGGAAAATTAAGCACAACGAATTTCATTAATTACTTAGCCATTTCTACTTATTTTATAGTCTTAGGAGTACCATTTAATTAGCGAATGCGACTGTCGAAATGCCAAATAATATAGGAATTTGGTCACGTGACATTTCGATAGCATCGGTCAATCCTATACATTTTTGACGTATTGACAATCGCGTACGCCATGCTACCGTTGACAAAATCTCATTTGTCTCGAGCCCTGGTTCAGCGCAACTGTTCACCCCGTTCAACCCGTCAGGGTTTGATTATGCAAAAATTGTTAGGTACATCTGTTTCAATTATCCCGCTTTTAGTTTGTTCATAGCATTCCGACGTAAATTGAAGCAAGCAATTATGTCCTCTCATAAAATCTTAATCACCCCTGCTTCACTCCTTATTATGTATGTAGTTTATTTTCGAAAAATCCGAACATTTGTTATTCTTATTGTTTTATCGAAAACATTTAAATGCCGTGGTGTTTCAACTTCATCGGTCCAAGCATTGATACGATTCTCCCCAGTTCGCTCAAGCCGCGTCATTTTTCTTACTCCAAGCATGTTTGTTACCGTCGTAACTTTTGAACGAAAGGTCCGATTTGAATAATTTAAAGTGTAATTTACACGGACATAATCAACCTTAATTATCAAACCATTTAAATGGATAAGGATTAATATCATAAAACTAAAATCACCATTTTTTATTTCACCATGGGATGCTTGAATAATATGAACAAAAAGCGGTCATGGTGACTTATCTATAATAGTTAGACATATGGTATTCCGAACTTTTCTGTAGATATTGATGACTTCTATAAAACTGTAGTACATCACTTTGCTCTATTGTCAATAGATTCCGCAGCGTACGCGATATAAGGATTTTATTTCACACCTTGGGTTACCTTATCGAAGTTTTCATACGCATCCCTAACTTTTCTGAAAATATTCTATAGCCTATGTCCATTACCGATAATGTAGGATTCTACTGGTGAAAGAATTTTTCAAATCGGTTCAGTAGTTTCTGAGCCTATTCATTTCAAACAAACATACAAATCTTTCCACTTTGTAATATTAGTGTAGATGTAGATAGATGAAACCCATTGGAAAAGGAAGAGAATATAACAAAAATAAAAGGAAAAATAAGTTACGGGCGATCTGAGGTCGGGAAATGGATAGGGGTGAGCTTTTATGGATAAAAAACGGTTTTTCTCGATTTCCGGCAAAACTACAAGTTTTATGGAAAAAAGTTGAATAGCAAAGTTGCAGGTCATAATTTGATATAACCTACGTCAAGAGATAACTTTTGCATTCACACATTTCTCACATAACCTCAAAACGTACGTGAAAAATTCAAATAACCAAGTTTTTTTATATTGCATTAGCGCATCGAATTTTTTAAAAATCCGATATTTTGACGGTTGATTTTTCGATTGAAAATTAGGGTGATTTTCGAAATTAGGTCAAAATAAGGTGACCAAAACAATTATTTTTAAATCAAAAAAATTACTGCATTTGGGACATCAAAGGCAAGTTTTCATCTTTCGTAATAAAAAAGTGTTTTGCAAAAGACAAAATTAAACAAAACAAAAAACTTGTTTATTTGATTTTTTCACGTACCTACATTTTCAGGTTATGTGAGAAAAGTGTAAATGCAAAAGTTGTAGATCATTATTATCACCTACAACTTTGTCGTTCAACTTTTTCCCACAAGACTTGTAGTTTTGCTGGAAATCGAGATAAACCGTTTTTTACCCTTAAACGCTCAATTCACTTCCCGGCCTCAGATCGCCCGTAATTTATTTTTCCTTTTATTTTTGTTATATTCTCTTCCTTTTCCAATAGGTTTCATCCTACTATAATTTAATTTTGCTTTTTACCATTTTCAAAGGCTTTAGCACTAGTCTATATAGTAGGGATTTACTTCTTCTTTTGGCCATAATAAATCGAGCGTTAGAAATAAATTTGAATCAAAAAGATGTAGTCGCCGTTTTGTTCAGACATTTCATACGCGAATAAAAACAAATATCTCGACGACACAACCACGAACACAACACTACGTCGCTATAATGCCGCGCGCTTTGCCCGCTGGTTTCGAGAACGGGTCTGCGTTGCCCGCTCCGCTACCGCGCCGCCGCCGCCGCCGCCTCGCTGCCCGCAAGATTCGAGGCAGAGGCCGTAAAAATAGGTTACAGGTGCTTTTGAAATTTGAAATAGCTTGATTTTAATTATTTTTTTGTTAGATTCTGGGTGCGCGGCAGGCATGCACCAGCAAGGTATTATAAACGTGTGTAGGGCGGTTTCTTTTCGAAGTAGTCACTTTTAATTACTTCATTCAATTTAAAAGCCGGCACCGGTCGTATTGGTCAGCAAACATTTTAAAAGATCTGTACAGGTTATATAGTTTTTATTACAACATTCTCTGAAAAAAAAACAACAAAATCCCCCGGAAAAAGTATTGGTAGCTTCCTGCTCTAACTTTGTGTTTATTTTTAAATAGTTTTTTTATATCTTTTAACATTAAAATAATATTGTCATATTTAATCAAACTCTCCCTCCTCAAACTATACAAATACTAACCTTTTAAACTTATTTTTGAACCATGTGACACAACCGTCGGAGAGTTCCGTTGCTTGCGCAGCGCGTCGCGGGGGCGCGATGTTGATGACGGTGTACACGACAATGCATTGATAATCCATAACACGGACATGTCCTCAGCGTGAGCAAGGTTGAATTGACTGGGACACACCGGAGACACGGTTGAGTCAGGGCCCACGCGCTCGACACGACGCACGGCGCCCTGCGCGCGCGCAACTCACCAGCTTCCCCGGAGCGACGCTACGTCAACGTAAGTCGCGGCCTTCGTTTACCCGCTCGTTTATATACTCTAATCGTGAGCATATATCACATGATCTATTAACGACACGATGGCCATGCGCACACGCCATGTAGTCGCCTCCGCGTTATATTTACAACATCATTCGTCTCAGCATAAAACATTCCCACCGGGCGGCGCTCTGGAAGACTTCATTGCATCAGTGACAGTTACAAAATACGTATCTTATTCACTAAAGATTAAAATTATTTAAGTTGCTTCAAACTCTTATAAATTCAATTTTGTATTAAAATGGGAGCAGTAACTCCGCGCGTTATAAGCAATCAGCTGTTCACACAGAAATCAACTGATAGCTACATGCGTTCATATGTTTCAGTGTATATTACTTACTTAGCGTAGAAAAGATATCACAGAGGAATACGCTATATCCAGAGATTATAACGACGTAGGTTCCTAAATATAGTGTAAAATCTAGTATAAAAAATTGTACATGTGCGACGGTACAGTAAATACGAAATATCGATTTGCGAGCAAGCAGGAAAGCCACGGCGGCGGTGGGTTGCGTGGCGACGCGACGCGACGGAAGCTCAACGCGACTGCGGCCGTGGGCCTACACTGGAAGCTGGCACCCTACTCATTCACACTACAACGCTACTCAGTAACTGTTACGCTTGTACAAAACTTAACATACTTATTTTTAAATTGTTTGTAATTTCAATTTCAAAATTACCTTCAGCTTCAGTCAAGAAGAGACCGTTCTACTGACCTACTTTTAGTTTTCATATAACGAGAAAACAAAATTATACGATATAATAGATCATTAGTAAACAACGTACCTACATATAACTACTCGTACCAACACACTGTATAAAAATGCCATAATCTAACAGATTTCATGAAAACTATTAGCAAGAAGAAGAAGAAACAGAAAGCGTACATCATAAGAAATCATAGACTTTATGTTTGGTCTCAAATTTTTAAAGCTGCAAGTCGTAGTAGGCATAAACAAACCCAACAATTCCATGTCATTGTAAGTGTAAAAATATAAAATGTCTGCTTCTTGGATTTTGTGCAAAACTTTTGGCGTGATCTCTACGGGCGAGAGAAAGAACCCGCGCTATTAAATTATTTTATTTTTATTTATTTATTTATTTAAACTCACACACTATCTTTACGGGACATCCCAATACAATAGTAGTTTACATACACAACAAAAAAAATTTAAACACAACTTACAGCTAATACTTAAAATTCTAAACTTAAAAAATAGAACACAATAAAACTACACTTAACTCTATTGAAATCATCATCTGAAGTCAAACTACTACACACATAATCAAATACTAAAAAATATAATAAATTTACTTACCACAAAATAACTAATATTTAACTACTTATAACTAACAAAATTCAACAAAACTCTTGCAAATTAATTCATATTGCACGAAAATATGTCAATCCTCTCGTGCATTTCATTTAGTACACGTATTGTGAGGGAGAGGGGTGTTATTATTATTGCCGCGGTAATATCACCGGGTGGAGATTGATTTAAAGAGTTTCTTAAACATTTGAACCTGCTCTAACTTATTAGGCAAGACTTCGAAAAGGATTGATAGCGCAAATACCTACACAGTAAAAATAGCCCATCCATAATGAGAACCATTATGGTTCTCATTTTTCTAACGTCTTTCAAGTACAGACGCCAGCCAGCACAACAAGCTACCCGAAACTGTCAAATTTTGCCAATCAACCTTGAACCTAAAGCTATAACGACAGAGTTGAAAATCTATTATAGAAATTTTACAGATTGTTGTAGCTTGATTTACTGGCGTTTGTACACAATCGATAAAGAAAACATAGACATTACCGGATCAGAGCAAAGGTAATCAAACATGTGATATCCAAAATTTCAATGTTAAAAGCTAATTTTAACACTAGTCTTGTCGCTCACTTGCCAACTTTTATATGATTTTAACAGATACGTAGGTATGTAGGTAGGTAGCTATAATTAAATTCATGAAGCATTGCCAAGGACTTTGTAGTTATACTAGAAGATACTACGTTCCGCATTCTGGAATGATCATTTTTCATAATGTCGTCATTATATGTATATTATTTATTACAATGTTTTATTTATGTTTTTTAAGAAATATTTAAAAATATAAATTAGTATGTAAGAGAAAATGAATAAAGAAATAACAGTAATATGGTAATGTTATTAATTTATTTTTATCACACTTACTCAAAAAATGAGTCTAGTTCTTGCTTTGTCATGTTTCACACGTAAATGTTAAATGGTTTTTTTTTGCTATTTGTCTCTCTAAGTGCTTTTTAACCAACTTCAAAAAAGGAGAATGCTGTTTCAGCATTATCTTTGCCAATAGGGTATTTAACTACTAAGATAAATCGAGACGAATGAATAGGTACTTATCCGAAAGCTGTGACTAAATTTGTACTGGTAAAAAAATAAATAAAATTGATAGCAAAATAGAGGATTAACAAGCTGTTAGACTCGCTATTCCTCGGATTGTAGTTGGTTAAACGTGAAATTGATTTACTCTCGAGTAAGTCTCGATTTATTCCGAAGGTAAGATTTATTCCAGTTAGGTCGAAGCCGCCCTTAATTTACAATGAAATAATGTAATATTATTTAAGGATTTTCCTTTTTTTATTGTTGTCATGATCAGATCACAGTCTTAATAACTTTATGTTCTGTTTATTGTTTGTTATTTTAAAATTATAATAATAGTAATTATTTTTTAATAACTTACATTATTTTAACTTATGTTATATTGTTATTTTGAGAGAATGTTTTAATTAAATAATACTTTTTGACATTTGCATGTCACAATATCATGTAGCAAACAATATAGGCATATTGTTTGTAACGTTATGAGGATGACGGATCAGTGTCTGAAATGGTCTTTTGAGGAAAGTACCACACAGATTTGAGTAGACCTGTCCACTCAGAGCAAGTCTTGGTCAGTAGTCGAGTAGCTCAACTTAGAACCAATAAGAAATTCAACGACTCGACGAACAATGTCAAAGAAAGGACATTTTGGTGGGCTACAAATGTATTCGAACTGCCAGACATTGTTAAAAAAATACTTGAAGAGAATAAAATAAATAACCTTAATTACGTTTGTTGAATGGGAGCTCACTTAATTATTTATTTTATTCTTTTTTATGGGCAAATTTAGATTTTCACAAAAACTTGTAAGTACCAAAATTTACCTAAACTTGCAACGTTTTTTATTTTGGGTAATTTTTCCTTTATTTCTGCTGTAAAACCTTGCTTTTTGCCAAATTTCAAAACAAAAAAGGGAAAATTCCGAAAAATTAAAGAGTTGAAAATTAAGGTCCATTTTGGTACTAACAAGTTTTCGCCAAAATCTGCCCATATCTTTTAATCGTGTTGACTCAGGACCTTGTTTTTTTTATTGATTAATGGACTTGCTCTTGATCTCGATCACGCCTTATGGAAAGCGCTATGAGGTCTATGATGGAGCGAGCATGCCCGGAAGATGCCTGTTCGCTCTTGTTTTGAAAGACGGGTTGTGAAAGGGAACACAGATGCTGGCAGAGAGTTCCACACTTTGGCTGTGCACATGATTAATGTGAAAGAAAAGCGCTGAGTACGATTAGTCGGGATATCGACTAAGTGCGGCTGGTACCCAGCAGTACGTCTGGTATTGCGGTGGTAAAAGGGTTATGGTGGGATCAGGACGTAGAGTTCCTGCACACACTCTCCAAAGTACAGTCTGTAGAAGACCGAAAGGCAAGCAACACTACGCCGATGAGTCAGGCTGTGAAGTTTAGCCACCAGCGTCTCGTCGCCTATAAACCTTTTTGCTCTGCCTTCCACCGAGTCCAGTGCAGCAAGCTGATATTTTGCTAAGCCATCCCATAAGTGGCTAGAATACTCCATAGAGGAAAACACTTGTGTTCAGAACCACCAGTGTCATCCGGCTCACCGCCAGAAGACCCCGAGACAGGAGCTTTACGGCTCGCTGGCCAGCCTCCTGGGAGGCAAGCACCCTCCCTTGCCTCCCTTTCGGTCTTTACCTCGCCTACTGGTGGGGATCTTGCGGGCCGAAGCCAACTCCTCACTGGAGGACGACCCCCGGTCATCCTCCGGTCTGGGCCGCTTGCGAAAGAACCCGGAGTTCTCCGCAGCAGCCCCCACCCCCTCGGGTACCGAGCTCGCCGAGCTAACGCCAGTCGCCGAGTCGTCGGAGTTCAACTCCGACTCTGCACCCGCACGCCGCTCAACCGAGCCCTTCCTCCGACACTGTCAGGTGACCTAAAATCGTAACCGATTATGTCCTTGAAGGACGGCTTGAATCGGGGGCCTCCTCGGCCCTTGTTGCTATTGGCAAGTGAAGGACAGAGAAATACGTTGCCCCCCCAGAATACGTGGGGCTTGACGCGTAAATCGTGGTGGATTCCGGTCCTGCTGCGCAGTCCAAACCGCGCCGGGGTAGTTCTTTTCCGTGAGTTCTGTCCATGTTTTCCTTTAAGAGGGTGAGGTCCCTATCTGCCCTTCTCTCTCTCTCACTGCTTGCTCACTGCCCTCACAGTCACGTCTGATGAACAGACGCGTACCAGAGAGCAGCGAGCAAGCTATGAAACGCACACCGTCCGAAGACCCAAACACTGCTCAAGTCTCCAAACGGTGTGCCCCTCTTGGTCTGGTATTTCACCTTTCTGGCATGAGTAACTCCACCGGCAAAGCTCACAAGATCACTGAGACATACAAGCCCCACCACGACGGCAACGTGGGGACACCCTCGGTGAGGAATTTCAGCCCTTGAACGCATAATGCAACATGATTGCAACAATAAATATACTTATGTGTTTAACGTAAATCTCATCAGCCGTTACATTGGCATCAAAACGTCCCACCTTTTTTCTTGAACCTGGTTTTAGGAACGACAAAATTGTACTTATTCATAGTATTTATGTTTTGGATGTCACTGTATTTATAAACAGATTAATATTTTTAAGTGCATACAAGAGATTCTCGTAAATATATTGAGAGGGCACAATCATTATATTAATCTCTTTTTTGTCTTTGGGATGTAATTTATAAATCGCACGAATAGCCCTTTTTTGTAAGAAAAATATTGTCTGAATATCGGCAGCATTTCCCCACAACAGAGTGCCATATGACATCACGCTATGAAAATAACTAAAGTAAGTAGGTATACTAAACGGGCTGTGTCTAAATCAGTTTAACCACGAATCATTCTAACAACCTGCAGAGCTGCTTTTTTTCAATATCTAATATTATGCAGTTTTAGTTACCTATCATCAACACAGGACCTGAGAATCTATAACTGCGTCATTGGATTTTTGAAAAAATATCAGTGACGGTTTAGTTAGGTAGTTTTACTTGTCCTTCACTTCGACATGTTTACAATCGACCGGCTGAACGGTAAACAGCGCACATGTGTGTAGATTTATTCATTAAGGGTGCCAAAAATTATTTATCTTGCAATTACCTCTAAAAAGTGTAAAATAAAGATTTCTTTACAAAACAACAGTGAGACCCAAATAAAAGGTATAAATTGACTTTTATTTCGGAAGTCAGTGTAGTAGTGTAAATACAGAAGAATCAAAACTATCCAAAATTAAATATATTTTAATAATTATACCTAGTGTTTTTATTCGGAAGTCGCTTGTATTTTTTGTAAAGTCAAAGTCAATTAATCTAAATCAACAAGACCTATTAAAGGCACTTTTGAACGTCGAATTTACAGTTTTAAAATAAAATATCATAATGACTAGTTGTCTTAAGAAAATCATTTTTTCTGCATCAAAATGAACTAACATTTTAGTATGTTTTAAGAATTTTGATAGGCATCTCTATCTTAAATATTTTTGAGTTATTTAAGAAAGGTGTTTAATTCCTAAATGTATTTTGAGTTATTAAAGAAAGGAGATGAGAATTTACCATAACCCGCCTTATTTCCGATACTACTGGGCCTTACAGCATTACGGGAAAACCGAAGTAGATATAGTTAATAAAACATGATTCGTCCGGAATTCTCATCGCACGAGTCCAACTCGTACTTGGCCGGTTTTAAATATTTCTTAGATTATTTAGGTTCTGCACGCGACCTCATTTATAAACAGTTGCATCACTTGGTTTAAAGAATTAATGGTTTTTCATACTTTGGCTTTGTGCCAAACTGATGCCAGTCCCGACCTCTCAGTTATGTGTAAGTGTCGACTGATAGTTTCAGATCTTTTGATCCAGAAAGAACCTATATTAATACTGCATTATGAATCATTTCCATTTTAGTGTTGAAGCATAAATTTTAAAATAGATAATATTTTTACACAACGTTCATAAACCAGGGTTTTTCTTTTCATGAATGTTCACTGTTTAAATATGTACATGCATGATGCACTATATTTTAGTTTGTTGTAAGTTTCGTGTATTTTTAATATGTATTCATAAACATAAATCAGACATTTTAAGCTATGGTTTCTAAAACATGATGTAGAACATTTTTGAGTTACAAATGCCTGAATCCTGAATCGATCAATTTTGATTAAAATGACTGCTGATTGCAGTAGTTGCCTCCTGCGATTCGAATGTTCCTATTTTAAAGAAGGAAGCTTTCAAAATAAAACAACGCTTAATTTTGCTACCATTATTTTATTTCATTCTGATACATTTTTATACGAAACAATAATTATTTCGTTAATAATAGGTACTTGGATAAATATGAATATAGACAACTCCGACATAAACTATGAATGTTAGTAACAATTAACGATAAAATACCTTTAGGTACATGAAGTTAAATTTAGATGCGTTAAATACATTGCAAGATATACCTACTACGATATAGGTACGCTGGCAGAAGATTATTAAATATGAAGTAAACTGGTCATAGGGACCTGATTTAAAAGCGTAAATATATGGATTTCCATGATGCATGCATTAGCGATCGAATATATTGACAAAGATTGATTATGTCTTCAGACGTCAGATTGTCCTGTTTTCTTTGTCTCAGGTCGTGGCGAAGCACCACGTTCAGAGTTTGGTGTACTTCCGCCAGAAGTGCTCTCTTGAACCTGAAAAATTTTAGTCAACATGTTAGTCATCTGCTTGTACATGAATTCGTGAAAATTTCGAAAAATAAGGACTTGAAAGTTTGTTTGAAATGCTGTAAATGCTCTTAAAATAAAACCGACTATTTATGATAAATATTATAAGTCGTTTTATATTATTTTAAACTCAGTAATATAAAAAAAAACAAGTGGACGGTCTATCACTAACCCAAAATCAGTTAGTTATAAAACAACATACAGATAAAACACTTGACTGGTGTTGAGACTATTATAGGAACTTCGCCAATGACAAATGTAGGTACATTAAATCTTTTAATCACATCATTCTCAGCAGATCTAACGAATGTATCGACTGTTTAATTGCTACTCAATTTTAAGGAGTTGTTTATCAAATAAATCTTACTTTAAACTTTATTTATTACACCCATTTGCCGACACAAATATCATTTATAGGACGTTATTTTTCTGATAGAGTTGTGAACTATTTCATTAGCTGTGACCGTCGTAGTTTGTAGTCCGTAAACCGTCAATTTCAATATCTGTGTATTTATAATATCTGGAAAACCGTTACCCGTTTTTCAAGATTCAATAAAAATGTTTATTATTCAATCACATAAAAAACTGCTGAAGATGGATAAAAGGAGAATGGCTAGAATGCATGTAATCGTGGACCCATTGTTAGATAGGGACTAAGGTAGAATCTTACCATATGCTTGGTTCGATGAACTTAAAACACGGCATGATTTCGAAATAAAAAAACCGGCCAAGTGCGAGTCGGACGCACGTAGGGTTCCGTACCATTACCTATCTATTAATACGGATTACCTATCCAAATATCACGTTTGTTGTGTGGGAGCCCCAAAAAAAAAACATTTTTATCTGGTTTTAGTAGGTATTTGTTGTTATAGCGGAAACAGAAATACATCACCCGTGAAAATTTCAACTGTCTAGCTATCACGGTTCATGAGATACAGCCTGGTGATAGACAGACAGACAGACACAGATACAGACAGACGGACAGCGGAGTCTTAGTAATAGGGATATTCTAATCTACAATTTCTCGAAAATAAACTAAGTACATAGGTAATAGTAAGGGGTGAAGGAGGGGTGATAAAGTTTTTAGGGGAGGACATTTTTGCTTGCTTCAATTTACGTCGGAATGCTATGAAATAACTAAAACTGGGATAATTGAAACAGATGTACCTAACAATCTAAAAATTTGCATAATCAACCCCTGACGGGGTGAACAGTTGCGCTGATCCTGAGCGAGACAAGTGAGATTCTGTCATCAGTGGCGTAGCGATTGTCAATACGTCAAAAATGTATGGAATTGACAGATGCTTTCGAAATGTCACGTGATCAAATTCATACATTTTGGCATTTAAACGGTCGCATTCGCCAATTGAATGGCTCATTGTCTAGGACCTTCTGAGATCACAGAATAAGCAGAAATGGCAAGGAAATTATTGAAAATAACTAACCTTTGAAAGGAGATAGAGGGAGCGTTGAAGTTTGTGGAGTACCTACCAAATCAAATAGAAAGAAAAGAAGAAAGAAATACGTTTATTCCGCCAGAAATGACGTACGAAAATAACAAAATTAAAAAAGAAAGTTTTCTAAAAATACAACCCGTTTCACTGCCAAGCTATGTCGAGACCGGACATTAACTACCACGAGTCTCTGGTTATGCCATAGACAAAACCGAACATAGTTCTAGAGTTGTCCATGGCATAACGTCCGGCACCGACTGTCCACTGACAGTGACAAGTTGATAACTGACAACTTATAAACAAATAAACAGTACAGTTGTTTATGTGGACAATAACAAAATACAAATAATCTATACTTAATATTATAAAGAGGAAAGATTTGTTTGTTTGTTTGTTTGAAATGAATAGGCTCCGAAACTACTTGACCGATTTGAAAAATTCTTTCACCAGTAGAATTGTACATTATCGATGATGGACATAGGCTATAGAATATTTTCAAAAAAGTTAGGAATCCGTATGAAAACTTCGATAATGTAACCCAAGGTGTGAGAAAAAATCCTTATATCGCGTACGCTGCGGAATCTATTGACAATAGAGCAAAGTGATGTACTACAGTTTTATAGAGGTCATCAATGTTTACAAAAAAGTCCGCGATACCATATGTCTAACTATTATGGTTAAGTCACCATGACCGCTTTTTGTTAAAATTATTCAAGCAAATCCTTGGTGATATGAAAAAATGGAGATTTCGGTATCATGATATTAATCCTTATCCATTTAAATGGTTTGATAATTAAGGTTGATTATGTCCGTGTAAATCAAGCTTTAAATTATTCAAATCGGACCTTTCGTTCAAAAGTTACGACAGTAATAAACATGCTCGGAGTAAGAAAAATGTCGCGGCTTGAGCGAACTGGGAAGAATCATAACAATGCTTGGTCCGATGAAGTTGAAAATGATTTCGATAAAACAATAAGAATAACAAATGTTTGGATTTTTCGCAAGTAAACTACATACATAACAAGGGGTGAAGCAGGGGTTGCAGCAAGTTTTTAGGGGAGGACATTATTGCTTGCTTTAATTTACGTCGGAATGCTATGAACGAACTAAAAATGGGATTATTTAAACAGATGTACCTAACAATTTTTGCATAATCAACTCCTGACGGGGTGAACGGGGTGAACAGTTGCGCTGAACCTGAGACCATAGAATAAGTAGAAATGGCTAAGTAATAAATGTGCTTAATTTTCCAAAACTGACCTTTATAAGGGGGTGTAGGGGGCGTTGAAGTTTGTGGAGTACCTACTAAATCCGCGCGGACGAAGTCACGGGCGAAGTGCTATAAAAATAAATTCAAGTTGTGCGTCGCATCCGAGCATGAATCGGTCGTTGCTCAGCATAATGCCGCGACTCTGGATAAAACCAACAATCCACGGCGCTGATTTTCAGTAACCACCGTTTGAGTGACATTCTGGCGTCCCCCCGCGAGTGTAAACATAATTAAGGCAGGCAATTTCATAATTATTTATAACACCACTAACAATTAAATAATAAGACTAGTACCTATTAATGCAATTAAATAAAACGAATGATTACAATAACAAACAACTTTGTACAAGTCATAATAATTCTATCCAATTAAATTATATACCAACATAACAAAACAAAAATATTAAATTAATAATATTACACAAATAAATTTTCCGTATCTATATCCCAGATAACTAGAAATCTTTTACCCACATTTATAATCATAATTCTTATTTTCTATGCAGGGGGCCTACCACAACCTCTTAAAACAATATTACTTTAATATTACTTTGCGTTCCGCTCTGTTGGATTTTCAACGCTCGGATCAGCGCCGAGAGTTGAAAATGCAACAACAGAAATTACAAAGTAATATTAAAATAATATTGTTTTAAGAGGTTGTGGTAGGCCTCCTGGAAGCATTCTATATCGATGGTACCTAGACGATACGCCACCACTTACAGATAACGCACACCATAGTATGATGGCAGCCATTTGCATATTTGGCTTGGCAACAGCAAAGTAAACCGCGCTGGATCGCAAATCATATCTTTTCAGGAGAATCCCTTAGACAGTAAGTGGAGAATTCGAAATATATTGTGTATATAATGTATATTATATGAGATGAGGTGTTTATACTGTGATAATATATATGAAATATACGGGTGCTAATAGAATAGTGTGAATTTAAATGATTGTAATTAACATCGAATTATTTTTTTAAAATATTACTAATAATTAGATGTTAAGTTCTTACTAACCATTGTAGTCCGGTCAATATAGACATTTAAAATAACAAAAATTTCCGGAGAGCCAAATATTGGTGGAGAAGTGGGGTTTAACATTACAAATAAAGTTTTAAAAGTCCCCATCAATCCTATTTGTGCTACAAAAGTTAAGTATAAGTATATATAACACCTATTTGTGTCTCTTTTATATATCATACTATTCTGAAAACATTTATTTAAAAGATAGTCAGTCCCCAACTGAATCCCCTCTACCTACGTGGCCTTGAAAAACATCTGGCTATTCTATTGTCCGTAGGTCTCGTTCATATACCTGTTTCTTTTAGTGCTAAAAGTTCAGTTCAAGTCAATATAATAATATGTACCTACTTATTAAACTATATAACCGTGTTACCCAGTTAATGGGTTGTGGAGGTCTGGTAGGCAGCCGCTCCACGTAAAATACTGGTATTCAGCTGAATCCGGTTTGACTTGGAGTCGACCCCAATACAGTTGGGAAAAGGCTAGGCAGATGATGATAGGATCGATGGGGATTTTTAAAACCTTATTTGTGCTTATCGGTTAGCGCGGCACGCCAGCATTAATGACATCATCCGTCGGGCTCTTGTCACCGAGGTGCCAGCTGTTTTAGAACCTAATGGCTTGGCACATGACGATGGAAAGAGGCAAGATGGGATGACAATAATGCCTTGGAAGGTGGGTAGGCCTTTGGTGTGGGATGCAAGATGTGTTGGCACCCTTGCGCCATCCCATTTTCTTAGCACGGCGGGCTGCGCTGGAGCGGCTGCTGCAGGTGCAGAAAATCTCATTAGTTATGTAATTACTGGTTAGTTGTTCGTAACATTTCTCATTAATGACAGAATCCACATTCATGACAAACGGAACGAACAAACTTTAGTTCCCAAATATGAGGTCACATATTCACGTCCACCAAACCACCACCACTCACCACCCATTAAAAACGAACCAGCAATTAAGACGAATCAAACTCGTGCAAAACGCGGTTGTGTCGCTTAATTACTGAGTTCCTATGGCCACCTTCCAGCTCTATCATCAAACCCTGGTTACCAACTAGTACCAAAGTACTCGTCAAGACGAAATGACAAACGAGCCCATACTCGATGGAGTTTGGCCGTTTAATTACTGAATTCCTATGGCCACCTTCCAGCATTTTGGGTGCATGAAGGAGCCTCCCCGTGTAGCGCAATTCGTTCCATCAGGCACTCAATTGAACCGAGCGCTCGGCGCATCCTGGACAGTCTCACCTAACATCTTATGAGACTGGCCAAAACTTCCCTTGCGGTGGTAGGGCTAACGCCCGCTTGGTTCGCGACCACCATCCCACCGGAGTCCAGTGTCGAGCAGCCTGCTGTGTTTCGTCGACGCGTGGGAGAACCAGTGCCTTAGGGATCTTGAGAGTTGGCAGTTGCGTAGTCCAAGTTGGTCTCAGCCCAGGTGTGAACCTTGCCACCGCAACTTACTCTAGGGGGTAGCAGGATCCGAAGCACGGTTTTGCCGTTGGCCGATTGCAGGAAGTTGGGGGCCCAACTAGCATGCCAGCCACATGTAAAAGGCTGCCCCGCCACCTCGCGAAAGATCCCGAAATGTTTCGCCATGCCAGTCGGCGACTGGGAGGGAGAACCCGGCAGCCATCTTTGGGGGGGTTCGGGCGTCGCCGCAGTTTCCAGGTGAGTTTCCTTTACGGCAAATTAAGCTCGTGGGAGCTGCTTAGCCAATTGGTATCGCCTCGTTTTTCTCTCTAAGTTCCTTAAAACTCTAAAAAACTTCATGAAGCGGAAAAATAAAAGAAATAAGTTTAAGCAACGGCGGCACTTCCGGGATCCTAAAGTGTAATTCACCAACGTCCGTGGATTGCACTCAAATATCAATCCGGTCCATCACAACTTTGAGAACGAAAAGCCGCACTTGTTCTTTTTGACGGAGTTGAACGACCCCGTTAGACGTAGCGTACCTAAACTACCCAGGATACTCACTTGAGCATAAGTTTAAGAAGCAGGCTGGGGTCTGCGTGTACGTCCGTGATGACATATGCTGTCAACGACTCCGCTGCTATGAAGTTGCGGGGTTCTCTAATTTGTGGCTACTGGTGGACATCGGCTCTCATAAAATAATTTATGTCGGTGTCTACAGGTCGCACAGCGGTGATCAGGAGACAACAAGTCTCTTCGACCACCAAACAGAGGCAGCGGAATTGGCTCAACAAAAATATCCGACAGCGGAGCTAGTTTTTCTGGGGGATTTAAATGCCCATCATAAGGAATGGTTGTTCTTATACCAAAAAATTGACGATGCTGGAAGAGAGGCGCGCAAGTTTACGATATCGCTAGATCTCCACCAACTGGTCGACTAAGCTACCCGCGTTCCGGATGTTGAAGGCCACACACCCAACTGCTTAGACTTTCTTTTGACAACAGATCAGGATAGGCACTCTGTATCGGTCTGTGCTCTGCTTGGATCATCTGACCACTGACTAATGAAATCTGTATCTTCATGTTCTCCTCCAGATTTAAGCCCTAGAGGCACGAGACGAGTATGGAGGTACGGGCAACCCTTTCGACTGCACTGTCGCAATTGATTAACGTGATACGCCAAGGAATGGAGTATTTTATCCCATTCTCTGACATCCCACTTGGATGCGAAGCTCAGCCCTGGAATAACTCGTTTTGTGCGCTAGCCGACTTGCGCAAAGAGCAGGCGTACCGGGCCTGGTCTTTGGCGCACAGTGACAGGTGCGACAGTCAAGGTGTCGCGTAATGATAAGAGCGTACAATTCTGCTGCTGTGAATTGAAAACGGGTGTTGCAGAAGGCGTGATTCGACCATATTTGACGAATTGGGGCCAAGTTGGTGTCCTACCCCTCGGGTAGCAAGTTCTGGTCCCTGTCTAAATAGGTCGAGGCGAACTTCTGCCGTCCGTCGCTGCCTCCTATGCTGAAGTCTGATGGAACGCTGGCTCATACCGCGCAGGAGAAGGCAAACCTATTTGCCTCAGTCTTTGCCAATAATTCACGACTTGATACGGCCTCTCATACGCCATCCATCATACCTCACAGTGGCTCCACAATGCCGGTGATCTCAATTCACCAGAAAGAGGTTCGTAAGGCCCTTTGTAGTCTGAACGTGAATAAAGCCTGCGGACCTGATGGAATACCCGCAAGAGTCCTTAAAAGCTGTGCTCCAGATTGTCTCCTGTCTTGACGCGCTTGTATCACCTCTCTCTAACAACCGGAGTGGTGTTCGAGTCCTAGAAGCTTGAAAATAAGCAGCCAGTGGCCAAAAAGGGTAACCGTGTCGACCCTGTCAATTATGGACCAATCGCTATAACCTCCATACTATGTAAAGTGATGGACAGGGTGCTTAACAATAATCTGCTAGCATACCTAGAAGACAATGAGTTCCTTTGTGATCACCAGTATGGCTTACGTCGTGGTCGGTCAACTGGGGATCTTCTTGTGTATGTTACGCATTGCTGGGGCGAGGTTATTGAGAAACACGACGAAGCCCTTGCTGTATTGCTTGATATCTCAAAGGCCTTTGACAGGGTCTGGCATGCTAGTCCGTTGGGTAAGCTCCCGCGTACGACATACTTGCTGACTTTTGCAACTGGATTTCCGACTTCCTCAGTGAGCGTTCGATTAAAGTGGTCATAGATGGCTGCTCATCGGATCATATTGATGCCGATGTTCCTCATTGGTCTGTTCTTTCTGCGACTCTATTTCTGCTGCATATAGGTGCAATCGGGTACGCAGATGACAGCACAGTCTCAGAAAGATACCTGTCCGGTGCAGGTGCCAGCAGAGAGGAAGCAGCTACTCTTAGAGAGGCCGAGGTAGAGCGAATAAATTTGACCATAAATCTCGTTTCCCAATGGGCCAAGAAAATCTGGTCAAATTCAATGCTCTGAAAACACAGGTGTGTCTTTTCACGGCCAAAAGGAGTCCGTCTTAGTTGTCTCTTTCCGGGGTGCGTCTGTACCTGTTACCGATCGCCGGAGCTTTTGGGCATGGAGCTGGCGTCCAATATCAACTTCGGCTCAACCATCGAGTCAAAAGCACAGACTGCAGCCAAGAAGCTGAGCATCCTCAATAAATTTAGGTGATACTTCACATCTGGACAACTTCTAAGTCTGTACAAAGCACAAGTTCGTTCCTGTATGGAAGATTGCAGCCACTTATGGGATGGCGTAGCAAAATATCTGTTTGCTGCATTGGACTCGGTAGAACGCAGAGCAAAAAGGCTTATAGGCGACGGGACGCTGGTGGCTAAGCTTCACAGCCTGGCTCATCGGCGTAGTGGTGCTTGCCTGTCGGTCTTCTACAGACTGTACTTCGACGAGTGTACGCAGGAACTCCACGACCTGATTCCATCATCACCCTTTTACCACCGGAATACCAGACGTACTGCTGGGTATCATCTGCACTTTGTATCGACCAAGTGCGATTGGTACCCAGATGGTAATCCCGACTAGTCGTACTCAGCGATTCTCCTCCTCGCATTCATTATGCGCACAGCCAGTGTGAGACCCTCTCTGCCAGTATCTGTGTTCCCTTCCACATATAACCCGTCTGCTTTTAAAGCAAGAGTGAACAGGCAGCTTCTGGACATGCTCGCTCCATCATAGACCTCATCTCTTTCTACCATCTAGCACCAAAGTACTCGTCAAGACAAAACGAGCCCATACTCGATGGGGTTGCGTCGGTCGTTTCTTTACTGAATTCCTCTGACCACCTTCCGGGTCCATTATCAGACCCTGGTTACCATTGAAAGACAAATTAATCGTCAAGACGATTCAAATGAGCCCAAACTCGATGAGGTTGTGTCATTTCATTGCGAAGTTTCTTTGGCCACCATCCAGCTTTATTATCAGATCAGCAGCATGTCATCAAAATATTGTATTGTCATGTGATTTACACGTGTATGCAAAATTTCAGCTCAGTCGGTAACCGGGAAGTGGATCAAATTTAATTTGCAAGATTTGATGACAAACATCGGAACAGGTGAAAGTAAATAAAAGCTTGTAAAAAATGCATCTGATTTTGAAGGGACTTTCAGTGGCTAGCTGTGATATTAGTGGCGAATGATAGCTGATGTTATATGGAATGACTTAAGCAACTTTTATTTTGGTAAAAGAATTTTGGTTTTTTGCAAAAAAAATATTAGTAAAATTTACTTTCCTAAATTCTTCCAAGGGTGGGGTAATCCTCAAGGTTGACGTCACGATCGCATTTAATTCTGTTAACAAAGACACCTTGCTGGCGGAAGTAAAAAAGAAACTACTTACCTGAAATTTTTGGTTTTATGTGGCAATGTTACAGGCACCCCCTCTAAATTATTATACAAAGAAAACCTTTTAGAATCTGCAATTGGATGCCAACAAGGTGATCCTCTCATTCCAGTAATTTTCAGTTTGGCTATTAATCCCATTATTCAATAATTAATTTCAAAATTTCACGTCTGGTATTTGGATGATGGAACACAAGAAGGTTCTATTTCTGAAAACTGATTTTCAATCCATTGGCCTTGATCTCAACCATTCCAAATGTGAAATTTTTCTAATAATTAATGACAAAACCGACAGACATTCGACCCTTCAAAAATTTAACCCGCCCGCGCCCCTAGAAAAATTACTTGTTAAGCACAGACCAATTGTTAAGGTAGCAGGGATAGTGATTATTAGTTACTGGTGGCTAGGTTCAGCTTATTTTCAATTTTTCTACGCTGTTGTAAAGCAACAAATTAGCTATAAATTTTGACCGATTAGTCGTCTCAATTAACACTGATTCCGTGATTTTACTGCTAGCAGGTGGAGATAGCAGTAACTCGATTTTTGTGGAATTGGTTCGAGCAACAAAATCGGTTTCGCTGCAACTAATTAGCAACAATTTAGCTACAAATTGCACATGCAAATTTCAGTCGTTGTTGCTGAATAATCACTGCACGCTTGATGGAGCTGCAAATTATCATTTTTCATACATAAGTTGATTAAAAATATGATTATTTAAAAATTCTTTAGATCCGCTTCAAGAATACCACTTTTAGATTGTTCATTACCAATTTCCAAGTAAATTGAAGTAAGCAACAATGTCATCCTTTAAAAATTCATCACCATTTTTCATCCCATAACAGTTTATTTTCAAAGAATCCAAATACATTTCGTCTATATTTTTTTATCACTATCATTAATACCGTGTTACAACGTACGCCCTACGGCATTTCATTCTTTCTTTCAAGTCCTTATTTTTCGAAATGAATGAACCGATTTTAATGAAACTTAGTTTGCATGGTAGGTATGGTATGCAAGATATCCAGATCTAAATAGGTAGTAGAGAATATTTTCTAAAGAAAGAGTAAGTGATTTTTCACTTTCTATAGAAAACTTAAATTCGCTCTCCCTCCCTCTAATTTTCTAAAATCCTTTCTTAGCTGACGTTTCCTGTTAATGATCTACCTCCATGCCAAATTTCATCTTCATAAAAACAGTATAGTTATGAGATTTGCTGAATTAAATCAGTGTGACCTTCTTTTTCTTTTAAACATAATTGTAACTTTAAACGAAAGGTCCGATTTGAACAATTTAAAGTGTAATCTAGGTACATCAACCTTATTATTACATATTAGATACCAAAATCACCACTATTTGACTCTACCTGGTTTAGATTGAATAATTAGAATAAAAAACGGTCATTGTAACTTAACCATACTAGTTAGACTTAACCCCTCGCGAACTTTTTTATAGATAATAACGAGTAGGTAGTTTAATCATGGAGTACATTATTTTTATTTATCATCAATAGTTTTCTCTGCGCACGCCAAATAATGAATTGATTAGGCAAAATGTAGCTACTTTGCGTTCCATTATTGCAATTTTTGTAAAACACTCTATTTTTTCGAAAATAAAACATAGCCTATGTTTAAAGTTAGTAATGTAGCTTCCTAAATGCAAAATAGTTTTTAAAATCGGTTGAGGAGTCTTTGAGTCAAACGGTAACAAGCAAACAAACAAATAAATCTTTCTTTTTTGTTTCTTTGTTACGCTTTAACGATAAAACGGCTGAACGGATCGAGCCTGGGATGTGGAAAAGGACATAGGCTACTTTTTTCGCGATAACCCACATCCACGCAAACGGAACCGAGGGCAAAAGCCAGTAGTCATATAAATGCGACAGTTTGGATGGATGTTTGTTACTCAATCACGTTAGAACGGCTGAACGGATCGTGAAGTTTGACGCAGAAGTAGATAATAGTTTGGAATAAGACAAAGGATAATTTTTATCTCTGGAGTATGTTCCGTTATAAAATAATTTTCGACATTTATCGATGTTTTTTTGGTAGGTATGTTACGATTATATTTTTAACATGTGCCTTTAAAACCTTCAATTTGATACTCATCTTAAAACCCAATTATTTTTGGAATTACTAACGTGGAACACTCGTGTAGTCGTGTACAATCAATTACACAAACACAGAAAAAAATCAAGATGGCATATTGATTTTTGATCCCCCTCGTAAGTGTTTTTGTATAAATACATTTTGTATAATTACTTAGGCTTAGTTTTACGTATTAATGTAGGTACCATTTAAGTTTCAATTTCGTTGCAGACTTCGGTCATCACATACTTGACCACCACCACTAAGTGATGTGTATAAACCAGTGTATTTATTTCTATACGTATATTACGTATAACGTGTAATACGTATGTACTATGCAAAGTGGTATGTAGGGTTTTTTAAACACAAAGTTGGGGCCTGATCTACTTTAGACCATAGAAACACTGAAATATGTAACAAATGAAGAATAAGTTTTAAACGTTCAAATTATGTTAGTGAGTTTAATCTACCTGCAGCCCTGTATGTAGCATGTTTGCAATTGTCTCAACATCCAAAGTTGAGTCTTGGGCAGAAATCTTCTTGATAGCAGAAGACACAATGCAGATGTCGCCTCGCAGCTCTCTCACCAAAGCAGTAATCTTCTGAGCATTGCTGAGAACTTCAACACTTTGAGTATACGGGTTGTACCGCACACCAAAAGGTCGCTGTATGCTGTCAGCGAATGCCCTGCGTGATATAAACGAAGTTTTAACACATCTCACAATAAGACAAAATAGTTATCGCAATTTTAATAACAAGTTATTACGATTTTTTAAATACAAATATTTCAAAAAACGTATTTGCAATAAGAACTGGGGTTATTTCTAAGTAATATACTGAACCAAACTATTAATTCGGTTCAGTTTTCTCACTACTTTTGTTACATCTTTTAATAATGAACATAGTCTATAATAGTTCGGTTTGATTTGAATAGGTACGTTCTCGACTAGAAGCTTTGTGAAGGTATATGTACTGGTGAACTTCTTCACTGCAGCTCACTGGCAGACAAGCTAGTCGTTGGAACTTTCGAAACGTTTAGTAGAAATATTCAGAATACTCGTAGAATTTGAATTATGAATGTAAAAATATGTATTGTTTTTATTATCCATGAGACCTGTATTCGGGCAGATGCCCACAATAATTACGCAGTTAAATCCCAATTCGTGTTTTTTTATTAATAGTAATGATGCTAGCGGGAGATCTGCTAGCGTCACAGAACCATAAAATTGATTATTACATAGCTTTTTTTATGGTAAATCATCCAATGACTCCTTCCGCTCTGCAAGCCCAGACAAAATACTTTCCTATAGCTTTAAGGCCAGACGCTCACGACAATATGTATGGGAATGACACAAGGTGATGTTTCCACACCAAATGTTATTCCCATACATTTTGTCGTCAGCAACAATAACGCTACAGAAAAGTTTTTTGTCTAGGCCCCCTGGGCGGAGCCATTATTATGGCTTAAATTAGCATATTTTTATTATGATCTGGCAGTTTTTTAAGAACCTAGCACAAACCTCATTTTTTCTTTCGCTTCTTCAAAAGAGTCAGTGTAGTAATATGCGTTTTGGTAAGAAGTAATAATGCATTCTTCGTTGACTGTTACTTCAGGATCGAAGCGCTTGATCTTCTCAGGAGTGACCAGGGCGTGTTGTAACTCAGCAACGGAAGACAATAAGCCAGCCCCATACACACGGAAACTTCCATCGGTTTGTCGGCACAAACCAAACTCAACGGTGAAAAAGTAAAGCTGAAATATAATATTACATTAAAGTGCCGATGTTTCCAAGTTATTAAATCGATCCCAAAGATGTATACTTCCTTATTTACAGTTAATCATTCAACGCAACAGCTAAAATTGGTGACTTTGCTTTTGAAAATAATATTTAAAGTTTATTTTAATCTCCATGTCGTTCAACCGTTGTTTATAATGCGTAACATTATATTGTACTCGTATACTTGTAGGTGTCCGACATAGTTACCGTTGCCAATTTATCGATGTCTTCATCGGAAGCGCCGAGAGAAGCGAGCCCAAGTTCTTGTGAAAACTGTGCAAAGCTAGGGTTGGCAAGCAACGGCATGTGCCCCAATAGTTCATGGCAGCAGTCCCTACAAAGAGAAAACACTAGGTATTTTGCCAGCTAAAGTAATTTTGCGCAGTGCAACGGGTTAAGTGAGGAAGATTGATCCACAATGAAACACTGACTGGTAGTTTAAGGCAATATGAACCGACAAAGACCGCGCTTACTAGTTTTTTTAAACCATGGGAAACAAAAAATACTGTTGAAAAAATAAGAAAAAGAAAGATATATTATCTTATTTAAGAATCTGGCGGATCGCTTTTCCATCCAGCAAAGTTAATCTAATCGTGTTACTAAAAGCGATGGGAGGTCCGCCAAATAAAGATAAGTAAGATAAGTATGTCTTTTTTTTCTGATTTTTTCAACACTGTTTTTATGTTTCCCTTGGACACAAAAAACTAGTAAGCGCGGTCCCTGTCTGATCAAAGCGCCTTAACATTTCTGCAATATTTTATACGTGTTTAGGTGAGTTCGTAATACGTACGGTTCAGGAGTATAGAAGGGATCCGATGAGTGGCGAATATATTGAGTGCAGTGAAATACTCTAAAAGCAAGTCCTGACAGAAAGTCTCTTGGTGAAAGGTAACCCGCGACAGGGCGCAATTGGAACCCAGTTTTACGCTTGAGAAAAGCGCTTACATCTTCCAACTGAAAAACAGTAACATGTTTAATACTTCCTTGTTCTAATTAGTTTGCTTCGGTCTTATGATAAGTAGGAAAGAATAACAATATTTGTAGACATTATAAACAAAATTATTGACTCGATTCTAGCATTTCACTAATACGTAACTAGCTGAAAGCTAAGGCATGTTCTTTTAAAAGCTACCAAAAAACTATATTGGCAAAAACTGTTAGGCAGTATTGTTAACTGGCTTCAGTTTTTTAGAAATAAATATTACCTCACTGTAAAGTTGGTCTTTGCAGTGGGTGAATTTGAAAATATTATAACCACGCTCAACAACAATCACATTATTTTTTATATTATCATAAAAATCATAACACAACCTGAGGCAAATTGTCCTCCCGATAGCCGCAGTACTTGACGAGTTGGGGCCAATTCTCTAGGTACTCCTCGCAAGCGTGCTTCTGATAAAGTTTGTGGAGTTCACGGAACACGATACCCCTGTAACGAAGACTCGGCTTCATCAACTATACATTATGAAGTAATAATGGATGCACTAACTACACAAGATGCGCTTCCGAAACTTAGATTGATGAATATCCTTAGCAAATACAACAAACAAGCAAAATCTGGGGATACAAAACAAAACAATGACACTGAAATATGCTTGGAGTAAACGGGATACTTGCGTTATCATTATGTTTATTCCTTAGGAACATCAAGTTGATATCAGGGTTGTGGAAATGTACAAATGAGTTTAAGTGGCCCTGGAACGCAAAGGGTTTTGAAGCGAGATTCTGACTTTCATCCCCCATTTTGATGATTTCTCATACAAAATAAAAGCTTGTAAAAAAGACAAATGTATGTTATTCTGAAAAATATTTTCTCGGTTTACTTTCACTTACTTTCTTACTATAATAAATCTGTGTACTATGTCATTGTTTCAGAGCTTATAAAATTAAAGTGTTTTAGATCTGCCTTCGCAAAGCTGAAGAATATAGATCGCTAACCGAATACATTCAACCGTGAACATAGTTAAGTTTTTTATTACTCCAAAACGATCGCCGGTGTCATGGCGTCTGCTTGTCACGTCACGGGTTACATGTAAATCAACCGTAAACACTAGGGAGCTAAAGCAACAATCAGTTATTTTGCGTGTTAAATATGAATTCCTAAGTGTATTCGTGGCATGCGGTCTCTCAGTGCGATTATATGTCATTAATAACTCTTAACAAATTAATTGTTAGCATTCAACGCAACAAAAGAAAAAAGCGAAATAAGTGGCTTAATCTTGCACGACGAGATCCAACAGCTATAGCTACGTCTAAATTCTCAATAATATTTTAGTAACATAACCTTACTAATCAAGTAAGAAATTCTTTTTATGAACAATAATTTTACCGGGTTTGAACTTTTATATTAAAGTTTTTAAAGATTATTATTAAACTTACATTGTAGTTTTGACATTTCTAAACTCTGCTGGACAAAAGTCTTTGTTTGATGCCAAAAACTCCCCCAGCAGCAACATATCAACTCTAGGCAAATTAGCCTTGGTAAGTCCTTGTTCCATATTTTGAGAACACAAAACTAAGCAACTGATCGATGAAAATCACGAAATACTTTATATAAATGCAAGTAAAAAAAAGGCGCAGAGTTTGTAGAAACTCGTTCGAAACAAAGTGATGTTTACAATGTTTACAAACTCGTGACATAATTCACTCTGATTGGTGTTCAACTTATCATGGCGGGCTGCTGTATTATGTAGTTTTATTTTTGTAAATTGATAATCAATCTCGCCATAAATATAAAAATAAATACATTTTTCAAAAACTATTAATCCTATCTCATTAGTGATACACATTATTTTAGTGATTCTACGAACACAACAAAAAAAAGGAATATTCCGTTCCCAAGTTTTGTGTGTAGGTACATATTGGCGATTCGTTTTTATTTTATATATTTATCTTAGGAAAACTTAGAGCTAAATAGATACAGTAAGTAGGTAATAGTTTAAACAAAATATGGCCAATTAAAAGTTACCACATGTAGTACCTAATATTGTATAAAACAGAAAATAGACTAAATACTTAATACAAAAACAGAAAGAATACTGTTTACGCTCGAAGAAGATTATTTATATAGAAGGTTATTATCGCTAATAATAAAAGTACACAGAAGCTAAAACAAAACGTGAATCCAAACAAAGCGATGCCTAAACTAATTTATAAGTTAGTTAACACTTACCACGTCCTAATTTCCACGTCGGTGTATTGGACTTTGGGAATCGGGTAGCCACTGTTATACAAAAGTAATCATTTTACATCAAGTTTAAGTTTCAGTTGCCTCCGAGAAGGCGCTTCACAACGAGGAAGAGTTACTTTCGACACGTTAATTTAAAGGCAATGACACTAGTTTCATCATCATCATCATCATCATCATATCAGCCGAAAGACGTCCACTGCTGGACATGAGCCTCCCCCAGATGGGAGGGGTTGCCATAACCGCTACGTTTGGCAGGCAGGTTGGCAATCGCAGTGTAGCTGTAGCAATGAACCTACAGAGAATGCTGCTGCCCATGCTCTGGTGAGTCCCTTAGTCGCCTCTTACGACACCCACGGGAGGTGATGGGATGGTGCTATTTCTTTTCGTCGACGAAAAAAAATAGCACCATCCCATCACCCGATAACAAAAACACTAGTTTACACTACATTACAGTACATTACAGAAACAAAAACAAATCGGCTTGCGATTCCGCTGTATTTTCATTAACTGTTATAATAGCGTCAAAAGAAATACACACTTTGTAAAAAAATCAAATGTCTTCTGCCGGTCTATTCTGTTGACATCTCACCGTTAAGTGGAGTAAACTATTCGCTTCGGACCATGGAGTGTATGGAGGTATGCGGCACAGAGGGTAAAGTCCCGCAAACCTCCTTATAAAAAATAGGATTCTCCGACCGGACGGTTATTGTGTCCTCTGGGCAACTGCCCGATAGTTGATATTCGGACTGTTGCATCTGTTCAAATTGCACGGTTAACTCTGATACCGCGATGCAGGATTTCGATAAGTTAGTTCGCAGCTGGTGATATAGATGGCGTCGCGGTTTTTGTGTTGCGATGTAGATTTTACTACGTTGGTTTTTTGTGGCGGTATTGATGCTACAAGTGAACCAAGGCCGGTAGCAAGAGGTCACCGCCGCCGATCGCCTCAAAGAGGACAAAGCAGTGATCCTCTGAAGCGGGGCAGACCGTACCGTATGCTCGATGCCGGTGGACCGTATGCTCCACCGCTAAACAAGCTATCTAAGACATTATTTCTAACGTTTTGGAAAAGTTCTCTTGTAATGCAATAGCTACTTACCATTAACGTTATGATGATGCAAAGTAGGCATTTTTATTAAACATTGAAACAATGTGAAATATAATTATGGTTACTTTGGTTTCCTAATTGCCTTCCTTTTACAATATTCGCAAGAACATATTCCCATTGACGTTGCAAGGGCCAAGTAGGTGAGACCTTTGGGTATAAGGAGACGGAACCACGAAGCTGCGGCTCTTTAGTGGCCACATCATATTAAAGTGATGGAAAAAAGGAGGTCTAATTTTAAACAAACATTAATAGTCTGATTAGCGCCAGAATCATTAATGTTGCGGTGTCATCCCTGTAGAATATTAATATATAAATCAACCACATGGTATCCCAACTCAACTGAAGAGGTAAAGAACAAAATTTCACTTTTCCACTTTTTAAAACTCCAGGAAAAACAATAAAAAGTAATTAATAATTTTACCCTATACAAACAGTACATATATTTTGATAATTTAAATATAAACTAGGTATTGTTCTGAGTTTGAAGTGTCTTATTGCTAAAAATATTAATGAATAAATAAGCAATTTTTTTTAAAAGAAAAATTGGAAAAGTTCCTTTTAATGTGATTTTTTTTGGAAAGGTAAGGTTGACTTGACTTCAATCTGTGGGAAAGCTAGGTTTTGATATTTACGGTTCAACTAATACGAAGCGCGTGAGCAGTGCCACCTCTATACGGAAGTAGTTGTTGGTTCGTCTCATGCCGCGCCGCTAACATTGTTGTTTGCTTGTTTGTGATGTGTTTGTTCCTCGTTTTAGTGAGTTTTAGTGTTTGTTTTTGTGATTATTCCACGGAAAGTGTAGAAATATTCATATAGAAATAGTTATACATCGTTTTACATAAATATTGGCACGAATTATCATAATAATAATACATTTACGGTCAAAGGAATGTCGTTGTTCGCGCAGCCATTAGGTGTGATGAATTTGGTTATTTTGGGCTGTAATCAACAATATGTGGATATATAGTGCTATAAAAGTAGTTATTACATATTTTCACAAAAAAATTTCAAGAAAGTATATCTTGATTTGACCTATTTTGGCAAAAAAGCAATGACACAATGTTTTTGTGTTTTGTTTTGTGTGTTTGAGTATGAACATTATGAAAATTTTATATCGGACTCTCAAAACAAATGACTTGATTAGATTACTTGTTTATTCATAGTGTAACATGCAAAATTTCCTTTAAATTGATACAGTATCTAGTTTTATCAGAAATCGACATAACACGGAAACCAACACACTACTGCAGTTAGTTCTTTGACACAACATTGTTTATATTACAACTCTTGTAATACAAGTATTGTTTACATTCTATATTATGGTCAGTTTATTCATGAACCCAAAAAAGTTTACTGTTTGTAATTCGAGCCGATAGAAACGTCACAAAAGCATTTTATCTGGGCCGGGTAATTCGCATTTTAAACTGCGACAACAGCACGGCAGCGGTACCGATTGTGAAGTTCGAAAATAGGCTATTCATGTATGAGTACTGACCGAATGCCGGCTGATGTTTTGACCAAGGGCAAAGTGGTACAAAGCATAGAAGCCTAGATATAGAAGATATTGGATATTATTTTCAAAATGCATGGGTATTAAGGATTGATTAGTTTTTATATTACTAGTGGCCCGCCCCGACTTTGCCCGGATGTAACTGTATGTTTAATTTTCCTTTATACAAACCTCGCACTGACAATAAAACTACAAACACGACGAAAAAATAATTATTATCCAATTTGGGTTAGTCGTAACGAAGTTGTGCGCGTACATACATTTCGGCGATTCATTTTTATTTACAGAGAATTTATTTGAATGGATGCAAGGTTTATCGTAAACCGATTTACCTATGTACAAAATGATAATAAATATTTTCAATTAATTTATTTGTAGCGAACGTATTCAATCCCAACACCATGCATGATAGATAGTCTGTTTAGGAAAGTCAAAAAAATAATGCTAAAAAACTTTGCAATAATTCTGAACTCAGATTGTTTGCCTTAAACATGTAGAGCATAGACAGGTGATTCATTTAAATATACTTTGTTCACATGTATCCCGCAAAAAATGACCCCCGCCAAATCGTTTTTTTTTTTAAATACAGCATCTTATAAAAACTTAACTCGATAGAAAAATATCAACTGGCATGTTTCTTTGGAGTATTTGCAGAAGAGATTTGCAAGAAGCTTTTGCTTTCACTACGCATTTTTTAAATTCGTAGTAAAAGCAAGCTTCTAACTAACTTTACATAGGTACGTTAACGTTACGTTTCGTGTAACCTAACTACTGCATAGTCAGGCATAGTTACGTTCTAAGACAGCTATATAGCAATAATATCGAGATAATAACACTAGTTTATAGCCAAAATAAAACTGAATAGACTAGAAACTTTTGGAGTTTGCATAGGTAATAATTAATGCAAATTAAATTTTGATTCTTATTTAGAAAGTCCATAACTTTTATGTTTTTGAGATTTACGGTATTAGGTTCTTACGAAAAAAACCACAGTAAATTAAGTATTCGGAACATTATTGTTACCTATATTTCCATTAGCCGTCTCATTTTTTTTCTAATTAAACTAAGCTAAATTATTTTATCTCAGGGGAATGGTTAGTTGAGATAAAATAATTTAGCTTAGTTTGCCGACCCCAATATAGTCGAGGAACTATATTGGGGTCGGCTTCCAGTAAAACCGGATTCAGCTGTAAACCAGTTTTTTTTAACTATTTATATTATAGAGTGAATCAAAATCACTGCGCTTTGCATCTTGCAAAAAAGACATGGTTTTAATAGTTACATGTACATTACGTTGCCGTGAAAATATATTAAACAATAAGATAATCTCGGTCAATTTAATGTAATCCATTTTAGACTAAGAATCTACAAATGATGGAATTTTACTACTATGACATTCATAATAAGGAGCTTTTAAGTTTTACTTTATCAGTTGTT
This sequence comes from Melanchra persicariae, assembly GCA_947386135.1. Lineage (NCBI taxonomy): Eukaryota > Metazoa > Arthropoda > Insecta > Lepidoptera > Noctuidae > Melanchra > Melanchra persicariae. The sequence continues at coordinate 20,985,790 of OX376643.1, read as the reverse complement.
GACTTGTTTTATATTATTTACTGAAGGGGGAAGAGAGAACAAAAACTGTACTGAAAAAGGTCAGGTGGGGACTTACTATTTGTAGTTGTTGGCTATGGCAGCAAACTGCTCCCTTCGTTTGCGGTATACAGGGTCCTTGAAACCGGGGTGGTCGGCGTCCAGCTCAGAACCATACATTAAGACGTTTTGAGCTCGATCCAGGTCGGATATTTTTCGGGGAAACCAATGCATCTCCCCAAAATCTGTAAATCATTTTAGCTGTCAAAACTTTTTATACTTGTTACGGGTTCACAGTAAATTATTCCATCAAAGAGTTGTTCTTACTTTCATTTAAAATTGAAATTGAGATCGAGATCCAATTTTCAAATTGAGTGGGTATGATGGAACTTTATTAAATAATCGAATGCAAACCAAAACTACGCTCCCATTTAATACACCATTTGTGTAAGAAAGAAGCTCCACTTTACCGCTGGTCACAGATACTACTGCTGATTCAAACATATTTTTTTTAAAGTAAATTCGCCGTCAAAGAATCCCATCTACTTCTTTAATTACAAGTCAACAAAAACATCTAACGACTTTCGACAGTACATGTTTGTCAAAATAAATTACGTATAAAATGTTTAAATTCCGCATAGCGCTATGAGCAAAATCTTATGAAAAAGGCACAAAATGATATTACAGCATTATGTTTAAATAAAAATAAAAGGATTAAAATCCACTTTTGTTTAAATCATTAGGTAAAAAATACTTCTGAAAATATGTTTACCGAAACTAGCTGCAGCAGACAGCGGTGTCGGCGGTGGAAACTCCTCGCCTGTTTGAGATGACACAACTTCAAAATCTTGAACTTCTCGCTTCAGCATCCTCTTCAATTGTTCCATGCGATGGGGATCGCACTCCACATCCACCAAAATGTCAGACTAAACAACAAAAAAATTAGATATCATTAAGGAAAAAATTGGAATTTTGGTAGGTAGGTACAATTATAATTTTGAATAAGTGTATCAAGGGAGATATTAAATTGCATGAACCGATTTTTATAACAAGAACTTATCTACTGTGATTTTAGTTAAAATTATCAATTAACATTAAGTTTGAAAATTAAAACACCGAAAAGTGGAATTTGCTTAAAAAAATTAAAAATTAAAGGCAAGCAAAAATGAAATCCATCAAACTCAACTTACGGAGGAAACTTCAGTTGCTGATTTTCGGGATTCAATATGTAGAACATTTATGCCAAGGTCTTGAAAGACAGTTAAAGCTTTAACCAGTCCTCCAACTTGGTTCCTCAGTGTAAATATCACTGAAATCCTCTCGCTCTCTAAAGTTTGAGCCTGTTGTCTAGCTGCTACGTTAAGTTCTCCGAGCTTAGGATGATGATGGGCCTCGTTTTTGACTTCCCATTCCGATCCATTTCTATAGAGCCAAAGTCCTAAAAGGCCTTTGCCAGAACCACTCATTTTCCTTCCTCTGAAACTAGAACTTACTGTTAAATAACAAATAAGTTTAAAAAAATGCACTGTGATTATTACGGTTTGGGGAAATTAGCACAAGTCCGTAAATGTAGATATGTGAACTGAACGTGAACTGTTGTCAAAGTTAAATATGTCTGTGGTATATTATATCAAGACTTATTGAGGGATGTATCGCTGCAATGCCTGGGACATACTGCGCCCTTCCTCGGGATCTGTTCGCTTATAAAGAGAAGAGGTGCGGGAGACTCGACGGAGGGTGGGTATATTTGATTGGCTGAATCAAGTGTTCGGAGTAACTTGGAAAACGTTCTCTTTTCACACCGTAAAGTCACGGACACACTTTGGCAACGTTTTATTTGTATTTAATCTTTTACAGATCTTAGACTGAGGAGAAAAGTTTTTCCGCGTCGTTCGATAATAAACTTAAGAGCTTTAAAGCGTTTGTTCATATAAATGATTTTCTTTGATTTTAATTTTGGTAGAACTGATTGGAATATTGTTTATCGAACTGCAATTGATACATTTTAATGTTTCGCTGACGATTTTAGCCGTTTTAGCTTTGCTTAAATCAAATAATTGCTTTTATTTTGATTTAGTTCAGAAGAGCCTGAGAAACTTCAATTCATCCGGCAGAATAGTTGAAACTTATCACTTTTATGTGCAGCAGTTCCGTGATTGCGTGATATACAGCGGTACAGAGAGAAGTACTTATGTGTAATAAACCTATTGTAAGTCCTACTTACACTACAACTTACTGACTTAATGTATTTAGCGCTGGTTGAATTTCAATAAATTGTCGATGGTTCAATTTCTGTAATTATTTTAAAACTAACAAGGCTTCGACCATAATTTAAATGCTTTTAGCATAATGCTTTGTAATCATACAGTACAAATAGGGTGCGCTTTCATTCACGTCCGATAAGATTCATAAAATCCGCTTTCGAATCTCACATACCTTGCAGAATCGAACAAATTGTATAAAACCATTTTGGTATCGCCGCTAACGTGTACGTGAGTTTATATGGTTGCTACCCACACTGTTATAGTTTCTTTTGTAAGTGTGAATTCGAACACAAGTCTGCTACCTCGTAGCCGTTGGCTGACGGGCGCTAAGCAATTCAGTCACTGTATTTATTACCATTGTTTAGCGAAAAGAGCATCCCCTATCATTCATTATGAAGAAGCGGTCTCACCATTTATTGACCCTATTTCCTTTAGTGTGAGAATTGTAAAAATAGGTTAGCACTTGTATTAAAGGTGTATTGCATAGATTTTTAGAATGTGTTCATTAGAGATATTTAATCTACGCTTTTAAGTGGTTCTCGTCGTGAGGTAGTGTTTGCGTAAGTTTGTAGTAAGTCGCACTATTATTTCGATTATTGCTTAGGCATGTAACTCACATATTTACTGGTTCTCAATTTTTGCAGGAAGTACGCTGGGTTCGATATTATCTATTTAGTCCTGACTCATCAACGTCCATGTTTCGTCGGACTAGATCTGCAGATTTCAAGATAATTTCGGAACATAGGTGGATTACATAGGATACTCGCAGTATGTTTTAGGTGCCTAAACATAAACAGGCGGTTCTCAAATCTGATCGGAATACTCATTTGTATATTTTTTTGGCATATGAACCATGACTACTAGTAACTTTTTACAGAGAAATTCGATTATGATATTTTTTCTTAATGTTTATAATCATAGTGTACTTTATAAGAGTCAGCGCTGCACGCATTTCAGTTCACGCAATTTACTTAAATATGTTTGTCGACTTAAAATTATGGAAACATATTCTATTTTTCAGATTAATTTTATCTTTTTTTTTACTACAGCGTGACCTTATAATATCTAATTTAAATATCGCTAACATCCTTGGACATAGGGAAATTAGATACGACCCTCATGTCGGTTTTGCATGACTATAACAAAAGCTCATTCTGGGGTGACGTTCCTTATTATCTTGACTTATTCATGCCTCGTTACACAGTAAAATTAACGTAACGCGGTATTCACTTACTATACTAAGCTATGTTGATAACGTGTGTGTATGTTCCAATACAGTCATAGATTATTCAATAGTCGCCACTATTTCTAACTGTAATTATAATAGAGGAGATTCACTATTCATCTAAATCTTTTTGTTCGTTTATTCAGCGATATCTTTGCCAACTGTCGACCGATTTTGATTATCTATTTTTTAGCTGAAAGAATATTTTCTCGAAGTCCATATTATGTTGATTTGATTTAAAACTTCTGACATAGAAAGTAAAACACTTCAATATATGATAGTAAAGTTTCTGGAATTACTGAAAAAGCATACCTGTTTATTTTGTTCTTACCATTATAATAAAACAAATAAAATTTACACAAACACACACACACGCACGTTATTATCGGTGTACAATAAAGAATATAATAAATAAACAAGTAATTGGTCTTTAAAAAATAGTAATATAATTTTTTTTTAAATACTATTTATAAAAAGAAAGGAAAAATTATACTTAAATAATAATATCATCCTCACAAACGAATTGGAATAGAAAATAATAAATTGTTGAAATTGTCATTGACATTAGAATTATTATGAAACTATCAATATAAAATCTTAACACCGCGATTCAGAAAAACGCGTCATCAGTGCAACGTCATCTACATCGACTATGTAGTAAACTGACAAAATATTTGGCAGAGGACTTGGCGTTAACTATGGAGCCTATATGTAACAATAGGTAACGTTATGGTTTTAAAATGTTCACTTTTATTTTACTACGTAAGTATTAAATGTTTCACAAATAATTCAACAATTTGATTGATGTTATTTTCATGCTTACCTGCATATATCTTTCTCAACAGATGGCGCTTAAGAGTCAGTCACCGCAACGTTTAGCGCTGTATGAAGTTTCTTACCAAAATTTAAAATTAAATATCTTTTGATTTTGTGGATCGATTTTGATGAAATATACGCTAAATGTTACTCGGGTTAACACTTAATATTTTTAAGAACTTAACTTTCGAATCCAATAAGTGGTTTTTGCGTGATGCTGACTCAAACATATGGACAAACAGACAAACAGATAAACCGAAAAACAGACAAACAGATAAACCGACACACAGACAAACAGATAAGCCGACAAACAGACAAAAAATTTTAAGTTTTATAGGTACCTTTTTCCTAACATTTCTCAGTTATTTTTATGCAAAAATATCAATGTACAGACACGGCAAGTCTACGATTTTATTATAAGTACAGATATTATTATTTACTCAGGAGAATTAATTCTAATATGAAGATTTAAATTAAAATGGTTTAAAGAAATCAATAATGTCTCTTGTTTGTATAAGTTTTAATGAGACATATATAACTTACAGTTCATAACGTTTTTTAAATTAATTTTTAACTTAAATTAACTTTAACTTTTTAAAATCTATTTTAAATTGTGTTAGAAGTTCATTAACGGTTGCGTTAAAAACATCGCTATCGTCATGTGAAATAGATTGCTTTAAACAACGAGTAATGGCAACATTTTCGTCTTTCGTGTCGATGTTTCGCTCGACATGTTGCGAGAATACGTACTGTGAGAAAATATCGAAATTTTGATGCCGATATTGGGCTCGAAGGGTAATATCTCCGTGCTCGATTTGTACGAATGTTGGTCAGAATTGGGATCCTGGGACTGAACTGTGTGTTTGTTATACATTAGTTGTGGATCAAAATTTGTACTTTATTACGTAAGTACAATATACTTAAATGTACATATACTATACTATATTTATTGGAAATAAATAGGCTCGCCTTTGAGCTAAGTTCTCAACTAAGTAAGAACTATGTAGGTGACTACACACAGTACAATACGCATGCCTTGAAAATACCTATTTACCCTCTACTTATCTAAGACTCACAAATTGTAGAACCTATCGGGAAATACAGACACATGCAAAAAGTTCTACTTCTGGACGTTGTATTATGTAGTTTATTGATTGAATATTTTATTACATAAAATACAATGGGAGTATCACCATGAGCAGAGTTATTTATAGGTTAGCAAGTATTTAAAGCTTAAGGTTAAGAAACGCTACCCTACCAGCGCAGAACGATAAACGACCTGTCCACCTCTTCACAACCGGTAGCCTTGGCCCGAGCCTTTCAGCAGTGTGCTGAGAAGGTTCAGGGCCAGACAAAACCACAGTAGACTCAGACTGCCGCCCTGAAATATACCATGCTCGATCCTTATGGGGTCGCTGTTCGTGTGACACCCTGGATTGCGAAGGACCGTCCTCCACTGCCCCATACAGGATATCAGGAAGGTGCGTAGAACTTCATCAACTTTATATAACCCCAGCACCCTCATGAGCCATGTATGAGTGTCTGAGCCATTGGCCTTCTTATAATCTATCCAACATGTCAACAGATCCTTTCGGGAACGACGAACCTGTTGGCTAATGGCAACATCGACGAGGAGCAGCTCCTTAGTACCGTGGGACCCGTGCCTACCATCCATTCGGAGAGGCAGACAATATTGAATTACTCTCAATATATGATCTTTGCTCTCTAAATGGATGTAAGAACTTTTTACTACCTGGTTTATGGAGCAGGTGGGTAATTCTTTTAGTTAGGAACTGGGGCAGCGACCCGGACCCTTAAGGCAGATTGGAATTGAGATACAATGCGAGCGTGCGATCTTTGAAACCATTTAATCCAAAAATTGTGCAGTTCGTCCGGCCCTGGAGATTTTCAGTTAGGTAACGGACGGACTGCACGAGCAACATCTTGGAGGCTGATGGTAATTGCCCCCATTTCTGGTATCGGATTGCACGCGCGCTCTACCTCCCGAATTCAATCACCCTCGGTGTGACTGACAGCACCGACCAGATGCTGCGCCAAAATGAACACCTTGGTCCGGTCACTCCCAAGCCCCATAAACCCACCTTTCGTTGCTTTGGAATTTAGAAACGCTCTGTGACGTGGATCAGTTAATCTTGAGGACTAACATCGACAATGATAAAACGACAACATAAAAATTAACATAAGTAATAATCGGTTCCGTTATGTTTTCTGTGATTACAAAACCAAAGAAACAAAAACGATCCCTACAGTTTATACCAAACAGATACCTATCCTTTATATCTTTCAAAGCAGACAAATAAAATATTTAACTAGAATCGCAGACGAAGGCGCTTTTAATTCAATTTCCTTGGAGACGCCCCTCAAGCGCCTTTCTGATTTGCAACGATTTGACGCTTGTTATTATAACACAGATTCCTTATACAGCTCTTGTTATGCTTTCAACAATGTTGAGTCCTTAGATTATATACACGTCGAGTCCTATACAAATAAACATTTTGATTCCGTCAATAGTTACTTGAAATATTATTTTGCGGTATTGTAAAAAGAAGTGAAATTTATGCTTTATAAAGTTATTTTATTGTAACCTCCTTTTTACGTTTTACGGTTCCACAACCAGAGGGCTACGCACGAACGTTTTGCGAAATAGTATCGATATGGTGACGTAAATAATATAAAAATAACAATTTTCATTACTATAACTTTAAAAACTAAGAACTTTACATAAAGCTGCATCCCCCATTTCAGCCTCTTTACTCAAATACTGAAAATGCACTACAATATCACCAAAATTTGGTTTATATCTATTCAATCGATTTTAGAATAAGACTGTGCCCCATGGTTCAATAGGGTTTTTGAGTTAATGCGTGAAAACTGATATACCTATTTTAAAATTTATAACTTTGAAGGTATGTTAAGATAATAATAACACTATATTTCAACATAAACTATTATAATTATGAAGTATTTATTTTACAAGTTGATTTTTTATTTCTCCTCAATTATTATTAAAAAAGACGAGGTCGGTGGTTCCTATTATCTATCCTGCCGCAAGTCTGATACCCAGACACGTTTATGAGCGATTTCTTGCGTCTCTTGTACCTCTTCCATTTCCTGTGCATCGAGAACAACTGGAATCATAATCAAATCCTCTATCTCAAGCAAAGACATGAATTACCTATTTATTTATTATGACTTTATTGTTCATAGCAAACACAGGACAAACATTTATAAAACAAATGTAGGTACAATGGGCAATCGTATCGCAGAGGGCAATCTCTTATGGACAACCTTTGGGTGGACTGAACGAAAGAAGATTTAGGGCTGTCAGTGTACAGTGTATGATGTATTTTTCTAATCTCAATTTCACCACACTACACTTAAGCGATACCAACGAAATAAAATGGTGAGAGAGTAGCATTTCCATTGCCAAACCACGGTCCGATCACTGCACGGTAATATCCCTGCCAGGGCACGGATGCACGCACGTCCCTGCACGGCGCTGGCACTGCCCGGCCACGGCCCGGCTATGTGTGAGTCAACCTTCAAACAGGAATATGTAAAATTGTAGGAACAGTTTTGTCAGTTCAGAAACTTGTTGATTTGTAACTTGTAAATTGTAATTCAAAATCAAAATGTCAATGAGATATATTTTGTATACGTCGTCTGTGTGTAGCAATACGCCTCAGGGGGTACCTTGGTGTTTTCATCACGATAATAACCCATTGTTTGTTCTAGAATTTTTCATCAAACATTCCATTTACATATTTTTACAACCGCGCTATTAATCTGATTTGGCTCGGAAACAGTCTGAGGTCTGACCCTCTGACTGTTTCTGAAACTCAAAAAACCACTTCGTGGTCATCATATTCAACTGGATTGATAATAAAAAAGGACATCGAGGAAGGCGCACAAGGCCATTGCAGAAATTGAGTATAACAAATGTTTCAAAGAGTGGCAGAAACGTTAGAACAAGTGTACTAATTCCGAAGGAAAGTGGGTACTTCGTAGGAGATGAAAATTAATTACGAAGAATACCTACACATTAAATAAAGTTAAATTACGCGTTTTAGTTTCATTTATTTATGTACACACAATAATCTTATAAATAACATTGTATTTAGAGAAAACAACACAAAGGTACTGCTTAATTCAAAAGAAATTTCTTTCAGCAGACCTGCGACAAAAAAGTGGGTTATAAAACGTAGACGTAGGTAGTGTGTAAAGGGACAGAAAAAGGAAACTTAAATAGACTATACTAACTTAACTAAAACATATTACATACTATATAATTTACTATCTATTAATATATATAAATCAAACTACAATAAACACACAATAAATATGGACTGCTTTTATGAAAAAAAAAATATTTTTACAGTCACGTGTTAGATGAGAGTAAGTTCCACAATCGTACTGCAACGGATTTTGTTTGAGAAGTCTCGTAGTAACACAGTTTATTTGGTTGACAACGCATCTACCAAATAAACCGTTGCTTCTGGGTATACATGTTGAATATTTGAATAACGAATGGAAGACGCTGCTTCCCACCCTAGGGAGCGACAGACTCATAGTAATTGCTTCTCTCTCTAGGGGGAGAATGATTTTTAAAATAGAACTAAGGTTAGGTAGTCGCCTATGAACAATTAAACTGAACAGTCTTATAACTTTTTTACGTCTTGCCAAGGGTATAGCTTCGGTATTTTTAGTAATTGGTAAATCTGGGTATAGAGATTTATATGTTGGAGTAAAGTCGATGTTATCTTTATCTTTTTGAAGCTGGTCTTAATTTGTTTTATTTTCAGTTCTAATAGAGCAATTACGGTTTCGTTCCTTATGAAAGTACAGGAAGTTTTAAATAAGACATGATCAATGCAAGGCCTACTAATGTAACGTGTAACGTAAGAATGAGATGGTAAAAGTGAATGATAAGCGGCGAGATTGAGGTATGGATCTAAGTTTCTATGTGGTTTGTCTGCATTAATAGCAATATTAAGATCTCCCATTGTAACAACATTTTTATATTGTTTAAGGTTTTGTAGAGTGCTACCTATCTAAAGATTTTAGGAACTGATCTAGATTACCATAGGATGCGGAACGGTATATGGCCAGTATAACAGTATCTGGGCCAATTGTAAGAAGTAAAGAGTTCGCACCCATAATGAGTGGTTCCTCAACCGTATAAATAGCAACTCCATTGTTTTGTAATGGATTCAAACGCGTAGTACACACTTGATAACCTTGCAAAGAAGGAATAACCGACGCATAAGACAACCAGTATTCAGTTAATATAATTACGTCTACATTAACCGCTCGAGCACTGCCGGCACACCAGTGTGCTGCGAGTTTATCGCCAATTTAATGTTTATTATTAGTATTATGTGAGGTTTATTTTTTATTTTGGTATTTTCAGATGTCAGTGCTCGAGCGGAGTCTTTTAAGTAATGCCTTCAAACCCAGAAAAATTACAGTTAATGCTGCGGATATTTTGAGTTAAAATTGAGAGAAATGATGTAATACTAGTCTTCCACATTGCACTCTAATCTTTTTGATACGCTGTAATTGTCCAGGTCATTAGATAAATCTACTTACTACGTTATCGAACTATGAAGTTTAGATATATATCCGGCAATTATATTAGGCAATCTCAGAGAGTAGTTTGATACGGCTAAGTAATCGCAAAGACCGCGCAAAAGATAGTACCTATTGATTAGCAGATGTTTTATATTCATAAGCAGTTGAAGTGTTGAAATATGATTGTGTTATTGTGTACAAATGTAAGTATAAATTTATAACGGAAAGAAACAGCAAATAAACAAATACAGTAAGCAATGTAATATAATATATTAATAATAGAGTGTGTGTGCTTTGGATTACTTCTATAAATGCATAGGAATAAACTCAAATACCATTTCGGGAATTTCTGTTATTGTATCGCTGGTCCAGTTGGCGCGATCATTGTAGTAGTATCCGATATTGATGCTGCTGAGCTCAACAATCAGTTGATTGATGTACAGGTTGAAGAGTCGGGGTAAGCTAAGCATTCCAGCCGACAAAAGTCTGAGTGCGAGCCAACCCACTTCACACTACTACTTCGATTACTATACCAGGGGGCCTACCACAGCCTCTTAAAACAATATTATTTTAATATTACTTTGTAATTTCTGTTGTTGCATATTTCAACTCTCGGATCAGCGCCGAGAGTTGAAAATGCAACAACAGAAATTACAAAGTAATATTAAAATAATATTGTTTTAAGAGGTTGTGGTAGGCCCCCAGTACTTAAATAATATTGACACTATCTCAGGTGGTAAGGTAGTATCACATTGTGGTTTACGCCACAGAACATCGTAACGTACAAGATCGAATCCTAGATTCATCACAGTCATCATCCGTAACGATATCGTAAACGCACCGAAACGAGCCTGCTTCAAATTTTGCTATCATGTCTCGACACCATTTAACCTGAACCTCCTTCTGAGCCTGCGATAGATTGTGCGGTACCTAGCGTGAAACTATCTTCTTCGCCCGAAGAAGCCCGTGTAGAATTTCATGCAGACTTCCCAATCCAATCTGCAGTATATGCTGAATCTCTTCATTATGTAATTCGCCTATTCTCTTGAATCAAAATTTTCACAGGCAGCATGTTTTCTTCTGTAACAGCCGTCACAGGGCGGCCACTCCTTTCTTCGTCCGCCAAAGTTGCTCGACCGCGATTAAACTCGTTTAATCAGCGGAAAACAGTCGCTTTAGAAGAGCTTTTTGTCCATGAACGCGTTTCTAAGTCTTTCAAACGATTCTTCTGGTTTTAGTCGATATTTAAAATCGTACAAAATCATCGCGCCAAAATGTTCTCGTTCTAAATCCATTTTTCAGTGAGACATAATTTTTTAATGTTGCTGGTAAAAAAATGTGGAGGGAAATTCGACTTTGGAATGTACATCAAAGCCAGCCAGTGTCCCGTAGACAAAAATGGTTAGTCGCAAAACTTTCTGAGTAACCTACCCTGATATTTAACATTATATTTTTTTCATTTTTACACTTAATTTAAGGAACATTATTTCATTTGTATTTATATATCTCTTTGTGAATACCAGCGCTGTGATATTTTTCTTTTTTTAAAATATCGCAGCACATGCTATGATAGGGAACTTTTTGGCCTCACACAGAATAATTTCATGCTGTTGGATTTTGTTAATTGTTGTTTTAGGAAGAATGACTGAACACTCGTTTGCAAAGGCAGATCTGCATTTGTTAATCGGCCGCCTACTCTTAGTACCAGCGTAGCACATTATTTTTATGCATGAAAGGATTGAAGGATTTCAATGTTGATTTAATTTCTTTATTATTATTATCCCTGCATTTTAACTCATCAGAAAAAAAAATGAATTTGAACGCTTCTTATCAAAGAATAGCATTTAGCTTTCTGAGCAGAAAGGCTTCCAGTATTTATTGGTAGTTTTTTACATTTTATTTACCTTAGCATAATCATCATCATCATTCTGCCTAGTCTTTTCCCAATTTATTAGGGTCGGCTTCTAGTCAAACCGGATTCAGCTGAATACCAATATTTTACGTGGAGCGGCTGCCTAGACCTCCACAACCCATTAACTGGGTAACACGGTACTTCTTGGCTTCTTGTCGACACGGTTGGCGTAGTGGTTGACCGATTGGCTGCTGCGCTGTGTGTCGCGGGTTCGATTCCCGCACGGAACAAATATTACACTTATGCAAATCAAAGCTTCCTAACTGTAAAATATCTGTGAGATTTTTCTTAATTGCAAGGCATCTTGGAAGCTGTTTGAACCGGCAAATATGTCATCACTGTAAGAATTATGTTTTGATTAACAGGCCCGTTACACAAAATGTCATTTATACTGATGCTAGCTTTAACTTTTGCTCTACCTACCATCAATAATAACACGTACAGTATTCCCAAATTAATAATGCGCATGCAGATCTTTGCTAATTGTCGTATTCCCGGAAACACCCGAATCATTGAATCGTAAGAGAATGAAATGTTAATTTAAAAAATGCACTTAACCACTTTATGTACATATCGTCTTCCGACGCTCGGGGAATACGACCGTTGCCGAACAGTGACGAAGATTTCTATGCGCATTATCACTTTAGAAGACCTGTAATTAATTTGTTTTTCTGTCAGTCCGTAAAACTGCGTGATGTGGGAGAAAACACGAAGGTTGATCATTAGAAAAACATGCTTTTACATCAATTACCTTTGCATTTGCATGTCCCATATCTATACTCTATACTTTAATAATTATTTATTATTATTTTGATTAAGAACAATCTCGGGACCATGGGGTCCCGGTTCTTTGGTAGGCGTACGAGGGGCCGAAGCCAACTCGCAGAGGCCCCGTTCGACATTTTAAATGGAATGAGACACCAGCTGACGATAATCTCTGTATGCACTAAAAATGCATACCCAAGGATAATCCTTGGCCTCGGGAGGGGGCTGAAATGGAGTGCCAATAACGGCCCCATTTTGCCTCCTCCATGCGAACGTTAGTCACTGCGCAATGATTGACGCCTATGGACAGCGAGCAATAGGTTGCTCGCTGTCCGATCAGAACAGGCTCGAGTCGACGGCGCGTTTCGATCACCGCACGCCGGAAAGAGCAGTCAGCAATGGAGACGGGGCCCGCCAGGGCCAGAGCCTGCCAGGGTCGCGGAATATGTTCGCAAGAGTTACCGCGGCCCTGGAAAGTAAAAGGCACAACGAGGAGCATAGATGGGTTTTAGTCAGTAAGAGTCTGACACTCCCTCCCGCTCCACCCAGAGCGGACGGGGTCATTTGAGGATTTCCCATCATTAAAAAAATAAAGAAGCATAATCCCCGGCTGGTGCTGGACTAATAGCAATATGGAAACAAAAAATAAAAGGCTATGGGTTTTGGTGGTTTAGTGGACTGATTACCGTATACTATGGGAAAACTATTGACCCCTGCATGACCACTAACAATGTAAAATGGCAGGGGGTGAATAGCACACTCAATAAATGGGCCCCGGAAAAAGATCGCTAGCACAAAGTGACGTAGCGCCAAGGGGCAACATATCCTGAGGTGCTAGAGGAGTGGAGAGGTATACCACGGCTATCAAAACAATCCCGGAAGTACGGTCAAGATCCCTACCAGCATTTTACTGGATTATACATCCTTCTCCCAAGCACGTTTGCTCTAGCGAATCTCCACTCAGACCGGCCAATTAAGGCAAGAAAGAGGTAGGAGCTCTGTTCCTCGTCAGTGTTCACTCCGGCCAGCCAATAAAGGCAAGCCGGGGATGAGGAACAAGTTTTCTCCCGGGAGATCAGGTTCGTGGGGTCGCTACTGCCCAACAGTTTGCCACAAAACTGCCCTGCGGATCAATAATTACTGTTATGATAAATATTATAAAGCGGAAGAGTTTGTTTGTTTGTTTGTTTGAACACTCTAATCTCTGGAACTGCCAGTCAAACTTGGAAAATCCTTTTTGTGTATGATAGCCACATTTGTGAGGAAGGTTCTATAACCTTCCTTCCAATGCTATCATTGGACCGATGATCTGGTGAGGGTCGCGGGTAACCGATGGATGCGAGACGCACAGGACCGGTTGTTGTGGCGACACTTGGGGGAGGCCTATGTCCAGCAGTGGACGTCTTTCGGCTGATATGATGATGATGATGATGATAGCATAGAACTTTACAGAGGGGAAGTAAGTTATCTTCATACAAACGCACCGCGCGCGGCTTGTATATGTGCGCCAGAGTATCTATGCGTCGCCGCACGCACACTAAACAAAATCTCGACTCGTTCCGGGCTAACACCGCACGAGGTTCGCGCGTCACGGTCACGACTTTTCAGCAACGCTAAATGAATGAAAAATGTGTGATAATCGCAGGAGAACGTATTGCTGTGTGTTAAGGTGTCTTAATAATTCATCGATTCCAGAATTGTCTCTGTTCAGATAACCTATAGAACAGGAAAAGTAAGCAAGTCACTTATTCTAGCATTTAATTTTTACTTGATGATGAGATACCTACTTACTTATTTTTTGCTGTAATAGTTTTCCATCAGACAGAGGAAGTAGGTAGGCTTACTTTCCCTTTCTTTAATATATTTCTGTATTTGTTAGGAAAACCATTGTTGAACTTTATTGACTAATGATTAGTAATGATCACTGAATTAGTTATACAGAGATGTGTTATCTTTGGCAAAATAGAAAAAATATCCTTTTTTTCCGGGTATTAATAAAAAATGCCGGGTAAAAATTAGTAGGTGTCTTTATATTATTGAAATGGCTTCGTCATGAAATGAATACTGTCTTTATATTTAATTGGCTTCGTCAACAATACTACGAACTACTACACTTCTGGACACATCTATTGGCCCACCTTAGAGTTTAGGTTTCGATGGCCCCTACCGAAATATGATTGCTAGATTGAACAAAAACTGTTGATGCAGTTTTAAACCTGATACATTTTACCATCTTTTTCGAACGTATTGTTTTAAATTTGAATTCAGAATACCATACGACATGGAGCTACGCCTAACAAGTCGGATATGCGCCTTGTTAAAGGCAATTGATTTTTGAATAAAAACATGTTTTATCAAATAAAGGTTTAATTTAATAACGCGTGTTGCCTCCATGGGCATCTACCACAGCTCTCATACGATTAGGCATAGAGTTTATCAACCGCTCTATGAAATTTTGAGGGATCATCTCCCATTCCTCTTCTATGGCAGTTTTCAACTCCTGCATCGTCTGGGCAACTGGCTGACGAGCCCTAACACGTCTTTTTAGCTCGTCCCACATGTGCTCAATGGGGTTCATGTCTGGGCTTCTGGCTGGCCAGTCCATAACTGTGATGTTCACATCCCGAAGATATTCCCTGACGATGCCGGCCGCATGGGCTCTTGCATTATCATGCATAAAAAGGAAATTTGGGCCCACATAGTCCGCGTATGGTATCACGTGAGGTTCTAAGCACTCACGAATGTACCTTTCAGCATTTAATGTTGGCAGCCGTGGTCCTGTAACAACCTCAAGTTGAGTTTTGCCGCTCGCGGATATACCGCCCCAGACAGTCCATGAGCCACCGCCATAAGCAACCCTCTCTTCAAAGCAGCATTGTGCGACACGCTCTCCCTTACGTCGGTAGACCTTCTTCCTTCCATCATTGCCATGTAACACAATTTTAGCCCATCAGAAAAGAGTACACGGCTCCAATCCAATGCTGTGTCCAATTTAAATGACTGCGTGCGAAATGAAGGCGCGCTGTTCGGTGGGCTCGCGTTAGTTTGGGCCCATTAGCTAGCTTGTGTGGTACCATATCGCGTTCTTTTAACCTTCTCCGAACAGTTCGAGCGCTCACAGATACTCCGTGGAAGTCGCGAAGTTGGTTTTGTATCTCAATGGAGGTAAGGTGACGATTTCTCAAGCTGGTCGTCACGATGAATCGATCCTGCCTTTCAGTTGTGACCAGAGATCGTGGCCTTCCTTGGCGACGAACAAAGCCGCCAGTCTCTAGGTACCTCCGATAAACATTTCGGACCGCAGATCGACTTAAATTAAGTTGAGCACTCACGTTTCTTTGGCTGTGTCCGGCCTGAATAAGTGCCACAGCTTGGGCGGCGACTTCAGATGAAGTATCCATAAATTATTGATAGAACCTCACCTTAATGTTAAGAATAAGTAATGTTTGTTGCAAAACCAAAGATATCAATCACTTTTTCAAGAATTAAATCCAAGTAAACCAATACAACCAAGTTTTCTTAGTATTCGATTGTTTGATATCAACAAACAGGCTCCAAATTGTCTTTTTTTTCTTTAAATTCTGTGTTCGAAATTCAAAAAAAGACTATTGAATGAAATTGTGAATGTGCCAGGTTCAAAACTGCATAAAAACTTTTTGCTCACCTAATATAAAATTTTAGCTAGGACCAAACGAAACTGAAAACACAAGGTGGGCCAATAGATGTGTCCAGAAGTGTATATCAGTTTTAACATTGATCATTGAAGATAAAATATTAATTTAAATAAAACGGAATTAAATATCTTTTAAATCGACACACCAACTCTTTCTTCACATCAGCAATATTAACGTCATTAAACTTGCTGATCTGGGTTTCAGTTTCTGACAGGCGGTTGTAATGCTGAGCAACCTTATCCTTCACCTCCTTCATGTCTTTCCCCGAAGGCCGCTCGAAGGTCCTTCATGAGAAGCATCTATTCTTCTTGGCGGTGCGCGGCGCGCCTGTTGCTCCTGCCGCACGGTGGGCTGAAATCGCGAAGTTTGGACTTAAGGATTTTTAAATATATATTTGCATTGTATATACTTATACCATACTTTTATATTTTGGAACTTTTTTTTTAAAGTAGGTTATTACCCTAAAATTTCAGAGATTTAATTTGTATGAATAAAACAAAGAATTCGATGCATGGTGCATATTATTAGGATTATTATTATTAGTTTGTTGTAAATATTTTGTGCAACTGCATTCCACAACACCAAAACCGGTTTTCTTATCAGTAGACGAGTCGTCATTAGTGACGTGCGCCAATCAGAGGGCAGTAAATTTGCAGGTAAAAAATATTTGGGGTAGCAAGTTGAAAACAATGATATCAGTTCGTTGTAACCACCCTTTACATACGGACTACCCGCTCGTTACTTGATTTTTGTTAAAAGTTGATTTTCGAGAATTTTGTGAAAATGTTTAGTGATTTAGTTACTAATGTTGATATGTTTGTGAAATTGAAATCAAGTGGTAGTATTAAGGATCATAACTTTTTATACAGTGCTATCAAGTCAAAATTGTGTGATTTAAATCAAGATAATGATAATTTGCTAAAGGAATTCTGCGCAAAGTATTGTTATAATACTTATAAAAAATGGGAAAATGCTAAACGAAAAGAACATACATTTAGAAGTAAATACAGTGATTGGTTGGCATCGGAGATAGTTTGGCCTGAGTTTATGAAAGATTTTGCAAAAAACGACGACGATCCAGTTCCTAGCACATCAACTACATCTCATGAAAAGGTGTCTGTTGGTACATCAACTCAAGTAAGTCCGAGAAAACCATTTACAGAATTAGGTCCTAAACAAAAAAAGAGACGTACGGAACTTACTACGCAAACTATTGCTTCAGAGGAGTTGTCACATGCCCATGTTTTTAACTTAAAAGCAGAAGGAAAGGAAGATGTTGCTGACATATTACAGCATCTGCTCAAGCATCCACAGGACGTGCAAAAAGTAAAAGATTGTCTTTTTGGAAATAAAAAGAAATCAGTATTCTCTCCAGATGAAGCTTTAGGCTTGTTTTTGTCTTTGAAATTGTCAAAATGGCAATATAATACGCTACGAAAAAGTATCGCAGAAGTAACTGGTACCAACGTATATCCCTCTTACTACGCACTGCAAAATGAAAAAATTAAATGTTATCCACCTAAAACTGCTATTGTAGTAACAGATAAAACAGCTACGATAGAATTGCAGGCACTATTGGATATTACTGTGAAGAGAATTATAATGTCAAACGAAATTAGTGAAACTTGTAAAGATTTGACACTGATTAGTAAATGGGGATTTGACGGAGCTTCGAATCAAGCAATAAGCAGAAAGTTGGAAGAGAAAATGAAGAAGATGAGGACTTTGACGATTCTAGCGTATTTATGGGTAGTTTGATTCCTATCAAATTAGTGTCTAGTGACAGAGTTATATGGGAAAATGATTCCCCAAATTCCTCATTATGGTGTCGTCCGCTGTTTTTTAAATTCATGAAGGAAAACAAATTCAGCATTTTGCAAGAAAAAAATGCGATTGAGGCAGAGATTAACAATTTAGTTAAGACAGTGGTTGATGATTTGACCATCTCGCACAACCTAATACTAACCATGATAGATGGTAAAGCGACTGCAGTTCTTTGCGATACATCAACACAAAGATGTGACATATGTAAAGCTACTCCAAAGGAAATGAATGATTTGTCCTTGGTTTTGGCAAAAGAAATTGATGTCGATTTATATAAATATGGTTTATCGTCGTTACACATCTGGATACGATTCATGGAATGCATTCTTCATATAGCGTACAGATTAGATTTGAAGACATGGATGGTGAAAGGTGACAGTAAAGCTATTATGGAGAGCAAAAAGAGAAATATTCAGGAAGCATTTAAATCCGAAACAGGACTTTTAATTGATGTTGTGAAACAGGGTCATGGTACAACAAATGATGGGAATACTGCGAGGAGATTTTTCGAAAACCCCGATATTGCAGCTTCGATCACAGGAGTAAATGAAGAATTAATAAAAAGATTTAAAACTATATTAGAAGCAATTTCGTCGGGTCACCGTATTGATATATTGAAGTTTAAAGATTATACCGAAACCACCATGGAACTATACATTGAATTATATAATTGGTTTTACATGCCTGCAAGTGTTCACAAAGTTTTAGCTCACGGAGCAGCTATTATTGAAAGCTTGGGTATAGTGCCCATTGGAAAATTATCCGAAGAAGCAGCTGAAGCACGCAACAAAGATTTTCGGAGATATCGTGCTCATAATTCGAGGAAATTCTGTAGAAAAGCTACTAATGAAGATATTTTGAACAATTTGTTAATCAGCTCTGATCCACATATTTCAAAGATACGACACAAACTGGTGCGAAAACACAAAGCCTTTTCAGAAGAAGCAACAGCTTTGTTGATCGTTAAGGATACATTTGTTGACGATGATGATCAAGAAAATTTAGGGGTTTTAACTGAAGACCCGTTATTGTCAGAGCATGGTGTTGAGCATGGTGCAGGCCCCTCCTAAAAATATTGGTAAATGATTTGAATTTTGAATTTGTCTTTGTAAGTCTCACACATACAGAACACAGATTTGTAGTCGTGGATTAGGCCTATTGGGGAGACCACTGATAAAAAAAACGCGCCTAGTTCTCTACCTCTGGGGTGGTGTGGAATAGAGAATACAATAATTATCACTGCTAAGTATTCTGAGATTTAGGTGACTTTTAAGATATTTTCGTTCAAAAAAATCTAAAAAAGTCTAACTACCTACTAAGTCACAGTAAACTACAGTAGACGATTAGATGCAAATAAATTGTACTATTAAAATACTTATCCAACAATTGGAAGAAATTTGAGATTTTGTAGACTTAAATGCGATTTTAATAAGAAAAAAAATAAAAAAAAAAATTTCTCCTAAATCGCAGCAAAGCGCAGTAGCTGACTAGTTGTAAAAATAAGCTAATAAATAGTACTATTTTAATATATACATCGCAGTTGGAGATGTTTTCAGATTTTTGAGATTCTTTAGATTTTATGATTTTTTCTATACAAAAAAATATTTAAAAAATTGTAGTACTAAAAATAATGCGTAAAATAAAAAGTCATAGAACAATAATTTACTGTATTAGATAGTAGAACAAATTTGCATCATTAATCAGTAAAAATAAGATGACTTTTTTTTTAATGTCCTAAGTCCACTACGTATATAAATCAACCCACCGTGTGCCGGCTGGCCTGTTCCTCCTTGTCACGCTGTAGCTGTTCTTCCAACCAAATGGCCTGCTCCATCTGGACCATCATCATCAGAGCACCAAAGTCTGGTGATGCGAGGCTGGAGGTGCCGTGGATGGGCTGGCCTCCATGGTCGGCAACTGGCCCTCCTACGTCTGCGGTGTTGCACCTCCATTCTCCATTTTAAACACAAGATGTGATGTAATTAATGCCCAGTGTAATCTTCTTTTAATTTTCTTAATTCTAATAGGGGTCAGGTAATATTGAGGCTGTACACACATCTTTAATCTGTGCGACACCTTTTTTTTCCGACATCCACGCGAACGAAGTCGCGGGCACAGCTAGTCATTAAATAATTTAATTTTACTTTAAAATTTTGGTAGTTGAGTAGGTTGTTTGAAAATACCTACTCACATATAGGTAGGTACATTTTTGTTTTCGATTTGTAAATAACTTCAAGTTTCGTTTCATTATCTTCTCATTGTTTAAAAACCACACTCCACTCCACTTAAAATATGAAATGTTGTCAATTCATTTAAGGTAATTCTGTAAGAAATTCGATTTGTTTATTGTGAATTGTTTTTTTTCCGTATGTTTATTGCTTAGTTCCCTAATTTGCCACCATTTACATGATTCATAAGATAATATTATGCATAAAAAGTATATTATGACTGATAGAGACCTTTTCACATAAAAACAAGATCGTAGTAGATAAAAATAACTAAAAAGCCAGTGATATTTGCGTTTCTTCGTAATCGCTCATCCTAGCAGTCGGGAAGAGAGCACGTCCCGAGAGTTTTGTCAACACGCTAAGCCTCTCTGCCAGTCGTCACAATAGTCACTACCAACCTCAAACCCTCAAGAGCCACTCGAACCAAATGTTTTTTTTTTATACTTAGTAGTTATCGCGTACTAAAATAACCAAAAAAAATGGTAGCGTATTTTCACATGTATTACACAGTGCCAATAAAAAGAACTTAAAATTGTTGTTGATGAGCTCGAATAAAAAGTAATTTCCTAGTTTCTGCCTGCGACTTCGTCTGCGGTGCCTTGTATAACACTCTTCCAAATTCCTAATTGTAAGAGGGGTCAGGTAATGCAGGATAACTATTGACTGTTTTTACCTATAGGTATCCTATATTAGGGATCTTATCTAGCGACTTCTTTTTTTCAATATAGACGCGAAAAAAATGACGGGCGGGACGGGAGTCTGATTCGCATTTTGCTGGTTTTTTTTTTAATTTATTGAACCTTGGTTTTCAGCCTTTAACATGCTTCCAATTTTGGATAAATTTGCTGCAATTTCACAGTGTCGTAAAATCAATTGAACTTTTCTTTTCAACCAGTGTCGCAACACATTATCTAGTTATGCATATTATTTAGACTTCATGATAAGTAGCCGAAGTAAGAAATAACAGGCAAACCATTGGCATACCTTCAATAGAATTTATAAACAAAACGTAACACAAAGAAATACGGAGGCTCATTTTTTTAACAATATGCCTACCTACTTTTTAAATTTAAAATATATATCAACTGACAATTACGGTACCAGGATGTTATAATCAACAAAGTCAACTAGAACAAGCTTTAGTCAAAGCATCCTCAAGGTGAAGTTCATAGAAAAGTAAGCATGTTTGTAAAATTTTATAATCTAAAATTATATTGCCCATACTCATGCAGCAATGCCAGATGTGCTTGTTATGCTGAGTCCCATGGAGTAAGAGTTGAGCCTATACACAGAATGAGACTTCATGGCGGGCTTGGAAAGAGGCTAATGAAATGGTTAATGAGGGTTTCAGAATAGTCTCAGACTGGCTACAGTCAAACCTTCTAACCCTAAATACACACAAAGTACATACCATTTAGCTTAATAAAGAGCAGCTAACCATCTCCTAATAATGACTTGAGTTTTAAAAAAAGGGTTGTTTACGAGGTCTATTGATTTTAATTTTGACGACGTCTCAATTGAAGTCTATTAAAGAAATATTTATATTAATAGGCTGGATAGTTCATTAAGATAGGGTAAACAAATCAATGAAATCGCACAGAAAGTAATGAAATCCATTAATTTACTTAAGGTCTTCGGTCCGGGATGGAGACTCCACCATCAAAAACACCTAAGACGTTTGTATATTTTTAAAAAAAAAATTGTTAAAGTAAACCGATTTTCTATTTTTTGTTTTATTTTTAAAAAATACTTATTTGTCATATTTTCGTAATTTAGCTATATAGTGCGCTTTGAGACTAAGTACATATTCTGTTGGACAAACGTATAATATAAAATATTTTTAACCGACTTCTAAAAACTTTTTCACAAAAAAAAGAAACCGACTTCCAAAAAACACTACAAAGTTCAAAATAACTTTATATTGTATATTATTTTGAACTTTTTAGTGTTTTTTGGATGTCGGTTTCTTTTTTTTGTGAAAAAGTTTTAGCACATTACAATGGTTGTATTCGTCCTGAAATATAGCTCTGACGTCTATTTTCGTAAAACGCTATCAGGGGATTGCCTTCTTTTTAAAAAAGAGTGTCGATAAAAATTATATTTTTACAGAGTAGTGAAGTAAATTAAGATTTAATCTTTCTAAAACCATAATATTCTGTGAAATAATCTGCTCACATCATTACGATTTTGATCTCGAAAAATCAAAAAAAAACATGAAGTTTTCGTCGCGAATCGAATATACGCTCTTAACCCTCATTCTACTCTAATGGATCTTTTGTTTTTGTTTTTAGTTTAGTTTTTAATCATGATTTTTTAAAAGTACAAGCAGCCGTTTTGTAAACAAACAACGCATAGGATTTTTTTGCATATACTATGTCGATTTTTAGAACTAATATTACAGAAAATCAATTACTTACATTATTTTATGTTTACCCTAAGTTCACTTCTGCTGTACTTTCCTTGTTTGTTACTTGTACCATGTTTTTCCAAAATGTATGATTTTGTCACAAATATTAAATACATTATAATTAAGTGCGCGGTGTTCGAGGAAACTGTTCCTCCGTAATACAGTTCATACTAGTACGGGGAGCAGGTTGAATCAGTTCCGTATCAACCCTACTAAGTAAGTACTTTAAAAAATGTTAAATAGTTGTGCAAGGCTGTTAATTTTTGCGAAATTAAGGTGTTTTTTATTTTCTTTTTATTTAGTTACCAAGGGATGGAAAGAGCTTCGGTTGCCTAGTACATAATTTGCTCACTGAGGTTTGTTGCAAGTTCTATCACGTTCCAATTTGGCATTGGTATGGAACCGCGTTGAAACAAACTACACACACGTGCATTATATTGGGTACCTATAGCAGTGGGTCGTCTTAGGAGCAGTATTTGTAACGTAACGCCTATCATGATGCTGCGTGGTTGTAACTTCAATTAGTTTGAGTACCAGAAAAAAACGTGGAGTTGCCGCACAGAAACGAACTCCACCAAGGCAATAATAACAATAAATAATAATAATAAATAAATAATGACGACATGGTTGGCGCAGTGGTTGAACGATTGACTGCTGCGCTACGTGTCGCGGGTTCGATTCCCGCACGGAACAAATATTTGTATGGCCTACAGATAGTTGTTCCGGGTCTGGCTGTTTGTGTATGTGAGTTTATATGTTTGTAAACGCACCCACGATACAGGAGAAATTCCTAGTGTGGGGCAACGTTTTTAAAAAAAAAAAAAAAAAACACTTTTAAAAAAATGTTTTTTTTGATGACAAACTATTACAAAGAAAATGAATATGTTTCGTACGTCGTTTCACATCTTCTCCTATCCTCTTTATGTATCTAGGAGACCGGATGATAAAAACAGGCTGAATGCCTTCCTCTTGTTTTCATGATTAAATTGCATATTCTAAAATAAATACGAAATATTGTTTGAAGTGACCTGTCTCACCAAGAAAATGTCCGTGAGAAAGTTTTTTACTCGACAGTGTCTCAGCTAGCGAGAAAGTCGAAACTACACAGTTCGTGCTACCGATTGCTATCGATTTCCATACATTTGGTTCATTTACGTTAACGTTAATGAGTAAAATCTATACGAAGGTGGTTGTCAATGTTTCGTGCTACCGATTAGTTAGTTCCAAATACGCACACACGGTGCTGATCAATTTTGCATACAAAATTGGTCTAAGGCGATACGTTTACGCTGTCGATGCAATTACGCAGAAGTTCGTGCTTAGCCCTCTGTTGTGTCATTAGACGTTCAACCCAATTGTTGAATGGATTTCCGCTGGTGGTTATGTAGGGGTGGGAACTGCACGCGTGCGCTCTGCAGGGGTGAGAGCGCTGCGCGCTCTAGGGTTGAACATGCGCACAGCGAGCTTCTTCCCTCGTACTCGGTCGATACAGTTGCGGGGGGCCAGTCGCGCATGCGGCATTCTCGCGACCCAACAATCAGGTGTAAAGCGACATGGCTGATAGCGAATTTGAAGAATTTCGCCGTGTTTTCGATAGATTACCACAACATATAAAGGCTCCAACGCCGTTTTACTCGTAAGTACACCTATTCACATAATTTCCATACCCGTTTTTATCGGCCCTCATAAGATATCGTGTTCTATTCCAACTAATTTATCACGTGAGTTTGGAATAAAGACTTGCGTGCCCACATTTTATTAAACAATCAAACTTAAACGTAATCAAGAGAAATGTGGAACATTCGGATTACATTATAATTTACCTTTTCAGATTAGTGCCAAATGTGGGATTGGATGATGATTCACCATCATCAAAGAGCGAGTGTTCGCCGGAGGATGACACCAAAGAGGACATGCATGCATGTATGGTGGACGGTAATACAAGCACTACAACAGTGAAGGATGACGTCGTATCACCACCATCCCAACCAGAGATAACTGAAACGCAGCGGAGCCCACAGCATTACTCATTAAGTAACGGCGAACGCAAAAGGAGAAAGCTGCCAGAGATTCCAAAAAACAGGAAATGTAAGTAATTTCTTTTAATCACCGTAACACTATTATATTCTTATAATTTTGTTTGTGGACAGGGAAAGATCATAAGTTCATTCATAATAGTCTCGCGTCGTGCTTGCATATTGCATCAACTGCAAAAGCGCCTTTGCAATTGTTTTATAAATTTACTGCTAGCGTAGTCATGTATATTTAAACGCCCAAGTAGATGAAAAAATAGGCCCTTGACTGGCAATCTATGTGCGCGGCATGGAGCCCTAACAATATGCCAACATTCTAATTCCAAAATTAAAAGTTACGAGGGTATGTTATAAGTAGAACCTTGCTGATTGACGGACAAAAAGTGATCTTTTTCTTTTACGATCAGAACCCTATACCTAAATGAATTCAATTAGTCATTTATATCATAACTTAAGTTATTACGAAGAAAGCACGAATAGATCAAAAACATTTAAAATCAAAAAGCTTATCTCTTTAAATGTGAAATAACTCAGCTCTCATACCTTATCAACACGCATATTCGAGAACGGGCGCATAATGCACTGTTTATAAGTTTACTTTGCAGTGTAGGCATTTAAGATGCAAACATTTTCCTTGGTAGACCCGTACTTGTGCAGAACAGTGCGACACAGATTACAAACAGGCCGACTATTGGTTCGTTGGCAATCTATCAGTGGACGTTTTTCTTTTCTTTCATATTAATAGATCAGATTTGATACCATAGCTGATATGCCCATATAAAAGCTGATTTAATCATAAACAGTTTTACTTTAAGAAAGATTGCTAATGAATTAATTCACTTTATCTGGTGAATCTCTAGAATTCTAGATGAAGTGGCAATCTCACAGTGATAGCCAAAATGCCAAAAAGTAAGTGACTCTTCATCCTGGTGTGACGTAGTAGATAAGTATATTATATTCTACCTGTGTGAGTACATTGTGTATAAGACGTATCAATACACCAAACATCTCAGATGCCGAGTAAATTCTGAGTATATTTGGTGTATTGATACGTCTTATACTCGTATGTACTCACACAGGTAGAATTTATAATATACTTATCTACTATGTCACACCGGTGTATCGATAGCATTTTTCAAAGCATTTTTTTTACTTTATGGCAATCGCTATCGCATAAGGAATGTCACATGTCTAGAACCTCACATAAAATAGTTTTTTTTTAAATTAATTTTGCGAATATTAAAATGTGGTAATAAATAAAACATCATTTAGAACTTTTTCGTAGTGTAGTTTTATGTAGTACCTACATTTTTTTTATTTGAGGTGTAGGTATTGGACTTTTCCAATAATCTAGTCTAGTCCAATTATAACTATTGTTAAAAAAGTATAACAACAAATAGTGCAAAAGAAAGTTTATTTTTAATTGGTATTGTTGGGCATTTTTTTTTTGCCTCTACTATAGAATTGTTACAAAATGATATACCTATTTATCGTTTAAATATATTTTTCTTAACATACTGAGAGACACGTCCTCCGTGCCTCGGAAAGCACGTTAAGCCGTTGACCCCGGCTGTCATTTGAAGTCAGGCAGTCGTTACGGATTGTCAGAAGCTGACATCTGACTCCAGTATTGGCAAGAAGTACCGTGTTACCCAATTAGTGGGTTGTTGAGGTCAGAGTGCCAATTCTAATAATTTTTAAGAAACGTTCGCATTCGTATGTCAGTTGCAATCTGTCAAATACATATGGAAATTAAGGCTTTTTCGGCAGATTACAACTGGCATGCGAATGCGAACATTGCTTAAAAATTAGTAGAATTGGCCCTGTGGTAGGCAGCCGCTCCACGTGCAATACTGGTATTAAGCTGAAAACGGTTTGACTGAGAGCCGACCCCGATATAGATCGTGTCAAAACAAAAATATCGTTTTATACGGCTGAACATATGGCACACTGGCATCAAATTAATCATAATTTTGAAGCTGATTTACCAAAACATTTATTTTTATTTAACGGCGCAGCACTGGGTGATTAAGGTCTATTTATTTATGTAATGACGCACGTTACAAAAAACGATCGTTCGTATTTAGTGTTTATCCAGATTTATCTGACTTGCTTCTGGTCTGGATGTATTTTTTCCCATGGATTTTCGTTGTTAACATTTTTATTTACTATAACTGACTGTACTTAACAAGTATTGACGTAATCATCAGTGATTTTCAAATCTAAAGCCACTGATGATGTTTTCAATATTTCCAGCAAAAATACTAGCATGCAGTCAACCAGCGTCTCTAGCAGACGAACTTGGAGCTCTCACTGGCCTCCTGCTCAGGCCAGGAAGTCACACAAGACCGCTTCTTGTGCTTAAATGCGGGTATCTTCTAGACGAAGATTCTAGCCCAGACTCTGAGAGACTCCAAAGTCTAGGAGATGTAGACAGCGGACACAGCACTGCTCATTCGCCGATAGACACAGGACCTAAGAGTATATCACCAACGCCGCTACAGCAGAATGGTAAGTGCAGTTTATGTTTACCTTAAGGTGGAAGCGGTTGGACGTAGGTGTCGTGATGCAGCTTATTATCACCTTGTTTTAGAATTATCTATTCCAAATAGTCTGAAAAAATTGTGACGAAAAAAAGACGGGAATTGGCAGAATTCAATGACCGCGGCTCTTTTGATTACTCTTGCTTGGCTAAAATATGTGATTATAAGGTATAATCTGAACTTACTCTAACAATACCACTGAACTTTATTACATATTTAAATAAATGAAATAATAAATATGCTGTATGAAATCAAGCTTTTGCAATCCACTATCAGAAATTGGTTGTATCGAATAATATCATAGCATTGGTTTCGTCACGGTACCTACGTACAGTTTAAAAACAAGAGTCCCATATGTACCTAATTGAATTCTACCGCCCCGGATCTACGATTTTTCCAAACCGGAGCAAAAACTTGATCGATGCGCCCTCCTCTCTTTCACACTTCTACGAGTATAATAAAATCCTCGTGTCACAGTGTTTGTAACAAAACTCCGGCAAACTGAAACGGTTACGGAACGGAAATCTTGTGTGTATATTCAATAGGTTAGGTGCAGGGTAGGTTTCATACAAATATTATGTAGGTAATACTATCTTCACCGGGTCATCTAGTTATAATACAATGTGTCTGGTTTCGGACTGTACAAACTGAAAGGTGTTGTAGTTTGCTTTATTTTATCTATAAAATTATTCTACATTCGGGATCTAAACCCAACCCAGCTAAACGGCAGCCATTTTTGTGTTTTGTTCGACTTTTTTTAGGAGTGCATAGGTACTAAAAGCACTAACTTTGGTATTAAAAGTCCAATTACCGTAACAAAAAAACTTTTAATACCTCAAAAAAAAAAAAAAATGCTGTCTCATATTTAAATAAATCCTTGAAGATCAATTTTACGTGAAAATTAACATATCTTTTTTAGTTTTTCAAGGTTATTACAAAATATGCCCTGGGAACTACTTTTTTTATCTACTCTTGTAACAGATAGTAAATTTACCTAAATAATGGTACCAAAAACTCAATTCTATGATAATTACATTTACTTACATATTATATTGTTGTTAGAACAAAGGTTTGCGCAGGTAATGAATTCATTAAGATTTGGTTTTTCTGCAGATGTTTCCAGTTCCCTTTCAGTTTGTACAGTCCGAAACCAGACACATTGTACATGTCACAGCCAACTAGCTTAATCAGCCGTTTCATTAAAAGCCTAGACTTTTAATTGAACTGCGCCGTTTAATCAGCGACGTAAGTGACATGAGCAAGTCATCAAACGATATTGAACAAAAGGTGTTACTTAGGTCGCTGGAAAATCGGCGCATTTAACTGAAAAGGCTAGGCCAAAAATTAAACGGCTGATTAAGCTAGTTGGCTGCGGCATGTATATGATTACATGAACCTTTCGATAACTATTTTAACTAGTGGTCGAAATTGGACCATACGTTTATAATAATTTATAATTTTTTTTCGCATTATAAAAAAAATATATTAGCTTTCTGCACTCATTCTCCATAAAAACTTTAACTGTACCAAATTTGAAACTCCTTCTTCCGCGTTTTTTTCGTAAAAAGAGGTACAACGTTTTTGCTTTTGTAAGTATTAAGTAGGTCCATATACTTAACTCTGAGTCGATTTTAGGTCTTCGAAAGGAGAAAAGAAAACCTTTCCAAAGTTTGCTTAAGAGTTACTTTTCCGACTTAAATGCAGAAAAATCGAGATTCAAGAGAATGCGAAATTCAAGAGCGAGCGTAGAGAGCTCGATAATTTTACCACCCACATCGATTTTTTTTTTTCAAACATGAGAGTTTGGCGCTCCTTGAACTTGCCGCCTGGGGCATGGGCCCCGGCTTGCCCCCCCCCCTAGATCCGGGGCTGATTCTACTAGGTACTGTAGCCTCCTTGGCTGCAGCCTCTTGCAGCCGGGCTGATCATACCTGCTTTGGAAGTGTCCTGTAGGAATGAGATGCCCTGCGGTGCTATAAGTGGTGGAGGCGCCGGGTAAGAAAGAGAAGTTGACTAATTCAAGAACGGCTTAATGATAAGATAAGTCCACCCAGAAGAGAAAGGAGTAGCTCACACAACGAAGGTTGTTTCCAGCTTTGCTCACGAGGCATAGCCTTTGCTAGGGGTGGCAGGTTGTTACCAGTGGTTCAGAAGTCGTTGAGTGGCCTACAGTTCGTAGTTAATGATAGTAAAGATAAACTTTATTGAATTTTCTTTGTACACGATAATCGCTGGAGTATAGTCAGAAGATAAGAAATTTAATATCTGATTATGACCTTCTTTTTCTCAAAACACAATAAGCGTCCGAGGAAATTAATGTAATGTGATGTAAAATGTAGCTGTAAATACCTTAAGGATTAAGGTGAATTGTCACATTAATTGTTTTATTAGATGCAATGCGTCCAGAGCTTTTCCAGGTGGTTTTGCTCTGGCAGGGCTTCGGCATGACCGCGTAATTGATGAGCGCAAGTAGAGCATAGTAATTTTAATTAATTTTTCAACTTAATATTTAATCGCAGGTCATGACCTAGGCCGGGGATGGCGAACCTTTATTGGTAGGTGTGCCATTGCTAATATTATTTAAAAAAATTGGCCATGATGTGCCACCAAAGTATCTTGATTTAGTGATTTTATTGAGAAAATCAGTAGATGCTATTATCTTAAGTCTTTGCTAGCAACCAGAATATTAAATTATCTTTGTTTATATGGAAAAAAAAATGACTGTAATTTCGGTTCTTGCATATTACCTAGATACAAAATTGGTAATCTTTTAGTGACGTGCCAGAATGATTTTGCCGCGTGCCACCATTGGCACGCGTGCCATTTGTTCGCCATCCCTAACCTAGGCTGCTTCTATAGAAGCATACGAACCCCTGTTCGTCCTTCTCCACCAGTAAGTAGGGGAATCGTGTTAGTTTAAGCAGGTTATATTCGGCTCTTCCAAAGGCTGAATAGATGATAACAAGAGATGGTCTACGTTTCCTCTATTCGAGGGGGCGTAGCCTCTTGCAGCCCGGCTGATCATACCTGCTTTGGGAGTGTCTGGTAGTAATGAAATATTATTTAAATTATGAAATATGATTAGAACGTTTTAGTTCAATAGATGGACAGATAAAATTTTGAATCTTTGAGCCATGGAGCTCCAATAGATTCCCTTAGTTAAAATATGAGTTATATTTATAATATTATAAGTAGCTCACAGGATCAGCCCTGTGGTGCTACAGTACTAACCTAGTAGAATTCAATTACCTGTGGGACACTACACAGGGTGTTTCAGAGATGCGCGGTTGTGTTCCAGCAGTAAAGTATAGCTGTTAAATACAGAAAAGAAATAATGGCAAAACAAAAAACTTTTAGCAAAAAACCAAATCGCAAACTAATTAAAAGTAAAATAATAGTAGATTATGCACCCAGGGGATAAAGCCATCATATTGAATCCCGAACGCAATGAAAGATGCATAGTTAACTCTCGAGCGCAGCGAGGGCGTCTAGAGTTTAGAGATAATACATACTGTAGCATTATAGTATATATATTATCTGTGTCACTTGTCTATGTCATGATGTGGTTTGCAATTTTTGAATAAAATAGTCGATCATTCACTGCCAATCTGCACGTTTCATTATAATAATGTGTTTTGAGTGTTAAGGTAAGACCGCACTAGACGGAACTGCGCTGCAGCGGAGCGACGCAACACTTATTGATAAAGTTCGGTATACCACACTAGAACTGCAGCGGCGTGACAGTTTTGTCCCTTAGTTGACCGGCAACCTCTAAACGCGATGGATGAAATTTCTGAGGACGTGATCTTAGTGTCACTACTTTACGAGGCAGAAGAACTGCTATTGAAATAAAAAAATCCGAGAATATGGGTTCATGACATTACAAAATCGCGATATGAAGAAGGAGAATATTATGTAGGTACCTACGAGAAGAATATCTTTTATGCCACGACTTAAAAGAGACTCAAAAAGATTTTATATCTACATATAATATTATAGATTGTCGGTGAATAAGTTTAACAAGCTAGTACGAATCATGCAGCCATAGGTACATAATAGAGAGGACACTCTATTCCGTAAAGAGCCAAATATTGTTGTTTTTCGAACTATTCGTCATTTTGTAAATCATACAGCTCTGGATAATTACTAACTAGTAAAATTAAATTTTCTTCATTCAGGCACGTTGACTTGCATGAAATATGAGGTGACGCGTCGCAGTCGCGCTGCTAACTATAACGCATCTAGCGGCAACGAAACTGCGCGTCGCGACACCGCGCGTCAATTTTGCTTAGATGCTCAACTTTGTCGCGCAGTGTCGCGCAGCCCGCTGCTGCGTAGTGCGGTATGTCTAATACGTTTCCTTAGAAACAATATTTTGAAGTTAAGAGTCGCGCTGGTCCGCTGCAGCGAAGTTCCGCCCAGTGCGGTCTTACCTTTATTCTAATCCTTTTAGACTTCCGTACTTATACAAATATTCTTACAATGTTAAGTCTTCGAAAACACAGTAACGATGTGAAAAAGCAGTCCTTATGTTTCTGTAGAAAATCGAGAATATGATCCAAAGTAAGAGTATCGAAAATATATATTTCCTGCAGCGTTGTAAGACCGCCAATTTAGCTGACAGGTGAAGTTCCAAATTCAAATCACATTATCGACCGGCGGGTTATAACGAAATCCAGTACAACATTATTGCCCGGCTGTGCCCTCGGCGAATAATGACTCACTTTAATGTTAAGTTTGCATGACATATATTTTGATGTTTTCAATCAGGTGGTGAGAAAAAGCAATTTTTAAGCAGTCTATTGCAGTTTGTGGCATTTATTTTAGTTCAATTACGGATTTAAAGAACTTTAGTCATTTTTCATAAAAATCTGTGTCTCGTACGAGTTTAGTAAGTACTCCACGAACTTCATCTCCCGAACCCTCTTTATTTGGTAATGTTTAAATTGGTAATTAATAGACTAAACGTCGCGTAGGGCAATTCAATCAAACCGCAACATTTTTCTAACTTAGAGCATTTTTATACCCGAGTGAATAATTTAAAGTGTAGTTTTACACAAACATAACCAATTTTCATTGTTATCAAACCATTTAAAGGGATAACGCTTATTATCATTATACCAAAATCACCACTATTTCATTCCACCCGGGTTTTGATTGAATAATTTGAACAAAAAGCGGTCATTGTGACTTAACGTAGTTAGACTATATCCTTGCGAATATTTATAGGTAATAATGAGTACTTTAATCATGTCGTTCATTATTTTTAAACCAATTTCCAAAAAAGGAGGAGGTTCTGAATTTGACTGTTTTTTGTTTGTTTGTTCAGCGATATTTTCGCCAATTGTCAATCGATTTTGATGATTCTTTTTCTCTTTAGAAGAGTATCTATTTTAATTTGGTGAAGATTTGATGCATGAAGAACTTCGGAGATAGCTAACGGTACTCTTCAATAAATGATCATCGTCATCATCATCATCTCAGCCAAAAGACGTCCACTGCTGGGCATAGGCCTCCCCCAAGTGTCGCCACAACAACCGGTCCTGTGCGTCTCGCATTCATCGGCTACCAGCGACCCTAACCAGGTCATCGGTCCATCTTGTGGGAGGCCTTCTAACGCTGCGTCTTCCGGTTCGCGGTCGCCACTCCAGAACTTTTCGGCCCCATCGACCATCTGTTCTGCGAGCAATGTGCCCTGCCCACTGCCACTTCAGCTTGGCAATCCTTCGGGCTATGTCGTTTACCTTGGTTCTCTTGCGGATTTCATCATTCCTGATTTGATCACGCGCAAGGAAACTCCAAGCATTGCCCTCTCCATTGCCCTTTGGGTGCCTTCTGATGAGACCCATTGTGAGCGACCACGTTTCGGTTCCATAAGTCATCACTGGCAACACGCACTGGTCATAG
The DNA here is from genome assembly GCA_947386135.1 of Melanchra persicariae. Classification (NCBI taxonomy): domain Eukaryota; kingdom Metazoa; phylum Arthropoda; class Insecta; order Lepidoptera; family Noctuidae; genus Melanchra; species Melanchra persicariae. The sequence continues at coordinate 20,952,603 of OX376643.1, read as the reverse complement.
ACTTTCGTCTTGAGACACTGTGGTATGTAAAACGAGAAGATATCACGCAACTTCCCGAACGCCGCCCAGCCGAGTCAGATTCGACGGTTGACCTCTCTCGAAGTTAGCCCTACCTAACTGGACCGTTTGTCCCAGGTAGACATACTCGTCTACAACTTCGAGTGTAGAGGGGAGGCTCTACACTCGAAGTTGTAGACGAGTATGTACCCACGACGAGTATGTATCCATGTAGTACTCACTCCTATCAAGATCGGAGGATCTTGATAGGAGTGGGTACTATATGGGTATTTCCCATGACCATGGTTTTATCCATGTTCATTTTAAGACCCACTCTTTTGGAAGCTCTATTGAGGTCATCGAGCATAGCACTGAGGTCCTCCATAGTCTCAACCACGACGACTTTATCGTCGGCAAATCAAAGATGAGTGATGGACTTGCCATTGACATTAATGCATAGCCTTTTCCAGTCCAAAACCTTGAAGACATCCTCCATTGCGGCCAGTTTCAAAAAAATAACGTCTCCCTCCCTCACACCCCGCTGCAGGAGGATAGGTTTCGAAGCCTGATCCTGAAGTCGGACTGACATGGTGGCGTTCTCGTAGAAACACTTAAGCACCTCGATGTAACGACAGTCGTTCTGGCTCCGATGGAGAGACTGCAGCACAGCCCAAGTCTCGATCGAATCGAAGCCTTTCTCGGTTTCAGGTTTGCTTTCAATAAATGATAGCAAACCTGAAATCCCATGTCTGTTTATTGTTTACACCAGTTCATAACATAACATCACGCCGGTACGCTGTGACCGGGCAAGGGGTACGCAGATATGTACATGTCAACCATGGTTTTTGAATTATCTATACGGGCTTGTTTATGAACCGATCTTGATGATTCTTTTTGCGTTGGGTTTAGTTTTAGTTAAAGCTACCCAATAAAAAGTGAAAAACAAAAAAAATACAAAAAACAACCGACTTCGAAGCAAAAACCACAACCATTTTTTTTGTTATGTATCATCAATAGTTTTTTCAGCGCACACCAAATAACGAATTTATTAGGCAAATTTCGTTGCTTTGGGTTACATTATTGCAATTTACGTAGGGAATATTGTTTGTACGTCGCGTCGGAGCCGGTCATATAAGACTTTCTAGGTTATAATTAGTATGACGCATGTGTCAAGATCTTCAGGCACGATGATAAGCCACAAGTTTTCATAGTTGATGCCACAGGTTGATGCGCCAAGCTAAGGAGATACATCTTCTATAATATGTCACCGGCAGTCTATATCATTCAGGTATTCTATACAATACCTAGGCAATGTATAAAATACCTGGAGTATCCTGTCAATGCATGAAATGTCCATTACATACTTTACCTAGGCAATGTTTACAAAGTTGGTCTATATTTATAAATGTTAACCGGCCTACCTATAAAATGACGGGCAAATGAAACATGTAAACTTGTAAAATAATACATCATATTCGGCCATTGGGCACCCGGATTCGGATAGGTTAGGTTTGAAGGAGATAGTGGGGTCTGAAATACCCCGAACACCATATATATAAAACTGAAGAACATAAAAAACGTGTAACAGAATAAACGCAATACCTTTTAAAGGGTCATTGTACTCATCATCAAAAAAAAATCAGCTGTGCAGTACATTTTGTCGAGTTATGCGCACAGAAATGTATGGGGCAGTCGATATTTTTTTTCGCGATTTCAGTGTTGGTCCCATAGTTGTTCATAATGATGAGTACAATGACGGGAAGAGGTATTGCGTTTATTCTGTTACATGTTGTATATAAAACAAAGTCGGGTTCGTTACAACACTTATAACTCGAGAACTGCTAGATTGATGTTCATGGTTTTTGATTTGTTGGATTGATCTCCTTCTCGAATAGCAGAATAAATATTATTTTTTCCTACTTCTCCGCTGTTATTATCTGATTTATTTCGTTGCGGGATCCAAGACAGCTGAATCGTTTCTCCGGAACTCGTTGAGCTTCATTGACTTGGAGTTTTTTCTGGTGTTCGCCACTGTTGATTCTGGCTTTCAGGAGTTGCAGTGTTTTGGGAATAGGTGGCGGGCTTGCCCCATAAAAAAAAATTGAAAACATTGGCAAATTGACTAAGAAAATGATTATGAAAGAAAAATCGTTTTCCCAAAATGTGTCTGGGTTTCGTACCTGTCAAACATTTGATGTTCATCCCGTCGCGGTCGATACGGTAAACCGCAAATTAATAAGGGTTTCAAATCGAAAAGATATCTCTCGTGGCAAAATTATAACAGCCGATCGGACCGATCTTCAAGGTTAAGCAACGCTTGCCGAGGTTGGTATGTGGATGGGTGGACCATCTTAACATACCGAAACTCCTCCGTGCCTCGGAAAGTACGTTAAGCCGTTGGTCCCGGCTGTCATTTGGAGATCTTTGGCAGTCGTTACGGATTGTCAGAAGCCAGAAAATCTGACACCAGTCTTTCCTAGAAGTACCGTGTTACCCAGTTAATGGGTTGTGGAGGTTTGGTAGGCAGCCGCACCACGTAAAATACTGGTATTCAGCTGGATTCGGTTCGACTGGGGGGCCGACCCCAATATAGTAGGGAAAAGGCTAGGCAGATGATGATGAAATCGAAAAGAAATATCCATAATGTTCGGATTATCGCCTAATTTAGATTTAAAATAAGTCAAATACTGTCAGTAATGAGTAGTAATGACAAATGATAACATATTACAAAAATGAATCGCCGATTTTAATAATTCGTTCTTGTTTGGTTCGCCAGAACACAAGGAATAATTAAAAAAAAAAATGGTAGGGTAGGCAGGGTAGGTAGGGTAGGCAGGATATGTAGAGTAGGCAGGGTAGGAAGGGTAGGCAGGGTAGGATAGTCAGAAGATGAAAAAATTAGGTCATATGTATTAATTTGTTTCCTAATTGAATATTTTTGCATTTAAATACCTTATCCAATTTATTAATATTGAATATTTTGATAAATCTAATTTCGTTAAGATAACATTCAATTTGAAATATGGTATGAGGTCTTTACTAAAAAATACTCAGTCACAGAAATAAACCATCTGAGTAATGGTTTTATATATATTACGTTATACGTTACTATTGCGTTATTTACGTAGTTGAGCGGACGAATTGATCAAACACATGACGCAATTGATTAAAAATTAACCTCAATTCATCAGAAACATTCCAATAGCCAATGAAAAAGTAAAACGCTTCGCCAAATAGGTATACAATTATTTTAACACATTACCGGTAAATTCCAGTGTCTCCAGCATCAAGTTGCAGCATCACTGGGTTAAATTTTGCCGGGAACATGACCAGTATTTCCCACAGTCAGCTTGAAATGCTTGAAGCTACGCATAGAGGCCTACATAAGTTTAACCCTAGACATCACGACGAAATCGAAGTAGAAATTGGGGACCCCATTTATGTCCAGAAGGAAGCTGAAGATTTGTGGTGTGAAGGTAATGTCGTTTAATTAATCAAAAACAGGATCACTAGAGCTGATTTGCAAAGATTGAGGTTTTCGAGTTATCGATGTTTTTAAGATTTTGTAGAAATGTTCTGCCTCGCGACAAAAAGCTGCAAATGGTAAGAAATATGTTCCACTCTGGATAGCCTACTGATACTTTTCGGATAGCTCTTGAATGAATGAATCCCTTCAATAACAATTTACATAAAAGCTTTTCCAAAAAAATACAACCGACTAAAAAACACTACAAAATAACTTTAATTTTGGAAGTCGATGTTTTTTTATTTGAAATTTGGTTGTATTTTTTTTGTAAAAGATTTTTGTTTTTAACTTCTGATATTACCCTATATCTAAAAACACCACTGGAAAGTCACAGGAAAGCCAAAATACGCAATTTCGATTACATGGATGATATATCATTTACTAGCTGTCCCGGCTTTGCTCTCGTCAAGTGGCTATCTACCTACCTATACCTACCCTGCACCTACCCTACACCTACCCTACACCTACCCTACACCTACCCTACACCTATCCTACACCTACCCTACACCTACCCTACACCTACCCTACACCTACCCTACACCTACCCTACACCTACCCTACACCTACCCTACACCTACCCTACACCTACCCTACACCTACCCTACACCTACCCTACACCTACCCTACACCTACCCTACACCTACCCTACACCTACCCTACACCTACCCTACGGGTAGGTGTAGGCGTGCGACCACGACCATGACTGGTGGCGGTCGTGGCCGTCTAGTGCGCGAGGTGCCTAGTAGGATTCCAGCAATTACGTCTGGGTGGATCCAATTTGATCCAGTATACCTATTGCAAATTGAGTGTTTAGTTTTCATTGGTTTATATTTTCATGTTGTCTTCATATTTTTTTATACCTCATATCGCCGTCATTTATGAACCGACTTGAGAAATTCTTGTTTTATCTGAAAGGATATAAGTACTTCTAGATGGGTCCTATTGAAATTTTATCAAAATTGGTTCAGTAGTTTGGTTTTAAAATCCATTTAACTGGAAAAAATATGTGGAAAAATCATTCATATTTACGAAATTTTGCGTATTCTGCTTTCCTGTGAGTGAAAAATAAAAAACATTTTCACAAAAAAAAACTGACTTCCAAAAAAAAACACTAAAAAACCGAAATTCGGAACGGTGTTTGATTACGAAGAAACAACCAAAAGCACCGACTTCCTTTTGTGAAAAAGTTTTTTTTCACGTATGCTTTGAAACGGTGAAACGTATTTTATTAATTATCATGTTTTATAAACATAACAACTAAATTGAATGAGAAAAAAACTAAATTGTTAAAGATTTTGGAAACCAACAACCTATTAGTGTATTTTGCACACAAATAAATAAAGTCAATGTTTAAAATCTTTCAGGAGTCAACCTAAGAACTGGCCAGCAAGGAATTTTTCCGTCAGCCTATGCGGTAGACATGGATTATAACGACTTTGATCCAGCAAATGCTAAAGACAAAAAAGAGCGATATCTGTTGGCGTAAGTTATTTCACTTGTATTAATATTAATTCTACCTAATAATAATTATTTCGTTAAAATATCTACCAAATAGGTGACGAAACCACTAGCGAGCGATCTCGCGCGAGCCTACTTCAGTCGCGCATTTGGTAGGTATTTTATTTATTATCATTTTATCACGATAAACAAGTAATCTTAATACCTTTTCATTTATATAAAAAATTTGAAAAAAAAACGTTTTATAGCTATGAGATTGATTAAAAATTACAAAAAAGGATAACTTTGCGATTTTTTTCTATCCAGCAAAGTTAAGCGATTGGTGGTCCGCCAGATCCTTAAATAAGATATATCTTTTTTCAGAACTTTTCAACACTGTTTTTTACGTTTCCCATGGATTCAAAAAAGTAGTAAGAGCGGTCTCTATCGGACCACACTACTACTGTGTTATTTATTAATCTTGTATAATTTTAATATTTTTTTATTGGGAATTGGTGCCTTGATAAATATTTTTTAACATAGCGCCTTAAGAATAGGGTCCAGTTGTCCTTTGGGTACGGAACCCTAAAAACTTTTTAAGTCATACCTATACCTACCTACTTGTAGATCTGTGAGCTTAGTGAGAATTTTTTAACGTTCTCGATAGCGTTACCGTAAACGTTAGCTTATGTCAATTTGTATAGAAAAAAAAGATTGCCCGTGAGTTTCACCAGACGGCGCTTATTCAGTTTGAATACAAATTGACATTTACGTTACGCGATTGGGAACTTTAAAAAACTCACACCAAGCCCTCTGATCACAATGCATAAAATAATACGTAATATTAAAAACTATGAGCATTTGGGTTAAATATTTCACAGGCGCACGTTTTAATGAATAACCATTTTCGTACAGGTACATGGGCTCGGTAGAAACATCAGCTCACAAAGGCACGGGAGTCGTATGTCAAGCAGTAAGGAAGATTGTCTCAGAATGTAATGGAGAACCTACGACGCAGCCGTGCATATTAGAAGTATCAGACCACGGACTTCGTATGGTCGACCGATCAAAACCAGCGGTAAGTCATAAGAAATCAAAGAATTTATCACCAAATCTACATAACAATAATATTTTGAACTAAACTTTAGGAATTCATTCGATAGTGATATTGTATCGATTCGTCGACTCTTCTTAGTAGCCTCGCGACGTCATGAAATCGATCAACAATTTGTCCTAAGTTACATAAACCAAAGTCTATCTTCTTCGATATGTTATTTATTTCTTGTTTTTATTTCTTGATATCGAGTAGATGCGAACTACCTCACAACGTACTCGTTACAAATTATCTTCTCTCTTCTTATCTCTATCTTATCGACAAGAGCTGAAATAATTCAATCAACGTCTTCTCCAAAAAATAGCACATAGACAATCGCCTGAAATAAACCAGTCTAATAACGTTTGCTTCCAGTACCTATAGAATCTTCTAGTTTATCCAACAGTCAAACAATCAATAAACTATTATAAATTTACATCATAAATTAAAGTTAGTTGGTTCATGGTTTCTTTTGAACGGAAAATATGATTTGTTATAAGAAAACATTCTAACTCATATTTCGGTAAACAAATAAGCTGCAGTTAAGCTTATAAATTCCTCTGTTTTTAAAAACGTTAACGTTCTTAGTCTAAATCATTCTAAAAATATTAAGAGTCATCGCTCCCGAGTCCTGTTTTTTATAATTATTTAACCAGCACTTCCAGAGATTACCTTTTACAAACATATTAACAAAAGTTATCAGTTAAAATACCTCTTATTGATGTATTGGTTTAGATAGTATAGAATTTTATCCTTTCAATTACATGTATTGGTGCTGAGTTGTAATACAGAAAAAAAATGCGTCATAATGTAGATCTAGATAGTGCTTTATTCATCGCGATAAATATCTTATTTATTTATTTTTTACATACTTCTTTATCTACACTCACAACTTAATGTTCCAAATATGAGTTCAAAACTATTGTTTGAACACGTGTTCAAACAATAGTTTTTTTTTCGAGGATAGGTAAAATTTAAATTCAAACAACTGCATCATAAAATAACTTTTTAATTTTTATAGCACACTTTTACTTTTTAATTTATTGACAAAATGTCAAAAAATAGTATTACTGCGGTGCAATTCTGCCAGTCGATTCTGTCGACATCTCACGGTGTTCACCTAGGCGGAGTGAACGACAACTGCAGTGCGATTCTGTAAACATGTCGAAGTGAACAACCGGGCGGGGAGCACAACGGGTGAGTTGTCAAACCATACAAATAAGATGGAATGACAGCTCTATTGTCGTTCACTCCGCCTTGGTGGTCACCGTGAGATGTCGACAGAATCGACCGGCTGAGCTGTCATTCCATCTTATTTGTATGGTTTGACAACTCACCCGTCGTGCACACCGCCCGAGTGTTCACTTCGACATGTTTACAGCAGTGCGATTCAAAAAATAGTATTACTGCGGTGCAATTCTGCCAGTCGATTCTGTCGACATCTCACGGTGTTCACCTAGGCGGAGTGAACGACAATAGAGCTGTCATTCCATCTTATTTGTATGGTTTGACAACTCACCAGTAATTGTGCACCCCGCCCAAGTGTTCACTTCGACATGTTTACAGAATCGCACTGCTGTAAACATGTCGAAGTGAACACTCGGGCGGTGTGCACGACGGGTGAGTTGTCAAACCATACAAATAAGATGGAATGACAGCTCAGCCGGTCGATTCTGTCGACATCTCACGGTGACCACCAAGGCGGAGTGAACGACAATAGAGCTGTCATTCCATCTTATTTGTATGGTTTGACAACTCACCCGTTGTGCTCCCCGCCCGGTTGTTCACTTCGACATGTTTACAGAATCGCACTGCAGTTGTCGTTCACTCCGCCAAGGTGAACACCGTGAGATGTCGACAGAATCGACCGGCTGTCTATGGATGCGTGCGCTAAATTTCCCGCCATACATTATTTTTTCCGTGGTAGTGAACTTTTTAGTTTGGAATACATGCATTACTCATTTTCCTACTTTTATTTTATTTCAACTGTATGATATAATTATGTATTAAAACACTCGTGTGTTACATTCGGCTTCGCCTCGTGTGATAAACCTACACTCGTAGGTATTTTATATGATCGTTACATAAACTACTATTATTGGAAACATCATAGTAGAACAAGACAACAATCTTAGCGATAGATTTTCAGTTGGGTAAAACCTGAACTAAAACTGTTCCATAATATAATAAGTTGTATAATTGTAAAGCTAGGCAGAGATACCATGAGGATGTTTTATTATGAGTGGCCTCTCGCAGGACAACCTAGGAGGTACTTTATCTGTTACTTTTAAAAATTATATTGCCCCTGGGAAGTTTCGTGATCTTATGAAATATAGTAAAATAATACCATTATTTAAATCAGGTAGGTAGTACATCAGACCCTACTACATAATAGAATTATATTACTTCTTCTACTTACTCGTATATATCAGTGTACCTACTTTTAGTAAAATTTATGAGAAACTTATTTAAAATCAATATAATTATTCAAAATAAGTTTAGGACATTTCACCGAAAATTGTTACATGGTAAACAGTTTGTTTTTACTTGGGGTCGTTCAAAAACTGATCGATCGTGTTGAACTTTTAGGACACATTTTTAATGAATGAGAAGATAAATGCGATGCTTTGGGTATTTAGGTATCGCTATTTTACCAAATGCATTCGATTGCGTTTTCTATAAAACATTAATCAGGAAACTGTACTACGATGGAATCCGGGACGCCCCATTGGATCTTCTTACTTTATATCTTACTCTTAAAGGATAAGCATGTTGTTTGCAGACGACACATTACTTTTATTTAAAGAAAAGCATCAGCAGCTGGTTAATAGTGAGGGTAGAAGCGGGAGTAGACTATGGGGTGCCTCAGGATAGCTGCCTATCTCCGAGCCTCTTCTTACTCTATGTGAATGACCTTTACCAGCAATCTCTTACCAACAGTAAATATTTAGTTATGCAGACGATACCGTACTAGTATTTTATAGAGAGAGTTGGAACGCGGCACACGCTGCAGAGACAGGCTTACGTAAGCGTCTTGACAGATCTGACACGTCTGACAAGTTATGAGCACTCAGACCCCAAGACCCGAGAGTTTCAACCCCAAACGGCTCGAAAACATAACTACCAACGAGGTTATTATTTTTCCGCTGCTTGAGTTTCTCCGCAGCCGAACAGCACGAAGAGCTAGGAAGATGGGATGGCGCAAGAGTATCGACAAAAGTAGCGTCCCAAACTAATGGCCTACCCATCCTCCATGGAAATAACGACATGCCGTCCAGACTATTGGGTTCTTATACAGCTGGAACGGCGATGGTGACACGAGCTCGTCGGATGATGTCGTTAATATTCGCGTGCCGCGCTAAGTGACCCGCGCTGCAGCTACATGTTCTGGTTGTTCTTTTAAGGGCTGGCTTAGTTTTTTTGTTATGTTCTTAATTAGTTTTGGTATTATAAGATCTTTTTCACAATTTTCTGTGCGTGAATGTAGTTCTTGTTTAAGGTTTTTCATAAACTTTTGTTGAAAGGGGGTTTTGATCGGGTATGATTTAAGCTATCGCCAATTTTATTCGTTTTGAATTTCTTTAATAATAGGGTTTGTCCTCAAAATAGTGGATCTGTCACCAAAATGTAGTTGCCAAATAATTGTAAAAAGCAATTCCATAATAAATCACAAGTAATCCTCGGGATATATTATCAAGTATCAAATAAATAGGTTGGGATTTATTATAAAACGGGAAGTAAACCATATTACTGGGTGGATTAAAAAAAATAACCACGAAGGTGATGGCGGGGTCTGTTCGCTCGCTACGCTCGCTCACTTGACCCCGCCATCCCCTTCTAACCTAACCTGTCCGAGTCGGGGTGCCCTAAGCTCCCTGTGCCCTATGTTTGAATATTTGGTGACAGATCTACCATTCTGAGCACCAAGCTATTATTTAAGTAATAAAACTATTATTATAAGAACGAAGTTTATATTCATGTAATGCACTACAATTTTATTGGTAATCCATCTCATATTTTACACATTATATTAACAATAATTTGGTAATTCATACCTGGGAACACTCTTTGTTTATCTGAGAACGAAAATATTTCGTGGCGATAGATCTATTTATTAGGTGATACAACTTGATGACAAATATAAATTTTGGTGACAAAAAATATAATTCCCGTTTTGATCTGACAATTTTTTTTTGGCTCCAGGTTCGTCGTTGCTTTGTTTCGGAGAATGGTTTTTGTCAAGTCTGGAGATGGAAGGAAAACTTTGATGTGTCGTAGAGATTCCGGTTTGTAGTTTCCTAGAGGGCGTATCATATTTGGTTCCGGACACTCAGATTTTTTGAAACTTTGTAAATGTCAGAATTGATTCGGTCCTCTTAGTTTGATCCCTTGGCTTCTGGTGTTCCTACTAAAATTATGTTACTGCTTCGTAATTTTCGTTCTTGAAGCTCAGCAATCGCGTCTTCGCAAGTTAAAGTTCCTGGATTTTGTGGTGAAAGGATTGCCTTTACGTTTATAATTTTCAAGAGCAGAGACTTTATTGTTTTGCTAAAAATTTTCAATTGGGCTATTTCAGATTTAATCTTGGTTTGTTCTGTAGCAAGATTTTGAATCTTGATTTTGATTGATGAGACGTCATCAAATATGTTTTTCATAATCTGATTTTGTGTTTCAATAAATTTATTTAGAGTAGACATTTTATCCTTGCGAAAATCATCGAGGTCTTGCTTAAGATCTTCTTGTTCCGGTTGCTTTCGTTTGCGGAACACCCCCTGCTGCTGACGAGTCTCCTCTTCCTCCTCCGTGAGTTTGGATAGATCCGGCAGCGAGCTTCCACGTATATTTGTTCCAGTCGGAGATCGTAAAACACTCATTCTGTAAGTGTGTAAGCTCCTTTACAATACTACGCAATCAAATGTGGTAAACACAAATAAGTGTATGGCTCAGCTAAGTGTTGACACATTCATAATCGTGCTACAGCAAGTTGTGCCACCATTGAGTATGGAGCATACTTACTGAATTTGATTGTTTAACCTAAGCCCTAAACTTGTGGTTCTAGCATCGTCGTCGCCGTCTTCGTCGACCTATCGATGTCGTCACCGCACACGATGGTCAAGCGGAGCGAGATGAATTATAAGAACCTGTCTCGCTCACACTTGCGGTTAGAGGGGGCAGGGTCGCCCACCGCCTGCGTCCCGACCGGCGTGATTTCATATAGAAATTATTTAAAACACACGGTCTTACGAGTAACTATGAAAATAGATATTTGCACTGATGGATATACAATTTAGAGTTCATTGATAATAGTTAAATTAGTGACACGTCTGCACTCCGCGCTACCTGGATTAGATATTACAAATAGATGGAATAATAATAAAATATCAGTTACGGTTTAGATAGGTAGGTTACAGTCAGAACTTTAAAACGTAATTTGTTAAAAATGAGCGCTCTCAACCGTTTCGATTCCTGGCTAGGAATACCAATTTTTCAAAAATCAAATGATGCAGTTTTACTTTTCATCAAAATCAGGCTCGACACTCTTTTCGGGGCTTCTCGATATTCCTTATAGTTTTGGATTTGGCCATCCACGCACGCTTTAAAAAATCACTCCGTAATATTATGTATGTATAACGTTTCTGTGTTATGTGTTTTACTGGAAAGTGCCAAAGAAATTTTCATGGTTTTATCAATTATTGTTTCTTTTTCAGAGAAATCGAAATGGGCCATGTATCGACTACTTCTACTCTTTAAAGAATGTTTCATTCTGTGCGTTCCACCCACGAGACCACAGATACTTGGGCTTCATCACCAAGCACCCGACGCTGCAGCGATTTGCATGCCATGTCTTTAGGGGACAGGAGTCTACAAGGCCCGTCGCTGAGGCCGTAGGGTGGGTGTTTCCTTATTTAATTTATATATTCCAAACAGACACTTTAAGCGTGTTCAATCATTCACTGATCATAAACATAAAGAAACTAGATGTCGACGAAAGCATGACTTTACCAGCACATCATTAATATAGGGTTTCTTCGGAGACAGAACGCAAATTTTTCGATTAGAAAGATCATTACGTATTTTTTGTTTTAGTATGTTCGAACAAATTAACAAAAGTAAAGTAATCAGAGGTGATTATAAAAGGGTCATCTTTTTTATACTTTTTTTTATGGATGTTCAAATTTGAATGGCTCAGTGATAGTGTCAGACTCTTACTAATTAAAATCCACCCGTGTTCCTCCAACTGCCCTTTGCGTTCCAGGGCCGCGGTAAATCTTTCGACGAATTACGCAAACCTGAATCTTTTCGACACTTAGCAACTAGATCAGTGATCCCATTTCTGCAAAAATAACAATAAATACATTTCATTTGTCTTTTAATGACAAATGTTTTATTGACGACACTGTGGAAAAAAAATGTATACTGTCGCCGAAGTAACCCTGTTCAGACATGACCAGCTTTATTGATTTGGTTAGGTACCTAATAATTTAGCTTCAAAGTTATTAATTTTCAAATTTTTCTATTGCAGGAGAGCATTTCACAGATTCTATCAAACATTTATAGAAACGGCATACCCCATCGAAGATATCTACATAGAATAGAAACTTGAACAAAACGAAAATAGAACCACTAACGAACCACTAACAATACGATTTAACCGTGCATCTAGTTTCTAGTATTCTATTTTCAATGTTGCGCTGAAGAATTAAATTTAGGCCATCGATTTACTCTGTAATCGGTAATATAGGCTATATAGTTTCTGTAATAGATTCATTGTAAAATCACTGTAAATCGCTGTTTGCATGTCGCCTTCCTGATATATTGAAAGCTAGAATACCTATACCATTTTACAAATAAATGTCAAAGTAACATTGGTCAATGATTTGGTACAATATTTTTATCTAAAATCATGTCGGTACAAATTATCATTGTAAACAGAACTGTTCTCTCTAGTACACACAACCTCTTGAATTACATTCTGTAATTTTGTAGCTCTCAGGTACACACTATAAAGTATATTTTAATGTAACATAATATCGTGTAATTATTTGTCATCACAGCGCGAGCGTATGAACATTTCAAAATCATTGTTGGCTTTGTAAGCCTATACGTGTATGTTAAGTATTTAGAATCGTATGAGAGAGAATAAATCAGTTCTATTTATTCAATTACTTCTGATAATAAACCAAAACGTTAGTTATATTAATACTTTAGTACTTATGCTATTTTAAATAAGGTAGACAGTAGAAACGGTTAAAAGCTAGCTACACTTGGCGACAAGTGTTTTGACTTCTGCACTGCAACTGTGGTGCCTGTGTCCTATGCAAAGCAATCGCAAATGACGCAAATGCCGCCAATACGCGATCGTCGTGTTCATATGGCACAAGTTAGTGTGGAAATATCGGTAGAGCCCTCTGTCAGCGGGCAGAGGATTTGTTCAGGTTTGCCGAGCAATACGATCGAGGCGATTGCTTAAGATAGGACACTATTGTATGCGTTTAAAACTTCCATAATTTCGTCGTGAAAAATAATAACATGTTTATACCGCTTTATACACAAATGGAAAATTTACGTTACCGGTGTTGGTAAACCTAATTTTACGATTTTGCTGAAAAAGTATACCTAACAGGTAATTTACTGAATGGGAATTCATGAAATGCCCTAGGATGTCATGAAAGAGATCACTATATCTTACAACATATACCTAGATCCTTCATAAGTGATGGTGTTACTATTCGCAAAAAAGAAAGCCTGTGTAGATCGAAGGAAGCTCTTTCGACTTTGTAGTTATTTCTTAGTTAGTTCTTAGTGACGCCGTGAAGGGGATGTCGGGAATCGGTTTTCTGGTCCTTTTTTTGTTGCGCGCATGCAACATTTCTTCGTACGGCAAGTGGTGCAATGCCTTCAAGCGGGTAGAGTTTGTTTAGTGGAGTCGAATTTAAGCAGCCCGATATTATCCGACTTGACTCATTTAGGGCAATGTCTACTTGACGAGAAGGCGGATCGGTGCAACACTGGGCAAGCAAACTCCACTGAACTCCACCACCAATGAACCGATTGACATTTAATCGTTAAGCCGTGACGGTGAAACATACATAAATCAAACATATCTAGGTACATACATTGGCTGCAAAAAATAAAAACTCTTCCATATCTATGGCACTGGCATTGTAGAGTAAAAACAATTTTATTACTCATAAAATCTAAGAATAATAATGTAGATAAGTTATGATTAAACTTTTTAACCATTCATCATTTGAATGAATCTAGGAAGTGGTGTGTCAACTCATGAACAAGCTTGACCTTCATGTAATTTTACTTTGTAAAATCATAATACAGTATTTACCTAGATAGAAATTAAATAATACCTCAAAATCAGTTCATTACATTTTCAAAAGTATTTGATTCATATGTTTTGCTTTTTCAAATACATAGATAATAATATAATTTTTGGAAATGTTACTAACGTAATAATTAGATTTTCCAGGAAAATACCCTATTAACTGAAAGAGAACTAAAACTGCTATACGCACATACATCACGTGAAAGCTAAACAAAAATCCTATGCTCCAATCAATTACTAATTGTAATCCGTAGAGTAAATTTTACATTCGCCAATTTATGTTATCATGGACATGAGACCGAAACGTTTTGTGTATAAAACGATATAAATTAGTTTTACCTACTTATTGCATTGTGACTGATAACTTTTAACAAATATACATGTGCGTAGATAGATATTTTACAAACGAAAAAAGTAATTCTAATATCTCAACTCGTGATTAGCATTGACACAATAATACCTAATATTACTTAAAAATTTAGATGCATACAAGTTGCTCTAATTGGTAGGATTTGGACGATTTGGCAGTGAACAAAACGTTCTCTAAATGATTCAGTGGCAGATTTCTCCTAAGGCCCAGTAGGCCCTGGCCTAGGGTGGTCAGACATTAGGAGCGGGTAATCGTGACAAAATTATCACCGATGATAACAAGAAATAACTCAAAGTACCTACCTAGTATATTCAAAAGGTTCGTGCACATTATGGCGAGCCGCACTGCACCGCATCGTATAACAATATTCATTATAAACATAAGTATAAAATGAACGTATAAATTATTTTTCGTACATATAAGTGATTTAGTAAGAATATCGTTTCAAGCGCGTGCCTTAAAAACCACTCGCTCGTGCGTTGGCTGACTATACGGACGTACGCACTTAAAAGTCTATCAGCGACTTCTTAGTCTGTTCATGCAGACGCATGCAAAAGTTTAGTCGAATCGTGGAATGAAATTTTTATAGCGTCAGTCCCCATCAAAAATAAAACACAACAGAAGAAAGCCGTTGTATGCAAAGCAAGAGGTATTTGTTTGAAACTAGAACGTTTTGAAACGATTGTCTATAACTTTGGTGATTTCGAAAACAAAGCCAAAAAACTGTCCTTTGCACAGGAATGTGAAAAAGATTTTTGACGCAATCGGAAGCGTAAGCTACTTTTCCTGGTGAGACTGAGGCACCTCGCGCACTAGACAGCCACGTCCACGACCAGTGGCCGCAACGACCAGATTAACTAAAGAAACCATATGAACGTCGCGCACTTGGCCGCAACGGCCAACTGGCCGCATACCAGGCTGGCATGACTGGTCGGCCCGACCAACTAACGTATAGTTTGCTATGAGCGCTCGCGCACTAGATCTGTGACCATGAATGCGGCCCGGCCGCGGCCAGCCATACGCAGCGTCCTTTCCAACACAGAATGTATCCAATAACGTCTTTTCCTATTACGTCTTTTCCACATCAAGTACAGGCACAAAATTTCTATGTCCATACTGTTCGAGCTCAGAACCACAACTGCAGAAGCTCAACAAATGGCCGCTTTACGACCAGTCGTGGTCGTGGCCGCAAACTTGGCCGCAGCCCAACCATAGCTTCTGCGACCACGACTGGTCGTGGTTGTGGTCGTCTAGTGCGCGAGGTGCTTAATACAGGTGAAGAGAACAAAACAAAGGTTTCAGTCACTCTTTTTTGGGTAGGTAATATTTACTGGTAATATATTGTCAAAATAACTCAAAATTAATCACTTTACAACACATTTAACCTGACGAAACTAAGAGCGAATAATAATTTGTTTGGAAAATTTCAGTATTATTTACCGGTTTATTTTGAAAAAGTCGTATTTTTTTTTATTTCTGCTATTGTTGCCTTACTGTATACCAGATACAGAATAACCCCCTTTAATATGACCACGCACTGTTGAAATACCTGTATATGTTGGGTGCTGAGTAAGGGGCGGCTGGACTCAATACATAGCCTGGGGCCTAGGGCGGCCAAGACTACAAATCTGCCACTGAAATGATTTTTTTGCTAACAAATGAAAAGCGAAAAAAAAGTCTTAAACATGAAATATAAATAGTAAATTATAATTAATTCTCAACCACTGTGATACAAACAGTTGATTTTGTATGTATGTAGGAAAAAAAATATCTAAAGTCAGCCCCTTCTGTAAATGTAGTAGGTATCTATGATTAAATGCTAATTTGTGTATACCTATCTACCTGTTAAGTATTACTATCAATATGCTTAATCGATTGTAATTATTATAATGTTTGTAGCTATTTACATTGGTAAGGATCGAGAGTATCGGAAGCACTTGAACAAGATTTACTTCATTCATGGTATGTTGCTTCCTACCTAGGTACTGACAGTAGCAATTGCTACTGTCAGTACCCAGCTCACTTGTAAATAGTTCTAACGAGTACGCGTTCACATTGGAGCGTGGCAGGATTGCCCGAAGAACGTTTGTCTGAAATAATGTCTGTGCTTTATACGTTTGAAAACTCCAACCTTTCAAAAGCTTCAAAATAATTTTAATAAACGTTAGATAACTTACTATAAAACGTATATTCAAATTATTTTGAAGCTTTTATGTAGGGAGAGCTTACCTCCCTACATAAAAGGTTGGAATTTTTTCATACTAGGTATATGTCACAAAATACTGTATGATTTTGGCAGCAAATAAAGTTATGCTGTCTTGTGAAAGTTTATCCCAAAACATATCGTTCTTCGTGCCATCGTGAAGATAGAAGAGAGAAATATTGCGTTGAGATGTTTCTAATTTAAGCATAATTTGTAAAAATACATTTGTTACCTTCTCAAATAGCCTACTGTAAGACTGCTGCATCAGACTTTGAATAAACTGTTCTAGGTAGTAGGCAGCATCGTTAACGTTGTTTTGCAATTATTTTCAATTGCAGAAATTTTCGACTTTGTCACTACCGCTACCTAGGGCTGTTGTCGATCTTTAAATTATTTACTTCACGTAAGTAAATGTCTTGTGATAATTACATACACTATTAGTTTTTATTTATATTTAACTCAAATCCGCCTACTAATTACATAATTATTTTCAAATGAAGAAACTATGTAACTATCACGCAGCTTACTTTAATTATTTCATAATCATAATTTCAAAACTGTATCATCATCATCATCATCATATCAGCCGAAAGACGTCCACTGCTGGACATAGGCCTCCCCCAAGTGTCGCCACAACAACCGGTCCTGTGTGTCTCACATCCATCGGCTACCCGCGACCCTCACCAGGTCATCGGTCCACCTTGTGGGAGGCCTTCCAACGCTGCATCTTTCGGACTGTATGTTTAGTAATAAAAGTAAAAATAATATTCAGTATTGGAATGTGAACGCTATTCGGGACGCCTTGTAAATACAATTTTATCAGCAAAAAGCAAATTTAATCAACAAAGCTGAACAAAGCTGTGACTCAAACAAAAACATAAAAATATATATTTATTTTTCCAATAAATGTCATAACGTATTCGATTTAATGTATAAGGCATGATATAATAATAATAAATATTATTTGGGACTGATTTTTTAGTATATCATTTGAACTGGAAACCCGCCCTTGCTTTGCAAGGGTATAATGTTATACAGGTACCAATGTAAGCGACCTTTTCTTCTTCAACGCATAGGAAGAGACGCAGGATGCCATTGGCATCTTCTGCGACCTGTCTATAGCGTTTCATTGCTTTAATCACCAAACATTACTGCTGAAGCTCGAGCAATACGGACTAAGTAAAATAGCGATAAACTTAGTCAAATCTTATTTTAATAATAGACGACAATTAGTTCAAATAAATGGTGTCAATTCTTCGGAATGTGACGTAAATAGGTGTCACCCAAGGTTCGATTCCTTTCTTATTTTTTGTTTAAATAAACAATTTACCCCATTTATTGCAAAACAAGCTAAACAATGTTGACGATACTTCTTATATTTATAAAGTAAATAGACTTAGTAATCTTAAATCTTGATGACATAAATAACGCCCTTCTGTAAAATTGGTTCATTGCTAACAATTTGGTTTAAAATGGGAGAAAAACTAAGTTCATAAATAAAAATATTTTTGAAAAAGATTTCAGAGGGAGAGAGAGAGCGATGTTAAGTTTTCTATAGAAAGTGAAAAATCACTATATCCCCCTGAACTCTTTTTCAAAAATGTTTTCTGATAACTATTTAGACCTGGACCTTGGTATGCATACCAAGTTTCGTTAAAATCGGTTCATTCATTTTGAAGAATAAGGACTTAAAAGTTTGTATGAAATGACATACGGCGTACACGCTCTTAATGCTTCTACAACACGTTTAAAAGAAGAAAATAAATTGAGCACAAATTTTTCTCCTGTGGGTGACGTATAATAGTAATGTTTCGAGGATAAATTATTTATTTATTTAAACTCTGTGTACAATTGTGGTACATGGGCGGACTTAATGCAACAAGGCATTCTCTACCAGTCAACCTTTGGGTTAAAAAGACTACACTGTGGTAGGTGTACAACAAATAAATAAGATTTAAAATATAATTTTATTATAGAAATAATAAAGAAATAATATTTATAATACTCATAGAATACATATATATTTTAAAATAATAAACTAATAAATATGATGTTATATAATAATCTTTCTGATTTGGAGAACTCATAATAATTATGACGAAGACCAAACTAAGAATGACAGGCTTTTAAGTACCTAGTGTTTCGGATTTTACGCTTAAAGGAAAACTTGGACTCAGCCTTCTTGATGTCAAGGGGTAGCATATTCCAGATTTTAATGGTTGAGATAGCGAAGGAATTAGACATAAACCCTGTATGGTGAGAAGGAATACGAAGGAGTAAGTTTTTGGATGCTCGAAGGCTAAGACTGTGAGCAGTGCCCAACACTTTAAAATATTGTTTTAAATAATCAGGAGCACAAGGATCATTCAAAATAGTAAAGAGCATCCAGAGGGATTTGAGGGATCTCCTTTGACGAATAGGCAGCCATTTAAGCTGAGAACGAAATGAAGAAATATGATCATATTTACGAAGGCCAAAAATAAAACGAATACAGTTGTTAAGAAGTCGATCCAGTTTGTTAAGAAGTTCTTGGGATAGATCAGAGTATCAGCATAATCAATTATAAGAAGCACAAGTGATTGGACCAAAGTGGTTTTAATGCTTGAAGAAAGAAAATGCTTGAATCTATAGAGAGATCGCAGTGAGTAAGTTACTTTCTGGCTAACCTGAGCAATCTGCTGATTCCAACTTAACCTGTCATCAATGTTTAGGCCTAAGTCTTTAACGTGTGGCGAGAGAGGGATGACGGCATTGTTGAAAGTAAGCGGCAGTAGTTGACTGCTGTCCAAGTGACGTAAAAGATATGAACTGCCAATAAAGATAGCCTGGCATTTACTGACATTGACTGCAACCCCAAATCTGCTAGACCAATCAGTGATAGCTAGAAGGTCAGCATTCAGCAATGAGATGCAGTTGTCCAGGTTGTCAATGTCAGTTTGCGCGTAGAGCTGTAGGTCATCAGAGGTGGTAAGAGCATTTGAGAATAGTGGTGTTAGAGTTCATGAAAAGAGAAAATAAGAGTGGAAAGAGCATACCACCGTGTGGAACGCCAGTTTTTAGGGCGCACCACTCAGAAAATTTCTGAAAAGCACGAACCGCTTGCTGGCGACCACGAAGATATGAGGAAAACCAATCCCGTGCCGACGAAGAAACCCCAATTTGAGACAGAATAGCCAGGAGGATGTCGTGATCATCGGTATTAAAAGCATTGGAGTAATCTATTATAACTAACACCGTTAATTTCGAGATCTCCAGGCCATTCCTAACGTCTTCTGTAACCTTAAGCAAAGCTGTGGCTGTGCTGAGACCAGGCCGAAAACCGGATTGGAAAGGGGATAACAGATTATTCTTAAACACAAAAGTAGATATTTGTTTAAGAGCAACTACTTCCAGGATCTTAGATAGGAAAGGGAGAATGGAGATTGGTCTGTAGTGAATAAATAAACTGGGGTTGTATATTTTAGGCAGAGAGATTATGAAAGCCTTACGCCAGATTGTGGGAAATACTCCAGTTTGTAGGGAGGCATTGATAATGTGTGTGATAATGGGGATAATATTTTTAATTATGAGGGATAACATAGTTCTGCTGACCCCATCACAGCCAACAGCCTTGGACTTAATTGCGTTGAAGGTTTTGAGGATCTCTGGGTCGGTCACAGGGGAAAAGAGAAAGAGTCGGGAAGTAAGATTGGCGTGGAAGTAATCTCAAGAAGAGTATTGTTTTTAACGGCAACCGTAAGAATATCCGACGATGAAAAATGCTTATTCAAATCACTCAAGGACACGTTAGAGGAAATGACATTAGAGGAGGACTTTGTTATGCCGAGTGATTTGAGAAACTTCCATGTATCAGCCGGTGAAGAGTTGAGGACATTTTCACAAATGTATCGGCGTAGATCATTTTCATAAATAGAAGCTCTTACCATCTGGTTACAGCGGTTTCTAGCCACCTTGTACAGGTTCCAGTTCTCCTCACTGCGATCTCTTCTATATCTTCGAAAGGCCTTGTCACGCCGTCTCATCGCCATACAAACTCCAGGCCTAATCCATGGAGCGGGAGGGCGCTTAACATGGACGGCTCTCAGAAGTGCATGTGTTTCAATGAGATGAGGTACACACTTATCAAAAATGTCCGCTTTCTCATCCACTGTCGATGCCTGTTCAACATCAATCCAATCAACGGATCTTGCATCTTCATAGAGCTGGTCTTTGTCCTTTCTCGCAAAATTCCGGAGAAACACAATGGCAGGTCGCGATTTGGAAGGCTTAATTTTGTATGTTAGATAGATTAAGTCGTACCTAGACAACCCAGGAACCGCAACCTGACCATGATTAGCAACCAAATTTACTGAGGAAGTCAGCATGAGATCAAGCCAGGAATCGCTCGTGTCTAGATTATGATGAGTCGGACTCAGTGTGAGAAGAGATTGACTCAATGATTCAAGGATTGCTCTCAATTTGCATGACCTAGACATATCCTTCAAGAGATCGGTGTTGAAATTGCCCATAACTATGAGATGTTTGTACTCTGAGGAAAGGGACTCAAAAAGAAAATCAGGAGCGGAGAAATAATCTATAGCAGGTGGGCAGTAAACTACTCCAAGAATGGCTTTAGTCCCCTTGACATTAATTTCAAGGACTAAGTATTCGGGATTGCCGTTGACTGTTCCCGGCGAAGAGGATACGATTTTGTGGGGGATGTCGCTGTGTAAGTAAATGGCAACACCCCCGGCTCTTTTTCCCGTACGGTCATTGCGAGTAAGGACCAAACCGCGTATACTATAAGAAGAAGAGGGAAATTGGGGCTTGAGCCAACTTTCCGAATTTGGAACGGCATGCAAATCTACATCACTAAATAAATTTAGCATCTCAGAATGATGTTGAGGGGATCACATTAAAACACTTCTGAAATCGCTGAAACTCACCACCCAAAAACCTGTTTACAGAGAAGGAATCGTCTAAAGATGAATACGACCTGGAAGAACTACGGCAGGAAAAAAACGAGTCGTCGTCAGACATAATTGTTTTAAAGTAAATATAAATATATGAACGAAAATAATATATAAGATTACGATATATTATATTAGATTGATTATTATTCTTCTTGTAAACTTAATTTACAAGAAGTCAAAAAGATTAAAAAGTGGTATTGACAAAAATACATTTGACACAAGTGACACTGACAGATAAATTCATCAAAACAAAAACTAATCGAAAAAAATTCAGTGACATGCTTATTTTAACCAGTATCAAGTTCAAAGAATAAATACAGATAGGAAACACGCACAAAGGGATACAAAAGTTAGCAAACAATACATAAATATACCTTAACATACCTACTACTTCTTCTTTGTATTCCGCCTTGACCAAAGACATTAAATTTATACTAGCAATAGACAGGACATAGCGAACAAAATCGTATTCCGATACTTATATCCTAGTGGTTAAAAGTCGCTCAGTCTAGTGTGACACCCCTGCATGTCACCTCGTATTTATGTCTACTCAATCCACCAAAAGAAAATTAATTAATTTAAAAGTAATATTTTAGAACCAGAAGGAGGATTCTATTTAAAAAAAACACTAGCTTTACAGCTGAAAATCATTTACATCTATTTAATTACTTTGAAAACGAATTAACAAATAATCATCACTTCCAAACGAAATAATAACACACGCAATAACACAAAAGAGTAACACACGCATTAATACACACAAAAATAATCAAGGAATAATTACGACTTATTGCAAACAGCGCCAATCACCACTTAGACAACCTTACTCAACGAAATCCGGCAAGGAAAAGGGCAGAGCTTGATTCAGAAAGCAGTACTTCTGGACACGGCTCGCATTGTTAGGAGGTTCCTCACTCTGGAGCCCTGACCGCCCGCCGGTAGCTTGGACCCTGTTCTCGATACCGGTGGCTTTATTTGAAATGTTTTTTTTTGTATGTTTTAAGAAATATTTTAAAATGTACTTAATATGTAGAAAAATTAATAAACGGGATAATAATAATAATCCATAATAATCTGTGGCCCGGCTGTCAACTTGACTGACATAATTTAAAAATCAAAACCAATCAATAAAATGTTCGTCATCCTGGATACAACAAGAAAAAAACATTAAAAATTAATAACAATAAAAATCACGACATTCAATACAAAATGAAAATCTAGCCAGAAGAATGGAAACGAAATGCTGACAAGAAGCCGGGCAAATTTACTTAATAGACACCCAACATCTTCGGGTTCATCGCTCAGCTCCGCCAGCCTGCCCTGCGTCGAGCTCGAGCGACGAAAATTGCCGCCGACGACACCACCACCTGCACGTCGGCGCGGACGAGGCCGATCACCGATCAGCTTGGGACCTCGAGGGTGGGTCTCCGCTATCAGTGGAAGCGTGCAGCGCATCCGATGGACGCTATCCATAAACAAAAAAGTCATGCGCGCATGCTTGGGGCTACAGAGGGGGGAATTGACCTGACAGCGTACCGTGGTCGGATGCTCTCTCTGTTTCAGGTACTTGTGCCAGCTGTCACCGGCCGCGGTGCAAACACAACCTAGTGTTTCACCGCGACCCGGTCGCCGACCCTACTACGATGCTATCCGAGAGTATCGCTCAATACTGCCTGAGCTAGACCTTGGCTACCTCGTTTACCCATGCATAAGAAAAATAGGGCGCTGGTGTGCGCTGTAGATTTGCAGCTAGCAAGTTTGATAGCAGCGAATATCTCACCGATCACCAAGGTGTGACTGATACGCGCCTACCGGATGATGACCCCATATGTTCATTTTGGCGCAGCATCTGGTCGGTAAGTGCTTCTTTTTCTGGCGAAGTTTAAATGCTTTCGCTGTTTGTTTTTCGCTGTCAGTGCGTTAACGCGTTTTCATGTCAAAGTCAAGGCATTTATTTCAATTAAACCATTACAGTGAGAACACGGATGATAGACTAATAATCGTAATGAGTGTTTACTTGCCAACAAACTCTGTAGACAATTGCGCTTTGTGAGGCGGGCGTTTTCGGGGACTGGAATCAGCCCTCGAGAATACACGTCCCGTGTCACAGAGCGCATCGACTTCCTGAAGCAGAAAGTTTGTGCATAGGCAAACCGTATTCGGCGGTATAAACGGCGGGTTGACCGATACTCGCAGAATCGCATGTTCCAGAGCGATGAAATGTGGGTGTATAGAGCTTGGGAGCGACCTGAGCAAAGTGTGACAGACGTGTGCCACGGTTAGTACTGAAGCCTTACCGGTACTGCAGGTGTATTCTCAGTCGATCTAGAGGTGCAGCGACGTGCTGCAATATACTACTACGCTCGAAAGATCACGGACCCAGAGATCTTACCGCAACGTGACCGTGCTAAGATCTCTAGATTACATAAACCCCAGACTAAAATCTGGGAGGAACTTCTATCCGAATGGCAATGTAGGTGGGAAAATTCCATCAAAGGCCGTCACCTTTACCAGTTCTTTTTCCGTTCGTGAGCGGCTAGATAGTTCATGGCAGGAGGTGGATAGTGATCCACCTCCTGCCATGACCTATCTAGCCGCACACAGTGGTGTTGCCCAATTTCTCACAGGTCATGGCAACTTTAAGAGTAAATTATTTTCTTTTAAGCTTGTGTTTTCTCCTTTCTTTCAATGTTCTACATCCGACCTTGAATACGAACAATCCGCACATCATATCTTATGGGAGTGTATTCTTTAGCAAACTGAACGCAATATTACGAGTATGTTAGATAGTATTCAGGTTACATCTGGAGTTGTATACTATACGGACCTTGTAGAAACCAGAAAAAAATTTCGTGCGTTCAAGCGATGGTGCCATACCTATTACTGGAATCAAAAGTAGCTCACACTTTGGGACCCATTATTATTAGTGTTAATGTATAATCCGCGGTGCTTGGCAACTGGGCTTAGCCCAGTTGTATATGTCCCTTGGTGCCTATTTGGCCTATCTCTGTTCTGTCTCCTGCTTAATAAGGAGGGAAGTGGAACTTATATTTATTTTTAATTACAGTTATTTAATATAGTTATTTCCTGATTAATTGCGTTGCGGGATCCAAGACAGTTGATTCATTTCTCTGGGACTCGTCGAGCTTCATTGACTCATATATACTATAGTCATAGGTAGTATGGAACGTCTCGGAAGGAAAAAGCTCTCGCTTTAGGTTTATGTCCCACCACGATGCTAACAGCTTCCTGATTAGTCATACTTTAGAAAAAAAATAATTATGTGGCTTCTATTCCCCAATTCAACATAACACGTATGGGTCTCGTTAGAGACATACCAACAGAATGGTCAGAAGAAGAAGTCATAGAGAATATTAAGGTTTCTGATGGAAACCCAACATCGGTTTCTCCAACAAAATGTCATCGAAACTGAAACCCGAGCTGGTTGCTCCGGTGATGTTGTTTAACTGTATGTACCTCCACCTCGTGTTACTTTTTTATGTTCCCGGTGACCGCCGCTAACATCGTGTCCAAAGAAGCGTTACCATTACAACGTGTCTCATTAAAAATACCAACCCTGGTTGGCATCCCCTGCCATCCCCTTCGCGATTATAATTTATTAAACCGTTGAGCCCTGCGAAGGCTCCGTCTACGCGTTTTTGGGCAACTTATAAGTGTTTTGAGGTTAGGCCATATAATTTGGAAAGCACTTATCCATTCTGGCAGGTATCTCGAATTTATTGGTAGTAAAATAGTGCATTTCTGGTAGGCGTTTAAACACAAGCCTAAAAATATGATAATAACTATCAGCTACATCTCTATTGCTTTACGAGTCAGAACGATAGAGAAGTGATATGGTTATCATTCCGTTGTTAACTAAGCGTAATACTGGGGCTCCCGCCCCAGTATTACGCTTGGGAAGACGGGAGCATTGTAAGACTATCGCAATCCTATTTTCTATCAATGACCGGCTAGGCGAGCACTGTGCCGATTTTTTCATTATATAACTGGTAAAAAAGTAGATATTTTACAAAGTTATAAATAACTAGCTGTCCCCCGCGGCTTCGCTCCCGTCAGCTGGCTACCTACCTACCTACCCTACAAAAAAAACCTACCCAACACCTAACCTACAAAAATTAAAAAAAAGTATCCCATGTCCCTTCCCCCCGGACCGCGAAAGCGAAAAGACGTGAACCCGTACACTTTTTAATTTAAAATAGTTAAATAAATACAGTATTTTCGTCAAAAATATCAAAATAAATTACGCGAAGTACTAGGCTCGCATAACCCAGTGGTGAACGCGGAGTACCCGTAGAAACAAGACAGCAACAGCGGAGACCGCAACAGCTACGCAGCTACGGAGCGCACGCACCTCAGTGACTCAATTCACACGTCATTGTCGCCGCTTGCCACAATACACGAGCGACAGCGATTAGCGGATAACTTTTGTGTTTGGTCTAGACATACACAATGTATAAAACACCGCCTAAATCTCCTCAAACTGAAGCAGTATCAAGAAACTTAATGAGGACACCTCCAAACCAAAGTGTACCATCACGTTCGGAGTCCGACATTCGGAGGCTTTATGCAGATGAAGCCCTGCAGTTAAATATTACGCAGCGAAACAAACGAAAACACTCATCGAGTGAGGTCACCGGCGACGAATTGCAGAGCCTCAAGAGTGAGATTATAGAAATGATGAGAGAAATGATGTCTGCCCATAACTCTCGACTCGACAAGTTAGAAGGACATATGATGGAAATTAAAAAACACTATATTGATATAAAGGCTACTACTAGCGAACTAGAGAAGTGCATGACCTTTGTCTCCGATCAACTGTCGTCACTAGAGAGTAAAATAACATCGTTGGAAAAGGACCGCAATAGCATGGTGCTCAAATTGTCAACACTTGACGAAAAACTTGAAATGTACGACCGTAATAGCATCAAAACCTCTATTGAAATTAGAAATGTACCTAAGCAAGAGAAAGAAACAAAAACAAAGCTGTATGACATGATACAGTGTTTGTCCAAGCAACTAGATGTCTCTACAGAGCCCACCTGCGTTCGCGATATAATACGACAACCGTCAAAAAAAGAAAATAAGACATCAAGTGTTACGGTTGAATTCTCAAACACACTAATGAAAACCAATTTCCTAGTGGCTGTTAAAGAACACAATAAGAAAAATCCAAATAATAAAGTAAGTTCAACTCAACTAGGCATATCACTTCAACCCCAAACACCTATATACGTTGCCGAACAACTGACAACCCTCACTAAGAGATTGTTTTATCTTGCAAGAAGTTATGCCAAGTCAAATCAATATGAATATTGTTGGACATCAAATGGACGTGTTTTTCTGAAAAAAGATACAGATAGCCAATCGATCCTGGTGAAGAACGAACAACATCTGAAACAACTGGCTCAAACCATCTCTGCATGACTACGCATGTATAACTTTTTGATATTTTGTTACTATATTCTAAGCTCTAACTTATATAATGATTTGCTCGTTAGTTTCTACTACTCTAATCAAATGTCTATAATGAACACAGATACATCACTCACAAACTACTACTATCACAACATAACACAACTATGCAATTCCTACTCGTACAATGTAAACTACTCAACACAAACACAATTCAACTTACCTACACACATTTCACTACTGTCACCACTAGCAAACTATGCTCAACTTCATAATCAAGAACATAAACCCTTTAAAGCTTCCTACCATCTAGCAATATACACTTATCCTAATAATTATAAACAGTTACCAATTATCCAAAGGTTCAACGTAAGCCTGTTTCCCAATTGTAAATTATTTTTCTACCGACCGCGAAGCTCCTCCCCTCTTAGGTTACTTTCATTGAAAAATGGCTAATAACATTAGCAATCTTCTAGAAAATATTGACGAGTTTTCGCTATCAGTCCCTCACACATGTACCCCAGAACAGACACGATCTGTTATTAACCATCCTAAAAACTACCTAAAATTGCTGTCACAAAATATACGTTCAATTAACTGCAACTTCTTAAGCCTACAGATTCTCTTGGAACGTCTTTCATTTGAATGTGATCTTGTGATTTTAACGGAATGCTGGCTACCCTGTTCTAGCAATGGCACTATTCCGCAATTAAAAAATTACACCTCATTCAAAACCACGAAACATCTGAACCAAAGCGACGGTGTGGTGGTATATGTGAACGCGGAGTTACCGGCTACATGTGAGGAACCCGACCTACATCAATCAGCTTCTGGATTCATTATTAAAATAAAATCTGAGGTGGCTATAATTTGCATCTATCGTTCTCCATCTATTGATAACATTAATAACTTTTTATCAGCTCTTAATAATATACTTCCTTCTCTCCAAAATTTTAAAACGGTAATTTTAACGGGTGACATAAACCTCGACATAAAAACTACTTCCTTAGATAGCCGCTCCCACGAATATCTTAATTGCCTGGCTTTTCATGGCCTCCTCGCAGCACACACCATTCCAACTAGAGGCGATAACTGTTTGGACCATCTTATTTTAAGAACAAACTCTCCTTCATATTCCTTCGTCTATGACTCCGTGGTCACCGACCACCATCCTTCACTACTCTGCTTGGATAATCGACGTATACGCAGTAGCACAATTCTTACCGTCACCAACATTGACTTTGAGAAACTAGATGAAACAATGTCTCAACTAGACTTTAATCCAATTCTCTCCATAACTGACGCTGATGTTGCTACAAATACACTTCTGGAATTAGTGACCACAGCCATTACTAAACACACCTTGACCAAGAAAGTGCCTGCGAGAAAGAAAGTCCTGAAACCCTGGATCACGACTGGTCTGTTACGGTGCATCAGAAATAGGGATGCGTTACATAAAAAGGCAAAACAAGATCCAGAAAACGATATATTGAAACTAACCTACAAGCGTTACAGAAATTTCTGTACAAAAATTCTTAAGAAAGCGAAACGACTTTATGATACAGGAGAACTGGACAAAGCTGGCCATAACCCAAAATTACTCTGGGAAACAATAAAGCGAGTCACCTATACCAAAAAACCTAGCAATATTTCTACACAACTACTAACCACCTCATCATCACCGATAGAATGCTGTGACAAAGTAAACTCCTTTTTCGTCAATGTCGGCAAAAATCTTGCTAATAATATCAAACCAACTTCCATACAACGAACGGTAACTTCTAATACGGTACATAAAATTACACCCACTTCATCTTTCGTCCTAGAACATACCGACAATGACGAAATATTTTCTACCATAAACTCCCTACGAACCAATGCTGCTACTGGATGGGATGGTATATCGCCCTATATCCTAAAAAAATACTCCACTTTTCTGGCACCCATCCTATGCTATATATTGAACCTTTGTTTCGACACTGGTGTCTTTCCTACTTCATTTAAAAAGGCAATTATTCATCCCATTTTCAAGGGAGGGGACGGGACTTTACCTAATAATTACCGACCCATAGCAGTCCTAAGTGCGCTATCTAAGGTGCTCGAACGTTTAATTAATAAGAGATTGGTAAATTACTTGGAACACTATAAGTTAATATCATCTCATCAATTCGGCTTTCGCAAAAATTTGTCAACATGTGACGCAGTCCACGAATTAACTAATCACGTGGTACAAAGTATTAATAATAATAAAAAAGTCCTAACCATATTCTTAGACCTCGCAAAAGCGTTCGACACGGTCCCCGTCTCTACTCTCTTATTAAAACTTGAAGAACTGGGTGTCAGAGGTGTTCAATTGAATATGTTCCAGAGCTACCTGACAAATCGATCGCAATTTGTCAGAATAAATAATTACAGTAGTAATGAACTTCCTATTCATTATGGTGTGCCCCAGGGAAGTATACTAGGACCAACCCTTTTTCTCATTTTTATCAATGAGCTATGTGACCTCAACATACAGAATGGCAACATAATATCGTTCGCGGATGATACTGCAATAACTGTTGTAGCTGAAACATGGTCTCAACTACAAATCATAGCACAACTCGCATTCAGTACAGCACTCAACTGGCTCAATGATCACACACTAACACTCAATACTTCCAAAACCAACTTCCTTACATATTCAATCAGTACAGCCTCTCAACCACGCGTCCCGTTAACTTTAATAGCTCACTCTTGCCATAATCAACCTCAAACTCCTTGCAACTGTCCATCATTAATCTCTGTAAACCAAATAAAATATCTGGGTGTGACATTGGACAAAACTCTAAACTTTAAATCTCATATAAACATTCTAACAGGCAGGGTCCGCAAACTTATATTCATATTTAAAACTCTTCGGACAATTGCTAATCAAACTGTCATACGCAATGTCTATTTTGCATTATGCCAATCTATTGTCACATATTGCATTTCATGTTGGGGTGGTGCTGCTAAAACGATTTTGAAACCATTAGAGATAGCACATAGAGCAGTTTTAAAAGTTGCTACCTTTCGCCCAATTATTTTCCCTACTAATGAATTATACCGTAAGTGGAATATTCTAAACGTTAGACAACAGTTTATCATAAAGGCAGTTCTCTTACAACACAAAAAAACGCCATACAGGTCAATCGATAAACGTAGAAAAGATTTAATTTGTACTGTCCCACATACACGTTCTAAATTCATTAAAAGATTCTTTTATTTTCTTGGCCCTTCTTTATATAATAAAATAAACAAACATTTTCCAGTATACGGCTTATCACATTATAACTGTAAAAAAATGATCTACTCTTTTCTTCTAGACTACACATATGAAGAAACGGAAAAAATACTTATTTAAGATAAGTAAAATGGAGCAGGGTACACTTGACTGTGACATAATATAAACACAACACAAACACACACACATACATACACACATACATAATAAGTAGTAGTCACATTAATTTTCAAAATTGTTGTTACCTACGTAAAGATGTTCTTTGTTCATGTTTTTTTTTTTTTTTTTTTTTTTTTTTTTTTTTTTTTTTTTTTCTTTGTTTACATTAGTTATACCTTAATTTTGTAGCAGTAATACATAAGTACGTAAATTGCAAAATACATCTATAATCCATGGGGGATTGGAACTGTCACTCCTTCATACAGGTTATACTATAACCTAGTTAGGAGATCAGAGCTGCACCCACTATAATTGTAGCAAATTTGTAATTTTACCATGTTTAAATTAATTACTTATATACCCATGTACTGCAATTCTTGTAAAAGATCAATAAAGAATTATTATTATTATATTATTATTATGTCCGTCTCCTGGTTCTAAGCTACCTCCCCACCTATTTTCAGCCAAATCGGTTCAACCGTTCTTGAGTTATAAAATTACCACGAAAAGTGGCATTGATTTTTATATATATATAAACTCTTTTGCAAAAAAAACGGGCACTTTAGATTTTTTTCTCTACTTCAATGGAGAAGAACAAGAAATAGGTTTTGTTAATTTGACGATGTATTGGCATGTTTTTTGAAGCATCCTGGCATGATTCTTTACGTTCCAAATTTAAAATTTGAAATTATTGAAAGAAAAATAATGATTATTGTGGATTATTCTAAAATTGCTTTACTAATGGCGCGAATTGCTGAAACGATTTTTAACTGATTACGATATTTTAAAACTTTTTGGATATTTTCTGCAAATTAAACAATTTAATCTTTCTTTTTACATTAAATACCACTTTTTGATATGAGTGATAAAGCGATAAGGACCGGTAAAATTATAGCTCTACTTGAAGAAGGTTGTTCGCAAACTTACGTGTCTCAGCGGCTAAATGTGAGTCGTTCAACTGTCCAGAGGACTTGGCAACGGTATCAAGAGACTGGTTCGGTCAAAAGAAGACCCGGTTCGGGAAGAAAACGATGCACAGAACCAAGAGATGACCGCTTTTTGGTGAGTCAGGCGTTGCGTAATCGTAAGGCGTCAAGTGTGGACCTGAAGAAGAGCCTTGAAGAAGTAAGAGGAGTAGAAGTTAGCTTGTGGACGGTCAGGAGGAGGCTTTTGGCTGCCAATATCAAGAGTTACCGCCCAGCTCGGGGCCCTAAATTACTCCGTGAGCACCGTGCTGCTCGACTTCAGTTTGCTCGGAACTGAAGTGTGTTTCGAAGAAATCACTCCTTATGGCGGAGGCTCCGTTATGTTTTGGGCAGCAATTAATTCGACGGAGCGTACGGAGTTAGTTTTCATAGAAAATGGAACATTAAATGCACACCGGTACATAATGGAAGTCCTAATTCCATATGCACAACCCACATTGACTGCACTTGGGGAAGATTCCATTTTTATGGACGATAATGCTCGCCCGCACCGTTCTGGCGACGTGGAAGCGTACATGCAAGAAGTTGGGATCCGTCGTTTAGATTGGCCAGCTCGAAGTCCTGACCTCAATCCAATTGAGCATGTGTGGGATGTTCTAAAGAGACGGGTAAGATCAGTGCAACCTGCTCCACAAAACATCAGGGAGCTAAAAAGAGTCATTGCAGAAGAGTGGGAACGTATTCCTCAAAACGTTATTAAAAACATCGTGGAAAGCATGCCCAGAAGGATTCAAGCTGTGATTTTGGCAAGAGGAGGTCACACTCGTTATTAGGTTTTTACATTTGTAACTTTATTTAATTAAAAAAAATTAAAAAAAACTTGTCTTTATTGCCGACCACTTCTTATTGTTTGGGCGTGTACATCGATTTTACAGAATCCATCGTTTTTTTTTTCTTTTAATTGCTCGAATTCACTTCACGTGCATTAATTTTCACGATTATAAGTATACAGACTACGTCAACGAAATAAATTTCATTTAATTAACTAAAATCGACCTTAGAACGTAAATTTCCTTAGGTGCCCGTTTTTTTTGCGTAAGAGTATATATGTCGGAGATTGGAAAATGGAACGTCAAATCTTAATCGATTTGGGCGTATTCGGATACGATGGTGGGCAACACTGAGGTTGACAGCTGACAGTTGTCAATATGATTGGATTATATATATTGGATATGGATTGTGAAGTGAATTAATTAGTTTGATTAAAACCTGTTGAGTGTATACCGAGTCTTATTTACCTGGAATATGCGATGGATGAAGAGCTGAGAGACGAAGAACGCCCACATTCCCCCACGTTCCCTACGTCATCAGAAGTGGCATGTAACTCATATGGCCCACATGGAAATTCATGACAATGCTAGTAAAAAACGAGGCGTTACGTTTTGAAATGCAAAACACTTGGTGACAGTGATAGTGAAAATTGCGGTTCGATTTTTAAACGCGTGCGCTTATCCAGACGTTAAAAACTCGATGTGTGATGTGAAGTGTAAGTTGTGAAATTCGATCCGATAAACCTAAGTTTGACACGCGAGGATAGTGCGTTATCACGGTAATATGTGGCGTCGAGGATGCACTATTGTTTAGTGCAGCTTACCTTTACTCGACTACAGCGAAGCGAAAAGGAGGGTTATTGACCATAAGTAAGACGCAGAAAAGGCATGTAAGTACGAAGCTTTTCTGCGGGTTCAACGTGGGACCAATTTCAGGAAAATTCCGAGGTCAAGATTTCTTCTTGTCGAGTTTTATGCGACTTCCCTCATCAACCTGAAAAATGAAAAACCAGTCCAGAATGGAGGCGAACAGCTTCATAACAGCTGGCCAGGTCAAGGAGAAGTGCGTGAATGTCCGTGAGGTTCTTTTCGTTAATCTGGTGAGCCAATTCCGTTTTGTTATTGCTGTGAAGCAGAGATTGGTTAACATTGTTACCATTTTTCTATTTTGTTTACGAGTGAACATTTTAATGCTGTGGAGACTGACTTTCAAAGGGCTACGGTCATGAATGAATAGCAATTATCGACGTTTGATAATTCACTTGTCGCTTTATTGCTGTATGCTTAAGTGAGGTTGTCATTTTCATGTCGACTATTGCATTAGTGTAAACAGTACAGTAGTAGTCTAGGCGCTATAGCTTTGGTGTTGCTGGTTAAGCAATGGCGTTTTAAATAATGCTAATGAAGCAATAATATTCTGCTATCGCTGAAGTGCAGTGACAGTTCAGAGGTATTGTTGTTTGGACATTAGAGCGATATTATTATAATCACAACACCGCACCTACCTTACACTTTATTTTGAAAATTGGGATAATTGCAAAAGCAATATTTTGATCTATGATCATCAACCATAACCTGACTTACCCGACTGCTGGGCATAGTCCTCTTTCTTGTGCCAATGTTCTAAGTATTCGTTTTAGATTTTCATAGATTTTGATAGTGTGGTTACTACGCTAACCTGAAACCATTATTTTCACCATAGCTTTGATTGGACTTGTACTTTCGCAGTGTTTCTCAGTTTCAAATATCGTATATCGGTGGATGAAGCCAGCAGGAGGCTAGCGGTTCGCATGCTGCTATAACTGCTGTGCAGCTGCAACGTGAGCGTCACAGGCTGAAGGTCGACAAGTAGTTTTCAGGCTGCAATAGCCGAGCATCATGTCAACATCTGTGAGGACAAGAGCGTTCAAGGCCGACTGGAATATAGAGTGAGTCGCTCCCATTTCATATTGATTGTGACTTTCAAAGCTTTAAAGTTGTTCATATCAATTCAGTGGTTGAATTGATAGTGCTGGGTAATTTTGCTAACTAACAATAGTTAGTTTTGATTAAAACTTTACGAGTACAGAGAATTCTGAGCTATTACAATGTCAAAATGGGAACGTAAGTTAATGCGGATGAGATTAAAATAAGATTGATTGATTCAGTGAAGTATTGACCATGATTTCGTGAACATAAATTATTCAAATGGGCTATTAGACGCAAGCTATTATTACTCTTTTCGCAAACACCGATGTGCATAGCTAACTGGTCGATATGTTTTAAAATCTCTTTAGTGGGAAGATGCCCGAGGCAAAGTTCCTTGCAATCACTTTTGAACTGTCAAAAGGCTAACTGACCGACTAGTCAGTAAAGTGAAGATGTAGAACATGTAACTCTGTTTGTTAAAAAATTGTAGAGAATTGCCGTAGAGGTTAACGATAGCAAATCGTAGCGGAACACAGCTTTATTCGGTGCTCCAACACGAATTATAGCAGATCAGGGTCGCTGCTTTGCAAGTCAAGACTTTCGTGACTACTGTAATTCAGTTTAAGTTGCATTTGATCGCAACCGGTAGCTCGCGAGCCAACGGTCAAGTTGAGCAAGTCATGTCAACTCTTAAAAATATGCTCACTGCAGTCGAAACTTCACAAGGCTCTTGGCAGGATGCTCTTCCCGATGTGCAGTTAGCTCTCAATTGCTTGATGAATCGCGTAATATTTCTGATTCTAGTGATGTAGAAGATGTAGAGTCCAATGACCTTAGCTTAACTGAATGATGAGTTAAATTTAGTGGTGCTTTCTTTCTGATTAGTGAACAGTAGTTGGTATCATTACTAAGCTGGTAGTGGAACATATCGCTCGATTTAGGTGATGTGTTCATTGTATTGGGAGGTCTTGGGTGGTCTTTGGAGGCAATAAGTAATCTAAGAGTCACTCGAGGGAGGTGACTTGGCTATCGTCACTCGTTGGAGGTGGCATGAGTTGCTATCGCTCGATATAGGTGATAGCAACGACAGGTGGCTTGGTTATCGTCACTCGATGTAGGTGGCAAGACTATCGTCACTCGTTGGAGGTGGCATGAGTTGCTATCGCTCGATATAGGTGATAGCAACGACAGGTGGCTTGGTTATCGTCACTCGATGGAGGTGGCAAGGTTATCGTCACTCGATGGAGGTGGCATGAGTTGCTATCGCTCGATATAGGTGATAGCAACGACAGGTGGCAAGGTTATCCTCACTGGATGGAGGTGGCAAGGTTATCGTCACTCGATGGAGGTGGCATGAGTTGCTATCGCTCGATATAGGTGATAGCAACGGTTTACATCGAGTTCATTTGGTCATGTTTTGGTTTGTTACGTAACAAACCCTATTCTTTAACTAAACGATAATCAGGATGGGCCGAGCTTGAGATATTGCAGAACGTTTTCTCTTTTGCAAGAACATCACACAGGGACGTGTGACGTCTCAAGATGGCCGTGTCGGAGATTGGAAAATGGAACGTCAAATCTTAATAGATTTGGGCGTATTCGGATCATGGAACTTCTATTACAACCTGGAATGAGCATTGTCAATTTGACACCAATATAAAAATAAACCTTATGTTTATGAAGTTAAGTTCTATTACAGACAATCACTTGGTCAAAGAAAAATCCGGTCCGAGGGAGAAAGCGCTTGGATAGCCCTGTGTCCCTTTCTAAAGTGTTGCCAGGAGGATTATTCCCGAATTTAGTAGGAATGGTAGGAAAAAATAATATTGTCGTGTCTTATTAAAAAAACATTAACTTTCGTTCTGATATATTTCTAATATTTTTCAATTATCTGTTAGAATGAGAACATTTTTTTAGCAATAATTTAGATACTGTATTGAAATGTAATTAAAAATGAAAAGATTATTAGTAGAATATATAATTATATAAGTTAGATTGGTAACCCACCAGCCATATTTATTTTTTGTAAAACAATCAATTTCTTTATTCGGATGTAATAAAGATGGTTAAAAAGTGTGCGATTCAAAAGCTGTTCGGTTGCAAAAGCGAATCCTATGCAGGATGCGGTGTTTCTTTCTTCAAGTAAGTATATTGCAATTCTTGAAGTAGGGTGCTCATAATGAACGAAATTATAAGATTATTTACACAATGCAGCATATAAATAGGAGGTAGTCTTCAACGTAAGCATAATAAAACTTTATATGGAATGGTGTACCGAATACTTAAAAGACGTGATCATGAAATTTCACATTTCCCGAGGAACATTGTAGGGAAATGGCAAAAAAGTTTTAACTTCCCATATTAATCGCTGATTTAGGTGTGTTACTTCGTATATTTGAAATAAATTTAAAAAATATAATTTCAGACTGCCTGGAGAAGAATCAAGCAACTGTTCAAGAATATTAACATCATGACGGTACCTTGTCAATACATCTATGAAAACATTATGTACGTTAGAAAGAATGTTCATCTTTTTAATAAACGAGGCGACAGGCATAACTATGTCACTAGAAATAGGAATCAATTAGTTCAACCAGGCTTCAGACTTGCTAAAGTAGCCACATCTTTCATGGGGTACTGTTTAAAATGTTACAATAAAATATCTCCCCAGATATTAGAATTAAATGAAACAAAATTTAAATCTTGTGTTAAGCACACACTATGCAGGCAAGCATATTATAAGTTGGGGGATTACATTGATGATAAAAATGCTTGGCTCAATGCTGGTCCCGCTCCACAGCCACAAGGGTGCACAAATTAGTTATTTAATTGTTTTTTATTTTTATTTTTAGCAGTTGTGAGACCCGCTGAATATTGAAAGAACATAGATTTTTCATTGTATAGACTCGAACTAATTTTGCATTGTATAATTTCATGCATTAACGGCACATGTGTGAGTACTGTGTACCTTCAAGTCAAACTATCATTTTTGGGTAAGACTTTAATGTGCCCTGGCTGTTGGGAGTGTCATGCTCACTCAAGTCTCTCTTATGGTGCAGTTTGTGTTTCATTCATCATTTGGCTCCGTCAGCTGGGACTGGTCATCTCTCAACTGCCACGGTTTGTTTTAATTTGTTAGTATTTTGTATTGTTCCTTTTTTGCTTTTGTCGTGCACGTCTTTTTACATCGTTCTCACATGTCTATGAATAATTTCAACAAGAACAATGTAACCACAACTTTGTAATAATTAATTGATTCAAAAGAGTGTCCATGGAGTTTTTTGTACGTTCTTCTCCATAGAGATCTACGCTTTGGAACGTGCAAATAGCTTTACCTCTTTGACTGACCGACCTTGACAATTCAAAAGTGCCTGTAAATGGTTTAATTGAAATAAATGCTTTGACTTTGACTTTGACTTTGACTTTGAATCAGGGAGAAAAATGGCTTGATGTCATTCCAAGTCATTCAAATATCAAAAATTATTCCGTTATTTGCAGTCTTCATTTCAGGCCCCAGGATATAATAAAACATAGTTTAATGTGTTTTACTTTAATCCATCCTTAAAGCATAATTATTATTAACTTATGAAATCAAATTATTGGTTAATATATTATATCCTATTATATTAGTCTCAACCTACATTATATTGGTTGGTCACCCTAATGAAAGGGACAGAGGGCTCTCGCGAAGCTACCTCCCTCGGACCGCGTATCGACAGCCTGTGCACATTCCAGGTTGTAATAGAAGTTCCTTGATTCGGATACGATGGTGGGAAACACTGAGGTTGACAGCCTGCTGACAGTTGTCAATGTCATCTGATGTTTTATAAGCGAACGTGGAGCTGTGAACCGGCACGGACGAACACGGCGGAGGAACCAAGTGTAGCCAACCTACGTCCGACTTCGCCGTGTTCCCAATAGTAATCCGTTTTCATCCGAGCCACGTGTGCATATTTAGATTGTGAAGTGAATAAATTAGTTTGATTAAAACCTGTTGAGTGTATACCGAGTCTTCTTTTCCTGGAATATACGACGGATGAAGAGCTTAGAGACGAAGAACGCCCACATTCCCCCACGTTCCCTACGTCATATAAGATAAAAGAATATGTGACCATCATCATATGCCTAGCCTTTTCCCAACTTTATTGGGGTTGGCTTCCAGTTGGCTTTCAAACCGTATTCAGCTGAATACTTGTATTTTACTTGATAATATCTGACCATAATAACGATAAATAAATGGTTTCAAATGATTTATTTATTTGTTTGATGTTGTAGCTGCTAGCTTAAGCATACCTAATCCTGAATCATCCACTAACAGAATATTTTCAGTGTTAGTGCAAGATTTTTCATTACAAGCACGGCAAATTATTGAGCTTTTGAGACCTGCTTTACGGCAACAGGATTTTATTCTTTCGCACCCAGTTTTACAGTTGCACGATATAAGTTTTAACAGTTCCTGGGGGGCCGGGTCCATACTCGTTCGATATGCAACAAGTCCCTCTGCACTGGTCTTCCACCCAAAATTTGTTGGCATCAAACTATCATTCCTTAACTATCTTTGAACTTGTAAATACGATCGGAGAATGTGTTGATTAGCAGCGGCTTCACTAGGTGGAAGACTTGCAAGATTAAGGAGTTAACGAAATGTCTTTTCTAGAACAGGGTACCTAGTTCTATATTTGCTCAGGAAGAAGGTACAAGTAAGTTTAAAAATGATCCTTATACTAACTACCTAACTAAGGCATCCAAATAGTTTAGCTATAATAACAAAGACTCATTCAATATTACAATACAATATCAAGATTAAATTCAGTAAATAATCTGAAACAGGCAATATAATACATATGTAAAGTTTAATAAAAGGGGATTATAAATTCGTCAAGTTCGAGGTCAATACAGTTAGATTAAAATACATATAAATGATTTAGTACAGGTCAGATATACAGAGATGTCAAATATTCAATTTTAATTCGACCATTGAGTTATAACATTTCGTGCTATAATAGCTCGTGGCTATTTTATAACAGCCGCACGGACCAATCTTCAAGGTTAAGTAACGCTTGCCGAGGTTGGTCTGTGGATGGGTGACCATCTTAACATACCGAAACTCCTCCGTGCCTCGGAAAGCACGTTAAGCCGTTGGTCCCGGCTATCATTTGGAGATCTTTGGCAGTCGTTACGGATTGTCAGAAGCCAGAAAATCTGACACCAGTCTTGCCAAGAAGTACCTACCGTGTTACCCAGTTAATGGGTTGTGGAGGTCTGGTGGGCAGCCGCTCCACGTAAAATACTGGTATACAGCTGAATCCGGTTTGACTGGGAGCCGACCCCAATATAGTTGGGAAAAGGCTAGGCAGATGATGATGAGTTATAACATTTATTAGTTAATATATTATAGAATAGAATTTTGAATACTTGAAATTTCTAATTTTTTATTACATAGGGTATTTTATTATACAACGTGTAACAGAATAAACGCAATACCTCTCAAGGGGTCATTGTACTCATCAGTAGGTCATCAATGCATTTTGTCAAGTTATGCGCACATAAATGTATGGGACAGTCGATTTCAGTGTTGTTTCCATAGTAACAGTTGTTCATAATTATGAGTACAATGACCCCTTAAGAGGTATTGCGTTTTTTCTGTAACACGATGCATATAATCGAACCCATCTATATAATACTTTTCTTTAACAGGGCGGTATCGGAACCACTCACAATTAGCAAATTTTTATACTGTCTCTTAATTAGCCGGTTTCTATTTTCGGACTCTTAATTAAAAAGATGCATATTATTTACAATTTGGTCGGCGAGATTAAAATCTACATTCATGCCGAATCACGGCTTCGTAGCATCAATAATCTCTGAGTAAACCCGTGGCGGACCTGTGAACCCTCCTTGTTTTACTACAGAACCGTAAAAATACTGAAGCACATTTAGCTATTGATGTGATAACGTCTTTAAATGTCTGTATGAATGTAACCGATTTAACAATAACCAAAGTAATGATTAAAGTATAATGCTAGAGTAATAACAAAAATAATTATTTAAATGGCAAAATTGATATCAGATCTACCTAATCTTCAAAAATGTTTAAACATATATTTTTTTTATTTATAACTGTATAAGTAGACAGTTAAAATCTTTAATTAGATCTCACTTAAATATCACATTTGCGATTTAAATCATATTTTTTTCTGATTAATTTAAAACATAGAATAAAGCGTTTATTGTACGTTTTTCAAAATGACACATTTTTTCGCTCCGTTCCTGGTTAATATTTGTCTAGAACTTGTCATTTCGTCTTAACATAATTTTGTCACGTTGACTGCACTTTTTTGGATGGACTTTGAGTCGAGTCCAGTACAACCAACCCGGGTGAAACAGCCAGAAAATAATAATGAATATGTAATTTTATGAAAAATATCCTGAATTCGTTGTTAGTACAGAAAACAATTATTTCGGCCATGTGTCACATTTACCCCAGGCTTCTGAATTAGGAATTTGCCAAACAATTAAGCCAAACTCTACAGTTTTTGCCCTGAAACCTAACAAAACTCTGTTACCTACTTTAAGTAAGGAAACTCCGTAATTACTTCATATTCAGAATTAACAAATTTCATTCAATGCTTTCTAAAAGTCGAGAGGAATAGAATTCTATTCCTGCTCGACTTTATTCAAAAATTTTAGTAACTTAGAAACTTATACTCGTCTGACAACACGTTTTTGCTTCGTAGACCATATACTCTGGCTTGTAACGAAACCATAGCGAGATTCAATTCGATCCCAACGCCATCTATCGAACTGGGGGTTCAACTTTTCGTGGTGACTAGAGTAATAAATTCCTGATGCTACACAGCCTCAAGCCTACATTCGTTGAGTACCTACCGTCCCCAGATTGGAATCACATGATTAATTTTCGTTGTTTTGCGTGTAGTGTAGTCAAATTAGCAAAAAGATTGGACGAAACTCGTGAAGTTGTATTTTTTATGGAATCATTAGAAGACATGAATATAAGTTTCCTCTGAGTTAGCACCATTCCTGTTATGTACGGAACATCGTTTAATGTTAGGTTTTAAAACCAAAGTCCCATTATTTTAAATTTTGATTAGTAACTAATTGTAGTAAGTTTAGATATATGTAGATACCCCTTTGGTGTATAATTACTGTTCACCAAAAAAGTGTGAAGTGTATGAAACACTAATAAATTATTATTTTTAATTTGCGGCTCAAAGGAAATTCAGCCTGGTGCTGCAAACTTATAATAAGCTTTTTAAAGCATCATAAATACCCAGTTAGTTTAGCACCCGTTTGCACCCCTAGGAAACCCGCATTTTACAATATTTGTAAATTGTAGTACTTGGGGGCAAATTATTCTAGTCATGGATTTTTTAATATAAAATATATTCTAAATATACTACATTCGCGCCTCATAAAAATAAAAAATATATAACTGGAAGTATAAACAGAGTTAGCGTGGGTATACTGCGCCTCGTGGCGTTCGCTGGGCGAACGCGGAGTCGATGCAAGACGCGGGGCGGGGCGGCGCACTATGGGACCAATCGGTGTTTTCCATCTCAAAAATCGATAACTCTGTTGTTTTCTGATTTTTCTCTTTGAATTTTTTTTTGCGTATTTCTGAATATCTAGGCAATAAAAGAAATTAAACATCAACATTTTAAAAATTATATATTTTTAGTAAAAAAATTACAAAGTTACAGTTATACGAAATTTCATGCAAAAAATTATACAGTAACATTAAAATAGCAGTAAAAGTTACACTTTTGCTTAAAATAAGTTTAAAACTTAATTATTATTATTAAACAAACATTACATGATAAAAAAATTAAAAATTTTAGCGCTTATACTATTCATCACCTTTTATTTCTAACAATTCTTTAACTTCGTCAAACAATTCTTTGGATATTAGAAAACTTGGTTTATTCAAGCTAGATATATAAGGATCAGATGTATATAATAAAATATGCAGAACGTCTTCGTTTGTTGCTGATCTGGAACACTTCCTAGCGTGATGTAACCTATATTTCTTGTAATCTTTATTTCGGGCTTCCTGGGCATCTTCGGATAATTGTCCTATAGGCTAAACTGCATAATGCTCTATTATTTTAGCACCATGTATAAGTACTTTATGGACC
Organism: Melanchra persicariae; assembly: GCA_947386135.1. NCBI lineage: Eukaryota > Metazoa > Arthropoda > Insecta > Lepidoptera > Noctuidae > Melanchra > Melanchra persicariae. Next base: position 20,910,010 of record OX376643.1, on the reverse strand, counting down.
GAAGATGGCATGTAGTAGCAGTTATATTTGCTTACATATAATTGCGCGGTAATCAATGTATACTGGCCGAATTTTTCTGCGTTTATAGGGTATCCCGATGACAAACTTAGTTTGAAGAATTACATATAATCTCTTAATCAATTCTTCATCAATTCCGGTTATCTCTACAGAACATTGGTAATTTTGGAAAAATCTCCTTGCCGTATTTCCGTCATTGCTGTAACCGGAACCTTGACGTGGTTTATCAATGTGCAAACCAAGCACTTCTCGGAAACATTTTTGGACATATTTTTTCTTGTCTTCTTTAAGTTGCTTGTTTTCTGGAGTTGTTGCAGACCATTTCTCAAAACCTAAATTGTAAGAAATATGGAGGATCATTTCCATAAATCTTATCCATGCGTGTAGTGTCGACAATCCGTGTTTAAACGCATTTTCATTCTCAACTCTCGTTGTAACTTTTAAAAGATCATTCATTTGTCTGGGAGTTGCTCCGCAAACAGTGCAGGTAGCACTGGCTGATGTGTTTGTTAACACTTGAGCAACTTTACCATCAATCATTGTCATAAACAGTTGATGTTTAACTTCGATGACTTTGTTGTCTATTGACACAAGAGTTGGAATCAATTGATTAATTTTGGCTTCAATTTCACTGACAACTGCTATAGTTTTTTCAGGTGTTTCTTTTGCAAATTCTAATGAAATTGGTCTGCAATATCTAACAGATGAGCAAGTAGAGAATAATTACCACAACAGATAAATAGAACTTCCGTAGCAATATAGTTTATCATACTTGTGGTTAAGGTGACCACCGAAAACAAAAGTGCCATGGGAAGATTCTTTCAAATATAATAGTACCTAGTCTATTAATTTGTAAATATATGCTTCTATAACATAAATAAAAAAAAACAAGATAGACATCAAAATATAACAATTAAATATAATATTTCATAATAAAAAAGAAGAACGTAATTTTCGGAGATTTTTTTATTTTCCCCTGATTGACATTATTGCTTCTAAATCACCCTTGCGCAAAAAACGCGCAAGTTTTTATTCAATCCTCATATTACTGAATAGGTAAGGTATCTACTAGAGTGATTAACTTGACACCGGCAGCTTTCGGCAACAATGAAAACTCCAATTGAAATAAACAAAAACGAAATTTTATTTACTTCACTAAAAAAAATAAAATAAAATAAAACGAAAATATTTTTGTACAAAAACCGAACGTGGTTGGAAAGTGTACATTCTAAGCTTTCTTATGATGTATAACACTAACATACTTCCTTGGAAAACTTCCGAATAATTTTGTGTTGAACTTCCTTAACGCTAATTTAATTGGCACGAAAATATTTATACCCAATGTTTGAGGTTCAGTTTATAAACGTAAAACTAAGTTTTTTTTTTTTTTTTGAGATTTATTCGTAAGTTCCATCCTTTAAGAGTATTAAACCCTAAAAAATCTATGAATATACGACTTTCGCCAAAACCATTTTCGAGATGGAAAATACGGTTTGGTCCCATAGTGCGGCGCGGCGGTGTATGTGGGACCATTGTAAGCGTGCACTTACACTGCGTTTAGATCATTGTTGTGGCAAGAAGCGATACGTGCGCAACGCAAATAATTATCATTTCTTCTTATTTTATTTTATTAGCTGTGTTTGTTCAATTAATACGAAAAATGGATTATGAAGTACCTATGTTAATGTTATCTTATTGCTAATTTATACTATCTAATATCTAATTTATAGGAAACATTTATGTCGCAATAACTACACACCGGCGATTTGTTGCAGGATAGAATGATTATAGACACATCCTTTTTTGCGTGCCGTAAGTGGATGCGCTTTTCATGCAAGGGAAAAAAAACATCAACATTGTTGAAACAAGTAACAAACTAAGCTTGCCAAGAACTTAAAGTTTTTATACAGCCCGATGCGAATGTTGAAACTATACAATACTCAATATTTTATTTGCATGCCCAGCCAGGTTCAGCGCAACTGTTCACTCCGTTCAACCCGTCAGGGTTTGATTATGTAAAAATTGTTAGGTACATCTGTTTCAATTATCCCACTTTTAGTTTGTTCATAGCATTCCGACGTAAATTGAAGCAAGCAATTATGTCCTACCCTAAAATCTTAATCACCCCTGCTTCACTCCATATTATGTATGTAGTTTATTTTCGAAAAATCCAAACATTTGTCATTCTTATTGTTTTATCGAAAATATCTAAATGTCGTGGTGTTTCATCTTCATCGGACCAAGCATTGATACGATTCTCCCCAGTTCGCTCAAGCCGCGACATTTTTCTTACTCCGAGCATGTTTATTACCGTCGTAACTTTTGAACGAAAGGTCCGATATGAATAATTTAAAGTGTAATTTACACAAAAATAATCAACCTTAATTATCAAACCATTTAAATGGATAAGGATTAATATCATGTTACTAAAATCACCATTTTTTATTTCACCATTGGATTTGCTTGAATAATATGAACAAAAAGCGGTCATGGTGACTTATCCATAATAGTTAGACATATGGGGACTTTTTTGTAGATATTGATGACTTCTATAAAACTGTAGTACATCACTTTGCTCTATTGTCAATAGATTCCGCAGCGTACGCGATATAAGGATTTTTCTCACACCTTGGGTTACATTATTTAAGTTTTCATACGGATCCTTAACTTTTTTGAAAATATTCTATAGCCATATCTATCACCGATAATTTACAATTCTACTGGTGAAAGAATTTTTCAAATCGGTCCAGTAGTTTTGGAGCCTATTCATTTCAAACAAACAAACAAACAAACAAATCTTTCCTCTTTATAATATTAGTGTAGATAGTGTAGATATGTTTAATTTTTGTTCATTTTTAATTGCTTCTGGTAATTTATTGTATATTTTAACTGACATTACCAATGTGCTTGTTGAGTGCATTTTCAGCTTAGAACCACCAGGTAGGTTTTGCCTATTTTTGTGTTGGAGTGTATATTTAGTTTGTGTGTTTTCTCGTGTAGTGAATAAATGTTGGTTGTTTCTAACATATATACAGGGAAGTGTTAAAAGTTTGTGTTTTTGGAAATGTGGTTTGCAGCTGTCTGTCTTCTATGTTTACTAGGATTCTGATTAGTCGTTTTTGCAGTGTAAAAAGTGTAGGCATGTGTATTGTTTCCCCATATTATTGCGCCATAGCTTAACCATGCGTATGCATAGGCATAATACGTAACCAGGGCTGTCTGAAGGTTTGTGTTTTTTTTTAATTTCGCGGAGGGCATAAGCAGATGTAGATTTTGACCGAATTATTTTTGTGTGATATCCAATTTAAATTTGTATCTATGGATAGACCGAATAGGGTGAATTCTTGTACTGTCTCTATTTTTATGACATTGTGAATAAAATTTGTATCTAGAGGTGCTTTTTGTCGTGGGGACATGATTTTAGTTTATTAAAATTAATCTCGAGGTTGTGTTATGTCATGCATGTTATTATTTTGTTGAGAGTGTTTGTAAGTGTTTCAGTTAGAACATTTTGTATATGGAGTGATTTATCTGGTAATCTGTGTCCGAGTGTGTAATAGAAAAATTTAATTAATATTAAAAAACCCCTTCGCAAAAAATAGGTACTTTAAGTAGCATAAGAAACAACCCATAAAAAGTAAAAAAATAATTGAGCTGCGTGTGTTAATTGTCAAAAAAATTAAATGTGGCCACAATAACCTTGTGGCCATATTTACTTTCTTGCATACCACGGGTTAGTTGCGTCGATTTTGAGACTCGGTATAATATTTTGGGGAAATTGTAGTCTGAGGGAACAAAACAACGCTGAGTTAGGGCTGTGTGCAATTTAATAGTAAGAAACAGCTGTGTACCTGTATTTAAGTCCCTCAAATTACTAACATTCCCATCACTTTATGCTCTCAAAGTGGCTGTTTTTGTTAAATCAAATATATTGTTTTTATAGTATCTCCTATACAGGTAAAGGGCGGATTGTCTTTATTGTAGTCTGGTCCATCGTGTAAGGTATCGTCGTATAGATTAGTTAGGAGAGAGGCGTATTTATCGAAACAGTTTTTAAAAAACCGGCCAAGTGCGAGTCGGACTCGCGCACGAAGGGTTCCGTACCATTATCTATACAAAAAACGGCAAAAAATCACGTTTGTTGTATGGGAGCCCCACTTCAATACAACTCGAAGGGTAGTCAAAAGTGAAACAACAAATCTTTTTCTCTTATTTTAAACTTTGTTTTAAAAATAATAATATTAGTATATTTTACAATTAAATGACACATAATATTAATTAGTCATCTCTACCTGCCAGTCAAGTGTTTTCAGCTCCAAAACAACATACAATCATAATAAATTTGCAACATCACTACACAATGGAGGCAATCAACCGCACTATCACTGATATGAGCAATCTGTTCAATCAAAGGATGTCAGACTTTGAGAAGGAGTTGCAGAAGAATCCGGGCACTACATCTATCACCACCTCAGGTTTGGCAGTAGAGTTTTCTTCTTTCCGGACATTTATTGTTCAGGCACTTGGTGCTTTGCAGCAGCAGGTAGAAGTTTTGATTCTGAAACATTTCTCCGACATTCGCTTCGCCGTTGATCGGTTCACCGACAGAACGATTCACTTTTCATTTTTTCTCCGACAGAACTTTTCAATGACGAACGTTTCGCCGACAGAACGATTCACTTTTGAAAATTTCATCGACAGAACCTTTCACCGGCGAGCGATTCGCCGACACAACTGTTCATCTGCCCCTGGGGTATAAAACAGATATTCGACATGTATAGACCTGGTAGCTAGTACAAGCTTTTTAGCTACGTTTGGAGAAGCTTGGTTTAATTTTCTGGTATAGGTGATATCAATTCAAAATGTATGAAATAGGCATTTTTCATGACAAGAGTACCGCGGATTAATCCATTCTCCAAACAGATAATACAATTAGGAAAATACGAAACTGGTAGCAATTTTTATTCTAAATGACTAAATATTATGTATACGAAGGTCAAAGTAAATAACGGCTATTTTTATTTTGTTTCATAATGCTCCCTTTGGATTATTCTCGACTTTCACACAGGCGGAGCCGCGGGCAGCAAAGTTTTTTTTTGGTGTATGATACATGTATTGACGTTGAATCAAATACGTTTTTAACACTTTATGGTTAGTTTTGTTCAAGTTTTGCATAAAACTTTAAGTTTCGTCTTCACAACTTGATTCAGGTGTAAACAACAAACGGAAACAGGTCTACATATCGACGCAAGAAAGCAATCTTGTCGTATCTCGAAAAATAGGTATTTTACATTTTTTTATATTTGGAATCAGAAAAAAATACTGCGTCGAACGGTCTGAGAAACGTTTTTCTACGACACTTTTTTGTTATGATACGACGTTGACTTTTTCTAAACTTTTTTAACAAAACATACTTCAAAATGCTGTATATTCTACAAAATCAACAATTTTTCAAAGTTTTATAGATACAGCAAAATACTTTTTTAGCAGTCAAGATACGCGGTCCTCGTTTGTATGCTCCGAAACACTTACAGCATTTGGTATGTGTCACAAAATAATATTCTATTGAGATACAGCAACTTCGCCGCCGTTCGTATTTTATACTAGCTAGAGATACAACAATTATATCGCTCGGGGTTTCATGTGATTTAGACTTACTACGTTTTAATCTAGCCATTTTATAATAAATAATATGCATACATCATTTTATAAAATTTCAAATTTCGCATTTATTGTATTTACGCTAAATAAGCACACCCACCCTCGTGCCATTCCTTGGATACATCGTTTCCCGATCGTAAAGCAGTCGTGGCGCGAGCGCCGAAGCGAGAAGGCGATTACGTAGTCTTCGGGTTCGGGTGAGTTTTACGTGTTCAACTGAAGTGAATCCCAGGTATGGTTTGCATTTAAACATAATTTTGATTATAGTTATTTAGTTTTTGAACATAGGTAGGTACCTGATACCAAAACAATTGAAAACTATAGTCTGTCTGTTTAAGTAGGTACCTAATAAAATAAATGTAGGCAAACTATCTTGATGTGACTTTTTACATAAACGCTTATTCATTAAATAAACTACTCTACTACTAACTAACCGTTTTTGTTGTATTTATTAAATTCGTTTTCAGCTGCATTTCATTTTTAAAGTAATTGTTCAAATTGAAAAGATTAAACAGACTGTTGTTTACCGGCGTGCACGCGGCTCCCGCGCCCCTTACACGACCGAGGAACGCACACGCCTAATGCGGGGGAGGCCTAGTTCCCGTTAACCTATCTGACATACAAATTCTGTTCCATTTCCGAATTTATCCAGTAAATAGCGGCTATCCAGAAGTCGTGAAACAGGCCCTTAGTCTTACTTCCCATGTCATTTGGGGTCGGCTCTCTGTATCTTTATGCGCCATTCTAATCTATTATGAACCATATCGACGACACGGTTGGCGCGGTGGTTGAGCGATCGGCTGCTGCGCTGCGTGTCGCGGGTTCGATTCCCGCACGGAACAAATATCTGTATGGCCTACAGATAGTTGTTCCGGGTCTGGCTGTTTGTGTATGTGACTTTGTATGTTTGTAAACGCACCCACGATACAGGAGTAAATCCTAGTGTGGGGCAACGTTTTTTATAAAAAAAAAAAAAAAAAAAAAAAAAAATATCAGGGGTTACACCCATCGTCTTTAAGTGAGTAATACCTTGCCATCACATTTTAGTTAATTTACTATTTTTTTTAAATTTTGCTTTTCAGATATTAATTTGATCTTATATCGGATGATCGCTGACCTTATCGTGAAAAAATCGGCAACTTGAATATTTTATGTAAACATGGCAAAACGGCGTCAATGGAAAGATGAGTTAATACCGCATCGAGACTCTTGCGATGACGATGAAAATAAGAAACGTAAGGTTGAAATCTTAAGTGATAAAACCTTTGAACGTGGAAAACCAGTTGGATCAGACAGTTACATTCATGCAGACGCAGGTACGAGTTCCAAATATTAGGTCTTTACCTATGAAATTGCCGTTCTGCAGTACTGGCCATTTCAAATCAAAATAATTTTTGTTTGGCTAAGAATTCTAATTTCAAATTAATTTTATTTTAAAAACATGTTTTTTTTTTTCCAAAAGTAGTCATTTGTTTATTGATTAGTGTTACATTTTCATCGCATTTCAATCTTTTTCGTCATCATGGATACGTTAAAAATTCGAGTAATTATGGAATATGAGTACCGTCGTGGCAGCAACGCGGCACAAGCGGCACGCAACATCAACGACGTTTACGGAGCTAACACTACAAACCAACGCACCACCTGTTATTGGTTTGCTCGCTTCCGTTCTGGAAATTTCGACCTGAAAAATGAACCTCGCGGTCGTCCGAAGACTTTGGTCGACAATGACGAATTAAAGGCGATTGTGGAAGCTGATGATACACAATCTACGGCTGAATTAGTAGCAGCTTTCGACGTTAGCGTCAAAACAATATTGGTCCATTTGCGTCAAATTGGCAAGGTAAAAAAGCTTGACAAATGGGTGCCCCACGAACTCAATGATCGCCAGCGCGAAGTACGCGTCGAGACGTGCCTTGCACTGCTCAACAGACACACAAATGAAGGAATTTTGAACCGCATTGTTACCTGCGATGAAAAATGGATTCTGTTTGATAACCGCAAGCGCTCAGCAAGTTGGTTGGATCTTGGTTCAGCACCTAAACAATGCCCTAAACGAAAACTTACCCCTAGAAAAGTGATGGTCACTGTTTGGTGGTCTAGCGCCGGTGTGATTCATCACAGCTTCTTACCAAATGAAGTGAGCATTAGGTACTGCAGATGTGTACTGTGAAGAACTGAACACAATGATGGAGAAACTGGCACATCTCCAACCAGCATTGGTCAATCGCTCGTCTCCGCTGCTCCTGCACGACAACTCGCGACCTCATACTGCACAGCAGACGGTCTCCAAGTTGCAAGAACTGGGGTTGGAAGCTCTCCGTCATCCGCCCTACTCACCAGACCTTGCGCCTACAGACTACTACTTTTTCCAGAATTTGGATAACTTCTTGGCGGGAAAAAAATTCAATACCCGAGAGGCAGTAGAAAATGCCTTTGAAGAATTTGTTGCCTCCCGTCCAGCTGATTTCTTTAAGAAGGGCATCAATAAACTGCCACTGCGTTGGCAAAGATGCATTGATTGCATGGGTGATTACTTCGATTAATACAAATAAAAAATACATGAAAAAAATTCGTTTAAATTTTTTCTTACAAAACGGCAATTTCATAGGTAAAGACCTATTATTATTTTCCAGAATACTTTTCATAACAAGAGGATGGAGATCAGTAAAGACTGCAGTAGACTGAACTTACAGTTCAAAATTGTAGTTGTTTACGCCGTACGGCATTAGACGTTCGTTGATTTTTAGTTTTCACTTTTTGAGCAGAATGCTTGTTTTAATTTTTTTGTTATTTTTTCATAGCGGGCGTATTTTTGATTTTATTTTAATTATTTGTTTCTTATTTTAATTGTCTGTCATACTTTAATTTTATAATAATTTGTTGAAATAAACCTAAGGCATTTTTAATGAGACATGTATTTTGTTTTATTTATATTTAACACAAACTTGACGATGTACTTCTTAAAAGAATATTAGGTACAACGAAATGCTAGGACTTACATTTTACGTCATGTTGGATACAGCATAATCGTTACCTCAAAGTTTAAAACTATTTCGTTACGTCATACGTGCCAACTACCAAGATACATCAATATTGCAGCTTGAAATCGAAATATCAATTGCTGTAACTATTATAAAATGCATATTAGACTAACTTTAGATTGCTAACATTAGCTGCATCTGATAAATTTCATTATAAGAAACACGTGTTCCGAAAATGGCCTCTCTGATTCAGTTAGTTCACGAGTAATGAATTTTTGAAATAGTTTTTTGGCTCTGGTATAAAGTTCAATTTTTCGAGATACGACAAGATTGCTTTCTTGCGTCGATATCGAATACCTATGTTTTATACCCCAGGGGCAGATGAACAGTTGTGTCGGCGAATCGCTCGCCGGTGAAAGGTTCTGTCGATGAAATTTTCAAAAGTGAATCGTTCTGTCGGCGAAACGTTCGTCATTGAAAAGTTCTGTCAGAGAAAAAATGAAAAGTGAATCGTTCTGTCGGTGAACCGATCAACGGTGAAACGAATGTCGGAGAAATGTTTCAGAATCAGAAGTTTTAGCGCAAAGCCTCGATAATATGGAGATGCGTGGGAGGCGTAAAATCCTGTTGGTGCATGGAGTATCGGAGGAGCAAGACGAGGAGACTGCACGGGTGGTGGCTCAAGTTGTCAAACAACATCTCAAACTCGATTTGGCTATCTCTGGCATCAAGCGGTGTCACAGGATGGGGCGCAGCACATCTCACAAACCCCGACCTATACTGTTCAAACTGCATGATGACGCTCTCCGGGACAAAATCTGGTAAAGCAAAACCAAACTGAAGGGGTCTGGCATCACTATGTCGGAGTTCCTTACGAGGGCCAGACATAACGTCTTCATGGCGGCAAGGGATAAATTTGGTGTGAATCAATGCTGGACTACGGAGGGCACTGTGTTCGTCCTTGATTCGAGAGGATCCCGGCATCGTGTAACTTGCCTCGGCGACCTCAATAAGATCGCGCAGCAGCTGGAGCAGGCCTCAGGACAGCTGGAGTCTGGCGTCGTTCAACCGATCGCAGTGGGAAAGGTAGCAGCTAAAACCAAGCGTGCTGTAGCCAGGAAATTACATCTGCATTGTTTATTCTCTTTTACATATAGGTAGTCCGGGTAGTCTATACATATACTAAAACAGTAACGAAAGAAAAACTGTACATCGAGAATTTTCGAGAAAAAATAAGTGGCTTTTGTTAGAAAAACGTAACTGATGACAAAAAGTGACTTTTTAGAATTCTTGTCTGTTTGTCTGTTTGTATCTGTGTATGGTACGGCTTCACGCCAAAACTACTGGATAGATTGAATTGAAATTCAGCAAAAATGTTCATTGTAAACCAAGGAAGACTTAAGGCTACATATTATCACGCCGTATGTTATGGGAGCTAAGCAATATTGATTTTAAAAGGTTTTTGTTCGTAATTGAATGCACAAAATAATTGAGTGCACAAAATGACATGTTAGTTAGTTACAAAACCATTTAGATAATTTTTACACATAAACCTGATAGGAATTGTAGCAATCTAGAAGAAATCAACTTATTATCTACATAATTCAGATACCCGTAATGCCATCTGTTGACCGAAAAAAGTACTAACTATCAAAAGCATGAGAATTACACCAAAATAATTTTTTTAGTTACTAATGGTACTTTTAAAACGTCATAAACAGTGATTCTTTTGATACAAAACTTACCGTTATGCATTTGATGCAAAACATAAAAAAGATTTGGTCTGATTGCTCCACTGACGTTATTTAAATTTTTTTTTGAACGGTTAAGTCTCTCCACTCAATCTGTAAAGCACCCTGGTTGCTTCTGTACATTTGGACGGAGCTAGCACGGACGGCAAACTTAGCCAGGACACCTACGCACAACGGAGTCCCTACTCTACTCTATCCGTTGCGGGGTTTTTTTTATGGATGGGAAATCATCAAAATGACTTCTTCCGCTCTGGGTAGACTGGAAGGGAGTGTCAGACTCTTACTGACTAAAACCCATCTGTGTTTCTCCTTATGATTTTTGCGTTCCAGGGTCACGGTGACTCTTTCGAACAAATTCCGCAACCCTAGCAGGCTCTGGCCCTAACGGGCCCCGTCTACTTAGCTGACATCTCTTGAAGGCGCGCATGGAACACAACGCTTCGTCGACCCGGACCAGTGGCGCTCTATAGGGTGTATAGCTCCATCCCTCCTTCTCGCTCGAACGACTCACGCTTTAACACGTCAGGCTGCTGGTTGTTATCGGGCCGCGAGCCACCCAACGCTCGCCATCCGCAGGCCCGTGCCTACAGTGGCCAAGAATCGCCCTGCGACTCCTGACGCCCGGGGCGTCTTCTTCTGTTTCGGCGGCTAAGGCGTCACGTTTGCCTCTCCTTCACGCGGCCCGCCCCTTCCTTTACTAGAATTACTGTTTCGCAAAAGGAGGTGACGGCTTCCCACGCCTCCGCGCTTTGGACCATGTAGTGAACCAGAGCCGGTAGCGAGAGGTCGACGTCGTTGATCGCCTCGACGAGGACACGGCGGTGCTCCGCCCAAGCAGGGCAGACCTTCACCGTATGCTCCGCCGTGTCCTCTGCGGGGGTTGACTTCTCTTCTGGTTGGTTTTCCCATGGACAACTTTATGTAGCTCTATCGCGTGTTAACAACCTTTGCAAGTTTCATCAACATCGTGTTTCATCATTATTATCCAACTTCGCTTACTGCTGAGCGAAGTTGGATAATGAAATGAAATAGGCCTCTCTTTTCGTGTGCCAATCCCCACGTTCCTGGGCCAGCCTCATCCAGGTTCTACCCACGATGGCAACAATATCGTCCGCCCATCTCGCCGCCGGTCGACCAGTACTTTTTCTTCCAGTCCTCGAACGCCACTCAGTCACTGCCTTACTCCACCTATCATCACCGCGCCTTGCCAAGTGTCCTGCCCAGCTCCACTTTAGTTCTACAATTCGTTTTCCGATGTTGGAGCGTTCCATGCTCTTCCAAGCATGGAACGCTCCATAGTTCTCTGTGCAACTATCACTGTCTGTACACAGCCTTCTGCGTGAGCGTCCATGTAAGTAAGTAAGTCATGGTGGAAAAGCACACTGGTAATAAAGGCGGGAATTTAGACATTTGCGGAATTTTGGCAGGCTTCAGAATGTCGTCCATTTTGATAAAAGCGGCCCATCCAAGGTGTGTTTCTCTCGATACCTCCGTTTGTTAATTTTCTTTGCCAATTGAAAGAATATGGCCAAGATAAACATATCAGTTAATCATCTCCAACAATTCATTTCCAGATTTGAATCGTTGAAGCTGTTTGCCATAACCTTCGTCTTGGTCATATTCATCCCAAGACCCAACTTACAAGAAGCATCTTAAAGATTTTGAAGCATTTTCTGGGGGTCATCGAAGTTCTCAGTGAAAACCACAAAGTCATCTGCAAATCTTAAGTGAGACAGTTGGGCAGAAAATTGACGTTAATAGTCCCAATCTATACCCACATTTTTAACGACATATTCTAGGACTGCTGTAAATAGTTTCGATGAAATGAAAGAAGCATTATCATTACAACGTTTCTCACGAAAAATTATTTGAACAGAAGAGGTGATTGATACTCGACGGCGCGTTGTGTTCAACATGTCAGCATAAAGACAAGGCCCGCTAGGGCCAGTGCCTGCCAGGGTTGCGGAATTTGTTCGAAAGAGTCACCGCGGCCCTGGAACCCAAAGGGCATTAGGAGGAACACAGATGGGTTTTAGTCAGTAGGAGTCTGACACTCCCTTCCATTCCGCCCAGAGCAAAAGGAGTCATTTGATGTTTTCCCACATAAAAAAGGAGGCAAGCAATGATAGATATTGACTGTTCGTATTAGATAGACGAACACATTGATCTTACCTAGCCACATCATTTTACAATACATACACGCGAACGAAGTCACGGGCAACAGCTAGTAGGTAATAATTCTTCATTGTTTTCAGTTAGTAGGTAGACAGTGCCAGGCACACTATTATTTAATTTCCGTTTGTTTGTATAAGGTACCTTAATGTTTATTTTTAGGATTAAGTAGTAGTTTAGAATTACGTCTTTTTTTAATTTGAAGAAAAGTGTCATTCAAATCTTAGATTATTGTAATCTGAGATCGTATCAAACCCCTAAGAGGATACAATATTAACAAATACAAGCTAGGAATGATGTAAGTGGGGCTTGTCTTATAAACATAGATTTCAAATTCTGAAGTGATCTTGATCTTACTGATAACCTTTGCTACATGAAACTTAAAGCCTAAGCGCTGATGTACCTAGCTACCTAAATCCTCATCGCGATAGGCTGCAGGCGCTGCAGCCGCGTAGGTCTGTTATAGTCGATTTCGATAACGACAACCATTTGAAATTATTTCCTAGCGTGTACCTGTTCCAGATTTATGTAAGAAACGAAGCCTCAAAACAAGACAATTATATTTTTTAAATCTATACTAGTAAAAAGCTGTAGAGTGTATTTGCTTGAACGCGCTTATCTCAGGAACTATTGATTCGAAGTAAAAAAATATTATAATGTTGGATAGCCCTTTTATCGAGGAATACTTTATAATATATTAATTAGATCTTCAGAAACCCTATAAGTATACGTATATGGATAAACTCTCTATCACGGGATATTGTTTCAAATTTTTTTATTTGTTTCGCCTGGCGTGTGTTTTTCAAATCGTCACTTTTCTTAGCTTCTTCTAATAAATGGAGCTTTGTAATCAACCGAGCTGCCATTTTATCAAATAATATGTATGAAGATGAAGAAAAAATGTTAGACGTACGCGCGATTATTGTAGCTTTGGCATTTGACAGTTCGAAGCGAGGCTGTGGGCGAGGCTGTAGTAGGCTGTAGGCGTCTTCGTCGCTGTTTTTTCTTTGGGAATACCAAAATGTACAAAAAACTGTCAAAAGTGTCAATTTGCCCGCCGTTGAGTAGTTCTAACTCACAGACGTCACAGCCTTGAGCGCTAGTATAGCTTTACGCAGCCTAGTGAATACCAAACTCAGTTTCACCGCTGCGGCAGCGCTGTACGCAAGGCTGAATCCTTAGAGAATAGCATAGCTGGACTATGCTGATGCCAGCTATCTTGACCTCACCCAAGACCAAATGGACAAGCTTGAGCGACTTCAAAATCTCTGTATCAGGTTTATATTTGGCTTGCGCAAGTATGACCACGCTTCTGAATTTCGTACTAAGCTAGGTCCTTGAGATCATCGGAAAAGCTCAAACGCTACCAGCATTTAAAAAAATGGTAAAAGAGCATTTCCTTTCACTCTAATTTTTTCACTCCTTTCCCAATTATATTTGACATTTAGTATATTAACTGTTATTGTATTTGTGTATTTTATGTTATTATGTATATTTAGTATTATTTAGAACTTTTGTACACTGACAACCCTAAATCTATCTCCTTTCGTTCAGTCCATCCAAAGGTTGTCTGTAAGAGATTGCCTTGTGCGATAAGACCGCCCATTGTACAGTTATTTTTATAAATGTTTGTCCTGTTCTTGTAATGAGGTGTACAATAAAGTATAAAGTAAATAATTAAATAAATAAACAATATTCATTTTATTCTGTTTTTAGTATTTGTTGTTATAACGGCAACAGAATACATCGATTTATGACGTATTAAAAAAACTAAAGACGTTTTCATATAGAGCTGCGGCATAAATTCTCTAGTTCACTATGCAAGTTGTTAATTTGCACTAAATTATTTTATTCTTAACACTGGGGTTGTGCCCCTGTTTATGCACTTAGGCGCATCTACTATTTACTGCCAGTCGATGCTGTCGACATCACCTAGGCGAAGTGAACGACAATTGAGCTGTCATTCCATCTTATTTGTATGATTTGATAACTCACCCGTCGTGCAACCTGCCCAAGTGTTCACTACGACATGTTTACAGAATCACACTGCTGTTCAGTACTTTGTTGAATAAAAAGGGTGTTAGTGATAGCGTGACGTCTGACGGGACAGAATGGAACTCATACTTGCCACTGTTGATGTTGAGGCGCACTTCTGGCTCGACTCTTGTCGTGCCTTCCGCCTCCACGGGAGACGAAGAAGTTACCCCATGGCCGAACCATCTCCGTTGGATTATACCATATTGCAGGAAGGTCCAGTATCGCCGAGACGTGCTTGTTGACGAGCAGCATTGGATTATTGTAGCGCGTCTCCAAAATCTTGACAGCAGACTCGTAATTGTGTAAAGTGATTCATCGACCAGCGGCATGTTGTCAACAAGTGTGAGCGGCTCTCTTTTGAGATATTTCTTTAAATAGAAAAGCCTTTGTACATCTGATAATCTTGAACCCTTAGAATAATTACGCCTAGAAGGAAAGTCTCATACACGCTCCCTACTAAAAAATGAAGCAACTTTAGTACTTATGTGTGAGTGAGCAGTATGTAATTACAGCCACAGACACGCACACAGCGGTAAAAAAATGTTGCTAGGAATGAAGACTTTCCCTAAAATCGGGAAAAATGGACTAATCATAAATCAACATAATAAAAAGTTACGTACGTAACTTGTCGGTACGTCCTTATTGTAATAAGCCATGGTTTCTGGGGTCGCTAAAACCGTTTATAGGGTCAAAATCGAAATCCAAGATGGCGGCGACGAAATTTGCTAACTTTTCGTCATGGGTGTCATTTTTATGGTTTTTGGGGTCGCTAAAATCTATTATGGGGTCAAAATCGAAATCCAAGATGGCGGCGACGAAATTTGCTAACTTTTCGTCATGGGTGTCATTTTTATGGTTTCTGGGGTCGCTAAAATCTATTATGGGGTCAAAATCGAAATCCAAAATGACGGCGACGAAATTTGCTAACTTTTCGTAATGGGTGTCACTTTTATGGTTTCTGGGGTAGCTAAAACCGATTAAGGAATCAAAATCGAAATCCTAGATGGCGGCGACGAAATTTGCTAACTTTTCGTCATGGGTGTCATTTTTATGGTTTCTGGGGTAGCTAAAACCGATTAAGGAATCAAAATCGAAATCCAAGATGGCGGCGACGAAATTTGCTAACTTTTCATCATGGGTGTCATTTTGATGGTTTCTGGGGTCGCTAAAATCGATTATCGAGTCATATCACTTCTCTGCTTCTTTCGTGGTCTGCAGTAAGAGATAGCAAAATTCTTATTTTAGTTTAGGTGGTGAACAAAAGAATCGGCATCATTGCTATTCGCTAGAAAAACGTGTTAGATGTTTGCTTGTTCGATGAAACTAACCCGGTAAAAAAAATGCAGTGGCACCCCGGGAGTGCGGACAGAAGTGTAAACATGAACAATTACTTTTAAAAGCAGAGTACAGACCCCCGGTGCCGATCAAATTTCGTCGGCGCCATCTTGGATTTCGATTTTGACAACATAATCGGTTTTAGCGACCCCAGAAACCGTGGAAATATCACCCATTACGAGAAGTTAGCAAATGCCGTCGGCGCCATCTTGGATTACGATTTTGACCCCATAATCGGTTTTAGCGACCCCAGAAATCACGAAAATGACACCCATGAAAGACTGGTCGGCGGTCGGCTCCCCGTTAGTGTCTACTGTCAGATCAATCAAATCAAATCAAATACGTTTATTTGTGTACACAGGTGAAAAAGGTGGAACAATTACAAGATTAATGGGTCTCTGTGTCCTGCCACAGTAGGTAGCATACAAACATTAAATATTACATTTCAAATGTGCCAAAATATTTTAAATTATATTTAAATCAAATATAATTAACATAAGTGAGTACAAACTTCAAAACATAATTCTAGGCATAATTTTATTGGCTACTATTTAATATTTTTTAAGAAATTACTGAATTTCTACTTATACCTCTGAGATATATCATAACTATCAGTCTCATAATCTAGTAGAAATTCACTGATTGAGTAATATGTATTTTTTAATAAAAACAATTTTAATTCTTTTTTAAATAACCTTATGTCACTAATTTCTCTAATAGATGCTGGAATTTTATTATATATTTTTGGTGCCATACCGATAATATTTTTGTCATACAAAGCTGTGGTATGACTGATTGCCTTAATTTTGTTACGATGACGTCGGCTGGTAAATTTTTCAAAAAATTCTGGATGGTACTTGATAAATACTACTAATTCAAATATGTATACAGATGGGAAAGTTAGAATTTTTAGATTCTTAAAGTGTGGTCTGCAACTATCAGGTAATCGTAAACTACAAATAGCTCTAACACATTTCTTTTGAGCCTTAAAGGCTTCTTCCCAGTTAGTGGAGTTTCCCCAGAATATGATGCCATATCTTAAAGTAGATGAGACATACGCATTATAAGCTGCCAAAACTGCTTTTTGTGTTACAACCTTGGAAAGCATATACAATGCATAAGAAAACTTACTAAGTTTCTTACAGATAGCATCAACCTGTGTTATCCATGAATTATGGGTAATTATTCTTTACAACTGGCAACAATACATTGTGACAAATTAGGTTATGAAAATTTTTATTTGAAGATTGATTTACGTAAAAATTATGGATTTAATGTAAGTACTTAGGTGTGAAACGTAGTTTTATCACATTTTTTCAGTTTTCCGGTTGTGTTACAGCATCTTTTCATATAACAAACTGTCATTTTTAAATATTTCTCGGGAGGTGCATTCAACAGCGTGACTTTGAGCACTGACCGCTCGCTGCGCCTAGTACTCCATATATGGAGTAGTCTGAGTAGCTTCACTTTTGATGCTCGTACTAGGTTTCTAGGCGTAATTAATCTAAGCTTGAACCATTGTGTATGATCGAAATTTTTGTATTTCGATGGTTGGCAAGTGTCACTCTATTGTTGTTTTCAGATGTGCTCTGAGAATTGCAGTCCAATGAGGGTTTGAATAAGTTGTTCTTGATCTTTTCTATTTTAATAGATAGATCTGCCAAGCTCGTCATCGAGTGCCAAGAATTAATAATCTCCATGGCTTGGAATCGATCGTAACTTTTTTGCTAAAGCGCCTGGCGAAAAACGACGTCTTCGTAGTCAAATTCCTCAGTAGCATGAGCCTGAAAGTATTTTTCTAGACCCGTTATGGCTGCCTTTCGCAAGCCACTTTTTCTGCCACTTTTTCAGGTTCAGACATGAAGAGCGATCTGATAGATATTCATTCTCGCACGTTGACATAAATAATTATGTAAGTACTTATCTGGTACGGCGATTTTTTATAAACAAAATATATATAATTATTATATAATTATATTTATACGCAACTATCGGACGCACTAATATAAATTAGGTACTGGAAAATAACACGGTACTTTTTATTGGGTATATTATTTTGTTAGGCATAAGTAACAAAATACTGAATAATTATAATAATATTTATTTTGGTTTGTGCATACTTATATAAGATGACAAGACCATGACAAGACTCAACAACAATTGAAGAGAGAAATCAAACGAAAAATTGAAAGCATTTAAAATTAGAACTATAAAATGAGGTTTTGACCTTCTTTGTTGGCTCTGACAGAATTTCAGGATTTGATGGACCTCCTTTGTTTTGTTGAACCGCGGGGCATTCGATATTGACTAGAGGATTTAGTTTTGCACCTCTTCAATATAATATTTGCTGTCACATACTGAGCCTGACTGATCCCCATTCTACAGTCATAGTCATTTCGTTTACTATGTTGCACGTTGTATATCATAGGGTCAGAGTGTAGCTAAACTGAAAAAAATGATTTTAATTTAAATCAGTTTAGCCGTATTTAATTTTTATTTGTGACTGTAGTCTGTTGGTAGGTTGGTAGAAAACGAAAAACTAAGACACTGCGTAAAAACGAAGAAAATTTACAACTCAGCGTTTTTATATACTCGACGTAAAAGGGATTTGTGTTCCAGCGAAAGTTGTGCGACAACCACTATGCTTGTGTCTGACCTGCTCGTACAAATGCGGTTGTATATTACCTACTGATTTTTATTTTACACTAGTTTTTTCACTCGGCTTAGCCAGCGTAGCACATCCCACATTTGACTAGGGTACTTCGCAATGTAGCTTCTTACCAGTGTTACCTATATGTATTTTTTTCAACACATTTGCTCAAAAATGCATTTACGAAGACTGTAAATACATTGTTCGAAAGTTAAAAATTACGCACCACACAATGGAATGTGCGGGAAAATAGGTACCCTCACCAAAGTACATACTTTACCGCATACTCCGTTGCATAGCGCCGTGCGTATCCTTTACGGTTTTATTAAATTTCCATAAATATTAAAGAATTACAACAAAGATTTTCACATTACGAGAACAAATAAGCTGAATGATGGAACCTCCTTGGAAGCGCTCTCGCACAATACGTTTGTCTTACTTTAATGCTAAAGAGAAAATGAGACGAGAGATGTGACAAAACTGTGTGATGTAATATTACAAAGTGTAAATAGTATACGTTTTTGCAAATTCGCGCCTTTTTCATACTAGAAACGTCAAAGATTATTGCGACTGATATCTAAAAACAAAAAGATTTTTTCATTACCTCTTGTACTGTTTTCTCGCAAATGTTTTGAAAAACGTTGCATGACATACGTGCGGAAATTGGTGTTTACAAACTTGTAACTATGGTAAGCCCTAGACTTCGTCTCAGGCTTACATTCGTCTACTCGTTTGGAAAGACCAACTTACCACACTAATATCATAAATAACTATTATATATAATAAGTACTATATAACTATTATATATAATATATTATTATAAGAAAACCTAACCGACCTTCTTTTTCTTTCAACCTTACCTCTAACCTTCTTGATCGGCCAATAATATCATATATCATAAGACGCGGCAGCCGGACGCCCCAGCATTGCTGGGGAAACTCGTCGCTTTTTATCTTACTGACATTTTATAATCTGCTCATTCTTATGCTGGGGCTACATTAGCGAGCGAAGATTCGTGTCGAGTTGGCGCGCTAAAACATCGTTTATGGGCACGCGATGTTTTTCGAAGATTCATCGTGCCGGATTGTGTTGTTCTCTGTTGTGCAGTGAGACTTATTCAACATGGAAGAAGTAGTGGCGTTGCATTATATGTCGGTAAATTATTATTTATTACAATTATACGAGTATCAGTTACAAAGTAATATGAAAAAGAGAAGAAAGAGGAGATGGTGGATGGCTACTATTCATAAAAACCGAACGCTCCATAGTATATAACTGCTGCTACTCCACTCCATAGTCTGTTTATAAATAACACAAGCACGTCCATCCCGTTCTCGCTACACTCATCGTGTTTGCACGATTATTCGACGTAGCCCGCTAATGTAGCCACGCATTACGTATGGTTTGTATAAAAGAATGAACGGTTTTCTTCACTGGAGCGTTGTAAAGGGTGCAGTATTATTATGAGGGGAGACTGTTGTTGTGTGTGTCCGTTGTTGTACGTTTTTAGGGTTAGTAATAAGACCCGTTGTACCCTTTGGGTCCGTCCGTCCGTCTGTCTGTCCGTCTGTCACCAGGCTGTGTCTCATGAATCGTGATAGTTAGACAAGTGAAATTTTCACAGATGATGTATTTCTGTTGCCGCTATAACAACAAATACTAAAAAACAGAATAATCAAAATATTTAAGGGGGCGCTCACAAAACAAACGTGATTTTTTGCTCGATATTGATAACGGCAACAGGTAGACGCTTGACATATTCACAGACTATTTAATTATTTAAATTCACTTAAAAAAAAAATAATTAAAATGAAACAAATATTAAAGGGGGGCTTCTGGGCTCCCATACGACAAACGTGATTTTTTTGCTTGTTTTTAAAGATTGTACGGAACCCTTCGTGCGCGAGTCCAACTCGCACATGGCCGCTTTTTTATTTTCAAGTGGAATCCTTTGAGAAGTAGATTTTTTTTGAGAGTCAGACTGGATTTTGGAAGACTTAGGTACCTAGTTTAATCCGAGCCATGTGATCAGTGCAAAGGTGCCCCAAAACTACGCCCACCGTTGTGCAAAGCCTGGAGAGACTGAGGAGTCTCCCCTGACTGTAACTGTTGATACTTACAAAGAAAACAAAACATTATTATATTCAGCTTTAGCCAGCTGGCAAAGAAGGGTCGGCTTCCAGTATAACCAAATGCATGAATTTCTACATGTGCGACTGTATGTCACACACGACAACATACACACCAACACACACAACATATGTACCTACATATTATATCAACAAGAATATATCAACTAGTAACGACGACTAATTAGAATTACGACGCTACTGATAGTATGGGCCGACGGCTTTGCGACGCTATGAAGGTGGTCACACATTCACAGACTGGACTTTGCTAGCTTAACCACGCAAAGCCACCATTTAAAACCAGATTAATAAGGTGAAAGTTGAGTTTTTAATCCTTGGGAATAGTGACGACAGCGCAATTACAGCAAGTAAACAAGATAAGAATTAGTGTAAATGCTCGGTGTACAGAGATGTGGGTTATTCTCGTCTCTGAGAGTTTTCCAACCATTTCAAGTTCGGCTCTTATTCAGTTCTTCAACGCGGTAATTTAAAGTTGGAGCTAACGCAGCCGCCTCGTGTTAAATGCAGCGTGGTGTTCATTTGAGCTGATAAAATGAGATATTACATAGACTGGCGGTAACAGAAAGTGGTTGAGAACACTACTAAATAATAGTCGTTAATTGTCTGCCAATAAAAGCCAGAAAATCTGACACCAGTCTTGCCAAGAAGTACCGTGTTACACAGTTAATGTTGGTTGTGCCGCTCCACGTAAAATACAACAGTGCGATTTTGTAAACATGTCGAAGTGAATACTTGGGCGGGGCGCACGACGGGTGAGTTGTCAAACCATACAAATAAGATGGAATGACAGCTCTATTGTCGTTCACTCCGTCTAGGTGTACACCGTGAGATGTCGACAGAATCGACCGGCTGGTATTCAGCTGAATCCGGTTTGACTGGGAGCCAACCCGAATATAGTTAGGAAAAGGCTAGGCAGATGATGAATTGTCTGCGAATAAAACATCTTGGTTTTATAACTTTCCATCGTTTATATAAACTATGACAACTTTTCCGATGTTTTTTCATACGCCAGTCAAATTAGCTTTGAACCTTGCAAAAATTCTTAACTATTTTTTTTCTTGTATCGTCTATTTGATAGAAGCCTTTCTAATAACATCAAAAGTAAAGCAAATTACATTTTCCACAACCTCAATTCTGGAAAATACAAAAACGCGTTTATTTCAATAAAAGCTTAAAAAATTAAGTTATATTTCATTTTTTTTACAATAATTATGAGGAGAATATAATAAACCTAATTTATTCTGTTAAATTTAAGACAGGCATGACCTATAAATCAAACCCAATTTAATTCAGTTACTTTTTTGCCTGAATTGCTATCGTATTATAAAAAAAACTGATTCAGGATGAACTTCACTCAGGCCGCCCAAGTAAGGAAAGGAATTGGTGGAAGCTCAGTTCCTCGTTATTTTTCAAACTTGCCGGCCTAGGCAAGATGTCGAGTCTGTGGAGACGCTCTGCTCTACAGTTCGCCATAAAACTGCTTTGCAGATTGTATCCTTCTTAATCCGGTTACTAACAAAAATATAGGTACGTACAATATAAACCTAGGGTACACTAGACAAAAACTTCCGAAGAAATGACTTTTCTAACAGTCTGATGCAGTTGGTGACATCATATCTGTGATTGAGCTAAAGTAAATGCCACCAGATGTAACAAACTGCTTGAAAAATCATATGTTCGTAACTTTCTTTCTGGTCGAATTACAAAAAAAAACAATGTTTTTATAATTTGAATTTTTTTCCGCTACCCAACATCACCATTAAATATGACCACACCTTTCTGGAACACCCTGTATTAATACTACTATCTCGACAGACGTGTATACAATCCTAGCCAGCACTTGGTCCAGATTCAGTCAATGTCTTTTGGTTGAACTACAAGGGTACAACCCTTTGCAAAGAGCTAGCGTTTTTTTTTACCCGACTGCGCGACGCAAAGGAGTGTACCCTATGTATGTATGTTTGTATGTTCCTTTGAAACACTATACCTGGCCTGGGCCGATTTTTATGATTCACACGTCAATCGATTAGTCCAGCGAGTGTCAGTAAAGATATGACGTTAGTGAAAATCTCAATATGGCGACTACTGGACGCAATATAGTGAAAATGAAAAATATGAAAGTCGACGAGCTATGTTAAATGGGGTATCAAAGTAAAGGGTTCGTAGAGGCGATTCCAAAAATATAACTCACTAAAATATAGAAAATAAAAAAAATAATATCTTCAAGAAACCCGACTGTAAAAACAACTAAGTCACTTTTCAAGCAGTCTGATGCAGTTGGTGGCATGAAATCAATAACTGAACTTAACTGCCTCCAACTGCATCAGACTGCTTGAAAAGTGACTTGTTTGGAAATTCTTAGTTTTTACAGTCAGGTTTATTGAAAATATTCAATTTTTTAATAATTTTAGTTGTATTTTATTTTATACTAGCTGTTGCCCGCGACTTCGTTCTTGTGTATGTATTGTAAAATGATGTGGCTAGGTAAGATCAATGGGTTCGTATATCTAATACAAACAGTCAATATCTATCATCGCATCAAGATTTTGAAGCATTTTCTGGGGGTCATCGAAGTTCTCAGTGAAAACCACAAAGTTATCTGCAAATCTTAAGTGAGACAGTTGGGCAGAAAATTGACGTTATTACCGCTATAGTCCCAATCTATACCCACATTTTTAACGACATCTTCTAGGACTGCTGTGAATAGTTTCGATGAAATGAAAGAAGCATTATCATTACAACGTTTCTCACGAAAATTTATTTGAACAGAAGAGGTGATACTCGACGACGCGTTGTGTTCCATGCGCGCCTCCAAGAGATGTCAGCTAAGTAGACGGGGCCCGTTAGGGCCAGAGCCTGCTAGGGTTTCGGAATTTGTTCGAAAGAGTCACCGTGACCCTGGAACGCAAAGATCATAAGGAGAAACACAGATGGGTTTTAGTCAGTAAGAGTCTGACACTCCCTTCTAGTCTACCCAGAGCGGAAGAAGTCATTTTGATGATTTCCCATCCATAAAAAAAAACCCCGCAACGGATAGAGTAGAGTATGGACTCCGTTGTGCGTAGGTGTCCTGGCTAAGTTTGCCGGCCTAGCTCCGTCCAAGTGTACAGAAGCAACCAGGGTGCTTTACAGGTTGAGTGGAGAGAATTAACCGTTCAAAAGAAAATTAAAATAACGTCAGTGGAGCAATCAGACCAAATCTTTTTTATGTTATGCATCAAATGCATAACGGTAAGTTTTGTATCAAAAGAACCACTGTTTATGACGTTTTAAAAGTACCATTAGTAACTAAAAAAAATACTTTGGTGTAATTCTCATGCTTTTGATAGTTAGTACTTTTTTCGGTCAACAGATGGCATTACGGGTATATGAATTATGTAGATAATAAGTTGATTTCTTCTAGATTGGTACCTACAATTCCTATCAGGTGTATGTGTAAAAATTACCTAAATGGTTTTGTAACTAACTAACATGCCATTTTGTGCATTCAATTATTTTGTGCATTCAATTACGAACAAAAAGCTTTTAAAATCAATATTGTTTACCTCCCATAACATACGGCGTGATAATATGTAGCCTAAAGTCTTCCTTGGTTTACAAAGAACATTTTTGCTGAATTTCAATTCAATCTATCCAGTAGTTTTGGCGTGAAGCCGTACCATACACACATACAAACAGACAAAAATTCTAAAAAGTCACTTTTTGTCATCAGTTACGTTTTTCTAACAAAAGCCACTTATTTTTTCTCGAAAATTCTCAATGTACAGTTTTTCTTTCGTTACTGTTTTATTATATGTATAGATGTACAGTACTGGCACATAGGGGAAATTAATGCAGCAGACATTCTCTACCAGTCAATCTTTGGGTTAAAAAGACTACACTGCGGTAGGTGTACAAACACGTCATAAAATTTTAAATAGAAATTAACAATGTGTCTTTCAAGGTAATTTGTATTTCTTTCTGAGTCTACATTTCCGTAACAAGAGCTACTTTAGCAAAGACATTGCAGCCACTACGCAGCGTATTGCAGTTGTTGAAGTACGCATAAAAAATAAGTATAATGATATTACTTGAGCACAGAACGACGCAGCTTCATGACTCCACCAACACTGCTTTTCTTATTTTTGGTTAGCGTTTTTTGTTTGGTACATAGGTATAACTTAACATCACGCATGGAATCGCCGACGGGTTAAGCAGAGGGTCACCAACCGATTTACCTACCCATTTCGCCAATTATGTTTTAAGTCCCTTGGTATAGGAGCACACCGGACACATATTCTGATGCCTACTTTGAAATTAAAAACCCAATAAGACTGCCGCAACTGGGACTCGAACCCAGGATCTCGTGCTAAGCAGTAATCCAACATTTAAATCACAATTAGACATATCATGCCATGAAAATTAAACTAATAAGCTTATTTGTAATTAAACAAACTGAGTGGCATATCCCATCAGCAAACATGGTGATGGTCCAAAAAAAATCTCATTTACTGTTAAAATTTTGGTAGGAGATGAATTTTCACATAGTCTTTCATAGTAGGTACTCATCGGCGTATAAGTATTTCTCTTCTATGTCATGCAAATGCTGTGCACGTTACTAACACTAGTACCTATCTATATTATGTCCATATTAAAATTATTCCATTACAAAATTATTCCAAAAACAATATTGAACTATAATAATGTTCAAGTAACCTAAAGTTACATACAACTAGACTAATAGTCGCGAAATAATGTACAAATGCGTATAAAAAACAAAATAAATCATTGGGCATCAAAAAATTCATCCACCCCAAGTAGCATTGCAATCTGTATACAAGCTGTATCTAGGTTTGTTTGTATACTAGAAGCTGTATATTCAGGCTGTATAAAGGCTGTTTAAGCGCTTATACAATCCTTATAAGTAAAAAAAGGGCCCATATTATACAGCTTTTTGGGTTAGTAGAGCTGTGTAGTAGCTGTGGAAGCAATAGAGAAGCTGTACAGTAGCTGTATTACAGCTGTTATTCAGTGTACAATGAAACCATTATACTACAGATATTATCTTATAAGAACTTTGTAAAGATAAGTGTTCTAAATAGGTTTTTGAAGAGAACAACAAAAGAATGAAAATAAAACTAACTATTTTTGATGACATACGTAGGAAACGTACTGAATGGCGACATTATTATTAATATTTATTACTAGAAGTAAAAGATATTCGTGGACTTGTTTATCTGATGGTGTATATTGGTGAATTGAAAGTGCAAATTAAATTTATTGTGAACCTACGTATGGTTTCCGGCAAATAATTCACGCGCCAGCAAAATAATCGAGCTGGTATAAAGAAAAATACTAAATACGGTAAGTAAATGTTTGTTTTTAAGGTTAGAATAAAAATAATAATTTTAAAGTAATAGATGTGAACACTGGCACACTGATCATTATTCAAGCTGATAATCATGATACGGCTTTAACTATTGTAAAACATTCCTTTAGTTTTGTTGTAAATTTTGTTTTTGTACATTCGAAAATGGCGATAATTTGCTAAACAGCCTAAACGGTATTTGCAGAGTATTGTAGTCTGAATAGCTGTACTAAGTAAGTAATAGATTACATTGAACAGCTATTGGCTTTTAATCAGCTTTTAAATAGAATATTTTATTACTTAGGCTTTATACCAGTTCTTTATGCATAACTTATAATTCTCTTTAGGGTTACTTATAAGAAATGAAAAACCCTGAGCTCAAGATGACTTTGATCCGTTCCTCACTTTATCAATAATATTTTATCAGCGCTCACGCATTTCGTCTTAAGAGTTACTTACTTAGTTGTTTAATTTTATTCCTAAGTAAAATTGTTAAGTATTATTAGTGTGTTCTGTAACTGAATTATACCTGTTTTACTTTATTTTCAGGAAAATATGCCGTTTAAAATTACAGAAACCATAGGGAAAGGGCAAAACAGGCTTTGCATTGTACCAAGTTTGTGGGAATCAAAGGGCTAGTTAAGATGGCCAAGAAAGCGATTATGGATCAAAATAGTGACACAGACATTGTACGCGTCTAATGTAGGAGAAACAAGATATAGAAACAACTTGAAAATTCGTCGTCATCATCATCATTTACTTGCGCTGCTGCATGAAGATATATCATCTTCAGGTTCCGAAAATTGAACTAAATCTACACATTTGCCATTTTTACTTTGATGTTTTTGCTGCGTAACCCTCTTCGTTGGCCGTCGATGGCATTGACGATCTCTATCTACCTCAATAAATGATAGTTTACTATCGTGACTGTTATTTGTTTGGTAATTTGTAATATTCAAATATTCCCTTTCAATCCTCCTCTTGACTACACCAGATCTTTTTATTTTTTTCCACATATTGTATTTGTGCACAGTGAAAATATTAATTAATACAATCGAGCGAACATAAGTCTGTATTACTAACACATAGTAATACAGACTGATGTTGTAGTATAGCTGTCATTTTTTTTTTTTAGTTTTAAGACACCCTCATAGACGGAAGTCATAAAACCACTGTATTTACAATAGTGTACAATTACGCCACAAAAATAAGTTTGAGAACGGAATTTGCATTTACCATTGTACAGAAACAAGTGTCAAGTGATACTATAATAACACTTAGAGCTGTAATAAGTAAGTGATTACATGTAAAATACAGCCTGTATACAGCTTTAACAATAAAACCAGATTGAAGTGTCAAAAAATACTTAAAGTTGTATATTAGAGTTTTAATATTCTGTTTAAGCACCCTAAGCTTACGCGGATCTCTCAATAAGTATTTTATACAGTTTGAGCTGTATAATAACTCATTAATCACTCTTACAAAGACAAAATCATTTTTTGACACTCTTGTACGTCTCTCCAACAAAAAAAACAGACCATGGGAACCATGGGTTTTTGTTGTTATAAAAACAAGGAGAATGAACCAGAAGGTGACTTCTTTTGGTATTGCAGAGTGGAAATCCACACAAACAATCGTTCTGACATTTAATAGACAAAAATTACTGAAAAGAGTAGGTATATTGTGCTTACTCAGCCCTTTCAGTTGAGAGGTACATGTATCCTACAGTTCAGTTCGCTTCCTGTTGACGTTTTGGCCACACAAGAACCCTATGTCGTTTTAAACCCAAATGTTTTAAATGTGTGCAAGAACACCCAGGTGATGGATGACCAATCACTCCTTAGAATGCTTCATGATCATCTTGTAGTGGCAATCATTATGCAAACGATAAGAAAGCCTGATGGCTGAAAAGTCAGTCTCATATGTGGAAGCCAGTCAAGTCCTCCCTCCAGTTTCTAGATTATATGCAGACGTTTCAGGAGTCACACGAAGAACAAAACCAGTACCTAGTCCATCTCCTGCTTTCCGCCCCGCTCCCCAAACTTCAGCCTCATATCATAAAACAGTATTCTTAAAACCCAACACACATGCCCCTCTATCTCCAAGCTATGATAAGCAGGCTCATCAAGCTCATATCCAAGATTACTCCTTTTCCCCTTCTCAAAATGGCTGTGCCTTCCCTAGAGAAGGTGCAAGCAGCCCTGTCAATTCTGAAAACGCTTTAAATATTATTTCCAACATGCTAATGACAATATTAGCCAATCCTGCACATTCTGTACCCGACCACATTGCCAACAAACTGTCTTCAATTGTCCACTACATTCATAATGGCCCATCCCTAGACATTCCTTAAATGGAACGTGAGGAGTAGGTATTTCTCCTAAGAAACCTGATTTACTCTTTTAATTAATAAGTTCAAACCATCGGTCTGCAGCATCGCTGAGACATGGCTACGTTCTGATAGCAAGCGGTGTCCGTCATGACAGATCAGATGGATACCTATCAATAACAAAGTGCCATTCTCCCCTATTCCTCTACCCTCTATAGGTGACAACATCAATGTTGTTGCTGTTAAGGCTGAGGATATATGTTTTTTATGTTGCACACCCACACATTGACGATCTTGTTTTGATAAAAACTTATTTAGGCACTTCCCTGACCAAATGACCTTGAGCATTCGTTCCCTCTTTGCCGCACCCCGCCTCGTATCATAGAATTCACACAATTTTTTGAATTATTTTAATAAAAAAAGAAAAGCGATGTTTTGAAATTAAATAAAACGTGAATAATTTAGATTTCTAAATTATTTATCCATTAGTGTAATCCTCAAATGATTAGAGCGTCGCCTTTAGCATCAGATGCATGTAATTAATTATTTTAGTATTTTTTTAAAAGTAGATTTTAAATGTATTTATTACACATAAAAATAAATTTGCTACTTTCATATGGGCTGGCATGCTATGGAAATATAATTAAAACCTATCTTGATAAAATAAAAAAAAAAAACGTAAAATTGTTACAAATAAGGTTTATGAAACTTTTAGTTGATAAAAACACAAAAAAACGCTGTAAAAGTAGTGGTTACGAAGAATTATTTTTTGAATGTAGCATGCTGCCGATTCATCAAAAGAGTGGTACTGTTATTGGCTGTAGATAATTATTACAAGGATGAGTTTAAAGTTAATATGGTAAACCTTAGATCTCATAGAAATAAATGTGTTAGACAAATTGTGGTGCCCACTTTTGTAAATTATTACGGGCAAAGATGTAGAAAATACCTAGTACCATCAATTTATAATGACATACAGATTTGCTAAGTAGCTGTACTACTAAAGTATCTTTCAAGAATAAAATGGAGAAGTTTCTCTGTAACTCTTTTTGTCAAAACCTCTTAAGTGATAGTGAATAAGCATAAGATAGATCACATAAGATAATGCTATTGTAAAACTTTAATGCATACAATTCTTGTGTTTATATTGGTAACTTTTTATTTTTTATTATTTTTATGTTTTTGATGGAAAAGTACCCACACTAATGTTATACGTATGAATGTAATGCGGGAGCTGCATCTGCCAACAAACTGCTTTACAGTTTGGCAGAGGTAATATTTTTATTGAAACAGTTATAAAAACAAAAATAAGCGCTTTTTCATTTTCATTTCATTAGAACGTGGAATATGATGATAGGATATCGAACATCGATAATGTTCTTTTAGAAGTTAGTAGTC
Source organism: Melanchra persicariae (assembly GCA_947386135.1). Classification (NCBI taxonomy): domain Eukaryota; kingdom Metazoa; phylum Arthropoda; class Insecta; order Lepidoptera; family Noctuidae; genus Melanchra; species Melanchra persicariae. The sequence continues at coordinate 20,880,178 of OX376643.1, read as the reverse complement.
TCTTATCTAATGAGTTAATAGCCTCTGAATGACGAAGAAAAACGCACTATCGCTAGGTTTTGGTCGGGGTAGCGCCACGGCTCTATACTTGTGATGGGCGACTTTAATTGCCACCATTATAGGTGGGGAATCAGAGGTCTGCAACAACTTTGATGATGGACTAGCAGATATAAAACATGAACTGAACCTATTGCAGCGTTACGAGAAGAAAAGAAATGAAACCCTCTTTACGCTTGGTAGGTACACGTTTAATTTTGAAAAATAAAAAAAAAGCTAAATTAAATTATTAAAAATAGTAAAATATTGGTATATAAAAGTACAAAAAAATAAAAATTGGATGTTGACGTAGCCGATAATAATTTGTTATAACAAAAATCTAATTTACTGCACGAAAATCATTACATATTTTAATTTGTGATGGTAATCAAATTTTTCTGACCGAATATAGCGGATTTAAAAATACGGTTGCAACACGTTTGATTTAAAGCCGGTAGACCGATTCCTAAAGGATAAGTAAATCGTAATGATTGGTTCGCTCACAAGAAAAAAGGAAACCTTATTACTTAAAGTTTTAAGGTATACGTTAAGAGTATTTACACGCACGAACTGGAGACGACCGAAGTTAACCCAAAATAGGTACCGTAAAGGAAATGAAATTTACAGGCGAATATCCTAAAGAAAACCTTCTCGTCGTCCTCCTGGCGACGGCTATAGGACGTCCCTCCCGCAGTACTCTCTGGGGATATTGTCCGAGGTACCTCACTGCTACACGCTTCTCGGGTGGCTGCCTCAGAAACTCGCCCGCTTACTTGCGATATATATCGCCAGACCATGAAACCGGTGACCCGGTTTCTACGACAAAGAATGAACTAATTAAAATCCAATTCACAAAAAGTCAGCGAAACCTAATCACGAAATAAAGTCAATTTAAGAAAAACTTACCAAAAATTAGTAGATATATTGCATGGAAATATGCACCATGGCTTAAGCTTAACTAGCTTAGTTTTACACTATAATTTTTATCAATTAATCTTCCGAATAAAAATCGTCACATTCTCTGGCCCTTGTCAACATACAATTGACAAACAAAAATCCATATTTTTTCATGTCAAAATAAATCGAATGACTTTCAAAAGTCTTCTAATGTAATATGAAAAAATCATCAAGGAGAATCGCTTTTCAAACAGAAAAAATAACAAGACATTTAAAACCTCCACCTATTTCTTGGAGTGATTTGAGGAATTATGTAGTGACCACACTGCAGTACCCCCTTTCTAAGAAACGAAAATGAGAAGGACAAGAAAGCAAAATTAATGACCAACTTAATAAGATCCTGAAGGAAAAATAATAAAGTAAGAAGTAAAACCTATAAGAAATACCACAAGATAATCCCAAAAGATAAACCGAAAGTAAATCCAAACAATGACATTGAAGTGTAACGGATACAGAATAAAAACGAAGACGCGCCTCCATCTAAACGGTGTCAGTGCGAGCTCGCAATCAGCAGGGATCCCAATATTTACAAGGTCAATACGTTAGGTTTGACCTTAGACATAGTTACAAACTCGGATTCAGACACGAGTTAAGTCTAGCATACGACATCAGTCCAAAAATTGCGACTTAAGTCAAAAAAAAAAGAAAAAACTAAGTCAAAGGCTCAAGTTAAAAGCTTAAGTCAAAGACCAAGTCAGAAGAAAAAAATTTAAGTAAATAGCTTATTTGAGATGAAAATAAAAATTTATTCTTATTAAAGAATAATTAAAGAAGAACGTGGAGAAGTTCAATAACAGAAAAAAGGGACGGGAGTAAGAATATTCCTAAGAGTAAGTAATTATTACACATGAAAGTTAAATGATATGAAATCTGAACTGCATCTGTGCCCATCCCATCGGGGAAACGAGGCTTGATACTATTTAATACTGCATTTCACTAAGTATCATAACACTTAATTTCATTGTATAATTAATTGATGAGCATTTCAATAATAATAACAACACTCAATTAGATTTTTCAACAAGCATTCTTCAATAAGGTCACATCACTAGATCAATTAATTTTATCGACCTTACATCTATCGACTATGTGCCACCACTATTAGGAATAATGTCATTAACTGACAACAGTAAACAAAAACTAACTTTGTTGCTTGGCAACGAAAAATTAGCTACGAAATGAATTTGTTGATTTACGTAATTACAAAAACTTTTTTCGTTTTTTAACTAAGTGGTTAATTACATAAAAATGGGATCAATAGAGAGAGTTAACCATAAAAATAGTCTTCAAAAGGAAATCTTCTAGAATAATCAAAAGATAAGAGAAAAAACGCGACGCGAAGACTTCAGAAAAATCACTTTAGAATATCCTTGATATGATACTTACCGGAGTGAACTGAATCGCAGTCCTCTAGTAAATAAGTGGTTTTTGAAATAACTCTAGTGACGCGACACTTAATAAAGCGTGGAGCAAGTTTACCAGATAAGTAATCAGCCCCAGACGACTTATAGAAATTACGTCTCCACAAAGTGTCACCTGCAGTCAGAGTGATAGCTTTTCGATTCGTATTGTAAGCACGCGAGTTACGTATAAACGCTAACGATAGATTATTTGCAACTTTCGCATAAACTTCTCTTAGAGAGGACAGATTTGAAGCGTGCCTATCACGACTGTCAGCTAAATTAGCGCTTTGAGTCTGATTATACGCACGGCTTGCCTCCATACAAACTTCTCCACCAAACATAAGGAAATTGGGAGTAAAACCAGTGGCTAAGTTAATACAAGAATTAAGATAGAGTTTAACTTTAGGCAACAACTTAGACCAATTCCTCTGGTTCTCACCAACTAATATACCAAAACATGTAACCACACTTTGGTTATAACGTTCAACTGTATTTGCTTGAGGGGAATAATAAGGAGTGTAGATTGAATCAATATGAAATGATCTGAGGAAATTTACAAAATGATTACTACGAAAAACAGTAGCATTATCGCAAAGTATAGCTCGAGGAACTCCCAAATTGAAAAATATTTCTGATTCTAAAGCTTTAACGATAGAACTGGCGTTAACCTTCTTTAGGGGAATAAGCCAAACTTAAGAAAAGTGTGAAAGTAAAAAATGTGTAAAATATTAAGTTAAAATTGTATGAAACTTCTAAAGTCTAACACGGAAAAAAAAAAAAAAAAAAAAAAAAAAATAAGCTCAATATTTCAAATCCTAAGAGTCAGTACTAGTTTAGAATTGATAACTAGACTTGAATCATCTACACTAATATTATAAAAAGGAAAGATTTGTTTGTTTGTTTGTTTGTTTGAAATGAATAGGCTCCGAAACTACTGGACCGATTTGAAAAATTCTTTCACCAGTAGAATCCTACATTATCTGTGATGGACATAGGCTATAGAATATTTTCAAAAAAGTTAGGGATCCGTATGAAAACTTCGATAATGTGACCCAAGGTGTGAGAAAAAATCCTTATATCGCGTACGCTGCGGAATCTATTGACAATAGAGCAAAGTGATGTAGGTACTACTGTTTTATAGAGGTCATCAATATCTACAAAAAAATCCGCGATACCATATGTCTAACTATTATGGATAAGTCACCATGACCGCTTTTTGTTAATATTAGTCAAGCAAATCCCATGGTGAAATAAAAAATGGTGATTTTAGTACCATGATTTTAATCCTTATCCATTTAAATGGTTTGATAATTAAGGTTGATTATGTCCGTGTAAATTACACTTTAAATCATTCAAATCGGACCTTTCGTTCAAAAGTTACGACGGTAATAAACATGCTCGGAGTAAGAAAAATGTCGCGGCTTGAGCGAACTGGGGAAAATCGTATCAATGCTTGGTCCGATGAAGTTGAAACACCACGGCATTTAAATGTTTTCGATAAAACAATAAGAATAAGAAATGTTTGGATTTTTCGAAAATAGGTACATACATAGTAAGGGGTGAAGCAGGGGTGAATAAGTTTTTAGGGGAGGAAATTATAGCTTGCTTCAATTTACGTCGGAATTCTATGAACAAACTTAAAGTAGGATATTTGAAACAGATCATGTACCTAACAATTTTTGCATAATCAACCCCTGACGGGCGGAACGGGGTGAACAGTTGCGCTGAACCAATAATGAGAATCGTTGTGCTTAATTTTCCAAAACTAACCTTTATAAGGGGATATGTATAGGGGGCGTTGCAGTTTGTGGAGTACCTACTATCCCCACGCGGACAAAGTCGCGGGCGAAGTGCTAGTGCTAAATAAATTGAGTTGAATGTGTGTATTCTAAATGTGTAGTGAATCATGTAAGAATATCCTTCATGTGATATAGACCAGAATAAATAGAATCAGTCTCGCGGACCCTACCTAGTTCTAGAGACGATACCAATACCACGGCCTTAAGGAAACAAACAGCTGGTTTTCCCAAAAAATATTCTGCACCTTTGAAACCTAATTACAAACAACGTTCAGAGTTTTGGAGAAAGAAACCATACTGTAGTGTCTCTACAACTCTCACCTAAAAATTCGACAGGAGAAGACAGATTCAACGTGTGTTGCGAACGTAAAATGGTCAGAACAAAAAGAAAAAGGAACGACGAGACAATAGACGAGGGGAAAAAAACATCAGCTGGCCTAGTTACCATAAAAATAAGTAAATAACTAGCAAAACAGCCTAGTAAACCAAGCTAACCTTTGGACTCGACGCCTAACCATTGATACATACAAGCATGCACAACAAAGAATACTAGCTACATCTATCTAAAGGAGTGAAAAGTGCAATTGAGTGTTGAACACCAACATAAAAGCTACGTGACTGAACACGATAGGATTCTTGCAAAAAAAACAGGTACTTGGTGAACAACTGCACTTAGTCTCAAAGGGGTAGATCGATAATCAGCAAACGATCGCTATAAGAATAGCCAAGCTGTGGATAAAACTAGGCACTCGCAAAGAACCACTTATACAAGCTTACCGTATAACTCGCCGCCTAAAGACACACACACACCTTACATACACTACGGGTTCTAACTACATCTAACTATAGGAAGGAAATGAAATTCGGGTAAAATATATATTTGATGGGAAGAAATAAAAGAAAATTGTATGTTTAAAGTTTTACAAGATTATTTTCATAGCATTCAAGTACAACACAAACAAGAAATCAATAAAAGCAAAGACCAGTATTGCTTTGTCTTCTATATTGTCACGGACGTTATAATATTATAATAGCTTCTGGAACTTCCTCAAAACAATCAGGAATCTGAAACATAAAAGGATGATTCGCTCGTGAAGAACGATCTGTTAATCAAATTTTAAATATGATTCGCACGATGAGCGCGACCACCTTTTCACGGACGAAAAAAATAAATTAAGATATTTGTGAGAATAAATAAACCTTCACTTACTTTGCCGGAGAGCCAAATTTGTAATGTATAGAAACTTTGCCGGAGAGCCAGTTTGTAATGTATAGAAAAAAAGAGTCAAGATGACCTAACGTTCGCCGGAGAGCCAAATTTGTAGCGTTACGAGGAGAAAAGAAATAAAACCCTCTTTACGCTTGGTACACGTATAATTTTGTAAAATAAAAAAAAACCTAAATTAAACGATTAAAAATAGCAAAATTGGTATATAAAAGTATAAAAAAATAAAAATTGGATGTTGACGTAGCCGATAATAATTTGTTAAAACAAAGATCTAATTTACTGCACGAAAATCATTACATATTTTAATTTGTGATGGTAATCAAGTTTTTCTGACCGAATATAGCGGATTTAAAAATACGGTTGCAACACGTTTTATTTAAAACCGGTAGACCGATTCCTAAAGGATAAGTAAATCGTAATGATTGGTTCGCTCACAAGAAAAAAAGGAAACCTTATTACTTAAAGTTTTAAGGTATACGTTAAGAGTCTTTACACGCACGAACTGGAGACGACCGACGTTAACCCAAAATAGGTACCGTAAAGGAAATGAAATTTACAGGCGAATATCCTAAAGAAAACCTTCTCGTCGTCCTCCGGGCGACGGCTATAGGACGTCCCTCATGCAGTACTCTCTGGGGATATTGTCCGAGGTACCTCACTGCTACACGCTTCTCGGGTGGCAGCTTCAGAAACTCGCCCGCTTACTTGCGATATATATCGCCAGACCATGAAACCGGTGACCCGGTTTCTACGACAAAGAATGAACTAATTAAAATTCAATTCACAAAAAGTCAACGAAACTTAATCACGAAACAAAATCGCAGTCAATTTAGGAAAAACTTACCAAAAATTAGTAGATATATTGCATGGAAATATGCACCATGGCTTAAGCTTAACTAGCTTAGTTTTACAACATAATTTTTATCAATTAATCTTCCGAATAAAAATCGCCACATTCTCTGGCCCTTGTCAACACACAATTGACAAACAAAACTCCATATTTTTTCATGTCAAAATAAATCGAATGACTTTCAAAAGTCTTCTAATGTAATATGAAAAAATCATCAAGGCGATTCGCGTTTCAAACAGAAAAAATAACAAGACATTTAAAACCTCCACCTATTTCTTGGAGTGAATTGAGGAATTATGTAGTGACCACACAGCACTACGTATGATAAATGATGGCAGTGCCACACGCAGGTCCACACCAGGACAGAATCCCAGCTGTGTTGATTTGACATTTTGCTTATCTGATATAGCCAGCCTGTTAAATTGGTGATCAATGCCATAATTATGTCATATTGAAGCGTCTTTGAATATGACATATGACAGTGATCACTATCCTGTCTCCTGGAAATTCCCTCTAAATCTCTCCTTGAAAAAACTCCCCCTCCCTTATTGAAATATCAGTTAAACTCTGTCGACAGGGATCTATACTCAAAAATTTTAGACACGAGTTTCCTCTCTTCCACCCGTCAATGCTGAAAATGCTCAGGAATGATTTTCGTCATTTTCCAGTACAGTATCGTGTACAGCAGATGATTGCTTCCACTTAAAAAAACCGCCTACAAGCAAAATTCCGTCCCCGCCATGGTGGGATAAGGATTCGTCAAATCATATGTAGTATATTTTACGAACTTAGCGTCCAACTCAGAACTCCTGGGGAAAACTCAGAACAGAGTGGGTCTGGCGAGGATTACCCCAGGGATCTGTACTTAGTCCTATTTTATACAATATTTATACATTTGATCTTTTTTCTTGCCTAAATTTTAACTGTAAAATTTTCCAGTATGCCGACGATATTGCGTTGTTGGTTTGTGGTAGTTTCATCGAAGATATCGAGCAATCAATGAACATCTCTTTGACCTCATTAAACCAATAGCTCCTTGATCAAGGGTTAACTTTAAGTGTGCCAAAGAGCACAGCAGTTGTCTTTACCAGTAGAGGTCTGATCCCACAAGTTGAAATTAGTATTGACGGTCAAGATATCCCAGTCAAGAAGAAGGTCAGTTTTCTGGGCGTTACTTTGGATTCCAGGTTGTCGGGGTAGACCACATTAATAACACTTTTAGCAAATGTGAATGCTCAGTTTCTGTTCTCAAGGCTTTGGCAGGTCTACCAGAACGTCAGTTCCCTCTTGAGCTACTTTTCCCCCAGACTAATACAAACCTTAACATTTTTTTTAAGTACAAACGATATTAAAATGTAGTGTTGTCTGCAAATATGTAATTGGTAATTTGTAAACTGGTAATCTGTACTAGTAATTTGTGATGTTATAATTGTTATTATATACTGTTAGAAAAAAAAGAAGGCGTTTAAAAAAAGAAAAAGAAAAGTGTCCTTTCAGCTACTAACACTACATCTACTGCAAAGTGCAAAGTCAACGGCTCACTTCACCGCACTTCTGTCACCACATTACACTGGCAGAATAGTCGTCAACGGCTGTTGCCAAAGAAAAAAAAACTTAAACAAAGACATTGTGTGCAACAAATCGAAGCGCCAGGGTAGCCCGAGAAATTCAAATTTTCTTACGTTTTTTGCAATTTGCAGGTCAGTGTCAGGTTGTATCTTGGTCAAAATTTGAGTAAGAACCAGACAAGGAAACGTATTAAGATTCTGAGGAGTGACAATGGGTTAGAGTTTTGCAATAAGCTGTTTGACAAGTATTAAGAACAAGAAGGAATATTGCATCAGAAAACTAACTCATATACCCCACTGCAAAATGGTAGGTACGTGCGAGAGGCTTAACCGTACATTGGTAGAAAAGCTAAATGTTTGTTTTTCTATGCAGAATTACGCAAAAGATATTGGGCCTAAGCAGTGAACACTGCAATGCATCTGAGAAGTCGGTCAATTGCTTCAGGATTAAACAACCAAACACCATTTGAAATGTGGACAGTAGAAAAGCCTGACGTCAGTCATCTAAGAATAATCGGTAGTAAAGTTAAAAAGACTCAAGTGGGATCAGCAAGCAACTCAATGTATTTTGGTTGGCTATCCAGATAATGTAAAAAGATATTCTGTGTACAATCCCAGCAATAACTACCAGTAGAGATATTTTTGTGATTGAGGAGGGAAATCGTGCTACTGAGGTTCCAGTGAATATAGCTGAAACGAGTCTTGATTTTATGATACCAGATATTGGAGTTACATCAGAAACAGTGGCTGCCGCGAGTGACAGTGTACCAGAAATGTCCAGAGATAATCCAGGCCGCACCAGCTTCGAGGATGAGTTTGTTGATGTTGAATAACTAGAAGTTCCCATTGCAGTTGTAGAGCTTCAGATAGTAGGGGAAAGCAGGTAGGATTCGTACACTTTTTACTCTATTTTTTATTTTATTTATTTAAGGAAAAACAAACAGTAGCACAATAAGAAATTGTCATAATGTCTAAAATATACATTTTAAAACAATTATGCTACCCAATCCGTTCTCCACAGATTACAATTAGAAGTATAACTAGCTAGTAACACGCGTGAAATTTAAACAATTTTTCTAAATAAGCCACGGATATATTGAAAACTATTGAGTTGAATGGAATTTACTGCAGCTGCTTATAAAAAACGATTTTTAACAATTTTTACTCTAAGCCGTATAAAAGAGCAACTATTAGCTATTTTAAAAAAACTTCAATACTGCTGTATACTCGACTTATCTGACTTTAAAATAGTGAAGTTTCGTTTAGATACAAACCAGCATGGCACAGCTAGGGTAACTTTTCTGAAAAATGGAAAACGTACGAAACCCCACACATGGGGTAGCTGGTAGTGGGGAACCTTAGTGCAGTCTAAGATAACGTCATTTATTCAATGTAATATAATCATGTATTAACATCAAAGTTAACACAGATTCAGATTTTCTATATAATAATGTATAATCATTATTGTTTTTGAAGTAAATAAGTGTTTAGACCTACTTAGTCATAAAAATAGACACTTAACAAAGTTTTCGGCAACTGTTTGCTTATGAAACTTTGTCAAGCGACTTTGACAAGTGTTGTTGGCTTGACGCGGCATTGCACCACCAGAAATTCGCAGGACGCAAGCTGTATAGAAAGGGCGAAAGTAGAAAACGACTCACGCCTCCCAATACACAAATACAGTTTAGTACCCCAAAGACTAGAAAGCCGAAGAAGTTTTCTTGGATGCGTGAGTCCATCTACCGGCTACACCTCCTCGGAAAGACGAGAGAAGCTCAAACCTCCTGATTATTTTATCGAGCCCTCAGAGAACCTTCCACCTGGGCACATGACGCTGATCTGGAAAACTCTAAATAGACTCCGCACTCTCCAGTAAAGATAAGCTCCTCAGGTTGGAGTTCTCGAATGGCTCCGAATTTCAGTGTTTGTGTGGCGTCGCCCCGCAGTCCACGACCCACATTTTATCCTGCGCAGCATGCTCTATCACCTGTGAGGACCTAATGGCTGCGTCAGCGAATGGTGTTACCGTTGCTGAATACTGGGCCAAACATAAAATTTATCAATTTATCACCCATCGACACGCTAAAAAGAAGAAGACGACAATTTTTGTACAGAGTTTCTAATAGATAAAGTTTTATCCAAAACTTCTTCATTATCAGACTTACTGACTGACATTACATCTTCATCTACCTCTTCCGTCCTTGTCCCATTTTACACATAGGTAATTATAATATTCGCGGCATGGTTCTGTAACAAAAATATTGTTGGTGAACAATCTTTCTACTGCCACGCAGTAAGGAATGGGGAGCATTCTTACTGTAAGAATCTTTAGGTAGATTCGTACAGTACAAATGCTCCCCATTCACCCTCATAACATCACGAAGGTACCCCAACCCGAGAAATCAACAAAATAATTAAAAATAAAACCGTTACAGGTAAGATGAACCGTTACAGGTACCCTAAAATTACTAATGACATATTAAACCAAGGTATCACTTCATAATCGACATTAACTTTAATAATTCGAGCAAAATTGATAACAGCTATACGTGCTCAAAGGTATAAAAAAATACTTACGGCGAAAACACACATTATTATCGACTTGCTCCATCGAAGCTGGTGGTCGGACGGTCGCCCCGCTCCGCGGTTACCCTATGCGTATGAGCGGGAGTCACGCACTTAAACGCGAACACGTCATTGTATTGGATAGTGTAGATATCACCACTGTACGAATGCTCCCTTTGTACAAATCCTACCTGCTCTCCCCTGCCAGGAGAACCAGCTCTTGAATAAAGGCCGCGTCGTGTTCGCAAAAAGCCAGAGAGGTATGGTTTCACTACCTTAAGTAGTAGTAGTGTAGTTTACTTTAATGAAATATTACTTCAGGAAGCTCTTAACGGATCAGAAAGAGCTCAGTGGTCTGTTGAAAGTGCTCAGTTAACTCATTTGATGAAAATGCAGCTTGGGAAGTTGAGTGAAGAGTTTACCAGTTAAAAATACTACTGTACCTTGTAAGTGGGTTTTCAAACGTAAGATAGATAGTGACAATAATGTAAGATATCGTGCAAGATTAGTGGCAAAAGTTTTTGTTCAAAAACCTGGTACCTATAGATTTTGATGAAACATTTTCTCCAGTGTTAAGGCATTAATCTTTATCTTTTTGCTTTGGCTGCTCAGCGGCCCTACCACGACGTGTTAAAGCGTGAGTCGTTCGAGCGAGAAGGAGGGACGGAGCTATATAGGGTGTATAGCTCCATCCCTCCTCGCTCGAACGACTTACGCTTTAACACGTCGTGGTAGGGCCGCAGTTTTTGCGCAGATGAAGCTTGATGTGACGAACTAGTTGTTCAAGAATGAATTCATAAAGGAAACTGTTCACATGAAGATTCTAGTTGGTTTTGAGAATAGTAATAAAGTAAATCTCAATAATAAAGTACTCAACATACTCCTATTTAATTTAGGCTATTTTTATATTTTACTAAAATTACACAAGTGAAAAACTTGTTTTTTCCTGTTTTTACACTACAGTACCTACTATCGAATATTATCTGGACATAGGGCGGAAGGTTGTTGATTTCAATTAACGAATAGTAGAGTAAGATCTCAGGGCCTCCAGGCTCAGAGGTCTTGGATTATAATAATACGTATTTGTGATACCCAATGGCTTAAATGTTATAACCAAAGCATCTAGACTTTCGGATCTCGTGGGTAAGGTACAAATTAGAATAAAAATAACAATACAGGTCATAATATTATTATAATTTATTGGATCACAGAACTAAATTTCGTACAATGTAACTACTTGTTTTAAAGTTATTCAGTTTGAGCAACATCATTAACCACACCGATACCATAAAATTTAGTTTTGCATCGAGGAAGATTCTTTAGTCACAAATTCAACTTAGATATTAGACATTTCAATAAATAAAACAAACATTAAATAAATTGCATTCACATTGATACAACACTTTTTCTGCAGAGTGTTTCATAACTTTCAGCCTCAAACAATAACAAACTATATTATTATCTTTAGAATTTTATACAACGTCAGTTTCATTAAATAGGTTTTATTTAGTGGAAGCAAAGCACTGCAAACAGCACATAGAAATCAGTGTATCACTAATGGGAATACTCTAACTTATATTTTATTCGAATGGGTCATACATTGTTAAGTAGTACCTACCTATCAGTAGAAAACGCTTGAGAAGTGCGTGTATGTGTACCTACCTAACATTCACTTCTAAGTGTAGCTTCAGAGTGGCCAGTTGCAGTTAAAAGCCATGGTTTAGGATTATTTAGTCACATTTACTACGGAATTGCCAAGTGATTGTGATAATCTAATAAATATATTCCGAATGAGGTGTCCCGTTAAACAGGTTCAACCACATTTTTTTAAGCTAAGGTACTGACAACTTCTACTGATAAACATGTTTAAATTTAGTTTATGTTTATAATCTTAGAAGATTGGTAGTTTAATTAATTAGCAAAAAGATACGTCTATTACTTATGTACCAGCTGGCCCAACAGACGTCATTCTGTCAAAAGCGATTGAACTGTGGCGGTGACAGCTAAGATATTGTATGACATAAATAAATTAAAATATGATTTTTCCGTGCCATTTTTTCATTTTTTCTCTTCAATAAGAACCTTCCTCAGGCTTCAAGGAATACCTACATGAAAAAAAATTGCTAAACCGTCCAGCCGGTCTTGAGTTTTGCGTGTAGCAACACATTAAGCCATTCATTTTTATGTATATAGATAGATTAACTAGTTAAAGCTGTAAGGTACATAATAATATTCCACTGAAACTCTAATAAGTAGAATGATATTTCAAGAAACGGACGGTGTAATGTAAAGCTGCACAGTCGTTTACTGGTGTTCAAGAAACTTATAATTACATCCCTTTTAGTCAAATATGCCAAGTTAATTAAGATCTTTTACAAAACAAGTCGCTTGTTGGATGAGAATTTATGGTTGAAACTATAAATTTTAAGAAAACGATATATTGTGGTAGGTACCTAGGTTCCTAACGTACCCCCAACAGAATTACTTATAATTATTTAATTTACAATACCTACTTGGTGTTCGGTCTTTTTGACTAAATAAATGTCAAATAAACTTGCTTGAGGGATTTATAAACTGACGGTGTTGTTCATAAAGGAGTAGATATGTAAAACCTGCTTTTCGCTTAATTTTTTGTTTGTTCAGCAGTCAGATATTTAATAAATCAAACAGAGCACTAAATGGTCTATGGTTTGCAGTGGATGGCACCTAAGTATGGAACGAGTTCTCATATTATGGTAGATAACAAATAGATGTGCATTAACGTTCATTGAACCACATTCCTTCATTGACTTTATTTTATTTTATTAAAAACCGAAATATATACAAAGGTGTCCCAAATCGACTTCTATCGTGATCGCTTACGATCTCTAGTATTGAAAAACAGATCGTAATTTATTGTTCGGGTATCTACGAAGGGATATTAAGGAATGGTCAATGTAACTACTTTTTTGCAAGTTTATCTGACGCCTACCATACTAATTTTGGTGTAATTGCTCTCGACTGTTAGGCAATTTTAGAATAGAATAGAATGTTAGGCAATTTTAGAATTAGACCAAAATTACCCAACTGTGGAACGAATTTTATAGGCGGTGACGGATAGCTCAGGTCGTGTTGTAAATAGTCTGCTATGTATTGACATGATTTCTTTTTATAAAAAGTTTAGCAGAAAATAATAATTATGCGAAAAGTACTCGGCGTGTTTGTGTTTTACTATAATTAGAAATTTTTGAAAGTTTTATGAAAATTCGTTCATCATAAATTTCGTTCCACTCATTAAAACTTTGATTGCACTCGTTAATTTATTATGTTTTTACTAAAAGAAATGATTAACTACAGTTTCTTTCTACAATTAGTTATTTTTAAACAACATTTACGAATGCAACTGGAATCTATTTCGACTTATTCAGCAATAAAAATTCGATGTTAATATATTCAGGCGTCATAATAATATGGTATGTGATTATAATTATTGTCATAAATATTTGGTCGCATACATTTTAGAACCTAAAAAGTAGAAGTTTTAGTGCTAAATTTATGAGCAAGCTGTAACAGAAAATATTGATAAATGTATTTTTGAAAATAAGCGAAGGGCGTCGCTCACACATTTTATAAATCGAGTCGGCGTGGAGGCGCGGGTGGCGCGTTTTGACTAAAGACGGATATAAAAAAAAAAAAACCCGAGCTAAGCCGAAAGTAGACACGACAATGCCATGCCTTAACAGAGTGCCAATACCCTTGGCCAATACAGACATTGACAGATTGTAACTGACATGCAAAAGCGACCGTTGCTTAAAAAATAGTAGAATTAGCCCTCAGATCTCACACTTTAGCTAAAACAAAACGCACGCTTTACCTCTGTGAGCAACGCCTCCTAAATGTTCGTAAATTTTACTAATATGAATCACCCAGAATAGATTAAAATGTTTTAAATACTATAAATGTAGTAAACCAAAATTAAATAACAAAAACTAATATTGATTATATGTAATTATGCCTGCTGTCCTAGGCACATAAATATAACTGAACAATTATTAATATTAAATAATTTAATTTATATAAAATACAATGAAACCAAAAGCGTTACCAATTTCTATCATACGATATGCCTCAAAAATATCGGATCCTAATAAGAAACACTAATAATACGTATAAAAAATAAGCATCATGATTATATATTTTTTAAATATCTGCGATACATTACACTGTCTGTAAATGAAGTTCTATTCCATGCAGGATTGCATAATAGATCCGCTTGATTTTTATTTACAAAAGTGGTAAGTATACATGACGTAGTCGTGCACAACAACAAACCATTCCTCCAAGTTTAAGGGGATTATAATACTGTATATTATATAATTTTAAACATCACATTTTTGATATCTATTATCTAGGTATATTTGGATTTAAACATAGGTATGAAATATCTAATGAGACTGACAGTTATTTTATATTTAGGTTATTTAACAGATATGGTATACATACATTTTCATAATAAAGGCGAATAAAAATTTAAAGCCTTGCATTTGGCACTATTTAAGTCCATATTTCCTATTCTTTATTTATTCAATCTCTTAAAACGTATTACCATTCTCCGATGCGTTAAAAATTTCGAGACGATACAATAATAAATAGACACGGTTGTTACACCTACATAATGTGGAAAACTGGAAACAAATGCCAAACATAATTCATGTTATTAGTAAAGGTAACGTAAAACTCACGAAACAGTACTGCTGTTGTTCTTTTGCTATTTCTACCTATCCTATTTTATAATAGCAACGCAACCAGAATTCATTTTTTTAAATTAATCTTCTTTGAATTTTCATTTCACTAGCCCGCTAGTTTTGAAAATTTAATTACGAGCGTATTTTTTCTAAGGGGTGTTTTATAGACAAGGTGTTTTATGTGTTAAGGTATAGGTTTAATTAAATTATTCATTTAGCAGAATCAAAATATTATTCTCGCCATGATTTTTTAATCTAGATGCAGTAGTCGGTCAGGTAAGTATGTCGATGTAGGTAGCTGCTGAAGGCGGACATTCAAGCTGAAATCCGGAAAACTCTTCATTTTCTGAGAAAACTAAAAAACAATAAGACGACACGGTTGGCGCGGTGGTTGAGCGATCGGCTGCTGCGCTGTGTGTCGCGGGTTCGATTCCCGTACGGAGTAAATATTTTTATGGCCTACAGATAGTTGTTCCGGGTCTGGCTGTTTGTGTAAGTATGCGAGTTTGTATATTTGTAAACGCACCCACGATACAGAATAAATTCCTAGTGTGGGGCAACGTTTTTTAAAGAAAGAAAAGAAGAAGAAAGAAAGAAACGCTTCGGTACGTCCGTTTTCCATTGTAGTTTATTATTTGAAATTAACAGGAACCTTGAAAAAGCCGCAACCCCTTCGTGAGTTATGCACCAACAAACCTGTACTTGGAAACGCGTGTGCTTTTTGCAGGCCTAAACCACCAATGTATTGCAATATTAAAATAATTAGAAAACGAGTACCTACCTACTTAAAGTAAGTATATCCTAAAACCAAATGCGCTAGTGACGGTATGCTATGGTTGTTGCCTAAAATTATTTAAAAATCTGTATTAGTTTAGAATACTTTCGACAGCCTTTGTTCTGTTTGGATGATTTAAATGCTTCATTCGCTACTACTAGTAGATATTAATTCGTCCGAACACGAACAGTCACATATGCCAGAAGTGGCGTAAGATCTCGACAAAGAATTCTCCGACAATATTAAATTTATTGCTAGTGCAACGAAAATATTTCACCATGGATCAGTTATACGAGGGTGGATATATACTAATCTGAGAAACGTGATAATACATAGATATATTGTTGTTGAATATTTATTTGATACCTATATTATAAATTATCATCATCATCTTAGTTCCCTAGATTGATTTTACTCACACAGTATAATTTCTTTAATTATGCTAGATTTTATTTAAATGTGATTTAGAATTTGGTTTCGCGCAAAAGGTTTGCGGGCAATGCGCGCTTGGGCATAATTTACTTCGAATCGCGCACAGTGTATCGCGGGTCTTCAGTGTCGTCGCTTAGCAAGAGTGGGGTCCACCATTCAGTTACCCCGCAACATACCGATCTGAATCCGAAATTCTTGAAAGTAGTTACCTTGTGAATCGCCCTTTGGCGCGTCTCGCCCGCTCCCCCATACGCTAAGCTACGCTACTTACTTACTAACTAGGTGCAATATAATGCGATTTTTTTTCATAATCATGTACATTTAATCCATAGTTCATTTTGAAGGTCGACTAATAGTTATCGTTAAAGATACATTTTATCATTTTTTGGCTTTTTAATAATTACAACGTAACATTCTTATTTATAAATACATATTTTGGAACAGAATCTTTTTCTGAATAATGCTGCTTTTATTTAAAGTTTATATAGAATCTAGAAACAGAAGAACACAGATACTCATGGGAACCTGATGGCTGTCATGTTTAGTAATACTGTACCTAAATATGTGGAACAAAACGAATATTGACTCAGTCTTTATACAATTGTTGGGATTATTTGTATTACTAAACAAATTTTAATACTTTTAGAACATAAATAGACCATTTCAATAATACAATTTATAAACGCAAGTCATAGTAAAGAGTCTGAGTATGTGGGTATAAAATAGGAGGCAAGTTTAATTACTTTCAATATTACTACCTAACCTATTTATAACAATTCCTAGTCACATCAACTATTTGCACTCCCTTATATACATATATTTATAAATAGTGTCTTTGAAAAACGTTGAGCAAATTCAGAAATAAATATTTAGGGATTCTTCTAATAAGAAATGGCTTGTAGCTCAAATCTCAAAATACTCCAAAATAATATTGTATATATATATCTAAAAATTGGAGTCACAACAAGGAAGTATCATAAAGGTAATTAAACATGAGAATATTAGTTTACATCATTAAATAAAACGAGAATAAAAAAAAACTACTTACAAGCCTTTATGGTTACAAACCACATAATATGTGCAATCACAACGAAGGATTGTTTCCCTATAAGATTAATAAATATGTTCAATGCTTGTTTCACCATGCTGCACTTACTAGCCATCACTCACCGAATTAACTAAAATGTTTTATGAAGTTTTCGGCCAAATAATATCAGTTTTAGGGAACAGACTGGAAGGTGGTGAAACAGGCTTTTAGTATCCTATGTGTATATATATATTTATATAATATAGTATAATTTTTAATGAATTGTGAGTTCAAAACTTAGAATAGTCACAGCGCTAATAACGGTTTTCTACGAAATCTTTTCATTACTTTTTGTCTCATTCATTCTTATAGATTATTGTACCTACTTCCTAATTATCATGTAAGACGTACAACATTAGGTTATAAACAGTAACTTTGGCTATTCACCCACGTGTTATTCATAAATAGACCGAGAAGTAATAACTCAAGACCGAAATAACCAATCTTTTAATATTTTGAACATAACATGACATTGCACGTCGTCAGATCTAATACAGTTAGGTACATTATATACCGTACAATAAATATTTAAACTACGTAGAAAAAGTGTTCAGTGCACTAGATTTAATTTGAAGTGTATAACCGGTGTATATGTACATGTTAAGTTGAAACGAATAACATTTTTTTTTAAACTAGAGCATCTGTTTTTGCATCCTTATTGTTTAAGGTAATATAATTATTTACATCTTGCTTTAATACGGACTCATGATCATAATTGTGGATATAAAGTCCTCTTCTAATTGTGATGTTCTATCATTATCGGTCTATTTGTAACAAATAATAATGATCTTGTCACAATTTCAATAAATTTATCTTCTGCTTTTTATTGATCTAAAAATCTGCTGTGCTCTTAGGGACTGTGATTGTCTTGACATTCTCTGTATCTAAATAAAGTTTCAAGAATGATTTTTTTTGATCATTGAACCTTAAACTACTCATGTGAGTACTGGCCGATTTTGATCCTTTTTTTAATTTACTGACCTTTGATTCGATATTTTTTGTTTGAATCTATGATTAACTAATATTGAAATTTTGTTTATGTATAAGTTTTACCTTACAACGTTAAGCAACCAACGTTACAATAACTAATATTCTAAGGGCACAGTTGAATAGAATTTGAATACACACCTGTTCTTCCATTAATATGTAGTATAATATAATTTATATATTCTATGTAGTTGCTACTCAACTAACTACAGAAGTAAAGACAGCCATCGTTTGAAATACCTAAGTAATAAAAAGCGTATAGAACTGCAATTATCATTTTGTATTTTAACTTTGTTTTTTATTAAAAACTAATTCAATCTAATTTAATGGAAATAACTTCAAATCTGCGCAGAATTTTGATGTACACAATACGTTTACTTCAAGACTGATAACACTATTGAAGGTATAACATTTTGTCTCTTAGACAGATTGACTTATATTTTGAACTTTATATTATTTCTATTTTCTAAAGAATTAAATTTTACCAGTGTCAATATATACGACACGTATTTTTAATATTCAAAGTGATCTTTACTGTTGTATTCATACATTTATGGAACGCTTACAGTTTACGAGCGTTTCTAGGATTCAAAGCACATTACCCAAACTTTATGGATGGTTGACCATGAGCACCCTAAGTTTGAACAAGTCCGGTAGGTACAGTTTATTAAAGAGAAGTTAGTTTTCTTCGCCTAGTAGTACCAAGTCATCAGCCACAACGTCAGAAACGTGAAGGTAAATGATCCAGTACATTAGATTAAAGCAAACGAAGCAGACGGGGAACACGATGCGAGAGTACTTGTCGATGTCCGAAGGCGTCGTGCCGAGTAGTTTGTTGATGCCCTGTAAACATCATTCACCTTGACTTCAACAGTAATTTACGTTTTGATTGTATAATTTAAAACAGTTCGCTGTAGGTAACGCGCCACAATCGCAATGCAAATGCACTAGTAATAATAAGCGTTTATAACTCGCATTCGCAGACCAATTTTCGACCTGGAACAATCGCTTTATTGGAAATATTTAAAAAGATTTAGAGTTTTAGGTATCTGATAGTACCTTGGAAGCGTGAATCAGATGCGGAGGTGGTCCTGCTTCTTCGTCGGGCTGTGGGGCTGGTGCAGAAGCTGGGCCCCGTGCCCCATTGATAGTATTTTCTAAGGTGCCGCCTTTTGAATATGCTTTGGGATCGTGAACTTTGAATCGAACCTCCTGTACAAATTACACAATAATGCATGAACAAGTTGAAGTAACATTAACCCAACTACGGGAAACACCGCATGTGGCATTCTAAAGGACCAATAGCTAGCGCTAGTACCTACTAGAGAAACTAATATCAAAGACCTTTCTTGATATAACCTTCATAATTGTTTTTTTAATAAGTGTAGCATGTGTCACATGACATCCATCAACATCGATTCTGTAGGTTAGGAGCTACATAGACTTTTTCAAAACAAAGGACTAAAGTTTTCCGTAGTCAGGTTACAAAAAAAGTGTTTGGGTTATATTTTTGTTCTTACCGATGATCTGCTTGGTGGTGGTGGTCTGGACATAGTACTAGACCTTGGTGGAGGTAAAGGCTCAGATGTCCCTGGTGGACCATCTATTTGAATTTTCTTTTCAGCAGCCATTTTTTGAACTGCAGTGAATCTTTGTTTCCTCATCTGTATCCTTTTAGCCATATAACCAACCGTAGCATATTCTGCAAAGAAATATTAACGGTTCTGAGAATTTTCAAATTGCATTCCAGTATAAATATCGCCGAGCAAAATTCACGTGAACGGCGCAGCAAAATACAATTGGAAGTTCATGTGAAAACTGAAAAATGTAATTAATAAGGTACTTATAAACGCAATACATTTGTAATGATAATTACAAGTATTATTAATTTTATGAAGTGTAACATAATTATATATATTAAATAAATAATATCTAGTAAAAAAATATAATTATATATATTTTTGTTACTTAGTTTTTTTCCCTGCTATGAGACAGGATGGACTTAAGGTTTTCTTAAGTTCTTACTTAAGTATTTACAAAAACTGTTTCGAAAATTTTATTAGCATTCTTCCTTATATTGTTACCTAGAAGACTCGCGAAGACCATGACGAAACAGGTTCCCAGGTAGACATCGATGGACTTGACGTACGATATCTTGGGCAGAGCGGCATTAGTGGATGACATCAGCGTCGTCATCGTCAACACAGTGGTGACACCTAGTGAAACCCTGGCAGGTGTCGCATTTCGGTTCAACCAAAATGATACCCAAGATATAATGACAATTAGGCCAGATGGAATGTATATCTGAATTAAATAGTATCCCATCGATCGCACAAATTGAATTTCACATGCCAGTCGCGAGTAATTTCCTGAAATAAAAGTCCAAATTGTAACAACCAACTTAATGTTTGAAGATAATATATTATTAGGGTAACATTCAAATCATTTTATCAAAATACACACAAGGTTCAGGATTACCGCTTAAAAATGTTAACTCCAATTTGTTGTGAGATTTTTTCTAGATAAGGACTGTCCAATTTAGGCAAAGATCTGTAGCCACAAAATGAAATAAGATTTACCACCGTACTACCATAAGAATCAAAAAGAAATAGGTACACACTCTTTGCAATGACCGGAAACTGTTAAAGCAATCATTGACAGCATTTCGTAACATTCTAACTGCGTTTCGTTCCAAAAATACTATAAGCAAAATTACATCCTTATATTTTCAATTCATTTGCACAGATTTTAAGTTTTTTTTCAAATTTAATATCTTTGTACATTGTACGTATATCAGGTGGTTTAATTGAATGAATTTATTTTAAAAGTATTTTTTAATATTTTTTTCGAGGATGGACAGCCTAAAAAATTGAGCCTTATTATCATTCACTCGTCAAATGTTATATAAGTGACAGAATATCCAATAGCAAATTTTAAAATCTGCCTTACTGTTATTTTAATTAAAATACTGCTCGACCAAATGCGGTTATCGTTATCAAGAAAAAAAAAACAAAAACGATTTCAATTATTCAAACATTTATATTCGCCATAATATCAAAATCTAAAGGAATAATGCTTAACATACTCAAACAAGCTCAGTTTCTACATTATCTGTGACAGCGAACCCTATGGTGTAATGGACGGCACATCATCATCAACAGCTGATTGATTGATGTTATTTTACGAAAATCGCAGTTTTATAGTGTTCTTCATGAAATTTGATAAAATAGGATTGATTTGAAACTGCGCTTGATTAATTTAATAAATATATTTATTTTTACTAAAACAAATGTGTTTCACTTTAACACTGATGTTGCCTTTCTAAAGTCCATTTCCGGAGCAGGACAACTGTCAATTTTGAGAGGTTATAACCTTTTTATGTGACAGTATCATAAACAACTAGGTATAATTAAAACTTGAAAAATTATACTCGTAAAATTTTACTACTGTGTGACGAGTAGGTATTAGGATTTATATAAAACTAAAGTCGACAACAATAAAAGTCTACTATTTATTTTTTATGATATGAATAAAAAGGCGTCAAATGCGTTCCGTAATACAATTATTTTTAATCGTAACCCAGAATCTAGTGTATTGTATTAACCTCCGAAGCTCAAAATATACAAATTAATTTATTAAATCGCATGTCAAAGATCGATTTTACTTTACCAGGTCACCAAAGGAAAGTCACTAATGAATATGTTTTGGCGGAAGCGAATTCATGCATAAGTTTAATTCTGATAGATGGTGTAAACAGAATTCTCTAACGATCGGTATTCGATAAATTGTTGTATGTTTCATCGGTGCAGTATACCTGTCGTAAGTGAAATCTCCATGGCTCGCTGCCGATGGCCCAGCACCTTGAATTGGGGCAGGGACACTTCGCTCGACACGCCCACTGAGTTGGGCCCCTCGTTCCACTTGTATCGGATGTCCCGCATGGTGTAGCCAACTGAACCATGCAGAGATAGAACGATAAAATAAGCACCCATTGCACTGGGGTTTTGTAAATTTTGTATAAGGTGAATGAATTTAAGACTACCGGTCTACCGAGGGTGAGAAATGCTACGATAATTGCTTCGCCAGATAACGACGATCGTAGTGCAAGTTCTCAAGCGTTTTGTATAATTTAAGTTAGATTAATTTTATCTACCGAACACGAAAGCATCATGAGACTGCAGCTCTCAAGTACTTAATAAAGTTATTATTTATTATACTGAGAAAGTACGACATTAATTGTTTCATAAGCAAAACGTGAAACTTTATTCAAAGTATCGAGGACTCTAAGGCTTTCTCAGTTTTTATAAGTATTGTAAGCCAAATATACTATTAAGGTGTCTCCAACTCACAACTTTCGATTTCAATATTGCATAATTGACGGTCCATCGGGAAATACTGCAAATCCATCGGACAAGAAGCAGTGATAGTCAGTCTGTGAACAAAAGTGCAAGTTGATTAAAAAAACTCATTTTTATATTTCAGAGATATTTGAAAACATAGTGGCCAGTTACAACGAATTTAAATACACCTTTCTTTTGTAGTCCGGTCAATACAGACATTCCCGGAGAGCCAAATATTGGTGGAGAGCTGGGGTTTGCCATTACAATTAAAGTTTTAACAATCGGGACATCGATCCTATGTGTACAACAAAAGTTATTCGGGGTCAAAGGTCAAAATTTGAGGTTTTTTGATTTCTTCTCGAAAACGGTAAGTTTTATCAAAAAAAAAACCTCAAACCAAACTTGTAGATCTTAAAATTTTCTACAAAAATGGTCTCCTTGATTATTTCCTAAGACCATTCCTGAGATATCGCGATTCTTAGAGTCACATTATACATGATATGCAAACATTTCCACGCCACCTGTGAGGTAGTGTACTCGAAGTTTTTTAATATCTTTAGCATCTTTTTTACGCCGCGAATCAGTTGCATGCATGCTGCACATGCTGATCTGTTGTGTCCATTTGAACATTAGCAAGAACTTCCAACGCCTCACACTCAGTATTCATTGCATGCATTCCCTAAACTCATTTATATATCACACTTTCTTTCGTACTTCTTCTTCGAGAAATGCCTCCATCTGTTTTCATAGATTTCATCATCAGGTTATCAGAACGCCGAACAGTAAAAAATCCTTCTGTAAACCTTTGATAAACACTAAGATCCATTACCTCGTTCAATTGAAGCATGTCTTGTAAGTTTAAGTGCGCAGACTTAGCATAAGGTAAATGCCCAGATGCATGGAAATAAGGCAGCATTTCTTTGACGCAGTTCAAATCTGCTTGTCAATCTGCCATACGTTCTGCTCTTATAAACTTCTTTGCAATGGACACCATCCGAAAGTATTGTACCCATAATTGTGCGGTTGGCCCTCGTTTCTGATATTCAATTAATTTGTTATTAAGCTGATCGAGTAATTTTCCACATATTTCCTTATGTAATGGTAAACCCCAGCTCTCCACCAATATTTGGCTCTCCGGGAATTTTTGTTATTTGACCACTGTTTTTATGTCTAAATTGACCGGACTATTTCACCATTTTAGTTAAAATGTGGAAAACTCGTCACGGATAGCTTTTGTTACCCAAATGTAATTAAATTCAAACATCCCCTAACTCTAATAATTTGAATTAAAGTTAAAAAAATTGAAGAAAAACAACAAATTTTCTTCACTTTTAAGATAGATAAGAACACAACAATTTTTGGCAAAAAAAATCTTTTTAAGTAGAAAAAAATACAACTGACTTCCAAATAAAAACCAATAAAAAGTACAAAGTTAAAGTTTGTACTTTGTATTGGTTTTTATTTGAAAGTCGGTTGTATTTTGTATTGGTTGTACCTACTTTGCATTGGTTTTTATTTGGAAATCGGCTGTATTTTCATAAAAAAGTTTTTTATTTTTCACTTCTTAGTTTTTTTTGCCCGAACCGTAGGCCTAAACATACTCGTACATAAAAAAATATATAAACATCCAAATTGATAATCTCCTTCTTTTTTGAAGTCGGTTAAAAACAATTAATTACTAAGTAGGGACTAATAAGGATAATAATTGCGCTATTCTTCTAAAGATTTTTAGACAATTATTATTCAAAGGCTTATAAACATCGGATTTAGTCACCCTGTATTTGTACAAAAACGTGAACCGGCGAGCGGGGCGGCGTTGGTAAGCGTTGCGTTTTGCACGCCTCGTACCCTCAGTAGCGGTTAGTTGCAGCGGCCGCGGTGGGCGTATTTAGGTAGACAAAACGTGCTCAAAATCATGGAATTATCAAAATTATCCCTTCTCTGTTAAGAAAGCAGTACATTTTTAAAACAAGATATTCTTAATATGAGAGAAGGAGTGCACGAACCGAAAAAAAGATCGGTATTTAAATAGCGAATTTCGTAACATACACGAAGGTTACAGAAAATATCCAGATAAGTTTTACCTATATTTAAGTTGGGCATGTTTTAACATCCATATAGGCGGTCGATTTAAAATTTCGGTGATAAATGCCTCGGTATTCATTACCGCCACAAAATTGTCTAAACTGTTTTTTGTTTTTAGCTACGCCGCTGAGTACGTCACTTCTACACCGCTGTCCGCGCCGCTCTGTTTCGTTATGGCGTCGTCGCACTCATTCACTTGTACTTTTGTTCTTGCCGCTCCCCGCACCGCGCGCCGCTGTAGCGATTCGCTCGGATAAAACCACGCGCGTTTTCGATAGGAGCGGCGGCGGCGTCTCGTGGCGTGCTTTAAACATTATATATAAATACTTTTGATCTTACCGCTCGCCGCCCCGCGCTTAGCTGCCGCTCACAGCGGCAAGATCGTGAACGGGCCGTTAGGGATGCCACGTAAAAACAATGAAAAATGTCAAACCCCAATTTTTTGCATGGAGATAAAATCTGTTATTTTGTAACCATAAAACATATACCTATACGTGATATACGGGGTTATTTTTTAATGACCGGCCAAATTTTCACTGGGTGTTCTACCCATGAATATGAACAACTTTCATTATGGGACCGACTCTGAAATCACGAAAAAAAATCAGCTGTTTCAAACATTTTAGTCGAGTAGGTATTGAACTTTTGTATGAAACAGCTATATGGTGGTCATGATTAATTCTGGATTTAACAATTAATCATTATACAAGGTAGATTTTTGAGACGGGACTGTAACAGGTACCTACCTTAACCGTTAAAGTCACAGGAAAACGTTCCCAGGAGACCATCCATAACTTTTTGAGATATTTTGGACTGCATTCACATATTTTGGAAAAAAATTACAGTCAGCGAAAAAATACTAAAATAGGTATAAAAAAAATTGTAACAACCATGGTAGCATTTAAGGTATGAGCAATAGAAAAGACAGAAATCGCAAAAAACTTTTCCCATACATTTCGATAAGAGAATCAAACTTCTACATTAGCCGAAGTTTTTGTTCTGCGTAGATCCACTATAATCCGCTATAAGGAAGACTGTCTGAAAAAAAGTGAGTAAAAATAAGATTTAACTTTTAAACTTCTAATTCAATTCGAATATCTTCAGGTCAGTTTGCGCTGAGAAAATTCTAGAGTGAGAGCGGTTACGCACTCCATCCGATCCGAATCTGTGAAAATACGGAAATAAAAAACCTGGGACCGAATTCGGATATTGCTTTACGCACTGCATCCAAATTCGTGAAAATACGGATCTAGCCGAAAAACTCGGACCTCTGATCGAAATTGAAACTATTCATTGGCCATCTTTGGCTAATCTAAGGGTTACCACGCCAATCGATCGATCGATGGTAGAATGAATTAGTTGAAGTCGATTGATAGTTTTTACTTATTTCTTTGTAAGCCACACAATCGATCAACTTCGATCGATGGCATCGATCGGCGGTCGATCTACTGTTTGTGGCCCGGTTTTCGTCAATCAGCCAAAGCTACCACATCAATCGATCAACGTCCATCGATGTCGATCGATGGCATCATTTGGTTATTGTATGTACGATGACGGACAGATATGTTCGATTTGAATCCAAGATAATGCGAAAGCGTTCATACAAACAGTACTTACTACGTCTACTTCGTCAATATTTTTTTCCAAATTGGAAAGACTCACGAATGACGGAAGTCGAATTTAGTGCGTAAACTACCCTGCAAATATTTCTATGACTACTTTGGAACGTATTTTCATGGATCCAGAGTATGTTACCGCTCTGATAATTGCAATTTATCATCTTATATTATTTTCTAAGTATTTTATGAAATTATAAAATTTGGCATCAATTTTAACTGAGAGAGTTGTATTGATGATTTTAATGATTATAATCCTATAATAACATACTTGCTACGGCCGCGGATCATATTTTGACCAACATACAACCTGACACTGACGGAAACGTCTACAGATTTCCAAAATTGTAAAATAATGACTTGAAAATACCCAAGTGTATCAGATATTGATATTTTTCATGCTCCAACATGGTTCTTATATGAAATATATATTAAGCTGCCGATTTGCGTGGTGGGGGTAGCCATGCGGCCGGGTGAAAAAAAAAAACTCGAGTGCGTCAGATTTTCAGAGGTGGTGTTCAGTGAACCCTACAGATGCTCCCATTTCTTAGTCTGACGATTTGGAAGTGACGCAAGCTCGCAACTAATTCCTGAAAATGTAAAAAAAATCGTCATCTTGAAATACTCGAGCGCGTCAGATTAGCATACTGAAGGTTCATCATGATGTCCCAGCCACGGTAACTAAAAATCTGATGATTCTTTGGAGGGGTATTGGTAATCAGAAAAAAATATGCATTTCTTTATTTATTTGTCGTAGAACGATGGCGCTACTGTGGGACCACGGACAGCGCCATCTAACAAATTGTTTCGAAACCTTATAATCACGTGATCGGAAACGCAAGCGCGCCTACCGCTTGGACACGATCGTCGGTAGAGGGGACAGCGAGTACGAGTGGGGCTAGAGGTGGTCGCTCTAGCGCTCAGGCAGTCTCGACTGAATGTCCAACCACGCACGTTGTCTGTTTCCTGTCTAAACTGTTGGTCTGAATAAAGTTATTTTAATTTAAATTATCGTTCGTTCGAGTAACTGCAACAGTGTCCACATCCAAAACTATATTGGATTGTGAAGAAGACCCGGAGCTTCGCCTCTCGGCCACCCATGACGCGACATATTTATTTTTAAACACGTAAAGCTGTTGGTCCCGGTAGTCAATTTTAGATCTTTGGCAGTCATTACGGGGCTCATACTGGTTGAAGGTTATCAATATGTAAGATGCTATCCTCTCATAAATTAATCTGCCGCGCTCGAGTAAATCCCAAAATTACTTCTAGAGCACCCCTACCATGGGATTGGCTTGTGGTAGAACGATGCTTGACAACAACAACAAAGAAAGAAAAAAAAGTGTGGTGCTAAATACGCCACATCGCTGCATGTGTGATTGTGATGCCGCCTCGAACCGCTTGTATACGATGCCAATGGATTATGAATTAAGTGAGTAACTTTAAAGTTTATATGGTTTTTATTTATAAAACTTACGTTGTTCAACCTTCTGTTCTTATAATTGGATTTTTTTAAACTAGTAGTTTATGCAACGGTCATATTAAAGGGGTTATTAAAACACGAGTGTGGGTTTTCATCACACGAGTATTTTAATACCTATTATATGCCGTTGTATATATTATTTTATCTTCACTCATACATTTGAAATAAAATAAGTGGAAAAGTAGTTTACTCCAAAGTCACAGCCACGGAATAAATATGTGGTTTGGCGGATATTCTCATTGCGTATGACTGCGCAGCGCGCGCATCCTTATACAATGATACAATTTTTCTACATTATGGTGAAAACTGGCTCATTGACTCAAGGTAAGGACTTACTCAAGGTACGTACTGGAAGCTAAATTCAAATTGATTGACAAGCTAAATTCAAATTGATACTGACCTGCAAATTGCAAAAAACATAAGAAAAATTGTTTTTCGCGGGCTACCTTGAATCGAAAGTTGAATTACCTTAAGTTAATGAGCCCGCGCCAATAAATTAAAAAGTGAAAGTGTGCTATAAAAATTAAAATAGTTATTTATGCAACTGTTGTATAAAGAAGGGGTCTTAAAACACGAATGAGGGTTTATGATAATAGTATCACATGAGTGTTTTAATACCCAATTATGTAAAGTTGCATACAATACTTTATCTACACCCATGACATGAAACCTTTCTACAAGGTTATTTTCTAATGAAATCTTGGTACTTTCGCCTTTTCACATAGTTTTCTAGACTTTTCTAACCAATTATATCAAAGTTTGTATCACTCATTGATGTAAACAACAAACTAATAATTTTTGCAATACTAATAACGAACAAAAATAGACGAATGATATTATGGTTACTATGACACTGGTTGTTTTAATGCAGGCAATAAGCTAACTGTTTCAGAAACATATAAAGAGGATTTATAGCATGGAAGTAGATAAAGTTATTTTTCAACACATTTGCTCAAAAAATGCATTTACGAAGCCTGTATAGGTACCTACCTGTACAATGTTCGAAAGTTAAAAGTTACGCACCACATAATGGAACGTGCGGTTAAATAGGTACTCTCACATAAGTACATATTTTACCGCATACTCCGATGTATAGCGCCGTGCGTATCCTTTACGGTCTTTAATTTCAATAAAAAAAATATAAGAATTCCACCAAGGTATTCGATCATTCAGCTTAGTTATTCACACTATGAGAATAACTAAGCTGAATGATCGAACCTCCTTGGAAGCGGTTTTGCACAATACGTTTGTCTCACTTTGATACTAAAGAGAAAATGAGACGAAATAATTATGTAGTTCGATTTGCAAATTCGCGCCATTTTCATATTAGAAACGTCAAAGACGCTACGTTATTGTGATTTTCCAACTGATATCTAAAAACAAAAAGTTTTTTATTACTTAATGTACTGTTTTCTCGCAAATGTGTAGAAAAAAGTTGTATGACATACGTGCGGAAATTGGTATTTACAAACTCGTGACTATGGTAAGCCCTCGACTTCGTCTCGGGCTTACATTCGTCTACTCGTTTGTGAAAACCAACTTACCGCACTACTATCATAAATAACTATTATGATGCAGTTGTTAAAAAATCGAAAGAGAATATTGAACTGTATTTTTTTTTTAATTTTATGCACCCACGAAAAAAAAGTACCTACCTACGTTTTATATAATCGATTTTGAAATCATATTTACAACGTTGTGAGTGTAGATAACAACGTTGCATACGTTGTTCGTTCTAGGTACAGTATACCACGAGGCCAGCTTCACAAAGATTGTAAAATTTATTGAATGCCTGCTGCTTATAGTGCGTAACAAAACGCGCGTAAACTCGGTTTTGTGACTTACCGTAGTTTCTGTACTCAACAGTTGGCCTCAAGAGAAACATCACGGTAAGGAATAGGATCGTTTTGTAACAAAAAATATTTCGAGTAGAGTTATGGTTTTTCCGTACAAAATGTATGGTAAAAGTTTTTGATACCTACATGAATATAGGATTGATAAGTATAAAATGTTTTTTTTTAATTTTCGCATTTTTTCGCTGATTGTTGATACATTTTTTACAAAATCTGTGAAGGTAGTTTAGAATATCTCAAAAAGTTATGGATTTTCTTCTACGCACGTTTTCCTAATTGGCGGCCTCCTGTTAAAGTTGGAAATGAAGTGTTTGAGATAGTTGACCGTGACCATATTCTTTCATTTGGCAAAGAACATCAGCAAATTCGAGAAGGATACCGCTTGGGTGGGCTGCTTTTAGTAAACTGGACGACATTCTAGTCACCCAAAATTCCACAATGTCTGAAGTCCCGCCTCTATAACCAGTGTGTTTTGTCCACCATGACTATGGTGCCGAGACATGGTCGCTCACGCAGGAGATGTGTGAGTTATAGCATGAGTTGTTGACCACTGGCGCAGATCCCTATTGAGGCAATTGGATCGACTTTCGTCGTCGTCATTTGTGTTGTTTTCATCCGAATCGGACTGCTCACTAACATAATTATGTGACGTTGTAGGGGACTCTGCAAATTCAGTTGTATCTTCATCTTCTGTCTTATCTGTATCGTCTATCGTAGAACAATTTCCCGCGTTTTGGAGAAAGTTACTAGAAAGTATCGATTCTGAATCTGAATAACTTTGCGATTCTTCTACACTTTTCTTCCTTTTTAAATATTTGCCGATTTTTCGACGAAAGCCACCAGACCTTTTAATTTATTTCACCGTCTCCATTGCATAAAATCATCCAATTCAAATATGTAACACAAATGCACTTAATAAAGCCATTTTTAGGAAAAAAACCACTAAAACACGTTTTCACTGTAATTTTTTTAGAAAAACTAAATGTATCTAAGTATTAAACGATTTTGTCTAGACTTAAGTGTCTTTATAAACAAAGATAAGAGTACCAATAGCTAAAATATAATGTTTTATCTTAAAATATATCATCTTTTCTATAAAATTACTTCAAGTTAGGTACCTTTAGTCTTTATTGACTTTTTGTAGAGCATTATATCTTTAAACTTTCAATATACCTATAAACATACTTAAAATAAGTGTGCTATAGAACAAATGCTCTAAAAATAATCGAGCTTGAGAAAAAAACTCTATAAGAAAACATTGTCTTTATTGAAACCATCTTTAGAAAGCCCCTATCCAAAGATTAACCATGAATAGACTGTCAATAGACAGATTTGTTTTAAACCTCCAAGACTGTGTTACTTGGATGGCTAGGTAAGTCATTAAACTATATTAAAACAAGTCATTTGCCTAGTTGTTCAATTAAATGCTGTGATGTAATTTAGGCCGCTGATTAAACGACACCGTTCAATGAAAACGCTAGGCCGTCAATTAAACGGCTCAATAAGTTAGTTGTCTGTGGTATACACGTCAGCATCAGCTAGGAACAAATTATTCTGTAGTTACTGGTAACTGATCTTAATTGACTTGTACTACCTACCTACAGGATTTATGGATAAAGATATTTAGAAAAAACAAACCCGTAGGTGCTATGTGAGGATCGCAGAAGTAGTGCACTGCAATACTGCAATAATGTTTGGCTCTTTTCGCGGCTCTCTATATTTTAATACATAACTAATACTTTTGTCTCTTTTTTACCACTAAAACCGAGCAAATCTGTGAAAATAAACTGGCTTAGCCGTAACGATATTGATATAGACCAGACAGTCATTTCAGGCCGCGTAAAAGAAACCAGTGGTGTCTCTGAACGAGGCATCAAACATGCAATGTAAACTTGTTCATAAAATACTTGCCTTATACTCCTAGTAATAGATCCAGAATGATGAATGCGAATGAATTCGTTGCTTGTGGTAGCTATGTGGAAGTAAGACTGTTTTTCGTTAACGAAGAAGGTGTCGGGTACCCATATGTTACGAATAAATTCTGAGCCGACGGAAAGTGTCTCCACACCCGTCCTTTTTTTGTAAGCGAGCCTGGGGTCTGTCCAAAACTGCCTGAAGTAGAAATCCAGGGTGAAATCCTGAAACATTTTTTATTGTTGTAGTAAATAATAGCGGCACTTGATTGACTTACATTTACACAACAATGGATGTAATCCGGCAGTCGGACTCGTTTATATGGCTGTCTGCCGCCTGCTTAAAATATTAATTTGTTGTGATGAATGCAAAGAAACGAAATGTTATCGCCGAAGCACATTCATTGTCGGCGCGATGCGAACGTCAGCGAAATATCAGCAAACACACTTGGATAGAATACCGAACTTGTATCATTTTATTTCATATGAAAGCCATCATTTATTTGTATTATTTGAAAAAAAGCGAATTCCGTGTTTCGTTCAGAAGTACACCAAGGTGCACTTGTAGCAGTGAATCTGTTAGATCATTGATGGCTTAAAGATATATTTAGTTTTCGGTTTTTATTCAAGTATGCTGCTGATAGAAATTGTGTAAATATTATTATATTATGCACTATTAGACTAGAAGGACATATTATAAGATCTGTATAGTTTTTTATTAATATGTACTGCGTTTTTGAAAGCATGTATAAAAGTTTCCTTGAAATATGTAGCCTAATTACCTACATACATCATTTCATTTACACGTCATATAATTTGTTGCAAAACCAAGGACCCAACATAGTTGGGAAAAGGCTAGGCAAATCGTTTGATATGATTTCTTTATTGTGTGAATACGTTATTAAATAATTTTGTACTTACTGAAATTATAATTACTGGAATATTGATACAACACTAGAATCGTGCTAGACAAATGCATTAACTTTTACTTAATGAAATCGAATTTCAATAGAGGAAACACATACGAGTATGATGTAAAATATTAATGGAATATTAGTATTACGACGTAATCATCAATATTTTACACGTTAAAAGTACACGTAAGAGTACGTTATTCAATAGTAATAAAGATTAGAAAATTATTTGAAGATCTGAAATAGAGAGAAATCGATTTCGGTTGGCACGACTTCGAAACTAAAATAGACAATAGGTACATACATATTATTTTATCTTGTTAATTGTCTGTACGTAATTGGACCCTAAGGGCCGTGTGTACTCATTTTCGATTCGTATTTTTACAAATTCGTGTTTTTATACGAACATTACAAATCCGAATTTATTAGTACAAATAATAACGAATACGAGTAACTGCACCAACGTCCATACAAAATCTAACTGCTACGTGTACTTTTTGATTAGTTAAAACTAGGAACCTACTTAATAATATGTATCTACAAGGTAAAATTAAATGACATAGCTAAATTCTGCAGGCGTGATGTGTATCAATTTCAAATAACGGCAAAAAACTTTTAATTGTAGCAATCCGTTTCACGTATTATCAGCTAATTTTAAGTCTATCATCAGTTTGTTTACAAATCTGCGGAATTCAGGTATCACATTTAATTTGACCCTGTTGTGTATCTGGTATCCGGGTCACGTCCTGAGGTGACTTTAAGAGTCCCTTGATTTGGTTTCCACTAGGGGTCATACACCCTGGTCTTAGTTTGACTTCTGCACTTTGGAACCGTGATCAAGGGTATTTCAACGGCTTGGTTTACGAAATTTTAGAATCATCGGTGTATGATTTGATTGATTGTCACTTTAGGAAAGTCAAATTGTTAAAGAGCCATTAAGCACATGTAAACATCACTATTATGATATGCTTTTGAGGAAAACCATGTACAGCAGGAAATTAATAGATGCTCGATTATACTGTGGAAAATCCTAACATTGAATTTTCGCCCCTTACAAAGATAACAATTAAAACAAATCAGAAAAACTACTTGAAGTAAGAAAAGGCAAGGCACCTCAGTTACTCATCTGAGGGGTTAGACACCTTTCTGAGAGACAATAGTAAGATATCCATAGACACAACAATTACCTACTCATGAACATTTAAAGCTTACAACAATTGACGAAATTTACGAAAGTATCTAGCTTGGGGGATGCTTAATGGCAAGGTACATTTCAGTATGTCTTTTTGAAGACACACCCGGAAGCGCACACCACCACAACAAATGAACGCGAAAGTAATGTCCTGCACTTACAACTCGCTGAATGTGATTCATAATTATTATGCAACTAAATAAGTGGTGCGTCGCCTTCCGGGTGGTCGGCTCCATAACGCATGCTCGCAGCCGCGTATCTGGGGCTGCTCGGTCGCGCGGTCGATGCGACCGAGTCAAGCGTGAGCTGACAGTGGCGAGTACCATGAGCACTTCGGAGACGGAGCTGATAGAGAGCACATACATGGTGACGCCCACCTCCACTGGCGGACCTGCAATCAAGCCCAATCGTGAGTCGCGCGCGGGCCTTGCGCCGTGAAAACCAAACCAGAGGACAGTGACGTGACGCCTCGAGTACCTCGATCGAACGTGGACTACACCTTTTAATCGACTATTTTGTATTAATAAAAGTCCTTAGCTCGACTGAGGTCCGCTAACCTAAACAATGTTATGTCATTTTTCGTTCTTACAATGACAAGCTACGTAAAATAGTTTTGCTACATTAAATACCATTTTCACTTCAGATAAGGAGCTGATGGAGAGCACGTACATGGTGACTCCCACATCCACTGGCGGTCCTGAAATAGTACATCAGTTACATTTCCTGAGGCGACCCTGTTAAAAAACATTTATTCGCTCTTTCGTGATTCTATAACATATGGTTACAAATGAGTAGCATTTAGGATGATACCTTCAACTCACATTGACACAACAACTGAGACGCTTTCTTATTGTTTTATTTTGGTATTATTTGATATAGTAGGGTAGGTAGGAAGGTACTAAACTTTTACGCACGACCCGCACTAGTGCGGCAAATTGAATTACTAATTGACACTACATTTTGTAGCAAGTGAGCATACTTTGACAGATAAAGGAGGGGCTGGCCGCCAACCAGCTCAATTGTGTGCAGTACAACTATTTTCTTAATAACCCCGGCAAACTTCGTGTTTCGTCAGTCTTTGGTTTTCTATCAGTTGTCCTTT
Organism: Melanchra persicariae; assembly: GCA_947386135.1. Taxonomy (NCBI): domain Eukaryota; kingdom Metazoa; phylum Arthropoda; class Insecta; order Lepidoptera; family Noctuidae; genus Melanchra; species Melanchra persicariae. The sequence continues at coordinate 20,845,269 of OX376643.1, read as the reverse complement.
GCACCTTGGTGTTGACCGGACGCTTTCAATCGACTTGGAAATATATAGAGTTGTTAGTACTTTTTTAACTTAATGTAATTTAAATATTTAAATGAAAGGAAAGCTGCGTAAGTCGCAGGCACCACAGATAAGTTTAAGCGTTGACTTGGATTTTTTACAAGAAGCCGATAGATTCAAAACAGAAAGCAATGTATGGTTATTTTCAAAAGTTCAAAAACGTGTTTCTGTAGCTTGAGGTGTTTCATTCGGAAAGAGAGTCGTTAAGAATATCTATTGTAAAAGAAAATGATAAAAAAGATAAATCGGCTCGCTTCCCATCACCAAAAAGAGTAAAAAGAATTTACGAAAAATCGTTTAAATTCACCATTTTGACTATTGTGTCATACAGACTTTAAAATCGAATTTGGTTGAGGCTATCCAATTTGGGGGGTGTCTGGAGACAAGAAAAAAAATTGAAAGATAGTGGTTTTCGATATAAAAAAACAAAAAGAATTCGGGAAATACTAATTTAAAAGTATGATATTCACCTTAAAAGGCTTAACTATCCCAACAATTCTAAGGATGAGGGCCGATGGTAAGACCATTGTCTTCATGGATGAATCATAATGTGCATACGTCGCATTCAAAAGGGAAATCTTGGACGGACAAAAATAAAAAAATAGTTGTAAAAAAGCTAATTTCGAAAGGAAAACGGATAATCATCGTTCACGCTGGCAAATAAAAAGGTTCCAGGTACACTTATTTTGCACGAATGTATTGATAGTGACAGCGATAACCATAAGAAATCAATGCTTATCGTTATCAAAATTTGCTGCTTAATCAGTTAATATCAAATCTACCCTAGTTGTTGGCGTTGTTGCCCGCGACTTGGTTCGCGTGTTTGTGGGAAAGTAAAATGATGTCGCTCGGTAAATTCGCTATGATAAGATTTACAAACAGTCAATATCAAGCTTTGCTGGACCCCTCTTAGAATTAGGAATTTGGAAGAGTGTTATGCAAGGCACTGGCAGTATTCATCCCTATTGTTCAAAATTCCGACCAGCCTTAGTAATTTTTAGTAATGAGAAACGTTTTAATGATAACGCTTCTCTATAAACGATGTTGAAGAAAGTAGCTAGTCCCCCTCGACTCAGACGATGCGGGAATGCCGCTGGGTTGTTTTAGTGGGTATACCGGGTCTTGGCCCGGGGAGTCCCACATACCCCTCCCATTCCCCCAATGGGAGGGTATGCGTAATGCATTTTTTCCCAGCGCAACCAAAAAAAAAAGGGGGTTGTTAACATGATAGAGCTAAATAAAGTTGGCCATGGGAAAACCAACTAAAAGTGATGTCTCCCCCGTAACGAATAGAGTGGAATAGAGTAGAGACTGCGTTATTCGCATTTAGACTCCCATTTGGACTGTTTTGTGCGAAGGTATCTTGGCTAAGTTAGCCAGCCTAACTCCGCCCAAATGCATAAGTGCTTCACAGGTTTCGGCAGAGCGACCTCACAGGAGTGGATCCATTCCGAGGATTTGTTCACGTCGGGAAGTCACGGCCTCACTTCCAGGATGATGTAAGCGACTGATTTCTCTGCGTCGAAGCAACCTCTGCAAATTGGGCTATCTGCATGTGAAGTGTAAAGCGGGAAAAGGGGCATTCAAGTTCGTGGAGTAAATTCTAAAACCACGCGGACGAAGTCGCGGGTGAAGTGCTAGTAGGTACATAAACTATAAAAAGGGAGGTCTTCTATAATTAAAACAGTACTAAGTAAATACAAAAATTTGGTGTGTCCCCAGGCGATAACGCTTGGTCCAAAATATATATATCCTTGTGAAGACGTGCTATGAGCAATGAGCATCTTGCTCACGCAAAAATAAATTCAGTTTATTTTCGACCTTACCGACATCTTAGAGTCCCAAGCGTCTAGATTCCTTCCCAATAATGCTTCCCCTCTCCTCTGATACCATTTTCGCGCGACTCAGTGCCGCTACGATTACGCATCGAGGTCCTTATGTCAACAGTGCACCGTTCGGCGGCATTTTGCCCATCGCGCGCCTATTTACGTAAGTATTTTTTTGGCAGGATACGAAATGGTTTTTTTTTAATTATATGTATAAAAGCCAATTTTATTGATAAAAACTTTGATGTTTTTTTTTTTTAAGTATGAATAACACAAAATGCATCCACATACGTAAACAGCGACCAGCAACAAGAACAAGTTTTTCAAATTGTTTCATGGTTACAGGAGACTCTTGATAATGGCTCTTTATCAAATTCGGAAGATAAAAACCGCGCAGACCACCTTGAAAGTGTCGGGCCCGATATAGAAAGCGCTCACAAAACTGATACAGAACAATCTTCACGTGAATCTAAAGCCGACGACATAACCACTTTTGCTGGCCTGTATGGACGAAGAGGTAGGATTCCATTTTATACTGGAAAAGATTGATCAACAAAATGGGTTATTCATAAGCCTCCGCGTAATGTACGTACCAGGAGCTGTAATATATCCATTTACCGGGAGAAACGTGTAGGTAAAGATACAAAAGAACCTTTGCAGCGTGTATCAATGTTGTCGATGAAAATATCGGGGATCTTCCTGTCATCGGCAAATATTGATACACGCATTACATATATTATGTTTGTTTACATGACTGTGGGTTGATCAATATTTACCCGTGTTAGAAATGAAGACGCAATGTTGCCAAATTTTTTAAAGTTTATTTCCCAACGTTTCTCCCATTTCTTTAACCCCTCCAAAAAAAAAGATTTTTTGACTTCACTGAATTTACTGTAGTACTGCCCTGTAATTGTTCTTGCTTTCTGTAAATAGTCGATGAGGATTATTCCTTTATAATCCCAAAATATCGTGGCCATGACTTTTCCGGCTTAGGGAACTGTCTTTGCCTTCTTCGGAGCAGATTCACCCGGAAAAATCCATTGCCTAGATTGTCTTTTGGTCTCTGGTGTATAATATCCAGGTTTCATCAACGGTGACAATTCGAAGTAAAAACTCCTGCGGATTTCGGTTAAAACGATCCAAACATAGCTTTGACATTGTTACTCGTACCCGCTTGTTGTCCAGTGTTAGCAATCGTGGCACTCACCGCGCCGAGACCTTTCTTACACCTATTTTATCATTTAAAATTTTGATTGCCGTTCCGTACGAGACGCCTACGGCCTCAGCTACTTCGCGCAATTTCGTTCGGCGATCAGCGAGAATGATATCATGAACCTTTTTGACGATTTCCTCGGTAACCACGTTTGACGGGCGTCCTGGCCGCTCCTCATCGAAAACAGTTGTACGACCACGCTTAAACTCGTTGAATCAATATCTCACGGTTTTCATTGACGGTGAAGGGTCCCATAGACAGCATCCAACTTAACTTTTATTTCATCGCATGTTGTTCCGTTAAACAATGAAAAAAACGAATTACGGATCGGTATTGTTCTTTTCCATTTTATTAAAAAACACGAGACACGAAAGAAACCAACAGCTCTCAAAAAAACCAATGAAATAACCTCAAATTAAGCACGATGACATCTAACAGACTAATCGCAATAAACGACGACGACTCGGAATAAACGCATTTTCTTTCTTTTTTTTCTTTCTTTTCTACACGATGGTAATGTCAATTTCACGCACCAATGCTACCTGTCCTCAAAAACGGGTACTTATTGATCGACACTGGTAGGTATTTTATCTATCTGTTTAGATAAAATAGTCATGTACACAAACATAATTTAAGTGTTACAAATAACATCATATTATCATCATATATTACAAGTTCAGCCTGGACCTAGCGGATTTTGTGCACTATGCCCTAGAAGAAAAAATAGAAGGTCTAAAAAAGCATGCACTTCGTGCCAGAAATTACTCTGCACTGAATATTTCACATTTATGTGCCTATATTCATGTTACGAGAGTTACGTAGCTCAGGCATTTAATGACTTTTTTGCAAACATACCTAGTACCTACTACAACTCGCTCTTTAAATTCGTCCCCGTCTAATTGGGTCAGAGCCCATTCGTCCCCTAAGATTCGCACCCTGTGCCCACTCGTCCCCTGGAACTTTTGAGGGGCCCATTCGTCCCCTGAAGAATATTTATTTTTATTCATTCTTCTAATATATGTGTATACTGCAGCTTGGTAGTCCTGGTACAGTCGCGCAGAAAAGGCTAAAATAAAAAATATAGTAATTCGGTAGATATCATGTTTATTTCAAATAAGATTAATACATACAAAATAACAATGTCCTAGAAACTAAAAAAATACAACGCTTTTACAAAAATCAGCCTTGATTGACCATCATATAAATCAACATTAAATATAAAATATGCAAAAAAATAGAACACATATCAACAGTAAATAATCACTTCTTATTTTTTTGTATATTTACCAACTACATACATGCAAAAAATTATAACAGTACAAAAAAAATACTAAAATCATGGTAATTATTGAAGACTAGATAAATCAACATACTTTTTTTTTGTATATTAACCAACTACATGCAAAGTCGTAATAATTTAAATCTAATAAATTGTAACTAGAAGTACCTACATAAAAATTGGCTAAAATCACCGTATTTTTTGTATATTTACTAACTACATGCAAAATCATAATAACTTAAATCTAACAAACTATAACTACAATAACAAAAAAATACTAAAATCAAAAAATTATTTGCTCGCGCGCAGATACTCTGGTTAGGATTACCCCTCCCGCTTCGGCATTCCACACCCCGCGCACATCTGGAGAGTACTTACCAATTTTAAACACCTTATCTATTATTTGTAACCCGTTTTTTTAACAAGCCATTCGTAGTGAGACAATTTTACATCGTAAGCCTATCGACAGGTTATATTATTATCATGACGGATTATCATTCATCATAGCTCTTTTTTCAATGATCTGTTATGATTTATTAAATTAATTCCGTTAATAAACTGTTCACAAGTGTACTATGTTAACCGTTTCTTATGTAAAATATAGCTAATTTTATCTCAGGGGACCAATAGGCACCTGAATAGGTGCCGAATCTTTAACTTATATTGTATGTATATTAGAGGGGACGAATGGGTACCTTAAAAATAATATTTTTTATTAAAATATTAATTGGTCCCCTACCAGGAGACCAATGGGCACCTATATAGGGGCCGAATCTACAACTTTTATGCTGGGGGACGAATTTTAGGGGACGAATGGGCTCTGACCCGTCTAATTCACACCATTGACATCTACACATTGAAACCTATTATGTAAGTTTGAATCAATTACGTTAAGAGCTTCGCTTTGGAGACTGAAATGACGTAGTTTACGCAAAAACGTATCAATCCAACGGTGTATGCAATCAAAGTTCTGTGTCTGGGTGTAATTTATCTATAATATGTATGTATTTATAAATTATATAAGTATGTATATCAGTTGTCTGGTTACCATAACACAAGCTCTACTTAGCTTGGGATCAGATGGCCGTGTGTGAGTTGTCCCAAGATATTTATTTATTTATTTATTTAAAGGCTTTGGAGAGATCGCAGAAAACTCCAATTGCATTTTGCGAGTTCTTCCATGCGTTAGATATGTGTTTTAGGAGAGCAACACCCGCATCTGTGGTCGTACGACTTTTTGTAAAGCTATATTGTTCATCATGAAGGAGGCTATTTAAGTTAAAATGTCTAAGTAACTGCTTGAGTATTAACTTTTCAAATATTTTACTAAATGCAGGTAAGATGGAAATAGGCCGGAAGTTGCCTATGTCATTTTTATTACCTGATTTAAGTTATGGTATGACTTTACTACTCTTCATTAGGTCAGGAATAGTTCCTAAGTCCACACATTTATTAAAAGTAACAGCAAGATAGGGCGCTACTAAGTCTATTATATTGCTCAAAAGTTTAATGGAGATGCCCCAGATTTCCTTTCGCAGATATGCTGGAAGAGATTACTTTAGAAATAAACATCACCTTTGCACCTAGTTTTCGGTCTCCTTCTGCTTATCTATTTGTTAAATGTGTGTACATAAACTGTTAAATAAATAGCAAAATACAATTTATTCAAATCTACAATATTTAAATAAGTCTACTAACTAGCGATCACAGGCAACAACTACACCCGAAGTTAGCTGAACGGCGCACCAAAATGACGAACACTGATTTTGTTCGGGGCCGAAGGTTCGGTCAATTTTATCCGAAACTGAAACTGTGGCCCAAATTACATTTAAGGCTGAAACTAGCCGAAACCGAACCTTTGGTCTGTCTTTAGTAATGGCTAAATACAGATAACAATGTATCGTTTTGACCGTGACGCATACATACGAAGACAGCTTGCGGATGCAAATTCGCCAGTGCGTTTGATCGCATTTCAATGACGACGACATCATTTGAATTAGCAAATATAACTAACTCATGTACGCAATTAACATAATATTTACGTTTTTCTTTCATTAAAAAGTCTTGTCCCACGAATTATATTGTAACTTGAGATCAGTCTGTAGACAGCTGACCATTCTATCATACTGAGACTAGTTCGTGCCTCAGCCGTTGGTCCAGGCTGTCATTTGTAGATCTTTAGCAGTCGTTACGGATTGTCAGAAGCCAGAAAATCTGTCACATCTTGCCAATTAGTACCGTGTTACCCAGTTAATGGGTTGTGGAGGTCTGGTAGGCAGCCGCTCTACGTAAAATACTGGTATTCAGCTGAATCCCATTTGACTGACACCGACCCCAATAAAATTGGAAAAAGGCTAGGCAGATGCAGATAGACCTAATTTAACGTAGTCAAACCAAGAACCTAAGGAAACTGCTCGCTGCGGGAGGAGAGGTAAAGTGGTGTGATACAAAAACTCAGACATTGCCCATTTATGGGCGTCGACACACATCCCTCCATTCGCTTCATGCAGCTCCTCAAAGACCGCCTCAGTCAAACAAAAGTCGTATAGAGTGAAGTAGTATAAAGTGTCAAAAAACTAATGCAATCATACGAACCTCCATAATTCGGCCTCACTCTTTTGTCGTAGCTTACACTTAGTGAATCCAAAATGGCTGAGATATTGACATCACCAAACATTCCACCTCCGCCCGCTCCCCTGCAATGCAAACAACAATATTTAGTTTCAAAACACAATTAGCAACAAAGAAATTAGACATAATTTAGCTTTTACTAGCACTGGACCAAAATCAGTCCAGAGGGCCTAGCACGAATGTTTTTGACGTACAGTTACATAATGCAAAATTTTACTATAATAAATTCCAATACTCGACGCTCATAATAATATAATATTTATTTAAAATGGGTACCATAATTCATAATTACTTTTGTATAATGCAAATTGTGTATGTCCCATAAAATTAAACCGAAATACTATGGGGTTGTAGTTTTTTATAATTATTGTCCAAAATATTCGTACTAGGCCGTCAACTCCCAGGAATGATTCGAATAAAAAAACGGGAATTTGTTTTCTGACACCTATTTACAAACAAAGGAGATGATACAATGAATCCTAGAAAATTAACCCAGCTTCATCAAAACTCTTTTATATCTCATATTATATAGAAAAAATATCCAGAGTCGGACTCGCATACGAAGGGTTCCGTACAACTATAAAAAAGCGGCAAAAAATCACGTTTGTGTTTGTTGTATGGGAGCCCCACTTAAATATTTATTTTATTGTTTTTATTACTTGTTGTTATAGCGGCAATAGAAATACATCATCTATGAAAGTTTCAACTGTCTAGATATCACGGTTCATGAAATTCAGCCTGGTGACAGACAGACAGACAGACAGATGAACAGACAGACAGACGAACAGACAGACAGACGAACTAATAATGACGATAATAGTCTAAACCTAACTTCAATTAAAGCTTTTGGTATCAAAAGGTAATCCTTTACAGGTAATCTTAACCGCTCAGGCCCAACATGTGAAAATTCCCTAATATAAAGTAAATCTTATGTAACAGGTAAATAAACATTAAATTCGCGATTAATTCGCGACACACCGGTGTGTCGCCGGGGCCGGACAGGATCGCAGTTGAGAAGTTATTTATAAATAACAATATTTACTCAATCATTGGACAAAGGTTATCACAATAAATAGTTAAATGCTTACACAGATTAGATATAATCCTCAGTTTATAAAATATACATTAGATTATAGTAATTAGTCAACTCACTGTTAATAACTCTTTTATATATATATTTGTATGAAATAAAAGGCTTTTTTTATTTTTATTTATTTATTGTTGCTCTGGTGGTTAACATGATTTTTTACTGATAGAAGTTTGCAGGTAAGCTTTATTTTCCATGCCGTTGTCTTTCTATGTCGTGCAGCCTAAACGACTTAGGGCGGATTCGACCAAACTCGAACTTATACACGAGTAACTATACCAGGAATAATCTATTCCACGATTTTATTCTCGAGTAAATCAACAGTCGTTTACGCAATGCAACGTTTAGCTATACTTGGAATAGCTATCTGCAATAGCAGAGTGAATGGCGAACGAATGTAATACCCGGCTACAAATCGTTGTTCTACAAACGGGACGGTACAGAAGCAAAAGTCATGTCAACTCTCATTTGTCATATTATAGCGTGGTAAAGTAGCTGTCAATGTCCATAAATAAAGTTGTTTTGTTTGATATTTTATGATACGGTGAAGATCAACCTTCACCCACCTGATAACCAGATGGGACATATTTTTATAAAATTTTATTGATTTAGAAACACGCCTATGATAGCTTGCCTATCGAAAATTCTTCATGGCTATTTTTAATGAAATTATTTTTATTTTCATAAGGGTTTTATGCACGCAAGCCTTTAAGATTATAATCGTAATTAGGCATGTTATTTAGGAAAAACATTCTCCCATACAAAATGTTCATGGGTTTCGAAGGGTAGGGTAGGTAGGGTAGGTAGGGTGGGTAGGTAGCCAGTTGACGGGAGCGAAGCCGCGGGGGGCAGCTAGTATTACTATAAAACCGAGATTTTGAATTTCGACTAAGCTTATAAAGTTAATATCCCGCCAAAGTCTTTTTTAATTAAATTTGGAACGCAATTCACACTGGCTGTTTATACACTTATAAGACGGCAGCATTTTTCATAAATTTAAATCTATTTTTTTAAATTAATTCCCACCCTCAAGTGGGAAGCAGCGTCTTCCACCCGCTATTAAAAAAAAAACTACTTTCCGAGTACCTATGAGGCATTTTTATTTCTAACAAAAATTACAAAAACTGCTGCAGTAAAAATATCAACTACTAGCACTTCGCCCGCGACTTCGTCCGCGCGGATTTAGTAGGTACTCCACAAACTTCAACACCCCCTATACCCCCTTATAAAGGTTAGTTTTGGACAATTAAGCACAACGATTTTCATTAATTTACATTTATTACTTAGCCATTTCTACTTATTCTATGGTCTCAGGTTCAGCGCAACTGTTCACCCCGTTCACCCCGTCAGGAGTTGATTATGCAAAAATTGTTAGGTACATCTGTTTCAATAATCCCATTTTTAGTTTGTTCATAGCATCCCGACGTAAATTAAAGCAAGCAATAATGTCCTCCCCTAAAATCTTAATCACCCCTGCTTCACCCCTTATTATGTAGGTATGTAGTTTACTTGCGAAAAATCCAAACATTTGTTATTCTTATTGTTTTATCGAAATCATTTTCAACTTCATCGGACCAAGCATTGATATGATTCTTCCCAGTTCGCTCAAGCCGCGACATTTTTCTTACTCCGGGGATCCTGCCGTTTTGCCGAAAAGATTTTGCCAAATTTTCATTACCCAAACAAATTTTAGCAACCTTTTTTTATACCAATGTAATATTTGGAATAATTTTAGTACGCACATTTTCATTTGGTCAAATGTTTACTTGGCAGATTGTTACCAAGGATAATGTCATTAAGGTTTTTGGTCTTTAATCAAATGATTTATTACAGCAAACAATATTTAGACAATAAACGTTTAGTCAAATGAATTGTTATGACAAAAAATATAAAGGCAAAAAAATTATGGACAATAGGTTATTTATGGAACTAGTAACAGTAGGTTATTAATTTAAAAAAAATGGTTAGGTTAGGTTAGGTTAAAACTGTGACCACCTACGCACGAGCCGAGCGAGCGTAGCGAGCGGTGCCGCGGCAGCGGCCGGCGAGTGCCAGAAACGACTAGATTATATAGAAAAAAATATGGAAAAATATGGACGACACCAAATATTGGGCTTATTTAATTTTGCGTAAAATATGTTATACCAACTGAAATATTTGACTAGATAAAAAATGGTAAAAGTACTAGTTGGTGAACAAGTTATTGTTCAAACGTTCACTTGCCAAACATAGGTTTTCGTAACAATTATTTGTAAAGAGATTGTTTGGTAAGTAATAATTTGGCAAATGAAGTTATGCGAAAATTTGTTTGGGAAGTGATAATTTGGCAATTTCTTTTCGGTAAAACAAGGGAGACCCCTTACTCCGAGCATGTTGACATGCTCGGAACTTTTGAACGAAAGGTCCGATTTGAATAATTTAAAGTGTAATTTACACGGAAATAATCAACTTTAATTATCAAACCATTTAAATGGATAAGGATTGATATCATGACACCGAAAACACCATTTTTTCAAATCACCAAGGATTTGCTTGAATAATTTGAACAAAAAGCGGTCATGGTGACTTAACCATAATAGTTAGACATATGGTATCGCGGACTTTTTTGTAGACATTGATGACCTCTATAAAACTGTAGTACATCACTTTGCTCTATTGTCAATAGATTCCGCAGCGTACGCGATATAATGATTTTTTCTCACACCTTGGGTTACATTATCGAAGTTTTCATACGGATCCCTAACTTTTTTGAAAATATTCTATAGCCTATGTCCATCATCGATAATGTGCAATTCTACTGGTGAAAGAATTTTTCAAATCGGTCCAGTAGTTTCGGAGCCTATTCTTTTCAAACAAACAAACAAACAAACAAACAAACAAACAAACAAACAAATCTTTCCTCTTTATAATATTAGTATAGATTAGTATAGACTACTGGCAACCCTACTCTTGTCCCCCCTTACAATACATGTCATATTTATAAACTTGTAGATAACTCTGTGTGCCTACACAGAGTTACAGTTAGTAACAGTACCTACTGGATGCATTGTGTGTGTTGATTTAGTTTCGTTTGTGGAAATCATAGTTGGATATTATGTGGACATGGTAGGTACATGTTTATCATAATAATTATCGAGAATTGCAAACAAATAACTCGCATTCCAAGTGCATTCGGTCGGTCACAGCAGTGTGTACCTGAATTATTCGATTACGCGTTTACTGATTTCTGTCCCTATTGTGTAACTTTACATACATAGTTGTTATCGACAAACGACACTGTCAATATGCTGTGCGGGATGCTAATTGCCACGGATAATAGTAGGACCAAGGATAAGTTGCAAGGTACACACGAGTCTAAATGGATACACGTGTTAACTCGGTCTTGAAGCTTTAGTATGACTGCACTGTGAGTCTTTGAAACATTTAGAGGTGGTCGTGTCTAAATACTAAATAATAACTGTCGCACGGATTGATCTTCGAGGTTAATGTGGAAGCGCCAGGGTAGCCCACCAAATTCAAAATTTCTTACGTTTTCTGCAATTTGCAGGTCAGTGTCAGGTTGTACCTTGGTCAAAATATGATTGGCGGCCGTAGCAAGTATGTATTTATAAAATTATAATCATTAAAATCATCAATAAAACTCGTTCAGTTAGAATTTATTTCAAATGTACTATTTCAATGAAATCATAACATTTAGCATCAATTTATTCTAACTGAGAGAGTTATATTGATGATTTCAATGATTACAGTTCTGTAAATACGTACTTGCTACGGCCGCGAAACATATTTTGAACAACATACCACCTGGGCTCCAAGTCTGCTATTACAATAGTGTCGATTACGATCTTATAGCAAAATGACAATGGGATCGTGTTGGAATGACGAATTTATAAAAAACTAGCACTTCGCCCGCGACTTCGTCCGCGTGGGGATAGTAGGTACTCCACAAACTTCAACGCCCCCTATACCCCCTTATAAAGGTTAGTTTTGGAAAATTAAGCACAACGATTCTCATTATTTACTTAGCCATTTCTACTTATTCTATGGTCTCAGGAGGCCCTAGACAATGTGCCATTTAATTAGTGAATGCGACTGTCAAAATGCCAAAATGTAGGAATTTGATCATGTGACATTTCGATAGCATCTGTCAATCCCATACATTTTTGACGTATTGACAATCGCCTACGCCACGCCACAGTTGACAGAATCTCACTTGTCTCGAGTCCAGGTTCAGCGCTACTGTTCACCCCCTTCAGCCCGTCAGGGGTTGATTATGCAAAAAATGTTAGGTACATGATCTGTTTCAATGATCCCACTTTTAGTTTGTTCATAGAATTCCGACGTAACTTGAAGCAAACTATAATTTCCTCCCCTAAAAACTTATTCACCCCATCTTCACCCCTTATGTATGTATGTACCTAGTTTATTTTCGAAAAATCCATATATTATATTGTTTTATCGAAAACATTTAAACGCCGTGGTGTTTCAACTTCATCGGACCAATCATTGATACGATTCTCCCCAGTTCGCTCAAGCCGCGACATTTTTCTTACTCCGAGCATGTTTATTACCGTCGTAACTTTTGAAGGAAAGGTCCGATTTGAATAATTTAAAGTGTAATTTACACGGACATAATCAACCTTAATTATCAAACCATTTAATTAGATAAGGATTAATATCATTATACTAAAATCACCATTTTTTATTTCACCATGGGATTTGCTTGAATAATATGAACAAAAAGCGGTCATGGTGACTTATCCATAATATTTAGACATATGGTATCGCGGACTTTTTTGTAGATATTGATGACCTCTATAAAACTGTTGTACATCACTTTGCTCTATTGTCAATAGATTCCATAGCGTACGCGATATAAGGATTATTTCTCACACCTGGGGTTACATTATCTAAGTTTTCATACGGATCCCTAACTTTTTTGAAAATATTCTATTGCCTATGTCCATCACCGATAATGAAGGATTCTACTGGTGAAAGAATTTTTCAAATCGGTCCAGTAGTTTCGGAGCCTATTCATTTCAAACAAACAAACAAACAAATCTTTCCTCTTTATAATATTAGTGTAGATATCAGACTTGGGGCCCTGATACTGACCTGCAAATTGCAAAAAACGTGAGAAAATTTGGGTTTCGCGGGCTACCCTGGCGCTTTCACCTTAAGTAACGGCTGCCGAGGTTTTTCGTGCTCTAGATGTTACATAACGCTTATCATTTAGAAAAAAACTTATGTAAATGGGTATTACTGCCGAAAAGGATATCTTCCTGTCTTTGTACCATGTTACTTAGGGATCAGCGTTACACGTTTTATATTCCCATTTCGTACAGTCAACCGCTATTGCTGAATCTTTTTTTTAACTCTGTACGTCTGCTTGTTACGTTTTCATGACTGCTGAAAAATTTTTGATGAGGTTTGATATAACTAGACATATATTGGGCTTTAGAAAAGAACACAGGATATCGATACCGTCGTGGTATATTTTTATCCCGAAGTGCATTCCCTCAGGAAACTTCCTTATAAATTTCCCTTTGGAACATTCATGCGGGCGAAGCCACTGAAAGAAGATAGTATTATAAATACATTTTTATCAAAGCCCGATAAAGAGCCATTTTAATACCTAATGTAAAAACGTCAGAAGTTGTAAAGCGATATCGTGTTCCGGTACTGGCCGGTACTGTGTGGCAGCACGACTAGGACAGCTAGCAGATAACTACAGGCAGCGGTAGAAAACAAGTCCACAGCCGCGGTCAACTTCCTATAATTATGACCTACTAGCTTCTACCCGCGACTTCGTTTGCGTGGACTTCAGAATTGAAATACTTATGCTTATGGTTAAATAGGTAAATACATCTAGTTGTATTTTTTAAGTTTAGCCGTGCAATTTTTTTTTGAACAACTTTTCATATTTTCTCTTTGTAAGAACTTTCTTCGAACTTCAAGGAATATTATTGTAAAAACAATTAGCTAAATTGGTGCAGCCGTTCCCAGCTTTGAGCTTAGCAACACAGTCATTTAGCGATTTTTTTTTTAAATATTTTTATACCTATATTAGGTATAGATTGGCCTCGCGCTTCGAGCATGCCAATATCGGCTTACATAATTATGTGTAAAAGGACACGTTATAATTATGAAAAATTAAATTCTTGTGCCAACATCGATAGGCTAATGTTTGTGTTTTGTTCTGAATATGCTAAATCATAAATACAACAACGCGTTCAGGGCAGTATTGGGGCTGCCCCGCTTCTGCAGTGCTTCGGGCATGTTTGCGGAAGCGCACACCGACTGTTTTCACACCACAATGCGTAAGCGGTGCGCGTCCTTGGTGCGCAGGGTGCGGGCCAGCTCCAATGCCGTCCTGGCGATGATCTCTGGACGATTTGACTGCCCTTATATCAGGAAGTGTTGCAATAGGCATATAAAAGTGTTATAGTAGCCAGGGCATGTTAACGACTGGTTAAAAACCTTATTGCTGAGTTTTAATTAATTTAATTTTATCCAAAATTTGTTTGTATAAGTACCTAGCTACTCTTATTTTTATCTCTTATTTTATATAATTAATGTAATTCCCGATATTTTTTTTTTGACATTGACTAATTTTATTTTATTGACTGAGTATTTCTGATTTGATGACATTGTTTTTATTAATATTTTCATTTTTTTTATTTTTATTTTTATTTTGTAATCTAATGTAAGTAATTCTAATAACTATGGTTGATGATAATATCTAAATTAATGTTTTAGAGTCGTGAAGTTAGCTGTTTTGTTTCAGAAGTGCGTGGACTTATACATTATGGTCTTTACCCATGAAATTGCCGTTCTGCAGTACTGGCCATTTCAAATTAAAATAATTTTTGTTTGGCTAAGAATTCTAATTTCAAATAATTTTATTTTAAAAACATGGTTTTTTTTTTCCAAAAGTAGTCATTTGTTTATTGATTAGTGTTACATTTTCATCGCATTTCAATCTTTTTCGTCATCATGGATACGTTAAAAATTCTAGTAATTATGGAATATGAGTACCGTCGTGGCAGCAACGCGGCACAAGCGGCACGCAACATCAACGACGTTTACGGAGCTAACACTACAAACCAACGCACCACCTGTTATTGGTTTGCTCGCTTCCGTTCTGGAAATTTTGACCTGAAAAATGAACCTCGCGGTCGTCCGAAGACTTTGGTCGACAATGACGAATTAAAGGCCATTGTGGAAGCTGATGAAACACAATCTACGGCTGAATTAGCAGCAGCTTTCGACGTTAGCGTCAAAACAATATTGGTCCATTTGCGTCAAATTGGCAAGGTAAAAAAGCTTGACAAATGGGTGCCCCACGAACTCAATGATCGCCGGCGCGAAGTACGCGTCGAGACGTGCCTTGCACTGCTCAACAGACACACAAATGAAGGAATTTTGAACCGCATTGTTACCTGCGATGAAAAATGGATTCTGTTTGATAACCGCAAGCGCTCAGCAAGTTGGTTGGATCCTGGTTCAGCACCTAAACAATGCCCTAAACGAAAACTTACCCCTAGAAAAGTGATGGTCACTGTTTGGTGGTCTAGCGCCGGTGTGATTCATCACAGCTTCTTACCAAACGGGGTGAGCATTACTGCAGATGTGTACTGTGAAGAACTGAACATAATGATGGAGAAGCTGGCACATCTCCAACCAGCATTGGTCAATCGCTCGTCTCCGCTGCTCCTGCACGACAACGCGCGGCCTCATACTGCACAGCAGACGGTCTCCAAGTTGCAAGAACTGGGGTTGGAAGCTCTCCGTCATCCGCCCTACGCACCAGACCTTGCGCCTACAGACTACTAATTTTTCCAGAATTTGGATAACTTCTTGGCGGGAAAAAAGTTCAATACCCGAGAGGCAGTACAAAATGCCTTTGAAGAATTTGTTGCCTCCCGTCCAGCTGATTTCTTTAAGAAGGGCATCAATAAACTGCCACTGCGTTGGCAAAGATGCATTGATTGCATGGGTGATTACTTCGATTAATACAAATAAAAAATACATGAAAAAAATTCGTTTAAATTTTTTCATACAAAACGGCAATTTCATAGGTAAAGACCTATTATATGTCCACGTGCTTCTGAAACAAAACAGCTTTGTATATCACTAGTCCCATATATATTATATTTGGTGGCTTGTTGGTCTAGTGGTTAGTAACCCTGACTGCTAGGACGGAGGTCGTGGGTTCGATTCCCACACAGGACAAATCTTTGTGCGATGAGTACGATTATTTGTTCTGTATCTGGGTGTGTAATTTATCTATATGTATGTATTTAGAAATATATAAGTATGTTTATCAGTTGTCTGGTTCCCATAGTACAGGCCTAGTTTGGGATCAGATGGCGGTGTGTTGGTTGTCCCAAGATATTATATATGGGACTAGATATAAAAAGCGGGCAGGGTGCTGACAAGATAAAATGTATTGCCATACATTTTATCTTCTCAGCGCCCTGCCCGAAATCGAAATTTTTCGAAATCGCGCAGGGCGCTAACTACTAACTACGACTGAAATCTACTTAGCATCGTGGGCGCGCGGCCAAACGCCATACATTTTCGTAGACGCGCGCCGCCGCCGCGCCGGGCGCCCGCTGCGCGCCCTTCGCGCTTTGTATGTCAAGTCCCTAAGTGTAACGTTACAGATTACCAGATAAAGTACTCCATACAAAATGTTCACTTCCTACTGCTTTAATAGCCTACACCTTCGAGTCGCTAGACGCTGCGAACGAAAATGTACCTAACCTTACAGTCGTAAAGTGAGTTTTGCTTTATAGCTGCGCACCGCTGCGTAGTTTTTGTGAATTTAAGATGTCAGTAGGTATTTGTTGTTACACTTTATGAAATAAAATAATAAATGCTTTTTAATGTTTCAGCATGTTTATTGTTAAAAATACGTTTGAAATAAAGATGCCACGAATAGGAATGAAATACGAAATATGTAGAGGAAACTGAAAACACGTTTCATTGATTTCTTCGTTCATTTACACAATTAGCGTAATAGGTAACTACTATGCTTCTACACAATGAACAAACCTGCGCTGGTGCCATATTTTGACGTCATACACGCTTTTCTAACACTTGCACGCTCTTAACTGATCATAATGAAAATAACATTAACGAGATACCTAAATTAATTTGCTCAAAGTAGATTTTTGCTAAACGTAATTTCAAATGACATTTGACAAATGGTCATTGACCTTTCTATTCTTATTAATTTCAGACGCATAATAGAAGTTATTAGGTACGTACATTGGTAGAGTACCTACGTAATCTATACTAATATTATAAAGAGGTAAAATTTGTAAGTTTGTATGTAGGGGGTAATCTCTGGAACTTTGATCCAATTCTAAAAATTTTTTCACTGGTAGAAAGCTACATTATTCCTGAGTGCTATAGGCTATAAATTACTTTTATAACATGTATATTAACCGAGCTATCACAACTTTTTTCTAGCAAGTCGGAAAGAAATACCTCAATAAAATAGAATTTATTTGCATGCATGTATGTGTAGGGTAGCCAGTTGACGGGAGCGAAGCCGAGGGAGACAGCTAGTACTCAATAAAATACAAAACACGAAACATGCCAGTTTACAATATCTAGGTACTTACTAGCTGTCAGACGCGGCTTCGCGTTTTTTTTTTGCAAGAAGAACAAAATAAAATAACCTCAAACTAAATATTAGGTTTTTTCAGCATCGCCTTATTGTAGACTAGCGACCCGCCCCGGCTGCTGCGCGGCGCTGGTTTCATGAAATAAAAAAAAAAACTCTATGTATTGATGAAAACCGCAAATCCGTTGCGAAGTTCGTAAGATCTATGCGTACATACGGCGGGAAGCGACTTTATTATATACTACGTGGTGGTAAAAGTCACACACTGTAATTTTGTTGCTCATGCAATCCGAAATAATGTTACTATTTTTTATCTTTTTCTTTGTCTTCTGCTCGGTTTTTTATCTGGCCATTGAAGTGGCGTGTCTTCTCAATTTACTTAATTCTTTTTTAAAAGGCTGGCACATTTCAATTTTTTTCAAAAATGTAAAGAGAAGGATTATTATATTATTATTATAATTAAAATAACAGCCTAGTCAACAACCACGGACCATTATTCTGAATGATGAAGAATTTTCCCCTTCCAATTAAAGATGAATAACTTAGGCACCCCATTCCCCGTACCTCTAGCTGCTGGATTTCAGTTTGTGCTACGTTTCAAACAATAGAGTTGCTAGGTGCGGATTGATTTGAAGCTCAATACAACCTGTCAAAGCAAAATGCAAACCTGTTCAATGCCTTCGCTTATCTTTACTCGAACAATAGATAGGTAAACCTGTTCTGAGTGTGCCTGACCTTAGCTTATTTACCCGGAAGTTTGCGGAATGCCGATTCCGGTCGCCGACAGATACTGCCAGTCCTTTCAACGGCTGTTATCTAAGTTGGCTACTCGCTCTGGCTTGAACATTTAGAGAAATGAACATTTACGATTTCAAAAACTCAGCCTAGAACATCTATAAAAAATAAACAAAATTGAAGTCAACGATTCAAATGAGTCCTAACACGATGCATGGTTGTATTACTAACCAACTAAGATCTAAGATCGATGTGTGATCACCATCATTTTTCTACTTTCTATCACCAGACTTTTGTTACCAACTATAATAAACAGTAGCAGGTTTATGGGCCTTGAACACGATTTTTAAAAGCTCGCAAATTGCATAAAAAATATTTTTTTTATCTTATTTATAAACTATTACTTCGTCAGCGCAGATTTAGTACAAACGATTTACCACACCCTATTTTTATCCACATAGGTAAGGTTGAATTTCCAAAAATCCTTTCTTAGACACCTCGCGCACTAGACGGCTACGACCAATGGCCGCAACGACCAGATTAACTAAAGAAACCATATGAACGTCGCGCACTTGGCCGCAACGGCAAACTGGCCGCACGACGGGCCGGCACGACTGGTCGTTGCGACCAACTTACGTATAGTTTGCTATGAGCACTCGCGCACTAGATCTGCGACCGCGAATGCGGCCCGACCGCGGCCAACACGTATCCAATAACGTCTTTTCCACATCAAGTACAGGCTTACAATTTCTATGTCCATACTGTTCGAGCTCAGAACAACAACTGCAGCAGCTCGACAAATGGCCGCTTTACGACCAGTCGTGGTCGTGGCCGCAGCCCAACCGTAGCTTCTGCGACCAAGGTTGCGTGGCCGTCCAGTGCGCGAGTTGTCTAAGTGCTCACCGACGGCTGTGCGTTGATATTGAGTCGGACAGTTTCCCTTTTTAACTGAATTCAAAAAGGTGGAGGTTATTATGTTTGACAGTAACTATGTATTTTTTTATGTATGTTCACCGATTGTTTCAATTGTGGACCGATTTTCAATTTATTTTTTTTTCGAAAGCAGAAAATCGTGATCTTATGATGGGATCCCATGGGAAATTGAAGGCAACGCTCAAATTTTATAGGCACATACAGTGTTTTTCATATAGGTTCACTATATCGCAGATCAGATATTTATACTTGGTAATCATCATAATTATCATGTTGCTGAGTTCAGCAACATGATATTCCCATCATCAGATCTTGACATATCGATACCTGAAGTATCAGTTAATGTAAGTGGCATTTATCAAAAATTCTAAAATGTCGCTTACGTTAATTGATACTTCTGGTATCGATATACCTTTCATCATCAGTTGATGATGAAAGGTATATGTCAGGATCTGATGATGGGATCCCAGGAAAAATGTTTGTTTAGCGATTTTTTTCTCAATTGTCAACCGATTTGGATGATTCTGCAGTGCGATTCTCTAAACATGTCGAAGTGAACACCCGGGCGGGGTGCACGACGGGTGAGTTGTCAAACCATACAAATAAGATGGAATGACAGCTCTATTGTCGTTCACTCCGCCTTGGTAAACACCGTGAGATGTCGACAGAATAGACCGGCTGTTTTGTTTGGAAGAGTAATTTCCCGGTCGAGTCCATTTCTATTTGGTGAAGATCTGATGAAGAACTTTGGAGGTGGGCAACGAAGCTTTTCAATTATATATATAAGTAGATACCTATATATAATATATACGATGAAACATACTAAAACTGTTTTTTGGTCTCTTGATTTTTATATTTTTTCCTTTTTTATTTGTTATCTCGCCTGGTCCGACATCAAAAAAATATTCAAAACCCCTCACTTTTCGGGATCATAATGACTAAGCAATTGATACCTAATTCATCAAAGTTGTTAGGTTAGACACTGCGATGGAATACATGTAAATTTCTAAACAGTCGATATCAGCAGTGCAATTCTGTAAACATGCTGAAGTGAACACCCGGGCGGGGCGCACGACGGGTGAGTTGTCAAACCATACAAATAAGATGAAATGACAGCTCTATTGTCGTTCACTCCGCCTAGGTGAACACCGTGAGATGTCGACAGAATCGACCGGCTGGCTCTGTTTGTTTCTCCGCTTATTTCTTCTAAACCATGCAAGGAATTTTGATTTATTTCGATAAGATTAGACATACACAAATAATAGTTATTTTATTACTATTGACTAGAAGCAAATGCTTTGACTTTGACTTTGACAAAACCTTTACGAACAAAGCAATGTCCAACGTTTAAATTTTGAAAAATTTATATAAATGATCAGAAAACCAATATTAAAATTGTAGATAAAACGTTACAAAAGATCCCGACGCCTAGTGGTATTACTGAGCAGGTTCTTTTTTTTAATTATGGGCCATTTCAAAGTACACCGCAATTTTTGACATCATGATGATTTGAAGATAATAAAACAACATTACCTTATAACGAAGTAGGTACAGTTTTTTTTATTAACAGTGTAACGCTAACCTCAGCTGCTTGGTTTAATCTAAGTAATCTTGTACCAATGTAAAGAGAGGTAAAAGTAACCGACACAGTTTAATTCTTTCTATTGGCTAATGATAGTAAATATAGCTAATCAAGTCAGCAATAGGTACCTCAACTTCATTTTTTGTATGAGATTCGAAAAACCCCATTTTCTAAAACTCAAACGTAGAGGATAGAAATAAGCCGAGCGTACACCCCCGTGACATTTGCAAGATTAAAGAGAGGTGGAGAGAGCGTCGACATCTAATCAAGAAAGTGCATCGTAGCGCATAACCCGAGAACCTGTTAGGGATATACATATTTCCAATTATGGAGAAATTGAGCAAGAGTTTTACAATATCATGCACATCCGCCGTTTCGTGCCGTTTTCTCCGAGAACGATTAGTACCTAAATGTAACATAAAATGCATAGAACGCTTAAATTAAAAAAAAAGCCGTAAAGGATACACACGGCGCTATATAACGGAGTATGCGGTAAAATAGGTACTTCGGTGAGAGTACCTATTTTACCGCACATAACATTGTGTGGTGCGTAATTTTTAACTTTCGAACAATTTGTACAGGCTCCGTAAATGCTTTTTTAGAGCAAATGTGTTGAAAAAAATATAACAGAAATCCACCAAGGAGTTTCACATGACAAGAATAAATAAGCCGAATGGACGAACGTCCTTGGAAGCGTTATTGCTCAAGACGTTTGTGTTCTACGAATAATAAAAGTCAAGAAATGTAACTTAAGCTAAAAAAATGGCACAACGCATACCGTACCGCAGAAGGCGTTTGCCACGACCACGACTTTGGAAAGTGTTATGCAACATGAACGCAACATGGAAGATTATTTCACACGTATTGAAACACTTGAACTTGAGAGGTTTTTGTTTTCAGTTAAAACGAAAAATTATAATATGCATCAGCATAATTTTATATTTTATATCACCGATTCCCGAAAAATGAAGTACAGCGAAAAAATTAATAACTGCGGTTAGTTTGGAAAGAAACGGATAACACTTTAAAAACTAAAAAAAGCCATCCGATCGAAAGCAATCACTATATTATAATATGTTGTTAAAAGCTATAATTGAAAAAAATCTTAGGGTTCGTTTGCACTAAATGGCCAGAAAAGAGTATTTACTTATTTCTACCCGTCATAAGATAAATAAACTTCTAATTTTCAAAAGGATATAATTGTTTTATAAGAACATCCGACTTCGTTGGCATACCTACATCGTCCGACATTTTGATAAAAATCGGTTATGGCGGCCAGTGATGAAACATGACTGTGTGAATGGATAGAGTAAGTGATTATAAACAAAAATATTCAGATATGAATCTCGTAAGTGACATACTTTCTGAAATATTTGAGTTCAAAAGTTAATAAATTTAAAATTAATAATTTTATGAATTTAGTACTTAGTACTTAGATATTAACAAATAATATGCTAATGTATGCAGCATAGTCGATTTTAACAGGTAAGTCTTTTAAATAAAATCAAATAAGTTAGTTTTGGTGAATACAGTATATTACAAATCAAATCAAAATTCTTTGTTTGTAAACGTGGGTAACATACACTAAATAGGAAACACCGGCCTCATCTAGCTTAAACTGACCAAAAACCAACGCTCAATAATATTCGCGTGAGGAAAAAAACATTCGTGCACTCTGACTATAGGTTGGAAGCCGAACATAGATTCATAATATATTGTAGTAGGTATGGTATTCGCATAGATTACTACTTATAAACCCACAAACGTCAAACTAAATGGCGAAATCTAATGGTGATAGTATTGTTCACTGCGGGGATAGCGCACCGAAAAGGTAACATACAGCACGGAAAACTTCTTTATTGAATTTAGTGAATCACAAATGAGTTGTCATTTGTGATTCACTAAAAAAAAGATATAACTTAAATGCTTTATTTTTTCCCGTTTTTTAATTGAAATATCACGAAAGTCACGAGATTCATTTCTGAACATTTTTTGTTTGCAATGACTTACTTTCATCACTGGCCACCAGTAACGGTTTGTAGGTGTGGTGTTTGTAGTTAGGTATGCCATGTCTCATCCAAAAAAGTCGGATGTTCTTTGATAAGATGAGTAAGCACGTAAACAAGCTTACTTATTTTTCATATCACCATCTACGCATCTCTTGATCTGACTACGATGCGACCAATCACTCTATTATTCGTAGGTATAAGGAATAAAGTGCACATTACACAGTCAGCTTGCAGTCAGCCGGCAGTTTCCCACTGCAATAGATACGTTGCAATACACAGCAAGATTACGGACTGTACGGCCGATACTCGCCGGCGCGCGGCGGACTAAATGTGAGGGTCTTATTAAACTGAATCGAATTACATTACTACAACACATTAAGAAACATTTTAATTTTAAAAAAACACTCGAATCTCAAACTTTTAATAGGCATGTTCAATGGTTTAGTTACAATCTATCTAATAGTTAATGCAACTAATATGGTGCAAAAATACAATCACTTTTATTATGACTTATCCTTTCATAACACCGTCCACGTATCTGTCGCTGCAGAAGCGCTCGACCAATTACCATTATCTGTCCTGCCAAGAACCAATCACCGTGCTTTCTGGAATACAACGCGTTACGCAAGCACAGCTAATTGGCTTATTTGCATGTGTGTTCTTTTTAAACAGGCCCCAGTTCACCTCAAATGAATTAATCGTCAAAGCGAAGCACAATACAAAGGCTAGCCGCACACACACTATAATATTGTTAATGCGAGATTGTCAATAATCTTCATAAATTTATGGTCCCGCACACTACGCAATATTATTGGCAATTTTTTGTGATACAATCAGACTCAGTCGCTCCGCAGCTAGATTCATGTGTGCACGTTTAATATAATGGATAGAAAGAAAAAAGGCGTTGCAAAGAATATTGCATTAATTTTATTAACAAAAAAAGGCAATCAAGAAAGAAACGATGGATTAAGGACTGAACGAGAAAAAAAGATCAGTTAAGTTAATGAATGAACTACCTACGTGTTACAGAAGAAAATGATTTAAAAAACTATATGAGAATGAGAGATAGGAGCAACCAAAAACTATTATCTTTAGTTTCACCTTACTTGAAGAAAAAGACGTGCGAAAATCACTAACGCCTGAGAAGAAGTTGGCAGTTACTTTACGCTTTTTAGCGACTGGCAGAAGTTTTGAAGACTATCGCTTAGTTTATTATTTTTTATCGTGATATGCTTCGCAGGATGTATTCCATAATTCTGGATAAGTTTTCCATGCTTTAATAAATACTGACAAATATTGAGTTTCCGTGAGAATACTATTATCCACACTATTTTAACAAAAAACAAGAACGTCTGTCTTGAAATCTGTCCTCAACTAAAATATTGCCGCGCGCCCGCACACGACAACATTATTGACAATAACCCTGCCTCCCCCCGATATTGACGTGACAAAATCATAATTTCTGGGTATCCACATTATTATTGAACAACACCGAAATACAGGCCGCACACACACAATATTATTGACAATACGTACTTGATTAAGAATAATATTGTGTGTGTGCGGCTAGCCTTAAACATTTTACGTTATAGAATTACTGCACGACAAGGTAAACATTTTGCTGTGTGAGGTATCCATTCATCATCGTACAAAAAGCTTGTTGGTAACACTTCTTAACATTGGCCGTGAGTACCTATGTATAGGCTACTACACTATAGTCCTCCTGAACGATTTCAGCCATGGCGGCCAATCTCGACGCAGACTAGCTATCGGAGCGTGCGCAAACACAGGTCCACTCTCTCTTCCGTCACTCTCATATTCTGATGGGCCGGCAACCCGGCACAACCGGAGATAGATCAGGCGCAAGAAGGCTCAACGTGCTTTTCGAGGCACGGGGACACACCACTAACTTCCAAACTCCGGGCTTTCAATGAGAAATACCTAATGGGAAATCCCAATAACTTTTTTTGCCCGACCGGAATGGAACTCAGGACCTGGAGTCCTGAGTTCGATTCCGGTCGGGCAGTCTCGACTGACTAATTCGTTGCATCTCCATCCCTTAATTTTTAAAAATATAAAAAACAAATGTTCTTAATTTGGTTTAAGGCTTCAATTTAATGTGTTGTAATTTAATTATGCATAAGCGTCAAAAAAATGTCAACCTATTTAGAGGGTTGCAGATATGTGCCACACCATAACAAAGTTGTCATCGGGATAATAATTCATAACCTGTTCGAATAAGGCTAAGATTTTTTTAAATCGGTATTCTTATCCAAGAATCCAGCCTGTGGATTTTGAAAAAATAACACTCTTGTGATATTGCACCACCCGAGAGTGTCGTTAATAAGGATTAAATTCTGGGAAATAATTTGTTGATAACACATGGCAAACTAAAGGAAAGTGCCAATATTTAACAACATACTTTTATAATTTACAAAAAAAATGCCTGATTTTTTTTTTATGTAATAAATTTTATTTCATAAATATAATTGTATAAAATGAGTGCTTTCCTTTTGTTTGACATGTCATTGTGTCTTTCCAGAATTATATCCTTAATAGGTTACAATACAGGCTGTGTTATTTTTTCAAAATCAACCGGTTTGATTCCTGGCTAAGAATACCGGATTTTTAAATAATCCAAGTTTTCATCAAAATCGGGCACGATACTCCTGTTGTTGTCAGTGTTTTTCAATATTCGTCATAGTTTCGGATTTGGCCATCCACGCACACTTGAATAATTCACCATGTATACTCGTCTGGTAGACACCTGCAACCGATAGAATAATCTAGTAGATAACATATAATTACTTTTAAACAATGGAAGGAACATGCCCTCAAAGTTTTGGCCTTGTTGGAGTAGAAAGAATTACTATCCTGATGACAACTTTGCAAACCTCAAAATAGGTTGGCAATTTATTTTTAGGTACATATTTTAACAACAACATTTAAAATTGGAGCCTAGTGGGATCTGATAAAAAAAAACATTTTCGAAAAAAGGCTAATGACGCAACCGCGTGATGCCCGCCAGAATGGTACATTCTTAATTGACCGATTACAATTGAAATTCAAGTTTTGTGGGAAACGGGTTAAGTCGGATGGTTCAGTAGCTCTCCTACTATGGGATGTGATGCATGCAGGGCTATTAAAAATTAATTTATATTAATAACAAGATAACAGATATACACGAAAGTAGAACTAGACTGTCACTGGTTGTGAACAATTGCCAATACTGCCTGAAAATCTAGTGGTTTCGGGTCAAATAACACGAAAAAAAATAAAAATAAATATTGATCTCCTAAATTGATAAAACATTGAAGACGGAATGGGCGATGGGCCATTTTTTTATTTCTGACGAAGTCGTTTTGCGTTTTTAACCGACTTCTAAAAAAGGAGGAAGTTCTCAATTCGGATGTTTGTATTTTTTTCTTTTTTATGTTTGTTCGCGCATAACTCCGTCGCTTGCCAACCGATTTGAAAAGTTCTTTTTTTGTTGGAAAGGGTATACTTTTCAAATGGTCCCATCGAAATTTTATCAAAATCGGTTCAGTAGTTTGGTTTTTAAATCCAAATAGCTGGAAAAAATATGTGGAAAAATCATCCATGTAAACGAAATTGCGTATTTTTGCTTTCCTGTGACTTTCCAGTGGTGTTGTTAGGTGTGGGGTACCACTAAAAAGTGAAAAATAAAAAACTTTTTCACAAAAAAAGAAACCGATTTCCAAAAAAAACTACAAAGTTCAAAATAACTTTAATTTCAGGTAGTCGGTGTTTTTGGTTGCTTCTTCGTTATTTGACACCGACTTCCGAAATTAAAGTTATCTTATCCCGAAATTAAGTTTTTTTTTTATAGGAGAAATCCTTTAGAAACGCAAAACGGTTGGCCATGATCGAATAAGTTGCTCAAATTAGGAAAAAAAAATGTATGGTAAGGAAATACTTTCTGGTTAACATTTTTTAAACTAAATTGTTCATGAATATTTTGAATTTCAGCTGGAAATTGTGCTACTATTAATTGTTTCTTTTTTTTGGAATTTTTGCGAATTTGGAGGCAACGATTCGTAACACGCACTCGAGTGGTAGCGCAGCGACTACAAGAGCTGGAGTTTTTCACTTAGGTAAGCACTTTGGGACCGGGCTGCAAAGAGGGGAGCACATATAAGATAGATTTACTCGGTTACTAACCGGGATTCTGCAAAGCACGTGCTCAACAAATGTCCTGTGTTGGCCTTTGAACTGTGAGTCCTGGCCGAAATAGAAGAAAAGACATGTATATGATAATAGTAGTAAAGGGTTACTGGCGGAGATAACTGAATTGAAATGGCCGCCATAAGGGATCGTGAGAGGGCTCGCTCGAAGGTGTCTAGCTTTATGTAAGTTTGAACACGACAACATAATTATTATTCCCAACAAAGAACAGAACAATCGTGTACACGAGTCTGACTTGCTGTATACTGGTTTTTCGCCTAGCAGTTTTCGATCGGTTTCACATTTTGTGTAATACAAATACACATTTAATTAAACTAAGATATCATTTTAAAACGTTAAACAATCTCTAAGCCGTTTTCGACTTATGGGACACGTAAGTTCACTTCCAAACTTCTGTTCAGTTGGCGGTGCATTTTAGCTCACACCTAACTACTTACACTTAATTGGTTCCGTAAGTTTTTTTCTCAATGAATGAACTTATTGTTCACTAGTTTATTTCCACAGAGGCGAACCGAGTGAAGTTGAGTCGCCAACATTGAAAAAGTTGTCGGTGCGGCTAGCGAGCGATCGTAGACATGGCTTGTAATCGAAGTGCCACAGTGAATGTTGTAAAGTGATCTTGCTTTGTCCTGCAGCAGAGATCTTACGCTTGGGTGTGCTGAGTAACTTTTTGTTCTGTTACAGTATTTAAAAAAATTATATTCTATTAAAATTTCTGAAATCTAGACATATTTTTATATGTTAAGTTAAATTCGGTAGGCAGAACCACGAGAATCAAACGTGTGTCTTTGACAACATTAGCCAAATTACCGTCTTCAGTTCTCGTCCCGGAGCGCAAAATCGAAAACATACACTAAGTCTATATGAAAAAGGATTCAGAGATTGCTACGTTTCTACAAAAGAACGGACAGAAATAGTGTTATATATTTAAACTCCCTCCAATACTGCTAAGAAAATCTAACTTTTGGCCTTAGGTGATTCAGTGTCGAGGCAATCAAATATTGATACGAATAAGTCTGTCGCGGTTGCAACGCCAGCTATTCTAAACTTAAGTCTTATGTATTCTCAACTTCGGGCAAACAGGAACAATGGAGGCCTATGTCAAGCAGCGGATGTTTTTCGGCTGATATGATGATGATGATGAAAGAGGAACAAAAACAAAAGTAAAAATCACAAAATCAGTCGCTCGTGGAGGTGGATAGGCGCCACCAGCAGCGACTCAATTGCCGCTCTGTTATTATTTAAAAGCTTCTACCAGCGGCTTCGCCCGCGTGATAATCGGAAATAGGGATGTTTCTTGATTTATATTGTAACTACACCTACCCTACACCTACCTACACCTACCTACACCTACCTACACCTACCTACACCTACCTACACCTACCTACACCTACCTACACCTACCTACACCTACCTACACCTACCCTACACCTACCCATCTTACCCTACACCTACCCTACACCTACCCTGCACTTACCCTACACCTACCCTACACCTACCTTACACTTGCCCTACACCTACCCCTACCCTACACCTACCCTGCACTTACCCTAACCAGCCCAAAATATACTATGACACGTTTCTGGTCTCCTGGTACTTGATGTTTCTGGTCTCCTGGTACTTGTGAATATGAAGTACTAAGGCAGCAGCGGCTCTGAATTTCCACTTCCTCCTCAGTCTTCATTGATTCATGCCACTTACCGGGATAAAAGTAGCATGTGTCTCATTCCAGGATATGAACTACATATGTGCCAAATTTCATCCAAATCCCTTCAGCCGTTTTTGCCTGATTGATACACAAATATACAAACATAAAAACATACAAACATACAAGCATACAAGCATACAAGCATACAAGCATACAAGCATACAAGCATACAAGCATACAAACATACAAACATACTAACATACAAACAAACAAACATACAAACATACAAACATACAAACATACAAACATACAAACATACAAACATACAAACATACAAACATACAAACATACAAACATACAAACATACAAACATACAAACATTCAAACATACAAACATAGGTACAAACATACAAACATACATTCACATTTATAATATTAGCAGGATTTTAACAAATTAATAAGTTTCAGTAGTTATAATACATTGATACTATCATTGTATTATACTACTGAAACTTATTAATTTGTAAATGATATTTTATCATAGATTTTATACTAGCTCACTCTACAAACGTTCTCTAATTCAAATTAACTTCATACAAAACTCATAGATGAAAGTACTTTCAGTTTTCTCAAATTTTCTTATTTTCTGGGCAAGTTGCCCAGAGAACTTAATTTTTCGATCCGTAAGAACCTTACTCGGTTCATTACAAACATTTGTAGCGGCAACAATGCCGCCACAAGAAATACTAACGAAGCGAACTTGTACCGCTACAAAAATAAACACAGCGCCATCTATAACGCCATCAACGAACTACTGAATGAAATCCTGCATTGCAGTATCACTTTTCCGCAGTTTGCAGCTTGAACACATACCAGTTGGGCCAGTTACTGTTGCCCACCACAGTTGGGAGGATCCTCTCTTTTTCAAAGGAGGCTTGCGGGAGTTAACACCCTGTGTAATCTGTGACCCTGTTCCGCATATAGTCCGGTCAAAATAGACATTCCACACACCACACGACAGACCCTTGCATAAATTCCCAAGAAATAAACATAAACGAAAATAAATAAATTAGTTACCATTGAAATTGGGAAAAGTCCTCATCGATCCCATGTGTGCAAAAAAAAATTCAAGGTTAAAGTTCACAAAAACGTGTTTTTTTGCATTTCTACCGTTGACAGAAACTCACTTGTCTCGAGCCTGATTAGCGCAACTATTCACCCCGTTCACCCCGTCAGCGGTTGATTATGCAAAAATTGTTAATTGTTAGGTACATCTGTTTCAAATTATTCATAGCATTCCAACGTAAATTGAAGCAAGCAATAATGTCCTCCCCTAAAAACTTTATCACCCCTCCATCACCACTTACTATGTACCTACTTTATTTTCGAAAAATCAAAACCTTTGTTATTCTTATTTTTATATAATTAAATGCCGTGTTTCAACTTCATCGGACCAAGCTTATAAGGATTCTCCCCAGTTCGCTTAAGCCGTGACTTTTTTCTTACTTAGAGGATGTTTATACCCGTCGTAACTTTAAAAGAAAAGGTCCGATTTGAATAATGGATAAGGACCATCATGATACCAAAATCGCCATTTTTCTATTACACTCGGGTTTTGATTGATTAATTTGAACAAATAGCGGTTATGGTGACTTAACCATAATAGTTAGACATAATATGTGGTATTGCAGATTTATTTATAGATATCGATGTCCTCTATAAAAATTAGTACATAACTTTGCTCTATTGTCAATAGTTTCCGCAGCGTACGCGGTTACATAATCGAAGTTTGCATACGGATCCCTTACTTTTTGAAAATATTCTATAGCCTATGTTCATCAGGGATAATGCAGCATTCTAATGGTGAAAGAATTTTTCAAATGGGTCCAGTAGTTTCGGAGCCTATTCAATTCAAACAAACAAACAAATCTTTCTTCGTATAATATTAGTGCAGATAAGTGTAGACTATGATGTAGTTATTAAGATTTTAATTAAATCTTACAGCTTTTTACATTATTTAGGATCGAAATTTCGGGCAGTTTCTGCCCGAAGTTGGGGTAAATGCTGAAATTTAAAATAACTTATTGATTTTTTCAGCGTCTGTGCTCTCAATCGGAGGCATGGTTCTTCAGCGTAAAATTTACGGGGATAATGTAATGAATTTTAGGTAATTTATTTAGGGCTAATGTGGCTATTTTTAGATATATAGGTGATAATTGAAATGATTTATTTCTGTGAATAACTGTGTGTTTATATAGCGGAGCGGAGCCTTCTAATACAGGCATTGTTTGCTTAAAAGGAGGCTCCAAACACGTATAAATGAAATGTAATTTTCTGTGTCACAATAAAAACTATTTGTATTTTGTATTTGTATTTTTTTATTTTTAATTAAACGCAAAGCCTTTACATGTCCAACTTAGCAAATTAAACCTATCGAGCAGAAAGGGGCACAGACAAGGTCGGTACCACAGATATTAAATTAAGGCTGACATTTTCTGAGAAGCATTAGTCTAACATAATTATATTTTTAAACCAGAAGAGATCTACTTTTAACTTAATAAATCAACACCCCCCAAAAATTAATCTCTGTTATACAGCCAAACAATCAATGTTACATAGTCAGAACATAAATGCGTTTCAGTGTTAACTAGGAATATACATTAAGTATAATATTTGTTGAAAACGTAGTGTTGATCATCCAGTTTTTTTACTGCTTCTTTGGACAACATTATTGAAATAACCGGAATTTCTAACATTAAAAACGAACAACTGTTGCAAATCTCAAGTAATATTGCTCAAAAAATGAGCAGAGGTAAGTCTGTGATAAAAAGCGTAAAACGTTCGAGGAACCTACAGTTAGAACTTGGGAACACCAAAGACGTCGAATGTTGGATAGGTACGTTCTGCTAAGCAATATTATCTGACAACAGCTGATATATTGTACAATGTATCTTGTAATCAAGCGTTTGTAAAAATATACGTGTGATTTGCGATATCACAAGTAAACAGAAAACTTATATGGATGGCTAAACAACAGTTGCGACAGGACTTTAATTCATAATGGTTCCAAAATGGATAAGTACTGGTGAAGAAGGGTGAGGTCGACAGTAATGAAAAAGACAATATATTTATGATTAGATGTGAGGACGACCTAAACATCTTCTTAATAAAAATAAACCGAGTAGCGCAGAATAAAAATAAATACAAACCTTTTTTAATGTATTTAAATAAGTATCCTGGCTGTATTTAGCGATATTAAGGAAATATTTGATTGTATTGATTTACCTACCTTCATTAAAACACAAATAATTAAAATGTTGTGCATGTTAACATTCGATCATTGATAAAGAATTTCGCTAGGTATTCTTATGAACTGTCTAATTTCGACTAAATCTCGAATTGATATTGTGGTACTCACGGAACTGGGGATATCGGAACAAATTGTATATTTTTATATGTATCAATTGGACGGGTATACACTATACAGTGTTTTGCGTAAAAGCAGAAAAGGTGATGGGATTAATATCTATGTTAATAGGTATTAAACATAAGTTTCAGTGTGCAAGTCACCCCCTGTCAGTATAAAGCCGTTCTCATTCAGTCATTCTCAGTGGTCAGGCAGGGGCCAATAGTTTTCCCATAGTATACGGTAATCAGTCCACTAAACCACCCAAACCCATAGCCTTTCATTTTTTGTTTCCATATTCTGCAATAGTCTAGCACCAACCGGGGATCCTTTTTTTTTTGGATGGGAAATCATCAAATGACCCCTCCCGCTCTGGGTGGAGCGGCAGGGAGTGTCAGACTTCTACTGACTAAAACCCACCCATGCTCCTCTTAGTGCTTTTTACGTTCCAGGGCCGCGGTAACTCTTTCGAACAAATCCGCAACCCTGGCAGGCTCTGGCCCTAACGGGCCCCGACCCATGCTGACGACTGCTGCTTTCATAGTGCATATAGGGATAATCGTCGGCTGGTGCCTCACTCCATTAAGAATGTCTAACGGGGCCTCTGCGCGTTAGCTTCGGCCCCTCGTACGCCTACCAAAGGACCGGGACCCCAGGGTCCCGAGATTGTTAAAAAAAAGCATAAGTATCAACCAATAAAGACTCAAACTATACATTATGAATGTATGGTGAGTAAATTAACAACGCAGCAAAATCATAGTATTTATATCTGTGCAGTGATCACCAAAAGAAAGCATCTGTTTGTTAATGAACTATCCAGTGTGATTAATGTTGTTTATGTAAAGAAAAGCGATCTTATTGTATTAGGAGATATAAAATTGGACCTCAAAACTACTAATAATGTATACAGTTATTATCTGAGTAAACTTGCTGAGTGCGGACTCAGATTTCACGCGAGTTGAGTCCAAAGGTAACATAGTCACTAAAACTTGTATTGATTACATTTTCGTGAGATCTCGCCTTGACGAACTTTACTCTACTACTGCTCGGGCTCTGTCTTGGCGGCCCATTCCATGCGATTGTCACGCTTTCGTCTATGCCTGGGGTCCTAAAAGTTCATTGAGTCTATTGATAATAAAAAATAAATAAATACTCTTAGGTACATAATAGATGAGTTAAGATGAGTTAAATTGTGCAAATGATATATAATTAAATGAAAGAAAATTTATAAAGTGCTACAATTATGCAAATACACTAAAAAGAAAATAACTCGAGCAAAAGAAATTGTGAACAATGGGTTAACAATAAAATAAGGATAGGTTGTACCAAAAGAGACAAACTGTTTCTCTCATGGAAAAATGACCCAAATAATAAAGAACTTAAGTTAGAATACAATAAAACAAGTGTTAAAGTACATAAAACCGACTTCCAAAAACAACACTACAAAGTACAAACTAACTTTAATTTCGGTAGTCAGTGTCAAATAACGAAAAAGCAACCAAGAACACCGACTACCGAAATTAAAGTTAGTTTGTACTTTGTAGTGTTGTTTTTGGAAGTCGGTTTTATTTACTTTGTTACCTACTTGTTTTTTTATTGTATTCTAACTTAAGTGCAACTGGTTCATTTTTATTCAGCTATTTGGATTTAAAAATCAAAGTACTGAACCAATTTTGATAAAATTTAGATGGAGTCAATCGAGAAGTAAGTACCTATATCCTTTCACATAAAACATGTTTTTTTTTCAAATCGGTTCATAAATGACGGAGATATGAGGTAACAAACACAAAAAAAAATTAAAGGTAATCGAATTGAGAACCTCCTTCTTTTCTTAAGTCGGTTAAAAATAATAAACACTATAGTATGCGCCAGATAAATGAAGAATAACGGTCACCTTCATTTATTGACACACTTAATTTAAACTGCATATTTTTTGTATCAAGGATTCTATAATAACACGGCGTATTCAAGTTGTGACCTAATAAGTGACTTATATAGATGCATGTAGGTATCAGAGCGCTTAAAGTCTGGTTTTCATCAGAAAAACCATACGTGCGGTATGCTTTATTTATAATTTTATGAATGTGTTGATCCAGATGAAGCTTACTATCTAATATAATTACCCCCAGATCGTTTCACCGACGTAGCTTCACTCAGAGGAGTATCGCTGAGAATATACGCACGTTTAATAATATTTTTGTTTTTGGATAATGTGATTGATACACATTTAGAAGTGCTTAATTGAATGTTGTTTCTAGTAATAAAAGAAAATCTATTCAGGTCGTTTTGAAGTAAATCACAGTCGGTAAGAGTGCGTATTGTTCTATATATTTTGAGATCTTCTGCATAAAGTAAGAATTTTGAATGCAAAAAACAATTCCAGACGTCATTAATAATTATAATAAAAAGTAAAGGACCTAATATAGAGCCCTGGGGAACGCCAGAGAACACGGCAATCGAATTAAATTGATATCCCTTAATTACGACTCGTTGAGTTCTGTTCGTTACGTACGACATGTACCAGCGAAGTAAATCTCCGTGAATCTCGCTATATGCAAGCATTTCAAGAAGCAACTCATGGTCCACCTTATCAAAAGCTTCCCGGTAGTCTGTATGAACGGCGTCAATTTGTATCTGTTGATTCATATTATTGAATAAATAATTTGTGAAAGTTAATAAATTTGTAACCTTAGATCTTCTTTGAACACATCAATGTTGTTGAGCTATAATAATGTTGTGGTGTGGGGTAAATTGCGCCATGTACAAGCCTCTCAAAAATATTCGATAAGGCAGGCAAGATGGAGATGGGCCTATAATTTTCAAAATCTTGTTTAGAGCCATTTTTATGTGCCGGTGTTATATTAGCCATTTCCAAATTTCTGGGAATGTCCCTTCAATAATATACCACCTAAGCTTACCTTATATGTGGTGTAACGGTGCGGAAATATTCACAGCGACTCTCCTGAGAAAGTAAGTCGGTAACCCATCAGGACCTGGTCCTTTTGTTGTATCTAACGAGTTAAGCTCCAAAACTTGTTCATGACTAAACGAAATGCGATTAATAACAACGCAATTATCTGCACAACTTTCAGGAGGTATCCATTTTTTTTTTTTTCGAGGATGGGAAATCATCAAATGACCCCTCCCGCTCTGGGTGGAGCGGCAGGGAGTGTCAGACTTTTACTGACTAAAACCCACCCTTTGTCCTCCTAGAGCCTTTCCTTCCAGGGCCGCGGTAACTCTTTCGAACATATTCTGCAACCCTGGCAGGCTCTGGCCCTAACGGGCCCCGACCCATGCTGACGACTGCTGGTTTGGCGCGCGTAGAATACAGCGCGCCGTCAACCCGGGCCTGTTCTGATCGGACGGCGAGCTACCCATTGCTCGCCGTCCACAGACATCAGTCACTGCACCATGCTCAGGAGCAATAGTTCCTGGGCGGCGCAGTAGCTGACGTTCAACAGGAGGGGGTGAAATGGGGCCATTACTGGCACTCCATTTCAGCCCCCTCCGGAGCCCTTTGTAGGGGCTCTACTGCGGCTGTTGCAGTAGCAGCAGTTGCAGTGGAACCGGCTATGGCGGCGGAAGAAGCGGTGGCAGTGGCGGCGGTCGCGG
This sequence comes from Melanchra persicariae, assembly GCA_947386135.1. Taxonomy (NCBI): domain Eukaryota; kingdom Metazoa; phylum Arthropoda; class Insecta; order Lepidoptera; family Noctuidae; genus Melanchra; species Melanchra persicariae. The sequence continues at coordinate 20,809,405 of OX376643.1, read as the reverse complement.
CAGAGACGGCGGTGGCGGAGGGCTTTCTCCTGTTTCCGGCTTTGGTGGGTGGGGCACAGGCCCTACCCCCAGCCCAGTGGTCGGCCGGCTTGCCGGCTGCCGCACAGACTACGCAGTGCGGCGCGGCGTCGCAGGAGCCGGCCCTGTGACCGGGCTGACCGCAGCGGAAACATAGACCGCAGCGGAAACATAGACCGCTGCGGTTCACCTCCGAGGTGCATTGAGCTCCCACATGGTGGCCCACCTGGCACCGGAAGCGCCTCAGAGGTCGGGGATCCAGCAGTTTGACCTGCGCGGAAACCCAACCCACCAAAAACCTTCGGCCCTCCGAGATGGTCTTGGCCGCCGACACGGGGCAGCTCACCACAATGGTGCGCATGCCCGTGTTGTCAGGACGTAGGGTGCCCGCCTTCACCTCCTCTGCTGAGCACCCCCCCGTCCTAACGACGGCGGCCACCACCTCCGCCTCCGTGACGGAGTCGTCCAGGCCCAAGATGCGCATGTCAATGCACTTGGTGGGCCTGGACACTCGGGCATCGTCCGCGCTTAGGGACGCCCTGAGCCTTTCGGCTAGAGCGTCCGCGGTTGGGCCGCTGGCTGCCCCGGGGATCTCCAGCATCCGGGCCCCAGTCATAGTGACCCTGAGCCGGAGGCCCCCCACGATGCTTAGCTCACCAAGGTTCACCGCCTCCTTCGCCTTGGTGAGCACGTCCGCGTACGTCACGCCCCTCTTCGCCGCGTCCGGCTGCAGTGTTAGAACTACAGCCGCGGTTTTCGGGGGGCGGAGCACAGCCGCGACGCTTCGCGCCTTCTGCCACCGCTTCCTCTCCCGCCTCTTGGCCGCCCTGGCTGCCTTGCCTGGAGGTATCCGACTTGACTGACTATTATTTATTATTCATCGAATATTATTCCTCTTGTTATTAAATTGTGAAGCATTTAGCAAAGAAATATAGTTGCTCATATGCTAGTTAGCTGTTGAAGTATTACTGTAAAAACATTGCAGAGCCGAGACACTACCGTGTTTGCCAGGTAACCAGCTAATATCTGGTAAGTTAGTCTCCAAAAAGGTAAAATATTTTGGTATTGAGGTTGCATAGAGTACTGTGTAGAAGATTAAAGTGGTCTTGGTAAACGTCCTCGGTGGATTTAGGGGGAATATATACTCTACTAATAACTCAGTTTCCATCAGTTTTGCTCCTTGGCCATTGTATGAGAATGTGCTCAATATAAGGGCTGACTGGATGTGCCAAGGATACGAGAGTGGATGCTTAACTTTTAAGCACTGCCACCAAAACCCCTCCACCTTCTTTTTTGTTGGTAGCAGTGCGGTTACGGTCGCATCGACAGACGTTGTTGTAGCTGTTATCTATAAACTCACCGTCGTAACAATTCGATAAAATATTCATATACAATATATTAAGTTTAGTGCGTATACCCCTACAACTCTGATATTAAACATTTAAATTATCTACGGTTGAAAGGTTGAGATCTAATAACGTTGAACTTAATAACTTTATAGAGAGCTATTTTCCACATGAATGATATTATATAGATGAAGTCTAGACTATATATTGGACATAATATATAAATAAACGTAGAGGCAGATCGGTCTGAGTAATATTGAGATGACAGTTAATAACGTAATTACACTATAATAGTGTATACCTACTAATAGCAAAACTTGTAGGACAGAATATGAACACAAATTCATAATGTACAAGAGCGACTAACATTGTAAAAAAATAATCCGTATGATAATATGTAAATAGTACAAAGTCAAAGTCAAAGTCAAAGTCAAAACGTTTATTTCAATTAGGCCATTAAACGGCACTTTTGAACGTCATCATTTACACTAAATATAAGAAACCGTAAGAAAAATAAAAATACAAAAAACTACGTCTCATAAAATCAATAATAAGTTCAATACTACTGAATCAGCTGGATTTGACACAATAAGAATCATGGATATCAAAATGATAGGAGATAAAATTGTGAATGCAATAGTGAAGTTAGTTAATGCGAGTATTCAACAAGGCAGGGATATTCGTCAGAATTAAAAACAGGTATATGTAGTTAGGCCCATTCATAAAACAAGGTAAATTAATGACTTTTCCGTTCAGCTGTGACAGTGACGGCCATATTGCGCTCGTCGCAGATCTGATAATGCCAATTCTGGGAGGTCCAGCCGGTCGATTCTGTCGACATCTCACGGTGTTCACCTAGGCGGAGTGAACGACAACTGAGCTGTCATTCCATCTCATTTGTATGGTTTGACAACTCACCCGTCGTGCACCCTGCCCAAGTGTTCACTTCGACATGTTTACAGAATCGCACTGCTGGTTTGCGCCGCATCTAATTAAAACGACGATATCGATACGATACGTTAAGATAATTAGCCTTCTGTCAGTAAAATCATTGGAATCGTTATTGAATTACCTAACTAGTTATATATGGGTATTATGGTTTTAACATAGTTTTAATGAAAAATAGTAAATGTAAAGTGTGTGAAAATATCTCTTTCTCTCCTAGACTCTGTGCAAGTTAGAGCAAGATAGCTATAGTTTAAAAAACAAATAACGTCAAAACTGATTGAAGGGTAAACGTCAGCCCCTGGGGCTTACGTAGACAGGGGTAGAATAGTGTGAGGTAGAAGGTGTAAGGCAGGGAGACGTCATTTCTCCGAAACTGTTCACGGTCGCAATGGAGGATGTCTTCAAAATTTGGACTGGAGAAGACTAGGCATTAATGACAATGGCGAGTACATCACTTCTACACTACCTTCGATTTGCCGACGAAATAGTCGTTATGACTGAGACTGTGGAGAACCTCAGAGTACAATGCTCGATCTTAAATATCCTTCGATGAAATTATGATAATACCTATACGTACGTATGCATATGGTGTAGGTATCTTATCACTGGTATAGCTATGGTTATATGTAGATAGGATGAATAAAGATTCTCACTGGTGACAACAGACCCACTTTACGGCCGAAGATTGGTCTCTATTTCAGTATGGTATAATGTGGGCAGGCAGTCACTCTTCCCCACCGAAGGTATCCCCACGTTGCCGTCGTGGTGGTGTTTGTGTGACTCAGTGATCTTGTGAGCTTTGCTGGTAGAGTTACTCATGCCGGAAAGGTCCAGACCGTTCGGAAACTTGAGCAGTGTTCGGGTCTTCGGACGGTGTGCGTTTCACCTTGCTCGATGCTCTGTGGTACACGTCTGCACATCAGACGTGACTGTGAGGGCAGTGAGCAAGCGAAGAAGGAAAGAGGCCCTGTGAAAGGGCGGAAGAAAAAGGGACCACAACCTATAAAAGGAACAGGATGAACAAAACAGGCGCAAAAGAACTATCCCAGGGCGGTAACAGCAGCTGGAAAATCCGCCACGCTCCCTTTAGGAACGTCAAGCCCCTCCTATTCTGGGAAAGGCAACGACTATTTTCCGCTTGACAGTGGCAACAAGAGCCGAGGAGGCTCCCGGTCAGCATCCTTTGAGGACCTGATCCCATTTAACGCTGAAACGCCTGACAAGGTGTCGGTCGGGCCAAGCGCAGGCTTGGGCGCCCGATTTAAGAGAGGAGGCTCGTTCGGGCGTCGTACGGGCGCAGAGTTGGACTCTGACGACTGTGCATCTGGCGCTCGGCGAGTTCAGAACGCGAGGGAGTGGGGGCTGTTGCGAAGGACTCCGGGTTCTTCCGCGAGGATGACCGGGGTCGTCCTCCAACGTTGAGCTGGCCTCGGCCCGGACGAGATGTCCAAGGCGGGCGGAGCTTCTCCAAAACGAGAACGCGAAGCTCCGAGCAGTCCAGGCCGGGCTACGACGAGGCGACTCACAGGGGCTGGCTCAAGGGGGGTGCAAGGGGGACAGCCAATCAGTGCCGCTGGTAAACCAGGTGCTGGATCTGGTGCGGCGGGAGATGGCTGCCTTGCGGGAACGGTTCTTTGTCCTGGAGAGCATCTTCCTGCGCCCTAGAGGGCCTCATTATACGCGGCCGCCGTGGCTGCCAAACCGGGGTCGTCTGGTGAGGCCAACCGAGGGGCCAGGGCTGGCAAAAAGAAAGGCGAGGTGGTTGCACATGTGACTAAACCGCCAGCACCAGAGGTGTAGCAACCGCCCCACCTTCAAATTCTCCTGCGGCTGCAGAAGCCGAATGGCAAGTAGCCGGAGAAAAAGGGAAAGGGGCGGGAAACGCAGCCAGGGCGGCCAAGAAGTAAGAGAGGAAGCGGCAGCGCAAAGAGCGAAGCCAAAGACTGGAACTGTAGTGGTTACACTACAGCTGGACGCGATGAAGAGGGGCGTGACGTACGTTGACGTCCTCACCAAGGCGAAGGAGGCGGTGAACCTTGGTGTCCAAGGCATCGTCGGAAGGAGGCCCCCGACGATGGGGTGTTCTGCCGAGGAGGTGACCATACGTCCTGACAACACGGGCATGCGAACCGTTGTGGTGAGCTGCCTTCATGTCGGCGGCCAAGATAATATAATACCTAGGGCTCTTGGTGGGTTGGGTTTCTGCGCATGTCAAACTGCTGGAACCCAGACCTCTGAGGTGCGTCCGTTGCCAAGTGGGCAAACACGCACGTGGGAGCTATAGCACGGAGGTGGAACGCAGCGGTCTCTGCTTCCGCTGTGGTCAGCCTGGTAACAGGGCCGGCTCATGTAACGCCGCGCCGCACTGCGTAGTATGTGCGGCAGCTGGCAAGCCGGCCGACCACAGGGCGGGGGGCAAGGCCTGCGCTCCACCCGCCAAAACTGGAGGCAGGAGGATGCCCTCTGCCAACGTCGTATCCACCGCAGCCGCCGCCACCGTCGCCGCTTCTGCCGCCACCACTGCTGCCACTGCAACAGCCGCAGTAGAGCCCCCATTGATTTTCACGTCATGGTCTAATCTTAGACCAAATTATATTTATATAATACGCCTGACACAGATATATACACATTAATCGATATAAAATGCCTTACCCCTAGTGCAAAAATCAACTTTATCAAATCTTCGTAACTTTTGTCAACTACTGCTGAGCAATGTGCACTTTTTAAATTTTGTTTATAGAAGACCAGTAGTAACAAATAACAAAAAAATAAATTATACGGGGTCATACAGTTTTTGCCATACCCTTTGTTCGGTTATCAAAAGAGTAAAGGTTGTTAAAAAAATTATTAAAGTAATTTATCTAAAAATATCCATGAACAATAAATTTTCGATTGGCAAGCTATCATAGACGTGTTTATAAATCAATAAAATTTTAATAAAAAATATGTCTGATCTGGTTCGGAGTCATTGTCAATCTCCCACGGTCTCCTTCAAAAAAAGAAGATTGTCATGCATGCGCGTTTCACTATCACAGCGCTGTAAAAAAAAAAACAAAGTTTATTCGAATTAACGTCATGTCCCGCCATTGTTTTTGTTCGATATTAGTATTGCAAAAAATTATTAGTTGAAAATACACCAGAACACACCAGATATTTTTAATGCAGCAAAGGATTTTTCTAACCAATTATTACCAGAAACGTCGAGAAAACAATATGAAAAGGTGTAACTGCCTAAGTACCAAGATATCATGAATTAGAAAAGAACCTTTTATAGAGGATTCATATCATGGGTGTAGATAAAGTCTAGTATGCAACTGTGCATAATTAGGTATTAAAAAAACACCCATGTGATACTATTATCACACTCGACTTCGCCTCGTGTGCTAAACCCACATTAGTGTTTTAAGACCCTTTCTTATAGAACAGTTGCATTAATAACTATTAGACAACTACTTAGTAGAGTAAGGCTTTGAAAGTGAGTCACTAACTATACTAATACCTACTATGAACTAAGTGTGAGTACCTACCTGCCAAGCATATGTATAGCATATGTATGATTCTTACTTTTTTACGGACTTCAATAAATGAGCCAATTGGCATGTAGGCACACTTAGGCCCGGCACCCACTTGACTGGCGACGCGGCACGGCAAAGGATTTTTGCAATACAGATGATTTCGAATCTTATTTAACACTGTTAACGCTCACATTTCATTGATACGTCACAGCCTGCCTCGGCATCCTTCGGCATGTTCTGGCATATCGTCGCATCCCGAAATTTGAATGCTAAGCATGATAAAATAAGATCTCAAGTCATTTGCGCTTTCTAAAATCCCTTGCCGTGCCGCGTCGCCAGTGGGCGCCGGGCCTTAGTATAACTTTTATAGCTGTTGGTTTCTAAATAAATAAATAAATCAATTGTTCAGCAAAAAGGTTCAACATTTGTTTCCGTTTTAAATTCAAATCGCAGTAAATATAATTATATACAGCCGTATTAAATGGTTACAACACAGAATATTTTGATAAATAGGCAAAATGTTAGCCTGCTAAACTATAACTTTAATTTTTTTTTAGATACGACATAATAACATATTTTAATTAATGACAAAATCAATAGGTAAGTACCTACTCAATGTCTAATCATACTAACAACTTAGCGAACTTCTGGTAACTGACATGCGCGATGATAATATAATGTTCATTAAATAGTTTTTAAGTAATGCTTTAATCGTATCTATTACCGTATCATCCCATAAGCAGCTCTTGGTACCTAGTTAAGAAGGATAAGGACCCCATAAAGCTCCCAACAAACATGATTTATAAACAAAAAACCTCCTTACAAGATAGTGTAGCTCTCAATGTTATTAATTGAATCGCCATTTAAATAGTAATAATATACTATATTCTATGCACATGCATGTTTTGTTTTTAAACCGACTTCAAAAAAAGGAGGAGGTTATAATTCGGTTGTTTTTTTATGTTTGTTACCTCATATCTTCGTCATTTATGAACCGATTTCAAAAATACTTGTTTCATGTGATTGTTGTTGAGGATACTTTTCGATTGGTCCCATTGAAATTTTATCAAAATTGGTTCAGTAGTTTGGTTTTTAAATCCAAATAGCTGGAAAAATATGTGGAAAAATCCATGTATACGAAATTGCGTATTTTGCTTTCTTGTGACTTTCCAGTGGTGTTGTTAGGTGTTGAGTATCACTAAAAAGTGAAAATAAAAACTTTTTCACAAAAAAATAACAGACTTCCAAAAAAAACACTACTAAGTACAAAATAACTCTAATTTCGGAAGTCAGTGTTAAATTACGAAGAAGCAACCAAGAGTTAATATTTTGTACTTTATAGTATTTTTTAAATAAATAATTAAATATAACAAATAAAACAAATATTTAAGGCTCCCATACAGCAAACGTGATTTTTCGCCGTTTTTTTTTGTAGATGGTACGGTAACCCTTCGTGCGCAAGTCCGACTCGCACTTGGCCGGTTTGTTTAACACTGTTTATGCAACGTGTAACAGAATAAACGCAATACTTCTTAAGGGGTCGTTGTACTCATCATTATGAACAACTTTTACTATGGGACAAACCCCGAAATCGCAAAAAAAAAAATTGCTGTTCGGTAGGGTACCTACATTGTGTCGAGTTATGCGCACATAAATGTATGGGGCAAGTCTAATTTTGTTTTCTCGATTTCAGTGTTGGTCCCATAGTGAAAGTTGTTCATAATTATGAGTACAACGACCCCTTCAGGGTAATTGCGTTTATTCTGTTACACGTTGAATGTAAGTATAGGTATACTTACATATAATTATTATACCAAAACCCCACAACAGTGCAAAGTTTAACGAGAGCGAAAGTGAATCGTGCAAAGGGAAGGTAATATTTATGAGTAATACCAAAATGTTACTCAAGGTCATTCGGAGCAATTATTTATTTATCTAGGTACCGAAAAACTAAACTGGAACGTGCACTCCATCACCAACCAAGCAAAATAATACGTCATATATATAACTTTAAGGCACATACCTAGGTATTGACCATAACCGTTTGGCCACTTAGTTATAATGAGCATTGCATTGAACAACAATTATCAAATGAAGGCCAAAAGATTATTTACATTTTGGATAACATTTTAAAATGTAATGAAGAGGACTAGAGAGTACTCGTGAGCTAGATAGCTTACGAGTACTTTGTTCCACTATTGGACAAAGAGCAAAACAGGGCTCTCCTTTTTCCACATAACTTGAACTTTGGCAGTTCGGGCCAATATTTTTGGTAGGAGACGAGTAAAAGATTACTCCTAACAATAATACAAAATAAAAATTATGTTCAATACAACAGTTTAAATAGGTAGTAGTGATACCCTTTCGAGTCACACAAATCAGAGTATAATATTTCATAATCTTTTAAAGTACCTACAAAGCCTGTGGAATGTAGGTAGATATCTACTTTGAAAAAAAAACCATTAATATTAATCAATATTTTAGGGCGATTCCTAATAATATTGATAAATATTAAACGTTTTTATGTTTGTTTTTTTTTGTGTTATGTCTGTTTCGATGTTTGTTTTTTTTTATTTAGTTCAATAATTACCTATGTTACCGCTGTGACAACATGCATACAAACAATAGCAACTCAATTTCAAGGTAGTTCAAGGGTTGGCAGTATTCATGTTTTAGCAATAACCCACATTGTATGCTATGGACCAACGAAAGGAATTATAAATATTCTGTTCCAAAAAGATCATCATGTTTTTTTAAATAATTATCTACTTTCTCCTCACACAAACCTAGTGAGAGTTTTTATCACTGACATTTCCAGACATATCCTCGCAAATATAAAAATACCAGGCCGTGCTGAATACATTTTTTTTGAGTTGGTTAATTCTTCATTTATTTACAAGTTACAGTTGATATTATGATTTCTACGTCAGATCCGTCTGTCTCAACGCTTAAGATTTCTGTCTCTGTCTTTCATTTGCTAGTTTTTCATTTATTGGACAGATCATGAGTATAGCGGTTCAGCAAGGTCACGCCAAATTCCTACGAAAGAATTTTAATAGAACTTTTAAAAGAATATTAATAATTACAAAATAAGATAGGTACCTAAGAGTAAATTAAGCGTTACGACGAAAATCGTTCCGTGGGTCTGATGGCGATCTCCATTTCTTCGATATTGTTCTCATGACTTCTGAACCAATGTTGTACATATAAACTAGGTACGTGAGTATTTATATATCATGATATTGTATAGTTTGCACATAAATCAATTCGTTTGTCTTCTTATACAAATAGATTCCGGTGAGCTTAGGAAGGTGTTGTGTTTTCTCGCAAGATTATTTTAATAAGCAAGCAACTTGACTCAGAAAACCTTGAGCCCCAACCCTTTCCTGTATTAGCTAATTTGCAAAGGATTAGCTTCGAGGTCGTGTTATAAACAAATCAGACGCGCGTCGAGCAATGTGTTCTCCTGGCTTTGAGAGATTTACACGCACGCTATGGCTTCTCAAGAGCGTGCGGGGTGCGCGCGGGCCCGAGCGTCGTCGTCATGCGATGGGATCGATGGTCACGGTTGGAACCTGGTGTTAAGAACGGGTTATACTCACGCTGCGTGATCTGCATGAGGCAACCAGGCGATCGCGAGAGCTAGCACAAGTGCGATGCTGTGCACGCCGCGCGGACGGCTAGTATGCATGTTGTGCGCGTCCGCGTGCGCCCTTGCGGACGCTGGCTGCCGGCAGCCGCGTGTCAGCTTGCCGGCGGACTGGCGTGTTCTCGTAGCCCCTCCGGCGGCAACATCCCGCGCCTGCGCCCCGCCGTCTATCGACCGCGGCCCGGCCGCCTCCTTCGGCTCGCTACGACTACGCTCAGACCCTCACTGGGAGCCTTATTGAGCGACAAACGCTCTATCTTGACGTCGGCACGAAATGACTTACGCCACTGCTCATGTTTTATTAACGCCTTGATATTTTCAATTTTACTTTTTATTTACAATTAATTTTTTTCATAAATTAGCCACCGAATATTTTTTTTATATTTTCAGCGACATAATTAAAATAACTTATTATAAAATATATTATCATCAATAATTACCAAGATGTTTGGTAAAGAATGTCTTATACTTGAGTTTCAACCGCTGAACCAGGTTTAATGAACATAACTGCCCCAGGTGACCTTTATATTTAAGGGCTGAAGAGGAAATTGCTAAAATCTTTGCCTATACGTTGGTACTAATTTGGTGAGGTACCCAAAACAGGTCACCTATTCGACATTTTAATCAAAAATGGACATATTATCTAAAAATTGTTCATTCAAACCAACAACATCTGCTTTTACCAAATGTTGCTGAAAACCAATATTGAATACGGAGCGACAGTCTATGACCTATACTTCTGCTTTATAACTGTTTGGTCCGTAGCTCGTTAGAATACTGTAGCACTGTTTACTTGAACCAATTGGTTCCACCAGGACGAGACCTGTTATAAGCGTTTGACTTCGAACGCGCATATCCCCTTTTACCCGTTCCCGTGTAGTCTATAATTAGCCTTCATCATGAACGAAAGGGAAAAAAGGCCATCTTAAACAAAAATAATTTTCCAAATCGGACTGGTGGTTCCAGAGATTAGCGTGTTCATACAAACAAACAAACTCTTCAACTTTATTACTAATATTACTTCTAAATACAAAAATTATAGTACAGTCTGTCGTCAACATTATCTGACCCACCCTAAAAACAAACGATTTGGACCCTCTACCTGTAACATTAAGGTTTATTCAATTTATATGAGCTTATGGACTCGAGTGCTCATGGACTAAACGAACAAATACAATAATAATACAGGCACGCAAAGATCTTTATAACGTTAGCATTAGGTTATATGTTGTAATAAGTGGGTAGTTGAAAAATAAATATTCGTATGCATTATAAAACTGGTATTCAAATGCTACTGAAAGTATATTTTATGATTCAAATTCTTTAGAATATTGCGTCTAGCATTACCTCTAAGATCAAATTTCAATGCGGCTTATGGTCACTGAGGTAGTGTGGTGTTCGTCGTTGTCTACATTCGAAACCAAGTTTAACCTAAAAATTGCTTTTTGCTCAGCTTTTATTATTTTATTACACTTTTTTATATTTCCTTAATGGACAACGTGGGGTCGTGTCTTTTTAAACGAGCAGTTTGTATAGAAATAAAACTAAACAATTGCAAGTTTATAATGTTTATTATTTCAATAAAACACTTAAGTATGATAAAGTAAGTAAATGCTCATATATTTCCAAATTAAGACACATTTTATATTTGTATGCCATAATCAAATTTAACCATTTCTAAAAATTAAAAAAGTTTGTTATCGAGAAAATAAGTTCATCTGTGAAATGCTTTACAGATTTATAGCTGCCTATAAGTAGTGAATAAACATGTTATTTAAATAGAAAAAAATCATAACATCAACACATAATCTGCAACATTTTAATGGTTTAACAATCAATTTATTGAGCATTTACTTACATGGTGTGTTTAAAAATACCTACTAGATTAATTAATAGCTAGTTTATTAGTAATAATTTAAATACTCCTGGGAAAAACGGACCCTTTTTTCGCGATGAGTAGGTGTCAATGCAATTTTCTGTGCCGGTTTATAATTCCTTATCCCGGCAGCGTGTAAATGCCTTCTCATTGTTTTCACTGAATTATTGTGGTTTATTGCGGTAACACGAATGGGCAAAAATGGATTTTCAACATGGCTTGAAACAGTGGCCCGGTGGCGTTCGAATTCGGGACTATATATACTTGATGGCTTTTGCTCCTGGACGAATCTGTTGTATATTTCCATTGTCTCCATAACGTCTTAGCTATAGTTTGACCGTATTTCTCTAAAACAAAAAAAAAACATTTTTGGAACCATGTATGTAACTTGTAAGGAGTGAATGTAGTGGCAAAATAGCCAACTACGCGCTCATTAATCACAATCAATAAAATAAAATAGGTATAACAAAAACACTTACTGCTATATTAAGTCGACGACCAATCTCTCTAGTTCCAAGATTCTGCTCACGTAATAATAATTATGATTTTATGTTTGCAATAGTCAAGTTGAGACATGATGCTTTTTTACACCAAATTGCTTAAAAATACTTAACGAGTTATGTGAAACGATTTACAAATGTGTGTGCGCCGTCACTGCTATTATGCGTAGTGTAACTTTTGTCACTTAGATGAATTTATTATCTACCTCACGAAGCAAATATACAGGGTTACTGGTAATTCGACGTATATCCGTCAGGGGCTGATAAGGGGGCCAAAATGCAACAAATTGAACCCCCCATATGTATGGCCGAAATTCAATAGTTTTCGAGATATTTGAATTTTAAGGGTTTTTCGAAATTTACCCAAAATTTGACATTTAATTCCAAATAAAAAAACCCACATACTCATTCAAGGGTACCATTAAAAATGATGTTGTAGCTGGCACTTCAATTAAGCTATGGGCATCATTAAAACTACTTAATTTAACAAAATAATTAAAATAATGAGCGAAGTAAGAATTATATCTTACCAATATTTTCATTTTACGCTTTAAAAATGTTGTCTCGTCAAAAAAAAATCTATGACATTAATCGTACAAATAACTAAAACAACTTGCCTATTCTGTAGGCTTTCCAAAAAGGTATAAAAGTCAATTTTAAAATACATAATTCGTGGCATGGCATGTGTTTGAACCGGCGCGGGGAGAGAAATCATCTGTGTTCTTAGTTTATCATCCTCGCTAAAACAACCGATTTTACTGGCGAAATTCTTCCTGATGGGGCGAGGTGTGCGGGTACTCCCCTACACGGCGTTTGCTGCGCTCGCGTCGCCTTCCTTAGTACAGTTCGCGTCAAATAACTATGCCCCTCTGAAGTTAGCCATTTGCAAAGATCGCGTAGGTGCAGTCACGTAGACGGGAGCAAGCGGGACGCAAGCATGCATCGAACGTAAACGAGCGACTGAGACATAAAATCGCGCCGTCATAATCCCCGCCCGCGCATGTGCAGTTGCAGTTTGTTCGTTTTTTACAGTTCGTGTCAAATAACTGTGCCCCTCTGAAGTTCGCTACGAGTGGCTGCGTAGTAGTCAAAATTATGAACAAACTGCAACTGCGCATGCGCGGGGCGGAGATTATGACGGCGCGATTTTATGTCTCAGTCGCTCGTTTACGTTCGATGCATGCTTGCGTCCCGCTTGCTCCCGTCTACGTGACTGCACCTACGCGATCTTTGCAAATGGCTAACTTCAGAGGGGCATAGTTATTTGACGCGAACTGTACTAAGGAAGGCGACGCGAGCGCAGCAAACGCCGTGTAGGGGAGTACCCGCACACCTCGCCCCATCAGGAAGAATTTCGCCAGTAAAATCGGTTGTTTTAGCGAGGATGATAAACTAAGAACACAGATGATTTCTCTCCCCGCGCCGGTTCAAACACATGCCATGCCACGAATTATGTATTTTAAAATTGACTTTTATACCTTTTTGGAAAGCCTACAGAATAGGCAAGTTGTTTTAGTTATTTGTACGATTAATGTCATAGAATTTTTTTTGACGAGACAACATTTTTGAAGCGTAAAATGAAAATATTTGTAAGATATTATTCTTACTTCGGTCATTATTTTAATTATTTTGTTAAATTAAGTAGTTTTAATTATGCCCATAGCTTAATTGAAGTGCCAGCTACAACATCATTTTTAATGGTACCCTTGAATGGGTATGTGGGTTTTTTTATTTGGAATTAAATGTCAAATTTTGGGTAAATTTCGAAAAACCCTTAAAATTCAAATATCTCGAAAACTATTGAATTTCGGCCATACATATGGGGGGTTCAATTTGTTGCATTTTGGCCCCCTTATCAGCCCCTGACGGATATACGTCGAATTACCAGTAACCCTGTATATATGTTTTACTTCGTATCCAACCATTCTTGATAAATATGAATTCTGTGAACTTAAAGTTTTTTTAATTTACCCACCTGTTAACAAGATTAGTTATTAGGCGTAAATCATATTGGTCGTTCTTTAATAATGCAAGCAATATTGTAAAAATGAAAACAAATCAAAAAAGAAACTGATAATAGGTGGACTGTGTTTTCGAACCCATACGTTGTTCGTCGCTAATCCAGCATCAAACCGCTAAACCACAAGAACTTGTTGGGAATACGCTAAATCAAAGATTGGGTTGTAATTATGTAGTGTGACATAGAAGCTTTTTAACTTTAATGTCTACGAGATAATGATTAAAATAGCTTAACGAAATGATATACAATGCCGGTGGCTCCGTGTCGATCCAACATTGCCATGTTGGATCGGTTCACCTTAACGTAACGTGTTAAAGATCAAATTTGCGTGTCTGTATTGTTATTGTATTTCTTCATCGAGTCCGTCAGAGCCGAGGACTTGTCGGATAAGCTCATATAAATTGAATAAACCTTAATGCTACAAGCAGAGTGTCCAAATTCGTTTGTTTTTAGAGTGGGTCAGATAATGTTGACAACAGACTGTATATATGGATGTCAGGAGGTTGTATATCAGTAAAATAGTAGTAAGTACATATTTTATTTGAAACTTCATATAATCTATGTGTTGGACAGTACATCATCTGATGAGTTGCGAATCTGTTGAGTTGAGTTTGGTGAAATGCGAATCTGGTGAGTTGAGAATCTGGTGACTTGCTAAAAAGGGGTTTGGAGACCTCACTACGCAACTCACACGCTAAGATTGGAAAGGGTCCAAAAACGATTTCTGTGGCATTTAACATACTCTTCCGGGATAGCTAAACAGACACAATCGTATAAAGAGAGACTCTTGCATTTCAAGAAGATATAAGATAGAAGAGGAAAGAATTACTTGATTCAGTATTTATCTTTAAAATATTGAGTTATAAATTGACTGTCCCCAATTATTGAGCAGATTCAAATTCCGAATGCCCACGAAAAGTCTACGAACTCCTATAACCCCCTTACGTTATAGGAGTACGTCTTCCTCTTCGCAGAACCGTCCTCGGTGCTAATTCTCCCATCCCTTTCCTATGTAAATTATTGAACAGCTGCAGTGATCTTGTCGATGTGCACTCTGACTCACCTACTAAGTTTAGAGGTATTATATTTAAAAACTTGTTAAATAATTGTAATGTTAAGGATTGCTAGTTAATTTAATTTAGTTTTTTTTTTAATTATTAACCCTAATATGTTCGGTGAGTAAGCCAGTATTCATGCTAACCTATAAGGAATTGGTACACTATGGTCTTTATGTTTATAATATGATGTATCTCACATTCTTGTTTATGTGTATTCAATTGTTGGTGAGCCAAATAAATAAAATAAAAAATAAATATAATAAAGAATAGCTTGCGTGTGTCAAGTCAAAAATATATAACTATTTTAAATAGGAATTATCCGTTTAAGTTCTATCTCTAAATAAGACGCCGTGATGTTGTTGTGAGGCGAGATTTAGGTTTGCCATTATATGGTCAATTTATTTTCGATTCATATTTAAAATAAATCTAATCGATTATGGATTGATTAAATAACAATCATTATTATATTTGTATAAAATAAAAAACATCCAAATATTCTTAAAAACTTAAACCTGCCAGCGCGTGCATCGATAAAAACTAAAACTTGAGCATTATTTTATGCTCATAACTTCGGGTAGCTCTTATAATATTGCTAAATACATTAATAGGGTTTCAGTTTTTTATATTGATTTCATGTATTTCTATGGTAAGCGAAAAGTTTTACATATGTACGGACATTTTAGTTTCTTTGAACGAAACTACTCGACCTTAAGACAAAACAATTATGTTCATAAACACCTCAAGACTAGAAATCCTATTGTCCACACATACATAAACATACAATGTAAAATGACTGTATGCTTTATGGCTTTGCCGTACTTAGATAAAACCAATACCAACCATCGATTGATGAAGACTAACAATCGATACATCTAATCGATTACATTTCAGGATACGGAAACTTTGATTGACAGATGATGGATTTGACAGTAAACTGTAAATAGTAATCGAATGCTCGGAGTTTCCTTACGTAATCGAATCAGGAATGATGATATCCGCAGGAGAACCAAGGTAACCGATATAGCCCGCAGGATCGCCAAACTGAAGTGGCAGTGGGCAGGGCACATTGCTCGCAGAACAGATGGTCTATGGGGCCGAAAAGTTCTGGAGTGTCGACCGCGTACCGGAAGACGCAGCGTTGGAAGGCCTCTCACAAGATGGACCGATGACCTGATGAGGGTTGCTAGTAGCCCATGGATGCGAGACGCACAGGACCGGTTGATGTGGCGACACTTGGGGGAGGCCTATGTCCAGCAGTGGACGTCTTTCGGCTGATATGATGATGATGATGATGATGATGAGTAAATACGTATAAATCCACTAACGCGTTCGATATTGTGGTTTGTTTGTGTGCATCACTATCGTAGTTTTCTTTTGTTGTGGTTTGTGCTCTTTTGTGACCATTTTACGACAGTGGACTCCGGTCAACCTCGCCCGAATGACCCTCGCGCAAACTTGGATCCTGGCTCCTCTTTGAATGAGAACCCTGATATAAATGTGGAAACTGCTAGTCCCGCATTTAATGACGACCCTCGCACTCCTTTGGAATCTCGCCCCGCTTTTACTAATGAGTACTTCTTTGCAAATTTGAACCTGAGCAGCTCTGCTGTCCCGAGTACGCGTCGTCGCAGGGATTAGCCGGCGCAAGCAACGTTCGCTGTGCGATTGTAGATTGGATATGAGGTGCTTGGAATGACTGCCGCCGTAGCTCACGTACAATGGTACACAGCAGGACTAAGTGTGGAAACCATACCCAATACATAGATACATTAGAGCTTGAATCTCATAAATTAGAAATTGTGGAAGTACGATCAATCGTATAACAATGGGTTCTTCCACAACAGGTAAGTCTTTTATTACTTACCTACATTAAAGAATACCTTAAAAAAACAGTTAGCTAGTCGGGATGATGCTGTAGGCTTCAGTGAGTCGGAGTGGTGCTGCTGGCTCCAGTGGGTCGGAGCTGTGCGACGTGCTGACGTGACTGCTGGGGTCGACCAGGAGAGGTTCTTCAAGGCAGCTGACTGGCCGAAGAAGCAGTGTGCTTGCCAAGGTCGCTGAATGAGGTTGAGGTTGATAATGGAGGCTGAGAATACTGACCAGGAATGTTGATAGTCAGGATACCCGTAGAAGCCGTGGGTACTGGCTGGCTGTATGACTCGTTGCTCGAGAGAGCTGGAGGTTACGATGAGGAAGTGATGATGAATTCATGATGACCTCATCATGAATTCATCATCACTTCCTCATGCTGCACGAAGGCTGCGCTGACATTCAATGTCGAGGGTCACAAGTATAGAGGTAGCGGAACAGAGAGTAAAGTCCCACATACCTCCGTTGAAAAGTGAGGATCCTCCGACCGGACGGTTGTGGTGTCCGGTAGGCAACTGCCCAATAGTTGATATTCGGGCTGTTGTATCTGTTCGAATCGCACGGTAAACTCTGAAATTGCGATTCAGGATTTCGTTGTTAGTTCGCAGCTGTCGGTATAGATGGCGTTGCAGGTCTTGTTGTTGATTTTGCTACATTGCGCTTTTTGAGGCGGTATTGATTCCGCTACAATATTTTTGTTGACCTCTCCAGCTATGTGATACTTTTGTTAGGAGTGGGTCCAAGTTGTCTTGTACTATTGTTAGTACAACTCCAGCCGTTCGAACTCACGACCTCTCGCTCGTCAGTCTGACGCTATCATCGTTTGGCTTCAAACGGATATTTATTGGGTACTGGCATCAGCATCATTTCATTAGATAATTTTTATATTGATAGTGGTATTGTTAGTAGCGGTGGTGGTGGTGGTCGGGACAAATGATAAGAATTCATTAATGATTAAAAAAGTACCAATTTAACTGTATGATATGGAATCCATAGCTGTTACCGCTCAAGCACCGGCAACACACCGGTGTGCGCCGAATTAATCGCGCATTTAGTGTTTATTTACCAATTACATAAGATTTATTTTTTATTTGGGAATTTTCACATATCGGGGCTGGAGTCGTTAAACTAAGAAGATGATTATTATTCAAAAGTTATTAACTTTGAAATGAATAATTACTGTGTTAAAAAGTATGTACCTACTTACCATTCAAAACTAATTGCAAGTGTGTAAAATATTGGACATAAAACAGTTTTAACTGCTTTTTCATAAGCAGACTATGAAAAAGTCAATGTTGTAAAAAAAACTGTTTTATTTCCAAACGGCGACTTATTTTCTTAACTGCTATGTACTAGGAGGTGTTCACAACAACTTAAACTATGATTCCATAAACTATTTATCAGTGTTCAGTGTGGGCCACGGTTGTTCTAGTATGTTGGCATTGTCCTTTCACCCGTTCCACGTTACGCGCGCCCTGGCTCTGCAACCAAGACATCATAATTCAAGATTGCGTTTCTGCTGACAAATGTTGGAGAAAATCGAAAAAGTCCCACAGTTTTTCAAGCGTTTGGAGATTCGTCACATTGGTGTGACAAATCGACACTCAAAAGAAATGGCTAGATGAATTTACAGTCTCCATAGCTGGCAATTAGGGAACCTTCGTGTTATGCGTGAAGACAGGTCACAGTTCCAATTTAAAATAAATTATTGGACTGGAATTATAAACGGAAAAATAATAGGCCCATTTGAATTAATGGGGAACCTAACGTTACGTTAAAGTTATTTAGAATTCCTGGAAAACGATCTTCCAAATTATTGCAAGAGGTGCCCGAAGAGGAGAGAGAGTCATTTATTGGTTGCAAAATGACGGCTGTCCTGCGCATATCTGTTGCTGCATATTTAATTCTAACATCCCAATCCCTGCATCAGATATATTGCGTTGACATAAAAGCTATGGTAGGCGCCAGATAAACTTCCAATAAAGTACATTGACCTTTCCCTAATATCCCTTCGTCGATACCCGAACAAAAAGTTATAAACAATTTTTTCATTACTAGAGAAACTAAACGATCACAATAGAAGTCGATTCAGTACAGCTTTATTTCTGTTTTTAATATTAAGATAGTCAATAAATGTATGTGGGTCAATGACCGTTATTGCAAATTTATCTAGTGTCTACCATAGTTTTTTTTAGAATTTCAAGGGGCCACAAAACCTACGTATTTGATATTAATTTCAACAAGATACCTCCACGCGTTCCTAAGAAAAAAGGTCGTAACAGACTGTTTTTATTCGTGTGACGGTGGCGTAGTTCGGCCACTCGCATATACACTTCTGGACACATCTATTGGCCCACCTTGCATTTTCAGTTTCGTTTGGTCCTAGCTAAAATTTTATATTAGGTCGAGCAAAAAGTTTTTATGCAGTTTTGAACCTGGCACATTCACAATTTCATTCAATAGTCTTTTTTTGAATTTCGAACACAGAATTTAAAGAAACAAAAGACAATTTGGAGCCTGTTTGTTGATATCAAACAATCGAATACTAAGAAAACTTGGTTTTATTGGTTTACTTGGATTTAATTCTTGAAAAAGTGATTGATATCTTTGGTTTTGCAACAAACATTACTTATTCTTAACATTAAGGTGAGGTTCTATCAATAATCTATGGATACTTCACCTGAAGTCGCCGCCCAAGCTGTGGCACTTATTCAGGCCGGACACAGCCAAAGAAACGTGAGTGCTCAACTTAATTTAAGTCGATCTGCGGTCCGAAATGTTTATCGGAGGTACCTAGAGACGTGCGGCTTTGTTCGTCGCCAAGGAAGGCCACGATCTCGGGTCACAACTGAAAGGCAGGATCGATTCATCGTGACGACCAGCTTGAGAAATCGTCACCTTACCTCCATTGAGATACAAAACCAACTTCGCGACTTCCACGGAGTATCTGTGAGCGCTCGAACTGTTCGGAGAAGGTTAAAAGAACGCGATATGGTACCACACACGCCAGCTAATGGGCCCACACTAACGCGAGCCCACCGAACAGCGCGCCTTCATTTCGCACGCAGTCATTTAAATTGGACACAGCAAGATTGGAGCCGTGTACTCTTTTCTGATGAGTCTAATATTGTGTTACATGGCAATGATGGAAGGAAGAAGGTCTACCGACGTAAGGGAGAGCGTTTCGCACAATGCTGCTTTGAAGAGAGGGTTGCTTATGGCGGTGGCTCATGGACTGTCTGGGGCGGTATATCCGCGAGCGGCAAAACTCAACTTGAGGTTGTTACAGGACCACGGCTGCCAACATTAAATGCTGAAAGGTACATTCGTGAGTGCTTAGAACCTCACGTGATACCATACGCGGACTATGTGGGCCCAAATTTCCTTTTTATGCATGATAATGCAAGAGCCCATGCGGCCGGCATCGTCAGGGAATATCTTCGGGATGTGAAAATCACAGTTATGGACTGGCCAGCCAGAAGCCCAGACATGAACCCCATTGAGCACATGTGGGACGAGCTAAAAAGACGTGTTAGGGCTCGTCAACCAGTTGCCCAGACGATGCAGGAGTTGAAAACTGCCATAGAAGAGGAATGGGAGATGATCCCTCAAAATTTCATAGAGCGGTTGATAAACTCTATGCCTAATCGTATGAGAGCTGTGGTAGATGCCCATGGAGGCAACACGCGTTATTAAATTAAACCTTTATTTGATAAAACATGTTTTTTATTCAAAAATCAATTGCCTTTTACAAGGCGCATATCCGACTTGTTAGGCGTAGCTCCATGTCGTATGGTATTCTGAATTCAAATTTAAAACAATACGATCGAAAAAGATGGTAAAATGTATCAGGTTTAAAACTGCATCAACAGTTTTTGTTCAATCTAGCAATCATGTTTCGGTAGGGGCCATCGAAACCTAAACTCTAAGGTGGGCCAATAGATGTGTCCAGAAGTGTATATTATATTAATTTTCTGTCATAGGTTATAGAAAGAAACCCTACAATGTGCGTGGCCCAACACGCACTTGGCCTGTTTTTTGGGTTCCGTACCCAAAGGGTAAAACGGGGCTCATTACTAAGACTTCGCTGTCCGTCCGTCCGTCCGTCTGTCACAAGGCTGTATCTCATGAACCGTGATAGTCGACCGTTGAAATTTTCACAGATGATGTATTTCTGTTGCCGCTATAACAACCAATTCTAAAAAACAAAATAAAATAAATATTTAAAGGGGGCTTCCATACAACAAACGCGATTTTTTGCTCGTTTTTGCTGGATTTTGATAAAGGCAACAGGTAGACGCTCGAAATATTCACAGAATATTTAGTAGTATACTTATTCACTTTAAAAATA
This sequence comes from Melanchra persicariae, assembly GCA_947386135.1. Classification (NCBI taxonomy): domain Eukaryota; kingdom Metazoa; phylum Arthropoda; class Insecta; order Lepidoptera; family Noctuidae; genus Melanchra; species Melanchra persicariae. The sequence goes on along the minus strand of OX376643.1, from coordinate 20,788,255 downwards.
AATCATTAAATTAAAATAAAACAAATATTTAAGGGGGGCTCCCCATACAACAAACGTGATTTTTTGCTCGTTTTTGTTGGATTTTAATAACAGCAACAGGTAGACGCTTGAAATATTCACAGAGTATTTAGAAATATATTCACTTAAAAAATAAGTAATTAAATTAAAACAAAACAACAATTTAATGGGGGCTCCCATACAACAAACGTGATTTTTTGCCGTTTTTATAGATAATGGTACGGAACCCTTCGTGCGCGAGTCCGACTCACACTTGGCCGGTTTTTTCTCTTTTCTTAAATCTCTAGAAATGCTAGCTACCGTTATATTGAAATACAAAGAAATTCTAAAGGCTAATCTATTTGTATTATTGTAACTACTTATCAATTTCTTTTTGTTACCAAATCAATTGCACAAATTTTTAATAGATAAACGTTTTTTACATAAATATTAATAGCTAAACATTACATTTTGAATTTTTAAATTTCAATCACTGTAAGTAACCAAAAACCTCGGTTTCACGATTTCAATGCCCCAGGCACTCCACTATTAATAAACAACAGATCAGTCAACTATGCTGATTTCATCATGATGTTGGGGCCAGCGGACTCAAATCGATCTCGCTCTTAGTCCTTGAGTCGTATAGGTTCAGTAATGATGATTCGTCACTAGATGATGAAAAGCTTACTGAGTTCTCTGGAACCAATCTTTGATGACCACACTCAAACCGTTCCTGAAATTGAAATAATGCTTAGTTACCATTCAAAACCCACAATAAAAACCATACCATATAAGACCTTCAAACTACGTACCTATCTATAAAGCTGGGTACTGTCACCGGTGTTTTGGGGCGTAAATTAGTAACATGTTACAAAGCGAGCATTCGTGGAGTCAGTACGTGGAAACGAATACGAATACGCGCGTGTTACTCAGAATACGAAGCCACGGCGTATTGCGACATGCTCGATGCAAATGATACATTTCGGCCTGTAACACCGATCAGGGGGTCGAGTCTGCTATTGCAATCGTGTCTCAATGACCGGCCAATGATCGATTTTTGAAGTATAACGTCAAACTTATGACACATTTCCCATACAAAAACTGTCAAAGTTGTCAAATATTCGATCACTGACCGGTCATTGAGACATGATTGCAATAGCAGACTCGAGCCCCTGTACCCACGTTTCCAATACCAAAAATCATAAACAGTAGACTGATTTTATAATCTACAAGCGATGACCACGTCAAAATCGCAATAACATTGATTTAAGGCTGTTCTGGAATCAATCTTGTCTTTATAGTCGTGACACGAGCAGAAAGACCTCTAGTATTCAGGATTTATAAGACTGGATAACAGGTCTTAAACAACTTAAAAGGTTGGAAAGGTTTTTTTAATCACCCAATAGTAAATATTACTTTCTAATCAGCCCATAAATTATAAAATTTTAGTATTAAGTATCGCAATGTTGTTCGTAGAAACGCACTTACATCTAAAACCAAACACTTATGTTTGCATTTTCTTAGCCGTGTAAATTCACTGTAATACAATCTTCGTTTTCGATCTTCGACCTCTGGCGGACCATAATTTTTATGTGGTCTAAAAACACCGGCTAAATTCTAGAAAGATAAGACAGTTTTAATATTGTAACAATAACCAAGACCTTCTCTTTTATGGGAACCTAACAAAAAAAGTCTGAAAGTAAGAAAATTGTTTATTTGTGACTCACACAAGTCAGACAAAAAGTAATAAAATTAAAAACTAACAGCACCTAATCATTAATTAATAAAAGCTTTCAACATGAATTTTATCTGTGTGAGGCCAAAAACGTCATTAGCTCAGCATATTATAATACTGCGATATTTAAAGAAATAAACAACACAGCTCTGGTTTTCTGATAGGGACTGCTGTGTGTCACGGATACACTTACGGAGTATACTAAATAGAAATACAACATGTAACAGAATGAACGCAATACCTCTAAAGGTCATTGTACTCATAATTATTAAAAACTTTTACTATGGGATCAACCACAAAATCGCACAAAAAAAAAACAAATGTTCAGTACATTTTGTCGAGTTATGCGCACATAAGCATGGGACAGTCGTTTTTTTTTTCGCGAAATGAGGTGTATGTCCAATGATTAGTCTTTATAATGTTCTAACATTATCACGGCCAATGTGAAAGATGAACTGTCAAAAGTGTCACCTACTGTCAATATTTATTTTGTCTAACAAACTAGGGATGGGCAAGTGAAAAAAATTTATCGATATTTTTTGTATCATTTAACATTTTTAAACACTATCGGTAAATTATCATCGAGTGAAAAATATTGATATATCAATATATCGTCAGTTTCGGCATGATTATTCGTACACAGAAAAAATATATTTAAAACAACTGTTTTTTTTTAATTTCTACATGTGCTTATTTTTAATTTTCTTTCTTTTTTGTAATTGATTTGTTGAAAAAAATCCGACGATTTATTGTTAATTACCTGTTAACTTCAGAGTCATGTACGTCTCACACTGGATGGCATACTAGTATTAGATAGTATTTTTGTGCACGCAGCCTAGAGTCTTACTGTTATTATAATGCATTTAATGTAGATTCTGGCGGGTTTTTTTTAAAGTTGACGATGCTCGAGGAGCCTGCATGCAAGGAGTACCTATCTTGTAACATTAAACTCGAAACCACAGTTTAGTTAAACATTTATCGAAATTGATACGATTCGATACTCTAAAATAAATATCGATATATCGCGATTAAAAATATCGATAATTGAATGAAAAAATAACGATATTTTTTCCTCATCCCTTCTGCCAATATGTCTATCAAACAAAGCATCTTGTCGGCACTCGCAGCGAACTTTTGGTTTTATTTGATAGTAGTTGAGTTTGTTGTGCTAATAAGTAACTTATCATTGCGAACTATTATTTTATCTGTGTCATTGCGTTGAGACTTCCAGTCGAGTCTTCAGAAGCAATTTTGAAGACCATTGTGATTGTACTGTGAAAATCGAACAGTAGGATGCTGTGCTCACGTTATATTACCATTTTGCGGTATCTAAGTTGGGCTCAATTTAGGTTGGTTGATCCGCCGGCTCCGTTTTTAGACGACATGTTTTATGAATATGATAATATTGATCAATAAAACTATGCTCTATTCAAGCATTTTTTATTTTCTACTTGCTTTATTTTATATACAAACCTACATTTAGCATGCCCTACCTATGAAATATTATTTATTTGGGATCATTCATTGGTTTCTTGAAACTGTGCTCTGTAGTCTTATCTGAATTCAAATCACATTGTTGTAAAGAACTGTTTTTTTGGTGAAAAGTTTGTTACAAAACTAACCTCAAAACTGAACAGAAAATCAAAAAACTACAAAAACCCCACAAAATAAATGGATAATTTTTATTTCCTTTGAAAGTACGACATCACCCCTCTTTTATATCCAATTTATGCTATCATACAAAATGTTTTGATGCGCAACCACGGCCAGAAGAAAACTGAGCAATCTCTTTTGGCGCAACAAAAATAAGAAAATAAAAAATACGACACACAAAAATAAGAAATATTTCAAAAGCTACAGACGCTCTAATCCATGCTCAAAAACTTAAATGGAAATAGGCGAGACATGTGGCGCGAATTTAAAATGAAATATGGACCAAAAAATTACTACATGGAGCAGCCCTATATGGAAACGCTTCAGAGGTAGATAGACCCCATGCGAGATGGCAAGAAGACATCACTAAGATAGCGGGTCAAAATTAGATGCAAATAGACAGTGACCATTGGGAATCTTGGAGTTCGAGGAGAGGTTCTTGGGACACCAAATTATCTAGAAAATATTAGTTACTACAATCATAGATAGTTATTAGGAAGTTATTTAGTCAATATAAGTACAGTTATGTAGTAGTGTAGTGTTATTTTTTAATATTTTAGAAGTTTGTAAGAAATAAAAGGCTTTTTTATTTTATTATGTTATATAGGCAGAGAAGTATGTAAAACTGCATTCCGCGAAAAGTTGACCCCCGGATGTTCGTTTTTTTAGTAAAACATTTAATTTCAATAATAACTCGATGGCAAAAAAATATTTAACACTGGTATATTAGTTTGGGACATTTGTAGAACAGATTGAGTTGTACAAGTAGGTCAGAAAATTAAACGTTTTCATCCACGGAACTGTAAGTTTTTTTAAATAATTTTATTTAATATTCCAAGCAAAAATATTAACTTGACAAAAATATTGTACACCACGCTCCCATTGGGAGCGTCAAGCCCCGTGTATTTTGGGGAGGGCAACATTAATTGTCAACCGATTGCCGAGAGGACCTGATACGGTAGGTGCAGTTTTAAAACCCCTGAAAATGTGTCGGGCGGGCGAGGCACGGGTCTAGGCGCCCAGTTTTGGAAGACGGGCTCGATCGACAGGCGTCGTGCAGGAGCGGGGTTAGACTCTGACGACGCTGCATCTGGCGTCAGCTCAGCGAGCTCTGGACGCGAGGGAGTGGGGGCTGCTGCGGAGAACTCCGGGGCTCGTTTTCCAATGAAGAGCTGGCCTCGGCCGAAAAATCCTATCAGTAGACGCAGGCCTCATAAAACAAGGCCATAAGCGTGGCGTCGGTCTCCATTCTGGCGGCTGCGGAGGCTAATTGTGGTGGGCGTCCGTCGGACGAAATGTCCAAGCTGTGGGCGGAGGTCGCCCGCTTGGCGACCGCCACGGAGCTTCTCCAAAAGGAGAATGTAATGCTCCGAGCAGACCTGGCTGGGCTCCAAGGAGCTGGCTCACAGGGGGCGCCTCAAGGGGGGCGCAAGAAAAGACAAAGCCAATCCATGCTGGTGGAGAACCTGGTGCTGGACCTGGTGCGGCAGGAGATGTTTGCCTTCCGGGAACAGTTCTCCGTCCAGGAGGATCTTCCTGTGCCTCCCGCTAGCAGTGAGCCAGAAGGCCTCTTCATTCGCGGCTGCCGTGGCTATCAAACCGAGGTCGCCAGTGAAGCCTACCGAGGGGCCGGGACGGCACCCGCGAAGGCACTGGAATAACCGGCACCAGCCATGCCCGGCAAAAAGAAAAGCGAAGCAGCTGCACAGGTAGCCAAGGCCCCAGCACCAGCGGTGGAGCAGCCGCCCCCGCGTTCAAAGTATCCTGCGGCCAATGCCGAATGGCAAGTAGCCGGAAAGAAGAAGAGGGCGGGCAAGACAGGGGGGGCGACCGAGAAGCAAGAGAAGAAGCAGCGGCGCAATGAGTGAAGCATCGTGGCGGCACTCCGCATCCCGAAGACCACACACTACAGCCGGACGCGGTGAACAGGGGCGTGACGTATGTTAACGAGCTGACCAAGGCAAAGAAGGCGGTGAACCTTGGGGAACTCGGCATCATCGTGGGCCTCCGGCTAAGGGTCAGCATGACTGGTGCACGGATGATGGAGAACCCCGGGAAAGCGAGTGACTCGACCGCAAACGCTCTAGCTGAAAGGCTCAGGGCGTCCCTAAATGCGGACGATGCCCGAATGTCCAGGCCCTCGAAGTGCATAGACATGTGCATTCTGGGCCTGGACGACTCCGTCACGGAGGAGAAGATGGTTGCCGCCGCCGTCAGGACGGGGTGTTGCTTTGAGGAGGTGAAGGCAGACACCATATTATTATGTCCTGACCACACGGGCATGCGAACCGTTTCGGTGAGCTGCCCCGTGTCGGCGGCCAAGATTATCGGAGGGCTGAAGGCTCTTGGTGGGTTGGGTTTCTGCGCAGGTCAAACTGCTGGAACTCAGACCTCTGAGGTGCTTCCTCTGCCAAGTGGGCAACCGCGTGGGCGCTCTCTGCACCTCGGAGGTGGAACGCAGCAGTCTTTGCTTCCGCTGTGGTCAGCATAGTCACAGGGCCGGCTGGTGCGTCGTATGTGCGGCAGCTGGCAAGCAGGCCGATCACTGGGCTAGGTGCAAAGCCTGCGCTCCACCCGCAAAGGCCGGGAGCAAGAGAAAACCCTCCTCCACCACCGCAGCCACCACCACTGTCGCCGCCGCTGCCACTGTCACCGCCGCTGCCGCCGTTGCCGTTGCCGCCGCTGCTGCCATTGCGACAACCACAGTGGAGCCCTCACAAGGGACTCAAGAGGGGGCTGAAATGGAGTGAAAATAACGGCCCCTTTTCGCCTCCTCCAGGCGAACATCAGCCCCTGCGTCACTTAGTAACTGGTGCTCCTAAGCACGGCGCAGTGATTGATGCCTGTAGACGGCGAGCATTGGGTAGCTTGCCATTCGATTAGAACAGACCTGAGTCGACGGCGCGTTGTGTTTCACGCGCGCTGGAAAAAGCTGTCAGCAAAGACGACGGGGCCCGCTAGGGCTAGGTGGTCGACGATCTAAGCCCGAAGTCCGTAGTTTCGGCCCTAATAAAGAACAACTGCCAAATCGTGTTTTCATTCATTCTTAGTTCGGGTTCGGGACTAATCGTAAGTCCGTAGGTGATACGGAGTAGAAAACGCCCGACACTAAGGCCGAAACTACGGACTTTGGGCTAGAGAGTAGACCCCCAGAGCCTGTCAGGGTTGCGGAATTTGTTCGAAAGAGTTACCGTGGCCCTGGAACGCAAAGGGCAATAGAAAGAATACGGATGGGTTTTAGTCAGTAAGAGTTTGATACTCCCTTTCGCTCCACCCAGAGTGGAAAACGTCATTTGATGCCATACCATCCTTAAAAAAAAAAATTACTGCCTATTACTATAGGACGCTCAATACTAGACTATTTTGTACTTTATAATATCCACCTTGACAAATATGTATTTATCGGATAGTCTAGTAAGTCCATGAATTCTTTTCGCGTAATGCATTATAATAGCAAAGCACCAAATTTTAAGTTTTCATAAAATTCATTCCAAATAAGGCAATTATTCGAAGTTGACCGTTTTTTCTGCAATAGCAACAAAATGCAAATGTAATGCATTAATTCTAATAGCAGCTCAGGATAAGGCTACATTTCCACCTAATAATACAGAAAGACGGAAGATGGTCAACTTTCCGTTAACACGTATGACTGCAGTTTTAATGTAAAAGTCTCGTTCATAGAAGTCGATCATGTTAAAGAAAAACAAAACACCGTTGACATTAGATGTCACCTAAGGAAAGACTCGTCTGCGAGTGCAATGTATACGAAAACTGACCGATAAGTTGAGAGTTGATGTGAATTTACGAATGTGATTAGACTTGTAATTTCTTGTACTTGTTACTACGCGTTACACGTACAAGGTTAACGTTTGACTTAGGCTACGTTTTCCCATGCAAGGATACTCGCAGAAATGTTGCATGAGTTTAAATAAAGAATGAATGAATGAATGATTTTTTATTCACTTAAGAAATCTTAAAACTAAGTACATTGCCCCACAAAACTGCTTACAAAAAAGTACCTACCTAGTCTATAAACCTGCACTTAACTGTGTTTTAATAAACCCTGCTATGTAACATTTACAAATAAATCATAATGATTGTGGTTTCTTTGTGAAACCTTTTTAAGTAGCAGTGTACGTGAATTTAATGAATATACTATAATTATTATTTATTTATTTAGTACAAAAAGGACTTACAGCTAATAAAAATAAACAACAAAAGGAAACCATAGTCTTAATCTTAATAAAATTGTAGAATCCATAAATTTTGCAATAATTATGACTTTAAACAAAACACCTAAGGTAACCTCTATTCGATACACATTTTGTAGAACATGAAAGATGAGTTTTCATAAAGTTATATAAATTCTGATTAAACATACATAATAATATTATATTGTGATAAATTAATGTGCTCAATACGATCCAATATGACAAATGGGTTTAAAACAACAGGACCGCATTGGGAAGATAATATCAATATTTAATTATTAAAAAAAAATCTTTACGATTTGCTTCGAGGATCCTTGTAATTAAGTGAGACATTGTCCATAAACAAAAGATTAACTAGGCAAGCGTGCTCCATCTTCGACCACATCATCGCTTACCATCATGTGAGATAGTGGTCAAGCGCGTGCCTATCAAAATAAAAATAAAAAAAAAATTGAGTTACATTTTTGCCTGAGCCGCTATTTCAAAATGAAACAGGTAAGTATTAATAACTTCCGCTATCAGAAATTGTTTAATTTTGTTGCATAGAGTATTGAGATATTTAATTGAATAATTATGAAAAATGAATAGAGGTACTTCTATTTTTGCTTGAAGTACCTACAATTTAAAAAAAATTTTTTTTTTCGAAATTCCCGCAGGTGAAAATGTTTAATTCTGAAGAAAATAGTAGCTTTGCATAGTCTCGACATATTACATATATATCGGCGCGAAGGCTTAATCAAGCGTCGAATAAATCAATATGAATGCCGGCGGAAAGGCGTAATCGAGCGTCAGTTTGATTATTCTAAGTTCAAATACTGTGTGATTGCTTATTTGAAGTTGGTAAAAGTCACTCAAACGATTATTTAATTAACTTTTTTAGTTGATTACTAGAAATTATTAAACTAATTAATTTGTACTTCTAGATTCATTTTATGATTTGTAAAATTAAATCAAGAATTGAAAAACGAACCATAAAGAAAACATGAGTCGATAGATTTGTAACGACGTTAACCGAAGGGTATAAATACGAACGCCCGACCGTTCACAATTCATTCTAAGTCGAGCCGTCGGACGGTGCGGAGCTCCGTAATATTGTGAGTCATTCTTTGTTGTTGACGAATATTTACTGTGTGCCATTTGTGTGCTATCCACCAGCGAGAATATAAGTTGATACTGAAAACAAGTATTTCATTTCCGATATGAGTAACCACCACCAGCACCATGATGATTATGGAATAGTGACGTCAGCATTGCTGACGTCACTGTTTTTAAAAATAACAAGGGGGCCCGTTCCCCGTCATCAGAAGTGGGATTGGATTAGAATCCAATCCAAACCACCTCCTCATCAGCTCGATCACCAGCTGACCAACCTGGAACTGTTCCTGCTCAACAAATGGAACCAATTCTGGTACCCACCACTTCGTTGGGTATCCAATACGAGATGATTCACGCCCCGGTTCGTGATCCTTCGGCGGGTTGTGGTAGGCACCACAATTCTTCATGCAAATGATGGAAATGATGCAGAAAATGTCTGAACGGGTATGTGCACCGTCAGCAGAATCTAAAATCAGAATTAAGGGTGTCTAACTTCCATCATAATGATCCTGATACCAACGTTGGCGTACGTGAATGGTGTCAGCTTACAGACAAGGCTGTGGACCAATTTAAATTGAACGATTTCGACGTTCGTATAAAAAAATGCCGCTTACAAAGGACGTGCCAGGATGTGGGTTGACGACTGGATGATGCAGTTACATCTTCATGGGAAGAACTACGCAGCAATCTGATTACTACGATTGAGCCTGAAAACAGACATTCACGGTATATTTTCAGGTTCCGATTGTTTACGATTCTTCAATGAACATTGCTGTTCTTGTCACGTACTTGGGTTCTTTGAAAAAGAGTGACAAAGGATAAACTGGACAATGGGCAAGAAGTCATCATCTGCCTAGCCTTTTCCCAACTATATTGGGGTCGGCCGGCTCCCAGTCAAATCTTTAGCTGAATCTCGAAATACCAGTATTTTGCGTGGAGCGGCTGCCTGCCAGACCTCCACAGCTCATTAACTGGGTGGCACGGTATTTCTTGGCGGGACTGGTGTCAGATTTTCTGGCTTCTGACAATCCGTAAAAGACTGCCAAGGATCTGCAAGGGACGGCCGGGACCAGCGGCTTAACGTGCTTTCCGAGGCACGGAGGAATCTCGAATTGTTTGCGAATAGAGCTGCTCAACGCAAAAGCAACCACAACCAGAACAAATCATCCCAGAGCTATGAAATCTGCAAGAAAACAAACCATGCGACAGACATTTGCTTGGACTTGGCAGCCGGTTTCACCAAATATCAGTTGCAGAAGGGTCAATTGAGAAGACTGCCTGCGTTACACCAGACGGACTCTTATGAGTACCTCACGATTCCATTCGGATTGAGCAATGCTTGCACAGTTTACCAACGCTGCATCAATAGGGCCCTGTTATCACTCCTTGGCTCGGTTGTGCAAGTATATTTTGATGATGTACTAAGCAAATGTACGAATTTTACTGAAGGATTGTTACACCTTGAACGCATTCTGATGGCACTGTAGCAAGCTGGCTATTCCATCAATGCGGACAAATGCAGCTTCTTCAAGTGAACCATCGAATATCTGGGAAACGTTTTCTCAGATGGACATGTGCAACCAAGTCCTAGGAAGGTGGAAACTCTCGTCAAGGCACCAGTTCCAAAAACAAAAAAAAAAAAAAAAAACTGTCAAAAACAAGTAAGGCAGTTCAACGGTTTAGCTGATGACTTCAGAAAATACATCCCAAACTTCCCATATAATGGTGCCTCTGTACGAATTAACAAAACAAGGTGCAAAATGGGAATAGGGTGAAACATGAAGATGTAAGAAGTACAACAATACAATGCTTAAATACCGACTCTTGTTCTGACATTGTTTCAAGAGGCAGTACCCATACAATTGTACACTGATGCCAGTAGCCTTGGTTTTGGTGCAGTACTTTTCCGAATTATTGATGAAAGACTACGAGCTGTGGCTTTCATGAGTATGAGAACAACTGCAGCAGAAAGTCAGTACCACTCATACGAACTTGAGACTCTAGCAGTGGTTCGCGCCATAAAACACTTCCAACAATACCTCTACGGACGAAGGTTCACGGTCATAACGGACTGTGATGCACTCAAGGCGTCGAAACACAAAAAGGACCTCCTCCCAAAGATTCTCCGCTGGTGGGCTTTCCTGGAAAATTACGATTTTGAGGTGGAGTACCTTAAAGGTAAACTGGGAAATGAACATCAATAAGTCATTGTCACGATTGATGATTTCATGAAGTATGTGATGTTCTATTACGCCGAAAACAAACGCCCTCAATGCACTCTCGCTGCTCTGCATCGCCTTGTGCACCTCTTGGGTACACCGGCCTAAATCATCGTTGATGGAAGAAGAGAGTTCCTGGGGGGGATTCAAAAACTACTGTGATCGATTTGGAATGAACATCCATTATATTACGCCAGGAGTCAGCCGAGCAGTGGCAGTGATCTCGAAGAACTGCAGTTGGCTTTAAATTGTACTTCTCAGCGTGTGACTGGAATAGCTCCACTCACTCTCATCACCTGGCGAAAATGGCGGTCGTCAAACCATGTCAGAGGCCCTTGAGGCGGTTTAGAAACTCTGACACTAGGGTGTGTGGGGTCGTTAGACCTTACTACCCACACGAATAAGAAGACCTGGCGAAAACATTGTGTGCCTCCAGAACTCCTGAGTCTCGTTAATATTGATGACCAAACAGTGGATATGGAAGCCCTGACTCAACTTGCTCAACAAAAAATGGCCCCATCTGCGAATCAAGATAGACACCGATTTAATCAGCCAAAAGATTCATCCTTTCCAAAGAGAATGACCACGAAAGGTTGCGCATTATCAGCTGCAGCTCCAAAAACCAGGTGATCAGGCAACCGTATCGGCAGCTGAAGATGAACAACCTGCAATGCCAGCTGGGGCAACACAACCAGTGCCTTCCACCTCACAAACAAAGGCAAGAGCAGCAAACACAAAAACTCAAATACAGAAAACACACATCCACAACAAAAGGCGAGTAACAAAGTGGTTTTATAAAGAAATAATGACTCCTTATCCTTTACCATTTAGAGCCTCTGTGTATAGCACAGCATCGACCTTGTTCATCTTCCCAAATCTACGAGACCCTCCGAGAAATCTACGAGACCCTCCGAGAAATCTACGAGAACCTCCGAGAAATCTACGAGACCCTCCGAGAAATCTACGAGACCCTCCGAGAAATCTTCGAGACCCTCCGAGACCCTCCGAGAAATCTACGAGACCCTCCTAATCTTTAAACCATAGTTCAACATTTGCCTACAGGTACCAATCTCAAAGAAATACCATAACTTGTTTCAGATTAGAAGACTAAATCTACGAGACCTTCCGAGAAATCTACGAGACCCTCCGAGAAATCTACGAAACCCTCGGAGAAATCTACGAGACTCTCCGAGAAATCTGCGAGTCCCTCCGAGAAACCTACAAGACCCTCCTAACATTTAAACCATAGTGCAACATTGGTTGACTACGGATGTCGGATACTAATCTCTTTGAGATTGGTTTCCGTTAATCCGTGAAAATCCGTGGTTTGAGACCCGCAATAAATATTGTAAAACATTTATTTGAAAAGAGTAACTATGGAGTTTCTTGTCCGTTCTTCTCCATAGAATCTACCTTTGTGAACGGACGGTAGAGTCACTTTGTATTATTTTAAATGGAAATGATGACGTTCAAAAGTACCGTTTCATGGCCTAATATAAATGAACGTTTTGACTTTGACTAAAACTATCAAGAGCTACATTCAGGCTGGTGCAGAGCGCGCACCGCCTGTCAGAATGGCCGTATCGGCGCGAAGGCTTAATCAAGCGTCGAATAAATCAATATGAATGCCGGCGGAAAGGCGTAATCGAGCGTCAGTTTGATTATTCTAAGTTCAAATACTGTGTGATTGCTTATTTGAAGTTGGTAAAAGTCACTCAAACGATTATTTAATTAACTTTTTTAGTTGATTACTAGAAATTATTAAACTAATTAATTTGTACTTCTAGATTCATTTTATGATTTGTAAAATTAAATCAAGAATTGAAAAACGAACCATAAAGAAAACATGAGTCGATAGATTTGTAACGACGTTAACCGAAGGGTATAAATACGAACGCCCGACCGTTCACAATTCATTCTAAGTCGAGCCGTCGGACGGTGCGGAGCTCCGTAATATTGTGAGTCATTCTTTGTTGTTGACGAATATTTACTGTGTGCCATTTGTGTGCTATCCACCAGCGAGAATATAAGTTGATACTGAAAACAAGTATTTCATTTCCGATATGAGTAACCACCACCAGCACCATGATGATTATGGAATAGTGACGTCAGCATTGCTGACGTCACTGTTTTTAAAAATAACAAGGGGGCCCGTTCCCCGTCATATATGTCTAAAATTTTCGAGTTAATATTTTTTCCGAGCTTTTATCAAAATAAACACGTGTTTGTATTTTTTACCGTGATCCGGTTCTGGAAAATGTTCTATTTTTTAGATAAGTACTTTCGGAAGAGCCTAACGTCAAATACACGATTCAAGAAAAAAATCAGAGTTAGGAATTTTAGCAAGGTTAAAGCTAAATTGACTGGACTAATAATTGTCTGAACTTCAAAAGAGACCTCTCAGTTTGATTCTTCTCAGGGTAGTCAGCTAGGAAACACCAGCCTCATTGAGATGTAGTGAAAGAGTTACCTACTTGTAACTTATTGTAAAATAAATAACATTTATCAAATCACTTTCCCTTGTTTGCAAATAAATTGTACAACAAAATTGTAATTTGAAGGTCTGCAACTTGTTGAAATGTTGCTTGTAGATTATTTTTTAAAAACTCAGAGTTTATAACAAAAAATACGGAACCCTAAAAATGACAAAACCAGAGACAGAAAAAATACAAATATTTACCTAGTGCATATTTTATTACTGCGTATCCACACTAACAGTACTATTTATGCGATACTGGATATCGTGATCCAGTATTGATGGTATTGACGGTATTCACGACAATATTGACGGATTTCAAGACGTTCTTGTTTCGCGATTCAGGGCGCGGGGCTTCAATAATATTGACAGTGCATACGCGTTGTATCGCGATACCGTCAGTACGCTCCCGACAGTCACTGAGCAAATAACCTGTTACACCGAAAGCCACCCACAAGCGCACGCAGGGTTCGATTTGAAAGATTTCCTGCAGAGAGATTGGAGTGTAATACGCACCATTGGAGCAGCTCAATTGCAAGCCTTTTTGTTCTCAAGATAAGCTTTTACAGTATAAAACACCTTTTGGAAAAGTTTTCACTTCACAAATGCTTTGGATTTACTTAACATTTGAAGAAATACATCAGGGAGATGAAACATTTTAGATTTAAAAGGAATTTGATTATATTCAATCTTGGCTTGACATTGGTACTTGCCTGTTGGATTTAATTTGGAATTTGATATCGGCTTCGCCCTTTATAGTTAATTTTGGTTTGAGTACTCTCCTTTTATATTTAATCTGGGCTTGAGTTCCTACTCGTTACATCGCAACTTCCTACATTGAAAAAAGCACTTGTTTTGACCTCCGTATAATTGCTTCCTTGGTTTATTTACATTTAATAGAAGCGCTTATTTTGACGTTCATTTTTTCGATTACCTATATTGAAAATTAATCAAATTATACTGACCTACATATTATAGTAAAGAAGCTTTTGTTTTCACCTACGTTTATTTGTTTGATTTACCTATATTTAAAAGAAGCACTTACTTCGACCTACGTTTATTTACTTGATACGTTTATTTGTTTAATTGTCCTGAGGACCTGTGCGCCTGAGTTGTCTCCGATCTTGACACGCCTATATCGACTTTCGCTTGAGACTGGTAAGGTGCCGATGGTTTGGAAGCAAACTAACGTGCAGCCCGTACTCAAGAAGGGTAGTCGAGCTGACCCAGTGAATTATAGACCCATCTCAGTAACTTCCATGCTCTGTTAGAGTATTGAACGCGTGCTGAATGGTAAGCTCCTGGCATACCTAGAAGCTAACGATATCCCTAGTGACCGAAAATACGGCTTCCGCCGAAATCGGTCCACTGGGGACCTTCTAGCGCTTGCCATTCACATCTGGAGTGAGGCCATCGAGAAACACGGGGAAGCACTTGCGGTTTCTCTTGATATCTCGAAGGCCTTCGATAGGGTCTGGCACGATAGCCTTATTAGTAAGCTTCCTTCCTTCGATCTACCCGCCGGATTGTGTGATTGGATTGCAGACTTCCTGAAGGATAGATCTATCTGAGTGGTCATAAATGGCTGCTCGTTCGGACTGCTGGATATAATGCCGGGGTTCCTCAAGGGTCGGTGCTCTCGGCAACATTGTTCTTGCTGCATATTAATGATCTGCTAAAACCCGGTACCTTTGGGTATGCAGACGACAGTACTGTTGCTGAGAGATACGTGTCCAACGCACGAGCTAGTGGGTCGCGGATCTGATCTCTCCGAGAGGCTATGGTTGAGCGCTTGAACAGGCTCTCTCTGAGTAGGGCGATGCCAATCTGGTCAAGTTCAATGCTACGTTAACATGCACCCTCACTTTTGTGGCTGCCAAAAAATTGGGAATCCGAGCAAAGGTGCGACAGTATTTCACGCCGGAATAGCTGCTTAAATTTTATCAAGTGCAAGTTCAATCGTGTATGGAGTACTGCTCTCATCTTTGGGACGGATCTGCTCGATACCAATTTGATGCCCTTGAGTCAATTGAGAAACGAGCCAAGAGGATCATCGGCAGTGATAGGCTCGTCGAGTCGAAGCTTCAAAGTCTTGAGCATCGACGCCGAGTTGCTAGCCTGTCGGTTTTCTATCAGTTGCATTTTGGGGAGTGTGCAACGGAATTGCATAGTTTGGACCACAAGACATACGGCGATGCGCCACCAGTGGACACACACATGTGGATGTACATGCACCCACACGCACCAAACGTTTTGGGTACACATTCATTGTGCGTACAACTAAGGAGTGGAATTCCCTGCCAGAGTCTATTTTTCCTGATAGCTACAACCTAGGAGTCTTTAAGTCCAGAGTGAATAGGTTACTTCTATGCACGCGTGCTCCATCTTCGACCACATCATCCCTTACCATCAGGTGAAATAGCGGTCAAGCGCGTGCCTATCATCAATTTAAAAAAAAAGTTTATTTGCTTCGTTTATCTACATTGAAAAGAAACGCTTTTTTAATATTTTATCTACACTCACAACGTAATGTTCCAAATATGAGTTCAAAACCGAATGCATAAATACATACTTTTTTTTCGTGGATAGGTAAAATTTAAAAAAAAAACCATTACAGTTCAACATTTTCCTTCGATTTTTAAACAACTGCATCATAAAATAACTTTTTAATTTTTAAAGCACACTTTTTCTTTTTAATTTTTGGCGCGGGCTGATTGACTTAAGTCAATGAGCCAGCTTTTATCTTTGTCTATGTTTGAGCGCGCTGCGCAGTCATTCGAATACGCAATGAGAATATCCGCCATATTGGAATTAACTATTTTTCCACTTATTTTATTTCAACTGTATGAGTGAAGATAAAATAGTGTATGCAACGGCATATAATTAGGTATTAAAACACTCGTGTGATGCTATTATCACACTCGGCTACGCCTCGCGTGATAAACCCACACTCGTGTTTTAATAACCCTTTTTATATGGTCGTTGCATAAACTACTATATTGATTTCCTTCGTTTCATTAAAAAGTGTTTATTACAATACACTTTAATTTGTTGATTTGCACCAGAAATAAAAGAAAAATCTTCTATTTCAATAAATTAAAGAGAGATTTTTCTCGTATTATGTTGTAAGCTGTGTGCCATTTAGTCACTGTAAGCTATGGAACCAACACTCTATTGATTGTGTTCTACGCAATCAATTTCAGCTCGCATTTATTTTTATCTTTGGTGGCAGTTTTGAGCATCTTTTTGATTGAGCATTTTTGTGATTATTATCATTCCTATCATTTGGAAAAAACACATGATGTGGTTGGACCAAAAAACAAATAATTGTGAAAAAAGGCCAAGTTTCTATCCTTATAAATTCGGCCTATAATAGTAATAAGATCCATAATAGGCCAAGCATTTCAGAACTGCAGAATAGTCCATGATTCTAATATGTTACATGTGTTTTCTTGAGAATACCAGTTGCACACAGAGCCTGGAATTTGTTTGTTTATTAAATTGATTGTAAAATCGACGTTGTAGGAAAAAAGATGATAATAGGGATTTTTTTATGAAAAAGATATTACAAGTGTTTTAAGTATCATTTTTATATTGTCAGGAAACGTCCGACCTTTATGTTCACGGATATTTTCAAAAGACACATGTTAGAGTCATGGTTTATTCTGCAGTTCTGAAATGCTTGGACTATTACTTATCTCACTACTTTTAATTGGCGGAATTTATGGGGATAGGAACTTGGTGTTTTTCACTGTTTTGTTTTTTGGGGGTATTAAGAGCTCCAAGAATCTTTGCGCGATTGAATTGCATTGTCAAGGGGGCGCTGTTAGTGAATATTTTGAAAAATGGTCTGTGGAAATAATAAAACAATCCGTCCGACTATAGACTACATGTTTATGGCATCCGAGAGTTCAGATAGTCTTTCGACCTAAAAATTAGAGTTACTTACATTTCTGATTAAAAATCCAACTATGGCATGTATATTCATTGCAGCAACTATTAAAAATGTAAAGCATGCCCAACTAACAGCTGACCACTTCATAATCGAATGATCCCATTGCGCTAACAAATATACTTTTCGTGCAGCGAAACTCTGGAAATATATAGCAAAAAGTCAGACGAAATCATCTGTAGACTGATGATTCTGTGGACAGATTTGGATTTTATTACGATAGTCTCCAGCCAGTCTATTCTGTCCTCGTCTCACCTTGTAAACTTAGGTGGAGTGAGCGAGAAGTGAACTGTTATTCCATCTTGTTTGTATGGATTGGCAGCTCTCTTCATGTTCTCTTCATTATTTACACGGTGAGACGTTAACAGAAACGCACAGCCAGCACAGATACCTGCACATCATCCGATCAACGCGACGATGTGCAGGAACCTGCCAGCCTATTTTGTCGACATCTCACCGTGTACACTTAGGTGGAGTGAACGACAATTACTGAGCTGTCATTTCATCTTGTTTATATTGTTTGACAGCTCACTTGTCGTTCACTTCACCTAAGTTTTCACTTCGACACGTTTAGAGAATCACACTGTTCTATGTGATGGTTGAAGCTTTTTCTACACGGTTTGAAACCAAGTTAAAAGACCAAGGTCACCTAGAAAAGAAGCGAGTGGGGCCTTATATGAATGACCCTTAAGTAAAAAATTCTTAGATTTTCAAGTACCTAGGTAGATTTTTTTTTAATTTTGTTGCTAAATATCCCATGCATTTTTTTTTCTCAGTCTTTATATAACTCCGATGTCAAATCCCAAAGACACGGCAATAGACCGATACAGCTAGGTTTTGAGGTTTCAAAAATATTGAAGTTGTTTGTATTTCGAATATAATACCATTTGCCCAATACATTATTTTGTGTCATCCAAAGTAGAAATTTAGGTAAGTATTTGTCTTTTCGATCAGCATTAAACGAAAAGAAAATTAGAGATTAAAATTTTACCTTCATGATAATAACGAAGTAGTAACTGATGTAACTGATGTACATAGGCATTTTAAACAGGATTTCTAATATTTAACCAGTACCTAACGCGTCGTCCAACTAGCTATTACTTTCTCTTTGGACTGCCCCATTTCATTTGATTTTTTTCTCTTGCAAGAAGTTATCCAAATTTCGAAAAAAATGTTAATCTGTTGGAGCAAGGTTCGGGGAGTACGATGGATGTCTTAGACATTCCAATAAAAGCTCCTCCAATTTGGTAGCCGTCTGTTGTGCAGTGTGTGGTCTAGCGTTGTCCTGAAGCAGCAGTGGCCTAGAACGATTGACCAGTCTTGGCTGTTTAGCAGCTAGCTTTTCCATCATGGTTTGCAGTTGCTGACAATAGAGTACATCCGCCGTAATCGTCTGGCCAGATTTAAGAAAGCTGTAGTGAACGGCACCGGCACTAGTCCACCAAACGCTCACAAGTAATTTTTTTTTAGTAAATTTTCGCTTGGGGCAGGGTTTGGCTGGTTCACCAGGGTTGAGCCATTGCGATGAGCGTTTCTGATTATTGTAAAGGATCCACTTATCATCACAGGTAATGATTCGATTTAAAATCCCTTCATTATTGTGCCGGTTGAGTAATGTAATGCAGCAGTCGAGGCGCGTTTGTCGGTTTGCTGCACTTAATTCATGAGGTAGGTACCAACCTTTCAAGCTTTTTCACCTTCCCAATTTGCTTCAAGTGGATTAAAACAATTTTATCACTAACACCGCAGCCTGCAGCTAACTCGGACGTGGTTTGCGATGGATCCGCTTCCACAATAGCCTTCAATTCTTCATGGAACTGTGGTCTCCGGCCGTCAACGGGGCTTGTTCTGCAGGTCGAAATTTCCAGAACGAAAACGTTGGAACCAAAAACGCACTGTTTTCTTTTGCGACATCGTCGCCATACACATCATTAATCCTTCGAGCCGTTTCTGCAGTTCTGGTGCCACGATGGAACTTGTACTCGTAAACCTCCAATATTTGTAACACCTCTATAATGCAATTGTACTTTGTGGGAGAAAAAGAAATTTAAATCTTTATTATTTATTATTATTTATTATTATTTAAATAACGCGATATTTCAAGTTTTCCATTTTGTAAACTGACTGGCGCAAAGAAAAAACCAAAAGAGGAAAAGACAAATGAATTACGGTTTTCCAAACACAAAATAGCTGTATAAATTTAAAATTGGAATTCCAAACCAAAGAGGAGATATTTGAGATCAAAGTGGCCAGTACGACAAAACACCAATTTCATAGGTTACGACCTAATATTAAATCACTCAATACCTTCTGAATTTTGGAAATTTTACAAATATCGTTTGGGGTGGTTTGGGATCTACCTCCCTTGCTGTGTTCCGTCGGAGTGCGGGAGTGCCAGTGCCATTGGGGGAGAAGGAGATTGTCAGTTGCTCTGCTCAGAACCGGTCTTGGTCGCTGGGCTGGGCTTTCCGGGTAACTCGTTTTGGAGGGTAGCGGGATCCAAAGCACGGTGCCAGCCGTTGGCCGACCGCAGTTAGTAGGGGGCCCAAGTAGCACGCCAGCCACGTGTGAAAGGCTGCCCCGCCAACTAGCGAACAATCCCGGTATGCTCCACCGTGCCAGCTGGCGACTGGATGGGCGGACCCGGTGGCCATATCTGGGGGGGTCCGGGCGTCCCCGCAGTCTCCAAATGAGTTCCCCATAGGTTGGTTTAGCTCTAGTGTTCCACTTGGTTTACTGAGCAGCGCCACGACAGTTCGACTTTTTCCCCAAACACTCAAAAATAACATGTCATGAAAAAAGCAAAAAGGAATAAGGTAAAACAACGGCTGCACTTCCTCCCACTCAAAGTGCACCTCACCAACATCAGGGGGTTGCACTCCAATCTCGATCCGGTCCATCACCATCTTGAGACCGAGAAGCCGCACCTGTTTTTCCTAACGGAGACGAAGATAACAACTCCGTCGGACGTGGCGTACCTCAACTACCCGGGCTACTTTCTGGAACACAAGTTCAGGAAGCAGGCTGGGGTCTGTGTGTACGTCCGCGATGACATTTGCTGTCGTCGTCTCCGTTGCTTTGAGAAATCGGGTTTCTCTGCCATATGGCTACTTGTGGACACTGGCGTGGAGAAACTTCTCTATATTGGCGTATACCGATCGCACAGCGGTGACCAGGAGACAACAGCGCTGTTTAATTTCCTCGTGGAGTCGACGGACGTAGCCCAGCAACGGTACCCAACAGCGAAGCTCATTTTTCTGGGGGACTTTAACGCCCACCATAAAGAGTGGTTGTTCTCGTACCAGAAAACCGACCATGCCGGGTTAGAGGCGCGCAAGTTTGCTGTAACGCTAGATCTAACCCAGCTGGTGAATGTGGCAACGCGGGTACCGGATGTTGACGCCCATACACCCAATTACTTGGACCTTCTGCTGACAACCGATCTGGGCAGTCATTCAGTATCGGTCTCAGCCCCGCTGGGAATGTCTGACCACTGTCTGGTGAAATCCGTGTTGACCTGCTCTCCTCCAGATAAGAGTCCTAGGGGCACGAGACGAGTATGGCGATACGAGTCAGCAGATTGGGATGAGATGCGGCACTTTTTTGCGTCTTATTCTTGGCGGCAAGTGTGCTTCTCCTCGGGTGACCCCTCGTGCTGTGCTGATGTCATTGCAGACGTGATTCGGCAGGGGATTGAGTATTTTATTCCATTCTCCGACATACCGCTCGGTCACAAGTCCCGGCCTTGGTATAATGCAGAATGCTCCCACGCTGAGGCCCGTAAAGACTCTGCTTACCAAGCCTGGATCAAGGCCCGCGACCGAAAGGCTAAAGCACGCAGGGTTCGCGCGAGGAAAAGAGCCTTTAATTCTGCCGCCAAGTTCTGAAAGCGGGTTTTACGTAGGGCACGTTTTGACCATGTCGGACGTATCGGGGCCAAACTAGCATCACACCCTCCGGGTAGTAAGCAGTTTTGGTCCCTGTCCAAAGCGGTTGAAACGAATTTCTGTCGACCCACTTTGCCTCCAATGCTAAAACCTGATGGTTCCCTGGCTCACTCTGCAAGAGAGAAAGCAAATTTATTTGCAACTCTCTTTGCAAGCAATTCGCGTCTGGATGCTGGCTCCAAGCAACCACCAACTTTACCTCGTTGTGACTCTTCGATGACGGAGATCGCAGTTCACATTAAAGAGGTCCGAATAGTATTGTGCAGTCTAGACGTGAATAAGGCCAGCGGACCTGACAGCATTCCAGCGAGAGTGTTGAGGCAATGTGCACCTGAACTGTCTCCTGTGTTGACACGCCTGTACCGCCTCTCTCTTGAAAAAAGAACGGTGCCGAAATCATCGAAGCTTGCGAATGTGCAACCGGTGCCCAAAAAGGGAGACCGTGCTGACCCTGCACATTACCGTCCGATCGCCATTACCTCCATCCTATGCAAGGTTATGGAAAGGGTTCTGAACAGTAAGCTGCTGACCTACCTTGAAGACAATGATCTCCTCAGTGACCGTCAATATGGCTTTCGCCGGGGACGGTCAACTGGCGTCTTCTTATGTATGTCACGCACTGCTGGGGCGAAGCCATCGAGAGACATGACAGGGTCTGGCACGCAGGTCTACTCAACAAGCTTCCTGCTTATGGCATCCCAGCTGGTTTTTGTAGCTGGATATCAGACTTCCTAAGTGAACGGTCGATCCGAGTAGTCGTTGACGGCTGCTCCTCTGACCTCATGGCTATTGATGCCGGAGTTCCTCAGGGGTCTGTTCTCTCTGCAACTCTTTTCCTGCTACACATCAATGACCTACTTTAGCCTGGTCTGGTTGGGTATGCAGATGACAGTACGGTTTCAGAGAGATACTTGTCCAGCGCAACAACCGGCGGAGATGAAATCCGTTCCTTGAGAGAGGCCATGGTAGAGCGGACAAATTTGACCTTAAGCGTTGTCTCCCAGTGGGGTGATGACAATCTGGTCACTTTTAACACCACCAAAACACAGGCGTGTCTTTTTACCGCAAAAAGGAGTCGCTTTGACCAGACTCCTACTTTTCGGGGTGCATCTGTTCCTGTTACTGATCGGCTCGAGCTCCTAGGCATGGAGTTGACATCCAGTCTCAACTTCGGCGCCACCATCGAGTACAAAGCCCAAATTGCGGCCAAAAAGCTGGGCATCTTAAATAGGGTGAAGCGATACTTCAAGACTGAACAGCTTTTAACCCTTTACAAAGCACAAGTCCGATCCTGCATGGAGTATTGTAGCCACCTTTGGGATGGCTCAGCTAAGTATCAGCTTGCCGCGCTTGACTCGGTGGATCGCAGAGCTAAGAGGCTCATCGGTGACGCAAAACTGGTGGATGCCAAGCTACATAGCTTGGCTCATCGCCGTAAGGTTGCCTGCTTATCGGTCTTCTACAGATTATACTTCGGTGAGTGTGCCCAAGAACTCCACGACCTCATCCCACCGGCCCCCTTCTACCATCGGACATCCAGACGCACTGCATCTTACCATCCCTACCTTGTAGCTATTCCGCCAATTCGCACAAAGCGTTTCCAAACGTCTTTTATAATGCGCACAGCAAAGGAGTGGAACTCTCTGCCTGCGTCTGTTTCCAAAAGCTTACAGCCCCAATCTCTTCAAAGTTAGAGTGAACAGGCTCGTTCTGGGTAAGCTCGCTCCATCGTAGACTTTGTCTCTGTCACATCTGACATTGACTAGAGTCAAGAGCAAACCCATCACTAATAAAAAAAAATCGTCTTTTTCCACCTTATGTTATTTCCTTTATGTTTAGAGGATTTTTGTTTCTCTAATTACAATTCAACTTGTTTGCCGACCCGAACAAGCACATTGCTGTAATGTACGGCTGTCACTTTATACTTACAAAAAGCGCGGCAGGCAGTAATGACCAACTTATCTTCCAAAAAAGCGTTGGCCTGAAGCCCAGCCAAAATTGAATATCGGTACAAAATTTCTTCAATCCATACACCCACATCACTAGAGCCACGTAAACGCCACCAAGGTATAACACAGCAACGTCTATACCGGCAGTTAAAGATTGCGCTCGATGAATTTCTGTCATTATCTGCAATAAGAAAAAAAATACCAAGTGAGTGCTTTCAATAATATACAACGTGTAACATAAACGCAATTCCTGAAAAGGGATCATTGTACTTATCATTATTTATACTTAAACTACTTTTACTGTGGAAAGAACTTCAATCAAGAATACCTACACTTGATCTGGGATGGCGAACCTTTTCTGTAGATCGTGCCATTTTCATTAAAAAATTACTTTGCTGCGTGCCACCACTGGCACGCGTGCCATAGGTCCACCATCCCTGCACTAGATTAAGAATCAGGAACAAAAATACGTCGCAAAAGTGTTGTAGTATGTAACCTATTAGACCGATAGCGCTAGGTTTTGAGGTTTCAAAAATATTAAACTTGTTTGTATTTCGCATACAATTTCCAGACCCTTTGCCAAACTGATGTACATAGGCATTTTGCGTCATCTCTGTCCACAGGAATCCTAATACTTAAACGGTACCTAACATGTGGCCCAACTAGCTTTAAAAGAATATTATAATCGGTTAAATAGGTGTTACACGTTTAAGAGTACTGATAACTGTTGTTTGAAAAATTTTGTGTCTAATTCATCCACGGGGATTTTTTTAGTGGATTTTACAGCATCATCCTGTAAAATCCACTAAAAAAATCGAAGTTATTAGGTTTTACGTGTTTTTGATTATTATGGTTTAACAAAACACTATTCATAATTTGTGTCGTTTTATCATATTTAAAAAAAATAACAGACTACTTCGCACGAAGGGCGAGCGCAGGGAAGAGCACGGGCAGCGGGCGCCGGCCAACCGGACGCGCGGTGCGTGTTTTTTGCTTACACTCAGTGTTTGTAATCAGTGTATAACAATATCTGGAGCGTCGTCAGGATCAGCCATAGAAATATGAGATACAGGGTGAATTTTTAAAGTGTGCGTGTATTTCCAAATCCGAAACTATGAGGAATATTGAAAAATACTGAAAGGCTAAGCTAAGTCTCAAGCCTGCATCATTGAATTTTTTAAATAGATGGAATCGAACCGGTTGATCTAGAAATAAAAAACACAGCCTGTATTATTACACCAACCGCAAGTGATTCTACTAAGGATTAAATTCTGGGTAGTAATAACACAAAGCAAATTCAAGGAAAGTGCTCTCGCTTTTTAACAAAATATTTTTTGAATTTTACCTACAACTACATCAATGAATATTTTTAAAAATATCAGTTACGGTTTAGGTAGGTAGGTTTGCTCAGGAATTTTAATAACTAATTTGTCCCATTAAAAACGGTCGAACGATATCCTCGATAAAACCGTTCAGGGTCTGAAGTTGTCGGTTTTATAATCTTACCTGATTTTATTAAAAAAAAATACTAAAACAAGCTATCACACAAGAGGCAACAAGTAGTTTTGCCCATCGCAAAGATTTGTCCTCAAAGAATTACTGCTAGACATGTGTTTAGACCAACGCAAGCTTCTCTCCAGCCAAACGCCTAGATACTTGTAGCTATCTACCAAATCCAGCCCACAATATGCAATTTTGAATCAATATTCACCAACAACAATAGTTGTATTGTTGTTGTTGGTAAAGATGTGCTGTGATACGACATCTGCATTTTACAGGAGGGGTAAAACAGCAGTTTTCAAAATGTTTGAAAAACAAGATTTAGTCCAATGTGCTGAAGTTTTAAAAAGAGTAATTCAACTCAACAAGAAGTTATCACCAACGGCATCCGCTTTCTTCTTTCTATGTACGGAGCTCCCAAAAAAACTACCTGTTGAGATAAGCATCGCATATGCATGTTTCGTTAAAAATACTAAACATAAAAAACAAGTTCAATTAGCTGTCTTCCTCCACCCTCAGTTGCTGCTCATCAACATCTTTTTCGGGTATATTACCAAGTTCAAGTGTGGCTTGGTAATCAGCTAGACCTTACAGACTGGGGTTGGAAGTTGGTCAATAATTATATTAGAGCCAGTTCAAACTTTACTCCCACCTGCGCCGAAAAAACTGCTGAACACAATTTTTGCAACTGCAAAAAGGGATGCAGTGCTAAATGTGGTTGCAAAAAAGTCATACTGTTTTGTTCTCTGGCATGCACAAATTGTCAAGGCCGGTCGTGCTCTAATGTTGAATCACAAACAATGGAGGATTCGTTTGATTCCGACGAAGTGTCATGCGATACATAGCCATTGACGCAATTAACTTGCATCCAAAATGGAGATGAAGAAGAAGCAGGAGAAGAAGAAGAAGAACAAGAAGAATTTGAAACTTACGAATCAGGCGAATGAACTTCACTACTTTTTTTAATTTACATCACTTTTATCTTTTCCAATCTTTTAAAATTTCCGTTATTTTGCAATAGTTTCACATTAAACAGGATCACAACTGACCCGTGGACTAGGCCTACTGGGGAAACCACGTTAAAAAAAACGCGCTAAGTACACTACCTCATAGGTGGCGTGGGAACGTGTGCATATTATGACGATAACAACTTTTATAACTTTTTGAATCGTTATATCTCAGAAACGGTGGCTCGTGGGAAAACAGTATTTATAAATTTTTTATAGATAATTTTATGATCTATAATTTTTGTCAAAGGTACTTTTATGATAAAACTTACCGTTTTGCTGAAAATCGCGAAAAACTCATTTTTTTGACCTTTGATCTTGAAAAATTTTTTCAATACACGGGAATGATGGGGAACTTTTAAATATTATTTATGTTTTGAACAATTTTACTGATTTTCAGCTTGTTGGGACTTTATGCACCTTCGAATGTCTAAATTGACCGGACTAAGATTATTAGAAGTAATAAACAACACGAAATCATCCGCGTACTGACACATGTTCGATGATGGCCCTCTGCGCCAATACCCACTTCACAGACAACAACACGCCTACTCCGCGAGGAAATCGACAGATTCTGCTCTGCACAGCGTGGTCTCAAAGATCGAATGCGCTATACATCATAAATGCTCCCCACTAGCTGTCTTCATTGACATCGAGGGCGCTTTTGACAAAACCATGTTTCAGAGTATTAGCACGGCCTCGCAAGGCACGGTGTGGACGTGACCCTGAGTGGCTGGATCACGAACATGCTCAAGCAAAGAGCTGTACAAGTCACCATAAACAACACAACAAGGGCCATAGTGGCGAAAGGTTGCCCACAAGGGGGCGTCCTCTCGCCACTACTATGGAACCTGGTCGCAGATAACCTAGTTAAAAGACTCTACGATAAAAGATACTTAACCGTTGGCTAAGCTGATGAAATAGCCATAATAATAAACGGTAAACACGAAAACACGCTATGCAACCTCATGCACCAAGCCTTAAAAATAGTAGAGGACTGGTGCAAAGAACACCAGCTAGCAGTCAACCCTACCCAAACGGAACTTGTACTCTTCACCAAAAAGAGGAAATTGCCAACACTAGAACTACCACAGTTCTTCGAAACCACCCTAAGCCTTTCAACTGAAATCAAATATCTAGTCATTTACCTCGACAAGCTGCTGAATTGGGCGAAGCACACAGAATACACCACCACAACAGCCAGTATATGCATGTGGCAATGCAAACGCATGCTAGGTAGGAACTGGGGCATTAGCCCCACTGGCTATACACCACAGTTATAGGACCAATAATCACGTATGGCTCTCTGGTCTGGTGGCCCAGGACCGACTTGAGCACGGCACAGAAAGTCCTTGAAAAGCTGCAACGACTTGCCTGTGTGGCAATCACTGGCAGTGTGAGAACTGCACCCACTGCAGCTCTGCAGGCTATGCTGGGACTGCCACCACTACACCTTATAGTACGGAAGGAGGCAGCCCTAGCGGCTTTCCGGCTTAGCACATCTGGCATTTTAGGAAAAGACTCCAGAATCAAGCACACGCATTATGGAAGATGCCGTCAAACGACAACCCATGATGATATCACCCAATAATAAAGCTCAAAAGATGCACCATTTCCAGAAGCACTATAACATGGAAAAACTGGAAATTTATGACTACTCAGGTCCCAAGGAACTGAGAATCATAGTTGGAGTTTACTCCAGCGACCTCAACATAAAAATATCCAGACTGCTAGGAAAGCTCAACACCGTCTATCAGGCGGAGTACGTGGGTATTATCCAGGCGGTCCATGCCCTAGAAGCCAGGAGGGTCACGGATACCCATATTCGTATACTCTCCGACAGCGCCTCCGTCCTCCAATCCCTATAAAAGAATTACGTCACCTCGAAACTCATACAAGAATGTCACGATGCGCTAGACCGCATCACGGTGACCAACCGCAACACTGTGACGTTGCAGTGCATAAAAGGACACAGCGGATCACTAGGAAATAAATAAATAATAAAAATAACCTTTATTTCGCAAAAATTAACAACCTTGCACAACTTTTTAACATTTTTAAGGTACTTAGTAGGGTTGATACGGAACTGATTCAACCTGCTCCCCGTACTAGTATGAACTGTATTACGGTGGAACAGTTTCCTCGAACACCGCGCACTTAACTATAATGTACTTAAGTATTTGATATTTGTGACAAAATCATACATTTTGGAAATACATGGTTCAACAAGGAAAGTACAGCAGAAGTGATCTCAGGGTAAACATAAAATATTGTAATTGATTTTCTGTCTTAGTGTAGATAGTTCTAAAAAGTGACATAGTATACGCAAAAAAATTCGATACGTTGTTTGTTTACAAAACGGCTGCTTGTACTTTTATATTAAATCATGATTAAAAACTAAACTAAATAAGTGAACCAAAAAGCAAAAGGTCCATTTCAGTAGAATGAGGTCACAATTAGAGCACTTATCATAATAATTTAAAATGTGCAGTGAAGTTGAATATTGTGTGTGAGTTTAATTGAAGATGTGTAACGTGTGTACATGTGTGTTTGTTTGTAAATTTATTAAGTGGTGACTTTTAAAATATTTTCAGTTAAATCATAATTCAGTGAGTTAAGAAGCTTAAAGATTTCAGTTTTACAATCATGATTATTAAGATGGCGAATTTGTTTTTTTTTATATTTTATTGTACATGAATGGCCCCAGGAAATTTATAAATCTTTTCGCAAAAGAAGTTTTACAGCGAGGCACAGAGTAAACAATGTCTCGCCTTCTTCTTGTTCTGAAGTCAGGTTTATTTTTATGCTGAATTTCTATTGCATGTTTAACAAATAATTGCCTAACTGTAAGGACTGATAATTTTGAGTACAACAAGTGGGTTGGGTATCTAAATCCTCTGTAACTCATTACCTTGAGAACTGCACGTTGTGAGAAATGATGCGGCCAATGAGCTGGCTAGGGGGGGATCTGTTGCAATGGTTGTTGGACCCGAACAATTTTCACCCAGCTGCGGACGTGGCTACAAGAACATACCCACACACAAGCAGAACGATGGTGGGCCTTGGCACCGGGCTGTAGGCAGGCCAAGGAGGCCATGCCATCCCTAAACAGGAAACTTACCAGGCCCCTTCTGCGACTGGATAGGGGCAGCCTACGCATGGTGGCAGGGACCATCACCGGACACTGCTCACTGAATAAACATTTCCACACGATAGGTATAACGGACAGTCCTCTACGCAGAGCATGCGTGGAGGAGGAGGAAACGGTATCGCACGTGCTCCTTGAGTGCACAGGCGCTTAGAACTTGGGACTTGGTACTTAGGACTTCGGACTTCGGACTTCGGACTTCGGACTTCGGACTTAGGACTTAAGACTTAAGACTTAGGACTTAGGACTTAGGACTTAGGGTTAGGACTTAGGACTTAGGACTTAGGACTTAGGACTTAGGACTTAGGACTTAGGACTTAGGACTTAGGACTTAGGACTTAGGACTTAGGACTTAGGACTTAGGACTTAGGACTTAGGACTTAGGACTTAGGACTTAGGACTTAGGACTTAGGACTTAGGACTTAGGACTTAGGACTTAGGACTTAGGACTTAGGACTTAGGACTTAGGACTTAGGACTTAGGACTTAGGACTTAGGACTTAGGACTTAGGACTTAGGACTTAGCACTTAGGACTTAGGACTTAGGACTTAGGACTTAGGACTTAGGACTTAGGACTTAGGACTTAGGACTTAGGACTTAGGACTTAGGACTTAGGACTTTCGACTTGGTACTAAGGACTTGCACTTAAGACATGGATATACTAAGGACTTAGGTCTTGGTTCTTAGGACTTAAGCCTTGGTACTGAGGACTTAGGACTTAGTACTTGGGACTTGGGACTTAGGACTTGGCACTTAGGACTTGGTACTTGAGACTGAGTACTAGAGACTTGTGACTTAGAACTTGGGACTAAGGACTTCGTGCTTAGGACTTGGGTCTTGGGACTTGGTACTTGGGACTTAGAGCTTAGGACTTGAGACTTAGGGCTTTGGATTTGGGACTTAGGACTTGGGACTTAGGACTTGGTACTAGGGGCTTGGGACTAAGAACTTGGGACTTGGTACTTAGGACTTAGGTCTTGATACTTAGGACTTGGGACTTTCGACTTGGTACTAAGGACTTGCACTTAAGACATGGATATACTAAGGACTTAGGTCTTGGTTCTTAGGACTTAAGCCTTGGTACTGAGGACTTAGGACTTAGTACTTGGGACTTGGGACTTAGGACTTGGCACTTAGGACTTGGTACTTAAGACTGAGTACTAGAGACTTGTGACTTAGAACTTGGGACTAAGGACTTCGTGCTTAGGACTTGGGTCTTGGGACTTGGTACTTGGGACTTAGAGCTTAGGACTTGAGACTTAGGGCTTTGGATTTGGGACTTAGGACTTGGGACTTAGGACTTGGTACTAGGGGCTTGGGACTAAGAACTTGGGACTTGGTACTTGGTACTTGGTACTTGGTACTTAGGACTTGGTACTTAGGACTTAGGTCTTGGTACTTACGACTTGGGACTTGGGACTTTGGACTTGGGACTTAGGACTTAGGATTTGGTATTTAGAACATGGTGCTTAGAACTTGACACTTTGTACTTGGGAATTAGGACTTCGTACTTAGGACTTGAGACATGGTAGTTGGAACTTGGGGCTTAGGACTTGGGACTTAGGATTTGGTACTTATAACTTGGGACTTGGTACTTGGGAATTAGGATTTGGCACTTGGGACTTCGTACTGAAGACTTGGTACTTGGGACTTGGTACTTGGGACTTAGGACTTAGGACTTGGTACTTGTGACTTCGTACTGACGACTTGGGACTTAGCACTTGGGACTTAGGACTTGGGATTTGGGACTTGGGACTAAAGACTTAGTACTAAGGACTTTAGATTTTGGACTTTGGACTTAGTACTTGAGTATTGGGACTTGGTACTGGAGACTTAGGACATAGGAAATAGGACTTGGGACTTGGGATTAAGGATTTGGAACTTAGGACTTGGGACTAGGGACTTAGGACTAAGGATTTAGGACTTAGGACTTAGGACTTCAACTACAGAATCTGAATCTATGCTGTCTGTATATCTGTTCCAGAAAAGTTACATAGAAGTGATATACACATGACTTCTGCTAAACTGCTGTACTGTTTGTCGGCAATGTTCTCATGGATACAGTTTTATGTTATTCAAGTACTTACTCAATTCTGTATCAACATAAAAGTTAAAAATAACTGTAAACAGGGGCACACACACTAAGAGCGGATTTCACTAATGAAACTGAACGCGATCAGTACATATAAATTGCGTTCAAGAGCTGTCACTGTAAATATTCTTTAGAAAAATTAAGACACTGACAGCTCATAAACGTGGTTTATTCGCTGATCGCGTTCAGTTTCATTGGTGAAATTGGCCCTAAGTGTCTAATGATGGGCTCAGGTCGCAGGCTTAAAGCATTAACATACGTGATTTGGAGATCACCTTTTAAGCAAGGAGATGCTTGTGTTAGGTGACTCCGCTCTTCCTCTTAACATTATATACAGTGTATGCAATTGAAAACAATAGGTTTAGTAAAATAAAAAAAGAAAATAATGAAAACAAAAAGGGGGGCGCACTTGTGTGATATTTAAGCGAGTGAGTTTTGAGTGCGTGTGTGTGTGTGTAATGGTGTATTATGGTGTGTGCGTGAATGTACATATAGATAAAGTTTATGTTTCAGTTAGGTTTAGGTTAGCCCTACGACAATGTCTTGGGATCGGAGGAAGCCAGGAACAGCTTCCTTCACTAACGATTTCGTAACTGCAATGCTGTTAATTGCTCGACATATTATGGAAGCGATGTTACCATAGCCTCTATGTCATCGTAAGTTTTAGTCTTAAGCCAATCAGTCACAACTGCTTTACAGTCACGGAGCCTCAGAGGGTAGATATGCAGTTCTTTGTTCAATTGGTTGTACAAGTGGGAAGATTGCCTTGCATACTGCCTCTTAGCAAAAACAGATCTAACTGGGACAGTTGGAGCGACTAAGTAGCGTCTTCTGCTACTCATACTCAGTTTGATGGGATCGTACGGGAGGGATTTGTGTTTTCTCAGGATAAGATGGAGTACGTATAGTTTTCTAACAGACAGAAGGTCAGAGTTTAGGTAAAGGCTATGGGTTGGGAACCTATAGGGTTTGAAAAACATAACCTTAAGCAGGGATCGCTGTGCCCTCTCAAGTTCCAAAAATTTAATTTTTGTTGTCCCACCCCAGCATGGTAAACAGTACGTAAGAATCGATTGGGCCAATGAGACGTAGAGTTTTTGCAGAAGATTCTTTGAAGCAATGTGTCGCAATATTTTAAAAGTCCATATTAATTTCCTAACCCTTTTCATGATCAGTTCCGTATGCATGTGCCAGGACAGGCGCTGGTCAATCATAATACCCAGGTATTTAGTATACTGTAACCGGTCAATTTTTGTACACGAGCAGTCATGAATAGGGGGGCTAGCACAGCAGTGGATCTTTATTTGGAAATCGAGTGGTGGTTGAGTGTGTGTATACTTGGTGAAGCATATGTAGTTGGACTTGGAGGCGTTTAGTGTGAGGAGGTTACGATTGAGCCAATCTGCAATCTTTGTCAGGCCAGTTTCAGCTAACCTTCTAACTTTTGCCCAAGTCTTATCAGCAAAGACTATGGCGGTATCATCCGCGTAAGAGAAGATGCGACCCCCTTCTATACTCATATTGCATAGGTTATTAATATATATAAGGAACAATGTCGGAGCAAGGACACTCCCCTGCCCAACGCCGTACGAAATTGTTTCTTCTGAACTAGTGAACTTCCCTATTTTTACTGTTTGCTTGCGTTTATTCAGATATGATTTGAATAGCTCGAGAGGGGGCTCGGGGGGAGGCTAGCATGAGCAACACACGTACAACCCAATTATTTCGACCGCCGCCGCCGAGGGGGACAAGCAACCCAGCGCGAGTGAGACGCCGCGACGCCGCTCGGAGGCCACACAAATACACGGCGCGTGCGCATGCCAGACCGGCTAATACATAACCTACAGTTTTTACGCTAGGGACACAAACCTAAATAGTGTTTACGCAGGACATTTTTTAAGGAATTTTTGGACAAAGCTGCAGTTGTAATTTGCGATGGTAATTCATTTAACAATGTTGGAATTAACCATTGCCGCGTCCTTTGACCAAATTTTTTTTTATCTTTAGGGACTAAATATTTGTTTATATGTGTCGTTGTCGCTGTACGGGTTGGCCGGTTATATACTCTGTTTATTTTATGTTCGTTTTTATTGTGTGTATGTGTAGAAGTGAAGCTGCCAAGGAAATTATATGGCTTAGTTATTATTGATATTAACGAACCACAATTGGTGGTAACTCTATGTAGGTATAGATAATCAGAGCGTTATCAAATTAATTCATAATCCTATTTACCATAAAAGGACAAATAGACCGATAGCGCTGGGTTACTTTGTGTTAAGTTTTGCCTATGGATACAGTCGTACCTACGAAGCTTATTATTGCGTGTTGTGTCACATCTGTTACTTGCATTTTCAGTAATTCGGTGATTTGTGGTTGATTATTTTTATTTTTATTAAAACTAGCAAAATTAATCTAAAGTGTGCAAACCCACTTTGTGTCATATTCGTTCACTGCCAGCTGACATAATATATGTAAAAACAGAGCAAAACAAAAATTACAATTGACGAAATAACTATTTCCTTTCTCATACCACTTACATATTATTATGCCTATTACATAAATTTCTGCCAAATTAGGCCACGCATTTTTAAGATTTTTTATTATTTTTTTTTCCAAATAACGTACGCTTCAAAAAAATATTACAATAAATAATAAAATTAATTTTCAGGCATCGTAGGCCCATAGCGTGCTAGTATTACAAAAAAACCTTAAAAACCATATTAGTATTAGCTCTTAGACACGCACGAGTACAAAAACAAAACAAAACAAAAACACAGCATCCAAGTAAGTATATGGGTTAGGCTCACATCTTTAGCGCACTCTCTAAAAATGCACTATCCGAGAATTTCAAGAGTAGAAATAAAATATCAAAAATGGTAAATACTTGTTTACATTAATAATGCAAGAAAGTTGAATATTTTGTCATCATGTCTAATTTTTTTCATTTAAATATTCCATTATTCCTATTTTATACTTTAAAATAAAAAGGTCCATGTTTGTCTTCCATACAACTTGTTGATGTCCGTCTACGTAGATCAATTCACAAATCACCATCATTAGAGTTCATAATTAAATATCATAAATGCATGGAAAATCGACTTTGTAAATTTGTGTCATTTTCATTATTATGAATACAATGGTTTCGGTCGAAGCGGGTAGACGTGGGCACGCGGTTGCGCACAGAGGTTCGTCGGTACGATTTCATCTGTGTGAAGCGATCATAAATAAATTATATACCTATCATATTGAGTATTGTTTGACTCTTATCTCCGCTACGTAATGAACAAATATGTACCTACATATACAGGATGAATTTTTAAAATTTTGTGTGGATGCCAAATCCGAAACTATGAGGAATATTCAATAACACTGAAGAGTGAATTTCCCGGGACCAAAAATTGCGTGGCATCAATGAAATTGGTACTAAAAAACAAAGTTATAATGTTCTAACATTTTTTTCCGGTTAGGTGAAATGGAAATCCACGTGTAGCACTAAATATTTTATTAATAGGATTAATGGATACTCCAAAATAATTAATTAAACCTCGAAATATTTCATTGCCGTGTTTGTCCACACGTCACCTTGTTGTGTATTATTCCTCATTGATAAAAATCTATTGGTTATTTATATTAAAACCTAGTTTTATTTGATACATGAATAGTTAAAGTATTGTTACGGAATATATTTATTCAAATATTTCAACAATACAACGAATGGTTAATAAAAATTCATTTGTCCCAGAACTACCGTTCATCGCCGTGTCCTAATCATGTTCAAGGATATTGTTTTACCTAATGACTTGCGTCCCCCCCGCGGTGCGCTAAACGTTTCGTATTAGTGCTGCCTAAGTGCTCGACGTGGAAGGACGTACACACGTGCCTGCGTTTTCGAGCTATAATGTAAGTTATTCAATTTTTATGTTACTGGACATTTTTTCTTTCATCGCCGTGGATAGGTATAACCTCATTTTGAATTAAGTTTGTCTTCTTGTGTAAGCATTAGATAGAACGCCATTTCTTTTATGTTTATTTGTGAAGTGTTTATTTCTTTAAATAGTTAATAGATTTTTTGTTATTTATATTTTTTGCCTTGATTTTCATCACCGTGCTTTCATTGCCGTGGTGTTTGTGCGCGAAATTTGCTATGGCAATGAAAAAAAAGACACGGCAATGAAAAAAAATTCATTGCCATGCCTTGTAAAACAATTTATTTTCATTGCTGTGGCCAGGTATTTCATTTCCGTGACTTGTGTTTTCATCGCCATGGTATGATTAGGCAAAGAAAATATCTTTATCACCTTTTATCTGTTATACAGGTAATACCGATTACTGACATTACAGGACTCGTCAAGTTAACTCTCTCTGCAATGCGATAAAACATTTAAGGATAGACTTGATGAGTTTTTACTGTACAGTCAACTACAAAAAGATTTTTTCATGGTAACCTAACAAAATGATGTAACATTTGGTACTCTATCACACGTATAATATACCCTCACACACGCATGCGCCCCCACATACTACAGTCTGATTTTAATAATGGATTGTTTATATTTTTAGGATGCCAAGATGCCTAAACCAAAATTATCTAAAGAGGCGAGAAAGGAGAGGAAAAGATTGGCGGAAGAAAAGCGACGTCAAAAATTAAGAAGCGACCCTGTATTAAGAGAGGAGTATCTAAGAAAAGAAAGAGAACGATATCTTAAAAAGAAGGCTGCAGGAGTAGTTCTTCCTTGAAATGCAATGACTTCACAATATTATAGGAGGATAAGGTCTTGATTCCAACACTTGTGTGGGAGTAAAATTTGGGCAAGGAAATATTACAAAAGAAGAATGAGAGTACAATAAGTAAAGAAAGACTGTTGAATTACACTCGCAACACTATTTAGAGATTTCAATACTACAGCCTTTATTCTTATACATACTCCCATTCTTCCTTTTGTAATATATTATCTATCCAAATCTTACTCCCATACACAATTTGTCTGGGTTTGCCTTTCCCCCTCGGAGACGGAGAGATATAATGTTTTTTCATTTCCATGGATTGATTCTTTCATTCCCATGGCACAGTTTTTTCATTGCCGTGGACGCTTGTTTCATTGCCGTGCACGCATGTTTCATCGCCGTGGCACGGAATTTTTAATCCTGTATATCTCGTTAGTTTTTTAAGTTATCTGCTAGACATTAAGCAAGAATACAATACATTTTCAAAAACTTTAATAAAAGCGTTTTTTTTTTTTTAAAAACCTTAAGATAAAAAAATACACGGAAATGAAGATTTTATAGGACCTGTTGAAATTCACTCTGAAACGAGTTTCGAGCCCGATTTTAATGAAAAGTAATACTGCATAATTGGATTTTTCTAAAATTGGTTTTCCTAGCCAGGAATCGAACCGGTTGACTTTGAAAAAAAAACACATTGTGTACTTCTTTGACTTCTTCTTCAGTCGGTCCCTCATTACAGTCATTAAGTACTGACGATCGTGGTCACTGGACCCCTTTATGCGGACAATCTGTCCCCATCGATTCCGGTCCAAAGTTGCCATCACTACTTGCTGGAATTTTCTTGAGGATGTAGCTTCTTTCACTTGGTCAGACCAACGTGTTGGCGACCGGCCTCGTGCTCTCTTTCTTTCGGTAATGCCCACAATTACCAGCTTTTCAAGGCTGCTATCTCCCCTTCGCATTATATGGCCAAAATAGGTCAAAATACGCTGTAAGCAAACTGTAGACAATCTGGTCTTGACATTCGAGTTGAGAAAGGACAGACACATTTGTGCGTTTGGCCGTCCATGGGATACGGAGAATCCGCCTCCAGCACCATTTTTCGAACGCGTCTATCTCTTGCTTTGATTGTCTGTCTCAACTCCATAAATAAAAATCGAGAAAACCAGTGCTCTGACCAACCAAGCCTTTGTTTTGAAACTTATACCTCGATTTCTTCAGAAGTTCTGAAGACGCGTCATAGCATCTATAGCCATAGCTATCCGTCGCTTTATCACCGGGACACAGCTGCCTTCATTATTAATACTAGAGCCTAGATAAATAAAACTGTCCACGGTATCGATGTCTTGGATGTTATTGGCACCCACTTACTTTCCCGCAAGATCTATAACCACAAACTTGGTTTTCTGCCTCCATATTGCAAGCCCTAACTTGCGACTTTCCACCTCAAATTTATGCAGTATCACGCTCATGTCGACAAAAGTTGTGGCAAGAAGAACGGTATCGTCTGCATATCGCAGATTGGAAATGCGCTTTCCACCAACAGCAAACCCCTTTTCCCAGCCCTCCAGAGTTTTCCGGATTATATACTCTCAATATACATTGAAGAGCAGAGGTGAGAGGATGCATCCCTGTCTAACGCCTTTCTTGGTGGAGAACACATTTGAACAGTCGGTGTATATTTTGATGAAAGAGCGGTTTTTAATGTAGAGGCATCCGACTAGGTCAATAAGGTGTTGAGGCGTACCCATGTCTCCCAGAACCTCCCACAGCCTATCCTACTGCACACAATCAAAGGCCTTGCTGTAATCAATGAAACACAACAACACAGGGCTGTTAAATTCCCGACGTTTTACAAAAAATTGACGAATGGTCAGTACGCGTGCCTTTGCCTTTAACAAACCCTGCTTGTTGTTCTGGAATTTGTGGACTAAGAAAGTGTTTTAGCCTGTTGTGGTGTGAAGTGGAAACCTACAAACTAGTAGTAACATTAACCCAAATATCATTAATTTAGTTGCAAAAAAGCATCACCAACCTTCACATTAACATAATTTATAAGAAAAAGCATTTGTTTTTGTATTTTAGTACAAAATAAAATGGTCCATTTATTTCTGTTTTTAAGGGGATCCTCAAAATTGTGTCTGATTTCCTAGGGTTCCGTGGACTGAAAAAGGTTAATAAACGCTGTAATACACCATTTACGCATCTTCAACATAACACCCAATAATGTAGTAAGGAATGTGAGACACTTACTATATCTACAGCATTCGATGTATGTGAGTAAGGAAAATAGTTTTAGTGTTTGATGGATGTGAAAGCCAAAATATTATAATACAATACTCACAGCAAGCAGAGGTATAGATAACGCAAAACCTGCAACACACAGAATACCAACAACATAAATCCGTTTGACTGAGCGAATCTCGTAACTCAAAAACTTCGCAAGTAGATACATCAGGTTTGTCTGCAACAAAAGAGATTATAATTTCATAATAAAATCGTGGTATAATCATATGCAGTAATTGGCAATTTCGTGGTTTAATAATATACAGGCAAGCGAAATTAAACTCTTATGACGTTCTGTTTTCTTAGAATAGGGGGGGGGGAATTCACAGGTAAAGCTGTCCTTAAGTACAACAGTTGCCCCGGCTGTGTGCTTTGTGATGCAGTGACAGCACCTGTCTAAACTTATAATCATGTAAAATGTAGTTTTTATATCCCACACGCAACAAATTAGCCAAAGAGCTACTGAACCATCCGACTAGCCCGTTTCCCACATAGCTAGAATTTTTATAAATTATGTTTTACTATCAGTCAATTAAACAATACCGTTCTGGCAGGCATCTCGCGGCTGCGTAAATTATACCTTAAAGTTTTGACAATGTCTTTTTTTAATCTTTTTAATCCCACACGGCTACAATTTTAACAAGTTGTAATTTACATTATTATGTTAGATTTTATTATTATTATGAGCCTATAGTGTCCT
Organism: Melanchra persicariae; assembly: GCA_947386135.1. Lineage (NCBI taxonomy): Eukaryota > Metazoa > Arthropoda > Insecta > Lepidoptera > Noctuidae > Melanchra > Melanchra persicariae. The sequence goes on along the minus strand of OX376643.1, from coordinate 20,749,563 downwards.
CCTGCAGGGAAAGGCCTACCCTCCTTTCTTCCACTGTTCTCTGTCCTCAACATAGGATAAAGTGTAAAAAGATGGAAGAAAGGAAGATAGGCCTTTGCCCTGCAGTTGGACACTACAGGCTCATAATAATAACTTATGATGTTGTTTGCTGAGGGACCACATTATTACTGTACAAAAAATAAAAAAAAAAAATTATATTATGACGCAACCGCTAGATGCCTGCCAGAACGGTACTTTCTTCATTGATCTATAATGAACCTCATTTTTTTTTAATCTTTTTCTGCGTATATCTGGTTAGTCTGATGGTTCGGTAGCTCTCCTTCTAAATAGTATAATTTGGCCTTTGATTCAATTTTAACTGCGTGCTTATTACGCTAGGCCAGCAACGGTCAAATTGTTCCCACCGACAGCCGAGGACATATGTCCTCGCCTGCACACAGGGTAAATGTCTGACAGAAATGGCACTTAAATTCGGTTTCCATCCAGCGGGGCCCTTTTAATTTTAATCAAACATTGAAGATGCTCTTTCACTTCCAAATAATGCAATTATTCTATAGAACCTTTGAGAGCACAGCAGGGTCTATCCATTTTGGGCCCTTTCCATCCTTGGTTTTTGCAGAAGGAAATAGTACATCAAAGCATTTTCAATGTACTTAGAAGTATTTATTGGTTTTTACCCGACTGCCAAGGAAGGGTTATTTTAGATAATATGCATTAACCGTCTGTTCCAACTGTCGGGATCGGTCAGCACGCATTTATAACAATGACAAAATGTGCTGGTAACATCTTGACTTGTTTATTATGCAGACAACTCTTTAGAACAAAGGAGATGGCTAAATAGAGGTATTATAGACGACTGCCCCAGCAATCTATACCTACTTGAACATGGTAAAATGCAACGTAATGCTAAATATTAGTATTTCGTATAAAAAAGTGACAGGTTTTTCAATACTTTTCATATCTTAACAATCCTGAAAATAAGGTCGAGTAACTCCTACGTCTATAAGTTTTTTTATTACTTTTTTATTAGTGATAGGCATACGCTTGATCGCTATCTCACCTGATGGTAAGCGATGATGTGGTCGAAGATGGAGCACGCTTGCCTAGAAGTAACCTATTCACTCCTGACTTAAAGACTCCCAGGTTGTAGCTATCGGGAAATACAGACTATGGCGGGGAATTCCACTCCTTAGCTGTACGCACTATGAATGTGTTCCCAAAAAATTTTGTGCGTGTGGGTGGGATGTCCACCATGTACCGGTGACGCATCGCCGTAAGTATTGTTGTCTGATGATGGAACGGGCTTGGCGGAATCAAACTATGCAATTCCTATGATATTGATAAACCCACCCCGATTTCGCAAGGTGGTATTTAAGTAAATATCTACAGAGGGGAAATTGCATAAAAAAACGCTTTAAAACTGAGCTAGCAAAATAGCCTTAAGAATAAATATTATAAGAACTTAGGCATTATAAAAGCCGTAATAATATGTGTCCTGAGTAATATAGCATATCTTATAAAGGCACTAGCTGTTGCCCGCGACTTCGTACGCGCGTTTCTCGTTTTTTCCCGTTTCCGTAGGAATTCCCGTTCCGGTAGGTATTCACGTTCCCGTATAGCCGTACAACTTTCGTCATAAATGTAGCTATCATATTATATACAAAAAGAATTCTGTCGCCGTCGCCGTCGCACGCACGCTCGATGCATTTCTTTCGGCGGCCCCGTGCGTTCGATTAAAATTTAACAGTTATGTTGAATTATTTTAATTTTACATTATCTCCTAAACGGTGAGTCCAAATAACATGCTGTAAAAGCCAAAGTTTATCTTCTTAAAATTATCTTGATGATGAAGTAACTTTCGCTCGTAAGGATTAATAAGCCTGCCTAATAATAATGCTCAAAAACCACCTTAAATTTTTCAATAAATCTTTTGACCCAAAAAGCCTTTTTTATGTGTATGAGAAATCATCAAATGACTCCTGCCGCTCTGGGTGGAGCGAGAGGGAGTGTCAGACTCTTACTGATTAAAACCCATCCGTGCTCCTCGTAGTGCCTTTTGCTTTCCAGGGCCACGTTAACTCTTTCGAACAAAATTCGCAACCCTGGCAGGCTCTGGCCCTAACGGGCCTCTTCTCCTATGACATCTCTTTGAGGCGCGCGTGGAATACTACCCAAAACGCCTTAATGTAGCATACTACTAAGAGATAGATATTATATGGTGTCGTGGACTTTTTTAGATCTAAGTACTAAAAACCAATGTAGTACATGATACTTACGTATAATTAGCCATTACACCAGCGCACGCCATTATCCGCGGGTTTGTTAAGGCTTCTTGTCACCAGAGGCTATCGCGACTTCAAATTTGTGTTTCCTCGCTAGTGCCCAGAAAATATACTGTATAGTATTCTTGTGCCGCTTGGTGTAGTAAGAGTCAGCTAGTTTTTCACACCCAGAGATGATGTGTTGTGTGGTCTCATCTTTCGTCAGACATAACCGGCACTTACCATCAACAGACTTTTTTAAAATGTCTCTTTCGAACTATACTTTGTAAAGTTGTTTTCAGTTTGGTTAGGACATTGCAGGCTTGAATCACCTGATTGTCTGATAAAAAAGATGATTCCGTGCTTCGGAAGGCACGTATAAGCCGGTGGTCCCGGCCGCCGAATGGCGGTCGTCAAACCATGTCAGAGGCCCTTGAGGCGGTTTAGAAACTCTGACACTAGGGTGTGTGGGGTCGCTAGACCTTACTACCCACAAGATAAAGAAAGAAAGAACTACCGGAAAATAATTGTAGTTCTGATCTTTGATCATAATAGATAGATTACTTATTCTAATATGTAGGTATTTATTTAGTTACTAACGGTTGCCCGCGACTTCGTTCACGTGTATGTATTGTAAAATGATGTGGCTAGGTAAGATCAATAAGATAAATTATACAAACAGTCAATATCTATCATTGCTTGCATTCTTTTTTATATCTGGGAAAAAATCAAAATGCTTCAATGCCAAGAAAATGCTTCAAAATCTTTCAGATGCTTCTTTTAAGTTGGGTCTTAGGATGAATATGACCAAGACGAAGGTTATGGCAAACACCTTCAGCGATTCAAATCTGGAAATGATTTGTTTGAGATGATTAACCGATATGTTTATCTTGGCCATATCCTTTCAATTGGTAAAGAAAATCAACAAACGGAGGTATCGAGAGGAACACACCTTAGATGGGCCGCTTTTATCAAAATAGACGACATTTTGAAGCCTGCCAAAATTCCGCAATGTCTGAATTCCCGCCTTTATAACCAGTGTGCTTTTCCCACCATGACTTACTTACTTACATGGACGCTCACGCAGGAGGCTGAGTACAGACTGATAGTTGTGTACAGACAGAGAGCCATGAAGCGTTCCATGCTTGGCAGAGGTACGTCGTCGAGATCCGAAGACGTACGAAGGTTTTCAACATCGGAAAACGAATTGTAGAACTAAAGTGGAGCTGGGCAGGACACTTGGCAAGGTGCGGTGATGATAGGTGAATTAAGGCAGTGACTGAGTGGCGTCCGAGGACTGGAAGAAAAAGTATTAGTCGGCCGGCGGCGAGATGGGCGGACGATATTGTTGCCATCGTGGGTAGAACCTGGATGAGGCTGGCACAGGAACGTGGGCATTGGCACACGAAAAGAGAGGCCTATGCTCAGCAGTGAGCGAAGTTGGACTGTGGATAACGATGATGATACACGATGTTGATGAAACTTGCTAAGGTTGTTAACATGCGATAGAGCTACATAAAGTTGTCCATGGGAAAACCAACCAGTAGAAAAGTCAACCCCCGCAGAGGACACGGCGGAGCATACGGTGAAGGTCTGCCCTGCTTGGGCGGAGCACCGCCGTGTCCTCGTCGAGGCGAACAGCGACGGCGACCTCTCGCTACCGGCTCTGGTTCACTCCATGGTCCAGAGCGCGGAGGCGTGGGAAGTCGTCACCTCCTTTTGCGAAACAGTAATGCTAATAAAGGAAGGGGCGGGCCGCGTGAGGGAGAGGCAAACGTCACGCGTTAGCGTTGGGTGGCTCGCTGCCCGATAACAACCAGGTCCGGGTCGACGAAGTGTTGTGTTCCATGCGCGCCTCAAAAAGATGTCAGCAAAGTAGACGGGGCCCGTAAGGGCCAGAGCCTGCTAGGGTTGCAGAATTTGTGCGAAAGAGCCACCGCGACCCTGGAACGCAAAGGTCATAAGGAGGAACACAGATGGGTTTTAGTCAGTAAGAGTCTGACACTCCCTTCCAGTCTACTCAGAGCGGAAGAAGTCATTTTGATGATTCCCCATCCATGAAAAAAAACCCCGCAGTGGATAGAGTAGAGTAGGGACTCTGTTGTGCGTAGGTGTCCTGGCTAAGTTTGCCAGCCTAGCTCAGCCCTAGTGTACAGAAGCAACCAGGCTGCTTTACAGGTTGAGTGGAGAGACTTAACCGTTCAAAAAAAAAAGATAACGTCAGTAGAGCAATCAGACCAAATCTTTTTTTTTTGTTATGCATCAAATGCATAACGGTAAGTTTTGTATCAAAGAATCACTGTTTATGACGTTTTAAATGTACCATTAGTAACTACAAAATATATTTTGGTGTAATTCTCATGCTTTTGATAGTATTTAAGTACTTTTTCGGTCAACAGATGGCATTACGGGTATCTGAATTATGTTGACAATAAATTGATTTCTTCTACATTGCCACAATTCCTATCAGGTTTATGTGTAAAAAATATCTACAATGGTTTTGTACTATTTATCGTGATGGGAACAAAATAGAATACAGATAAACAGAAAATAGGTTCTAGTAATTATCCTTGCTAAAAATATGCAAAATGCAGCAATAACATATTATTAGTATTTAATAATAATCGGTTTGGTTGGAATAAAAAGTAAGGAAATAAAGACAAAAATAATTAAAAAATAAAACACCTTTTAAGATTCGAACCCACATTTAGGATTTAGAATGGCAGTCTTTTAAACCGAGAGTCTATGAGTTCTGCTGATAATACATTCAAATAGCCGATCTTATTTATGTCATGCTTTTTGTCTGCTTAGCTCCCCGAAAGTATAGCGTGATGATAGTCATTGCTGAGGTTAGACACTTTAGTATCTGCAATATTGATGTAGTGGCTTCTTATTACAATTCCTCTCTAATTAAACTGTTTGGAAAAATGACGATAAAAATTTAAATGTTATTTGAAGTACGCATAAACCCATTTTATTATTATTTTGACAATATTATGCAGTAAAAATACATTTCAAAAGATAAAATAAATACAAAAATAATAACAGTTTTGGGGATCGAACCTTGTGCCAATTATCGTTCAAAACAGAATTTTTGAATCTTGCTCATCCCCCAAAGCACATAGCGTGATATAACCTGACCATACCTTTAAGGATTATTTATGCAAAATTTGATAAAAATCGGTCCAGTAGTTCTCTCGCCAATTGAAAACATACGTGACCCTTCGAGTAATTATTTTAGTATATGTAGGTAATAATAATAAATAATAATATAGATTACTGCCCAGCTCCATTATAAAAATAGCATGATTATTATGTTCCCTGTTAAATTTTTATTTTAACTGACTAACATGTCGTTTTGTGCATTCAATTACGAACAAAAACCTTTTAAAATCAATATTGCTTACCTCCCAAACATACAGCGTGATAATATAATATGTACAAAGAAGGTTTACAAAGAAAATTTTTGCTGAATTTAAATTCAATCTATCCAGTAGTTTTGGCGTGAAGCCGTACCATACACACAGACAAACAGACAAAAATTCTTAAAAGTCACTTTTTGTCATCAGTAACGTTTTTCTAAGAAAAGCCACTTATTTTTTCTCGAAAATTCTCATTGTACAGTTTTTCTTTCGTTACTGTTTTATTATATGTATAGATTATATTATACACTAAATAAATTTGTACACCGATATTAACATAAAAAAAACTACAAACTAAAAGACATGTAGGTACAAAGAGTGGCTAACAATAGTGCATAATTATATGTAAAAATGAATCAGACGTCGACAAAATGAATCTAGAATGTCTAAAAATATCTAAATCTAGAATAAATAAGCTGAATGATCGAACCTCCTTGGAAGCGCTTTTGCTCAATACGTTTGTCTCACTTTAATACTAAAGAGAAAATGAGAGAAAAATAATAAAAATAAATAAATGAAAGATGTAGTTCTAATTTTCACCACGCGATTGTGGCGCCGTTTGTAAATTCGCGCCATTTTCATATTAGAAACGTCAAAGATTGTTGCGACTTTCCGACTGATATATATCTAAAAACAAAAAGTTTGTTTCATTACCTATTGTACTGTTTTCTCGCAAAAGTATTACGAGAATAACTATTACGAGAACAACACTAGTAGAGTGAGGCTGGAGACCGCAGGACCACCTATCCCCATCAAAAGGGGAGCACGGCAAGCAGACCCCCTATCGCTTCGAATCTTCATAGCAGTACTGGAAACATATTAGTCACCTTAAGGTTCGCCGACGACATTGTCCTTCTTTCAGAAAATAACACAGAGCTGGAGTCAATGTTACAAGAGTTACAACAAGCAAGCAGAGACGTAGGTCTAGAAATTAACCTGGGTAAAACAAAACTCATGACAGATGCCGTACAAAACTGTATATGTCTGGACAACACACCAGTAGAGTACGTACAAGCTATATTTACCTAGGCAAACAAATTTATTTCCAAAAACTTAACAACGATACAGGATTAGATAGAAGAATAATAACGACATGGAAAAGTTTTGGAGTCTGAAGGAAATTTTAAAAAGTCAGATGGCAATGAAAATCAAGAGCAAAGTCATGGACTCTTGTCTTTTGCCTTCACTAACCTACGTCTGTTAAACGTGGAAGTTCACACGAAGAGTCAAAAATAAAATTACGTCCTGCCAGTAAAGCCATACCATCAAAAACTACTGAAGCTTTAAATTCTTCACCAGAGGTCCCACTTCATTTATTAAAAGCAAACGTTTCAGGTTGTACGGTTGAATTCCAATTCAAACATATCAACCCTATGACAGTTATAAAACCTTTCCGGCAAATCAAAATCAAATTGACCGAAGACATATGAGGAATGTCTATGAAAGTGTGCACGTCCATAATTGAGACCATAGCACCATACTTGGCTTTAATATTAAATTTATGTGTGGACCAAATTTAAAAATTCTCAAATCCGGCAACCTGTTCTATTTCCGGGAGGGAGACCAGAAGTCCCAGGGTGGTGTCGGGTTTTTCGTCCACAGGTCCCTCGTGTCCAATGTGGTGTGGATCGAGAGTGTGTCGACCAGGGTGGCGTACCTTATACTCAGAATATTGTCAAGATATTCGTTGAAGGTTGTACAGGTTTACGCCCCAACCTCAACACACCCCGACGACGAAATAGAGACCATGTATGAGGATATATCCAGAGCCCTGCATGGTCATAAAACTCATTTCACCTTGGTCATGGGGGACTTCAACGCGAAACTGGGCAAACTTGACGGTGACGAGCTGCGAGTGGGGCAATTTGGATATGGACGTCGGAACCACCGGAGACACCTACTGGCCAGTTTTATGGAGAAGGAGGGCCTCTATATATATGATGAACTCCTTCTTCAAATAGCGTGAGTACGGGAAGTGGACCTGACAGAGCCCCGCGACGGTGCAACTAAAAATGAGATTGACTTCATCATGTCGACGAAGAAGATATTCAATGATGTCTCTGTGATCAACGCAGTGAAAACCGGAAGTGATCACCACATGGTAAGAGGCACATTGAATCAAAATATCAGGCTGGAAAGGTCTCGACTGATGAAGTCTACGCTCCGTCCAGCACAGATCCAGATCCAAAACTCCGAAAGCTTTCAGCTCGAACTTCAAAATCGTTTCGAGTGCCTAGGGAGCTCCGTGGACGAATACAACGATGGGTTCATGGAAACTGTTCATACGGTCGGGTCTAAATTCTTCAAGACTCACCGTACAGATAAGACCAAGAGGCTCTCTGATCCTACTCTCAAGCTCATGAAGGAGAGGCGGGAGATGATCCTGCAGTCTTCAGAGGATGCGTGCAAATACCGGCAGCTCAAAAGACGGATCTCTAAGTCCTTGAAAAGCGACCTCCGCCGCTTTAATACTGAAAAGATTAAAGACGCGATAGAGCGGAATAAGGGCTCCAAGGTTTTTGCAAGAGATTTGTCTATTGGGCAGAGCCAGCTCACAAAACTAAAGACCGACGATGGCAGAACCATATCCGCCAAATCGGAGCTTCTGAGGGAGATCGAGACATTCTATGGACAGTTATACACGTCAATGACCAAACCCGCAGCAAATCTAGCGAACGACCCAAGAGCTAGTTTGACCCGGCATTATACCGAAGACATCCCGGACGTCAGCCTGTATGAGATTAGGATGGCTCTGAAGCAGCTTAAAAACAACAAGGCGTCGGGTGAGGACCGAATTACGACCAAACTCCAGAAGGCGGGTGGAAAACCAGTCCTTAAGGCCCTTCAGAAACTGTTCGATTCCGTCATACTCGAGGGGAAAACGCCACAAGCGTGGAGCAGAGGTGTGGTGGTACTCTTCTTAAAAAGGGCGACAATGCCCTGCTTAAGAATTGCAGGCCCATTTCACTTCCCTTTTTTTTTAAAACGTTGCCCCACTAGGAATTTCTCCTGTATCGTGGGTGCGTTCAGAAACATATAAACTCACATACACAAGTCATGGTAAATACCCATGTAGCACCCACTCCTTTCAAGATTAGAGGCTCTGCACTCGAAGTGGTTGATGAGCACGTCTACCTGGGACAAACGATCCAGTTAGGTAGGGCTAACTTTGAGAAAGAGGTCAACCGTCGAATCCGACTCGGCTGGGCGGCGTTCGGGAAGTTGCGCGTTGCGCGGTATCTTCTCGTCTCACATACCACAGTGTCTCAAGACGAAAGTCTATGACCAGTGTGTGTTGCCAGTGATGACCTATGGACTCGAAACGTGATCGCGGGTAACCGATGGATGCGAGACGCACAGGACCGGTTGTTGTGGCGACACTTGGGGGAGGCCCATGTCCAGCAGTGGACGTCTTTCGGCTGATATGATGATGATGATGATGGTGTGGACCAAGGTGTCTTTCAAGATGTAATGAAATACAGTAAGGTTAGACCTTTTATTAAATCTGGTGACAGTAAAGACACTAATAAGTATAGACCTGTTTTCGTATTGCCGGTTTTCAGCAAAGTGTTTGAAAAAGTAATGTTCAAATGCTCATTCATTTTAACATCAATAAAATCTCACACGATCAACAGTACGGTTTTACCAAAGGTCGCTGTACGACTGACGCTGGTCTCACGTTGTTGAAACACATTTATGAAACGTGGGAAGAGGCGCAAGATGCCATAGGAATCTTTTGTGACCTCTCCAAGGCATTTGACTGCGTAAATCACGTCAAAAATCCATCAATTTACTGATATAGATACCGCAAGCCTGGTTTATTTTAGTTAATTTCATAGTATCATGTCTTACGGTATCTTATTATGGGGACGAGCTGCAGATATCGAGTCTATATTTATTCTGTATATATAATCTGGGTCGGCGCGATTCCCTAAGGGAACTGTTTAAAGAGATTTACATCATGACGGTACCTTGTCAATACATTTACGAAAACATAATGTATGTGTGGAAAAATCTTCATCATGTTAGTCAGATTAGTGACAGGCATAATTTTAATACTAGAAATTAGATCAACTCCGATTCAGATTGGATAAGGTACACACTTCTTTTATGGGGTACTGTGTTAAATTTTATAACTAAATACCACTTGAAATTCTAGAACTAAATGAGAGAAAATTTAAAACATGCATAAAACGCACACTTGTAGACAAGCATATAAACTGGAAAATTATATCCTTGATAAAAATGCTTGGCTAAATGCCGGTCCTGCTCCACAGCCTCAGCCGCTTGGTTCCTCTAGTTAAGTTTTTATATTTGGAAGATATGCTCACCCTATTTTGTGTCTAATAATAATTTTCCACTTTCCTTTTATTATGTTTTGAATACAATTTTTCCTTTTCTGTTTTAGAAAATTAATATTCATAGTTTTATATAAAGTAGAAGCATTTTTATTTCAAAATCCTGTAAATGTGAGGACCATGGAGCCTATTATGTTAATAGATGGTTTCCTTGTTTGACATGAATGAGCAGGGGCAGTTGAGGATGTGTCATGCTCGCTCGAATGTCTCGCTGATGGTGGCGCGTGTATCGGATGATTCGGTTCCCTTCAAAATGGTTGAGCTGAATGGTGCTGATGCACGCATCATGTTCGTGAACGGGCGCCATCAGTGGAGGCTGGTCATCTCTTAGCTGTCACTGGCTTATTTCAATATTTAATACTTCTTGGATACTTAGAATTCTTTTTTTTTTCTTTACTTTGTTCTCAAATACACGTAACAATGTAACCAGGATTTTTGTAAAACATAAAATGGTTTAAAAGTGAGTGTGTAGTTTAAACACATTCACACATTCTTCTCCATAGAGGTCTACGCTTTGGAACGTGCAAATAGCTTCATGTTTTTTTTGACTAACTGACTTTGATAATTCAAAAGTACCTGTGAATGGTTTATTTACGAAATAAAATGCTTTGACTTTGACTTGAAGCATGAAAAGAAGTACCATCAGGCAAAAACAGAAGTGATAGACTGATGCTCTTACCTACGCTCTAAAGTTAAAATGGAGATGGGCAGGACACGTAGCGAGAATGAGTGACGAGAGATGGACAATCCGTATGACGTCATGGCCAGGTCCAACAGGCATTCGGAAAAGAGGAAGACCTGTAACTAGATGAACAGACGACTTCACACGAGTTGCAGGGAAAAACTGGCTGACAGAAGCCAAAGACCGCGACCACTGGAGTTCTCTGGAGGAGGCCTTTACCCTTTCTACTTGGGGTGTACTATTCCAAATCAAATGCCAAATAATCGAATATCAATTGATCGAACACTAAGTATAAATCGAAAGCCTAAATACTCGAACGTTTATAATATCGAATGGTTAATAAATCAAACATTCAAAATATCTAACACTCAATACATGGAGTGTTCAAAATATCGAATGTTTGTTTGATCGAGTGTTCAACGCATAGCATATTCATTGTATCGAAATATGAATATACTGAATTGTTACATATTTATGTAGAATACAAGAAAAACACATTTACTAATAAATAACATTTTAATATTTTTCAACACATTTGCTCAAAGAATGCATTTACGAAGTCTGTATGCATCGTTCGAAAGTTAAAAATTATGCACCACACAATGGAACGTGCGGCAAAATAGGTACTCTCACCTAAGTACATATTTTACCGCAAACTCCGTTGTATAGTGCCGTGCGTATTTTTTTTTTTAATTTCCATTAAAATCAATAAGAATTGCACCAAGGAGTTTCACATCACAAGAATAAATAAGCTGAATGATCGAACCTCCTTGGAAGCGCATTTGCTGTATACGTTTGTCTCTATTATATGTAGAGAAAATGAGACAAAATAAATAAAAATAAATGAAAGACGTGGTTCTAATTTTCACCACGCGCATGTGGCGCCCTTTGCAAATTCGCGCCATTTTCATATTAGAAACGTCAAAGATTGTTGCGACTTTCCGACTGATTTCTAAAGACAAAAAGTTTGTTTCATTATTATTGGAATGTTTTCTCGCAAATGTGTCGAAAAACGTTGTATGACACACGTGCGGATTTGGTTTTTACAAACTCGTGACTATGGTAAGCCCTCAACTTCGTGTCGTGCTTACATTCGTCTACTCGTTTGTAAAAACCAACTTACCGCACTAATATCATAAATAACTATTATAGGTAGGTGCATTTTATAATTTTGTGTGTATTGCAATGGCACGGAAAAACTAGCAAATCCATGTTGTTTTTATTATTTAATATTTTTTCAATAGCATTAGCATCCCTTTTTCCTTTTTTATGTGTAGTAGGTGTTCCCAATCCCGCCTTTGCCTTTTTATTTGTCCTATTTGTTATAGCTTGCTCCTGAAATAAAAATTCTATGGTAGCATAAAGACCCCGTTTTTTGCTTATCAAGCCACGTTTTCCATCTTCTGTGCCATCCTTCAATATTGTTTTGAGTCTAGGAAAACCCAGTGAATTATTTTGAAACAGACCACAGTGAAGGTGGAAGGCCAAAATTTCGGAATCAAGTTCGTGTGTTCTTCCAAACATAAAAGCAGCATCGCATAAGATACGTCGAGCAAGAAGAAAAAGAATGCTAAAGGAACCGACTACTTTGGATGATATAAACGTTCCCAATAGATTGCAGAAAGTTGATTGTGAAAAATTTTTAGGGCGGATTATTTTGAAGAAAACTATGTTATGTTATTTGCCACTAAACCAAATGTAATATTATTAAATAAATCATAACTTTGGGTGATGGATTATACATTCGAAACAAGTCCTCTACTTATCAGACAAATATATAGCATAGGTACATGGTTTGGTGGACACAGGTACAGATCGTTTAAGACGCTAAATTGTTACTTGTAGTTTTTTCAAGCACTAAAGGCATATGCTCTAGAATATGATCTCGAATTGAACCCACGACTAATAGTGACGGATTTCGAGATGGCGGTCATTAATGCTGTAAAACAAGAATTTCATGATGTGCAACACAAATGCTGTCTATACCACTTAGATCAAAATGTATGGTGTCAAATTCAACAAAATGGTTTTCAAAGTAAATATGGCCAATGTGTCTTAATTTGTCTGAAATTAAAAAAATATTAAATAATAAAAACAACATGGATTTGCTAGAGTTTCTCCGTGCAATTGCAATACACATAAAATTATAAAATGCACCTACCTATAAGATATTCAAATGTAATTTATTAGTAAATTTTATGTTTTTCTTGTATTCTACATATTACATAACAAGTATTCAGAATATTCATATTTCGATACAATGAGCCGATATAGCCGAGATATGCTATGCTTTGAACACTCGATCAAACAAACATTCGATATTTTGAATACTCGATGTATTGAGTGTTAGATATATTGAATGTTCGATTTATTAACCATTCGATATGAACGTTCGAGTATTTAGGCTTTCGATTTATAGTGTTCAATCAATTGATATTCGATTACTTGGCATTCGATTTGGCGGGGTGTACTATGCCAAATCGAATGCCAATGTCTACTTGAGGGGTTTATGTATGTTATTTTAATTTTATTTTATTTTATTTATTGAATATGAATATTAAATGGGGTACTTACTCGGGTTGTATGTGCTGCGGGGCACCTGTTTGGGCCGATAGGGCCACCATACGACGGTACGACGCCGGTACGACGTAAATTGCTTTATAGCCAGCGTTTGGCTTTGATATTTTTATGCAAAGCGTAAGGACGGTTAGTACTGAATCCTTACCAGTACTGGTAGGTGTATTTCCAGACAATTTAGAGGCGCAGCGACGTGCTACAATGTACTACTACGCTCGAAAGTTCGCGGACCTAGAGTTTTTACCGCAACGCGACCTTGCTAAAATCTCTATATTACTTAAACTCCAGACTAACGTCTGGGAGGTATTTTTATCCGAATGGCAATGTAGGTGGGAAAATTCCATCAAAGGCCGTCACCTCTACCAATTCCTTCCATCCGTTCGTGAGCGGCTGGATAGATGTATCACTGTGTTGCCCAATTTCTCACAGGTCATGGCAACTTTAAGAGTAATTTTTTTTTACGTTCCTTTAAGCTTGTGTCTTCTCCTTTCTATCAATGTTCTACATTTGACCTTGAATATGAACAATCCGCACATCATATTATCTTATGGGAGTGTATTCTTTGGCAAACTGAACGCAATGTTATGTTAGATCTAAAGTTTCAATGTTAGATCCAGAGATCCAAAGTTCCTCCCAGACGTCAGTCTGGGGTTTAAGCAATCTAGAAATCTTAGCACGGTCGCGTTGCGGTAAGAACTCTGGGCCCGTGATCTTTCGAGCGTAGTAGTACATTGCAGCACGTCGCTGCACTTCTAGATCGACTCAGTACTAACCTTCCTATACGCTTTGCATAGGAATATCAAAGCCAAACGTTGGCTTTGAAGCAATTTACGTCATGCCGCCCCTATGGTAGCCCTATCGGCCCAAACAGGTACCCCGTAGCACACACAACCCAAGTAAGTAGCCCCATAAATAGTTTTTAAAGTTTGAAACGACAGACCCCAAGTAGCTTTGGATATTCTCGTCAAGGCGTAGAAGTTCTTTTTCGCTTTTTTATATGATCAATAAATGAAAAGTTTCTTTTCTTTTAACGGGTACGTTGTTAAATTTAATACTAGGCCAGGATTTAAGGTTCCCCTTCAAAAGAAATTGATAGGTTCTATGCGGTGCAAAGGTCAGACGAATTCGATCGCCCCACTGAGATATTAAACGTAGCCATGTGTCAGCCAAGTTCTTGAGTCCAGCCCGAGTACTTGCCTGAATGAGCAGCAAGCCATCGTCCGCATAACCGGTTAATGAACAGCCGCGTGGGAGCGGAAGCGCGAGGAAATCATCAAAACCGTAATTTCATACATATTGACCGATAACTGAGCCCCGAGGGTATCCCATGGTTAATAACTTAGAAATGGAATGATATCCAAGTTTGAGTTTCGCGGAGCCATTTAGAAAGAACGAATGAATCAGATTATAGATATTTTTGTAGCAACCACGGGTTTTCATTTTAAGTTGTAGCATCGGCCACCATGCGTTATCAAAAGCGCCAGAAATGTCGAGAAAGATTCCAACCACGTATTTATGTTCAGATAAATTAACAATTTTACGGACAGAGAGTGCGCGTCAACTGTAGATTTCCTAATAGTGAAACCAAATTGATTATTATGAAATTTAGGTCCGTTCGGTAGCAAGCGTGGAACGATTAGTCGCTCTAGGAGTTTTCCCAAAGATGGAAGTATGGGCCGGTACGACTGGGCTTATCCCCACTCTTCGGAATTATGCGTATAAAGCCTTGTCGCCATATTCGAGGAAAATATCTTCCGCAATGCATCGGTTATACACAGATAAGATCGCGTCGCCCGCTGTTTTGCACGCTTCTATTATCATTCTATTAGATATTTTATTTTCACCGGATGACTTGTTGAGAGGTAGTCTCTTGACAACGTTTATGAATTCGACCGAGGATGGAAGATCCGACTCCGGTGATTCAGGTGGCACCGCGGGCCACGCTCTGATCTGTTGGTGATATTCATTATCATTTACTGACGAATCGTCTGTCCGTTTCTTCAATGCCGGTAGTATGTTTATTATTCACTTATAAAGAGGGATGATGAGGGGAAATTATATTATTTTACTACTCTTTCACTGTAATTTTCTGATTAATTTCGTTGCTGGCTCCAAAACAGTTGAATCGTTTCTCCTGGACTCGTCGAGTTTCTTTGACTTGGCCTTTTTCTCGTGGTCGCCACTGTCGATTCTGGCTTTCAGGTTGCACTGGTTTGGGAATATGTTGTGGGCTTTCCTCTTTTGTTCTGCATTGTATATAAATGTGATAACCACTAAGCTTCAGTGTGCGTATCATCTGTACGCTGATGATTTACAGCTCTAATGTCAGGCAGGTGTTGAAATCCTATCTGATGCGATCGAGGAGCTAAACCTGGATTTAAAGAATGATTTAAAGCTTGGTCCGACCGATTCTGGGTAGCAGTTAACCCTATAAAATGACGGGCTATCATAGTTGGGTGCCCCCATAGATTAAGAAAGCTTGATGGCCTAACTGTACCTCAACAGGCATTACGTTTAGCTCGGAGGTTAAGTATCTTGATGTCGACACCTGCCTCGGCTGATGAAAGCAGGTCACATACACCAGCTGAAAAGTCACCGGAACGTTGCACTCGGTCTATCGACTGAAAAATCTTCTCCAAGGTCACATAAACGCAATGTTTTGTACAGTCCCTATTTTTTTGACTTTGATTATGTTCGCATTCAATTTGTCTTCAAACTCTAAAGTATGATACACATATCCGCGCATCGATCACTTAATAGTGCCCAATTGAACTTTCGGTTTCGGTTTCAGCCTTGTTGCGGCAAAAAAACAGGTTTCGGCTTAGTTTCGGTTTTGGCTGCCACCTAGCCGAAACTACAACCGAAACCGAAACTACATTCGGGAGGTTTCCCGTTGAGATCAGACATGTACGGTGCATTGAACTGCGAGCGACAATGCGTCATTATGTCGTGTCCGCGCCTAATCGTGAGTCATGTCATGACTTGTTTACAAAGTAATCTCCCTCACACAACTCTGGGTCTATCAACACCCCTTTCTTTGTCCAGGCGATTTCCCTTTAGAATGCGCTCCCTGTGAACATCAGAATGGCAACCAGTCGGTTCTCTTTTAAGGTAAAAACACGTGAGCACATTCACTAGAGGTGGGTTAAATCAGCACAACATTGATTTGTAAGAATCGTTTTTTTAATGTTGGATAAATCTACGTATTTCTCATTCTATTTTATTTATGTTTTCCTTTCCTTTAAGTTCTAACTGCCATGTTGTCCCTTAACCACAATAAAGTCGCTCGGTAGAAAATGCCTAGGCATTAAATCCGGCTTGTACATTATCTTTTTACTCGTGTTTAAAGTTTTCATAAATAAATAAACATTGGGTCCTAGAGTTTTAGCATTAAGTAGGTAAGTCAAACTACTTACATCTAATTTGGATTGTTGTCTCCAAAATCATGGGTACATCGGGGTAACTGTTTCAACTACGTCTAGTACTCGTACATCACACTATCACGTTCTGCTGGATTTTGTTCATTCATCCACGTACCAGTCCCCCTGTTTAGATAGAACTTATGAGTTTAATTTCTGCTGTATTATCAATGGTTCTTAAAAATAAATGGATTTTTCGAAACGTTTTTTACATTTTCTAAAGGACAAGAAAATCGAAGGACCCCTTTGAATATGTTTTTATTAACCGACTTCCATCAGCTATCCACCGGTTTCGTTGCTATAGCTCCCAGTGCAAATGTATAAAACCATGCAGTGGTGACCACTTAGGAAAGAAATATGAAATAATATCTCACCATATAAACTAATGTTCCGAGCATCATATTTCCATAAAAATAAATCACGTACAACTTGTGAGCATATAAAAATTCAGTCGTCAACGGCAATATGGCGTAAAACACTACATGCGTCCCGTATTGTCTATCGATGTCAACACATCTTTTCATTACCAAAAACAATGTTTTCACAACCCATGATCTCATAAAAGCCATAGCTGTAAACGTTGCCACAAAAATAACAGTTGCAGTGTCTACCATAGTATAAGCAGACATGACTCCAAAATCATGTAAACCTAAAAATCCAATGCCGTATGCATACGATACATGCTTGACGGATAACATCTGCAACAATGATATTGATCAATCAATATTTAATTAACTTTGTTAAGGGTTCACCACTTAAAGTATTCACAATTCAACAGCGGTCGAATACTGTAAAATGTTTAAACATTTTTTTATTATGGGCTTCCCACATGATGCAAAATGTGGATTTACTCTAGCGTCGCGGAAACCTAGTAGATTTGGTAGATTGGATGATTTGAAGAATAAATAGTCCTTTCATGTTTCCACTTTCAGCGGTGGGGGAAGCGTCTACAGATTTTCAAAGTTGTAAAAAAAAACAATGACATGGAAATACTCAAGCGTTTCAGATATTGATATTTGTCGATTTACATGGTGGGGGTGGCCATGCAGGAGGGGGAATAAAAAACACATTTACTCGAGCGCGTCAGATTTTGTGGTGCTCAGTGAACCCTACAGATGCTCTCATTTCTTAGTCTGACGATTTGGAAATGACGCAAGCTCACAGCGAATTCCTGAAAATGTAAAAAAAATCGCCGTCTTGAAATACTCGCGCGTCAGATTAGCATACTGAAGGATTCATCATGATGTCCCAGCCAAGTGACCAAAAATCTGACAATTATTTTGAGGGGTATTAGTAATCTGACAACTGGATTTTTATTTTTTATTCACGTAATGCTGTTGGTCACGGTTGTCATTTTTAGATCTTTGGCAGTCGTTACAGATTGTCAGAAGCCAGTAAATTTGACTCCAGTCTTGCCAAGAAGTACCGTGTTACCCATTTAATGGGTTGTGGTGGTCTGGTATGCAGCCGCTTTACATAATATACTGGTATTCAGCTGAATCCGGTTTGACTGGAAGCTGACTTCAATATAGTCGGGAAAAAGGCTAGGCAGATGTTGATGAACATTTGTAATGGTGTCATGGCGTCAGAAAACAATGTGGGGAAGGTGCGAGAGAGTCAAAGATACGGGAAAAGTGAAAGGGACCGAGAGGCACTACTGCACGCTCTGAAATTAATTGACGATTTTATTACCTGCGGCTTGCGGAAATCGTCAGATTATATGTATTTTGTTTTTATTATTACCTTTAAAATAAAGAAAAAACAACCGCGCTCGAGTAAGTCCAGGCATCGTATTTTTTGTAAAATTTCTTACCCTCCCGCCTAAGGAGCCTAACCTAAGGGGGTTAGGCTAAAACCGTCAGATTAGCAAAATTGAAACTTCTTAGCTAATAATTAATCCCCCATATCTTAATATGACGCGCTCGAGTACCTATTTCAGATGATCGATTTTATTTACTAATCTGACGGCTTCTCCTGAGCGTACCTCCCTATATTATGGGCTCATAGGTACTGGTTGAAGGTACTTATCGCTATGTAAGGTATCCTCCCTTATATTAATCTGCCGCGCTCGAGTAAATCCAAAAATCTCTCTTAGGGCTCCGGGGTACCATTAGGAGTACCAAAACGATCTTAGGCACATCAGTTATCAATTGTTCACATCACTTGGTATTATCTCGATTCCAGTTTTCAACATCAACTTTTACCGTGTCTTTGAAAAGTAGATACCTCTTACTTTTAATTAATCTTAGGTACCCCTAAGATTTACTGATTCGATTTAGTAAGATAAGACCATGAATCAGTAAATTCATGATTCACATTATAAAGCTTGATCCACACACATCAGTGAAGTCACAGTTCCGGCACAGTACCGTGACCGTGATAACTATTCTTTCATACAATCTTCACGAACGCGTCCGCACATGACAGGGTCAGTGACGACAGTGCTCTCAGTGAGAGCTCATAGAGATTGTATAAAAAAATAATTATCACGGTGCCGGTAATGTGACTTCACTGATATGTGTGAATCGACCTTAATAGAGACAGTTTATTTCTATTGAAAAATAAATAGGTAGGTACTCATGATGCATAGGTATTATATAGGTATCATGGTTTTAGTACACATGATTAGATTGATGATGAGATGATTAGATATGCGCTCACCAAACGAAAACCAAAAACTGCCCAATAGGGAAAATTCCAAAAGGCTGTTTCTTTTTGTGATCTCTTTGGACAAATTTCAATGGAAATAAGAGTATAAAACATTGCAAACTAACTGAGGCATATTAGTCAAGACCGGATATATAGTGTGAATATATATCCGGTCTTGACTTCAGACGACCTTGACCCGTTCTTTTTCTGTGATCCTAGACGGATCAGAGAAAAAGAATGAATGAAAAGAATGTGAACAAACTCTTAAAAATTGTGTACTCCGTCTTAGTAAGAACGGGCCCTAAGGCCTCCGGAGGGGATGACATCGTAACACTTCGGCCCGGTATCCGTGTTGTGGTTGTTACAATTATTCAACCACTGTGTAAAAA
Organism: Melanchra persicariae; assembly: GCA_947386135.1. Lineage (NCBI taxonomy): Eukaryota > Metazoa > Arthropoda > Insecta > Lepidoptera > Noctuidae > Melanchra > Melanchra persicariae. Next base: position 20,729,806 of record OX376643.1, on the reverse strand, counting down.
CTCTCGACCTCCCAAGAAACAGGCAATTGTCTAGTTTGGGGGCATGCATCCACATCAGTTTAAATGTGAAATTTGATTTTAGTCAGCAAAAATGCATCGCCTTTGGAGGAAATCAAAGGTAAACCAAGGAAACCACATCACTGACTTCCACCCATATGGGTGAAAGTTTGCTAGTTATTTTATTATATATGGTCGGAGGGATATCCCCCTCTACCACACACAAAAAAAACTCGTATTCTCAGAGAACTCCTCGGTAACCGCCAGTTTCGCCTATTTAATGATAAGAGTAGGTGACGAGTCCACGATAATATGCATTCCAGTTTAGTGTCGCTCCATCCAATCGAACTTAGTAAATACAGCTCTATTTGCGACGCTTCGGATTACAACGAATTATCTAAAACGGACTCGGGTACGGATGCTGCATTCAGTTATTGGCATTGCCCAAAGAATTTGCAGGCCTATAGCAAGCCGCATCAGAAGAGCTAAATTAGAAAAGGACCCACTCCATCTAAAACATAAATAAAGGTCTGTGCCCCGTAGATATAAGAATAAAAAAAATCGGTGCCGTGATTGCCCCAAAACTATTTTCTTCGTTGCCCCCCTATGACTCCATTCCCTTAAATCCGGCCCTGTCGAAACGTCCATCCAAAAATCACAGTAGAACTAACTTGAACTATAGGTACTAATACCTACGCCACAGCGGTACAAAGCACGACTAATAAAGTAATTATTATTGGCTGGGCTAAATCATACAAGCAATTTCTAAAATTGTCCTGTTATTGATTTCTAATTAGATATTTCTGAAAACTACTACTTACGAACTCACTTGGCGAAGAAATGTCCACTATTTCAGTTAATGCCGCTGTCGTAACGTTGTTTGTCGAAATGACTATGAATAAAAATACCACGAGCGTAGAAAGGGATCGACACATAAATGATAATTTAAAAATCTGGAATTAAAATACAACATCACATCAATATATTTCATACAAACAGAATAAATTTCGGTAAGAATCTTCAGGAGTAATCTTACTATTTATTATGATTTACCATTTTGCCCAAAGTATTAATTTATTATGTAAAGCAGAATTATAGTAGTTTATGCAACGATGATATAAAAGGGGTTATTAAAACACGAGTATGGGTTGGGGTGATAATAGCATCACACGAGTGTTTCAATACCTAATTATATGCCGTTGCATACACTATTTTATCTTCACTCATACAGTTGAAATAAAATAAGTGGAAAAATAGTTTATTCCAATATGGCGGATAATCTCCTTGCGTTTCGAATGACTGCGCAGCGCATCCATAGACAATGATGACAGCTGGCTCATTGTCTTAAGGTAAGCGCTTCGTGGTAGACCGCGAATTTCAAATTGATTGACAAATGTTATGATTTCATGAAATACTACATTTGACATCAATTGTAACTGAAAGAGTTGTATTGATGATTTTAATGATTGTAATTCAAATAATACACTTATTGCAAATTGTAAAAAACGTAAGAAAATTTGAAGCATTAAAGCGATCACCTTAAGTCAATGAGCCCGCGCCAATAAATTAAAAAGTAAAAGTGTGCTTTAACCGCTCAATTAAAAATTAAAAACTTATTTTATGATGCAGTTGTTTAAAAATCGAAGGAAAATGTTGAACTGTAATGGTTTTTTTTTTAATTTTATCTATCCACGAAAAAAAAGTTCGTGTTTATGCATTCGTTTTTGAACTCGTATTTGGAACATTACGTTGTGAGTGTAGATAAACTTTACTATACACCATTCACCAAAAAAACTGTACATAAGTACTAGGTACTGTATCCAAAATAGATTTCTCCGAAAAGCCACGGGCGCCCCGTGGTATGTCCGGAATGAACGACTTCATGTTGACCTTAAAATCCCGACCTTAAAACAGTTTATGAAGCGCCTTACAAAGCGTTTCTTCGAATCCGCTGAAAAGCACCAAAACCCTTTGATTTCAAAGGCAACCCAGTACACTCCCTCTCGCATTAGTAAGATTCGCCGTCCTCGGCATACACTCGTCGAGTCCGACGACGAGATCACAAAGATTCAGGAAAGCTGTAGGGAAACCAGCACCCTTAGAATAAACAAATACAGACCGCGTTTCGTATACCGACCTCGCCGCCGAGGTCCGTCGCGACGACCCATTCAAAACCCTCTCCGACTTTTGCCTAACGAGCCAGCCCGCGCCGCTGAGCCTTTAGCTTTAATAACCCCTAATTAATGAAACGACCCAGCCTGATTGTCCCTTGCTGTCCCTAACTGACGCCGCTAAGCCGAGGTCGTATTCCACAGGGAATGCCCTTAGCGAGCGGTCAGTAGTTTTTAGCTTGTAGCTAGTTTTGTTGCCTTGGCTGGGGGCCTGTGTAAACAGTACTTGTTCAACTATTTTTGGTACCGAAGTAGTAAGGTTGACCTCACACTAGCAGGTTGAAAGTGACACAATTAACAAACTGTGTATGATCTAAGCTGGTTTTATTATTATGGAAAATTGAAATGACTCCATTGAATGGCAGTAACGAAACCATAGCGCGATCGATTTCGAAGCAAACTCCATCTATCGAGCTTTGTTGAACTAAAACTAATTAAAAAAAAACAACGGGTTGCACTCCAGAAGTTCCGGCAGAAGTGAAAACTTGAACATTAACGTTGTACATTTTTAAATATTTTGGGATGGGTCGGGGAATAAAAACGCACGAATTGCTTTATTTATCAGTTTAAAAGTACTATTATTTATGTGGTTAAATACTATATTCATTTATTGCACTATCGTACACAAACATGACAATTTATACATATTACATTATCCGTCTTACGAATTTTCGATCAGGTCACGTATCCTGACGCGAGTTTAACATTTTTTACCCATCCCAAAAAGTCTTACAAATTTTCGATCAGGTCACGTGTCCTGATGGCAGTGCCTGATTTAGAGTTCGGACCGCCCTAGGTTAACTATGAATATGCGCCCTCTAGCCTGTCCTGTCCTACCTTTTCATTCACTTTCAGGTGCAACTAATTAAATTACAAGTACAGAAGAGAGCTTACGTAACCTAACACCTTTGAATCAAACCATCAGTAAGTAAGTAAACGGAAGACATGGTTTCGCAGTCGACTTACTCCCATACCTACCACTAATTTTGTTTTCAATAAAACAGCCGATAGGTATTACACGGTTCAATTTCGGTTCAATATTGCTTTTAATTTCATTGCTTCAATGGCATTGATTGCAGAATCTCATTAAAAGCTTCGATTCACCGAACGCTTTTAATGCAATTGTAACAATATTGCTCATTGTTCAATGCGGTTGAAACGTGTAACATGAAGATTGAACAATGACTCATTTCGCACACCTCACGACAGTGAACGCACGCGGACTTAGATATTTCGCTTGCGCACAGGGATTTTCGAAAATGGTATTCAAGTGGCGTGACTGTCATGTTCCGCTATTTTTGGAACGTTTTCAAATGTATGAGTGTTTGTGGAATAAATAATTTATTTGTTTTTTTTTTATTTTTATTCAAATATGAATTCGGATCTTCTGCCAGTTCTACTTATAAGGTGCTTGAGGTTCCATTAGTAATCCTCCTCGAAATCCACGGACGCACCCACCAACGACAATACTTTCTTTTTTTTTTACTTATTTCATTTATTAAATAGTCACAGATCAAAGAAACTCCCGCACGTACGAGTTGGCGCGACATCGCATTGCGCTGTAATGAACATTGATTGTCATTTAAACAATTTACGTGTATATTGGTAAAGTCGTTCCATGTTCAATGTTTAATGCTTTTCAATGGAATTATTTCAATTGGATTGATCCATGTAATATCCCCTAAAAATATATCAATCTAAATCAAGTCGCGAGAGACGCGAGCGTGCGATTATCAAAAATACGTAGTGACAACTATTTAGTAAAGACGATTACGCATATTAACTCACTCAGTAAGAAACTGCTTCTACCGCTCTTCTTCTACTGCCCCGCCGCAAAGTTCTGTATAAAATTAGGCCGTACCTATCTGAGTCACTTCGGGAACAACTTGTAGAAAGTCTGGTTTTGTCCAGGCTTAACTATGCAGATACGGTGTACGGTCCGCGTCTGCTAGCTCGTACAGACCAGCTCATTCAGAGGGTTCAAAACGCTTGTGCTCGGTTTTGCTATAAAATTCCTCCCAGAAGCCACGTTACTCCATTCCTCAACAAACATTTTCCTCTCAAAATGAAATCGAAACGCAAACTACACTTGGCCTGCCTTCTGTTCGGTGTCATTAAATTTCAAAAGCCAGACTACCTCTACAACAATCTGAGCTGGATCGCTGGCAGACGAGAATGTGGAAGAAGGCAATGTTCGCAGCAACTTTCATCGTAGTCCCAGAGTACAGAAGCATTCAGTCAGAGGCAGTTTCCGTTACGCGGCATCCAAAGTATGGAATAATATACCACCGCCTATTAGACAAATAAACACTGTAAATACCTTTAGAAAACATCTACGGCAGTTTTAATTGATGCTCAACGAAAACTTGACTTGATCCACTTAAACGTCTCATTGATATGATGTCTTTGCATGCATAACAACTTATTAATTTTTTTTATTATTTTACAATGTAATACTGATTGTAAATCTACTACTAACTGCGCTCAACCGATGGATGACAGTGTGTCAGGGTTGGGATTCTCACAAACCGGTCTCCGTTTATTTTGCGGTAATGTTTCAAGTGGAAAGTTTTCTTTTACACTAAATGAATCTGACGACATTTTATACTTATAGTTGCAATATTTTTGAATATAAGTTATACAAACTTTACCTTTCACTAGTATTATCTGGGGGCACAGTAATGCCCCCGCCAAGACGAATTTATTATTTATCGTTTACTGTACATTAACATTTATTTATTTACCTATACACTTAACACCTCACAAAACTGATTTACATCCGTACACTTCAACGTAAGGTTCAGTTGAAAACCAGCGCTGGCAACTCCTTGTCTGTCTGACATTTTGCTGAACTGGACCTATTTGGCGCAGCCGTGGGGCACACAATTTAAATTGTGTCGAATGTGGTATCGCTACATATGTAACATTGTGTGTGCTGTGTGTGCCAAATAAATAATTTTCTTTCTTCTTTTTTATTATGTAATCATAAACAATAACTCCTCACTGACCTAATGACCACTCTTTTTCTTTCTCACTCAATCCACCTAGCCCACTACCGCACTCTCACCTGAGTGTCAAACGAAATGAAAGAAAGAAGAATCATCATCATCATCATCTCAGCCGAAAGACATAGGCCTCCCCCAAGTGTCGCCACAAAAACCAGTCCTGTGCGTCTACCAGCGACCCTCACCAGGTCATCGATCCACCTTGTGGGAGGCCTTCCAACGCTGCGTCTTCCGGTACGCGGTCGCCACTCCAGAACTTTTCAGCCCCATCGACAATCTGTTCTGCGCACTGCCACTTCAATTAGCGTTTGGCGATCCTTCGGGTTAAGTCAGTTACCTTGGTTCTCTTGTGGATATCATCGATCTTTTTGATTGATTCGATCACACAAGGAAACTCCGAGCATTGGCCCATTATGAGCAACCACGTTTCGGTTCCATAAGTCATCACATTTCCATGGTCATAGACTTTCGTCTTGAGACACTGTGGTATGTGAGACGAGAAGATATCACGCAACTTCCCGAACACCGCCCAGCCGAGTCGGATTCGACGGTTGACCTCTTTCTCGAAGTTAGCCCTACATAACTGGACCGTTTGCCCCAGGTAGACGTACTCGTCTATAACTTCGAGGGTAGAGCCTCCGATCTTGATAGGAGTGGGTGCTATATGGGTATTTACCATGACCTTGGTTTTGTCCATGTTCATTTTATGACCCACTCTTTCGTATGCTCTACTGAGGTCGTCGAGCATTGTATTGAGGTCCTCCATGGTCTCAGCCATGACGACTATATCGTCGACAAATCGAAGACGAGTGATGTTACTGTTATCCCTTCCAAATCTAACCAATCCTTGTAGAGGGTTCCGGGTCTCGTTTCGGTCGTTCTTCGACTAATTAGTTGACAGAGTCGAGCTGTCGTGGACTTGTACGTATTCTTAATTATAACGTCAATTCGTTCTACAATACAAAGTAACTAAATTAATTAAGATTTGTTCAGAAATCGGTTACTATACTCTTATAGGTAAAATATAGATGGTATCGATCGCACTACAGTGATTTTAATCGTAGGCGTGTGTCAGTCAAATTGTCAAAATCAGTACTTGTTTGAATAAGCTGAAAGCCATCGTCAGCTAAGGCAAAACCGGTTATCTAAAACGTGCAGCGATGACGGTTTTTTGTGTAAATTGTCTATTTTCTTGATGTCGATCCATTTATTATTATGTATTCAAAGACTGTGACAACAGTTAAAAATTAAAAGGCTAATGTTTCATGTATAATGTCCCCGGATTAGCATCTCACTCACTTTAAAGATAAAAGTCTGGTTCGTGCAAGCCCGCCCAAGAAACTTTTTTTCCTTAAGAGGGCCCTTCCCGGCCCGTCTATCGCCAACGCGAGCAAGGTTGAAAAGCTTGTTGTTTCATCCAGCGCAATGTTGTTGACTATCAAGCAAGTGAGAACGCGATAACATTTGACGAGAATTAGTGTTCGAAAATTTCATAAAATTTGATCAAGGAAATACGTGTTTTTGAATAAGCCTAATAAGTTTGTGAAATAAATATTATTCATTTAGAATCTCCATTACATGTGCAAGGTTTATATCAAGATGTTTTCTTTACTTTTGTTATTTATGAGTACGTTATTTAAGGCCGAAGTTCAGGTAAAATATGAACAAAACAGTAGATTTTTGGAGGCTTATACTGAATTTGATTCTCCAAATTTAATTTTTTTACTTGCATTGAAACCTAGATATAGTGCATAAGATACTTTTTAGTTCAAAAAAATCAAAGATAGATGTGTTACAACGGCATAATCACGTACGAGCGTTTCTATGAAAAGTATGACGGGTTGGCCGCTCTTAAGGTAGGCTACAACGTGCCGATACTGCTCCATCGAAGAAATCACCTTGTATACTTATATTAGGTCTTTACCTATGAAATTGCCGTTCTGCAGTACTGGCCATTTCAAATCAAAATAATTTTTGTATGGCTTAGAATTCTAATTTCAAATTAATTTCATTTTAAAAACATGGTTTTTTTTTCCAAAAGTAGTCATTTGTTTATTGATTAGTGTTACATTTTCATCGCATTTCAATCTTTTTCGTCATCATGGATACGTTAAAAATTCGAGTAATTATGGAATATGAGTACCGTCGTGGCAGCAACGCGGCACAAGCGGCACGCAACATCAACGACGTTTACGGAGCTAACACTACAAACCAACGCACCACCTGTTATTGGTTTGCTCGCTTCCGTTCTGGAAATTTCGACCTGAAAAATGAACCTCGCGGTCGTCCGAAGACTTTGGTCTACAATGACGAATTAAAGGCGATTGTGTAAGCTGATGATACACAATCTACGGCTGAATTAGCAGCAGCTTTCGACGTTAGCGTCAAAACAATATTGGTCCATTTACGTCAAATTGGCAAGGTAAAAAAGCTTGACAAATGGGTGCCCCACGAACTCAATGATCGCCAGCGCGAAGTACGTGTCGAGACGTGCCTTGCACTGCTCAACAGACACACAAATGAAGGAATTTTGAACTGCATTGTTACCTGCGATGAAAAATGGATTCTGTTTGATAACCGCAAGAGCTCAGCAAGTTGGTTGGATCCTGGTTCGGCACCTAAACAATGCCCCAAACGAAAACTTACCCCTAGGAAAGTGATGGTCACTGTTTGGTGGTCTAGCGCCGGTGTGATTCATCACAGCTTCTTACCAAACGGGGTGAGCATTACTGCAGATGTGTACTGTGAAGAACTGAACACAATGATGGAGAAGCTGGCACATCTCCAACCAGCATTGGTCAATCGCTCGTCTCCGCTGCTCCTGCACGGCAACGCGCGACCTCATACTGCACAGCAGACGGTCTCCAAGTTGCAAGAACTGGGGTTGGAAGCTCTCCGTCATCCGCCCTACTCACCAGACCTTGCGCCTACAGACTACTACTTTTTCCAGAATTTGGATAACTTCTTGGCGGGAAAAAAATTCAATACCCGAGAGGCAGTACAAAATGCCTTTGAAGAATTTGTTGCCTCCCGTCCAGCTGATTTCTTTAAGAAGGGCATCAATAAACTGCCACTGCGTTGGCAAAGATGCATTGATTGCATGGGTGATTACTTCGATTAATACAAATAAAAAATACATGAAAAAATTCGTTAAAATTTTTTCATACAAAACGGCAATTTCATAGGTAAAGACCTATTATAATAGTGTGTAATGACTTAAGTCCACAAAGGCTTGACGACGCCTACGGCCCACCATGTGCTCTTAGAATGATAGCATCAATGGCTCAAAGTTTGGAGCCATAGAGTGGTCGACTTTGAATTGCCTGTAATTTACCATTTTTAACCGACTTCTAAAAAAGGAGTAGGTTCTCAATTCGGATGTTTGTATTTTTTTTTGTGTTATGTTTTTTCGCGCATAATAACTCCGTCGCTTGCCAACCGATTTGAAAAATTCTTTTGTTGGAAAGGGACCATTTGGAAAGTATACTTTCCAAATGGTCCCATTGAAATTTTATCAAAATCGGTTCTGTAGTTTGGTTTTTAAATCCAAATAGCTGGAAAAAATATGTGGAAAAATCATCCATGCATACGAAATTGCGTATTTTTGCTTTCCAGTGACTTTCCAGTGGTGTTGTTAGGTGTGGGGTACCACTAAAAAGTGAAAAATAAAAAACTTTTTCACAAATAACGAAGAAGCAGCCAAAAACACCGGCTACCGAAATTAAAGTTATTTTGAACTTTGTAGTGTTTTTTGGAAGTCGGTTTCTTTTTTTTGTGAAAGAGTTTTATTGTAACAAATAATTAGACACTTTGTAAGTCACCCGTAGCGCGCTCTTTTCCGCACAAGTGCTGGTATATAGTTTAACACATGCGTGTAATACACCCTTTGACCCTTTAATTAAGCGGTGCAATAAATGTGAGCCAATTTTTAGGAACTGAAAAGAACATTACCTTAACAATTGCTTCTTCGGTTACCGATGCGAAAAAGAAAACTAATATCCACACCAAGCCAAGAATAAAAACCCTTATCGTCAAAGTGTTTCTATCTAAAGCTCCAAACGCATCTCTGAAATGTTCAATTATTTTGTTAAGTACATATAATATTGATCTATGTCGTCGGATGATCGGATGATTCGCTTTTATACATGCGACGTTTTTGAAATGCCAAAGGCAAAATGAGAATACTTTTAATCGCAATTTTTTTTTCAAAACTTGTGTTTTGGTAGGTAACCATGAGGTAAATTATTAAAAATGTGGTATACAGTCAATTTTATCCCATCAAAATCAACATGTAAAAAATGTCGAGTCTCGCAGCGCAGGGGTTGGCCAAAGAAAGCAAGGCACAAGTAGATAACTAACCGTGACCGTACCAATATTAAATATCTCTATTTGAAATAAAGAAAGAAAGAAATTAGTTTAATCCGCCAGAAGTGACGTACAAAAAAAATTAAATTAAAATCTAAATACAATGTCTCACTGCCAATCTATTAGTATTACTGTTACTCTATTTCTTTAATAAATACAGTAACTTGGCAATTGCACGGCAACATAATCACCAAAGATTAATTTATAAAGTATTTTTAAAGGGCTTTGCCTGAAATGTATGGTTTTTTTTTTATGGCACACGAACGCCACCTTGTTGGACGAGTAGTATTCTTCCATAAAAACAATAGTTACAATGACAGCCCAGCTCTAAAGTACATTCGTTTCGAATTATGCATGCTAATCTATAATGCGTATTTCAAACTAATTAGCGTAACAGATTAGAGCAAATATATCGCAACGGACGAACTTTAGAGCTGAGCTGCCATAGTATTATTGTTTGGATGGAAGTACTCTACACACCTAACGAGTTGCTGCTAATGTGCCATCAAGAAAAGACGGCTACATTTTTGAGCACTGCCCTTTATAGTCCTTAATTAACAGCGCAGTGTTAGCGGCAGGCATACACAATCTGCCCCCGATATAAAACCTCCAGAGCGCTGAAATTAGGAAGATTTTGTTGCATGTATTTTCTGTGTCATGTGTTGCCGTGTGCTATTGATAAGTTGTTTTATAATTGTCGAAAATGTCCTGAATGGCTTCGATAAAAGGATGGCTGCTTTTGCTCGACTTGGTGGGGGCACTGTCGTGCCCCCAGATACAGGTTTACAGCAGGTCCATACTTTTGGTTTTTATGATAATCGTCTGATTTATTTAATCACAAATCACCGCAAACACAGATTCCTGCCATAGTGAAAGTCACAGGGAACTAAAGCAGGGTTTTGGGTGTTTTCTTTTATTTTTTTTTAAACTTTACCCCGCACTAGGTATTTCTCGTGTATCGTGCGTACGTTAGAAACATATAAACTCACATACACAAACAACCATACCCGGAACAACTATCTGTAGGCCATACAAATATTTGTTCCGTGCGGGAATCGAACCCGCGACACGCAGCGCAGCAGTCAATGGCTCAAAAACTGCGCCAACCAGTCTATTTTATTTAATACTAAAAAACTTCTAATTGTTAGCTGCTTTTATACAAATCACAACATTACTTAGGTACATTGGCAACAAAACCACTTACATGTAGTTATAGTAGGCGGACGTAGTGATAAAATCTGTTGTCGTGTTACGATTGCATCGCACCATTATTTCCGTGGTTGGCATGCAGGTGTTGTTAACCGCTTTACAAATCGACCAGGGAGGTAGTTCTCGAAAACTTACAGCCAAAAATTTAAGACTGTCAGCTAAATAAGATGCGTGCTAAAACAAAAATAAAATGTACATAATATTTCATGTATCATTGCTGCGCGAATTTCGCTTTGTGGTATTTTGGTGTGTACAACAACATCTGTTACAGTGTTATGATCATGTTATGATCAGCTCAAAGAAAAAAGAGACGTAATTTAATGCGACGTTCTTCGCAATTTTAAATATCCTACACAAAAAAGCGCTTCTCGATGTGCCTCAGCGTAACGATGCTTTTCGTGGCGCCAAACTGGCCTCTTCAAGCATCGTTCCATCGCGTCGCGACTCAATGTGAGCCTGACCCTTAATGATTAATAAAAACACCGCGTGTTCAGGACGTAAGTAAATTTTTGCTAATAAGCGATTTTATCTTGTATGGTGGTCGTGACAGCTATAGTAAGTAAGTCAGATTAAAGATTGAGGCATCCTCAAAGTGCTTTTCCACCAAAAATGTGCGTGATAGCAAGAGAGTGCGCGAGGAAAAGACCTACCAATGGGATTATCTCATTTTCCTAGCTCTAGTTTTTATATAGTTATAGATCCTTATTAGTGATTTTCACTATTTGAATGATTAGAAATAGAAAATCAACTGTTTGAAAATCAGGATTCCTATTAAAAAAAACAACTAGGTATTTCAATATGCGTTCAGCAAAATATTACATTTAAGTAACGCTCAATCTTTTTGAGTATGTGCGCTATCGATTTAGATATTTTAAGCTCGGAATACAGAACAAACCAGAATTTTAGCAGGAAGTTCATTTAAATGGAGGGGGAACAATAATGGTTTGGGCTGATATTTGGATTGGTGGAAGAACCGATCTCATTTGAATTAGGGGCAACCTCATTGCCCAGATTTATGCAGAGAGGATTGTTTTAGACGTGATCATCCCTTTGCAAAGCAGGTTGGGTGGTTCGTTTCGACTAATGCACGACAATGCACGTCCACACACGGCAAAAGTCGTAACACGCACTCTTGCCGATGCTCGCATCAACGTTCTGCCGTGGCCTGCTCCATCGCCAGACCTGAACCCATCAATTGCACACTATGGAATATGTTCCAACGAAGAGTTCTGCCGATGGATAGCGTGTATACAACTTTTTGACTTGTTAGAAAGAACGTGGGCGGCCATTCCTCAAAGGGATTTTGATGAACTGATTTTAGGCATCGCTGTGATTGTGTGATTCATGCCAATGAATGGTGGAAACAACAATTATTATTTTTTTATCTTTACAATAAAAAAAATAAAAATCCTCATTATTCCCTTTTTTTTCATTTAATTGACCACATTAAGGTGAAAGCGCCAGAGTAGCCCGCGAAATTCAAATTATCTTACGTTTTTTGCAATTTGCAGGTCAGTGTCAGGTTGTATGGTGGTCAAAATATGATCCGCGGCTGTAGCAAATACGTATTTACAGAACTGTAATCATTAAAATCATCAATACAACTCTGTTAGTTAGAATTGATGCCAGAAGTAGTATTACATGAAATCATAACATTTGGCATCCATTCTAACTGAAGGAGCTGAGCTTTCGCGGGCTACCCTGGCGCAATTTCACACGATTCGGAAAAATTGCAATTTCTTTATTTTTTTTTCAAATTATCAGTTGTTAACTTAAACATAGGAAATAAAGTAACACCCTTATTCACAAAAACTTTTCAGCCATTAGGTACTTAGTTAAAATACTGTTTAAGAGATTCTGAATTCAAATTCTCCATAGAAAATTTTGAATTAAGAGTCTGCTTATCGGTATTTTAGCTAAATAACGGTTATAAAGTTTTTATGAATAAGGCTGTTAGTATTTTGGTAATTATTGGGTAAATGTGAAATAAAATGTACTTGATTTCTAGACACTTTTGATGTGTTTACATCCAAAAATTTGTTCCATAAATTAAAGGGTCAATTCTACCAATTTTTAAGCAATTTTTGCATTCTCATGTCATTCAAAATCTGTTGAAAATGTATAGAAATTGAGGTTTTTTTGACAGATTTCGAATGAATTGCGAATGAGAACGTTGTTTAAAAATAGTAGAATTGGTACTCTGTTCTGCCTTTTAGTGTAGCAATCAAAAAGTTTTGATTTATTTGTTGCTTAAACTATTTTTCTTTCACTTTTTTTTTTGTCGTAATTCAAGCGCAGCGCAACAAGTCTTCACAATCCGTCACAAAAAAATGCCCGCCAATTTTTTTTAAGAACGTCATTTTTAAAAGACTATAAGTGATTTAAGACGTTTTCCGTCATTTTTCACAATTCGTGATGCGAGTGAACACGGGCATTTAAAAAGCATTGCCACCGTCAAAAAAACACGAATCTTGCAAAAAGACGATTCGTCAAAAGGGCCTCAGAATAGGTACCAGATTTTAAAAACAGCATATTCGCAAAATACCTAATTTTCAAAATATGGTCTTTATCTATTAGTTGGAGCCCAAGAGGGGATTATAGAATTTACTCGAACGTGGCAGATTAAGGGAGGATACCTTACATATTTATAAGTACCTCCAACCAGTATCAGCCCATAATAAAAGGGGGTACGCTCAGATTAGAAAAAAAAAATCGATCATCTGAAGAAGTGTCGATTCGCTAATCTGACGATTTCAGCGTAACCTGCGGGAGGGTAACAAAGTTGCAAAAAAAAAACTTCCGCCAGCCGGAATCGAAAGTTATAAAAATAGTCAATTAAGATCAGAGCGTGCAGCTGGGGTAAATAAAACATGTATTCCTCACTCCGCGCCTCTCTGTCTATTTCACTTTTCACGTAGGTACGTCGTCTTTGACTCTCTCGCACCTTCTCCACACTTTTATCCGACGCCATGACACCATTACAGTAGTTCATCATCATCATCTGCCTAGCCTTTTTCACAACGATTTACTGACTTCTGACAAATTCGTAACGACTGCCAAAGATCTACAAATGTCAACCGGGACCAACAGCAACACTTACGTGTTTTAAAAATTTCCATTTTTAATATCTTTTCAAGAATTCACTGCGACCTTGCGTCACATCCAAATCGTCAGTCTAATAAATGGGAACACCTGTAGGGTTCACTGAACACCCCTCTGAAAATCTGACGCACTCGAGTAATGTTTCTTTCCCTCCCGCATGGCCATCCCCACCACGAAAATCGGTAGATTGATATATACATATTTCATATCAGAGACATGTTGAAGCATAAAAAATATAATTTCCATGTCATTGTTTTTTCTACTATTTTGAAAATCTAGCCATTTCCCCCACGGCTGAAAGTGGACAAATCATATCATATCATATCTTTATTTCGGACACACAAACATCCATATTGTAGTGTTAGTAAACATACAAAAATACCTTATTGCCTAGTGTTAGTAAAAATCAACCTCCGCACAAACTGCTGCACAATCGGAGAACCAAAGCTCTCGGCTACAGTTTTCAGGATGCTGTTCTGACTGTCCCTCACTCTCCTCAGTAGCGACGCCGTTTTTTTTTCGTTTTCATTTATTCTTCCTATCATCTAATCTACCAAATCTCATAGGTTTCCACGACGCTCCAATAAATCCACATATGAAATTGCCGTATTTTTTTAAGAATTGAGTTAACGTATTTTTTTCTATAATCTATATTTCAATTAATCAACGTTATCACCCATGCAATCGATGCATCTTTGCCAACGGACTGGTAGATTATTGATTCCCTTCTTGAAGAAATCACCTGGATGGGAGGCAACAAATTCCTCAAAGGCATTATGTACTGCCTCTCGGATATTGATTGGCGCAAGGTCTGGTGAGTACCTAAGACCCATGATGGAGAGCTTCCAACCCCAGCTCTTGTAACTTGGAGTTTTCTGAATTTGGTATTATGAGATTGAGCCGTCAAAAACACGAACCGTCCTCGTGTGAATAAACCTTTAGCTGTCACCTATCTCTTGGGGGTGTGATATACAAAGCGGACATGGCGTGCGACCAGGGCGCTGACAAGATAAAATGTATGGCGTCAAAGGAACGAAATATACTCAGCATCGAGACGTAAGCATTTTAGTATCCCCCTCTCCTGGTTATTTTATGCGTGTTTTTGAAAGGTTCTCTGCTTAACCGGACTTGCCTGTGGCGGCCTTAATATGAATACTAAAGCCTCCAGTCAGGGCGTATAAACAAACGGGTATGATTTAAGCTATCGCCAATTTTATTCGTTTTGAATTTCTTTAATAATAGGGTTTGTCCTCAAAATAGTGGATCTGTCACCAAAATGTAGTTGCCAAATAATTGTAAAAAGCAATTCCATAATAAATCACATGTAATCCTCGGGATATATTATCAAGTATCAAATAAATAGGTTGGGATTTATTATAAAACGGGAAGTAAACCATATTACTAGGTGGATTAAAAAAAATAACCACGAAGGTGATGGCGGGGTCTGTTCGCTCGCTACGCTCGCTCACTTGACCCCGCCATCCCCTTCTAACCTAACCTGTCCGAGTCGGGGTGCCCTAAGCTCCCTGTGCCCCTACCAGGGTTGCGGATTTGTTCGAAAGAGTTACCGCGGCCCTGGAACGTAAAAGGCACTAAGAGGAGCATGGGTGGGTTTTAGTCAGTAGAAGTCTGACACTCCCTGCCGCTCAACCCAGAGCGGGAGGGGTCATTTGATGATTTCCCATCCAAAAAAAAAAAAAAAAAAAAAAGCTCCCTGTGCCCTATGTTCGAATATTAATATTTGATGACAGATCTACCATTCTGAGCACCAAGCTATTATTTAAGTAATAAAACTATTATTATAAGAACGAAGTTTATATTCATGTAATGCACTACAATTTTATTGGTAATCCATCTCATATTTTACACATTATATTAACAATAATTTGGTAATTCATACCTGGGAACACTCTTTGTTTATCTGAGAACGAAAATATTTCGTGGCGATAGATCTATTTATTAGGTGATACAACTTGATGACATATATAAATTTTGGTGACAAAAAATATAGTTCCCTAAACAAACTCACTAGGCGACTACACGCTTAGGGCGTCACTGGGGGAAGGACAGCTAGGGACAGGCTGGATCGAACTAGGATTATTATTTAGGGCGAATTTAATACTACAGGCTCAGCGGCATGGACTGGCTCGAGCAACGGTCGGGGTAGACATTGACGGGCCCGTCGTGTGCTGTAACGAAATATACTTAAAGTCGTGGGAAATTAAGTATTTTTCGTTCCTTTGACGCAATCAATTTTATCTTGTCAGCGCCCTGGCCGCGCGCCCTGTCCGCTTTATATATCTAGTCCCTTAGTGGTATATTGTGTTCTCTTCTATCATAGATTTCCATCAATTGTTTATAAAACGGAGGGTCCCTAGCCTGATGCTGCGTATTGACGAAATGCTTCTACTTGGAAACACCTGACGGGATTGTGGTGAAGAAGCTTTTGAAGCGATGTCATAGAGATAACTGAAAACTTCTTAAGAATTGTGTTCCCAATCCCAAAATCGAGACAGAAAAATCAGTTGCTCTACACATTTATGATTGCTTAGCACAAAAAACAGCATTTACAAAAACGCTACACTACTATAAGTACTTACTAGAATTATGAACAAAGAGGTCTGTAAAAATCTTCCATAAGATATTCCTCTAAGAAGTGGATTCATATACTTGTTGCAATCATATCTCCTAGTGTATTGCTTAATAAAACTATCCATGCACATATACGCTATGCCTACTGTTGCTTCACATAGGATGAACTCAATCAATTTCACTGAAAAGAAAACTTATGTTAACAGTAATTGTAAATCGGGTTTACTAGGGTGGAAATGGTTGACTCGCAAAACAGGTACCGGTATGTGAGGTTTTAATTCAGCAGTGTTGGATTTATCTTGATCAAACTAGTTAATGACTACATTAATCATGATTACTAACCACACGAGAATTAAACACACGAGTAGAGGGTAAGTGTGACAGTACTAACTAATACAAAGAAGGAATGAAGTATAATGTATTGTGGTGTACCTAGATGTACCTAGGGTTGCTATTCTCTATTTTATATCGTACTTTATAATTAAATCATTAATCAATTGTTGGTACTAATTTATATGAAAATAATACGCTATGTACGCTAAATACTATGTGTATTTTAATAGTGTATTCAAATTTTTAAAAATCTTAAAATTTCAGAGCCAATACACGTTAACAAAACGCAGGGTTGCCAAACTTTTTGAACTCGCTGCGCTTTCTATGGCATCCTCTACTCTAGTAATTCTAAAAGTTTTTCCTGCATGACTCCAAAATTTTACTCCTCTTTAGTATAAACAAGTTGCCGTTCCGAGGAGAACAACAAAAATTACTAAACTAGAATCTGCCAGCGATGAGACTTACTGACAAATAATGTAAAAGGGATTTAATTAAACGCATCTAGGTAGGTACCATTTTCGCACACCTTTGAAAATATATCATAATTATACGCCGAGGAGGAGTATGTGTATGCAAAGTAAATGAATTTCGTTATACTCCGCCATCGGAAACGCTCACCAAGTGATTCCTGAAAATAAACAATCTAAATCATAAACCATATCCATATCCAACAATGAATATTACATAATAATATATGAGAACCTAAACACTTATACTCAATGCATACAAAGCCCAAATCTTCATCTCATGCGGCAAAACCGGAAGGCGCCCTCTGTCGGCGCGACAACGAGATCAGGTTTGCCGTTCAAATGAACGCGACGACCGCGTATTCGCGCGATGTTCGCTTTGCATGAGATTGCGGCCTAAGACTTATTTTGTAATAGTACGAGAGCCCACGACCAAAATATTTATCTCATAGCAATATGGCCAAAATCGCATCAAATTAATAGATTCGATTATCCTGAACTCGAAAATACCAATTTCAGAAATTTTTCGCGTAGCATTTGACATGGCCTAATTTTGAACTGTAGGTATCATAGCAATTTGTTTGATTTTTGGACTGTACTTGAATGATAGCCGTAAGATGATACCAAGACATGTTTTTCAGAAGTCAGTAGATAGTGTAGCGCAGCGATCCAAAGAAGAAAGAAGTTTACTAAAACCGTAAAACTGAAGTTGAAGGACTTAAATAAATGGCACAATCGTCAGTTTTTTTAACTAGAGTCACGAAATGTGAATGTATTTAATCACTGTCGGACTCGGAATCGTCCCCATTGAAATCACTCTCCAGGTCGCTTATAAGATCTTCAACGTCTTCTTCTTTAAAATAAAATTCATTAGTCAAAATTAGTAATAAGCCCAACCAGTGGGGGTTGGGCTTATTACTAATTTTGACTAATGAATTTTATTTTCTTTATAAAAATTATGAGAACAACCACAGATAATGTGGCGAATTGATTCTCCCGGACAATGACATGCCCCACAGATTTCGACCGTACCGTCCTTCACAAACATTCACAATAAATCTCCGGCAGTAATGCTCATGATGACTTCGTCCATAATTGCCCAGACAAAACCTTCAGTTTTGCAAAAGAGATCACCGAAACGCAGCCAGGCCACGGACGCTAATAGGGAATATTATGCATGCAATTTTTTAATTTGGTAAATGAAATGCTTATTAGTTCTAGTAAAACATTTCGAAATAATTTTAAAATACCATCATCAGCGGTAAAGTTATAAAGCTTCATTCACAGTTTACAATTAGAAAGAGAATTTTGATACGAACTCTGACGACAAAGTTCATGACGCCTAATACAGCTGCCAGAAAAAACCAGCGCTTTCATAAGAGGGACAGATATGTTTGTTTTAAATAGTTATAATTATCTCGTTGGTTTTTCGATCCTCTTTTATTGTATTTTCAGTTAGTATTATATTTTTGTATATTTAGAGATAAACTGTGTAGAAAACAAATACTTTTGCATATTCCGTAATGTCAAGCCTAAGTATTCCGCATTGATCTACGTCGGGTCTATGCAATGCCCCAAAAAAGCGCCCCTGAAGTTCCTTACTCTACCATACCGCCCTGCGATCGTCAGTGTCAAGCACCGCAGGTTTGCGCCAGTTCTCCAAAGGAGAGGACAGCTGAGAAATATTCCGTGAGACTGGATACCTTTCTCGCGACTGTGGAGTCTTAGTAAGTATTTAAAAAGCCTCAGCCTCCACATTTTCGTGGGAAATACAGTCTCATTACCAAAGACCGTGGGTGATGCATTCGATATGCAGTGAGCAGCTTTTTTTTTTTTTTTTTTTCGAGGATGGGAAATCATCAAATGACCCCTCCCGCTCCGGGTGGAGCGGCAGGGAGTGTCAGACTTTTACTGACTAAAACCCACCCTTTAGTCCTCCTAGTGCCTTTCTTCCCAGGGCCGCGGTAACTCTTTCGAACAAATCCGCAACCCTGGTAGGCTCTGGCCTTAACGGGCCCCGACCCATGCTGACGACTGCTGGCTTGGCGCGCGTAGAACACAGCGCGCCGTCAACCCGGGCCTGTTCTGATCGGACGGCGAGCTACCCATTGCTCGCCGTCCACAGGCATCAGTCACTGCGCCATGCTCAGGAGCATCAGTTCCTGGGCGGCGCAGTGGCTGACGTTCAACAGGAGGGGGTGAAATGGGGCCATTACTGGCACTCCATTTCAGCCCCCTCCGGAGCCCGTTGTAGGGGCTCTACTGCGGCTGCTGCAGTAGCAGCAGCCGCAGTGGAACCGGCTTTGGCGGCGGAGGAAGCGGCGGCGGTGGCGGCGGTCGCGGCAGAGACGGCGGTGGCGGAGGGCTTTCTCCGATTTACGGCTTTGGCGGGTGGGGCGCAGGCCCTACCCCCAGCCCAGTGGTCGGCCGGCTTGCCAGCTGCCGCACAGACTACGCAGTGCGGCGCGGCGACGCAAGAGCCGGCCCTGTGACCGGGCTGACCGCAGCGGAAACAAAGACCGCTGCGGTCCACCTCCGAGGTGCATTGAGCTCCTACATGGTGGCCCACCTGGCACCGGAAGCACCTCAGAGGTCGGGGTTCCAGCAGTTTGACCTGCGCGGAAACCCAACCCACCAAAAACCTACGGCCCTCCGAGATGGTCTTGGCCGCCGACACGGGACAGCTCACCACAATAGTGCGCATGCCCGTGTTGTCAGGACGTAGGGTGCCCGCCTTCACCTCCTCTGCTGAGCACCCCCCCGTCCTAACGACGGCGGCCACCACCTCCGCCTCCGTGACGGAGTCGTCCAGGCCCAAGATGCGCATGTCGATGCGCTTGGTGGGCCTGGACACTCGGGCATCGTCCGCGCTTAGGGACGCCCTAAGCCTTTCGGCTAGAGCGTCCGCGGTTGGGCCGCTGGCTGCCCCGGGGATCTCCAGCATCCGGGCCCCAGTCATGGTGACCCGGAGCCGAAGGCCCCCCACGATGCCTAGCTCACCAAGGTTTATCGCCTCCTTCGCCTCGGTGAGCACGTCCGCGTACGTCACGCCCCTCTCCGCCGCGTCCGGCTGCAGTGTGAGTACTACAGCCGCGGTTTTCGGGGGGCGGAGCGCAGCCGCGACGCTTCGCGCCTTCTGCCGCCGCTTCCTCTCTCGCCTCTTGGCCGCCCTGGCTGCCTTGCCCGCCTTCTTCTTCTCCCCGGCCACTTGCTATTCGGCTTGAGCCGGGGGGGGATCTGAAGGCGAGGAAGCCGAGGGGAGCTGCTGCACAGACGGCGCAGGAGCCTTCGCCGACCGCGCAGCAACCCCACCCCTCCTCTTCCGTCCCGGGGCCGGGTCCGGTATTCCCGGCACCGGCTTCGCGGGTGCCGGCCCGGACCCTTTGTCCTGGCCGGACGACCCCGGTGTGGCAGCCACGGCGGCCGCGTACGACGCCTTTTTCTGGCCTGGGGGGGCCTTCCCACTCGCCGCTAACGGGGGGCGCAGGACGATGCCCTCCAGGACGGAGAACCGCGCCTGGAAGGCAGCCATCTCCTGCCGCACGAGGTCCAGCACCTGGCTCTCCTGCGGCACGGGCTGGCTGGTCCTTCTTGCGCCCTCCTTGCGGCGCCCCCTGTGGGCCGGCTCCCCGGAGCCTGGCCAGGTCTGCGCGGAGCCCCTCGTTCTCCTTTCGGAGACGCTCCGTGGCGGCAGCCAAGCGGGCGACCTCCGCCCGCAGCTCGGACATCTCGTCCGGCGGAGGTCCACCTTTGGTAACCTCCGCTGCCGCCAGAATGGAGGCCATCGCCTCGCTTATGGCCTTGTTCTTCGAGGACAACTTCCTCTTCAAGGCCACATCGCGAAGCGCGGCCTCCACCACCTCCGCAAACCCGGCCCTCCGAACCCGCTCCTGTCCGGAGTCATCAGGCTCACCGCCGGAGGACTCCGAACCAGGAGCCCTGCGACCGCCCTCTCCGGGGGGGGGTCGTCCGTCAGCGACGAGCCCCTCGGCTCGCTGGCCAGCCACCTTGGAGGCGGGCAATCTCCCCTTGCCTCCCTCTCGGCCCTTACCCCGCCTACTGGTGGGGATCTTGCGAGCCGAGGCCACCTCCTCGCTGCCAGACGACCCCCGGTCTTCCTCCGTTCTGGGCCACTTGCGGAAGGACCTAGAGTCCTCCGCAGCAGCCCCCGCTCTCACGGGTTCAGAGCTCGCCGAGCTAAAGGTCGCTAGGTCGTCGGAGTCCAACTCGGACTCCGACTCTGCACCCGTGCGACACTCAAGCGAGCCCTCCTCCCAATATAGAGTGCCACCTCCCGCGCTCTGCCCGACCGACACTTTGTCGGGTGAACTAAAATTGAACCCGATTAGTTCCTCAAAGGACGTTTCGAATCGGGGGCCTCCTCGGCCACTGTTGCCCTTGGCAAGCGGAGTGCGGACAGCCCTGTTGCCCCCCCCAGAATACGAGGGGCTTGACGCACTAGGCGTGGCGGATTCCCGGACTGCTGTGCAGTCCGGACCGCCCTGGGGTAATGTCTCTTTATCAGGCCTGTCCATAATTTCCTTTTTGAGGGTGCGGTCCCTTTCTCCCCTCCTCGCTCCCTCTCTCTCACTGCTTGCTCGCTGCCCTCACAGTCACGTCTGATGATCAGACGCGTACCAGAGAGCAGCGAGCAAGCCAATGAGACGCACACCGTCCGAGGACCAGAACACTGCTCAAGTCTCCGAACGGTGTGCCCCTCTTGTGTCTCTCTTGGTCTGGTCTCTCACTTGGGACCTTCCGGCATGAGTGGCTCTACCGGCAAAGCCCCCAAGATCACTGAGACACGCAAGCCCCACCACGACGGCAACGTGGAGACACGGTTGGTGGGGGCAGTGAGCAGCCTAGTGTACGGACCTGCCTATCCAGGGCGTTAAGATCTATTTCAGTACGCCGAAAGAGTACACATCAATGCCGACATGAGCCAACCGTTGAAGGCGCGCACTTTGTTTCTGCCCGATGGCAGGCTATGCTATTGAATTAATTATGTTAATTATTATTACAGAAACTACTTACTTTTTCTTTGCTTAGTATGGTAAAACTAGAGCTGGCCAAGTCAACCATAGCGTTTCATTGTGGCATCTTATATGATTCTGATTCCTTTCTTGCACTTTACAAACATATCACACCTAGCTGCAATCAATTTAACATCTTATTACCCAATGACATAAATTAAGCAATATCAATCACTTTTAAAGTTTGTAATAGGAACATATATATTAGCTTCAAGTATAAAATACCTACCATACCCCGAAATCGCGAAAATAAGTCAGCTGTTCAAAGTCAAAGTCTAAACGTTTATTTCAATTAGGCCATTAAACGACACTTTTGAACGTCATCATTTACAGTAATTATCAATGTCGCAGGCATTTTTATGATTCCGTCGTTTACATACGGCGTCGTCAGTTTAAAAATGCTTGTAGTTATGTAATATGCCGAAGATGATGACTTGTTCAATAATTGTTTTTCGACGTTGGCTGTAGTTTTAGGGTGACTGACCATATGTGTGTACAAAAAGCAATGTTACTACTAAAACTAGGAGAACTTAGGATGCAAGAGCGAGCGATGCGAGCTCGGGACTTTGGGGACCCTGACTCGAACAGGTTAGGTTAGAGGGGGATTTTTTTTGGACCCTTGATCCCAATACGCCTTATATACGACCTAAAGTGTTTTGAGGTTAGGTAACAAAAGTGACACGGCGGTATACATTTTACCTTCAGCGTATTATATGGGGCAGTCGATTTCTTTTTCGCGATTTCACTATTAGTTCCATAGTACTTAAAAGTTGTTAAAAGTGATGTGTGCAATGACCCCTTTTCAGGTATATTGCGTTTATTCTGTTACACGTTTTATAGTACTAGTACTAGTAGGTATGTGTAAAAGATTAGCCATTCGGTATAATTTGCAACAAAATTGTCAAAGCGTGTTCCGAGTTCTGCTCCTGTGAGCTTATCAGCTTATCAGACAAAAATATGACTAATTAATTGGTTTGAAGTTTACCTTTGCTCCAACATCGGAAATAATCAAGAAACGCTTATTATAATAACACTTCAAAATATTTGCCTACGACTAAAAGTACACATATTCAGTAGATAACTTAAAACCTGACTATAGATGTTGAAACGTCGTCAATGAACCATTCACAAAAAATTGATCAGCTGAATCCTATAATATAATGATCTGACAAAACATGTCAAAAGACATGACACATCTTGTCAGTCATCTAAAAAAATAAATGACTACGATAACTTTACTCTGGTTTGAAGCATGAAGGGTCTAGATAACCAATTCTTCAGTTCGTTTTGGTTTCAAAAAGTATTTTAAGCCGCCTGCACACGCTTGGTGTTTGTCACTAACACCAAACAAGTGCCAAACACCCAACATAAACACGCATCCTCACGCTTGGCGAACGTGCTAGTATATTCCGGATCGGCAAACATGGCGGATGTCGAGCTTGTGGCAGAATTACTTTCGGATAAACCTACATTTTTATTAATAAAAAAGCAAAATGAAATAAAACGACAAAGAAGGAAACGAAGACGAAGATGGATAATCAAAATTCACAGAAATCGTACACAAAATAATTAAAAATAGAATATCAGTGCTTAAAATAATAAAAGATAACAGTAATTACAAATTTATTAGCAAAAGATAACAATATAAAATGTCATGATTCGTAATTTCCGTGAATTGTATCAAAATAAAAAAACTGATACCGAAAACATAAAATACACTAGTACCTAATTAATAAATAATTGTCTGTGTGGTTCTTTCCTCTAAAGACCAATTCAGATACTAATCTGCATGGTCCTCATAAAACGTATTGTGAATGTGGGGACCATGTAGATCGTCATATTAGGGTTTCATTTCATAATAGTCTGGCAGTTTGAGTTATTATGCGGCCTACCCGAATGTTCTTACTTTGGTATTGTTCATTTGATGATTTCCCATGCATGAAAAAAAAATGTGGGTACCATGGGTACAATAAATTATGAATCGTTCTTTATTACCATCAAATTATGTAATCATTACTTCAGTTTTCGGAATAAAGTATGTCAATTAATATAGGTGATTCAATGATCGTTACCTATTGCAAATTTATCTGGCGTCGACCGTAGTAACTCTGACCGCCGCCTGCGAGCTCTCGCGTACTACCTGATTGCTAAACAAGTGTCTGGATGCATTGCAAATATGTTTCTCAAACACCCTTTGATTTTTGCACAAAAACCGACACCGACGCCGATCATTGCCAAACACAAACAGCAAACACAAACGGCAAACAGCAAACACCCATCCACACGTTCGTGTTTGTTGTTTGTGTTCGCTGTTTGTCGTCTGTTTGCCAAGCGTGTGGAGGCGGCTTCATAATATGTTATATCGAAAAAGTCAAACAAAATAAAAACATTAAGAAAAAAACTACTGAGTCATCTATTTTCAGACTGAATTTAAACAACAAAAAAATCGGAGAACAGACTCGCGCACCGAGGATGCCGATCGATTCTTGGTTTTTCCGACTATGCAAGGAAGTAGCTGGCAAAATTAAGTTTGAAGGACAGACTTAATTTTGTTGTTGAAAAAATGTTCTCCCATATATCAATACGTCACGCACGGTCAATATTTCAAGCAAAATATAAGTTTGTAATCGCAAAAACTGATTTTTATATGATAAAACTACAAATTCCCCATTTTCAGATTTTTCCTGTACTTGTACTCTAAGATAGTATCTTCTTGCCAAACATGACTCTGGTCAACAGAAAGCACTCTACAGGTTTTGATTCCCTCGCGAGCATCAAAATAAGCGTGATAAACGGAGCACAGACGGCCTTATGTTTAGATTGCGTTTACTTATAAGTTTTTCATTGTCTCCTCCACGTCTTCTTGAGAAAAAGGGTCTTGGCAGACGGAAAGACGGACGGACAACAAAGTCCTGATTCTATAAGGGTTCCGTTATTGCCGACTTAGGTACGGAACCCTAAAAATGATATTTCGTACTTAATAACTGTAAGAAAGGTTTTGAATAAGTTCGGCACGTTATCAGGAGGTAAAAATATGTAATGGATGGAAAATTAAAACAGTAAAAACGGCACAACCAGGGTAAAAACTAAAACAATTGGACCAAAATACGTCTCGCGGATAAGTACAGTAGTTTGTAGTTTGCTTTTCGCGGTCACTAGTCCACTGAAATTGGCGGGAATCGCTGGCGGGACATGTACTCTCGCCATCGCCGCGCATTGGGCAAGTTCGAGTACGGAGTTAATAACGCCATGCTACTTGTCTAAATAATTCTATTGTTTATTTGCAACACGTCTCTTCTCTGCCTTGCATTTCTCTGCTATAGGGAATATTATGAACTAAAGGTGGCAGCACAAATCCACATCAGAGCTAATGACAGTGTGATTTATACTACACTTCTGGACACATCTATTGGGCCACCTTAGAGTTTAGGTTTCGATGGCCCCTACCGAAATATGATTGCTAGATTGAACAAAAACTGTTGATGCAGTTTTAAACCTGATACATTTTACCATCTTTTTCGATCGTATTGTTTTAAATTTGAATTCAGAATACCATACGACATGGAGCTACGCCTAACAAGTCGGATATGCGCCTTGTTAAAGGCAATTGATTTTTGAATAAAAAACATGTTTTATCAAATAAAGGTTCAATTTAATAACGCGTGTTGCCTCCATGGGCATCTACCACAGCTCTCATACGATTAGGCATAGAGTTTATCAACCGCTCTATGAAATTTTGAGGGATCATCTCCCATTCCTCTTCTATGGCAGTTTTCAACTCCTGCATCGTCTGGGCAACTGGCCGACGAGCCCTAACACGTCTTTTTAGCTCGTCCCACATGTGCTCAATGGGGTTCATGTCTGGGCTTCTGGCTGGCCAGTCCATAACTGTGATGTTCACATCCCGAAGATATTCCCTGACGATGCCGGCCGCATGGGCTCTTGCATTATCATGCATAAAAAGGAAATTTGGGCCCACATAGTCCGCGTATAGTATCACGTGAGGTTCTAAGCACTCACGAATGTACCTTTCAGCATTTAATGTTGGCAGCCGTGGTCCTGTAACAACCTCAAGTTGAGTTTTGCCGCTCGCGGATATACCGCCCCAGACAGTCCATGAACCACCGCCATAAGCAACCCTCTCTTCAAAGCAGCATTGTGCGAAACGCTCTCCCTTACGTCGGTAGACCTTCTTCCTTCCATGATTGCCATGTAACACAATTTTAGACTCATTAGAAAAGAGTTCACTGCTCCAATCTTGCTGTGTCCAATTTAAATGACTGCGTGCGAAATGAAGGCGCGCTGTTCGGTGGGCTCGCGTTAGTTTGGGCCCATTAGCTGGCTTGTGTGGTACCATATCGCGTTCTTTTAACCTTCTCCGAACAGTTCGAGCGCTCACAGATACTCCGTGGAAGTCGCGAAGTTGGTTTTGTATCTCAATGGAGGTAAGGTGACGATTTCTCAAGCTGGTCGTCACGATGAACCGATCCTGCCTTTCAGTTGTGACCCGAGATCGTGGCCTTCCTTGGCGACGAACAAAGCCGCCAGTCTCTAGGTACCTCCGATAAACATTTCGGACCGCAGATCGACTTAAATTAAGTTGAGCACTCACGTTTCTTTGGCTGTGTCCGGCCTGAATAAGTGCCACAGCTTGGGCGGCGACTTCAGGTGAAGTATCCATAGATTATTGATAGAACCTCACCTTAATGTTAAGAATAAGTAATGTTTGTTGCAAAACCAAAGATATCAATCACTTTTTCAAGAATTAAATCCAAGTAAACCAATAAAACCAAGTTTTCTTAGTATTCGATTGTTTGATATCAACAAACAGGCTCCAAATTGTCTTTTGTTTCTTTAAATTCTGTGTTCGAAATTCAAAAAAAGACTATTGAATGAAATTGTGAATGTGCCAGGTTCAAAACTGCATAAAAACTTTTTGCTCGACCTAATATAAAATTTTAGCTAGGACCAAACGAAACTAAAAATACAAGGTGGGCCAATAGATGTGTCCAGAAGTGTATAATTATTCGTAGGTTATACCAATAAAGTATGTATGTGTAATAGAGTTGTATGTTAATGTTTATGTTAGTATTTAAATCATTTTTATTATGATTAAAAATGATGAATTATAGACCGATATCACTCATCCCAGTTATTTCCAAAATTTTTGAAAAATATATTTATAAACAACTCAATTCATAATTTAGAACACAATAAGATCCTCTGCAATGAACAAAAAAAAAACTATAAACATATTAGTGGCGATTTAGGATTTTTTTATACAGTGGTGACGAATATGGATCAACAATTGGATCAACATAAACCGGTGAGCAGTATATTCTGCGATATTACTCAGGCGTTTGATTGTGTTCAGCACAATATTTTACTTAAGAAACTCGAAGCATATATGGTATAAGAGGTAATACAGGGTTACTGGTAATTCGACGTATATCCGTCAGGGGCTGATAAGGGGGCCAAAATGCAACAAATTGAACCCCCCATATGTTTGGCCGAAATTCAATAGTTTTCGAGATATTTGAATTTTAAGGGTTTTTCGAAATTTACCCAAAATTTGACATTTAATTCCAAATAAAAAAACTTACATACCCATTCAAGGGTACCATTAAAAATGATGTAGTAGCTGGCACTTCAATTAAGCTATGGACATCATTAAACCTACTTAATTTAACAAAATAATTAAAATAATTAGCGAATATAAGAATCATATCTTACCAATATTTTCATTTTACGCTTCAAAAATGTTGTCTCGTCAAAAAAATTTCTATTACATTAATCGTACAAATAACTAAAACAACTTGCCTATTCTGTAAGCTTTCCAAAAAGGTATAAAAATCAATTTTAAAATACATAATTCGTGGCATGGCATGTGTTTGAACCGGCGCGGGGAGAGAAATCATCTGTGTTCTTAGTTTATCATCCTCGCTAAAACAACCGATTTTACTGGCGAAATTCTTCGTGATGGGGCGGGGTTTGCGGGCGGGGGAGTACACGGCGTCTGCTGCGCTCGCGTCGCTTTCCTTGGTACAGTTCGCGTCAAATAACTATGCCCCTCTGAAGTTAGCCATTTACAAAGATCGCGTAGGTGCAGTCACGTAGACGGGAGCAAGCGGGACGCAAGCATGCATCGAACGTAAACGAGCGACTGAGACATAAAATCGCGCCGTCATAATCCCCGCCTCGCGCATGCGCAGTTGCAGTTTGTTCGTTTTTTACAGTTCGTGTCAAATAACTGTGCCCCTCTGAAGTTGGCTAGGAGTGGCTGCGTAGTAGTCAAAATTACGAACAAACTGCAACTGCGCATGCGCGGGGCGGGGATTATGACGGCGGGATTTTATGTCTCAGTCGCTCGTTTACGTTCGATGCATGCTTGCGTCTCGCTTGCTCCCGTCTACGTGACTGCACCTACGCGATCTTTGCAAATGGCTAACTTCAGAGGGGCATAGTTATTTGACGCGAACTGTACTAAGGAAGGCGACGCGAGCGCAGCAGACGCAGTGTACTCCCCCGCCTGCACACCCCGCCCCATCACGAAGAATTTCGCCAGTAAAATCGGTTGTTTTAGCGAGGATGATAAACTAAGAACACAGATGATTTCTCTCCCCGCGCCGGTTCAAACACAAGCCATGCTACGAATTATGTATTTTAAAATTGACTTTTATACCTTTTTGGAAAGCTTACAGAATAGGCAAGTTGTTTTAGTTATTTGTACGATTAATGTAATAGAAATTTTTTTGACGAGACAACATTTTTGAAACGTAAAATGAAAATATTGGTAAGATATTGTTCTTATATCGCTCATTATTTTAATTATTTTGTTAAATTAAGTAGTTTTAATTACGTCCATAGCTTAATTGAAGTGCCAGCTACAACATCATTTTTAATGGTACCCTTGAATGGGTGTGTAGGTTTTTTTATTTGGAATTAAATGTCAAATTTTGGGTAAATTTCGAAAAACCCTTAAAATTCAAATATCTCGAAAACTATTGAATTTCGGCCATACATATGTGGGGTTCAATTTGTTGCATTTTGACTCCCTTATCAGCCCCTGACGGATATACGTCGAATTACCAGTAACCCTGTATACTAAAACGATTTGTATATTTTTATAACTATCTTCACAACAGAAAGCAAATAATGGAAGTCAGTAGGGTAAACATAACTAGAAAACGAGAAGAATTACATCGGTCACAAGAACGTGAAGTTGGGCAGGGTGTCCCACAGGGAAGTGTTCTGGGACCTCCTTTATTTACATTTTATATGCCACAGAACCATCTATGAGCTTCTTTGCCGATGACAGTGTAGTGACAATTGCGTTTAAAAATCAAGACACATATAAATCTGACATTAATAACCCACTAATTGCAATTATAGAATGTTTAAATAATAATAATTTAAAACTAAATTTAAATAAAACTAAAATCATGCACTTGCATGCATTGCAAACGAAAGTTTACATTCTTTAGCAACGCCACATCGAGAACATCGGAATTATAGTTGGGATCATGAAGGAAGTAAGTGGGATTAATCGGAGCAATGAAGTCAAAATTGAGGGTTGAATAGGTTGAACACTACACTTTATTTTTTTTTTTTTTGTATTGGTAATAAATCATCAGATGACTTCTTTCGCTCGGTTCCGGGCCGCGGTGACTCTTTCGAACAAAATCCACAACCTTGGTAGGCTCTAGCACTGACGGGCCCCGTCTACTTTGCTGTTGCGGCGGCTGGGGCGTGAGGTTTGCCTCTCACTCACTCGGCCCGCCTCCTCTTTCACTAGCATTACTGCTTCACATTACCCTGTCTCTGGCATTTGTCGTGACGCAGTTCCACGCGGGATGCTTGGCATTGAGATCGCCTGCTAAAATAACGGAGTCACTTAAGCCGAAGAGGGTGGTAAAATCGCTAGCGAGAACGATGGAATCTTCAGGTGTGGGAGACGAGGTCGAGGGCGGTCGGCAGTAAGCGGAGATGATGGTGATCAGTTGATGATCAGTCATGCCTAGCCGACAGGCTGAGTAATCGAGTAAAGAGCGGATTACGGGAAAGCAGTACAGCTCCTTTCTGTAATATACAACGTGTAACAAAATGAACGCAATAACTCCTAAGGAGTCATTATACTCATCATTATGAACAACATTTACTATGGGACCAACCCCGAAATCACGAAGAAAAATCAGCTGTTCTGTACATTTTGTCGAGTTATGCGCACACAAATGTATGGGGCAGTCGATTTTTTTTTCGCTATTTCACTGTTGGTCCCATAGTAGGTAAAAGTGGTTCATAATGATGAGTACAGTAACCCTATAAGAGGTATTGCGTTTGTTCTGTTACACGTTTTATAAGAGTGCCACCGCCGCGCCGTGACAGCGTGACCTATTGTTGCAAACTATACGGTAGTTGACAATTTTGGGGTCGTGACGGTGGGGTTTTAAAAAAGTCTCTTGTTTATGGAGGACGTCTAGCTGATAGTCGCGGAGGAATTTGACGGTCTCATCGCGTTGGTTGTTAATGCCATTGGCATTGAAAAACCCTAATATAAGAGATCGGGGCCTGGTTGAGGTGATGCGTGACTTATCCATTGATTAATCATCAATTGCATCCATTGCGTCTAACGCGTCCGTAATGGAACTGTAGGCGGTAAAAATTTCGTGCGCCTATTTCGTTGGCCATCGTTGCCTCTGGCCGGATTTATCTCGACAGACACGAGTCGTGAATAAGCCTTATGCTTCCAAAATTATGTTGCCTACGCCAGAGTTTATGTCCGTGATGGCTGGGGGAGTGAGGCGCGCTTGCACTGCTGCGGGGGCAGAAGTGTGCGCGGGAGTCTGGGGGGAGGGTATCTTCTCGGATGGGGATTCGCGTTGCTGGCGGGCGCTGGCACGCTTGGTCAGTTTGGGTGTGATTTTCAGGGCTTTGAAGCACCCCTGGTAGTAACCCCGGGTGACCTTAATAACCGCATAATACGCACCTGGCAGCGGTCTTTAAGACGGGGGCACTCACTAATACTATGTTTACCCAGACATTTTACGCACCTGGGAGCGCTTCGCAAAGCAATAGGGAATATGCATGTAATTTTTTTTATTTTAAAAATGAAAGACTTATTAGGTCTCGAAAGCACTTAGGAAATAGTTTTTATTTATTTATTTAAGCAATATGGAAAACTTACAGCTAAAACAAACAGTCTTATTTACTGATGTAAATAAGACTGTCAGCCAATTACAAGTCTCCACTTATAAAATATAGAAATAAGAAGTAAGATTTAAGGACACCAAGTTACTGAGTAACTTCTTGCTATTAATACTTAGGTACATATAGTAAAATGTTGCTCGCACTGCATAACAATCATTATTCAAGTTTAGCAACTTATATGAAAAAGTTTCTGATTAAGCACTTCCTGGCTGAAGACACACTAATTGTGAATGGATCTAAATCGTGCTGCTTACAAAGCTTGTTTAAAGGAGACGGAAACTAATGGGCCCAAACGTAAAGAGTTGAGATATGGTTTAAAAAAATAGTTATTATTTTCTATTTCAAAAAACAAAAAACACACTTCACAGTCTAGAAGACGAGTTATCTAAAAAAACAGTTTAGGTCACGAATAACCTGCAACAATGTCGCTTTCTTAGTAGTTAAATGACGTATTCTTTATATAGAAAGGTTGATTGTTTTTATGTCAAACAGCAGTTTGGTTGACAGAATATTAATTGTTGTTGATGAACACCATAGACATATAAATCTATCTCAATGATGAACACCATTGAGATAGAAAAAATAATGAACACTGACAAATCATAATGACAGAACTTATATGACACGACATCATTGAGATAGAAAAAATACACGACATAAGTAGAGCTAGGCAAAAAAGAGTTTGGAAAAAATGATATTTAGTTCCACTTGTCACCGCATCATACTCTTTTTTGCCAAGCTGTATATACAATATTTAAAAAAGACAGGTTGATGATACCGGCCAGTGTATTTTTTTAGTAAAAACTTTTTTTCGCGCATTGTTACGTTTCATGTTGTAATGTAGGCGCAATATTATATAGTGCCATTTTCACCAATTCAAATTGATCGCAACTAAGCCCAGCTGAACTCGATTTAAGCCTTGCTCGGAGTTCAAAACTCCTTTTTTGATTTCACCAACACAAAATGAACGAAGTTCACAGCTTAGACGAGATCACATTCTGATCGGCCGATTTTGGGCGATTAGGCTCCTTGATCTAGTTCAAGGGCTGTGATATGAACTCCTCGCCTATTTGGAAGATTTATGATAGACTGTCATACTCTATGTTGGTCACCATCTGTTATTTTCTCATATTGTATTTTAATGTTGAATAAAGCCAATATTCTATTTGGTATTGTCTTTTAGCATGTATCAATTTATTCAACATTAATTTTGTGATTTTCTGTCTAATATGCCTATTACCGAAAAAGAAAAATCTTCGATGTCGCGGTACCTACGGCCCGAACGTTTTGACATAGAACCTTCCATGGCTGGCTCGAACTTGAAGTGGGCTCACTGGAAGTATTCGTTCGAAAACTTTATCGCGCTAGAAGCATCCTCGGCAGACGATTCCCTTAAGTATTAACTTCTTGTCAACCATTTATCGCCATCGATATTTAACTATACGCACCTGCGCTACGTACGATGATGCAATTACTACTCTGAACACCGCCTACGAAAAGAGGCGAAATATTATTCTTGCTCGTCACCGCTTGAACACTAGAAAACAACAGTCTGGCGAATCGTTGGCGGAGTACTCGAGAGATCTTAATATAATCGCTCGTGACTGCCTCTTTAAGGAAGTAACTGCCAATGGGCACCAAAATGAAACTGTGCGCGATGTATTTATTGCTGGAATATCGTCAAAAAAAATTAAAGAAAGACTTTTAGAGAAATCCACTATGACTCTCGAAGAAACCTTGGATTTGGCTATATCTTTAGAAACAGCTGAAAATACCTCCCAACTATTAACAGTGCCTTGTCCTTCTATGTCGTTTGCTCCTGTCAATGCAGTCTCTGAAACTCAAGAAACGTCAATACGGCAAAATCTAGCAGCCTCCAACACTCAAAACAATTTTAAACATAGGCCTATACTAAATAGTCGTCGAAGCTTTTTCTGCGGCGGTAATATCCACCAAAGACTCAAATGTCCTGCTAGAAACGCTGACTGTCAGCTTTGCTCCAAAAAAGGACATTTCGCCAACGTATGTCGTAGCATTGGACAAAGTCAACGACGATAACTCTCAATCTGAAGCCCCTGGCTCTCATCTGTCGACTATCTCTGCTGCTGCTCCAACAAGCCTGCATAAAGCGACTATACATATCACTTTAAATAACTTACGTGTGGATGCTCTACTCGATACTGGAAGCTCTCTCAGCTTTATCGATAAGAATCTTGCTCAAACTATGAATCTAAAACGCAAGCCATGCAAACAAGTAATAACTCTAGCATCTCTAAACAACATTTCATAAGTAGAGGGGCTATGTTTCGCTAACATTCAAATTGGTGAGCACAAATATCAACGTCGACCTCTACTCATTATTGCTAATCTGTGTGCTGACGTAATTATCGGGCATGATATACTGAAAACACATTCGTCAGTAGAGCTCCAGTTCGGAGGAGATAAACAACCCCTGAAAATTTGCAATGTAATGGAGGCATCTGTCCCGCCAGCATCAGTTTTTACTAACCTTGCGCCAAATATCAAACCTATAGCTATCCGCTCGAGAAGGCATTCTCAAGAAGACCAAGAATTCATATCTAACGAGATAAATGATTTACTTAAAGACAAAGTCATTGAACCCAGTGTTTCACCTTGGCGAGCTCAAGTACTCGTTGCCGGAGGAGGTCATCATCGGAAGCGCCTTGTAATCGATTATTCACAAACAATAAACAGATTCACAGAGCTAGACGCATATCCCCTCCCGAGCATTGACTCTATCATAACGCAAGTCGCTAAATATAACGTCTTAAGCGAAATCGACCTCAAAAGTGCCTATCATCAAGTGCCCATTCTTTTTAAAGAGAAAAGATACACCGCCTTTGAAGCATGTGGTAACCTCTATCAATTCATCCGAATACCGTTTGGGGTCACGAATGGTGTAGCGGCGTTTCAGCAAACTCTACAATATATTATTGATTCCGAAAATCTAAAAGGCACATATATGCTTATCTTGATGATGTAACCGTTTGTGGAAAAGATAAGGAAGATCACCGAGATCACCACACAAACCTTCATAAATTCATGGAAATCGCTAAGAAATACAAACTCACTTTGAATACTAGCAAATGCACCTTTGAAACAGACTTGATCAATCTTCTTGGTTACGCCATTCATCGTAACATTATCAAACCTGACAAATCTCGTTTGGATCCACTGATGAATCTTCCAATCCCAAACGATACTGCTACTTTAAAAAGATCACTTGGACTATTTGCCCACTACTCAAAGTGGATCTACACTAGTTCAGATCGAAAAATTTGCCATACTCCATTGAAGAAGTAAAGAAAATTACGGCAGCATGCCCAATCTGTGCCGAAATTAAACCACGTTATGCTGGTCATCGAGGACACCTCATAAAAGCAACAGCACAGTTCGAAAGATTGAACTTAGACTTCAAGGGGCCAATCCCTTCTAACACTCAAAACCGATACATCCTCACGATTATCGATGAATATAGCAGGTTCCCCTTTGCTTATGCCTGTAAAGATATGACCTCCAAAACAGTAATAAGATGTCTGAAAGACCTATTCGCTACGTTCGGCACTCCAGCTTACGTTCATTCGGACAGAGGGACCTCATTCTTATCTGACGAATTAATACAATTCTTAACTTCACTCGGTACATCTTGTAGTCGCACAACGCCCTACAATCCTCAAGGAAACGGCTTGGTAGAGCGCTTAAATGGTACACTGTGGCGCACAATCCAACTACATCTCAGATCCAATAACGAGGATATCGGAAACTGGGAGAAAGCTATACAACCGGCGCTGCACTCCATTAGATCTCTTTTGTGTACAGGAACCAATGCGAACCCGCATGAGCGTATGTTCAACCATCCTCGCCGCTCGATAAATGGCCGATCTTTACCATCTTGGCTTCATTCGCCTGGACCTGTTTATATGAAGAAAAACGTAAGGACCTCTAAATACGACCCAGCTGTAGAAGAAGTTCAGCTACTACAAAGCAATCCTGAATACTCCTTTGTTCGTTTACCAGATGGGCGTCAAACGACGGTCTCTAACAGGTCTCTAGCACCACTGCCAAGGACCTTAAACGATGATCTGTCGGATGAAGAGGAGCCTGAGCAGCCCATTGCGGGTACAGACCCCGCCTGATAACCTAGAAGGGAGTGGCTCTCAAGTGCGCCGCTCTGCACGCGAACGTAGACCTCCAGGCTACCTCCAGGATTACGTTTCTTCTTAGGGGAGGTGAATGATATGAACTCCTTGCCTATTTGGAAGATTTATGATAGATTGTCATACTCTATGTTTGTCACCATCTGTTATTTTCTCATATTGTATTTTAATCCTACTAATATTATAAAGGTGAAAGTTTGTATGTTTGTATGTTTGTATGTTTGTATGTTTGTGTAACAATCAGGCAAAAACGGCTGAAGGGATTTGAATGAAATTTGGCACACATGTGGTTCATAACCTGGAATAAAAAATAGGCTACTTTTTATCCCGGTAAGTGGCATGGATTAATGGAGACTGAGGAGGAAGTGGAACTTCAGAGCCGCTGCTTCCTTAGTACTACAGATTCACAAGTACCAGGAGACCAGAAACATCAAGTACCAGGAGACCAGAAACATGTTGAAGTATTTCCGGAGCTGGAAATGTGAGCGCTAAATTCACAAGTAGGTACCAGGAGACCAGAAACATGTCATATTTGCTGATGTTTCATTATTTGTTGGTAGGTGTAGGGTGGGTGTAGGGTAGGTGTAGGGTGGGTGTAGGGTAGGTGTAGGGTAGGTGTAGGGTAGGTGTAGGGTAGGTGTAGGGTAGGTGTAGGGTAGGTGTAGGGTAAGTGTAGGGTAGGTGTAGGGTAGGTGTAGGGTAGGTGTAGGGTAGGTGTAGGGTAGGTGTAGGGTAGGTGTAGGGTAGATGTTGGGCAGGTGTAGGGTTGGTGTTTCCTGAGTAAAAATTTACAATACAAATCAAGAAACCTCCCGTATTTCTGATTTTCACGCGGGCGAAGCCGCTGGTAGAAGCTAGTGTTGAATAAAGCCAATATTCTATTTGGTATTGTCTTTTAGCATGTATCAGGCTGTCAGAGTTTGTCAGTGTCTGTTGAAATATAAGGAGGTTTGCTCTTATAATTTAATACTGGCTGAATCCAAAGCTGAAAGTTGCTAGGTTACCACTTTTGTTTATAATATGACTTTTGATTTTTTGCCTTGTTATTAAAACTGCTATTTAATATACCTAAAGCCGAATTTACATTACGAAACAAGTTTCATGCATGATGAAATTAATTTCATAACACTACTTTCAGTAGGTACCTGTGAAACTAGTTTCATTAAAAATAATAGTGTCGTGAAACCCACAGTATGTCTGTGTTCATGGCTACGCTAACATCTAAGCTTTAATTTGCATTGCAAAATGTTGTCATACAAATGTTATAGTAACAAATTAAGAAAAGTTGTCTCGAAAGAAAAGATGTTGGTGGATTCGAGCCTGGCTAGCAAGAAACCAAGCACGACTAATAAACACACGTACTATTAGCGCAGGTGCTTTCGCGACACTAGTTTCGCGTTGCGTTTATACGATGACATTAGTTGCATGACACTAGTTTTACCCAAAAATCGCGCGCATCACGAAACTGTTTCAGTGTCGTGAAATCGATGCATGCATTGTAAAACTTGACGTTTACACGTGAAATTGTTGGTGAAATTAATGTCACGAAACTACTTTCATGCCACTAGTTTCGTAATGTAAATCCGGCTTTATGTTTTTTCATCTATATAAATTCGTGAGAACTTTACTCGTCCTAATTCCATAATAATTAGCACACTCTCATATTTTATAAGAGTGTTATCATTGTTGTGGAATAATGTTTTGTGATTTTTATCATTTTTGCGAAGAAAGTGAAAAGATTACTATCATTACCTATACTATGAAAAAAGTTGGGATGACGATGAATACATCGTTCGGCGCCCAAGATGGATACGCGAGAGGGAAGAAAACTTTGAGACCCTCGACGATCAAGACTTTATTACAAGGTTTCGTCTTACAAAACCAACTGTTTTGTCTGTATTGGAGTCAATTGAAGACAAATTAGTTTCCTACAAACATGTAAGTACCAAACTATCATATTAATAAGATGTTTTCTTACACAAAGTAAACCCATGTACAGTGTGCACCTATGTTCTACTTTCCAACTTACATAGGAAACTAAGCCTAATCCATTTATAATTTTATTTAAGAAACAACAGCGTGTCACCCACAAATCAGTTGTTGTGTGCTATGCGATTTTACGCAACTGGGTGCTATCAGATGACTGCTGCTGATTTATGCGGATTCAGCACTTCTACTGCACACAGAATATTGTCATTGCTGCTATTGCTTCACTCCAATCACGGCATATTTACTTTCCCGAGTCACCACATGACATCCACCAAACTCAAATTGGATTTTACAAAAAAGCGAAATTTCCATACGTCACAGGTGTTATAGATTCTACTCATGTGAAGTACATTGTTTCTAGAAGGAATAATAATGATAACATATTAGATTGTCTCACCCGATCGACCGGTCTGAGCCGACCCCAATATAGTTGGGAAAAGGCTAGGCAGATGTTGAGACCAGATTGTGTCACTTGAAATTGCTGGCTCTTAAATACATAGCTACTAATGAACACGATCCAAATAGGTATTTACATACACAATTTTGTGGAGGGGCGTGGAGTTTTAAATTTATTTTATTACGGCCACAATTTAAAACGTTATCTATTTTAGGTGGAGAAGCTCCAGAAATGTTTCGAAACAGCAAACATTACTTTTCACTGAATATGCAAGCCATCTGCAATGCCAAACTGGAATTCATTGATGTGGTTGCTCGGTGGCCAGGAAGTACACACGACTCCTATATTTTTAATAACTGCTTTAGAAGACCAATGTTCGAAGCAAGGGAAATATGGAAACGCTGTTCTTGTCGGAGATGCAGGTTATGCATGATGACCACTAGAACTAAATGCAATACGGCTGAAAACTTATATAATGAATTAGTCTCAAATAAGAACAAGAAATAGTATAGAAAGGTTATTCGGAGTCTGGAAAAGGCGTTTTCCAGCCGTGGCTTTAGGTTTAGGGGTTTCTTTAGAAAATTCATTTAACATAATCATTGCCACAACTGTTTTACACTATATAGCTACGAGAAATGGAGAAAGCATCCCTCCGAATGACAACCATCTAATAAATCCAGCTTCTTGGGATGCTTTATTAACACAAAGTAATTTTAATAATGGAAATATGAATTCAGGAAGATCCCAAAGAACTAACCCAAATTTCAGGAGACGCAGTGAACTTATTACAAACTATTTCACGCAGTAAGTTAACACTAATTTGTATTAATTTCATGTTAATTTGTGTAATTATAGAAGAGGCGCAGTGGGTCATAGCGCGATATACTACTCGGTACGTACGGCCCGGCTGTGTGCTCACGTATGTATAATGAAAAGTATAACACACACGTAGGTACCTAATAATTTGGTGCCTATGTCCTGGAGAACTGAGCAGCATTGATATTAATCTGTTTCGGTCCATTAATTTTAGTAATTCAAGAAGTATTTTTTTTTAATAGCCTATAGTGTCCCACTGCTGGGCCACTGGGGTCCCATTGCGACAAGATTTTTGGCCAGCAGCTGTCATTATGCATGCGGCCAACATGACCCGCCCAATCCTATTTGAGCCTGGCAGCCTTTTTGCCCACGTCTATGATTCCTGTTTTGGGGTGTAGCGTGTTGATCCGTACTCAGTCTATTCTTTTCCAACCCCGGATACTGCGTTCCATTGCTCTTTGGTATACCACTTAGAGGTGGATTAAATTGTTTAGACCTCTTGGGGGTGTTGAAATAAAATTTTGACAAGATCTCGGAGCAGTTTATGTGATTATTAAAGATTTTCAACAACAAAACACTGTCAAATCTCGCGGTGGTTGGCTAGAGGTAGAATATGATATTTTTTGCAGAGGTTAAGGTAACTCTCTGAGTGATACGGTATTTCCGGATGGTAACATAAATATCTTATAAACCTTTTTTGTACGTTCTCAACTCGGTTAATGTATTTGTGGTAACATGGGTTCCATATTTCAGACGCATACTCCAACGGGCTTCTAACAAAGGTGCAGTATAAGATTTTTAAAGTTTTGGCTTGAGAGAAGCACGAGCATTTGGCGGGATTAAGATCCAGCTTGTTCCTTTGACAGTAGTTCTCTAGACGACTCAGATCATTCTGGAGTGCGTTACATCCATCTGTGACGATATTGTGGCATACATTTTCATATCGTCTACAAAACACAATAGCTGGGATGAAGACAAGCAAGAGACGATGTCGTTGATATAGATTATGAAACCAGTGGGCCGAGCAATGAACCCTGTTGGACTCCACTAAGATTCAACCCAACCGAAAAAGGACCCAACTTGGAAGGACCCAACTTGATATATAATTATTAAGTAGGTACTACTGCTTGGGTCCTATTCATAAGACAAGACGAAAACCATCTGAGTAGATCGCTTATACCTTATTTATAATACCTACCTTCATAGCCGATGAAGTTATAAAGCTTCAAAGTTGACAATTAGAAAGAGAAGTCCGAAACGAACTCTGACGTCAAATACATACCTAAACAACTGCCATAGAAAACAGTTTTTTCGCGAGAGGGTCAGATATGTTTGTCTAAAAACTTTATCACAAAAAAAAGAAACCGACTTCCAAAAAACACTACAAAGTTCAAAATAACTTTAATTTCAGAAGTCGGTGTTTTTCGTTGCTTCTTCGTTATTTGACACCGACTTCCGAAGTTCAAAATAACTTTAATTTCGGAAGTCGGTGTTTTTGGTTGCTTCTTCGTTATTTGACACCAATTTCCGAAATTAAAGTCATTTTGAACTTTGTACTGTTTTTTGGAAGTCGGTTTCTTTTTTTTGTGAAAAAGTTTTTTATTTTTCACTTTATAGTGGTACCCCACACCTAACCCACACCACTGGAAAGTCACAGGAAAGCAAAAATACGCAATTTCGTATACATAGATGATTTTTCAACATATTTTTTCCAGCTATTTGGATTTAATAACCAAACTGCTGAACCGATTTTGATAAAATTTCAATGGGACCATTTGGGAAGTATACCTTT
This sequence comes from Melanchra persicariae, assembly GCA_947386135.1. Classification (NCBI taxonomy): domain Eukaryota; kingdom Metazoa; phylum Arthropoda; class Insecta; order Lepidoptera; family Noctuidae; genus Melanchra; species Melanchra persicariae. Next base: position 20,689,153 of record OX376643.1, on the reverse strand, counting down.
TCCAACAAAAAAAAGAATTTTTCAAATCAGTTGGCAAACGACGGAGTTATGCCCGAACAAACATAAAAAAAAAAAAAATACAAACATCCGAATTGAGAACCTCCTCCTTTTTTAGAAGTCGGTTAAAAATAGTTTTATATCGTTTGTTTATCGATCAATTTGGATTCTCTTTTCACAATTTGCATTATATGTTCGTATATTTTTAGATAAACTGTGTAGATAGGTTATAAATATTTTTTCATCCCACCATCTCGGAAAGAGTATTTTTAATCTTCAATATCTGAGTGGAAAAGCCGTTTTTATTCTCTAGAGGATAAAGTAAATTGAATTTAGAACATCGTGTGCACTATGTTTGTGAATTAAAAAAAACATTAAACCTATTTACTGCTACCTCTATGGTGCCGAATATATCATACAACTTTTTTTTAATTTGTTAAAAACTCAGACTCGGAACCTTCTTGGTGTTCTTTTTTCAATTTGCTTTGTACGCGGTTCTTTACGCGGCATTTTTTCACTTCATTGTTAAACCTTATAAAGACCTTATATTAAAAACAAGAAACTTGAAAACAAGTGAAAAAACTAAAATGAGTGATTCTAGCGACGAGGAAGTTTGTTTGACGCCAGCAGAATTGACTGAAACTGTTAATAATGCGCAAATGAGCTTTCTCCCTCAACAATCACGCGAGAAGTATTTAAAACAGTACGATATGTTCAACACGTGGCGACTAGCAAAAGGAGCCAAAACTTTCTCAGAAAACGTTTTGCTGGCATATTTTATAGAATTATCCGAGAACAAGAAAGCAAGCACTCTATGGAGTACGTATTCGATGCTAAAAGCAACAATAAAGATGAAAAAAGACATACATATCGATACCTATACTAAATTAGTGGCATTTTTAAAAAGAGCCTCATCTGGTCATCAACAAAAAAAATCGAAGGTTTTCACAGTATCTGATATTGAAAAGTTTCTTAACGAAGCACCCGATTCCGTATATTTGGCGGCAAAAGTAAGTCAGTTGTACATTCAGGATCTACTTAAGTATATTAATCTCAATTAAATAGTATATACTTAGTAGATGTTGATAGGCATAATTATACGATCCTATCAATTTTTTTTCATTTATCTACTACAATACTCTTTACGTTACAGGTTGTTCTTATTATTGGAATAAACGGAGCATGTCGAACTAATGAACTAACACAACTTAATGTCAAAAACATTGAGAAACATTCAGATGACTTACTTTTAATTAATTTACCTAATACAAAGACAAAAAGAGACCGCAACTTCGTCATTCGCAAGGAATACGTAACGATTGTTGAGAAATATCAAGCCTTACGCCCGCCTAACACTCCAATTAATCGATTTTTTCTACAGTATCGCAATGGAAAGTGTGTTAGACAGCCTATGGGTACTAATAAAATTGGCAGTATCCCACGAGAAATAGCAACATTTCTTGAACTTCCTGAACCCCTGTTGTACACGGGTCATTGTTTCCGACGAACTTCAGCCACACTTTTGGCTGATTCCGGAGCTGATCTCCTGTCCCTTAAGCGCCACGGAGGCTGGAAGTCCAATGCAGTTGTAGAGGGATACATAGAGGATTCCATCCAAAATAAGTCTAAAATATGTGAAGGCATCGTAGGAGCCATTACACTCAAAGAGCCTCAATCGGATCCTTGGACTGGCCCTTCTACATCAAAAATAAGCCGTTATGAAAAACCTAACCATCCCCTCTCTCTCCAACATTCACGCCAAGGGAATCCGATGAATCAGTACAACTATTAAGTATGACAGATAGTTTACCGAAAAACAGTACACAAGTGACTAACACCAATATTACAGTACCAAACAAAAATATTACACTCAATTTAAATAACTGTAGCAACGTTACTTTAAAATTTTCTTAATTATACCTTAGTATTATTTTGTTATAATTTAAAGATTATTCTGTAATACTTACCTGTCATAATGTGGTAATTAATACCTAAACTGAAATAAAAGTGTACATATCTTGTGATTGTAAACGTTTTTTTTTGCATTTAGTCATTTCCTCGCTGAGGTGGAATGAAAAGTTACGTGTTGCACTCGAGTGCAAAGATTTTTCACCTCGTGCTCTTTTGATTCCCTCGCTAACGCTCAGGATTCTAATTTTGAATCACTCGCTGCGCTCGTGATTCAATTTTAGAATCCTTCGCTTGCTCGGTCATCAAAATTGAACACGCGGTTAAAAAGCAACTTTGCACTCTTGTATAACAAATAACTATTTTCATGCATATTTCCTATTGTGTTGCGAATGCCCGTATAGTTGGCAGCGGTGGCACTGACAAAACTCATCCGTGTTCTTCTATTGCCCTTTGCGTTCCAAGGCTCTTGACTCGTGACTCTTTCGAACAAATTCCGCAACCCTGGCAGGGCCTTCATACCATACGTGCTCTCGTTCAATTTTTTCGAGACGGGATTTCAAATCCTCATAACTTGCATCGTTGAACATAATTGACCTCCCACGCTGCTTGACGCGCCGCTGAGCAGTGAGCTGTTAACAGCGCGCGCTTGTACAGCGCTGCACTGCGAAACGAGATTAGTACCGCGCGTTTCGCTGCTGTGAGACAGTCGTGTACATAACAATATGAACATTAAAGCGGTTACGGCGCGTCTCAACGGCGTCACACTAAAACGCATACTGGCCGTAAAAGCGCACGAGCGGCGCGCGTATGCTGAACGGCGCTGCGCTGCTCAAGCGTGCGACTTTGAAACGCAACTAGGTACCCTATACATCACCGAACGCGCGCGAAAACGAAAACTAGCCTAATTAGATTTCTGGATAGAACTATTTTTTTGTTTCAATTCAGCCACCTTGGTCACCAATTTATTAAGGACGATGTCTTGGTCGGCTTCTCAAGAGGGCAACATGTTTTGTTGTTGACCTGCACGTAGTGGTAGGGGAGCCGTAGAAGGGATTTTGGGATTTACTCGAGCGCGGCAGATTAATATAAGGCCTGAATTATACAGAAAAGGCGTGGTGAAGACGCGGCGCAGGCGAGGTGTAAGGCACGATGCCACTTCAAAAAGTTTCAATATAAAATGTAGGTAGGCGACACGTCGTGGATTGTTTGTATTAAACTTTTTGAAGCGGCATCATGCCTTACACCTCGCCTGCGCCGCGTCGTCACCACGCCTTTTCTGTATAATTCAGGCCTAAGGGAGGATACCTTACATATTGATAAGTACCTTCAACCAGTATGAGCTCTTAATATAGGGGGGTAAGCTCAGGAGAAGCCGTCAGATTAGTAAAAAAATTGACAATTAAGTTCAGAGCGTGCAGTTAGGGTAAAGCATGTGTTTCCCACTCCGCCCCTCTCAGTTCCTTTCACTTTTCCCGTTTTTGACTCCCTCTCACCTTCCCCACACTGCTTTCCGACGCCATGACACCATTACAGCTGTTCATCATCATCTGCCTAGCTTTTTCCCCAACTATATTGAGGTCGGCTTCCAGTCAAACCGGATTCTGCTGAATACCAGTATTTTACGTGAAGCGGCTGTCTACCAGACCACCACAACCCATTAACTGGGTAACACGGTACTTCTTGGCAAGACTGGAGTCAAATTAACTGGCTTCTGACAATCCATAACGACTACTGAAGATCTAAAAATGACAACCAGGACCAACAGCTTTACGTGTTTAAAAAAAAACAATTTTTTTTTCAAATTGTCAGATTACCAACCCCCTCAAAATATCGTCAGATTTTTGGTCACTGGCTGGGACATCATAATAAACCTTCAGTTAGTACTTATGCTAATCTGACGAGCTCGAGTATTTCAAAATGGCGATTTTTTACATTTTCAGGAACTCGCTGCGAGCTTGCGTCACTTCCAATTCGTCAGTCTAAGAAATGGGAGCATCTGTGGGGTCCTCTGAAAATCTGACGCGTTCGAGTAAATTTATTTTTCACCCCTCGTATATTTTGTATCAGAGACATTTTGGAGTATGAAAAACATCAATATCTGACATGCTTGAGTATTTCCATGTCATTGTTTTTTTTTACAATTTTGAAAATCTGTAGACGCTTCCCGCACCGCTGAAAGTGGAAATATGAAAGGACCATTTATTGTTCCAATCATCTAAATCTACAAAATCTATTAGGTTTCCGCAACACTCGAGTAAATCCACATTTAGCATCATGGGCTCTCCTACCATAGGTGAGTGTGCTAAACGTGGCATAGCTGACAAAATATGACAGATGTTCACTCAAAGCTGAATAAAAAAGATAGGCAAAGCACTGAAGCGCTAAGGTAGGGCAGTTAGCTGATAGCGAATAGTGCGGTACAGATGACAGCTTGGCCGAGTGCTCAAACACACTACTCTGTTGCTTGTGGCCTCGCCCACGATGGTTCTAACCCAGCCGCAGCAATATAATTTTTAAGCGTCTCCAAAAACAGTTTTTTTAAAACACCATTTGGTCCTTACACCGTAAGAAATTAGATAATATCTTGCTAGTGAACATTTCATTTTGTCAATCTAGTCTTAACGTATTAAACTATCTTGAGTGGCACCCATAAACGGCCATTGGTGGTCGAAGAACAACCCACAATGTTCAATGACATTTTCTTGCAAAGCAAGTTAGTGCAAAGTGAGTTGTTAATTTTCCATTCCATGTGCAATTGTCGTTACTTTACCGAGGTTACGCTGGTTTCCTTTCTTTTTACCTGTGTTCTATAACTGGATGCAGTTATCATATTTTTACGCAGATTCAGCCAGTCACATCTCTCTAATTTAAATTTGCACTTGGTATCCGATCGTTGTCCGAGGTCAATTCTTCCTTGGCTTTTCCCAGTTCATCTGGTATCACATTTGGTGGACATAGAACCCCATAATAATGTTGAACTGCGAGCACGAGTCCTTCTGTAGAGATCTGTTGAGTGAATTTCCCGGGACCAAAAATTGCGTGGCATCAATGAAATTGGTACTAAAAAACAAAGTTATAATGTTCTAATATTTTTTTCCGGTTAGGTGAAATAGAAATCTACGTGTAGCACTAAATATTTTATTAAAAGGATTAATGGATACTCCAAAACAATTAATTAAACCTCGAAATATTTCATTGCCGTGTTTGTCCACACGTCACCTTGTTGTGTATTATTCCTCATTGATAAAAATCTATTGGTTATTTATATTAAAACGTTTTTTTATTTGATACAGGAATATTTAAAGTATTGTTACGGAATACATTTATTCAAATATTTAAACAATACAACAAATGGTTTATAAAAATTCATTTGTCCCAGAACTACCGTTCATCGCCGTGTCCTAATCATGTTCAAGGATATTGTTTTACCTAATGACTTGCGTCCCCCCCGCGGTGCGCTAAACGTTTCTTATTAGTGCTGCCTAAGTGCTCGACGTGGAAGGACGTACACACGTGCCTGCGTTTTCGAGCCATAATGTAAGTTATTCAATTTTTATGTTACTGGACATTTTTTCTTTCATCGCCGTGTATAGGTATAACCTCATTTTGAATCAAGTTTGTCTTCTTGAGTAAGCATTCGATAGAACGCCATTTCTTTTATGTTTATTTGTGAAGTGTTTATTTCTTCAATTAGTTAATAGATTTTTTGTTATTAATATTTTTTGCCCTGATTTTCATCGCCGTGCTTTCATAGCCGTGGTTTTTGTGGGCGAAATTTGCTATGGCAATGAAAAAAATGACACGGCAATGAAAAAAATTTCATTGCCATGCCTTGTAAAACAATTTATTTTCATTGCCGTGGCTAGGTATTTCATTTCCGTGACTTGTGTTTTCATCGCCATGGTATGATTAGGCAAAGAAAATATCTTTATTACCTTTTATCTGTTGTACAGGTAATACCGATTACTGACATTACAGGACTTGTCAAGTTAACTCTCTCTGCAATGCGATAAAACATTTAAGGATAGACTTGATGAGTTTTACTGTACAGTCAACTACAAAAAGATTTTTTCATGGTAACCTACCAAAATGATGCACGCACGCACCCCCACATACTACAGTCTGGTTTTAATCATGGATTGTTTATTTTTAGGATGCCAAGATGCCTAAACGAAAATTATCTAAAGAGGAGAGAAAGGAGAGGAAAAGATTGGCGGAAGAAAAGCGACGTCAAAAATTAAGAAGCGACCCTGTATGAAGAGAGGAGTTTCTAAGAAAAGAAAGAGAACGATATCTTAAAAAGAAGGCTCCAGGTGTAGATGTTCCTCGAAGTGCAATGACTTCGCAATATTGTAGGAGGATAAGGTCTTGATTCCAACACTTGTATGGGAGTAAAATTTGGGCAAGGAAATATTACAAAAGAAGAATGAGAGTAGGTACAATAAGTACAGAAAGACTGTTGAATTACACTCGCAACACTACTTAGAGATTTTAATACTACAGCCTTTATTCATATACATACTCTCATTCTTCCTTTTGTAATATCTATCCAAATCTTACTCCCATACACAATTTGTCTGGGTTTGCCTATCCTTCTCGGAGAGATATAATATTTTTTCATTTCCATGGATTGATTCTTTCATTCCCATGGCACAGTTTTATCATTGCCGTGGACGCTTGTTTCATTGCCGTGCACGCATGTTTCATTGCCGTGGCACGGAATTTTTAATCCTGTATATCTCATTTGTTTTTTAAGTTATCTGCTAGACATTAAGCAAGAATACAATACATTTTCAAAAACTTTATTAAAGCGTTTTTTTTTTTAAAAAAACCTTAAGATAAAAAAATACACGGAAATGAAGATTTTATAGGACCTGTTGAAATTCACTCTGTTCTTTTTAATAGGTACAATATTTTAAATATTACTTACGTTTTTTATAAAGCCTGTGGTATGAAAAAAAATGTTTTGGTTTGATTATTATAATTGATTTATCTACTTCCATGCTATAAATCCCCTCCATAAGTTTCTGAAACAGTTAGCTTATTGCCAACATTAAAACTCCAAAATCTTTTGAGCAATCCATAGATATAACTGTACCAATTATAACTCTAAGAAATGAAACCAGAGGAGGCAAAAGGTATCAATTGCTGTTAAGCAATTAGTACCTTTTGCCTCCTCTGTTTTTGAAAAAACATGTCGCTGATGTCAAGCTTTCTTAAAAGCTTGACATCAGCGACAGCAGCATTTTATTTTATTTATATTGAAGTCGTTATTCTTTATTTTATTTTTCTTAACAAAATAAAGTTGGTTGATTCGGAAATCATCATCATCATCATCATCATCATATCAGCTGAAAGACGTCCACTGCTGGACATAGGCCTTCCCCAAGTGTCGCCACAACAACCGGTCCTGTGTGTCTCGCATCCATCGGCTACCCGAGACCCTCGTCTCGGGTAGATGGCTGACGACCAGGTCATCAGTCCACCTTGTGGGAGGCCTTCCAACGCTGCGTCTTCCAGTACGCGGTCGCCACTTCAAAACTTTTCGGCCCCGTCGACCATCTGTTCTGCGAGCAATGTGCTGCCCATTGCCACTTCAATTTGGCGATCCTTCGTACTATGTCGGTAACCTTGGTTTTCTTGCGGTTATCGTCCTTCCTGATTCGATCACGCAAGGAAACTCCGAGCATTGCCCTCTCCATTGTTTTTTGGGTGACTTTAAGCCTTCTGATGAGGCCCATTGTGAGCGACCACGTTTCAAGTCCATAGGTCATCACTGGCAACACGCACTGGTCATAGACTTTCGTCTTGAGACACTGTGGTATGTGAGACGAGAAGATACTGCGCAATTTCCCGAACGCCGCCCAGCCGAGTCGAATTCAAAGGTTGACCTCTTTCTTTAAGTTAGCCCTACCTGTCCTAGGCAGACGTACTCATCAACAACTTCAAGTGTAGAGCCTCGTATCCTGATAGGATGCTACATGGGTATTTACCAGGACCTTGGTTTTGTCCATGTTTATTTTAAGACCCACTCTTTCGGAAGCTCTACTGAGGTCATCGAGCATTGTACTGAGGTCCTCCATGGTCTCAGCCATGACGACTATATCATCGGCAAAATCGAAGGTGAGTGATGTACTCGCTATTGACATTAATGCAAAATCTTCCAATGGAGGATGTTCCATTGCGGCCGTGAACAGTTTCGGAGAAATTATGTCTCCCTGGCTCACACCCCGTTGCAGGAGGATTGGTAGGTTCTGATGTCTGATCCTCAAGTTGGATTGACATGGTGGCGTTTTCATACAAACACTTCAGCACCTCAATGTACCGATAGTCGATCTGGCACCGTTGGAGAGACTGCAGCACAGCCCAAGTCTCGATCGAATCGAAGGCTTTCTCGTAGTCCACAAACGCTAAGCAGAGGGGCAGATTATACTCTTCGGTCTTCTGTATTATAACCTGCCGCAGCGTGTGTATGTGGTCCATGGTGCTAAAGCCTTTTCGGAATCCGGCTTGTTCGGGAGGCTGGAAGTCGTCAAACCTGCGTGCGAGACGGTTCGTGATAACTCTGGAAAACAGCTTGTAGACATGGCTCAGAAGTGAGATGGGTCTGTAATTCTTAAAGAAGAGTACCACCACACCTCTGCTTGCTGCCTTACGCTTGTGGCGTTTTCCCCTCGAGTATGATGGATTCGAAAAGTTTCTGAAGGGCCTTAAGGACCGGATTTCCACCCGCCTTCAGGAGTTCGGCCGTAATTCCGTCCTCACCCGACGCCCTATTGTTTTTAAGCTGCTTCAGAGCCATCCTAATCTCATACAGGCTGATGTCCGGGATGTCTTTGGTATAGTGCCGGATCAATCCAGCTCTTGGGTCTTAGCTAGATTCGCAGCGGGTTTAGTCATTGACGTGTATAACTGTCCATAGAATGTCTCGATCTCCCTCAGAAGCTCCGATTTGGCGGATATGGTTCTGCCATCGTCGGTCTTCAGTTTTGTGAGCTGGCTCTGCCTAATAGACAAATCTCCTGCAAAGAGCTTGGAGCCCTTATTCCGTTCTATCGCGTCTTTAATCTTTTCAGTATTAAAGCGGCAGAGGTCGTTTTTCAAGGACTTGGAGATCCATCTATTGAGCTGCTGGCCGGTATTTGCACGCGTCGTCTGAAGACTGTAGAATCATCTCCCGCCTCTCCTTCATGAGCATGAGAGCAGGATCAGAGAGCCTCCTGGTCTTATCTGTACGGCGAGTCTTGAAGAACTTAGACCCGACCGTATGAACAGTTTTCACGAGCCCATCGTTGGCACTCGAAACGATTTTGAAGTTTGAGCTTAAAGCTTTCGGAGTTTTGGATCTGGGTTCGGAAATGAATTATTTCAATTAGGTACAAAAAAATCCAAGCCGTTATTTTTAATCACAGCTATACATTTTCACATGAATGTTTAAGTTGAAATTATATTAAATAAAAAGGTAAAAATATTACGTTTTTATCAAATCTAACATAAGAAGTTAATTGAGAACATTTTCGAAAAAGAGTTTACAGGGAGAGATAATATGTCAAAATCCGTTAGGGCTGTAGGGCGTGCCAAAGAAATGGACATACATATACGCTCGAAAAACATTACCCTCCTTCTGACGCAGTCGGATAAAAATACAGTTTAAGAGCGTTTACGCCGTACGGCTTTCATACAAACTTCGTCCTTATTTTTCGAAATGAATGAACCGATTTTATTCAAACTTAGTATGCATACACCATCCAACTAGGTCTAAAAAGTTAGTTAGTTAGGAAAGATAGAGTGATTTTTCACTTTCTATTGGAAACTTCAAATCGCTCTCTCTCTCCCTCTAAACTCTTTTTCGAAAATGTTCTCAACTAACTTTTTATAATATATTAGACTAGCTGTGCCTGTTGCTTTTCGTATTTAGGAAGATATTAAGTACACAAACTCACTAAATGTATATAGGTACTCATCGTGATTATGACATGACTTACAAAATTACGAAGAACGAACGAATATTAACACTTAAAACATTTCTTTGTAAACAATATTACTTGTTATGTGATATTCATCAGTACGTATACACAGGCTTTGCGCGCTGCTTACATGCGACAAAGCGACATACAGCCTGACCGTGCGAGATACAGGACTACCGCAGATCCACACCAACACGACTAATAGTTTGTCCCTGAGCTTGATTAATGGTCATGCCGAAACTATCAGAAGATAAGTCTCCGCAGAGGACATGGTGGAGTATACGGTGGAGGTCTGCCCTGCTTGGGCGGAGCATCACCGTGTCCTCGTCGAGGCGATCGGCTGCGGCGTCCTGGTTTACTCCATGGTCCGGAGAAGAATATAAGAATGAATGACAGCACGATTTGATAGTTATTCCTAGTTCGGGACCAATCGTAAGTCCGTAGGTGATACGGAGTAGAAAACGCCAAACACTAAGGCCGAAACTACAGACTTCGGGCTTAAGAGAGTAGACCCCCTCAGCCGCCGCAACAGAAAAAGACAACCCGGGCGTTGCGTCGGGAGTCGCAAGGCAATTCCCAGCCACCCTAAGCGCGGGCCCGCAGATGGCGAGCGTAGGTTGGCTCACTGTCCGAACGGAGCGGAATTTGTTCGAAAAGTCACCACGGCCCTGGAACGTTAAAGGCATAAGGAGGAATACGGACGTGTTTTAGTCAGTAAGAGTTTGACACTCTTCCGCTCCACGCAGAGCAGAAGAAGTCATTTGATGTTTTCCTATCCATAAAAAAACCCACAACGGATAGAGTAGAGTAGAGACTCCGTTGTCCTGGGTAAGTTTGCAAGCCTAGCTTCGCCCAAATGTACAAAAGCCACCAGTGTGCTTCACAGGTTGAGTGGAGAGACGACCGATAATACTCAACCCGCAAGGGAGTGATAATCTGAGATAAAAGTCAGCTATGTATATGTACATTATGGATTGCAATAAACGATTTGATTTGAAACCTGCACCTCACCGTTCCGAGGATTTTTTCACGTCGGAAAGTCATGGCCAGCATGACGTAGCCGGCGTCGAAACAACCTCCGCAAATTGGGGTATCTGTAGTGCATAAGTTAAAAAAATTTAAGGGCAATGATCCGTAATAATAATCCCTATTATTACGGAGGTAATTTTTACTTAAGCTGAGAAGTCAATTAGTTAGTCACGTTTATAGACTTGTCATTGCCATTTTTCACTTTTTTCACCATTTGTTGTCATGAAGTTCAGTTGTTCTCTGGCAAATTCATGCACGAAACTGTGTGAAAGAAAGAAAGAAGGAGGAGCGGGTACGGGTCCAGCACTACCATCTCGAAACCTATCTTGGCGAGTTCTTCTGTGGCGTCATTGCCCAGGGATCCACAGTTCCCCTTGAAGCTCTGGAGTGTGAAACCCGCTACTGGTAATTTCTGGCCCTAGGCTGGTCACGACGAATCACCAGCTGACTGGGAATTGAACAGTTTTGTTTCAAAATTAACAGAAAATAATTAGGAATGAGGGAGATCCTGGGAAAGAAATTCAAGAGGTGAAAGTCTTGAGCATCGAAGCCGAGTTTTTAGCCTTTCGGTTTTCTATCGGTTGCATTTTGGGGACTGTGCGACGGAATTGCATAGTTTAATTCCGCCAAGCTCGTTCCATCATCGGACCACAAGACGAACGGCGGTACGCCACCGGTACACGATGGACCTCACACCCACATGAACAAAACGTTTTGGAAACACATGGCGTGGAATTCCCTGACTGAGTCCGTGTTTCTGGATAGTTACAGCCTGGGAGTCTTATCAAGAGTGAATAGGTTACTTATAGGCAAGCGTGCTCCATCTTCGATCACATCATCGTTTGCCATCAGGTGAGATAGTGGTCAAACACGTTCCTATCAAAAGTAAAAAAAATGAAAACAAAGTCAGTGGAGCAATTTTATTTTGCATCAAATGCGTAACGCCTGGTAAGTATCAAAAGAATCTTACTAAAAAATACTTTTTGGTGTAATTCTCGTGCTGTTGATGGTAAGTACAGTTTCGCTCAACAGATGGCATTGCAAGTGTCATTAAAGATACTTACCCCTACTTACTATGCATGTAGATAATAAGTTGATTTCTTCTAGATTGCCATAATCCTATCAGGTTTATGTGAATGTTTTCTACATTAGTTTTGTATTTTTTATCGCGATGCAAACGAAACATAATACATATAAAAAAAAAATAGGTTCTGCTTGTCTTTCTAAAGAGATATGCAAAATACAGCAATAACATATTATTAATATTTGAAAATATTAGGTTTGGTAGGAATAAAAAAATAAGGAAATAAATAAGATAAAAATAAATTCAAAAATAATTACAAAATTGTGGGATTTGAACTCAAACCTAGTCTTTCGAGAAGCAGGCTTTAAACCAAACGGACTATGAGATCTGTTGACAATTGATTAAAATGGCCGATAGCTTAGCTCCCTGAAAGGGTTCCACATCAGATGCTCTAGACCTTCATTTTTTTTATGTCGACAGACAGTACTCATCATGTTGACCAACTATTCCTAAAGCGGTATATTAATATCTCTTATAGATTAGCCGGGCTGCTAAGGTTCAACGTCTTGTATTCAGATCTTCAAAATAAATTATAGCCTATATGTTGGCGAGGACTAATAGCTATACAACAAAAAAAGTTTCATTAAAATCCGACCAGTGGTTTTTGCGTGAAAGACGAACAACAGACAGACAGACAGACAGACAGACAGACAGACAGACAAATAAATAAAAAAAAATATTTTTGGCTTCTACTGTTTGTATAAAGCACCCCTGGAGTATTTTTTTTAGTTTATATTCAATGTACAGAATTGACCTCTTCTACAGTTTTATTATATGTATAGATTTATGAGGTGTCGTTAAAATTTTCAGAATTGCGGTAGTGACATAGGCTACATAAATTTTCAAATCTCACTAAAATGTAGGAAACGTCAGTTTAGACGTGAGAACGTCAGAAAGTCATTTTTAACGATTTCTGACCGTTTGTGTACATCTGCAGCTTAACCAAATGTCCTTTATTTGGCATTGTATAAGCAGTCGTTGAGCTGCTTATTGGTTCTAAGTTGAGCTACTCGACTACAGATAAAGGCCTGCACTGACTGGACAGGTCCACTCAAAACTTTGTGGTGAAAACCACACAGATTTGAGTGGACCTGTCCATTGTCCTCAAAAGACTATCTAAGAGCGCCTTCACACTAGCGTTTGGCCAGCGTAGGCGTGCGACTACGCGGTGCAGGCGTCGCTTTGTCGCGGCGTCAGTGCAAGGGTAAATGAATACGCTGCGTTAACGCAGGTGCGCGACGAATGCGCCGCGTTACTGCGGAGTCATGTACAATCCTGCTAGTGGGTTCTCACATATCCTTTTATTTTTATTTTCACGTTTTCGCAATAATCGAAAAGAAATAAATGAATGTTGTTACAAATTGTTAAATCTTTAATATATTAGAGTAACATTATTCTCTTAATGTAAACTCAGCTGTGTAGGGTCTTGGCGTTGATAGTATACCTATAACTGGCACATCCGACGGCATCGTACCATTGCTGACGTGGATCCTATACTTCTGAAGAATTCCCACGAAAGTGATGAATATAAACGACTTCGCTAAAGAGTCCCCTGGGCAGCGTCTGCGACCTGAAATGTTAATTTGTAAAATGTAAACAATCATAATAAACATAATATTCGTACATATTATTGGTGACAGTCTTGACTTAGTTCGATGTTAGGCTTAGAGATGCCACGAATAGTAATTTTGCCGGATACGAATACCGAACACCGAATATTCGGCTAAGATCTCAGCCGAAGCGACGAATTCGGTGGCCGAATATTCGGCGACACTTTTTAGTAGTACATTTCGCGAGAGCCATGTTCCGACCATAATTTAGTTGTGTGCGATAACTACGCTGGTTCCAAGCAACGTCATAAGTCGCCTCTGGACACGCTATCGTAATACGAGAAGCGACGCCGAGCGACATGAAGGATGATCTCGCATCAACACTCGCTGAATGAGCCGGTGAATCCAAACTACTGCTCGACAGAAACGTACCATGACCGCCATGATGTTGGCAACGAGGCGCCACAGCTCTTCAGGCTTTGCTGATAAGCGACCAAACCATTCGAAATCGTTTACGTGATGTAGGTCTGCGTTCCCGAAGGACGCTGAGAGTTCCACATATAGCACCCCGCAATCGTAGGGCCCGTTAACAATGGGCTCGCGAACACAGAAATTGAGAAGAAGAAGACTGGCGTTGTATTTGCTTTTCCGATGAATCTCGTTTCGGTATGAGGCCAGATACAAGACGTTCTCGAGTATGGAGAACCTCTGAACGTAAAGAATGTTTGAAATTTTGTCAGGAATTTCATTAAAATGGAGGGGAACAATAGGTAATGGTTCGGGCCCGTATTTGGATCGGTGGAAGAAACGGTCTCATTTGCGAAGCCAGTTGGGTGATTCGTTTCAACTAATGCACGACAATGCACGTCTACACGCGGCTGGAGTCGTAACACGCACTCTTGCCGATGCTCGCATCAAACGTTCTGTCGTGGCTAGCTCGATTGCGAAACCTCAACCCAGATGAATACGCTTGGGATATGCTCCAAAGAAGAGCTCTGCTGAGTATGGATGCCGTGCATACTCCACAAATACTTTTTGACTAGTTAGAAAGAACGTCCATTTCTCAAAGTGATTTTGGTGAACGGATTTTAAGCATGTCAAATCGCTGTGATTGTGTGATTCGTGTCAATAATAATAAATTTAATATACTTAATAGTAATTGATTGTTTTTTTAATTCTTAGATTGTTTTTTTTTATTTCTTTATTAAAATAAAATACCACCAAAGGGTAAAAACGGGACCCTATTACTAAGACTCCGCTGTCCGTCTGTCTGTCACCAGGCTGTGTATCTCATGAACCGTGATAGCATTATTCATGTTACTAAACTACCTCCAAAAGACGACTAAGGGGAGATAAAGTTTGTTCATAAGATAAGTCGTTCATGATAATTATACAAAGCGGACAGAGCGTGCGGCCAGGGCGCTGATAAGATAAAATGTATGGCGTCAAAGGAACGAAATATACTAAGACACGCGGCGCGCGGCCAATATACATTTTCGACTCATGCCTACCGCGCGCCAAGTGGTGGCCAAGTATGATGTAGATATTAACCTGTACTTTTTATCCCGGTAATGTGTATAACTTTCGATTTAAATGCGAAGCTGGTCTATATATGTATATGAAAGGCTTAATTCTTAATTCTTTATTGTACCTACACCATAACAACTTATAAATTTTACATTTAAGAAAGTTCATGTACCTACAAAGGCTTTGTCTTTACCTACGAATAATAAAACTCAAGAAATGCAACTCAAGCTTAAAAAATGCACCACGCCGTACTGTACCGCGGTAGGCGTTTGCTAAATACCGTACCACGACTTTGGAAAGTGTTATGCAACATGAACGCGACATGGAAGATTATTTCACTCGTATTGAAACACTTGAACTTGAGAGGTTTTTGTTTTTAGATAAAACGAAAGATTGATGCATAGTATAATTTTACATTTTATGTCACAGATTCCCGAAAAATTAAGTAGGTACAGCAAATAAATGGATAACTGCGGTTCGTTTGGAAATTAAAGGATAACGCTTTAAAAACTCTAAAAAAAGCCATCCGATCGAAAGCAATCACGGTATTATATTGTTCAAAGCTATAATTGACAAAAATCTTAGGGTTCTTTTGCATGAACAACACTGATCTGCCGGTCGATTCTGTAAACATGTCGAAGTGAAAGACTCGGGCGTAGTGATCACGAAGTCAGCTGTCAATGATACTAGGGATGGACGAAACGTTACATTTCCAATCATATCGACAGTTTTTTCAATAATAAAATTTTACAAATTTTACATAATTATAAATTTCATATTGGTACAAAAGTGGTATTTATGAGTCAAAACATCAATGCATAAGATCGTTTACTCCTCAAAGTTTTTTATACTAGCTAAGTCCTTATATTGGGTAATCAATGAACCCATTTTAATGAAACTTGGTACGCCTACACAAAGCAAACTGCGCGTGCGAAAAGTGGAAATTTAATTAAATCAACAACAATTCAAACAAGCGAAGTGGTCACTGCACCGTATTCAGCGGACTATAAGGCAAGGTGAAGTGACCGCTCCCTTCGACCGCGTTTTTTTTTTAATCTTTGATTCTTCCATAAACATTCAAAGAGTATTTTAAATTCAAATCTTTTAGATATTTTTTTATGTAAATCAGATTCTTTTTTTTTTAATTCTTTAGGCGTTTTGGTAGGTACCTACTTTTTTTCATAAGTAGGCAATCAATTATTTGAGGGGTAAGAATTAATTAGAGATCTCACTTTCAAGAAAAGCCTGATTTCAATAAAAAAAAACGACTGGCTGGAGTAGTGTGGACCATGTGAGACCATTGTCGACCATGAAAACGGGTGAACACTGACAGTAAATACCTACTCTTTGACGGTAATTACCTAAAGTTTGACAGTTTTGGTCACCTCACCTTCACGCGTTATTAATGTGTTACCAGATTAATAAAAAAGTCTGATTTCAATAAAAAAAACGGCTACTGTTCAAAGCTTTATGTATTAATAAAACAAATCCGGACGCCTAATGAAACCCTGTTATGTCGGAATAAAAATTCTAATTCTGTCTTGAAACGCGTGGCTAGCTTCCGAAGTGTGAGCCATTGTGACCATTGTCAACCATGAAAACGGGTGAACACTGACAGTATACCTACCTTTTTTACAGTGTTGATCACCTAATCTAACCTTCGCGCCTCGCATCGAGTACATAAACTATCAAAACATACGGCGGGAGAGGGAAAAAATAAAAAATAAAAAAGTATGACCACCGAGCGAGCAGCGAAGGTTGAAGACCGAATAATTACGACTAAAATGTGGCAAGACAGTGGTGTTAATGATGACGAAGCTTTTGTTGCTTCTGCTACCAAAATGGCAAGAGTAGAATCAAAACCGAATCAACCCGATCCATGATGAACCGAGCACAACCTTCCAGATTTTACCACCAACACAAAATGTGCATTCCAATCTGGTTGACAAAAAAAGCAGTCACGATGGAGAGGACACCTTTAATGACAGCAGCGATAGTAACCTCATGATATGGAAATCACTCATTATTGAATTTTGTGGTGGAGAAATAACATTGTCAAGTTCAGTGCCAAGTGAACTATTGTTTAGTGCAGCTGGCTTAATTTCTTAACCCCTAAGAAATTGCTTGAAAGGAGACAAAGCCACAAAACTATTGTTTGAGAAACATAATTAATTTGACTATCCTTAGTTTTGATTAGGTACTAGCAGGTAATTTTTGTATTTTTAAGAAAGTGTACCTATTGAAATAAATATTAACGACTTTCTATTACTTCAATCATGACTTATTATTTTTCCACTTCCACGAACACCTCTGCCTAATTGGAACAATGTAATTTTTGGACACTTACTGAACCCAGCTAAATCTCAAGCACTCAT
Organism: Melanchra persicariae; assembly: GCA_947386135.1. NCBI lineage: Eukaryota > Metazoa > Arthropoda > Insecta > Lepidoptera > Noctuidae > Melanchra > Melanchra persicariae. Next base: position 20,671,713 of record OX376643.1, on the reverse strand, counting down.
TGTTGGTGGCAGATACATGCTCAGCCTATTGGATCACCAGTCTCTGCCGCCTGTAGTGTATGACTCAGTGCTCATTTTATACTCCAAAAGCGCTAAAGTTGGTAAGAGGATATTCTACTCTTTCCAGTCTCATAAACGTCTCCAAAAATTCTTACCATTTCACACTAAGGTCAGTCTTGCTCAATCTCTTCTTCTACCACTTATAGACTATGCCAATATCTATTTTCTAGATGCTTCTGAGGTACCTACTCCTAAACAAACTCAAGCACTGACACTTCTCTTCTCCTTCGTACTCTGCATCACACTTCCTGTCGCTGTGGTGGCTCCTTCTCTCTTACTGCAGTGCATCTCTGGAACTTGCTCCCACACTCCCTATGCAACAGCCCTTCTGTTGATTGTCATCAAGAGGAAAGTTAAAGAGCATTTCCTTTTGATTTTGACATAATATTCTTATATATTATTATGTATGTATATATTTAGTTATGTATGTAAGTAAGTACTTATATTTATTTATTATAAAATATATAATGTGCCCTGGATCCTACCCTATATTGTCATCTTTATCACTGAAAGGTTTGCTGGGAGAAAATTCAACTTGGAGTTAAGCTAGCCTTTGTACAGCTGTTATGGTGTACAATAAAGAATTAAGAACTAATCTTGTGATTCAAAATGCCACTGAAATTACCACCATTTGAGAAGAAGAATAAATGATAATATATGGCTCACTGACTTGTATCTTTTCTATTCTAGCAACTTACTTTTCTATACTAATCAGCCATAGATAGTATTAATAATAATTATTATTGTGCTATGCAATGATGCTTACTTCTGCATAGCTACATAAAATTAAAACCATGTTACCAACAAATTTAGGTGCAGCATCATCAACTTTATTCAGATCTAAGCAATATTTCCTATCTTTTGTACTTGGAGAGGATATAAATAAATCAATATCAGGCGAAATTACAATTTTACTCATTTTAATCCACATCAAAAAATACTAATACATCTTTTGCACTGAGCCAGCGGCAGGCAGAAGCCTGCAGAGTTCCCATATTCTGGATCTTCTGCTGAGGTGCTAATGGCAAAGTTAGAAAACTTGTCTGGATGGAAGCTGGCCGGCTGCCTATAGCTGAAAACAATGGGTAAACATAATTCATCATTATGCTAACTATTTTATACATTATTTCCCATGTTATGCTGATTGGTAATTCTATTTTTCAATAAAACATTCATCTATGTTTTAATTTATACAGCACATCAGTTGCATATTGTGAGCGTCTGAAACAATACCATCCATCACATGGAACAATGTTACTCCTAGCTATTTTTAGAATAATCAGAGTTACAACTCTTATTAAGTGCCCCCATCAATCACTAATATAGAACGGTGCCCCATTCATGGCTTTCGTGGTCTACATTGTTATAATGTGTAAGTATTCCTATTTAATTTCGTAGTAAAGCAATACCTACTCAATTCATTGCGGTATACCCTTTGATTTGTGATCAAATCAAGATCAATCAATCAATTTATAAAATTAAGATAACGTTTCAGCTTAGTAGGTAAACAATATATTATCACATCTTGGTAGGTCGGCCGTACTGTCGGCCCGACTCGGTTTAAACACATTTACGATCATCACATATTTAATAATTATCACTACGTAGGTACCTATAAAATTCGAAACTCGGAGAACTTCAAAACTTTCTTTTGTTTGGTTAAAAATAGGTAGGTAAGCATTCATTACCCATACCGACGCGACGTTTGAAAATTTTTCGAACTTCATTGGCGAGTGGCGACATTGCTTTTTTTGAGATTTTGCTGTGTTGGCTACTGAGGCTTTTAAGCCAATCATATTTTTTGTTCAATTCTATTGAATTCGGGTCTTCGGTTATAGAATACAATGAAATAATTACTTAACGGCTAAAGATTTATCTATGGAGGTATTTTTATATCACAGCATTATATAAAATATAATGTGGTTTAAATACTAACTAACATGGCAAACCGATTTGGTTCTCTATTGTGTTCCTTTTCTTTTTTATCCGTAAGTGCCATATTTTTTTTTGTCATCATTTGTCCAAATGATAACTTGCCCGAACAATGTCACTGATATAGATATAGTCTGATATAGATTTTTATTTCAATCGGTTGCAGAGATAGGTACCTAAAGAAAACTTCTTATAAAAACATAGCCCTTCCTTGGCAGTCTGGTAAAAAGTGATTATTATGAAGGCGATTAATGTTTTTGACACAATTTTTTTGAATTCTTTATCCCAAAAAACACATAGGTATCAACACTACTACTAACATTAATATAAGAATAAAGTTTTGTTCAAATTCAAACATTGTTCGCCGGAATAACCTGTCACGAACAGCGTACCCTTAGCCGCCTAAAATTTGAAGCACACGCTCCTCGGTGTTAGTAAGTTATCTTACTTCCTCGAACCCCCCACCCGTCGCCTAGTTGCGGCGCGCTCAGCAGCTTTTTTTTTATGTTAGATTTTCGGTCCGTCCAATACTAGATAAGAAAGAAGGATTAGTCTGTTTAGTAGGTAAGCCGATGGCCTTTGTCGCTAAAAAAAATCTAAACAAATTCCAAGAGTAAAACTAAAAATACTTAGGTAGGTAGGTACCTTCATCTACTTCTTTTTAGTCTTGGTAGCCCCGCCTAAAGCGTTAATTTTCGATGTTACTTCCTCCCAGAACCTTTGGGTTTTGAGGCGGGCATTTGCGGTGTTACTATGCCCCCTGGCCATCTCCGGATGGAGTTCCATCATTTGAACCAGGGCAACAAACTGCGCCTCATTTGCAGCACAAGAGCGAAATGGGCTAGAAATATATCCTTAAATTAGGTCAAATCATCAAAAATTACCTGTAAGATTTCGTTTTTCAATATTCTCAAATACTTTATAAGAACCTATTATTTAAAAATCTGTCCGTAGTGCATACTTACTTACGTCATTCTTATCGAATTGGTAATAAAAAATAAAAGAACACGTATCGTAGGAAACAGCGCGGCGTTTTGAATTATTTATCAAAAGGGCGCGAAATCGCATGTCTACACCAAGTCTATTGTACCACTCTACCGCATTTTTGTTTACAATGTGTGTACTAGTCTTTAAAGATTAATTTTTCGGGCTTCCGGAATCTATGGCCACGGTAGATTCAATTATTGCAATAATAGTTTTTTGGTTATATGTGTTAAATACATTCACAAAAATAATAATTAACACTTGTTAAAAAAAAACGAACGTTTATTATTTGTCTTTGAAGTGAAATATGAAGTGCCCATCACTTATCCCAATAAAAAAAGAAGAACAATGTCGGCAATGCTAAATAAAATAAAGTTTTGAAGTCCGGGTTTAGAATGTTGCAATTACTAAATGTGTAATGATAATAAATGTAGTTACAAGCTTTCATTCTATCTATATTTCTAAGGTGTTATAAAATTAACTGCAAGAATTTTGTGTACTTGCTCGGTATTATCGAAACATTCTGTCCATCATCCATTGACGTATCCTAAAAAAATATGATTGGCTTAAAAGCCTCAGTAGCCAACACAGCAAAATCTCAAAAAAAGCAATGTCGCCACTCGCCAATGAAGTTCGAAAAATTTTCAAACGTCACGTCGGTATGGGTAATGAATGCTTACCTACCTATTTTTAACCAAACAAAAGAAAGTTTTGAAGTTCTCCGAGTTTCGAATTTTATAGGTACCTACGTAGTGATAATTATTAAATATGTGATGATCGTAAATGTGTTTAAACCGAGTCGGGCCGACAGTACGGCCGACCTACCAAGATGTGATAATATATTGTTTACCTACTAAGCTGAAACGTTATCTTAATTTTATAATTGATTGATTGATCTTGATTTGATCACAAATCAAAGGGTATACCGCAATGAATTGAGTAGGTATTGCTTTACTACGAAATTAAATAGGAATACTTACACATTATAACAATGTAGACCACGAAAGCCATGAATGGGGCACCGTTCTATATTAGTGATTGATGGGGGCACTTAATAAGAGTTGTAACTCTGATTATTCTAAAAATAGCTAGGAGTAACATTGTTCCATGTGATGGATGGTATTGTTTCAGACGCTCACAATATGCAACTGATGTGCTGTATAAATTAAAACATAGATGAATGTTTTATTGAAAAATAGAATTACCAATCAGCATAACATGGGAAATAATGTATAAAATAGTTAGCATAATGATGAATTATGTTTACCCATTGTTTTCAGCTATAGGCAGCCGGCCAGCTTCCATCCAGACAAGTTTTCTAACTTTGCCATTAGCACCTCAGCAGAAGATCCAGAATATGGGAACTCTGCAGGCTTCTGCCTGCCGCTGGCTCAGTGCAAAAGATGTATTAGTATTTTTTGATGTGGATTAAAATGAGTAAAATTGTAATTTCGCCTGATATTGATTTATCCTCTCCAAGTACAAAAGATAGGAAATATTGCTTAGATCTGAATAAAGTTGATGATGCTGCACCTAAATTTGTTGGTAACATGGTTTTAATTTTATGTAGCTATGCAGAAGTAAGCATCATTGCATAGCACAATAATAATTATTATTAATACTATCTATGGCTGATTAGTATAGAAAAGTAAGTTGCTAGAATAGAAAAGATACAAGTCAGTGAGCCATATATTATCATTTATTCTTCTTCTCAAATGGTGGCAATTTCAGTGGTATTTTGAACCACAAGATTAGTTTTTAATTCTTTATCGTACACCATAACAGCTGTACAAAGGTGAGCTTAACTCTAAGTTGAATTTTCTCCCAGCAAACTGAGTGATAGAGAAAGATCACAATAGAGGGTAGGATCCAGTGCACATTATAATTTTATAATAAATAAATATAAGTACTTACATACATAACTGTAAATAAATACACATACATAATAATATATAAGAATATTATGTCAAAATCAAAAGGAAATGCTCTTTAACTTTTCTCTTGATGACATCAAGAGAAGGGCTGTTGCATAGGGAGTGTGGGAGCAAGTTCCAGAGATGCACTGCAGTAACAGAGAAGGAGCCACCACAGCGACAGGAAGTGTGATGCAGAGTACGAAGGAGAAGAGAAGTGTCAGTGCTCGAGTTTGTTTAGGAGTAGGTACCTCAGAAGCATCTAGAAAATAGATATCGGCATAGTCTATAAGTGGTAGAAGAAGAGATTGAGCAAGACTGACCTTAGTGTGAAATGGTAAGAATTTTTGGAGACGTTTATGAGACTGGAAAGAGTAGAATATCCTCTTACCAACTTTAGCGCTTTTGGAGTATAAAATGAGCACTGAGTCATACACTACAGGCGGCAGAGACTGGTGATCCAATAGGCTGAGCATGTATCTGCCACCAACAATGAATGCTTGAGATTTAGCTGGGTTCAGTAAGAGTCCAAAATTACATTGTTCCAATTAGGCAGAGGTGTTCGTGGAAGTGGAAAAATAATAACTCATGATTGATTGAAGTAATAGAAAGTCGTAAATATTTATTTCAATAGGTACACTTTCTTAAAAATACAAACATTACCTGCTAGTAGGTACCTAATCAAAACTAAGGATAGGCAAATTATGTTTCACAAACAATAGTTTTGTGGCTTTGTCTCCTTCCAAAAATTAAGCCAGCTACACTAAACAATAGTTCACTTGGCACTGAACTTGACAATGTTATTTCTCCACCACAAAACTCAATAATGAGTGATTAAATATCATAAGGTGTCCTCTCCATCGTGACTGCTATTTTTGTCAACCAGATTGGAATGCACATTTTGTGTTGGTGGTAAAATCTGGAAGGTTGTGCTCGGTTCATCATGGATCGGGTTGATTCGGTTTTGATTCTACTCTTGCCATTTTGGCAGCAGAAGCAACAAAAGCTTCGTCATCATTAACACCACTTGCCACATTTGAGTCTTAATATTGGGTCTTCGAGCATCGCTGCTCGCTCGGTGGTCATACGATCGTCAAAAAGTAGGTAGTTATACTGTCAGTGTTCACCCGTTTTCAGGGTCGACAATGGTCACAATGGCTCACACTTCGGAAGCTAGCCACGCGTTTCAAGACAGAATTAGAATATTTATTCCGACATAACAGGGTTTCATTAGGCGTCCGGATTTGTTTTATTTTATTAATAAATAAAGCTTTGAACAGTAGCCGTTTTTTTTATTGAAATCAGGCTTAAATAATTGATTGCCTACTTATGGAAAAAAGTAGGTACAAAAACGCCTAAAGAATACCATTTAAAAAAATCTAATTTGCTTACATCCCAAAAAATATTTTAGATATTTTTAAGTTTTGAATATAAAATATTCTCTGAATGTTTATGGAAGAATCAAAGATTAAAAAATAACGCGGTCGAAGGGAACATTCACTTCCCCTTGCCTTATAGTCACCGGAATAGGGTGAAGGGAACACTTCGTTTTCCTGGCACTTCTCACGCAAGCGCGGTCAACGGGTGAACGACTGAACGTTACCTACGTTCGCGTGTTCACCCTCTTCTTAGAGTCGGCTGAATACGGTGGAGTGACCACTACGCTAGTTTGGATTGTCATTTTCACTTTTCGCATGCGCGGTGTGCTTTGTGAATGGGTTCATTGATTGATTTGTCCCAACAGAAAAATGTGATAAGGTGAGGATGAATACCTACTCTTTGTAGGTAAATTTATTATTGGCAACAGTTAAATTAGTAACTCAGGTACTCAGGTTGGAATTGTTCTTTGTGTCGTTCCTACTTAGTAATATTTAGGTAGAAATTTGGATAATCAGTCTTTTAGGTAGGTATTTATAAATACTATGACATGTTTCTGGTCTCCTGGTACTTGATGTTTCTGGTCTCCTGGTACTTGTGAATCCGAAGTACTAAGGCAGCAGTGGCTCTGAATTTCCACTTCCTCCTTAGTCTCCATTAATCCATGCTACTTACCGGGATAAAAAATAGGCTACTTTAGGCTTTAGCATTAAAATTCAGTAAACTCGATTTATCGACAGGATTCTATAATAGATGTGTCCATCACTAGCGTTATTGACAGCTTACGTCAGTCCAAGCTCACTGCACCTTTTGTTTGTCGAAGTGTTCACTACGACATGTTTACAGAATCGCACTGCAGGCTCCTTCTGGGTAAGCTCGCTCCATCGTAGACTTTGTCTCTGTCATCTCTGACATAGACTAGAGTCAAGAGCAAACTACTACACTGCGACCAATTACGATTATTCGTAGGTCTTGGCTGACGGATGTATAAACACACACACTAAACAGCTGGTCATAGGGACGCGAAAATTAGAGGACGTATTCCTTATATGACGAGACTTCCGATAAGAAAGATTTTTTTTAAGGGGGGAAACGGTAGGTCAACTTTCTAAAGCCGACGTCAATTAATATTTAATCCATAAATATAAACGAGAATGCCTAAACGCCAAAAAGAATTAGAAATAGAATAGCAACAGTCTTGCACAGCGGCGATATTTCTAGCTATAAATTTCCAATAAAAGCCGGTCCCACACTGCTAAGGCTTTCCGCACAACGCGGGATCAGCTCGTACTGGAAGGCAATCATTATCAATCAATTGATGAAATAAAACTCATACATAATTACGAGAATTTTTCAATTCGCAAATAAGCAGCAATGAAGGTCGCTTTGCTTTCAGAGGATTAGTGGGTCAGCTTAGACATTTTGAGAGAGGTGGTCAGACCTATATTAACCCAGTTTAAATATTACAGTTTAACAATCGTATAAGGCCTGAAAATATTAATAAAATTCTATGCTTAATCCAAATCTATAAAAGTACGCACTGCGTCGCTTCGCGCATGTGACGTGTCTCGATGAGCGCTGAGCCTTGTTAATGTAAGTAGATATGGGTACTTAGGCCTATTGTATGATTAGAAAACCAACGATACACTAAATTGGGAATAAAAACGCAGTGCAATAAGAGCCAGCTTTCGAGAGTGATAAAAGAGTACTTCATACCTTTTACCAACATATTCTAAACTAATATTGTATAGAGAAAAGATTTATTTGATTGTTACGATTTGATGCAAAAACTACTCCTAACCTAACCTATTTTAAAAATTCTTTGGCCATTAGAATCTTCACTTAAAATTAAAAATTTATTTTTGAAAATTGCAATAATTTATGCAATGACGTATTTAACTATTGATACTTATGGCTTTTTTTCTCATTTCTTTTGAATGAAAAACCCGAAACTTCACCAGCACCCCGCAAGAGGCACCCTCGTATAGCCTGTGACGCATACTCGGGCCGCGATACATTAGCGTTGGACTTGACTATGGCGGATGGACTACACGCGTGTTATTTTTTCCGAAATAAAATCCAAAAGTTCACGTTTGAATGATTTTTGAATTAAGCCATATAAATTGTAAATAGTACTTACAAACATAAATATATTTCGTAAAATATTTTTATTTGTGTGTCACTATTGTTTGTGTGTGCCCTGCGTTTGTGACAAAATAAATGCTTTTTCTTTCTTTCTTTCTTTCTAAAATAAGAATTGAAATTAAGTTTGTAAATGTATTTATAAATATAATATACCGTTTTTTCCCGTTCCCGTAGGAATTCTCGTTCCCGTAAGAATTCCCGTTCCCGTATAGCCGTACAGTCTTCATCATAAATGTAGCTATCATAATATACAAAAAGAATTCACGCACCGTCGTCGCGTCGACGTCGTCGCACGCACTCTCGATGCATGGTCCAGGGCGATTCCCGGTCACCGTAGGCGCGGGCCTGCGGAAGGCGAGCGTTGGGTGGCTCACCGACCGATCAAAGCCAGGCCCGGGTCGACGGCGCGTTTTGTTCCACGCGCGCCTCAAAGAGATGTCAACATAGTAGACGAGCCGTTAGGGCTAGAGCCTACCAGGGTTGCGAATTTTGTTCGAAAGAGTTACCGAGGTCCTGGAACTCAAAGGGCACTAGGAGGAGCACGGATTGGTTTTAGTTAGTAAGAGCAGACTCTTACTGGCTAAAACCTATCTGTGTCCTCCGTGAACGGGAAGGAGTGAGTGTCAGAACACTCCCTCCCGCTCCACCAGAACGGAAGGGGTGATGATTTCACATTCATAAAAAAAGTCACTACGACCGCTTTTTGTCCAAATTATTCAATCAAAACCCGGGTGGAATGGAATAGTAGTGATTTTGGTATCATGATATTAATTTTTATCCATTTAAATGGTTTGAAAGTTAAGTTTGATTATGTGCATGTCGATTACACCTGACCTATGTATAGCTTATTCAAACCTGACCTTACATTTAAAGTTTACGACGACTATAAAAATGCTTTAGGTAAGTAAAATGTTGCGGTTTGAGCGTACTGCCCTACGACGCGACGTTTAGTCGCACTGTGTAACTTAAGACGCGCAAAAGGTAAGAAATTTACAAGTTAACGCTTTTGTAAACAAAAAAAAACAAAAATGAAGAAGTATGTACTTATGTTCATTAAGGAAGGGTTATGGTCACGCTATAAACCACGGGAGCGGGGTAGCTTTGTAAAACTCCATGCGCGTCGCGGGCGTCCGTACCCTATAAAGAGGGTAGAGGGGAGATGAAGTTCATGTAGTTCCTACCTACGAAACCCGCGCGAATGAAGTTGCGAGCGAAGTGCTAGTAGCAAATAAAAACACACTAAAAAGCAAACAATTTTACCTCTTATCGATAGTTATTTGTTTAGATGTTGGATTGCCAACAAAAAAACAATTAAGCATGATGAAAAAATTAGTCAAAACTTTATAGACACCTACCGAGTCCGAAATGGTACATGTGTTCCGAATTTTTTAACATTCCACTTTCATCAATGAATCTTTCCGGTTTAAATACATGCGGATCGTCCCACAATTCAGGATCGAAGTATATGTCGCCTACAGACATGAGTACTGTAGCACCTTTAGGTATTAAATACCCGTCAATCGATGTATCATTTTGTAGTAGCCTTGGCCCCGCCATGGGAACTATAGGATAATATCTGTGCACTTCCTGTATAAACGCTGACGTGTATATAAGCCTAAAACAAAAGTATTCTTAAAGCACAGGTGAAAAGAGGCTAAACACGCGCGACATGCAAGACTTAAATTAAATAAATGTTGGTATGTAATGTATAAAGTAAATTTTTATATTTTCGCTTCGACTATGTGTCATTGTGCCGTAACTCTAAGGTGTTGAAACAGACAACGCACGCAGTGGTATCTTGCACCGCTCGCGCGGGTTTTGCCTCAGTTTAAACAGCCAATTATACTGGCATAGTATTTCGATATCGGCTTCCAATTTAACTTAGACTATGTATAGAACACAGGTTGCACAGCTCTTTCTCTATTTTCATAGTCCGATGGGACGGCATGGGCCGATATTACGAGGTCTCTAACCAACCAATTCTACGCTGATACAGAGAATTTCTAAAAAAATAAAACAAACAGATTGTTTTTTTAAAGCCTGAACCATTAATGGAATTAAAGACCTCATGATCCACAGTTGTATATGCTAAAAGCAGAAATCCTGTTAAAAAGGTAGTATGAGAATAGTGGTCAACACTTACCGTTCACTGTCATTCCAACAAGGTGTTCTGTCTCCAATAACAGTGTCTATTTCCTCATATATTTTCTGTTGCATTTCTTCACATTTTAATGCCTTTAAAAAAGCGAAGCCGAGTAAGTTGCTACTTGTTTGAGAACCCGCAATTAGAAAATCCAAACATACCATTTTCAACTGCTCCTCTGAAAATTAAACGACGAAGTGACCAGAGGGCTTATTGCGAGTTTTTTAACGTGCTCGATCGCGTTAACGTAAACATTTGTTTATGTCACCACATTTCGATACATTTTGACGTTAACGCTAACGCGATCGAAAACGTTAAAAAACTCGCAAGGCCACATTCATCGGCAGCAAAACATATGAGTTCAATGCAACCAATCTCGACACTATACTATTTCATATTTCGAATAACAAAAGTAGATTCGTACGCACCTCACTAAAGTCTAGTACTAACCTGTAAAAGTTGGATCCTTTTTCGCATAAATTTCTTCCAAAAACAAATAAATAAAATCTTGTTGCTCTACTTCCTTAGTTTTATGCTTTTCAATAGCTTCCTGAAACGAATTATTGTCCTCTGTAAATACATACCTACTTTTAACAATCAAAATCGATTAATATTTTAAATGGGTGTAACCATTTTTGCACTGTTCAAAATATCAAATGCTTGATTAAAATTATGAGAAGAAGAACAAGAATTTACATATTTTATGTTACTTTCACGTGGTCAGAAAAAAATATATAACCTACCTCGATGACCTTGGATATTTCTCGATTCAGCTTGGTTATCAGCGAATACCCACTCAATTTAGGTATAATAAATCTACACCAGGGCATTTGATTTAATAAACCACCGGCAACCGAGAAAGCCTTTCCTCGTTGTCTAAAAAGATCCAATAAATGGTTCAGTTTGTCTTCTTTTATACGTTCCCCTATAAATAACAGAAAAGTGTTTTGTTTTTAATTATGTGCCATACAACCGATTGTTTTTAAGTAAGTAATTTTTAAATTGACGAAATCCATCCCGCCGTTCTCAAAATTCGAGATTCCCAAATTATGAAAACACTGGTCGACAAGATTTTTGTCACACAGATTCTGTACGCGTAATATCCTTACTCTACTACTTACCCTCATTACAAAACTCTAATTTATTGTTTCTATCACCTACAGATTTGTTGTGACAGCCACCTACGATGTTATTGAATTTTCCTCTAAAGGCTATAGAAATTACTACTAGTTTATTTTTTAAATAGTGTGTAATTGTGACTTCACCACGCTTAAAGTCATGGTTAATTCTTTCCCCATCCAAAAAGTTTTTGCTATTAATGTGGTGCACCAACTTTCAAAGTCACCTTTGAAAATTCACTGAACTGGTAAAGCGGTGTGATCGAATTCAAGCTGTGAAATTCCTACACATGTCACTTACAATCATAATGACGCATGTACCTTGATGAGCCATGGAAACCCAAAATTTTATGGCATTAACATGACTTTCTGACTTTCGGAAACCCCATGCTTTGGAGGGGATCGTAAAGACCACAGACACGTCGAGAGATTTCAGAGTTTTGACCTCTTTCAAGGTATTGCGTTTATTCTGTTACACGTTGTAGATTATAGACGCCATGACGTCAACGGTACAGTAAACAAAAACGTACGTAAGGAAAATCCTTAGCAATTTAGTTAACCATGGTTAAGTAAATTGCTAAGGATTTTCCTTACGTATCACAGCGGATAACTTTTTAACACCGTAACACTATCACAATCTTAATCAATTTATAAAATAAAATAGTAATCCATTGATACATTCATGTTTGACAAATTCGCTAGCTCTACAACGTAAATCAGGCAATTAATATTGATGGTTCGTCAAGTGAAAGATGAATATCCATTGATTGCGAGGTACGTGCACAAGAGCGAGTCTCAGTATGTTATACCCCATGACTCGCTTTAGCTATAGACAGTATCAATACTTACCAGCCACGTACTTCCATAGAACATTTAGCACCGATTCACTCAGTAAATTAACAAAATCTATAGGCTTGCTGTTACTTTCCTTTAAACAGTTTAATAATCGAGACAATTCATTTTGTATTTCCTTTTCCATCACAGTTTTTCCATAACCGACCTGTTTTAAGTTTTTCACTGCAAACTGTCTATGTATCTTCCATATTTCACCATTGGCAAAAGTTATACCTAGAACATTAAAATATAATTTAAAATCCTATTGGAAGCATTTGTTTGAATGCCAATTGATATTAATTTCACTTTTATTTTTATCTTACCCATGTTTTTATTTCCAAGACATCTTAATCGTGCAAAGAAGTTATCTGGTCTAGCATCAAATTCTTTGTCATAAAATACTTGACGAACATTCTTCTCACCAAACACGACTACTAACAGTTCTGTGCTCATTTTCATGCCTAAAACATTCGTAGAATACTGTTTGGATAATTCTAAACATGCTCTCCAGTCTGATCCATATTTTTTTGACATCCTTTGTAAAATACCGCTGCTTCCGATGAATGGATACCATACTGGACCTGCAATAATAATTAAACAATATTTCGTTAATTGTTGGTCGTAGGTACTTATTTTTCATGCTACAACAGTTTGTGTATCATTTAGTGGTATCGCTACTGGTTTGTATAGGGTGGCCAAATCGGATGTATTTATACGACTTTGTTTCGCCCCCATTTCAATTTATGGCCAAAGGGGTTCGAACATGTTTCAATGGAAAATTGTAAGATATTATCCTTGCCAGTAGAACTCAGCAGGATCTTTAAATTTTGGTATAATAACCAGAGTGCCAATTCCACTAATTTTTAGCCAACGCTCGCATTCGCACGTCATGTGCAGTTGCAAACTGTCAAAAATGTATGGAAATTAAGGATTTTTTGACAGATTGCAACTGACATGCGAAAGCGAACGTAGATATACAATAGACGACACGGTTGGCGCAGTGGTTGAGCGATTGACTGCTGCGCTGCGTGTCGCGGGTTCCATTCCCGCACGGAACAAATATTTGTATGGCCTACAGATAGTTGTTTCGGGTCTGGCTGTTTGTGTATGTGAGCTTCTATTTTTGTAAACGCACCCACGATAAAGGAGAAATTCCTAGTATGGGGCAAAGGTTTTTTTAAAACTGCACTGATAGAGGAGCTTAGCAGCAACCGTGTCGGCTGCCATATTGAAGATGTACGTGTATGTCTCAATAATATTAGGTAAGCGAACGACATGGTGCTGCTGAGTGCATCTGAATGTGTCCTTTCAAAATTGTTGGGCATCTGTGAAAAGTAGGCTCATAACCATGGCTTGATTTATAATATCAAGAAATTCAGGCCAGAGGAAAATGTCCGGCAACAATACCTGCCATAAAACTTTGTGGAACACCTCTGAAGAGGGTGGAACAATTAGGCCCCCAGCGCACTAAACAGTCTGGCTGCGCAGCCAGACTGCGGCAGCCAGTCGTACATATGGAGTTCGTGGCTGCTTAGGTGCGCGGGCTCCCATACACCGTCATATGTTCGACTGGCTGCCGAAGCCTGGCTGTCTAGTGTGCGGGGGTGGGGGGGGGGCTAAATGCCTTGGACATTATGAAGTCCTTTAATCTGAAGGACTATGCAGACAGAGCGAGAACGCAGGGCGTTGTCTATAAGGGCGAATATAATTGCCCGTAGGTTTGCTCGTTGTACCACAAGTGAAAATAACATTGTTCAAAGCATTTTGCACATCTTTCTACACAAGCAGCCTGTGGGTTTCGTACACGCGCGGACAGTACAGCGCTTTGCGCGTGCAATATAATAATGCATTCAGAGTGCTATGGGGCTGACCCGATTCTGCAGCGCATCAGGAATGTTCGCCGAGTTGCAAGTAGACTGTGTCTATTCTACTATGCGAAAACGGTACATACCCCTGGTGCGCAGGGTTCGGACTAGCTTCAACGGCATCCTGAGGACATTCACCCAGAGGTTCGATTGTCAGTACCTGAACCATCTGTATAGTTCACTTACTTAGCAATCGAAATCAGTACCTAATGTTTGTAATTAATATGTGTATGTGGTATTTTTAATTGTATGTAATAACAAAAACATATTTGTTTTATTATTTGAAATGTGTTATATGATCCTATGTTGGTCGAAATAAACGTTATTATTATTCCATTTATTAATTTTATACACAATCATATTATTTACATTTTTTTATATTTCTAATAAACAAATTAAAAAAATATAAAGAATAGTAACCCACTGGTATCGGGAACAGGGTCCAAGCTACCGGCGTCGGGGCTCAGGCTATTATTATTATTATATTGGGAGCTAGCATAATCATTTTGATATTATTTCAAAATCGTAGCGCACAATGTAACATATATAATGTATGGGTAAAGGCCTCATTTTCAAAAAAAAATTGTTATCAATAGTGAACTTTATGGGGTGGGATGGGATAATGAAGACAGAACAGATGTTGAAGACGAAATAGTCAAAAAGTATAAAAAATCCAAAAATCTACAGGGTGTTCCTGAAAGGTGTGGTCATATTTAAAGGTGATGTTGGATAACTGATATCAAAACAAAGTATAGGTACTGATATGAAAAAATGACAAAACATAAAAAAAAAAAAAAAAAATTTCAATAAAAACTGCTTGAAAAATATTTTTATCGTAACTTTTATGCTAAAAATATTTTTCAAGCAGTTTGTAACAGTTAGTGGCATTTACTTTAGTTCAATCACAGATTTGATGTCACTAACGACATCAGACTGAATATTCATTTCTTCGGAAGTATATAGGGATAGCATGGTCTGGTCGCTCGCTCACTTGACCCCGACACCCCCTTCTAACCTAACCTGTCCGAGCCGGGGTGCCCCAAGTCCCGAACTCTTGTAAAGAGAGGATCCCCCAAACGGACGGTTGTGTCCGGTGGCCAGTTACTGCTCGATAGTTGATATTCGGACTGTTAAATTGTATCTGTTTAAATCGCACGGTAAACTCTGATATCGCGATTCAGGATTTCGTTGTTAGTTCGCAGCTGTCGGGATAGATGGCGTTGCGGGTCTTATTGTTGCGATGTACATTTTGCTACGTTGTTTTTTTTAGATCTGGTTGGTTTTGTTTCACCTTACCGTACCTTCATCAGATTTTTGCAATGTTTGGATTAGAGTCCCAGCTCCAGGACATTCGATGCGATATGAAATCATTTAATTACAGACAAAAATTATTCGTTTTTACAGGATTGTCATGGTCAAATATTTACTTATAAGACGAAATATTATGTTTACTAAACTCTACCAGTGGAACATTATACAGGTACTTACTATACATGCCATAATATTTTTTTATGAAACTGAGAACGGGTAATAGTGACGAATTATTAGCCTCTATTATTTTATTAGAAAACCACCAATTAGTGTAGCAAAACAAAAAAGTTTTTACAACTGAACCCACATACTCAGATATGTGGGTTCAGTAAGTAAAAGCTTTCGATAAAAACGTGCTACCATTATATTTTCGATTAAATGTTACTACTTACAAGAGAAATAATACAGAATCGCAATAGTGAGGTAGCGAAAACGGATCTTGATGCTGAATAAATGAATGACCAGTTTATTGGTATAACCGTCACTAGAAAAGTTCTCATATTATAATAATGAGAACTTTTCTAGTGACGGTATATTTCAGAAAAATACATATTACGGTAAAAAAAACTTCCTTGTGCAAAACGTTCATAATTTGTACAACACAACAGATGGATATGTTTTATAGATATGTCATCTTTCAATGCAAATCTGAGCGATGCATCCTTAACTAAACGAATAATGTCTGATACAAATGATTTGGCCAAGTTATTAAAGTCCAGTGATATAATTTTAAATTGTTGTAGATCGTGATTTTCGAGACGTTTTTAACGAATTCGAGAAAAAAGGACTGAAAGTTTTATTGCCTGCCTTTAAAGGTAGTAGAGCACAACTTGATACCTTAGAAAGTAAGATGTGAATCTGTTCATGGAATAATGAAACAAAAATATCATTTACTCATAAAATCTTAACTAAAATAAGTACCTACATTAAGTAAAGTTGCTTGATATTTAAATAATAAATGTGGGAAAACTCCTTAGCGACATCAAGAACACCGACGAAATAATATCTAATGTAAAGATAAAATCCGCTAAGATAGTCAATAACTTGGCACAATTCCCTGCCGGAGTCTGTGTTTCCTGATAGCTACAACCCGGAAGTCTTTAAGTCAAGAGTGAATAGGTAACTTCTAGGCAAACGTGCTCCATCTTCGGCCACATCATCGCTTACCATCAGGTGTGATAGTGGTCAAGCGCGTGCCTATGAATAACAAAAAAAAACGGACGGATGAGAAAGACAACCATCATTTTTAATATATCAAGGACTTTCCTGAGCAGTTTGGCGGTTCATACCAATAAATTAAAGTTATCAATATGCTATTTTGCCGAACTCCAAAACACCGAAGGCTCCATCAACCTCGAATACTCTGTCGAAAATGAGCTTTTAAAATTTATATCCAGTCACGACATGTAAGTAAAAAGAGTTCATATTTTCCACAATAATAAGAACCCAATCAGAATAATTACAGAGGTATCAAAGGCCACTACTGCACATGCGCGCTGCCGGTTGTTATTCTCACATTGCTACATTGATGTATTATTTATCTAATGCCAGAGACATATCAAGAATTAAAAATCCTGCAGAAATTCTGACAAATATATTTGATTACAACATAGATATTTATATGGTTATTAACTAAAATAGTGATGACGATTAATTAGAGAGGATTATTTTTTTTTACATTAAACGTACATAAGTAGGTATATTAACAATTAGTTTGTGTATGTTAGGTATGCTTTAGAACTCACTAGATGAAAAATAAACAAGATTGTGGATAAAATTTGTTTTAATTTATAATTTATTTAATAGTGTTCCACCTTTGCTAGACAGACCAAACTTGAGGATTGCGTAGATTCGACGATAGTACTCGTACACATTGAAAAAAAACGGATGTTTGTAGGTAGCACCAAAGGAAATCATTATACAGGATGCAACAATTTCTTTTTTTTTTCCTATATAGGGAGTACCTGCGGCTACGTAGAAGAGAGCTCTTGTTTTTTTTTTATTATTACTATAGGTCCCAACAATATTTGTAAGTACAAAATTTGATTTCCGTCAGAAAAAGAGCAATTTTCGGTTTAACCGGGTGTCGTATCGTAGCCCCCTGGGGTAGTGGGGGTGGAATTTTACACATCACGATATCTCTATATAAAGTATTATTTGGTCATAGTTGCGAACCCCAGGCTTTGGGGGCACTTTTCACAAGACCATCAGCATGGAATTTTTAACACGTTACAAAAAGTTACCTACTAAGAAAGTGAATAGCAATGAAACAACAACGTCATTGAAAATCACAATGGTACGTTAAGGTAGTGTTACAAACACATCATGAGTACAAGACCTTCTACTCAGCGTCCTTCCATGAACGATAGTGTCAAGATATTAACGTATTATTGTGAACTGCATTCAGATGGGGGATCCAATTACAGAATAAGGCCAAGGCCGAGGCCACCCATTCGCATGGGTGGCCTCGGCGTCCGCAAAATCTCAAGTACAAGTTTACCGGCCTTCCTCTCCTCGGTCCACAGTACTGATACATTAACCAGGAATATTTTATCATCTTTACTGGTTGATTTTGAGGTACCGTGTTTGACCAATGCGTTGAACGCTTGGAAAATGGCTTGTCCCAACACAGATTTGCCCGACAATCTGTCTTCCCAGAGACGGTGGGATTTGCCGTTCTGCAGTATTTTACGGAATAACTTGATTCATACGTCATCAAATACTGTTGGGCGCGCGCGCGTCTGCTGGCTGTGGGGGAATGGGAGTCGGGTTTATGGCTTCAAGCACTCCCGTCATCCACCATAGGTACTATGATGGATGACGCATCGTTTCGGCTCGCTATCTGTCTTCGCTTAGGTGCACCTTGTGCTGCTCCGCATCGGTGTCACTGCGGAGTAGATGTCGACAGCCTCGGGCACCATGGCCTTTCCTGCGGGGGCTGGTCGCATAGTACGGCACGCCAGCATCAATGATATTATTCGTCGGGCTCTTGTCACCGCTGGCGTACCTGCGGTATTAGAACCAAGTGGCTTGGTACGTGACGATGGGAAGAGACCAGATGGTATGACGTTGGTGCCGTGGAAGGTGGGTAGGCCTCTGGTGTGGGACGCAACATATGTCGACACCCTTGCACCATCACATGTTCCAAGTACGGCGGGTTGTGCCGGCGCTGCCACTGCGACTGCTGAGGCCCTCAAGCGGCGCAAATACTGTAACCTTATTGGTAATTACAGTTTTGAGCCGTTTGGGGTCGAAACGCTTGGGTCATGGGGTCCGAGTGCACGTCTCCTTTTCAAGGATATATCTCGCCGACTGATTGACACTTTGCGTGACCAGAGCATTGCCATTCAACGTGGTAATGCTGCCAGCCTTCTGGGCACGTTTCCGGATGACGGC
Source organism: Melanchra persicariae (assembly GCA_947386135.1). NCBI lineage: Eukaryota > Metazoa > Arthropoda > Insecta > Lepidoptera > Noctuidae > Melanchra > Melanchra persicariae. The sequence goes on along the minus strand of OX376643.1, from coordinate 20,652,635 downwards.
GATGCGGAGGAATACTTCGACGCCTGAGTGTATTTTATTTTTATATATTACTTATTTTGTTTGTTTTTGTTTTGTTTCAATGAATAAAGATAAATTACAGAATTAGTTAATATTGCTAACAAATCGTTCCCTTGACCTTGAATAAACTGTTATAATGTATACAGTCGCCATAAGACACCTATACAGGCTGTTCCAGAAGTGCGTGGTCATATTTAAGGGTTATGTTGGGTAGCTGATATATATTAAGGAAAAAACAGCAAACCAAAAAATTAAACTTTTTTTCAAAAAAATCGACCTGATAAAACGTTCCGAAAAAATGACTTTTCAAAGAATTTTTTACAGTTGGTGGCATGTACTTGAGTTCAATCACAGATTTGAAGTAACCGACTGCATCAGACTGCTTGAAAAGTCATTCTTTTGGAACTTTTTAGTCGTTTTATCAGGTCGTTTTTTTGGAAAAAAAGAATTGGTTTGGTATTTTGTTCTTAATGTATATCAGCTACTAAACATCACCCTTAAATATGAGCACGCACTCTTGGAACACCCTATATTGTATCAGACAAGGTGACCAAGTAAGTACCTACTTCTGAACAATTTAAAAGGAGTTTGACAATTCTTTTCTTCCGTTTTTTTTGCGCATCAGAACATTTTGTATGATAGCTTATAATAGATATAAAAGAGGGGTCGTACTTTCAAAGCAAATAAAAATTATCCATTTAATTTGTGGGGATTTTCTTTTTCTTTGATTTTCTGTCCAGTTTTGAGTAAGTTAGTTTTGTTAAAAACCTTTCTCCAAAAAATCAGTCCTTTACAACAATGAGATTTGAATTCACTTAAGCGAACCGAACACATTTTCAAGAAACCAATTGATGATTCCAAATAAATAATATTTCATAGGTAGGTCATGCTAAACCTAAGTTTGTAACTATAGAAAACATAAATTAAAAAAGCTTGAATTGAATAATGAAATAGTTTTACTGGTCTATGTTATCATATTCATAAAATATGTCGTCTAAATCCGGAGCCGGCGGATCAACAGATCTAAATCGAGCCCACAACATTCGATACAGCAAAATGTTCATAACGTGAGCACAGCATCCTATTGTCCGATTACCCACCAAACAATTGCAATAATAGCCAGTAATATCAGCTTTTAACTAAAATGTAGGCGCAGTACACCTTACTGCTAACATGTACTTTTTCGTTCCCAATAGGTACCAATCGCAAGTCATCCTCAATACCATTTGCTACTTCAATTTCGTATTTTCCGTTCCTACGGCCATGCTCCCTATAATACGACCGAGCCACAGCACAGGAACAGTACAATCACAATGGTCTTCAAAAGATTTCTTAATCGTGCAGGAATTTGAAGACTCGACTGGACACGGACCAAACGCAATGACTTAGATTAAATTAATAATAGTTCGCAATAATACGTTACTTAGCAGCACAACAAACTCAACAACTATAAAACACAAGCAAAAGTTCGCTTTCGAGTGCCGACAAGATGGTTTGTTTGTAATACAAATTAACAATGACTCTTTTGACAGCTCACCAATATGGAAATATTGGCTGTGATAGTGTTACTAACAGTAACAGTTAATCTAAATTACCCTGACCGTCCATAAGTGATTAGTCAACTATAGAAAGATTTAACTAGTAAAGTAATTTTATTTAAAGATGTAAAGTTAGTTTAAAAAATAATAATATGTACCTAAGTACGAAAAATGTCATAGAACAAAATTATTTTCAAAACTCAGCGTCTGTCCGTTAAAACCAATAATATGGGGAGGTTTTTAAAATGGCCACACTGCTTAAAATATAATGCAATATTAATAAAATATAAATTACTAATTAAATACAAAATATCCACAGCAGTACTATTTTGGGTCAATCTGTTTTAAATAAATTCCATACACTACTAGTTACCTTAAACTAACCAAGTCAAGTGGCCTTATTACGGCATGTGCAAAAATAAGCTTATAGAATCAGTGGGCGAATGAATTCAATGAATTATAAGGAACTTCTTGAACTTCTTTTCATTCAACTGTTCAAAAAATTAATCAAGATGAACACATAACATTCATTCAAAACAACAGCTCATAGTACATAATGCTCGTACTGGACAAGCATAGTTTAATGAACAGAGAGAGCTTACTTTAATTAAATTACCGCCAAAAAGTCCAGAACTCAATCCCATTGAAAACTTATGGGGTAAAATTGTGCAAGAGTGGGATGAGAATCAATGGCGAACAAAGGAAGCATTAAGCGATTATTAAATAAATAAATCAAATAAATAATGTCGATGGTTCCATGCGAAAACGGTTACAGAACTTATTCAATGCAGAACACACTAGTGGAAGGAACAGCAAAGGATTTTTAACTTATCAATTTAATTTAATAGGTATCTAATCGAAATAAGGTAAGTATATATTTCAATGCTCAGTAATCGACCCCGGAGCATCGCAGCGCAGTTTTATCTGGATCATCAAGCAATTAAATATAAAATACCTTGTTTCTATTGGATAACTATTAAATACAATAATAAATTAAAAATCCTCGGCCGTCCGTCAGTGTACAGAAGAAGGTCACAAATAAAAAACCGGACTCGCGCATGATGGGTTCCGTACATCTCGTATCTATAAAAACGGCAAAAAATCACATTTGTTGTATGGGAGCCCCACTTAAATATTTATTTTATTCTGTTTCTGGGGGCACGGGAGTGCCGCCGCCAAGTCAAACAAAAAAGCGGCACGGCCGTATCATCTTTTTCTCTAAGCAGTTCAGGCCATTTAGTATTTTTTGTTTTATTGGCAACAGAAATACATCATCTGTGAAAAAAAAAATCAACCGTCTAGCTATCACGGTTCATGAGATACAGCCTGGTAACAGACAGACAGATGGACAGACGGACAGACGGGTAGCGGAGTCTTAGTAGTAGGGTCCCGTTTTTTACCTTTTGGGTATGGAACCCCAAAAAATATTACAATGATTTGATTTCATTACAAAACCAAGATCTATTTTGTTTGTCTGCGTAGATACACTAGACGTCGTAAGTGTAGAAATTATTTACAAGCATCTGCTCAGATAATAAGATGGCTGACTTTTTAAATTGTTCAGAAGTATTTGGTCACCTTGTTTGCTCCAATGTACCTATATCTGACGGCGACTGTATTATTTTGTAGATTTTTAATTTATTCTGTCTTGTTTTTTATTATAATAATCTAAACTTTCTATGTGTATTATGTATATAAGATCATAAGTGGTATAATTGAAAAAGATCTAACGATTTTTACATAATCAATCCCTGACGGGGTGAACAAGGTGAACCGTTGTGCTGATCCTGAGACCACAGAATCAGCAGCAGAAATGGCTGGGTAATTAATGAAAATCGTTACGCTTATTTCCAAAACTTACCTTTATAAAAGGACTTACAGGAGGCGTTGAAATTTGTGGAGTACCTACCTACTAAATCCGCACAGACGAAGTCGCGGACGAAGTCCTAGTCGAATAATTTGTAATTCTGATACACAAAAAAGTCATAGAAAAAAGATCTATAAATTAAAAATAATACTACGATTTGTATTCATTTATATTAAAATTTTTACTGTTCCGGAAAACCGTTTTCGACTTTCTCTGAACTGTTTACATATTTTACACGTGACAGTCAATTAATCGATTTTATAAACTAATTTTTATACCTAGACCTACTTTCAACTAAATTCCTTCTAGACGACCAAAATTATTGTTTTACAAAAAAGATTGACCAAAAACGGTATCGCTATAAAGTAAAAGAGTATGGCCCTTATAAATATACGCTTAAGTTATACTTAAATTATAACTTAAGCGTAATATTTTTTTAACCTCTAGGTTTAATATTTTGTACTTAATTAGTGATTCATTGGATTTTATTTTTATTGAATTGGATTTTATGCAGTGTGGCCAATTTTAAAAACCTCCCCATTATATATATGGTCTTAACCCATATGGTCTTAACGGACAGACGCTGAATTTAGCATCTTGTCGGCACTCGGAAGCGAACTTTTGCTTGTATTTTATAGTTGTTGAGTTTGTTGCGCTGATATGTAACATATCATTGCGAACTATTATTTAATCTATGTCATTGCGTTGAGACCGTGTCCAGTCGAGTCTTCAGATTCCTGCACGATTAAGACCTCTTTTAAAAACCATTGTGATTGTTGGTACTGTTCCTGTACTGAGTTGGGCTCGATTTAGATCTGTTGATCCGCCGGCTCCGTTTTTAGACGATATATTTTATGAATATGATAACATAGACCAGTAAAACTATTTCATTACTCAAATCAAGCATTTTTTAACGGGATATTTTTAAATGCACATCTGTATAATTTTTCAGCACACTAGGTAACTCTACTAATTTACTGAATGCATACCAGAAAAAACAATGCTGTGCAAAAAAACCAATTGATTAACTAAACATGTCCTACAAAAAAACATAAAAAGCTCCCAAAACGAGATGACCTTTTTTATCGAATTTACACCAAAAATGTGGTTCGTACATCGGATATGTGATTTATAAAACAAACATGCGAATTGTTTGACTAAAAACTTTGAAATATTTTGTTCTAAAAAAGGGAAAATACGGATATCGATTTAATTACATGCCTTTTTTAATTTATACTATTATAGTTGCAAACCATTTAGCATGACCTGCCTATGAATATTATTTATTTGGGATCATTCATTCGTTTCTTGAAACTGTTTAAAATATCTACTTCCAATTTCATTCTCATTCTCTTCCATCATCATCATCTAATTTTTTTTTCATCATTTAACTTTGGCAAAAGCTTCTGTAGGCCACTGCCAAAATGAATGAAGCCGGAATTTCTGGACATTGCTCCAAAATGCCACTTGAAGATGGGTGACGACTTAACGTTTCTCATAATCACGTGCCGCTGCTTTTAGCTGTGCATGTCAAATTCACGCAAAATTTTAAGTGTGAAGCACAAACGTATTTACACACAAGGTGTCATTCTGCGTAAATTTCGCCCACACTACCATGGGCAGAATACATCAGAATTGGGTACATTTATAAAACCTTTAGCGCTAATAAAGTCGCCTATAATTTCTTAAAGACATTCAGACGTTATAACAGCTTCCCAAATCAGCGAAATGACAATGTCCACTTCAATCAATGCATAAGTATGATAAGCAATGTCGACTAGGGCCGCTCAGTGAATTTTTTGCTAAGTTTTGTAGCTGCTGCAACAAAAGATATCCCAATGCTCGAAAGCCAGCAGCGGCTCCAGTTTCTCTTGAAAATTAGAAGTCCGGAAAAATTTCTAAAAATCAAAAAGAACTGAAATGTTCTCGAAAGTGTTCCAATCCGAATGCAAGCAAAAAACGCAACCCAATGTTGAAAAAGACGGACAAACTATGTGCCTGTACTGCGCGAATTCTAACAGTTTCCGATAGGCTTGCCTTACATATGACTGCCGTTATTAAATATAGAATACGGTAAACTTAAAACTTGTTTTGATCCACTGGTAACAAGAACTGTGATCAGCAGATGAATATTCCAAGGCAGTTTTGTTAGAAAAAGGAAAAACAAACTAAAAGAATCTACCTACGCAGTTGTTTAGAATATGAACAGATAAATCAACTGAAATTCCGTACTAAAAATATCACGATGTGAATTTCCCGAGGACCAACATTGGCACTAGAGGTTTTTCAAGAAAAAAAAAACAATCTGCATAGCCTTTTCCTAACTATTTTGGGGTCGGCTTCAGGTTACCCGAATGCATCTGAATATTAGTATTTTACATGAAGCGACTGCTTACCTGACCTCCACAAACTAGTTACAGTAATGTGATACCCCTTGGCTTGGCTGGTGTCATATTTTCTGGCTGTTCCGTAACGACTGTCAAAGACATTCAAACAGAAGGAAGGAAAGCACGTTAAGCCGTTGGTCCCGACTGTCATAGCTGGCCGGGCTTAACGTACCTACGTTTTTTAGCCTTTACAATAAAAATCAGTTCGCCTTTTTATGTTTCCTCCGTGCCTCGGAAAGCACGTTATGCCGTTGGTCCCGGCTATGATAGCCGAATCACAGATGAATTTTGATTGAAAAGGCTAAAAACTGGTTTTGATTGATTTACTAGTAGGTACATATTTCACGGTTGCGGTTCTTATACAATTTCCACTCCAGTCGGGAAAATTGCCACAGTTGCTGAATTTGTTCGAAAGAGTTTTATGAAATATCGTGTTTATGAAATCTTATTATAATTGTTTCTTAACAACAAACTAGACTAAAAATTGCGAAATTATGTACAAAAAGTGTAAAAATTTAATCAACGAATATAAACATAGGTACTTAATTTAAAGATCATATTTTAATCTAATTAAGAATATCTAAGCAAACAGAAGAAATTATTTTATTTTATACTGTGCTAATACACTCTCGTTACTATTTACTAACTAGAAAGAAAATAACACAGATCAAACAAACTCGTTCCCCATTGTCTGCTATGTACGTAACATCATCGTTAAGATATCCAAAACGTTCACTTCCTTGCAAGACACGATAATACATGATACAATTTGTAGCCAAGCGGTGGAATATCTGCATACTTCTCAGTATTTGAAGTTTGCTGATCTTAGTGTATTTTGGTTAAACAATGGATAAAGTAATGAGTGATGGATGGTTACGTACCTCTGTATATTACTCATGTGCGTTTGACAACTTGTTCAACTGTACCTACTCTATTTATCAGGATTAATATTTCCTGTTCTTTAACACCAGTATCAAATTTGATAATATAGAAAATACATTATTGTCGACAACTTCCATCCGCGCCATATTTTAGTAGCAAAAAAGGCATGGCACACATGTATAAAACAAAAATATTGTTACGGTACACTTGAATCAATTCCTATCGATCTACATCAACGATTGTAGTTTTACTTAGTTTATAAAAAATAACTTACCCGGCGGAAACTTCTTTGGCTTTATTGTAGAGACAAACGCATATAAAATCAATGTGACCATGAACAGTAGAAGAAACGTAGAGATCATTTTGAAAGATCGATATTTTTACAGAGAGCACAGTGTATAGTACGCGTGTGGTATAAATATCCACTGGCCTACTCGGCAACCGAAACGCAACTGTACAACGCGGACAGAGAGCGTCAATTTTTAACGGAGGGATAGGCACGTTTGGTGATGTCCTTGTTGTAGCGTGATCACATAACTGTTCAATTAATGTATTACCATAAATTAAAAACGAAACGGTTGTCAACAAATTGTATGTATAATAAAACTGATACCTATCAGTTGAAAGGTTAGGTATCTACTTATTCATACATTGTCTTTTCTATTTTCATTTTTATCTCCAAAATTTACGTACATGACCATTCTTTACTCATCGTAACCGGTTTTGTACTCATACCTACCTAATTATGTCAATTTAGTATTTCGTATCTTTTGTAAAGGTAGCGGTTTGTATGTAGGATACCTCACATCGTTATTTTGTTTTGCGTAATATTTCAGTGTTATGGTGAAATACCTACACACTTTACCCAGTCCTCTTTGGCATTATAAATTCAAATTTTTTTTACTAAAAAATATTACAATAAAAATAGGTACTTACTCCAGTCAAGACTACTTGAGTTGGGCATTTTTTTTTTCTAACTCAATAATGAAGACAAGTTTTTTTACTATGTTACCATTTTCATAAATAAATTGATAGTATAGCATTGGTGATGCTATTACACCATCAATTCATAAATATGGTAAAAAACCGGCCAAATGCGAGTTCGACTCGCGTGCACAGGGTTCCGTACAAATCAAATTCTTATTACAGGGTTTTATAACTAAGTACCTATAATAGTTAGCATTATCAATTACATTACAGGTGAAGTACACTCAGCTTCAAAAAGATGTACCTAAGTAGCAATAGTGGGAACGTACACGGAGCCATTTAAATTACAATCTGTTTAAATGGCTCCGTCTGTCTCTTTGTTCCATAATATTGAGTTAACAATATCAGACTCATTCGTAAAAACAACCTTAGCTTTAGATTCGTTTAAATACTAATTAATTAGCGGATTCTAAATTACATCATACAACATTTTGAATACCTATACCTATGCTAAGTAGGTACTTTAACTAAGCATGTGGTTATTTTCTTTTAATAATTCTATAAAACTTTTATTGCACTGGTTCCTATGATTTGTGCAACATTGGATAAACGAAAATAAAAATGAGTTCTAGTTCACGTTCACATATTTTTTAGGCCGGTTGTACCTATATCCAGCCATATGTGGCTTGTCCACATTAGGAATCTTGAAGCAAGACTATCTGAATATGTAAATATGGACCTCGCGCAAAGAATAAAATCAATTGACACTAATAATTATGACAGACCGTATCTACCTACAGGTAGGCGTTGGACACGTATCTCTCGGAACAGTGCTGTCGTCTACATACCCAAAGGTACCAGGTTCAGGTCATTAGTATGCAGCAAGAACAATGTTGCCGAGAGCACCGACCCCTGAGGAACCCCGGCATTAATGTCCAGCAGTCCGGACGAGCAGCCATCTATGACCACTCGGATAGACCGATCCCTCAGGAAGTCTGCAATATATAATCACACAATCCCGACGGGCAGACCGAAGGAAGGAAGCTTACCAATGACCGCAAGTGCTTCCCCGTGTTTCTCGATGGCCTCACTCCAGATGGGAATGGCATAAGTTAGAAGGTCCCCAGTTTACCGATTTTGGAGGAAGCCGTACCTATTGTCGGTCACTAAGGATATTGTTAGCTTCTAGGTGTGCCAGAAGTTTACCATTCAGCACGCGTTGAGTACGCACCGAGATGAGTCTATAGTTGGTTAGGTCAGCTCGACTCGCCCAAGAAAGGTTTCTTGGGCACGGGCTGCACGTCAGGTTGCTTTCAAGCCATCGGCACTTTACCAGTCTCAAAAGAAAGGCGAAATAGGCGTCTCAAGATCGTTGACAACTCAGGTGCACAGATCTTCAGTACTATTGCCGGTATCCCGTCAGGGCCACTAGCCTTGTTAACGTCTAGATTATGCAGTACCCTACGGACATCCTTCTGATGAATGCGAATGTTCGACATACTCGACTCGCATCCATCAGAAGAAACAGGGGATATATTTAAAATTGATTGTATTTATAACAACTCTTACCCCTGTTATTGTTTGTATGGCATCCAAACAATATATGGTGTCCATTAACACTTTCACTACCACCTCTATTTTCGTGAAGTGTTTGCTGGGTGCCGCATACAACTCACGAAGAGCGCCACCAAGGCGTCAGCGGCACAGCACAAATATGAAATTTAAAATGTTATTTTATTTTGATATTTTGTGTTCTAACGGGTTTCTGCTGACCTAGAAACGTGAACAAGGCAATAAAATGCCACAATAATTTAGTGTATTCCTACAAAGCATAATAGCGTAAATTAAAATTCAAGATAACATGGTACATACACATTTCGTTATGATGCAGGGATCATTTACAATTGTCAATTTTTTAATTAAGTAGGATATTTTGTTATGAGGTTTCAGAACACGTTGTTAGGGTTTAATACACGTTGTGCAGAAAAATTAAATAAAGACTACCTACCTAGTCATTACAGTGTTAAAGTAAAATACCAAACTACGATAGGGGGAACTTAGGGGACTTTAAGAGCCGTCCAGGCTTAGGTCCCTTAAGTCCGGACGGCTACTAAAGCCGGACAGAATTTGAATTAGTGCGAAGAAGCGCGCCAATTTGTTGTTTGTGCCGCGGTCACAAAGCTTCTCCCACAAGTGACGTGTGGAAGCGGTGTGTCAATAGCCAGAGCTAACTCGTTCGTCGTAGAGCGTGGTGCAAAGAACAATAGCAGCTTTCCATACTAGATTTTACCTGACATCTATTTGAAGCGTCTATGTTGAAAAAAAAATCCTTAGGGGTTTCATTCATCACTGAGATTTTTCTTACTAGGGACATGAGAAAAAAGATATTAATTAATATTTTTGTATTTTATGTTTATAAAAATATACATGTACCTAATTAAGTAGTCTACATAAGATTTATTCATTTATTAATACACACTCATATCAGATCAGGATAGTCGATGACCCCCAAACTAGAAATTGTCTGTTTCTTGAGGGTCAGATTGATGCATTATTTCTAGGAAAAACACAACCAACCGCGGGGCAGCTAACCGCGCGGCTAGCCGCCCCCGTGGTTGACCGCTAGTGCGTTTTATGGGTGGGCGCTAAGATGGATGATTTTTTTATATTTTCGTATAAACAATATACGCACTATGATATGAGGTCTCCAAAATACGGGAAAAATAAAAAAAAAACATTGAAATATTTAATACTTAATTTAAAGTATGTTTTTTTATTGAAAAAAGATTGTTATCATTTTTGGTAAATTATGCAGTAAGCTTATTAAAAAAAATATTTTTTATATTGTGTGGAAAAATCTGAAACAGCTATTATTTCGGTTGTCACAGATTGATAGACGACATTTCCCACACATGACTGACGTCAGTTTTTTTACAGTGGGAATATATAATTATGTATTTGTAAACGTTGCCCCACACTCAGAATTATTTCTCCTGTATCGTGGGTGCGTTTACAAACATACAAACAGCCAGACCCGGAACAAATATCTGTAGGCCATACAAATATTTGTTCCGTGCGGGAATCGAACCCGCGACACGCAGCGCAGCAGTCAACTGCTCAAGCACTGCGCCAACCGTGACGTCGAATTTACACTGGTTCCTTTTGGAACCATATGATTTGTAAGATTTTTTTCGAATCTGCTGTTATGGGATCGGAAAAACTTGGAATAATTTGTAGGTACTCATTGCATATTTAACTATTCGTCTCAGCAATGATTACCTACTTGTAGGTTTTCATCAAAAAAATAAGAGAAAAATTGGTATGGATTGGATTAATTTAAAATATGTCGTGGGTGACAGTGACGCCTAGAAAGGTAAAAGCTTTTTTTATTAATATGATAGGCACGCGCTAGACCACTATCTCACCCAATGATGTGGAAATAACGTATTAACAGCTAGCTAGCTTGATCAACTAAAGGCACATTTTTTTTTTTTAAACTAAATTTATTAGGATGTGAACTACATGTGTGCCAAATTTCACCCAAATCCCTTCAGCGGTTTTTGCCTGATTGTTACATAAACATACAAACTTTCACATTTATAATATTAGTAGGAAGTAGGATAATCTATGCGGTAAACCAGTCTCGTTTCGACGACTGTAAAAACGTCGATGACCCACCACTAGTTGCATGACATGCCGATCCACAGAGTACTTTTATGTATATCCGATCTGAAGACGATTATGCGCGCATGTCAATCAGAGCTTGCAGGATGAAAAATAAAAGGAATTGTCAATCAACTGCCAACACGTAGTTGCATAATTATCATTCGAATCAATCAATGCAATCATGCGGTCATGCATGTATGACAGCACGTAACGCATGACATGCCGCATGATTGTCTAGGGTCCGCTTTAGAACATAGGTACGCACGGTACGCAATAAGCACTGCTTCCAGAAACAAAGTGCTGTTTGTAATTTTATTAAAGGATTATTACTAGATGGCAAGCTAACCTTTTTTTTTTGCGCTGGGAAAAAAATGCATTACACATACCCTCCCATTGAGGGAATGGGGGGCTATGTGGGACTCCCCGGGCTGACCCGGTATACCCACAAAAACAACCCAGCGGCATTCCCGCATCGTCTGAGTGGAGGGGGACTGGGAGATCGGCGTAGCCTTTGCGTCCAGTCCTCCTCCGACGTCTGCCCATGAGGCGAGGGCCGGGAATGACCGGCGGAGGTGGTGTAGCGTGCAATGTGGGCGGAGGAGGCCCCGCGCCTGTCGCCCGCCTATCACCACCATAAGGAGGGAAAAGACGACGTCTTCTCCGACCTCTTCTTCGTCTTCGGAGCGGCGCAGAGAGAGGGTCGTCCTCTCGCACGCGCTCCGCCGCCTCCTTTTTGGAAATGACGTCCTCACAATAGGAGGTGACCGCTGCCCAGGCCCCCTCACTCTCCAGCATGGAGTTGACCACGCCGGGAAGTAAGAGGTCCTGTCCGATCTCCGCAGTCAGCCTGTGGCGCGGCTCAGACCAAGCCGGGCACACCTCGAGGGTGTGCCGTGCCGTGTCCTCCACCGCGCCGCAGTCATGGCACGCCGGAGTTTCCTCCCTCCCAAACCGGTGCAGGTGCGTGCCGAAACAGCCGTGGCCTGACAGCACCTGCACCAGACGGAATGAGAGGAAACCGTGTGGCTGCTCGAGCCAGTCCCGCAGGATGGCAACCTAACCTAACCTTTTTTTTTTTTTAACGGGGTGAAATCCTCATGGATGTCCTCCGCCCTGGGGCGGGCGAGTCTGTCAGACTCTTACTGACTAAAACCATCCCGGTGTTCCATCTTCCAACTACGCTGGGGATCGCGGGAACGTACGCGACTTCCGTAATCCTCGGCTGGTGCCGGCCCGCCTCCGCGGGCCACATCTCGTAAGCGGGGGGAGTGAGGTGTTTAACTCCCACCGCGACGACAGAGAGGCGCACGGGAACACCACGCGCCGCCACCTCTGGTCCGGATAAATGGGGGGCGACGGACATCCCCAAGTCCGCGGCCCCTAGACCCAGTTGCAGCAGAAGGAGGGCAGCGTATGCCCTCCTCCGACGCCCGGTGCGCCTGCTGCGGGCTGGGAGAACACTCAAAAACTCCCTTTATCCTTTAGCCAGTGACTTTTTAAATAAATTGGCTCCTCCTTGGGTGCCTGAGGCTATTGAACTTAATTTGCCTCTTGTATCCAGTAATCATGATACTTTTGTAACGTTTGAGCTGCCATTCACCGAGAATTAAAGGATGTTATTCATAAAACTAAGGACTCCGCACCGGGCATTGACGGAATTCCGTATTCCTTTTTTGCTAATTTAAATGACAACGTCCTCATTTATTATTTAAATCTTGTTAATTCTGCTATGACTACTGGACACATCCCTGATGAATGGAAACGTCAAATGGTGTTGCCATTCCTTAAACCAAATAAAACACCATCTGATGCTTCTTCGTATCGTCCCATAGTTTTATCTTCAATTCTAATGAAAATAGCGAAACATTAATAAAAAATCGTCTAGAATGGTATGTTGAAAGTAAGGGCCTTTTGGCTGAATCTCAATATGGCTTCAGAAAAGGTAAAAGTACCACTGACTGTTTAAGTATTTTAACATCAGATATTCGATTATCCTTCTCTAATAACCATTCCACTGTAGCAGCTTTTCTTGATATAAATGCGGCCTATGATAATGTTGTATTATCAATTTTACAAAATAAATTAAAAGCCTTACAGGTTCCATCGAATTTGCCAAATTCGCATTATAAATATCCTGACTGCACGCTCTGTTAACATGCAAATAGGAGATCATGAAGTACCTATCTCGTCTTGTATGGAGAGGTCTCCCACAGCGATCTGTGCTCAGTCCCCTTCTATACAACATTTACACTTTTCATATGGACTCGTCCTTAACTAAACATGTTAAGGTTCTTCGATACGCCGACGATTTGTTCCTGTATTAGTCATTCTGCTTTGTCTACTCTGGAGTCATGGTTACATTTAAATGGCTTGGATTTATCCACGTCTAAAAGTGCGGCTGTTTTATTCACCCGGAAGAAAAAATATATCTTCAGTACATCTGATGTATAGAAGAATACCTGTTCCAGTAAAAGATAAATTCAGATATCTAGGTTTAATATTTGACTCTAAATTAAGCAGTGTTCCCCATTGTGACTACATTGTTAACAAATGTGAAAATCACTTAAACATGCTTCGATGCCTTTCTGGTATGTGGTGGGGCGCTCATCCCTTTTCTTTAAAACTTATTTATAACGCAATCATCAGAAGCACTTTGGGATTATGAATTGTTCGTTCTAGAACCTGGTAGTGTCATGGCTTTTAAAAAATTGGATCGCATCCAGTCTAAAGCTTTACGCATCATTTCGGGTGCTATGAAGTCAAGTCCCATTAATGCACTCCAATTCGAATGCGGGGATGCTCCCTTATACCTTAGAATACAATTCCTATCTGACAAATGGGTGAATTTCAACAAATGCCATTTTTTTATCATATCGGTGAACTTTTTCATTTACATTTTTTTTGTATATTTTTTAGGTTCTATTTTATTTATTATTTATTTATTAAAACTTTATGCACAAGTAAAAAACACTGTACAAAGGCGGACTTAATGCCATGGACATTTTCTACCAGTCGACCTTGGGGTGGTGCAGAGAAAACATGGTAGGTGCAACTTAAAGGAAGGACAAACAGAGAGGAGAAAAAAAAAATAATACAATCATAGATACATATATACATACATACACATAAACAAAGTTATTAAGAAAAAACGAATCCAACGAATTAACGCTGTGATGATTCTACCAACTTCTTGCGAATGTGCTCACGTGCCTTCACCTTAAAGGACAGCCGACTGGTTGCCATCCTGATGTTCAGAGGGAGCGCATTCCATAGGAAGATCCCCTGAACAAAAAAAGAGGAGCGGATAAACCCAGAGCGGTGTGAGGGACAACGTAGAAGACGATTATTAGTAGAGCGGAGGTTTTTATTGTGGGCAGAGCAAAGGAATTGAAATTGTGACGTTAGATAAGAGGGAGAAGAAGGATTATTTAGAAAAGAAAATAGACTAGTCAAGGCTCTCAGCGCTCTGCGCTGACGAATGGGTAACCATTTTAATTGTGATCGATGCGCGGATACGTGATCATACTTACGGAGGTTGAAGACAAATCGAATGCAGTTATTTAGAAGGCGGTCAAGTTTATTGAGGAGATCTGCATTCAGGTCGTAGTAGCACACGTCACCATAGTCAATAATGGGGAAAATTAGGGACTGTACAAGCATTATTAGCATTATAGTTCTATGTGATCTTTAGGATATTACATATCCCCAAATTTAATATCACCAACGTATCATTTAAGACTAAGGAGAAAATTCAGTTTGAATTCTGGTTTCCACCGATATGACAAACCGGCACCGATTATTTTTTCTGTACACCGATATGATAAGTTTATCCACCGAAATGATGTACATATCCAGCGATATGATAATCTATCCACCTTTGAACATCAGAAAGGAAATAGTTAGAAGGTACCTGTATATTTTTACAAGGGTGACTAGAACTGAAGACCTGAACTGAGGGTCTTATGTAAGTAGATCACATCCAAAGAGAACTGAGTTCTTAGAAATCCAATTAAAATATATACCTATTTTTACTTTCCTCATTTCTTTTTTTATTATAATTACTATAGGTACTTAGAATTAAAAAAAAGAATTTTAGCTTTTCTTATTCTTTCCAGCAACCTCTTTCTCTCTTTGTTCTCCTCCTCTTTTAGTTTTGGCCTCGGCATTCTTAAACCAAAATTAAGCTATTATGATGTTTTCTTTTTAGCTATTTATTATTTTGTTATTTATTATTATGAACTTACTATTTTTTAACTAGAAAATATTTTCTAGAGAAACCTTTAATGCGTTCAATTAGTCCACCTCACCATCATCATCTCAGCCTATAGATGATGATGATGATCCCCTAATGATACATTTATACATACTACTACCCAGTAGTATCGTGGCAATGATTTTGGCAGTCTATGTAGGTATATATGTATGTATATAATGTATGTGTTGGTGTGTATGCTTGTATGTTCCATTGTTTCTTTGTATACTTAACGAAATGACACGGTATCAACCGATATGACAAATCGACGCACCGAGATGATCAAACGATTTACCGATACGATAAAGCAATCCACCGATGTGACAAAACTGTGCGTTGATCATGAATCAAAACACCGATATTAGATATAAGACACCGATTGATATTTTCTTATAATTTCGGTGTAAATTATCACATCGGTGGTAATAAAGACCACCGATTAGAGCGATATGAGAACAACGACGTGAGAAATAAAACACTTTTTAGAAAATTAGAAAAAAATTATAATATCTAGGATAAATTCAATAACAGTCAATGAAGCTAATTCACTAACTACCTCTGTTAGAACCAAACAACAATAATAAAACTACTCATTACACTAGAAAAATGCAACCACCGATAAATTAAAATAATTGTGCGGGAGCAACTGAAATGGCGTACTAACGTTATTAGCGGGAATATGCAGCGATTTGACACATGTCCGTCCTGACTGCGCACTAGCAAACACTAACAAGGGAAATAAAATTGGGGTGGGGACGCTGTCGGACTCGTCGATGTAAAGTTAGGTTTAAATTACTTTTGTCCAGCGATATGAGAACATTTTGCAGGACAAGTACGTTTGTGCCTCTCAGTAATAATAATCGTTAATTATGTAATAAAATATGCTATATATTAATAACAAAACTAATATTCTTTGAAATAGAATAAGTTATATACTTACTTATGTTTATTAGTGTATAAGCTTTTTTGTTTGTAAAAAAAGTAGAGGGACAGCACCGATTTGAAAAAAATGAGGTTTAAGTATGTATTTATTTCTACCTTTGTAAATAGTCCTAGGTAAATTATATTTTTGCCACAACTCAATAACTACCTATTAAATACTAAAAAAATAATTCAGGACAATATTCCTTTTTTCAAATACACTTGGGAGCAAATAAATCGAGCCACTACCTTTTTTCACGTAAAATGGTAAATATTTTTGGTAATATGGAACGTATCAATTCGAACTATATATCGCCTAAAAGTTTAGTTAATAACCTTTACAATGAGGGTAAATTATTGAATAATAACCTTATTGAATGATAAATTATTGGCTCTGCAAGAAAAATGGTAATTTTGATAGAAAATTTAGTAGGGCTAAAACAGTCCATAAAAACAATAAAAAACAAAATTATTGCAAAAAAAATATTCTTAATAACTGGTATTACCCCCCCGGGCCCTGATACATTCTTGTAGCCTATTAGTCATCGATCTGATCAGCGTTACGATGACATATTGTGGTATGTTCTCCCACTCTTCAAGCACAGCGACTTTAAGCTCGGGAATGGATGAAACAGCGGGAACCCTGGCTCGGACTCTCCGTTTTAGCTCGTCCCATAGGTGTTCGATCGGGTTCAAATCGGGACTTCGTGCTGGCCATACCATTTGTTGAATCCCGATTGCAGACAAGTATTCCGTAACGATCTGCGCGGTATGAGGTCTCGCATTGTCATGCATAAACAAGAAATTTTCTCCGACAAAACCAGCATACGGCATTACGTGGTTTTCAAGAATGTCAGTTATGTATCGGTCAGCTGTTAATCCACGTCTACCACTGCCATCGTTGGCGGGGTCGACGAAGACAAGTTCCGTTTTTCCGTCTAGAGAAATTCCTCCCCACACCATACAAGAACCACCACCAAAACTCACCGTTTCTCGAATGCAACATTGGGCAAATCTTTCACCAGGACGTCTATACACTCGGTTTCTCCCGTCATTGCTAAAAAGACAGATTCTTGACTCGTCAGAAAACAAAACTGACCTCCAGTCTTCTAACGTCCAATTAATGTGTTCTCGAGCAAACTCCAAGCGAGATCGGCGATGAGCTACAGTCAATTTTGGGCCAGTTGCTGGTTTGTGTGATGTTAAATTTCGTTCTTTTAGTCTTCGTCTCACTGTCCACCTACTGATTGCGACTCCTCGAACGTCACGTAACGCTTGCTGTAGCTGAACAGCATTAAGTCCACGGTCGCGCAACGAATTGGTTGCAATAAAGCGGTCGTCACGTTCTGTTGTTGCCCGTGGTCGGCCAGTTCCAGGTCGCCGAACAAAAGCACCAGTCTCCAGATACCTGCGGTATACCCGCTGTACCTTTGAACGACTCAAATGAAGTCTGCGTGCCACTTCACGTTGTCCGTGTCCAACCTCAAGTAAAGCTACAACTTGGGCAGCTTCCGTCGGTGTAGTATCCATTTTATCAGGTTATTTTGATTACACAGACACAGATAAAGACAACAATAACAAGTAATATGGGTATGATTAACAAAAACCTCAAATTTAATCTTTTCTTAACAGAGTACAATAAAAATGTCATAAGCAAATTAAATGCGATAATTTTATTCTACCCTTTAAACTTTAATAAAAATGAAATTTTGACAACTAACTACCCTCATTGTAAAGGTTATTAAATACCCTTTTAGGCGATATATGTTTCGAATCGATGCGTTCCTTAATACCAAAAATAATTACCATAATGCGTGAAAAAGGAAGTGGCTCGATTTATTTGCTCCCAAGTGTACTAATTTCACCGAAGACAAAATTCACCCAAATACTTGTTCCGCATTCTTCAGTTCTCAACTCATCCTCTCATTCCCAAACTGAACTCTTTAATGTTACAGATGGAATATTCAGATTACTGGTCCCATAAACGTGCTCCTTGTTTAGTTGTCAGCTATAAAAAAATCCTTTCTCTTTCTTCTCCTATTCACAGTTCCAATAAACTCCTCATGTTCAGCTTAGTTATGAGAGTTTACAATTCAGTCCCATCATAACATTTGACTGTGTGAATAAATCAGATCCCGATTGCCATTCAAATTTTAACCATTTTCTGACTGAACATTTAGAATACCACCACATTTTTACCGATGCTGCTAAACGTACCCAGACGGGTTGTGTTGGGATAGGTACCTACTTACCATTCTCAATACAACATCGCACAAAAAATAATACTACCTCCGGAGACTTTCGGTTTTTACAGGGAAATGCTTCGGCATTTTGAAAGCAATAGAATATATTCGTGTTTTAAAGCTTAAAAAGCTATATTTTTATTGATTCTGGAAGCGCTCTTCTAGCCATCAATAAATCCCCTTACGAAAGCAAGTTGCAGATTGCTATAATTTATTCAATAAGAGAATTTGCGTTCAGAATTATCACTGAGGGTGAACTGACTGCAATTTGCATGGATTCCGGCCCACGCTGGAATACATGGCAATGAAGTGGCTGACGCTCTGGCGGTGATGCGGTACATTGTGGGGATTTAGTCCCATATAAAAATTTTACTCATGACCTAGTAACGCTGCCTAAGGGATTTCTTCGGGACACCTGGAAGGTAACTTGGGATACCAGTAACAGAACGAAGGGACATTATTTTTCTCTTATTCAACCTGAGATTCCGGATAAACCATGGTTTGGCAGGACAAAATTTGGCAAAAAAGAGACCTCCGTTAAAACGGAAGTCTCTTTTTTGCCAAATTTTTGCCAAATTCTCATCCGTATTAAAATACGGATGAGAATGGGTCATGTTTGTTCCCCAGCCCATCTTGCCTTTTATATAATTGACGACCCCATTTGCTTGTGTGGCGCAGACGTAGGTGACTTAAATCACATTTTTTTCTCCTGTCCCTTAAACGACCGTTCTTCCTTTTTCAGTAACCTCCTATCCCTTGATATTCCTTTTCCTTCCTCAATACTCTCTTTACTTTGTACAAATAGTTTTCCTGTCTATAAATGTATAGCCTCATTCATCACCATTCCGCTCCAGCCCCGACATGTGAAAATTCCCAAAAAAAATTTAAACTTTATGTAATTGGTAATAAACATTAAATTCGCGATTAATTCGGCGCATACCGGTGTGTTGCCGGGGCTTGAGCGATAGTTGTAAATTCATCATTGTTACCCGCTCAGGCCCAACATGTGAAAATTCCCTAATATAAAGTAAATCTTATGTAATAGGTAAATATACATTAAATTCGCGATTAATTCGCGACACACCGGTGTGTCGCCGGGGCCGGACAGGTTTCTCTCATTTCAAAAAAAAAATACTGATCCTATTTATCTGTCCTACCCCAAATTTCGTTCAAATTAAATTAGTTATTCCTATTCCGTTTCCCTACCTTTATTTTCTTCAATGCAAATCTAAAACGTGACATTATTGGCTAAATGCACAAACCGGGCGAAGCCAAAGAATAAATAAAAAAAAAAAAAAGTGACGTTGAAATGTGACAAGTGAGTGACTTTGACATAACATAGAATTTTATAATGTACCAAAAGCAACCAAAACCCAAGTCTTGTAGATTATTTACCTTCTTTTCGTTATAAGTGTACCTATGCGCTTATCCTGTTAATTTTCTTGTATTTTCGTGTTTTCTCGGCTTTAACTATGTTCCCCCGGCCACATGCTTTACTTACACTAATCGTGAACTTTCCTTTTACTCGTTATGTTTATGATGGCTCAAAGGTCTTGCTGTGTTCCCGGCTGTTCCATTAAACTTGGAGGCGGTAAGTTGTCTTAGTCTGAGTAAAATTTGGTCAATGGTTCGTCTTATTTTATACGTATTAGTATAATTTCGACATTCTATAGGATTCCCGTTTTCTGGCTTAGAATAATGTTCTGCCGTAGGTACGGATTAAGTAACTGGTACATATTCAAAGTTGTTTTAGTTGTACATAGGTGCTTGTAATTCTTACTGATAAAATATGTAATTGAGCAACATAAATACTACCTAACCGCTTCTCACATATACCTACTCCTGTTATTCTTCGTCTGCTTAGTGATTGGAGATTATTCCATGCAAACCAGTAATTGAGATAAAAATGTCCTCTAAGTTAATGGGTTTGGGTGAACACAGGTAGACCATGAGCTGGGTCATGTTCTACCTGTGTTCGGAAAAAGGAGTTCGTTTCAGTTATCTCCTACTTTCCGAGGTGCGTCTGTACCTGTTACCAATCGCCTTGAGCTTTTGGGCATGGAGCTGATGTCTAATCTGAACTTCGGCTCAACCATCAAGTCAAGAGCACAGACTGCACCTAAGAAGCTGAGCATCCTAAATAGGGTTGGGCAATACTTCACAGCTTCTGAGTCTGTACAAAGCACAAGTCCATTCCTGTATGGAGTATTCCAGCCACATATGGGATGGCTCAGCAAAACATCAGCTTGCTGCATTGGACTCGGTGGAACGCAAAGCAAAGAGGCTTCTAGGCTACGAGTCGCTGGTGGCTAAGCTTCACAGCCTGGCTCATTGGCGTAGTGTTGCTTGCCTGTCGGTCTTCTACAGATTGTACTTCGGAGAGTGTGTGCAGGAACTTCACGACCTGATCCCACCATCACCCTTTTACCACCGGAATACCAGACATCCTCACTTGGTCGATATCCTGACCAGTCGTACTCAGCGCTTATTTTCTCTTCTTTTTATTATGCGCACAGCCAAAGTGTGAAACTCTCTACCAGCATCTGTGTTCCCTTCCACATATAACCCGTCTCCCTTCAAAGCAAGAGTGAACAGGCATCTTCTGGGCACGCTCACTCCATCATAGACCTCATCTATCGCTTTCCATCAGGCGGGATCGAGGTCAAGAGCAAGCTCATTGCTCAGTAAAAAAATAAAAAAACCCATTCACCTTTTGTGTGATTGAGTAACAAATATCTAAACATAATATATACTCCATCCAGTTAGTTAACTAAAGGTAAACAAAAAAACGACGTGACTTAGTTAACCAACTATACGTAATACCAGTCTATTCAGTTGTCATGGTACGTTACAGTTGTACTCTTCAATTTAGCAATGTTATTATTTGTTAATAACGTTGCCAAATTGAAGAGTACAACTGTGACGTAGCATGGCAACTGAAGTGACTGGTATTACGTTTAGCCGGGTAACCCTGTCATACGGTTTTTTTGTTAACCTTTAGTTAACTGCCTACTCGGATGGAGTATAAATAGGCTCAACTTTAAATGACAAATGGATGGTTTGTAGCTTCAATACTTATTTTTTTATGTGGAGTACTCTTCTTGAAGAACACTATCACAAAGTTTTATAATGCTTCTTGTTCTAAACTATTCACCTAATATTTACATAATTTGCCACGGGTAACTTAAAAAAACTTGGTCCAAGGGTATTTTGTTTTATGTTCAAACTAAGTGACAACAAATATTATTTAAATGGTTTTTTCTATAAATATTACACTTTTTAACTTTGTTTATTTTTCAATAGTTGTGCTGTTGTAGCATATTTAAATAAAAAGCATATTTAAATTTAATTAGTTCAGCTGTTTTAGCGTGACATATATAATATGAGTAGGGAAAGTTCTGTAAACTTGATTGATGATTATAATGGCTTCCTAAGAATAAATCATTTTGTCCCAAATGGTTAAGGTGTCCCTATTTAAAATCGCCCTATAAATTTCAGGTGTGTATGTTGGAGAGTGCAGGCATATTGAACTGCCTTCTACGCCTCATTCAAATGGCATCAGCCTCCTCTACTCGTTCCCATGGACACAGATTTATCTTCGAGGCCAGGTAAATGAAACATAACATAAACTTATAATAATGGAAATGTATAATAATAGAAAGCATCAAGTCCAATTAAGTCAAATTATTGTGAGGGTTTTTATAGTAATAATAAACAACTTTTTATTACCTACTAGCTGTCCCCCGCTGCTTCGCTCCCATTAACTGGCGACCTACCCTACCTATGGTAGGTAGGGTGATTTTTAATAGGGATGAACACCACAGTAGGTTATAAAAAAAAGAAGTTCATAAACTAACACCCGACTACATTTCTGTAGTCGGGTTTTAGTTTTTGAGCCATGGTCCTATGCCACTTTTGCTCTAAACTTTAGTGCTAAAGTTTGATGTTTTATTACTAGGATCATACTGTTTTACCAGAATAGCTGGCTATGTTTTCTTGTTTCATACTTTTTAGAATGCGAATAGTTTTTTTTTTTTTTTTTTTTTTTTTTTTATTGACAACTCACACACGGCCATCTGATCCCAAGCTAAGCAGAGCTTGTGTTATGGTAACCAGACAGCTGATATACATACTTATATAATGTATTAATACATACATATTATAGATAAATTACACCCAGACACAGAACAAACAATAATGCTCATCACACAATGTTTGTCCTGGGTGGGAATCGAACCCACGACCTCCGGCTTTGCAGTCAGGGTCACTAACCACTAGACCAACAGGCCAGTCAAATATTGTAGTCGGGTTTTAGTTTTTGAACTTCTTTTTTTTATTACCTACTAGCTGTGCCCCGTGGTTTCGCTCCCGTCAACTGGCAACCTACCTACCTACCCTACACCTACCCTACATCTATCCTACTCCTACCCTACTCCTACCCTACTCCTACCCTACATCTACCCTACATCTACCATACACCTATCCTACATCTACCCTACACCTACCCTACACCTACCCTACACCTTTACCTTTTAAACCTTCCCTAGACCTCCACGAACATTTCAAGACCAAGATAAGATAAATCCGTTCAGTCGTTCTCGAGTTTTAGCGAGACTAACGAACAGCAATTGATTTTTATATACATAGACTGTGGTGTTCATCCATTAAATTATTTTGGGGTTCAAATTATTATTACAATAACAAATATACATTATATTTTTATATATTTGAAATGTGCTAATTAAGCCCTTTAGTTATATACCCAACACAACCATAATTATTAATTAAAAAAATTAGTTCATGTCTTAATGCGCCCTAGAGGGCGCCACATACAATAAATTCATTGCAACATAACCTAGCCTATAACCAGCGGACTATTTAAGACACTTCCAATGACACGTCATTTAAATAATGGTAAATGGTTTAGAAGTTATGAGGGAACAGATGGACATACATACATATATATCGGTGAAATTCAAAGCCCTCCTTTTTGCTTCGCCGTAGTCGGGTAAATATTTGTAGAACGTCTATCTATCTTAAAAACAAGTTAAAGTAAAGCTTTTAATGAAGGATATTGTCAGCAAATAACACCATTTGTGTGGTTGATTTTTTAAATTAGTGCATCATTTCTGAAGTAGCTTAACTACTTTGAAGGCGATAAAATAAATTTGGAAGAATAACTAACATTTTGTGTATTATTGACCTTTTTCTGGTACTTTCTTGACAGAGAAACCAGCTTGGCTTTCAGGCCAGGTGAATGTTATACAGTCAGCCAAAGATAGTACTGACCAATTTTGCTTGTAGATTTTTTGCAGTTGGTAATCTACACACAGTACAATGTTTCATTTTGTTTTTCTTATGTAATTACAGTCATGAATATTGAAATGACATCTACTTTACTTCAAATGAAGATGACCGTCTCCACCAGACCAGTTCAAATGGATACAAATTCAGGTAAAAAAACAACATAATAATAATAATAATAATAATAATTTATTCACCAAAAATAATTTACACACATATTACAAAAATGAAAATTGACAATGTACAACTTAAGTTTTGTAATATTCGTAGTTTGGGACTTTTTGCATCCGAACTAGGCGGTAGCCTGTATCTCGGATTGCATTTCATTCCCTTTATACAAGATGTGCACCTTTTGTAGCCATTAATATAGAGTTCAATCCAATAAGATTGCCAAGTCATGATCATGAGTATGTGGAGGTGTGTATATTATATAATAATGAGAACAATTGTTGGGTATTTGGTGTGATATGGTGTGTGGTGTGTGTGTCTGATTGGGTGTGTGGTGTGTGTGTGATTGGGTGTGTGGTGTGTGTGTTTGTGTGTGTGTGTTTTGTATAACTAGATTTGGACGCTTGTATAAATAAACATGATGGTGTATTGTGATCAATCTTTATGTAAATCTATTTAGGTATGTCTAAAATCGCTTCTGTTTCATCATAAGAGAGTCTTTGTAGGTAGTCCTGAATTCTCTTTTTACAGTGTAACTTAGTTAGGGGATATATGTTTATAATTGCATTAATTTTGTCATATAAGTAAGGACCAAGGAAAACGAAGAATCTCCTAATAAATGATGTTTTGGCAGCGTGTGTTCGTTTACACACTGCATGTTTTCTTCGTTTAAGAAGAGTATTTGTGTCGTATGTAAGATGACCATGTTGCTTAAGGAGTATGCTAAAAATAAAAAGTTGGCGAACTGTGAGAACTTTGCATAGTTGATAAAGCTGCTTTGTAGGAAAAAGAATGGGCCGATAAGTCATAGTTTTTAAAATAGCTCGTTGAGCTATTTCTACTTTTTTGAGAGTGGTTTTCGGAGCGCCTCCCCAAGACGAGATGCAGTAAGTTATTATCGACTGGCAAATCGCAAAGTAGACTTGCTTAAGCAACTTGGCATCAGCAGCATGTCTAAGATTTCTGAAGATATAAATTAGTTTACGTACCCTAGCACTTAGCTGTTTAACGTGTTCCCTGAAACTAAGGTTGCCATCCATAATAATACCCAGGTACCTGATAGTATTGACACGCTCTAGAGCCTTGCACGAGCAGTTGACTCCATCCAAGCAATCATGCGAAATGATGCAACAATCCTTAATGGCTTCGTCGAGGTAGCGTGAACTAAACGTTAAATATTTAGTTTTTTCGACATTTAAGGTCAGGATATTGGCCCCGAGCCATTTTTTCACCACATTGAATCCATCCTGGGCAGCATCGAATACCTCATCCCAAGTATCGGCGGAGAAAAGCAGAGCGGTGTCATCTGCATAGGAGATCAGTTCGCCTCGGGGTAGCTGGAGGTTAGTGAGGTCGTTAATATAAACGAGAAATAGAGTCGGGCCCAAAATACTACCCTGCGGTACTCCATACTCGACGGCATGGTCACTACTCGTGTGTTGCCCCACTCTAACGCACTGTTTTCGCTCAGCAAGATAGCTCTGAAAGATATTCAGTTGCGTGCCCCTGATTCCCAGTCTCTCAAGTTTGTCTATCAATATAGGAACCGAAATAGTGTCAAAAGCCTTGCTTAGATCGAGGAAGATTGACAAGCATTTTTTTCCAGTATCTAGGTTCGTGGATATATAATTAGTAAGCATATGCACTGCTTCTTCAGTAGATCTTCCTCGCCGAAAGCCAAACTGTTTGTCTGATAATAAGTGGTGCTTTTCCAAGAAACCTATCAGCCTAATATTAATAGCTTTTTCGAGTATTTTTGACAAAGCGGGTAGAATTGATATTGGTCTATAGTTAGTCAAGACTTTTGTGTCTCCACCTTTGTGTATAGGACGCAAAACTGACTTTTTTAGACACTTAGGAAAGATCCCGATTTCGAGGCAGGCATTAAAGATGTGTGTGAGGGGCGGAACTAGAACTGTCTTGCTGTCCTTTAGTAAACGGTTTGAGATTTTGTCCCAGCCCACCGCAGAATCCATTTTGAGTCCCACGATAAGCCGTTCTATTTCCTCTTCAGTCACGCAAGTCATTACAAATGAGTTAAGCTGAGAGGATTTAGTACTTACGAGTTTGTCAACATTACGAGACAAAAGCGTGGGACTTAGGTGCGTTTTAATACTTGCATCTGCCAAGTTAATACCAACACTCGCGAAATATTTATTAATGTCATTGACAGATAATTCAGGTGTCGATCGTAGTTTAAGAAGTTCATCTGGTTGATTGACTTCCTTGCTTGTATTGGTAATATTTTTTATGGTTTTCCAAAGGGTTTTGGGGTTGTCTTTAACTTTTTCAATAAGGGATTTGTCATATTCCATTCTCACTTTCCTCAGAATACTGTTGTAGTAGTTTCTGTATCGGACATATGTTATTTTTAAATTCTCATTGTCTGGTGACATTTTTGACTGTAGGTGAAGCCTGTCTCTATTTTTCGTACATCGAAGTAATCCCTGAGTGATCCAGGGCTTAATGATTTTTTTCCGCCTCGATAAGGTTATTACTTTAGTATTTGTCTCCAGAGCTTCTTGTAAGTTTGATATAAGATAGTTTAGACAATAATCAGGGTCCCGAGATGCATAAATCGATTCAAGGTTAATAGATGAGATAGCTAGTTTTAAGGATTCATTGTCGATCTTGGTAATAGTAGTGGTAGCAAAATGGCGCGGCTTTTTGAAATTAATGCATGTTAAGACTGGAAAATGATCTGTCAGATAGGTTTTGGGGATTAATGTGAAGAAAGGATATTTCGTTTTTAACAGTACGTGGTCAAGGCATGTTCCAGAAGCTTCACGGGTCACTTCAGTGTGAGCTGGTAAGAGTCCGTGAGACGCAGCTAGAGTAAGATATCTTTCACCCGGATATTCGATTTTAGAAGAATTTATAGGTATGTTTATATCCCCGATTATCATAACGTTTTCGAACTTTCCGAATTGTGACAAGACATCGTTTAAAGACGACAGAAATGTATCGATATTTTTGTACGAGGGTGAGCGGTAAATTGAAATAATCACAGTGCGGTTGTCGCCCACTATGACCAAGCAATTACCATCTGTGAATTGGGGTTCATGAATTGTGAAGTTGAGGTGGGCTTTATAATAGACAACTACTCCATCATTTTGCTTAAGATTTAGTTTGGTAGCACAGCAGCAGTATCCAGGTACTTTGGGAATAATGAATGATGCCGATAGCCAGCATTCAGTCAGAACCAGCACATCACATTCAGTTTCAAGTCGCGATAGCATTATTTCAAAGCCTTGTAGGTTACAGTTAATACTCCGTATATTTTGAGTGAGGACTACTAAATGACTAGATTTCGGAAGTGGAAAGTGTTTGTGGCAGTCATCAATATCACATACAGTTGCTTTAGAGACATTTACATTGTCAATATCCGAAGTCAGTTCAGTGATGCTATCGAATTTTAGAATAAGGTAAGGAAAGGGTCAGGTTTATGGGCAATAGACTTACATTAACAATAGTTAGCCCATCAAGATTACGCAATGTGTATGCGATGGGGCAAGACTGAATACGAATGGGCTCGGTATTTTTATAATGTAATTCACAATTCGTTATGTAATAGAAGCGAGTAGAAAATGGCTGGTTCTTATTTGATGGGTGCTTAATTTGTTTGCAGAATATTTTCTTATGGTAATATTCCAGTTGTATTAATGTAGAAGAGACTAGGTGTGTACATGTGTGCTTGGTGTGAGTGAATAGGTGTTTCGTGCAAGGTACGTAAATTTGAAATAACATTTGCGTATCATGAACAAGAGATCTCATGATAAACAGTAGTTTTACACTTATTATAATAATTATTTTTATAGCAATCACAAAAATCATGCAAAATTCAAAAAAACGATAAAAGTTATTCTGAGAGACCTGAAGAAACAAAATATAGACAACAATAATAAGAAGTGGGATGGGCTTTAGTTTCAGAATTATTTTAGACGTCATAAACAAAAAGTGCATGCAAAATTTAAAGTATTGACCCAAGTTGGTCTGAGGGACCTTCTTAACTAAAACATGAAACAAAACCGACAGTCATATAGCGTTATTCATGTTAATTAGGTCTGACTCAGTATTAATTCTTACAGCGTTTTGACCCTCCTGCTTCCGAATGTAAATCTTCCCAAACGACGTCCAGCAATATTGTACATTGTTTGATTTAGCATAATCTCGAGCAAAATAAAAAAGCCTCTTTTTCTTTAAGGTCAGATGTTCAGACATGAATACAAGATTTGATGTACCATCAAGATTTATGTCTGTAGTCGTTAGTCTATTATCTTTGTGGGTCTTATTGTAGTATTTATATGCATGCAATAAATCATCCTTCTTTAAGACAGTTGTAAGTTCAACAACTATCGTATTGGTGATAGAGTTTTTGGTGCGAATTTTGGGTTTTAGGCGAAAGACGTCTCTTATCTCAGACTTGTTTATTTGAACGCCTAGAGTACTCCCGACGTTCATGATAATTTGTGATAAGGTAGTCTTGGTTTCCCCTTTATTTTCCGGGATATTCCTAATTTCAACGCAAGCTGACTTGCTCATGACCTCAAAATTTTCCAGTTTTTCTTCTAAATTCTGCATGTAGGCCCCTTTTGCATTGCTATCAGACTCCAGTTTATGTAGTTGAGCTTTTATTTCCTCGTACTGTGGTGTGTACATAATTACAATAAATTGAATCTTTAATTATTAAAGATTCAATTTATTGTAACTGCATGAACATGAGACAACCATACATAGTAACTTAATAAAACACATAATAGACAAAACTCGTGTTAAGTAATTATGACAATAAAATGTAGGCAGGTCAAACAGTTGGACAATGTGCAATGTTATACTTATTATAAAAATGGTTTGGTTGTCTTATTAACAACTAGCTGTCCCCCGCGGTTGTTGAAAAGTTGTGATAGCTCGGTTAATATACATGTTATAAAAATAATTTATAGCCTATAGCACTCAGGAATAATGTAGCTTTCTACCAGTGAAAAAATTTTTAGAATTGGATCATTAGTTCCAGAGATTACCCCCTACATACAAACTTACAAATTTTACCTCTTTATAATATTATTCTATATTATAGTATAGATAAACAAAACATAAAAACACAAAACATTGTTTTGTATTTATTATTATTCATTTGTTTTTTTTTTTGTTTAGTGATGTTCAAAATAAATATATATTGTAAATTCTAAATAACAGGTACCTACCCAATGTGTAATTTTGTTTTTGTTTTTTTCAGGTTGTTTATAAGATTTCCATGCCTTGTTGCAACAGAAAAGAAGCTGAAAGACATAAATCTAAAGTTAAAGCAAAATTGCGCAAAACTCCCAATACAAAAAAAAAGCTAAGAATGATGATGGCAGTAAAAAATATGATATCTTATGCTTATCAAATGGTAAAAAAAGAAATGACACCAGCAACTAAGACATTTTTCATACTGCAGATCAAGCAGTTTGCAAAGAAGCCTGCAAGGAGACATTTACCCTAGATGAGAATCTGTTTATCTTTATACAAGCCTTCCCATAGAGCATACCAAATACTTGGTAAAATATGCAAATGTCCCAAGCGAAAAACTTCAGAGAAATTCCTTCGTAAAATAAATCTACAGCCAGGAATCAACAAAATAATAATACAACATAAAAAGCAGAAAAAGTGCCCGCATATATATGCGTCCATACGGCAGCACTTATCCTTTTGATGAAAGCAACTGAAGGTACCTAACTATTTAAGATGTGGCAAAAATGATCTTGGAGCTTTTTTGATATATATTATATACCCACTTTGTCTCAAGAACGGCCATTGAAATAACCTACTTACGAAAAACAGAATTTTCTTCCTGGTCACACATAGATGCATTAGGTATACATTACATAGAAACGAGGACCAGAACACAGAGGAATTAAGCTTATGACAAGGTTAACAGCTGAGCATGTCTATCCACAACTCCAAAACTGAGAGTGGGATACATGGCAGGTTTGTTTTTCATTGATTTTTTTTACTAACATTTAACTTAAATTAAAGAATTAACCTTTAACAGCGTTTTAACTGGGAATAGGTACTAAACGTAGGTTTTGGGAGTAAAATTTCCAAAAATAATTATTTTTTTGATAAGTTTCACACATAGAAGTTCCGTTATTAAAAGAAACGTACTGTAACAAAAGCAATATTAGTTTGCTTCAGTCGTAGCCTCTGCGTTAGTGAAGGCGCTGTGGGAAGCAGAGCACCGAAAAATATCAATTTTTCGTAGCAGAGAACTCCATAATGCCAGTCCTTTTTCAAGCGGAATAAGTACCTTGTATAGCCAAGTCTTTAAGTAGGTAAAGCATTTTACAATAATATTAAATAAAAATGGTCTAGAACATTGAAAAAAAGACGTTACAAGAGTCGAGACACCCTTAAAAAACTGTTTCGTCGCGCAGTGCTCAAAATTTTGAGTAGTACCGATGTAGGTATAATTTTTTTTTGTAACTATTCAATGGGAAAGGACATGTCCAGAAATGGTTTCTTAATCATTAAAAATTCTAACTAGGATAACTTAATATGTGGTATAGATGTCGCAGCCAATTATTTTAATCAGCCGTTTAATTGGTTGCCTAGCCTTTTCATTTAAATTTGCCGATTTTTTAGCGACTTAAGTGACATCTTTTGTTCAATATCGTTTAATGACTTTCCCATGACACTTATGTCGCCGATTAAACGGCACAGTTCAATGAAAAGGCTAGACTTTTAATGAAACGGCTGATTCAGCTAGATGTCTGCGACATAGACATATAAAAAACGAATTGTTCTAAATATAAAATACGTTTTAAAAACGGCTTATGTTTAACTTACCACCAGATATAGTAACATTTAGGAGACAAAAATAGTAAATGATCACCAAAATTAAACACGCATTTTAATTTTAAATTATAACCAAAATTTTAACGTCTCGCTATCCTATTTAAGCAAAATGACTCCAAATAAATCATTGTTAACCCAAAAGTAGTAAATGATCACCAAAATCATACCAGCATTTTAATGTAAAATTAAAATCAAAGTTTTTACATCTTGCTATCCTGTTTAAGCAAACTAATGTCAAACAAATCATTGTTAATCCAAAACTTTTAAGTAAATATAAAGCTTTATTTTAATTTATAAGCTTTCTTTCATTTTTATTGGCAGCTATTGTTTGGTGTTTGGAGTTAAAAAAGTGCGAAATAAATAACTTTTTTCAAAAAAATATTCGAGAAGTAGGTAACGCTCGCCGGCCGCTGCCGCGGCACCGCTCGCTTCGCTCGCTCGGCTCGCGCGCGGTTGGTCACAATTCTAACCTAACCTAACTTATTTTATCCAGTTTGTAACCCCAAGCCTACATTTTATGGCAATCACAGTAGTTTATTTAGGCAAAAATAGCGCATTAATTTGCTCGCTAAGGTTTGGTGATCATTTACTACATTTGGTGTTCGAATACAATTTGAGGTGCAGTCGTGACTAAAATAGCTAGTACTATTGTAATTTTCGACTTCATTTTTCTGGTGTCAAATATATATTTTTGGTAAAAGAACTAAGGGTATCAAAGCATTTTATGGTGGTCATTATATTTAATCTCTTTAAAAACCTCCAATTTTTAGGAAAATCGTGTTTTATTTTAGTGTGAATTTACACTTAAAACGAACACACCTTTCCAAAAATCAAGGGTAATAAAGCGAACACATCGCAAAAAAGTAAACGACATGTCACTGGCAGTCGATATTTGATGAATGGAGAATGCATCATGTAAACAAAACTGAAATAATCAGATTATTTGCCATAATAAATAATGAGATATAGGATGAAATGCGATATTGTCAGAGAAAAGTGGGTAGAATATTCCTTTTACAACTGAAAGCGCTCTATATTATGATTATAGCTGCTTCGAATGTTTACCTTCAAGTAGCAATGTTTTACCGAGAACGGACTTGACAAGTGCATACGTCACCATACACATCGCAGAGGTTGCTTAGCTGGAGTAAATGATAAAAGTGTCTAATAAAGGATACATATACCTACACATAGATAAACATTTATGACTCAAGCTTCGATCAACAATTTACAACTAGATAACGGGTCACGTACAAAATCAAAGCTAAATGCTGTCCGCGTGAGTACCTATTACAGCTTTTGTTTTCTAGCATTTGTTTACAAGCGAACTGAGAAAACAGTGACCGCTCGATAAAATTGAAATGTAAAAATTCCAAAATAAGAAATTATTCTTACGTAATAGTAATAATAAACATTAAAATCGCGAAAATCTCGTGGCACACCGTCAACCTAGTCACAACCTTAGTACCTAGTGATAAAGTCACAAATCTTCAAAATACTATCATAGACACGATTATTCATCACAAAAAACGACCAAAGTTTAGTTGTAAGGTTAATTATTATAAATTATTTATGTTTTGGGCATAAATATTTGTTATTTTATATACTTACTTATTATTTGATTAGCGTTATGTTTTTGTGTAGGTATTATATTTTTATTTACTTTATCAGTGTTTTTATGTGTCGTACAGAAAAACGTAAATATACGTTTGCTGTTTTTCAAATGTATTTAATGCCTATGGCTGGTCAAGGTGTTTATCGCTGGATGTCACAAATAAAAATATCACTAAGTTCAACATCTTTACAATAAATTCAATTCA
This sequence comes from Melanchra persicariae, assembly GCA_947386135.1. Taxonomy (NCBI): domain Eukaryota; kingdom Metazoa; phylum Arthropoda; class Insecta; order Lepidoptera; family Noctuidae; genus Melanchra; species Melanchra persicariae. Next base: position 20,619,805 of record OX376643.1, on the reverse strand, counting down.
AAGTAATTTATTCTCTCTTCACATTGGTTTCCTTAAAAGTAAGATTGCTTGAGACGAATGTATCTATGTTCCAACATTGTAAGAGACTAGTGCCTGAAATAAGTTTTTGGAACAAAGCCGTTGGTACAGGTCACACGGGCGCCCCCGCAGCATTTAAAAAAATTGAAAATGAAAGAGTGTACGAGAGCGAGTATGCTGTGAGGATCAGTCATGGGAGATGAACCACCTCGCTCACAAGATCGACAGTCTGTTGTTTGGTAGGTCCCAAAAATACACTTCTGGACACATCTATTGGCCCACCTTAGAGTTTAGGTTTCGATGGCCCCTACCGAAATATGATTGCTAGATTGAACAAAAACTGTTGATGCAGTTTTAAACCTGATACATTTTACCATCTTCAGAATACCATACTACATGGAGCTACGCCTAACAAGTCGGATATGCGCCTTGTTAAAGGCAATTGATTTTTGAATAAAAAACATGTTTTATCAAATAAAGGTTTAATTTAATAACGCATGTTGCCTCCTTGGGCATCTACCACAGCTCTCATACGATTAGGCATAGAGTTTATCAACCGCTCTATGAAATTTTGAGGGATCATCTCCCATTCCTCTTCTATGGCAGTTTTCAACTCCTGCATCGTCTGGGCAACTGGCCGACGAGCCCTAACACGTCTTTTTAGCTCGTCCCACATGTGCTCAATGGGGTTCATGTCTGGGCTTCTGGCTGGCCAGTCCATAACTGTGATGTTCACATCCCGAAGATATTCCCTGACGATGCCGGCCGCATGGGCTCTTGCATTATCATGCATAAAAAGGAAATTTGGGCCCACATAGTCCGCGTATGGTATCACGTGAGGTTCTAAGCACTCACGAATGTACCTTTCAGCATTTAATGTTGGCAGCCGTGGTCCTGTAACAACCTCAAGTTGAGTTTTGCCGCTCGCGGATATACCGCCCCAGACAGTCCATGAGCCACCGCCATAAGCAACCCTCTCTTCAAAGCAGCATTGTGCGAAACGCTCTCCCTTACGTCGATAGACCTTCTTCCTTCCATCATTGCCATGTAACACAATTTTAGACTCATCAGAAAAGAGTACACGGCTCCAATCTTGCTGTGTCCAATTTAAATGACTGCGTGCGAAATGAAGGCGCGCTGTTCGGTGGGCTCGCGTTAGTTTGGGCCCATTAGCTGGCTTGTGTGGTACCATATCGCGTTCTTTTAACCTTCTCCGAACAGTTCGAGCGCTCACAGATACTCCGTGGAAGTCGCGAAGTTGGTTTTGTATCTCAATGGAGGTAAGATGACGATTTCTCAAGCTGGTCGTCACGATGAATCGATCCTGCCTTTCAGTTGTGACCCGAGATCGTGGCCTTCCTTGGCGACGAACAAAGCCGCCAGTCTCTAGGTACCTCCGATAAACATTTCGGACCGCAGATCGACTTAAATTAAGTTGAGCACTCACGTTTCTTTGGCTGTGTCCGGCCTGAATAAGTGCCACAGCTTGGGCGGCGACTTCAGGTGAAGTATCCATAGATTATTGATAGAACCTCACCTTAATGTTAAGAATAAGTAATGTTTGTTGCAAAACCAAAGATATCAATCACTTTTTCAAGAATTAAATCCAAGTAAACCAATAAAACCAAGTTTTCTTAGTATTCGATTGTTTGATATCAACAACCAGGCTCCAAATTGTCTTTTGTTTCTTTAAATTCTGTGTTCGAAATTCAAAAAAAGACTATTGAATGAAATTGTGAATGTGCCAGGTTCAAAACTGCATAAAAACTTTTTGCTCGACCTAATATAAAATTTTAGCTAGGACCAAACGAAACTGAAAATACAAGGTGGGCCAATAGATGTGTCCAGAAGTGTATATTTTATTTCACCTAGACCTACTGCTGGTTATCAGAAAGCAAGTCTCCATACATCAAAATAGTTGCACTCAAACAGACTGTAAACTCGATTAATAGTGATGTAATTTTATCGTACTATTTAAGGTGTTTCGGATCCCAGTCAAATCGAAACATGAATCTCGATGAATTTGTTTAAAACCAAATACACTGGACAGCAAATAAACCGAGCCACCCGCTACCTTGGAACTCTGATTCGATTTTCTCAAAAACTTTAAAACTTACAACTATCAAAGTTATACCTACAGAAAGTGCGTTTCATGATGATTAAAATGACTATATATTTATTATTAAGTACCGTCTACTCACATTGTAATCAAGCAACAAACACAATGCTAACGATTTGCTCTGTTTTGATTAGAGTTCACGAAATAGCGTTCTTTTTACTACAATGAACCCAGTCGGATATTTCTTATATTTTCTTTAGTTTTTATCCATCGTTTACTCAGACGCGTGTATTTTTGCTACTTTTTTCGGTCAATAATGGATACGACACCTCAGGAAGCAGCTCAAGCTGTAGCACTACTTCAACCAGGCGTTGCGCAACGTGAGGTCGCTCGAAGACTGTGAATTAGCAGATCTTCGGTGCAACGAGTTTACTGACGATACCTAGAGACTGGAGCATTCGATCGCCGTTCAGGTACGGGCAGACCTAGGGCTACATCAGCAGCAGATGATCCTTATATCCAACTTACTGTTCTGCGAAATTGCCGCCTCAACGCAGTTCAACTCCAACAAAGTCTGCGTGACGAACGCCAAGTGTCCATAAGTTCAGATACCGTCAGAAGGAGACTAGCTGAACGGAACCAGACTCCAAAGAGAGCTGCAACAGGCCCAACATTAACGGTAGCCCACCGTCGAGCACGACTTGAATTTGCTCGACAGCATATGGATTGGACGTTAGAGCAGTGGGGTTACGTACTCTTCACTGATGAGACCAGGGTGAGTCTACATGGAAGTGATCGACGTCAGAGAGTATGTCGTCGCCCTGGAGAATGTTATTCTCAGTGTTGCATCGAGGAAACTGTTGCTTATGGAGGAGGATCTGTAATGGTCTGGGGCGGCATCTCGTTAACCGCACAAACAGCGTTAGTTTTCATCGAACCGACGGGCCGTACACGTGGATTCACTTCTCATCGCTACATTATTGAAATCCTCGCAGACCATGTGGTACCTTACGCAGGATATATCGGGCAGGATATGCAGTTGATGCATGATAGATAATGCACGGCCTCATGTTGCTTATGTGGGGTGACCCAGTATCTACACGACGTCGGCATTCGTACGATGGACTGGCCAGTGGCCAGCTCGAAGCTCGGACTTGAATCCGATAGAACACTTACGGGATGAGCTGAAACGTCGGGTGAGAGCCCGGGTACCTGCTCCCACAAGAGCTGCGAATCGCAAATGAAGAGGAGTGGAATGCAATTCCTCAAGATTTCATCGTCAGGCTCGTGAGATCGATGAATACGAGGATGCTGGCAGTGGATAAGTGTGGAAAGTTTAACCCTGGCAGTTATCCGAGCAAGGGGAGGAAATACTGAATACTGACCAAAAACTTTTTTATAATTTTTTGTTTCTGGCTTTAATTTTTTTTTTCATCTTATGATTACTAATGACTGGAAAATGACTCTTCTTTGTAAAATCCTTAATAAACACTTAATAAATTGATTGATCCCAATGATTTTCCATTCATTTTAATCATCATGAAACGCACTTTCTGTCTTCCAAAAAAGGAGGAGGTTCTCAATTCGACTGATTTTATTTTTGTTTTTTTAATGTTTGTTCAGCGATATTTTCCCTAATTGTCAACCGATTTTGATGATTCCTATTTTGTTTGGAAGAGTATCTTCCCGGACTGGTCCCATTTCAATTTGGTGAAGATCTAATGAAGAACTTCGGACATAGTAGGTAACGGAACTCTTCAATAAATGATAGCAAACCTGTCGGGATTGCTGAAATCGCATGTCTGTTTATTGTTTACACCAGTTCATAACATATCATCACGCCGGTACGCCTTGAAGGGGTACGCAGATGTGTACAATTCAACCATAGTTGAACAATAGAGTTATTCCTGAATAGATAACCCCAAGGTTATCTATTCAGGGTTTATGAACCGATCGAAAAATAAAAAACTTTTTACAAAAAAAAAAACAACCGACTTCAAAACAAAAAACACTACAAAGTATAAAATAAATATAATTTCGGAAGTCGGTGTCAAAAAACGAAGAAACAACTAAAAACACCGTCTTCCGAAATTATAGTTATTTTATACTTTATAGTGTTTTTTGTTTTGAAGTCGGTTGTTTTTTTGTAAAAAAGTGCGGGTGACTCGGTTTATTTGCTGTCCAGTGTATTTGAAACTTCTAATATTCGGTTAAAACTATTAATTACAGAACGTCGAAATGTTCGCGCGCAAGCGATTCGTCACAAGTGCCAGCTGCGTGCGGTCAATTATAAGCGAAGCGAAGAACGGGAGGAGGAGCTGCACCGGCTAAGAGTGCCGGAGAGGGAGTTGCTGCTGAAGGCAGATGAAGAGGCCTACCAAAAAGGCAAGCCTAGAAAGAGTGGCTAGCTAAGGCAGCCGAAGACGCCTCCAGGAAAGCAAAGCTCGAGCGGCGCGAAAGTGCTGAAGAGCTTCTTTGTTTTGCAAAGGCCACAAGAGATGAGGCAAATATTAAAAATAAAATTTTGATCATTATTTACAGTGATTTATTTTTAGAGCACACTTACATAAAACACCTTAGTACATAAAACATCGTATAGGTACATATCAGTACCCTGCACATAGTCATCTCATGTTAATAAAAAAATCACATTGCGCATTTTAATTATTGATTTAGGAATTTTAAAGTCTCCCGACCCGTGGTACAACTCCGATGTGTCCAACTGGTTGTACTACCGAGAAGTAAAGGGATTTGGGATTTTTTTTTAATTACTTCTCCGTATTACAACCAGTTGGACATCGCAGTTGTACCACGGGTCGGGAGTGATTTTAAATGGTGTGTGGAAAAGAAGGATTGCCTGTCTAAGCAGAAATTTTCAGAACAATAAAATATGATTAGACACAGGTATGACAGGTACCATGTAGGTACCTGTGTCGTTCCACAATATTTGTGTTATGGCCTGCTGAAATTCTTTGCAATAAATGCAGCCCTGATTATGCTGCCAGGTTCAGGGTCATTGCTGTTTGTTGGTAACAGGAACAATGGCTCTGTAGAATTTCTTGCTACAGGTATCTGTAGAATATCTTCATTTGTTATTAATACAAATATTATGGAGACACCGCATGCACTAATAATATTGCAGGTTTTAAAAATGCTAACCTTCTTTTCCACACACCATTAAAAATATTCGAGTCGTGTACAGAGCCAGGCCGACGACACAAACGACATCTGGAAAGCCATCAATGCCGCAGAAATTCCTTTTCAACTTGGCTTGATCTTCGGTTGCAGGAAATCAAATCAGTCAGTGTGAATCGTACCTACACGCGCTAAACTATGTACGTTTGCCATTACGGCCCCCTATCTACGTCTATATATTATTTGTTATTACGAATTCACAGTATCTGTTGCGGCACATATAACGTGTTAATAGGTTACATTCGTTGAGTTTAAGAAACTTTTGAATACGCTATTTATTTTTCAAGTTACACGAGGGCCGTGCTGAAAACGTTTGGCTGGCACGGCCCCCTTTTTTTGCATATATCTTCAAAAGTACAGAGGTACATTGAAAAAGAAACCGGTACATATACTCCTAGAGGCGAGTACATTGCATTGGTGCACACCTAATTCGCAAATTCCGGGGGGCCGTGCTGGGCAAACGTACATGCTAAACTAGGTAGGTACCTATCTAACAAGAAACACAAGTATGTCAATAGAGCAGTAGGTATTAAATGCGCTCACTCTCCTTTGTCATCGAACCAGTGTCGCTTCCAATACTCCTCGAGGGAAGACCACGAGGGTGAGCAGAACTCATGAGTCGCATGAAATCGCCGACATTATCTGACCCACCCTAAAAACAAACGAATTTGGACCCTCTACCTGTAAAATTAAGGTTTTTTTTATTAGTGATGGGTTTGCTTGACCCTGGTCAATGTCAGAGATGACAGAGACAAAGTCAACGATGGAGCGAGCTTACCCAGAAGGAGCCTGTTCACTCTTATAACTTTGAAGAGATTAGGGTTGTAAGCTTTTGGAAACACAGACGCAGGCAGAGAGTTCGTAATCATTTAAATTATTTGATTCAACTTACTTTTTTTGAACAAAGATAGCCGAAAAAATTAAAAGAACTTGGAGGGTTGTATTGGTGATTTTGATGATTACAATTCTGTAACTGCATACGTCTTAATAATATTTTAATCAACATACAACCTAGCACTGGCCTGCAAGTTGCAAAAAACGCAAGAAATTTTGAAATGATGAAAAACTTACTGTTAATTTATCTAATAAATATATATACGAGTAGGTATATAAAAATACAAATACGGGCTTTTTATTTATATACAAAAAAGAGCTACCTCTTTTTAGTGGTTCGTAGGTATTCATTACAAATTTCATGAAATATATTTTTTTAAGACATCGGGACCATTGGGTCAAAGACCTGGCAAATGACAAATATCTGGATGTATTTCTTTCGTTCACACATAAATTACTGGATGTATTTTAATGAAATTTAGAATGGAGAAGATAGCTTACCTTGGAATAGCACTTAAGCTACCATTTATAATGTACTTAATCATGTGTAAGGTCATAGAAACAGCTAGTAGAATATAATCCAATAACAACTTTATTTTATTACCTATTACTTTTCTACTTCAGTGTACTCAGGCAGAACACGTGTGAACCGGTTAGTGAGTAAAGTAAAGAAGGTCATCGATATGATTGTATGAATCCGTCGCTTTTTAGTAGTAGTTGGAATTTGGTCGGATAACCAGCCGTTGTTTACATATTTTGGTTTTTTGTTTATATTTACTTAATGCGAAACATTCCAAGCTGAATATTTTCACCATATGTTCTTGACTAAAGGCACAAGATTTTGGTTTACACCTACACATCTGGGATTGAGCCGGTTCCTTGTATTTTGCCGTCAAAGTTATGACACCATCGTTTCGACTTTTAGCAAGATTATTCAAAAACGCATGCATGAACAGTTTTGAAACTTTGTATGGTTATTATTAGCGTCAAGAAGGACCGAATACAGTTTTCAGCGAACTTATACCTTGTCTCATCAACTTGAAAACTATAAATATTTTCTTAAATCTAATTGGGGCACTAAGGGGCAAACATTAAGAGCTACTCGTGTATGTTTATTCTACAGGGGCACATGCAATGGTTTCAGAGATATGCGAGTCATCAAAACGTTACTCCAGCAGGAAATGCAATATCTCGCAAACCTGCAGGGGCACAGATTTTATTTTTGGGGCACATTTTGGCACACATAGAGCTCTCTGGCTATGCTCAATTTTTCTCTCCGATCATTCGTTTAGAATTTTCCTGCTAGGAAAACGTTACCCCAGTAAGAATCGTTTTTTCCGTTTTTTTTTCAAAACGACAGGGGGCACACATTTTTATGTGGGGGCACATTTACAGCAGATAAGGCACCAATAATACGTTCTACTCATATAACTCTAGGAGACACTTTCTTGTTGGGGTAACGTACACAATATTCTAAAGAATTTGAACCATAATTTATTAATTATTATAGTATAGGTACCTACTTTCATAAAGTTTATTCTTTCACAGCACAAGCAGCCAACCTTCTCCTCGTGCAAATAGATTATATAATAGATTATTTTGTATTTTAAGTAATCATTCCATTGAGACATGATAATAAAAAACTACCTATAAAATAGAAAATAAAAAATTGTAAAGAAACGTTGTTTATGCAATTTAGTAAGGCAAGGTAAAATATGTTTGCGCCAAAGACTACAATAGTATGTTTGCGCGTAGTCATTGCATATCCTTAGTACTTAGCATTTTAAAACCAGTTTCAACTACCCACTTACCTATTACAAGTTATTTTTATTATTGTTAATAGGCACGCGCTTGACTGTCTAGGTATCTCACCTGATGGTAAGCGATGATGTGGTCGAAGATGGAGCACGCTTGCCTAGAAGTAACCTATTCACTCTTGACTTAAAGACTCTCTGGTTGTAGCGTGTGTGTAGTCCCAGCGGAAAAATGTCGATTTTCTTAATTTCAGTTTAGCAGATATTTAGTGTATGACGTCGTGTAAATGTGTATGGTAAGTACAAATTTGTGCATCCAACCATTGGGGAGTTATTCAACAAAAACTGTTTCCGCTGGAACTACGTCATCCCAGCGGCACTTTTTTTTCCTATGGACGTACAAGATAAAAAAACACATGCAATAATTAGTGTGTGACGAGAGGTAAATGTGTATATTTAAATGAAATTTGTGTGTCTTAAAACTGCGAAGATATTCAAGTTTCCGCTGCGCTACGTTTGGCTATTTGATGAAAATCATAAAAGTTGAATTTTTTTACGCACGTTGCTATAAATTTATGTATAATGTTTGTGAAAACAGATTTTGAAAAAAGCATACCGTTTAGGAGACATACACGTAAAGGTAAAATATGGTTATTTGGTCAAAGTTCTTAAAATAAGAACTTTAGAGCCTAACTTTTAACGTTTATTTGTATCTTGTAAGGGTATACAATGTCTTGCCAAGTTTCATTTATGTGCGCTTAGTCATTAATGAGCTATGGCATAATTTACTACGAATGGACCACTATATTTTATGACATCCGATTGTAGGACTTTTTAATGGAAAAACAAAATGAAACATATTCCAATATTTAGTGTATTAATTCAACTATTCATATGTACAATTTCAGCTCATTGTACTACATAATTAAAGAGATATAATAAAAATACCAGAACAACCGAATTACATGGATAAACCGACCAAGTTTGAATGGCTACAAAAAAGCGATCGTGCAGTATAAAGAGCTGACGTTCTAGAATGTCCAGTGTTTTACCATTATTGGACTAGTACAGGTGAGCTGTTACAGTAGGTACCTAATTATTATGTCCTTAATATTCTGCTGCTTCAAGCATATAAATATTTTAACGTTACACGGTACAATTGAATGAAATAGAAATACTAATAATAATTAGAAAAAAACATTAACAGCAGTAGTCATTTCAAATGTCGAATTAAGTTAACGGTGTAGTAGGGAATCAATAAAATAGGTATGTGTCTTCTTAGCGCGCGCTTCCTGTTCTGTTTGGTTTATCAGTCACAAATGTGCACCCAAAGACAACGTGCGTATGCGCAGTTTATTTTGCCATCAATCTAATATTATGTACCTATTGGACTCGGTTATTGACATAGTGTAAGTGACTGCGACATACTTATACTCCGTCCGAGTAGGTAGTTAACTAAAGGTAAACAAAAAAACCACGTGACAGGGTTACCCGGCTAAACGTAATACCAGTCTATTCAGTTGTCATGATACGTTACAGTTGTACTCTTCAATTTAGCAACGTTATTATTCGTTAATAACGTTGCTAATTTGAAGAGTATTACGTTTAGTCGGTAAACTAAGTCACGTGGTTTTTTTTGTTTACCTTTAGTTAACTACCTACTCGGGTGGAGTATAGTGAGCCAGTAGTGAGAATGATTAGAAGATAAACAAGATTAGATCATAAATTACGTACTTCCTACAAAAATACCTCATGAAAATGTTATCTGTTGGAAAGTACATAGGTTCAAGTTGCAACTGTATTTTGTTACTTAAATCTCGACGACGCCGAAAACCTAAAAGTTGCCTATATCTGCTATGCATAGATTCCAGTGCCTACAGTTTTTATGACAGTCATAATGTAAATAGGTACCTATCTATCTTATATATAAAAATGAATCGCAAAATGTGTTGGTAAGCGCAAAACTCGAGAATAACTGAACCGATTTCGCCAATTCTTTTTTTGTTGTGTTTGTTATTGTCAGGAGAAGGTTCTTATGAAAAAAAAAAAAAAAAAAAAAATTGCGCGGAAAATTAGAAAATTTAAGAATCCTTAGGGTAGGTGTAGGGTAGGTGTAGGGTAGGTGTAGGGTAGGTGTAGGGTTGGTGTAGGGTAGGTGTAGGGTAGGTGTAGGGTAGGTGTAGGGTAGGTGTAGGGTAGGTGTAGGGTAGGTGTAGGGTAGGTGTAGGGTAGGTGTAGGGCAGGTGTAGGGTAGGTGTAGGGTAGGTGTAGGGTAGGTAGCCAGTTGACGGGAGCGAAGCCGCGGGGGACAGCTAGTATATATATAAAAATGAAACCCGTTTTCCTTGGTCACGGCATCACGCGTGAATGGCTGGACCGATTTCACTAATTCTTTTTTTTTGTATTTGTTATTATTAGGAGAAGGTTCTTATGACAGAAAAAATTAAAAAAAAAAAAAAAAAATTGCGTGGAAAATTATAAAATTTAAGAATCCTTAGGGTAGGTGTAGGGTAGGTAGGTAGGTAGCCAGTTGACGGGAGCGAAGCCGCGGGGGACAGCTAGTATTTGATGAAAATCGGTCCAGCTGTTTAAAAGTTGCAGTCTCTTATTCGAACTTGTTTCGAATATGTGTAAGTACCTTTTATTTTCAAGGTACTTTGGTAGATACTTTGAGTGAGAGACGGGGTTTTCGTTTGTTCTTGTTTGCATTTATTCAAACCACAATCAATATAATCCCGCAATAATATTACGTGTGTAACCTACCTACTTATTTTTAAGGGTACAAAGTTAATGCAGTTGTTTTATTTTCTGCGAAACTATTGTGTACGCGCCTGTACGAAATTATTAAACACGATAGCGATACTATACTGGAAATTTTAGAACATCAGCTCTTTATACTGCAGCATCGCTTTTTTGTAGCCAATCAAACTTTGTCGGTTTATCCATGTAATTCGGTTGTTCTGGTATTTTTATTATATCTCTTTAATATGTAGTGTAATGAACTGAAATTTTGAATGTGAATAGTTGCATTAATACACTAAATATTGGAATTGTTTTATTTTGCTTTTCCCTTAAAAAGTCCTACAATCGGATGTCATAAAATATAGTGGTCCAATCGTAGTAAATTATGCCATAGCTCATTAATTACTAAGCGCACATAACCAAATTTTACCTTAACGTGTATGTCTCCTAAACGGTATGTTTTTTTCAAAATCTGTTTTCACAAACATTATATACAAATTCAGAGCAACGTGCGTAAAGAAATCAACTCTGCACTAAACCGATTTTTATGATTTTCATCAAATAGCCAAACGTCAGCGCAGCGGAAACTTGAATATCTTCGCAGTTTTAAGACACAAATTTCATATAAACATACATTTTTACCTCTCGTCACACACTTACCTATTATTGCATGTATTTTTTTTCTTGTACATCCATAGGAAAAAAAAGTTCCGCTGGGATGACGTAGTTCCAGCGGAAACAGTTTTTGTTGAATAACTCCCCAATGGTTGGATGCACAAATTTGTACTTACCATACACATTTACACGACGTCATACACTAAATATCTGCTAAACTGAAATTAAGAAAATTATTATTTTTCCGCTGGGACTATTCACACGGTTGTAGCTATCAGGAAACAGCCTCTGGCAGGGAATTCCACTCCTTAGCTGTACCTACGCACAATGAATGTATTCCCAAAACGCTTTGTGCGTATGGGTGGGATGACCAACATGTACCTAGGTACCGGTGGCGCATCGCCGCCGTACGTCTTGTGTTCCGATGACGGAACGGGCTTCGCGGAATCAAACTATGCAATTCCGTTGCACACACCCCAAAATGCAACCGATAGAAAACTGGCTAAAAAATTGATTGTGCCTCATATCGGTAATTCGACATTATTCATAGTGGTAGGGGAGCGCTAGAAGGGAGTTTTGGATTTACTCGAGCGCGGCAGATTAATATAAGGGAAGATACCTTACATATTGATAAGTACCTTCAACCAGTATGAGCCCTTAATTTATGGGGGTACGCTCAGGAGAAGCCGTCAGATTAGTAAAAAAAAATCGATCATCTGACATACTCGAGCGCGTCAGATTAAGATACCTATGGGGGATTAATTACTAGCTAAGGAGTGTCAATTTTGCTAATCTGACGATTTGAGCGTTACCTAAGGAAGCGGGAAGGTAACAAAGTTGCAAAAAAAAACAATGCCTGGACCTACTCGAGCGCGTTTGCTTTTTTATTTATTTTAAAAGGTAAATACCAGAATGAACAAAAACATATACTTACTTAATCTGACGATTTCCGCAAGCCGAAGGTAGGTAATAAAATCATCAATTAACGCTCGAGCACTGACATATGAAAATTCTCAAATAAAAAAGAAATTTACGTAATAAATAATAAACATTAAATTCGCGATAAACTCGCGGCACATCGGTGTGCCGGCAGTGCTCGGGGTAAAGCATGTGTTTCACACTCGCGCCTCTCGGTCCCTTTCACTTTTCCCGTATCTTTGACTCTCTCGCACCTTCCCCACACTGTTTTCCGACGCCATGACACCATTACAGCTGTTCATCATCATCTCTTTAATGAGGTCGGCTTCAGTCAAACCGGATTCAGCTGAATACCAGTATTTTACGTGAAGCGGCTGCCTACCAGACCACCACAACGCATTAACTGGGTAGGTAACACAGTCTTGGCAAGACTGGAGTCCAATTTACTGGCTTCTGACTATCCGTAACGACTGCCAAAGATCTAAAAATGACATACGGGACCAACAGTTTTACGTGTTAAAAAAAAAATAAAAATAAAAAAAGCAATTTTTTTTTCAAGTTGAAAAATCTGACAATTATTTTGAAGGATATTGGTAAAAACCCTTCAAAATAATTGTTTTTTTGGTCACTATGGCTGGAACATCATGATGAACCTTCAGTATGCTAATCTGATGCGCTCGAGTAAGTATTTCAAGATGGCGATTTTTTTTTACATTTTCAGGAATTCGCTGTGAGCTTGCGTCACTTCCAAATCGTCAGAATAAGAAATGGGAGCATCTGTAGGGTTTACTGAACACCCCCTCGGAAAATCTGACGCGCTCGAGTAAATGTATTTTTATTTTTTTTCACCCCTCCCGCATGGCCACCCCCACCATGCAAATCGGCAGATTAGATAACATATAATATATTTCGTATCAGAGACATATTGGAGCATGAAAAATATCAATATCTGTAGACGTTTCCCCCACCGCTGAAAGTGGAAACATGAAAAGACCTTTTATTCTTCAAATCATCCAATCTACCAAATCTGCTAGGTTTCCGCGACGCTCGAGTAAATCCACATTTAGCATCATGGGCATAGGTGTTAGTTACAAAAAAAAAGATCTCGCTATCACTTACTTTCATCGAAAGATAGGTAAACACGACTTATTTCTACGCGTTAGCGTACTACAGCTCCTGAAATGTAAACCTAGGACTTTTTTGTGCATTTTTATCTATGTTGACAAATTCAAATCTACTACAAAAAAATTCAGACGTCTACGATGCTTCTTCAGCGAGATATCAGCGAAAACGTGTTTTTCACCGTTTCAATGGCGCGGCCGTGGGGGTATTAGTCTTACAGCTCAAATATAAAACCAGGATTTTTTTCTATATTTTTAATTTTTTTTACAAATTCAATCTGTTATTTACATAAATAATAAATAAATAAATGTCAGGTCTCTGCTACGCTTAGTTTTAAAGATCCCCGTGGGCGTTTCAATGGCGCGGCCACGTTCAAACCCTTATAACCCTTTTTAACCGACTTCCCAAAAAGGAGGAGGTTCTCAATTCGACTGTATTTTTTTTTTGTTTGTTACCACATAGGTATCTCCGTCATTTATGAACCGATTTGAAAAATTCTTGTTTTATGTGAAAGGATATACTTCTCGATTGGTCCCATTTAAATTTTATCAAAATCGGTTCAGCAGTTTGGTTTTTAAATCCAAATAGCTGGAAAAAATATGTGCAAAAATCATACGAAATCGCATATTTTTGCTTTCCTGTGACTTTTCAGTGGTGTTTTGAGGTGTGGGGTACCTACCACTAAAAAGTGAAAAATAAAAAAACTTTTTCACAAAAAAAATCCGACTTCCAAAAAAAAACACTACAAAGTACAAAATAACTTTAATTTCGGAAGTCAAATAACGAAGAAGCAACCAAAAACACCGACTTTGACAAATTTATGGTCTTGGGAATCAACTTTTACCTACAAATTTTTACAAAATCTTGGCATACCTAGTTTTTTTATTTTTAATTGTCATGGCCAAGCCATTAAAACGGACACCCAGATATAGGTAACCTGAATACTATCTAATATCCTAATTATATTGCGTTCAGTGGCCTTAGTGCGAGTTTTTTAACGTTCTCGGTTTCGTTAGCGTTAACTTCAATTTGTATTGAAACTGAATAAGTGCCGTCTGGTGACACTCACGGACAACTTGTTTGTTTCTAAGTACATATATACAATTTGACATAGCGAACGTTTACGTTAACACGATCGAATACCTACGTTAAGAAACTCACGCTAAGCCCTCTGCGCGATCTAACGCGATCGAAAACTCGCACTAAGGCCACAGAATGATATTGAAGTCGAGGTAAACGCGACCAATCACGTCGCAGATAACTTCATCAAAACGAGACTACTAACGCCATCTCTGGGCTGGATGGTTACAACTCTTGAACGAATCCATCGATAAGTGAGCGTTGCCGCGTTGCACAGTAGATAGATATTATACAAATGCTTTCTTGTTAGAAAGGTATTTTATGGATGTTATTAAATAAACACAAACTGATACAGATATGAATAGGTAGGTACTTATTTTGTAAATTACTATTTTAATTTTTAAAGAAGCGATGGCGCTTCTCCATTTGGTAACTATAACTAATTATGATCACTTTAAATGTGTAGCACTAGGTACTTAAATATGAAAGAAATAAAATAAGTGGTACTTACATAAAGCGCCAAGCATGCCACATACCATAAAAAATACAAAATTAATGAGTTAAGGGTGCCCTAGTCTAACGGGTGAACTCATTGACGGGCGCGCATGCTATCTCATCCAACATCATTTAAAGGACGGAATAAACGCTGTGATGAGCAATACGAAGCTAGTGCGGACACAAATTTACAGTTCCATGTCATTTAAGATGATGTATAACGAAAATTTATGAAAAATTAATGAAATAATAGAAACAGAATATATCCCAGAGGATTGGACCAAATCAATAATAGTACTGTTGCATAAGAAGGGGGACAAAGGAGACGTAGGCAACTACAGACCGATAAGTTTAATGTCTAATCTGTAAAGTTATATTATCTCGACTAACCAACACTCTGGATGAAAATCAGCCGAAAGAGCAAGTGAGATTCAGGAGTAATTTCTCGACCATAGACCATATTCACGTTTTACGACAGTTGCTGCAGAAATACCACGACTACAACAAAATTTATTATTTGGGCTTTGTGGACTTCAACAAAGCGGTTGACTCTCTAGAACACGATTTTATATGGCAAGCACCAAAGCGACAGGGGGGGGGGGGATTCACAAAAAGTACATTAGTATACTAAAAAATGTTTACGGTAAAAGTACAGCTCAAATAAAACTGGAAGCTACTGGCGACGAATTTCCAATAGAAAGAGGAGTCCGTCAAGGTGACCCTATCTCGCCTAACATATTCTCAGCTGTTTTGGAGTTGATCTTTACGAAATTGGAATGGGATAATTTCGGGCTTAACGTGAATGGAAAAAAATAAGTCACTTGAGATTTGCCGACGATTTGATACTGTTCTCAGAATGCCCTAAGATCTTGGAAAACATGATGCAGCAATTGTCGGACGAAAGTGCAAATGCAGGTCTCTCATTAAACTAAAATAATGAGTAATTCCCCACAACAGGACGATATAAGGATATAAACAATAAACCATTAGAATACATATGCGAATACATCTATTTAGGACAATTAGTATCACCAACTGAGACGATGCAGAAAGAAATTAAACGAAGAATTGTTAACACCTCGAAGAAATTTTGTCACTAAGTGAAACAATGAAGAATAAAGAGACGTCGGAGAAACGGAAAGTTTTTAATGTCTGCATTTTGCCATGCCTAACTTACGAATGCCAAACATGGGCTCTAACAAAACAAAATAAAGGTTTGTCAGAATGGAATAGAGAGAAGTGTGTTGGGTATATGAAGAAGAGACAAGGTACAACTAAAGAAGATAAAAGAAAAAACAAAGTTCAAAAAAGCTCAAATAGTATGAGAAATTTGAAATGGCGTTGGACAGGACATATGCTGAGGGAAAGAAAAGAAAAGTGGACAAAAATAATAACGGAATGGTACCCGAGAGAAATAAAAGAAGTAGAGGGAGACAGTTGAAGCGATGAGAAGACGATTTTAAGAAGGTGGCAGGTCCGGAATGGATAAGGATAGCAAAGGACAGGGAGAAGTGGAGAGCATTGGAGGAGGTCTTTGTTTGAAAGACAAGCTGGATCGAGGGAAGGATAGCCTGGTGCCGAAAAAAAGAAAAAGAAAAAAGATTTATAGTAATAGGATTAAGAATAGGTTATATCACTTAAGTTTAAATAATTGTAAAAAAGTTACCAAACCAGCAATAAAAGCTTAGGTATTTTATTTTGTTTTATTATAACGAAAATGAGCGTGTAAAATTTGAAATACATTTGGTACCTTAGTCAGGATATTATGAAAAAAGTGCTGAATGTATCTATTTAAAATATTTCATAACACATTTGCTCGTAAATTCACTCTTATTTCACCAATTTCAATATCGTATTGTATCTCATTACGTACTTGTGCGTTATTGTAATATAAAACGCACGAGTTTCTTTCTAATAAGGTAAAACGCACAGTTTATGAAGATGCTCCGTCTAAAACAAACGGTACTTTTTTAAATCTTAGCATAGAGATTTTAAGTTAGAAAAGTGGTCAACATTTTATGAATAACAATAACTTTGGGAGATAAAATATAATAATATAATAATTTAATTAATTTTGACAATAAATTACAACACAGCCTCTGCTTTCTTGTAGCCCTCGCCTACGGCTCGGGCTAGCAATATCGCCTCGGCTGTAGTTTTCAACTTACCGCACTTTTAGCATAATGTAGGTACTTAAATTTTTCTAACTGCTTTAACAAGTGATAAGGGAAAGATTTATTCGTTTAAGAAAGTCCGAGTTTTATTTATTTCCTCGCAAATATGTTATAAAACGTCGTATGACATACGTGCGCTTTGATAATTACAGCCTCTGCTTTCTTGGAGCCTACGGCTCGGGCTAGCAATATCGCCTCGGCTGTAATTTTCAACTTACCGACCACTTTACGTGTACCTATAGTAATAAGTTTTATTAATAATTATGTATTAGTTTATTATATTATTGTTTAATTTAGTTGTGTGTATTTTATCTATAGGCCTCAGTTGCCTGATAATAAAATGGTTATTATTATTATAGGTACTTATATCATATTGTACTACAACTTGTACGAAATAATCTATCCCTGTATGGTCAATATGTCACCATTTTCGTTCTTAATAAGTTAATTTAATTACGCCCAAAGTTGTGTAAAAATTTGGAAGTTTCGACACAAATAACTTGCACATCAATATTTTTTTTTCTGTTTTGTTTCCATACAGGGCTACATAATACCGAGATAAATAAATGTGACTTTTTTTTCTGAACGTTGGTAGGTACCTACACCGTCAATACAAGAGTAGGTAATCTCCATACTACGTTTGTATGAAACAATAACTGACTAGGGCACCCTTAATTATTAAATTTGTGAAGATAGATAGGTACTATGCATCACATCCGCGCAAAACGGCCATCGCTCAGCATAGTGCTGGGACTCTTGTGCGAGACAACTACAGCGCTGGTCAGTGTGGCCGGCACTCGTATGTGAACACCTGCAGTGAGATTCTGTAAACATGTCGAAGTGAACACTTGGGCGAGGTGCACGACGGGTGAGTTGTCAAACCTATACAAATAAGATGGAATGACAGCTCTATTGTCGTTCACTCCGCCTAGGTGAACACCGTGAGATGTCGACAGAATTGACCGGCTGAAGTAGTAGGTACCTACCTAAGTAGGTAGGTATAGATAAGCAATAGCTACTTATGATAGTAACTAACTAGAATAAAAAATTCTAATTAATTAGGTAGTAGGTAGGCACAGGTCGACCTACCTACCTAATTCGAACTTTTTATTCTGCCTCTTTATGCCTGCAGGCGAGTAGACCTACGAATAGGGAACATATTTCGAGACATGCATTTATCAACTAGGTAGCTTACTTATATACCTACCTACAATAGATACAGATCTAGGAACATGTATATGCTGGAATGGTAAAAGTACCTACTTACTTACCTACCTAAGTTCTTACGTCTACGTGTTATTCGGTAGTTTTTGATATTTTTTTTTGTTCGACATTGCCCTATCAACGCTTCTAATAGATACCTGCTTGTATCTATACATGCCTAGGTAGGTACCTACTAACCCTTTTATCAAAATTATATATTTGTCAGTTAACGTCCTACACGTAGGTACTTAAAACGTACCTACCTATTTCAATAATATACCTAATAAAAGAACGCTACGTTATGTGTACTGAAAATTCGACTTCTGCCCTGAAAATTGAGATTGCTCGGTAGGTAAGTACTAACAATATCTACAAGAAAGGGACGTTTCACAGGGTTTTTTATAATAAGTGGAGCAGTCAAACTACTCATGTAAGTTATTGTTAGAATCGTTGACAGATGGACAATGGGTCAGGATATAGGGCTAGGGTGAGGAGTGTCACTGTAGGGGCATGGGCAGTACGGCAGCCGCGAGGCAAGCGCCGCCCATCCTGTGCCTGGGCGTGTGGCACCCCCGGCGGCGCGACAAAGACGCGCTAGCGCGTGCTCGGGCGCGAGAGCAGGAACGCGCGCGAGGGCGGGGCAGCAGCCCGCCGCGCGCCTGGCCCACACCACCGCTCATTCGTCTCTCGTTTAGCCTCCGCTATGTAAACCGGCCTTGTTGTGAATCTAAACAAAATCGGTCAGTCGTCGTTTTGTTGCCGTAAGAGCAACGCGTCGGAGGTTCCGCGCTTTCGGGTTGAGCATGTTGCGACAGTGAACGTAGCCGGCAAAATGCACGCGTTGTTTGGTGAACAGAGCCCGTATGCCTACCGCGGAGGAGCCGCCGGTGGCTATTCAGCCGGAGTCACACCCTATGCCTACGAACAATACCGCTACGGATATGGAGCCCCCTACCTACATCCACATCAACAACACGTTGGTGCTCCTAAAGACATGGTCAAACCTCCCTACTCATACATTGCGCTGATAGCCATGGCCATACAGAACGCTCCCGAGCGACGCATTACACTAAATGGCATTTACCAATTCATCATGGAACGTTTTCCTTACTACAGAGAAAATAAACAAGGCTGGCAAAATTCCATTAGACACAATCTAAGCCTCAATGAGTGCTTTGTGAAAGTGGCGAGAGACGATAAAAAACCTGGTAAAGGAAGTTATTGGACTCTGGATCCCGATTCGTATAATATGTTTGATAACGGTTCGTATTTACGTCGGCGGCGTCGTTTTAAGAAGAAGGACGCGCTAAGAGAAAAGGAGGAAGCATTGAAGAGACAGCAGCAACTACAGCAGGCCCAAGAAGCGCTCACAGCTCAGGAGACGCTGAGCGCGGCAGACACACTGGGACAACAACGCGACGTTAAACCGGACGTGAAGCCGCGCATCTTCGAATGCCGGCCGAAACGAGAACCGGGCGCAGATTGTGCTAGATATGATAAGCCGGTCGATTCTCTTGACGAATTTAGTGAACCGCGACTTCCAGCTTCCGCCGTTTACTGTTCGCCCCAACCGTACTCGCTGGTGGCCGAAGAGTTCCGAGCGGCCACATCAGGGTGGTACACCGCGCCCGAGCCTCCGGCGGAGCAACTTCCGCCGGCGTTCCGCGACCTGTTTGAGCCGCCCAGCTGCCAGCTGGCTGGCTTTCGCAGCGGCTCGCCCGTGCCGGACGCATACCGTGCGTCACCACCGCCACATCACCATTACCGCACGCCTGCACCTTCCTACTACCATCACCAAGCCTGCGTCGCCGCCGGTCCTGCGCCCGCACACAAGTCCTACTGAGACCCTGCCCTCAGGTGAGCTTCATAATAGTTTTCCTAACTAAAAAGCTAAAAGCCTGCGCTCTGCGATGTTTGTTTCGTAGTAGTATAGCGTTCGCGAATTTCGCTGTGCGTGTCAGTCAGCCGCTCTGTCGGTCCGCGGAGGGAGCGAGGGAGCGCCGGTGTGCACCGAGGCACTCCGTGACGTGGTTGTGGTTGCAGGAGGCCGGCATCGCTCGGCGCCGAACGGATTTAGCCGCACGCGTCAGTTCCAGAGCGGATAAATATAGCGCAGTAGCCGGAGATGCTGTGGAGGCAAGTGGCGGCGCGTCGATAACCACTGTTTACAGATCGGCGGCCGACCCTGCCGCCTCCCGCTCCGTTCACACCTATAGGTATGTCGAATCTCCACATGTGTTAGAATACTAGACGTAACAATAAGTGGTGACGCTAGCAGGGTGTGCGTGCGCAGCCGTGTGAGCGCGGCGCCGCCCGCGCTCCGCCGGAGCCGCGCCGAGATGTGATGCTTCACGGAAGTTTCACAGTTACGGTTGTTTTTATTTGTTTTGGACATACTTTATCCAATGAATGTGCAGCATTACCGAGGATTGGTGAGTAGGTACGGATATCCATAACAGATCTAAGATACTTTGTTTCTAGGTGTGTTCAACTGTAATGTAACATCTCTGCCATAAATCACCTGCAACAGTGATTTCATATTTACTTCGTAAAAGTAAATATTACGTACTTACCTAAGTAATTGCCAAAAACCAAAATCTTACAAAAAGGTGATGATAACTTCAGTGGGTGATATCCTGTACCTATCCGTGAATGCTTGTACCTAATCTTCGAAAACGTCAAATTATTATGTCATGCAAACCTAACCTAAAGTGAGTCATTATTAGCCGGGGGCACAACCGGGCAATATTGTTGTACTGGATTTCATTATAACCCATAAATAATGTGGTTTAAATTAGAAACCTCACCTGTTAACTAAATTGGCGGTAGGTATAGTAACTTGCAAAACCCTTTGGTGCCAGAAAGAAGAACTATTTTCATACTCTTACTACTGTATGATATTCTCGAATTTCTACAGAATCATAAGAACTGCTTCTTCATGTCGTTGATAGCTGATAAGTACCTACGGATAATTGTATAAAAGGATGAGAATAACACTTAAAACCCATCTATGATCGAGTTATCACATTTTAATAAATAAAAGCTACTTTCTCCAGCGTCTCTGACGTTCTAAATTAAAAATGCATAGCGAAGCGTCTGAACTGAACCCATTCTAGTAGCTGATACAAAGCCCTGTATAAAGCTTAGTTTAGTCCCTCGCTGAGCTCAGGTAGGTAACTCCCGAATCCTTCATGGCGTTCGGGATTCAATATGACGCCCATGACAAGACACTGCTCTATCCCATCGGTGCATAATCCACAATAATTATACATTTTTTTAAATGTGAAATCTTGGAATCTTGGAAGTGTTAGAAACAAAACAATGTTGGTTAGTTTGTGTTTTTATCTTGCAAACAACTGACCATCTGGTGACCAAGTGTTCAACCACAAAAAAAAACAAAAGCATGTGCTTGGGAACTTACTGCTAGTAACGAAGCAATATAACATTTGATAGGTAGAGGGCTAATCAAAGCACTAAACAGAGTAGGTACTACCTACTTAGGTAAAGAACCGCAAAACATACCCTTCTGTAGGTAAAACTATCATCATGGGTTATACGAGTAAGTACCTATGTACCTACTCGTATAACCCATGATACTTAGTTTTCAAATACCTACTTAAATTAAATAAAAACGCCATCCCTGTGAACCATTGCACCTAACCTAAAGTTTGACGATGGCAAGCGACCGGACGGTACCTAGATATGTCTTTAGGTATTTCGATGAAAGATGGGTAGTGTGGGACACTAGGTAGACCTACTTGTGTGGATACTCTTGCGCCTTCCCAGCTACCTATGTTAAAATTTAACATAAATGAGATTTTTCGAAAGTCGGAACCCTTGGCAGTGGCACGCTAGTACGACTCACACTTTTATTCGGCCAGTTTTATTTAATAGGTACCTACTTTGCAGATACGAAGAAATTCGATTTCTGATACAAACGACATTTCTTATTTATTTATTTATTAATTATGGCACTCCAACGACTTATTCACTAATACATTTTTGGGTTACTTACTGTAAATTTAGCTTAAAATCTAGAGTGAATATGTCACTTACCTAGGTACAGGTGTGCACAGCACTTACAGGTTACATAGTAGGAACAATTGGGCTAAAAGAAAATATTACACAATGTTACAAAGTAATAATTTGATAAAATGCTTATTTAAATAGTTATTAAGTAGGTACCTACGTAATATGTAAATTATAAGATACAATAAGTAGGTAGGTACATATAAATATATAAGTAGGTACCTAGTCCAATCCATGGTGGCGCAAAAGTTCCGACGCGACGAAGTTTGAAAAAACTAATGTGACGTTCACACTGTTTGCAAAAATTATAAAATAAGTACCGACCTCTAGGTACATTTCGGAGATTCGGGAACATGGATAAACTCCGTTATTCAACGTAGGTACCTACCAAAATTATAGAATTTTTTATTCGAGATATTCATGATTTTACTGACCCGCTCGTTGGCTTGATTCAACAGTAGGTACGTAGGTACTGCAATTGTCTATGAAGTTTAGACAACGTATAATTACAACAAATACCTAAGGTCAGCGGCCTAATTGTGTAACGTATTTTGGCAAAGGTACTGAGTGATTCCTTTGCCTACGATTCGCATAAAATAACGAACTTCTGAATTGTGTAGGTACCTACCTAATGCACCTAATACCTATGGCAAACAAACTGAATGTGATTGTTTTACACTGACAAAGAACAGAGTTCCTATCACCTCTCTCATGCCTATATTCGCGAGTTTGCGTGGGGATTCGTATATAACAGCAAACGTGCTCGGAAGAACAATGTCTAATCCAGTAAGATGCTGGCTCTTGAGTTTGACCGTATTTTAGGGTCTAGGTAATTGTCCTGATAGCCGTAGTATACGACATTTTCTTTTCTCCTCAAGCACCTCAGGATAAATTGCTTCCTTACCACAACGCCGTTTATTCCGTGTACCTAATTCAATAACATTCGTTTGGCAGGGGTCATAGACCTTTAGATATCTACACTAACATTATAAAGAGGAAAGATTTGTTTGTTTGTTTGTTTGAAATGAATAGGCTCCGAAACTACTGGACCGATTTGAAAAATTCTTTCACCAGTAGAATCCTACATTATCTGTTAAGGCTATAGAATATTTTCAAAAAAGTTAGGGATCCGTATGAAAACTTCGATAATGTAACCCAAGGTGTGAAAAAATCCTTACCTACTTATATCGCGTACGCTGCGGAATCTATTGACAACAGAGCAAAGTGGTGTACTACAGTTTTATAGAGGTCATCAAAATCTACAAAAAAGTCCACGATATCATACGTCTAACTATGATGGTTAAGTCACCATGACCGCTTTTTGTTCAAATTATTCAAGTAAATCCCATCAGTCCCCATCCAGTCATGATATTAATCCTTATCCATTTAAATGGTTTGATAATTAAGGTTGATTATGTGTCGTGTAAATTATACTTTAAATTATTCAAATCGGACCTTTCGTTCAAAAGTTACGTCGGTAATAAACATGCTCGAAGCAAGAAAAATGTCACGGCTTGAGCGAACTGGGGAGAATCGTATCAATGCTTGGTCGGATGAAGTTGAAACACGGCATTTAAATGATTTCGATAAAACAATAAGAGTAACAAATGTTTGGATTTTTCGAAAATAAACTAGGTACACACATAATAAGGAGTGAAGCAGGGGTGATTATCTAAGATTTTAGGGGAGGACATTATTGCTTGCTTCAATTTACGTCGGAATGCTATGAACAAACTAAAAGCGGGATAATTGAAACAGATGTACCTACCTAACAATTTTTGCATAATCAAACCCTGACGGGTTGAACGGGGTGTACAGTTGCGCTGTACCTGGGCTCGAGACAAGTGAGATATTGTCAACGGTGGCGTGGCGTACGCGATTGTCAATACGTCAAAAATGAATAGGATTGACAGAAGATGCTATCGGAATGTCACGTGACCAAATTCCTACATATTTGGCATTTCGACAGTCGCATTCGCTAATTAAATGGTACACTGTCGAGGGCGTCCTGAGACCATAGAATAAGTAGAAATGGCTAAGTAATTAATGAAAATCGTTGTGCTTAATTTTCCAAAACTAACCTTTTATAGGGGGCGTTCAAGTTTGTGGAGTAGGTAGGTACCTACTAAATCCGCGCGGACGAAGTCGCGGGCGAAGTGCTAGTTGGGTATATTTTCATAGTGCATAGGTACAGGGATAATCGTCGGTTGGTGGCCCATTCCATTTGAAATGCCCAACGAGTGGCCTCTGCGAGTTGGCTTCGGTACTCCTACGTCTATCATAGGTCCGGGACCGCAGGGTTCCGAGATTGTCAAACGTAACCTATAAAATAACGAACAATATTATCAACAAACACTTAAAATAAAAACTCATAACTAGTTGTACCTAAGTAAACCTTAAAACATGGCTTCAAAAAGTTCCCTCGTATCGCTGTCAACTGGAAGTGTCCTCCTTACCTACTCCTTATCCTCAGTCGTAGGTAAAAGCCATCAGCCCTTCTTGGGTCCCGCGAAGTGTCGACTAGGCGTTTGGATAGATCTATTAGTAGAACATGAGCACTTGGTCCAAGAGTTTCAACCCCGTACGGGTCTGAAATGTAACTGCCAACTGGGCTGATACACTTATTTCCGCGTTTGGTGTTCTCAGCAGCCGCAGCGGCATTTATGCTAATTTAAAGAACAAAGCGAGTTTGTGACTGAGTTTTTGCAACCCCTTCAACGATCTTTGTGTGGCAGTTTCTAAGGCAGGTAGGTACTTATACAAAATAAATCTCAATAATTTTCTAAAAAAATTATAAATAAGTATAGTATAGGAGAAGAACATATTCTACTTTTTTGCGCTATAACCGACATCCAAGTTCTAAAGTGAGAGGCTTACCTACTAATAACGGAATTTGCAAAGAGTAAAACTATCGATACCAGCTTTTCCCGCGGCTTCATATTTTATTTTGCACAAAAAAGTAGCCTACAAACAAAATATGTTAGAGAAAGTTTGGAGTTTGCATAAAGTAACTAGGTACTTAGGTAGGTACATCTTAAACATTAAACTGGGCGGAGAGCCCGAACCTCAGTAGGAGGAGGAACTGAGTATCTCATAAAATATCGATGTCGTAAAACCTTGCGATTGAAAGCTGTAAATATTTTAACGCCCCACTAGATTCCATAAAACATAGTTATGTACATAAAGTATTATTTATTAGGTGTCGGTCAATGCTTATCGACCGAACACTAGTTTATTTTGTAAGCAATTCATATTTTATTGTTGTTAGTGTGGCTAAAAATAACCTATGCTTATAGTTACTAGCTTATATCGTTTACTAGCTTTTGCCTGCGACTTCGTACGCGTATATCCCGTTTTCTTCCCGTTCCCGTAGGAATTTTCCGTTCCCATATAACCTATATCCTTCCTCATGAATGTGGCTATCATATACAAAAAGAATTTTCCAAATCCGACTGGCAGTTTCATAGATTAGACCGTTCAAACAGACAAACAAACTCTTTAGATTTATTATTAGTATAGATATAGATATACAGGGTTATTTGTAAAACACCAACAACCTTTCAGTGGGTGAAAGTACTCATGATTATAAACAACTTTTGTTATGTGACCAACCCTGAAAAATCTACTGTTTCATACATTTTCACCGGGTGAATGTTCCATTTTGTATAAAACAGACGATTTATTTTTTTTATATTTCAGTTTTGGTCCCATAGTAAAAGGTTGTTGATGTTTTACAAATAACCCTATATACTAGCTTTTCCCGCGGCTCCGCCCGTGTTGATGTCGGTTAACGCGTAAAAAAGTAGCTTAAGTCCTTCTCCATATCCCACGCTTTATCTGCTAAATTTCATGACGATCCGTTCAGCCGTTTTTGCTAAAACGGCTGCACGGACTGTGTCTGTCAGTTACGCTTTTTTTAAAAAAAAAGCGTTTCAGACAGACAGACAGATAAACAGACAGACACAGACAGAGTTACTTTCGCATTCATACTTAATATTAGTAGGGATAGTATAGATTATGTTGAAGCATGGAGAAGCCTGCAGGCGTAGCTAATTTACAATTCAAATTACACGCGCATCTAATAAAATAATAAAATTATCTACCTACCAACACATCTGTGACAGACCTTGTCTGATCTGATAGACCAGGCAGCACCAGAACCAGAAACTAGGAAGTGTCTCCTGTAATTAGTACGACCAGTGCTACGACATTGTGTTTCAATATTTTTTTTTAACTTGAAATTAACGACTACATTTCCTGCATGCAAGCAGCATACAGGAAATGTAAGTAGTCGTAAATTTCCAAAGAAATGGCTACTTAGGTACTTGTTTTATAAATTAACTAGCTAAGTACCTATTGCCCGCGACTTCGTACGCGCATATCCCGTTATTTCTCGTCCCCGTTCCCATATAGTCTATAATCTTCCTCATGAATGCGGCTATCCATACTTTTGTATATGATAGCATGAAATTTTTCATGGAATTCTCCAAATCCGACTCCAGACTTCCAGAAATTAGCGCGGTCAAACTAACAAACAAAAAAACTCTTTGGCTGTATAATTAATAATATATATAAAATAAGTAGTTATATAGATAACTGAGAAATTCATTCGTTCCTAAACTTTATCCGAAAAGTATCAGTTGGCTATCCAGAGTAGAATAGATTTGTCACAATACTTATGCAGTTTTAAATCGTGAGGATTTTAATAAAATTTAAAAAAAAATGTATTACTCGAAAACAACCCATTATGGACCCAAGTTTTCAGGTTCGAAATCATCATAAAATAATCATATAGAATAATCATAAAATAGTGATTACATTTAAATTACACAAACGTGGCCAACATAATTACCTACCCACCTAATTGCTATAATATACGTTTTTTTGGCAAAAACTTACAAATAATAACAATTGCAGATCTGGACATCTCCAAACCCATTGCTGACCCAACTTGGCCGCTGTTAAAATAATCTGGGCAAATAGGGCACACTCCTTTTTCCACTTGCTTTTCCCATAATTCTCGTTTCGGTATGAGGCCGGATACAGACGGACTCTGGTTTGGAAGACCTGTGGACGTCAAGAATGTTTGAAATTTTGTCAGGAAGTTCATTCAGATGGAAGAGGAACATTAATGGTTTGGGCTGGTATTTGGATCGGTGGAAGAACCGATCTCATTTGGATCAGGGGCAACCTAAATGATCAGATTAATGCGGAGAGGATTGTTTCAGACGTGATCTGCCGAGTATGGATGCAGTGCATACCCCACAACTTTTTGACTTGTTAGAAAGAACGTGGGCGGCCAGTCCTCAAAGTGATTCTGATGAACTGATTTTAAGCCAAATTGCTATGATTCTGTGATTCGTGTCAATGGTGGAAACACAGAATTATTTACTTAAGTATTATTTTATCACTACAAAAAAAAAACCCCTTTTTGCATTTTTTGCCATTTAATTGACGACATAAACTTAGGTTAGTTTCGTAAATCTAAACATAATTATAGGGAATAAGTAAGATGTTAGCTTAAACATAGAAAATAAAGTAAGAAACCAGTCTGGAAGACTAGATTATTAATTGAATATTTTTAATAGTTAAAAATGTACTTGATCCCTTGACACTTTTTTCTTCTTCTTGTAACAATAGGCAACCGACGAGTTCCGTAGTAGGTACACTTACTACGTATGTATGTTTGTTCTGTACATGTACAGAAAATATTGATATAATTAAATGTAATTTAATAAGTGGAAACGACTCCGACAGCGACAGCACTGTGCGTGCGGCGCGTACGATGCGGATTGCGCGAGGCCATGAGAAAATACGATGCCTGCGACGCACGGGTGCGGCTCCTGCTATGCGTCTAGGTGCGCGTTCACCTTTAGTTGCCGGTCGTGTACAACCACCTGCCATTCACGATTTAGATGACGCGAATGATACAAGTTGCTACTGGGCCGACAAAATGTAAGTTAAGTCAATCGACATGTAAAGAGGGAGCTGAAGATTACTGAACTTGCTATGGCGTAGCACTAATAGGTAACTGTATGCTTATTGCTAAGTGAACACAAGGGGTCCTCCGTTAATCCATGGTCCGGAGCGAGGAGGCATGGAAAGCCGTCACCTTCTTCTGCGAAGCAGTAATGCTAGTGAAGGAGGAGGCGAGCCGCGTGAGGGAGAGACAACCCTCACGCCCCAGCCGCCGCGGCATAGGGAGACGCACCGGGCGTCGGGAGTCGCTGGGCGATTCCCGGCCACCGCGCACCGTAGGTGCGGTTCTGCGGACGGCGAGCGTTGGGTGGCTCGCCGTCCGATCAAAGCCAGGCCCGGGTCGAAGGCGCGTTGTGTTCCACGCGCCTCAAAGAGATGTCAGCATAGGAGTAGGGGCCCGTTAGGGCCAGTGCCTGCCAGGGTTGCGGATTTTGTTCGAAAGAGTTACCGCGGCCCTGGAACGTAAACGGAGCATGGATGGGTTTTAGTCAGTAAAAGTCTGACACTCCTGCGGTACACGCCTGCCGCTCCACCCAGAGCGGTAGCGGTCATTTGATGATTTCAAATACATAAAAAAAGTAGTCCTCCGTTAAGTGGCGACTTTAATATTACCTTATTATTAAAAAAAAACTCAAGTAGTATCAGATTAAAGAGTCTATTTAAATCATTTAATTTGTCAAATGTTTTTAATGAACCTACTCAAGTTACAGCTTCTTCTGCGACTTGCATAGACAAAATATTTTGTAATTATTATTAGGTTATCATCACTTACATAACGAAATTGTAAATAAGTTGCCCTCTGATTACAGTGGACAAAAAATAACGTTTGCACCTAGGTACATAACTTTACAAAAAAATCAGATTAAATTTAGATCGATGACCTACTGATAAAAATTTAGAAAAATAATACTTTGGCCAGTAAACATAGACGACCCAAATTATTTATACACCGTTTTTTTTTCATTATAAGGTATACACTCAATTTAATGACACTTTTCCAATGAAGTTTCATTGGAAGAACTACTAACCACTAAACTTAGTGTAGATACACTAAGTTTATATATTTTATATTTGCCTAAAGCAACATGTGAATAATATAAGCTTTTATTAGTATGTTGTGAAATATTTAAAAGTGTTGGTATGCAGAATAGCTAAAGCTCTGTTTTTAAGCAATAAAATAAAATCAGCAGATGATAAAATAAAAACTACATGGAAAATAAATAATAAAACAGGTAGGAAGAAACAGCGTGAAACTGAATTTAATTTAAATACTGTACATGGCCCCATAAACTCAAATGCAGAGGTAGCGCAAGAATTTGAAAACTTCTTTGCTGATATTCCTCGTAAAACTATAGAAGCGCTTAACTCGTCACCTCTCGCTGCTGCCTTACTTAGGAAGAATGTCACGGTATGCCCATCAGCATTTAAGATTCAACAAACCCCCTGACTTTTATAAAAGCTTTTAAAGACCTTAAAATTAAATCAACAGAAGATCTTTGGGGAATGACTGTAAAAGTCTGTAGCTCTATTATTGAAATGATTGCCCCCACTTAGCTCTCATATTTAACTCTAGTGTAGGCCAAGGAGTATTTTCTGACCTCATGAAACAGTAATGTCGTTCCACTGTAAATCGGTGATAGTCAAGAACCCAAGAACTACAGGCCGGTCTCAATCCTGCCGATTCTCAGTAAGGTGTTTGAAAAGTTAATGCTTAATCAGATGTTGCTACACTTCAATAAAATTTCATCTTTCATGAACACAGTACGGTTTCACCTAAGGGCGTTGTACAACTGACGCCGGTGTCACCCTAATAAAGAACATCTGAGGATTCGCAAGAAGCCATTGAAATCTATTGCGACATCTCGAAGGCGTTCGATTGCTTTAATCATGAGAAACTTTGGTTGAAACTCGAGCATTATCACAAATTTAAACATAGGTACGACCAAATGCGCGGGAGGCGGCGCCGGCGAGATGTACTGTTTTTTTATATTTAATTTATTGTTGTTATTTATTAATATTAATATTATTGTTAATTATATTTACAAAAGTTGTATATTTTTACATGTCAGTAGGTTCTATGTACCTTACTAGCAAACTTATTAATTCTACCTCTGCTGGTATTACTTTGTATCTATTGGTACTGTAGTGTTATTTTGGGTGCGTCGTCCTCACATATAATCAATTGATTAATGTACCTATACAAAATTTTGTAAAACCTTTATTTAAAAAGAGTAACTATGGAGTTTTTTGTCCGTTCTTCTCCATGAGAATCTACCTTTCGCGAATGGACAACTAGAGTCACTATAATATTTTATTTTCAAACTGTAAATTTGACGTTCAAAAGTGCCTTTTATTGGTCTAGTTGGAAGAAATTACCTAATTGACTTTGACTAAAACTTTAGGTACATTTGGTAGCGTAAAATTTGTCTAGGTAGATGACTAGGTACCTACTTAAAATAATACTAAACCCCGAAATAACGTAACCCGTAAACCGTTAAATCTTCATCATCGGAAGTCGCATCCACTCCACATCTAATCAACTGGGACGTGTATATTTCCCGCTTAGTTGCAATATAAAATATCAAAAAAAGATGATGGACAGTTGCAACATAATATAAAACAGAAACGAAAGTTTCTGTGATTGAAAAAATTACGAACCCAACCTTTATTTTTTACCTAGCTTATCAAGTACGGTACCTATTCTACTATAAGTCAGAAATATAGATAATAGTATTATTTCCCTACGTAAACCTTATCAAATATTAAATAAGCAGGAATTTGTCAAAAGGCGGAAATACTTATCCCCTAAAGACTTCCGGATTTCTTTGTGAGATAAAAACGGTTATCTCGCAAGCTGAAGGTAATACCTATCATTTTGAATGATAATACCAGCCTATTATTTTGACAAGCGAAGTAAGGTTTAACCATGCAGTGATTTATTTTATGGATCATTTTAAAATAGCTCTATCAATGGTTCGAAATCTGTAGTATTTGCCGAAGGCATGTTATGGACCCTAATGGACCAAGATTTTTATTAAAAAATTACCATCCTTCGACTTTTCGGCGGATTTTCCAACATTTTGTTTCTTGCTAACTTTGTCGTGACAATTAAGAACAGCAAAAAAAATGTGCCAAGTCGCTTGAGCCGCATGAACTCCAGGCGACGGTCTTCAAATTCTCATACGTCCGGCAACAACACTTCGCCCGCAACTTCGTCCGCGCAGATTTAGTAAGTACTTTCCTCTGCAAACTTCGACACTCCCCACCCCGACCTCCTTTGAAGGGTAAATGATAGCCTTGCAATATTAATCGTTGTACAAAGTTCCTAAATCGCAGTAATTAGCTTCTACAAACAATTCATTTTTAACCCGATATACGGATTTAACGATTACGTAATCAACCAAATAGTTATATCTATCCGTTTCAAATATTAAATTTTTTAATTATTTATTAAGTACCTGTATCTACCAGGTATCTACCAATTTCCAAGTGAATTAAGGCAAGCAGAAAATATGCTTCACTAAAAACTTCATCACCCTTTTTCACCCCCTTATGAGTTGATTTTCGAAAAATCCAAAACCATGTTACTCTTTTTAGGGTAAAACGGGACCCTATTCCGTCCGTCTGTCACCAGGCTGTATCTCATGAACCGTGATAGCTAGTCAGTTGAAATTTTCACACATGATGTATTTCTGTTGCCGCTATAACAAAAAATACTAAAACAGAATAAAATTAATATAAAAGTCCCATACAACAAACGTGATTTATTTAGCGTTTTTTTTAGATAATGGTACCTTTTTTCATCAAATGAATGAAAGTTCCGTTCCGGGTGGAGCGGCACGGAGTGTCAGACTTTTAAAACCCACCCATGCTCCTCCTAGTGCCTTTTGCGTTCCAGGGCCGCGGTAACTCTTTCGAACAAACTCCGCAACCCTGGCAGGGGCTCTGGCCCTAGCGGGCCCCACCTTTTTGCTGACTGCGCTAATCGGCGCGAGTGGGACACAACGCGCCGTCTCCTCGTGCCTGTTTTGATCGGACGGCGAGCTACCCATTGCTCGCCGTCCGCAGGCATCAATCACTGCGCCATGCTCAGGAGCATCAGTTCCAGAGCGGCGCAGTGGCTGATGTTCGCCTGGAGGAGGCGAACATCAGAAATGGGGCCGTTATTGGCACTCCATTTCAGCCCCCTCCGCGGCTGCGACGGTGGCGGTGGCTGCGGTGGAAGCGGCGGCGGTGGCGACGAAGGAGGGTTTCCCCTTGGCCCCGGCCTTGGCGGGTGGACCGCAGGCTTTGCCTCCAGCCCAGTGATCGGCCGGCTTGCCAGCTGCCGCACATGCGAAGCAGTGCGGCGCGGCGTTGCACGAGCCGGCCCTGTGACCGGGCTGACACACAGCGGAAGCAGTGATTACTGCAGTCCACCTCCGAGGTGCAAAGAGCTCCGACATAGTTGCCAACGTGGCAACGGAACCACCTCAGAGTTCTGGGCTCCAGTAGTTTTACCTGCGCGGAAACCCAGCCCACCAAGAGCCTTCGGCCCTCTGAGATTTTCTTGGCCGCCGACACGGGGCAGCTCACCACAATGGTTCGCATGCCCGTGTTGTCAGGACGGATGGTGTCCGCCTTCACCACCTCGGCAGAGCACCCCCCGTCCTGACACCTCCTCCTCCGTGACGGAGTCGTCCAGGCCCAAAATAGGCATGTCAATGCACTTGGTGTGCCTGGACACTCGGGCATCGTCCGCATTTAAAGACGCCCTGAGCCTTTCGGCTAGAGCGTCCGCGGTCGGGCCGCTGGCTGCCCCGGGGATCTCCAGCATCCGGGCAACAGTAATGCTGACCCTTTTCCGGAGGCCCTCAACGATGCCTAGCTCACCAAGGTTCACCGCCTCCTTCACCTTGGTGAGCACGTCAGCGTACGTCACGCCCCTCTTCACCGCGTCCGGCTGTAGTGTAAGCACTACAGCCGCGGAACGCCGCCGCGACGCTTCGTTCTTTGCGCCGCCGCTTCCTCTCTCGCTTCTTCGCCGCCCTGGCGGCCTTGCCCGCCTTCTTTTTCTCCCCAGCCACTTGCCATTCGGCTTGGGCCGCAGGAGAATTTGAAGGCGGTGACTGTGAAGGCGGCTTCACTGCCGGCGCTAGAGCCTTCGCCGCTCGTGCAGCCGCCCCACATTTCTTTTTTGCCGGTGCCTTTTCGGGAACCAGCCCAGCCCCTGGGTTGGCCTGGCCGGCCGACACCGGTTTGGCAGCCACGGCGGCCGCGTAGGACGCCGCCTTCTAGCTGGCCGCTAGCGGGGGACGCAGGACGATGCCCTCCAGGACGGAAAAGCCATCTCCTGCCGCACCAGGTCCAGCACCTGGTTCTCCGGCGGCACTGATTGGCCATCCTCCTTGCGCCCCCCTTGAGGCGCCTTCTACGAGCTGGCTCCCCGGAGCCCGGCTAGGTCTGCGCGGAGCTTCCCGTTCTCCTTTTGGAGAAGCTCCGTGGCGGCCGCTAAGCGGGCGACCCCCGCCCGCAAACTGGACATCTCGTCCGTGGGTGAAGACCCGCGGTGGAGGTACGCCTCCTCCGCTGCCGCCCGGATGGAGGCCGCGGCCGCGCTGCAAGCCTTGTTCCTGCTCGGCTGGACGCGCTTGTTGACAGCATCGCGGAGCGCAGCCTCCACCACCTTCGCAAACCCAGCCGTCACTCCGGGGCGTCTGTCCTCCTCGTCCGGCCTCTCGGCCTCCTCGTCATCCTCTAGGGAGGTGAGCCTTCCCCCTTTGGACCTCTCCCGGCCTCTTCCTCGCCTGCTGGTGGGGATCATTCGGGCTGAGGCCAACTCACTCCCCGAGGACGACCCCTGGTCGTCTTCCGATCTGGGCCGCTTGCGGAAGAGCCCAGAACACTCCGCAACAGCCCCCGCCCCCTCGAGTCCCGAGCTCGCCGAGCTAACGCTGGTCGCCGAGTCGTCGGAGTCCAACTCCGACTCTGCACCCGCACGACGCTCAAGCGAGCCCTCCCTCCGAGCTTGGGCACCTCCGCCCGCGCTCTGCCCGACCGACACTTTGTCGGGCGAGCTAAAATCGTACCCGATCATGTCCTTAAGGGCGGTATGGATCGGGGGCCTCCTCGGCCACTGTTGCCATTGGCAAGCGGAGAGCAGAGAGCACTGTTGCCCCCCCCCAAAATACGAGGGGCTTGACGCGTAAAGCGTGGCGGATTCCCGTCCTGCTGTGCAGTCCGAACCGCCCTGGGGTAATTTCTCTTTCTTAGTGCCTCTGTCCATATTTTCCTTTTAGAGGATGCGGTCCCTATCTCCCGTTCTCTGTCTCTCTCCCACTGCTTGCTCGCTGCCCTCACAGTCACGTCTGATGAGCAGACGCGTACCAAAGAGCAGCGAGCAAGCCAATGAAACGCACACCGTCCGAGGACCCGAACACTGCTCAAGTCTCCGAACGGTGTGCCCCTCTTGTGTCTCTCTTAGTCTGGTCTCTCACTTGGGACCTTCCGGTATGAGTGGTTCTACCGGCAAAGCCCCCAAGATCACTGAGACACGCAAGCTCCACCACGACGGCAACGTGGAGATACCTTCGGTGGGGAGATAATGGTACCAACGTAATCCTCCGTGCGCGAATCTGACTCGCACTTGGCCGGTTTTTTTCACACCACCTGATCGAAAACGTCCAATAATATATATTATGTTATCCGGTAGAAACGGAACCTTTAACAGCCAGGTAAGGGCCCGTTTCACCGCTCGCTGATAGCGTCCCCATAACCAGACCTTATCTCACCGGCAGCTCTTAAATGACTCTTATTCTAATGAAATTTTATCGGTTAACTAGGTAGTTACTGGACGAAGAACGAACGAACGAAGTCTAGGAAACACCTAAATAACATATTATACAGTAGGTACTAAAATAGAAACCCACTATTTCAGCAGTGCGATTCTGTAAATATGTCGAAGTGAACACCCGGGCGGGGCGCACGACGGGTGAGTTGTCAAACCATACAAATAAGATGGAATGACAGCTCTATTGTCGTTCACTCTGCCTACGTGAACACCGTGAGATATCGACAGAATCGACCGGCTGTATTGCGCAACAGTTTAATATTATTTTCACACCACCTGATCGAAAACGTCAAATTATATGTCATGCAAACCTAACCAAAAGTGAGTCATTATTGGCCGAGGGCACAGCCGGGCAATTATGTTGTAGGTACTGGATTTCATTATAACCCGCCCGGTCAATTATGTGATTTTAATTTAGAACCTCACCTAAGAGCTAAATTGGCGGTAAGTATAGTACTTACAAACGCCCTCTGCTGTTGTCAGAAAGAGGAAATTATATTCTCGAAACTCTTTACGTATGGATGATATTCTC
Source organism: Melanchra persicariae (assembly GCA_947386135.1). Taxonomy (NCBI): domain Eukaryota; kingdom Metazoa; phylum Arthropoda; class Insecta; order Lepidoptera; family Noctuidae; genus Melanchra; species Melanchra persicariae. The sequence goes on along the minus strand of OX376643.1, from coordinate 20,584,227 downwards.
GAATTTCTACGGAATCATTAGGACTGCGTCGTCATATCGTTGCTGTATTTTTGAAGATATAATCTTGTAAAAATAATTGGATAAGAAGGTACGGATCATTGTATAAAAGGATTAGAATAACACTTAAAACCGAGATTTCTTCAGCGGTCAACAAAACTGACACGAAATTTTATATCAGCTTTCAAAGTCAAAGTCAAAGTCAAAGTCAAAGCATTTATTTCAAATAAACCAATCACAGGTACTTTTGAATTGTCAAAGTCAGTCAGTCAAAAACATGAAGCTATTTGCACGTTCCAAAGCGTAGATCTCTATGGAGAAGAACGTACAAGAAACTCCATGGACACTCTTTTAAACCATTTTATGTTTTACAAAAATCCTGGTTACATCATTACTTGTTGCATCTATATGTGAGAACAATGCAAAGAAAGGAAAAAAATAAAAGTATTCCAAGTATCCAATAAGTATTAAATATAGAAATAAGCCAGTGACAGCTAAGATATGACCAGTCTCCACTGACGGCGCCCGTTCACGAACATGACGCGTGCATCAGCACCATTCAGCTCAACCATTTTGAAGGGAACCGAATGATCAAATACACGCGCCACCATCAGCGAGACATTCTAGCGAGCATGACACACCCTCAACTGCCCCTGCTCACTCATGTCAAACAAGGAAACCATAACACAAGATATTATTAACAGTATAGGCTCCATGGTCCTCACATTTACAGGATTTTAAAATAAAAAATGCTTCTACTTTATATAAAACTATGTATATCAATTTTCAAAAACGGAAAAAGAAAAGTAGTATTTAAAACATAACATAAGAAATGTGGAATTTTTTATTAGTCTACACAAAGAAGGGTGAGCATCTCTTCCAAATATCTTAACTAGAGGAACCAAGCGGCTGAGACTGTGGAGCAGGACCGGCATTTAGCCAAGCATTTTTATCAAGTATATAATCTTCAAGTTTATAATATGCTTGTTTACATAGTGTGCGTTTTATGCATGTTTTAAAATTTCTTTCATTCAGTTCTAGAATTTCAAGAGGTATTTTGTTATAAAATTTAACACAGTACCCCATAAAAGAAGTGTGTACTTTTGCCAATCTGAATCGGGGTTGATCTAATTTGTTCCTATTTCTAGTATTAAAATTATGCCTATCACTAATCTTACTAAAAAGATGAAGATTTTTCCGAACATACATTATGTTTTCGTATACAGTATTGACAAGGTACCGTCATGATGTTAATATCTTTAAACAGTTCTCTTAGGGAATCGCACCGACCCAGATTATATATGGCTCTGATGGCTCAATTGTGATAAGCCAGTTCACCATGACTTGGCTGTTGCGTTTAGGTTCATTTGACTGACTAGAAGTTACGGCCCTGGGTAGTAAAGAATTTGGCTGATGGGTAAATTCACTACTGGTGATAGGACAGCGGTAGGTGATATTTGAAGAAATTCTAATGCTAAGGCTAAAAAGTACAAAATATAATTTGAGTAAAAAACCTTTCAATAATGAACCAAAAATACATACTACTTATGCTTATGGCGTGAATATCCAACTTATACTCAAGCTTTTATGAAAATGTTACAGATGTATTTTAAACGTACGTGTTAATTGTACTTTTTAGTTCATTAAAAGCTTGGCTTTAAAAGATTCTTATCTACATAAATTGTATTTAAACATATTTAGATCCGACATAGCCCGAAGGATCGCCAAATTGAAGTGGCAGTGGGCAGGGCACATTGCTCGCAGAACAGATGGTCGATGGGGCCGAAAAGTTTTGGAGTGGCGACCGCGTACCGGAAGACGCGGTGTTGGAAGGCCTCCCACAAGGTGGACCGATGACCTGGTGAGGGTCGCGGGTAACCGATGGATGCGAGACGCACAGGACCGGTGGTTGTGGCGACACTTGGGGGAGGCCTATGTCCAGCAGTGGACGTCTTTCGGCTGATATGATGATGATGATGATGATGATATTTAGATCGTTGCACAACTTTGCTTGCGGCAAGGCAAAATGGCGATTTCTGACTGAGCTATCGACTTATATTTAGCTACTTCGAGCGTGCGATGTCGAATACCATAATATAATTAAAAATAATACTTAAGTAAATAAATATTGTCGTTACGACCAATAACCTGATGCTCAAAAGCTTCGACAATCATCGCGCCATCGTCGAAGCATGCGGTGTGCGGTCGGATAATCTACATATCCTCGATACGGCTCGTGTTGCAACCAACGGCAGCTTGGACCCTGCTCCCCACATCGGCGGGTTACTATTTTTATATACTTACCTACATATATTTCCAGATCGGTTTAAATAATCATCAGTCCAAAGCAGGTTTATTATTTATTTTATACTTTATTGTACACCTGACCTATTACGTTGAAAATAATAATTTAATATTTTTCACTTGCTGTTTTGAGGACCAGTAGGTATAACAAGTCGATAGCATAATTTTCTGATATAAGCAGACATGGCACATATCGATGAGAATGACCAAGTATAGGGTTGCCCACCGTAGGTACCTACTTTAATATATGTAGAGTCAATCAATATAATGATTGACTCTGTAAAACGTGTATCAGATTAAACGCAATACCTCTTAAGGGGTCATTGTACCTACTCAGCATTATGAACAACTTTTAATATGGGACCAAAACTGAAATTGCGAAAATAATATCAGCTGTTCAGTATATTTTGTCGAGTTATATGTATGGCCAGTCGATTTTTTTAGGTAAGGGTTAGGGTAAGGGTATAAGTTAAGTCGGTACAATATAACTAACAATGCAATAATATGACTTTAACTCAGATGAGCGAACACCGCATTGCTTTCAATCTAGTATTTTCCCACCGGTTGGGTCGGTACCCAGCCTTACTGGGTGCAGCTGGATACCGATATTTTAGAGCGACTGCATATATCACCTCCGCAACACATAAACAGGGCAATACGATTGCCATAGGTACCTACTCCTTGGCAAGACTGGTCTGACTGGACGGCTTTTCCGGCTTCTGATCTGACTACGCGTAATGACTGTCACAGATGTTCAAATGACAGCCGGGACCAACAGCCTAACGTGTGCCGAAGCCCGGAGGAAACTCAGTGTGTGATAGATGGTCACCCATCCGCGGACCGCACTCGGCAAGCGTAGTTTAACCTAGAAGTGCAACCCGCGGCTGTATCTATTAGTCACGAGCTCCTGCAAATACCGCAAAGCATTAATTAGAAATGTTATTTTGTCGCAGGTATGGTGGAAGCAGAATACGGGAGGCGGCAAGCGGGGGTCACGGACCAACTAAATGTGTGTGGAAGGTGGCTACATAGTGCTGTAAGAACTGTATTCACGTGGTGCACATATTGTAGCAAACTTCTCTTATTTATAAAGTTTACGCTATCATCATATCTCCACAAGAGATATTGTGTTATGATAGTGCCCGAAGACTTATTTTAGTAAGTATGTATATTCGTTTACCTATGAGCTTAATATAATGAATATTATAGATAAGACGAAATCCGATAATTCCGATAAAAAGTAGCGTACAATGAATGTTGTAGTTTCGTAGCCGTAGACATACTAAAGTTTCAGTATTATCCATTCAAACAGTATTATGTACATGGAGTGTGTACCTACGTATCGCAAATGATCAGTAAACAAGTAATGTAAGATGAAATGTAAATACTTAGTTATAAATACCTAGCTATTCTATGAAGCGTTGATGCTCTCTTGTAAAGAAAGAAAAGTGGTTATGAAAACATAAATAGGAGATGTGCTGTTATTCTAGTCTGCTACATTAAGCAAAATATTTGTTTTATTTGAGGTCGAATCCAGAGAAAAATCCCCAAGCTACTTGTAGGGGAAACAAATATACTTACCTATGTCATTTGCATCTAATTAAACACTTCTCCTTATACCTACTACCTGTCATCATATTTATATAAGCACCAATCATACTATCAATTCTGCCTTTTCCTGAAATAAATGTACTTAATAGTATATAGATGTCCATTCTAAGTCAAACTGTTTCTGTTTAGGATCTGTAAATTATTGTTGTGTATCTGTAACCTATTCAAACCGGTGAACTAAACGTAACTGTACGTCAGTTACGTTTAGTTCACAATAGACCGATGTGGAAGGTAAAATATTCTTGTAAGTGTAATGAATAAATGATGTACGAAAATTAATCAATATACTTAATTAAGCTTAGCCGATAGTATCTTTGTATTATGGCACAAGGAAAAGCAACAGCTGGTGTTTCTATTATGTAAGATAAAGTACTGTTTTAGGTACACAGCAGCTAAACTCATTGTATGGAGCTAATTACTGAAGCAGTTTGGCTTTACGAATACAAAATATATATTTTATTGATTAAATTGTGCATTTTCAAAGCGTACTAGATTAGTGAAATTCTGTAAATAAAAGTGTAGGTACCAAGTCTTCGCACTTTCCTTTTATAAAGTGCACGTTTAATTCTTCAGTTGGACTGTACGGCTGAAGTGTTTGGGTGTAGAGAAGACAAGCAGTGCTTATGGTGATGGAACTACAGAGGAAATACGAGGTGCAGTACCAACAATAAAAATCTGATGGAAGGTGGTTCGCCCGAATTATCAGCAATCTTGAAGAAAGAGTTGCATGACATTAACAGCTCCCGCAAAAATAACATTAGGACGCATGGTGTACCGCAAAGGGTACACGGACTTTGAAGGTCCGCGTCACGAGTACCTGCACGTAGGGAACAGTGGACTGTTAATGTAAATGTAAAAATTCAGGCATAATCTTATTCATGAACAGTGGCGTAACTTTGTGATCATTGGAATGGGTAATAACAGGTACACTTACGAATACCATATAAAGGAATTGCAAGCCTACGTGCTAGTTGGTTTATGACCGGTTTCTGAGGTACCTACTTTATTGGTCGTTTATCTGCCCGTTAACGCTATTTGTCATAACGGCATTGGTTGATTAGTTTTTAACGGAGAGATTAAACGACCGATAAAGTTCTCAGAAACCGGGCATTAAATACTTGCAATGGCTGCAATATAAATTCCAAATGACAGTAATTTTGCTAGTAAACTTGGTAGCGGGTGCAACACCTAGCAATAAGCTCGTCAGTCATTCCAAATTGTGTGTTTTTAAGTTCCTTATTACTTCTTAGACCTATTCACCGCAAACAAACTGCATCTATGTATACCTAGTATATTCATATTACAATTTAAAGCATAATTTAAAGCAGCATTTAATATATAGGTATGCACAAGTGTTTGTCTTGAACTAGTATCTCAACATTTTTCCCGCTTATATATATTCGCCATGTATACCATATAATATGCACTGTTTTCTGCGATTTTTGCTTCAAAAATAGCAGACTCAAAATATGAATGTTTAAAAATCCATCTATTTTATTGGCCACCAGTGATTTATTTATAGTTGACATTGCATCATCCTATTGTTTGTTTCGCATCGCATAGTAAAATATTAGATGACCTACCTATTAGTTGGTAAATTTGTGATAATTATCGTAATCGTGTGTACATAAATGTATTTAATAATAAATGTTTATTTGTATTTAGCGTATCGAATTAATTCGTGTTTTTTTTTACTACCTATCACTCTTCAGAAACTAAAAATATTTCTTAACTTTTGCGAATGAAAAAGTAGGTAAGTACTGTTAAGTAATAATAGCTTTTTGTCAACTACGATGTTGTCGGCTTCCAGTCTAACCGGAGGCAGCTGGGTACCTGGGTATATTAGGTATTTTGAATGCAGCGACTGCCAATCTGACTTCTACAACCCAGTAACTGGGTAAAAGGTACTCCTTGCCAGTATTGGTGTCAATTTTCTGGCTTCCCACTACCCGTACCTACCTATCGCCTGTCAATTATGTTTTAAGGACAGCCGGGACCAACGGAAGTGCTTTCAGAGGCACGGAGGAGTCTCAGACCGACTGCGCTCCTGCCAGGGCTGTGTAATTTGTTCGAAAGAGTCACTGCGGCCTTGAAACGTTAAGCGCCCAAACGCACAAGCGGCTAACCGCGCATGTCCGTGACTACCGCAGGACCCTGAACGCCAATCGCTTCCATATTTGGTAAATAACTAGTACTAATTGGTACTCAAACAACAAAATTGGTGCCTCAGTACTACTTTTCGAGAAAATCGACTTTAAAGGTGGTCTAGCGGTAGTCACGCTCCTTTCAGCAGAACCACCATGAGCGCCGAAAAAGGGGGCATGCTACAGCTATTTCTTATAAGTAAACAAATAATTAGTACCCATAAATGTGGTTCATTTCGTAAAAAACAGAACTGAAACATTTGTATTTACCGAGAAATAAACGATGATAACTTTTGTGCGGTCGTTCAGCAGGACCACGACTTTGAATGTCGATTCCAAGTTTCAGGAGCTTGTCGCTTTCCTCGAACCTACATAGAAAATTAGTACCCTGCTAGATAGAATTATTACATTTATTACCCAAAATTCAAAGTTAGTGCTCCAGTAGTTTACGAGATATACCATGCCATTGGTAGGGTGGCGGTAGTCAGTGTTAAATTTTCATTTCATGATTTCCCTATTAAAAAATCTGTACATTTTGCCCAAATTTATACAAAATTTAGTACTCCGTAAAGAAGTCATGGTGACCAAAAATTCATGTTCCTTGACAACTACGCGGAGATTTAGTGTGGAAACGTAATGAAAGCTGATTTCTCTTAAAATACAACACTTGGGAATATGAATTCTTTAATTTACCAAATATGGAAGCGATTGGCGTTTGGGGTCCTGCTGTAGTCACGAACATTAACCGCGCGGCTAGCCGCTTGTGATCGTAGCGGTTTATTGAGAAGCGGCTAGCCGCGCGGTTAGCCGCCCCCGGTAGCCCGCTAGCGCGTTTGAGCGCTAAGGGTATTTGAAGGAACAAGGATGGGTTTTAGTGAGAAAGAGTCTGACACTCTCTTCCACTCCGCTTAGAAGAGCAGGAGTCATTTGATGATTTCCCATACTTAAAATCTATCCTATTGCCTATCCTCGAAAACTGTCTCATGTGGCAGTTACTATTTAGACACTAGCTCCTTCAAAAGTTTGAAATATGAACATCTAAGTTTCGACTAAGATGTAAAACTGATTTCAGAAATAAGATTCAACTCAAAACATTGATCCATTCAGAACTCAAGTGTGTTTAAGATTTAATTACTTAAACTAAAACGTTCTATTCTCGAAAAAAAGGTAAAATACGTGTCAGCCTCGGAGCGTTCGTTAGTAATAATTTTAGCTTGTTTGTAGTGTGAATGAAACGAAACGCACAAGTGGCCACTTGGCCCATTGGATACGAGACTGATTTTAACGAATCATCACTCAATCAAACATTGGTACACGCATTTTTTAGAAGTTGAAGTAGAGCCATTGAAAAAACATGTCAGTAAAATTAGGCAGGCAAGTAGGTAGGTGGGTTGCTTAGCTTTAATAAAATGAATGGAGCAGGTTATGCTGGATCGTGGTTATTTGATTAAATGGAAGTCAGGTATTGGTGATTTGTTTTAAACTAGAGGTCGGCTCCTATTTTCACCCGATTGCGTCAGAAGGAGGGTAATGTTTTTTGAGCATATGTATAATATATGTTATATAATAGTAAGTATGTCCATTTCTTTGGCACGCCCTACAGCCCAAATAGGCCAGTCAAATTAGCTTTGAACCTTGCAAAAATGCCTCTCTAATTTTTTTCTTGAATCGTGTTTTTGATGTGAGCTCTCCTAATAAAAACAAAAAATTAAACATTTTCCAAAACCGGATTACGGCGGTAAAAACAACAAAAACGCATTTATTTTAATAAAAGCTAGGAAATAGTTATTTATGATATTAGTGCGGTAAGTTGGTTTTCACAAACGAGTAGACGAATGTAAGCACGAGACGAAGTCGAGGGCTTACCATAGTTACGAGTTTGTAAAAACCAAATCCGCACGTGTGTCATACAACGTTTTTCGACACATTTGCGAGAAAACAGTACAATAAGTAATGAAATAAAAAAAAATGTCTTTAGAAATCAGTAGGAAAGTCGCAACAATCTTTGACGTTTCTAATATGAAAATGGCGCGAATTTGCAAAGTGGTGAAAATTAGAACCAAGTCTTTCATTTATTTTTATTTATCTTCTCTCATTTTCTCTTTAATATTAAAACGAGACAAACGTATACAGCAAAAGCACTTCCAAGGAGGTTCGAATCGGTTCGATCATTCAGCTTATATTATTCTCGTGATGTGAAACTCCTTGCTGGAATTCTTATTAATTTTTATGGAAATTAAAAAAAAACCGTAAAGAATACGCACGGCGCTATACAACGGAGTTAGCGGTAAAATATGTACTTAAGTGAGAGTACCTACTTTGCCGCACGCTCCATTGTGTGGTGCATAATTTTGAACTTTCGAACGATGCATACAGGCTTCGTAAATGCATTTTTTGAGCAAATGTGTTGAAAAAAATATTAACTCTAAAATTTTTGTTACAATACGTCGAGAACAGGTAAAACTTATTATTTACCTCATAATTAGGTAAACATTTTCACCCTCGGGAGTTTCGAAACAATTGTAAATACGGAATTTTTAAAAAAATATCAGATAATATTATGTTTAAGTTTATTATTATAAAGTCAGACATGGCCTATAAATTAAAATACAACCCAATTTAATTCAGTTACCTTTTTTCATGAATCGCTATCGAAAAAAACTGATACTTATAAATTAACTTACGCTAACAATAATGTTCAATTTGGTTAGTTGGCGAATTAAAACATTTAATTGAGTAATTTTATGAAAAGAAAGTAGTCCATTTTTAGCTTGAAGTACAAAATGAAAAAAATAAAATTACTTATTAAATAAAATAAGACCTAGTTCCACGGGTCATAAATGTTTAATTTACTGACCTACTTGTAAAACTCAATCTCTTCTACAAATGCTCTTATCAAACATGCCAGTTAATATGTTTGCCCATCGAGTTATTGAAATTAAATTAATAATTAAAAAAAAACGAACATCCGGGTTTAACTTTTCGCGGCATACCTACATTTTAACATACTTCTCTGCCTCAATACACGTTAATGGCAAAAATTCGGAGTTATGAATTAATGCTGTTTGCCTTACTTTTCGGCGTAATATGACTCCAGACTAAAACGGCTGGACGGATTTTGACTTATGAGGTGTCCTTGAATTGGTCAGAATTGTGGTAATAATGACATAGGCTATATAAATTTTCAAAACTCACTAAAATGTAGGAACTCAAAAAATGACTATCAAAAACCCGACCGCTAAAAACGACTAAAAAGTCGCTTTTCTAGCAGTCTGATGCAGTTCAATCACAGCAGAGGCCACAAAATGCATCAGACTGCTTGAAAAGCGACTTGTTCTCGCGCGGCTATTTGCAAGCTTCAATTAAGACACTCTAAAGAACATTCTTTGTGTGTGTGTTCAATCTCGTCGTGCGACGAAATCGCATTGTGAACTCGTACGATTGTTAGCCAGTAAGGACGACGCCTAAGGCTGTTTTAGAGTTCCGAACTCTAGAGTTTCGCCATGTCCATCCGTCTACGGTTTTACTTACCTACTAGATACATTTCATTCTGGGAAGCTGTAACTTGGCATACTTACCTAGTTTATTATGATTTGGAACATCCCTTTCTTTTCTTCCATGGTTTTATAATTAAAAAGTATTTTCAACACACTCGAAAACTATTAGCTCCTAATGTTGAGAGCCCCCATTTTTCTCTCCAATGATTTTTATTTTTCCAATACCTCTATAACGCTATGATAACGCTTACCTACTTCTGTCAGGTGAGTCTTTTTATGGTTCCGTAGCCAAATGGCAAAACACGGAGATTCGTCATGTCATGTCTGTCTGTCCATCCGTATGTCACAGCCACTTTTTTCCGAAACTATATACTTACTGTTGAAACTTGGTAAGTAGATGTATTCTGTGAACCGCATTAAGATTTTCACACAAAATTAGAAAAAAAACAATTTATTTTGGGGGTTCCCCATACTTAGAACTGAAACTCAAAATTTTTTTTTTCATCAAACCCATACCTGTGGGGTATCTATGGATAGGTCTTCAAAAATGATATTGAAGTTTCTTTCGTTTAGTTTGGGATTTTTTTTCTAAACTGAATAGTTTGCGCGAGAGACGCTTCCAAAGTGGTAAAATGTGTGTAGCCCCCTGTAACTTCTAAAATAAGAGAATGATAAAACTAAAAAAAATATAACTATGATGTACATTACCATGTAAACTTCCACCGAAAATTGAACGAGATCTAGTAAGTACTTTTTTTTTTAAATCGTAAACCGCAATTTATTTTTATTAACCTTTCATTCAATTAGGTAATTCAAATATAATTTTCACAGGTGATGTATTGTGTTGCCTGCCGTTATAACAACAAATACTAAAAACAGAATGAAATAAATATTTAAGTGGTTCTCCCATACAACAAACGTTTATAAATATCGTAGCAAAATACAGGCTAAAGCTATATTTTTATCTAAAATGGAGATTTAGAATCAGTTTGGTTGAAGCCCAGGGGGTAATTGCACCTGTTGAAAAAAGTCCCTTTTTAGGGTTCCGTACCTTTCAACAATGCAATCGAAAAGGTTTTACTAAATTGCATTTAATGCAACCGGGTTCCGAGGTTTTTACATGTTAATGTTTTACAGCGCTTTACTTACTTACAGTATAGCGAAGGCACAAATTAAAGACTAAATGGAGGCATGTATTCAACGTAGAGCTAGGGCAGTCATGGGCGCTGGGAGAGGGGTGCACTCGTACCCCTGTTTTTTAAAATAATATCTATGAAAAAGTAGTAAAAATTCAAGAACAAGAAAACTGAAATGCAACAAGCATTTCAGTTTTCTTGTTCTTGAATTTTTACGTAAGTATAATATAACAGAATTTAAGGTAGGTAAGCGTGGCAGGGTGCTAATGTTTTCAGGCAGGCTTCCTCCTTTATTTTCTTTAGTAATTACTTAGCGTTTTTGCACATCTGTCCAGATTGATCTAACGCTCTTGTATCGTGGGTTCTATTCATAAGCTTTCTGCATTAAAACAAAAAAACCTAACATTTTCGAGGTGGGGCAAGAAACCGAGCTCGCGTCGTGTAGGTACCTAGTGGAAGATGCACCACCCTAAAACGAATCCTGCAGCGCATATGAAGGCCGAACAAATCTTCCCAAAAATTATAATGATAGGTATGAAAACTAAAGCGTAGGTATCCAGGCTCATCTCAACGAAGAACCAACCAAGTTTCGATAAGAATATTCATAAAACTTGAGGCCAAGTTTAGCACTCAACAGACGATATACTCCTGACATTCCAATGACAAATAAAAAATATCAAGTGTCCATACAAGAAGCTGAGGTTGGTCATGAGTTGGTCACAACTCACAACAATAACGATACACCCACCAGTTTTAATAGCACGTTGATCCGTTAACATATTTAGTGGTTGAGTGTCTGGTAGGACTGGTCAGCAGCAACGTGTGCCGAGTCGAGAGGCTCCGTCATTTAGTGGCGGATTCTTCAATTTGACAAGCCACCGCCCACGTAGACGTCAGTTTGGTTTTTTATTGGAGGCAAATGATTGTCATTGTTTAAAACATTTGTACCCGTAAAGCTGAGGAGTGAGTGAGTACTGGTTCGGAATTTTACCTAGGTATGTGTTTTGAACGAAATAAGTAACCAACCAAATCTTATCATATACATATGCCTAATGACTGCATAACTAGATAGGTAGGTACCTAATATGCAAAAGTCCATCAAGATATATCCTTTTACTGATGGAGCACACGTTAATGAACCACTTGTATCACTGTGACTTGTTATATTATTTATTGTGTAAGTAAGGTATCCTTTGTTGGAGATCCAAATAAATAAACAATTAATTTTCTCTTACGCTGCTGCAATTAACATTTTGTTTACAAATCTTTTCGCAAATTAACATTCTCATGTGTGTACATTGTGGAAGGTAAGGGGTGCTTATTTTGGCAGAACATCCACTGAATCGGTCAATGAACCGGTGTTTATTGTTTTTCTACAACAGCAGTGTTGATATTGGCACAAATTCTATTTGTTTAAAATGGTAAGTCTCGTACAAACAGGTAGATTTACGTAACCATGACCTTATAAAACACAATACCTACAAACTCGAGGCGCGATGCGCCAGTAAGTAAGTAGGTACACTGAGTAGGTAGCCTACAGCGTCGTACGTGTATGTATACGATCAGTGTTTTAAGTTTCGTTAATTATGAATTATGTTATGAAAGAAAGAAAGAAAGACAAGATTCAAGATTATTTAAATAATTTCCCATTTTAATTGCAAAATCGGTCTCCTAAGTCCACAGTTCATCAGGTACAAAATTAAGTCAGTCAAATTAGCCGAGAACCTTGCACATAATTCCTAACTCTGATTTTTTTCCTTGAATTGTGCTCTTCTAATAAGTAATAATATTTAAAAAAAACTTTTCCATAACCGGATCATTCTGAAAAAAAAACACGTTAATTTCAATAAAAGATAGGAAAAGCAAGTTTTCTCATTTTTTTACACTATGTCGCATTACGGGAAGTCGTTATAAAAATAAAACGGAATTTTGAAAAAAATATCAAATGTGTTTATTTTTTTTATAAGACATGGCTTCTAGATAAATAAAAATTAAACCCAATTTAATTTAGTTCCTACTGTTTTGCCTGAATCGCTATAGCAAAAACCTGATAAATAACTTACGCCAACAATTAATTAAGATATTTAATTTTAAGTAATTTTATGAGAAAAAGTAATATTTTTTAGCTTGAAGTACAATATAAAAAATTAACATTCTTTAATAAAATAGGATAGTTTCACGAATTAAAAATGCCTACTTGTAAAACTCGATCTCTTCTACAAAATATGCTTCAAACAAACATGCCGACGGTTAATATTTTTCCCATCGAGTTATTATTGAATTTTTTTTTTAATCCAACATCTGGGGATTATCTTTTCACGGGATACATTTTAACATACTTCTCTGCCTATACTCTCGGCAAAAATCGGAGTCAATGCTAAGGTTGCCTTGTTTTCTGCGTAATTTGACTGAACTAAATTGCGAGCGTCTAAAGTTATATCGGTACAACAGTATTTTCGTAAACTTTTCTGATTATTAGAATAATAAGATTTTTTATTCATGTGTTTCAAATCAAAGTAATTTGGGATTTCAATTAGTAACATTATATTATTAAGGGTTCCGGTATTGGAACTTAAAGTTGTTCAAAATCCAATGAATGAACCGTCGTTCATTCATTAGGTAGGTACCTAATCGTCACTGTAATGTTTAGTTGAAAAACACGATTTGCTTAATTTTACATGGTTCATATTTTCATTCATGAAGAGTTTCAGCATATACTGCAGATTGGATCGGGAAGAGTGCATGAAATTCTACGGGCATCTTCGCGTAAGGAAGATAGTTTCACGCTGGGTACCGCACAATCTAACGCAGGCTCAAAAGGAGGTTCGGGTAGAATGATGTCGAACCATGATAGCAAAATTTGAAGCACGCTCGTCTCGGCACGTTTACGATATCGTTATGGGTGAATCATGGATTTATCAGTTCGATCCAGAAACGAAGGGTCAGTCAACCGTGTGGCTGTTTCAAAATGAACCAACGCCTACCAAAGTGAAGCGAGCGAGAAGTACAGGCAAAATTTTGATCGCAAGTTTTTTTTCGTTGGCTGACCCTTACGAGATCAAAGGAGCATTAATGCGGAATGGTATGTTATCAAATGTTTGCAAGCGACCGAACACCAGCCTCCATAGGCTGCTTCACGACTACACCGCGCCGGCTCACTCGGCGCTCAAAACAAGGGACTTTCAGGACAGCACACCGGTTGTAACTTATAGGTCATCCTTCTTAGTCCCGATTTGGCTACGTGCAACATTTTTTTGTTCCCCAAAATAAAAATCAGTACCGTTAATGCCCAACGCTTCCGACATACCCAAATACTTGTAGGTTTCGGTCGAGCTTGAGGGACCTAACCTGTATGGAATCCGAGAGTTTAATTCCCTCAGATTCCATAATCTCCCCTTTCTTTACATGCATGACTGCACATTTGTCCACACACTCCACACCAAATTCCATCCTGATGGCGCTACTGAAAGTTTCAGTTACCTTCAGTAGCTCCATCAGTCGCAAATTGTTGGGGGCAAAGAGTTTCAAGACATCCATGTAAAGAAGGTGAGATATGGTTTGACCACCTATTCTCAACCGATAGCTTAGGCCTGAATCCTCCAGCAGTGTGCTAAGAGGATTCAGAGCTGAGCAGAACCAAAGTGGACTCAAACTGTCGCCCTGAAATATTCCCCGTTTAATCCATACAGGCTCATCATTCCCTTGAATCGTTCGACATCCTGGATAGCGAAGGACCGTTTTCCAATGCCTGTGACATGACTCAAGGAAGGAGCGTAGAGTTGCATCTATTTTGTACAACTCCAATATCTTCATGAGCCATGTATGTGGCACAGAATCATAGGCCTTCTTTTAATCTATCCAACATGTTGACAGATCCTTGCGGGATCGACGCGTGAACCTGTTGGCTTATGGCCATGTCTATGAGGAGTATCTCCTTAGTGCCGCGGGACCCCTTCCTACATCCATTCTGAGAGGCGAACATAATTGAATTATTCTCAATGTGATCATTAATTTTCACCCTTAGAATGGATGTAAGAAATTTATAGACCGTCGACAAACAAGTAATCGGTCTATAATTCTTGGGTTCCGCGGGACTACCTGTCTTATGGAGCAGGTGGGTATCGTCAGTTGTTAGAAACTGTGGTAGCGACCCAGACTTCAAGTATGACTGGAATTGAGATGCCAGGAGCGCGTGTGAGCTGCTATACCACTTAAGCCAGAAGTTGTGCAGTCCGTCCGGGCCTGGAGATTTCCAGTTCAGTAATGGACGGACTGCTGTGGCTATCTATTGGTGTGATGGCAATAGCTTCCATTTGTGGTATAGCTTCACACACGCGCTCGACATCGCACATGCTGTCACCCTCGGCATGACAGACGGGCACCGACCAGGGGCTCACGTCTGCTATTGCAATCGTGTCTCAATGACCGGTCAGTGATCGAATATTTGACAACTTTGACAGTTTTTGTATGGGTAATGTGTCATAAATTTGACGTTATACGTCAAAAATCGATCATTGACCGGTCATTGGGACACGATTGCAATAGCAGACCCGACCCCCAGATGTTTCGCCAGAATGTACTCGTGGCGATATCATCCGGGCGGCACACGTCCGTCACACTTTGTTCAGGTCGCTCCCAAGCTTTGTATACCCACCTTTCATCGCGCTGGAACATGCGATTCTGCGAGTCTCGATCAACCCGCCTATACCGCCGAATACGGTTCGCCCATGCACAAACTTTCTGCTTCAGGGAGTCGATGCGCTCTGTAATACGGGACATGTACTCCTGAGGGCTGATTTCAGTCCCCGAAAATCCTTACCCGCCTTACAAAAAGCGCATCACGCGTGGTCGTGTATTGCCCTCCCTGAAGCAGATAGTTTGCCGATGAGTACCCTGGCCTCATCAATACGCCGCTCGATCCTACATTGCCAAGCTGGTGCAGCACACTTTGGTCGCATAGCTACGTCACTATTTGTAAACTTTACGTTTGCTACGACGTGCCGCAACAGCCCCGCAATACTGGATTGAGTGCGTATCAAAGAGGTTCTCGCTGCTTTCAAAAATATTCTCAAGCAGCGTGTCCAAGGCACACACCAGCGCCCTATTTTTTTTGTGCATAGGCAACCGCGGAATTCGAGGCCTAAGTTCGGTCGGAGTGGATCTGTACTCGCGAAGCGCATCCTCCAGCGCACTCCTCAGTCGGTCGTTGCACTAGCTACTTAACGTGACAACCCTATCATTTACCTCATCACAAACATTAATGGGCCGCGGTGTAATCGCGCCACTAGCTGACGTCTGTACCACGGACTGTGTCGGGGTCGAGATGATGAATTTCGTCAATTGTCATCGGTCGGTCGTATATTTTTCATTTTTCTTCATAATTTATTAGGTTATTGCAGTTTTTGAGATTCTAGGTTTGTTAGATTCTTGTGCGCTTCTATTGTAAAAATTGTGCATGTAAAAGGCTAAAAACTAATTTTCTTCGATATAAAATTGCGAGAACGGAATAAAATTTGGTTTGACAGTCAGAGTAAGAGTATTATTATTAAAGCAGGCATGTTTTTTTTAGCCCATACTATCCTACTACTGGGCAAAGACCTCCCCAGGCTCAGATGGGATTGGTCACGTTAGCCGCATACACTGTGACCATTGGGCAAAACTCTCCACACAATGGGTGGCCGAAGATGGACGGCGCCGCCGAGGCCGGCCTAGAAAGAGGTGGCCTAATTAGGTACTTAACTGTTACAATATTAATAGACTCCAATAACGTTTGCTAGCACATAGTCAAGCAGAGAGCAACTCCATTAGGTGCCTGAGGAGTGGAGAGCTATTTTATTACCCTTAAGATTCTACTAGCAAAACCAACCTCCTGACTCACTTGCTCTTAGGAATTTCTAATCAAGAAGGCCAAGGCAAGAGATAGGTGCGATTCTGTTTATCATCACAGTCTACTCCACACAGTTGACTCGCTCAACTGGCTGGGCCACATAAGCAAGCCGGAGGTGAGGAGCAAGACCGGACCCCGAAGATCGGGTCCGTGAGGACGAGACTGACCAAGAGCTCGGCACAAAGCTGTCCTGCGAATTATATGTCTCTTAGTCTAGCTCTACACCCTAGACCTACATTAGCAAATTTAACTATACTGGCACAATTATAAGGATGGAGAGCGCAAGCCCTACCACGACACGTCAACATAGAGACACAACGGAGCAAAAGCGGTGGGGTTTGCAAATATTTACCGAGGGAATGCTAAAGTCCGAAATTAGCAATTATCTTTCTTCTGTACCTTTGTTTCCACCCCAAGACTATGATGACTTACGCGGGCATGATACTAAACATGATACTCTCTTCATCCACGCCGATCACCATGTCGAGGACCACATTGGGAGGCACGGGGCACAAGTAGAACTGTTCCTTGATATCCGGTCTATCCACTTATGACAATGATGACTTCGGCGGGCGTTATACTAGTGAGCCTCTCCTCATCCACGCCGGTCACCATGTTGAGGAACACGGCGGGAGGCACCGGGCACGAGTAGAACGGCTCCTTGATGTCCGGTCTATCCACTTATGACAATGAAGACTTCCGCGGGCGTTATACTAGTGAGCCTCTCCTCATCCACGCCGGTCACCATATCGAGGAACACGTCGGGAGGCACCGGGCACGAGTAGAACGGCTCCTTGATGTCCGGTCTATCCACTTATGACAATGATGACTTCCGCGGGCGTTATACTAGTGAGCCTCTCCTCATCCACGCCAGTCACCATGTCGAGGAACACGTCGGGAGGCACCGGGCACGGGTAGAACGACTCCTTGATGTCCGAGTCTATCCGCGTCATTGTCAAACGCTGTTGATATGTGGTTGAAGAGTCTGAGGACAAAACAAATAATATTAGTAATGGTACTGATAGTCACCTGGAGATCCCGTGGACGGTGATTCGCACCAATGTCTCCATCCGCAAAGAGTTTCAAATACTTAACTTTAAGACTTTCGTTCAATGTGAAACCAAGAATACAGAGGGCCTAGCATGCATGCACGAATGTTTTTGTCGTATATTAACGTAACGTAAAATTTTACTAGTAAATAACTATGATACTCGTTTCGCACGATATTTATTTCAATTGGATACTAGGTATATTCATATTTTTGTGTTTAACAAATTTTAAAAAGACACACTTATTCCTTGGCTTAAAATACACAAAACTTACAACAAACTAAAATATAGCATCAACAAATTCGTCCTCAACGCTGTCAGTTGCCCAGCTGGTAATGTGAGAGACCCAAGAGACTGGCGGCATTATACAAATTATGTTTGGCGCATAAAATTAAACCAAAATACTATGATGTTGTAGTTTTTATATTCAAAATTCACTTACGTTAATGATACTAAGTACCTATACATCAAAACTTTCGTGCTAGGCCCTCTGTCACATACAACGTGTACTTAACAGAATAAACGCAATACCTCTTAAGGGGTCATTGTACTCATCATTATGAACAACTTTCACTATGGGACCAACACTGAAATCGCGAAAAAAAATATCGACTGCTCCTGTGCGCATAACTCGACAAAATGTACTGAACAGCTGATTTTTTTTACGATTTCGGGGTTGGTCCCATAATAAAAGTTGTTCATAATGATGAGTACAATGACCCCTTAAGAGGTATTGCGTTTATTCTGTTACACGTTGTACATGTAGGAATGAGAACTCTATGCAGGAACTATAGTGATACAGGGCCAAGTGAAAAGACAAAAGAACACGCTACTGAGTCCACCATGCAACGTGTGCAGCCGGCAGATATGAAAGCTCATCATAGAGAGAGCAGTCCTCGGGAAAGTCGACGACCCAGCGAACATCCCCTATTACGTAAGTACCTCATATGCGCCACCATGTCCGCTATGGAAAGAGTGTCCGACTACGAAAAAGAAGTCGCCAGAACTGAATCCCAGGATATTATTTTTAATTAGTTCGCTGATCAAAGCTTCCTTACACTGTTTAGTACTTTTTTCGCTATTAACTGTCTCGCAAATATCAGTTTCAGAACATCACCCCTAAATATGGTCATATTTAATATGTATTAACTAGATTTAAGAAAAAAATGTTGCGGTTTGACCGAACTGGGGGAGCATCTTAATGCTTGGTCCGATAAATAATTACAAAACTTAGGATTTTTTCGAAAATAAACCCGGGGCGAAAAGGGGTGATGTAGTTTTAGGGAGGACGTTATTGCATGCTTCAATTTACGTGGAAATTGGTATGCTATGAACAAACCAAAAGTGGGATAATTGAAACAGATCCAACTTTTTTTTGCATAATAAACCCTGACGGGGTGAACGGGGTGAGCAGTTGCGCTGATCCTGAGACCACAGAATCATCAGCGAATAGGCTACCTAGCAGTGAAAACAATTTTTTAAGATTTTTGCCTATTTGTTATGGTAATTATCACCTTCAGCTAAAAAATCAATCAGTAGATGTCAACTGAAACGTGTTACAAACCAAACTTTCACATAAATATCGGGACCAACACATTTTCAAAGATCCTAACTACTTTAAAATAAGTCGAAATGAGTCAGAGCGTTACTTTCCCGGAGATCAGAGGTCAACAACCAACTCATCTGTACGGATTATCTTTGTCTTAACGCGATAATTTAATCCTTTGTTTATCCAATGCCTCTAATAGTCCTGATGCACCGGAACGGTAAGCATCTGAACACAGTCATGTATCATACTCCAACATATAAGAAAATAATCCGCCCGCTTGAATTACGACCGGGGGTTGATATTACAACGAGCTTCGACGTTTCAAGAAAGTCTCAATTAGAGAATAAGTTATAGCTTCTAAAACTCTGTTGTTCGTGAAGCATAAAATTCTATGTTTAGATGTTTTCCTAGCTAATCTTGCGTATGCATGGTTTTGTGGTGTTGCAGCTTAAATTTACTAATGTTAAAGCTCTGAATCCCTTCAACGTTTTAATACGTTTTATTATGTCTGATTAATATCATTTGTGATGTTTGAATTAGAACACTGACCGATCTAAAATTTAACTTCTAGCGCCAGGGCAATCTCTTGCTGACAACCTTAGGATGGACAAAATATCCATCCTAAGGTGCCCTGTGCGATAAGAGCGCCCAAGGTACACTTGTTTTTATAAACGTTTTTCCTGTGCTTCTTTAAGAGGTGTACAATAAAGTATATAATAAATTATAATAATAACTGTGAAATGTTACCCAAACCTCAAGAAAATGCATATCGCTGTCAAAATGGCATGTCCGCCGGCGTGGCTCGGTTCTCGAGAACGCCACTCTGTTATATATTATATTATAACTGTTGGCTTGTCCATTGATGGCAACCCAAGTAACAAACTTTGGTACTATAAATGTCCTAAAAACGTTTTAGAACGTGCTAATTAGTGTTCATGATTAGTACTATAATGGTGTCGTAAACGTTTACAGAATCCCAAAAAGGCCCTAGTTTTATCGTTGATTTATTCTATATACATCACATACATAATATAGACCCTCACGGTGATAAATCAGCTCTATAGTAGAAATGTAAAAGTGTGGAAAAACGCTTTTAAATACTTAAATAGTGCTGTCTGCAGAGTTTATGTCACTTGCACTATAAAAGTAACCAAAACATTTTTATAGTGCTCTTTTGCCCCGTTAACGATTCCAGTGATCTTTTTTATCACACTTCCTCAAGAAAATAAAATATATCGATACGTTATGCTATCATTGTTTCACGTAACATGTAGGTAATAAAAAGTACCTGCATACTACAACACATTCATGGACCGTAACTCTGCCATAAGTTGCACTTGATAAAATAATTTTGCTGATTTCTTTGACAATGCATCCATAGATAATTATAATAAACAAGTGGTTTTTTTACATTTCTATGGTACTCTCATAATTTTTGTGTTTTATTAAATTTAAATCAATAAAATAAGTACTTGTCCCCGACTAGGGCTGCTATCGTACACATTGTCTCCCGGCATGCTGCTAATGCGCTATCATGGCTGGTTTGGTTGTCCAAGTATAAAATAGTGTAGGTACATAAGTAGTGAAAAATTTATTTCTTTTTATGGAGTTGCAGAATCTCTACAGTGGGCCACCATTTATGAAATATACTAGTGATATAATGGATACTGAAAAGCTAGTAGATATAGATGTAATTACTCTATTAATTATTAAATTTTAGTGCTTTTATGTCATGCTTTCGGCTTTAGTCTCGTACCAGTAACACAAACTCACTTTTAAAGCTATTTAAAATTTTAGTTATTTAGTAACTGCACCAGTACTCGCTAATGGTAGGTTCTATTTAGTACTGTAGAAGAGTTTTCATGACTTGAAGAATTAGCAATGCGATGTTGAAAAAGCTAATAGGAAGCTTAAAGTTTACGTAATAGTTGTGCAAGGTACTTTTATAGTGCAGATTGATCCTGTAATAGTGTTTTCGATACTGCAACTTGTACTGTAAAATATATTTTGACGCATTATTCGTGCAAAATAGATAGGTACAGTGCAAAACTAGAAAGTAGTACTACTAGTTTTGTATGGTCGAACTCGAAAGCGTTCTAGGAGCTAAATTATAGAACTTAAATGCTGTTTAATCTTAGAACCTTCGTAGTACAAGCATTAACAGTGGTTACCGTTATAGGCCTACTACATCACTGTTCGGTGATAAAATTTTATAGGTGGGCTTTCCATAGTTATACTTAAAGCTTCTATAACCAAGGCGTTTTATGATAAAACGCCTTGGTTATAGAAGCTTTTGTTACTTGGGAATGACACATACGAGTAGTATTCCATTTCATAGCTCGCCTGCTGTAAAGGAATTACATCGTCCCATTTGTTATCTAAATATTATAAGGGATCTCTAAACTTACTTTAGGTAATACTGACATTTTATTTTGTATGTTTTCTCAATTCAGGGCATAGATTTCCCACCATAAACTTCCAGTCTTACCAGTCTTACTGGTGTGCTGCCTTCTGCCAATCTCCCGTTAACGCCTCTAACCCATCACGCCATCGTTTCCTGTTGACAATTGCTAATAATATTTATTTTATTTAACATACAGATCGTTAACAAACTGGCGTCTATTGGAAGTTTATATACCAACGCTACTGAAAAGACTGTAGGTACTGAATTGGACTGTAAGTAGAATTACTTACCAATTTTAATGTGATTTCTCTCTTAGGTAGGACATCATCAGAATCGTTTTCGTATCCTCAAATATGACTACTTATGAAATTATGACAGCCAGCACTCGAGGAAAAAATAGGTCGGAACCAATCCATTGAAATGTGTAAATAGATGTTACTGAAAACTAAAATTTTCCCTGAAACAGAAGATCTTTGAAGTTGAAGTTTTAATTAAATCTTGTTCCGTGGCAGTTTCCCGATAGATTTCCTATTTCTAATCGCATTAAAATCTCAACATTGGAAATCCGAGAAACCCGAGCCGCAACCACCCGCAGTCTAGTCGAAAAGCAATTTGATTTGACGGCTATCTCACCTCCTACTACGTTTATATCGAAAGCTAGATAAATATTTAGTTTATCGAATCTAATTTGGCACGAAACTGGCCACAGATCGCCGCCCTTTCAGACAACATGTTTCTGATGAAGAATAAGCTAATGTTAAAAAGACACAGCATTATGGATAATATGCGTGATAATATTTTTGTCGTAAATAAAACTTTTCAATCGTATTGTACGCATTAGTGATATGAGAATCGTTCCGAGATGTGATGCACTGCTGGGATTTTTGTACAAATGATATTTAGAATGTTAAAAAGTATAACACATGTCGGAAATGACAGGGCGCAGCCGTCGCCGGCGCGGCGGCGGGCGCGGCGGGCTGCGTGCCACCGGGTTCGGCTCTCGGGTCGGGTATCGTGCCGTATACATGTTTTAGTTTACGTTTACATTACTAAGCACTTGTTGAGTAAATAAATAAAGACGTTTTAAAATAAACTTTACTATTAATCCTTGACTTAGTAACGTTTACATAACCGTGAGATCGCTGATGGGTATGGACAGACACACAACACTGTGGTAGACCGATCATCTGTCATCAATTATGTTGCTAGTATTTTGCAGTTTTTCAGTTATGACCCTGGTGTGATGGTAGATTTTATTTCAGGGGAATAATTTAACTAAACATGTAGGTTGCAACTATACAAGACCATTGCTACAAATGTTAGGTAGCCACATTGGCATGGCGTCCTGATAGGGAAGACATAGTTGGGCTTTTTGGTTGGGGTTTTTGGCTTTTACATTTTGCATTTTGCTGCTATTTCTTTAGAAGTTAAGATTTTAATATAAAGGATCATAAAAGCCTGTATTTACATATAATAATGCAAAACAATTAAAATAATAGGTATTTTAATTGTTTTGCAAAAGTCCTTAAAACTAAGACGCTATCGTGTAATTTATCCAGAAGACCTGCTGAACCGGCTTGTCTATTATTTTTTGTGGTTTGAAACCAAGAATACCTAACAAAATTTTTGTAACTCACCCAGAGTTAGAAAAATTAAAAGAATGCTATTCAAATTTGGTATCGGTGTTGCTTCTCATTGACATTTTGACTTGACCATTATCGGGCACACAAGACTTAGTACCAGTACCTACTTCTGTACTTACCGATTGTAATACATAGACTGGTTTGACGTCTACTATTATGTTTTCGGTTTAGCTCCCAGCTTAACATTTACGTGTTGAACAACCACTAGGCTTTTTACAATCCGTTGGACATTTGTTATTTAAAATAAAGCAAAGCTTAAGTATCTGCTCATTCATCATGAGTGTGGCAGACTGGCAGCTACAACACAATTAGGTGTTTCCCTGAAGCGGCGGCCGGCGGCGGCGGCGGCGAACGCTTCGTGCGACCGCCTGCAAACTGTCATTACAAAAATAGTGGCCCCAGAAAGGGTAGTCCGAGACAAGTCCCATATGGACCCGAGTGCAATGCCGCAAGTTATTTTAACTTCTTTCATTGCCGGCATTGCCGCACGACTGCGCTCCATTTCATTTTATATCGGTAGGTTTATGAAATACTGTTGGATTGTGTGTGATAGTGCCTAGGTCTACCCATTTACATACTTAACTTTTTGTAAAGGCCACTTTTTTACATACAAACATTTATTCCATAATCGATGAAACTGGCTCTATGGATTCTACCTGCCAATGTCTACTTCAGGTCGAATTAACCGACTCCAAAAAAAGGAGGAGGTTCTCAATTCTACTGTTTTTTGTGTGTATGTTTGTTTAGCGATATTTGCGCTAATTGTCAACCGATTTTAACGATTATTTTATTGTTTGAATTTCAATTTGGTCAAGATCTGAAGAACCTCGGAGATAGGTGACGGAACTCTTCAATACCTAAATGATAGCAAATCTCCCGGGATTGCTGAAATCGTATGTCTGTTTATTGTTTACACCAGTTCATAACTTATCATAACATAACGTGCGCTGTGAAGGGGTACGCAGATGTGTACAAGTCAACCATGGTTTTGGGGTTTTCTATTCGGGCATAACTTTATTGTTTATTAACCGATCTTGGTACTTAATTCTTTTTGCGTTAGGTTTAATTAAAGCTATCTTGAATTTGCATTGGACGTTGAACATCAAAGATAAACAGATACCTCCTCACTTTAATCAAATCACTAACACAAGAAATTATATTGCTTTGCGACATAATTAGGTATATGAATCACGATTATTTTTTTAGAAAAACACCCTGGGTGAGATCTATCTCGAATTCTCGACATACCCAAATCTTTCAGCAAAATGGCTTAGGAGAAAATATATAAATATAATAGATCATAATTATTTTGATGTAAAATTGCACTATCTTTGTTAAAAGTGTACCTACCTAAATACGAGAAGGAATCGTAAGACTTGCAGAAAATCAGGAAATCTGTCACAATCACAAAAGCTATTTAATTGAAGTACCTCCCTACGTATACGTACGCAACGTGTCGGTCGGCCAACTGTCGAATAAGTTTTAAACAAAGTGTGCGTCACCGGCGACTGGCGATCTCCAGCAGGTTTACGTTACATTGCGATTACTTTGATCACTTCGCACGTTCTTTGTTAACAATCGAGCTGTTCTCAACATTCTTGTGATATTGAACGTTTGTGTCGTGGAAATAATAATGAATTTACCAAAATCTTTTATTACAATACCTACTGAAAAACAACTCCATTGTACTACAGTGCATGAAAATATGTCACGAATCGTGACGATAACGAAAAATCCAATACTTTTTCCTCCTGTTGCAGCAGTTGCAGCGACACTGGTAGGTATTACATATGATTGGACATTGATAATATTGATGAAATTCCTTACGATACATTCGTGGCTCGACAATAAATCTTTACCTCAACATTAACACAAATTAGACAACGTGACAAATAGATGTGATGGAAATAGAAACGCTGACAGTAGAACACACGTCGATCTGTTCGCGTGCTAATGCCGGCTTCACATTCCATTTTTCTTGTTAAATTTAAAATAGTGGGAACTATATTTTTGTAATAATAGGTACATTATGTTGAAATGTAACAGGAAGAGCGAGTTCATTTCGTAATAAGTAAATCTAAACATTCGGTTAGGTACCTAGGTACTTATCTTCCTACATCAAATTCTACTTAGACAGAGGTAGATGCATATTCAACTAGGCATGTTAGGTAGTCGTTAGTCGTCGATATGTACCTGCCTATGTGAAATGTGAAGATGGGCCATAGCCATAGCAGGGCCGCCATGGTCATCGCTCTATCAGTTGAATTTTAAACGACCAAATATTGATCGAGTTCCGAAAATGTTTGCCTGGTAACCTATCCGATGCACCATGAACAAATATGCAGAGATGTTCTTCTAGAAAAAATAAAAAGCAGGGAGTCGGCACCAATAAATCGATTTGGAAATTGTTTGCAGAAGGGTGGGTCTGAGGTATTTAAAGAACAATTAGTCGGCTGCTTCCCAGCCCTCAGGGCAAATATTTGCCTATTCCCGCCAACCCTCGTTTGGGCCAATGCCGCCTCGGGCGTCGTTGGAAACGGTTTATAGCTAAATGTTTGTCCGCTCTTCCCCTATATACTTAGCTATAGGTAAACTTCCCCTCCTAACAGCCCGGTGATTTCAATTTACATCCCGCTTGGCGGTGTGGAAATTCAGATCAATACTACAGTTTGGATGCTTTTTAACCGACTTCTAAAAAAGGAGGAGGTTCTCAATTCGGATGTTTCTATTTTTTTTTTGTGTGTGTTCGCGTATAACATAACATTAAAAACCGACTTCCAAAAGCACACTACAAAGTCCAAAATATGGACGTTGTAGTGTTTTTTTGGAAGTTGGTTTTTTTATAAGTACCTAAGTTAGTAAGTATATAAAATATGTAGATCTACCTAAACATAATAGATACTTCACTTTCGATCATTTTCTTGTTTATGTTGTGAAAAGTTAGGTACGTTGGCTTTTGATCTGATGTAAAAGGAGATCTTAAATACAAACGATTAATGGTTCTTATAAACGACAAATAAATTACCTATACAAAAGGTAAACGTATGTTTAAGTTAATTTATATAGGTAGATAAGTAGTAGTGCATTACCTACCTAATCACCTAATCACCTGAAATTCTTAAGTAAATTGCCGCAAACTAATAAAAAGTGATTTTAATCCAATACCTATACCAATAGTAGACATACCTAGATATTACTAGATAGGTAAAATTAAAAAAAAACAGGTATTTAAAGCGAAAAGCTATTAAGTAGCCGTAAAACTGACAAAAACAACGAAATCGTCGCTAAATCGTAATTTACCCATAACTACATTATCTACACGATATTGTGACATAAAGATTAGTCGAGACTCGGGGTTTATGTCGGCCCGTTGTATTTTAATGCTGTTTTACAAGAGATTAAATGCCGACACTGTTTTGATTTCTTTCAAAATAACATGTCGTAAGTTTTGACCGCGAAACTTCTACGAAATCAATTACTTATTTATTTATCGGATAAAATTATCCACATGAATGTTAGAGGAGCATCACTTGTGAACTGTTCGACCGATTTGGCTGTTTTTTTTTAGATAAGTGATATCGAATCGAATGACAGCTCATTCATATTTTTCCGAGACTGCTGAAAACATTAAAAAAAAGCACTTCTTGACTAGACTAAAATAAACTTTCTATATTTTGTTCTAAGTCAGTAGTAGTGGTTTTGACAGATTTATCAAAACTACCACTAATTTCCTCCATCAGGTAGGTAAGTAGGTAATAATTTATCACTATCACTAGATAGTGATAAATTATTACCTACTTACCTACCTATTCGTATATATTTTCAGGAAATTAATAAATAAAATAATTTTTCAAAAAAAGATTTTAATACTTAAATTGCAACTGTGCGAAACGGGAGTGGGTCGAATCTGTTTATTAGAATCAATAGCTACCCTCAATCAATGAATCAATCATAAAGCTAAAGATTGACAAAACAGTCGCAAACAAGTAATAAAGCCAGTTAAAAAAATTAAAATGTGTGTGTTGGTAGACACTGGCCATGGCGGGCGTGGCGGTGAGGTGACCACCAGCGCGACTCGCCGCCGGCGGTCCGGGCGTACTTACAAAAATACCAGAATGTAATTAAATGTGGATAACTTGCGCTTTATAGACGGCTGCGCGCGCCTGTGTTTGTTTAGTTTCTTATAGATGTGTTTTTACGCAATCTGGAAGTCGTAAATCGTGAACACCAAATTATGTCGTTCACTAGAGTGAGGTTACCTTTCCACGATTTCAGGCTTGTTTTCTACCTTTATGTACTTATGGGTGGTATGATGTAGGTACCTATCTAGGTAAATACCTACAATGGAAATTTCTAAAAAAAAAACTATCACAAGGTTTGGCTGCACTGTGTTCAAATACTTACCTGCCAAAGAAACTTGGAGCGAATAAAAATAAAATGAGGTAGGTACCTACCTATTAAAAGATAACGACGTTGGACTCCTTAAAATAGGTATTGTCATGAATTACCTACCTATGTATGAATTTACACGAGACTCAAAAAATCCATGTGAAGGTAGGCAGGATTAAAAAAAAAGCAAAATATGTAGGTAAGTAAGAAAAAAGACAACAAAAGATGGATTGCAAACAATCTATGGAGACACAATTAAAATACTCATTGTAGGCGTACACAAAACTAATATCTAAATGCGCAACAATTTCCAGACCGTGCCCGCATCGAGAATAGAATCCGCACCCGAGGTTAATGCGGCGAATAATCCAACTCGCGCGCCACCGCGCCACCGTGCCCCGGGCTCACACAATGCCCAGATACCTTTAATCCGCAAAAACTAACAGTAGGTACCTATACGGATAACCAAATAAACTTCACTATTTTTCAAACTAGAATAACGTCAACTTTCGACCTTCTGGCCTTGGCGAAACGATCCAGTACCCCATGAGAGTCAGCACTACATTCTGCAAGAACCTTTTTAACAAAACTTTTTATTTACAATATCGACACGCTAAATGCTTCGCAGTCGATTTAATTCAATTTGTTAACAATAATAGAACAATTTTTACTCCATTATAGGTGGTCTTCTTGGCTATAGAAAGAAGTTCAGAGCTTTCGGCTCCTTGCTTTTTTATTTATTTTTTGCTAGGTATGTTTTTGTATATCGTAATACACTTTTGTTAGCCTATTATTACTATTTGGATAGACTTCGTAAGTTTTGAGATCATCAGACTTAGATTTAATCACGCGCTACCGACGTATCAAGTAAATACACCTAATGTGTACCTACTTTTACTTGAGCTATACAGAACCTTAATTAATATAATTAAAACAATATACATAATAAGAGTATTGTTATGTTGTACCTATTTCTAAATTAAGTCAAATAGTAAAGGCTAGTTAGTACCTACTTACCTGGCGTTGATATTTCGGAAAAAAAATATTTTACTACGGTTTCGGTAAGTATGTCAACATATTTTATTTAGGTTATTATTGTTCATTTTGGCATTATGTTGCATGCAATATTTTCATTTGGCTTTCATTTTGAAGAATTCTATGTAAAATAGACCATACATAAATTAAAAAAAATAAAACGCTTCAATTTATTGTCAAAATTTCGGTTTTAAAATGTCGCGCGAGAACGGACGATGAGTCACTCCTGTCTGTTACTGTTCATGAACTGTCATAACTGTCTTATCTCAAAGAGTACCTAGTGAGTAGTGACGTTACTAGACTCTGATTGTTGTTCCCTTTTCACGTTATTTGAATTCTTTATTAAATATTGTTACAAATCAATATTAACCAAAATAAAAACGTTGCAGTGGCCTTCTTTTATACTTTTTATCATTTTAATCACAAAATTTTCATAAATTCTGTATTTGCATTTCCCTATTGTTATTTATGTTTCCCACGACAATCTAGTAATTTCAAACGTTTAGACAAGTTGATGGGCAAATCACTGATGTACAATGACAAGCGGATAAACGTTTAGCCACCGGGTCTGTCATAAACTGCAAAAAAATCGAAACTGACTTGTCATTTTGACACCATTCATCCATCCCGTCCGGACCCTGTTTTTTGTACACTAAAACATGAACATTATGTCCTGATCTTTATTACAAACGTTTAAGCTTCAAATTTCTATACCAGAATAGTTCGCCTTGCAGTGTAAGTTGTTTTTTCGCAGCAATGTGTCTTAATGAATTCCGTATGCGTCCATTCATGTCATTTGCTGAATAAACAGTGACCTTTATCAAACGTAATTTAATTTTCAGCGCTAGTTTGGAAAGGAAATAAAGGATTCACATTCCATAACCGAGCTTCTCATGACGAAATATGTAAGAGTACCTACCTACACACTTCGATAAAAATTTTAGGTAGTTTTAGAGTCCGTTATCAAATTGTAATCATTAATGATAACCATTTAAAATTCGTGTGACGTTCATAAGAGAAAGTAAAAAGATCATCAACAGAGCGATAGACCAGAAAAACTTAAAAAAAAGTTAGTATTTAGCTCGTGTCAGGTAGCAATTATTCAATGTTAAAAAATAGTCATTTAAATTTAATGCGAGCAAGTGGTAGCGGTAGGTGGATGATGAGTATGATGACGTGTCGTGTGGGCGGGCTGCGGGCCGAACAATGGCGGGATTAGTGCGCGTTGTTCATTTTTGTTCGCATTGTTAACCGGCCACGGCCGCGGCGCGGATCCAGCGCATGCAACGCGGATCAACGCCGCATCACGCATGGCCGGCGCCGCGTTATCATGCCGCCACACGTTTGCCACCCCTTTCAACTCCATTTTAGATGCGGTTTCAATTTGAAACTGTTTGCGGATCAGCATATTTTACTCGCGGCGTTTTTGTAATGGAGTTCCATTCAATCTGCTATCTATTAATGAGATGGGGATGAGCGTATTGTTAACTTACAAAAATAATAAAGTAAGTACTTACCTACTACCAAGTATATTTTAACCGTTCCATCACGTCGCCGTCAACCAGTTTATTGTGATAAAAAATACTAGGATTTTTAATGTGTTTATAGAAACCTGGCGATATCGGAGAAGTCATTAATTTATAATCGTTTTTATTTTCAGCCGATCCGGATGCTACCTATATCTGAGTCTGTCAAACTTAACGCATAAATAATCTCGAACGGAAACGGAGGATCGATTTCTGGACTGGGGCCGCTCATCAATCTATCATCCCGACGACGTGCGACGGGCTGATCAAACGTTTGTCGCGAATCAGCGCCGTCACAGGGCCCGATGACATCTGACACAATATCACCAATGCTTCAAAGAGTTTTAATGCGAATTACCTGCACCTGAACGGATATGGTGAGATATTTAATTTTTCAGACTGTTTAATTCACATTATTATGAAATTAGAATCGTAGTCACGAACGTAACGTTACGTTGAAATACGCACTTCCTTCTGGATTTATATTAGGCATCAAAGGCGACGCGATTAATTGAGCAATCATCGAGGGGGAAAACGCGTCAAAGCGCCCCTCTTCATGCCTCATGACGTCAGCACGCGCAATTTGTAACGACACGTGCGTTTTACTTTTGTTTTCGCCTCTGTAAAGTATGTGTAGATATTTGCTTCGAACTTGTAGTATGTACGAATTACGACACAATCATCGTTTCTTTGTAAATAACCATGATTTATGAAGATTAAGGAGTGTTTTTCTTGCGTGAACTTAATATCAGAGGGTTTGTTTAATTTCAAGCTCCCTAAAAGTGTCGGCGGATTAAAGCGAAAGAAAATAAGTCGTTCGAATATGAAAATAGCAGTTAGGGCGACTCATTCAGTCCGTTATATTATAATGGATCGGGAACTGGTCATACCTACATTCGTTATAACTAGCCAGCGCAGATGCTCTATGTAGATATCGTTCTTGCCCCATAAGCCTATTGTGCAATAGCCTGATGGCAGCTAGTGCTGCCTTCTGCTGAATGTATTTGTGAATGAGAGTTATTTGCATTCTCAAGCAGCCAGTGAAATCGGCGCAGGCTAGTCTTTGGAACCGTTGATCTCTGGTGGTCAAGTGTGCCGTCTTCGTCAACCAAATTCAAGGACATATGCCAGCATTGGCCTAGTCACGGCGGTGTGGCCACAACGTAATCTTTGGGGAGAGTCCCATGTATCCATCCGGATAGTAGTATAGGTACTACATATTATCCGGATAAGTACTAACTACTTAAATTTGACAAATATCCGGATAGCATGTCCTAATGCTGGTGTATAGTTTTTGACATGCTTTTAGATTTATGTAAGTAGATAGATGTAGGTACTTATAGGAATCATGCTAAAAGATCGCAGACTTATCGATCGAGTGGGTAACAACCGCAAACGACTCAAAAAGCAAACAGCTGCAATTTGGATTTAGCCTCCACGCCTAATTTCGGTTGGTAGACTTATTTTAACATTAAATACACACACAAATATCCCTTGTATAAACACATCGCCCCTAATATTGGCATCGCAGGAAGGAAACAGCTTAACTTCAATTAACATTGCTTCGCCATTTTCGCCTTTAACGCAACTACAAAAGGCAGGTACGTTTGCCGCTGTTAAAGTATTTGTATTATTTAGCTTACACAGAAATTGTTTTAGAATTTCTTATTGTATTTATGCTAAGATAGTATTTATTCATTTTCGTATAAGTACCTATAGCTGTAAGGATATAACTACATATTTATGTACGTTTTAATATTTATCGATTTGGTGAGTCACAGCGGATTCTCAATGAATAACACGTAAGATTTGTAGAATTTAGAAAAAAATATCAAAGCAAAGATAGAGGTAAACGAATCTGAAATTCATAAAACTGAAGTGTTTCCATCAACGTTTGCCTCCTTGAGGTTTCTGCTTTAGTTATACGAGCAGATAGATAGATAGGTAGGGTCAGAGTCATTAACTAGTTACGTAGGTAACTTACTTAGGTACCTTATTCTAAGGTAAGTACTCAAAAAACGACGCCGACTGTAGTACATAACCCATAGGTACCTACTTAAGATTTTTCTACACTGAAAACAATCTTAAAGGATGCCCTGTGTGAGTTTTTCCCCTCCCCCTTGTTACTCCGTATATTTTCTACTACCTTTTATAGTTCAATATAAGTATACTTAATGACTTTTGCCCATGTCACATACGTCGCTCATTAAATGGTGCTATTCAATGAAAAGGCTAGGCTTTTAATGAAACGGCTCATTAAGCTAGATATTCTAATAAGTTTTTAAGTAATTATTTATTTGAATTTACAAATAAATGATAATGATTCAAGGAGGAATAAGAATATCTTTCATGAGTAATCATCAAGAATTCAACACAGATCGCTGGACGACGATTTTTCTTCATATAAAATATGAAAATGTTTTTCCGTAAGTTTGACCGTTGCCGCCATTCTATGTTAGTTCCCTGAGATCAACACAAACCAGAGATATTTTTAACTCCGAGTTAGTTTTAACACGGTGCCATTATGTATGTCCTATGGAATATTTGTTATTTAAACTCGTGTTAACAACTAACTTTAAGATAAAAGATAACTCTAGTTTGCGCAAGCACCCATGTCGTTTTTCCTAAAATACAACTTACCTACCAATTATTTCAATGCAAAAGTTTTGTTATCTTGTACTTGTAGAGGTTCCTAACCTATCCAGGGCTAACTGAATTAGTTTTCACTCGGCTCTTAGTTTTGGTACGCAAAAGAGCAAAACATAATAAAATTATCCCCTACTTTGAGCCCAATCCTTTCCCGTGAGGCCGATCTCAATAAACAAATGACGGACAGTATTTGGTTTTACCTTTCAATACGTTGCCCGTTAACGCGGCCGGCGTGCAATGTGGCGAACACATGGGCGGAACGCTCGGTGGCCATGATGTCTTAGTACGCGGGATACCACGACTGAGTTGCAAGACTAGAAGAAAGGTCTCACCCAATGATATTTATGCGTGAGTCACGGAAAGTTTTTAGAAAATAAAAAACGGAATGATGTATAGAAGCCTGTTAATATTTTTTTATTGCTTTTCGAAGTAGTCTCCGTTCTTTTCTACCATTGACTGGAGTAGTGGGCCCACTTTTCTTTGAGGATCTCTTCCACGCCTTTTCGAGCGAGTTCCTCTAAGTTTATCGTTTATTTTTGGGAATAAATAAAAACACATGGTGCCAGGTCTGGACTGTAAGGAGGATGACTCACTAACTCCACACCTTCGATATACAAAATATTCGATAGTCCGTCTCGTGGACTGAGCTGGAGCGTGTGTTGTGATCCATCACAACACACGCAAAGGCAAGCAGGATCCTCCTCCAGGAGGATCCTGCTTATTGGGCGCTGTTATCTAACATTTTCCAAGACAACTGGTAAACAATGACTGACAAACCAATCTGCAGTAAGAGTCCTTTATCTTCTAGGACAATTGTTGCGAAATGACCCGTTTGTCCAAAGAACGATGCGATCATCTTTTTCCCTTGACTTCTGTCCTTTTTTACTTTTGTCGGCAAATCTTCGAATGTAAACATCCATTGCGCAGATTGTCTTTTAGTTTCGGGTTCGTAACAATATTATTATCCAGCTTTCATCACCTGTGACGATGTCGTATACAGCATTCGAGTCACCTCCGTCATGCTTTTCAGGTATTTTTTTGATCATCCGTCTAAATATGAGGTATCCATCTAGTACAAAGCTTTCTGACGCCTAAATGTTTATGCAAGAATTTTTGTACTTGACTTAGCATGTATCAATATACATACTAAAGTCAAAACCAAATGGAATATTGGCTTTATTCAAAATTAATATACAGCATGAGAAATAACAAACAGTGACAAATATAAAGTATGACAATCTATCATAAAATCTTCTAAGTAGGCAAGGTTTTGACATCATTCACCCCCCTAAGAAGAAACGTAATCCTGAACGTATACCTCTCTCCAGGCTACCCTAGAGGTATACGTTCGCGTATAGAGCGGCGCACTCGAGAGCCAGTCGCTTCTTGGTTATCAGACGGGTCTGCACCCGCAATAGGCTGCTTAGGCTCTTTTGCATCTGACAGATCATCGTTTAAGGTTGTAAAATTGGTAGTGGAGCTACAGACCTGTCTGAGACCGTCGTTTCCCGCCCATCTGGTAAACGAACAAAGGAGTATTCAGGGTTGCTTTTTAGTAGCTGATCTTCTTCTACAGCTGGGTCGTATTTAGAGATCCTTACATTTTTCTTTACATAAACAGGTCCAGGCGAATGAAGCCAAGATGGTAAAGATTGGCCATTTATCGAGCGGCGAGGATGGTTGAACATACGCTCATGCGGGGTCGGTTTATTGCTTCGTGTACACAAAAGAGTCTAATGGAGTGTAG
The DNA here is from genome assembly GCA_947386135.1 of Melanchra persicariae. NCBI lineage: Eukaryota > Metazoa > Arthropoda > Insecta > Lepidoptera > Noctuidae > Melanchra > Melanchra persicariae. The sequence goes on along the minus strand of OX376643.1, from coordinate 20,549,660 downwards.
CGCCGGTAGTATAGCTTTCTCCCAGTTTGCGATATCCTCGTTATTGAATCTGAGATGCAGTTGGATTGTGCGCCAGTGTACCATTTAAGCGCTCTACCAAGCCGTTTCCTCGAGAATTTTTGGGCGTTGTGCGATTACAAGATGTAACGAGTGAAGTTAAGAATTTTCTTAATTCGTCAGATAAGAATGAGGTCCCTCTGTCCGAATGAACGTAAGCAGGAGTGCCGAACGTGGAGAATAGGTCTTTCAGACATCTTATTACTGCTTCGGAGGTCATATCTTTACAGGCATAGGTAAGCAAAGGGGAACCTGCTATTTTCATCGATAATCGTGAGTGTTAGGAGGAATTGGCCGCTTTTTTTAAGGATGGGAAATCATCAAATGACTCCTGCCGCTCTGGGTGAAACGGGAACGTGTCAGACTCTTATTGACTAAAACCTATCGGTGCTCCTCGTAGTGCCCTTTGCTTTCCAGGACCACGGTAACTCTTTCGAACAAAATCCGCAACCAGGGACTGGCCCCTTGAAGCCTCAGTTCAATCTTTCGAACGGTGCAGTTACTTTTATGAGGTGTCCTTGATGACCAACATAACGTGGTTTAATTTCGGCACAGATTGGGCATTATGATGATGATTATTACGAGTATGGTAAATTTTTCGATCTGATCCAGTGAACCATACGAGTGATACCTGGGTGGTAAAGAGAACGATGAAGCTCGACGAGTCTGGAGTGAGAGGTCGCAGTGTCTATGTGCATGCATAAGTTCTGTTTACCAGAGTGCCAATTATACAAATTTTTAAGCAACGTTCGCATTTGCATTTGCCATATACAGATTTCAACTGACATATGAATGCGAATGTTGCTTAAAAATTATTAGGATCAGCCCTCAAGTCGACAAACAATATCTTATCTAATACATGACAATTCTAGGCATCTTTCTATTTTTTCATTTTATTTGAATGCATTTGGTTAAACTTAAACGCAACTGGCTGTTGGTCAGTAATTAGTAGAAAATGTCTTCCGATTAGGAAATGTCTCCATTTGCGTAAAGCTTCGACAGTTGCGCTTGCCTCCTCTTCTATATTGTGGGTTGTCATTTTTCAGAATCATTAAAAGAACGCTACAGGACGTCCTTTCTATGACCATGTCGCTGCGATTGCAAAGTTCGAAGCGTCAGTTTCAACGGAAAATGTCTCGTCATCGTCTATCCTGGCCAAAGTAGTCTCGCAAATATCAGTTTTAAGATTATTGAATGATTTGATAGCGTCTTCTGTTAACGGTAGAGCAGCTTCAATTTGTGGTCTCATTTTGGAACAAACGAAATTTGTCATGTTTGATGATGTTACGATGAATGGTGTAACCAAGAAGATTGATCGAGTATGTTTCAAAGGTGCATTAGCTAGTATTCAAAGTGAGTTTGTATTTTGTAGCGGTTTATGAAGGTTTGTGTCGTGATCTTCCTTATCTTTTCTACAAACGGTTACATCAAGATAAGCATATGTGCCTTTTAGATTTTCTGAATCAATAATATATTGCAGAATTCGCTGAAACGCCGCTACACCATTCGTGACCTCGAACGGTATTCGGTATGAATTGATAGAGGTTACCGCATGCTTCAAAGGCGGTATGTCTTTTTTCTCTAGAGAGAATGGGCACTGAATGATAGGCGCTTTTGAGGTCGATTTCGCTAAAGACGTTATATTTAGCGACTTGCGTTATGATGGAGTCAATGCTCGGGAGGGGCATAATATGCATCTAGCTCTGTGAATCTGTTTATTGTGTTTGTAAATAATCGATTATAAGGCGCTTCCGATGATGCCCCCCCCCCCCCCGGCAATGAGTACTTGAGCTCGCCAAAGTGAAACACTGAGTTCAAAGACTTTGTCTTTAAATAAACCATTTATCTCTTTATTTATAAATTCTTGGTCTTTTTGAGAATGCCTTCTCGAGCGGATAGCTATAGGCCTGATATTTGGCGCAAGGTTAGTAAAAACTGATTCTGGCGGGACAGATATTGCAAATTTTTATTTATTTATTGCATAATATAAGTAAATGAAATTGTTTTTGACCTGATTTGGTTTTGTAGCTATAGCTGGATTTATTGTAACCTATTTATTTAATTCAAAAATTAGTTAATTTTGGTGATGCTCGTCTAGTGGCAACCACTGATCTTAAAATATGTCTTATCTGCGGATAATGCAGTGATCTACAACATTACTGCTTGAAGTTTTGTTAACCATAATTATGTATTATATGTAGTAGAAGAAATTACAAATGCAAAATTCTTGGGTATAACTGTAGATAATAAACTAACCTGGAAACCTCACTTAGAGGAAATCTGCAAGCGTCTGAGTAAATCTGCATATCTATTATTCCAATTATCCAACAAAGTAAATACTGACACATTATGACAGCCTATCATGGATTGTTTGAAAATAATAAATATCTTGTATCTAATAAACCATTGAGCGAAAATTTTCTCTAGTCAAATCCACATCGACATACAACAGACACTTTTTAAATTGCCGCCATTTGTAAAACAAAAATGACACAAAGGATAAAGGGCAGGCAAATTTATAAAAGCGGGTTTTTGAAAAGTTAAAGTGGTGGCGGGACTAAACCGCGGTTAAAGGGCTATGCCAGCTCCCACAGACAAATGTTCGAACCCCTTCCTTATCCCTATGCGACAAGCAGAGGCTTCAGCAGACAATTTACACTGTATCAGCAAAATCAGTCGCTGAATCAGTTGTTTGCCTAAATGGACGGGATTGACAATCGCTACCAAAATGAAGAATCGATATCCGAATATACTCATATTCGGATATCGATTCTTCATTCCGGTATTCGGATTCTTTAAAAAAAACGTTTTTTCTCAGCGACAATCATCAATTTTTGACAGTTTGTGGCAGCGATTCGAATGAGAACGCTTCATAAAAATATGAACGTCTGGTAAATTTTTAACATTCAGATTTTTCGACAATCGTTATGACTGTCGGAATGCCAGTTGGTCATCGTTAGGACTTGTCCCACGCGCATCTGCCGTGTGGTGGGCGCACACTTCAGTGGAGCCACGGCCTGCCACGGTGAGCCGGTTCGGCTGCACGCCGCGTCATAACTCTTCACCAGATTATTAACGAGCTTATTAACTTTACCCCTAATGTCTTTGTTGTGGGATAAACAATTTCCAATAAAAAGTAAGCCGCTTTAACACAAACAAAGGTTTTCTTTTGGTAAATTATTCGAGTTTGGATATAGGTAGGTAGGTAATATAATTAATAATATGTCTGCACCGCAAATAGACACCAAAACGGAACTCATGCAATACAGGGAAAATGGCTGTTTCCACATTTTAATAAGTATTTAAAAAGCTTACGAATCTTATAGTCGACTTACAATAATAATGTCAGCTTTAAATATTTTTTAATGTCTAGTAAATGTTGTAATAAAACTTGGGTTGTTGTGGCGGCGCCGGTATGGTTAAAATTACTTAAAATACAAGATAAACTGAACGGTGTCAGTACACTCTCGGGGCTCGAATCGTATTTATTTGTCTAACTTTTTAGATAAATAACATTTTGTTTATTTAATAACTTCTGCCCCGTGCCGATATCGATTTCAGTATCTGTTACTGAAGAATTATGTTATGTAAGTTTTTTCGCTGAAAAGGCAACCTTTCATTGATGCGTAGGTATATTAAATTTTACAAAAATGTACCTATTTTCAAAGACTTTTACATGACATCGATGATTAATGTCACAAGTTATTAAAAGGATGTTATTTAAATGGTTAGCATAGTATTCGTATTTTTGTGAGCAGAAAAATATAATCTGTGAGCAGAAATAGCTAATCGATCAGCAACTCATGGCCAGCAAACATTCCAAAATCAATCAGCAATTTATGTCATTCTGTATGGCTGTAATTATTTTTGCATATTAATTTTATAAGCTGCAATGGGCTCCTCCTGTTTAATAAAAAAATTTTAAGCACTCAGAGGGTAAGCAAGAAAATACATTTTGAGATTCATTTCGATTTTTTTTTGTTACAGGCTTTTTTTTTAAATAATTAATCTCGTCTAACTAGTTCAGTTCCGGGTAGCCTTTTTTAGGTTTTTTTTTTCGTATTTCTTTCTATAATAATCTAGTCGTTTCTGGCACTCGCCGGCCGTAGCTTCGCTCGCTCGGCTCGTGCGTAGGAGGTCACAGTTTTTTTAATAATCAACCTTTTTTAAGTTCCAAAAATAAATAACCTAATTGCTTAAAGACATGTTTCTCTGCTGATCAATCCTGAAATCTTGCTGATCAAGTAGTTATTTTGCGGACTGAATGTTTATTATGCAAACTCCTGTTATTGTAAGCTGCCTGTTTATGATTTAGTTTTTGACCATTATCAAAATTATTTGCGGAACAAGGATTGCTGCCTGATTTTTTTAATTGCAAACAAAATCTTTGTATGCCGATCAAATTATTCAAATGCTGTTTTTTGTCGCTCACCTAATTTTAAAATTGCTAAATATTTAATTACTTCTCCTATTTAAATCTATGGTTGTAGGCCTATTCGTCATGCATGACCGTTTGGTCATGACGATAAGCTCGAAAAACTTTAAAACATTGAAAAAAAAAACCGGCCAAGTGCGAGTCGGACTCGTGCACGAAGTGTTCCGTGCCATCGGCGGCGGTGACCTCTCGCGTCCGGCTCTGGTTCAATCCATGGTCCGGAGCGAGGAGGCATGGGAAGCCGTCACGTCCTTCTGCGAAGCAGTAATGCTAGTGAAGGACGAGGCAGGCCGCGTGAGGGAGAGACAACTCTCACGCCCCAGCCGCTGCAACATAGGGAGACGCACCGGGCGTCGGCGTCGGGAGCCGCAAGGCGATTCGCGGCCACCGTAGGCCCGGGCCTGCGGACAGCGAGCGTTGGGTGGCTCGCCGTCCGATCAAAGCTAGGCCCAGGTCGAAGGCGCGTTGTATTCCACGCGCGCCTCAAAGAGATGACAGCATAAAAGATGGGGCCCGTTAGGTCCAGAGCCTGTCAGGGTTGCGCATTTTGTTCGAAAGAGTTACCGCGGCCCTGGTACGCAAGAGGCACTACGAGGAGCATGGATGGATTTTAGTCAGTAAGAGTCTGACACTCCCTCCCGCTCCACCCAGAGCGGCAGGAGTCTTTGATGATTTCCCATCCATACAAAAAAAAAATCCGTGCCGTTATCTATAAAAAAATCACGTTTGTTGTATGGGAATTTTTAATATAAATTTTATTTTTTTTAATTATTTATTTTAAAGTGAATTATAAAACTCAATATTCTGTAAACATTCCAAGCGTCTACCTGTAGCCGTTATCAATATGGAGCAAAAACGATCAACAAAAAATTACGTTTGTTGTATGGGTGCCCCCTTAAATATTAATTTTATTCTGTTTTTTAGTAAGTCTTTGTTGTTTTAGTGGCAACAGAAATACAATATCTGAAAATTTCAACTTTTTAACTATCACGGTTCATGAGATACCGCCTGGTGACAGACGTACAGACAGACGAACGGACAGACAGCGGAGTCTTAGTAATAGGGTCCCGTTTTACCATTTGGGTATGGAACCCTAAAAATAACTGTTCCATACATATGTTTATAAGCAAGTACTAAAGGGGTTCGAACATTTTTCTATGGGAGCTGGCATAGCCACCAGCCGCCAATTTATATTTTTTTTCAAAATCGTGGCGCACGATGAAACATATGCAATGCAATTTTATATAATATGCAATTTTCCGGTGACATATAGGTACGTATATATCACCGGAAAATTGCAGATTAGATGAGATGGTTAGTCAGAGGACATTAAACAAACGTAAAAAGTAAGGATCATGGTACCTACCCTAAAGTTTCACGATTAACACAGAAAATCAATACAAATGAACTTAATTACGTGCTTATATTATGCAGTAGATTGTATTCTAACTTTCTTCCAATAAATCGTTAAACCAAGCTGGAAATTATAATTTGAATTTAATCTAGTGCATGTAGGTAAGCACTTACTTAAATATTTTTTACTAATAGTCATGATAGTCACATGGCGACTTTACCTCGAAATATCTGGCAACGTGACTTTAGGGCAACATGTTCCTCATGTTTGTCCTCTACCCATGTATGTATAAATGTTTCATCGTGCGCCGAGATATTGAAATAAAATCAAAATGACTACCGTTTATGCCACAAAAGGTATAATATGCCCAAATACGATTAAACTTCACGAAAGCATACCAAAGTAACTATGCGCCAGGTTTGTAGAAAACCCTAGATGATTTTCCAAAAAAACTGGAACTGTTACGAAAGTCCTTGCCATTCAGAATAAATTGCATATAACCGCTGTGTCGCGTAGATATAAAGGATAAAAAGCTATTTATAAAAGCGGGTTTTAATAAAATTTGTTAGTGGAAAGTTAAAGTGGCGGCGGGACTAAGCCGCGGTTAAACTTAGTGCCGTTTGTTTGGATAAGCCAAACGCGTGTGACGCTGACGGCGACGGCGTCCGCTGCGGGCGGCGGGCTGCGGACACATTAATGCTTACAGCGGATTTCGGAATCAAATTATCAAAACTAGATTCGTCCAACTTAGGGAAGAGTGCGAGTTTCATTAAAATCGGTTCATTCGTTTTTGAGATAGAGAGTTAAGTGGTATCAGTCACTAGGTTTAAACGAGTCGTTGGCATAACAGCGTCATTCTAAAAAAATATCTTAAAGCATGTTGTTCGCATGTTTGCATACAGTATAATAATCTCGATGAAAATTCTAAAAATGGCTTAGCAATCTAAAAAGTAATTGTGGAATCGTTAGATGGTAACATAAAAATGATTCGTCACTTCATGTATAATTGTAAATAATGATGGAGGGATAAGTAATTATTCTCTTTATAAATTAAATATTAAATAAAAGACTCAACTAAAAATAAACTAAAACATGGCGTCGAAAAAATATTCCTCCGCATCGCAGGCCACTGGTAATGTACCCAAAAGGCTAGCAGCATTGCCTTGTATGGCATGTTTGTTGTTGTTCTCTTTATGTCATTAAAAAAATGAGAAAAATTAAAAAAGTTGGTCTAATTATTTTAATTTAACTTTTTTTATGACAGATTGCGATTGAGATGCGAAAGTTCCAAATCTGCAAATGTAATAAGTATTGCGGAATGTGGCCATTAGATACTGCAGTGTGGTCACTACATAATTCTTTGAATCACTCCAAAAAATAGGTGGAGGTTCTCAAGGCTTTTTTATTTTTCTGTTTGAGACGCGAATCTCCTTGGTGATTTTTTCATTTTCTGGTCGAATGCTTTTGAATGACAATCAATAATTTTGACAAGTAAAATCTAGATTTGTTTTGAGGACAAATGTTGAAAGTGACCAAGTGTTTTCTTAAATTGACTGCGATTTTGTTTCGTGATCAGGTTTCGTTGACTTCTTGTGAAATGGTTTTTAATTAAACATTTCTTTGGGAAACCGGGTTACCGGTATACCCCCCCCCCCCCCCGAAGTGGTTCCTGGTCTGACTACTAAGATCGGGATTACCTTTGTTACGCGAGCGAGTTCGAGAGGTGCTTGCGCCAGCAGCCTCATACCCAGGAGGCGAGTGGCAGAGAGGTTCTCCGGGCACTGTTCCAGATGGCGGTGCGAGGAGAGACGGCATATTAAGCCGCCGCGAAAAGGCGACGAGGAAGGTTCATTTATTTGTAAATTCGGAAGTTCGTTCTTTCCCTTTACGGTTTCTATTTTGGAATAACGTCGGTCGTCTCCAATTCGCGCGTGTAAAGACATTTAACGTAGTATTTCATAAGGTTTCATAATTTCTTGTGAGCGAACCAATCATTACGGTTTTTTTCTTTTAGGAAACGACCTACCAGTTTTAAAAAAACGTGTTGCAACCGTATTATTAAATCTGCTTAAATTGGTCCGAAAAAGTTTGATAAATAATTCACATAAATTTACGTAATGGTTTCTATGCAATAGGTTCTATTTGTTTTACAAATTTCATCAGACTTTCAACATTTATTTTTTTTATTTCATGGCCTTTTGTTTACCTGTGTTTTTCTATTATGGTAATTATTTAATTTAGGCTCTTTTTTATTTTACAAACAAAATTATACGTATTCTGTGTAAAGATTGTGTTCTTCATTATTTTCATCTTCTTTTTTATTTACGCTACAATACCTACGTTTATTGACGACTTTCACAAAACAAACATGAGAGCTTAGAGAGCTGAATAGATACACATTTCAACTGAGTAACGTAGAAAATAAATCCTTTAATGAAATTCGACTGTACCTACTGCAGAGCAAACGCACCATTCTAATGTCCAATTAATGTTGACGACACGACGGTGTACGAAAACGCGCGCGGCGTCGCACCGTGCACACACCCTTACACCATGCGTACTTTACTCTGTCACTCAGTGGAAACTGTTACTTTTTACTGTTTAATCAAATTAAATAACACCCCAGTGCCGTCATCGGAAGTGTGCTTTTCAGCGAATTAATGGGAGGTTGCGATGAGGGTCTACGTATAACGTTTTAAATGTTAATATTAATTAGGTACCTACGCTGTGGCTAAATTATAATAGCCGCACGGACCAATCTTTAAGGTTAAGCAACGCTTACCGAGGTTGGTCTGTGGATGGGTGACCATTTTAACAGACCGAGACTCCTCCGTGCCTCGAAAAGCACGTTAAGGACGCGTTTACAAATGGGTAGTCAAATCATTACTTTTTACACAAAAGTATATTTAAAAATGCTTTGCATTCTTAAAATGTTTTTCCCAAGAATTGTTGATAGATGTGCATGGTACGATTCTGAACTATAAATATAATTTTAGATAGGTACAATTTCTCAATAAATGTACCGAAGTGATTTTTTTTACTTCGGTACATTTATTGAGAAAATGTACACAGTTCCTGGATTGTGGCAAGCAAGACTGCTGTTAGATTTTCTGGCTTCTGAAAATCCGTAACGACTGACGAACATCTACAAATGACAGCCGGGACCAACCGTCGAAAGGTTAACTGTAGCAAAAGTGATACCTACATAGCATTATCCCTAGTTGAAACTTCATAAATAAAAACTTCAATGTGAACACTAGGTTGAGTAACTATACATCTCTCGTTATATGTACTTGTTTATGGAGTTGTTTACACACTTCGCTAACTTTACGTGATTCGCTAGTTCACGAATGTAATTAAAATTCTTTCACACAGTCCTGTACCTACACGTAGTTTATTTTATAATTAAAAACGTGACTTGACAAATAATTACTCAACCATTAAATGATGTGTTCATGAATTTATAATTTTTCATGAATGGCGGGCGTGCTTAATGTAGAGACGGGCCGATTATTCGGCAGAACAATCCGATGTGTAAACAGTGTCACCGCATTCCCGACATCTCCAAGCCACACGTAGGTGTTACTATGGCCCACACAAATTTCAATGAAGGCGTAACAATGCACGTCACTTCGTCGCCTACCAAATCTGGTCAGTTTTGACATGTTGTCATGTTTTTATATACGCCCGCTGTCAATGCTTCCACGACGATTTTACGGTCGAAGGGCTGCCCAATTTGCCACAATGGCCTACACTTCTAATTCCCATTGTGAAGATTACGAATTTACGTCTCCATGTTATTGCGACGCGCCTCACAATGCGGATTAAGCTTTATTTGTTCAAATGACTTTACTTTTTGGTCCTAGTTGTGACGGGAAGAGATTATATTTGCTCATCCTGTTTCGTGTGACTTTTCAATATTGTATAATTGGCTTACGTGCCTTTTAATAATGCAATTAAGTGCTTAAGTATTATAATTATATTATTTCTTGTAAATGAAGCTTAACTTCATGTGAGAAAAATAGTTAGTGTACAAACACGAGCCTATCAATAGGTACCTAATTGTAATCGACCCTTATTTTAATTAATTTAAAGATAGGTATAATGTACAGCCTACCTGGCCATACTTGTAAGGATTATTTTTGTAAACTTTGAACAAAATCGATTCAGTACGTAGTTTTCTCGCCCAAATGAAACTTTGAACAGCGAAACAAGGCAACTATTTAAAACAGATAAAAAGTAAACAAAAACCGGCCAAGTGCAAGTCGGACTCGCGCACGAAGGGTTCCGTAGCAAATAATTTTTTGTATGGGTTTGTTGTACATGGAGCCACTAAAATATTTATTTTATTCTGTTTTTAGCTCATTTTAGTATTTGCTTTTATAGCGGCAACACAAATACATTATCTGTGAAAATTTCAACTGTCTAACTATCACAGTTTATAAACATGAACACGAACATGAACTGTAGAAAACACAACCCAATTTTTTAGACATACTTATTTGAATTGAAATTTCAATTGTATGTTTTAAATTTTAAAAATCGAAAGCTCCTAACTCAGAAATGGTGCCTCATAGGGCTATGCGTCTCAGAACTGAAATGGTTTCTATGATAGCATTAAAATTGGTACCTACCTAAGTACATTTTCGAAAAAAGATAGATATCGTTCCAAGTCCTTGCTCCTGAGGCTCCAACCGAAGTAAGAGTGCAATATAGTTATTTTACTGATTGAGTTGAAGAGAGAACGAATGTGAAAACTTGTTATCCCTTGTTTTTATGTCAACTACTCAACTTTGTCAACATCAACTTGATGTTCGTAATTCAAAACATGCATTAGGATAAAAACTATTCTTGGTTTCAAGAGGATTTCTACAAGTGCAACATCCCAAGAATATTGTATTTTTTTTAAATTTAATACTTTGAAGCAAACAAACAATTGCGAGGCTGCATAAAAAGTGTTACAGCTCTTGTATGTGGTCACGATACACACTTTTATTTAGCCTGAACAATCGAATAAACTAGGGGTCCGGCATCGGCATTTCAAAAGCTAGTTACATTTTCCGATGAGCCAGACTAAGTCGGCGATAAGTATAAAATGCTCTCCATATTACGCGGCGCTCAGTGAAATTTTCGTAAAGTCCTAAATCTGCCATTTTTAAATATTTTTTTTAAAAATGTGAAGAATGAATTTTAAGATGTTAGGAACTCCTCAGTAGCTTTTTATGATCCTGCTAATTGACACTATAGCAATTCAGAATTAGTGAACCATTTCACGAATCTACACAAAACTGTCAAATAAGTAAGTGATGAATTGCGTGATATTATCCTACCTTTAATAAGATTCTACTAAAGTGGCCTTTTTAGACCCGCAGATAACTTTTCCGACGGCATGCTTCAACTCGAGGTTTTTAATTTGGAATGTTTACACAGCCGATAGGGCGATGACTAAACGCTTTGTGACAGTTACTGATCTACAAAGAGGCCAATAAAACCCTCTATTGTTGTTCCTTATAAAAAAAAAAAAAAAATAATAATGTTGAAGTACTTCTGTCCCGAGCTATTCATTTCTTAACATCCGTTTTATAAATCGTATTGCTGTGCAATACGATTTAAATTGGTTCAACCCTGCTCCACAATTGGAAGGGACGTCATCCCTTTGTATGAATTGATTTTGTGTGAAAATGGGGTGTTACTATAACATCTCTGTCTGTGGTCAGACCCCCCAGTCGGCCGACGAGATATTACTTAATAAAATTGTTGAGATCTCAAGTCAATCTTGTCAATCGTACTATGCCACTATGGTAGTAGGTACCTAGGTAAGTAAATAATATAATTTTAAACATTTCCCAAGTGCCATTTAAAGCATTCTAATTTGATTTATTATATTAGGTATATTATTTAGTTAGGTAACAGAGACCTCATTACTTTTCTAAGAAAATATATTGTCAATGTATTATTTTACTCTAGATTATTGATCCGATTCCTCTCAGCCTGTGTTTTTGTCATTTATTCCAAGGTAAGAACCGTGTGACTGCTTGCATGCTTGTGATTACACTGATTACTTTCATTAGGCACGCGTCAAAAAAAAATCTATTCGCCTGATAGGTAGGCGAATGGACTTTTTGACGCCCTATTTATTCGTTTTTAGCTATATTTATTTTTGCTAGAATGCTAGATTTTTAAACCGTGTACTTACTTAAATTATTTCCTATACTTACAAAATAAAATTATATAAAAGTAGCAGGTAGGTACATGAGCAAAAACGCCTTTCTTTTTTAAATAAGGCTAGCAAATTGCAGTAACGCGGAGAAGCTGAAATCGTGAGGTCCAGCATTTTACTTTTAGTTATAAACAACCCGTTAAAAAAAGAAGTTTATTCTTTTTTTTCATTGGATCGGACAAACAACCGTAGAAAATTAAAAAATACAATTTTCCTTTTAAGGGATCAAAGAGTTTGTTGAAGACACTGAAACGTGTGTAGTGCAACAATTCAGAAGTGCCCATAATTATACACAGCAGAAGGGAGCGTCACAGATGTATGTTGTACCTAAGGGAGTGGGTTCGGAGTACGGCGGGGCACGGCGACGGGTTCCAGGTCGCCGGCAGGGCTCCACGCATGCGTCCTCAGCATTATATTATCGAGCGGGTCTTCCCCACCTTATATCTTGGCTGCCATTTAATGTCTATGTAAAGGCATCCATTATATTCAGGAATTGGCGGCCAGATTCTTCGCCGCTATAGAAAAGAGCTACGTTTTGTTGCAGTGTTTTATTTTGTTATTATAAGTTTTTGGGACTTTTACGGGTAGCTGGATTTTGGTTTTGGTAGGTATAGGGTAGGTAGATTTTAAATAAAATAATCCTCAAAACCGATCTCAAGTAAATATACTTTTGATTACATTTTTGATCTTTCAGGAATAAATACAAACTACTAAGTAACTGTTTCTAAATCATTGTCAAATTACAGAGATTTGGCAAGTAGGTATTCCAGATTTACAATTAAACTGTAAGTACATCTTATATAGGTATACATGTAGGTACCTATGTACCTACTCATAATATGAAGTTGGGTGGGTACATCTTCATTTCTCCGATCAATTGAATTGAGTACGTACTTACTTGAAAAGTAGGTAGGAGATTTCTTTAACCGACTTCAAAAAGGAGGAGTTCGCCTGTAAGTATTATATTTTTTTGATGTCTGTTCACCGATTTCTCCGCCAATTATGGACTGATTTTCTAAATTCTTTTTTATTCAAAAGCCTCCTGAGGTGGTCCCATTGTCACCAATTCAGAATTTGATGATGGGATCCCAGGGAAATCGAGGGCAAACGTCAAATTTTATAGACACATATAAAGTTTTTCACATACATTCTATCGCATTTCTGATATTTGTGCTTGGTAATCATCATCTCATGTTGCTGAGCTGATAAGCTGAAGGTATAAGTCAGGATCTGATGATGGGATCCCAGGAAAATTGATTCTTCAGCGTAAATTTTGCCAATTGTCAACCGATTTGGATGATGTACTTTTTGTTTGGAAGAGTACCTATTTTCCCGGACTAGTCTCATTTCAATTTGGTGAAGAACTTTGGAGGTAGGCAACAGCAGTGCGATTCTGTAAACATGTCGAAGTGAACACTTGGGCGGAGCGCACGACAGGTGAGTTGTCAAACCATACAAATAAGATGGAATGACAGCTCTATTGTCGTTCACTCCGCCTAGGTGAACACCGTGAGATGTCGACAGAATCGACGGGCTGACCTCTTCAAAAAATGACAGCAAATCTCCCAGATTGCTGAGATCGCATTTCTGTTTTTTGTTTACACCAGTTCATAACAAAAAAATTAACGCCGGTACGCTGTGAAGGGGTACGCAGATACATACCTACCTACAAGTCAACGTGAATTATATTTATATGTTTTTGGGGTTATCCTTCGGGCATAATTTATTGTTTACCTTGATGATTCTTTTTGCGTTGGGTTTAGTTATAGCTATACTTATTGCATTTGCATTTGACGTATTGACGTGACTAGTGACCTCCGCAACTTGTAACGCAAAGAGATATTTAACTATGATGGTCTGCACTTGGACTGCGATGGCCCACAAAGTAAAGTAACTCCTACACGGCAAATAGCAATCTCTCATTATGTGAGTAATGTCAACTGTCAAAAAAGCCTTTTTTTCACACATTTTTGTAAGTTAGTAGTATTGACCCTTCTATCGTGTTGCCCGCCCCGCGCACCCCGCACTATGTGCCTATTTCTAAGTAAGTAGCAATATTGTATAAAAATGTATTTCTGTCGTTTAACACAAATGTCTGTCTCACCAGATCGTCCACCTTGTGGGAGGCTTTCCCACGCTACGTCTTCCGGTACGCGGTCGCCACTCCAGAACTTTAAGGCCCTAATGACCATCAGTTCTGCGAGCAATGTGCCATGCCCACTGCCACTCCAGTTTGGTGATCCTTCGGGCTATGTCGGTAACATGTGTGTGATGTACTGCCGGACTTTAGTCCGGTTAAGCAGTTGATATCCCATGTGTGTTAAATTGCTAGTGGTCATACATAAAAAAAAAAAATATATACTGCCGGGCAAATTGCCAGACTCAATGACGACCGCTGGACTTCAAGAATCACGTCATGGACGGGCCCATCAAGCCAAAGGAAAAGAGGAAGGCCCACGACTCGCTGGGTCGATGACAAGTATTATTATTGTCGCTGGAACTTGTTGGATAAGTAGGTACAGCAAAAGATAGAGACCGCTGGTCATCTCTGGAGGAGGCCTTCTGCTTTCTGAAACTCGAAAGGTTAAAAACATGTAAAAATAAAATGTACAAATCACGACTTATAATAAATACAGAATTATTTGATAATAATACATTTCCTTACTTTTCTATTGAGACTGATAAAAACTATTACTTAGGTAGGTAAGTACCTACCTATGTTATATAATTTATTTTTAATAAGACAGGTACTAAAACTAACTATATACAAACTAGACTAAAAATTACCAAATTATGTACAAACGTGTATAAAAACAAAATAAATCATTGGGCATCAAAAAATTCATCCACATCGCTGTCAATGACTAAAGTGCCCAGAACACTAGCGGCATTGCCGCCTACCTATGTTAAAAAAAATACTAATGTTATTATTTATTTAACCGAATTGTTTATTATTTATTGAATTAAAATTGTCATTATGAACTTGATTTGATATAAGTAATGTACCTGTGTACATGTGTATAAAATTTGTATTGTAGGCAGTAGATATCAACATATTTTATTTTATTTTTAAGCAAGAAATAAAAGGCTAATTTTTATTAGTTTACAGCATTGTCATTTTAGCATCGGTTTAGGGAAATTCCGTAAATAAAGCAATGACGGTAGTAAGTACGTCGACGTATGAAGTTATGACTATGCACTATTGCCATATTATATGAAGACCCCAGCACATGACACCTCCGGTTAGTTTTATAAAATAACACTGCCTACTGACGAACGTGCATTGTCATCGACAGAATTCGAGCGAACACTCGGCCCGTCATTATGGACGTACAATTAAAGAGTAAATGTAAAGTAAATACTTAACATTTATTGTCGATTTGATCCGTGACATTCGTGGTGGAGTGGCTTTAGGATCCGACTGTTCACTGCCAACTCAATCTCAACCATACTCATTTACTTCAACGTTGCTTTTCCCACGACTAGAATGTAGCTTTGTCACTGGAATACAGCCCACGCTGCCTTTACATTTTTGTAGTGTCTGAATATATTTAATGGAATTTATTTTCACTTTAAGCTGAATACACAGAAGGGCTGAATGATAAAACTGATAGTTTTTAATTCGATGAAGTAGGATATTAATTGTTTGATTTTCTGAGCCTGCAAAATGTTTGTAGTGGGGTACCGTCAATCAATAACTAGCATGGAAACATAAATGAGGACCCATACTTATTATAGGTAAAACATAGGTAATATGTTACCTAGTACATTTTCGAAGTCATCATAATAGTAAGTCTAACTAACGCAGGCGTTGTGCGAGCAAGACAACAGCATATTCAAGAAGAGTGAGAGCACGAACGGATATCAAAGTTCTCGAAATAATTAGTTATCGATTGATAAGTAGGTAAGTGGATTGGAAGAGTTGCAGCTAAGCTGAGATGACCCCGGGCTCCGCGCAACTTGCCTCTCAATATTCATAATTCGATATTCATCGGCTTCCGCATAACTTGATGGTATTACACAGCTTCGTAAGGATTATACCTACTTTGCTTCTTCTGAAAGAAGATTATGACCTGGATATTCCATAAATAAAATAAAATACAGCATCAGCAATAACAGTGATTTTATTGGTTTTTATTTGGTTATTGCGTTCATGGCACCCAAAGTACCTACCTAACTAGATTATGGTTTCTAGAATTGTCTTTTCTGTAACCCTATACTACTATACTTAAATAAAGAGTATACCTAAGTACGAGTAGGTACCTAGGTATCCTATCTATCTATTGGCAAAGTTGATCCTGAAATCTGATGAAAGTACCCAGCTCACCCACATGCATTAATTATTAGTGGCGTGGCGTCATGCGCCACTTCATCGATATCTATGCGTCCGCGTCACTTGGTATAGATCGACTTTATAAAACGATCCAAAAGGCGTGCTCTTCGCCTATCTTATTTTAGATCTAGGATTGTTGTATGTTCGGCCGGTTACTTACCAGTACGTATTAGATGTTTCTTTTGCTGCTCATTGGAACTGGCAGAAAGTACCTTATCTAATAATACCTTTTTGATGTGGGTTCTTTCGTAGCAAGCTCTATCTAAGAAGGCATTTGGTAGGTTTACCTTTTTGCGTGTCAAAGCTAAAAGGCTCGAGACAGTTACACCTACATAGATAGTAATATGAGTCTGTTGGTCTTCCCATGTAGTAGAACTCCCGAAAATGCGTAAACGTTGCGACCAGCCAACAACCATTTTTGTAATAACTGTAATAATTATCGGACTACCGGTAAGCTACGTAGAGATTTAGTACCGTCGTCAAATATAACTGTTATGATGTTGGCAACGTTACAATTAATTATGCGAAGTGATGTCCGGTTCAAGCTTGACAAAGGCTAGTTCTAACAGGGACGTCACAGATGTAGGTACCTACTGCGTAAGCAAACATGTGTCCCATTGTTTAACGATGGCCTCAGATTCGTCGTAACAGAAAAAACACCGCCGACGCCCTGCACCCATATGGCTTACAATAACAAATTCTTAACCAAAAGTAAACCGATGTATCCTCGCGTTCCGTTTTTAGTTGGTCCGCTGCATGCAGCCGAAAATGGCATAAAGTCGTTTGAGTGCTTTTGTTGCGTTCAGCCTTGAAGTGCTCGAATCGTGCTCCGTGTAAACATTGCTTTCTTTTTGTAAACCAACTGACATTGTCGATGGAGAGTTTTCATAAAATTGGGTGGCTATTGTATCTAGGTACCTAATAATAAACTTCAAATAGGTAGGTAAGTCTGAATCGTAAAATAAGGTTCAACCTTATGTAGTACCTATATCAATGTATTGTTACTTTTTAAAAGTTGTAAAGCATCAATTCTAGGTTCTAGCACAAAGTATTCATGACTTTTTGCTGATTAAACTCATGTTTTCTTAATTTAAAATGTGAGATATTAGCGTCATTCTTTTCTCCTTTCTATTTTCGTTTTTTTTTTTTAATGTTGCCCCACAGCCACACTAGAAATGTCTCCTGTATCATGGGTGCGTTTACAAACATAGAAGCTCACATACACAAACAGCCAGACCCGAAACAACTATCTGTAGGCCATTCATATATGTTCCGTGCGGGAATGGAACCCGCGACACGCAGCGCAGCAGTCAATCGCTCAACCACTGCGCCAACCGTGTCGTCATTGCATTATTTACAAAGATTTTGACATTTATTAAGAATATTGGGTTTAAAAAAAAACACTACAAAGTTCAAAATAACTTTAATTTCGGAAGTCGGTGTCAAATAATGAAGAAGCAACTAAAAACACCGACTACCGAAATTAAAGTTATTTTGAACTTTGTAGTGTTTTTTGTGTTTTTTTTGCGAAAAAGTTTTTTAATTTTCACTTTTTTAGTGGTACTCCACACCTAACAACACCACTGGAAAGTCACAGGAAAGCAAAAATACGCAATTTCGTATAAGTACATGGATGATTTTTCCACATATTTTTTCCAGCTATTTGGATTTAAAAACCAAACTACTGAACCGATTTTGATAAAATTTCAATGGGACCATTTGGGAAGTATACCTTTTCCAACAAAAAAAAAGAATTTTTCAAATCGGTTGGCAAGCGACGGAGTTATGCGCGAACAAACATAAAAAAAAAATACAAACACCCGAATTGAGAACCTCCTCCTTTTTTAGAAGTCGGTTAAAAATACACATTAATTTACTAAATAAATTGGCAAGTTTAACCTTGGAACAAAGGGCTGAATATTTCTCCATGAAGATGACATGTTTAGTGCTATAGCACGAGAACTCAATATTATCTCGTTTCACCGTGTGATGTTGGATTCGGCGTCATGGCGAAGAAGGGCAAAAAACTGAATAGGTAAAGAAGAAATGCAGGACGACGGCCGATATACTATTATACCGAATAAAAATACTTAAAATACATATATTTCAACATTAAAGTCTTTGCAGTGCGGTGAATGGCAGTCCAGCTCAGCATGTGCCAGGCAAACATACCTGACGCTGGAATAATAATGTTATTTATAATTGGATTGGATTGGTTTTGTGTACATGTGCCTATTGGCCACATATATATTACCATAGTGCCTTTAAGCTGATAAAAATATGTCATCCAAGTAAATGAAATTGGTCAAAATACGTTTGAGGTGTGGGGTACTTACCACTAAACAGTAAAAAATAAATGTTTTATTTTTTATTTTTAAACTACATGCTGTCGGTGTTTTTGGTAGTTTCTTCGTAATTTAACACCGACTTCCGAAAATAAAGTAATTTTGTACATTGTACCTAGTGTTTTTTTTTGTTTGGAAGTCGGTTCTATTTTTTTTGCAAATAGGTAAGTTTTTTGATTGGTCGAACGTTATATTTACTGATGAAAAAACTTTTAAATCGAGTCAAATCGGAAGATTAACCATAAGGTGTTATAAACATACTCGGTAGTTAAAATTAAGCTCATGTCGTTGCTCACCGCATAGCTATACTTTTGGGGGTGGATGAGCCACGACGACAACGGAGAACTGACGTCGTTAGAAAGAAGGGCTAGGTACTGCGAATAATTATTGTCACTTTTAGAAGAGGTGATGCTGCCTACTGTTGTGTTTCCTGCAGCAGAATTCACAAAAATTGAATACGTCCAGGATAATGCACCTATTCACACGGCCCGGTTTACTATGGCGTTATTTTATCCACGCGTGACATTCGTCTCATGTAGGTACGTAATGGCCTGCTTAGTCAGCTGATATGAATCTGATTGAAAACTATAGGACACACTGGTTCAACCCTGACACTGTCAGAATGAAAGAACCCTCAAGCTCTTAGATCACATTTTGTTCGGGTACGGAATGATATTTTTTGCTTTTCCATGTCATTATTTCTAGCAACAAGTTCGAACTTATGCCTACGCTTTGTCCGAATGTCCGTATCCTTTTTTGGCTCGTTGTTATGCTAGTTAATATAATGCCAAATAATATATTTTAATAATAATATGTTTTCTTTTTGAAAAGGTTTACTCCGCCGCTAAGACGACCCACTGCACTGAAATGGTTTTTTTCAACTATTCTATCAAGTAAGTGAGGTTTCCGGTGACTGGGACCGCCCATTATATTATTACTCTAAACCCGTAGTGTCCCTCTGCAGGGCAAAGGCCTCCCTTCCTTCTTTCCACCTCAATCTATCTTGTTACAGTAGGTACAGTTACCGTGAATTGGCAATCCTAAGGTGGGACGCCTTCTGGCTAGGTGGAGCGACGATCTTCGATGGGTGGCTGGATGAGAGTTTTGCTAGAAATCCAGTTGAATGATGTGCATTTTGAGAGGCCTATGTCCAGCAATGAACTGGTATAAGCTGATGATGACTATGATGATGTTTGTAAGTACTGTGTTTGGCTTGATGAGATTGTTCAAAGAACAGTAGGTTAGGTACTTTTTAAGTACAACCAAAAAAAAATGCTACGGTTAATACCAAGTAAATAAATATTTTGCTCTCCTTACGTGTATTTCTCATATAAATTACAGTACTTAGGTATGTACCTACTATAAAAACATTTTTTAAAGTCAATCGGCAGGTGTTGCATAATGCCATACACCGTTTCTTCTTTTACCAGTTTGCGTCTGGTTATTCTCAACCGGAGGTGTACTGAGCTTGGGAGGATCATTATTATCATTTTTGTCCAAACTGTCTAGCAACCCCAGCCATACTGGAGCCATATTATTCCGTCGGAAAAATAAATCATGTGAAGGATTGGTATTGTCCTCATGTAGATGAGCGTCATGCATTTGAATCATTGTTGCAAAATTTATAATTTCATGAGCCAAAGTATCCACGTCTGCTATTGCAGTCATATACTGGAAAAATACATTTAATTTGAAAATACAGTCGTGAACTCGTTGACTGACATTATTGGACTGGCTCAAACTAATAATAATTGGATTGGTCGACCGCGTTAATTCAAAAGTTCGGAAGTATACATTGTAACGAATTTATTCGTAACACATAGATAATACCCACACGACATGACATCCGCCTTGCCGTTCACTAAAACGGCAAGGCGTTCAAATATTGTGAATAAGCTTATGAAAGGAAACCTCCCTGTGTCACTTAGTGAAAAATTATAAATACAGACGTGTATTCTTTCCATTTCTAGCAGTCTCTTCACAAAAGTACAGACTTAAGGTTTGCCAACGTACGATGAAGGATATTATATGAAATATTCTAGGCATCAGCAGTTCTTTGAAATCCATTTTTTTGTTACAACGTTACAAAATTGTGGAGGGACTAAGCAGGACATGTCTGCCGCATGCTTGAAGTGGAGCCCTGACACAGCCAGATGGTCTACACTACAATATCTGGACCAAAATAAACTGGAAGTCATGGCGGGAGGCATTTGCACAGCATCGGGACGATGGCTGACCAGTTACAATGATACTCGTAAAGCTCTCGAAGCTGACCAAAAATTCTAGCGAACTTGTTTCTGCCGTAACGTAACGGAACGTACTTAATCAGGTATAACACACCCTATCTTACTACTTTTACAAATGCCAAAGTCACCAACGTGAAAACATAACAGACAGACAACTTAACATCGCATTTTCTAATAACAAGATTCTAAGTAATTTCCTTAACTCGACTAGAGAGATGGGAGTTTCCCTTCAAAGGACTTAGAATATGTGTGTAGGACTTCATCTATGTACATGTTAGTTCTTCGATTGCAATCTAACTGGCGTACATTTAATATAAAGTTTATTTGACATACCTGAGCGTCGTCGCCCGTTCCAGTCTCTTGGGCATGTAAAACATCTGTATAAATTTTGACCATTTTTTTGTGTCTGTTTCTCATTTCATAATTTATGGTTCCGTATTGGAATGGTATGCTTTTGTGAAGTTCATACCTTAAATGCTGTACACTGTCAATCTTCGAAATAGCATCTAAAACTAACTCAGAAGCCAATTTGCAAATTTTACCTTTCATTCTATCTTCAGTGCCCTTTGCGGTATACGAAACGCAAGGATTCCTTAAGACTGCAATGAGTTAAAAACTTAATTAGATATCTTATACCTACTGTGCTATGCTATGCTATGCTTTTCCTGGATTATAAATAGAACACAATCGCATATGAACTGAATAATTTAGGTACCTTTCAAAATAATGGTGAAAGTAGGTATAGATCATTTTGGGAAATTTTGTCATTTTTGATCTGTCACCATGCTGTATCTCATGAATAGCAATAGCTAGACAGTTGGAATTTTCACGAATTTCTGTTGCCGCTATAACAACAAATACTAAACACAGAATAAAATAAATATTTAAGTAGGGCGTGGTGACAGACGGACGAACAGACGGACAGCGGTGTCTTAGTAATAGGGTGCCGTTTTTACCCTTGCCTGATGAGCCTCGAACCGAAAGTCGCGGGGCTTCGAGACAAGAGATGAGCCGATAGGTACCCAGACCCCAGAGCAGAGGTTCCGTTCTCAATCAGGTGATAGGTACCTACACATATAGGTAAACATGGATGGACTGATAACATATTTTGGAACGTACGTATACCTAAGGTTAAGGTACGCAACCAAAGTTTGTTAAAACCTAAGCAACACCAATAAAAAGTACACTTACTTAAATTATACAAAATTAGCAAGTGCAACAACACAAACATTTCAGATGCTGCTTTCCATTAGTTAAATAACAAACACTCTACTCCTCATAAATTAGTGTGGGGCTAGTTCTCGGAATTCCGGCTTTCGGTACTTTCGGAAGAAAATGCGATTAACGCGTGATTCCTGAAATACAAGCGTTTTCCAAATTTATTTAGGGTTGACGCAATATCGCTTCCTAACCAATAATTTGATTGACAAAATAATAATATACTCACTAATAACTCGTACAATGAATTGAAAACGGGTACTACACTAGGTACTTACCTACTCTAACTTTGACAGGTTTTCAGGCTAAAGTGGAGTTACACGAGTCTTAATTTGGAAATCGGGTGTTAGCTATTCTTTTACCTAGGTACCAACCTTCTATACAGAGTGACGTTAAGTGCTTCGTAGGAAATCTTTCTGAGGGTGAAAGTATTCTGTACTTACTAACCGTAGTTTCAAATAGTTACGGAGAAAATTTACTGTGACCGACTCACAGACAGAAACATCATCAATTCGTCATTGATGCCTATTTTACCCTTAGATACTGAGTATTCTTCTGAGCGGTCCTTTTCGCCAAGTTTTCGCCGAATGTAAGGGATAAACTCAGAATTTCGATAACACTATCGATCAATTCGGACTTACCTAGTAGGTACTTACCTAGGTAATAGAGAAATAATTATGACGCAATTAACGGTTATCAAATAATTAGGTAGTTTCTGAACCTTACCTTTAGTTATTAATTTCACATGTTTTCAGCATTCCGTTTCCATCATTTCGAAAACCAAAACTTTCAATGAAATCATATGACCACTTTGGTTCCTCGCCCCTTGAAACGAACCTTAAGGTCAAACTCAAAAACTTTGGGGTTTAATGAAAATTCCAACTTTTGTTATTTTCTACTCATAATATCAACTAACATGAACATGTCAATAAGTATTTATTATTTTTATTTAAACATTTGTTTTTCTCGGCTAACCGGGTAGCCGGAAAACACTGATACCACGGGCCTAAGCCAAGTGATTACCTGTTGGGTTAAGGGTTGTAGAGGCAGTAGTTGGTACAACCCGATTTTGTGATGTAGCTTGATTTGAGGGTGGATTTATTATTATATTATATTATTATTATAAGCGCGTAGTGTCCCACTGCAGGGCAATGGCCTCCCTTCTTTCTTTCCACCTCAATCTGTCTTGAGCAATCTGAGTCCAATCCTTTAGGTAGGAGTCCAGTTCGTTTCGCCATCTCCTTTTGGGTCAACTGCGTCGCCGGTTCCTGATTTATAAGTATATAGGTATTTTCAATTCTTTCACCTGATTTTTTTGTAAAGTAAGTAGGTACAGTTCTTAACTATTATAATTTCAATTCGATAAAGTTCCTGAGTCTTTCCATTTTTTTTTAAAACCCGAAGACTTTTGAGTGTCATGAACTCATACTCTCTATGTACTTACTTAGATAAAGAATTCGATTAAATTAAGGACGTTAATGGACTTTTTTATTCATATTTTGTGTAACAAAAATTGTAATATCTAAATGGACCTACTTATTTGGGTCAATGAATGCTATGCTATCTACCTATACTCAACTGAATCTTTAGTAGGATTGTCAAGGTGTTTTATTTTTTAGTAACAAATGTAAATTAGAATGCGTTAGACCAAGTTTAGATAATATACCTAGGTACTTATACCACGGCCGCCCACGTGTACACTGATCCTAACATGAAACAGTTTTGAACTTTTGTTTTTTTTTTTAATTAAAACAAGTACTTACCTACAAACTATTGACTTTCCAGAGAGCAGTAGACCAGGTAAGATCATAATTATTTCTCATCATTTGTAATTTTTGATTATGAGGCAGAAAATTAATATCTTAAAACTTACGCTAAGTATCTCGAAAATCTGCCAGGGTTGCGGAATATGTTTGAAAGAGTTACCGCGGCCCTGGGAAGAAAGGCACTAGGAGGACTAAAGGGTGGGTTTTAGTCAGTAAAAGTCTGACACTCCGCTCCACCCAGAGCGGGAGGGGTCATTTGATGATTTCCCATCCTATAAAAAAAAAAAAAAAAAGTATCTCGAAAATAATCCAATATGGATATGGTTTTGGTTATCAAAATCGTTGCAAATCAGCTTTACCATAATAACCAGGGACGTACTTAATTACTTACTACATTTGATACATTCTGTATTTGCGGCGTAGGTACTCCGCATATAGGATTCCACATATTATTTGAAGAACACAAGTTTTTAAATTGCTATACCTAACTCAGAAATGGCGAATCTCAGGAGTAAAAGTGTAAGGACAATTTTTGAAGATATACCTAATTGCGCATGATCATAAATTTTTATCTCGGCTATTTTTATCATTAAACTACCCGTTTCGCTAAAAAAATTAAAACATTTTCATTTCTCATACTCGGAAAGTAGGTAGTGTTTGTTTGATCCGAGTAGGGGGTGAAAGATGTTGCTTCTTAGCTTAGGGCGGGAAAGACTCCTTTATTGTTTCCCTCTCGATGGCGGGAATGAATTTTAAAAACAGAACTAAATTTAGTTGGGTACGGAGGCTAGGTACGAAAAATTTTACATAACCGTACTTAGGTACCTACCGCTGAATTAAAAAAATATCGATAAAAGTACCGCCGCGGTCTTGTGAGTGTATAAACAGCCAGTGTCATCATACGGGAATTGATTCTTTCTGACACATGTATAGCATCTACTATGGTATTTGCGAACCTTACACATTTTTTTTTGCACACATAAGTAGAGTCGATGTGGAGTTTTCACAATTTTATTCTAATGGTATCTACCTACATTTTTAGCGTCTTTGGAATTTATGCAAGGGTGAATGTCTATTTTGACCGGAGTAAGTACTTATAAATAAGTAGTTTAGTGATGGATACACCTACTGTCATACACTTTTAAAATATTGATGCTTAGGTTTAATAAAGTACCTATCTGCTTAAATATGCAGAGTAGATATCTTGTCTTTAATTGAGTTTTTGTGGTTCGAGGCTATAGGGGTTGATACAACTGCTTACGGGGCCGAGGAGGCGGGGCGACCGCGCCCCTTCCAACTCTATCACACGCTGTCCCACTCTAGCAAACATTATCGATTTGGGCCTGACTTCCGGCTTTCTGCACAATTTATGACCAAAGAGATTACATCAAAAAAATCACCGTGTCATTCTACTCGCTCTATGTGACATTATGTGTCGAAATATCTACCATCTTCAGGAAAGGCATGAAAATAAAAATACAACCAACTTGTTACAATAAGCATCTGCGGCTAAACAGGGTTTATTGATAGGAGTGCCTAGGTAGTAACTCAGAAAAGTACCTAGTAGTTCAGAAAAAATCAAAGGTTACTTACCAAGTAGGTAGATATGGAATAAGTACCTATTTGACCGTCGACGTCAACAGCAGTGCGATTCTGTAAACATGTCGAAGTGAACACCCGGGTGGGGCACACGACGGATGAGTTGTCAAACCATACAAATAAGATGGAATGACAGCTCTATTGTCGTTCACTCCGCCTAGGTGAACACCGTGAGATGTCGACAGAATCGACCGGCTGACCGACCAAAAACAGGACTATTTTGAAAGGCAAGATGGAATTTTGTTTCCTGGGGGCAGACTGTCTTATTCCTCTTACTAGGTAGGTACTGGTTTCAATCCAGTAGGTACTATCTAGGTAACCACGAAATATAAGTGAAAATGTAGGTACCAGACCAATATCGTTACAGTGTCACTGAATAGATAGGGGTAATTATTTCTTCCCTATGTGCACCATGTAGACGACAGCTTCTACACTTCTAAGATCACGCAACCTAGGTTGAACTTGTGAACGTCCTGGGTCAATAAGTAACTATCAATAAAAGTGCATTTCCCTACACATAAAAAGCAAACAGAAAAAGCATTTATACGAAAATACAATAATATAAAACGTAATAATGTAGTTTGAATGCGGTGATAGGCTATAGACAGGGTGACAGGACGGTGGCCTGACGTGTTACGATAAGGCGCGTGTTCCCAGCCCACAGCCCGCCCCGGCGACACCCATTTACATTTTAATTGAACCTCGAGGGTAACTGCACCGGATAAGTTCCAAATGGATTAATTGTGTTTCTCGACGGTTTCACGTTCCACACCCATCCCGTGATGCTACTTCAAAACTTGTAATACCGTTAAAGAATTAAGGAAAATTTAAGAAAAGAAGGACTAGAGGCGAGTTTTTTTATACGAAGCTAACTCAACCAGTGGTTTTAATTGTGATGAAAATTTCGTTAAAATGCGTTTATAGACCATTTTTGTGTTATTTTACCATTGGTCAAGCTAAGTAAATATAATATTTAAAGTTGGCCCTAAACTATCAAAGGGCCAGTTACGAAAGCAATAGGATGTGCGTTACAAAGGAATAACAATTATTTCTGTTTAAGTATTCAATTGAAACCACTCCTGTAAGTTTTTACTAAGAATAAGCTTAGGTACTTTTTATACAACTATCTTAGCCTATGCTTACCTACCTATTATCTAAAGCATAGATTTCCTGGTTTTTGACGCACAACGCCACACCTCGTATCTTAAAAAGGTACGTTATAAAAAGGCAAAGCATTTTTTCTTAATAAACATGACCCCTGCTGTAATAATTCGCCCATTTCATCAGCAGGGGGCCAGTTATGTTGATCCTAGAAAAAAGTGTTTGAAGCCAAAGTTCTGCATATATCCGGTGTACCGTGTAGGCGACAGGCTGTCTGCCATGTTGATGTTCAAAAAAAACAATCGTGCTCCTAAAGTCATCCAAATAACTAATTCTGAGCCCACTAGCAGATCGGTGCTGAAAAAGATACTTTAAGCACAGGCCCCAAGGGGGATTTTAAATGCAAGAAAATATCGTAGTACTTATTATTTATGGAGAAATGTGTTAGAAGGACAGACGGCAGCGTTTCATGTCACACGTAATTAATTACCAGGCCTTCAACAAACTTTTTTTCAAACTGTGCTCTCTGTATTGACGTCCTGCTAGTTTTTTTTCCTTTACTATCTCGGAAGCGTTCCTAATAAACGTCTTACGAAAAACAAATAGACAATATAAATCGTTCAGCCTGAAAAAAGAGCTTGTTAAATGTTAAGTTTTTAAGTATCGCTTTTTAGGTAATAAAATGATGTAGGTATTTACCTACCTGCTGAAAAACATACCTATATAGGTATAATGTTTTTCAGCCGATAGGTCTTAGCCAGGCTATTCTTGGAAGCAAACTAGCAATTTCCTGTTAAATCTTAGTGGTATCTATGTAAAGGCAAACGCAATAGACAACAGACAGGTAAGTACTTCCGCGTGTATAAACGCGGCCTTTTTATTAGATAGGTAGTTATTACTAGCACTTCGCCCGCGGCTTCGTACGCGCTCGTCCCGTTTTTTTCCTGTTACAATAAGAATTTCCCGTTCCTGTATAGCCTATAGCCTTCCTCTGAACGGGGTGAACAGTTGCGCTGAACCTGGGCTCGAGACAAGTGAGGTTCTGTCAACTGTGGCGTGGCGCAGGCGATTGTCAATGCGTCAATTAAATGGTACATTGTCGAGGGCCTCCTGAGACCATAGAATAAGTAGAAATGGCTAAGCAATTAATGAAAATCGTGAATGCTTAATTTTCCAATACTAACCTTTATGAGGGGTATAGGGGCGTTGAAGTTTGTGGAGTACTTACCTACTAAATCCACGCGGACGAAGTCGCGGGCGAAGTGCTAGTTTTTATAATAAAGGAAAAGGCCGCGTTTTTAAACGCGAAAGTAGGTACCTGTCTGTTAGTCTATTTCTTTGTTACGCAAGCCTTTACATAGACAGTGTTCAATGTTACTTTTGGACATTGACTCAGCCCTCGGCCTGGGTGCCTGGCTCACGCGCGGCCGAGTTAAAATAATGATTTGGTTGCATCTTACACGCATAGGACACATAGAATTTGTATAATAGTGTGTGTTAAGAAAAAGTAAATCTGATTTATTTACAAAATGTTCTGCTTATATACAAGCAGAACATTTTGTAAATAAATCAGATTTGAATTTTATATTATTGTCTCATTACCATTACCCCTCACTGTGGCCAAGACACCTTTAGCTTTAGCCATCTCTGATCAGTCTCGTGACTCTGTGGGACTGGCAGTGAGTGTACTCTTCCCGATCTTGGTATTCCTGTCTACTATCCGTCTGTAACCTTAGGTCGCATGGTGCAGACATCCCGAACTTATTTATAAGTAAGTAGGATTTGTTTATAACATACCTACTAGGTATATGGTAGGTTAGGGCTGTAGGGCTTATAGGGCTTAGGGTCGTAGGGACTGATAGGCTTATGTAGGTCTTTGTGGGTTCCTTTAACTTGTCATATATTTTCATGTACCGTCGATAGAACGAATGTTTCTATTCTTCAAACGACGAAATAAATTTAACTACTTCATGAATCAAGTTGCTTATTTCTCGTTAATCGAAACAATTCAAGCCTTTTTATTACGACACTGAAGACTTGAGAACAAACATCCGTTCAACTGAGCTAACGCAACTCTTTTTGTCTTATACTTGACTTACCCGCAACTTAGTGCGCGTATATCCCGTTGTTTCCCGTGCCTGTTGGAATTTCCCGTTATAGCCTATAGCCTTCCTCATGAATGTGGCCATCATATCCAAAAAGAATTTTCAATACCGGATCCAGAGTTTACCTACAACCTCACAAACTTTACCTTTTTATAATATTAGGTAGTAAGTATTTAAAGATAACTTTTTTAATGTCATCATAAAAGTATGACGATACAAAAGTTACCTAAAATAAATACAGCTACGAGCTGTCGTTTAAAACACAAATATAGCTCAACCTCCATAGCAGATAGCGTGAAAATATATCTACTGTAGGTACCTATAACTATAAGCGCCCAAACGCACTAGCGGTCAACCGCGGGGGCGGCTAACCGCGCGGCTAGCCGGGCGGTTAAATACGATCGATCACAAGCGGTTCCATCTTCTCCGAAAAGCCACGGGCGCCCCGTGGTATGTACGGAATGAACGACTTCATGTCGACCTCAAAATCCCGACCTTAAAACAGTTTATGAAGCGGCTTACAAAGCGTTTCATTGAAGCCGCTGAAAAGCGCCAAAACCCTTTGATTTCAAAGGCAACCCAGTACACTCCCTCTCGCATTAGTAAGATTCGCCGTCCTCGGCATACACTCGCCGAGTCCGACGACGAGATCACAAAGATTCAGGAAAGCTGTAGGGAAACCAACACCCTTAGAAAATACAAGAACAGACCGCGTTCCGTATACCGACCTCGCCGCCGAGGTCCGTCGCGACGACCCATTCAAAACCCACCCCGACTTTTGCCTAACGAGCCAGCCCGCGCCGCTGAGCCTTTAGCTTTAATAACCCCTAATTAATGAAACGACCCAGCCTGTTGTCCCTTGCTGTCCCGAACTGACGCCGCTAAGCCGAGGTCGTATTCCACAGGGAATGCCCTTAGCGAGCGGTCAGTAGTTTTTAGCTTGTAGCTAGTTTTGTTGCCTTGGCTGGGGGCCTTAAATTCATTTGAGGCCACCACAGGTTAGTCCGGTTAAGCAGTTGATATCCCATGTGTGTTAACTTGCTAGTGGTCATACCTAAAAAAAAAAAAGCGGTTCCGTCCATTGAGAAGCGGCTAGCCGCACGGTTAGCCGCCCCCGCGGTTGACCGCTAGTGCGTTAGGGCGCTTAGGATTGTTTATGCAAAAATTTTACCATTTTGTTATTAATTTTTTTTTTTTGTGTTCTGTGCTTCGCTCAGCTTCTATATACAACATTTTTACACTTTTGACATGGACTCGTCCGTAACTAACCATGTTAAGGTTCTTTAATACGCCGAAGATTTGGTACTGTAAAGGACTTGATTGATATACAAAGCGGACAGGGCCTGCGGCCAGGACGCTGAAAGATAAAATGTATGGCGTCAATGGAACGAAATATGTATTTACCTATACCAGCGTCGCGGGCGCGCGGCTAAATGCCGTACATTTTCATCACAGCGCCGTGTAGGTATGCTTTATACCTATATGTTACGGCTAATAGCCGAAATGCGGCTACACCTAGTTTTAACCGGCTAGAACTAGTTCTAACCTAACCTCAAAACACTATAAAGTTCATATTTCTGAATGGTTTAAAAAAAAATCCGAGTCGGGGTGCCCAATGACCGGCTAAACTTAGGTTTATGTTCACACCCACCTTTAGCCGTAACATGTAGGTATATCAAGTCCCTGTTAGTCAAGTCACTCTGTTAAACATCAATTCTAGGTACTTCAGTTTTAAATCTATCAATAAATAATTATAAAAATAGTAGATGCACCGGTATCGAGAACGGGGCCCACCCTACCGGTAGTGGTCAGGGCTCCAGAGAAAATAAACTTCCTAACAATGCGAGCCGTGCCCAGAAGAACCGCTTTCTGAATCAAGCCGTCGATCCTGCTGCCCGAAGAGATCTCTCATCGGGCAGCTAGCTGTATCGACGGCTTGACCATAAAAATGGGGTGAGTATTAAGTAATATCTCATATAATATGAAATAAATACAAAATATCTAATATTAACAAGATCTATCAACTGCATCTATAATTTTATTTGATAGGTACTAGCTGTGCCCGCGACTTCGTTCGCATGGATGTCGGAAAAATTGTACGTACCTACAGAGGAATGAGGAGACTGCTTGCTCGTAACTTAATAATAAAAGCCGCAAGGGTTGATATAAAGGTCAAGCAATGCTTGCCGAGGTGTGCCTGTAGATGGCTGACCATTTTAACATACCGAAATTCCTTCGTGCCTCGTGTTAAGTCGTTGGTCCGGCTGTCATTTGTAGGTCTTTGGCAGACGTTACGGATGACCAGAAGCTAGAAAATCTGACACCAGTCTTGCCAAGAGGTACCTACCTACCATGTTTCCCAGTTATTAGGTTGTGAAGGTCAAACAGGCAGTCGCTTCACGTACCTAAAACAATGGTATTCAGCTGAATCCAGTTTGACTGGAAATCGACCCCAGCATAGTGATACCCCTGAATGTATCGATCCAGTAAATCGTTATATCACCCTAGAAAATCGAAATAGTTATTTTCAACACATTTGCTCAAAAAATGCATTTACGAAGCCTGTATGCATTGTTCGAAAGTTAAAAATTATGCACCTCACAATGGAGCGTGCGGCAAAGTAGGTACTCTCACCTAAGTACATATTTTACCGCAAACTCCGTAGTATAGCGCCGTGCGTATTCTTTACGGTTTTTTTTTAATTTCCATAAAAATTAATAAGAATTCCTCCAAGGAGTTTCACATCACGAGAATAAATAAGCTGAATGATCGAACCTCCTTGGAAGCGCTTTTGCTGTATACGTTTGTCTCATTTTAATATTATAGAGAAAATGAGAGAAGATAAATAAAAAAAACAAAGTATGTGGTTCTAATTTTCACCACGCGCATGTGGCGCCCTTTGCAAATTCGCGCCATTTTCATATTAGAAACGTCAAAGATTGTTGCGACTTTCCGACTGATTTCTAGAGACAAAAAGTTTGTTTCATTACTTATTGTAATGTTTTCTCGCAAATGTGTCGAAAAACGTTGTATGACACACGTGCGGATTTGGTTTTTACAAACTCGTGACTATGGTAAGCCCTCGACTTCGTCTCGTGCTTACATTCGTCTACTCGTTTGTAAAAACCAACTTACCGCACTAATATCATAAATAACTATTATGATATTAGTGCGGTAAGTTGGTTTTTGAGACACATTTGCGAGAAAACATTACAATAAGTAATGAAACAAACTTTTTGTCTCTAGAAATCAGTCGGAAAGTCGCAACAATCTTTGACGTTTCTAATATGAAAATGGCGCGAATTTGCAAAGGGCGCCACATGCGCGTGGTGAAAATTAGAACCACATACTTTGTTTTTTTTATTTATCTTCTCTCATTTTCTCTATAATATTAAAATGAGACAAACGTATACAGCAAAAGCGCTTCCAAGGAGGTTCGATCATTCAGCTTATTTATTCTCGTGATGTGAAACTCCTTGGAGGAATTCTTATTAATTTTTATGGAAATTAAAAAAAAACCGTAAAGAATACGCACGGCGCTATACTACGGAGTTTGCGGTAAAATATGTACTTAGGTGAGAGTACCTACTTTGCCGCACGCTCCATTGTGAGGTGCATAATTTTTAACTTTCGAACAATGCATACAGGCTTCGTAAATGCATTTTTTGAGCAAATGTGTTGAAAACGTATTTTTTTGTTTCAATCACTAAAAAAAACGTTAAATGTGCCCAAAACCATTATACGATTTAAATAAAATTTTACACATAATTACTTAAAAACTCGCGAAGCTTGTGGATTGTTGCTAAATAATCGTGCCGAGGTCAAGGACTGTGGATGGTTGACCATCCTATCACACCGAGACTCCTCCGTGCCTCGAAAAACACGGTAAGCCGTTAGTCCCGACTGTTATTTGGAAATCTTTGGCAGTCGTTACGGATTGTCAGAAGATAGAAAATCTGACACCAGACTTGCCAAGAAGTATCGTTACCCAGTTAATGGGTTGTGGAGGTTTGGTAGGCAGCCGCTCCACGTAAAATACTGTTATTCAGCTGAATTCGGTTTGACTAAGAGCCGACCCTAATATAGTTGGGAAAAGGCCAGGCAGAAGATGATGCTAAAATATAATCGTGCACAGTTGAAGGATTCAGTCACATTATACCAAAAAAAGTTAAATAATTGATTGATGTAGGAATGAACTTTGATAACGTCTTAAATAAATAGGTAGGTACTTACTTTTTTTTATTTACTAATTTGGACTCGAGACCCATCAGATACATGTAAGTTTTTATGAGACCGAACGTTAGAACCCTAGCGAACAACAATGTTGCTAAAAATCGTGTGAGAGTCATAAAATGACGGAAAATCTTAACACCGTTATTCAGAAAAACGCGTCATCGGTGCAACGCCATTCGACCCTAACAAAATATTTGGCATAGGAATAAGGAGCCCCTAAGTAACAATAAGTAACGTCATGGTAGGTATTAAAATGTTCACTTTTATTTTACAACTTATTAAAAGTTTCACAAATAACTCAACAATTTGTTTTGATGTTATTTTCATGCTTAGGTACCTGCATTTTTTTTCTCAATAGATGGCGCCTAAGAGTCAGTCACCGCAACGCTTAGCACTGTATGAAGTTTCTTACTAAAATTAAAAATTCAATGTCTTTTGATTTTGAATTGAATTGAATTGAAAAAAAAAATTTGAATTCAAAAATGTCAAAAATGGCATTTTTGCGTTTTCTGCCTTTTTCCTAGCATTTCTCAGTTATTTTCATTTTTATGCAAAAATATTCCATGTAGGTACAGACACGGCAAGTCTACAATTTTATTAACTACATAATATGTATAGAATAGGTATAGAATAGATAATGATCAATAAATATAATAAACGATTGATATAGTTTTAAAATAACTAATTTTTATAAGCTTATTTCACAAGTCATAAAACCAATTTAGTGTAATATTATAAAAAACGCCTAGTTTAAAACACAAAGCAAAATTGCAAAAACTTTAATACACTAGGCTATTATTATTGATAAGTTGTAGCCTTTATGTAGCTTAACAAACATCATTGTTAGTTGTAACTATGTCTGCATAATCTTTCTCAATAATATTTTATTTATTTTAAAATGGATTAAGTATTACAAATGTGAGACATACAAAAGCTCAAAGGGTGCAGTAAAATTGTTTGTGGATACAGTTGTAATAAAAACAGACAAATAAATAATAAGTTAAACGAGAAGAATGCACCATGCATGCAGCAAGCATGCAAGTAAGCATGCAAGTAAGCATGCAAGCAAGCATGCAGAAAGCAAGCATGCAGCAAGCATGTATGCAACATGCAGCAGGCATGGTTTCTGTCACGGCTCCGGCGCTGCGGGGCTCTGGCGATGGCGGTCCCACGCGAGCTTATCGTCGCAGATGGTTTCAACGCTCACCAGCGCAGTTTCGTGTCTGTGTTCTTCATGTTTCAGAAAAGCTATTATCCAGGTTAAAAACGTGGATTGGATTTTGAAGTACCTAGTTTTTATTTCCATTA
Organism: Melanchra persicariae; assembly: GCA_947386135.1. Taxonomy (NCBI): domain Eukaryota; kingdom Metazoa; phylum Arthropoda; class Insecta; order Lepidoptera; family Noctuidae; genus Melanchra; species Melanchra persicariae. Next base: position 20,515,340 of record OX376643.1, on the reverse strand, counting down.
TCAGTTTTATCATTTAAGTATTTTATTCGTTTTGAAAAACTTATCATAACTTACGTCTTTTCTATGTATTTATTAAGAATACCTACTGTGGGAAGCAACATGAGTAGGTAGACACCCCAGTGCTTTCCTTATGTTTGAGCCCCTTGTGTCCGAGTCCTCTTGGGTCCGAGTGCTCATCGAATTTTCCGGGAAATCAGCAACTCGCCTTTTCTTCGGCCAGATAATTTTGTCCCGATCATCACCTAATGTCATTCCCATATATTTTGTCGTGAGCGTCTGACGTTAACGCTACAGAAAAGCTTTTTGTCTAGGCCTGCTGTTCGTAGCACCTTGGTCTGGTGCAACAACAACTGTCGTTGCCGTTGCTGAACCGTGAACCGTTCGAATAGCTGTTTTACTTACCACTTCCCAGGCCTCTCACGGGTGTGGCGCTATTATCGTTCTTAGACACTTTGTTTTCACTGCTTACCTGCGTTGTATCGCGCCATAGACATATTATCTCACATGTATCGGGCAAGCAAGCGAGATGATAGGTATACCTATTGTGACAAGCGAAGTTGCCAAACGTAGCGCCCCCTTTTGCTGACAGGAACTTTTCACATGCTGCACACTTAACCATACTCCATGTGGTACAACTAAGACGAGCTAGATGGCGCGCACGTTTTCGAATTTTTCACCTTGGTGACGCTAGCTGGCGACTACCTACTCCGCGAAAACGAAAAATACCTATTTGTTCAAAATAATGCTAGTAGATTCCTTTGGTTTGAAAGTTCAAAACTACATAGCATTTTTTTTTAAAGCTGTAAAATGAAAGTTTTTGAAGGTAAGTCACAACACAAACACACAAATTGCAAGTAAGTAAGTACCTAGCTTTAATTTTAAAAACGTTCCAAAATGTTATTAGATTATTATGGATTTACACTGGCGACACACTGTTGTTTAATTTGTAAACGAACTTCGTTTGACTCTCAGACCAACAAAAAAAGGTAGACGGCGCACTGCGAACATCAAAGATGAAGCCATCTTTTTATCTATGTGTGTCTCGAAGGGTTGCCATTTTTTTATTTTTTTTCCCTATAACTTGGGAAATAATATTTTATGGGTAAGCTAATGTTGTGCAAGTCTGCACAAGTAAGATATTGTGCAAGTATGGTATTGTAACTTAATTTTTTAGAAAGATCTATACCTAAAAAAACAATTTTTTACATCACATGCCTACATTCAATAATGTAAGATAAGTTATAAAAGGTTGTCGAAGCGTAACAAGCGTAAGTCATTATGTAAATTGTTTTAAAATAAAATAGGTAATCATATTTTTAATCAACTTTAATATATTAAAAAAAACCACCATAACAAAATCACTGACTAAAGAAAAAGTAGGTAATATCAAGATAAAACATAACAACAGAACAATGACGTGTAAATGTTATGTTTAACATTTACACGTCATTGTTCTACGTATCCTTTACAGTTTTTTTTTAATTTACTTATAGGAGTATAAATAAGTACGAGAATAAAATATAAGCTGAATGATTGAACCTACTTGGAAGCGCTTTTGCACAATACTTTCTTCTCAATTTAATGAGAGGAAAAGAGACGAAAGATGTAGTTCCATTTGCAAATTCGCGCTATTTTCATACTACAAACGTCAAAGATTTTTGCGACTTTCCGACTATCTAAAAAAAAAAAGTTTTTTTCATTACCTATTGTACTGTTTTCTCGCAAATGTATTGAAAAACTTCAAATCTAAAATATTTTATACATTAAAAAAAAAGAAAATAAGAATATAACTCGAAGAAAGAAATCATATATATTTGTTTAATCGAATGGGGAAATATTAAATCGTATTATGGCAACCCTCACACTTAATGTCACTGCTTTCGTTTGTTGACATTTTTGTTCCAAGTAACCTAAAATTCATAGTTAATTTATAATAAAAACGATGTTATTTCAAGTACTCACAAGTGAAAAGTGATTCTGTGAGACTTTTTATGTGATTTGCTATTGTTTTTACAAATTTTTACTACACAGGAAGGCATAATTATATTTTTCTATTAATGTTTTCTAGACGACGGCTCGTGACGTATTAAGAGAGATGAGCATGGTTTTAGTGTAGGTGTGTGGGTGAGCTTGTGTATTTACTTGAAGGAGCACGGTTTTGTGGCTTCACTTTTGATGTTCGCGGTGCGCTGTCTACCTTTTTTTGTTGGTCTGAGGTTTGACTACAAAAATATGTGATCGTGAAGGTGAAAATATAAACTTTACTCGATAAAACTCGTTTATTTTAGTGAAAACACGAACAGCTGATGTATAGTTATACCGTTAAGCGTCCTTCACGACATAAGTAAATATATTTAAATAAAAGTTTGAACGTGAAGTTGTCGAAACAAGCGCCACCTATATGGTTCAGTCAGAACTAATGTGTGTTGCTTTACGATCTTCCAGTCTCGACATGGATAGCGAAGCCATCGCAAACTACCGATCGCTAAGTATTAGCGACAAAAATTCGCTTGACCTGCATTTTTCGTTATCGTCGGCATTCATGCCGATAACGAAAAATGCAAGTCTCGAAATAGCTAGTAAAATCGGTCACAGTCTTTATGATGACGATGTCGCAGCCAACTGGCTTTAATAAGCCGTTTAATTGGCCGCCAAGCTATTTCATTAAACGGCGCCATTTAGTTAGCAGCCTAGATGGCATTGATATCACGGCATTTAATTGAACAGCTAGGCATATGACTTGGCTCACTAACATTAAAATTTAATGGTTTATCTAGCCATGTTCACTGAATTTTTGTTCCATTTTATGTCACTTGGCACGCTGTAGGTGGAGCTATCATAAAATTGCGTCGACCAGCCGAAGGGCTCCCAACTTACGGGTTTTCCCCCAAATTTAGGGGTAAATAAGTGGGATATTTATGTTTTATTTATTGACCTAGCGATACGTAATCAAATTTAGAATAATTCCTTGTGTCTAAGAATGCGGAGTTGAATAAAGAAAACCACTATCACTAGTGTTAACCATAAAAAAAGATTATTTATTAAAAAGGTTTAAGTTTAGAATCAAGTTCCCATACAAGGGGTTAGCCCCCAAACTTTTCCCGCCGCCGGAGGTGCGTGAAAAATTTATTGTTGAAGTTTTAATTTTTTAATGAATAATTACTGAGAAAAATCGCCTTAATAAGGAGTCAGGGGGGATGGTGTGTCCTCCCTCCACCGAAGTATTAATAAAGTGTAGTCAGTTTATGGGTGGTTTAAAAAAAAATAACCACGAAGGGGATGGTGGGCCCGCCATCTCCTTCTAATCTAACCTGTCCGAGTCGGGGTGCCCCAAATCAAGTGATATGGCGAGAAGTAAAAATAATCTATATTCCGAAACCAGGTCGAAGCGATATATTACACTCAGCCCAAATCTTTCAAACCCATCAGCCTCACTTCGTTTTCCTGAAGACGCTGGAGAGGCTTGGGGCTCGAGAGATCAGTAACCAAATTTCGCTGCTGAAACCCTTACACCCAAACCAACATGCCTACTGTGCAGGCAAATCAACTGAGTCCGCACTCCACTGCGTAGTAACACGCATAGGAAATGCTCTCAAAACCAAAAACCCAATACTGGGCGCCTTCATTGACATAGGAGGTGCCTTTGACAAAACAAATTTCGCCAGCATCGGCCAGGCACTAGCCGTGCACGGTGTGGCGCCAACGCTTATACAATGGATTCACAACATGCTAAAACACCGCGCTATTTAATTTACTGTAAACACCACCACACGAGGTATTGTAAGTAGGGGCTGCCCGCAGGGTGGGGTGCTGTCACCACTACTGTGGAATTTAGTCGTTAATGAGCTCATCACAGAGCTCAACGCAAAAGCAGTCTGTACTCGGTGGGTTACGCAGATGACATAGCAATCCTAATCACGGGGAAAGAAAGCGTCTTGTGTGACCTCATGAGGAAAGCTTTCAAAGTAATCGAGAATTGGTGTACAAAACACGAATTATTGGTCAACCCCTCTAAAACAGAACTAATAATGTTTACCAACAAGAGAGTCTTGAACCTCATAAACTACCTAAACTTTTCAACACCGAACTAACACTCAAAGAAGAAGTCAAGTACTTACTTAGGAGTGATCCTTGCTGGCAAATTACTCTGAAACAAGCATCTTGACTACAAACTAAACAAAAGCACAATCGCACTTTACCAATGCAAAAAAAATGCTTGGAAAAACATGGGGGCTCTCTCCAAAGATCACGCTGTGGCTCTACAGACCAATGCTGACCTATGGTGCCTTGGTTTGGTGGACGACGACTGAACTCTCGACCACCGTCTCTAGGCTCCAGCGGTTCCAAAGGTTAGCCTGTTCCGCTATCACAGGCTGCATGAAGACAACGAACCCCAACTACAGCAATGGAGATAGCCCTACAATTAACTCCCCTTGACATGTATACACAGCAGGAGGCAACACTAGCAGACATCAGGCTTATGCACTTAGGCATATGGGGCAAGAACCATACTAGTCCTCACGCAGGCATCCTGGACCAGGCGATCGAGTATCAACCTTTCATCGCTGCCCCGTGTGATAGGACACCCAATAAACTCATGTATAACAAATGCTATAGCATACAAAAAAAAACAGAGGAAGAGAGGGATTAGTCAGGACTCAATGAAGTACGCGTCTACACAGATGCCTCAAAAACTCCACAGGGTTCAGGGGCATTAACTTTCACTTACCACTAGGCGAACACGGCTCGATATTCCAATGCAAGTGTGTTGCCCTAACACAAGCCGCAACAGCCGTAAAGCGTCTAGGGATACACAGCTACGCAATTAGATTCGTATCTGACTGTGCTCAAAACCCTAGAGAACAAATAAACCAACAGTAAACTAATTTTTGAGTGTCACCTCGCCCTGGAGAGTATATCGCTGTCTAACAGGATCACCCTCCTAGTGGATCAAGGGACACAGTGGATCCCTAGGCAATGATGCCGCAGACGAACTTGTGAATAGAGGTTCCGAGATGGTAGTTTTAGGCCCTTACCCACTCCTTCCCCTACCTTTCTCGCAGTTTTGTACATACATGGATTCGCCAGAGATCAACTGAACTCCATAAAGAAAATGGCAATGACAAGTCTACATCCGCGATTAACAAAACGACTACTCAGCCTAATAGAAATGATCTCAGAACTATAATAGGGACAATTACGGGCCATTGCCACCTAAACAAACATCTCTATAACATAGGCGCCACGGACAGCCCACTCTGCAGGGACTGTTTTGAAGCCGAAGAATCGCCGCCCATGTCATCCTGGAATGCGAGGGCGTGGCTACCCAACGTGAACAAATCCTCGGAACGGTGAGGTCGCTCCGCGAAGCCTGTGAAGCTCCCAGGACACTTCTGTACTTCTGGGCGGAGCTGATCTCGGTAAAGTGGAGCTGTGAATTTTATTGTAGTATGACAACCACAGCGAAGCTTGCCAAGAAGGCTGACTGGATATATTTGCTGCCAAATAGGTACTCCAGCAAACATTAGAATGTATTACACCCGCTTTCTAATGCAAAACCAGTCAAAAATATAAAAAAGGCGTAATATTTAAGACTACGACTGAAGGACTTGTATCCATGGTTATGAACAAATAATAGGTTAACCTATGAAATTGCCGTTTTGTATGAAAAAATTTAAACGATTTTTTTCATGTATTTTTTATTTGTATTATTCGAAGTAATCACCCATGCAATCAATGTATCTTTGCCAACGCAGTGGCAGTTTATTGATGCCCTTCTTAAAGAAATTAGCTGGACGGGAGGTAACAAATTCTTCAAAGGCATTTTGTACTGCCTCTCGGGTATTGAATTTTTTTCCCGCCAAGAAGTTATCCAAATTCTGGAAAAAGTAGTAGTCTGTAGGCGCAAGGTCTGGTGAGTAGGGCGGATGACGGAGAGCTTCCAACCCCAGTTCTTGCAACTTGGAGACCGTCTGCTGTGCAGTATGAGGTCGCGCGTTGTCGTGCAGGAGCAGCGGAGACGAGCGATTGACCAATGCTGGTTGGAGATGTGCCAGCTTCTCCATCATTGTGTTCAGTTCTTCACAGTACACATCTGCAGTAATGCTCACCCCGTTTGCTAAGAAGCTGTGATGAATCACACCGGCGCTAGACCACCAAACAATGACCATCACTTTTCTAGGGGTAAGTTTTCGTTTAGGGCATTGTTTAGGTGCTGAACCAGGATCCAACCAACTTGCTGAGCGCTTGCGGTTATCAAACAGAATCCATTTTTCATCGCAGGTAACAATGCGGTTCAAAATTCCTTCATTTGTGTGTCTGTTGAGCAGTGCAAGGCACGTCTCGACGCGTACTTCGCGCTGGCGATCATTGAGTTCGTGGGGCACCCATTTGTCAAGCTTTTTTACCTTGCCAATTTGACGCAAATGGACCAATATTGTTTTGACGCTAACGTCGAAAGCTGCTGCTAATTCAGCCGTAGATTGTGTATCATCAGCTTCCACAATCGCCTTTAATTTGTCATTGTCGACCAAAGTCTTCGGACGACCGCGAGGTTCATTTTTCAGGTCAAAATTTCCAGAACGGAAGCGAGCAAACCAATAACAGGTGGTGCGTTGGTTTGTAGTGTTAGCTCCGTAAACGTCGTTGATGTTGCGTGCCGCTTGTGCCGCGTTGCTGCCACGACGGTACTCATATTCCATAATTACTCGAATTTTTAACGTATCCATGATGACGAAAAAGATTGAAATGCGATGAAAATGTAACACTAATCAATAAACAAATGACTACTTTTGGAAAAAAAAACCATGTTTTTAAAATAAAATTAATTTGAAATTAGAATTCTCAGCTAAACAAAAATTATTTTGATTTGAAATGGCCAGTACTGCAGAACGGCAATTTCATAGGTAAAGACCTAATATTAAAAAAAAACATGACAAACCAAACAACCTATTTTGGTCAGTGAACTAGGAATGGGTCGTTGAAGTTTTTTCCGTCAACGAAACGTTAACGTTGAATTGCGTTTGTCAACTAGTTATTTTCGTCAACAAGTTAACGTGTTACGTACGAACGTCAACTTGCATGAACGATAAACGCCTAAACGCTTTTATTAACGTAGGTATGCTGTTATAATGTTAACTTACGAACAACTTGATGCAGTTTACCTAATGAAATTGGATAACATTTTATGATGACTTTATAGGTAAAGTCATCATAAAATGTTATCCAATTTCATTAGGTAAAGATCATCTAGAACCCTAGGTAGGTAGTAGGCTACCTACCTAGGGTTCTAGATGATCTTTCCTTCATACTTTTATCAGGCTTAGGACTGACTGATTAATTTGCTATAAATCACAAATTTCAGGCGTATTAAAAAGATCATCTGATTTTTATATACATAAATCAATTATTATTTATAATTTTTATTTACATTATTTTGGCTTGTTAAGTATACTTTTTTTACTTTTAATCTTGTTTTTAATAATTTTATGTACATTCGGTTTTTTTTTTATTTTACTTCTTATTCATAGCCCTTGCTGGAACTGGAATTCGTCGATAGAACGGTCTTCCTGGGGATTACGCTTGACGCAAGGCTACAATGGGGTCCTCATTTAGCATCTCTTGCAGGACGGCTAAGCTCTGCAGCGTATGCTGTTAGGAAAATCCGCCAACTTACGGATGTTGATACCGCGAGACTAGTCTATTTTAGTTACTTTCATAGTATAATGTCTTACGGTATCTTACTATGGGGACGGGCTGCAGATATCGAGTCAATTTTTATTCTGCAAAAAAGAGCCATAAGGGCCATATACAATCTCCGCCGGCGCGATTCTCTAAAGCAACTGTTCAAGAATATTAACATCATGACGGTACCTTGTCAATACATCTATGAAAACATTATGTACGTTAGAAAGAATGTTCATCTTTTTAATAAACGAGGCGACAGGCATAACTATGTCACTAGAAATAGGAATCAATTAGTTCAACCAGGCTTCAGACTTGCTAAAGTAGCCACATCTTTCATGGGGTAGTGTTTAAAATGTTACAATAAAATACCTCCCCAGATATTAGAATTAAATGAAACAAAATTTAAATCTTGTGTTAAGCGCACACTATGCAGGCAAGCATATTATAAGTTGGGGGATTACATTGATGATAAAAATGCTTGGCTCAATGCTGGTCCTGCTCCATAGCCACTAGGGCGCACAAATTAGTTATTTAATTATTTTTTATTTTTATTTTTAGCAGTTGTGAGACCCGCTGAATATTGAAAGAACATGGATTTTTCATTGTATAGACTCGAACTAATTTTGCATTGTATAATTTCATGCATTAACGGCACATGTGTGAGTACTGTGTACCTTCAAGTCAAACTATAATTTTTGGGTAAGACTTTAATGTGCCCTGGCTGTTGGGAGTGTCAGGCTCACTCAAGTCTCTCTGATGGTGCAGTTTGTGTTTCATTCATCATTTGGCTCCGTCAGCTAGGACTGATCATCTCTCAACTGCCACGGTTTGTTTTGATTTGTTAGTATTTTGAATTGTTCCTTTTTGGCTTTTGTCGTGCACGTCTTTTTACATCGTTCTCACATGTCTATGAATAATTTCAACAAGAACAATGTAACCACAACTTTGTAATAATTAATTGATTTAAAAGAGTGTCCATGGAGTTTCTTGTACGTTCTTCTCCATAGAGATCTACGCTTTGGAACGTGCAAATAGCTTCACCTCTTTGACTGAGCGACCTTGACAATTCAAAAGTGCCTGTAAATGGTTTAATTGAAATAAATGCTTTGACTTTGACTTTTGACTTTGACTTGACCCGGTCTTCAGGCGAATTTACGTTCAGGAACATGAACAATCCGCAAAGTTACCTGTGACCTTTCACGCGACTTGTCACAACATGAACACAAACTGTTCGGCCAATCAGCCGCTTCGACCAGTCACAGGCCCACCGGCGTGGAAACGTTTCATTCCGCGCACGAATATGATAATTTTAAGAATTAATAATGTCATTGTTTACTTTCTTTTAAAAATAATGACATTGATCAAATTACTAAATAAATATCAAATCTTGTATTCGTTATTTAGAGTTCAAATTATTGTCATGACTATCGCGTCGTAGCGGGAGTTTTATTGTTAAAAAGAAATACAATTTACGTACGTTGAAAATAACAAAACGTTGGGTTCATTTTCTCGTTTCGTCAAACGAGTTGAATTCATAAACGTCGTTGTCTCGTAACTCGTTGACGAATTCAACGAGTTGATTTGTACACGATCGAAAACCGTTTTCAGATATCGATATCAGTAGTACGATTTGCACAAGTAACTGTGAAACGAACGAAACGCAAACTAACGACAAACGCAAAATCACACTTTTACCGTTAGTACATTGATATAGGGTACTTCCGTTTTTTCGTAGTTCGTTCTCGTTGTTCGTTGTTGCGCTTTGGATACCTAAACCATAACTCGATGAAGTTTTTGTGAAAACGGTTATGTATATTTAGATATCGATTTTGTGTGATAATAAACACATGATATTAGTTACGTTTTGATATATCGAACCCATGCCTACGTTGAAGAGACATCAACGTTGATTCAACTAGTTCGTTGATTCAACTATTCAACGCCCATCGCTACGTGAACCAAAACCAAACCAAACACTGTCAATGTCCAATTGTCCAAGCAAGCAAGCATTGTCTGAAATGTCTGAGTTCGTTCGTTAGGTAATCGGTTGTCTTCAAGTTAGTTTTTTTTTGTCTTTAAATCTGATCTCAGATAAAAACGGTATTTCGATGGTGGGGGAAAGCAACACAGGTGCAGGCCCGAGTGCCAGTGCCAGTAGCGTGAGCGTCAAGTAAGTACAACCTACAACAACTATTTTCGAATCCTATTTTTGGTACTAAATTGAATGCTTAGCTGTATATGAATAGGTATCTTAAATGTTTCAGGCGTAAGCGTACTCCCCGTGTAACTTTGGGACAAGTATAGGCGCATTGGCGACTTTATAAGCCCGCCCATTTCACTAGTCCACATGCGAAAATTTACAGGCCTTCAGGGCAGGGAGAATTTCGAAACGGGCTGGAAGGAGGTTGCCAAGGAGCTCAACAAACTCTCCAACGGATCTATCAAGACACCAGAGCAGTGGATGACGGTAAGTCTCAATCAAAGATTGAGTTGTTTTTAACTATACAGTGGATTTCGGGTATAACGACGATGAAGGGACCAGTCTATTTTCGTCTTTATAATTATCCAGAAGTCGTTACAGGCATACCTAGGTAAAGAGATACAGACACATACACATAGTTTCTAGCAGCCATACTTATTCTAAAGTTTTCTAAACCCAGTTGCTACTCAGAATTTCACTTTGTAACTGAACCATAAATTTAACTCCAAAACGTACACGCTTCCCTACATACTTAGCTGATATCTATAAACAAAAGGTAAAAGGTCTCCACACTTGCTGACCATCTGTGTGGATGTAAACAGAAGATAAGAAATGTTTGTGAAAGAAAGAAATCTTTGCCTTTGGCGGCCAACTCCAGTCGCAACATCTGCATGGGATTTCTAGGAATTTGTTACCAATGATTCATTAAAAACAGTCACAAAACCCGAACTCGGCTGTACTTTCGCAGTCGCTATAGCCACATGAAATTTGTACTAAAGTATGCTTTAAATTCAAGGGACTTAGATTTAACGTCGCTATAGGTAAATGGTTGCTACAGTCAAGGTCGTAATAAATAAAATCCACTGTAATTATGTACCTACATGCCGCATCAGTTTTATTTATATTTACTTATTCGCTCCAACCCTGACGTGAAATTACTTTATTAGGAGCGGTTACTTGAATAAATTATCCTTATTATAGGTTTGGAGAGACTTAAAAAGCCGCACCTGCACTAAGGCGGCCAAATTAAGAAAAGAAAGGCTTCAAACTGGCAACCAAAGCGTCAACACTGCTCCTTTGACTGAGGTGAAGATGGATAACGTCCGTAGTTGATGTAGAGTACACAATTAGCACCAACTGCCCGGACGATATGCCAGAAGATGTGAGTTGGTTTTAATTCTGTTCAGTAGGATGTGTTAAATACTCTCTGATAAACAAATTAATATACTTTATCTTTGAATAATCATAAAACTAAAAATACTTTTTCTACTATTTACATTAAGTTATTACAACATGAATTGGAGGCTGGGGTGATAATTTTGGAGATTCTTAGCTTACCTCAGTCTCAGTGTAACTTTTAAATTGTTAATTCAAAATGTAAAGTAAATATTATTGCAATTTTTAATGTAACTACGGGACCTTATAACTAAGCCTCCGCTGTCTTCTGTCTGTGTGTCTGTTCGTCTGTCTGTCTGTCAGCAGGCTGTATCTCATGATCCGTAATAAGTAAACAGTTGAAATTTTCACAGAATGTGTATTTCTGTTTCCGCTATAGTAACAAATAATAATAATAAAAATAAATTAAAAATTAAAGCAGACTCCCCTACTAGAAATTGATCTTTTTTCGCTTTTTTGCTCGATAGCAACAAGTAGACGCATATAATCTTGCAGGTGGTACGGAACCCTTCATGCGCGATTCCGACTCGCACCTGACCGGTTTTTTTTTATTATTAGAATCACTAGCACGCTAGAGAGCATTATGAAACATTTCTTAGTACATCTAACTTTTTTGCAGATGCTAGCAGCTGCAACTCAAGTGCAAGCAGATGCAAGCCAAGGCGTCGCTGCTATTTGTGCAGGCTACAAATAAAATAGCTGACGCTTTTGCAACATTTGTAAATAAAAATAATGAAATGATTTCATGTTTTTTTTTATTTAAATGACAATATAATAAAAATATGAAATTATGTAAAACTAGTAGAATTGGAGAGACTGAGTTTTCTTCGTATGTATGCAACAGTTTGTCCAGTGCCAGATAGTAGCGCTGTAAAATAAAAACAAGATTTTAGGAGTATTCATACAATGGTGTTGGGTACATAAGATAAGCCAAATATCTATCACCTTTGGGTACAATAAATGGTGATAAACCATGAATGATGATGATGACCAATGAAATAGGTATTAATTATGTTTTGGAAATATAGGTATACATACCAAAATAATAAGTATAATATAATACAATACATAATTAAATACCGTAAAATAAATCATTTGTTTAGGTACCTGTAACTTTTAGGCCATCATCATAAACTCTACCATTATTGTCCACTGTTTGCGTAGATGTGATGGCCTCTGGTTCAAGCAATTTGTATTTAATTTGCATGTTGTATAACACTGCACATGCATTGACTATTATGCCAGCAGTGTATGGCTCGTATGAGCTATACACTGCCATCAACTGGCGTTGGTGAGACAGGCACCTAAAAACAGACTTCAGCACACCAAAGCATCTTTTAACTATGTTCCTGGCTGAACAGTGAGCATTTGTATATTTATACTTCGGTGTCCCAGGGTGTTAATTTTTTAAAGAAGTCATCAACCATGGTTTCAGAGGATATCCATCATCACATGAAAGATTAAATATATAAAGTAGTTTCAGCAGTCTAATGGGCAACCTCTTTCAGGCGGATTATAATGTACATGTATTATTATTTACCGAGCAGCCATGTATGGTGGTCCTCATTGCCAAAATGTTGCTTCATTGTTGAGCGCATGGGTGAATTTGCCCATATGTGAGCATCGTGACTAGCTCCTGCCCATCGGACATTCATATTCAAAATTATAATATCTGGGTCACACACCTATAACATATTAAGTAAGTAGGTACATATATTTCAAAGAATATATAAAATCAATAAACATAGGAAAAAATAACAATTGAAGGTCAACTTACAGCTTGTACATTTAAAGAATGGTGACCACTCTCATATGCCTCTTCATGGATTTTTGGAGCTAAAATTTTTATATCATGTGTGCAGTCTATGGCTCCAATCGCATCTGGGAATGGCAGTGGAGCTTTTCTTAACATCTCTATAACTGCACATCGTTCTTCTTGGGTCATGGGATATTTGACATATCTTCTTAAAAGCTTTTTTTTAATAATCAAAGTTACAGCATGTAATACTAGGCTTACTAACTTTTGGCTCATGCTGCAACCCCACTGCAAACCAACTGGTACCTAGTTGGTAGCACCCACTTGCGTAAAATCAGAACGCCGACGGTATCTATCAAGAAAATTAAAAGTACAACTTTAGATACCTATTAGAAAAAACAAACAAATATTATTTAAGAAACGACGTACGGCTTTTCATAAAAATTTTCAAGTCTTTTTTTTCGAAATGAATGAACCGATTTTAAAAACTTAGTACCTATGCATACGCCATCCAACCAGATCTAAAAAGTTGTTGAGAACATTTTCGAAAAAGAGTTCATGAGGAAAGATAGTGACTTTTCACTTTCTATTAAAAACTTAAAATCGCTCTCTCTCTCTCTCTCTAAACTCTTTTTAGAAAATGTTCTAGGTTTAAAAAGAACTATGGGCATCCAACTAAAAATTGAACCAATGATGACCAACACAGCCATCCTTTGCGAAGACTATACCTATCTGTAAGCAAAGTTAGTGTCAACCAGCGTTGAGCCCTCTACTCCCCTCTCTTCAAGGTGGACAATAGTTTCATAAAATAAAATGTGTTTTTACCTCAAACTGGAATAACTTCTATCCTACCTATCCTACAATTAATCAAATCCTATTCGTTGACTTAATTTGCGACCTGATTCACATCCTCGCCCAGTTGCGACCATCAACCATGTAGGTACCTACTAGTCCATTTTCAGTATCCACATGAAACAAATAAACTAATTAATAAACTAGGTATTTAAAATATTTCTCTAAAATAATGTTTTTTTTACATGAAATGAATGATGACAACACAACCACACAACTGACATTTACATTGGCATCTGTACCTAGTCGGGGTGAGCTGGGCCCCACGTTGGGCGCCAAGATCTAGACGGGGTGAGTCAGTTTCAGTTATTAAAAAGAGGGCTTTGATCATAGATAATACACTATTTATACAAGAGCTTTGATAGGTATAGCTAAACACGTTATTATGACACCAGAGCAGAATCCCCAATGCCGCCAAATTTATAACAAAACTTATGCAAAACTACCAACCTAACCAACGGCCAATCAGTGGCTAGTATTCGCGCCGACTCGGCGCGAAGCGCATGTGCGAAAGTGCGTTCGGATATCAACTACGGCGAGTACCACTCAGGTGCTTTACCTAGACCTATGCGAACAGGGAGACGTTTAGTTACATCCGCTATACACTCCCCCTCGGGTCCGTGAAGGCGTCCTCGCTCAGGAACCCGCTCATTGACGACAAAAACAGGCTGAATAAGACGAGGGCGACCTCGGTTACGCTTTGGCATAACTGGACAAAGAGGCGCATCGTCTGTATTACTATAAGTATTAGTTAGGTACTCAATAACTTGGTGTGAATGTCCATAGATATTATTTCTTATTTCTGTCTATACTAATATTATAAAGAGGAAAGATTTGTTTGTTTGTTTGTTTGTTTGTTTGAAATGAATAGGCTCCGAAACTACTGAACCGATTTGAAAAATTCTTTCACCAGTAGAATCGTACATTATCGATGATGGACATAGGCTATAGAATATTTTCAAAAAGTTAGGGATCCGTATGATAACTTCGATACTGTAACCCAAGGTGTGAGAAAAAATCCTTATATCGCGTGCGCTGCGGAATCTATTGACAATAGAGCAAAGTGATGTACTACAGTTTTATAGAAGTCATCAATGTCTACAAAAAAGTCCGCGATACCATATGTCTAACTATTATGGTTAAGTCACCGTGACCGCTTTTTGTTCAAATTATTCAAGCAAATCCTTGGTGATATGAAAAAAGGGTGATTTCGGTATCATGATATTAATCCTTATCCATTTAAATAGTTTGATAATTAAGGTTGATTATGTCCGTATAAATCACACTTTAAATTATTCAAATCGGACCTTTGGTTCAAAAGTTACGACGGTAATAAACATGCTCGGAGTTAGAAAAATGTCGCGGCTTGAGCAAACTGGGGAGAATCATAACAATGCTTGGTCCGATGATGTTGATGAAAATGATTTCGATAAAACAATAAGAATAACAAATGTTTGGATTTTTCGCAAATAAACTACATACATAATAAGGGGTGAAGCAGGGGTTGCAGCAAGTTTTTAGGGGAGGACATTATTGCTTGCTTTAATTTACGTCGGAATGCTATGAACGAACTAAAAATGGGATTATTGAAACAGATGTACCTAACAATTTTTGCATTATCAACTCCTGACGGGGTGAACGGAGTGAACAGTTGCGCTGAACCTGAGACCATAGAATAAGTAGAAATGGCTAAGTAATAAATGTAATTATTGAAAATCGTTGTGCTTAATTTTCCAAAACTAACCTTTAAGGGGGTATAGGGGGCGTTGAAGTTTGTGGAGTACCTACTAAATCCGCGCGGACGAAGTCGCGGGCGAAGTGCTAGTATTTTATAAGTGGAGACTTGTAATTGGCTGACAGTCTTATTTACTGATCTTGACCTGTTTGTTTTAGCTGTAAGTCTTCCATATTGCTTAAATAAATAAATAAATTAACAAAAGGCGTAGGTTGGGACGCGTGGAACTTGCCTGGGATCACTAACATGTGACACAATGTAAGTAGTAGGACTAACTTTTTTAACGACCGTATAGGGACCGTCCGCGTCCCTCTTTGGTACAAACTTAGCTGATGATCCTTTAGCAGCGTTACTCAATACGTGCGACTTTACCAAAACTTGATCACCAACATCAAATTCCTCAAGTTTACGACCCTTATCTGCGTAATCTTTACGTCTGTCCTGTTCCGTTAAGAACCTGGTAGGACGTGATTTGGGGAACAAAATTATCTTTTTCCAGGACGGCCCTGATATCAAAATGAGCGTTGACGGGTGAACGGAGCTCTCTTGCTAAGGTAAGAAAAGCCGGAGAAACACCGGTTGTTTGGCATAATGCTGAGTTCATTGCGAACCGAACAGAAGGTTAGTGGTTAGGCCACGACGAATGCTGTGTGTCCACCAACTGGGCTAACTGAATCTTTAGCTCTTTATTTTTCCGCTCGACCGGGTTTGCCTCGGGGTGATAAAGGTAACAAGTCCTGTTTAATTCCTAATATATATGTACACTCTTGCATGACAGAGGACTGAGAGGACACAAATTGTACGCCATTGTCGGATATAATACGGCGAGGTAAGCCATATCTTCCTCTATCAATATACGAGCACAGACTACTGAGGTGGCGTCTACGAAAGCGAAGAGCTCGACCCATCGAGTAGCTGTATCTTCTAGGTACTAGCAAAACGTACTTCTCCCCCTTCTCTCCAGGAGGGAGCGGCCCAAACAAGTCGATTGCCAAGACTTCTCCCCTTTGATTTAAGACCGGGGTCTGTAGAAGACCAGATTTACGTTTGATGACTTGTACCGTTGGCACGTCGCGCAAGACTTAATAAAATCAGCGACAAATCGTTTTATGCCAGGGAAGAAAAATCGCTGTGACAGCTTATGCAAATGCTTAAGCAATGGGAGTGTCATGGCATTCCCTCAAAATATCAAGCCGTAAACTCACAGGAAGTACAAGCTGTGGTTCCTCAACGTCGACATCGGGGTTGTACCTATAAAGGACTCCTTGCTGCATAAAGTATCCTCATTCGGACCAGCGTTTTTCTTCTACTGCATCATTATTTTCAAGACCACTTATTATTTTTTAATTTCAGGGTCATCTAACTGAGTAAGTCGGAGATCAGCAGGACTTCTAGTGGGCAAGTCAACGACGACGGAACAAAATATACCACACTGACTTTTAAAGTTTTCCTCGCAAGTAGGCCGACTAAGTGTGTCTGCGACTACATTGGCCTTGCCTGGAGTGTACTCAAACTGAATATTGAACTCCTGTAACTTCAGTGCCCACCGAACTAATCTACCTAACGGCGACTTCAAGCTCAACAACCATTTTAGAGGTTGATGGTCGACCTACAATAATTTGTTGACCTTCAATATATCCTCTAAATCGTTACTTACCATACTACCGCAAGAGCTTCCTTTCGGTAGTGCTATAACTACGCTCGGCAGGGTTCAGAAGGCGGCTCGCATACTCGATCGGGCGTTCGTCTTTGCCTTCATCCTGTAGCAATATTGCATCGAGGGCGTTATTACTTGCATCTGTACCTACGCAAGATAAACGGTTTACTATAATCAGCTTGGACAAGTATGGGCGCGGACGTTAAGCGATTTTTAAGCTTCTGAAACGCCTGATTTTGTTCAGGATCATACCCAAGTCTGATTCTTTTTAAAAAAACGTGTTAGGGGTTCAGCTACATCTGAAAAGTTCAAAATGAACTTTCTGAACCACGAACAGGTCTGAAGAAACGTTCTGACGTGACGTAGCGAACTTGGTGCTTTCATGTCCGCCACAGCGCGAACTTTAACCCCATCCTGAGTGATTACATGACCCAAGTATTTCACTTCTTCGCGAGTGAAAACACACTTTTCGCGATTGGCGCGAAGATTGAACATGCGCAACCTCTCAAAAACTGCACGTAAGTCAGAGACGTGCTGATCGAATCCTTCTGATATCACGAGCAAATCATCTTGGTATGAGAGCGCAGTCTGTCTAAAGCCGTAGAAAGGTGGACAAAGCGTTTTTCAGTCCAAACGGCATCCTTTTAATGCCGTGTTGACCATTAAGATTGTCTCCTATTCCCTCAAACCGCAACATTTTATTTATTTATTTAAAACTTCATGCACACAAATGTACAGAGGCGGACTTAATGCCTTAGGCATTTTCTACCAGTCAACCTTTGGGTGATGCAGAGACAAATAGTGGTAGGTGCAATGTGGAAAAGAAAAAAAAAACAGAAACACGATTTATATATTATTACTTACTGTAAAGGTATATTATATTATATATAATTATGTAAACTATACATACCATACAATACTATACTACAATATATACTCAAATGAATAAACTAATGTACAAATATACCTACTTAAACAATTTATGCAAACAAATAATGAGTAAAAAAATTATAATAATAAATTAGCGCTGTGACGATACTACTGCCAACTTCTTACGAAAGTGCTCGCGAACCTTAACTTTAAAGGTCAACCGGTTGGTTGCCATCCTGATTTCCTGGGGTAGCGCATTCCACAGAGAAATAGATTGAATGAAGAAAGAACAGTGAATGAAGTCAGAACGGTGAGAGGGACAATGAAGAAGACGTTCATGCAATGAGCGTAGATTTCTATTGTGGTTGGCGCAAATGTATTCAAAGTGCGGGGCTAGATAACTAGGGGAATTGGGAGAGTTAAAAAATGAAAACAAGGTAGTTAGCCCCCTCAGTTCTCTGCGCTGGCGTATGGGCAACCACTTAAGGATCGAACGATGCGTAGAGACATGATCGTATTTGCGTAGATTGAAGACAAATCGAATGCAATAATTTAGAAGGCGGTCAAGTTTGTTGAGGAGATCTGCATTCAGGTCAAAGTAGCACACGTCGCCATAGTCGATGATGGGTAAAATTAGGGTTTGCACAATTGCATTGTCTTCGTATTCACTGGTAACACATTTTTCAAGCGATACAGTGCCCGCAGCGTTCCCGTAACTTTCTGACTGACGCTAGCGACTTGATCGATACGCAAGATCCTTTACGTCAGAACTAAATGGGACGACCGTACCGTCGAACAGTACAGGAGGCAAAGTTGCACCGTCCAGTTACGCGGCGAGTTCGTGAGGTACTAGCAACTGCAGCTTGATACCCAGAAAGCGAGCAGCAGAAAGACCCACTGAAAGTTATCCCTGATGGTGATGTAAAGAAGCGGCGTGAAGAATCACCATTCACGGCTCGGTGCAGAGGTTTGTGGTGTAGTTTTGGAGGTTCGTTCCCTCCCAAGGCGTATCGTTGGTGTGCCCTCGTTCGTGCGCCTAATATCATTTCTTAGTTTTTTTATAAAGTTTCACAATTTTTTTAATTTAGGTTTTGAATGTTAAATTAGACGATTACTTCCAACATTTTTTTATCATAATGTTAAAGTGTTTACCTATTTTATTTGATTTTGTGGTGATAATTTAATTTAGGCGTTTTTTTTATTATTCTACAAAAAATGTGTTTTCTTCCATTTTTTTTACGCTACACTACCTAATAACTTTCGTAATATAGCTAAATAGCGTAAATAATATAGTATATAAGCTAATATAGAATATAGCGTAAATAGCTTCATCTTTTTGACTGACCGACCTTGACAATTCAAAAGTGCCTGTGAATGGTTTATTTGAAATAAATAATTTGAATTTGAATTTAATAAAAATAGTAAGTAGGTAATTTTTTTTAAACTTACGAATTGATGAAATCTGTATTAATCAACAGACTATTACAAAAAGTTGTTACAGAAGGTACCTAATTATTATGTCTTTATATTCTGCTGTTTCAGCGTACAAAAAGTTTTACATGTGAAAGTTGCATTAATACACTAAATATTGGAATATGTTTTATTTGGCTTTTCCATTAAAAAGTCGTACAGTCGGATGTCATACAATATAGTGGTCCATTTGTAGTAAATTATGCCATTGCTGATTAATTACTAAGCGCACATAAATGAAACTTGGCAAGACATTGTACACCCTTACAAGATACAAATAAACGTTAAAAGTTAGGCTCTAGAATTCCTATTTTAAGTACTTGGACCTAATAACCATATTTTATCTTTACGTGTATATCTCCTTAATGGTATCAAAATCAGTTTTCACAAACTTTACACACTATAGCAACGTGCGTAAAAAAATACAACTGCAATAAACCGATTTATATGATTTTCATCAAATAACCAGCAAACATCAGTGCAGCGGAAACTTGAATATCTTCGCAGTTTTAAGACACACTACAAATTTCATTTAAACATACACCATACCTCTCGTGACACACTAATTATTTAATGTATTTTTTTTCTTGTACGTCCATAGGAAAAAGAAGTGCCGCTGGGATGACGTAGTTCCAGCGGAAACAGTTTTTGTTGAATAACTCCCCAATGCTTGGATGCACAAATTTGTATTACTATACCTACACAATTACAAGACGTCATACACTAAATATCTGCTAAACTGAAATTAAGAAATTCGACATTTTTCCGCTGCGACTACGCAAACTTTAGTAGGGTAAAATTGGGGCTTCTGCATCACTTGTTCTCGCGCCGCTCGAACTGCGTGATGCAGAAACCCCAATTTTACAATCGAGAACGGATTTCTGGATCGATTTACATCATAATTTAAAAAAATGTATATTCAACTAAACGAAATCTTGTTAGCAAACAATACATGCAGCGGCATTGATACTGTTTATTGTATCGGAAAATATCTATGCGAATAAATTCTGATCTACATTCTGAATGTATAATGAACACAAAGTATAAAACTGTGTGATTGGTCTTAGAGGTATCGCAAGTCTTTTATTAAATAAAACCAAAGATAATGTTAATTAAAAAAATATAAATATATTTGTGTTTTCAAACAATGGATGGGATAAAAATTTAATCTTCAGACAAAATCTGGTATCATATGTTTCCTCCTCCACCTTAGAACCATTATATATGTTTGTTTCTTTATTAAATTGTTGTTTGAGTTTATCTGAGGGTTTCGGATCCTGGCTCTCGCTTCAGTGACACAATTTATATGAAATAAATTTCACTTCCTGGCAGTATCTGGAAGCAATCAATATCTTCTAATGCAGGTAAAACTAACTCATGAGCTGTATCACTCTCCTGATGGAGTAAATCTGTTGTAGCTGTCGATATACTACTCCCACTAGTCTTTGACGAACTCGCAATCGATTTTTCAGGATCAGCCTGTTTGTTGCTTACTTTAACGAATGTGCGAAGTTTCTCATCAGGTTCGCTTTTGAGTATAATGTAGTGAGTATCTTCCAAATTCTGATAAAATAAATCTTCTGTTCGGGTTATATCATTATCCTGATGTTTTAATTCACCTGCGTTCGATACTCTTTTTCCAGGTTGCATATGTTGAATGTGAATTACCTCACCCCTATCATTCTTCATAATCATTTTGCGAATTCCATTTATATCAGATTTCACTGAGTGAAACATTATAGAAAATATAAATTTTAGTTATTTTTTAAGGAGATATATTCAAAACTGAACCGTTGCGCTGTAATGTTCAGAGTTGAATTGCTGTGATGCATGATGCTTCTACATTATATATGCAAGATTTGATCATTTAAGTGCAATGCACCATCATGTAGGTACTTACATAAACATTCAAATATGGTAGATATTAACCGACTCATGCGGGAGCACGATACGTTGGTGTATATTCTAATAGACTAACTGTTTAAGACAGTTATCAATATAGTATTTTCCCTTCACAGCGTTCAAATAAAAACATTGAGGAAAATGTATAGCATGTTGCATCCAAGGATCATCGTAAATCTCCCAATCTTCTATAACACCTCCACATGAGAAACATGCTGCTTTATCATTTACACCATTTCCACAATAAAAAAATCCAGCGTCAGCCATTTCCATTTTCAATCTTCTCCTGGAATCAGCCATTGCCCAATAATACCCAAATGAAAACTCGCGCATTTTATATGTATTAAACATGTCATATCGAGGATTGCATTTATTTTGACTCATGGTCTGCTTACTCGCTTTCTAGTACTTGTAATAAGTAATAGTAATAAGTATAATACTATAATGACAAGGCACAGCTGTTGCAAGCAACTTATAACGTTTAACATTAGGCAGGATTGATGGGAGTGGGAGATAGGAAAAGTTTCATTTCATACCTGTTACAACTAATTTAAAATTATTTTGTTGAATAATGAAAAAAAAGAAACAAAAATTATATAAAAAGTTTATTATCAGAGCACCATTTTTTTAAACACAATACATTTTTCAAAGCACAAATTGAGTTATGATACATACAACAATACAAATCTTCAGAACACTTATATCGATCATACAGATTTAGCAAACTAGGGCAACCTTTATCTTCTAAATTAATCACATTATTATTATTATTATTATTATTTAAAATATTTTTTAACCATAACACTTTTTCAAGACCTTTTATATAAATACATTTATCTCTTAAAAAATCTAAAACTAAATACTGACAATTTGAATAAGGTATAAACCCTTCACTCCAGTATATCTTCCTGTTACGTTCAATCCACGCTACTTGCCGTCTTTCTTGTTTTGTCAAATCGCAAAAAGGAAATGGCGGCTTAATTAAAAACACTTGAATTTTGTCACTACACAATATAGCAATTTCTTTTAGCACAAATTCATTTGCTTCTGTTTTAAAGCCTTGTACATCTACAATGGCAGTCATGATAATCGACGAACTATGTTGCTCAGAGGTTTGTATTCCACAAGTCGATCGTTTATAATCAAACAATATGCAGCAGTGTTTTCTGGTATTGGCGATGAACATTCAATTTCTAGCCGAACGTCTACTGGACCGGTTTTTAAACTATCGTTTTGCCTTGAACAATCTAAAATGAATAGGGGAGCCTTCTCTTTAAAGTCCTTTAGATTAAGCAGCGGTTCTACTGGACAGTTGTAATAAGACTGACGAAATTTAGCATACATTTCATATAATATACTGTATTTGTTCTCAGAAAACTTTAGACTTAAAGGTTCATATGGATAATATTGTGAATTTAAGAAGAGAGTGACGTTTGTCACTTCGCAATGATCGAATAGTGAACTGTCTTTTAGTTTATTGCTTTTTCTATTAGTTTGTAGGCAAAGAATGACATATCTAGGTTTTTCCAATTGTGATGCAGTTTTAACGGACCATGAGTGTTTTGTGGTTTTAGGTAGTAAAGGATATTCGTACAAATCCCAATTCCTAAATGCCATTTGAATAGGCTTATCTTTTTCTAAATGTTTCAATAGAGTCAAACGCACACGATCTGAGACTTTTATGTGTGGTACCCTCCATTGTATTCTTTCTATTTCTATTTGGAAATGTGTAACATCTGCATCATTAAGTATAACGCTATTTAAGTTAGAGTTACTTCGATTTAATATAAGCTCATGTTTACAATTTATTATAATCTTATCATAATCTTCCGCAAATCCTAAAACCTTATTTAATGGTATTAAAGCATCAAAATAACCAGCACTTTTAAATCCAGTTAAATTCCAGCCCCATAGGGCAGCCACTTTATTTTCAGCATCATTAAATGAAACGTACGATTTTATTGTTGAAGTTATGCCTGAGTTTTTTATACGATCTATTTCAATACCGTTTATTTCGTACCTGATGTCTTGAAACAAGAACATAGCAGAGTTATTGCTAAACGAAATATTTTTTTCAATCGGTTTTCCATCTTTTCCAAAGAGCTTTGCTCGACCTTCGATGTAAATTGAGCTGGCTGATGGAAGCACGTATATGTCTTGCTGGTGGATGGGAATTCTGATTTCATCATTTTCTCTAAAGCAGTTATTGTAGGGGTTGTAAGAATGGATTTCATAACTTTCGATCGAAGTATCGAAGTGCGGAAAATCATTAATCTGTAGTATATTCATAGTTTAAAACCTAGGGCTTTAAGAAAATTTTTATTTGTTTTAGTTAAATTTTTCACTTTTTTCTTACGTCTGGGCACCTTTGAGGTTGTAGAAGAAATAAGACGTTTCATTTTGACCGGAGGGTATATATTATATAATATCATTTTATCTTCCTTAAGTGAAGACGCAGTTGAATGTGTTCTATCCAATCAATGCAGTAACCAAATTGATCAACAACTTTAATAGATATAGATGAAATTATATTTTTGTTCACTGGGAAGTAAATAACATTTGCAGGAGTTTCTATGTACTGACGGTCTGCAGCAGAATTAGATATAAATTCATGAATAATATGAGTTTGTAATCCGTTAGTGTAGGATCCGTAGATTAAATCACATTCAATTCTAATTACAGGTGAACTTTTATTATTATTTTCATTAAAATGTACTTTTGGTATTGAATTTAAAATTGAAAAGTTTAGCAATCCGCACTCATATTTCCCAGATAAAGTCAGAGGAGGTTGAAAAAACGATTCTAATTCTGATTTTTTACCGGAGATAGTCACTGTTATAGACATACTTGCATACTGATCACTTTTTGATAAACCTATTTATTTTATTCCTTGCCTACACCAAAACTTTCTTAAAAACTTTAGACAAAGATGGCCGCAGTTAAAAGGGTGATCCCCTTGAATATTTTCATAATTATAGCGAACCTCAGAGCCTAAGTATTTTATAAATTCCTTAGGAGGCTTAAGGTTTCCGTAACTGTCAAAATATTCAATATAATCATTGTATTTCGCATAGGCTACCCAATGAGAACCAGGATTTTTAGAACTATCTAAATTAAGAACTCCACATTCTTTTTTCAGCGGAAATTTAGGGAGCTGATCTCTCATAAAGACACCTCTAAAATACGGAATACTATTTCCATACCTTAAAATATCAAGGTTAGTTAAGGCTCGTTTGGGTAGCCGATATCCTAGTTTTTTTCTTTTGTTACGAAAATACCAAGACCATTTTTATGTGGTTTAAGATGTAGTCCTTTTCCGATGCAAAGTGCCTCCATTTTTTCATTGTGTCTCTTCGATTCTTCATACAGCTTTTTAGCCATCTTAAATTCATTTATAGTTTTAGCAATACCAGCTGCGCCGCCTGCTAAGGCTCCGGCGGCTGATAATCCCGCAAAAATAGGAATTAAAGGTAATACTCCACCAGTTTTTGGTATTGGAATAACTCGAGGAAGTTTAATAGACGAATTATCAGTTAATTCTCTGGCAGCGGCCATAGCTAATTCTATCGCCATTTTTTTGCATTTCGGTTTTAATTTTTTCATACGTTTTTTCGTCACAGATATAACATTTTTTAATTTCTTTTTAAGTCCTTTTCCAGATTTTATTTTTCTCGAAGACTTTTGGCTACGAGTTTTTAAGCCTGCACCGGTTTTAATTTTTGCTAACATAGCATTACTTACTAGATGTGCTGCAAATTTTTCTCCTGCACTCGCATCAGGAGCAACTAATCGTTCTTTAGACATTTTTAATAAAATTAAATCAGCGTTGTGCCGATCCTTTAAGTTTGACGACTTGTGATATGCAATATCGTGTTCTTTACAATATTCGTCTAATTTATTAACACCTTTGTCTCCTTGCGCAAGTCTCTTAATTAATCTTGTACCAGGACCACAATAATTGTATCCTGGTAAATGTAGTTCAAATGGTAGGTGGTTTATTAACCAATTGAGAAGACTATTCTCTCCAATACACATCATAAGACTGACTAATAATGGAATAATCCTTAATACATATAATATAACAATTATATCCCCAATCAATAAATATTACAAATATTATAAAAGATCACATGTTATAATAATTATGCAACTAATTATTGCGTTTAAAAGACCAGCTAAATTCATTAAATATATCAAAAATAGATCATAACATTATTTTTTACAACACATTCGATTTATCGATCCAACTATTTTCAGCAGAAGATAAGCCTAACCATTTTACTAAAACCCTATTGCCTCTCCTTTTAAGAACCTTCTCGACTAGATATACATTCGGATGTTTAGTCTTTTGAAGCTCTTGTGCATAAAATGTTCCTAAAATAGGCTGACCTTTAAATGTATCTTCAATCAAATAGGTGACAGGAGTTGTATTTTGCACTTTTCGAATTTTAAATATTTCTGTCGACCAGTTAGGAGTATATCCTTTTTCAAATGTGGCTTTGTACTTACTGATACGCACATAATCACCTATTTTAAACTTATTTTTCACACTTACTTTTTTTATCGCCATTTTATATCTTTCTAATATGCGTTTTTTGTTTACTTTATTGACATTTGCAGGAATTTCATCAATCGTTCGATGATAAGTGTGATTGTATTTATAAATAACACTATCGAGAGTGTCATTTATCCAGTTATAGTTACCTCTTAAACTGAATTCTTTATACAAGTTAGATTTCAATGTTCTGATAAATCTCTCAACTATTGAAGCTTTTTTGGATGAGAATGTTGAATAATGATTAATATTATAAGAGCGAATAAGTTTTTTAAATGTATTATTATAAAACTCAGTTCCGTTATCAGTTTGCAGATTTCTAGGGACACGTCCTCTCTCCAATAAAATTTTGAATGAGTTACATACAATCTCTTTGTTTTTACTTTTTAGAGGAAAGACCCAAGCATATTTTGAAAATGTATCGATAACAGCTAGAATAAATTTAAAGCTTTTATTTTGTTTTGAAATAGATTGCATATCAATTAAATCTGCTTGCCATAGATCATCTATATCTTTTATAATAACATTTCTTCGTGGAAAATTTACCCTAGCATTTCTATGAATTTCATTTACTACATCTGCTTTGCTCATGATAATATAATATAAATTTAAACAACTTATTATTTTATTTCTGGTATCAGCTATCTTAACATTCAGCGACTTAATTTCTCAATGTTTTTATGATGAATAATTACTTTATACTAAATTGGAAATCTGAAGTTGTTAGTATTTATTCTTTAATTATGTTAGCTTCTTTTAATTCTTCAATAATAGATAATATTTCGTTATCGTGATTAGTATTACCAGCATCTTTGGAAGCCACTAATAATTTTAATCTTTCAACCAATTCATTTGGATCATCCCAGTATACTAAATCAGTGTAGTTTTTATATTTTTTTAGTTTCGGTAAGTTTCCTCCAAGTTTAGTTTCAGTTTTACTGTCGGGCGTTCCAGCAAATAGGGGTTTAATTATTTCACGGTATTTTATACTTTTATCACCTCTTATTTGACCGTTACGACTAAAATTTTTTTTATGTGCATTTGTAAAATGTAGCATATCTTTGTAAACAATTTTATCTTCATTTGATATTAACTTTACATCAGGTTTTCTTTTCAGCAATAGTTCTTTCAGACCTGGAGTTAAATTATAAGCTTTGTCACCGATTTTAACCAAAGTAATGGTATCATTATTTAAACTATCAATTTTAGAAAATGATACCACTGAATTACCCATGAATAAAATCTTGTTATTACTTCTTATCCCAAACGGTATACTGACACCATCATAAATACCGCAGATATCCTCACCTTCCATCGATATTTCCAAATCATCTGCCAATTCCCTTTTAGGACTTTCAGCGAATAGAACAGAATTTAATTTTGAGTTGTCTTCAAACTTTGTAGATGAGCAAGTATTAACAGTATCCGCTTCAAGTTCTTCAGAATTAGCAACTGTGTTATTTTTTCTATTTTTTATTTTTTCGAAAGATATATTTGAATCAACCAGGGTATTAAGGGGATCTGTGACAGGTTTTAGTATTTTATCGAGTGATAAGTTCATTGATTGTTCCTCGTCCTTCATTTTTTTTATTTTATTCTTTATGGCTTCTATAGACTTCATTAATTCTACTTTAATATGTTTCTCCATGTTCAGTTACATAATTATGACAACCGTACTCGTCTGAAGAAGAATTAATACTAAATTTGCTTTGCATGTTATTTATTTATATTTACAAAACTTCATTCAAAATTTAAAAAATGTATCAAAATTCTGTCTGTACCTTCCTCTATTTAACAAAGATTCTTTGTTAATAAGTAAGAAACTATAAGGTTTTTTCCAAACATTTTTGCAAATATCTTTAAACTGATTCCATTGTAGATCACCACTCACATGTTCTTCATAAATATGTTTTAAATTCACATCATCTTGTTTGAATATCATAAGAAAATTAACATTGTCGCGTAACAATTGCTTCGGAATTTTAGAATAGGTTTGAGATAAATAGAAACAATCAATTTGTTTATGTCTTCCCATACAAAAATAATTGCGTATATTTATTTGCTTTTCACATGCAACATCATCAAAAATAAATACAGAATTAGGTAAAGCTTCACTTGAAGATATCACCTCTTTATCATCGTTGAACTCATAGAAATTAATCTGCGGTACTCTTCTTAATACTTCGCTTAAGAAACGATATTTTGGTTGAAAAGAAGTTTTGGAGTAAAGATAAATATGTTTAAATTTTAAACCATTTTCATGCAACAGTAAACTAATCATGGCATTGGTTTTACCACAATTTGATGGACCGCATATTATACCTCGAATCGTATTAGGTAATAAAACGCTGTGTCTGATCTGGCGGGAAGATTCATTAAAATCGATATTATTAACCTTCAGAGATATGGGTTGCTTGATCAACTTCATCATGCCGATTACTACAATGAATGGACAGTCTAAATATTTATATCTACACCAAAATATGTAGGTTATAAAAAAAGGGTATTAACATATATTGAGCGCAAGAACAAGTCCAAACCTGTTCATAGTTTCTAAGTTATTGGAGCTGCTGTTTGCTTCAGATATAAAAGGTAATGAATAACTTGGATCATATTATTCTCGACCTATATGTACATCATACGTCATTCAAATTTACATATTAGGTACATGCTCCAAATAATTCAGTGTTCACTTGCTTATCGTAATCCAACGATATAGGACTCTCCTATACCAATTTAATATTATTTGTGTTAATAGCATCTATATTTTTCCTCGCTCAGGTAAGTTTCTTTTTTAATTAAACACACTAAATATACGTTTATTATTTTACTTTATACATACTTTGGTTTCCCTATATTCATGAAAATTTCTTTTTTTTTTTCTCAGAATGTCTACCTCTCCGTCCTACAGCCCTGTTTCGCTTAATGAAGTCGTAAATAATATTGAACTAGAACAGCCGAGAACATCCAAGGTTAGTATTTAGTTACAAACCTACTGATTGCGAAATATCTTCTTCTAATCTAATATATAAAAACCTGGTCTCACGGTGTTTGTTAACGAAGTACTTCGAAACAGCTCGACCGATTTTTATAATTTCGCAGGCTATTTTTTTTTTTGCATTCACTTAACCATTTTGTTTTTTTTTTTACAGGACTACTCTGAGGGCATCAATAGTAATCATCCGCTGTTTTACTCTGAGGGAAATGACAGCACGTATTTTGATGACTTAATAAATCAGCGGCGGCTAAATGAAGACCTTCCCAATAACCAAGCCGCCGCCACATTGAAAAAGACAAAAAAGAGGAAACTTTCATCGGACTCATCATCATCCTACATCATTCGTCGAAATGGATCTAGAGGGCGATATCTTATTAAATTGAATGTGTTTGACGTTAAAGATAAAGATTGTGAAAATGTGCGTGATGTTATTAATGATAATAATAATGCTTGTGTGAGTGTTCAATATGTGGTGCGCGAAAATTATGATGAAGTTATGGACATTACTGAAACTCTTATCAAAAAAATTAGTAATAATTTAAATGATGCGGATATGTTTTAATTTTTTTTTTAATAAATGTTAATACTTAATATCAATAAAGCTGTTTTATTAACTTCCCTTTTTTGGATAGGCAGCCTATTAACAACGATGGGTATTGCATAGCAGTTAAGCAGGACCAAAATAGAAATAAAACATGTCACCTATTTTTGTTTACGTATTAATAGTTGCAAAATATTTATATCACAAGTTTGGGAACAAATGGTCACTTCTGCATGTTCTTCAACTTAACAATTGTATTTTTTTTTTTAATAGTGACTATTCGAATCCCTGTAAGACTTTGAGAATCGTTTTACTTCGAACAGTAGAGTTCTTTAAAATAAAAAACTTTAATTATGCTCTTCGATAATTTTGGAAAAATGCAGAAGTGACCCTTTGTCCCTAAAGTACGACATTGTAATAAGATTTTATGAGGTAGGTCCTGCGTAATTGTCTACTTGCAATGCCGGTCATTATCTATTTGCAAAGGATAAGGGTAAAGTTAAAAAAAAAGTACTCATTTTATTCCGTAATAATTTTTTTAATTTCATTTATTTAGCACAATACAATTGATACATTTTCTTATATACTTAGCTTTAACTTAATACAATCTTTTCTTGCAATACCTATCATAAAGCAACATATTTTTTTTATTTATAAATAGCTTTTATTACATGCATACAGTAAAAAATAGTTTACATAATAATATATCTAATAAAAAAAAAAAAACTTTTCTCTAAAATACAGTTTTATAATGTCCCCAAGGTAAAGTTTTATAACCATCTTGCAATATTTGTCGTTTGTCATCATCTCTACTAAGTACAAGTTTATTAATTTTTTGTGTAAAAATGTTATGATTTTTTGACCTAATGATACACATATTTTTTCTCAAACATTCATTATATTGTAAAGTTCTTTTATATTTTTTAATATTAAGTTTTTTAGTAACGGATTTTTTTACACCTTTTGCTTTTCTTATTGAGGTATTTATAGAATCTATACAGTATAATTTTGCTCTTAAGCCTACAAATTCAGTTATGACATCACCACCCATTTCGTCTTTAAAAAATCCTGGTATTTTACAGTTGCGTTTTGGCATATCACATTCCTTGTTTTCAAAGTTGCTTGTATCGAAATATTTAATATGTTTTTTCATGTCCTTATAAAAGTCTTCAGTGTGTATTAAATACAAAAGACTGTCAGTATCAGTGTAACATAGTTTAATACAATTTTCATAAATTCGTTTCATTACAGAATAGTGAAATTTATACAAATGAGACTTAGCTAGTTCTAAAATTGAAAAGCCAATGTAAATTGGACGATCAAGGATAATTTTTGTTTGCTGTAATTGAATTGCGATCAGCGACTCAGTAATCACCGATAAATTTTTAAAATTTGGCGCGCTTATGTATTTTTCTGCGCCACAAATTTTATTAGTTTTATTTAATTCATCTTTCCATACATTAACTAATTTCACATCGACTTGTTTCCTTTTATTTTCTATTGTTTTGCCGAAAATAGAGTTATTTTGTTTTTTAAAAAAGTCTCTTTCAAAATCTGAACGTGCTTGTTGACGCAATGTTGTATTTAATAATGTGTAAGGCGCTAAAAATGCATTATGATTAAACGATAATATCCTATGAATCTTGAGTAAAATGATACCATTCTTTAAACATTCTTTCAAGTGAATATAATGAATAACATATTTATGTTTATCGTACAAGTTAGCAATTAATTTTGGATTTTTACTACCAGGTGGTACAAACTTTTCAGCTGCAAACGGCAAATCAGCATGCTCATCATGTAATTTAGAAGGGTAATGCAAATCTACTTCGAGTATAAATCCTTTATCACTATCATTAGAAACAGCCATTATATCAAATTTATTTATTTCTTCTTTAGTGAGAAATTTAAAGTTCCCGGTTGGTAACCTTTGCATCATAGCATAACCATATAAATTAACACAATCGAGATAAACTAAATAACTATTAGGCTCCTCATCATTATAATTAGGAAGGTATTTATTATTTGCCTTTGCATATCTTAACGAGCATTGTGCAAGACCACCTCGAATACCTTTTTCTAACATTTGATATATTTCGATATCTGAAATTAAATCTAAATTAATTCCGGTATATAGCAACATAGCATCCCAACTTAATGAAGGCGAAGATACATAATAACATGGATCAAGGTTATAAAATGTTAAACTCATAGATCTAAATTTCTCAAAAACATCACATAAAAGTAGAACATCACATTTTAGATACAGATCAGTATATTCTCCTAAATTTGAAATATTAAATTCATTCCAAACTGTTAATGCGTGCATATAATCTTCGTCTGAAACATTTTCAGATGTAAGATTATTATAAAAATGTTTTTGATCAGGTAATTTGCTTTCGTCGTAACGATCCCATGAATCAATATAATCATAACAGTAAATACCCTTTTTTCGAACTAAATTAAATAAACGTTCATCTTCGAAAAACTTACGCATATTTTGAAAATCTTCTGGTTTCATTGATTTGACTAAATTATCTAGACTTGAACTTAAAAAATTAAAAGAATCAATAAACTTTAACTGTGCTACGTTTTTACTATCGATTGGAACAAATTTTGTGAAGGAGATATATTTTTCTTTATTTTTAGGAATTAGATTTATTCGTCCGCAAATACTGGAAAGCTCTTTAATAAACAAATGACAATCATAACCAGAAAGATTGTGAAATATTATAGGAATAAAAGAACATGTTTTAGCATTCAAATTACATTTTTTATGTGCTGGCCCGCGATATTTTCCTGTGAAATGATCATGATCTGCAACAACTATATCCGTATCAGAAAATGATTTTTTACATAAATAACACTTCTTTGCATTGTTAAAGGAATTACGTTCATTTTCACTTATTACCATTGCCTTTGAATGTGAAAGTATTTTATACAGTTTTTTTACGTTCCTGATAATTGATTTAGTAAACTTCTTTGAACAATCTGGTCCTCTATATGACACAAATTTGTTGAGTTCAGGCTTAGAAAAACAAGAAATATAGTATGAAAAGCAACTTGCCTCATGAATTTGAACATTTTCAACGTATAAAGTTTTGTTTTTGTCTGAATATTCGCGTAATAAACTCTCAAAATCACCGTAAATAACAATAGGAATCCTTTGAGTCCTTTCAAAATTAGAAAAATAAAGTTTTGTGTTGTCTTCAGGTAGTACAGTTTGCACTCTCGCACAATTATGATTTAATAATTTTTCCGATGTATCAAAATAAGTGAAACATTCATCACATAAATGTATTTTTGACTTATGTTTAGTTAACTGTTTGTGTACAAGTTTATCGAATTTTTTTATTAAACAAAAATGATTTTTCCCTTTTTTATGAATATAAAGTAAGTTAACATGCATTATTTTCCGTTTAACAGTTTTATACAATGGCCCAGTAACTTGATTTTTTGAGTCCAAACCATAAATATTTACACTCACGTTAGGATTCAAATCTTCAAATAATTTTATATCCTCAAAACTCGGAGGAAAGGACATATTAGTTGTATTTAGAACTTTCGAATAATGAGGATATGATTTTACTCTATTTGGATTAGCCATAGCTGGATACAAATGAGCTACAATACTCCAGAGAAAACAGTGTTCGTCATAATTAATTATATTTAGACAAGATTTTGTTGCACGTATATTTTTAGGTAACGAAACGTAAGAGCCAGCTCGCAAAGGGTTGTATTTTAAAATGTTTATTTCTAAGTGACTTATTGATTCGATTGTCCAGCCTGACTCGCAAAGTTCAAACTCTGAACATTTGTTTATAATTTTTTGGAAAAATGTATTACAAATGGATGTCAAATCGGTATTTTGAAAAATTATTTCATATTTAGTATTAAAAGATTTAAGTGATATTTCATTATTTTTTGGTAAAATATATGAAACAAACAATTCAAAATTTACTTTTAATGAAGTATGTACTTTTAACTTTTGTTTGATAAGATAATAACATGTGGAAATTATTGTTTTATTTTTAGGATCTACTTTGTAACTGACAATTTTATTCTTAAAAGCACATGCAATTGTACGAACGTTATCAAGTTTAGTTTGCAACAAGCTATTAGACTTATGAATATTAGACCTTTTGTGACTTGAATATTGTTTAACATGAACCTTACAGGACTGGCAAAAATACATTGTTTTTAAAATATGTTTTTTTTTTATAGATTTTGCGTTATTGATTTTGTATTATGCATATGAAATATATTTATTACTTATTTTGAATATAAAATGTATTTCTTACTTTTGCTTTATTGTTTTGTGTTATTGATTTTTAGTTTATTACTTTATTTTTATTTTATTATTTAAGATTAGATACTGAAAGAAACATTTTTTGCTTTGCTGTTTTTTTTTTTTTGTTTTTTTTTTTTTTTTTTTTTCTTTTTAATTTTTGCTTATCAAATATATACTACTTAAATAACTTCTTGACGAAATTTTTATACTTTCATTTATTGGTTTTTGTTATTTTTATATATTTATTTAATATATTTAATTTAATTCGTTCGTTCGTTCGTTTCGTTCGTTTTATTCGTTTTCTGCTGAATTCGATTTTTATGCTTTTATTACTTTATTGGTTTGTTGCTATATAGATTATTATTTTGTATATAAAATATACTTTTACTTTTTATTTACTTAGTAAGCTTAACTATGTTTTTATTTCTTAGTTTTGCTTTATATTTTTATATTTCGGATTTGATTTTATTACTTTATTGGTTTTTGCTATATAGATTATTATTTTGTATATCAAATATATTTTTACTTTTTATTTACTTAGTTAGCTTAACTATGTTTTTATTTCTTAGTTTTGCTTTATATTTTTATATTTCAGATTTGATTTTATGGTTTTTGTGTATTTTTGGTTTATTGCTTTATTTTTGGTTTATTTTGCTTGATTTTTGGTTTATTGCTTGATTGCTGTAAGAAACATTGTGTTAAATTAAATTAAATTAGACCTATTCTAACAAAATATTAAAATAATATGAATAATATTCAAAATAGAAACAAGAGTTGTCACATTATGGATACAAAAAATATATTAATGTTTAGAGGGGTACAGAACCGGGGTAATATTGTGAAAATCTTGTTTTACGGCTGAGACTAACTGGGTAACTGCTTTCCATGTGGGTGTTTTAACATCCACAGCAGTTTTCAAACTAATAAGAGAATGCTGCCACCTGTTGGTTGTAACCGCCTCCAGTTCGCGGCAGTTTGAGATGCGTACTTCGATGTAGTACTCGCCTTGCCTGATAGGGTCACTTTGATAAGTATTACCGGAAGCTACCCGACGTGACAGGAAGTTTTTCAATGTTGCAGCTCGAACGGGTGCAGTCTCTTCATCCTGTAATCATTAAAAATAAATTATAAGTTACTTCATTCACTATAGGAAATATTGCATTATGAACTAACTTTATCGCTAGCCAAGTAGTTTACATAAATGAGGACGATTTAAGGAGTCACTTAAAAATGTACCTATCAGAAAATCGTACTAGCATACCTATAGAAAGTGAAAAAAATTGTAATGTTTTATTAGTATTATGTTTAACTTACTCGTTTTTCTATCTATATACACCATACATGAAATACATAAGTAACATCATGCTGCCTATGTCTCAAAGAGTTTGGCAGGATGTAACAGACCAGCGACTCGCAATAAGGGACGAGCTTGCTGATTTCTGATGAGATATATACACCAATTCCGGATTCTAATTATTAAGTAGTAAGAAGTTTCTGATAACACTTTACTTGCTCGGTATCGAATCCAAACCCTTACGGCAGCATCATCAGCACAAACTTATACCGCTGAACTAGCAAAACAATAAAAAAAAAAACGTAGTAATTAACACTGCTTAAATATTATTTAATTCGACTCACCTCAGAATCGGGGAAGACATTGAGTTTCTTTTTCTTACGGGTAGTTGGCTCTGCATCAGTCTCCGATTCTGAACCACTTTCTAATAACACCGCTTTTTTCTTCGGCTTCAGAGCTTGTTGAGGCTGTTTTTTCTGTGTACGGGGCTTGACTTTTTTGTCTTTTGATGTAGAAGGCCTCGGCCCTTCTTCATCCGATTCAAACGGATTGATTGAAGACCTGCAACGAAAAAAAAAACAAAATTGTGAGTAAAGTTAAACAGTAATATTATTTAGGGAGAACCAAATACTTTTACATACATACTTAGCGCCTGAGCAGTATCTATTGTGTCAAATGGAATCTATAATGTGTTGCAAAACACCTCAAGCGTCTTCATTTATAGCCTAAGATTATAAAGCAGCGATCAGAGTAATACTTTCTATATTGATTTTATTTTCCAAGCTAAAACAATTAAATTTATGTATTTTAAATTAGACTCTATAACCATCTAGTGTAGGGTTTAGTTTTCGTTATCGTATGTTAAAATTAGACACTTCAATGTAAACATACTCTTACCTGACAAATTAGGAGGCAAAACTATCTCGGCGCCGCCGTGTCGCTGCAATTCGAGACGAAATTTTTATAAGGTAATGATATGTACTCGCAAGTAACGCGAAATGCTTGTAGCAGCTTAAATTAAAATGGTTTGTAGTACTAACTTACTAAAGTGTCCATTATAAATTGGCTTTCATATTATGACCACTGTATTAATAAGATTTAGAAACATCCATATAATATTTTGAAAATTTGAAAAGTAAAAATGAGCAGTCAAAATAAGAAATCTAGATAATGCAATTATTTTTCTATTTATTCCTAAATAAGCATTGTTCCTTAAATAAGTACTTAATCTGCATTATAGATTATTTTATTTTAAGGGAAAAATATATTGATATTCTACTTTACCAGCAATAAGAATAAAAGCTAAGTAAAATTGTATGCCATGTTATATGAATGAAAATTATTGTTTATATTAGAGTTTACTTACCAAAAAGAAAATAATATTCGTACTTGTGTAGTTGAATCATCATATTGTTTCGTCAATAATAATTAATGCATTATTATCGACCATGACTGCTTTAATAGATAATTACCAAAAATATTCATACTTACAATCAAATCACATTAGAACATGCATGAATAAAAAAAAAATAGCAGGTGGGCAATAAAGCTCCTCTTTTTATCGAACTGTTGAGTCAATGGTCTCGAGTTCAAGCGAAGGCCCTGCTGGCTTTTCGAGTTTACAGGAGTATTAAAAATGAATTATCTCGTGCTTTGAAATGGTAAAGAAAAAAAAAAACATCGTAAGGAAACCAGCATGCCTCCAAAATGTTGTCGCAGGTATTGTAAAGTCCGCCAAACCGCACTTAGTCAGTGTGGCTGACTATGGCCTCACACCTATTAACTGTTTAGTAATCTTATCTACTGCTAACAACATAAAATAATCATCGAAGTCTGAATTGATGCAATCAGATTACTAAACACATTGTATTAATCGTTCTCGATTGTAAAATTGGGGTTTCTGCATCACACAGTTCGAACGGCGCGAGAACAAGTGATGCAGAAGCCCCAATCTGAATTGATGCAATCAGATTACTATACCTACACATTGTATTAATCGTTCTCGATTGTAAAATTGGGGTTTCTGCATCACGCAGTTCGAGCGGCGCGAGAACAAGTGATGCAGAAGCCCCAATTTTACCCTACTAACTTTGTTTCAATCTATTCCAATTTGAAGAAAAATTTTAAACTTTTATTAGGTATCGATAGTCGACTCGATACCTGATACCTAAATGGTTGGTATAGGTAACTGACTGGCCATCTACTAAGTGATAGCTGAATTTATAAATTTAATTCGTATGTTTGCTATTCAAAGCCAGATGGAAAAAGTGCGGGAAACTTCCATCTTGCCGGACGCGGATTTTTTGAATTGGAGTTTTTAAATTTTTAAATTGTGTATTATAGGATCAGTAGCAGTAGTTTTAGCGTTGTATGTTCTTTTATTTATATTTTTAACTTTAGTTTAGTGTATCTTCTTTTTTTTCTCTTCTAAGAATGAACGACCCGCCAGACCCGGGGGACGTCGTTCCCCCGACAGGCGTTTTTGTGACAATTAATTCCAATGAATCGGGCATGGATACCGATGGCTCATCTTCGGCTCGAAATTTAAAAAGGAGTCGTTTACATGTCTGCAAGCACTGTAATAAACGTCGCCATACCCGTAAAAATCATGGTTCTGAAACTTCAGGTTGTAACTGCATGGATTCGAAAGTTGCTGAATCGGTACCTCAATGCCCTGAAATTATGCCTACACATATTACCCCTGTTATTCCTGCTCCTTCTTTGGTTCCTGCTACCCAGATTGGCAGAAATACTTACGAAAATACTGATAGCGCGCGTTTTTTGATCCATGTGCAAAAATCGTTTACTGCTCCAGATGAAGGCACGACATTGCACCCTATCACTTTTGGTAAATTCTTAAAGTTTAATTCCTTAAAAAATATTATAAACGGAAGCGTTAAAAAAATTGGACGAAATAAAATAGCACTTTCCTTCTCTAATCACGTAGACGAAAATTCTTTTTCACACCACCTGATCGAAAACGTCAAATTATATGTCATGCTAACCTAACCTAAAGTGAGTCATTTTTGGCCGGTGGCACTGCCGGGCAATAATATTGTACTGGATTTCATTATAACCCGCTGGTCAATAATGTGATTTAAATTTGGAACCTCATCTGTCTGCTCAATTGGCGGTATTAGGTACTCACAACGCCTTCTGTCTCTGTCTCTCTATTTCTGTTCCAGAAAGAAGAAAGATATTCTCGATACTCTTACTACTTAGGGATGATATTCTCGAATTTCTACAAAATCATAAGGATTGACCAGGGTCCAGGATTGAAGACAATATTATAAGAATAATTGGTTATGTACGGATTATTGTATAAAAGGATGAGAATAACACTTAAAACCCATTTATAGTCGATTTATTAATTTAAAAACTATTTTCTCGAGCATCTCCTATGACGTTCTAAATTCAAATTGCATACAGCCAAGCGTCCGAACCCATTCTACCAGCTGATATAAAGCTCTGTATAAAGCTTTGTGTACACATAAATTGTATAAGGTTGCTAACATTAGGCCTGCACATATTTACTTACCCACAGAGAAGTAAAAAAAAAAACGAAAATCGAGTTGGTCGTGGCCGCTATGTGGTAGGCATACCGAGTGGAACGCAAAAAAGGCGCGGATATTGCAAATCCGTATGGTATTAAATTAACTTTTTTTAAGTAGGTAAACAGTATAATGTTCTAAATACATATCTCTACTTAGTGTTTGTAAATTTAAAATATTTTATTTTTCGTATTATGGCTTCTTATTTTCTCACAGGAGGTGTGAAAAGTAGAGTATCCTCCTCGGGGATAAAGGTGTCTTTGCCTTGGGCTAGCTTGAATCCCTCGCTGCATTCAGGATTCTTGTATTAACTCCCTCGCTTCGCTCGTGAGTTAAACTCTAAACTCCCTCGCTACGCTCGGGAGTTAACTCCCGAATCCTTCATTGCGTTCGAGATTCAATATGACGCCCGTGACACAAGACACTGCTTTATCCCCTGGGTGCATAATCTACTATTATTGCACATGAGAGCCTTACAAAATCTAATTACAAAGCTTTTATTCCTACTTCACCAATCATGGGGCTGTTCTACATCTAACAGTTATGGGGATGAATTACTAGATATAATTGACTTTCACAACCTATGCATATTGAACTCAGGAGAAGCCACACGTCGATGTGCTCCCAATCAAAACCAAAGTGCAATTGACCTTTCCATCTGTTCTCCAAGCTTAGCCTCATCGTTAACTTGGCATACACTAACCACTACTCGTACTTATGGTAGTGACCATTTTCCCATAGTTACCTATTACATATCCTCTTTCCAAACCAAATGCACCAATAAGGAGATCTAATTTAAAACATAAATTACCAATTAGAAATAATGAGGACTGGGCCAAATTTAGGAAAACTGTTGACATAATAAAGCTTTGCTCCTTGCCTGTCATATCTGATAGCAATGAAAATATTTGTGCAGCAGCTTTAGCACACATTAATTGCGGCGGCAGATGAAGTTTTTCCTCTAAAAAATAAAAATATTAATTCAATTCCTTCGCCTCCATGATGGGACTCGGAGTGCACAGAATTGATTAACAAACGTAAAGAGGCTGAATACAATTATAACTTGGATATGTCTGATGATAATTTTGAACTCGTTATTAACCTAATTAACAAAACTAGTAAACTGTTCAAGAAGAAAAAATTTGAATCTTGGCGTAACTTTTGCAAGTCAATTTCACCGAATACACACCCTACAATCGTCTGGCGTAATATTCGTAGATTTAGGTCCATTTATAATAACCCTGCTTCGATTCTTTAGCCAGTGACTTTTTAAATAAATTGGCTCCTCCTTGGGTGCCTGAGGCTATTGAACTTAATTTGCCTCTTGTATCCAGTAATCATGATACTTTTGTAACGTTGGAGCTGCCATTCACCCTCGTTGAATTAAAGGCTGTTGCTGTTATTCATAAAACTAAGGACTCCGCACCGGGCATTGACGGAATTCCGTATTCCTTTTTTGCTAATTTAAATGACGACGTCCTCATTTATTATTTAAATCTTGTTAATTCTGTTATAACTACCTACTGGACACATCCCTGATGAATGGAAACAGGGTTGACAATCTTAGTAGTTGCTGACGGGAAATCGTACTTCTATAAATACACAAAATAGGGTTGGACAGCAAAAGTACTGCGAACCCTTAAAAGAGACTGACATTTTAATTTAGTTTCATTATATTGTCTGTCTTCTATGAAACACCATACAAGATGGCAGTATTTTTCGGTTTTTGACCACGTAGTTCTACTATAATACGTAAGATGGCGTGAAAACATTCATGCATTTAGTTCTTCGGTGTGACCAGCCCTCGTTCAATTTCCACAAGCAGTTTCCTCAATTTCCACCTAATTCATTATTTAATAAAAATAATACAATGATATAAAACGAAATAAAAAGTCATAAAAACAAAGACATATTGATAAATTTATTTTTGTTTGCAACACTACAACATGTCAACTTGTCAAGTTTAAAAAACAATTGGCTGCCGGTTTGCGTATTTTCGGTGTCTTGCTTTTTCTTATCTCTTTTTCTGGATTTTAATCGTCTTAAAGTGCTTTTTCCACCTAAGTCCGTTAAGTAGAGCCTCTGCTCCTCCGGCCGTGTTGATTTTGTGG
The DNA here is from genome assembly GCA_947386135.1 of Melanchra persicariae. Classification (NCBI taxonomy): domain Eukaryota; kingdom Metazoa; phylum Arthropoda; class Insecta; order Lepidoptera; family Noctuidae; genus Melanchra; species Melanchra persicariae. The sequence continues at coordinate 20,474,695 of OX376643.1, read as the reverse complement.
TTGTGTTGATTGTTAAAATCTAAGCATTGAGACAGGACTATGACTACCCCCGCTTGGTGCTAGCTTTTGTGTTTGTGACATTGAGGACTACTTATAATCATGTCTAACAAAAAGTGTTGCGTCCCCGGATGTTTAAATAGCTTAGGTAAGTGTTTTATTCATAAAAGGTCGCTGGGCCAATGCTTCGTTTTTAGGAGGGCTGATACTAAGTAAGCAGTTCAGCACCTTTAGAACAAAGCCATATGGGTAGAGTACGGCACCCGTAGATTTCATGTTGTGACTTTCAACTCCACTAATTACTTACTCGACTATTTCAGATAACAATGCGAATTTGCATAAATTCCCTAACCCAGCTAAGGATAAGTAGCTATTTAATACATGGGTCTATTCCATTGGTGTTGACATATTGCAACTTGAAAATGAACATATTTTGAAATATCGCCGTGTATGTCGTGTACACCTCGAAGAAAAATATTGGTGCCAGAATAATCGACTCAGCAAAGACGCTGTACCAAGAACAAACATGCCAGGTTAGTTATAATTAAATATGGAATAAACACTTAAAGAAAACAGATGGATAAAAACAGCATCTGACTTTTTAAAGTAATATGAAAATGTATTGGCAGACGGTGTTAATAGATTCTTATTTTTATAAATGTGAAAGTATATTTATTGGTTTGTCCTTTTTTAATGCAACCACATTGTTATACTTAGAGATCAGATACCTAGTTCCTGGGCCCGAAATTGACATCGACTACTTGCCATGGGGCAGAAATGCTAATAAAACACTATTCACAAAGTGTTCCAAATAAACAAGCTGGTTATAATTCCATCTGTTGCCCTATTCTTGTAATTAAAATTATATATATCAACCCATTTATGAGTAAATTGTTGAGAAAATCAAATTAGTTTTGAACAAGTTCTGACTGAACCAAAGTTAAGTTACAAATTTTTCTTATGGAGTTTTAATGTTATTACAGGATTATCCGTCTTAAAATTCAACTAGGAAAGCCGAGTGTTTAGACCTCTTCAGATATCAGAAGTATCTACATCAAAAGGTAAATTAACATTCTTTTATCAAAATACAAAATTTCCCACCATGATTCATGAGCTCTTATAAAATCATCATATCAGCCGAAAGACGTCCACTGTTGGACAAAGGCTTCCCCAAATGGGGGTTGGTTGCCATAATCGCCACGCTTGGCAGGCAGGTTGGCGATCGCAGTGTAGCTGTAGCAAAAGTGATAGGATTGTGCTATTCTTTTACATCTGACACCAAACGGAACTATAAAATACCCAATAATTAATTGCCTCAAGTTGGGAATGGAACCTTATGCCTCAAACCCAGTGCTTGCAGTTCACACTTAACCGGTCAAGTGGCGCTAATAAAATTAATTTGTCATTCCAGGACCTGTTACTTCACATTTAGACTCTGTGGATATGCAGCCATACACCGGAAGTGCTGTGGTTGATGTACAAATAAAAGAAAATCTTGGTAAGTGAAAATACAGGTGTCCCGAAACTCAACGTCAAGCGGGTACGGGGCGATAGGCTAAGTTATAACAGTTCAGGCGAAAATAAAAATAAATTCGATGTTATTAGGTTTAAGTGATAATAGGAATACTTTTGAAAATGTGGAAAATCAATACCCTAGATCACACATTTAGGTACCATCCATGATCACAATTTTCCCAATTTTATAGTTTTAATGTAATCCTAAATAACTATGCTATTGATTGCACTCACAAATCCAACAATTAATACGGGCAGTTTAGTAAAAAAAAAAACCGGCCAAGTGCGAGTCGGACTCGCGTACGAAGGGTTCCGTACCATTATCTATTAAAACGGCAAAAAAACACGTTGGTTGTATGGGAGCCCCCCTTAAATATTTGTTTTATTTTAATTTAATTATTTATTTTTAAAGTGAATAAATGACTATATATTCTGTGTATATTTCAAGCATCTACCTGTTGCCGTTATCAATATTGAGCAAAAAAGTCACGTTTATTGTATGGAAGCCCCTTTAAATATTTATTTTATTCTGTTTTTTTAGTATTTGTTGTTATAGCGGCAATAGAAATACATCATCTGTGAATATTTCAACTGTCTAACTATCACGGTTCATGAGATACAGCCTGGTGACAGACGGACGGATGGACGGACGGACAGCGAAGTCTTAGTAATAGGGTCCCCTTTTACTCTTTGGGTACGGAACCCTAATAAAGTTTTATTGAGTCATGTTTAAAAAACATTTTGTTAGATAACTGTGAGACTTCATCTTTCAAAAAAAATGTACAATACTACCCTACGCAAGTTATTTAAAAAACTGGCCCATTTAATCAAGATTACCTATATTATTGCTTATTTACTTGCAAAAGGACCTCATTTCAAAAAACGAGCGGTTAGTCACTGCATCCGATACGAGTACGAGAAAATACGTTCCGAAGTAGTCATAGAACTATTTGTGTGGTAGTTTACGCACTAGATCCGACTTCCGTCATCCGATTTTTCTCCGTCATTCGTGATTCTCCAGTTTTCAAATCGGACATATGTGTCCGTCTTCGTACATACAATCGATCGATAGTCGATAGATGCAACCAATAGCATAATTATTTAGAACTAGCTTCTACCAGCGGCTTCGCCCGCGTGAAAATAGGGAGGTTTTTTTATTTGTATTGTAACTACACCTACCCTATACCTACCCTATATCTACCCTACACCTACCCTACACCTTACCCTAACCAGCCCAAAAAATACTATGACATGTTTCTGGTCTCCTGGTACTTGATGTTTCTGGTCTCCTGGTACTTGTGAATCTAAAGTACTAAGGCAGCAGCGGCTCTGAGTTGCCACTTCCTCCTTAGTCTCCATTTTTTTTTTTTTTTTAGTTATGACCACTAGCAAGTTAACACACTTGGGATATTAACTGCTTAACCGGACTAACCTGTGGTGGCCTCAAATGAATTTAAGGCCCCCAGCCAAGGCAACAAAACTAGCTACAAGCTAAAAACTACTGACCGCTCACTAAGGGCATTCCCTGTGGAATACGACCTCGGCTTAGCGGCGTCAGTTAGGGGCAGCAAGGGACAATCAGGCTGGGTCGTTTTATAATTTAGGGGTTATTAAAGCTAAAGGCTCAGCGGCGCGGGCTGGCTCGTTTGCAAAAGTCGGGGAGGGTTTTGAGCGGGTCGTCGCGACGGACCTCGGCGGCGAGGTCGGTATACGGAACGCGGTCTGTATCTGTTTATTCTAAGGGTGCTGGTTTCCCTACAGCTTTCCTGAATCTTTGTGATCTCGTCGTCGGATTCGACGAGTGTATGCCGAGGACGGCGAATCTTACTAATGCGAGAGGGAGTGTACTGGGTTGCCTTTGAAATCAAAGGGTTTTGGTGCTTTTCAGCGGATTCGAAGAAACGCTTTGTAAGGCGTTTCATAAACTGTTTTAGGGTCGGGATTTTAAGGTCGACATGAAGTCGTTCGTTCCGTACATACCACGGGGCGCCCGTGGCTTTTCGGAGAAATCTGTTTTGGATTACTTGCATCCTGTGGATTTGCTTTGGCTTTGTGTGTGCGAATACAGCACACGCATAAGTCATTATCGGTCGTATGCACGTAGTGTAGATGCGCAGTTTACTAGTCTCCATTAATCCATGATACTTACCGGGATAACAAGTAGCCTGTTTTTTATTCCAGGTTATAAACTACATGTGTGCCAAATTTCAACCAAATCCCTTCAGCTGTTTTTGATTGTTACACAAACATACAAACTTTCACCTTTTTAATATTAGTAGGATTACATTAAAAAAAACTACGAAATTGAGAAAATCGTGATCACAGTACCTAAATGTGTGATCTAGTCTAGGGTATTGATTTACCACAGTTTCAAAACTATTCCTATTATCACTTAACCAAGTAACTTGGAATTTATTTTTTATTTTTGCCTGAACTGGTATATCGCCCTATAATACCCGATTGACGTTGAGTTTCGGGACATCCTAATCATAACACCATATTTCTAGTAAGACAATCATTTTACCTACTTTTCATGAGATTCAAACCACCTAAATAATAACCAAGATAATTAATTGTCATTCCAGAACCTATTACTTCACACAGATGTGTCACAGTACACGAAGATACTGTGCCTATGCATCTGAATGCTACAATTGCTGTGGAAGATGTACAACTTAAGAAAAATCTAGATAAGTAAAGATAATTTCATCTTAAGTGTATTTTTTTCCTTACTTTCCTTACTTTTCACGTGATTTTATAAATTAATAAAGATCATTCCATTTTAGTCATCAAAACAACCTAATTGTATTCCAAATAATTTTCTGTAATATAAATTTTACTTCATTACAGAGCATCGCAAATCGCAAAAAGAACGAAATATCAAACTCAAAGGCGGGTGAGACGTGTTGCTGTTACTAAATCTGAGCAAGCTTTATACAGAAAACTTGTGCTAGTTGGAGTAACACTAAGCAAGTGCTGCAACAAGCTCAAACATCACGCAAAAAAGATCAAGTCACTGCAAAACCTTACAACGAATCCACAGTTTTTGAAAACACTCGATGAATTACCTAGCACATCAAAAGTGTTGACTTTATTTACAGTTCAGAGAGCATAAGCAAGGTAGCAAAGGCCGCCGTTTTACTTTAAAGGAAAAACATATTGCTTTGTCCTTCCTCAAACAGAGCCCAAAAGGGTACAGATTTCTTAGAAAAATATTTATCTTGCCATCCCACCAAACTCTCTTGAAGTTGCTTAATATGGCAGATATAAATCCAGGAATCAACAAAAATATGAAGCAGCAAATAAATAAAGCTACTGAAAAAATGAAGTTAGAACATAAAATATGTGTTGTTCTGTTTGCCGAAATGTCACTCATACCCAATGTGACATACAATGAACGAAAGGGCAAAGTGTGTGAGTTTGTGACAAATGGCCTAGAAACACAACCCGATTATGCAGATCATGCGCAGGTGTTTATGGTAAGAGGTTTAATTAAAAACTATAAGCAATACCTGTTGCATACACTTTTTCACAAGCTGCTAGCAACAGTGTGCGACCAAGGCACAAATAATGTGAATTGCATAAAATATCTTTTGCAAGAGACAAGGGGTAACCTGTTGAGAAAGGGAGAAGAGCTCCGAGATAACATTTTTATGATAAATGACCAAGAAATCATACCACTATATGACCCACCCCATTTGATTAAATGCATACGAAGAATTTAAACAAAATGGGTTCATATCATGGGCGCCTTACACCGAGAAAACCCAGGGTACAAAGGAATCCGATTGGTGCCCAAATTGACAGATGTCACTGTCACCCACTGGGACCCAACCCCAGCAAAATTCAAGGTCAAAATTGCTACTCAAGTTTTAGTCAAACTGTGGCATCGAATATGACCTATCTAGCAGGTAAATGTCACCAGCACCTAAGTTGTCTTTATTTTTCTATTGCTAGTTCATCATCATCTGCCTAGCCTTTTCCCAACTATATGAATGAATACCAGTATTTTACGTGGAGCGGCTGCCTGCCAGACCTCCACAACCCATTAACTGGGCAACACGGTACTTCTTGGCAAGATTGTGTCAGATTTTCTGGCTTCTGACAATCCGTAACGACTGCCAAAGATCTACAAATGACAGCCGGGACTAACGGCTTAACGTGCTTTCCGAGGCACGGAGGAGTCCCGGTATATTAATATGGTCACCCATCCACAGACCAACCTCGGCAAGCGTTGCTTAACCTTAAAGATTGGCCCGTTCGGCTGTTATAATTTAGCCACGAGCTCCTCCTCCATTTTATTGCTAGTTCTTTTCTTATTATAAGTTTTGCATTACACAGATTAGACATAAAACATTATTTAACAAACTATATTTTTTCACAGATAAGGGAAGAGAAGCCAAAGACACTGCAGACATCCTGCTATTCTTCGACAAGCGTTTCGATTCCCTAAACGGAAGCTCTGGCAAAAGGAAAAATCATGGCAAACCTCTTCTAGGACCTGCAACGCCTACTTCTATCCATCACAAAACCTGAAAGGAGTGTAAAGTTCGTATGAAAGATATAAAATTTATAAATCCCAAAACATCAAACTATGAACATGTTCCCACATTGAACAATTGGGTATGGACACTAGAAGGCATAGAATTATTATTAATAAAATTGCAAACAAAATATGGTGTAACATCAGTTTGGTTGCATCTAAATCAAGGCCCGATTGAAAACTTTTTTGGGTCCATAAGGAGCCACGGATGGACCCAAAAAAGTTTTCAATCGGGCCTTGATTGATGACACCAGAAAGATTTGAAGCAGCATTTGCGACATTACTGGTAAACAGCATGTCTAGTGTCCACGCCCCTGGAGCTAACTGTGAAATAGACAATTGTGAAACTTTACATGAAGTACTCATCACAGGCGGGGGCAGCAAAGAGCAAACAAATTGTGAACTTGGAAATATTCCCGATATAACTTTCACTCCCCTTGAAGAAAAAAATGACCCACGTGTAATCGGGGGCCTACAGTAAGTACGTAAGTGAATATTTTATAAAAAGCGCCAAGAAAAAGGTCTTCAAGGGGTGTGTTGAATGTACAACAGATTAAATATCAAACAGTGAACACGAATATTTAAGATATCGGGAATACGCAAATAAAAAATGGCTTTGCTGTCCCAGTGATTCCCTTTTAAACTGCATCTCAAATATACAGGATATAAATTATACTATAGTAAAAGAAAATTTAGCAAAACAAAATTTAAGGGAATTAATAACAACTATGATTTTTTTAGCTGTAGATTTCTCATTTATAAAATGCTCAAAACATAAAGAAAAATTAATAGATTTTCTAATAAAAATATGCTGCAGATTTTTTATTTACAACTAAAGATATTGTAGTAAAGATATTAATAACATATTATTAAATTAAAGGGAATGTGATGATGATACGGATTTGCTAAAAACTTAATAAGAAGTGTTTGCTATAAAACTATAAAACTTAATAAAAAGTGTTTGTATAAAAAGCTATAAAATTTTAAAAGCTATAACTTAATAAGAAGTGTTTGAAAAGAAAGAAATAAAGCATAAAATCGAAGTAACATTGTTTTATTGTTTAGTAATGTGAACTATATTACTTTTCGCTTTTCAACATAGATGCAAGTGAATTTGTAATTCACATTTACCCAAAAAATATCAAAAATAAGTAGTAGGCAAAAAGAACTAAGTATACAGGTAGTAGTAGACGAGGTACGTATGTGTGCTAGCTACACACAGACGTACGTATAAACGTATTAATGTTGGCATTAGTTCCAAAACCAGAGTCCAGATGGCGACACTTGACGTTTCTCACTTTGGTTGCAGAGTTGGACCTCTATTCCATATATATAAAAGTACTCTGTGAATGGAAACGTCAAATGGTGTTGCCATTCCTTAAACCAAATAAAACACCATCTGATGCTTCTTCGTATCGTTCCATAGTTTTATCTTCAATTCTCATGAAAATAGCGGAACATTAATAAAAAATCGTCTAGAATGGTATGTTGAAAGTAAGGGCCTTTTGGCAGAATCTCAATGTAGCTTCAGAAAAGGTAAAAGTACCACTGACTGTTTAAGTATTTTAACATCAGATATTCGATTATCCTTCTCTAATAATCATTCCACCGTAGCAGCTTTTCTTGATATAAATGCGGCTTATGATAATGTTGTATAATCAATTTTACAAAATAAATTAAAAGCCTTACAGGTTCCATCGAATTTGTCAAATTTCATTATAAATATCCTGACTGCACGCTCTGTTAACATGCAAATAGGAGATCATGAAGTATCTCGTCTTGTATGGAGAGGTCTCCCACAGGGATCTGTGCTCAGTCCCCTTCTATACAACATTTACACTTTTGATATGGACTCGTCCTTAACTAAACATGTTAAGGTTCTTCAATACGCCGACGATTTGTTACTGTATTCGTCAAGTCACTCTGTTGAGCAAGCTAGCTTTAATGTTAATTCGGCTTTGTCTACTCTGGAGTCATGGTTACATTTAAATGGCTTGGATTTATCCACTTCTAAAAGTGCGGCTGTTTTATTCACCCGGAAGAAAAATATACCTTTAGTACATCTGACGTATAGAGGAATACCTGTTCCAGTAAAAGATAAATTTAGATATCTAGGTGTAATATTTGACTCTAAATTAAGCAGTGTTCCCCATTGTGACTATGTAGTGACACAATATTGTATTATGAGCGACGCAGCATTTTAGGTTTACGGACAGGGCCACTCCGCTCTGGGAAGGCAGTCCACATATAGATCGGGTCGCGAATAGTCGTATACAGGTTTATTGTATAGTGTAACTGGTCCGTGAAATAAAGACACAAAGTTTTACCTCCGATACCACATTGTTTTAATTTGCTTACTAAGGTGAAGAACACTAAAGTGGTGACCCCTGTGAAAGAACTTTATAATTCGGAGTTACGGCATATTACGGAAAAATGACGACACCACCTCCAAATGTGGTTCCAGAGACGGCGGCACTGTCAATAACATCGAGGATTTCCGAGTTCTGGACACACCAGCCTCGAGTGTGGTTTATAAGAACAGAAGCGACGTTGGCCTCACAGAAACTGGGAGACCATTCAAAATTTGACCTAGTGGTGTCGAAACTCAACAGTGACACCGTAGATCAGTTAACGGATTTTTTAGTCAACCCACCAGAAACAGGCAGATACGAGGCGTTAAAACAAAAATTATTAAAAATATACGAGGACTCGCAAACAAAACAAATAGAAAAACTAATTAATGAAATGGAATTAGGAGACCAGAAACCGTCACAACTATTAGCTAAAATGAAAGTCCTTGCACGAGACAAAGTAACGGACGCAACGTTAAGAGTTTTATGGCAAAACCTTCTACCACCGACAGTACGCGCCGTACTAACCGTCACAGAAACGAAGGACTTGGAAAAGTTAGCTAATATCGCCGACGACGTACATGAAGTTACCAAAGCGGGTGTAGTAGCAGCAGTATCACAGCAGCCCTCAACGTCGTCGCCAAGCGAATCAGAACAGACAATATTAAATGAAATAGCGAAGTTAAGTGCACGTTTTGAGGAACTGGAGAACCGCTACAGAGGTAACCGGCCACGCAGCAGGAATCGTTATCAAATATCTACCAGGAGCAGAAGCAGCTCGCGAGCACGTCGTTTGGAAGAGGATCCGGATTGGTTATGTTTTTACCATTTCCGCTACGCGGATAAAGCGCAGAAATGTGTAAAACCATGTGCCTGGAAGAAAGAGGGAAACTAACTTCGGAGCAGCAACAGGCGGAAATCTGTTCCGTAAGTCCAGCCAACCGCCTCAGTGTAATAGACACAAATACCGGTTTGAACTTTCTAGTGGACACAGGAGCAAACGTGTCCGTCATACCAGTAAATAAGAAAAAACAAAAGTTACCGGATAACGAGTATAAGTTATACGCAGTGAACGGAGCCGAAATCAAAACGTATGGGATAAAGACTCTCGTACTGAACCTGAAATTACGACGAGTTTTTCGCTGGGATTTTATTATAGCCGACGTGAAACAACCCATTCTTGGCGCAGACTTCCTAGGACACCATAATCTGCTGGTCGACGTGAGTAAAAAAAAACTGATTGATCAAGTGACGGAACTAAGTACTGTGGCATCCTTAGTAAGTAGCTCTCAACCTTCACTAAAAATGTTAAATGTAGATCATCCGTATCACGATATTATTTCTAAATACCCGGATATTACTAGGCCTACATCTTTTAAAGACCCTCCTAAGCATTCAGTAGTACATTACATTGAAACGAACGGCCCACCGGTACACTCGCGCGCAAGGCCATTACCACCGGACCGTTATGTCAAAGTTAAAGAAGAATTTAGAATTATGCAGGAGATGGGAATATGTAGGCCCAGTAAAAGCTCGTGGGCGAGCCCTTTACATGTGGTGCCGAAATCGAATGGAGACATTAGACCCTGCGGTGACTACAGAAAATTAAACGCAATCACTAAACCAGATAGATACCCGGTCCCACGTTTACACGAGTTTACTTATGTGTTGGCAAACAAACAGGTATTTACACATTTAGACATTAATAGAGCTTATCATTTCATACCAATAAACCCGGAGGATGTAGAAAAAACAGCTATTATCACGCCTTTTGGTTTATTTGAATTCCCCAGAATGAGTTTCGGTTTGAGAAACGCTGCCCAAACATTCCAACGCTTCATGAGTACAACAGTCTTACAAGGATTAGATTTCTTATTCTCATATATCGATGACGTCATCATAGCTAGTCGCGACCACGAACAACATAAGGAGCATGTAAAGATAGTTTTTGAAAGGTTCAGCAAATTCGGAATAACAATTAATACTTCGAAATGTCAGTTTGGAAAAGATAAAGTAGAATTTCTCGGTTTTGAGGTGTGCAAAAAAGGTATCACACCACTAAAGTCCAGAACACAGGCCATAGTTGATTTCCCAAAACCAAATACAGTAGAGGAATTGAGAAGGTTTCTCGGAATGGTCAACTTTTACAGACCCCACATACCTAAAGCAGTGGAGTCACAAATGAGCCTCAATAAGTACATACATCATTCCAAGAAACGCGATAAGACATTGGTACAGTGGGACGAAAAAGCCAACCAGGCATTTGAACAATGTAAACTCAGCTTAAAAAGCGCGGTTACATTGTCACACCCACATAGTGGGGTACCTATGGCTCTCATGTGTGACGCATCGGATACGTGCGTAGGCGCGGTGTTACAACAACGAGTCGAAAATCGCTGGGAACCGTTGGGATATTTCTCGAAGAAACTAACCGAGGCACAAACAAAGTATTGCACGTATGATAGGGAGTTATTAGCAATATATATGGCCATCCAGTATTTCAGGAAGTTGTTTGAAGGTCGGGAACTAACCATTTACACGGACCACAAACCAATAACTTACGCTCTTACAAAACTGAATAGCAGTAATTCAGAAACTCCAAGAAGAACAAGATACCTATTATTCATTAGTGAATTTACAAACGATATTCGCCATATAGACGGACAACACAACGTTGTTGCTGACTCATTGTCACGTGTCGCGGAGTTGTATTGCCCAACAAACTTAGACTTCGCAGAATTAGCTGCCGCACAGGAAACGGACGAGTATATAGCACGAGTATCAAATAGCAGTAACAGTAATAGCAATGTGAACATTAAGAAACTATACGGGCCAACATTCAATAAATCGATTTATTGCGAAATTTCAAAAGACGCAGCACGACCGACCATATTTACCAGAGAAATTCAGACGCATAGCCTTCGAAAACGTACATAATATAAGTCACCCCGGTGTTAGGGTAACGAAGTCGTTAATATCGCAAAAGTATTTTTGGCCCGGAATGAATTCACAGATAGGTAAATGGGCAAAATCGTGTATAGCATGTCAAAAATCAAAAATACAAAGACACACAGTATCAGAATTAGGCGTATACTCGGAATGTGGAAAGTTCGAACATATTCACATAGATATAATAGGCCCGTTAAAAGTTACAGCAGAAGGATATAAATATTGTCTGACGATAATTGATAGGTTCACAAGATGGCCGGAAGCCATACCATTGAAAGAAATTACCGCGGAAAATATTGCCAAGGCACTTTACGATTGTTGGATCACACACTACGGTTGTCCCGTCAAAATCACTAGTGACCAAGGAAGACAATTTGAAAGTCATTTATTCGGTCAGTTAATGAAAGTAATGGGAATCGAAAGGATTAGGACGACAGCTTACCATCCCCAAAGCAACGGTATAGTGGAAAGATGGCACAGGTCGCTCAAAGCATCGTTAATGGCTAGAATTAAAACAGAATCATGGCTAAAAGAATTACCTACTGTTTTATTCGGTCTACGCGTAGCCATTAGAAGTGATACCGGATATAGCGCCGCGGAGGTAGTATACGGGCGCAAGATTAGGTTACCAGGAGATTTTTTTGTATACAATCAAAAACAAAACCAGAACATGGACTCCTACGTAGAGGAACTAAAAAAAACAATAGGGAATTCTGTACCTCATAATAGAGAGAACCGGCTACGCTCTTCGTTTGTGCATCCAGAACTTGAAACTTGTAAATATGTTTTTGTTCGCAATGACACAGTACGTAAATCGCTACAACCGCCCTACGATGGCCCATACCGTGTCATAAGTCGGAAAGAGAAAAATTACATTATCGATTTATCGAATAGACAAGCATGTATTTCAATCGACAGACTAAAACCTGCATTTTTACTAAAAGATTGTGAGGAAGAGAACAATAAAGAAAGTACAGAGCACAATGTTCCAAGAAATGTAAAAAAGTCACAACCCGAAGGAACACAAAAAAGCACTACAGGGCCTGTAGCTAAAGAACAAATTGTCACTCGCAGTGGTCGTGTTAGCAAAAGGATTCGATTTTTTGATGAATAATCGGGTGCAAACGGAACATAGTAGGCACCATATTAGAGGGAAACGCCCCATTAGGTTAAAAATACAAGTAGGGTAAGGTAATAAATATATTATTTTGATACGGCACGGGCATGCGAAATATTGTGGATTCCAATGGGATGATATTTGTTATGGCAGAATATGGAATATGCACACTACCCTTAGAAATATTTTATGTAAAGTAATATATATCCTTTAGAGTCGGCCCTGTCCATCAGGTGTCCGCAAAATGTAAATTTATATTAGATAAGCCCATCGTAGGATAAGTCGGCACATTCGTTAGTAGGTCAACTAAACAAATGGACTCTGTTTTGTAACGTAGTCAAGGACTACTCGCACTACTCGTACTGCTGATGTCAAACTAGTGTTGGTCAGTGTTAAAGAATAAGGTAGGTATTGTGTAGATTATAAGTTGTATTAAAACAAACCTATTGTTAAATGTTTAAATAACAATGTCGTCATGTAAAATGATACTTGTTTATTCGTATGCGCGCCGGAGAGACGGCCACGAACTATTGCTGACAAGAAAAAATAGTTGTAAACATGTAACGTGTATGCCGTCGTGTGTAGGTGTAATAGGTAGAATAGAAAACAATGATGTTACGTTACATACCTTTTGTAAGTTCTAAAGGAAAACATACCCACTTATTTTGTATAATTTTATCAAATTATAAAGATAGGGAAGGAATACTGTAGTGACACAATATTGTATTATGAGCGACGCAGCATTTTAGGTTTACGGACAGGGCCACTCCGCTCTGGGAAGGCAGTCCACATATAGATCGGGTCGCGAATAGTCGTATACAGGTTTATTGTATAGTGTAACTGGTCCGTGAAATAAAGACACAAAGTTTTACCTCCGATACCACATTGTTTTAATTTGCTTACTAAGGTGAAGAACACTAAAACTACATTGTTAACAAATGTGAAAATCACTTAAACATGCTTCGATGCCTTCCTGGTGTGTGGTGGGGTGCTCATCCCTTTTCTTTAAAACTTATTTATAACGCAATCATCAGAAGCACTTTGGATTATGGATTGTTCGTTCTAGAACCTGGCAGTGTCATGGCTTTTAAAAAATTGGATCGCATCCGGTCTAAAGCTTTACGCATCATTTCGGGTGCTATAAAGTCAAGTCCCATTAATGCACTCCAAGTCGAATGCTTAAAAACTTATACCTTAGAAGACAATTCCTATCTGACAAATACTTGTTCCGCATTCTTCAGTTCTCAACTCATCCTCTCATTCCCAAACTGAACTCTTTAATGTTACAGATGGAATCATCAGATTACTGGTCCCATAAACGTGCTCCTTGTTTAGTTGTCAGCTATAAAAAAATCCTTTCTCTTTCTTCTCCTATTCACAGTTCCAATAAACTCTCCATGTTCAGCTGTAGTTATGAGAGTTTACAATTCAGTCCCACCATAACATTTGACTGTGTGAGTAAATCAGATTCCGATTGCCATTCAAATTTTAACCATTTTCTGACTGAAAATTTAGAATACCACCATATTTTTACCGATGCTGCTAAGCGTACCCAGACGGGTTGTGTTGGGATAGGTACCTACTTACCATTCTCAATACAACATCGCACAAAAAATAAAACTACCTCCGGAGACTTCGGTTTTTACAGAGAAATGCTTCGGCATTTTGAAAGCAATAGAATTTACTGATTCTCGAAGCGCTCTTCTAGCCATCAATAAATCCCCTTACGAAAGCAAGTTGCAGATTGCTATAATTTATTAAATAAGAGAATTTGCGTTCAGAATTATCACTGCGGGTAACACTGCAATTTGCATGGATTCCGGCCCACGCTGGAATACATGGCAATGAAGTGGCTGACGCTGGCCGGTGATGCGGTACATTGAAAGAAAGAAACAAAATTAGTTTATTTGGCACACACAGATACACACAATGTAGGTACAAACAAAAAAAAAACTTGAATTTTAAAATGAAATAACATTGTGTGCCCCGCGGCTGCGCCAAATAGGTCCAGATCAGAAAAATGCCACACAACTAGGCGCTGCCTGACGCTGGTTTTCAACTGAACCTTACGTTGATGTGTACAGATGTAAACCAGTTTTGTAAGGTGTTGAATATATAGGTAAATATATATATTGTTAATGTGTAGTAAACGATACATGATAATTTGGTGTGTAGTGACAGATAATTTGTAGATAAATAACAAGGGAAAAAAAAAACAATTGAAACAAAAAAAGCACAAATGACATAAAATTAAATCTAATTCCACGCAAAAAAGCGCTCGGCAGCACACACAGAAAACCGGTTTCGTGCTATTCCCAACCCCGACACACTGGTCGGGGCAGTGCACAGTTGCGCGCGTTACGCAACCACTATGCCATGAGCAACCGAACGAAAAAGGCGGATTGCAAGCTTCATTAAATATTAAAATGTTATTTTCGTGCTCGGGTAGTTTGAGAAATATTGCGATCAGACTATGTACGTGCATTTCAAACGTTGTCACAGAGGTGACTCAAAGTGAAATATGGATATTGACCGAGGGAAAATAGGTAAGTGTCGTTCAATATCAACAATAAATAGATTACCTATAACAAAAAACTTTAATTATGTAGCCTTATACATTTTTTTTTTCTTTTTAGTCAGTCATGGGTCGTAATAATTTGTTTGCCGTGTCACAAATTTCTCTGCACTTCTGCAGTGATGCAGGTTGATGGCGACCACGACACCGGACGCAAGTACTGATTTGCAAGTAGGCCAAGCACATAAGGTCAGTAATCATTTACACATGACAATCAGCGAAGTAACAGATGGAAGTAGGTAAGAAATATGGAGTAATATGTCCTTTTAACCCACAGGCCTCCCATCTTCCCTACCATCCACCGAAGGAAAGCAGGTGTCGAGGCTGGATAATGCAGCAACCTGCGACCGCGGACATCCAGGGCACAAGGGAGCTATGTGAGGCAACGGTGCACAAAGAAAGTTAACCACACGCATATTATAGCTATATATAAAGTCTTTTATATTTTTGCTGTAAATCGACACACACACCATTACTTGTACAGACACCCATACGAGGACTATAGCTGTAAGTCACCATCCGAGGACCTTCTAGAAAACCAGGTTAACAACGACTTACGACTTTATTAACAAGACAGAAAGAAAGAGAAAACAATATTTAGGTTGATGAGCCTATTCGTATAGTGCTATCTCAATCTTTTTTTGGTATGACTTCCTATGAACAATGCGAGGACCTAAATACATTCGAAAAGAAATCCTGCCTGGGAAGTACCATCCGAGGACCTGTGTGTGAGCCAAACGAGGACCTTAACCATCTGACCAGGGACACCAATGCGAGGACCTAATTGAGTGAGGACGCAGTATTAGACTTTTCATGTACAGTACGAGGACGTTTTTCCGAGTAGACGGTGTACAAAGCGAGGACCTTTTGAAAATTTCCAATGCAAACTTTTTACACACTTATAACTTTACCGTAATAATATTTGAATTATCTTTATGTAGGCAATTCTATTCACACACGTCAATTTCTTGATTTAAGTACCATCAGAGGACCTAATTTGATTTTAAATGACAAACGTTCAAAATGTAAGTGTGATATAAAAATATTATAATACAAAATATTATATCATGGTGATTTTATGAAGCTTTCGCTGGAATTGTCTCCTCAACGGTTACTTGTATCGTCTTAAAACTTTGTGTGCTATTTGTTGATATTAAATTGCATAGTAATACATCTGTTATGGTGATGTTATTGTAGCTACTGCTGGAATTGTCTCCATGTGAGACAACTCTTCACCGGTTACTTGTAGCGTCTTGAAACTCTGTGTGCTGTTTGTTGATATTTCATAGTAATACATAGTCATGGTGATGTTATGTAGCTGTTGCTCAAACGGAGAGGAGAACTACTGCTACCTACTATAATTCTGGAGCTCGAAAGATAATATTGTTCAAGTGCACCCCCGACTAGCATCGTCGCACACCATCACCTAATGTGGCTGATCCAACGATCGTAGCAGCACATACTCCCATAAAAGGCATACACATAACATATTGCTCAATGGCCTCACTGGTCAGGCAACGACTCCGCCCAAAGTTCGACACCTCTTTCCTCATGGTATCCCCTCCTCATGGTGCCCGGAAATCGTTGAGCTCCTGTCGATGCTGAGCGGCTGCCTTTATGTGCAGGTGGAGTGAGAGGTATGCTCTCTTTCCCTCTCCGACGTCTCTTTTGAATGTATCTTTGATGGCATTCCACGAAGACGGAAGCGATAGACAACCCCCAGCGTCCTCGCCGAACGTTTCTCCAGCGTATGCTGCACGATGTCCTCGGGACAGTTAACGCATTGGTGTCAAACGGGAATCCGCTTCCGACTCATGCTACGCAGGTACTTCCTAAAGCATCCGTATCCAGTAAGCACCTGAGTCAGCTGGAAACTGAGGGCGCCATGTTGCCTATCCAGTCACTCATGAACCAAATGACCATCCCTTTCTGCGGTCTTTGCAGTGCCACGGCGTTTCGGGCTATTAGGTTTACCGCCCACACGGGCGCCCCATAAATGGCAGGCGGGCAGGCAATGGACCGCACGATCCCCACATAGTCTCCTGCAGGAAGCATTCGGCTCTGCCAAATTTGGTACAAGCCACGAAAGAGTAGCTACAATGCACATCATCCTGGGGACCAGCCGCTGAATGTGCGGCTCAAAGTCACATCGGCTATCGAGGACGAGTCCTAGGTACTTCGTCATCAGCTCGATGCGAAGGCCACCAACTACTATATGTTAATCCCGAGCTGGCTTGTTCCTAGGTTTCCATGGGGAAACAGAGGGCTTCGGACTTATGCAAAGTCACTTCGAGACTCAAACGCCGGATTTTTCTGACGACCTGCATAACCCCTGCCATGGCCAGTATTACCGCTTGCCAATGTCATTGCCTCCGGGCCGTCACCAGGGTATCATCAGCGTAACATCGACACCGTCGAGAAGTGCAGTGCCCAGTCATATCCCGTTCAATGTTCCACAGCGGTAGCTCTAGGACCGAGCCCTGTTGTTTCTGGCCAGCCATAAGGATGATGGTTGAATAAATGTAGTAGTGTTGCAACAGTGATTGTTATTGATTACAGCTGTACAGCCAGGTTGGGGGCAGTTAAAAAAAAAATTGCTTGTTTTCAGTGTTATCTTTGCTTCAATTTACAACCTTAAATGCTAAAGGGAGTTCTATAGATTTAACTATAAAAAAAAAATTACGTTCACACTTAAATAAAATAACAGAACGGTGGAGCAAGCTCCGGCGCGATCTCATAGTGGTATAGAATAAGCGACTGTCGCAATCGCAACCCAGCGCTGGGCCCGCCACAATCGTGGTGAGAAAGTCAACTCTTTGAGAAGTGGTTAGAGAGGCGCCACGACGTCCTCGTATTCCATCTGACGCAGGTCCTCACCGGACACGGTACAACACCCAATTGTCACCATTGTGTGGATCGTAATGAGGACACTATCTGTCTTTGTTGCGGCGATCGGCAATGGTGACCTCTCGCGTTCGGCCCTGGTCCAATCCATGGTCCGGAGTGAGAGGGCATGGGAAACAGTCACCTCCTCCTGCAAAACAGAAATGCAAGCGAAGGAGGAGGCGAGATGGGTGAGGAAGAGGCAATTCTCACGTCCCAGCCGCCGAAGGAGACGCCCTTTGCGTCAGCAGTCGCCCTCAAGCTCCGCCCAGAGCGGGAGAATTCATTTGATGATATCACATCCAAAGAAAAATGGATATGGTTCTAGAGTTTCAAAAGCTTTTTGTCTCGTACTGTGAATATGACGTACTTCCATGCAAATGGTCATCCCCAATTTCACCATCAAGGACGAGAGTTCTGTTACAATGGAAAAATAACCCAATTGATTTGTTACGTAGTTAAAGGCCTCTGTAGATTGATTTGATTTTGAGCACTCGAGAAGGAAGTGATTTTATAAAATCAGACAATTTTGAAACAATTAAAAGCCAATACACATGGAAATCTATCCAAATGGGGACCTGAATACACATGTTCGGAAAAGCTATCAATATGAGGACTTTTAAACACACTGCGTGGAAAAACTTCCATCCGAGGACATATTATGTGTGAAAAATAACACATAAGTCCCCGCAAGGTACTTAAAATATGACTGAAGTGTAAATGTCGTGTGTTAAAAATTTATGAGAGCTCACACACGTTCGGAATGTGAACATGAATTTCCGCGATCAAACCGAGGCCCACCGAGGTCGACATCAAGTTTCCCTTATTAAGTATATAGAAAGGCTCAAAATCGAGTGGAGAATACGATGAATTGGTCGGGTCAATCCGAGGACGTACGAAAAGGTCCTCGGATTGAAAATGTCCTCGGATGTGCCTTGTGTATTCAGGTGCATGTCCTCGCATGGTACTTAAAACAAACACACACACACACACAGAATACTTTCGACTGACAATAGGCCCAACATTATATTAATGAAACGTTCAAGTGTATCAAGTCTAGTTTCCGCTGCCCGTCCATTAAAAACTGCCGTAAACGTCTTCTAAAGGAACCTATTGTGTTTATTGCTCTAATGGGCGGCGGCAGATTATTCCATATTTTGGATGCTGCGTAGCGGAAATTACCTCTAAATGATGCTGTACTGTGGGGCTGCGATGAAAGTTGTTGTGAACATTTTCTTCTCTCACATTCTCATCTGCCAGCGATCCAGCTCAGCTTGTTGTAGAGATAGTCTGGGTTTTGGAATTTAACGACACCGAACAACAGGCAGGCCAAATGTAATTTGCGTCTCGATTTCATTTTAAGAGAAAAATGTTTGTTGAGGAAAGGTGTTACGTGGCTTCTGGGAGGAATTTTGTAGCAAAACCGAGCACAAGCGTTTTGAACCCTCTGAATGAGCTGATCTGTACGAGCCAGTAGGCGCTGGCCGTACACCGTATCTGCATAGTTTAGCCTGGACAAAACTAGACATTCTACAAGCTGTTCCCGAAGTGATTCAGATAGGTACGTCCTCATTTTATACAGAATTTTGAGGCGGTAGAAACAGTTTCTTACTGAACATTCATTGTGGGGATTTAGTCCAATATAAAAATTTTACTCATGTAGTAACGCTGCCTAAGGGATTTCTTCGGGACACCTGACTAAATAATGTCCCTTCGTTCTGTTACTGGTATCCCAAGCTACCTTGCTTGGGATACCAGTAACAGAACGAAGGGACATTATTTTTCTCTTATTCAACCTGAGATTCCGGATAAACCATGGTTTGGCAGGGCAAAATTTGGCAAAAAAGAGACCTCCGTTTTAATACGGATAAGAATGGGTCATGTTTGTTCCCCAGCCCATCTTGCCAAATTTCATATAATTGACGACCCCATTTGCTTGTGTGGCACAGACGTAGGTAGGTGACTTCAATCACATTTTTTTCTCCTGTCCCTTATACGACCGTTCTTCCTTTTTCAGTAACTTCTTATCCCTTGGTATTCCTTTTCCTTCCTCAATACTCTCTTTACTTTGTACAAATAGTTTTCCTGTATATAAATGTATAGTCTCATTCATCACCATTCATAATATTAAGTTGTAAATTCATCATTGTAATTTCTCTCATTTCAAAAAAAAAAATACTGATCCTATTTATCTATCCTACCCCAAATTCCGTTCAAATTAAATTAGTTATTCCTATTCCGTTTCCCTACCTTTATTTTCTTCAATGCAAATCTAAAACGTGACATTGGCTAAATGCACAAACCGTGCGAAGCCAAAGAAAAAAAAAATCCAGATGCAATGGCGTCACTGCTGAGGCCTGGGATCACAGTTTTTCTATGATATTTCTTCTGATATGCGCTCTCGTCATCTATGCTCTTCGTTATTATACTTATAATGTTTAGTGTGCGTGCGGCGATGCATAGGTATACATAACTATGGCGCACACATACAAGCCGCGCGCGGTGCGTTTGTATGAAGATAACTTACTTCCCCTCTTTACAAAGGGTGTCCGGTGGCAGAATTAGGATTTCAAAATTAAATACATAATAAAAAAACTACACAATATATTTTAATGACTTTAACAAAGAAAGGAAGTGCGTGTTTTATTTCTTAAAAATTATTTCGTCTAAATGTTGACCGTCACGTCGGACACACTCTCAGAATCTGGCTTCAGTATTCCGCGCCACTTGCTGGAGAAGGGACGTCGGGATGCCATTAACCTCGCGAACGATATTTTCTTTTAATGCTGAGATGGTCGGTGGGGCCGTTTCATGAACTTTACTTTTGAGGTCACAGAAAAAAGAAAGAAAAAACACCCCACAGAAAAAAGTCCATTGGGGTAAGATTCGGCGACCTGGGTGGCCAGGGGATGTCAGCGAAACGGCTTATCAATTTGTTAGGGAACAAATCACGAAGAAGCGCCATGGTCTCTCTAGCAGTATGAGGCGTGGCGCCATCTTGCTGAAACCATGTCTGTGAACTATAGGCAGGATGTCGTAAGATCTCTTAATATTGGCAGAGCGCCGATAAGAAACGCCGTGACGATTTTCAAAAAAATAGGTTCCGATTATTCCCCTGCTTGACCATGCACAACAAACCGTCACTTTGGGACTGTGAAGTGGCTGTTGATGTTTCAATCGTGGGTTCCGTCCTTTAGGTGACACAGAACTGCCGTTATTGGTCACCTAAAGGACGAACCCACGAGTAGCGTGGAATACTGAAGCCAGATTCCAAGAGTGTGTTCGATGTGGCGGTCAACATTAAGATTAAATAATTTTTAATTAAGAAATAAAACCTGCACTTCCCTTCTTTGTTATAGTCAAGGAAATAAAAAAAAATATTGTGTCGATTTTTTATTATTTAACTTTGAAATCCTAATTCTCCCACCGGACACCCTGTAAGTAGGTACTATGATTCTAGGTACTCATCGTCGTCATCACGGTCATCATAGCATCGGTTTTCGTCATCAATTTGATTTTGCAAGTCATCAGTTATAGGTACTTAATGCTAGAATATAAATTAGCATTATCATCCACATTCACCAACTCTTGCCGTCCGCATCCGCATATATCGGCGGTCGTTTCCCCAACATAAAAAGACTTCGATATTAATCGTTGAACACATGCATAGCATTTACAAGGGAATTCCTTTCTAATTTATTCGCACAGCAACTCAAAATCTATACCATCGTGGTACGCCTACTTATAAAAATATTTAGCTACGCCTACTAAATATGCGTCTTAAATTAGAGCATACTCGCTCTCTCGCCATTCGTAGCTGGTGGCGATGAGCCTGAATTCAGCTAAGAATTCTTCGAAGCAGACACGGTCTGTGCCGATAAACATTATACATTTTGACGTTTTCATACAAATTTTTTATTTTATTAAAAACCACTTAGCTTTGTTCCCCAGGCGTCGATATAGTGCCAGATTATAAAAATCGTGCAATCCTCTGGGATGCTTTTATAAAATTGGGGGTACTACCAGCCCATAATACTTTTTTTTCGTGCAATGTCTTCCGCCTTGCACACACGGGTAACCGTTCGGCGCTCCTCCACTTGTAGCACCACAGGGCTGATCCTGTGCCACTTATCTACACTAATATTATAAAGAGGAAAGATTTGTTTGTTTGAAATGAATAGGCTCCGAAATTACTGGACCGATTTGAAAAATTCTTTCACCAGTAGAATCGTACATTATCGGTGATGGACATAGGCTATAGAATGTTTTCTAAAAAGTTCGGGATCTGTATGAAAACTTCGATAATGTAACCCAAGGTGTGAGAAAAAATCCTTATATCGCGTACGCTGCGGAATCTATTGACAATAGAGCAAAGTGATGTACTACAGTTTTATAGAAGTCATCAATATCTACAAAAAAGTCCGCGATACCATATGTCTAACTATTGTGGATAAGTCACCATGACCGCTTTTTGTTCATATTATTCAAGCAAATCCCATGGTGAAATAAAAAAATATGGTGATTTTAGTATCATGATATTAATCCTTATCCATTAAAATGGTTCGATAATTAAGGTTGATTATATCCGTGTAAATTACACTTTAAATTATTCAAATCGGACCTTTCGTTCAAAAGTTACGACGGTAATAAACATGCTCAGAGTAAGAAAAAGGTCGCGGCTTGAGCGAACTGGGGAGAATCGTATCAATGCTTGGTCCGATGAAGTTGAAACACCACGGCATTTAAATGTTTTCGATAAAACAATAAGAATAACAAATATTTGGATTTTTCGAAAATAACTACATACTTAATAAGGAGTGAAGCAGGGGTGATTAAGATTTTAGGGGAGAACATAATTGCTTGCTTCAATTTACGTCGGAATAATAATAATAATAATATCTTGGGACAACTCACACACGGCCATCTGATCCCAAGCTAAGCAGAGCTTGTGTTATGGTAACCAGACAACTGATATACATACTTATATAATTTATAAATACATACATATTATAGATAAATTACACCCAGACACAGAACAAACAATAATGCTCATCACACAAAGTTTGTCCTGGGTGGGAATCGAACCCACGACCTCCGGCTTTGCAGTCAGGGTCACTAACCACTAGACCAACAGGCCAGTCAAATGGAATGCTATGAACAAACTTAAAGCGGGATAATTGAAACAGATGTACCTAACAATTTTTACATTATCAAACCCTGACGGGTTGAACGGGGTGAACAGTTGCGCTGAACGTGGTTTTGAGACAAGTGAGATTCTGTAAACGGTGGCGTGGCGTACGCGATTGTCAATACGTCAAAAATGTATAGGTTTCGAAATGTCACGTGACCAAATTCCTACATTTTCGCATTTCGACAGTCGCATTCGCTAATTAAATGGTACATTGTCTAGGGCCTCCTGAGGCCATAGAATAAGTAGAAATGGCTAAGTAATTAATGAAAATCGTTGTGCTTAATTTTCCAAAACTAACCTTTTATAGGGGGCGTTGAAGTTTGTGGAGTACCTACTAAATCCGCGCGGACGAAGTCGCGGGCGAAGTGCTAATTAAATAATATAAATAAAACTCATTCCTACCGGACCCTTTTAAAGAAGGTATGAACAGCCTATCTGCAAGAGGCTGCAGCTAAGGAGGCTCTACACTACAGTACCTAACGCAAAGACACTCACTTGGGATTCTACAGAAAGTCCATATATGGCCCTTGTCATTGAATAGATGGGCCAAGTTCACCAACGAGCTCATGAAACATGTCCTTGTGTATTCGGTAAAAGTAGAGAAATTGGCCATCCTCTGAATCCAAAGGATTTTCACTTTCACGCCAATTTCGTGCAATTTGCCGCCGCATGAACATTATCGCGTCTGTGTTCGAGCACGACGAAATCCCACGCTAAATACTCTACAGCCATAATCCACTAATTATTATTTATTTATTGTTGTTGTAACCTCTAAAAACCAATGCTAACGATCGTAGCAAACACTTAGTGGGCTGTCAAAAACGATCGCAAATAAATTCGATATCATTACGATAAATCGAAATCTTAGCGAAAAAATATTGCGATGACAGTTGATAGCTTTGGTATTGGGTAGTATAGAGACCACTAAAAATCGTTATGGACGTAGCGACCGATTGTTAGGACGTAGCGATCGCTATCTATGTCGAGACTGCATACACCCTCCGTTTAATAATGTATCAAACAATGTAGGAAAAATGCATTACTGTGTACTGCCTTTCCGGGGGTGCTTTTTTTATTTTAAGGTATGACCACTAGCTAGTTAACACACATGCGATATCAACTGCTTAACCGGACTAACCTGTGGTGGCCTCAAATGAATTTAAGGCCCCCATCCAAGGCAACAAAACTGGCGGAGGTGGTGGCCGCCGTCGTTAGGACGGGGGGGTGCTCAGCAGAGGAGGTGAAGGCGGGCACCCTACGTCCCGACAACACGGGCATGCGCACCATTGTGGTGAGCTGCCCCGTGTCGGCGGCCAAGACCATAACGGAGGGCCGAAGGTTTTTGGTGGGTTGGGTTTCCGCGCAGGTCAAACTGCTGGAACCCCGACCTCTGAGGTGCTTCCGGTGCCAGGTGGGCCACCATGTGGGAGCTCAATGCACCTCGGAGGTGGACCGCAGCGGTCTATGTTTCCGCTGCGGTCAGCCCGGTCACAGGGCCGGCTCCTGCGACGCCGCGCCGCACTGCTTAGTCTGTGTGGTAGCTGGCAAGCCGGCCGACCACTGGGCTGGGGGTAGGGCCTGCGCCCCACCCGCCAAAGCCGGAAACAGGAGGAAGCCCTCCGCCACCGCCGTCTCTGCCGCGACCGCCGCCACTGCCGCCGCTTCTTCTGCCGCCATTGCCGGTTCCACTGCGGCTGCTGCTACTGCAGCAGCCGCAGTAGAGCCCCTACAAAGGGCTCCGGAGGGGGCTGAAATGGAGTGCCAGTAATGGCCCCATTTCACCCCCTCCTGTTGAACGTTAGCCACTGCGCCGCCCAGGAACTGATGCTCCTGAGCATGGCGCAGTGACTGATGCCTGTGGACGGCGAGCAATGGGTAGCCGATCAGAACAGGCCCGGGTTGACGGCGCGCTGTGTTCTACGCGCGCCAAACCAGCAGACGTCAGCATGGGTCGGGGCCCGTTAGGGCCAGAGCCTACCAGGGTTGCGGATTTGTTCGAAAGAGTTACCGCGGCCCTGGAACGTAAAAGGCACTAAGAGGAGCATGGGTGGGTTGTAGTCAGTAGAAGTCTGACACTCCCTGCCGCTCCACCCAGAGAAATGACCCCTTCATTTGATGATTTCCCATCCAAAAAAAAAAATAAAAAGCAACAAAACTAGCTACAACCTAAAAACTACTGACCGCTCGCTAAGGGCATTCCCTGTGAAATACGACCTCGGCTTAGCGGCGTCAGTTAGGGACAGCAAGGGACATTCAGAATGGGTCGTTTCATTAATTAGGAGTTATTAAAGCTAAAGGCTCAGCGGCGCGGGCTGGCTCGTTAGGCAAAAGTCGGGGAGGGTTTTGAATGGGTCGTCGCGACGGACCTCGGCGGCGAGGTCGGTATACGGAACGCGGTCTGTTTCTGTAACCGGGGGTGTAATAAAAATAATAAAGAGGCCACTCTGTCGCTCACTTCGGACACCCAACACAGTAGTTCACAATAGTGTCCATACAAAAACGAGTAGATAAGTGTTTTTGTGAAAGTTCTGCTCAATTCTAATACTAGAACCATAGAGTATATTGACGAGAACGTTTTACAATATGAACTTAGTATTATTCAAAAAGCTTGGGTATTGCCATGTAACATTTAGGTACCTAGTGGGTTGTTCACAAATCAATACAACAATATTCGTATGGATTACTTATATTTATTTATTTTTAAACAAAATAATTAATTTAGCAAATATATACAGAAGTGCTAGCTTTTGCCCGCGACTTCGTACTCACATCATTTGTTGCGAATCTGGTGAATTGAGAATCTGGTTAGTTGCGAATCTGGTGAGTTGAGAATCTGGTGACTTGCTCATAAGCGATTCTGATTGGGATGTTACGCCTACTTACATGAAAATATGTTACTTGTTTGTAAGGCAGTAAAAATGGGACAAATTATATAAAAACTTTTATTTTTCTGAAATATTCGAATAATTCGAGTAGGGCTGAAAAAACATTCGAATACCAAAAGTGATCGAATATTTGCAATCCCTAGTTATGCGCACATGTATGGGGAAGTCGAGTTTTTTTTCGCGATTTCAGTATTGCTCCCATAGTGAAAGTGTTTCATAATAATGTAGTCATTATTATGAAAAACTTATAATGTAGTAATCTACACTAATATTATAAAGAGGAAAGATTTGTTTGTTTGTTTGTTTGTTTGTTTGAAATGAATAGGCTCCGAAACTACTGAACCGATTTGAAAAATTCTTCCACCAGTAGAATTCTACATTATCAGAGATGGACATAGGCTATAGAACATTTTCAAAAAAGTTAGGGATCCGTATGAAAACTTCAATAATGTGAATCAAGGTGTGAGAAAAAATCCTTATATCGCGTACGCTGCGGAATCTATTGACAATAGAGCAAAGTGATGTAGTACAGTTTTATAGAGGTCATCAATATCTACAAAAAAGTCCGCGATACCATATGTCTAACTATTATGGATAAGTCACCATGACCCCCCTTTTTGTTAATATTAGTCAAGCAAATCCCATGGTGAAATAAAAAATGGTGATTATAGTACCATGATATTAATCCTTATCCATTTAAATGGTTTGATAATTAAGGTTGATTATGTCCGTGTAAATTACACTTTAAATCATTCAAATCGGACCTTTCGTTCAAAAGTTACGACGGTAATAAACATGCTCGAAGTAAGAAAAATGTCGCGGCTTGAGCGAACTGGGGAGAATCGTATCAATGCTTGGTCCGATGACGTTGAAACACCACGGCATTTAAATGTTTTCAATAAAACAATAAGAATATCAAATGTTTGGATTTTTCGAAAATCAACTAGGTACATACATAATAAGGGGTGAAGCAGGGGTGAATAAGTTTTTAGGGGAGGAAATTATAGCTTGCTTCAATTTACGTCGGAATTCTATGAATAAACTAAAAGTGGGATAATTACAACAGATCATGTACCTAACAATTTTTGCATAATCAACCTCTGACGGGCTGAACGGGGTGAACAGTTGCGCTGAACCAATAATGAGAATCGTTGTTCTTAATTTTCCAAAATTAACCTTTATAAGGGGATATGTATAGGGGCGTTGCAGTTTGTGGAGTACCTACTATCCCCACGCGGACGAAGTCGCGGGCGAAGTGCTAGTGCGTTTATAAGAGGTATTGCGTTTATTCTGTTACACGTTGTATGTAGTACAATCTATCCTATCCGAGCCTGGATGTGAACCCTCCTTAAAGTTTCGTTTTAAGTTTTCGACCGATGAATGTGGGTGTGAGCAAGCCACATAGGTACCTGATTGGTTCAATAAAAACCTTCTAAACTAGACTTCGCTTTCTATCTTAAAAAAATTAAGCTGAGAGCACAGTTGTAAAACATAATAAAAATAAATGACACCTATTAAGGTGCACCCCCACTTAAAATAGTAGGTACTGCCAGGGCCCATGACTTGATCTAACATAACATTATTATTTACATTATATTGTAAACTAGCTTTTTCACGCGGCCGCGTGGATGTCGGTTATCGTATAAAAAACGTAGCAATATGAGGATCCGTTCAGCCGTTTCAGCGTTAAAGCGTAACAGACAGACAGACAGTTATTTTCGCATTTATAATATTGGTAAGGATAGTAATAAGTACCAACCGATACTTATTCACAAAAAAATTGTTACTAAAATTTACATGGTGTGAATAGCAACCAAAACAAATTGCTTGAATATTTCATCCATAGTCATTTTCTTTACCCTGCAGACTTTATTTTTCTCATTCCTTGATTAAGTACCTTGTTGTAGTCTTCTCTAACTTTCTTGCATTCAATTTGTAGATCCTCAAACTGACTCTGGAAAACAAATAATTACACTTTCAAATCAAAGTAGTTAATTTTTCATTTTGAAAGTTAAATCATTGTTTGGAACTTCTTAAGAAGTGCGAGTTGGAGACATCATTTTATTTTCCAGTAATATTTACATAAGTATATGATAAACATCCATCCATGGGATTAAGTACATCATATGTATTAAACTTAGGGTTTGGGAATTCCCGACAATTTCAGTCTTCGAGACTTTTAAAATATTTTTTTTGACGGGTTTTTAAGACGGCAATTTTAATTGAGTTAGTTTCTGGTGAAACGTATCAAAAAAAGCATTTTTTTTGTAAAAATCGACATTTATTAAACACAAAATTAAATCTTAACAAATTTAATGTTAATTTCAGTTTTAATAATTGCTTTGTTTATTTCTTTTAATCACACACAGATTCAGTTTTATGCAGATAAATCTTATAGTTATAAAACGAACATAATAGACCTTTGAAAATGGTAAAAAGTAAAATTAAATTTTAGTAGGATGAAACCCATTGGAAAAAGAAGTGAATGTAATAAAAATAAAAGGAAAAATAAATTACGGGCGATCTGAGGTCGGGAAGTAAATGGGGGTGAGCTTTTAAGGGTAAAAAACAGTTTATCTGATTTCCGGCAAAACTACAAGTCTTTTGGAAAAAAGTTGAATGGCAAAGTTGTAGGTAATAAAAAGATCTACAACTTTTGCATTCACACTTTTCTCAAATAACCTCAAAATGTATGTGAAAAATTAAAATAACCAAGTTTTTGATTTTTATCTTTTTCAAAACACTTTCTTTTTTTACAAAAATTGGTGAAAACTTGCCTTTTTTATGTCCCAAATGCACTGTAATTTTTTTATTTAAAATATTTTTATTTTAATAGTAAAACTTAACTATATACACAAAATTAGTAATATACAAAATTAAAATACACTCAGGCCTCGAAGTATTCCTCCGCATCGCTGTCATCCGGAAACGTGCCCGTGGAAGCATAGCATTAAAATAATTATTTTTGTCACCTTATTTTGACTTAACCGCTCCAGGCCCGACATGTGAAAATTCCCAAATAAAAAATAAATCTTATGTAATAGGTAAATAAACATTAAATTCGCGATTAATTCGCGACACACCGGTGTGTCGCCGATCGAAAAAGCACCGTAATTTTCTATCGAAAAATCACTCATCATAATATCAGACTTTTTTAAAAATTCGGTGAACTTTTTGTTCGTTGAAATCTCTACTTTATGAAGGTGAAAAAAAATATACATTACTGTGGTAAAATTTTTCAGTGCATTTAGGAAATTAAAAGGCAAGTTTTCACCAAATTTTGTGGAAAAAGAAAGTGTTTTGTAAAAGATAAATATCAAAAACCAAAAACTTGGTTATTTGAATTTTTCACATACATTTTGAGGTTATGTGAGAAAAGTGTGAATGCAAAAGTTGTAGATCTTTTCATTACCTTCAACTTTGCCATTCAACTTTTTTCCATTAGACTTGTAGTTTTGCCAGAAATCAGATAAACCGTTATTAAATCTTAAAAGCTCACCCTCATCCACTTCCCGACCTCAGATCGCCCGTAATTTATTTTTACTTTTATTTTTGTTATATTCTATTTATTTATTTAGGTAACCAACAGCGATTCATTAAATATTTTACAAAATATGTGTATTATAGATTTTATGGCCAATTATAGGTTTGCCTGTGTAACTATTCTCTAACTGGGGTATATGTATAAAACATGCGAACGGACTAATGCCAGATATTTTAAATTAAAGGATTCGATACAATACCTACTAAAAAAAACTACTAGGTTACGTTAAGATCACAATAAATTGTGTAAAAGTAAGAACAAAAAGGTTGATAGAAGAATAGAAGATTGGTTGTCTGTCATCCGTCTCTGTCCATAGTTTTAAGTATTCGTTTTTTGAATGTGGGTTTATTACAGTTAAATAAATCAACTTCTGAAAATTCTGAGTTATAAATTCGCGCGATGCGAGTTAGTACACAGTTCTTGGCATAGTTAGTCGAGTGCCGAGGAACGTGCAACATTGGCGTGTGACGAGTGCGCCGCAAGGGAGTGTTAAAAGTTATTTGTGCTACCAACTCCGGGCAATCAAGGCGTCCATTGAGTATGTCATAGAGCAAACACATGTTCATCACTTTACGCCTTTCTTCGAGTGTTAGCAGACCATATGTCCGACAGCTATCTTCGTAGGAAATCGGAGGTTTACGAAGGCGATAGTTAAGATGGTTAATGATTTTTTTTTGTATCCTTTCTATTTGATTCTTATAAAATTATGTATTGGGGGACCAAATTGGGCACGCATATTCTAAAACGATGCGCACATATGCAAAATATATAGATTTAAGAGCCCCAATGTTTTTAAATACCTTACATGACCTAAGAACAAATCCTAGGTTCTTATAAGCTTTTATGCTAGATCTATGTGATCCGAGAACATTAATTTGCTGTCAAACATAACTCCTAAATCCCTAACCATCTGGACTTTATTTATGACATTATTATTATTAATTACTAGCCCGTACTGTCCCACTGCTGGGCAAAGGCCTCCCTCCATTCCTTCCAATGCTCACGGTGTTGTGCTTCATCATTCCAATTCGTAACAAACAGTTCGTATCAAACTCAAGGTTTGCCAACGTGCTATGGAGCGCAGTATACTAGGTGTTAAATTAACAGAACACGTTCGAAACACTACACTGCGCTCCAAAACGAAAATCATTGATGTGGCTCGAAAGGCTGCCCAACAGGGGCAGGGCAGGACATGTCTGCCAGACAATCTGTGGGCCCGTAAATTACAGGATTGGTGCCCTGAAACAGCGAGACGAGGCCTCGGCAGACCACGAAGGAGATGGAGGGGTGACCTGGATGACTTCCTTATTTATGACAATTCCATTAAAATTATATGAGTGAACTATCGGGTTCCTCTTACGCGTGTAACTGATACATTGACACTTTGCGACGTTTATTTATTCTCTTCCTTTTCCAATGGGTTTCATCCTACTATAATTTAATGTGTTTAAAAAATTATCGACCCTGGTCTAAAAATCATACTAATTCTTAAAAACTTTACTATTTTCTGGTAATTCTAGTAAGTATTTAGAGACTAGAATTACCAGATAATACTAAAGTTAGTAGTAAGATTAGTCTTTGGTCATTATCACAACTTTGTTAATTCTCATAATCACAGATTTGTTTGTTTTTTTTTGTTGTTTTTTTTTCGTATCTAAATATAAATAATAAAACAGACTTATAAATCAGTCTTTTAAATAATCAATTAACTTTAGACTTCTTTGCTGATTTAATAAAAAAGGCTTTTAAAAATCAGAGCATCAACAGCTTTGCCCGACAATCTGTTTCTGATTTTTGTAATAATGCCACCGAACCAGGAGAACACTCTCGTTTTTAACAGATGTCGGTTTAATTGTGTCGGGCTTGTTCACGTAAACACGGGACTTCAAAAAACTCCACAAAAAAAAAGTCTGGAAGGGTTCAATCGGGTGATCTTGCGGGCCAGTGCAAATCGCCAAAACGAGAGATGAGGCGACCCGTGAACGCCGCCTTCAGAATATAGGTTGTGGCTCGCGCAGTGTGTGCCGTTGCTCCATCCTGTTGGAACCACATGTCCTCCAGTCCTAAAACTCGTTAACATGGCCCTATAGCGCGCACCGTCCACTGTTGTAGTTTGACCAGCGGCGTTCTCGAAAAAAAATGGCCTTTGACTCCTCCAGCGTGAACAGGGCACCATGCAGTCACTTTGAGCGGGTGTAATGGCTTCTCGTGCATCATTTGTGGATTTTCGGTGCACCAGAATCGATAGTTTTACTTGTTCTTGTACCCGCTGAGGTGGAAATGAGCCTCATCGCTCATTATGATTTTGGTCGAAAAATCGTCCACTTCGTCCTCGAGATTGAGGATGGCTTGGGCGTAGGTTACACGCGTTTGGCGGTCGACAGGCAGCAGCTGATGCACGGACTGGACTTTGTTCGGGAACATGCGCAGGTCTTTGACCAAAATTCGCCTAAGGGCCGACCGGCTGATGGCTAATTGCGAGGCACGGCGTCAGGGGGTAGAGTCTGCTATTGCAATCGTGTCTCAATGACCGGTCATTGATCGAATATTTGACAACTTTGACAGTTTTTGTATGGGAAATGGGTCATAAGTTTGACGTTATACGTCAAAAAATCGATCATTGACCGGTCATTGAGACACGATTGCAATAGCAGACTCGACACCCTGGTCGATGTTTCCGGCGACAGCTCGACATCCTCGGCAACAGCGGCGGTGTCGGACGACCGGGGAATCAGCGACGGAATTCGCGCTGCGCCAACACCACAGACGAATTGTTACGCAAAAAAATAGACACGATTATTCCGCGTTCTTGGGCAGTGTATGACTCCATGGCTTGTTCACCTTGTATTCTACATCTGTCTAGTCCACAAATGTCAAAACAGATTTCACATTGGCCGCCATTTGCAAAAATAAGAGAATAGAGCAATAAGGTGATTTCTTTTGGCCCACCTGGTAGAAGAGATCGAGTTATACAAGTAAGTCAAATTAAACATTTACGGCTTTACTACAAAACGCGTTCTAACTTTAAACCCAGGTTTAAACCAACAAGCCATTTTTGAATTTTGAACTTTATTC
Source organism: Melanchra persicariae (assembly GCA_947386135.1). Classification (NCBI taxonomy): domain Eukaryota; kingdom Metazoa; phylum Arthropoda; class Insecta; order Lepidoptera; family Noctuidae; genus Melanchra; species Melanchra persicariae. The sequence goes on along the minus strand of OX376643.1, from coordinate 20,442,070 downwards.
CAAATGCCGTAAAGTTCTTGAATGCACATTGACAACATAGACCGGGATCTAAAATAGGTTTTTGTATTAATAACTTTAAAGTAGTCGGAATATAGTTCAAAATGCAATAACAGGCTTGAAAGTTTAGGCTTGGACTAAAGTTAGAACGCGTTTTGTAGTAAAGCCGTTATAATCCGTGGAACTATCCTATTTTATTTAATAATGTTATTTTTTATTTTGCACTGTAGCTAAAAATTAACTGCCTTCTTTTCATAAAATTACTTAATTAAATACTTTAATTCGCTAACTAACAATATTGAGCGTTATTGATAGCGAAAGTTATTAATATCAGTTTTTTCGCGATAGCGATTCAGGCATAAATGTAATTGAATTAAATTGGGTTTAATTTAAATTTATAGGCCGTCTGACTAAAAAAAAATTAAACATCTGATCAATTTTTCAAAATTCCGCGACTTTCCTTAGGGCCAAAATGTTTAATTCTGACAAAATTAATTAATTTTACCAATTTTCTACACATTGTAAAAAAATTAGAGGTGACTTGCTTGTCCTAGCTTTTATTGAAATAAACGCGTTTTTATTTTTTCAGAATGACCCGGTTATGGAAAATGTTTTAATTTTTTTATGTTAATAAATTATAAAAAAGAGCTAAGATCAAATACACTATTCAATAAAAAAATCAGAGTTAGGAATTTTTGAAAAGTTCAAAGCTAATTTGACTGGCCTATAACTGTAGGTAACTTTTAAACAAAAGGTCTGATTTGAACAATTTAAAGTGTTATTTACATCAACATAACCTTAATTATTAAAACATTTATATGGATAAAGATCAGTATCATGATTCCAAAATCACTACTTTTCCATTCCACCAGGGTTTTGTTTGAATAATTTGAACAAAAAGCGTTCGTTGTGACAACCGTAATAGTGAGACATATGGTAACGCGGACTTTTTGTAGATATTGATGTCTTCTATAAAACTGTAGTACATCATTTTGCTCTATTCTCAATAGTTTTCGCAGCGTACGCGTGTACGCGTTATAAGGATTTTTTTAAACAAAAAAAAAATCCTAATATACTCCGATTTATCATTTATCCTACTTTTATAATTCCGAAATTTCAATATTCCTAACGTTTATAATTACTATTCTCAAAATACCGAGTTTCAATAAATCAAATAACAAAAATTCCCACTTAATGATAATTCGAAACATCAAAAATACGAATTTCAAAGCATGCAGCAAGCATATAACACGCCGCAAACATGCAACGTGCAGCAAGCATACAGAATGCAGAATGCAACAAGCATGCAACATGCAAGCGAGCATGCAACATGCATGGTTTCTGTCTCGGCTCCGGCACTCCGGGTAAAGCCACCTGCTCCACAGCTCACGGCCCGCCTTGCCCCTCTACGCCTACGCGGGCTTAAATTACACTCTAGGGGTAGGACAGGTTTTCACTGCGAGGATCGCCCGGAGGACACGGTGGAGCATACGGTGGAGGCCTGCCCCGCATGGGCGGAGCAGCGCCGTGTCCTCGTCGAGGCGATCGGCGGCGGCGACCTCTCGCGTCCGGCCCTGGTTCAATCCATGGTCCGGAGCGAGGAGGCATGGGAAGCCGTCACCTCCTTCTGCGAAGCAGTAATGCTAGTGAAGGAGGAGGCGGGCCGCGTGAGGGAGAGACAACCCTCACGCCCCAGCCGCCGCGGTATAGGGAGACGCACCGGACGTCGGGAGTCGCTGGGCGATTCCCGGCCACCGTAGGTGCGGGTCTGCGGACGGCGATGGGTGGCTCGCTGTCCGATTAAAGCCAGACCCAAGCCGACGGCGCGTTGTGTTCCACGCGCGCCTCAAAGAGATGTCAGCATAGGAGTAGGGGCCCGTTAGGGCCAGTACCTACCAGGGTTGCGGATTTGTTCGAAAGAGTTACCGCGGCCCTGGAACGTAAAAGGCACTAAGAGGAGCATGGGTGGATTTTAGTCAGTAGAAGTCTGACACTCCCTGCCGCTCCACCCAGAGCGGGAGGGGTTATTTGATGATTGCCCATCCAAAAAAAAGGGGTAGGACAGACAAGAAATACTACGGGGAGTCGGTTTTGCAGCGATTCCTTTCTGTCACTAATATCCCATTATATACTAATAGAATCAAAGTCAGAATCCTAATTTGAGTAGTTTATTCGAAGTATTGAAAATCCGAATGTCGTTTTTCGGACCGAGAACCCAGCGAACATTTGATTGTTCGAACATATGAAAATCGGAAAACAAATAAATCGCATTTGAAATTCGGACTTTTGAAAATCGGAACATCGAAATTCGGAATAGAATATTTCAGAGTATTTGAGTGTTCCCATTTTCTCACACCTTGGGTTACATTATGGAAGTTTTTGTACGGATCCCTAATTTTTTTGAAAATATTCTATCACCTATCAGAAATAATCCTTAAAATATAAAGTCAAAGTCAAAAGTCATTTATTCAAATTAGGCTGAGTGCCAGCACTTTTTGAATGTCAAAGTTCTACAAAAGACAGTCCCCCAAAAACACCCGCATGTCACCACTTCCTAGTGTTCCAGCAACACATCTGTCTGATAAGTTTTAAAAAAATATATTCTGTAGTTCATCAGGGATAATGTAGGATTCTAATGGTAAAAGAATTTTTCAAATTGGTGCCGTAGTTTCGAAATCGTGAAAAAACCGCTGTTCAGTTCACTTTGTTGAGTTATGCGTATTTTTGTTTTTTTGCTGCAAATATCATGTAACATGTTTTCGAAGTATTAATGGGCAAGTTATTTTTTTTGAACTTTGCCCCACACTAGAAATTTCTCCTGTATCGTGAGTGCGATTACAAACATAAATCCACATACAAAACAGCCAGACCCGGAACAACTATCTGTAGGCCATACAAATATTTGTTCCGTGCGGGAATCGAACCCGCGACACGCAGCGCAGCAGCCGATTGCTCAACCACTGCGCCAACCGTGTCGTCGAAACATCAAAAATACGAATTTCAAAGCATGCAGCAAGCATGTAACACGCAGCAAACATGCAACGTGCAGCAAGCATGCAGAATGCAACAAGCATGCAACATGCAAGCGAGCATGCAACATGCATGGTTTCTGTCTCGGCTCCGGCGCTCCGGGTAAAGCCACCCACCCACAGACAGATGTATAAATAGCCACACCACAGATGTATAAATATGTCTTGATAAAAATGCTTGGCTAAATGCCGGTCCTGCTCCACAGCCTCAGCCGCTTGGTTCCACTAGTTAGAATTTTATACATATATGGAGGAGATGCTCACCCTTTTTTATTTTACTTTTTACGTTTAATAATAATAATATTCCACATTTCTATAATGTTTGGAATACACTTTTACTTTTCTGTTCTTACCAATTGATATTTATAGTTTTATATAAAGTAGAAGCATTTTTTATTTTGGAATCCTGTAAATGTGAGGACCATGGAGCCTTTTATGTTAATAGATGGTTTCCTTGTTTGACATGAATGAGCAGGGGCAGTTGAGGGTTTGTCATGCTCACTCGAATGTCTCGCTGATGGTGGCGCGTGTATCGGATCATTCGGTTCCCTTCAAAGTGGTTGAGCTGAATGGTGCTGATGCACGCGTCATGTTCGTGAACGGGCGCCATCAGTGGAGACTGGTCATCTCTTAGCTGTCGTTGGCTTATTTCAATAGTTTATTTGATACTTAGAATTCTTTTTTTTTTCTCTTCCTTTACATTGTTCTCACATATAGAAGCAACAAAGATAATGTAACCAGGATTATTGTAAATCATAAAATGGTTTAAAAGAGTGTCCGTGGAGTTTCTTGCACGTTCTTCTCCATAGAGATCTACGCTTTGGAACGTGCAAATAGCTTCATGTTTTTGACTGACTGACTCTGACAATTCAAAAGTACCTGATAATGGTTTATTTGAAATAAATGCTTTGACTTTGACTTTGTCGCAGCCAACTTGGCAGCAAAAACTCGGTCACTCTCGGACTGCATAAAAAAGAAAAAGATGCGTGACGACACAATGCTAGCAATTTCTTGCCAAATATGAAGCATTTTATTGATTTACTCAAAACTAAGTTGAGCTATTAATATATTAATAGCTCAACTCTATAATTATATAAAATCTAAAAACAACAAAGTTTTGCGTTAAGATTCGATTCATTATTTGATATAAATTTTACCCGGCATAAGTAGGCTAGTAAATACGGGATTTTTTTTCTAAGGTCAAAGTTGGAGGTAACTTTGACGATAATTTCTATCGAGGATTTTATTTTTTAAACATGTTTCGGAAACAACAGTGTTCTTATAAATATAGTTAAAATTAACATATATTTTTTCCTGCAGCTTGAAACTAAACAGAATTGGCTAAAATTATCAGAAACCAGTAATTTTTCGGTTTTTGCTGATCACAGCGCCTTAATCAGCCGTTTCATTAAAAGCCTAGCCTTTTAATTGAACTGCTCGGTTTAATTAGTAACATAAGTCACATGGGCTGTAACGAGTTTTTTTACCTCGTCACATGGTTTATGGTTTTAGTCGATTTCCGAACGACAATAATCTAGTTTTGATGTAAGCTGTCAGCTGTCACTTTTGACATAGGCACTCTTACGATCTTGATTTAGAAATGGCCGGTCGACAATTTTGAATCGCTTGCCAATATTTCCTCTAATCCGTAATTATCTCAGATATTTTGGCCTTTATGAAAAGGCAATGATTTTCAAACGGACCTAGAATGATTTTGTAAGAAGGATTGACCTTAATTTTCGATTTTGATGATTTTCGCTCGCATGCATATAATGAGATTGGCTGTGTATGCGCCTCAAAATTAATTTAATAGAAGAAACGCCCACTGTTGGCGTTTTTTTCTTCAATTGCTTTTATTTTAAATCAATTTTGTATTTAAAATATCCGAAATTATTCCTTATTTTTTTGGAACACTGCGGCCATCCAGCATTCATCATCTTTTCTATGGTTCCGTAATAATTATTTTAAAGCCAGGGATCTGGTAGGATTTATTTATTTATTTCTATTAGGTATTAACTCATTTAGTGCAAGATGCAGTAATATCACACATTTCTAATTAATGTATTATAGCCATTAATTTAGGTTAACTTAAACCATATTATTTATTTAAGATTAAGGGTTAAAAAATATGAAAGCTACGGGCGGAATGGAGAAAAGATAAAGTAGTTGTTTTAATTTTCTTCGTTTAGCCTCCCATCGGCAGATTAAAGGTCTGACTCTTCCGATTACTTCTTTCCGGCAATCTTTATTATATTTTGTACTGTGTGAATCTCCCTGGCACCCGAATTTAGTATCTTTTAATTTAATTTTAATTTTGGGAGAACATTCAATTACCTTATTGCTTTAAAACACACATAACAGGTTACAGAGCAAATCACTAAACGATACCTATTGAACAAAAGATGTCAATTAGTTCGCTGATAAATCAGCGCTTTTAATGAAAAGGCTAGGCAACCAATTAAACGGCTGATTAAGCTAATTAGCTGCAACATATATATTGTGACAGATTTGGTTGTCAATCTCCCATTTTAACATTTAATTTTCGCTTTGATCTGGTTGAGGTTAGAAACATATTTTGTAAATTTCTCGAAAAATATGCATTACCTTGTAATAAGAGTGGTAGCGTTATAATTGGGGACCCAACTCCTACCAGCTTTAACCCTTTTTACCCCCAACTCCTGCCAAATGATAGTAAAGCCAACCCAAAAGTTTATTTAAAATGACATTACCTGACATATTGCAGTTTGTTGTTTCATAGCTACACAGCTATCCATCACATCTTTACATCTTTCCTTTTCAGAATCATGAGCTTTCTGTGTCTCTGTCAATAGCTTGTCGATGCGGTTCTTATATTCCGTGACAACTGTAATTTGGAAAAGAATAATTGTAAACTTATAATTAGTAGTTTATAATACAAATCATTGACTTTATTAGCATTTACCATTTAATTGATATTTAATAGATGTCAGTTCTGATAAACAGCGTTCTCCAGACCATTGAGCACTGTTGTAGCTTTGTTGCAAATGATTTAAGTAAAAATATACGGTCGATAATAGAAATAATATTATTAAAAAAATTGTTACTTTCTCTTTGAGCTTAAATAATGGAAAACTTAGTACCATTTTTAAAAAAATTGCCAGTATGTATTCTTTACTTAGTTTACACTTCCTAAGAATTTGCTGTTTGTATATTTTATCAAAGTTTCAACTGAGTTGTACTGTTGGAAACACGAAAACAAAAGTTATGTAGAAACTATACTCATAAAAGTTTATTACAAAACATAATACGTTTGAATATTTTGATATTTTGAGGGAGGAATACAAACTGTGGTCAAGTGTCAGTGTCTGTCATGTCAGCGTCAAACTTCAAGTGACATGTCAAATTTTAGTTTTTTGCGATGTGTTCGCTTTATTACCCTTGATTTTTGGAAAGGTGTGTTCGTTTTTAAGTGTAAATTCACACCAAAATAACACAATTTTCCTAAAAATTTGAGGTTTTTATATTTAGAGCAGTTCGTTTTTTTATGTCTATGTCGCAGGCATCTAGCTGAATCAGCCGTTTCATTAAAAGTCTAGCCTTTTCATTGAACTGTGCCGTTTAATCAGTGACATAAGTGTCATGGGCAAGTCACTAAACGATATTGATCAAAAGTTGCCACTTATGTCGCAGAAAAATCGGCGCATTTAAATGGAAATGCTAGGCCACCAACCAAACGGCTGATTAAGCTAATTGGCTGCGACATATACACGTCAGATACATACATGTCAGTTACATAGAGGTACTCGAAAAAAATCACAAATAAACTCAAATCTAAGTCAAATTCCCAATTTGGTGACAAAAATCTACTGATTCCCCACAAAATCCCCTCTGGACCGACAATGCAACTGTCACAGTTGTGTGGAAAAGGGAGAGGAAGGCCTTTGCCCAGCCGTGGGACAAAATAGGCTTGATAGATAGATATATTATTATTTCGAATGCATCAATCGAACGATATAAATCAATTTAGAAAAATGGAGTTATTCGACATCCATGAGTAACCTAATAAAAATGTTAGATGAGTATGTATTTCAATTTCTTCAAAAAAGTGACTTGGGCCGGACTCAAGTCACCGGACTACAGCATTCAATATCCCAGTATTTTCCCCGCATAATGCCAATCCGCAATCAACTTGTGATTCCCCCCAGTTTGGGGAATTTCTCACCCGTTGGCAACGCTGTCCGAAAACTGGCAATGGGTCGTTCTTAGACATCATCATGGTGTCTAAACACCAGAGGCGCTAGTTAGAATCTTTGCTGATCTTTGCTTCGTCAATAGGCCAGCAAGAAAACAGCCGATGAAAAATTTATTTAAATTTCGAATAAAGAACTCTTTGGGAATCTGTAGATGGTAGATGTGTACCTACCTACAAAATGAATTCATATAAAATGTCATTCGTTTTTACAAATCAAGTCCAGAAACGGCGGTGTAAACCATAGACTAGTGTAAACGACGCCGGAATGGTGCATGGACTTATAAAACAAACTATTGTTTGTTTTATAAGTACATGGAATGGTGTCGTCCATCAGTGTTGCCACAGAGTAACCGAATTCTTTTCCCAGCTTTTTTATATATTTTTTTTTCGATTTTTTTTTCCTCAAAGAATCACACGTTCTTTTTGTAAGTGTTGCTACAGAATAATGAAATATTTTACCATCCTCTTTTTTTTAAGTCAAAATTATTGCGGGCTTTTACAGCATGATGGACTATCCAATGATTGACTTTTGTTGTTGATTTTTTTTTTCGACAGGTAACATTGATTCGATATTGTGAAGTGAACCCACGTTACATAGTGATGTATTATTACGATACGATATCGATTGTTAATTTTATTGGGCTATACAGATACCTATTCTATTTATTTAAAAATTGCCATCATAAAATTTAATAATTTGTAGATCTTTGGCAGTCGTCACGGATAGTCAGAACCTAGAAAAATCTGATGCCTGTCGTATCAAGAAGTCCAGTGCTACCTAGTACCTTAGTACCTACTGCGTTGTGGAGGTCAGATAAGCAGTCTCTCCAAGTAAAATACAGGTATCCGTTTTGACTGGAAGGTCACTGAGCTATCATGCGTGAAGGGAAAATTCATCCAATCTGGCCACTTTTTTGTACATATTACGTACGGGTGAATCCCTGTAGGTAAAGCCTATCGGGTTTGTAGAACTAAATTCCGTCAGAGTCAGAAGACAACTTCCGTCCCATCCATAATTTTATTTTAATAAGCTTTTTATTAACCTAAGATCTTAAAAATGCTGATTGGTGCAGCCATACTGTCTTATTCAATATCTTTCTTATTGGAATTTCAATATTAAATTCTATCGATAATGGTAATAAGAAAATTTGACATCCTTACCCGTATTTTGGTACGTGTCGCACTTGCCTACTACGCTTGTGTCTTGCATTTCTTTTCTTGCAGTTCTATGCTTACTCTTTGGTTAGAGGGCACGTATTGTCTGAATGTGAAGTTTAGATTATTTATTTCGGATGTAAATATATTTAATTAATAATTATAATAGGGATATTCTTTACATATAGCGTAGTAAATTATTTTTGTAAACATATAATAAAAAAGGTGCAAAATGCTAAAAGGTGTAGTGTAAATAAAGTAACTAGCAAGGTACGGTTATTTTACTGTACCAGCAGTACCTGTCTGCGTACTACTTACTGGTGCTCATAGAATTGTTCTTTTATTCAAGGTAAGAGGAACGTGTCACATATTTTTATTTCGGAATTAAGTACAAATTTACATGTGTTTACTAGTTAGATACATACCTACGTAATTTCATTAAAGAATTTAGTAAAAATTGTACGTTTACGTAGTACATTTACTCGATGCTTTAAACTTCGAACGTGGTCAGCATGTGACTTGACCTTATAATTCTAATTAATTAGTTACGAGCTAATTATTAATGGAACAGTTTGATGAACATATGGCTATAATAATAAAAACAGATGAAGGTTTAATCATGTTGCGATTGTTGCGAATTTACGTAAAACCGTCGCGTTCCTCAAATTAGACTTTGACACCTGCTAAGCGTGTGTGCGTGTAGCGTAGCGAACGCGTATTTATATCCTAAGCGTGCGAATGTGTGCGGAGATTTCTCTTACGACAATATGTAGCACCATGTATTCATTCTGTTTTTGTACTAGTGGTCTCCGACATCAAATTTAGAATAATAATTATGTGTCGAAATAAATGTTAATTTTTTGGTTCTTACCTACTAGCATTATTTTATAAAATATGGTACATTGTTTTAGAAAATGATGCTAGTAGGTAAGAATAAAAAAATATTATTTAGTAGTAGTAGTGTAGGTATTTTAAAAGTGACACATTCATGAATCCTACATAATAATACCTATGAGTTTAAATTATTGTTTCTTTGATTTCAAAACAAGTAAGTATGTTTGAATAAGAATGAATATGAACTAGATAAAACTTTCTTATGCTTAGTGTAAGTACCTACACTGTTTACTTATTTACCTTTCAGAAGAAACTTCTTTAGTTTAGTTTAGGAGAACTATTATTATTTTATTTATTTTTATACTATGTAATAGATGCAAAAATCAGCGCATTGAGATTCAATAATATTGTGCTCAATTATTATAAGTTCCTTCAAACTCATAACTGGCCTCGTTCCCAATGGTGGAACTGAAAAGTAATAACAATTGCCTCTTGTTTTTGTGCAAAGCTGTGAGTTCAAAACTAGCTGTCAATGATTGGTTAAATATGGAAACTAGCCCACTTTGTAACCTTTGTGCTACTACTGACAAAGCCGTGGAGGAGGAAATAAATGTCTTGGGCTTGCAATATAACTACTAACTTGCCAGCAACACAAAAGTGAAGAATAATAAAGTTATTGGTAAAACCAATGAGCAACAACAATTCTTTTAGAAGTTGCATCCATATAATATCATAAATGTGAAAGTGTGTCTGTCTGTTACATTTTCACATGGATAGACTATAATCTAAATGTAGAACACAGGATACTTTTGATAATAAACCACTTTGAATGCAGACAAGGCTGCTATGAAAAGCTAATCTAAACAAATGTTATTAAAAGGAATGAAAGAAGCTTGTTGTTGCCTGAGGCTTTGCTCGCGTTAAGTTTTATTTTAGCAAAAAAAGTAGCCTGTTACCATCTCCAGGGATATCTTTGTTCCAAAATCCATCAAAGTGTGTGCATCAATTAACGTGTGAAAGCGAAACAAACAAAGTCACTTTGGCATAATATATTAGTTACAATATGAGAAACACTTGCTTCAATGAAAAGAATACTCGCTGTGCTTCACTGCTTCGCGGCCTTTTCAACAGGACTCGATCTATATCTCATCCAAATATTTCCTGTGTCTCCTCTGTCAACATGCCATTGCCTATGCTAAACCAACTCAATTATAACAATCGAAGTTTCATTTAATTTTATATATTACTAAACAAATAGTGAAAGTTTCAAAGTAGTGTATAACTTAATAATTATAAACATAACCCAAGCATGTGTTCCCCGAAGGGTTAGACAAAAGTTTAACTACAGCATACCCACTTTACCTGACAACAAGTTGTGTTAAACAAGTTTATGTTAATGAACTAAGGACAAAAAACTGCAAAATCAAGAACATTGTTTTTGAATTCAACTTGAAATCCTGTCTCAAAAATGTTCCCCTTCCTATAGGATGATGTGGAATAAAACAGAATCATCAACAACTGTTACTTCTGTTTATCACAATTTGAGAACTTGTTACAAACAACAGTATGGTGTAGTAGACACCAGCCGGTCGATTCTGTCGACATCTCACGGTGTTCACCTAGGCGGAGTGAACGACAATAGAGCTGTCATTCCATGTTATTTGTATGGTTTGACAACTCACCTGTCGTGCGCCCTGCCCGGGTGTTCACTTCGACATGTTTACAGAATCGCACTGCTGAACGCATTCACAAGGTTTTGTTAGAATTATCACAGCATTGATTTATTGGATTCGTTTTTCTCAATAACATTGTTTTGTTTATATGTGTACTTATCTATGTTTTAATTGATGTTAATTATTATATTCGTATTTGGTTGTTTTAAGCAGGTAAGGCAAGATGGCGGAAGCGCACTCGGCCGTAGCGTTCTCATTCGCGATCACCCACGACGGATGGGATGTGAACTTCGACCGCGAGGTGCTCTATCTGGTCTGGGAGTCGGGAATTCGGTCGTGGAAGAAACGTCTAGCGCGTTTCAGAGTAAGTACCCATCATACATAATAGCTAGGTACTTACCTACCTAGTTTGCATTTGTAACGACATTACTAAGTCCAGCAAAGGTCAGCTAATCTATCCAATGGTAAATCGAAACTTGTTGCAAATACAAAAAATGATCCAGTATGGAGATGAGATTAACAATTGCTTACAGATTGATATTGGTTTCTAATTTAAGTTACTCTGCCTTCCTATCCTAAGCATGCCGTGATATCATTAGTTTCATGTTTGCTTTTATCAAACCTAACCTACAATAATTCCACTATGACATAAACACCATATAAATATAATTAAAATACTATGTAAATTTGCTTTGTAATTGTCGCATTGTCGTTTTCCTCTATACTAAACGGTGGCAAGTAAATCTAACTATTATGTACTTAATGCATTCATTGAAACATATTTTTTAAAGGAGCATTGTTTATGTTAATTTTCAGTGATAATTTAATGAACATTAAGCGAACACAGAGTAGCAAAGTAGTTTTCAATAGGTACCGATATTAAGATTTCAGAAATTAGGTAGTGTGTTTCATTTTTGGAAATCATCATTATCATCATATCAGCCGAAAGATGTCCACTGCTGGACATAGGCCTCCCACAAATGGGTGGGGTGGTTTGCCATAATCGCCACGCTTGGCAGGCGGGTTGGCGATCGCAGTGTAGCTGTTGCAATGTACCTGCAGAGAATGCTGCTGCCCATTCTCTGGTGAGTCGCTTCTTACGACACCCACGGGAAGTGATGGGATGGTGCTATTCTTTTACGTTCGACACCATACGGAACATTCCATTTGGATATCATTCTGTTGCAATTATTTCATAAAACAATTGGTTTTAGGGTTCTGTACCCAAAGGGTAAAAGTGGGACCCTGTTACTAAGACTCCGCTGTCCATCTGTCTATCTTTCCGTCTGTCTAGAAGAAAAGAAGGAAAGAAATAGAGTTTATTTGCGCCGAGCATGACGCACACCATAAAAATATATAGGTACCTATATATATAAATGTAAACGAGATTGTGAGGAAGATATGCGCCACATCGGCGCAAGACGGCCATCGCTCAGCATAATGCTGGAACTCGTGTGCGAGACAGAGCCACAGCGCTGGTTTTCAGCGACAGCCGGCTCTAATTGAATAAAAAATAAATAAGGCGAAAAGAAAAAATTGTATGTCTGTCACCAGGCTGTATCTTATGTATGAACCGTGATAGCTCATTGAGATAGAAAAAATATATATAAAAATATATTATATAAATAATAACCCATTTTGCCGACGAGTACGTCTTGTCGACGCCGTTAAATTTCGGGATTATATCGGCGTAGTTGAATGTCGGAGCGGGATTCTTCTCGTCAGACATCGTCGTATTTTGAAATTTTGAAACTTCGTCGTCGTTAATTTGCCGGCCGGTGCACGTGGTCGCGGCTCACCTTACCGCGATGCACACACAAGGCAAATTAATAGTATATATTTATATAACTATATAAATATATACTATTAATAGGTCTATGTGATAGCTAGACAGTTGAATCACAGATGATGTATTTCTGTTGCCACTATAACAATAAATACTAAAAACAGAATAAAATAAATTGTTTGGGTCCCATACAACTAACGTCATTTTTTTACCGTTTTTTTAAACTAACAATGAAAACTAACAATGGTAAAAGGTAACCAATGCAAGGCTCTGCGACGATGATTACGAAATGATTTACAACGTGTAACAGAATAAACGCAATTTTACGCAATACCCCATAAGGGGTCATTGTACTCATAATTATGAACTACTTTTACTATGGGACCAAACCCGAAATCGCGATAAAACAATCAGCTATTCAGTACAATCATTTTGTCGAGTTATGCGCACTTAAAATATGTGGGGTAGTCGATTTTTTAATTCACAATTTCAGTGTTGATTTCATAGTAAAAGTTGTTATATTACAAATTTTTTTGTTTTCAAATGATATGGTGGCAATCGTAAAATGGTATTGCCATGTTCTTCCATAATGCGATCAATTCTTTGTTTATGTTTTTTTACATACAATGTCATATAAATCGATCTTCAATGAGTTTGGGTTTATGAGGATTGTTATGTTGCTGCAACCATGCTATAATTTGTGGTTTAGTAGTGTTTGTGTTCGGGGGTTTAACTAATAATATTTATTATGGTATGGTGCATTATCTATTACTAAAACACTATTAGCTGGTAGATTTGGTATTAACTGATTACGCAGCCAATTTTGATATCGATCGGCATTGATTTCTTTATGGTAATCGCCGTCACTATAAATACATTTGTTCAACATCTGTGCACCTTACAAGCGTGAACGATGATTATAAGTTCGCCTTTCGGAATTGGCTTCTTTGCGCCTTTTTATTTGTCCAAGATTTCTCTTTTGAGTGTGACGTATGCCTATGCACATTGCACATAATTCATTCACAAATTATGATTATGAAGACAATATTTTTGCCATCGGCGTCGGCGCTCATCCTTTGATTTTCTCGGAGATACTTAATTAAGCCTTGGCGAATATCATGCTTTTCAATTAGTATTTCCCGGTTGCTTTCTCTTTTTTTTATATCGAAAACCAATATCTATCAAACATTTTCTTAATGTCTCCAGACAGCCTCTAAATTGGATAGCCTCAACCAACTTGGATTTTTAAGTCCTCAAACAAGGTAATTCCAAGCGTAAATGAAAATCGTAAATTATGTTACGTTTGACACAAGTCAAAATCGTCCATTTAAAAAAAAAAAGTTTTGACCCTTTTTTACTCTATCTGGTGATGCAGCCAATGGAGCCAATTTATCTTTTTTAACATTTTTTTTTACAATATTCTATACCTACAGTTCCGACTGAAACACCACAAACCACAAGCTTCAGAAACACGTTTTAGAACTTTTTGAAAATAACCATTGCCTTCAATCTTGAATCCATCGGCTTCTTGTTAAAATACAAGTACAAACACGCTTAAACATATCTTTGCTCCCATTTTTAAATAAATTATATTAAGTTAAAAGAGTTAACAACTCTATAGACTTCCAAGTCGATTGATAGCGTCCGGTATGCACCAAGTGCAAAGGGCAACTGCAACTGATAGAAATCCGACGACTGACGAAACACGAAGTTTGCCGAGGGACGTTAAGAAAATAGTTGTAGGTACATGTAATCCGTTAACTCTTAACTAAGAGAGGTTAAAGCTATCAGGAAACACAGACTCTGGCATACAGAAGTAAATCCTTGTTCATATTATATTATTGATTCACAGAACAGCGTGCACAATGGAGTGTACCCGGGCCATATGCAGTCTCTCTACGTGCTTTGGACGCTACTCGTGGCCACGCATTTTGCTGGATTTAGTGTACCATTTGGATTAGTACAAAAAGCATTATCTGTTTTACCTAGGTGAGTGTTACTTGAGTCTAAGTAAAAATTTGCGATTGTATTTCGTTGACATTGTTCTCATTGACCATTTCATTATGTGTCGGTAAACTGTTTTTTTTTTCTTAATAAATATCTTTATTATTCACTTTAAACAAAATAGTGGGACTTATAATTATCTTTTTGACGTGGTTGATTCAGAGCCTAGTTATCAATTTAATCCATAACATTTCCAACGGCCGTCTAGTGATAATCTCGACACTGTCAGCAACATAATCGCATCCGTTTTCATCAATCTTATGTAAAATACTTTAATAAGGTAAAAGATAACTGATGACTTGTAAAATATGTTTTTATCTCGAAGGCGTAGACTGAGCGTAGTACAAACACACCCACAGTAAGCTGATGACGATAGTGATTTTAATTTGAAAGTTGATATCAATCACTTGATTGATTATAATATATCTGTCGCAGCCAACTAGCTGAATCCGCCGTTTCATTAAAAGTCTAGCCTTTTCATTGAACTGTGCCGCTTAATCAGCGACATAAGTGACACGGTCAAGTCATTAAACGGTATTGAACAAAAGATGTCACTTAGGTCGCTGAAAAATCGGCACATTTAAATGAAAAGGCTAGACTTTTAAATAAACGGCGGATTCAACTAGTTGGTAGAAAACATTGTTCGCAAAAAATGCATAGTTTTGGCCCTGTATGTTTTCCAGGGCCAAAACTATGCAACAGTGAAAAAAGTCCCAAAATTTTGAAGTTTTTCTCTAGTTTCTCAGTTTCCACGGGTTTTTCGAAGTTGCAAATTTGGATTCACAACACCGTAGCAGACCCATACAACATACCAAAAATGCAGACTAGCTTTGAGAATTGAATGTCTTTATCCGACGGCCTACTGCCAGTAGTCTGCATTCAAAAACAAGTATTGTAATGACATAATTAACATTGTGTCATAACGTTATGCTGTTTTAAAATGTACTCATCAAGTACATATACTACTTATGAATTAAACGAAACGAACTTAAACATTATGCAGAATACTAATACTACGACTCGCTCTTTAAATTCGTTGTGCCTAAATGTAATAAATTATTAAGTATCGAGCACGTAACACCTGGGGGTCGAGTCTGCTATTGCAATCGTGTCTCAATGACCGGTCAATGATCGATTTTTGACGTATAACGTCAAACTTATGACACATTTCCTATACAAAAACTGTCAAAGTTGTCAAATATTCGATCAGTGACCGGTAATTGAGACACGATTGCAATAGCAGACTCGAGTCCCTGGTGACGTGGTTAATGTTTTCAAAATATTGAAGTCAAGAATAACTGGTGATTACTGAGGCATTTCCATTAAACTTTTGAGTAACATAATCGACATCGTAGCCCCTTATCTTGCTGTTACTTTTAATAAATGCGTGGATTTAGAAACTTTTCCTGGGGCCTAACCACCAACAGAACTCTTAAAGCAGTATTACATCAATATTACTTCCATTGGGAAAGAGACGGAGCTATACATGACGTATAGCTCCGTCTCTTTCCCACTGGAAGTAATATTAAAGTAATACTGCTTTAAGAGTTGGTGGTTTAGGCCCTGATCTCATGATAAGTAGTAAAGTACCAGATTAAATATACAATATGATAATTATAGGAAACTTCCGGCCTATTTCTGTCTTACCTGCAAAACCTTTGAAAAGTTAATACTCAAGCAATTATTAAGACATTTTAATCTAAATAGCCTCCTTCATAATGAACAGTATGGCTTTACAAAAGGTCGTTCAACCACAGATGCGGGTATTGCTACGGTTACGGATTTGCCTTACCTAATGTTAGAAATCTAGGACCGAATGTCATCTTAAACAAAGAGGTGCTTGAAACTGTGGACTCAGCGGTATTCTTGGGAATTACTGTTGATTCCAAACTTCATTGGGCCCGCATATATTAAGCCTGTCGGGAAGGCTCAGTTCAGCCGCCTACGCCGTCAGGAAAGTAAGACAATACATGACTGACGTTGACACAGCTCGGTTAGTCTTTTTTTAGTTATGTCTAACGGTACCCTATTGTGGGGAAAAGCTGCAGATATACAAAATGTATTTGTGTTACAAAACCGGGCTGTACGAGCAATATATATCAGCTAGGGTCAAGAGTTTGCTTAAGAGAACTTTTCAAAGATAGGTATTGAAATTCTTATGGTGGCATCTCAATTCATTTTTGCAAACATATTATATATTAGGAAAAATATACATTTATACACTAAAACCAGTGATATCCATAACTTTAACACTAGAAACAAGCACAAACTACGTGCTCCATCCCACCGTCTTCGAAAGGTACAGGGTTCATTTATGGGGTTCGGTATACGTTTTTACAATAAGTTACCCCTTTCGTCCCTTTCTTATCTTAAGCTGCCTTTCAACTCGTTTAAAGCTAAAGATAAATCTAACCTTTGTTCAAAGGCATATTATTCAATCAATGATTATTATTTAGAAGATATGAGTAATAATAGTTGGTCGCAGTGTTGAACGTAAGACATACTTAGTTTTAATGTTCTTTCATAGTTAGCTTATGACAGTTTACATGAGGACCATAACGGTCAATTATTTGTTTTTTTTTTAATGTATTGACATAATACCATCATTACAATGTTTTTATAATGAGTGTATTGTAACATGTGATTAACTAGTGACTTCGACAGTTGTTTGATATTATTCTTTCCTGAGCAACCGACAGCAAGTTCGTCATGCTCCCTTAGATGTCACTGCTTGCGGTAGCGTCGGAGATCGGGTTACTTCTTTCCCTCAAATATGGCGAGGGGGGTAATGGCTGATCTTTGCGTTTTACTCGTGAACGGGTGCTGCTTGTGGTGAATGCTCGTCTTGCTAGCCATGGTTTTTGTTACTGTTATAACGATAACTGCTTCTTGTTTAGTTTTTGATAGCTCTAGTTTTCACTTGTGGCGTCGAGTCACAGATCTATTGTTAGATTCTACCCCTACGTGTAAGCGGGCACTATGAGACTTAAGTTAGGTTTACATTATTTTTCATGCTTGAGTTTGTCGGATTATGATGGCATAATGGAGTGTGCTAGCTTACAAGTGGCGAATAATTTAGTTTTAGGTTTTACGTGTTACCTATGTTATATTATTTTCTTTGTAATAATACTTTGCATACTATTTTATAAATGCTAGTTCTTCTAACTCAACAGACAGATGTGTTGCTGGGGAGTTTGTTACGCCACTTCTTCCCAGCTAAAACACTAGGAAGTGGTGACGGGCGGGGCGTTTTTGGGGGACTGTCTTTTTGGAAACGTTGACGTTCAAAAAGTGCTGGCACTCAGCTTAATTTGAATAAATGACTTGACTTTTTTGACACCACAAATAGTTTCATATAATTTGTGACAAAGTTGTAACCACTTGTGATAATTTTAAAAAGCGATTAGCAGATATTTAATTCAAATTATCTATAGAGAATTAAGAATGTGCTAATCGGTATTTAAATTACTAATCATATGGTTAGATGTTCTTATAAATTAATAATAGATCAGGGCTGAAGCCTTTGAAAATGGTAAAAAGTGAAAAAAATAATAGTAGGATGAAACCCACTGGAACAGGTGTCGTTGAATTCGTCAGAATTGTGGTAGTGACATAATGCTATATACATTTTCAAAAAGACAATCCCGATGTCTGCGGATTGAGTTATAGTATAACTCAATCCGCAGACATCGGGCAATCCATTCCCTCTTGGTCATACTGTTTTATGCAAAACCTATAAATATTTTTGCCGTTCCTTTAGATGTTATATAAAAATAACTATACTTAAACAGGTTTAATGATTTATTGAATAGGAACTTTTTATACCGATCCATGTATTTACTAAAGAATTTAAAACGAGTATCATAAAGTAATTACATGGAGATTGTATACGGATGTGTACAATATATTGCTCCTAGAACCCGGGGGAATTGAGCCATTTCATAGAATTTTTCTGAACCTCAACTATGTAGAAAAATTTATAAAATTTGTCATAGAAGTAGGCGATTGCTGATGAAATGTCCCGTACTATTCTGCCAGCTGTAGATTTTGACACTCCAATAAAATCAGCTACGGAAATCAGCATAGTGCCTAATGCATACAATCTTAATGTCATCAACTGCTGATGAAGCGGTGGCACTCCATGGTTTCTGCAATCATTTTTACACATTTTAATACTTTATGTTTTTAACTTACAATGTTTTTTTTTTTACTTTTTAATGTAAGTACATTTTATACCACTATTTTAACTTACCTAGGTGAGGTTACACGGACGACAGCATTTTTTCAGTCAACAGGAAATTTATTGCAGATTTCGATAACCTAAACCTAAAAGTAAACTCGCCATCATCCACTCTGCATGAAGTTCACCTTTATAATTCTCCTTAAAGAAGCGCGTCGGGCGGCGTCGTAAATCTTCACCAGTTTCATCTGTACTATCCCAATCAGATAACTGAGCCAGAACCTCCATGTCACTGTGTTTATCACATGAGAATAACGACAATGCCATTTTTTGTAAATGAAATCCGTAAAGCCAGCCCTAAATCTGAGGAAATTCTTAGATTACGATTTAGATTGTTTACACCGATCAAAACAAACGTCAAATTCAATGGATATGTTATTGACACACTCACTGTCATTTCAGAACAGAGTTCAATTTATAATCTACGATTCGTCCTCTCAAATATTGGTTGGTTTTTACCCGACTGCGTCAGAAAGAGGGTAATGTTTTTCGAGCGTATGCATGTATGAATGTTTGTATGTATGTCCATTTCTGTGGCACGGCCTACAGCCCAAACGGCTTGACGGATTTTGACATATGAGGCGTCGTTGGATTCGTCAGAATTGTGGTAGTGATCTGTCACTACCACAATTCTGACGAATTCAAAAATTTATACAGCCTATGGGCTATATAAATTTTCAAAACCCACTAAAATGTAGGAAATAAAAAAAAATACTGTCAAAAAACCCGACCGCTAAGAACAACTTAAAAGTTCCAAACAAGTCGCTTTTCAAGCAGTCTGATGCAGTTTGTGGCCTCAGATCTGTGATTGAACTGCATCAGACAGACTGCTTGAAAAGCGACTTGTTTTTTGACAGTAATTTTTTATGAAATATTGCGATTTTAATCCGTGGATAGCTTATTGGTACACTTCATTAGACATCTGGATTTTATTTTCGATGTTCAATCCGAAGATTTTGGATTAGATTGATTATTAATTTCGGGCGTCGCTTATCGCTGATCTTATATTGTCATAGAACCACTGTCAAATAGATTGTCAATGTAGTTCCATCCATTCACAGTTCTTCTACCTCTGATTTTGTATCAATGTGACCTTTAATCTCGTAGCCATAAGGTTGCTCTCAGAAGTAAAATATAATAAGAAATCCGCAATTGCATTTTATTTGTAGTAACAATAAACTTATATTTTGTTTAGCAACTCCACGATGTGGCAGGTCATCGCTTGTTTATTGGCAGCTCTTACCATGTGGCTTAGTGTGATATTTCTCATGAGATATATTCTCAAACTGCTATTAATGTACAAGGTAAATGTCTCTTTACGAATCGAAATTTTTAATAAAACATGCTTGGGCCCGCTTGCACATGCTGAGTTATTTTTAAATTCCAAGTTAGTTGCTAACCAATTATAAATTTATTATTTAATCTCGTGTTAGCAGCTAACTCTGAGTTAAGTTTTTGGCGCAATTGGGCCTTTCTGCTAAAGGGCGCTTGTTAACAAAGATGTATATGTTTCTAGGGATGGATGTACGAATCTCGTGCCCCCGGATCGAAGATATCGGCAAAGACGATGCTCTGGATCAGTATAGTTAAAGTATTATCGGGGTGGAACAAACCCAAGTTGTATAGTTTTCAAGGATCATTGCCAAGACTACCGCTGCCTGCTGTTAAAGATACTATGAAACGGGTGAGTTAGCTATAAAGACATCTTCCTAAAATCTTGTTTCCATCCTATCAAAAATCTTGTTTACACTCATACAAACATCAAATCAGGTGTTATCATTAAATATCTATGCCAAATGATAAAACATTGCGTGTAATCTTGCACTAAAAATACATACGTATGGTTGCGCCTGGAGCACTTTGTATATCAAGTCCCTCAGATTTGTGATCTTATTATGAGTTAGTATGAAAATCTTAAGATTGCTTATTTAAATGGTTTTTATTTTCAGTACCTGACTAGTGTTCGCCCCCTATTGGACGACAACAATTATAAGAGAGTAGAAAGATTATCTAAAGAATTTGAAGAAACTATTGCTGTGAAGCTACAAAGATACCTTGTACTGAAGTCATGGTAATTATTATAGACTATCTTATCTAACTAATTTAGTAAACAAATGACTGGAATCACGCAAAAGTTTCAAATTGATATAGTTATAGCTTTCTTCAAGATGTTGTTACGAAGAACACTGGCCATAAAATCGTTCAATGTTTCGAACTATGCCGTCTGTCTGTTGACACAACACTCTGTAACAAGTTGTGCAACGTTGTTGCAGCATCTTAGTGTTGCTGGGGATAATTCTTGCAGTATGTTTGTAAATCATGACTCCACAACTTAAAAACTTTTTGTCATCATCGTCTGGCTAGCCTTTTCCTTACTATGTATATTCCGAATCACGAAGGAGTCTCGATATGTTAAGATGGTCACCCATCCACAGATCAACCTCAGCAAACGTTGCTTAACCTTGACGATCGACCGGTGCGGCTGTTATTATTTAGCAAAACTTTTTGTACCACTTTCTTTTACTCTAATAATAGTCCAATAAATCCATCCTATTTTTCTGATAGGTGGTCCAGTAACTACGTGTCTGATTGGTGGGAGGAGTACGTGTACCTGCGCGGTCGTTCGCCCCTGATGGTGAACTCGAACTTCTACGGAACCGACGCCATCTTGTTGAGACCTACCAACATCCAAGCGGCGCGCGCCGGCGTCATCATCCACTTGTGCCTAAAGTTCAGGAGACTCATTGACAGACAAGAACTGGAACCGGTTAGTTAATTATACTGTTATTTTTTTTTAACGTAAATGTGTAAATGACCCCCCAAATTTCGTTTTTCTTCGTTATGTTGCTCGTTTTTTGAAAACAGAAACTCCCAAGCGCCTTCAACTGTCTTCAAATTGTAAAAATTGGTAACAACAAGAGTATTCTCCAAAAAAACACATGTGGAGTTCCACAAGGATCTATTCTGGGGACCATGATTCCTAATTTATGTAAACAACATCAATCAGTTAGGGTTGACAGGATATCTATGGTAGGCGCCAGATAAACTTTCAATAAAGTACATTGATCTTTCCCTAATATCTCTTCCTAGATATCGATCGATACATAACCGTTTTTCATTAGGTACCTATTAGAGAACATAAAGGATCACGATAGAAGTCGATTCGAGACAGCTTTATGTGGTTATTTCTGTTTTTGATATTAAAAAAATAATACACGATAATCATTAGTGAGGCGCAAAACGATTTAAACGTAATAAATGCGTGGTTTCTACATAACTTTGATGGCACGATTGGCGCATTGGTTGAGCGATAGACTGCTGCGCTGCGTGACGCGGGTTCGATCCCCTCACGGAACAAATATTTGTATGGCCTACAGATAGTTGTTCCGGGTCTGGCTGTTTTGTATGTGGATTTATATGTTTGTAATCGCACCCACGATACAGGAGAAATTTCTAGTGTGGGGCAAAGTTCTATTTAAAAAAAATAACTTACCCATTAATACTTCGAAAACATGTTACATGATATTTGCAGCAAAAAAACAAAAATACTCATAACTCAACAAAGTGAACTGAACAGCGGTTTTTTCACGATTTCGTGTTTGACACCATAGTTCACTCAAAAGTAAGTTCGTACAATTGGTTACTTTATAGTTTTAAAAACAAACTAAGTGTTTATTTTTCTATAGATAATGCTACAGAACATGGTGCCGCTGTGCTCGTGGCAGTACGAGCGGCTGTTCAACACGGTGCGCGTTCCGGGCATCGAACGCGACAAGATCGTGCACTATCAGGACTCCACGCATATCACCGTCTACCACAAGGGAAGGTACTACAAAGTGCTCGTCTACTCAAGAGGACGCCTTTTGAAACCTGCTGAAATTCAAGTGTGAGTAACACATCTTATTCTTAAAATTTAGTAGCTTCTGCCGCCGGCTCCGATCGCGATCACAAAACTCACTTAAGTGTTTATGTTTATAGTATTTTTTAGGATAGGAGAACACTTTTAACTGTAGTTACATCGAGCACTCCTGTATCAGTAGCGTGATTTTACAAAAATGCTTTCTTAGCTGACGTCTCCTACTCATAACAGCACTTCGCCCTCGCATATTCAGTAGGTATACTCCACGAACTTCAACGCCCCCTCCACGCCCTTTAGAGCGTTGTTAAGTAAATTTAATCAGACTTTTACTAATTCCCAAACATTTTTGCTGCTGAAACTACAGGATCAGCGCAACTGTTGAGCCTCGTCTTTTGATATATGCGTGGACAAACATACATACACTTAAGTATGAAATTAGGCACACATGTTTAGAAGGTGGTATAGAAATATACAAAAACGGTGCAATTCTGACATACATACGGGTCGAATTGACTCCTCTTTTTTTGAAGTCGGTTAAAAACTAGCGATCCGCCCAGCTTCGCACTGGTGCAATTAAGCGTTGTAATTCTATCGTGAAACCGCTACGACTGTATTTTTGTAAAGCGTTTTAAATAATAAACCTTATAATTACAAAGTAATTAATTGTTGCTAGTTTTCGAAAACAAACTGTGTAGGTAACTATAAGACTTAGCGTAGGGCTGTTTGCTCACACCGCGGCATTTTCCTTACTTTAGTTAGATAAGGATTAAAACCATGATGCAAAATGACATCATCTTTCGATTCTATCAGTGTTTTGATTGACAAATTGGAAAAAAGCGGTTATTTTGACTTAATTATAATAGTTAGACATATACCTAACTTCGTGGATTTTTTTGTGGGATAATATGTACTATAAACATGTAGTGGTACATCTTTACTTCTATACTTAAAACATAATAATAATATTTAATATTTTATTATTTATTGTTTACTAGATACATTCATGAGGAAGGCTATACGGGAACGGGAAAAAACAGGATATGCGCGTACGAAGTCGCGGGCAACAGCTAGTTATGTATATGTATAATAAACAGTTTTCTCAGCGCACGAAAAATGATTTTTATAGGAAAATCTTAGATACCAACAATTAGCGTCATATTTCAGCCAATTTACACAAAACCTAAACAAGTAATACACCTAAACCTTTCTCTTGAATAACGAGTAATATCCATTAGTAAAAACCGCATGAAAATCCATTCAGTAGTTTTTGAGTTTATCGCGAACAGACAGACAGACAGATGCGGCGGGGGACTTTGTTTTATAATTAGGAGTGATTATGGTCGAATTCTGACCACTGGGCGACCAGTAGGTGCCACTAGTTTAGATAGTTTTGTTACAATTAAAACGCAAGAATAGTAAACGCTGAAGCAATGCGCGCATTATGCAATAATAATCCACTGCATCAGGCGAATACGCTTAATAAGCAGTGGCAATCAAGCTAATTGAGGTCGTCGTTCAATGCTGCCGTTTGCCAACCTACTGCTATCGTCGGCCTAATTCGTTAACCAGCTAAGTCAATTTTATGGGCAATTTTAATTTTTAAGTCTGCCAAAAAGCCTTATGATAAAGTTATAACGACTATATCAATCTAAAAACGTTAGAAATGCTATGCTCGAAAACCTGCTTCCTGAACAACAGGAAATCTTCACAAAGAAATACTGCTGAATCCTATAGGAACCAACGGGATTTCCGAATTATGATAGCTAAAATGACGTGGGTTAATTCCATTTTTTCTTCCTCCTGTAAAAGTATGCAGAAATGGACTTAGCTGGTTAACAAATTAGGCCGACGATAAATGTCATGTATAATTTTTACGGCTAGTATACGGCGATAGAATGCACAATGAAGAAAATAACTAAAATAACGCGTATTCATTTGTTCTTGGGATTCTTAGGTGGGTTGATCGAAGAGGTGGGTACTGACCGGTGTTACGTCGTAATGTACAATTCATATGTAACATGTTATATTACATGTTTTGTTACGCCGCGTAACACCGACCGGTCAGTACCCAGTTTTACGTTACGCCGTTTCCTAACATCCCGTTGTAGTGTAAATCCGTTGGTTTAAAACTTTTTGAAACCGTCTAGCCGCTTATTTAAAACTACGCGAGTAACAGTCGCGCTTTTGAGCGCAGACGGACGCGTCACTCTGCGCACAAAATAGGTCAACAGCTCACGTTCGCTACGTGACTTGCCCTGTCTTTGGAATTTGACATCGGAGTCATATAAAGATACCAGTGATAAAAAAATGCAAGGGATAATTTAGCTGCAATAAAAAGTTATTCAGTTTTCAATTTTTGGGCACAGTGCTTGTTTTTCATTTTTAGGGTTCCGTACCCAAAGGGTAAAACGGGACCCTATTACTAAGACTTCGCTGTCCGTCCGTCCGTCCGTCTGTCACCAGGCTGTATCTCATGAACCGTGATAATTCACAGTCGAAATTTTCACAGTTCATGTATTTCTGTTGCCGCTATAACAACAAATACTAAAAAACAGAGTCGAATAAATATTTAAGGGGGCTCCCATACAACAAACGTGATTTTTTTTGCTCGTTTTTACTCGATGTTGATAACGGCAACAGGTAGACGCTTGAAATATTCACAGAATCTTTAGTTTTATGTTCACTTTAAAAGTAAATAATTAAATTAAAATAAAACAAATATTTAAGGGGGGCCTCCCATAAGTACATCAAACGTGATTTTTTTGCCGTTTTTTTTTTATAGATAATGGTACGGAACCCTTCGTTCGCGAGTCCAACTCGCACTTGACCGGTTTTTTTTTTTGTTAATTTTTGGACATAGCAGGTGTGTTTTTTAATTATTTGTTTCATTTCATACCTTTTAGTGATAAAACGATATTTTGACCAATTATTGCGGATCAGGTGAGACTATTTGATCTGGGATGGTATCCAACTGAGGCGACGTGGTCTATTTCAGCCTATCGCTGACTTTCTCAATACGGTGACCACTTGTCTTGGTCCGTTTTCTTGCGTAATGTACTATATCGAGAAGTCGGGACTCGTGAAGAAAGTGAGTTAAGTAATATCGGAGCCAGGACGTCAACGTTAAGGTTTGCTCTTAGGCTAATTACGACACTGTTTCTGACATTGGTCATATAATAGATCCATGCGGGATTTTTGGCAATGACCAATAGCAATATTTTCGCAATTTCGAGGTTGGTCCCATAGTAAAAAATGTTTATAGTGATGAGTACAACGACCCCTTAAGAGGTACTATTTGCGTTTACTGTTACACGTTATATAAAGATACCGTCACCGTGACAAGCGACAGTTGGCAATTTTACTTTAAAAACATTTTTGTTTTATGTAGTTCCGGTCGCGGAGGAATTTAGCAATTCCATCACGTTCGTTGGAAGTTCCATTAGCATTGAAAAAACCTAGTTTGAAGGTCCGGGCTGTCAGAGTGAAAACGTTTATTTCATTAGGAAAGATGCAGATTAATATTATTTTATCAATTTTTATGTGACTAAAATGTGAAAAGAAAAGAAAACAAAAGAAGAGCCAGCAACGTTTTCAGCTAATATTGATTTTTAACTTACGAATTAAAAGTAACGTGAAACGGAACGTGTTTTAATACACCAATCAGCGTCTAGTGACTTCACTCCTGGGGCTCGATTCTGCTATTGCAATCGTGTCTCAATGACCGGTCAGTGATCGAATATTTGACAACTTTGACAGTTTTTGTATGGGAAATGTGTCAAAAGTTTGACGTTATACGTCAAAAATCGATCATTGACCGGTCATTGAGACACGATTGCAATAGCAGAATCGACCCCCTGATAATTATAATAAACAGGAGTGACGTCACTAGACGCTGATTGGTGTATTCAATAACACTAAGACGGCAAAAGCAAACGTTATTGTTTTGAGTGTAAGGATTAAGACGCTGACAACAGCAAAAGCTCGGTCACTCTCGGACTGTATAGAAAAGAAAGAGAAGCGCGACGACTAAATGCTTGCAATTTATTGCCAAATATGAAGCATTTTATCGATTGCCTCAAAACAAAACTTTGTTGTTTTAGATTTTTAATAGATTAACTTATAATCTATTAAAAATCTAAAACAACAAAGATTTCGCTAAAATTGCTTGAGGAAACCAGCAATTTTCTAGTTTTTGCTGTTCACAGCGCCTTAATGAAACCTGTTGTTTTAGACAAATTCAACAAATCCTCGACGACAAGTCGGAGCCGATGGTGGGGGAGGAGCGCGTGGCGGCGCTGACGGCGGGCGAGCGCTCGCACTGGGCGCACATCCGCCAGACCATGTTCAACCGCGGACACAACCGCACGTCGCTGCACTGCATCGAGCGCGCCGCCTTCAACGTGTGCCTCGGTAAGGATACTGACTACGCTTCTTGCTAGCGTGTCGATGGTTGACACCTTTGATAGCGTCCATCAGCCGGTCCATTCTGTGAAGTGAACATGCACAACAAGTAATCAAATAAGTACAACAAGTGGGTTGTTAATCCATATAAACAAGATGGAATGACAGTTCACTTCACGCTCACTCCACCTGTTTACACAGTGAGACCTTAACAGAATAGACTTGCAGGCCCGGGTAGACGGCGCGTTGTGTTTCATGCGAGCCTAAAGATATGTCAGCATAGTTGATGAGGCCCGCTCGGACTAGTGCCTGCCAGGGTTGCGGAATTGTTCTTAGTCAGTAAGAGTCTGACACTCCCTCCTGCTCCACCCTCCTCCGCGCAGCAGGCGGGCCACGATATTGAGTGCCCCATCGCTTACCCAGCACCACATTTTCTCCCCAAAGCGTAGTTTTGTGTGAATCTAGACATGAGCAGGTTTTCCTTGCTTTTTGTAAGCTGCGTCTATTTCTAAATTTCTAAGAAACTCACAGCCGACCTAACCAAACAAAACTCCTTATAATCGGAAACCTAACTATACGGAAGTTGATATCCTGTCACCGTGTTAGGCACCTCGAGCTGGGTCTTGGGACTTTGGTACCTTCAG
The DNA here is from genome assembly GCA_947386135.1 of Melanchra persicariae. Lineage (NCBI taxonomy): Eukaryota > Metazoa > Arthropoda > Insecta > Lepidoptera > Noctuidae > Melanchra > Melanchra persicariae. The sequence continues at coordinate 20,414,217 of OX376643.1, read as the reverse complement.
TTAGAGAGACGTCCAGGTGAAAAATGGGCACGTCAGTAGGGTGTAAGCATTGTATAACATAAAGACCTAAGGCTTGGTTTGAGTCACCGAGACTAGACACTAGAGTTACGACTGGTCCATCAACTCAGGTTCGCTCGCAAGCTATGGTAAGGGCTATGCTTCTGAGGGATCGAATGTAGAACGAGATGATCCGGTAGATAGCCAAAATTGTCGACATAGTTCATAGAATAGGCAAGCTGAAGTGGCAATAAGCTGGTCATATTAGCCGTGGTACTGATGACCGTTGGGGTACACGTGTCCATAGGGCGTAACGTAATACCTTTCAATACCTACACACACAAGTACGCAAAATTATTGGAACCAAATATATCTCGTATCTCGTAATTTACGCACAAAACTGTAGATGCGGAACCGTAAATCAGTTTCGTTATACAATACCTACAACGATAAGAGTACGACCTTCACTGGAGATTGTGGATCTCATTGACCTCTTTTATATTTGAATCATATTGTACGCATTGTATTAAAATTTGTTTTTAGTAAAGTTCACTGGCTTTGCGATTTTGTATGAAGTGCCGAGCATTCACTTGTGTCTTAGGTACCTACCTACTGTGCACTCGTCCATCTTCAAATCGCATGTAAACGATGCGAAAACGTGACGCTCAAGTGACATTAGCGCAGAACAGATATGATTCCATACCTGAATAACATTTTAAACTTTCGGTCATAAAAAAATGTAATTTTCAACATCTATGAGTGAGAATAGCTAATTTTGTCTCTGAATTGTCAAGCCCTAAATTTGCACAACGTACCTACATACTTATTTGTTCAGCTTCAATCAAAGCAAGATTTTATAGGTATCTCATTGCACTTTTCACACTGTACGATGTCAATCGGGTCATACCGAATTAAAGTCTGTTATTTATAAACCAATCCGTGAACCTCGATTGTTTAGTTTTGTAACCTGCGTTTTTGTAGTCGTGAAGTCGTCCCCATTGCAAGATCCGTATTAGTATACAATGTTCTACATACAGTAGTGTAGTTCCGCCAGGCATTAACCTACTTGGTTCTCATATGATTTGATTGATGTATGGACTTTAAAAGGGACTTTGACCTCTGAGTTTGTTTCGGTGTTTCTTCTCAAGGTAGTCAGCTAGAAAACACCCGCCTCATCTAGTTTAAAAATGACTAAAAAAGATTGACGTGTAAAAGTGTTATGGTTAACCTACTTACAAAATAAATATCATTTATCCATTCGCTGACGGCTCATCGTAGGCACAGCTAACTGCACTTGATAACAATTTGACTTTAAAACATCGGTCATTCGTATTGAGTGTGGTTTTCGTAGTCCAAAAGTATTGCTACTGACGTGTATATTATATGCTAAGTCATCAGTTTGAAATAGGAAACTATAAGAATTAAAGCGGTCATGTACCTACTTCTGTTTATATACTCTACAAATGTAACTAACCAATGGTAAAACTGATAGTAAATTAAGTACAATGTTATATTGTATTTATCATAATTATAAAGTGCAACCAAGCAGAACGTTTTTTAGTCTAGAGTAGTCTAGACAATACATCACAGATAACTTGGGTAGCCGTAATGAAATAAACGTCATAATTATCATTATCTATACAATTGTTTGTCTTCGAGGGGCACGCATTGGGACTTTGGACCACAAATATATTAGTAGTTAAATAAGGTTGAATTTTAAACTTTATACTTAATATGTATATTTTATGTAAATTCCAGATGACTTTGAGTACGGCTACGATGAGAAAGACCCTTCAAAACTGGACGAGTTTGGTCGAGTGCTACTGCATGGCAAAGGCCACGACCGGTGGTTCGACAAGTCATTCAACCTTTGCTTCAGCAAAAACGGTTTTGTAAGCATCCATACGGTTTTCCTATTATCTCCCAATACCAGAATTATGTCTTCGTAGTAGTAGAAGAGAACCTAGATTTCTTTGTGAAGCTTGTTTGACTGGAGTATTACTTTTTTCTGTTGTCAAGCCGCGTTGTTGTCCCAGTTAGGCAATGGGTCACCTAGTCGGGGTATCGTGAATTGAGTTGTGTCCCCGACTTACGGTAGCGGTAGAGACTGTGGAGTTTTACTTGCTAAGAGTCTGAGTCTGAGTCTTCGTACAGAACATTCCGACGCAAAAATACGCACCTGCAATGTTGTAGTTACATACCAAGACTTAATTACTTGTCTATTTAATTGCAACTTTATTGCATTAAATTTTAAATGGATATGTGGCTCTTAGTATTCATGTGGTTATCGCATAATCATGTTACGTTAAACTATTTGATACAGCACTATGATAGTCACCAGATAAATGTGCAATAGCGGTCATTGACCCTTGTCTTTCTTAGAATCAAAAACAGAAATAAAGACATAAAGCTGTCCTGAATCGGCTTCTATCGCGATCGTGATCATTTACGTTCTCTAGTAATGAAAAACGGTTCTTAATTTATTGTTCGGGTATCTACGAAGGGATATTAGGGAAAGGTCAGTGTACTTTGTTGCAATTTAATCTGGCGCCTACCGTAATCTTATTAAGTATACGAAAAGAAAGTAGGTAAATAATTAATCTTTACATTTAATTATGTACCTACTAAAAATAATACTCGCTTTTTACGACTTTCAAGCTTCGGTGAACACTAATACTTAAAGTTTTTTTTTTATTTTGCAGGTTGGGTTTAACTCGGAACACACATGGTAAGGGAACAAATCTGATACAAACGACAGTAATACAATTTTAAATCAGTATATTTTATGTCATATAATTTCCTACCACAAAAATTATGTTTCCAGGGCAGACGCACCTGTAATGGGCCATTTATGGGAATTCGTTATTTGGTGCGAATTGGAAGTTGGGTGAGTATTTTGTTTATTCCCATTTATAGACCCCATTTTTACTTAGTCTATTATCCCAAAATTTAACATGTTTCTGTCCGGGTTCGGCTCAGAACGACATTATGTTCCATCTTTAAGAGGGGTGCTATATGATAACTCTGCGTCGACAGAACGCGCGCGAGTAACTGCGCTGCATTGTGACGTCGGAGCGGTAACGCAGCGCATTGTTTATTCAACTCCATTGTAGTTCAAAAAATGACACACCCTGCTACGTCGGGGAGTGACCCTGCGTCGTCGGAGAGCTATGCGTTGCGTTGCGTCACCACATTGGCTGTGTGACACCCTGTCCATCGAAATCATACCGTTGTTGCGACGAGGCAACCGACCGGAAACGCTCGTGTAGCATCGCTTTAAGTCGTCAGTTATAAAAAATAAAAAATGCCTTTTCAGATATAATAAGGACGGCAACACACTAGGCACGGTTGACGCACCACCGCCGGCGCCCATTCGTTTACAATGGGACCTCGGGCATGAGGACCTACTTAAGAACATTGACATATCGTACAACGTCGCACAAAAGTTACTTAATGACGTCGACCTCAGGATACTGATGTACACTACATATGGAAAGGGTATGTTAGCTTTGAAATCGTTTTTCGAATAGGACTATTGGCATAGCCAACTAGGGCTGTAGCTATACACAAGTCAATACCATTCGTATACAGAAACAGATTAACAGCTTTTACTACAGGAACAATCCTTTTTTTATGGTATGGATATGTTGCAACCAACTAGCTTAAACAGCCGTTTCATTATATAACCACCTAGCCTTTTCATTGAACTGCGCCGTAAAAAAGAGGAGATCGTTTTGCGCCCTTCGGCACCCGGTTGCCCTTCTGGTGCGGTTGCGAGGAATGCTCTCTCACTTTGAAATAACGATGAATTTATGTCTGCCTAACTAGACAAAACCTACTGTAAATCTGTTTTTTTGCGCGATTTCAAGTTGGTCCCATTGGAAAAGCTATTTAAAATGATGAGCCCAATGACCTCTTTTGAGATTTTGCGTTACTTCTGTTACACCTTGTATGCAGACATCCAGAAGGTTACATACTCATAGCATCCTACATTCCTCAGCAGCATCATTAAACGCTAATGGAGTGGCAACGAAACTACAGGCCGCTAGTTTCGTTGCCACTCCATTCTTCGTCTTAAAATGACACTTCTTTCAAGTGTTAAGTTCCTATTTCAATCAACAAGGCAACAGCGATTATACCGCTGTTACCAGTTAAAATCCATTATAGTGCTCCATCTTCGACCACATCATCGCTTACCGTCAGGTAAGATAGTGGTCAAGCGCGTGCCTATCAATAATAAAGAAAAGTATAGTCAACCAATGCTTTTTTGTTTAACTTTTTTCGACAGTCTCAGAAAAAAATTAATGAGGAATATCCGATTCGGAATAGCATCTATTCTGAAGACTAAGAATAGCTCCATAGAAGGAAAACAATCTCAGATATATAGTTTAACAATAATCACACTTGCAATGTTCATGTTCAAACAGCAAAAAATTGTTAAGGCGAGCCTAACTTGAGCGCGTAGGCATCTAACGCTTACCTCAGGCCCCGCAAGGAGTAGCAATACGTAATAAGTTACGATGCGCGGGAGACGCGCGCACCAAGCGCACCGCTCGCTCATGAGTTCACAGACTCGGGTAGGTACTAAGTTCCGTCACAGGATAAAGTAATGCAGTAGATCAACTTGAATTGATTAGTATAAGTTTATTTTGTTTTATTTTTCTATTAAGTATTTTTTAAGTTTATAGATGGATTAAGTACGTATTGTACAAACTTGAATCCAATTACTAATCATTAAAAATCAGTAAGAATACTTATTTATTTTAGAGTGTTATGGTGGATTTAAAATCTGACTGACACGAAAATTATGAATACGAGTACGATACAAAACTACGCGTCGCGCGCTATTTGGCTTTGGTGCGATACCTTCGTAAAAATCAAGTAGTAGGTAGGCACACTTACTTTAGGAAAATTATGTTACAATTCTTGAATATTATAATTCAAGAAAGCTTAAAAGTATAAAGTTAGTGTAGAATTTTATTTGGTTTTTATTTACTTTTTATACAAATTCTTTTGTTTACTTTTTTAGAAGTGTGAATCAATTTATAATATATAATGACCTTATTATATTTGAATGACGGTTTTTTTTTTTGTAATTTTGAGATCAATTTTATTTTATTTTTGCTTATAATGTTCATGTCGTTTTTTATATAATAATATTGTGTTATAGAAAATTTGATTAATATTTATAATATTTTCCATAATTCATGTGAATATTTGATTAATTTACAACTTCACTTTGATTTTGCTACCTATGTATTTATTATGTTTACATATGCCTCACTTATTTTCTTTTTATTTTAATATGTCGACTGCGTGTTCGAGCGTATGGCACCCGTGGGCTGCAGCTGAAAATCAGCGTTAGGTGGTAATACCTAGTGTTGCCACGTGACATTATGCTCAGCTGAGGCCCTTTTGGCACAATATTGTATTTTTGTTTTTACATAAATTATCTCTTCAATTTGTAAGGTGTTTTTTATTGTGTCAATAGGGTTTGGAATTTGCCTAGATGCTATTAAAAAAACAAAAACGTTTTTATATTTTTAATCAAATAGTTAACATAATAAAAGTTACCAATGCAACTGGCTAAAATTCGTTGAACTGTAGCTGTCTCGGTTTGCATGGACCTAGCTGAGTAGATTGACACGGAATATGGTCCTTGGATTTGCTTGGACCTGGCTGCACAGGCTTATCATTAACATTTTCTTTGTTTTCTTTCAATATTATGTCTCGTATTGGCATACCGCGATTTTGGCGCGGATCCACAATTTCTGGCAATATACATTTCAAATAAAAATCTATAATTTTTTTCTCCATATGCACCCGCCAAAATTCGTCATCTCTTGAAATATTTTCTACTACTAGTTTTCACCGGAACTTATTCCAAAAATGCATTGGTTCCTTTCTGATATGTGAAGTTGACCCTGCACTTGGTAATACCAATTACTTTTTTTGTTTATAACCCTGGTATGTTTTATTCTATCGAATTTAAATATATGTATTTTATTTTCTTCAATAGCAGCATTTCCCTTTTCTAAATGCCGTTATTGGACATTTAATTTCAACAATGGTGTCGTTCCCAACTATACCGTCGGGGGTAACCCCAATAAATTAGTATTATTTTGGAGACAAGTCACGCCCTTCCGCATGCTCTATTGACCTGTAACGCAAATTTTGATTTTGATTTGTTGGTAATTAACAAGTAATATTTTAAAAACTTACAAAATATCCCTGTTCAATAAAGATAACGGAGTTACAGTACCAAAGACAGATACACAGGCACACAGACGCACATACACAGAAACATATATAGCAAACCGTTATAAATAAATAGGATGGAATTGTAATTATTACGTAGGTATGTACTTATGTAGGGGTGTGTGTTTAATTTCTTTATGTATTTTTATGGTGTTACAATAATGATAATGAGATACTTACTATTTTATACAAATCTTTACTAAATAATATTATAAAGTGGAAGTGCGCTAAGTGCGCTGTGGTAATAGCTAATTATACGTAAGTACCATGTACTACAAAGATATTGTTTTTCATTCGATCTAAAAAAAAGTCCGACGTTACACCTATATCTATCTCTTATAAATAAGCCACACTAAGGCATTTTATGTCAAATAATTTATTTAAAAATTAAAGGTGGTTTTTAAGCATTAATATTAGGCAGGCATATTAATCCTTACGAGCGAAAGTTACTTCATCATCAAGATAATTTTATGAAGATAAACTTTGTCTTTTACAGCATGTGCATTGAATAACATGCTGTATTTATAATGTAAAATTAAAATAATTCAACAATGTTATTAAATCGAACGGGCGGTGCACGAGACGCGGCCACCAAACGAGAACGCGTCGAGCGTGCGTGACTGCGTGCGACGCGGTGCGAGAAATTCTTTTTTGTATTATGATTATGAATTTATGATAGTTACATTCATGGGGAAGGCTGTACGGCTATACGGGAACGGGAATTCCTACGGGAATGCAGAGTTCCGTTACCTATCTCCGAAGTTGTTCATCAGATCTTCACCAAATTGAAATGGGATCAGTCCGGGAAGAAACAGTTCCAAAAAAAATAGAATCATCAAAATCGGTTGACAATTGGCGAAAATATCGCTGAGCAAACATACAAAAAAAAAACAGTCGAATTGAGAACCTCTTCTTTTTTGGAAGTCGGTTAATAATATACAATACAATAGTCAATTAAAAACAGTTTAGTGTATGTAATTTATAATTTCTATGCATTTTTCCTCTTGCCAATAAACACTGATAAAGTTACGCATTGGATTAAAAACTATCCAAACTGACCACATAGTTTTTTGTATGTCTTGTCATAACTACATTACATACATTGATACATTGTTAGTAATTAGTAAGAGGATGGACTCTAGTGTACAGCGCATAAATGAGCTGGTCCGGTAGCCTAAACGTTACCAAAAGTATGTTATTATAATATTTTCATAGGAAATGGTCATACTGTAACAGTTTTACACTATGGCACGCGACTCACGAGTGCGCTGCGCGTATTGGTTGGCATAGACGAGACCTACACAAACGTTGCAGACACCATAAATATTTTTATTTGTTGTGTTGTGGTGGCTGTGAGTAGGTACCCACCTAGCGTATAACTACACTTATATTTCTTCTCTACATGAACACCAAAACATTATTGCACCGATATTAAACTCTCATGTAGGAAATACGAGCTATTATTTTGGCATTTGTTTAGGAGTAAGATAAGTGAAAACGGACATTTCTAATAAATAACAAATATTATAAGACTTGTACAAACTCTCCGAAACCATCAAGACTAACGTAGCGGGGTACTACCTACCTATTTGACATTTGAAAACAGTAAATCATTGTATCATGTGCGCGCGAGGTGGCTTTATGCACTCTGAAATAGGGTTCAAATTCAATTGTTTTACATACTTGATGCGGTTGGTAAATCTATTTCACGCGAAAACTAAACCACTAAAGCGCACGTCTTTATGCGTATTGAAATAAGTTTTAAATTAAACTGTTTACATGTTCGCGGTGTGTAAATTTATCTGTTCCGTGTCGGTACTTACCTAGTTAGTAAAGTAAATTATGTATAATATACCTATAAACCTTTTTGTTTATTCAGCCAAAGTTTATAAAAAAAAAAGTAGTCACCGCTGCAACGAAGAGCCGTTGATGACAACTTTTATTCCCCCATTTTTTTTACAAAGTTTTAGCTACATCAAATAAAAACTAACTATATTACAACTGTTTGAACACTAAATTGTATACAAGTATTATTATTTAACCACTCGACACGTGAAAATTCCAAAATAAAAAATAAATCTTACGTAAATAAACATAAACATTAAATTCGCGGCACACCGGTGTGCCGGCAGTGCTAGAGCGGTAATCAATTTAGGCTTAGCCAGTAACAGAACTTAGCGGGGGTGGCGGGATCGCAAAAATTGGCACACGTCCGACCTCCAACACGTTCCGCTCGGGACTAAATGACACGGGGCGCGCGCATGAAAAGACAAAATCACTTGATTTTGGAATTAGTGGGATACGTATTTTCATATTTCACATTATGACGGCCGATTTTTATCACATTTTTTACGACCTTTATTGTGGTATAAGTTTTATTACTCAAAACCTTATATAACTCAAATGAAATGATAATTACATCTTGATTTTGACTTGTCTTTGCGATTTAATTGGATGCAGTAAAGTGCAAGTAATCGTGTATAGCACGGCCGAAATATCTAGATCGAAGTGTGAAATATGAAATATATTTTTTTCAAAATTTAAATCCGTGTTGTTTACGAATAAAACACAATTTTATACAATGCAAAACAACGTTTTTCCGGATAACCTAGCCTTAAATAACTATTGCATATATAATAGAAAAATCGCAACAAAAACCGTATTTTCACCACTGAGAAAATTGTAAATATTGATCCTACAGTTCCGGGAGTCGAGATTTTATAAATCTAAAAAAAATCCTAATATTTCTATTTTAGATTTATAAAATCATTTACTTTTGGAGATATTTACAAAAAACCAAACCAGGTTTCGTTCTTTTTTTGGTAAATTGTTTATAAGTTTTGCAATTATATCGAGTGTAACTTCATTTTTTTAGGGTTCCGTACCCAAAGGGTAAAAACGGGACCCTATTACTAAGACTCCGCTGTCCGTCTGTCTGTCTGTCACCAGGCTGTATCTCATGAACCGGGATAGCTAGACAGTTGAAATTTTCACAGATGATGTATTTTTGTTGCCGCTATAACAACAAATACTAAAAATAGAATAAAATAAATATTTAAGTGGGCAACAACACGTGATTTTTTGCCGTTTTTTTATAGATAATGGCACACTTCGCGCGCGAGTCCGACTCGCACTTGGCTGGTTTTTCAAAAATCATCATACATGCTATTCCAAATCGAATCATTGACATTTTTCCGAGACTGCTGAAAAAAATTTAACAAAAACGCACTTGTTGACTAGACTATTTAAGTGAAAAAAAAAACACACGTACTTACATGTAAAGGTGTTATTTTAGACCATCTTACAAAATAAACTAGCTCCTGCCAGCGGATTTACCCGCGTGAAAGTCGACAATTATCTCAAAGGAAAATACTTCCGGGATAAAAAGTCCTATATCCAATTCTAGGACATGGTCTATCCGTGAGCCAAGTTCCATCCAAATCTGTTTATTCATTAAGATGTGAACAGGTAACACACATTATAGAGATTCGACGGTTGCCCGTTGACGGTTCGGTCGTTCTCGAAGTTAGTCCTACCTAATTGGGCCTGTTTTGGACTTAGAACTTTGAAGGGCGCAACGATTTGACCAATAATGCCAAAGTAAGGCCGCATAATAACTCACAACTGCCAGACTAACATGAAATGAAACCCTAATAAGACGATCTACATGGTCCCCACCACAGATATAGATAGACATAGATAACGCAAGTATCTGTATGAAAACCAAGCGTGCCATTTTTTGACAACCAACTATGACGTCACAAGCACTATTCAGTGATGGGAAAATCAAATCGAATGAGATATAGAGGGATGAGATAAACAGAGGAAAATAAATTCCTAATCCGCTGCTTTGTGGGCAGTTAGTGATTTATAATTTTTGCTTCATCAAAATGTATTGAACAAAAATAGTGCTATGCTTTGTTGTGCAACATCAATAATCTTTATTTCTCGTCGCCTCAATCCATTTTTTCTTTTGAATTGAGTTCATGTGGAAAACTAAAAAAGTCACGAAACGTTACGATTACTTATTAAAATTGTCTGTATATATTAATTAAGTACCTATAAAAAACAAAATCATTCCTCTGTTTCCGAAATCGACCCTCGAGAATCAATTTGTGTTGCAAAGGATGAACAGCACCAGTCGCTAAATTTGACAGAATAATGATAAAAGGGTTGTCTATTGTTTATCCGAAGATTATATACCATAATCATCATATTCCCGAATTTCATTTGCCCGAATGTTTTGTTTGCCCTAAAAGACATACTGTTAATTGCCCGAAACTTAGATACCATAAGATACGAGTGCCATACGTATTGTTTTTCATATTTTTAAGTGCCATAATAATTATCAAACATAATATTTAAACGCCATATTGATTATTTGGCACCTAACCAAACTATTTCTGGGTGGTTTATAAAAAAATAACCACGAATACCTTAAAATATTCTATGCATGGTTGATGGTGGGCTTGGTCGACGGAGCCCCGCTTGGCGGGGCTACTACTTCTGTGTGGTTTATAAAAAAATAACCACGAAGGGGATGGCGGGGTCCATTCGCTTGCTTCGCTCGCTCACACGACGAGTGCCCTAAAGTCCCGATTGCATCCAGTTTCTCCTGATATAACAACCGTTACATACACAATCATTGGGTATGTAACGTTTGTTGGTATGTTGGGTCCCAATGTCGATGGCAAATGATGTTATGGCATATGATAATTATGGCATGTGATAATTAGGGCATGTGATAATTAGGGCTTACAATGATTATGACAAATGATGTTATGGTAAGTGACTTTATGGGAAACAAAGCTTCTAGCACGTGACTAATATAGCAAATAAGAGTAGGGCAAATGAATATTACGTTATTATTATGGCTGTTGAGGCAAATGATATTATGGTAAATAAAATTCGGTCAAACGGCGGTATACCTGATAAAAGCGCCTGTAGGTACTACGAAACCAATGGGATATACGATAGTATCGCTTGTTTCGATATTCATAACTTTTTAAAACAAAACGTTGCATCAATAGCTCCAAATAAAATACGCAATGTAATACGAATATGCAGCTTACTTTGATGATCTATGTTTTTCCTCAATTTGGTATTACCAGGTATTACTGAGGGTATTCGATTACAAATAATTGATTTTAAAATTAATTACGCATAATATTAATAAAAAAAATGATTTACCGGTGGAAGGAAACTTTAACTTTTCTCTCGCATTTGTACAGTTTTTACAATTTATGACAGCGCAATCAACCATTTTAAGTTTTTTATCTGACGTCCGACTAACGTGGCATACCGATGCAGACTGAGCGCGAAAGTGGCGGCTTACGATTTTTGATCGTAAGCTGGGTGCACGAAGTAGTTGCTCTTGCGTTATCTATGTCTATCTATATATGTGGTCCCCACATTCACAATACGTTTTATGAGGACCATGCAGATCAGTGTCTGAAATGGTCTTTTGAGTTAGTATCCGGATATCATTTGATTAAAGATTGAATATTGTATACAACACTGAACAATGTTCAATGTTGTATACAATAAAACGACTATCCATATATTCATTCATACTGAATTCTCGTGTCACGTTTGCAGGTTTCATGAAGAACTGCCGGATCTCGCCGGACGCGTTCATTCAGCTTATCCTGCAGCTGTCGTACTACCGCGACGCCGGCCGCTTCTGCCTCACGTACGAGGCGTCCATGACGCGCCTGTTCCGCGAGGGCCGCACCGAGACCGTGCGCTCCTGCACCATCGAGAGCTCCGAGTGGGTCAAGGCGATGAACAACCCTAATGCCACCGTACGTCATACATTTTAAATTGGGCTTGACTCAAGCGCGTAGCAAGGCCAGCAGCCTGAGGCGTAGCAATAAAAAATTGTGCCTAGGGCACGCATCATTGTTGCGCCCCTTCGTAAATTATCTTTTAATATATAGCGTGGATGACGATCGCGTAAAAAAGTAGCCTATGTCCTTCTCCATATCCCAGGCTATATCTGCCAAATTTTGTGAAGATCCGCTCAGCCGTTTTAGTGTGAAAGCGTAACAGACAGACGTTACTTTCGCATTTATAATATTAGTAGAGATAAAAAAACCAACACACTAAATTTTTATTTTGAGATTGCTATGATTTACATTTCAGTTAACTGAATTTGATTTAACTAAAATTCTGTGAAAATATCAAAATCGGTCAATTTAAAACTCTATTTCGAACTAAATATCCAGTATCTTCTGAAGACAGTTTCTTCATTTCAAAACAGACAATTTTTACGAGATTTTTGTACTCTTAGAAAGACCTATACAACGATGGTAAATTCATTTTGATTGGACATGGATACTAAACTCCCATCATCCTTTCTACACCGCAAAAAAAATTGGTGTTACTAAAAATCATTAAAAATTTTGTATTTTTTTTATTTAAATCGTTTTTTTCCTTGACGGACTTGGGGCGGCGAAGCTTATTGGCCCGGGGCGCCAAATTTCAAAGTACGCCCCTGCCTATAATGCTGCGCTCCATAGCCCGTTGACAAATCTTGAGCCATGACTTTTGTTGTTCAGTAAGTGACCAACTTTGTGTACCGTAGGTTAGGGCGGGATGCACATGTCAATGAGTTTTCTTCTAAGCGTTATCGGAAGATTTCCTTTCAAATCTTCTTTAAAGGCCCAGAAGGTCTTCCAAGCGTTTTGGACCGTCTGTCGACCTCCGTATTTTGCCTATTGTTAAAAGACACTATCTGGCCTAAGTACGTATACTCATCGACATATTGCAACACTTGCCCGTCTACCTCGGCCCTACGTTTCGTACTGGTTACTGGATCTGTTCATTGAAAGTCCAGCCTCAAGACTTGCCGTGCTCAGATCTTGGAGCATTTCTTTAAGTTGTGAAGGTGATGAGGAGAACAACACAATATCATCAACAAAGCGGATTAACATTAATACCTCGTGACTGCCATGAATCAGGTAACTTGTTGAAAACCTCCTGCAGTGCGCTTGTGAATAGCTTTGGGGACAGTGGATCACCTTGTTTAACTCCTTTTTCTACATTGAAATTGGGACCCGAAATGTGTAACTTTATGTTCGCAGAGCTATTACTATAAATAGTGTCAATGAGGTCAATGTAGGTATGCGTCACGTTTTGGGATTCTAAAGCCTTAATCATCACTGATAGAGGGTCTATACTGTCGAATGTCTTGGCAAAATCCACAAAGGCCAGATATAGTGGTTTTTTTAATTCATTGTATTTTTCTATTACTTGATTGATGGTATGGAGATGGTCGGTTGTGAAGAAATGCGGCCGAAACCCTGTCTGTTCGGGATGTTGGTGAAGTTCAAGCGTTGGAGCGATATGGTTCTGTATTAATTTTACTAAATAAAACCATCAAAAATGTAACTTATAAAAAATTAAATACATATTTATACTTACCTTTTTACAACGAAAGTAAAGTAAATTCGTAATATAAAATGGAAAATTATAAAACGATCGAATAATAATATAAAAAAAACTTAGCGACTGATGTTTAGATACTGTTTTAATAACTTGAGCAGTATGAATTTGAGTAAGCGAAAAATCAACAAATTTAACGACGAATATTGATTAATAATAAAATCCAGAACGAGCTTACAAAATGTGGGTTGTGATTAATCCATTTCAGATATTAAAATTTTAGCCGTGCGACTAAATTACTAAGTGAACGACTAGAAATACAGAGAGGGCAAATTCAATATTAAGATAGACACGATTTTTCCAATTGAGTTTTTAACATTTTGGTGTTTTATTTGGTGCGCAAGAGCGAGTGATGTGAGCTCAGGATTTGGGGCAACCCGACTTGTTATTTTTTTTTAAACCACCCAGATATATCATTTGCCAAATATTGAAAAAAAATACAGGACGTAACGTTGACACTCAAATAAAATATTAGGTCGCTCAAATATTATGACGCTTCTCATTTTGTATTTTAAGTAACTCAAATTAATGTTTGTAAGTTGCTGTTATGTTGATTTCTCGTCACTCGCAGTCAGTCGCTCACTTAGTAATACTATAACGTAAATTAATTACTTTTGTCACTTAAAACTTTAATAGACAATCACTCGTTTAAATACTACCCATATAAAATTGGCATTCGCACCCCATTTCGGATAGTTTTATTTTCTTTTAGCCGTTCAATTCATAGATAAATAAAAGTGACTTTTTGATTCATATAAGAAAGTTCAAAAGCCGAGAGACCGTAGAATTGAAACTAGGAATTTCCAATTTCTTATCATTTATTTTGTAAATCGGCTCAGTCGTCAGTGCCCTTACACAGACTTCTACACCTAGAAGAAACCCAAACCTGAACGTCTGTTTACGCACCGGGGCGTGCGCCACTCATTTCCTCTCGCTGATTTAAAATTACGAAATAAACTATAACACTATTAAATGCTTTGTGGTAAATTTTGATTTTTTTAATTTAATAATTGGTGATTTTGCGCCCCCTTTCAATAGGCGCCCAGGGCTTGTGCCCGCCCTACTTGCCCCACCCTAGTTACGCCCCTGCCAGCAACGCCCTGGTGTTACTGTCTCACAGTAGGGATGGGTCGTCGACGTATTTGGTGTCAACGAAACTAGACCGTCCAATTTCGTTCATCGACTAGTCGATCAACTAGTTGAATTCGTCGACTAGTTTACGCGTTAACTTGGTAAACTTTACGACGAAATCTACGGCGTCGACGGCGACGTAGGCGGTTGACTTTAGACTAGTCTCCCGCGTGCTTTATGTACCTATTAATTTGAACTTCCCTTTATACTTTTCCAGGCTTAGGACTGGCTGAATACTGAATAGAGTTAATCACTAATAAAGTTTTATTCACTATTCTGGCGTATTTAGAAGATCAATTGATTTTATATACATTAATTAAATATATACAAAACCAGTTAATCGTTGAATTCGCAAACATTCGAAAACGGTAGAACGGAAGGAACCTTCAGCGCGGAGTGCGATTAGTCACGCACGCAATGAATTTTAAAATCAAAACAAGATGAACTACGTAAGTAATAACAAACAAGTAAAAACTAGTTTGTCTCGCATAGTTCGACCAGTCCATCGCCTTTCTCTTTCGCACTCGCGAAACTACCAAACATCCATCAATAGGCATCCTTTTCTTCACATAGCACAACAATAATTTCATTCGACCCGTACAACAAACAAATATCAACTAGAGTTCAAATTTGTTTGCAACTTTCAGCAAATTTCAACGGACGATTGAATTTGTATGTACCAGTCTACGTTCTCGTTCTCGTCTCGCCCGTCTCGCCGTCGCGTCGCGTCGCGCATACGAGTTGCGAGTTTCAGTTTAACCGTCTGAGGCGTCTACGGATTCGACTAGTCCATCGTTTATCGGTGAACCGTCGATTCGTTCACAGTACGTCGACGGTCGAATTAACTAGTTCGTTCATTCAACGACCATCGCTATCTCACAGAGGGTACCCGGCATTTCTGTAGTACATTGCCCTGTAATCAGTGACTACACCTTCTATAAGAAGAATCCTTCTGAAAAATGTTGCGCCATGTCACAAAGTAGCTGCTGTTTTGATCGTTGGATAAATCTCGAAAGGACTATCATGATCTGCCAACTATATTGGGATCGGCTTCCAGTCTATCCGGATGTAGCTGATGCCCAGCATTTTACATGGAGTGATTGTCTGTCCGATTTACACAAGTCAGTAGCTAGGTTACACTACTTGCGTACACTACGGGACATAATAATTATGGCACATCGCGTGTTCTAGAGTAAATTCGGCTGTGTAAACATTCTGATTTTTTGTTGTGCAATTTGCGACAGTCTATATTGATTGAAAAATTCATCAGTCTTTCAGAAACCCAGTAGTTCTATTACTGCGCTTTGAAAGTGTAAAAATAAAAAGAATAAAAGGTTGAAAGCGAAAGTATAAAATGTAAGATAGGAAAAACAGAACTCAAAAAAATTGCCCCTTACAATGGCTGGCTGCTTACAGAAGGTATTTTAATAGTTTCTTGAGATTATAGATTATGAACAAAACTGAGAATATAAGAAAACTTACATAATATATTGGGAGCGCTAAAGCATCTGGCACATGTTACCGCTGACGGGTAGTGTCGGGCATGATGTTTGTATGTATGTATGTGTGAAATTATTAACTTTAACAGTATTCTACGAAACTACATACAGAACAGCACTGATACTTTTAAAAAAGCGAGTTGTTCTTTTACGTAACTTTGGCACCTGGTACCTGTAAATTGGCCGTTGGCCCAAGCTAGCAGGTATGCATACACTCACTGTACAAGTGTACATACTAATACTACTTTATGCCACACATTTTATCTCTGAGAATAAAAGGGAGGTCTGGCGGCCCTGGGATCTTACTCTATTATACTTTTGTACATGCTAACGTAAAAAGGTAAAAATCATTGAATTATGTTTTATAAAAACAGTAATAATTAAATTGTGTTTTTTCATTTGAATAAAAATTAAATCATCGTAGCCACATTTTGCATTACTCATAATTTACCTAATTTGACTGATTTTGTATTAACTAAAACAATTTACTTTTCTTTAGATACAAGAGCGAATGGACCTGTTCGTGAAGGCCAGCCACCGCCATCAGCTTGGCTACCAGGACGCCATGGCCGGCAGAGGCATCGACCGTCACCTCTTCTGTCTATACGTCGTTTCCAAGTACCTCGAACTGGAGTCGCCGTTCCTCCAGGAGGTGTTCAACGAACCGTGGCGGCTTTCCACAAGCCAGACGCCTCACGGTCAGTATTCTAGTCTACCCTAGCCTACATAAGAGTTTTTGCAAAACAACCGTGCGGGGGAATCCGAAAGGAATTGGAGTAATATTTCCTTTATTCTCCTGAAGTACCCCCGTACTTCAACCCGAAGAAGGAAAATTTAGTTCAATAAAATTTCAAAATGTGGCGTGATATGTATCGATTTATTATTGAAGTTTGTAGTCGGTCTGTGAAGATATTTTTTAATTGATCAGAATCTTGGCACATGCTAGTAAATAAAAAAAAATAATAATGTGTGTTAAACTTATCTCTCCTAATTTAAACGAAGATTCTTGAAAAGGATCATTTGAAACCCATATTTACTGTACCAATAGACGGCGCTTTTTGCATTTTCTGACTTATTCCATCCATCTAGCTTACATTTGTTTAATTTCATGTTTTGCAAACAAAAGAAATAATGAAGCAGTTATGTAATTTGTAAAACATTTTTTTTGTGCTTTTTGTATACATTTTTGCTCACGGCTAGTTGACACTTCCCGTGACCCAAGAGCTGGCTTTTACTTTGGGCAGAGACTAAGCATTGCCATTCAACGTGGCAACGCCGCCAGTCTCTTGGGCAAATTACCAGCTGACAACGTTGAGGACGAATTTTTTGATGCTATATTTTAGTTTGTTGTGAGTTTCGTGTATTTTTATTTATAGATGTAAGTAATTTATTTCTAAATGTACAAATCTTATTTATAATATAATACTAATTTAACTATCTATATACACTTAAAATAAAATAAAAAATGAAAACTCCTAACTAAAATATGGCGTCAAAATGTAGCAGTTATTAAATGCAACAAATGCAACAATAAATTAAATCGTCAGAGTTGCTACTGAAAAACTTAATATCGACCTTGCGCTCTGATTGCGGATAACTTGCAGTGTGTCAGTTTCAGTGCCGATATACTGTATTGTTAACTTTCCATTTATGTATTAATCCTTACCGTACCAGATTTTTTCCCTAAGTTTTTCCTTTTTTTCTCAGGTCAAACCTCAATGTTGGATCTAAAGAAATACCCGAAGTGCGTGAGTGCTGGCGGTGGCTTCGGGCCAGTGGCTGACGACGGCTATGGAGTCTCCTACATCATCGTCGGAGAAGATCTACTGTTCTTCCACGTCTCCAGCAAGAAGAGCTGCCCAATCACGGTGAGATTATTAACCATTCACTATTGATTTGTATGACATTGCATGGGATGTATATTTCACCGGATTATTGCAACCATCGTGCATCGTAAGATTGTAATAAATCATGATTGAATTATCAACTGTCTTTAAATTGTAACATAATTTTAAATACAAGTCCCATTCTAATTCAATACTTTACTTACGGTACATCCGTATCTTATTGAGTAGAACTAGTTTACAATCTCACGGGATTTATTATTGGCGATGCAAACATTCTATTAGCGCCTCTAGTGTCAAAATTGTGAAGCTGTCTAAGAACGACACTTTGACAGTTTTCGTACAGCGTTGCCAACGTGTGGAATTCCCCAAACTGCGGGAATCTCAAGTTGATTGAGGTGATTTTGAATATGTGGGGATTTTGAATATGTGGGGATTTTGAATTTCGATAGTCCGGGTCAATTCAGAACACTTTTTCAAGAAATCGACATGGGTTGGCTCTATAGTAGGCGCCAGATAAATGAAGAATAACGGTCATTGACCTTTCCTTAATATCTCTTAGTAGGTTCCCCCGGACAGTTCTGTTTTTGAAATTAAGTGTGTCAATAAATGTAGGTGGGTCAATGACCGTTATTCTTTGTTTATCTGGTACATACTATAGTATCTTTTGGCAGGAATTAAGGGGGAAAAAGGATTAAAGTTGGTAGGGGTTGGGTTCCCAATTATAACGCTACCACTCTTATTAAAAGGTAATACATATTTTTAGAGAAATTATAAAATATGTTTCTAACCTCAAATCAGATAACGAAACGTTAAAATGGGCGATTTTGCTAAGAAGAACGTTAGTGGACCCCTACTGATCGTATGTGTACATAAGACAATGTTACTACTAGGTAGGTAGACTAGGTACTAGAATATTAATTACTGTAATTGTTCAACCGTATTTGATTTGATTTGAGACGTTAGGATTAGGATGCAAGAGCAAGCAAAGCGAGCCAGGGACTTGGGGCACCCTGACTCGGACAGGTTAGGTTAGAATAATTTGTTTTTCCCAGAAACGGTGCGTTACCTTTTCAGGGGACAGGGGCACATTATATTGCTTAAAATCGTGCAAATTCAATTTTGTAATTTTACCCATAAAATTACTTTAATTTTACAGAGCTCATCGAACTTCGTGAAACAGATCGAGAGATCCTTGAAAGACGTGCAAGACCTGTTTAATGAATACAAAAAACTCAAAAACGGAGTCAAGAGTAACAAGTAAATCAACATTTAGACAAGCTTTTGTGTTGTTTTAATTTTGTTGTTGTTGTTGTAATGTGTAGTTTATATTTTTATTATTAGAGTATAAGTAAACATTCAATCAAACGGAAGTATTCTACATAATAATACATTGTGTACAATATAATAATATTTGTAGTGTCCATAGTCTTAATGCAATATTCACCTAATCAGTTTTTGAATATTAATTTACATTAAAGATGTGTGGTTAAACCCAGATATGAGAAAGAATCATTCAGTTACTCTATAAAGTTATTTTAATTGATGATTCTATTAGTGGAATTTTTATTATGTCAATCGTCTGGTGCTCCACATACTCTGTTAAACGTTTTGCTTTTGCTGCAGATAATTCAAGAATTGAGTGTATATTATTATTTTAAATTAATTTATAACAGTAAATCTGCTTTTAAATTAAATTATATTATATACTTATTTTTAATAATGTTAAGTGTATTTTTGGTAAAAGCGTGTTCGAATACAATTTGACAAAAAAACGACGGAATATTATGTAATAAATACGGAATATCTGTCACCGGAAAATTGTAAACGCCGTAAGATTGTAAAATTTCGCGTGAAATTGGAAACAATTTTTTCTTAATATATGAATACCAAACTAGTTTTTCATAGTACCTATATCGTGAAATAATAATCTACTAAATATTTATTTCTACAATCTTATGGAGTCTGCAATTGTTGGGTGACATATCCAATAGGAGCGGAAGTCTCACACTAGACGACAAATACCTATGTCCGCGGAGTTTTGTAAGATGGCATAAAATTCGCATTTTTATCTCATTATCAATCAGTCAAAAATTCCTCTGATACATCTAGATATTTTTGTCAATTTTTTTTAACATTGATTGTCGTTAAGGTTGCGACTACATTTTGAAGGTTTTTAAAGTACCGGAATTAGTATTCGCCTTACACCGCCGTGAACGGACCAGCAGTGCGATTCTGTAAACATGTCGTAGTGAACACCCGGGCGGGGCGCACGACGGGTGAGTTGTCAAACCATACAAATAAGATGGAATGACAGCTCTATTGTCGTTCACTCCGCCTAGGTGAACACCGTGAGATGTCGACAGAATCGACCGGCAGACGTACCACTCTACATTTGTCGCCAAGTTGAGGCTGTCATAACTGTGTATGGGCGTAGCAGTAGATCAATCTCCTACGTTAGAAAAATGCTTTATTGAATAATATGTGAATATTATTGATTTCCCTTGTACCTAAGTAATAGTTCAGAATTCAGTCGCCTTTAAAATGCCCATGTTTGTTAAGCTGCTCCGTGTACTATACACATAGGAAACTTCATTATTGACTATGCTGTAATAATATATGCAGTAAGTACATGACACAGATTCACTTCCACATTATAATATTATTATTCTTATGTCTATGTATTTCATTTAAATAAATGCTATATTCAATAAACTGAAGTGTTTAACACTTCAGTTTTTACGTATAATTATACTTCTTTACATAAATCAATGTTAACATAAGACAAATACTTATCTAAATTTTTTGTGATTTTTTTCTCTAGACCACTATTTTCTACATAAAGATCAAATTATATCTATAAATTATTTATTATGTACATCACGTTTGCTTTTAAATGCATTTTGTTATATAGGTTTAATATTGGTAAGTGTCAGTGATGATCTTTTGTAAAACTTTATTAAAATATTGGAGTACCAACTAAATTACGCAATCGAAATACGTTTCCCTACTTCTTTCATACTTTTTGCACCTATTTATTATGTCCTGCTGGTTCCGAAATAATTATATTAGTTAAGTCTTTAAGTGTTCTAAGGAGCTTGTCACATTGTTAATACGAAAGAATTTTATTAAAGTAAATATTTGACGTGCCTTTGATATTTTACAACGAAAATAAGGGGATCGCTATTTTATGTATATTTAAGATAGGTGCGTCTACAATGCAAAGTTGGTCCTCTTTAGTTTACATTAATCTAACAACAAATTAACCGTTTTTACTAAGCTACTTACAAGTTTTATCAAATTAAATGTAAATAAATATACAATACTGAGACGTTTTATTACTTTGCTAATGGTGCCCTAAACTATGTACCGTTAAACCTGGCAACTTTGCCACTTTAAGGCAAGTTTAAAAATACATTTTTATAGGAAAATTATTAAGATATACACAGCAACCAATTAGATAACATAGTAAATTGTATGGATAACTGTTCCTGACGTCACATCGGGCCACACACGGCGATACATGCCGTGCACGCCCCACCGCGCCCGCCGCCGGCGGACAGCCGCGGCGGCCACTCACTCGCCGACGTTTTCAACGTTCGCACACATATGACATACCGGTCATATCTTCCAATCAGTGCCTATTTTAATACAGTCTTTTTAAAGCATCGAAGTAGTTTTATTGAACAGCCAAGACCACCAGTAGTACACCTGGAGCTTGACACTCAACATATGGTCCTTCGAGCCGGATGTTGCCGGGTGTTGATGTTGGCCTTACTACCATTACCTAACACATTATGTCTGATGCAAAATTAAAGGAGAAAGACTTATTAGTCGATTCTTTTTATGTAAGGCCTGAACTACGCATGGCCCGACGAGGCCAAGAGGATCAAACACCTGACTTATTAAGGACAAAATATTACGCTTTGTAATTTTTGAAGTTTGTTATAAATCTATTGAAAAAAATAGACTATCTGTTTTACAATAACTGAAATACAATCTTATATCTATTATTTTCTTATTAATTAATATTTTAGTCCCTCTATCGTCCGGGGGAAACAATTTTATATAAATAAAAGCACACTGTTTAAAACGTGGAATTTAAGTTTAAATCAATATGCGATATCATCATCATATCAGCCGAAGACGTCCACTACCACGAGTATGGCGATACGAGTCAGCAGATTGGGATGAGATGCGGCACTTTTTTGCGTCTTATCCTTGGCGGCAAGTGTGCTTCTCCTCGGGTGACCCTCGTACTGTGTTGGTGTGGTTGCGGACGTGATTCGGCAGGGTATGGAGTATTTTATTCCATTTTCCGACATCCCGCTCGGTCACAAGTCCCGGCCTTGGTATAATGCAGAATGCGCCCACGCTGAGGCCCGTAAAGAGTCTGCTTACCAAGCCTGGATCAAGGCCCGCGACCGAAAGGCTAAAGCACGTAGGGTTCGCGCGAGGAAAAGAGCCTTTAATTCTGCCGCAAAGTTCTATATGCGGGTTTTACGTAGGGGACGTTTTGACCATGTCGGACGTATCGGGGCCAAACTAACATCGCACCCTCCTCCCTCCACCGCTAGTAAGCAGTTTTGGTCCCTGTCGGAAGCGGTTGAGACGAATTTCTGTCGACCCACATTGCCTCCAATGCTAAAACCTAATGGTTCACTGGCTCACTCTGCAAGAGAGAAAGCAAATTTATTTGCAACTCTCTTTGCAAGCAAAACGCATCTGGACGCTGGCTCCAAGCAACCACCATCTTTACCTCGTTCTGACTCTTCGATGCCGGAGATCGCAGTTCACAGAATATTGTGCAGTCTAGACGTGAATAAGGCCAGCGGACCTGACGGCATTCCAGCGAGAGTGTTGAGGCAATGTGCACCTGAACTGTCTCCTGTGTTGACATGCCTGTACCGCCTCTCTCTTGAAAAAAGAACGGTGCCGAAATCATCGAAGCTTGCGAATGTGCAACCGGTGCCCAAAAAGGGAGACCGTGCGGACCCTGCACATTACCGTCCGATCGCCATTACCTCCACCCTATGCAAGGTTATGGAAAGGGTTCTGAACAGTAACCTGCTGACCTACCTTGAAGACAATGATCTTCTCAGTGACCGTCAATATGGCTTCCGCCGGGGACGGTCAACTGGCGATCTTCTTGTGTATGTCACGCACTGCTGGGGCGAAGCTATCGAGAGACACGGTGAAGCACTTGCCGCGTCGCTCGATATCTCGAAGGTTTTTTGACAGGGTCTGGCACGCAGGTCTACTCAGCAAGCTTCCTGCTTATGGCATCCCAGCTGGTTTTTGTAGCTGGATATCAGACTTCCTAAGTGAACGGTCGATCCGAGTAGTCGTTGACGG
The DNA here is from genome assembly GCA_947386135.1 of Melanchra persicariae. Taxonomy (NCBI): domain Eukaryota; kingdom Metazoa; phylum Arthropoda; class Insecta; order Lepidoptera; family Noctuidae; genus Melanchra; species Melanchra persicariae. The sequence continues at coordinate 20,390,687 of OX376643.1, read as the reverse complement.
CTGCTGCTCTGACCTCATGGCTATTGATGCCGGAGTTCCTCAGGGGTCTGTTCTCTCTGCAACTCTTTTCCTGCTGCACATCAATGACCTACTTCAGCCTGGTCTTGTTGGGTACGCAGATGACAATACGGTTTCAGAAAGATACTTGTCCAGCGCAACAACCGGCGGGGATGAAGTCCGTTCCTTGAGAGAGGCCATGGTAGAGCGGACAAATTTGACCTTAAGCGTTGTCTCCCATGCAGTGGGGTGATGACAATCTGGTCACTTTTAACGCCACCAAAACACAGGCGTGTCTTTTTACCGCAAAAAGGAGTCGATTTGACTAAACTCCTACTTTTCGGGGTGCATCTGTTCCTGTGACTGATCGGCTCGAGCTCCGAGGTATGGAGTTGACAGCCAGTCTCAACTTCGGCGCCACCATCGAGAACAAAGCCCAAATTGCGGCCAAAAAGCTGGGCATCCTAAATAGGGTGAAGCGATACTTCAGGCCTGGACAGCTTTTAACCTTATTCGGTAAGCATGTGAGATATTTTTTTGGTAAAAAGATTATTAAAAAAAAACTTGTTCAAAACGTGTCAGGTTACGCCACGGCAGACCAACTTATTTTAAGCCTACTAATGGTCTACTCATCATCTTCCTGCCCTTATCCCATGTTACTTGTGGTCGGCGCAACACGTTTTTTTCTTCCATTCTGTCCTATCAGCCGTCACACTGACTCCCTTTTCTTTCATATCGCTCCTCACACAATCCATCCATCTTTTCTTTGGCCTCCCTCTTCCTCTCCATCCATCCACATTTATATTCATAACCCTTTTAGTTACATGCGTTTCATCCCTCCTGTTCACATGACTATACCAGGACAAGCGGTTACCTTTCAACTTGTCCGTCACTGGCGCCACTTTTAAACTATCTCTAATGTATTCATTTCTCACTTTATCCATTCTCGTTACTCCACACATCCATCTCAACATTCTCATCTCCGCTACATGCAATCTAATAGGTTGGGGAAAAAGTTTCTCTGCATTTTTAAATAAAATTCAAAACATTTTGTGTTTATTTACATTTAACTAAAGTATTTAGGTACCATTTTGTTCGATAACTTTTTGCCATCTTATAGGTAGGGACATGATCCCATTCCTATAGAAATTTTGGGACTTCTGATCAAAACACCGCGACAAGTGATTTTGGCAGTCCTCTCGTGATGTTAACCTGACACTGCCTAAAGAATTCTGAAGAGACCGAAACAGGTGGAAATCTGAAGATGCAAGGTCAGGACTATACGGCGGATGCATTAACACCTCCCAGCCAAACTCTCTTAATTTTTGCTGAGTGGCTAAAGATGTGTGAGGTTTAGCGTTATCATGATGAAAAACCACACCCCTTCTGTTGATTAATTTCGGCCGCTTTAAAAATAAAATAATATAATAAATAATAAATTGTTTATTCACCCAAAAGTAATATACAGGGTTACTGGTAATTCGACGTATATCCGTCAGGGGCTGATAAGGGAGTCAAAATGCAACTAATTGAACCCCACATATGTATGGCCGAAATTCAACAGTTTTCGAGATATTTGAATTTTAAGGGTTTTTCGAAATTTACCCAAAATTTGACATTTAATTCCAAATAAAAAAACCTACACACCCATTCAAGGGTACCATTAAAAATGATGTTGAAGCTGGCCCTTCAATTAAGCTATGGACATCATTAAAACTACTTAATTTAACAAAATATTTAAAATAATGAGCGAAATAAGAACAATATCTTACCAATATTTTCATTTTACGTTTCAAAACTGTTGTCTCGTCAAAAAAAATTCTATGACATTAATCGTACAAATAACTAAAACAACTTGCCTATTCTGTAAGCTTTCCAAAAAGGTATAAAAATCAATTTTAAAATACATAATTCGTGGCATGGCATGTGTTTGAACCGGCACGGGGAGAGAAATCATCTGTGTTCTTAGTTTATCATCCTCGCTAAAACAACCGATTTTACTGGCGAAATTCTTCGTGATGGGGCGGGGTGTGCAGGCGGGGGAGTACACGGCGTCTGCTGCGCTCTCGTCGCCTTCCTTAGTACAGTTCGCGTCAAATAACTATGCCCCTCTGAAGTTAGCCATTTGCAAGATCGCGTAGGTGCAGTCACGTAGACGGAAGCAAGCGGGACGCAAGCATGTATCGAACGTAAACGAGCGACTGAGACATAAAATCCCGCCGTCATAATCCCCGCCCCGCGCATGCGCAGTTGCAGTTTGTTCGTAATTTTGACTACTACGCAGCCACTCCTAGCCAACTTCAGAGGGGCACAGTTATTTGACACGAACTGTAAAAAACGAACAAACTGCAACTGCGCATGCGCGAAGCGGGGATTATGACGTCGCGATTTTATGTCTCAGTCGCTCGTTTACGTTCGATGCATGCTTGCGTCCCGCTTGCTCCCGTCTACGTGACTGCACCTACGCGATCTTGCAAATGGCTAACTTCAGAGGGGCATAGTTATTTGACGCGAACTGTACTAAGGAAGGCGACGACGCGAGCGCAGCAGACGCCGTGTACTCCCCCGCCTGCACACCCCGCCCCATCACGAAGAATTTCGCCAGTAAAATCGGTTGTTTTAGCGAGGATGATAAACTAAGAACACAGATGATTTCTCTCCCCGCGCCGGTTCAAACACATGCCATGCCACGAATTATGTATTTTAAAATTGATTTTTATACCTTTTTGGAAAGCTTACAGAATAGGCAAGTTGTTTTAGTTATTTGTACGATTAATGTCATAGAAATTTTTTTGACGAGACAACATTTTTGAAGCGTAAAATGAAAATATTGGTAAGATATTATTCTTATATCGCTAATTATTTTAATTATTTTGTTAAATTAAGTAGTTTTAATGATGTCCATAGCTTAATTGAAGTGCCAGCTACAACATCATTTTTAATGGTACCCTTGAATGGGTATGTAGGTTTTTTTATTTGGAATTAAATGTCAAATTTTGGGTAAATTTCGAAAAACCCTTAAAATTCAAATATCTCGAAAACTATTGAATTTCGGCCATACATATGGGGGGTTCAATTTGTTGCATTTTGGCCCCCTTATCAGCCCCTGACGGATATACGTCGAATTACCAGTAACCCTGTATATACAGATTAGACATAAGGTGGTAGGTCATACATACATTTTTTATAATTTAACAAAATCTATATCTATATAACCAAATATTATAAACCCTGCCTCTTAAACTAGGAGACCTGTATCTTAAGAGACAGTGTTTGGCCAACTTCTTGCTTTATTCTCATCAGCTGTTCGTAGTAGAGTTCAGAATCGATGGTCCTGCCTGGTGGTAACAGCTCATAAAGAATAATGCCCTTCCAATAACACCACACACAGCAACACCTTGTTGTGAGTTAACCCGGGTTTCGCCACAGTCTGTGAAGCCTGACCGGCCTTTGACCACAACCTTTTTCGCACGTTCTTGTCGTACGTGATCCACGTTTCATCACCAGTTATCAGCTTCTTCAAAAATGGTTCGGTTTCATTACGTCGTAATAAAGAATCACAAAGGTTCACATTAGGTTACTTTCAGTGAATTCGTGAGGTACCCAAATATCGAGCTTTTTTGTGTACCCAGTTTTTTTCAAATGCGCCAAAACGGTTTTGTGGTCAATTCCCAGTTCTTCAGCCACGTCGTAACTACTGAATTTAATGGAAGAAAAAAACGTGTTGCGCCGACCCCAAGTAACATGTGATAAGGTCAGGAAGATGATTTATGTAAATGATTGCAAATAATTATATTGAATCAAAGGGTTTCACAGTTTCGGCGTTCAATCGTTTTCAAAAATATACCTACTTACAGCTTGGCAAAAAAGAGTATGATGTGGTGATAAGTGGAGCTAAATATTTTACTAAATGGAAACCTATGATGTCGACACTACTTGGCCATCAAGTGTTAGAATTTGAGTAACGTTAATGTTCCACATTTATTTTTAACGATTTGTGTCTCTTACTCATTTCCCTTATTATGGTGCGTTGAGATAGTGGCACCCTCATTTTTTCCAAACTCTTTTTTGCCAAGCTGTACTTAAGTAGGTACCTGCTAAAAATTATAAAAATACATACATAGAAGAAGAGAGTTAGGTACAATAAATAATTATGCTTTATTTTTCATAGAAAATTCTTAAAAAAGAAATTATAAGTGGCAACATCCTGATTTGCTATTCGGCAAAAAGGCAGGCAGCATTTGGTAAAAAAAAAGTAAAAAAGCAACATCTGTCAACAAATTACACTATCAATACAATAATAATTTGCAATAAACCAAAAGACATTTCAAATCAAACAAACGGTTCAATAATTCTTAACTAATAAATAAACGTCCACAATGTTATTCTTGTTCAATGTTATCGCATTATCACAGCAATAAAGGTTATGGAAATATTTTGCAATTTTTCCTCGATTTCTAAGGTGTCCATAAAGTTGTTCTAAAAATTGAAACATGTATCATATACTTAGGATAATCTTGTACAGACTGTGGGTTGTGTCGACAATAACCTTATTCTCTGGAGCTATAGTATTTTGGTTTTATGGACTTATAACTGCATTTATTGTATTCACCTTGGGAATTTCAGGTAAGATAAATAATCTTAGTAGATAATTCTATTCTATTCAGCCTGTGGATTGCTTGATAAAAAACTCAATTAACCAAACATTCAAATTGCTGGGTATTGCCGCTTGCATTGAAAATTAATATGATTCTAGACTATTATTTTATTATCTAACAGTACCTACTTATTGTATTTCTACAGAGGCCATGCAATAGCCAAATGTGATGATAATTGGTACCTATCAAAACTTCTGCTATGTTACAATAATGTAACAAAGCAAAGGTTGTGATAGGTACCAATTATTAAAATTATTGCAACGAAGTTGTAAAAACTTCAATAATTTATTATTGAAGATTTTTACAACTTCCTTGCAATAATTTTCTAGCATACTAGCTGTCTCCCGCGGCTTCGCTCCCGTCAACTGGCTACCTACCTAGGTAGGTAGGTAGCCAGTTGACGGGAGCATGCATGTATGTGTAGGGTAGGTGTAGGGTAGGTACCCTACACCTACCCTACACATACATGCATGCAAATAATTCTATTTTATTGAGGTATTTCTTTCCGACTTGCTAGACAAAAGTTGTGATAGCTCGGTTAATATACATGTTATAAAAATAATTTATAGCCTATAGCACTCAGGAATAATGTAGCTTTCTACCAGTGAAAAAAAAATTTAGAATTGGATCATTAGTTCCAGAAATTACCCCCTACATACAAACTTACAAATTTTACCTCTTTATAATACTAGTATAGATTACCCCCTACATACAAACTTACAAATTTTACCTCTTTATAATATTAGTATAGATTAACATACAATATTAGAATTGTAAAATATGCTTTTAAATTGTAGTGTAAGTACCTATGTAGTGTATAAGGCATATATTAATAGATGTTTTCAAAGATTCTATAGATTCAAACTTAGGTCCTAATTTTTATGCTATTGTTGTATGGCAAAATGTGCTTGCAAATACATTTAACATCTTGTTTATCATGATATGCAAAAATAGACTTACCTACTTACTTAATTCTAATAACAAAAAAAAAAAACAGATATTTTGAATACCTACCTATGTTATACTTAACAAAGTTTTGAAACATGTTCTGTCCGGGGGAACCAATTTTATGAAAATATAAAAAAATGAAAATAAACCATAAAAGATATGAAAATTTAAGTATAAATGAATTTGCAATATACTAGATCCAATTGGATCGGATATCCTGGAGATACAATGGGTAAGATGGTATAAAGTAGAGATGCTACGAATATTCAGCAAATATTTGGTATTGGGTCGAATATTGGTCACTAAATTGTTATTTAACAAAAAAAAAACATATTTAATAGGTAGGTACTTAAAATATATGAGTGGTAATTTATGTCATGATCATTTTTAGTTTTTAAGAAATACACAAACTGGTGTACCAATCAACAAATAATTCTGTCATTTGTGGTGTTACACAGCCTATTATTTGCAAATGAAATAAAAACGCCCACGGTGCCTAAGTTTGGGGTAACTTGGGCACCGTGGGCGTTTTTCACACGTCACACCTAAATGTATCAATCAATCAAATTGTTTATTTGTGATATATGGGTTACATAGTTATAAACTAAATGTTCTTTCCATGATTAGCCACTTGGGCATACAAACTATAATATAATAAATAAACTGGCCATGTGCGAATTGGACTCGCACATGAAGGGTTCCGTACCATTACCTATAAAAATGGCAAAAAAAAATGTTTGTTTTATGGGATATCTTAAATATTTGCTTTATTTTAATATAATTATTTATTTTTAAAGTGAATATATTACTAAATATTCTGGTAATATTTCAAGCGTCTACCTGTTGCCGTTATCAATATCAAGCAAAAATTAGCAAAAAAAACATGTTTGTTGTATGGGAGCCCCCTTAAATGTTTATTTTATTCTGTTTTTTAGTGTTTTTTGTTATAGCAGCAACAGAAATACATTATCTGTGAAAATTTCAACTGTCTTACTATCACGGTTCATGAGTTACAGCCTGGTGACAGACGGACAGTGGAGTCTTAGTATAGTAATAGGGTCCCGTTTTGCCCTTTGGATACGAAACTCTTAAAATTATTATAAAATTCTACTATTACTACAACAACAATAAATTATCGTAAAGCGACATGAAACATAAAAAAAAAAAAACAAAATTCAAGTTCATAAAAATTCAGTAACAGAGTACTAATATTTTTCTATAAGAAATTGGAACAATTTATTTTTAAAAACATGTATATTGCTACATTCTTTTATGTCATTAGGAATCTTATCGTAGATCTTTGTGGCCATAGCAAAAGCAGTTTTCCTAAAGAGGGTAGTTTTATACTGACCTGTAAGGTTATTATACAAGTAACTTCTATTTCGCGATTTTAGTTGTAAATAGTGATGGATGATGTCTGATAAACAAAGCCATTTCAAAAATGTAGAAAGACTAGCACTTCGCCCGCGCGGATTTAGTAGGTCCTCCACAAACTTCAACGCCCCCTTTACTCTCTTTTAAACTTAGTTTTGAAAAATTAAGCACAACGTGACAACACAATTTTTGCCGATTTTATGTGTGACTTCATGTGCAAAGGTTATTATACAAAAATAATTCTCGCACCATCACCGACGCACGCACGCACGCTCTTTGCGTTTCTTTCGGCGGCCGCGTTCGATTTAAAGTTATTTTATATTATTTTAATTTTAAATTATCTCCTAAACGGTGAGTCCAAATAACATGCTGTAAACAATGACATTTTAAGTAAAAGGTTATAAGCGCTCAGCAAGCGGCACGTCAAAATGTGGCTAATTAGCCACATTTTTCTCGTCTTGTCTCTCTTCCGCTCCCGATAATTACGACATGCCGTCCCACTTCTACGTGTCATCTAATAGTGTGACATTGTCCCGTTCTTGAAGATCGAATGTTGTTTATGTAACCTATCTACACCTTTTTACTTATAATATCATTGGCTGTAAAAGACAAAGTTCATCTTCATAAAATTATCTTGATGATGAAATAATAACTTTCGCTCTTAAGGATTAATATGCCTAATAATAATACTCAAAAACCACCATTAATTTTTCAATAAATTATTTGACCTAAAACGCCTAATGTGGCTTATTTATAAGAGACTAGCAGCACGCCGCAATTTCACCCGCGTAGTTCCCGTTCCCGTGGGAATACGTGGATAAAATATAGCCTATCTTACCTACTCCCTAATGTAGCTTTCCATTGGTAAAAGAATTTTGAAATCGGCACAGTAGTTTTTGAGTTTATTCATTACAAACATACACACATACAAATCTTTCCTCTTTATAATATTAGTATAGATAGGTAGATTTTAGATCTACTAAAAACCCATATTTTTATAGAACATGGTACAATCGTATGGTACCGCGCACAGGGATAAAGCCGTTCGATAGCGCTTTTTCTTCCGACTTACTTTACAAATATCAATATTTAAGGCTAACCAAGAGCTTTAGCGTAATACTTTATAGCTTATAGCCTTGCTCATGAATGTTAGTATACAGAAATTTCCAAATCGGACTGGTAGTTCTAGGGATTAACGCGTTCAAACAAAGAAACTGCCGCTTTATAATATTAGTATAGATGTGTAGGTACTTCAATCTTTTGATTAGGTACTTGTCAAAAATAGGGAGGGACGTAATCGATCGACTTGTGACAGTGTCGATATTTTTATGTAAAATCATTTAGTTTCTTATTTAATTCATGGCTTTATTAAAACAATTAACCACAAAGTCACATTAAATTCTGTTAGTGGTTAAGCTTAGTATAATAATTAACGTGAGTCTATATGGTTGACATTGCCTGGGATTTAATTTCGATTAAGAAATAAAATCATTAGACTTTCAAAAAAGTATGGACATCTCTAGTAACGTAATATACGGATGCGTTCGAAATTAGGTATTTTATACTGCATTCTTATAAATACAGTAGTTTAAAAAAAAAAATGTAAATATTTCTTTTCTTTTCACTCTAATTTTTTCACTCCTTTCCCAATTATATATTTGATATTTATTAGTATATTAACTGTTATTGTATTTGTGTATTTTATGTTATTATGTATATTTAGTATTATTTAGAACTTTTGTACACTGACAACCCTAAATCTATCTCCTTTCGTTCAGTCCATCCAAAGGTTGTCTGTAAGAGATTGCCTTGTGCGATAAGACCGCCCATTGTACACTTATTTTTATAAATGTTTGTCCTGTTCTTGTAATGAGGTGTACAATAAAGTATAAAATAAATAAATAAAATATTTCCCCAGCTTTAAGAAAAAAAGGAAGATAATTACATTAACAATGCACTACCTACATGTTGGTGATAGTTTCATCTCGGTTTCAATTTCTGTTTTTTTCTAGTCCAATTCTGCCATTGTTCTTTGAGCTCTATTATGCACTGTTTAATTTTTTCTAAATTATCTTTTGAATAATCACGTTTATACATCGCGCGCGCGAAACAGAACAACAGTCAAACCCCGCCCGCATTTTTATATAATATGTATAAACTATCTTATTAATTATAGTAATAATAGAATTTTAAAACGCGTAAGTCGAGCGACACACCGGTGTGTCGGCGGAGCTTGACCGGTAACGAATACCAATGGTCAAAATTGTATAGGTCTTTATGACTGGACATGATATATATTGCGCCTTATGATCAGATAAACCAAATTCCAAGACAACTTATTTAGCACCACAAATATTATTGAAAATATTGTCAATGCAGGGACCACTACTTGGTCTTCTAGGCTCATTAATTGCTTGTGTTAGATTAAATCCCATTGTTTACTGTTCCAATTCTAATGTGTACTTATTATTTTTCAACATATAGCTATGTTAAAGTCAACACAAACAACGATTTTGTTATTTCCATATTTTGTAAAGAGAAAAAAAGTCATTAAAATTATTAAAAAACAAATGAATAATAATATGTTTATTGTAGTTATTACTCTTTGGAAGACATAAATAATCATATTGTGTTCAATTAATGTAATTGCAGAGCAACGTGTACATCGGTACATGTGTGTTTTGGAAGGGATTTCAACCACAATAGATATCCAAGCGACTCCAATTTAATATGGTTAATGGAAATAAAGCATGTTAATATTCTTGCATTCAATACAAATAAAAAAACCGATTGCTACCATAACCGAAATAAACACGTTTCTTTAATGGGATCCCCCTTTAACCTACCTATTACGGTTCTTGAGATACAGCCCGCTGATAGACAGACGGACGGACAGTGGAGGCTTAGTAATAGGGTCCCATTGGTTACCCTTTGGATACAGAACTCTAAAAAGAAGGCGTTTGGTAAAGTAGTACTGAATGACAGAAAAGAATAACAAGATAGATAGATCCCCCTTTAACCTACCTATTACGGTTCTTGAGATACAGCCCGCTGATAGACAGACGGACGGACAGTGGAGGCTTAGTAATAGGGTCCCATTGGTTACCCTTTGGATACAGAACTCTAAAAAGAAGGCGTTTGGTAAAGTAGTACTGAATGACAGAAAAGAATAACAAGATAGGTACCTATATAATTATTTTTATCACTTGGTTTTCATAAGGCTGGACAAGTTTCATGTAACTGCAGGAAAACCCTTTGCGCAAGGTTTCGTTAGCGGTGGGGTTTACTGGAGATTCGTAATTAAATTCGATATCGCCGTCCACTGTGGCATCATTGTGGGTGGCTGTCGGTCTAAGAGGTTATTTATTAGAACGTCTTGAATTCCGTCAATACATACGAGTATATCTGTATCGTTTGTAAATTTAATAAATACTTTGATTTTAGTACTATGGCTTCTTATTTTCTCACAGTAGGTGTGAAAGTAGAGTATCTTCCTTGGAGATTCAATATGATGCCTATGACATATCACATAAGACACTTCTTTATCCCCTCTGTGCATAATCTACTATTGTAAACGCATCTACGATAAAGGAGTAATTCCTATTGTGGTGCAATTTTTTTTTAATGTAATCCTTGTGCATTATGATACCTCTTGGCAAGAGTGCTGTCAGATTTACTAACTGATCCAATATTTGTCCACAGGGATTCTGTACAGTGCCCAAGATCTATTACTTTACTATCCCAATGACCCACCCGACTCCAGGGTGTTTGTTCTTCAGCCCAGCAACTACAAACTTCCTTATGAAAGTATCAAAATCACCAACAAGGATGGCTTCAAACTCCACTTGTTCCTTATAAAACAACTGGTGAATAGCAATCATAAACCAACAATGATATTTTTCCATGGTAATGCTGGTAACATGGGCCAGAGGTGAGTTTATTATTTGCTTAAAACAACATAAATTTTTCTCCTAACTGCGTTTTACTTTTATCTAATAAAGTAAAAAATGAAACTGATTGACATTAGACAATCACTTTCACTACGATCACACTAGATCAGAGTAGCTTAGTTACGTGCTGCAAAATAGCTGATTTTGCAGCACGAATTCTGGATTTAGCAGCCAACTATATCACATAAGTTATATCAATGGAAAAGTGGCTCCTTAATCTAAACATCTGGATTGAGGAGCCACCTGGAACTCGTTAAGTAATAGATGGATATTATTGAAACTTGTGTATCATTTAGCAGCTATTGTGTATGCTACCTGCTAAAAATTTGGGTTCAGTAGTGCTGAAATTCAAGAAAATAAAATACTTTTATTATGGCTCCTCGGTCTATTAATAAGAGGGTGAATTTCCATTGGGATCGGTAAATTAATTTATTCGACATAGTGATCATTTAGCAGGTGGTGTGTTCGATTTTGCAGTAAAGGAATAAAATACACTTCTGGACACATCTATTGGCCCACCTTAGAGTTTAGGTTTCGATGGCCCCTACCGAAATATGATTGCTAGATTGAACAAAATCTGTTGATGCAGTTTTAAACCTGATACATTTTACCATCTTTTTCGATCGTATTGTTTTAAATTTGAATTCAGAATACCATACGACATGGAGCTACGCCTGACAAGTCGGATATGCGCCTTGTTAAAGGCAACTGATTTTTGAATAAAAAACACGTTTTATCAAATAAAGGTTTAATTTAATAACGCGTGTTGCCTCCATGGGCATCTACCACAGCTCTCATACGATTAGGCATGGAGTTTATCAACCGCTCTATGAAATTTTGGGGGATCATCTCCCATTCCTCTTCTATGGCAGTTTTCAACTCCTGCATCGTCTGGGCAACTGGCTGACGAGCCCTAACACGTCTTTTTAGCTCGTCCCACATGTGCTCAATGGGGTTCATGTCTGGGCTTCTGGCTGGCCAGTCTATAACTGTGATGTTCACATCCCGAAGATATTCCCTGACGATGCCGGCCGCATGGGCTCTTGCATTATCATGCATAAAAAGGAAATTTGGGCCCACATAGTCCGCGTATTGTATCACGTGAGGTTCTAAGCACTCACGAATGTACCTTTCAGCATTTAATGTTGGCAGCCGTGGTCCTGTAACAACCTCAAGTTGAGTTTTGCCGCTCGCGGATATACCGCCCCAGACAGTCCATGAGCCACCGCCATAAGCAACCCTCTCTTCAAAGCAGCATTGTGCGAAACGCTCTCCCTTACGTCGGTAGACCTTCTTCCTTCCATCATTGCCATGTAACACAATTTTAGACTCATCAGAAAAGAGTACACGGCTCCAATCTCGCTGTGTCCAATTTAAATGACTGCGTGCGAAATGAAGGCGCGCTGTTCGGTGGGCTCGCGTTAGTTTGGGCCTATTAGCTGGCTTGTGTGGTACCATATCGCGTTCTTTTAACCTTCTCCGAACAGTTCGAGCGCTCACAGATACTCCGTGGAAGTCGCGAAGTTGGTTTTGTATCTCAGTGGAGGTAAGGTGACGATTTCTCAAGCTGGTCGTCACGATGAATCGATCCTGCCTTTCAGTTGTGACTCGAGATCGTGGCCTTCCTTGGCGACGAACAAAGCCGCCAGTCTCTAGGTACCTCCGATAAACATTTCGGACCGCAGATCGACTTAAATTAAGTTGAGCACTCACGTTTCTTTGGCTGTGTCCGGCCTGAATAAGTGCCACAGCTTGGGCGGCGACTTCAGGTGAAGTATCCATAGATTATTGATAGAACCTCACCTTAATGTTAAGAATAAGTAATGTTTGTTGCAAAACCAAAGATATCAATCACTTTTTCAAGAATTAAATCCAATTAAACCAATAAAACCAAGTTTTCTTAGTATTCGATTGTTTGATATCAACAAACAGGCTCCAAATTGTCTTTTGTTTCTTTAAATTCTGTGTTCGAAATTCAAAAAAAGACTATTGAATGAAATTATGAATGTGCCAGGTTCAAAACTGCATAAAAACTTTTTGCTCGACCTAATATAAAATTTTAGCTAGGACCAAACGAAACTGAAAATACAAGGTGGGCCAATAGATGTGTCCAGAAGTGTAGTAAGACAGAGTGAATTTGGTAAATTAACGCATTTTAAATGGTTCCTCAGTGAATGAAAAAAAGAAAATGGTTACATACCTACATTATTTTTAGAAAGTTAGTGAGAAGTAAAACACTTTATTTCTCAAAATTTTAACCGACTTTCAAAAACGCAGGAGATTCTCAATACAACTGATTTGTTTTTGTATGTTCGTTCAGCGATATTTTGCAAGAAATGCTGAAATCCCATGTCTGTTTATTGTTTACACCAGTTCATAACATAACATCACGCCGGCACGCTGTGAAGGGGTACACAGATGTGTACAAGTCAACCATGGTTTATGGGTAAACTATTCGGGCATAACTTTATTGTTTATGAACCCATCTTGATGATTCTTTTTGCGTTGGGTTTAGTTAAAGCTAACCACTAAAAAGTGAAAAATAAAAAACTTTTTCCAAAAAAATACAACCGAGTTCGAAACGAAAAACACAAAAAAGTATAAAATAACTATAATTTCGGAAGTCGGTATCAAAAAACGAAGAAACAACCAAAAACACCGACTTCCGAAATTATAGTTATTTTATACTTTGTACCTATTGTTTTTTGTTTCGAAGTCGGATGTATTTTTTTGTAGTTTTTATTCAACATCATCGATATCAATGATAACATCGTCTCAAAACCTTGCTGGTGCATCTATTCCTTCCTGATGTCTTGCCCACGATAAAAAGTACACAACACTCGCGACATGCGCGCTACTTCCAATAGTATACAGGAACAATAATAGTTTTGAATACTTTTTCTTCCGTTTAGAGTGGGATGAATCAAAATATTTGTATAATATTGTCTCATTAGCACATGGCGTGACTGGATTCAGCTTCTTAATAATATTTTGTTTTGGCCCATTTCTCGGTGCCGGCCGTTACATTCCTATATGGTATACCTACGCCATTTTGACGCATGTGTTCGGGGCAATATGCCCTTGCAATCAAAATGATAGGATCCTAATGTAAATAGTATCAATTCCTCATAGGTAAGCTGTGGAAAATCATTGAAATCTGGATTATTCAGAAAGACAGACAAAAAGTAGTATTCGTGACGCTTGACGGTTCAAGCGTCACAAATGCTACTCTTAGTCTGTTCAAATTGTTTGATAGAACATATAATTATATGTTCAATTGCTACAGTTATTTTGAAGGATTGCGCCTTACGAGCGCCAGAGAACGTATCACAGTTAGTAGTACCTAAATATTTTTTTATTTTTTTTAATATTATAATTAATTTTAATATGTAATATATAATTTTTTTTTAAATAAAAGTTGCCCCATTAGGAATTTCTCCTGTATCGTGGGTGCGTTTACAACGAAACTCACATACACAAACAGCCAGACCCGGAATAATTATCTGTTGGCCATACAAATATTTGTTCCGTGCGGGAATCGATCCCGCAACACGCAGCGCAGCAGTCAATCGATCAACCACTGCGCTAACCGTGTCGTCAATATAGGTACTTATTGAAAATCAATAAGTGGGAAAAATATACGTTTTACGTTGAACCACATAACGTTTTTTCCCCATACATTTGGATTAAAATAAATACATTCCGTGAAATGTTAACCCTTAACCTTCAAAGAAAACCAAATTTCAATATATTGTTACGAGCTTAGGGTTCGTGACAATAAAAACAGCCGATAAAATAACCAAAATGACACTTTAATTAATCAACACTAATTACAACTTAAACTCACTAATTATAAATCACAATTGCACTACCTACTGATCACTTTAATTCGCAGTCGAAGTTCGCTCTCGAAGTTGTCGCTTGTATCGCAAATTCAATACTGACTCGGTCGCAGGCTATGCGGGCTTTATATAGGTCGGCAGATAATTCCAGAACCTTCTAGTATAGAAACATCTAGAAAGTTCGAGTACATACCGGTCCGGACCAACCAGACATCGAAAACTCTAGAATGTTCTAGCATAGAAAAGTCTAGAAGGAAGATCCTTCTAGACTGAACTGATCGCTGAGACGTCGCTCCACGTTGGCTTAGGAGCAGTGGCCTTCATCCACTCCAGAATCGGCTTAGTGTCCGAATCTTTCTGCTGTGCAAGTTGTAGGCTTTGCTTCCACTCGTTGCTGAGATCTGTCTTGAGCATCCTCACAGGTACGACTTCTTTACCCTCTTGCCTACTACAATGCTTGCAGTCTTCAAGGCAAGGTCTTCTTGACAATACATCTGCGTTGCCATGAATTCTTCCGATGCGCTGTTCGACTACCAAGTCGTACTCCTGCAGCCGCTTGGTGCTGTGGTTAGCCACCCTACCTTCGAGAGATCGGCTATCATTCTTTTCTGCAGTTCGCTTAGGGCAACTGGATCGAAGGTGGCCCTTTTCACCACAGCCGTAGCACCTAGGGCTATACCCTTTAAAACGATCATGAACTGCAGCCGCCGCAACCTCTCTGATGCGATGGGACCGGTGATCCTGCCGCACAGCTTCCACCTCCAGTGCATGAGCCAAGGCGTCCTTAAGCGTCCCGTGGTGCCCAAGCCTCACAGCAGCTCTAACCTCAAGGTCGCGAATACCGTCGATGAAAGCATGCACCAGGTTCCAATCAATGAGCGCAGGCACAGACTGGTATGCTTTTCGAACCAGCTTCTCCACTTCAAGGGCCCACTGCTGCAAGTTTTCACTGCTACGTTGCACGCGATCCTTAAGCTGCGCACGAAACACCTGTTCCAGATGAGCGTCGCCATACCTGGCTTCCAACGCCTCAAGGAGCTGCTCGTAAGTCACTTCCTTACCGAGAGCTTCTAGGACCGTTAAGGCCTGGTCGCGAAGGCCTAGGGTGGGGGCAGTCATGGCCGGATTTTTATTCCAGCCGTTCGCCTTCATAACAGCCTCAAACTGTATTTTGTAGGCCGACCAGGAAGATGTCCCATTGAAGGGCGGCACTTTGAATCCACGTAGCGAAGGTGTATTAGCTACGGGAGTTGCAATTCCATCCTCTACTTTAAGGTTACCCAACTCTTTCTTTACATCAGCAATGACGTCATTAAACTTGCTGATCTGGGTTTCCGCTTCTGACAGGCGGTTTTCATGCTGAGCAACCTTCTCTTTCACCTCCTTCATATCTTTCCCGAAAGCTAAAAAAATATCCACTCTTCTGACACTAATTGTTACGAGCTTAGGGTTCGTGACAATAAAAACAGCCGAAAAAATAACCAAAATGACACTTTAATTAATCAACACTAATTACAACTTAAACTCACTAATTATAAATCACAATTGCACTACTGATCACTTTAATTCGCAGTCGAAGTTCGCTCTCGAAGTTGTCGCTTGTATCGCAAATTCAATACTGACTCGGTCGCAGGCTATGCGGGCTTTATATAGGTCGGCAGATAATTCCAGAACCTTCTAGTATAGAAACATCTAGAAAGTTCGAGTACATACCGGTCCGGATCAACCAGACATCGAAAACTCTAGAATGTTCTAGCATAGAAAAGTCTAGAAGGATCTTGACTCTACTAATTCTGCTACTCGATACTAGATGGCGCTAGTAGTAACTTTTATCTTTATGTACCCGGCATTAATTCTGGCGCGTAACAATATGTAATAATGGACGTTTACTTCTAGGTACCAAGTCAAAAATGTCTAATGACCTTTCTGCTAAATGTTAGTGTCTCTGCCTTTTGATTCCGTGATCTCAGGTAGGTACAGTAAATTATTTATTAGCAGAACGTCAGGATTGAGGAGCCATTTCAAATGCGTTAATTTACCAAATTCACTCTGTCTTACTATTCTATTCCTATGCTGCAAAATCGAACACACCACCTGCTAAATGATCACTATGTCGAATAAATTAATTGACCGATCCCATTCATGGAAATTCACCTTCTTATTAATAGACTGGATTTGGATTTGGCCATCCACGCACACTTTAAAAATTCGCACGATGACACCTGTTTAAAGGGTAAATTTGAAAAACAAAATGGCGGCTGATGGCTATGCCAGCTCCCATACAAAAATTTTCGAACTCCTTTAAGTGTCCGTTTGTAATATCTAGATAACACTATAGGTACTAATAGTTACTTATAACAAAAACATTATTTTTTAAATGTTGTTTGTCGTTGTCTGTTTGTTCTGACTGAAACGTTTGGACCAATTTTGACGGGACTTTTGCTGCCAGACAGCTGAACTTACAAGGAGTTACTTAGGCTCCTTCTATTTTAGAAAAAGGATTAGGGTTCCGTCCAAAAAAAACCATGAAACATGTACTTTATACGCGTGCGAAGCCGAAGTCAGAAGCTATACACATAAGTTGATTCGGTTAATTTTTTTTGTGAAGACGATATTACCGAAACATTGGCGAATGTGTAGCAAACACAAAAGTAATACTTAGTCATGTTTATAATTTCAGACTTTCAAATGTGTCCGGTTTCTACCACAAGTTGAACATTAATATACTAATGGTGGAGTACAGGGGCTATGGTTTGTCAGAAGGGACGCCGTCTGAAAGAGGTCTGTATGTTGATGCACAGTCGGCACTTGACTACATCATGCAGAGAACTGACATAGACACCAGCAAAATTATGTTGTTTGGAAGATCATTAGGTAAAGTACCTACTCCAAGTAAGATAAATCTTTGTGAATATCCTTGTCATCCTCCTTGTCCAACAAGGTTGTTACCAGATGTGGTTGAGTATCCTTAGATAATGTTCACAGGCCTTCAGGCATTTGATATAGCGCTGCAACATCCTAATTAATAGACACTAGATAGGTACTGTTATTCTGAGTTCAACATAAATATCAGACTTTTGAATGCTGCTCCAGCATACCAGTGGGCTTGCACTATACTGACTAACAACATCTATCTACTCACTATGGCTTTGATTTTGTTTCAAGTCTCAAAAAAACTGAATTCCACTTAGATTCATTCATTTTTTAATCACCAAGAACTCGAAAGAGAACAATGTACTCCACTTTAGAAACCCAATCTGCATTTTTCAGGTGGAGCAGTAGCAATCGACTTAGCTTCAAGGCTGGAGTATAGGAACAAGATATGGGCGTTGGTGGTAGAGAATACCTTCACAAGCATACCTGACATGGCTAAAGTTATACTAAAATGGAAGTGTTTGAACTGGCTCCCTCAATTTTGTCATAAGAACCAGGTTTGTGGTCACTGTTTTATGCTACGACTGCTATCTTTATGCTGCTGCCAATGATATTCTAGTAAACAGATATGTTATGAGCGCGCGCTAGTGAAGACTCGAATACATCCTAATTGGGTCGTATAGTCTTTAGTCTGTGTCACGCATGGCGACGAGCGATAGGCTTTGTTGCGACAAAACAAAATTTAAAAAATGCCATCGTGTGTTTTTAGAAGAATCTCTTCTACGTGTAGTGAAATGTAAAATGAATGAAAAGTGTATGTGTGCTGCCGCTGCTGGCTGCTGCGCGGCACACTTTTTTCTTCAGTTGTTTTGTGCGTGTATAACGTATCTGTTTACTAGAATATCATTAGCTGCTGCCTTCTGTTTCATCCGCATCCTAGGGAAAACTACTGAATATATTTAGTGATCCTAAATCTGACTACAAAAATGTATACTTATAGCAGTACCTAAGCTTGTTTGTTGTAGTAGGTACTTAATTCTCAAAAGACTGCAATGATGTATTTTTCTCTTTTTAGTACTTGTCTTTGATGAAAATGAGACATGTGATGACGCCTACTCTGGTGATGTGTGGTTCGAATGACGCCCTGGTCCCGCCGGTGATGGCGCAAGAGCTGTACATGCGCTGCGGAGCCGTCTGCAAGAAGTTAGTGGTCATGCCGGGCGGAGGACACGACGACACCTGGACCTGCAGGGACTACTACTCATCTGTACAACAATTCCTGGTGAATGTCCCGCCATTGCCCGACGAAATAGGTCCATTTTTCGATGACGATTCCACTAGGCATACCATAGTGCATACAGTATAGTTTATGCTGTTATTTTTATAGTAATAATAATTAGATAAAATATTATAGTATTTCATTATAATTTTACAAATTTTATATAAGTAGAAAACATATTTTAATAAGTTTTTAAATTCCTGTAGCTTGTAGATAATATTTTCAAGTTTCCCAACGTATATGGTACAAAATGGCGATACAACTGAGTGATTGTGATGATAATAGGACCTATATCTTTTAAATAAGGTGTATAAACGAAGCATTTTTAAATACAAAACATATAAAATATTTTTGTAACTGTGCACAAAATGTATATCAATAGTATTAGAGCAAGAACCGCGACCAAAATATCTAAAGCACGCTCAAGCTCGAGTTTAAATATAATTTATTGATAAGGTACCTATAGTAGAATATTAACAAAACGTCAAAATTTACAGATAGAAAGCAAATTATGATGTAAAATTAAGTACCTAATAATCGACATGGTTAGTTGTGTCTGTTACATAAGCTTGCTGTGTTCCATGAATGGCACAGTCATCCATAACAATAACCTTCGAATAGCTGTACCACCCAGATACTTCTTTTTTATCACTGGCCGGTTCATGCGCAATTCATGCAATTTATCTTGATTTGAATTTAAAACAATGCGTTCATCCCTTCTTTTCTGTCGTTTAGCAGCTAAAAATAATTAGAGACCTCTTCTGAGATCGGAAGCTCTACTGAGGTCATCGAGCATTGCACTGTCCTCCATAATCCCAGACAAGACTTATCGTCGGCAAACCGAAGATGAGTGATGTACTCGCCATGGACGGCGATACCTAGCCATCTCTAGTCCAGAATCTATAAAATACATCCAGTACAGCGATGAGCAGTGGCACACAGATGACGTCTCCTTGCCTCGCACCCCGTTGCAGGCGAATAGGTTCCGAGGTCTAGTCCTGAAGTCGGACGGACATGGTGGCGTTTTCGTTCACAACACTTCAGTTTACCGATAGTCAATCTGCCACCATTAGAGAGATTGTCAGTCTCGATCGATTCGAAGACTTTCCCGAAGTCAAAGTGGCATGCTCTTCAACCTTCTGTATAACCTACCGCAGCATGTGTGTGCTCGATGGTGCTGAAGCCTTTTCGATTTTCCCGCTTTTTCGGAAGGGTGGAAATGGTCATACCTGCACGCGAGACATTTCGTGATGACTCTTGAAAACAGCTTTCAAACATGGCTAAGAAGGAAGAGAGATTGGTTAATATATTCTGCTTGGCTTAACCAAGCAGAGTCGCCCTTCTTGAAGAAGAGTCGGCCACAACTATGCACCATGCCTGTGTCGCAGAGCAAAGTCTGCACGTTTTAGCTATATGTAGATGATGGAATAATGAAATAACGTGATTTTTAATCACTATCCAATACTCTTGCCAGGCATAAGTACCGATCCAAGACGACATTTTTTCTTCGCGTGCTCGACCGAATGTAGGGAACATCTATTGTTTTTCACCAGGCAGACGAATGTTTCAGAAAGCGCAACGGTTTAAATGGGGATAATCCTCCTAAATCCTGCCGGCAGCACTGTCGATTATATCTTGGATTAGACAACTAGCTTTCAGTATCCTTGATTTTCTGAAAACAAGCTACTTCTTTTACGCATTATAAGCCCACCTAGCAAACCGGCCATAATTCGCACGAGCCTCGCGGATATTATTGTAGTATAAAAACATGACAATTGACAGTGGCAGACTACGCCGGACTTGCCAGTGATAAAAAATACCGCTAGTTCTAACTAGTGAAATGATGATGAAGCGGGATCATTTCACCACAAGATAAGTCTTTAAATAATCTTAATACTCGGTGATAAATAAGCAAACGCAATCAAATTATACGTTACGTTGATGATGATGAATGATAACCTATAATTTGATTGTGTAAACTCGGTTTAGCATATTTACATAATGCTATCTATGTGTTCGGCTGATTTTGTTATGTCGCCATTATTTATAAGCAATGTTTTAACTAAGAAATGCCTTAGTGTGAGAGGAGCTTTAGTTAAATCAATTCGTTATAGAATTAACATATTTTTATAGTCAAAGCAATTACTTTGTTGATATCAATATGATACAAAGCTAGTGTATACTTAGCAGAGGAACGGTGTATTATCATAATTATATTTATGTAATTTAAAGTGTGACACCGTGCGGCTATTGGTTCATATTTATATAAATTAAGATGTCATTTAGGCTGCAAAGAAAGGGAGGGGTGGGGGTCGGTGTGACGTTTGTTCTCTAAGTGCAGCAGCCTTAGGGTTTTTTATAGCAATTAGCATAGCACTCATCCGTCCTTTAAAAGGGAAAATTTGGTTAATTGGACCGCTGGCTATATTGGACCACCTAAGTACATATTTTATTTCGAAAACTCGTTACTGCCTACTCTAAGCGATTTGTAATAACATGCATGCGTCCATGTTACCCGGCGAATATGAGGAATATTTAATGGAAAGCAACATTTGATTTTCGTTACTTATTTATTTTCTGAATTATCAATATACAATCAGATGTACTACTATGTACTTTTTATAAACTTTTAACTTATTTTAACCGACTTCAAAAAAGGAGGTTATCGATTCGACTCTTGTATGTAATATTGTCAGAATTGCAGTTTTTGTGTATGTTAGTCTAGTGCACACTAGCTTCTAAACATGTGTGCCAAATTTCATAGGTGTATAGTTGTATGCATGTTTGTCCACGCATAATATCTCAAAAACTAAAAGTCGGATTGCAAAAAACGTTTTTTAGTTGGACTAGGTACAGTCTAACTTAGGGAACTGTGCAAGTTTCATCAAAATCGTTGTCAGTTGATAGTCGTATATTGTATTTCGTATATGGGTGTACCCAGCCTACCGCAGTTAGGCTGGCATCAACCTCAAAAAAATAGTTGGCTTATATACTTTTGAATTTTTAAAAGATGAAACGTTCATTTACTCTTTTTAGTTATTAAATAAATAAATTACAGGTTTTAAGGCGATTTAACTTTTTAAATTACTTTTTTGTTGTAGCGGCAACAGAAATACACACACTGTGTTAAGGGGATAGAACTTTTGTGGCATATTAGACCCCGTCGCTATTTTTTTAGTAAAATTAATATATTTCTTAATAATACATTTTTGCATTCAACAATATTTCGCAAGCGAGATAGAGTTCCATTCTTCTAAGAAAACGTCGTACCTACAGCTCCCTTAAATTGCCACACTGTCGATTTGAAATCTTTTTCTTGACTTGCACTAAAGATGCTCTATTGGGTTTAGAACTGGGCTTTTAGCTGGCCAATCTAAGACTGAAACTGATTGCGGTGGGGAAATTCCTTATAATGGTGCGTGCAGTATGCTTCGGATCATTGTCGTGCTGGACATTCGACCAAATAACCGGAAGCACGACGTTGGCATAAGGTAACATCGTTTCTTCCAGTATATTTTTGTATTGGAATTGATCCATGTTTATAATAGCATGTCCTGAAAAGCACCCCTGAATGTTCACATTTCCCCCAGCATCTTTTAATGTCTTGTTTGTGTACCTACTCTTGGTCGAATGCTTTATTCGGAGGGCGTCGTAGATATCGTTTTCCATAATTTTTCCACTGTCTGACTGTCCAGTTTTCATACCTTCTTGCAAATGCAAGCCGGGCTTGCCGATGGCACCGTTTCAACATTTGCACCTTCCTTGCTATCCTTTCGTGCAACTTTTCTTCTACCAAACGCCTTCGAATAGTGCGTGCCGAGATTGCTGAAGGGTTACTTTCACTAAATATTATTTTCTCAGCTCATTAGAAGTATTTTGTTTTGCCTAATGAACGATATTTCAATCATCTCGACGAGATGACTTTCTCTGTTTAGGTACACGCGGAAAATTTGAAGTAGTTTGATACGTGGCAAAATGCTTCACACCGTGGAAAACCATAGTTTTTGAGAATTGCAGAATCAACATCAGCATCGAGAATAATTTGGCCGAACAGGCTATCTTTTTATACGACCAAATCTTATCGCGAAGTTTTAGATTTTTTGTAGATTTATCACAACTTTTATTTTGTGTCAACGAATGTACCACTAGTAAAGAAAAGTTTTACAATACCGAGAGTAATACAAAAAAATAAATGCAATTAGTTATACTAAGTAAGTATAACTAATTGCATTTATTTTTAGCTAGTTTTAAAAAAATTTTCCTGTAAAAAAATATTGTTTTAATTAGGCCGCTATCCCACTGGCGTTTTACGCGCGTCGGCGTCTCTCGAACGTCTGCGCAGCGTCAAGGTTGCGCAGACGCGACGTTGACGTCGCGTCGTCGCGTGACAAGCATTAACGTCCGCGGAACGCGACGTTAACGTCGCGCACATGATACTATTTACCGCCCGCCTGTACCCACACGGACAGAGCAGGACGGCGTGATTGTACCTGTTGCCAACAAACGCGACGTTAACGTTGCGCAGACGCTCGTAAAACGCCAGTGGGATAGCGGCCTTAGGTATACGAATGACCACCACCGAAGGTAGAGGACACAAACAAAAAAAAAAATGTTTGCAACATGGTGCCATAAAATATCACTTAGTAGAGATATTTGGAGGTAAAGTCGCCAACAATAACAATCATTTCAAAATCGGCCAAGTGCGTGTCGGGCCACGCGCATTGTAGCGTTCCATGGTTGCACGTCACAATTGTTAAATCTATAAGGGTTGAAACCCTTTTAGTTTTGTCTTGCCCGTCTGTCTACCCTTAGCCGGAAACTAGTTCCTGGCTTGATTTAACCATTTATATAAACAAAACACTATTTTTTGCGAGTTTAGGCAAGCTCTAAAAAGTGCTCTTATTTTTACTTTCTTCCAATAAGTGCTACAATTAAGATGGGAACTATTATTTGAGTATAATGTAATGGTTACCTATCATACGTTCGAAAAATATTTGACCGAATTTCATTTCATCATCATCATCATCATATCAGCCGAAAGACGTCCACTGCTGGACATAGGCCTCCCCCAAGATTTGGATATTTTACCACCTCGGTAACGTGACACTTTACAACTGGGCACCATTTTGTAAATATTTTTTCGTTGTTTAAGTTTCGTCTACCCAGATGTACCTGTTTATTTATTTATATAAAATTTATGTACAATAGTGGTACCTACATGGGCGGACGAAATGTAACAAGGCATTTTCTACCAGTCAACCTGTTTCATTTTGCGCCGTAATTTTGAAAAAAAAAAAAAACAAAATGGCGATGGTTATGCCAGCTTCCATAGAAAAATATTCGAACCCCTTTCTACTTAACCTATTACGGTTCATGAGATACAGCCCGCTGACAGACAGACGGACAGAGGATGCTTAGTAAAAGGGTCCCGTCTTTGGGTACGGAACCCCAAAATATTTCATTAGTAATCATTTATATTAAAAAATGAACTAAATATGTATAATTAAACTATTTGTGAAAAAAATATTAAATTGCTGTAATTTCGTGTTCACAAGACACAGCCTAACTAAATGACTTAGGCAGCTTGTGCACTAGACGGCCACGACCACGACCAGTCGTGGTCGCAACCTTGGTCGCAGAAGCTACGGTTGGGCTGCAGCCATGACCACGACTGGTCGTAAAGTTTTAGAGGTAGCGGTACAGAGAGTAAAGTCCCATATACCTCCGTTGAAAAGGGAGGATCTTCCGAAGGACATCCTGTGTTGGAAAGGACGCCGCGAATGGCTGGCCGCGGCCGCCGGGCCGCATTGGCGGTCGCAGATCTAGTGCGCGAGCGCTCATAGTAAACTATACGCAAGTTGGTCGCAACGACCAGTCGTGCCGCCGGCCCGTTGTGCGGCCAGTTGGCCGTTGCGGCCTAGTGTGCGACGTTCATATGGTTTCTTTAGTTAATCTGGTCGTTGCGGCCACTGGTCGTGGTCTTGGCCGTCTAGTGCGCGAGGTGCCTTAGGAATCTCTGAAATATTCAATTGACAATGCATTCGCCAAAGCGCTCAGCTAACCAATTTATTTTAATGTATGTATCCTAAACGTATCACTACTATGTAGGTACCTAATTTATTCCATTTAAATGTAAACGCCAATTAAAGCAACAAGAAAAAAAAACACGAGTAAAGAAGACGATACGCCTAAGCGAATTGCTTTTAACGAAATTAAATTAAAAAAAAAGGCACGGTGACAAGCAATAACACAAAGTACATTGCGTGTATGATGAAATTAAATAATAATGTTATCTACTTCTAATAAGTAAGTACATGATATGTGGTCTTTGCTGTTAAATGTTTAGCTGCTTAAATTGCAATTTTTGGTGCCAAAATCTTATTTGATAAAATAGTTAGCATTTTGTTCCAAATGATCGTGTAATGCAACGTTTTATTTAGCAGTGGCATGTACTTGCGTGTTACTTATAATAACAAATTAAGAGCGCTCTTGTTTTTATTAAAATATATTATCTTTTCTAATACCTCTAACTTTTATTTTAACTTTTTCCCGTAACAAAAGATCAGTTGCGCACGTCTTACGACTACGAGGGAGCTACGACATACTTGCATACAGATTCACCTCAGTTTCAAAGAGTGCTTTAAGGTAAGACCGCACTAGGCGGAACTGCGCTGCAGCGGAGCGACGCGACACTTTGATGAAGTTCGGTATAGGTACCGCACTAGAACTGCAGCGGCGCAGCAGTTTTGTCCCTTAGTTGACCGGCAACCTCTAAACACGATGGATGAAATTTCTGAGAACATGATCTTAGGGTCACTAGTTACTTTACGAGGCAGAAGAACGGCTAATGAAATAAAAAAAATCCAGAGACCATTGGTTCATGACATTCCGAAATCGCGATATACCTATATATGTTGGTACCAACATATATAGGTACCTATCTTTTATACCACGGCTTAAAAGAGACTCAAAAAGATTTCATACCTACAGATTGTCGCTGCTCCGCTACCCGTCATATTCAGCACGTCGTTGGATAATATGTTGCAGCCAAAACTCTTAACCAGTCAAAAGTTAGTTAAAAACGTCCTTATGGTTAACACCCCGACTCAGAGGTGTGTGTAGTCCCAGCGGAAAAATGACGATTTTATTAATTTCAGTTCAGCAGATATTTAGTGTATGACGTCGTGTAAATGTGTATGGTAAGTACAAATTTGTGCTTCCAACCATTGAGGAGTTATTCAACAAAAACTTTTTCCGCTGGAACTACGTCATCCCAGCGGCACTTTTTTTTCCAATGGACGTACAAGAAAAAAAATACATGCAATAATTAGTGTGTGACGAGTCACGAGAGGTAAATGTGTATGTTTAAATGAAAGGGAATCGCCATTCACGGCTTAACGTGGACAAGTTGTTCAATAAGATTTAGAATTTAGAAGAATTTGATAATAATATTTTAATAAATAAACGTAATTAATTCTAAAATGAATATTTCTACAAACCTCGTCGCAGGAAAGTCTAATCTAAAAAATGTTGTATTTAAAAGTAATCACACCGATTGCACTCTTAAAACACGCCATTTTTGGTTTGGCTAAGGTTCTGGGTTACCACAAAAATAATTATTTGATTTCGATTTCTATTCGATAAGAATCGGTTGCTAGTATTTGAGTAAAAACATGTGGTTTTTTTTTGAGCACGGTTACTGATCAAATGATTTGAGCCATATTTTATTCTTATCTATCTGTGATTAAATTAAAACAATCAAAACATTTATATATTTCTCGTATGTAAATCAATTTCCATCCCCAGACTGCAGACTCGATTATAGAATTGTCGATTATTATTAAACATCTTTTATTACCTGGCATCACCAACTGCATCTCTAATCATCTGTCAACAATGACTAAAAAAACTATTGATAAAATTAAGATGCTCTGTGAACTATTCGCTCGCTTTGCTTCCGTGCACGTGTTGTGAATATTGTCTTGTGTTGTTTTTTTTTTCGAACGTTTGTTTCTATTAAAATGGACTCCGATACTCCGACCTCACGAAGACCCGGCCTTACTTTTGGACACGGAATCTGCTTCTAACATTCAAACATTGACCCTAATATTATTTTGGACATTGAACCTACTAGGTATATACGACAACATTGGCACGAACTCGGACACTCCTCATCGTCTTGTTTCCTGGCGTGGGAATGAGGAAGAACTGCGATGTGTTAATTGTGGCATGGATGTTACGCATGCAACTTCCTAGAAGGTTTACCCTTGGCAGGCAATTTTTCATTATAATTAACAGGGTAGAGAAGTATGTATGTATTCAGTATTGTTGCAAATGCCTTGTATGCCGAAGAACGGTAGTTTGCTGTGCTCACGTCATGACCATTATGTGGTATTTACCATATTATGGCTGGGCAAGGCACGAAAATAATATTACGCAATTCGCCCAGTTTTTAGATAATATTTCAATTATTTATGATTCGGATTAAAACCATTGTAATAAGAAATAATAGTTTCTTGTTTTATTTTATCCACTACCATTCCCCTAACTTGTAAATGTTGCACAAATATGTAAGTTAATATCATTTTTATAAACGAGATTACTCATTTTTACTATTTTGATAATTATTTTGGAAAATAAATAGTCCTATTAGACGTTTCTCAGAAGGCCTCACCAGAAGGCTTAAAGTCACCCAAAGGGCAATGGAGAGGGCTATGCTCGGGGAGTTTCCTTGCGTGATCGAATCAAGAAGGGACGATGTCCGCAAGAGTCAGGCTATGTCGGTAACCTTGGTTAGGTTACCGACATAGCCTGAAGGATCGCCAAATTGAAGTGGCAGTGGGCAGGGCACATTGCTCGCAGAACAGATGGTCGATAGGGCTGAAAAGGTCTGGAGTGGCGATCGCGTACCGGAAGACGCAGCGTTGGAAGGCCTCCCACGAGGTAGACCGATGACCTGGTGAGGGTCGCAGGTAGCCGATGGATGCGAGACGCACAGGACCGGTTGTTGTGGCGACACTTGGGGGAGGCCTATGTCCAGCAGTGGGCGTCTCTCGGCTGATATGATGGTGATGAGACTTTTCTCACCGATAAGATCACAATATTACTCATGCTAAATATGGTACGATTTTGGAACTTGCTGCAACTTTATTATAATATTTAGTTTCTATTAGGAATGAAATAATAAAAACAAAACTCATTTATTATTATATTTAATGTCCACGTCAAGCCAGAGCACCCTAACAAAGTGGTCACTTTCCTTTGTGTGTCTTAAAACTGCGAAGATATTCAAGTTTCCGCTGCGCTGACGTTGGGCTATTTGATGAAAATCATATAAATCGGTTTAGTGCAGAGTTGAATTTTTTTACGCACGTTGCTATGAATTTGTGTATAATGTTTGTGAAAACAGATTTTGAAAGAAGCATACCGCTTAGGAGATATACACGTAAAGGTAAAATATGGTTATGACCACTATACAGGGTGTTAGGGACATCGTAAAGCAAACTTCACGAAAAGGCTACACTTAATTCCATTAACCAAATTGTAGAAGTCATTAATCTCGCTAATGATCGGTTTACAGACCACACAGGCAGGATGCGTTGACCTTTTGCAACAAAACAGCTGAGCAGATGCCTAATTCTAGTTTTATTTACATTGCTTTTTTAGTGAAAGTAGTGATTTAACTATTTTTTTATAAATAATCACATTGGGTTGGGTAAGAATAACGATTAAACAATGGTTGGATGCACAAATTTGTACTTACCATACACATTTACAAGACATCATACACTAAATATCTAGCAGATATTTAGTGTATGACGTCTTGTAAATGAAACATGACACTGACACTGACTGACGAAACATAAAACTGAAATTAAGAAAATCGACATTTTTCCGCTGGGACTACACACACGACTCAGAGTACCCCGACTCGGATAGGTTAGGTTAGAGAAGGCTAAGGCGGGAGCGAAGCGAAGTGGAGCTCCCGCCTTAGCCTTCGTGGTAATTTTTTTTAAACCACCCAGAAATAGGAGCCCCGCAGTACTTTTGACTGGTTAAGTAAGTAGTTTTGACTGCAACATATAAGATTCCCAAACAAGCTGTCCATCTTTTGTTTTTGATGATGTAGGCTCTAGGCTCATAAACAATTATGAATATTTTATTGACGACTTCATATGAAGAAACAATTGCCGTTCTTTCTTATCAATAGTGTCGTACTGCTGCAGCTATAATTTATCGAGGCTATAACTAAGTACCAAGAGGTTGAACTTTACGGAAGCAGGTTCATTAAGTAGTGTAGCGTAAAGAAAAAAAGAGAAGAAATGAAGAACACAATCTTTACGCAGAATACGCATAATTTTGTTTGTAAAATATAAAAGAGCCTAAATTAAATAATTAACAAAATAGAAAAACACAGGTAAACAAAAGCACATGAAATAAAAAAAAAAATGTTAAAAAGTCTGATGAAGTAAAACATATGACGTATAAACCCTATTTATTGCACGGAAACCATTACGTAAATTTATGTGAATTCAAACTTTTTCGGACCAAATTAAGCAGATTTAATAATACGGTTGCAACACGTTTTTTTTTAAACTGGTAGGTCGTTTCCTAAAAGAAAAAAAAACCGTTATGGTTGGTTCGCTCACAAGAAATTATGAAACCTTATAAAATACTAGTTACGTTTTTCGCGGCGGCTTATTATGCTGTCTCTCCCCGCACCGCCGCCGCCGTCTGGAACAGTGCCCGGAGAATCTCACTGCCACTCGCCTCCTGGGTATGAGGCTGCTGGCGCAATCATTCTCGAACTCGCCCGCGTAACAAAAGTAATCCTGATCTCAGTCAGACCAGGGGGCCTACCACAACCTCTTAAAACAATATTATTTTAATATTACTTTGTAATTTCTGTTGTTGAATTTTCAACTCTCGGCGCTGATCCGAGAGTTGAAAATGCAACAACAGAAATTACAAAGTAATATTAAAATAATATTGTTTTAAGAGGTTGTGGTAGGCCCCCTGGAACCACTTCAGGGGGGGGGGGGGGTATACCGGTGACCCGGTTTCGAAGAATTGTTGATAAAACGCACGGAAATAACTTAAGCTGGTGCACAACAGCTTTTGCAGTGCAGCAACAGCAACAGCAACGATTAGCTGAGCTTACACAGTAATCTACACTAATATTATAAAGAGGAAAGATTTGTTTGTTTGAAATGAATAGGCTCCGAAACTACTGGACCGATTTGAAAAATTCTTTCACCAGTAGAATCCTTCATTATCAGTGATGGACATAGGCTATAGAATATTTTCAAAAAAGTTAGGGATCCGTATGAAAACTTCGATAATGTAACCCAAGGTGTGAGAAAAAATCCTTATATCGCGTACGCTGCGGAATCTATTGACAATAGAGCAAAGTGATGTACTACAGTTTTATAGAGGTCATCAATATCTACAAAAAATTCCGCGATACCATATGTCTAACTATTATGGATAAGTCACCATGACCGCTTTTTGTTCATATGAGTCAAGCAAATCCCATGGTGAAATAAAAAATGGTGATTTTAATATCATGATATTAATCCTTTTCCATTAAAATGGTTTGATAATTAAGGTTGATTATGTCCGTGTAAATTACACTTTAAATTATTAAAATCGGACCTTTCGTTCAAAAGTTACGACGGTAATAAACATGCTCGGAGTAAGAAAAATGTCGCGGCTTGAGCGAACTGGGAGAACCGTATCAATGCTTGGTCAGATGAAGTTGAAACACCACGGCATTTAAATGTTTTCGATAAAACAATATTATATATGGATTTTTCGAAAATAAACTAGGTAGGTACATACATAATAAGGGGTGAAGAAGGGGTGAATAAGTTTTTAGGGGAGGAAATTATAGCTCAAACAACAAACAAACAACAACAAACTAAAAGTGGGATCATTGAAACAGATCATGTACCTAACTATTTTTGCATAATCAACCCCTGACGGGCTGAACGGGGTGAACAGTTGCGCTGAACCTGGACTCGAGACAAGTGAGATTCTGTAAACTGTGGCGTGGCGTATTGTCAATACGTCAAAATGTATGGGATTGACAGATGCTATCGAAATGTCACATGATCAAATTCCTACATTTTGGCATTTCGACAGACGCATTCGCTAATTAAATGGCACATTGTCTAGGGCCTCCTGAGACCATAGTATAAGTAGAAATGGCTAAGTAAATAATGAGAATCGTTGTGCTTAATTTTCCAAAACTAACTAACCTTTATAAGGGGGTATAGGGGGCGTTGAAGTTTGTGGAGTAGGTACCTACTATCCCCACGCGGACGAAGTCCCGGGCGAAGTGCTAGTTTTTAATAAAATTCTCGTTCCGAAAAAATAAAGACGTCTCTTGGCCAGAACACTTTCAACATTTTTCCTCAAAACAAATCTCGATTTTACTTGTCAAATATTATCGATTGTCATTCAAAAGCATTCGAAAAGAAAATGAAAAAAATAACCAAGATTATTAAGATTCGCGTCACAAACAGAAAAATAAAAAAGCGTTGAGAACGTCCATCTATTTCCTGGAGTGATTCAAAAAGAATTATGTAGTGACCACACTGCAGTAGGTACATCTGGCTCTTAATCTGGCTATTGTAACCCTCACATTCAATGATTTTGATTCTGCAGGTAAAACAAATTACCTACTATCTGTTTTCCATAGATTTCCGTGTGTCCAGATTAAGTAGGTACTCCTGTTTGGTTCTTTTGCACTTTATAGTATTTTCATTGGAAAGTCGGTGTTTCTTTTAAAAAAGTTTTTAAATGTTTACTATAGTTGTTCTTCTTCTACAGCTAAGTACATAACCTACCAATTTGAAAAATCCATCACAGTGAGTTCATAACTGCATTCGTAATCTTAATCCTGAAAACGTTGAGGAGTTGCATTTTTTGTCACCCAGATACATTATCAGACCCTATACGGTAAATGAAAGAGTCGATTTGCAAACATTTATGTTCCTAACAAATTACCTACCATCCGTTGAGGAGTTTCACTCTTTATTTACAGAACCATGTCATATTTAAATAGGACCAACTGGAACACATTTCCTATAAAATAAAAATATAATTATCAAAATTGGTTAATTAACAACCAACTTATGGCATGTATACAGGGTTATTTGTAAAACACCAACAACCTTTCAGTGGGTGAAAGTACTCATGACTATAAACAACTTTTGTTATGAGACCAACCCTGAAAAATCGAAAAAAATCAACTGTTTCATACATTTTCATCGGGTCAATATTGCATAGTATGAAACAGCCGATTTATTTTTTGATATTTCAGAGTTGGTCCCATAGTAAAAGGTGTTTATAATCATGAGTACTTTCACCCACTGAAAAGTTGTTTGTGTTTTACAAATAACCCTGTACGTACCTATATGTAGGTACACAAAAAATACATACAGACAAATACAGAATCCGCCTTTTTAGGGTTCCGTAGCTAAATGGCAAAAAACTGAACCCTTGTAGATTCGTCATGTCTGTCTGTCTGTCCGTCAGTATGTCACAGCCACTTTTTTCCGAAACTATAAGAACTATACCTACTGTTGAAACTTGGTAAGTACCTAGATGTGAACCGCATTAAGATTTTCACACAAAATAGAAAAAACAATAAATTTTGGGGGTTCCCCATAGGTACTTAGAACTGAAACTCAAAAAAATTTTTTTCATCAAACCCATACGTGTGGGGTATCTACGGATAGGTCTTTAAAAATGATATTGAGGTTTTTAATATCATTTTTTTCTAAACTGAATAGTTTGCGCGAGAGACACTTCCAAAGTGCGGTGAAACGTGTGTCCCCCTGTAACTTCTAAAATAAGAGAATGATAAAACTAAAAAAAATATATGATGTACTGTATAACCATGTAAACTTCCACCGAAAATTGGTTTGAACGAGATCTAGTAAGTACTTAGTTTTTTTTAATACGTCATAGTACGTAAACCGCAATTTACCTTTTACTTGCTGCTACGGAACCCTTCATGGGCGAGTCCGACTCGCACTTGGGCACTTTTTTTAACGCCATTTGTAGGTAGGTACCTATCTCTTGCGTTCGATATTACGGGTCATACATGCATGTAAAACTCTTAATGTATTTTAACATTTTCTTCCATATCGAATTATCTTAGTGAAAAATAACAGATTTTTACTAGCAGTAATATTCTTACAATCTGGGGCCTAAACACCAACTCTTAAAACAGTATTAAGTTACCCAGTAACGTTTAGTTATCTGTGTTAGGCATAGTAACTGTCTTTTGGCTTTGCTATTTCGCAGATGATAATAAATCGTAGTGCGCGTAGGAATTATTGTCGTTTGCAATTTTATTTCGCACTTTAAAAGTCGCAACGATTTATTTTCGTAGTGCGCGCATATCCTAATAATAGAAAATTACGACGAATATACTTATGAACCAATGATTACGAGAGCAACATCGCAACGTGCACGCCCACCACCCCCGGACTCGTCGCTCAGCTCCGCCTCGCCGCTGCCGGACTTTGGATTACCAGTGTCACCGGCGGTTGCAGTCGCGTCGAGCTCGAGCGACGAGTATTTCTCTCCGCCTACGTCGCCAACACCTGTGCGTCGGCAGGGGAGAGGCCGGCCACCGAGGGGCTTGGGACTTAGGGGCCAACCGGCCCCGAGCCGGGTCCCCGCTACCGGTGGTTGTGTGCAGCGCATGAGATGGACTCAGTCCATGAACGAGAACGCCATGCGCGCATATTACGGGTCTACAGAGGGGGGAATTAACCTCGCTGCGAACCGTGTCAGGATGCTGTCTCTGTTTCAGGACCTGGAACCGGCTGTAAACGTCTCGGCCCAACGATTGTCGGATCAGGTGCGAGTCATCCAACGTAGTCACAAGTTGGACGATGCGCTCAGAGGTACTAAACAACCTTATCATCTCGACCCCGACACAGACCGTGGTACGGGCGCCAGCTAGTGTTGTCGTCGTCTCCGTTGCTTTGAGAAATCGGGTTTCTCTGCCATATGGCTACTTGTGGACACTGGCGTGGAAAAACTTCTCTATATTGGCGTATACCGATCGCACAGCGGTGACCAGGAGACAACAGCGCTGTTTAATTCTTTCGTGGAGTCGACGGACGTAGCCCAGCAACGGTACCCAACAGCGAAGCTCATTTTCCTGGGGGACTTTAACGCCCACCATAGAGTGGTTGTTCCCGTACCAGAAAACTGACCATGCCGGGTTAGAGGCGCGCAAGTTTGCTGTAACGCTAGATCTAACCCAGCTGGTGAATGTGGCAACGCGGGTACCGGATGTTGACGCCCATACACCCAATTGCTTGGACCTTCTGCTGACAACCGATCCGGGCAGTCATTCAGTATCGGTCTCAGCCCCGCTGGGAACGTCTGACCACTGCCTGGTGAAATCCGTGTTGACCTGCTCTCCTCCAGATAAGAGTCCTAGGGGCACGAGAAGAGTATGACGATACTAGTCAGCAGATTGTGATGAGATGCGGCACTTTTTTGCGTCTTATCCTTGGCAGCAAGTGTGCTTCTCCTCGGGTGAACCCTCGTGCTGTGCTGATGTGATTGCGGACGTGATTCGGCAGGGGATGGAGTATTTTATTCCATTCTCCGACATCCCGCTCGGTCACAAGTCCCGGCCTTGGTATAATGCAGAATGCGCCCACGCTGAGGCCCGTAAAGAGTCTGCTTACCAAGCCTGGATCAAGGCCCGCGACCGAAAGGCTAAAGCACGTAGGGTTCGCGCGAGGAAAAGAGCCTTTAATTCTGTCGCCAAGTTCTGGTACGTATCGGGGCCGAACTAGCATCGCACCCTCCGGGTAGTAAGCAGTTTTGGTCCCTGTCGAAAGCGGTTGAAACGAATTTCTGTCGACCTACTTTGCCTCCAATGCTAAAACCTGATGGTTCCCTGGCTCACTCTGCAAGAGAGAAAGCAAATTTATTTGCAACTCTCTTTGCAAGCAATTCGCGCCTGGACGCTGGCTCCAAGCAACTACCAAATTTACCTCGTTGTGACTCTTCGATGCCGGAGATCGCAGTTCACATTAAAGAGGTCCGAAGAGTAGGTATTGTGCAGTCTAGACGTGAATAAGGCCAGCGGACCTGACGGCATTCCAGCGAGAGTGTTGAGGCAATGTGCACCTGAACTGTCTCCTGTGTTGACACGCCTGTACCGCCTCTCTCTTGAAAAAAGAACGGTGCCGAAATCATGGAAGCTTGCGAATGTGCAACCGGTGCCCAAAAAGGGAGACCGTGCTGACCCTGCACATTACCGTCCGATCGCCATTACCTCCATCCTATGCAAAGTTATGAAAAGGGTTCTGAACAGTAAGCTGCTGACCAACCTTGAAGACAATGATCTCCTCAGTGACCGTCAATATGGCTTTCGCCGAGGACGGTCAACTGGCGATCTTCTTGTGTATGTCACTCACTGCTGGGGCGAAGCCATCGAGAGACACGGCGAAGCACTTGCTGTGTCGCTCGATATCTCAAAGGCTTTTGACAGGGTCTGGCACGCAGGTCTACTCAACAAGCATCCTGCTTATGGCATCCCAGCTGGTTTTTGTAGCTGGATATCAGACTTCCTAAGTGAACGGTCGATCCGAGTAGTCGTTGACGGCTGCTCCTCTGACCTCATGGCTATTGATGCCGGAGTTCCTCAGGGGTCTGTTCTCTCTGCAACTCTTTTCCTGCTGCACATCAATGACCTACTTCAGCCTGGTCTTGTTGGGTACGCAGATGACAGTACGGTTTCAGAGAGATACTTGTACAGCGCAACAACCGGCGGGGATGAAGTCCGTTCCTTGAGAGAGGCCATGGTAGAGCGGACAAATTTGTCTCCCAGTGGGGTGATGACAATCTGGTCACTTTTAACGCCACCAAAACACAGGCGTGTCTTTTTACCGCAAAAAGGAGTCACTTTGACCAAACTCCTACCTTTCGGGGTGCATCTGTTCCTGTTACTGATCGGCTCGAGCTCCTAGGCATGGAGTTGACATCCAGTCTCAACTTCGGCGCCACCATCACATTACAAAGCCCAAATTGCGGCCAAAAAACTGGGCATCCTGGACAGCTTTTAACCCTTTACAAAGCACAAGTCCGATCCTGCATGGAGTATTGTAGCCACCTTTGGGATGGCTCAGCTAAGTGTCAGCTTGCCACGCTTGACTCAGTGGAACGCAGAGCTAAGAGACTTATCGGTGACGTAAAACTGGTGGATGCCAAACTACATAGCTTGGCTCATCGCCGTAAGGGTGTGTGTATTCCCAGCGGAAAAAGGTCGATTTTCTTAATTTCAGTTAAGCAGATATTTAGTGTATGACGTCGTGTAAATGTGTATGGCAAGTACGAATTTGTGCATCCAACCATTGGGGAGTTATTCAACAAAAACTGTTTCCGCTGGAACTACGTCATCCCAGCGGCACTTTTTTTTTTCCTATGGACGTATTAGAAAAAAAATACATGCAATAATTAGTGTGTGATGAGAGGTAAATGTGTATATTTAAATGAAATTTGTGTGTCTTAAAACTTCGAAGATATTCAAGTTTCCGCTGCGCTGACGTTTGGCTATTTGATGGAAATCATATAAATCGGTTTAGTGCAGAGTTGATTTTTTTTACGCACGTTGCTATGAATTTGTGTATAATGTTTGTGAAAACAGATTTTGAAAAAAGCATACCGTTTAGGAGATATACCTACACGTAAAGGTGAAATATGGTTATTAGGTCTTAGTACTTAA
Organism: Melanchra persicariae; assembly: GCA_947386135.1. Classification (NCBI taxonomy): domain Eukaryota; kingdom Metazoa; phylum Arthropoda; class Insecta; order Lepidoptera; family Noctuidae; genus Melanchra; species Melanchra persicariae. Next base: position 20,353,998 of record OX376643.1, on the reverse strand, counting down.
AATAGGAACTTTAGAGCCTAACTTTTAACGTTTATTTGTATCTTGTAAGGGTCTACAACGTCTTGCCAAGTTTCATTTATGTGCGCTTAGTAATTAATGAGCAATGGCATAATTAGTTACTACGAATGGACCACTATATTTTATGACATCCGATTGTAGGACTTTTTAATGGAAAAGCAAAATAAAACATATTCCACTATTTAGTGTATTAATTCAACTATTTATATGTAAAATTTCAGCTCATTACGCTCAATTATTAAAGAGATATGGGTCTTATTCATAATAATTGTACGTAACGGATATGAAAAAGATATGAAAATAAATTTAATGTAACAGAGAAGATAACAGATAGGAATTGTAAGGACTAGTATATAATACGTATAAAAATAAATATTAGTTTTATTTAATGGGTCTTTAGGCCATTCATTTTATCGAGGAGGTTAATAAAAAGCTGTTGTTTTGATTGACTTTCCTTTATTATTGTTTTTAGTACGATTATTTTACAAAACTGATACTAATGAATACTGTTTTTTTTTCGCTAATTGAACTTGTCTAAGTTGTTCAAAATAACGGGATATATTATGTTAACAATCATAAAACAAAAAATCATCATCTTTGAAAAACTGAAAATTATTAACGATATTTGGCGTAATCTACAATTAGTGTTCTTAATTTGCTAATCAGTCATAAAAGTTATACATTGGTGCCAATTCTGTTGTTCACAAACTTAACTAAATTTAAGTTCAGTTCATCTTTTACTTTCTATTTCAGTAAGAAAAGGACAGAAGATAAATTTTAGCTAAGTCGTGTCAAATTAATCAGCACCTGACGTAAATAGACGTAATTTTTTAATCACGTCTAAACCTGAATGGAGTAGTATTAGGCGCTGATTAATTTGACAGGACTTAACTTCACTAAAATTTATCTTTTGTCCTTTTCATAATGAAATAGAAAAAAAAGTAGCAGTGAACTTAAATTTAGTTTAGTTTGTGAATAAGGAAATCGTCCCCATAATGTTACCTACTAAAACTTCGTGCCACGACCATAGATGTCTTTCTTATACCTATCTCTGTAGATTCTAGATATATATGATTTAGATTTTGGAGCACGTGTCGTGTTTCTAAAGCTGACTCAAAAAGTAGTAAATTTTTTTTTTCCGTTGAAAGATATAAAGAAAAACATCCATAGTCGTGCGATGAAGCACAACACCACAAAATTAATTAACATAATATGATTATTAATATTGTTGTTTACAAAAATGAGTCGCTATCGTCACTATCATCACAGTTCAAATCAGAAAAGAAATTATTATAACGTTTGTTTTGAAATTTTCCGACGGTTTTAGAAACAGAAGGTAATGATTCATCTGGCGTGATCAGCTCCTTAAAATCTTTTCGTATATCATTTGTAGGTATGTTATAAGATTTTGAAGATCCCATCAGAGTTTGCAAAGTTTCTCTACCATAATTAACTTTAACATCGGAGAGAATAGTTACTCGTGAATTTTGTGTTCTATGAGATTTTATTGAAAATATACGATTCGCGGGTACAATTTCTTCATTATCTGGGAGTTCACTTGATTCAGAAGATGTTGATGGAAGCCTTTTTGCACGTTTTGTAGGTTTTATTAAGTTATGGTTCTTTAGTAAATAACAATCACACATTCCCCTCTTGGGTGAACGAGCGCAGAAACAGCTTAAAAATCTTGACGCAATATTGTGTGAGAGATTTGTAGATTGAATTTGATGTATCTTCATAGTATTTGGGACAGCTTTAAGCGATAGCAAAGATGCTTTATGATCTTCCTTAATATTGTTTATGTCCTCTTCTTCAACACAGAAAAGTTTTACGCTGGTTTCTTTTTTCAAAAGAGTATATGCAGACTCTGCGTTGAGGACGTCATTGCCGTGTGCCACTTTACTATCTAAAAGCCTTTTAATAACACCACCCACGCCATCTGCTGCTCCCTTTCCGTGGGCGGCTTCAAAAAAAATCCAGGTCCCAGTTAAACCGAAATCTTTTATTATTGTATTAAATAAATAAAAGTTTTTCTTTTGCCGATACTGTGTCGTTGGTCCATCGGAAAAAACGTGTAGTGTGTCAATTTCTGGTGATTTCTCACTTATATGGGTTAAAATGGGTTTTAAATGTGCCCAGATAGCTTCTGGCGAATGGTCAGTTGCATCTGAAAAAGTACAGTAGCTCTGTGGTTTTATATTCTTTTGATATATAACACTCGTATGCAAAGATATCTGGTATTGAGAGGCCCCGAAATGCACTGCTTGGATCTCTTGAAACATTTTACAGGTAAAATTCTCTGAAAAATCACAATGTAAGAGGATTTCATTAACTTTAAGATTATCCTTCATATCTTTATACATTTTGTACTGATGGCCGATATTGTATAAATGAATTTTATAATCCTGTAGGTCTTGTTCAAATTTATTCACTAAATCTTGTAAAGTGCCAGTCTTTATTTCTTTTACGTTTCGTTTACATTTCTTTATTAAATCTTTATTTTTATATTCTACTTCTTTAATAGACCACTCCAGCCATGTAACGCTTTCATCAAGTGTAGTTGTAGTTAAATCACATGTTATTCTTTTGTCTTTACAGATTGTACATTGCCCATACATACATTGCTGAGAGTTTGAATTGCAAACTAAAGATTTTACTAGATCGTTTATAGTTTTATGTCCAGATAAAACTGATAATCTTTTGAGGGAGGCAAATTTAAATTCAATATTTGAATGCTTCTTACACACGCACGTATCGCGGTCTGAAAGTTTTGGGCTGACAACATAAAAGGGCTTATTTCTTAAAAATGTCGTGTATGACAAATTAATTCCTGTATCTTGTTTAAACTTGTTATATAAATTAGTTATGTTGTCAAGTAGATATCTTTTTTGCATCTTCATTTTATTTACGGTCTTAGTCTCTTTCTTTCCAGCAGTTGTTCGAGATACGTCGTCTTGTAAATAGAAATCTCGTATTATGCTGGCAAACTGTGCATATTTGGTATTTTTTTGTCTTATTGTATTACGAGGCCGACCTTTTAAACCAATACAGGAACCCAATCTAGTTTTCATTTTATGTTTTTGAACCACAGCATTACTGACAACATTTTTTAAAATATTTCTTTCAGCGTTACTTTCAGCGTTCTTGTAAGAATTTGTTAAGGATTCACTCAATATGTTTTTTTCGAGTACAACTCTTCTTATTTTATCCTTTTCTGGCGAAGGCACATGTTGTAACTGCTGAATGAAGGACTCAGTTTTAGATATTGGAGAAGATGGCGTTAATGGAAATGAAGGTTCAACATTTTCTTTAGTGTCATCTGTATCATTCTGCGTACATGCCAATAACAACTTGTATCTATATACTCTTTTTCTTAGAGAATCTACTTTCTTTTTCAATGTATCTATTTTTCTTTTTTGCTTTTCATTTTCTTTGGTAATTCTGTAATATCTTTGTTTATATATTTTACGACTAGAGTTTTTTTTTGGTTTGCCATTCTGTTTTAACTGCTTTTGTTTCAGTTGCCTCCAAATTTTACGTCTTTTAGCTTTTTCGGTCTCCGATAACTCAGATATCTTAATATAGTCTCTTCTTTTTTTCTCAGCATCTTTTTTCTTTTCTTCGTTCCATCTAATAGGATTATTTTGCTTTAAACGTTCTCTATATCTTTTTTGTCGTTCCGCTGATGTCAAAGGCATTTTATCTAAAACAAAAGTAAACATTACTTACCTACATGTATTTTAATTATACATAATTTTATTTATCAATCCCGCTCCGTACAACAATCTATCAAAAATGTAAAATTATACTGCAAGGATAAGGTGTTAATAAATCAACTCTAAGAATTCCGTGAGGATAGTCGACGTCGATAAACAAAACGATTAAAAACAAAAAAAAAATGCGATTTTAATAATTTACAGAAAAAAGCTAAATTAAACCTTTTAAAACTATTTTTACGCGCACCGTACTCAGGCGCTGGCAGCCGGGGCGCATGCGTGTCACCCGAGTACCTCACTCAATAATCGGTAGTCGTGGTTGTACAAAATCCGTCATCATCATGTAACACAATCCCATGTGTTACACTTACATGGTACATACATTCAATATTATTAAAAGTGACATTAATTAATAAGAGTGAAAAACAATGTGACACACGGTTGCTTTTTTAAAATGCTTTTAGAGTTAATTTTATAACACCCAATATTATATACGCAGCTTTACCTTTTCATATCTGTTACGTTACAGAAAAATGTAACGGAGAAATATCATATATGAACAATTAGCACGTGTCTAACCTACAAAATACTTTTTACAGCCGACATCAATTAGTTTTCACAAATTACTTCTACCGATTTCACTTCTACAACCACGATTCTTTTCTCATATCTATATAAAACCTGGAAAGTACTTACCGAATTCAGATAGACCACGAAAACAAATATCACAAATAAATGTCGAATTACAACGTGACGCACAAAACTGATCGCATTGAGTGCAAGAACAAAATGGCCGAATCCACAGTCACGCCATCTGTTAACAGTGTTTGTTGTGTAATGTTGCTAGTAGACAAATTTATTGCCAAGTTGGAAATAATGTTGTAAAACTCTGTAACCGAGATGAAAAACAGAGATGAGTAGAATATTGGACTTCCATTTAAATATGTAAATTAGATATTAATTACTATTTGTTTTATTTATTTTAAAGAATAATCTATTTAAATGGATACAAACATACTAAAAAACTACTAAGTTTTATACTAATACAGTTCGATTATTTTAAATATATTTTAAATGTTGCTCGAAGTAAAAATGGACATGATTTTTTTCATGAAAGTTCTGTGGACACAATTTGTAAATTTGAAATATTCGAAAATCTTGCTTTCGCTTACTTACTGAGTATTATAAATTGTAGTTCTAGATACTTTTAGGATTAGGGTGAATAAATTTGAGCTTATAATGAAATGTAAAATAAAAAATAATCTAGCTGGACGCGGAGAAGGAAGCAAATGTACAATTTTCGTGAATAACACCCATATAATAAAAATACCAAAACAACCGAATTACATGGATAAACCGACCAAGTTTGAATGGCTACAAAATTAAGAAAATCGACCTTTTTCCGCTGGGAATACATACACGCCGTAAGGTTGCCTGCTTATCGGTCTTCTACAGATTGTACTTCGGTGAGTGTGCCCAAGAACTCCACGACCTCATCCCACCGGCCCCCTTCTACCATCGGACATCCAGACGCACTGCATATTACCATCCCTATTTTGTAGCTATTCCACCAACTCGCACTAAGCGTTTCCAAACGTCTTTTATAATGCGCACAGCAAAGGAGTGGAACTCTCTGCCTGCGTCTGTGTTTCCAAAAGCTTACAGCCCTAATCTCTTCAAAGTTAGAGTGAACAGGCTCCTTCTGGGTAAGCTCGCTCCATCGTAGACTTTGTCTCTGTCATATCTGACATTGACTAGAGTCAAGAGCAAACCCATCACTAATAAAATAAAAAAAAAACTAATTTCCATAGTCTGATTTCGTTTCGTAAGGATTCAAAAAATGGGCCTTCCAGATGCACACGGACCCCGAACCCCAATCGCTTTCATATTTGGTAAATAATTAGTACTCAATTGGTACTCGAACAACAAAATATTGATACTTACCTCAGTAGTTTTCGAGAAAATCGACTTTGAAGTTGGTCCGGCAGTAGTCACGCTCCTTTCAGCAGGACCACCATAAGCGCAGAAAAAGGGGGCATGCTAAAGCTGTTCTAAGTATACAAATAATTAGTACCCTTAAATTTGCTTCATTTCGTAAAAAAAACAGAACTGAAACATTTGTATTTACCGAGAAATCAACGATGATAACTTTCGTGCGGTCGTTCAGTAGGACCACGATCTTTAATGTTGATTCCAAGTTTCAGGAGCTTGCAGCTTTCCTCGAACCTACATATAAAATTAGTACCCTGCTCTGTAGAATTAGTACCCAAAAATTCAAAGTAAGTGCTCCAGTAGTTTACGAGATATACCATGCCATTGGTGGGGTGGCGGGAGTCACGGTGTTAAATTTTAATTTCAATATTTCCCTATTAAAAACTGTAATTTTTTGTGTCCGTTTCGATGGCGCGGCCACGTTTTTTTTTTTTTTAAAATTACGCCATGATTTTGTAAAAATTTGTAAAAGTAGACTCCCAAAACCATAAACTTGTCAAAGCTATGGTTAAAAAGTTATAAGGGTTTGAACGTGGCCGCGCCATTGAAACGCTCCGAACCGCGCGGCCACGGAGATCTTTAAAACTAAGCATTGCAGAGACCTGAAATTTTGGTAAGTAACAGATTGAATTTGTAAAAAAATTGTAAAAATATAGAAAAAAATCCTGGGCTTATATTTTAGGAGCTGTGAGACTAATACGCCATGGCCGCTCCATTGAAACGGTGAAAAACATTTTCGCCGATATCTCGCTGAAAAAGCAACGCAGACGTCTGAAGTATTTTGTAAAACACAGATTTGAATTTGTCAAAATTAGTAAAAATAAAACAAAAAATCTTAGGTTTATATCTCAGGAGCTATAAGACTAATACGCCGTGGCCGCGCCATTGAAACGGTGAAAAACACATTTTCGCCGATATCTCGCTGAAAAAGCAACGCAGACGTCTGAAGTTTTTTGTAAAACCTGGATTTGAATTTGTCAAAACTAGTAAAAATAAAACAAAAAATCCTAGGTTTACATTTCAGGAGCTATAAGACTAATAATAATAAAAAAAAAATAAAATTCGTTTATTTCAGGTCTTGGACCCATAAAAAATACAATTACAATTTATTTTAAAAAATTGCCATTCTTGCACTATAAATTTAACATAAATGGATTGAAATAATTACAAAAATTTAATTTGAATTTAGAATTTTAAGTCAAATGGGTAGGTACATATTTTTTTATGAATGTCAAAAATAAAACAAAATAAAATACAATGTCAAAATTATGTCCAAAGAAATACAACGTCACAATATAATAATAAAAGTCACAGAAATATATATGTGCAGGCACTGGCATGCAGCTGCAGCCATCTCCGCAAGAAGGGGGAATCCCACCGCTCGGACAACACACTCAGGATTCCGTTGGAGCTGCCCCTACAGCGACGTAGAAGCGATGCACTCCTTTTCCGGATTATTCCGTAGAAATCATCGGTAGTAGCATCAGCGAACATCGCCGATGCGCTACAAAACCGGGGCCGCCCCAGCAGAATCCTGAACGCGTTGTTGTACTGGACCCGAAGCGCGTTGTACGCCCGCAGAGTGAAGTTGGTCCACAGGCTGCACGTGTAAAATGTCTGGCAGTATGCCTTGAACAAGGTTATTTTAACCTGTGAAGAACAGCGTGCAAACCTGCGAGCCAGCATGTTGCACCGGACAGACAACGCCCTTCGCTCCCTCTCAATGTCCGCATTGTCAGACAGATCCTCGGAGACCCAGTGACCCAGATACTTGAATCGATCTACTCTAATCAAATCTGACCCGCAGAGAGTGAAAGGTGGACCAGTTAAGTAGGTTTTAGTACCAGATTTGAAGACCATGTATTCACTCTTCTTTGGGTTATATCTGAGCCCATGGGCCCCCGCGTAGGTCTCACAAATATTCAAAAGCCTGCGCATTGCAGAAAGAGACGGGCTCAGCAACACCATGTCATCCGCGTAACTTATGTTGTTTATACATACCCCATCAACGGAACAACCGACCTTAGTGCTGCTGAGCTCCTCGATCAATTGGTTCATATACAGGTTGAAGAGACGCGGAGAGGTTATTCCCCCCTGCCTCACCCCACAGTCCAACCCGTATATGTCCGAATGCGACCCTGCCCATCTGACACTATTTTGCTGGTGACTGTAGGTACCAATATTCAAAAAGGGCTATAATGTCATGCGACAGCTTCGTCTCGCATCGCAACTTACTCCACAACTTGTCGTAATTTACTGTATCGAATGCTTTTGACAGATCTAAGTAGCAAGCATATACAGGAGTATTTCTGTCTGTGTAGTACTGAACAGTTTGCTTGAGACAGAGGATAGCACTCTCCGTTGAAAGGCCAGGCCTAAAACCAAATTGGGCGTCATTAAGAAGCAAGTGCTTTTCCAACTGTTGGTCAAGCAAACTATCCAGTACCTTACTTATGACTGTTGCTAGCGAGATGGGTCTATAATTTGAAATGTCAGAGGAGTCACCAGTTTTATTTTTCACAATAGGAACTACTACGGAGTACATTAAGTCATCAGGCAAGTAACTGTGACCCACACATAAATTGTAGAACAAGGCGAGAACTCGCGGTAGATGTACACCCGCGTACTTCAGATGCTCGACGCTGAGCCCATCGTGACCCGGGGACTTACCTCGAACCATTCGCTTTATGACGGAGGCCACATCTTTGGCTGTGAATCTAACGGCAACGTCCCCGGGGCGATCCACAGCGGCGAGCACCCGCGACGCGGGCCCGAGCGGGGATTCGACCTTGAAGTGGCGCTGAAAGGCACAGGCTATGTCCCGGGGCTCATGCGCATCCCCAACACTCACAGGGCGGCTCGACATAGTATTCATGTTTTTTGTGTTTTTCCAGAAGTTGCTAAAGTCGTTATTAGCATGATGCTCAGCAATAATATTCATTTTAATCTGTAGTTCATTATTTTGGCAATATTTCAATTTAGATTTAAATATTTTCCTGGATTCACACATTTCTGTGTACGCAGGTCCAAAACTAGGTTTACCACAGCTAACCCAAGTCTGAAAACAAAGTCGCGCCCTCCCGTGAGCATCCCTGACAAACTTATTCCAGCCCGGTACATGTCTATGCTTCTTAAGATTAGGTACATGTTTCTTACAACTGCGCTTAGCGCCCTCAGTCAAAATATTTACAATGGTCTGGTACATTTTATTTATAATTAATTTGTGGGACTCATTATCACACATTTGATCCGCACAATAAGTAAACTCTGGTGGGAAATCTATCTGTTTTAGTTCTGAGTTACAATAATTTAAATACATTTCGATTTGTTCATCGTTTCTAATACCCCAATTTATTTGATTAACTTTTGACTCAGTTATCTGACTTTTAGGTAAAATTACATTTAAATTACACTCCACTAGTAAAGGAAAATGATCAGACCAATAGGTATCGTGCAGAATAGACACGTTAACAACGGCGCTTCGCGCTGAACCCGTTACCACGCAGTGGTCAAGCCAGCGGCGGCACCCGTGCGCGTCACTAATAAACGTAAACGCGTCGGAAGGTAATATTTCCATGTCCACACACGACCACATCTGTTCTGTACAAAACGCTAACAATTCACTAGAAAACAGCTCACCTGGGTGTGCGTTGAAGTCCCCCAGAATAAACACAGTTTCCACTTCATTACTCTCGATTATGGCATGCAACTCACTCAAACACTCGGTAAACTCGGTCAAATTTTCAATAGAATCAGTCGGCATGTACACTGTTATAACTAAAAACGACCTGTCGTTAGTCACTATCTTGATCGCGGCGAGTCGTACACTTCTACACACAACAACCGATACCGACGGAAAAGAAGACTTTCTCCACAGCAGGGCCACCCCACCATATGGTCTTCCTCTAACAATTCCTGCCGACGTATCCACAGCCGAGTTGCCGGTGTATGAAAATGAGTCATCGATGGTTCCCAGGTACGGTATATCGTGCGGAAGCAGCCAGGTCTCTTGAAGCGCAACAATGTCAGCTGATCGACACAGGTTTCTCACACAATCAACAGAGCGAATGACGCTTTTACAATTGAAGCTTACAAACTTAGAGGTGTTTATCTTAACTTCCATTTGGGGTAGGTTTCGTAGTTTCCAACTCCCGATAGGTACGCTCTGCCGTACGCGCGTTTCGACTAAAGTCCACATAACGGCGGTATAATATCCCATTGGGCCAAAAATCATCACTTAAAAACATATCAATTTTATGATTTGGGACATAAACAATGTATGCATTGTAAGCCTTCGCAATCTTCATATTCATTTTTTCTAAATGGACGTCTAAGTTAGTCTTTTTGTTTATATAAGCCTTGATGTCACACACAGACGTTTCGGTTGACACGTTGTAGATATAAATCGCAGTTTTAATATCCGCTGCCTTAAAGTTGGTATTTTCGTCCACAATAGCTTGCCCGTTTTACCCAAAAAACGATTTCTATATCGTCTCTTTTGAACGAGCTTCCATTCTTCAGTCGGTTCTTGGGTTTTTGTTTCTCCACTCTGCACAATATCCGCAAAAGTTTTACTTTGCCGCTCGCCATCCGCCCGAGCCGTGTGTGGCGCGTGGATGACGGCAACCGGTTTAATAGCAAGCTCATGACTCACCACTGCTCGCGGTGTGCAAACGCGAAACTCCTCGCTTCTCTGCGGCGGTGACGTAAATTGAGCCGTTACATTACGCATACTTTTTACTGGACTACCCTCGCTAGTAAAATCCAATGGCTGCTTTTTTTGAGCTGATGATGACTCAGTAGATTGTTGATTTGTTTTCCTATCACAACATATCGGTGAAAACCCCATTGGCCCACTTTCATTCTCAAAGCTAGGTAATAAGCAGGCGCCTCTTTTAATGTTGACATTACGAGGAAAGTTGTTGACAATTGACGCCTTCTTAAGTGATTCCACTTCAGCACTAAGCTCCTTCATTTGATCCACTGTTGCATACTCGTTAACAATACGGTTTATGTCACTCTGCATTTTCAATATGTCTTTCAATACTCTGGTCACGTCTACGTGGTCAAACAAAACCGGAGGTAGTTTGTGTAAATCTCTGGCCACGAAAATTGGAATTTCCAGTGGATCTAAGTTCTTCAGTATCCATACAATGTCGTCAATATTTCTTAGTGTCTTTCCCTCCCTCTTTCTTAACTTCTTGCGCTTTGAAGTAGTAACAGATTCAAACAGCAAATTCTTGGCTTCTAGAATGTCACTTTCCGAAAATGCACTAACACAGATACTCGCGATACTTTGCTCGTCCATCACTTGTATCTTGTTACAAATAAAGGCTAGCACCTCATTGATCACCACATTACAATTCGAACATTTTACAACCGTTGAAGTCATTGTTTATCGCAACGGCTTCCCGAGCCGACCACAGACACGTCTTATCACCGGCGCGCGCGACTGGCCTAATACGCCATGGCCGCGCCATTGAAACGGTGAAAAAATACGTAATCGCCGATATCTCGTTGAAAAAGCATCGCAGAGGTCTGAAGTTTTTTGTAAAACCTAGATCTGAATTCGTCAAAACAGGTAAAAATGCACAAAAAAACCCATTTACATTTCAGGAGCTGTAGAACGGAATCTTAAATACGTCTTGAATATGACGATAGGGTGACTATGGCTTATTGTTTACAGAAAACTTTTCACCTATTTTATTAGATATTGTATCTTAAGGATTCTAAATAAAACAAAAATGAATGCCAAAATTTAAAACACCAACACAAGTACTACGTACGAATTAACTGAAGGTAAAACGACGACTAATCGAGAAAAAGCTTTTGGCGGGGGAAGACGGGATGTGACTGACGGCAGTCTCTTTTTGGACGGCTACGAACTACGGGGAACGAGAGTCTGTACCTCACGCACCCTGCGCCTGCATTGCGACCCGACACCCCATCACCAAACATGGCAGCGTCGCCATGTAAGGTTGGATATTGGAGAAGAGTAAAATGCTCTGACTGCTCGTTGATAACTCACTCATTTATTATTAACTAGCACTTCGCCCGCGACTTCGTCCGCGCGAATTTAGTAGGTACTTCACAAACTTTAACGCTTTAAAAAAGGTTAGTTTTGGAAAATTAAACACAACCATTTTCATTAATTACTTAGCCTTTTCTACTTATTCTATGGTCTCAGGAGGCCCTCGACAATGTACCATTTAATTAGCGAATGCGACTGTCGAAATGCCAAAATGTAGGAATTTGGTCACGTGACATTTCGATAGCATCTATCATCCTATACATTTTTGACGTATTGACAATCGCGTACGCCACGCCACCGTTGACAGAATCTCACTTGTCTCGAGCCAAGGTTCAGCGCAACTGTTCACCCCGTTCAACCCGTCAGGGTTTGATTATGCAAAAATTGTTAGGTACATCTGTTTCAATTATCCCGCTTTTAGTTTGTTCATAGCATTCCGACGTAAATTGAAGCAAGCAATTATGTTCTCCCCTAAAATCTTAATCACCCCTGCTTCACTCCTTATTATGTATGTAGTTTATTTTTGAAAAATCCTAACATTTGTTGTTCTTATTGTTTTATCGAAAACATTTAAATGCCGTGGTGTTTCAACTTCATCGGACCAAGCATTGATACGATTCTCCCCAGTTCGCTCAAGCCGCGACATTTTTCTTACTCCGAGCATGTTTATTACCGTCGTAACTTTTGAACGAAAGGTCCGATTTGAATTATTTAAAGTGTAATTTACACGGACATAATCAACCTTAATTATAAACCATTTAAATGGATAAGGATTAATATCATGATACTAAAATCACCATTTTTTATTTCACCATAGGATTTGCTTGAATAATATGAACAAAAAGCGGTCATGGTGACTTATCCATAATAGTTAGACATATGGTATCGCGGACTTTTTTGTAGACATTGATGACCTCTATAAAACTGTAGTAGATCACTTTGCTCTATTGTCAATAGATTCCGCAGCGTACGCGATATAAGGTTTTTTTCTCACACCTTGGGTTACTTGGCTTGAAACTGATGACGAAGAAGTCAACGCTTTGATAATGTCTCTGAAAAACGACTGTGCAGTTGGACATGATGGTATCTCCTCGGGTTTCATAAAGAAGTATAGGACTATTATTGTTCCTCCGCTCACCTATGTTTGCAACTTAAGCCTGAGGACAGGCATTTTTCCCGACTTGTTTAAAAGAGCCCTTCTTCATCCTATTTTCAAATCAGGGGATCGAAACCGTGTCGAAAATTACAGGCCTATTTCGGTTCTACCAGCGTTATCCAAAATCTTAGAAAAAATTATTAATACTCGATTAATAGATTATTTAGAATCACATAAATTACTATCAAAAAATCAATTTGGTTTCCGCAAAAAAATTTCCACATCTGATGCAGTACATAACCTGGTGGACCACATAGTTAAAAAGCTTGATAAAAACCAAAAATGTGTCGCTCTGTTCCTGGACCTCGCGAAGGCATTCGATACGGTTTCGATTCCTATCCTGTTGAAAAAACTGGAGAATCTGGGGATTAGAGGCACTCAGTTATCCTTATTTCAAAGCTACCTTGAAAATAGAACTCAGTGTGTGAAGATAGGGTCTCATATCAGTTCGTCGATGCCAATTGCTTACGGAGTGCCTCAGGGCAGCATCCTTGGATCGAGCCTTTTCCTGTGTTTCATAAATGACTTGTGCAATCTCGTAATGGACAAGGGTGACATATTTTCCTATGCGGATGACACAGCACTCGTTTTTTCCTCCGAAAATTGGGCTGAAACGTATCGCCTTGCACAGAAAGGTTTTGATGCTGTTAGCGACTGGCTTAATATTAATCTACTTACCCTGAACATCTCTAAAACCAAGTTACTTAGCTTCTCAATTCGCAACTCCACAACCCCATCTGATGCACTTCTCCAAATTATGTCTTCTGATGGGAGTATAGAAAAAGTTACGCATATGAAGTATCTTGGCATAGTGATAGACGGTAATTTAACGTTCAAAAAGTATATTGATCACCTCTCTAACCGTGTACGCAAGCTAATATATATATTTAAACAATTGCGACAATCCGCTAATGCAGATGTTATAAAGATGGTCTATCAAGCGCTATGCCAATCAATCTTGAACTATTGCAACACCACCTGGGGAGGTGCTGCGAAATCCAACCTTATCAAGGTTGAGCGCGCCCAAAGAGCCGTCCTCAAGGTCTGCTGTTTCAAGCCCCGGCTATTTCCCACAGTCGAACTTTTTAAATACTGCCAAGTGTTGACTGTACGACAGTTGTTTATTCTGGCGATCGTCATCAAGCAACACTCCTTGACTCAGTATCACGCGCATCAGCTCACGCGTCGTAACCACCTTGTTGCGACATCTGTTTCTACTAAGAAAGCTTTCAGCCATCGATTCTTTGTTTTTCTTGGCCCCTACCTCTATAATAATATACATAAAAAATTAGCTGTGCACCAACTTAACCGACACAGTCTCAAGATTGTTGTTCAAGATTGGCTCCTTAAGCAGTCTTATACTGCAACAGAAGGTCTGCTGCAGGTACTGAAGTAGTTAAGCTAATCCCATAGTCACACATTTTACACACAGTCACCATCACATAACACATACCATCACACAACACACTATCACACAACACACAACACATAGGTACCACATCATATCCATTTTTATTTATTTTATTTTTGTTTTTGTAACTGCACTTAACTTTTTATTTTATTTTTTTGTTCTATTTTATTTTGCTTGCCTACCTTGTATTTTATTATTGGTATCATACAATGATTTTATGTAACGATTTCTGAGAGATGAAATTCTGGTGACCTGTAATACAGGTTTTTAATTACCTATCACGGGCACCAGTGTTTCACGACCAATGTGATGTGTATTCTTGTTTATGCCAATAAATTATTATTATTATTATTACATTATCGAAGTTTTCATACGGATCTCTAACTTTTTTGAATATATTCTATAGCCTATGTCCATCACCTATAATGTAGGATTCTACTGGTGAAAGAATTTTTCAATTCGGACCAGTAGTTTCGGAGCCTATTCATTTCAAACAAACAAACAAACAAATCTTTCCTCTTTATAATATTAATTATTAGTGTAGATAAAGATTGGTATTTAAGTACACGAGTAACATACATAGATATACGCAAACTAAGAACATCGATTATACACTACATTGGTTAGACAGCCAGCCTTCGTCTCCCGCGCTGCACCCGGAAGTTTCGTTCTGTTACGATTTCCCAATGCTAGGGAAAACCCTTAATAATCAACTATTAATGATTACTTAGACTTCTCATAAATCCTACAGTGCACATCATTTTCTAGAGGCTACACTGCCCAAGCGCTCCCATGGCGCATCAGTCTAGACCCGATCGCCGAATCTGTACCATGTCCGTTACTATATCGTTGTGTCTGCCAGTTCCAAATTAGTTAGCCTAAATTGTATCAAGGTTAAACCCCAAATTAAACTTTATTATTTTAGAGTAATTAAGTGTTTTTTTTTAAACCTTATTTTCGGGGTCCCATATAACAGTTCGCTCCTTTGCTCCTGCTATTCAATGTTAGAATACATGACTTATTGGGGATTATTTCTGGCAGAATTTAATCTTAGTCTTATTCATCAAATTATGCTATTTTATACTCATTAGTCATTACGGTACCTCGGGTCGCTTGTCCAGGGTGATGGCAATATAGACCGAGACGAAACGCACCGAATCAACTCAGGATGGATGAAATGGCGACAGGTCACTAGAACAACTTGTGACCCACGAATGCCCCTCAAGTTGAAGGGGAAAATCTATAAGTCCGTGATAAGACCTGTCGTACTGTATGGATCAGAATGTTGGGCTATGAAAAAGACGGACGAAAATAGATTGCATGTAGCGGAGATGAGAATGTTGAGATGGATGTGTGGAGTAACGAGAATGGATAAAGTGACAAATGAGTACATTAGAGGAAGTTTAAAAGTGGCGCCAGTGACGGAAAAGTTGAAAGGTAACCGCTTGTTCTGGTATGGTTTTGTGAAGAGGAGGGATGAAACGCATGTAACTAAAAGGGTTATGAATATAAATGTGGATGGATGGAGAGGAAGAGGAAGGCCGAAGAAAAGATGGATGGATTGTGTGAGGAGCGATATAAAAGAAAAGGGAGTTAGTGATAGTGTGACGGCTGATAGGACAGAATGGAAGAAACAAACGTGTTGCGCCAACCCCAAGTAACATGGGATAAGGGCAGGAAGATGATGATTATACTCATTAGTCATTACGAACGCTATGCAAAGTTATCTGTTATGGTTTTCGCATGTCTACTCAAAACCAGTATTTTCAGCTAGCAAACAACGATTTTTAAACAAATAAACATGGTTTTGTATACCTACTAACGTTTCACTTTTATTTCATTTAGAATCCTTATTAAGATACAATTTCTAGTAAAATAGTTGAAAAGTTTTCTGTAAACAATAAGCCATGGTCACCCTATCGTCATATTCAAGACGTATTTAAGATTCCGTTCTACAGCTCCTGAAATGTAAATGGGTTTTTTTGTGCATTTTTACCTGTTTTGATAAATTCAGATCTAGGTTTAACAAAAAACTTCAGACCTCTGCGATGCTTTTTCAGCGAGATATCGGCCATTACGTATTTTTTCACCGTTTCAATGGCGCGACCATGACGTATTAGTCTTATAGCTCCTGAAATATAAACCTAGGATTTTTTGTTTTATTTTTACTAGTTTTGACAAATTCAAATCTGAGTTTTACAAAATACTTCAGACGTCTGCGTTGCTTTTTCAGCGAGATATCGGCGAAAATGTGTTTTTCACCGTTTCAATGGAGCGGCCATGGCGTATTAGTCTCAGCTCCTAAAATATAAGCCTAGGATTTTTTTCTATATTTTTACAATTTTTTTACAAATTCAATCTGTTACTTACCAAAATTTCAGGTCTCTGCAATGCTTAGTTTTAAAGATCTCCGTGGCCACGCGGTTCGGAGCGTTTCAATGGCGCGGCCACGTTCAAACCCTTATAACTTTTTACATTTTTACAAAATCGTGGCATAATTTAAAAAAAAAAACGTCGTGGCCGCGCCATCGAAACGGACACATTTTTTTTGCCCATATACAAATGTTTCAGGTCTGTTTTTAACCACATTTAAGGGTACTAATTATTTGTATACTTGAATAGCGGTAGCATTTTTGCGCTCATGGTGGTCCTGCTGAAAGGAGCGTGACTACCACCTTCAGTCGATTTTCTCGAAAACTACTGAGGTACCGATTTTTGTTCGGGATCCTGCCGTAGTCATGGACATATAAAAATATATTGGTGTCCGCGCATGTTTCAATAATTTAATTATTAACACTTTCTATACGCAGCACTGTCCACGCGTCTCCAAGCTTTTGGTAGGTACATAATTATTATGCTAAATGAAAGCAACAATTTATTCCTAAAATATTTTATTTTAATATAGGAAGAACATTCCACGTACTGTTATGAATAATATTTACCTACCTTGTAACAACGAGAAGGTAGGTTACACAATATGAAATATATACGAAGCTAAACGTTTATCGAAATAGAACACTCGTTCAATTATCCATTAATTCAAAAAATACAAAAGAAACAACTCATTTACGAACATGCATAATAATTAAACTCCTCACTAGCTACATTTGGAAGAATATAACTATACATCATATCATAGCTATAGGTAGGTACATCAATCAGTTATAAATATGGTAAATTGTAAAATAGAAAAATGTATAGAAGGGAAATGGAAAATCACAACGATATATAGGTCGCCGGTCTAGATTAAATTCATAATGTCGTCGTGTAGAATAAATAATGAAAGTAACAACGAAATATAGTTATTTTTTTTCAGATAATTATACAAAACTAAAAAAATGTAAATAAATCAACAATTAAAATTGTCATAAAAATGACAATTTAAATCATTTGTTGCATTACTTAATTGCATTGTTTACAATAATTCATGTATGTATAGTAATAATTATGTCGCTTAGAACCTGATAGTTATTAATAAAATAGTATATTTTGTAGATACAAAGGAGGCATATAATGCCACGAGTATCATGTTACGAAGTGTTCATTTGAATTATGTCCGATTCACACGCACATTGCACCGGCACACACACGCTTATGCTTAAGTCAATATTTTTATTTGATTATGCCATAATGATTATTCCCACGATCTCTAAACAGTATTGAAAGTCTAAAGTGTTATTTCCTAAGCAAATAAGTACACAAGGAATACAACAATCAGATAGACAGAATTACGTTATAGAAATCTGTTTCATGGTTTACAATCGTTTACAGAAAGGGGGATATGATACTGTATATGACATTTTGGATGTGTATGGCTGTGCATGTGCCACAGTTGCGCACGTGCGTGGGCGAGTCGGTGGCGTCTCGCTAGCGACGCGCACCGAATTCCACCGCGTCGTCGTCGGTGATGTCTCCGTGCCGCCACAGGTTGAGGCGCGAGCTCTTGGCGTGATCCTGCGCCGCACGGTACTCCGCCACCAGCGCCACCAGCCGATGGTCGCGCAGGGACTCCATCAGCACCAACCCATCTTTGATCAAGTTCTAAAGGCAAACAGTATCTATTAGCTGCATGCCTACATTCATACTAATTATAAATTAGCTGTTGCCAGCGACTTGGTCTGAGTTAAAATATAACATGTCACTTTGTTCACAATTTCATTGGTTACTTTTTTTTAGGTTGGATCCTTAACCCGCCAGCACTCGCGCCTCTAGAAATTACACGGGCACTCGCGTGTGAGCATTTTGCTCACGTTTATGAATGTCATTAAATGCAAGTTTTACCAATAAATATTTTTATTTTTTTTTATTAAATCAAATACACATTATTTATTCTCGTAAATATATATTCGAAAAGTTAACAATAATAATCTTGTTTATTTTAATTAACAATCATAGGAACTAATTTGCTAGTTTTCTAAGGCAGTCTTAGGGAAAAAATTAAACAAAAAAAAAATCTTATCTAATACAAACTTAAATAAGTAGGAATAATTAATCATCGTCAAATACGCGAGCTTTACACATATCACAGACGGGTCCTCAATGTCTTCCAAATCTTCCGCCATCAACCATGCCAAAACGTGTCCATCTCTTCGATCACGATCCATCTTTAATAGAAACACATAGGATAGATTACTATTTCGGTTATTTAAAATCATAATATTGCATAAAAGTAGCAGTAAAATAGTCGCTATGATAAAAGAAAATAAAGATATGAGTAAAAAAAAGTACTTACTTCGATACCCGCGCGGTGAGCAAAACGCCGCTTGATGGTACATGGGCACATGGCGCAACAAACCACCTCGTCCGAGCGACTGGCGCACTCTGGCGAGAAGTGAACTGCATCCAGGGGTGGGGGACGGAACAAAACTCAGCTACCGAATGAACGATGTACGTACGCATAATTTTGACAAAATGGCGCGTGTTTTTTAAATTTACTGTGAGCAAAATGTTCATAGCGCGAGTGCTCGCGGGTTAATACTTGTGTTTCTCGAATTGCTCAATGTTATGACGCGACCACTTTTAATTTTAGTTCCGGTCAATTGGCCGAGCGTTACCAAGCCTTCATGCCAATAAGGGATACTTCCAGAAAATCAGAACAAGAAGCTACAGCACAAACATCAAAGTTTCTAAAGTTAAAGAGATTTTTTACTCAAAGGAAACATATTTTTTTTTTAAGTGGACTGGGACTTTCAAATAAATAAAGAAATCCTGTAATATTTTTTTTTTCATTTAGCAATGGGCTTGCTCTTGACCTCGATCACGCCTGATGGAAAGCGTAATGTAATCATTGTACTGAAATTCCATTTTATGGTAGGCCAGCTCGTCAAACCCCCGACGCGCGACGTCGACTGTCATACAGTTCTCGTCAAATAACTTTGCCCCTCTGAAGTTAACCATTTGCAAAGTTCGCGCAGGTGCAGTCATGTAGACGGGAGCAAGCGGGACGCAAGCATGCATCGAACGTAAACGAGCGACTGAGACATAAAATCGCGCCGCCATAATCCCCGCTCCCATGTCTCTTGCGCATGCGCAGTTGCAGTTTGTTCGTAATTTTGACTCTACGCAGCAACTCGTAGCCAACTTCAGAGGGGCAAAGTTACTTGACGAGAACTGTACAAGGCAAAAAATAGTAGTTTATGCAACTATCTTAAAAAAGGGATTATTAAAACACGAGTGTGGGTTTATCACACGAGGCGTAGCAGAGTTTGATAATAGCATCACACGAGTGTTTTAATACCTAATTATATGCCGTTGCATACACTATTTTATCTTCACTCATACAGTTGAAATAAAATAAGTGGAAAAATAGTTTATTCTAATATGGCGCGCATCCATAGATAAATGATAAAAGCTGGCTCATTGACTTTAGGTGAGCGCGAGGTAGCCCACGAAATTCAAATTAATTGACAAATGTTATGATTTCATGAAATACTACATTTGACATCAATTGTAACTGAAAGAGTTGTATTGATGATTTAAATTATTGCAATTCTATTAATACATACTTACTTACTGCAAATACTGCAAATTATAAAAAAAACGTAAGAAAATTTGAAGCATTGAAGCGATCACCTTAAGTCAATGAACCCGCGCCAATAAATTAAAAAGTAGGTGTGCTGTAAAAATTAAAAAGTTATTTTATGATGCAGTTGTTTAAAAATCGAAGTAAAATGTTGAACTGTAATGGCTTTTATCTACACTCACAACGTAATGTTCCAAATATGAGTTCAAAAACGAATGCATAAATACATACTTTTTTTTCGTGGATAGGTAAAATTTAAAAAAAAAACCATTACAGTTCAACATTTTCCTTCGATTTTTAAACAACTGCATCATAAAATAACTTTTTAATTTTTAAAGCACACTTTTCTTTTTAATTTTTGGCGCGGGCTGATTGACTTAAGTCAATGAGCCAGCTTTTATCTTTGTCTATGTTTGAGCGCGCTGCGCAGTCATTCGAATACGCAATGAGAATATCCGCCATATTGGAATTAACTATTTTTCCACTTATTTTATTTCAACTGTATGAGTGAAGATAAAATAGTGTATGCAACGGCATATAATTAGGTATTAAAACACTCGTGTGATGCTATTATCACACTCGGCTACGCCTCGCGTGATAAACCCACACTCGTGTTTTAATAACCCTTTTTATATGGTCGTTGCATAAACTACTATTTTTAAATATTTTACCTATTCACGAAAAAATGTACGTGTTTATGCATTCGTTTTTGAACTCATATTTGGAACATTACGTTGTGAGTGTAGATAAAAGATGTTATACCTTGCCAACATCGACGTTGGTGTTAGGGTCGACGAGGGTGACTGCAGGCGGGGCGCCGCGGGTCTCGATGTTGAGCAGCAACTTCCTGTTGAGCGTGTCGGCGGAGAAGACGGAGACGGCCTCGGACCGGTCGTCCGGGTCGGACGGAAACTTCACGCAGCACAGCGTGAACTCACTCACGTACGCGGGCTCCGTCTCCGTGCCAGCCGGCAGCCCCGCCAGTCGCGTCACGCTTACCACCTACGTTATAAAATACAAATTAATATTTAAAAATGCATGATATCTTCAATGATACACAAATGATGTACTTACAGAACATAGTAATTTAATCAAGACAAAAGATGTTTTAAAACTCACTGCTTATTCGGAGATCCATCAACATCAAAAGATGGCGTAGTTACGAAGATGTATGGGAGAACAAAAGTATTACGCGATAATTCGAAATTAGGGTAGTGACAGACATGTGATGTTATTTTAGTGATTGTGTTCGTAGATCCCACCCACTCTCCTTACCTCACGGTTTCCGTAATCGATGTAGAAGATATGAGCCATTTTATCTTCTGAAATTTTTTCAACCTTAGCTCTGTACCATTGATCGTCCATTGTGAAGCGCGCTGCACAGATTTGGCCTCTTCTGGGTATGTAAGAACCAGGGAGGGGAGCATTGTTCTTGAATTCCTGGTGGATCCTCTCCATCAAATTTTCGAGCTTACCGCCCAATTCAACATTCTGAGCGTAAAACGTGCCCTCAGATGTCACTTCAGTGATAACAACTTTCTCGTACTTCACAGTACGATCTTGAATAGGGGCATTCCTTTCTTTCTCTACCTCCTTCTCAACTTCAACATAATCCCTCCATAAGCCAATACGTTTCTTCATGGCATTTTCTTCGGCGGTCTTAATCTGCCGAGCAAACTCAGAGGTTTCGGCAGTGTGGTGCATCGTTGCAAGTCCATGTTCAATTAAGGCCACCGACAAGTTCTCGTTTTCGTTCCACAACCAACCGATGAAGTTGCCAGCCTTGTCCATCTCTTCAATGGTGACGACCACGTCCCTCTGCAGGCACCTCTCCTTAGTGAACTGCAGCGCTTCTTCGCCGAAAGGCTCCGCGTTCTGCATGCCGCCACCTCCTCCGATAGCTGGGCGCGATCCCCTTGGACAGTTGATGCCAGCGAGAAGGAACGTAACCAACACAGATTCCTTCGGAATATATATCCTCATGCGAGATCCACTGGCGACAAACTCTACAGTTGCTTCAGTCTTTTGGGCTCTCTTCAGGAATGGGAAGAATTTCTTGGCTTTGGCTGAGTCTCCGCTAGTATCCTGGATGCGATGAGTGGGGATGTCTTTCTTAGCGTGAACGCCGATGCCAGCTTTCTGAGCCTTAAGTTCAGCTTCCAAAAGTTTGTCATAGTGGGAACTTCTCTGATCATTATCATTTCTGTACCGAACAACAGTAGCATATCCCTTTGACACTAAAGCCTCTGCCAGATTTCTGTATAGTAAATAAAAGCATATTAGGACTTGATTAGAAGTTACCAAATGTTAAATAACCTTAAAGACCAATAATTGAATGATAACTTACACTCCTCCCGAAACCACAGTGCAACAGCTTTTCTCGGGGAAGTTGTCTTTGGCGGGTTGAATGTAATCGACGGTGACGTTTACTTTCTTGCCAACAATTTTTTTCCGTAGAAATTCGCGGGCTTCATACATCCATGGGATATCATATAAGGGTTTAAAACCCTTTGGTCTCGGCGAGTTCTTGCCTTCCTCATCTGGGCTGTTCCTGCACAAGAAATGGTATTAGTAAAGAGTCAATGAAAATGTGTTTGCGTAAAGTGCGAAACGTACTTTTCACGTGGTGGCCTGATGCTAGCCAGGAATATTTTCTTCTGGGTGTTGTTGGGCATCTTGACGACGAGTGCGTCTCCGTTTACCACTTCCATGACTGTTGCGGTAAACTCCTTGTCTTTGGCCGCGATGATGGGAGCGTTGCTTACGTAGTTAGTCCAGATACGGAGCCTGGCTTCTTTCGCGGATTTTTCAGCAGCCCTTAAAGGGCTCGCACCTTAAAATTGAAAAAAAAGGAGTGTTAATTGTACACAATAATATTATCTAATCGTCTGTTAAGTTAAATAGCTATAACATAGAAGTAATAGTGGATCTGTAAGTGTGGCAACATGTACCCTGTCATGTTAACTACGATACTCAGCTGCACTTGGCACTCAACATTTGATTCTGCCATATATTCCAAGAGTGGTATCTAAGCTATGGGAAAAGGTATTCGTACATTTTATTTATTTCATCATTTACATTTTAACTTTTTTGAAACTTCTGGTGAACACTGACTGAAGGACAAGAACTGAACAGGTTACTATACTAACCAGCTTTCATGACGGCCAGGGACCAGTCAACGCATCTGGCAAAGCCCTGTCTTAGCAGAGCTTCAGCAATGTTCCCTTGTGGGTGCAAGATAGTTCCCACGTAGTTGTTGTTGTTGACGGACTCGAGAATGACCTCCACATCTTTTTGGAGCAGCTTGGATTCGAGAAAGAAGCGAGCTTCCTCGGCGTACGGCTCAGATTCACCATCTTGTCTAACTGCAGGGCACTAAAAAGCAATTGAGGAAGATTAATAAAGTTTTCATTCATAATCAGAACTTATCTTGAGCCTTTGTGTGAACACATGATACTTACTCGAATACCCGACAGCATGAGTGTGATCTGGTAAAAGTCAGGCAACAAGCACAGTCTAACAGTCGATCCATCTCGTACGTACTCAATGATGGCTTTGATCGGCTGATATCCAAATTTCATGACAAACGCCTTTGGGTTGTCCCCGGGGGTCTTGATATCTCGGACATGATCCTGTTTAATGCAACGCAAAAGTGAGGGTATTGTTAGCTGAATTTAAATTAAAAAAATATATATAAGTACTACAAAGAAACATTTTGTTTTTATTTCATACAAAACAAATTAATATAGACATTTTAAAAAGTTTTTTCATTCCAAAAACTAAAATATTATACCTAAACTACAAATAAATTACCATTTCTATGTACTGACAAGTAAGCTCCAAAACGCCTTAAATTTATTAACATGTTTTTTCTTCACCTGCCAAACTTATGATTACCTACCTAAATATGTACTATATTTCTTGTACATCGCCTTCACATCTACACTAACATTATAAAGAGGAAAGATTTGTTTGTTTGAATTGAATAGGCTTCGAATCTACTGGACCGATTTGAAAAATTCTTTCACCGTAGAATCATAGATTATCCATGATGGACATAGGTTTTAAATTATTTTCAAAAAGTTAGGGATCAGTATGAAAACTTCGATAATGTAACCCAAGGTGTGAAAAAAAATTCCTTAATCGCGTACGCTGCGGAAACTATTGACAATATAGCAAAGTGATGTACCACAGATTTATAGAGGTCATCAATGTCTACAAAAAAGTCCGTGATACCTTATGTCTAACTATTATGGTTAAGTCACCATGACCGCTTTTTGATCAAATTATTCAACCAAATCCCGGGTGAAATGGAAAAATTATGATTTTGATATCATAATTTTAATCTTTAGCCATTTAAATGGTTTGATAATTAAGGTTGATTATGTCCGTGAAATGTGGTTGATTATGTTCTCACATGTAGAAGTAACAAGGATAATGTAACCAGGGTTTTTGTAAATCATAAAATGGTTTAAAAGAGTGTCCGTGGAGTTTCTTGCACGTTCTTCTCCATAGAGATCTACGCTTTGGAACGTGCAAATAGCTTCATGTTTTTGACTGACTGACTCTGACAATTCAAAAGTACCTGTAAATAGTTTATTTGAAATAAATGCTTTGACTTTATTTATTTATTTATTTATTAGGGGGAACACCAACTGCATATTTACAAAATATTTAACAAAAAATAATAATACATTGCACTTTGTTCTGTGTAAATATGTCACTTACAGGTGTACACAACTTTCACACATTGACATTACATTAAGCATTATTCTGGGAAATCATTTTAATTTTAATAAATGAAAACAATTGCATGGTAACGTTATCATTATGAAATAAATTAAATTTAATGAGATTGAATAAATTGAAAAATATTGAAACTCATACGTAACTAGTCACCATTTACAAGGTACTATCCCTATAAATAGTGACCAGCCATGCATGAGTTGACTACAAATTGATAGAAATTGAATTGAATTGAATTTAACAATACCGAATATAATAAAGTATAATAATAAATAGTGACTAGTTAGAAGTTGACCACAAATCAATTTCTAATATTTTTTGTTTGAAATTAGTTATGCTGTCACAGAATATGTCAATATCGGAATTACTGGAGAGAGCTCTGTTAGTTATAGTCATCATTCGGTTTAACGGTGCGGATCGGCCAAGATTTGTGCGAGATGATTTGACAGTAAAGGTGTCGAGTTTTCGTGCTGACCTGACTGGACATTGACGGGGCACACTGAGGGAGAGATTATCAAGAAGTTGGGGTGAGGTTATCTGACCATTTAGAATTTTGAAAATGGTCGTTACGTCAGTTAGCATGCGACGTTGTTCGAGCGAATGCCAACCAAAGTGAGCCAGTCGCTGTGAGTAGTCAGCCCTGTAAGGGCAGCTGTGATCTTTGTACCTTAAATACCTAGTGAAATGCTTTTGGACCCGTTCGATGCGGTTGATGTGTACCTTGTAAATTGGACTCCAAACTGGAGAAGCGTATTCTAAGATACTCCGTACGAAGGAGTTGAAAAGTACCTTCAATGCATGTGTCCCTTTGAAGTCGTGACCAATCCTTTTGATAAAACCAACCATTTTACCAGCCTTGGACAAAATTGTATCAATATGAGAAGTGAAAGATAGGTCACTACTAAGTAAGACTCCAAGATCCCGTATGACGTCGACCTTCTGCAGTGCTATTCCATTAAGTGAATAAGATGATGCTACTATTTGTTTTTTGCGGGTAAATGTTATGTGTTGGCATTTATCAACGTTGAGCACCATCCTGTTTGCAATACACCACTCTTGGAGGGAGTTGAGATCTGATTGTAGCAGAGCGACGTCTGATGGGGAGTCAATAGATCGATACATTTTCAGGTCGTCTGCAAAAAGGTAACATTGGCTGCTTGATGTGGTTTACTATGTCATTGATGAAAACAATGAATAAAATTGGCCCGGCATGGGAACCTTGTGGCACACCAGAAGTAGCTGTATATTCCGGCGAATGGTAGCCATTTACCACCACTCTTAGTTTCCGGCCACATAAGTAGGATCTAAACCATTCTAGAAGGTTCTCATGCACCCCGTATCTCTCCAGCTTGGCGAGTAGTATCTGGTGATCTACTTTATCGAACGCGCTGCTGAAGTCGGTGTACAAGGAATCGACTTGGAGACCCGCGTCGACATGGCAGGAGATGTCATTAAGATATGCTGACAGATTTGTGACAGTTGATTTGTTACAACAGAAACCATGCTGTTGCTGAGCCAGTTGTATCTTGAAATGCGAGGATAGCAAGGGAACAATCAATGATTCGAAAATCTTTGAAAATATTGATAGCAAAGAGATAGGACGATAGTTTCTAGCATCAGTTTTATCTCCTTTTTTAAAAACAGGTAATACATTAGCCCTTTTCCATTCTTCGGGGAATTGGGAAGTTTCAAAAGATTTGTTGTATATCATCGATAGAGGAACCGAAAGATAGCGAGCGCATCTTTTGATAAATATAGGAGGTAACCCGTCGGGACCAGCTCCCTTCGTGATGTCAATTCGTGACACAGCTTTTAAGACTTGCCTTTCGGTGAATCTTATCGACGTTAGTGCAGTCTGTGGAAACTTTTGCGTCCTTGACACAAGTTGTGGGGACGTGTTACTAGGGGAGGAGGTAGTTAGCGTCGACGAGAAATGCTGAGCAAAGATCTTGCATATGTCATCACCCGTACTAGCGGTTAAGTTGTCAAGTTTGATTTCTGAAGGGATGATGGAAGAATTGGAGCTTTTAACCTTCGCAAATGACCAAAAAGCTTTTGGGTTGGAACTGATATTTTTTTCCATAGCATAGACATATTTACTATAGCAATATTTAATTAATGACCGTGCCCTGTCTCCAAGGATTCTATACTCTATTGACTTTGACTTAGAGACGCGGGGCGTCGCGTGCGGTGTGGCGTCTCGCGGCGCGTCGGTCGTTTTTCCGTTTACAGACAGGCGGTGCGTGCAGCGGTCAGCATCATCACACGCGCAAACACACACATATTATGGCAATGTACGATGTTATTCCTGAAGATGCGGGGCGTGACGCGGCGCGTGGTGCGGAGCGTGAAGAGTAGCGGTACCCGCCACTGCGCCCGCGGCGGGCGTTGGGAGCGGAGGCGGGCACGTCTACTCTTCTAAGTAAGACTTTCAAAAGTGCCGTATATGGGGCTGTGAGATGCAAAGCACCGAAAAACGCCTATTTTAATGTGATTTTGGTTTTAAAGCGTTTTTTTATCCGTAATTGAATGATTTTCCTATGCTGGCTTTGCTCACAGACTGTCAGAGTCCTGCGCAGGGGGCTAAAGTTACCTTCAAGCTGACAGCATTTTTTTTACTATCAAAGCAGCGCGCACTTATAACCTCCTCCAACGCGACATTTTCGAAAAATCTACTTTACTCTTGGTTTCTTCATTACCTCCCCTACAGGTGCTACATCTATGAATCTTGTTCCTTAAACTAAAGGCAACTTCCATTATTTAAGTTTAATTTTAAAGACTTGAATTACGTGCTTATATTTTTTTTTGGATTTCTCGATTTATTTAATCGATTACCTTATTTATTCGAATAGAAAATCATAAATGTCAAAATTCAAAATTGTCAAAACAAAAAACGGTTTGTACAGTTTTGCAGCACGTGCGCTGAATTGTTTTCGTGTTGTTTTTGTGCATTTTTTTCTTATTTATTTACTCTTTGCTACATTTACTTTGAATTGAGCCTCTGCTGCTCCGTAAAGGCTAAAAAAAGTCCACCATCAAGTTCGTCCATCCGTCCTTGCGTTGAGTGTATCCGCGGGGCGAAGGCTGACTGAAATTGGTGTCAGTTTACGATACTTGGACGCTATTAGTTAAGTGTTGTTACGGTAGTGGATGCTGCTATCATTCAGTGTTTTTACTGTTTGGTGTTTTCAGAGATTTTTTAAAATTGAAAATAGGTTTGTCGACCTTTTTCGAAGTGAAAAAAGTGCACAAGAGTAGGTATTACAGTAAGTGTGAACAATAAACAGTAACATAAAAATAAATCTATGTATTGACTATTCAACAAGCTTGTTTCATTAAAAAATTATCCTTTAGAGCGCCTTCACACTAGCGTTTGTCCAGCGTAGGCGTTCGATAAACGTATGCGCAGCGCAGACGCCACGACAACGCGGCGCAGGCGTCGCGTTGTTGCGGCGTTTCCTCTGGAGTCAATTGAACGCTGCGCTAACGCGGCGCAGATGTCACACAATTGCGTTGTCGTTTCGGAAATATCATTAACAAAATGGATTCTGACGAGGAAACTCTATTGTTGGCTTTGCTTTTAAAAAGAAAATTATTGCGAAAACGTGAAAATAAAAATAAAAGGATATGTGTGAACCCATTAGCAGGATTGTACATGACTCCGCAGTAACGCGGCGCTTGCGTCGCGCACCTGCGGCGCTAACGCAGCGTATTCATTTACCCTTGCACTGACGCCGCGACAACGCGACGCCTGCGCCGCGTAGTCTCGGCGTCTGGCCTGCGCATACGTTTATCGAACGCCTACGCTGGACAAACACTAGTGTGAAGGCGCTCTTACAAACCATTTTACAGAAATTTAAGTGCACATTTTCCATGTGGCGTAAATTAATCTATAACTATGGAAAATAAAAGCAACCAAAATTTAAAATGAAGTTTAATCTAAACGGCGGTGCTCTCCGAGGACGGAGGAGTCTTGGCAGGCCTCCGTCACTCCATCTACTTGCGCGCTATAAGTTCCTACCGCCCAGCCGAGCGGTCTCGGTCCGCCGGCGGATCAAATTCAGTGCGGTTTTCGCAAGCGAAGCGCGCGCACGCCGTTCAATTTTAATAGTGCTGTTCGTTCGTACGCGTATTACGATGCCGTGTGGTGCCTTATGTGCTGTAGATGGGTGTAAATCAAGCAAAAGAAGGGATAAACACCGGTTCTCTTTTTCGTCGGTTCTCTTTTTTTAAGGCTTTTTTTTTCATTTCTAGTGAACATCTCCGAAGATCATCATCAAACTAAGAAGTATTATACTTATTTTAAAACGTTCTCCTAAATGTAACAAATCGTTTTCTGAAAACCGCATCGATATCGGTTTAGCCAAACGCGAGATTATCGCGCACAAACATACATACCTACAAACCCTACAAGTCAAACTTCTCAGTTTGGCCTGTATGTCTGATCACCTCCTTTTTTTTAAGTTGGTTAAATATTTTATAAATGATAAAATTTTTAACTGCCACATAAAAGTCAGAACATATTCACAGTTCTCAATAACATAGATAAAAAGTTATGTTAATTTAATTTTATCGAAGAGGCAGCCCTGCGATTACTGTGGAATCGCGCGGTGCGAAGCAATCACTGCTGTACGCTTGAGCATTTAGGCGCATTTTAGCATACAGTGGTTGTTGACGCGAGGGAGTAGGCAATTATCGTAATAGGTATTGGAAATTTTCTACTGAGTGAAGTATCTGTTACGTAGTAACTATTCAGTAATCTGTGGTCTTGGTATTTAAAGATGGTCACCTACAGAGACCCACCTCGGCAAGCTTTGCTTAACCTTGAAGATCGACCGGTGTGGTTGTGATAATTTAGTCACTAACTCCTCTCTATAAACAGGGTGATTTTTTTAAAGTATGCGTGGATGGACTAATCGCAAACTATAAAAATATCGAAAAACATTGAAAGGAGTCTCGAGCCCAATTTTGATGAGAACTAAATATGCATCATTGGATTTTGAAAAATCGGTATTCCTAGCATGGAATCGAACTAGGACGTTTTGTTTTAAAAACAAAACATCCTGTATTATTTATTACACCATTCGAAAGTGTCGCTAATAAAGATCAAATTCTGGGAAGTACTTACTTTTTATATTTCTGACTAAACTTAGCTATCTAAACCACCTTTTTATGGATGGGAAATCATCAAATGAACCCCTCCCGCTCTGGGCAGAACGGAAGGGAGTGTCAGACTCTTACTGACTAAAACCCAACCGTGCTCCTCGTAGTGCTTTTGCTTTCCAGGGCCGCGGTTACTCTCTCGAAATAAAACCGGAACCCTGGCAGGCTCTAGCCCTAACGGACCCCGTCTACTATGCTGACATCATCATGAGGCGCGCGTGGAACACAACACGCCGTCGATCCGGGCCTGGCTTTGATCCAACAAAGCTCGCCGTCCGCAGGCCCGCGCCTACGGTGGCCGGGAATAGCCCTTCGACTCCCGACGCCCGGGGCGTCTCCCTATGTTGCGGCGGCTGGGACGTGAGGGTTGTCTCTCCCTCACGCGGCCCGCTTCCTCCTTCACTAGAATTACTGCTTTGCAAAAGGAGGTGACGGCTCTCCATGCCTCCTCGCTCCGGACCATGGATTGAACCAGGGCCGGACTCGAGAGGCCGCCGCCGCCGATCGCCTCGACGAGGACACGGCGGTGCTCCGCCCAAGCAGGGCATACCCCCACCGTATGCTTCACCGTGTCCTCTGGGCGATCCTCACAATGAAAACACCTGGGCACCTATCTAAAACTTAAGTGATATTTTTTTTAAAAATCCAATGATTCAGGTGTAAGAGAGTAAAAATGAGCTTTTTCCTTTAGTTTGTCATGTGTTATTAGTTTATTACTTCTCAGAATTGATCTTTATTAGCGACAATTTCGGATGGTGTTATAATACATTTTAACAGTGTAACAAGCATATGAAACAAACAGTAAAAAAATCATAATTAACTTACTTGAAGGTCTGTTCCCCAGATGCCTTTGTTTTGTGACTTCGCAACATCTTCGATCTCTACCAGCCTTTTTAATTGCGGTATGTTTCTGCCACCGTCTCTGACCTTTGCCAAGCCTTCGGCAAGGAGACTCTCGGTAAGGTTTTCATCTTTAGTGGGATCTTTGCCGGCCCACACACTACCATACTCTCTGGTTGCTGAGTTTGGTGGCTTTTCAGCAGTAAAGATGACTTCCCGACCAACAAGTTTCCTGAGGAACTCACGAGCTTCCCACGCATATGGCTCATCCTTTGATTCCGTATCACTGTTAAGATGTAAATAAATTCAGTTTGTTGTCAACAATCTTGAATATAGAGATAAATAAATAGCGTAGCAATTATTTTAGTTGAATGTTGTATTGTAATACAGCTGTATTCTAATACAAATATAAGCCTTTGTTGGGCTCTGATAGCTGATATTGATTGTTAATTCATTTAAGTTTCTAAAGAAATGTTTCGCATTGCTTTTTATATAATGTAAAATACAACAGCATACAATATCAACAAGCAACAATAGCAAATGCAGATATACCTACTTGATTTTCTTTTTTGCCCTATCATATGCATGAAATATAAGATGGAAATGATTAATATTGGTGTGAGAAGCTATTAAGTTTTAAAATAATATTAAAATTACATGGACAAAGCAGTTTACATGGGTCATCATCATCCACAAATTTAAAGATACTACTCTTATTCCGGTCTTATCATCTATCAAGATCATTAAATCTTTTATCAATTAACTTTTTAATTTTGGAAAAAAATAATCTTAAGAGTATTTACATCGCATGGCATTTCATATAAACTTTTAAGTCCTTATCCGTCTAAAAAGTTATCAGAGAACATTTTCGAAATGACTTGTTCAAAAAAAGATAATTGGAAATCTTATCCTGTTTAAAATTATGACTTGAAAGTTTGTATGATATGCCGTACGGCGTAAACGCTCTTAGGGTTGTTTTCTAACCAAATTAAAGACAGCATATTAACTTGTTCTAAAAAAAAAATGTGTTTTAGTGCAAATTACTTTAGTTTGGATGATGGCTCTACATGCAAACCTTTCCTAGATATGTAGGCTAATAATCATGCTAATTTTTCTTCTTGCATTATATTTAAATATCATATTTTGATATCTAATATGTTAATGTAAGAAGAAAATATCAACATGAAACTTCGTTTTAACAAGCATGACTGAATTTCACACTGACACCTTTATGTGCATGGGCGCACATAACTTTTAACAATATCAAGTAACCAATATAGTTGTTGGGTATATAAATTATGTTGTTTAAAAGTATTCAGATTTCCTGAATGGTCATAAATTCATGATAATATCACTCTAACTTGAGCTTGAGCTTTAACTCTAATTTGATTTAACTTATAATATCACTCTTGTTCTATAATTTCTATGGCTCTTTTTCCTGTCATAACGAAAATTGAGGAAACCAAAACCAAAAAACTTAAATGGAGATGGTGGGCAGGCACAATGAGAGAATAGTAGAAAATGTACAAAAGATATAGCAGAATGGACCCCTAGATTCCAAAAGAGAAAAAGACGAAGTCAAAGAAAATGCTGGTCTGACAACCACTCTCAACTAGAGTAGACTGGAAAGAGCTGGAGTAGGCCTTCGTGTCGCAAGGACTTAGATTGTTAATTTTTTTCGTAGTCACTTAAATTAAAATAATGGAATAAGTATTGAAGTTATGTTGGTAATAAAGGGTTATTATTATTGCCACTCTTGTTGCTGGTTCATTCAAAATCCCAAGTCTAAAATCCGACCCTATTTATATTATTTACTTATTTTTCTTAAAATGTCATGTTTTAATCTGTCCCTAGTTATAAAATTGTTGTTTAGTTAAACTGCTTCAATGGGTGATTGAAAGGCACGTGCAGCTCATTAAGCACTACAATACTTTTATTTTGATAGGCCAAATTCATAAAATTTGGTGGTTTAGAAACACTCACTTTACTACAACCTTTTTCTTGGTAGACCTCTACATTGGTTTCAAGTTGGTGCATTTAATAATTCACATTTATAATGTGAGGAAGCACAAGCCCAAAATATGAAATAAATAAAAGCTGTTTCATGTCAGCCATTTTTAGATTTTTTTATTTACAGTGATTATATGATGCGGACGTTCCACATCATCAGTAGGTCTGATCTCTATTATCAGCTCTTTAAAGAGTAATATCTGGCAGGTTTTATTTGTCTACAAATATTTAAGATTTCCTGATAATCAAATGTAATGTGATGATTGCATTAAAAGTATTGACTTTGAAATTAGAAAGGTGACAATTCCCTTTTACGTTGTAGCCCTTTTTGTACTAGTTTCTGGCATTTTCTGTCAGAAGAATTATAACTATTTTGAAATAAGTTTATGAACAGTATTCACTCACAATTAACCTCAACATTAATTTAAGTATAATGAACACTACAATCTCTAAGTTCCCATTACCATATGTTACTAATCTGATACCTTCCCATATGGAGCAGACAGTACAAAGCAAGCAACAATGTAAGTGAGCAGGACTTAGCCTATTTTTAGCAAAATGTATTGGCAGAATGCTAGTTTTCATAAATATTGTCACTATAGTAGTCTTTCTTTTTTTCTCAAGATTATTATTTCATTTTGATGATCAGAATGATCTGTAACAATTCTCAAGTGTCACTTGTGTACATATGGTGCATTAAACAAGTGAATATTTTTTAGCCATGCCAGAGCACATAATAATATAGCCGATTACAAATATTCGCCATTGCTTCGCAGTGTACTTAACAAATTGATAGGTACTATTAAAAGCTGTATTACATACATTTAGTTAAAATGTATTAAAGAGCATTTACAATTATTGACTTCACTTGGAGGATTTACTCTGGGCAATTACCATTTTTAGTGTCTGATTAGACTTTATCAAAACAAAAGCTATATGATTACATAGCTTCTTGTAGCAGAACGGAAGATTTTTTTAAGCCTCTTGCATTCTTGTGTTGTATTGTTTCCATAAATGTACCATTTTAAAAGGATAATATTACAACAAACTTATGGGAGATATCTGTTCACTTTCATTGCTTGTTTTCAGGATCCAAAATATTGAACAATACCACTGCATATAGGACTGACCACAATACATGCTCAGTATGATTTTACTAGCTTCTAAAATCGATTTAATGACATAAAGCTGTAGTATTTTTGTGTATTGCATCAACAATTGTGTTTACTTGATGTGTAAATACTGACTTGTTGGCGGTTTTCTGGCGCGCTAGCTTGGGCGCGGTGATGCCCGACAGCGCGATCACTTTCTCTGGAGGTGGCCCGCCCTGGGGCTGCCGCCTTATCACAATCGTGTCACCGGATAGTACCTGTTTAGCACACACGGATATTCCTTGTAATTAAAACGTTTTAACATAATTTTTATCTACCTATCGTTTACATTTCACGACTCTATTATCTAGACCTGCCAGCTGGCACAAAATGGACAAGCAGCCACTGTCGCTACATTATTACAGATTATTAGGACGAACAGTTGAAATCAAGCATTTAAAGTGGAGAATGGAATATACACTTCAAATCATGTGCGCGATGTGGTGCCAACGGGGCAGATATAACGAGATCGGCACGAGGCATCTTGGCTCCCGCTCACTGTTTATGAAAATTAAAAAAAACATGTTATTGTTGAATTACCTGCTTCACGATTCCGATTTTGTAAGCAGGCGTCGGTGCTGGAGCACTCATTTTGAAAGTATTTTCTTATGAAAATCCGGCAAATGAATAAGATGTTATAAAAATGACTGAAGAGCGAACAACTAACAAGATTGGCGAAACGTGGCCGCGCTAGTGTTTCCACATTTGAGAACTGTAAATTATATTGATGATAATGTTGATACTTTCTCCGCAGTACGTACGTTTGACTGGTATTCTCGGCAACACTGAATAATTTTTAGTGAATGGTAGTATCAATAGTAAGAAAAATAACGAAAGTGTTTTACACTAGTGAAAATCGACTAAAGTTAATTTGAAACTTGTTTGTCTTAGCTGTTAACCGTAAAAACTTAACATAGGTACTTCAAATTTTAATTTTTGTTTGTTTCTTTTCTTATATTAGTTATCTTACTTTAAAATTAACCGACTTTTAATTTCGACTTTCAATGTAGTGTTTCCAAATAATATGAATGGTAATGAATAATAATTATTTTTTAATATTATTTGATATATTACACAGATCAGGATGGTCTGTGACCCCAAAGCCCCCCTTAACTTGACAGTTGGCCTGTAAATGTGTTCAGCCAATTATCCAGTTGTTTTACTCTTTTTTCCAGAAATGTTCAATGAAATAATTACACTCTATTTCCTTACGAGAATATCGATTGCATCTCTGAAATGAGTAAGGAGTGATTGAAATACAATATTAAATAAATTCTAAACTCGACTAATCTGTACTTGGTACAACTGACTCCACATAATGAAAAAATACACACGTGACACAACGTGGAACCATGGAACGCGTACTCATTTGAATAGCTACCAATACCATAGACTACACAGCTAGTTTGCACTTTTAGAAAAATCAATGCTAATTATTTTTTTAACGAGCCACAAGTAAAAATAATGAATTACTTTATAGTAGGTACCTGTAGATATTTTAGCGTTTTTTTTTAATTTACCTATTTCCCTAGATCGTAACGTAAACGTAAAAGTAACAAGAACAATTTGCTAACATTTACCACCAAAAACATTTCATGTAAAATGTTGCCAAGACGACCACATAAGGTTTGCCCTGTGAAAAAGATATCAGATCTCATGTAGAGCCAAGCTTCTGAATCTACACGGCCTAACTCTACCGACCCTAACATCACAAATTCTACATATCGACACAAAAAAGCGGAAACGTAGTAACCCCCAAGTCTTTTTTTTTTATTGCAGATTCGGAATCAGAAAAAAAATCTGCGTCGAATGAATAAATACGTCGAATAAAAAATTACATTTTTTATCATTTTGCATTTACACCAATTCATCATTTTGAAAATTGTTTGATTCCGGTAGTTACAGCGCTGTTGCAATTTTGAGCAGTGTGGGTTAGGTACAGCGTTTTTGCATATAAAAAATAGTGACGCACCACGTTTACTACATAATATGTAGTAAACGTGATGCGATAACGATTAACTATTTCTCATTTGATATATTACCTATATCAAATGAGAAATCTTCTGGTTTACTACAGTTCACGCGAACATGTTAATACACAACTATCAATTCATCATATCAGCCGAAAGACGTCCACTGCTGGACATAGGCCTCCCCCAAGTGTCGCCACAACCACCGGTCCTGTGCGTCTCGCATCCATCGGTTACCCGCGACCCTCACCAGGTCATCGGTCCACCTTGTGGGAGGCCTTCCAACGCTGCGTCTTCCGGTAGGTACGCGGTCGCCACTCCAAAACTTTTCGGCCCCATCGACCATCTGTTCTGCGAGCAATGTGCCCTGCCCACTGCCACTTCAATTTGGCGATCCTTCGGGCTATGTCGGTAACCTTGGTTCTCTTGCGGATATCATCATTCCTGATTCGATCACGCAAGGAAACTCCGAGCATTGCCCTCTCCATTGCCCTTTGGGTGACTTTAAGCCTTCTGATGAGGCCCATTGTGAGCGACCACATTTCGAGTCCATATGTCATCACTGGTTACACGCACTGGTCATAGACTTTCGTCTTGAGACACTGTGGTATGTGAGACGAGAAGATACCGCGCAACTTCCCGAACGCCGCCCATCCGAGTCGGATTCGACGGTTGACTTCCTTCTCGAAGTTAGCCCTACCTAGCTGGATCGTTTGTCCCAGGTAGACGTACTCATCAACAACTTCGAGTGCAGAGCCTCCAATCTTGATAGGAGTGGGTGCTACATGGGTATTTACCATGACCTTGGTTTTGTCCATGTTCATTTTAAGACCCACTCTTTCGGAAGCTCTACTGAGGTCATCGAGCATTGTACTGAGGTCCTCCGTGGTCTCAGCCATGACGACTATATCGTCGGCAAATCGAAGATGAGTGATATACTCGCCATTGACATTAATGCCTAGCCTTTTCCAGTCCAAAACCTTGAAGACGTCCTCCATTGCGGCCGTGAACAGTTTCGGAGAAATTACGTCTCCCTGCCTCACACCTCTATCAATTACGCCAATTTAAAACGTTTTCATTCTTAGAATTTTGGCATTCAAGAGAGAAAGGTAGATAGGGACCTCATCCTCTAAAAGGAACAAAGAAATGGAGAGACAATCGAAATAGATCTACCCCAGGGCGGTACCAGTTGCTCAGCAACCAGAGAATCCGCCATGCTCTCTTCGGAGGCGTCAAGTCCCTCGTATTATGGGGGGGGGGGCAACGATTGTCCATCACCAATTGCCAGTGGCAACAAGAGCCGAGGAGGCTCCCAATCCAAGCCATACTTCAAGGTCATGGTCACGTGTAAATTAGCAGATCCATCTCGATGAGAGCAGTGGGTACCTACTGTGGGCAGGTACCGTCTCCATAAACGATCGAACTTGCGCTTGGTAGGTATTAGTTAAGAAGCTGAGCCAGCTGTTCCAGTGTGAAAAGCTTCTAAAACCTTCCTTCTAAACCTTCTTTTTCGGTATACCTATGAAAGTACCTATCATTCCACTTTTTAAGATTTACAACTTTTGGCCAGCTAACGTCTTGACACAGCCTTCAAGGACAAGCTATAGCTATATGATGGCCCGAAACCAGCCCCGGATCTAGGGGGGGGCAAGCCGGGGCCCATGCCCCGGGCGGCAAGTTCAAGGGGCGCCAAACTCACATGTTTATGTATGTAAAATTATTGAGCTTTCTACATTCGCTCTTGAATTTCGCATTCTCTTGAATCTCTATTTTTCTGCATTTAAGTCGTAAAAGTGACTCCTAAGCAAACTTTGGAAACGTTTTCTTTTCCCCTTTCAAGGATCTAAAATCGACTGAATGTGAGAGTGATCATCAGAGTTATCTATATAGACCTACTTCAGTAATACAAAAGCAAAATCTTTGTACCTCTTTTTACGAAAAAAACGCAGGCACAGATAAAGTCTATGGAGAATGAGTCCAGAAAGCTAAAATTTTTTTAATAATGCTTAAAAAATTGATAAATTATTAAAAACGTATGGTCGAATTTCGATCACTAGTTAAAATAGTTATCGAAAGTTTCATAATAATAATGTATAAATAAGTAGATGACCCGGTGAAGATCGATTACCTACATATATTTGTGTAAAATCTACTCTACACCTAACCTACTGAATATACAAACAAAATTTCATAAGAATCGGTCAAGCCGTTTCGAAGGAGTTTTGTAACAAACACTGTGACATGACACGAGAATTTTATATATTAGAAGAAGTGTGGAAGAGAGGAGGGCGCCACTATCAAGTTTTTGCCCCGGTTTGGAAAAATCGTAGATCCGGGACTGCCCGAAACACAGGTTTAAATTAACCTAGATCGGGCGGGTCGCTACCTAACATTGCAATTCCGAACCACCATTACTTGCACCTATACTATTAATATTTTAGTTTTAGTTTATTTTTAGGCACTATAATTGTATGGAAAATATTATCACTGTTGATTTAATATTTTTTGTGAACGTTTATATTTGAATAAATTATTATTATTATATAGCGTTCAGTCATGCAGAGCAAATGAATTAGTTTTACTTTTGTAACACATTTCTTATGAATAATGATTGACATTGTTCGAATCAGCAAATGGCAAAACATGGTCAGATCCAAATCCTATCTATCTATCTATCTATCTATAACTATGCATATAATAAATCTGTTAACTAACAGAACACATTTCCAGCGTTTTTGTAATTTTTTGTCTGTTTGTCTGTTTAGATGTGCAGGCATCACGTACAAAGTATAGAAAGTACAAAATAATAATAATAAATAAAGAGAATAATAATAATAATTTATTTGTTCCAAAAAACGAATGTAGATAACTTTTTCACATTAAAATTATCCGTAATTCAGATTATTAGGTACCTACTTAGTTTTTGTTTCTTCGTAATCGGTTCACTCTATCAAAAGATTTATAACTTAAACTAAATTACGTCTTACAGCATAAAAAAATTCGTCCTCAACGCTGTCAGCTGGTAACGTGCCCAAAAGACTGGCGGCATTGCCACGTTGAATGGCAATGCTTAGTCTCTGCCCAAAGTAAAAGCCAGCTCTTGGGTCACGGGAAGTGTCAGCTAGCCGTTTCGAAATTTCTTTGAAAAGGCCCGAGGGTTTCATTCAACCCCAAACGGTTCGAAAATATAGTTAGGTACTAATGAGGTTACTATATTTACGCCGCTTGAGGTTTTCCGCAGCCGCAGCGGCAGCGCCAGCACAACACGAATTATGATGATAACCGAATGCATGTTGATTTGGAGCAATCTTTCCGAAACGTCAACGAATTTTTTATTTTTTTCTGAAATAAAATCGGGAAACGAAGTTCAAAGATTGGAGATCCCAGGAGACGAAGAGAGCTTTTTTCAATAATTTGGGTTCCCGGTGCTTTTGCGTTAAATTTTGAAAGTGTCAGTTGTCTGTCAGTATGGTCCATAATTCACATTTTGAACGGTTAAGATCAAGGCCAATGGAATGGAGTTTATTTTTTAAGAAACTTAGGTAATCTAAAACAGATTTCGCCTCCCAGGGTTCCATATTTATACTGTGGTTCCGTCGTCAAGATACCAAACGTTAAATTTAGAATTTAGCTTTCGAACAATTGGGTGAATGGTTAAACTAAAAATCACTGGCCCGAGGGGATCACCCACGGAGTAAATACAAAGTACTTACACTTATACCTACTTTGTATTTATTCCGTGGGATCACCTTGTTGACAGCCAACAGCAGATTCCAAAAGGTTGTCCCGATACAGTAATTTGGATGGGTGTTTGTAGCATTGCCAAAGGAAACTATAAAGTTGGCGTAGGTAATTCTTTTTTAGTTTCTGTAGATGGCGTTTTTAATTTGATGTCGCTTTCTGAAGAATTCTTATGTTGGGTCTGCTAATGCACATTTGCTTCCTAAACTTCCTAAACCGTAGCATACAAGCGAAGGGTAGGTACACAAGTACAAGGTTTCAGGGTTGCCAGGTTGTAAAACTGGAAACTTGGAAAGCCGCAGAGGCCAGCCGATTTAGCCATAAGTAATAAATTAGAAAAAAAAACCGGACAATTTATCCTATTCATGGTTTTGAGTCTTTAAAATAATACTTAGTATGTACAGACACCATCACATTAAGCTACAATACAATCTGTAAAATTTATTTAATAATATTTTCAACTTTATTGCTAAAGCATTAGTTTCAAGGTTGATTGGGAAAATTTGATTGCAGTTTCGGATAGCTTAATGTGCTGGCGTTTGTACTTATTAAGTCGTTATTAATCGGGCTACTGTCTACAACTCCACATCCAAATGCGTATTTTGCGTAAGGGTGAGACAACTATGGCATTCCATCCATCCCAGCTCCTCAAGGCAAGCCAGCAACGCCTGTTACTGACTAATATTAAGTAGCATTGTAAGTAAATCCAGGATTTTTGAGACAAACCAACATTAAACCGTTCTAACTTATACCTAACTAATGGAAAAACCACGGGAAAAACGATGCAATACGTCTTATTTAAAATCAAAGTGCCAGGTAAAATTCAAAAACCCTAACAACAGCCGGTCAGGCCGAACACTGTCTAATGTGACCGGTCTAAAAACCTTATGTCCGGCTTTTTGCGGAAATTTGCACTCGCAAGCCTCAAAGGCTTAGCACCCGCGGGCAGGGGCGATAGGGCCGTGATAGGCCCGTCGCGACTTCTAATACAAGACAAAAAGAGTTAAACTGTTCACTTATATCGGGTATATACCACCTATAATTGGGTCGGCTTCCAGTTAAACTGGAAGCTGAATACCAGTATTTTTTCACTAACTGGTTTTCTGTCTTTGGACAAACTGACTGAACTGACTGCCAAAGATTTACAAATGACAGCCGGGATCAACGACTTAGCGTACCTACTTACTTCCCATGGCTCGGAGGAGTCTCAATAAGTCAACCATCTACAGACCGACCTCGGTAATTGTTACTCAGCCTAGAAGATCGATCAGAAGATTTAGAAAAGCTGGTGGCAAAATATATTTTGCCACCAGCTTTTCTAAATCTTCTGTGTCATAAATAAAATGTCTTGGATGTTCGTTTATTCCTTTTGGAAAATTGTTTAATTTGCGTTACCGGTTAGTATTTTAGTATTATTAATTCATTTGAAGTAGTACGAAACATAAGAATCGAAATGATTCGAGGTACTAGGAGATATATCAAGGATGGTCGGCATTTCAAACAGAAGATGTGATGTAGTTAGGGCCCAGTGTAACCTTCTTTTTATTTTCTTAATTCTAAGAGGGGCCAGGTAATGCAGGGTATTGAGGATGCACGTACTTACATCTTTAATCTGTGCGACATATTTTTTTCCGACATCCACGCGAACGAAGTCGCAGGCACAGCTAGTATTTAATAAGACCTTAAATGTACCATGTTTTATACAAATAAATAATCTTAGGTTATTCTTATTCTTCGTTTATTCATTTTCTTAACGGAAAATATTTAAAAATGTATCAAATAGATACAGTTTTAAATATTTCTTAAAAACACAAAAAAAAAAAACATTTAAACATTTGAAAAAAATAGTAAGTATCTAGCTCACCGGTATCAGGAACAGGATCCAAGCTACCGGCCGGCGGTCAGGGCTCCAGAGAGAGGAACCTCTTAACAATGCGAGCCGTGTCCAGAAGTACTGCTTTCTGAATAAAGCCCTTGATCCAGCTGCCTAAAGAGAGTCTCCTAAGATGTTGGTCGAGGCTCATCAATGGCTATTAAGTCGTTGGCTGTCACGACTATCGGTACAATGAATGCCCAGTTTACATCCCACCTTGACCACCTTGCGAGTCAAGTCAAGAAATTTAATTGGCTGATCTTTCTCGGCTTTCACGAGGTTCTCGTCATACGGGACGGTTATGTCAACAATCATTGTACGCGTCTCGATTCGGTCCACCGCCACTATAGCAGGTTTATTGGCCACAATAGTCCTGGCAGTGATGATGGACCGATCCCAGTACAATGATGATCCGAGTCTAGAGAGTATTTCAGAGCATATTGCTGATGGATAATCCTGGCTACAAGGTTATGTCCTTAGATTAATACAATGTCTATGTCTATGGGTGAATTTCAACAAATGCCATTTTTTTATCATATCGGTGAACTTTTCCATTTATATTTTTTTTGTATATTTTTCAGGTTTTATGTAATCTTTAAGATATTGAATATCCCCTAATATCATCAACGTATCATTTAAGACTAAGGAGAAAATTCAGTTTGAATTCTGGTTTCCACCGATATGACAAACCGGCACCGATTATTTTTTCTGTACACCGATATGATAAGTTTATCCACCGAAATGATGTACATATCCAGCGATATGATAATCTATCCACCTTTGAACATCAAAAAGGAAATAGTTAGAAGGTACCTATATATTTTTACAAGGGTGACTTAGAACTGAAGACCTGAACTGAGGGTCTTATGTAAGTAGATCACATCCAAAGAGAACTGAGTTCTTAGAAATCCAATTAAAATATATTTTTTGAAATTATATACCTATTTTATTATATTTACTTTCTTCTTTTATTATATTTATTATAGGTACTTAAAATTTTAAAAATGAATGTTTATTTTTATTATCATTGTCTTTATTAAAATAAAGTATAAAAAAACAACAATCTCTTATAGGTTAAAATTGCACAATACACATTTACTACTGTGGACGATCCAGCTAATTGTCTTACCGTGTGTACACTTAAAACATTGTGGCCTTCTAGGTTTAACAATAATAACTTTACATACCTAATTAATCAGCTTTTTAAGTTTAACATTAATCACAACCACACTACAATAATCACAGCTTTAATTATTCATCATCTTCATGTGGCAGTCATTTGGCTTCGGGTTGGGATAAGTTCGGCTGCCTTTCGTCTAGCTAAACGTACTCTATCTTCTTAACACAGGACCGCTTTTGATTTTAGCTTTTCTTATTCTTTCCAGCAACCTCTTTCTGTCTTTTTTCTCCTCCTCTTTTAGTTTTGGCCTCGGCATTCTTAAATAAAATTAAGCTATTACGATGTTTTCTATATTTTTATTTATTATTACGTACTTACAATTTTTTAACTAGAAAGATTTTCTAGAGAAACCATTAATGCGTTCGATTGCTCCACCTCACCATCATCATCTCAGCCTATAGACGTACATTACCGAATACAGACCTCCCCTAATGATACATTATTTTATACATCTACTACCCAGTGGTATCGTGGTAATGATTTTTGCAGTCTATGTAGGTAAGTATGTGTGTATGTATGTATGTTTGTATGTTCCATTGTTTCTTTGTATACTTTACGTAATGACACGGGATCTACCGATATGATAAAACGACTCACCGAGATGACAAAATAATCTACCGATATGATAAAGCAATCCACCGATGTTACAAAACTGTGCGTTGATCATGAATCAAAACACCGATATTAGATATAAGACACCGATTGATTTTTTCTTATCATTTCGGTATAAATTATCACACATCGGTGGTAATAAAGA
This sequence comes from Melanchra persicariae, assembly GCA_947386135.1. Classification (NCBI taxonomy): domain Eukaryota; kingdom Metazoa; phylum Arthropoda; class Insecta; order Lepidoptera; family Noctuidae; genus Melanchra; species Melanchra persicariae. Next base: position 20,310,221 of record OX376643.1, on the reverse strand, counting down.
CCACCGATTACAGCGATATGAGAACAGCGACGTGAGAAATAACACACTTACTAGAATATTAGAAAAAATGCATAATATCTAGGATAAATTCTATAACAGTCAATGAAGCTAATTCACTTACTACCTCTGTTAGAACCAAACAACAATAATAAAACTACTCATTACACTAGAAAATATCATATAAAATAATTGTCCGGGAGCAAATGAAATGGCGTACTTACGTTATTTGCGGGAATATGCAGCGATTTGACACACGCCCGTCCTGACTGCGCACTAGCACATTGTAACGAGGGAAATAAAATTGGGGTGTGGACGCTGTCGGACTCGTCGATGTAAAGTTAGGTTTAAATTACTTTTGTCCAGCGATATGAGAACATTTTGCAGGACAAGTACGTTTGTGCCTCTCAGTAATAATAATCGTTAATTATGTAATAAAATATGCTATATATTAATAACAAAACTAATATTCTATGAAATAGAATATGTTATATACTTAACTTACTTATTTTATTAGTGTAGGTATAAGCTTTTTTGCTTGTAAAAAAAGTAGAGGGACAGCACCGATTTGATAAAAATAGAGGTTTATGTATTTATTTCTACCTTTTGTAATAGTCCTAGGCAAATTATATTTTTGCCACAACCCAATAACTACCTACCTATAGAATACTAAAAAAATAATTCAGAACAATATTCCTTTTTTCAAAACTAATTTCACCGAAGACAAAAAAATAAGTCATTTGGGAAATTCACCTCTATGCAAGTACTCTCTCTCTGTTAGCTAGATGAGAACAACCAGAGATAATGTGGCGAACCGTCCCGGACGATGACATGCTCAAAAGATGTCAACCGTGCTGTCCTTCACAATAAATCTCCGGTAGTTCTTCGTCATGATAACTTCGTCCATAATTGCACCTCTCTACCTTCGGTTTCTCCAAAGAAATCACCGAAACGCAGCCAGGCTACGGGCACTAATTGATCTACGTGAAAATCTACGGAGAAAGTATCCGTGAAGTTCTGTATTCTGCTATACCGCTCTGCGATCGTTAGTGTCAACACCGTAGGTTTGCACCGTTTCTCATTTGCCAAGGAGAGCGGGGTGAGTCCCTTGTCCACTGCTACTACATCTTGATGCATACCCACGTGGACAGCTAGGAAATATTCCCTTAGACTGCATATGTCGCGATCGTGGAGAATCTTATAATTTAAAAAGCCTCGACCTCCACACTTTCGCGGGATATACAGTCTCATTACCGACGTCCATGGGCGATGCATTCGATATGCAGTAAGCAGTATACGGACCCGCCTATCCAGGGCGTCAAGTTCCGTTTGAGTCCACTTGAGTATGCCTAAAGATTACTTCAATACTGGCATGACCCAACCGTTAAAGAAGCGCTCCGTCAACGATTGCTTCATGTCAGTAAAATTGATTGATTGATTAACGCTTCAGACATACCCAAATACTTGTAAGTTTCAGTTGAAGAGAGGCATTTCAGGTTTATGGAATCCGAGAGTTGAGTTCCCACGTAATCCATAATCTCTCCACGCTTCACATGCATGACCGTTCACTTGTCCATACCAAACTCCATCCTGATGGCGTTACTGAAAGTTAGTAACCTTCAGTAGCTCCATCAGTTGCAGATTACTTGGGCAAAGAGGTCAAATCATTCATGTAAAGGAAGTTAAATATAACCTGAAACCTGACCACCTTTCTTCAACCGATAGCCAAGCCCTTAATTCTACAGCAGTGTGCTTAGAGGATTCAAGACTAGGCAAAACCAAAGTGGATTCAAACTGCCCTGAAATATACCTCGCTCGATCCTTACCGATTCGCACTTCCTCTGGATGTAGTTTGGACCCTGTTCCCGATACCGGTGGGCTACTATTTTTTATATTTTTGAATGTTTTTTAATTATTCAGAGTTCAAAGTCTGCGCAAACAACACCTTGTGCAAATTATGGCTACTGCTATAATATAGAAGAAAAACATCATTAGGAAACCGTTTGTGTGTGTACCTATCTCATTTACCTACAGATTTATAGCTCACTCTCAGTGTGTGTTCCTTCAGTAGAAACATTAATTATAGGCTGATTATGGTTAAGCAAAGCTCCACAATCAAAAGCGCAAAGTAGTTTATTACTCGATTAGGAAGTCTACGTAGAGTAGGAACGCTGTGCTCTATTTTCGTTAATTGCCCAACCATGAGTTTTTGAGTCTTGGGTTTCTCCACGCCAAGTCTTAGCACCAAAGGTCAGGAATCACAAAATTAAATGTTTAGTAGTACATAGGTACACTTATGCAATCCGTCTGTGCCATGACTTTATTGAGCTTAAGACGGACTTGACTTGGCTATGTTTTTAATAGTTTTCATTTTATGATACTGGACATATCACTGCCCGTTCTATACTAATATTTCGGCATTTAAAAGTAAAGATGATTTGACTATCGTTTCTAATAGGTTTTTTCAATAAAGCTTTTATGAAATGTGGCCAGCAACTATTTCAAATAGGTATTGAGCCATCGCCATAGAGAAGTAAATGAACATTTGAAATAAGAAAGGAATAAATGACAAATGACTTCTTCCATTACTTTCCTACCGTGTAGTATGATTTATATTATGTAGCATTTTCCAGTGTCGATAGTCACTGTTGTTCATGTATTTTTTAAAATAGTGTATAAACCTTAACAGTTATAAGTTGAAGAAGTATTAAAATGGCAAATGCGGATTTTAGAAAGGATGTGACTATGCCTGTCCGACCTAGAAGTGTCTATACAGCGCACTCCTACAATCAGGTGATGTGACCCATATAATCATACACTTTTAGTAACACGCAAAGCAAATAAGCATGCCTTCCCTAATTCAGAAAAAACAATTCAGTAAACGGATGAAGGTTGTCCATTAGAACAAAATTTACTTGCTCCACGTCAAAATGGTGGGATTGCTATAAAGCGACCGCTTTATATGTATATTTTTACAAGTACTCTAGTATTTATTTAACAAATAATAGAAAAATTGGTTCGAAGGCACAAATGTCAGTCTAGCTGACATTTGACATAAGTAAACCGCACAAGCAATGGTCTGACTCTTCGTATGGAATGGTCAAGCTTGGATAGTACCATCGCGTAAGTACCTAGTTATTCTAGACGAACTCCCTTGGCCCATCACACACGATAATAGAAGTCCTGTATTATGCGTCATTTACATGAAAAGGTTCTTGCATCGAATAATATAATTATGATAAGTAGGTAGATTATAAAATATATACTAAAAATATGATCATGTAAACTAGGTAGGTACATAATTATATGATATCGTACGTGGAAGGGCGAACATCGCCTCGTATTTGAATACTGGATGTGTCCGTGTAAACAAAATTTGATAGCAAGAATCGTAGTTATTTCGAGTTCAGCTAGTCGCTATTTAGCATGAGTGCAGTGTGCGAAGGTATTTTAATTATCTCTGTTCTTCTAAGACAAGAATTAATTTAACGAAAGCAGAAAAAAGATGTTGACTTAAAAAATAGATAGAATGGTGATAGTTGATATGTTTTAGAAATACGTTAAGCCAACGACACGTTTTCCTCGTGACTGATACGAATACTCACTTAACTCGTATCTCAAAAACTACTGAACCGATTTTACAATCTGACTTAGGATAGTTTTTGAGATATGCGTGGACATACAAACATCTATACTATACACTTACTATAAAATTATAAAGCTGAAGAGTTTGTGTATATGTTTTAACGCTATAATCTCTAGAACTACCAGTCGGATTTGGAAAATTCTTTTTGTGATAGCCACATTCATGAGGAAGACTATGGGAACGGGAAATTTCTACGGGAACGAGAAAAAAGGGATATGCGCGTACGAAGTCGCGGGCAAAAGTAAACAGTAAAAGGTATTAACGAGCGAATAAAAGTACCTATAAGTAATACTGGGAACCCTAGTCGCAGCCAACTGGCTTAATCAGCCGTTAATTGGCTGCCTAACTTCGGCAGCTGACGTTATGTTTCCCGGCATTTCATTTTGAACAGCTAGGCAAAGCATTGCTTGACCCCTCTTAGAATTAGGGATTTGGAAGAGTGTTATGCAAAGCACTGGCTGTATCACCTCTTCTGTTCTGTGTTAAGTAATTTTTCGTTATCAGAAACGTTTTCGTGAAAATTATAGATTGGGACTATAGCGGCTTTAACGTCAATGGTGCCTGACTGTCTCACTTAAGAGATATTGCTGGTGATCTTGTGGTTTTCGCTGAGAACTTCGATGACCTCCAGAAAATACTTCAAAACCTTTAAGATGCTTCTTTTAAGTTGGGTCTTGGGATGAATATGGCCAAGACGAAAGTTATGGCAATCACCTTCAGCGATTCAAAAAGATGATTAACCGATATATTTATCTTGGCCATTCCCTTTCAAATCAACAAACGGAGCCCGGAGGTATCGAGAGGAACACAATTTGGGTGGGCCGCTTTTAGCAAATTGGACGGCATTCTGAAGCCTGCCAAAACTCCACAAATGACGGAATTCCCGCCTCTATAACCAGTATTGTTTTTCCCACCATGACTTACGGTGCTGAGACATGGACGCTCACACAGAAGGCTGTGTACAGACTGAGAGTTGCACAGAGAGCCATGGAGCGTTCCAAGCTTGGCACAGGTACGAGTAGTAGATTGAGTTCCAAACGTCGAGACCCGAAGACGTACGAAGGTTATCAACATCGGAAAACGAATTGTGGAACTAAAGTGGAGCTGGGCAGGACACCTGGCAAGGTGCGATAATGATAGGTGGAGTTAGGCAGTGATGATAAGGTGGAGTAAAGCAGTGACTGAGTGGCGTCCGAGGACTGGAAGAAGTGTTGGTTGGCCGGCGGCGAGATGGGCGGACAATATTGTTGCCATCGTGGGTAGAACCTGGATGAGGCTGGCACAGAAACGTGGAGATTGGCACACGAAAAGAAAGGCCTATGTTTAGCAGTGGGCAAAGTCGGGCTGTGGATGATGATGACGATACACGATGTTGAAGAAAGTTGCTAAGGTTGTTAACACACGATAGAGCTGCATAAAGTTGGCCATGGGAAAACCAACTAAATGAGAAATCTACCTCCGCATAGGACACGGTGGAGGTCTGCCCTACTTGGGTGGCAGTGACCTCTCGCTACTGGCCCTGTTTCACACCGTGGTCCAGAGCGAGGAGGCATGGGAAGCCGTCACCTCCTTCTGCGAAGCAGTAAAGATAGTGAAGGAGGAGGCTGGCCGCGTGAGGGAGAGGCAAACCTCACGCCTCAGCCACCGCAACTGGGTGGTTCCCGGCCACCGTAGGCGTGGGCCTGCGGACGGCGAGCGTTGGGTGGCTCACCAGGCTCGGGTTGACGGAGCGTTATGTTCCACGCCTCATACAGATGTCAGCAAAGTAGACGGGGCACGTTAGGGCCAGAGCCTTTATCCATAAAAAAAGCCTCCGCAACGGATAGAGTAGAGTAGAGACTCCATGTGCGTAGGTGTCCTAGCTAAACTAGACAGCCTAGCTCCGCCCAAATGGACAAAAGCCACCAGGGTGCTGCGCAGGTGGAGCGGAAAAAATCCTTGGACCGGTGAGGTCTCTCTCGGAAGGAACCTCTGAAAATTGAGCTGTCTGTAGCGCCTATGACTAAGTCGTGTTTTTTATGGTGTGAACCGCAATAATCCCTATGATTTGACATCCATAAAAAGTATCAAAATAATCACGTTTAAAAAGCACCATTAATAACAAAAAAATCTGTTGTGCTGTGATTCTCATGCTGTTGATAGAAAGTAGGTAGGTACTATTTCGGTCAACATAAGTAGATAATAAGTGAATTTCTTCTAGATTTCCACAATTCCACTAGCAGATTTTTGTGTAAAAGTTTTCTACATTATTTTTGTACTAATAACGAGTTCCGAACAAAACTGAATACAGATAAGAAGAAAATAGGTTCTGTTAATTATCCTTGCTAAACAAAAAGGAAAAATACAGCAATAACGTATATTTGAGTATATTAGTTTTGGTAGGATTAAAAAAAAATAAGGTAATAAATGAGATAATAATATTTCAAAAATAATTGGTACAGCTTTTGAGATTCGGACACACCAAGTCTTTCGACGGTGTGAGTTTTGACAATTTGATTAAAATAGCCGATCTTATTTATGTCATGGTTTTTGCGCTGCTTAGCTCCCAAAGTATAGCGTGATGATGAATGTTGCTTTTATACCACCAACGTGAATTTATTACGCTAAGACGTCTAGCGACTCACACAGATAACAATTGTATACCTTATTTTCTGAAAATCATCTATTTTGGTTAAATTATGTTCCTCTGCCCAAACTTACAGCAATAGCGTGATTTTTTTTAGTGTATAACTAGATGATAGCACTGCAAATAATTAACTAAATTAAAATAGTATCATTATTTTAATAATATTACATGCTGTTGTAGAACCTCTAGTAGCAGTAGTTCGGTTGTTAGTCCGGTTGACCGAACTACTGAAACTTTCAGTTGCGATAGTTCGGTTCTAACAAAGGACCGAACTACTGAATCTTTCAGTTGCGATAGTTCGGTTCTAGCAAAGCACCGAACAACTGAAACTTAAATGGATTTTAGGCACCCCGACTCGGACAGGTTAGGTTAGAAGGGAATGGCGGGGTCTTTCAGACCCCGCCATTCCCCTTCGTGGTTATTTTTTTTTAAACCCTTGAGCCCCGCCAAGCGGGGCTCCGACTATGCTTTGAGGTAAGTTTCAAATATTGGACATTTTGGGAATTGGACATTTTGACACCGTTAACTGACCTGAACGATATTTTATACTTAGGCAACTACCTCAGAGTCTCGCTCTTATTACGTGTTAAAAATAAAATTAAGAAATAGTAGAACTAAAGGGGTACATATTTAGGCTTCAGTAGTCCGTTGTTTTGTTAGAACCGAACTATTGCAACTAAAAGTTTCAGTTGTTCGGTGCTTTGTTAGAACCGAACTATCGCAACTGAAAGTTTCAGTAGTTCGGTCAACCGAACTAACAACCGAACTACTGCTACTAGAGGTTGTAGAATGGTTAACAGAAATAAGGCTTTATTGCTCATCCCTCTTGGGTAATAGCATGATAATTTGTAGCCATAATGTATAGCCCTCGACCTCTTGATAATATTTATATAAAATTTGAATAAAATCTAATCAGTTTTTGCGTTTCACCCGGACATACATAACAAATATTCTAAAACTATTTTTTTCGACTTCGGTATCGTTCGGTTTTAAAAAAATATTCAATGTACAGTTTTTGCTTTGTTACGTTTTTATTATGTGTATAGATATAGATAGATGCTATATTGAGATTATAATAGGTTTAAAATGGGATGCATGAAGGAGCCTCCTCGTGTAGCGCAATTTGTTCCATCTGACACTCAACTGAACTGAGCGCTCGGCGCATCCTGGACAGTCTCACCTAACACCTTGTAAGACTGGCCAATCCTTCCCTTGCGGTGGTAGGGCTAACACCCGCCTGGTTCGCGACCACCCTCCCACCGGAGTTCGGTGTCAAGCAGCCTGTTATGTTTCGTCGACGCGTGGGAGTAGGTACCTACCAGTGCCTCAAGGCATCTTCTGGGCACGTTCGCTTCAGAGTAGCAGTGCCTCAAGGTATCTTCTGGGCACGTTCGCTTCATCATGGACCTCATCTATCGCTTTCCATCAGGCGAGATCGCGGTCAAGAGGCTAGCCCATTCATAAATAATAAAAAAAAAGATGCGTAACATGCACTCGTACCAAAAAATGAAGGCCTTCATTTCTTGGACCTAAACACCGCGCACGCGACCCTGTGAGCTATCTTGGTTGAATTACCGATTGCTACCTACGGACACGAATTGTGCTTGCCCTGTTTTTTAGAGCTGTAATGTTCGAGCATGGCGCGTCTATATACAGTACGTCATTGTTTCTCGGATTGTATTTTTATACTTGATTTAGGAGGAGTCGAACTTGTCTGCGTTCCAAGACTACAGCAAGTTTCTCGAAGGTGGTCTGGGCCAAGCTGAGCTGGTCGGTGCCGCGGGATGGCAGCCGCCATGGCGTGCGCCCCTGCAGCGCAAGGCGCCCTTCTACCCTGGAGATGACATCTACCACGCTGACACCTGGCGCGAGCTTGAGGCAAGTTCACTCGCACTAATAGTACCTATTCATGTCATTGAATTATTACAACTATTAAAGAAATTTGACATTGTTGTGCATGCACAACAATGTCAAATTTCTTTAATAGATTTTAAATTGTATGGCTAAAGCATTAGGTTCCAGGTAAATTGGGAAAATTTGACAGTTTCGGGTATGTTTCGGGTAGCTTGATGTGCTGGCCTCTGTAGCTACCACCTATCCGTCCATTCAATTTAAGACCATTTATAGCGTCAAGATGTACACACAAAAACTGCCTTTTTCGCGATTGATTTCAGTCCCTTATAAAAAGTTTTTCATTCAATAAAGATGATTATAATGACCCCTTTCTGGTACTTACAGCGTTTGTTTTCTGGGGTCAATATTTCAGAATCGCTTGAACTCATTTTTAATCAATAATATTAGTCTATAAAACCGGGATTTTTAATTTCATTACAGCTTACAGAGTTAGTGTTATAAATTTAATGTCCGGCGGTCTGTCTGTCCGCGGTTTAGCTCCGAGACGCTTAGTACTATAACGTTGGAATTTGGAATGGTGGGGGGGTATAGGTAGGTGGGCCATTCTACTTTTTAGTGCCTAAAATAGAGGTAAAAATTAATTAACACTTTTGCAAAATTGCAGATATCTTGATGTATTTTCCGAGCAGTGTTACGTTAGTTCTCAACCGGGCCTCAATGTTTATTATGATTTTTGTCAATATTCAAGTTTTTTATTTAAAAAAGTCTCATTAGTTACCTACTCAAATTACTACTTCATTACCAGTCCTTATGAAATATCCACTGAGTTACAATAAGTTTTTTTTATATTGGTTTAGCTCGATAAAAGTAAGTAGTAATTCAGGTTTCGAAGATTATCTGAACGAGATAAAAATCATGCGTTAAAATGTCTATGGGACGTTTTTTTAACCAACTTGAAACAAGGAGGAGGTTCTGAATTTGACTGAATTTTCGCCAAATGTCAAACGATTTAGATGATTATTTTTTTGTTTGGAAGAGTATCTTCCCGGACTGGTCCCATTTCAATTTGGTGAAGATCTGGTGAAGAACTGCGGAGATAGCTAGGTAACGGAACTCTTCAATAAATGAGATAGCAAACCTGCCGATTGCTGAAATCGCATGTCTGTTTGTTAACACCAGTTCATAACATAACATCACGCCGGTACGCTGTAAAGGGGTACGCAGATGTGTACAAGTCAACCATGGTTTTGGGATTCGGGATATCTTTATCAAAAAAAAAACTTTTACTATAGAATACAACCGACTTCGAAACAAAAAACACTACTTACAAAGTACCTATGAAATAACTATAATTATAATTAAATAACAATAAAATAAATATTTAATTTTTAAAGTGAAATTATTACTTATGGTGTTGGATTTCAACCTATAGTGGAGATTGAAATCTATAGGTAGTAAAACCGTACATGTTTTCCGCTAAATTATTCACGCGCCTGCAAAAAACAAGGAAATACTAAATACGGCTTGTCGTGTCTATTGTTTATTAGATTTAAAAAAATAGATAATTAATGAGGGCACTGATCATTTTTAGCTGGTAATCATAATGCAGTTTTTATTATTTTCAAATACTTACTACTTAACAATTTTAATAAAATTTTCTTAAATTATATTTTCACATTTTATTCTATAATGGCGACAATTCTATACGGGCTATATTATTTGTATTATTATAGAAAAAACAAATCAGCCAAACATAATAATAAGCTGCATTTGGTTTTTAATCGGTTTACTAGAAGAATATTTTATTAGGTACCTACTTAGGTACCTATATTTTTAATACAGGCTAAAGGTGTATTATAGCTGTGATCTATTTATGTCAAAGTCAAAGTCAAAGCATTTATTTCAATTCCAAGACCATTTATACCAAATATTTGTTCCGTGCGGGAATCGAACCCACGACACGCAGTGCAGCAGTCAATCGCTCAATCACTGCGCCAATCGTACCGCCAACATGCATAATGGCTTTGCATTATGTGCAGCACAAAAACGCAATATAGGTACCTACGTATATTGCGTTTTTGTGATTGACGTACCTTTTCACCTAAGTTGTATATATATTTGATAAAAACAAACATGAATGAATTCGTCTAGATGACGGACGTCGTGGGTGGCGCTGGATACAATGCCTCGGTGACTCCTCACGGCACCGTCTGCCTCCGCCTCAGGGACAGAGTTAAGTGAGTACAATTCTGAAGATGAAGCAGTGGCTTTTACAGTTAGCGTCCAACTTTATGGCGGCTGTGGAGTGATCTATTCGCTGCGCAGGACCCCAATCCTCAATCCACCACTGTGTATGTGTATCAAAACGTCATATTCGCAAAATGACCTATTAGCATATATCGTCCTATTAGCAAATCATGCTTTTCGTAAATTGTCCTTTTAGCAGAACGTCATAAAAACAAGAGAACGGCTAAATTACAGACATAATACCGGGACGCTGTTACAAATGGGTGGGTACCTAGTCAAATCATTACTTTTTGACACAAAAATATGTTTATTAAATAAAATGCTTTGCATTCTTAAAATGTTTTTTGCCCGAATTGTAAACTACAAATATACTACGAACTAAAATATAATTTTAGATAGGTACAGCAGTGCGACTCTGTAAACATGTCGAATTGAATTCTTGGGCGGGGTTCAAGACAGGTGAGTTGTCAAACCATACAAATAAGATGGAATGATAGGTCAGTATTGTCGTTCACTCCGCCTAGGTGAACACCGTGAGATGTCGACAGAATCGACCGGCAGTTTCTCAATAAATGTACCGAAGTGAAAATGTTTACTTCGGTACCATTATTGATAAAATGTAGCTATTTAAAATTATATTTATACTTCAGAATCGTACCATGCACATCTATCAACAATTCTTGGGAAAAATGTTTTAAGAATGCAAAGCATTTCTATTAATAAACATACTTTTGTGTAGAAAAGTAATGATTTGTCTACCCATTTGTAAACGCGTCCTTAATAAAAGATTTTAAAATTTTACAAGTAAATCCTGACATTTTTTTTCGTTCATGTTTATAAAATGGGGACGTTATTCAATACTAAGTTTCTGCTCGCGACTACGTCCGCGTGGAGATTTTTTAGAATTGGGCGTAGATTGAAATATAGTAAAAATGTTATCTTGTCAGCGGCGTTTCATCCGGATTTTTTTCAATGATGCTGATCTCATGTCTGGTTTCTGAGTCTATTATATTATATTCTATTAGGTATGTTTCCGCACTTAGTCCTGCGGTGGACCATTGCACGTGAGCCATGGCGGCCGTCATTCATGAAAACCAGCCAGCCTCCCTCCAGAAGTAGATCAGTCCTCTCAGTGTGTTCAGGATATCTGTGATTGAATTAGGTGTCCCTATTGTTTGCCTCCGTATTTCGGTAACGCCTGTGCACTCAAGGAGCACGTGCGATACCGTTTCATCCTCCTCCCATGAATGCTCTGCGTAGAGGACTGTCCGTTATACCTATCGTGTGGAAATGTTTGTTCAGTGAGGAGTGTCCGGTGATGGTCCCTGCCACCATGCGTAGGCGGTCGTATCCAGTTGCAGAAGGCGCCTGGTAAGTTGGTTTGTGAGTCTTTAACACTCATGATGGTTCCAGACCTGGAAATACTAATTCATAATTCTGGGTTCCTCGTAGTTTATCAGTCTTTGCCGCTCTAGATTTCAGCCCATTTCCGAACTCTTGCTTCTACTACAATTTCCGTAAGCCTATGTAGGTACTTGACTTGAACCATGAGATTGTATAATTCTGTCGACACTAGAGGTATAATATCTCCTTTACGTTTGAATTTTAGTTTTAAATTAATAAACTACACAATGAGCCATGACGTAAAACCGATACTAAATTTTTCCGTATTTAACAACTGTACTTTGACAATAGAACGTTCTGTTAATTTAATAGTAGGTACGTTCTGCTAGATCATTTTGAAAATTGGACCATTTGCTAATAGGTCATTTTGCGAATAGGAAATTTGTATACGGAGCCTCCGTATACAAATTTCCTGTTCGCAAAATGACCGCTGATTTCGCAAATGAAAATCTAAGTTGTAATCGCATTTTTTTTTGTGATAAAACTTAGTCTGACTTTTTCCTGTACTTGTACTGTAAAATCTATCTTCTTGCCAAATTTCATGACTTTAGATCAACGGGAAAAGTAGGTACCCTATAGGTTTTGATTCCCTTGCGACTTGCTTCAAAACTTGCGCCAGAAACAGAGCATACAAAAGGCCTTACCTCTAGATTGCGTTGACTTAGAAGTTTTGATTTTTCACTGCTCCCTAGCAGACCTGAGTATTTGATATTAATTTCAGCTTGATTACTCCACGCGTTACTGAGAAAAAAAGTATATTGACAGACGGACGGACAGACAGACAGACGGATAACAAAGTGATCCTATTGGGTTCCGTTTTTGCCGACGAGGTATGACATTGTCTAACTAGGAACTCGAAGTTTCAAAGTAACCGAACCGAGCCTTTATCTCGTAAAGGCTACCCAGACAGGTGCGACGCGACTGTGAAATAATAGATGTCAAGGAAATTGTCCCTAGCTGAAGAACCATTTCTATGAAAACGTAGCGTCGCTGTTGCATTGTCGGGCTTGTCTGTGGGGTGGAGAGCTATCAACTCCCTCTCGACACACTCGCGAGTCTATGCAAAATAGGTTTAAACCCAATACATCAAATATAACTCTGGTTGATTGTCCATCGCCAGTGAGATGGGATAAAGGTTTAATGATGGTTTACTATTTAATTTAAAAAATAACGGTTCTTAATTTATTTAGAGTCGACATGACAATCGACGGTGCTGTGCGCGTGACCAACGCTAAGAACAACATAATCCTGGCACTGTCGCGTTCGGGCGCCGCTGCCGCCCTCATCCACCCTAACGGGCGCGTCTACCACTATGGCTCGCGAGTCGAGATCCAGGCCCGGCACCAGCAGGGGAACAACAAGTAAGTCACCACCAGCCGTTCTATTCTGTGAACCGTGTAAATTTAGATGGGGTGAACATGAAGTGAACTGTCAATCCATCTTTGTATGGTTTGACAGCTCAGCCGATCTATTGTCAACATTTCACCGAGTGAACTTAATACTCATACTTTATATGCATTCCACAATGTGTACATTGGTGGTAAGTTGAAAAAAAATTATGGACCCTATCGGGCACAGCAAAAAAATTAAAAATATAGTAGGAGAGAGGAAGCTTTAAATAGCTAAACGTCTTATATATCTAAACTAGATCAAATACAAATTTTCAGTATGGATTCAATAAACCTACATAATATGATTCTATATACTTTATATTTTATCGTTGAAATATTCGTTTATACTATAATAGCATTTTTTATTAAAATTGTTTGTTTTTTTGTTTATTTTATCTTCTTTTTTTTATTAATTCAGGTAGTTTGTTATATATTTTTATTGACATTGCATAGGGCCTTCTTGAATGTAATTTTAGTCGAGAATGTGGTATGTTTAGTCTTGATTTGTGTCGGAGTGTGTAACGTGATTGTATGTCCTCGCGCTTTGTATAAAATTCTTGATACTTACGAAAAAATTTGCAGATTTCTAATATGTACGTACTGGGTAATGTTAAGATATTATAATTTTGGAAGTGATGTTTGCAGCTACCACTTTGATCGATGTTTGCTAGGACTTAGGTGGAGGGAACATGAAGTGAACTGTCATTTTAAATTCTTAGTAATAAGAGGCCAGCCGCGTCAAGATTATCTGCCTTACATTTTCCCAATTATATTGCAGTCGACTTCCAGTCAGACCGGATTCAAGCTGAATACCAGTGGTTTACATGGAGCGACTGCCTATCGTCAGATAGGCCAGTCGCTCCATGTAAACCACTCCACAACCCAGTACCAAAGTGAGTCTTGGTATGTTAAAATGGTCTTCCATTCACAGACCGAACTTGCTTTTGCTTAAGAGCGTGTATTCGATTCGCGAGTCGCTGGGAGGGCCCGGGACGAACTGCGGCCCTACCATGACATGTTTAATCGTGAGTCGTTCGAGCGAGAAGGAGGGATGGAGCTATATCGGGTGTATAGCTCCATCTCTCCTTCTCGCTCGAACGACTCACGCTGTAACACGTCATGGTAGGGCCGCTGATCGGCAAACGATTGCGCACGTGGATTTATAATGTTTTAAAAACAATCGTGTAAAATAAATGAGTACATCAAAAGACTGAAAAAAACCAGGATATTTAGCATTCCCTTTATTTCCTTAAAATAATTATAATATTTGTTTATATAGATATGTATGTAAAACACTTAAAAAAAATTGTTATAGTAGGTATACCGATTTTCTATTTTTTAATTATTTTTTTTGAATACTTATTAGCCATATTTTCGTAATTGAGCCATGTAGTGCGCTTTATTCGTATTCTTTTGGACAAACGTATAATATAAAATATTTTAGCACATTACAATGGTTGTATTCGTCCTGAAAGATAACTCTTGACTATTTTCGTAAAACACTATCAGGGGATTGCCTTCTTTTTAAAAAACTGTCAATAAAAATTATATTTTTTCTGAGTACTTAGTGTAGTAAATTAAGACAATGCTTCAGTATCAGCGATCATTCTTATGACGACAAAGACATTTTTCTGAAACCGTAATATTCTGTGTAATAATCTGCTCACATCATAACGATTTTGGTCTCGAAAAATTAAAAAAAGACGAAGTTTTCGTCGCGAATTGAATACACGGTCTTAACCTTGACTATCGACCCGCGTGGCTGTTATTATTTAGCGACCAACTGCTCCTTATTCAGAGGCCTGTAATGAAAGGAAAATGTTTGTAAGCGATAAAATTGTGCTAGTCGGGTAGGGGTAGGGGCTACGAATAATAAAACTCAGGAAGCGTAACTCTGAACAAAATTAACTAAAAATTCAGCTCCAAACTTCACTACATTGACAAATTATTTCAAGGATTCGAATGAAAGAACAAACGTGCAAATAAGCCAATTAGCTGTGCTTGCTTAAGGGTGCGTTTCCACTGAGGCGGAGCAGAGCAGAGCGGAGACGAGCTGTGCCACGATTCACCAATCACATGGCTTGAAATTCACATCTCTTTTCCACTCCGCTTGGATGATTGGTGAATCGCGGCACAGCTCGTCTCCGCTCTGCTCCGCTCCGCCTCAGTGGAAACGCACCGTAACGCGTTGTATTCCAGCAAGCGCGGTGATGAGGATCTAAAATTAAGAAATATTCTAATCAGTTTAATGTGATCCTGCTGTGTATTGCAACGTACCTATTGCGGTGTGAAACTGCCGGCTGACTGCAAACCGACTGTGTAATGTGTGGGGTCGTGCAGTAGTCAGATCGAAATGCGTAGATGGTGTTATGAAAAATAAGTAAGCTTGTTTACGTGTTTACTCTTTATTATATCAATTAAACAATGATGTCCCATTGAAAATAAGTTTATTTAACTTATGACGGGTAGAAATAAGTAAAGAACCTTTTCTGGCCATTTAATGCAAACGAACCCTAAGATTTTTTTCAATTATAGCTTTGAACAACATAACATCGTCCGATCGGGATGGATTTTAATGAAGTTATCCGTTTTTTTTTCAATTTTAACATGTTACCCGTTTCTTTCCAAACGAAACGCAGTTATCCATTTTTTTCGCTGTACTTAATTTTTCGGGAATCTGACAAAGTGTAAAATTACCTATTCTAATGCATATTATCATTTTTCGTTTTATCTAAAAACAAATCCTCAAGTTGTGTGTTTTGAAGTGTTTCAAAACGTGTGAAATAATCTTCCATGTTGCGTTCATGTTGCATAACACTTTCCAAAGTCGCGGTACAAACACCTACCGCGGTACAGTGCGGAGTGGTGCCATTTTTAAGCTTGATGAGTTACATTTCTTGAGTTTTATTATTCGTGGTGTAGGGGCAATATTTTGAGAAAAAATCAGTAACCCTGTACCACCAAACCCAAACACAGTACTTATTGGGTTTTGCCGCAGTCGGTTTTAAAGGGGCCCCATTTTTATTTTATACAGGGGCCCTTTGGCTTTAGCTACGCTGCTGCACACGGCGTAGCTTGAAAGGTGGGCCAATGTCTGCGGAGTCGCCGCATAGACAGACGATCAGTGTCATCTTAAAGCCTTATGGGGAGATTCTCGTTTTTAGCTTAGGTACGCGGCCTACTGACCACGGACGGCCCATGACACATAGAGCTCAAGGCCCGCGTGCGTTAAAGTAGTGTCACCCCCTAAAGCTGTAGATGTGGTCACATCAATCATGTAACAGAATCAACGCGAAATACTTAATCTACAAAGCTGCACCTTTTCCAGAATTTTGAGACGGTAAGATCGCCTCGAATTCTATTGAAACTCCTAAACTAAGCTATATAGGCCGCTCTCAAGTTCAGTGTAGCAAGATAATATCTTGCTACACTGAACTTACTCGTAAGTAAATGTTCATCCATGTGCACCTGGTTAGTTAGTTACTGTTGTTGTAATTTGTGTCTTAACATACAAACCAAGTTCCTGAAAATCTTACAATCTGATTTCTCATTAAGTTTAATGAGTTTTACATTTCAAAGTAAGTATCAATTTTTTTCATAAAACCGAGTAAATCTACTTCCTGGTAAAAGTACGCCAACTGCATGTGGAGCAATTCAAATTCGTGATAAGTTTGACACAACAAAACATACTTTCAGATTATGAGCTGAGATAGGTAACGCAGATTATGAGCTGAGATAGGTAATGCATGAGCTACCATCATTGTCGCTAGCTTAGAGATGGTTGGCGGCGAGTTAGTAGCTTATTCATAAAACTTTTTAATACTGTATATCAGATTCTAAATTCAAATTCTCCATAGATTTTCTTTAATAAAGAATCTGCTTATCGGAATTTTAGCTAAGTTATAGTTTTTATAAGTTTTTATAAATACGGCTTGTCAGTATTCGTGAGCCCCTGCAAATATATAATATTATGAGTAAGTACCTACATTGTGGCGAGTGCATATGCTGGTATTTATGTGGTTGACCTGACCTGACCTGACCTAGTTCTCACGCGGAGCCTGGACGGCCGGGGATACTAGCACAACTAGCTCAAGGCTCGATAATCAATAACATAATGCAAATTATGTGTTGCCTTCAACATTGTTGTACCTTTATAGGTACATTTTCAGTTCGGTTCTAAAATTAATATTTGTTAATTATTATTATTATTTTTCACTTGAACTTGATCTCAGCAGGCGGGTACATTTCATTCTAAGAAAACACAAATAGATTCACATCGGATCGGGTTTGTATTTTTAGCCATTAAATACTAAATCTAAAGATAAATCTGTCTCGTTGAGATGGAACTGTTGTTTACAGAGCGGTACCTACCGTTAGTTTCTTAAAAAAGACAAAAAAGTTACTGTTTCTTGTCCCATCAACTTTCAATAAAGGTAGAAATCTAACCAAAATTTATTTTATAAATCGTGTTAATTACGGAACATTATTGCGCACGGGTTCCTGCGTTCGATCTCTAGCTCGAACAAACACACTTTTTGTAAATTGTCGACAGCAGCCTTACCTACAGCTCTGGGCGGGAAGTTTCGACATGGTTACCGGTTGCCTAGCGACTGAGTTCGGTCGACAAGGCCTAAGGCGGCCCGTACACAATCATCTTGAACGCGATCCACGGATCAAATCCTGGATTGGTTTTGAGCTGAATTAGGTCGCTAAATGTTGTTGTACTTTGATTTTCCGAGGAACTTAGTTATGTGAATGATTACTTCTCTAATAGCACGCGCAATGGCCGATCAGGGTTAAACAAAGCTTGTCAGGCAGTCGTTTCGGGTGGTCAAAAGTCCGATAATATCTAACAGCCGTGTTGTAGAGGTCAAATAGGCGATTTCTCCACTATGTATAAAATACTGGTATTCAGCTGCGTCCGGCAAGACTACAAGCCGATCTCGGCGTAGATCTAAGGTTATAGGCTTGGAAGCAGCTTCTTTTATAGGCTATTGACCACGATCACACCTCATGGAAAGCGATGATGTGTGTGATGACAATATCCAATTATAGAGCATATTGACCAGCATATTGTCAGCGAAATTGACTTCTGCCATTCTATGGGGAATGTAATATGTAATGGTGAGGATATGTGGCAGGTACGCGAAGATGTGGTACAAGGGCGTGTCGTTCACGGCGGAGCAGTGCGCGCTGGTGTACCTGGTGGACGCGGCCGGCACGCGCACCACCACCGACACCTTCCTCGACATGAGCCAGGACTTCACCCTCAATGTCTTCTACAAGTAAGACCCTTTTCTTTACAAGCCACTAGTGCCGCTTAAGATACCTTTAATCTATTGAACGCCATGCACGGCGCATCGAAAGCATGCTGTCAACGCCAAGCCGCTTATTAACTTTTAAATACCTACAGAATGCTAGTGAAGAGGTAATACGAAATATCGATAAAACTTTGCACTGCTACTGTCATCGATTTTCCATCCTTACTAATATTATAAACTCGAAAGTTTGTACCTATGTATGGATTGTTTGTTACTCTTTCACGGAAAAAATATTGCATGGATCTTGATGAAATTGGGCATAGAGGTAGATTATAGTCTGGAAATAACACACAGTATAGTCGGGGTACTTTGATGCACAAAGAAAACACCAACTATTGCGTGTAAAACTATGTTTAATTATGTGTTTCTGCAAATTACAGTGCGGATTACAATGTATAGGACTTTTTAATCTGGTTTTACAATGGCCGTCTCGCGAGGCGCCGGAGTCGAGCGCGTGTGCGGTCCGCGGGTGGCGGTGACTGACTCACTCACATGGCGGCCGGAACTCGGATACGCGAACACTGTAGCGGCTAGTGTAGCGCTTCATCATTACTATTCGCGTAACCGAGCCGGTAGACGACGCGTTCTAGAGGTGCGGGGAGTTACTAAATGGGGTAGCGCTATAACAGGATACTTTTTATCCCAGGAGTATGTTCCCTTGAGATAATTTTCGACATTTAAGCGGGCGGAGCCGCGGGCCGCAGCTAGTATAGTGTACATATAAAGGTGTTAAATTGATCAAATAATTGTTTCAATAGTAGCATTAATTATCTTTTTAAACTAACACCCTTATGTAGCAGCAAAGTAGGTAGCTGATTTTGCAGCAAAATATATCACAAGTTAAGAGCGTGTACGCCTTATGTAATTTCATACAAACTTGTTCCTCTATAGTTGTTGAACTCCAGCACATCACCTTTGTTCTTGAAGATGGGCAAACGAACTGTTACACTACTCATCATAGTAGGGGAGCCCATTATGCTAAATGTGGATTTACTCGTGCGTCCCGGAAAATCGTGTGATACTATTATCATACTATTATCACAGTGTTTTAATAACCCCTTTTACATAACCGTTTCATAAACTATTATTTACGATGTGTATCAATCGTACTATTAAAGTACTTAAATCTAATTCCTAAATAGGCGCATTGTTTCTGCTTGTATTTTAATGAGCACAATCTTCTCGTAAATTGTAGTGTCGCTCCAACGCGACATGGCGTCTGGTGAACGTATATTTTGAGTTCTAATCTTCGGCCTCAAACAAATTAATAATTTGGGATCCAATGATCCCAAATTATTAATTTGTTGAATTATGAATTTTCTTGAATTTCAGCACCACTGAACCAAAATTTTTAGAAGGTAGGTACGATACACAATTGATGTTAAATTATACACAATTTTCAATAATATTCATTTATTACTTAACGAGTGCAGTGGTTCAGATTGAGGAGCCACTTTTGCATTGATTACGCGGTACGGCTTTTCATACAAATTTTCAAATCCTTATTTTTCGAAATTAATGAACCGATTTTAATAAAACTTGGTATGCATACGCTAGATATCCAGGTCTGAATAGTTATAAATAATGGCGTGGCGTAGAGAGAGTATAGTTTCGAAGCGCTGTGCTTGGCGCGTTCAAAGGGTGTCGTTAGGTTGTTTAAGATTTTCAGTGCGTGCATCCGCTAGATGGAACCTACATTACATCACGGTAAAAATTTATAGGTTGCAGTCGAAACTCTTATCCAGTCAAAAGTACTTGTGACTGATTAACACCTGTGCTAAGATAGGTCGACGGAGCCCCACTTCGCGGGGCTCCTATTTCTGGGTGGTTTAAAAGAAGTCCGAGTCGGGGTGTTAACCATAATGACGTTTTTAACTCTACTAGCAAAATCAGTTAAAAGTACTTTTGACTGATTTTGCTAGTCAATAGTACTTTTGACTGGTTAAGAGTTTTAACTGCAACATATATATTTATACTGTGATTACATTAAAACTACAGAATAGTTGAGAGGAACATTGAACGAGTTGGTTTATAAATTAAGAACCTGTCAAAGTTTGAGAGGTAGGTACAGCTCGAGTAGATTTTGACTGATTAAATCCTAAACTCCAAAAATTCTTAGAACTCGAGATAAAACTATTTTCTCAATTTTCTATTGAAAATAAGACAGATACTTATCAACTCAATTTTTTTTCCTTGAATTTGAATTAAAAAGTTTACAAACACGTCAACTTGAAAAAGTGAAAAATAAAAAACTTTTTTGCAAAAAAATAAAACCGACTGCCAAAAAAACTACAAAGTACAAAATAACTTTAATTTCGGTAGTCAGTGTTTTTGGTTGCTTCTTAGTTATTTGACACCGACTTCCGAAATTAAAGTTATTTTGTACTGTGTACCTAGTGCTTTTTTGGTAGTCGGTTTTATTTTTTTGTAAAAAAGTTTTTTAATTTTCACTTTTAGTGGTACCCCCCACACCTAACAACACCATTGGAAAGCCACAGGAAAGCAAAACTACGCAATTTCGTAAACATGCATGATCTTTCCACATATTTATTCCAGCTATTTGGATTTAAAAACCAAACTGCTTAACCGATTTTGATAAAATTTAAATGGGACCAATCGAGAAATATATCCTTTCCCATGAAACAAGAATTTTCCAAATCGGTTCATAAATGACGGAGATATGAGGGAACAAACACAAACACAAAAAAAATACAATTGAATTGAGAACCTCGTCCTTTTTTGGAAGTCGGTTAAAAAGAAAGTTTAGTAGGTAGGTAAATTCCAAAAAAAAATAAAAAGATTGGAAGATTCCGAACTTTTTAGTATCTTTCTGGCTATCTTTTCTAAACCTTGAGTCTTCACTACTTGAAACTTTTGCCGGATGTAATGGAAGGTTTATCTGCAGTGAGTCTCGCCACGGGCCATCGTACGTGAACGAAGCGCTGTCGCTGCTTCAGGCGGCGCAGTACTGGCTGACCGACGACGGCATCGACAACTGGATCATCAATAACGTGCGCGTTAGCCAGACCGCAGACGGACTAGTCAGGTAAATAAGTAACCTTTTTATTTCTTGGACTTTCAGGGATGAGACCAGGGTGTGCGGGATTTTAACTAAAACCAACCCCACTGATCAACACTAAAGGGGCCGCGGCCACTTGACACCGGGACGGATTGGCAGATGATTTTGCCACCGGTCAGCGCACTAGCCATGTCCACATGGATTAAGGAGCCACGTCAGAGTTTCTAAGGCCAACTAATACCATATTACTTATCACGATCTGATAGAAGTTTAATATATTGCGGAATTAAATCCTCCGAGTACGTGTTTAATGTTTCTTGAAAACTTTTACTTTGCATAAAAGCCATGCATAACAAATACATGGTAAATGAGTGAGTCAAAGAACACTTCATCAATAATTCATCATCATCATCATCATCATCATCATCATCATCCATCCCGGTGTGTAGGCCCTTAATAGACCAGCCCTCCGAACTCCGTCTGTTCCAATGCCTATTGGGGCATATCCCCGGGAAGACTGTCAATAGTACCTGAGCCATGCTGTGCATGGCAACACGTGTCCAAGATCCCACCGTCGTCTGTTTCCTCCTGTTAATAAAAAAAATGTTTACAAAGTTTATAAAGTTAAAAATTCAATGTCTTTTGATGTTGTGGGTCGATTTTGATGAAATAAACGCTAAATGTTACTCGGGTTAACACTTAATATTTTTAAGAACTTGGCTTTTAAATCCAATCAGTGGTTTTGTGGTGATGCTGACTCAAACAAACAGACAAACAGACAAACAGACAAACAGACAGACAAACAGACAAACAGACAGACAAACAGACAAACAGACAAAAATTTAAAAAATGCCATTTTTGCGTTTTATTCCTTTTTCCTAACATTTCTGTTATTTTTATTTGAAAATATTCAATGTACAGACACGGAAAATCTACGATTTTATTATAAGGTACGTATAGATTTTTTTCAGAATTTTTTCCTGGGGTTCATTTATATTCATTCGTATATATCACCATTATCGGTAATATCTTACAAGAAAAACCAAGCATACAATTAGAGAAGCCGTACACAAGAAGTACAGCGTAGGTACGTCATTTTATAGAGATGCGTTAGCCAGCTCGCTTCTATTTAATTAATCCGACTTAATACGGGCTTCCATCACTCCTTTACTTGTCAGGTTTAACCAAGTGTTTATTTACGTTGAATTGGAGAATGTGTGACAGACTGAGCGAATGAAGGGCGTACGTGTAACCAAACTTAGAGCGGATTTCATCAATGAAACTGAACGTGACCAGGCACGGCTGTTTAGCAACTAGCTTTTCCATCATGGTTTGCAGTTGCTGACAATAGACATCCGCCATAATCGTCTGGCCAGATTTAAGAAAGCTGTAGTGAACGACACCGGCACTAGTCCACCAAACGCTCACAAGTAATTTTTTTGAGTCAATTTTCGTTTGGGGCAGGATTTGGCTGGTTCACCAGGGTTCAGCCATTGCGATGAGCGTTTCCGATTATTGTACAAGATCCACTTTTCATCACAGGTAATGATTCGATTTAAAATCCCTTCATTATTGTGCCGGTTGAGTAATGTAACGCAGCAGTCGAGGCGCGTTTGTCGGTTTGCTGCACTTAATTCATGAGGTACCCATACCTTTCAAGCTTTTTCACCTTCCCAATTTGCTTCAAGTGGATTAAAACAGTTTTAGCACTAACACCGCAGCCTGCAGCTAACTCGGACGTGGTTTGCGATGGATCCGCTTCCACAATAGCCTTCAATTCTTCATAATCAACTTTGGTCTCCGGCCGTCCACGGGGCTTGTTCTGCAGGTCGAAATTTCCAGAACGAAAACGTTGGAACCAAAAACGCACTGTGTTTTCTTTTGCAACACAGTCGCCATACACATCATTAATCCTTCGAGCCGTTTCTGCAGCACTGGTGCCACGATGGAACTCGTACTCGTAAATAACGCGATATTTCAAGTTTTCAATACTCAATACTTTATTTGCATTCCACAATGCATTCCATTTTCCATTTTGTAAACTGACTGGCGCAAAGAAAAAACCAAAAGAGGAAAAAACAAATGAATTACGGTTTTCCAAACACAAAATCATGAGTAAATAGCTGTATAAATTTAAAATTGGAATTCCAAACCAAAGAGGAGATATTTGAGATCAAAGTGGCCAGTACGACAAAATGCCAATTTCATAGATAAGGACCTAATATATATTTACCTAAAGTTCCAAGAAGTAACAAGGTGTTGATAATACCTCCTCTAAAATCGGATCGGAATCGTAAACTGACCATTGAAAAGAAATTTGAACTAAATTATTATATCGAAGAATCTTATTATGTTTTTTTTAGTTCCGTAATCAAACTGTTAAAATAAAGAGCTTTGTTTTACATACCCATAAAATTAGAATGAATATTCAATTTATTTTTTATTTTTTGTAAAGTACCCCGGGGCTATTGCAACTAAGGGGTTATGGTAACTAAGGGCTACGGGGTTATTGTAACTACGGGGTTATTGTAACTACGGGGTTATTGAACCTACGGGGTAATTGTAACTACAGGGTTACTGTAGCTAAATTAAATATGTTCGTTATGATAGGATTTTTAAATATATCGCCATCTATAAATTACGGAGTGAAAATAATAGATGGAAGCACTGCATCTAAAAATGAAGGTAAAATAGGTTGATTTGTCAAACCCGCCAATTTGAAGCAATTTTGTACAAACGCACGTGGTGACAAAAATCTGCAAAAAATATGTTATAAAGTGTTTTATTGCTGGTGTTTCAAGTGGAGTGTTTAGTTGACAAACGTAAGTAGCTATAATTATTTTTTGTTTAAGGATTGGTTAAAGCTACAACAAATTATGTGTATAGTTACATTTTCCCTGAAAATAACGTAAAATGGGGTAATTGTAACTTTGAGGTTAGTTGCGTTTACCCCGTGTCGGTTTATATGAAACCATGAAACAATAGTGTTGTGCCATGTGGATGTTTAAATTCTGTGATTTTTTTAATGAAATTGTGTACATTCTTGGATTAAATATTGAAATTATATAGACTAGATATGTGTAATTACAGTACAGTACTGTATTGAACATTATACATCTTCAATATTTTAAAGGTGTATTTTTATCTGTATGTTAAAGAACGCTTTCACAACTTTGTTGCATCGATCCTTGTGAAATTTGGCATGAAGATAGCTTGCACCTTGAGGGACATTGGCTTTTTCTCCAACAAAGACAAATTAATCATTTTAATGTTTTAATCAATATACGACCTAGTACGGAGCAGCAATTTGCTAAAAAAAACGTAGGAACGAAAAGCTTG
The DNA here is from genome assembly GCA_947386135.1 of Melanchra persicariae. Taxonomy (NCBI): domain Eukaryota; kingdom Metazoa; phylum Arthropoda; class Insecta; order Lepidoptera; family Noctuidae; genus Melanchra; species Melanchra persicariae. The sequence continues at coordinate 20,285,377 of OX376643.1, read as the reverse complement.
CAGGCTAACTTTGTGCGCATTCGCTTCGTAAATAAAATTAATTTATTGTTTTAGATGGTCCGGAATTATAAAAGGAGAACAGAAATGAAATATTCCCAGGACAATTTGTTAAAAGCATTGAAAGCTGTTAGGAGCAATGAATTGAACACCTATCAAGCCGCTGACGATTACGGAATTATAAATTCGATTATCGAAAAAACAAATCGATTATCGACAAACGAGCAAAGTAAATTTACTACACTAACTATTAATGAAATAGTTGCAATTACCCCTGAAGTTCGGAAATATTTATATTACTCCAAACTGAGCTTAGATACGTGAACTTACGTTTCAAATTCGCCTGCGATAAACGCATTACGTTGAAAACCTCTGTTTATAATAATTTTAAGACCAAAAGATACACTACTTATACTATTGTCATTAGTTGCATTTGCCCCTTATCGCGGGTGAATGCAACTTTTTCTACCTCTAGTAGAAAACCGTTTTATTCAATTCCTTACGGACTTTCTTTTCTGAACCAGGTTATATGTGATTATTCGATTCGCAACGGGAAATTATCGCGATCAAAATCGTAATGATGTGAGCAGATTATTTCACAGAATATTGCGGTTTTAGAAAGATTAAGTCTTAATTTACTACACTACTCTGTAAATTCATAATTTTTATTGACACTTTTTTAAAAAGAAGGCAATCCCCTGATAGCGTTTCCTAATGATCTATACGCAGACGAAGTCGCAGGCAGAACCTAGTATTGAATAACGTCCCTATTTTGTGAACAGATCCGAAATAAAATCATTACTTGTGTTACGCGCCAGAATTAATGCCGGGTACATGACGATGAAAGTTACTACTAGCGCCATCTAGTATCGAGTAGCAGAACTAGTAGAGTCAAGATCCTTCTAGACATTTCGATGCTAGAACATTCTAGAGTTTTCTGTCTGGTTGGTCCGGACCGGTATGTACTCGAACTTTCTAGATGTTTCTATACTAGAAGGTTCTGGAATTATCTGCCGACCTATATAAGGCCCGCATAGCCTCCGACCGAGTCAGTATTGAATTTGCGATACAAGCGACAACTTCGAGAGCGAACTTCGACTGCGAATAAAAGTGATCAGTAGTGCAATTGTGATTTATAATTAGTGAGTTTAAAGTTTTAATTAGTGTTGATTAATTAAAGTGTCATTTTGGTTATTTAATCGGCTATTTTTATTGTCACGAACCCTAAGCTCGTAACACTTGTAAAATTTAAAAATCTTTTAATAATGTGCAGTATGACTGTGCTTTGTCAGTCTCTTATTTTTAGGACGTTCTGCTAATAGGATGATTTGTAGGCGACATTAATACCGCCACAAAAAATCAACGTAGCAGAATCAACAAATGAGACTCACCGCGACATCTATCTCGACAGCTGCGAACTAACTGGACAAAATCCTAAATCGCGATATCAGAGTTTACCGTGCGATATAGATAGAACATATTATGCAAAGCCCGAATATCAACTGACGGGCAGTTGCCGCCCACCAGACACAATATCCGCCTGGTCGGAGGATCCTCCCTTAACAACGTAGGTATGAGGGACTTTACTCTGCTCCACTACCTTCTAATCTGGTGACCCTCGATATTGAACGTCAGCGCAGCCTTCGTGCAGCTACCTCATCATGACGTCATCATCATCATCATCATCCATCATCATCATCCATCATCATCATCCATCATCATCATCCATCATCATCATCATCCATCATCATCATCACTTCTCCTCATCGTGACCCAAGCTCTCGAGCAGCGAGTCATACAGCCAGCCACTGGCCTGGCAAGCATCTCAAGATGTATGGATGACTCATCCAATATCGACCTCCGGTCTCCGGAGGGGAGTGATGTAGGCGACATTAATACCGCCACAAAAAATCAACGTAGCAGAATCAACAAATGAGACTCGCAGCGCCATCTATCTCGACAGCTGCGAACAAACTGGACAAAATCTTAAATCGCGATATCAGAGTTTACCGTGCGATATAGATAGAACATTATGCAAAGCCCGAATATCAACTGACAGGCAGTTGCCCACCAGACACAAACAACCGTCTGGTCGGAGGGACCTCCATTTTCATCAGAGGTTCCTCCCTTTTCAACGGAGGTATGTGGGACTTTACTCTCTATTCCGCTACCTACAAGGACGATTTGCTAATCGGTCATTTTGCTAATATGACGTTTTGATACGGAGGCAAATTAATCCATTGTATTCAATAATATTTAAATGATTTTTACGTACTTTGTGTAGAGAAGTAAGTATATAGGTACTTATAGCAAACGATATGATAGTTGATTTATTTTTGGGCAAAACGCAGTACCTACGTTAAGTCTGATAGGTAGTCACATTAATAAACACTAATTTAAAAAGTAGTTTTGTTATTATAGTCTGTTCAATAAAGGGGTATTGTTTAAGTATCAAACAATATACCTATGCGCTTAAACAATCCTGCAACGTAGGAATATTTACACATCAATTGCACAATAGTCTCGAGGATAGAGGTTAGCATAAATGATGATAAAGCATGTAAACCTGAGATGCGATGTGATACGATAAACTGCTGCGATGGACACTTGAGCCTCAAGGCCTAGGTCTCTAGGGCCTCGTTTACGGAGACGCGGGGATTAGCGCGTCGCGTGCGGCGTGGTGTTTCGCCGCGCGTCGAACGTATTTTTGAAGATGCGTGTCGTGAAGAGTAGCGGTGCCCGCCGCTGCGCCCGGTGCGGATCCTCTACGAGTAGCTTAGCATGCGGCTATTATCACTGCGGCGGACGCGGCGGACATTGGGAGCGGAGGGCGGGAGGGGACTAGTTTTTACCCGACTGCGTCAGAAGGAGGGTTATGTTTTTAGAGCGTATATATGTACATTTCTTTGGCACGCCCTACAGCCTAAACGGCTGGACGGATTTTGACATATTATGAGGTGTCGTTGTATTCGTCAGAATTGTGGTAGGTAGTGACATAGGCTATATAAATTTTCAAATGGCGTCCGCAAATGAAAAAAAAAATGTAACTCACTCGCTTTTCAAGCAGTCTGAATGAAACAAAATTTAAATCTTGTATCAAACGCACACTATGCAAGAAAGCATATTATAAGTTGGGGGATTATATTGAAGATAATAATGCTTGGCTCAATGCCGGTCCAGCTCCACAGTTACTAGGCCGCACAAACTAATCTTTTGGCATTTATAAATATTGTTGGACCCGTTGAAGACTGTAAAACATTATATTTTCATTGTATAGACTCAATGTAATTAGCATTGTATAAATTCTTTAATTAACGGCACATGTGTGAGTACTGTGAACCTTATACTACTTTTATTTATTTTTTAATTGACTTGACTGCTCTGGCGGTTGGGAGTGTCATGCTCACTCAAAAGTCTGCCTGATGGTGGCGCATGTGTTGGGTCATTTGGCTCCCTTAAATATGGTTGAGCCGAATGGTGCTAGCGCGTGCGTCATGTTCGTGAACGGACGCCGTCAGTTTGGACTGGTCATCTCTCGGCTGCCACGGTTTATTTTTTTTTTTTTTTTAATTGTTGTTGATTTTTATTTTTTTTACTCCGGATACTTTAACGTGCATTTCTTTTTACATCGTTCTCACATATATGTTTGTTTAATTTCAACAGGAATGATGTAACCATAAAATTGTAAAGAAAAATAATTTAAAAGAGTGTCCGTGGAGTTTCTTGCACGTTCTTCTCCACAGAGATCTACGCTTTGGAACGTGCAAATAGCTTCATCTTTTTGACTGACCGACCTTGACAATTCAAAAGTGCCTGTGAATGGTTTATTTGAAATAAATAATTTGAATTTGAATTTGAATTTGAATTTGAGTCTAATGTAGTTCAATCATAGATCTGAAGCCACAAACAGCATCATACTGCTTGAAAAGTGACTTGTTTGGAGCTTTGAGCCGTTTTTGCGAACGGGTTTTTGACAAGGTAATATTATAAACAGAGGTTTTTCAACGTAATGTGTTATCGTAGGCGAATTCGAAAGGTAAGTTGGGTTTGGGTTTAAAGATTCTTTATTTATTCTAAAAGAACATACATTGTTCACTTAGCGAATAAATACATAAACATAACTAAGGTGAGTATAGTCCACTAGCTAACAGTTATATTTGCTCAATGTAGGTAGGTAGGTACGATGTCGACATAATATTGTGTGCAGGACTAGCGTAGATCGTTAAGATAACGATCTACGCTAGTTTATATATATAAATATATATTTATTTAATAGTTTTGTGTTGTTAGTGACATACTGCTTAAATTTAGCTTTATTCATGTTAAAAAAAGATATGCTTCTGGTATCGGCCGGTAGATTGTTATACAGTTGAACTCCTTCGTACTTTATATTTTTCCTGCCATATTGCGTTCGCGGGGGGCTTGTCTGTAGTTGATTAGGATTTTCTTGGCTATATTTGGGTGTTTTCGTGTTGAAGGATAACTGTGTTGTGTATGGTTTTGTTAAGAATTTTTGTAATGAGAATGCATGAATTGAATATGTAAAGTTAATGAATGCTCATTAGTTGGGTGTTTTTATATAGTTCGGATGTAGGTGTGTAATGATCGTAGTTGAATAGAAGTTTAATTATTTTATTTTGTGCTATTTTAGATCTTTAAATTGTAGATTGTGAAGCGCATCCCCAGATTTCGATTAGAAAATTTTACGTATCTAAGCTCAGTTTGGAATAATATAAATATTTCCTAACTTCAGGGGCAATTGCAACTATTTCGTTAATAGTTAGTGTAGTGAATTTACTTTGCTCGTTTGTCGATAATCGATTTTATTTTTCGACAATCGAATTTATAATTCCGTATCGTCAGCCGCTTGATAGGTGTTCAATTCATTACTCCTAACAGCTTCAATGCTTTTAACAAATTGTTCTGGGAATGTTTTATTTCTGTTCTCCGTTTATAAATCCGGACCATCTAAAATATTAGATTAATTTTATTTATGTAGCGAATGCGCAAAATTAGCCTGCCAGATTTTCGTTTCTACATTTTTTTTTGCAAATGCAGCTCTTTACTAGGTCGTATATTGATTAAAACATTAAAATTATTAATTTCTCTTAGTTGGAGAAAAAGCCAATGTCCCTCAGGGTTCAAGCTATCTTCATGCCTTATTTCACAAGGATCGGTGCAACAAAGTTGTGAAATCGTACTTTAACATACAGATAAAAATACACCTTTAAAATATTGAAGATGCATTATGTTCAATGTAGTACTGTACTGTTAGTACACATATCTAGTCTATATAATTTCAATATTTAATCCAGGAATGTACACAATTTCATTAAAAAAATCACAGAATTAAAACATCAACACTATTGTTTCAGGGTTTCATATAAACCGACACGGGGTAAACGCAACTAACCTCAAAGTTACAATTACCCCATTTTACGTTATTTTCAGGGAAAATGAACCTAACTGTACACATAATTATCTTGTTGTAGCTTTGCACTCCACTTGCAATAAAACACTTAAAAACATGTTTTTTGCAGATTTTTGTCACCACGTGCGTTTGTACAAAATTGCTTTAAATTGGCGGTGTGATAGATCAACCTGTTTTACCTTCATCTTTAGATGCAGTGCTTCCATCTATTATTTTTATGTAACAATATGGTATGCTCCGTAATTTATAAATGGTGTTATATTTTAAAATCCTATCATAACGGAGATATTCAATTTAGTTACAATAGCCCCATAGTTGCTTTAGTCCCGGGGCATCTTACCAACTATATAGGTCTTTTATCTACCTGTTAACGCTGTAGTATAAAGTCATACAAAAATACAGTCAACGGATAGATAAACGACCGATAAAGTACCTCAGATACCGGGCATTAGGTCTCTATTGGAAGCGTATACAGTGGCATGGCCAAATATTTGTTATTGATTTTTAGCATTGATTTACAACCTACATCACTGTCCTTTTGGATTTCTTTTTTTTCGTTAGTAATTTCAGAGATGTTCTTCAATATTTTCTTAATTTTAAGGCATCATGCAACTAATTTTATTTTATACCTCAAAGACCAAAAAGCTCTACATCTAGGTATCCCACTTGCGGAATTTTTCGTCATTTATTATTAATACGTACGGCATCTAGCTCAGCTAGGAAGTAAACTATACTTACCAGATATTCTACGAAAACTAGTTTTTATAACATGTACGTACCTATATAACTTAGGTATATCATATTTCGCAATTTACTAGATAAGTAATAAGTAATTTGAAGTCGCAGCCAACTAGCTTAATCAGCCGTTTAATTGGTAGCCTAGACTTTTGATTTAAATGCGCCGATTTTTCAGCGACCTTAAGTGACATCTTTTGTTCATTATCGTTTAATGATTTGCCCAAGTCACTTATGTTGCTGATTAAGCGGCGCAGTTCAATGAAAAGCCTAGGCTTTTGATGAAACGGCTGATTAAGCTAGTTGGCTGCGACATATACCTACATAGTTCAGAAATGTGAAGCCCTTTAAGAGGCCGTGCATAAAATTCACTTGTTAGATTCGCTGCAAGGCTATGTTCGTGTGCATCGTTCATGCAGCTACACGCACACGCGCGCAGAAATCGAGCTTAGTGAGCGCTCAAATAATGTTGATCCTTTAGAAGATATTATTTTAAGTTACAAAATTATATAGTAGTAAGGTTTATAAATAAAAATCTGTAACGTCTGTATATTGTATATTTATCACAATTCCCATTAAATTTATTCAATTTTGTGTTAGATGGATGTTGATACATTGAGACATTTGTTTTGGTTGCACAAAAAAAAACTTTCCATACGGACATATTTACGAGAATTCTCTTTTATTCTGATATATTGTAATCTTGGTATAAACTAGTGTCTAAGATGTTTTTTTGAGGATGGAATCATGCACATTAGAGTAGACCTGTTCAGTCAGTGCAACCATTTGTGAAAAATTACTTTGACAAAACAATACAAAGTTGAGGTTGTCGTTAAAAAAGGAAATAAAAAGACTTAAATATACAGGGTTATTTGTGAAACACTGGCAACCTCACCTACAATACTAGCTATTTGGCATTGCCGAGTGTCGCAAACATTATTGAAAACAAAACTGGTCAACACTACATGACTATTAAAAATAAGAATTGTGTCGTGTATGACCAAGCAAACTTCATATCCTTCATATCGGATTTTCAACAAGTACGGTGCAAGGCGTCATAGTCGAAGGTTCAACTGGGAGGCAAAACGTGAAAGAGTTGATAGCAGATGATGATGATGGTAAAGTCACGTATATAACGTTTAAAAAGATATTGGAAGCAGAACATTTAAGTGAACAAGCCCTTTACCTGCTACGACGGAAAAAGTCGAAATGGCAATCACCGATCATAAAAGGCTTTACTCGATCGGCAAATGAGTAATAAGGTTTCTAAAAGCGCAGTATTTGTCTCTTACCGAGCAGATTATAAAAAATAAGTATCTTAAACAGTCCGGTGCATATCTTTGGTTACCACCACGCTTGTAAGAACTATCACTATGCTAAAAATAGGAAAGTAGAAGTTAATATCCTTATAAAACTGCACGGCTCAATTATTATTCATTAAGTAACAACAGAACTAAGCAATTTAATCAATTGCGGCAAAATTAGTACGCGGAAATCGCATAATTAAAAAGAAAAAAAATCGTATCCAGCACGCTGTTGTATCACAGTTATTTCATTTAATTCTACACGACCTCAGTACGCCATATTTAAAAAAAACGAAATTGAACAAGAGTCCAGGTATTCACCATCACTATATCAGGTTTATTGGCTACAATAGACCTGTCAGTGATGATGAGTTGACTGTAGTACAATGTGATATTACCATTTTGGAGAACTAGATCGGGCAAATACCTATAATATGGCACTTCCAATCCCACACGGCTGTATCTAGAGCAAATTACTGGTATATAATCCTGGCTACAAGGTTGTGTCTATGCAAGTAATCTCCGGTAGTTAGTTATCATCATAAGGTCATCCATAATCCATAGAGTACATCAAAACCAGTATGATCCAACGGACAAAGGCACGTGGAGAACTAGATCGGGCACATACCTACAATATGGCACTGCCGATCCCACAAGGCTCTAATTTAGAGCAAATTGAGGGAAAATAGTCCTGGCTACAAGGTTGTGTCTATGCAAGTAATCTCCAGAAGTTAATCATCATCATTACTTCATCCACAATCCAAAGAGTACCTAAACCAAAACCTAAAAAAATCTTAAAATGTTGTGTCCCTCAGTGGCATGAAGCGAGTTTTTCTCGGATCTACTATTTCTGGTAGAAGACAAGTATTGTGACGGACGGACGGACTCACACTACCTTTTTCCATAGCCATAGAAGCTTCTTCTTTACCGGCAGCAATCATACATGATTCAGCCGTAGTCTTCCACCAGTCATACAAGTTGTCGTGACATTTCTGGTAGGTCAATTTGCTAATAAGTGGCAAATTAATGGATGCTGCTAGCTCGTTCAAGTTGTCCCGACCACAACTGATATTAACAATACCCGAAACTACGCTATGGTTAACGTCCAATTCGTTTTTTTACTCTCACATGTGTTTATTTCGAGTCGACTTCCATGAAAACGACACCCATGACGAAAATATTGATATATAATACCTATTGCAGTCGCCATCTTGGATGTAGTTATTGTTACCACTATCACAATTGCACTATCAGCTTAAAATACCCTCAAAACCACCGCATTAATGATTTACAAGTAAGTTCACGAATTTATTATGATCGATCACACGGACTTATACGTAATTCGATAACAATTAAATAACAATAACTAGAAATCATTCTTACCTTTCAATATCAGCAGGAAGTTTAAAATACGATAGCTCCGGTTTTGATGAAGCCGAGTTCAAACAGTAAACAGTTCAAATAGTTGTTGACTATCGGCGTATTGTAAAATTTAATTTAAGACTAGGTAAAATGCCACGTTGCACAGCACAAGTATTTGGAATATTAGAGTTTTGAGATACTTAATAATAATTATGGTGGCCATATCTCAAAACATATTCAGTTTGCTTTAGTGTCCTCAATCCATACACTGCAGTTAAATTATACGTTGTTAATTTAAAATTCAGCAGTGCGACTCTGTAAACATGTCGAAGTTAAGGCGTGAAGTGATCACGAAGTGGGCTGTCAATCCATATAAACAAGATGGAATGACAGCCCACTTCGTGATCCCTTCACCCAATCCTTCACTTCGACATGTTTACAGAATCGACCGGCAGAATGGCTGGGTCACCTTTCATAGAAAACACCTTGTTGTCTTTGAAAATGTGTAAATTCGATACATATTAGCTGTAGCCAGCACGACACTATTGACCATAAAGTATAGTAATTGTTTCTTCTTACATGACTGCAACTATTTACAGATCTTCATGAGCACGACACGCATAAAAACAAAAATTATTTGGTCACAGTGTAAGAGTGTAGCAGTAAGACCATATCAGTCATGTATACTTTTGGTAATGATTTTGTTTCAGAAAAGTTATTATCCCGGTTAAAAACGTGACTTTGCTTTTGAAGTAGTGTTTGTTTACATTATTAGTAGCATTGTATTCGTTTTGAAAACACTAATCATAACTTACGTCTTTTCTATGTTTTATTTATGAATACTGTGGGATGCAACTCATGCAACATGGTGTAGACACCCTAGTGCTTTCCCATCTTCTTAGCATGGTGGGTTGTGCTGGAGCGACGCCACGGACGGCATAAATATAATAAACGTATTGGGAATTATGTTTGAGCCATTTGTGTCCGAGTCTCCTTGGGACCGAGTGCTCATCACGGACCCAAAATGAATTTCGAATTTTTCGGAAAATCCGCAACTCGCCTTTTCTTCGACCAGATATAATCTGTTAAGATCTGATGAACAACTTCGGAGATAGATACCGGAACTCTTCAATAAAAGATGAAATTGTATTTGTCTGTTTATTGTTTACACCAGTTCATAATTATCATCACGCCGCGCCGGTACACTTTGGGTACGCAGATGTGTACAATTCAACCATGGTTTTGGGGTTATCTATTCGGGCATAACTTTATTGTTTATGAACCGATCTTGATGATTTTTTTGTTTGGAAGAGTATCTTCCCGGACTAGTCCCATTTCAATTTGGTGAAGATCTGATAAAGAACTTCGGACCTATGTCCGAAGTTCTTCGGACCTGTGTCTTGTAACGGAACTCTTCAATAAATGATACCAAACCTGGATTGCTGAAAAAGCATGTCAGTTTATTGTTCACACCAGTCTGTGTTAAAAAACGAAGAAACAACAAAAAACACCGTCTTCCGAAATAATAGTTCTTATATTTTGTAGTGTTTTTTGTTTTCAAGTCGGTTGTATTTTTTGTAAAAAAGTTTTTTAATTGAATAAAGGACATAATCAATAAATATATATATAACGAGAAAAAATAGAGAGTGCGAATTTTGTGAGTTTGTGTATATTATGTTGATTGTTGAGGATAATCTCCAAAACCAAACGGTGTATCAATGTTGAAGAGAAAAAATGAAATACCTTTTGAAATGTACCTATTTTGGTATCTTGCAGTACCTAATGATTTCATCATTTAACAGATGGAAAAAGTCTACATGGCCATGGGCTCTATTTAAAAATTCAACCAGGAAAAGCCAAGACTGGCCGGTAGGTTACATAAAATATATAAACAGTTAAGGTACAATGTTCCACAGGAATAATTATTGTCTAAAAGAAAAATGGGTCAGTAGATCAACTGCAAATATTTTATACTGTGGCGTAGACTTTTTGCGAAGAGGTCAGCGGTCATCGGACGGACATCGGTTATCAACGTCGTGTTAAACATGAGGGGTCGCAGGCAGAGGTAGCGTTTTCAATGCCAACCGGCCCGAATAACCCAGCCTTAAATAATAATTTACTTCAAGAAAAGTGTAGGTTCTGGCTTGTTAATACAAGCCAGAACCTACACTTTGCCGAAACAGTGCCGAAATTTTTCAATCTCATTTAACTTTATAAATGTTTTCATCAGTTCAGTGCATCATGTTATATCCAGTAGGTACTATTTTTCCTTTCCTTGCTTCTTTTCCTTAGTTTTCTTTAAAATAACCTTAAATCGCCTTTGTTTCAGGATTCATCGTTGCAGCCACAAGTATCAGCTCCGCACCAGCCCGAGCAACGGGTCGGCGTCCATCACGAGCCCGTTCCTGCACTGCACTGCCTCGTTGGGTCAGACTCAGCATCTATTCGTAAGGTTAGGACCCTCGACTGCTACTTTAGGGCACCTACTCCAACTGACCATTCTTTATCGAAGTCCTCAGCTGGACATGGGCCTTGTCCAAGTTGTAAACACTCGATAAATTGTCAACTGAACTTTTGGTATACTTTTTGCGCATCAAAATTTTATAGTCATAAATAAATCTCGAATAGAAGTCATTCCGAGAAATTGTGAACTGACATAAAGTAACGGCATGTCGGCGACCAATTAGTGTAGGGTTCTACAATTTATCGGATTTTATTGCCTAGCCAAGTAGCGGGACATGGGGAGCTTAGGGCTCGAATGGGTTAAGGTTCGGTATGACGGTTTTAAGTTCCTTTAAACCCTGCAGACAGAAATAGAAGCCCAACGATTTTTCAATGGTTAGATCTCATAAATTATGAAATTATTTGTTGGTTTGAATTTTCGTTACAAAAGCTATCAAATAGCCATTTTATTCCAATTATGAAAGTTTTTGACCATATGTAGACAAAACGGTCCTGAACCTGAATAAATGGTCAGTCATGATTTAGTTAACCGTAACCATGCAACCGTCGGCCATGGCAAACCAGGATTCGTTTCTATGTGATGCGATATAATTAATATATTATTATTGTAACAATGAAGCATGTAGTGTTAGTTTGATGGCGCCTGTTATAGTTAAATTAACTTTGACAGACGCGGTGAGAGGCGGATGCACTTCGACGGCAACTCGTTCATAGTCCGCAACGCCGGCCACTCGGCTGGCTTCGACGACAAGAATCAACTGAAAGTGTACTGAAGCTCCCTCCGCAACATCACAACCTCTACTTTACAGCTCGCCTAGAAAACTATTGTCTTATTGTCGAAGTGGTACTGATCACCGCCGAATGTTGTATAGAACACTATCTATAGACCACTCTGTATTTTCTTTGTATGTAGTGCCATTTTATAAACACTGCCTAATGTTTCCTCTTTAATCTCTTTTCTCTCTAGATTTGTACGAAACACGCGGGCAAGTCGTGTAAAAAGTTGACGGTGTAGTCTTTTCTTTTTTTTATCAACGCCAGTGTGTAAAGCTTGTGAAAGTTTTTGAGATTTTTAATTTCTACCACCCCCTTGTTACAACTGCCAAGCTGCTGTTTTGTAATTGTTGAAGTTCGACTAGCGCCCGTCATAGCGGTGTCATAGTGATTAAGATTACAGTTTCATGGTGTAAGTGATAGATCATCAAAGTGCCATAATGTTATACCGTAACACATTGAGCATTTTGTAATTCATTTTTATAGTTGTTACAGCTTTACAATAGTTACGAAACGAGCAAAAGCAGTGTTAATATTCAACTGTTTATATTTTCATATACATCTGTTAAGATGCAATATTTTTTTGTAAAACATATTTTATCGTATTTAAGAACTTATGCGTTGTTTGAGAAACAATAACAATCAGATTTATATTAAACATGAAATAGGAAATAAATCAGATTGTTGAACTAGATCACATTATTTTCAACGCAATGGTTACTATACTTATTATCAACAGTTGCGACAGCGGTGGATATCTACACAATGAACATGAGTTTCCGCGACTTCAGTAGGTTTTGTTATTTATTATCGCTTTTTGAAGATATTAATAGTTAATTAAATGACGTCTAGTCGAGTCTTGAGCTTGGCAGTTCCATAAATCTATTTTTTGGAAATTGCGACTTGTCCTCATTTGTTTCTTTGTGTATAAAAGTTCAAGTAATACTTTATTATGAGGTAATAAAGCAATGAATGCTTCAAACTTTTCTTTGATTTTTAAGTTATTAATATCTCCTTTAAAATAAGTCACTAAAAAGTCGTCATTTATTCAAATTAGGCTGAGCCAACACTTTTTGGACGTCGAATTTTAATGTACGTTTGCCCAGCAGGCCCCCCCCAGAATTTGCGAATTAGGTGTGCACCAATGCAATGTACTCGCCTCTAGATGTCCGTAAGGATTGAGGAGCCACATCAGATTTCAAAAATCTGATCTCACCATTATTTAGCAGCAATGTAGCTTATTTTGCAGCATGAAGTCTAGATTTAGCAGCAAAATATATCACTAAGTAGTTATTTTAATGTAAAAGTGACTCCTCAATCTAAACGTCTGAATAAAATTGAGGAGCCACCTGGAACTCGTTAAGTAATAGATGAATATTTATGAAAAATTTTGTATCATTTAGTAGCAATTTTGCATATTACCGTCTAAAAATTTAGCTTCTGTAGCGCTAAAGTGAAAGAAAATACAATACTTTTAATATCCTTGCCGACTCGTAGTCACACCAGATTATCATCACACCAGTATGACAAACAGGATTTTTTTTTCTCGTTTGTCACCACGGATTTTTCCACATCATGTATACGATAATTGCTAGTGTAGGTAACTTTGTCGGCACTTACAATGAGCTATCAAAATTTCTTGTGCAATCAGACCTTGAGAGTCATTTAGCTCAAGAAGGTATAAAATTTAAATTCGTACCTGCATATAGTCCCCACTTCAACGGCTTAGCCGAGGCAGCTGTTCACTCCACAAAACACCATCTACAATCCACTCATCTCACCTACGAGGAAATGGCCACGTGCCTCACTCAAATAGAAGCTGTTTTGAACTCCCGTCCTCTTACTCCTCTTTCCTTAGAACCCCTTGACTTTTCCGCTCTGACACCTTCTCATTTCCTAATTGGACGACCACTTAATGCTATACCTCATCCACAGGTCTCTGATTGCAACATTAATCGCCTGGAGCGCTTCAAGAGAATAGAGCACATCAAACAGCACTTCAAACAGCACTTCTGGCAGCGTTTCTCACTTGAGTACGTAGCGCTACTGCAGCAGAAGGTGAAGTGGCGCTCCTCGAAGACAGAGCTGAAGTTAGGCTCTCTTGTCCTAATTAAAGACAGAGCTCTCCCTCCTCTACTCTGGTCTTTTGGAAGGGTCACAAAGGTTTACCCTGGCAGCGACGGCATAGCAAGAGTTACAGAGGTAAAGACTAAGAGGGGCACCATAAGGAGGGCTTTCAATGACATTTGCCCCTTCCAGATTTTTGAAGTCTTCACTTCAACCCGGGCAGCATGTCGGGAATCGCACCCAACTAACACGCAGACGGCACGCGCAGGCGACGTGACCGACCTACGCGTCATCGTCCACGGCGAAGTTAACTTTCGAACTGTTCCGTCACAAATTCTTTGGCTGGCATCTTTATGCGTCACATAATCGTCACTAAAAACTGGAGTAGCAGCCAGCTCCCTATCTCGACTGGCCGAACGTTCTGATATACATAATATAGTTGGGAAAAGGCTAGGCAGATGATGATCGAAAAGTACTGTTTTTTCAGACACCGAAATATATACAGTGCTGAATGGTGCTCTTTTTTCGCGCGGACGAAGCTGTAGGCAGAAAGCTTAGGATGTACATTTGTATAATTGTTGGCGCGTGTGCCGTGCAAAAGCTACCCCCATACACAAGTACACCATCACCAGAGATCGGAATAGGTAGAGTATATTTACCTAAAGTTCGAAGAAGTAAGTAACGAGAGTTGATAATACCCCTTATTAGCAAGTCACCAGATTCTCAACTCACCAGATTCGCATTTCACCAGATTCGCATTTCACCAGAGTCGCAACTCACCAGATTCGCAACTCATCAGGTGATGTACTGTCCAACACATAAATTATATGAACTTTCAAATTAAATATGGACTTACTACTATTTTAACCTCCTGACTACCTACTATGATTTCTATATTTAGTAGTAGCAGTAATAAAGCTGAAGAGTTTGTTTATTTGAACACGCTAATCTCTGAACCTACCAGTCCGTTTTGGAAAATTCGATAGCTTTTTTCCTTTCGTTCATGATGAACCTGGATTAGGCTATACGGGAACGGGTAAAAAGGGGATCTGCGCGTTCGAAGTCGCGGGCTGCTAATAACAGGTCTCGTCCTGGTGAAACCAATTGGTTCAGCCACGCAAAGCTCGCCGTCCGCAGGCCCGCGTCCACGGTGGCCGGGAATCGCCCTGCGACTCCTGACGCCCGGGGCGTCTTCTTCTGTTTCGGCGGCTGGAGCGTGAAGTTAGCTTCACGCGGCCCGCTTCCTCCTTCACTAGCATTACTGCTTCGCAGATGGAGGTGACGGCTTTCCATGCCTCCTCGACCAAGGATTGAACCAGGGTCGAAAGCGAGAGGTCGCCGCCGCCGATCGCCTCGACGAGGACACGGCGTACTCCGCCCAAGCAGGGCAGACCTCCACTGTATGCTTCACCGTGTCCTCCGATCGATCCTCACAGTAATGACACCCGGACGTGTTTTCTCGCTGAATCCGAAACGGGTAACTCCCGAAAAAACCGTGTCCGGTGAGTACTTGCATCAGGTGGAAGGTAAGGACGCCGTGGCGCCTCTCTAGCTACTCCTCAAAGAGGGGACTCATCGCCACAATAGTGGCGTGCCCAGCACTGGGTTGCAATAGTCCCAGTCTCCATACCGCGATGGTATCTTGCCGGAGCTCCGTCCACCGCGCTGCAATTTGCCGCGACAGCGGAGTTTTGCCCCAGCGCAGCGCCTCCACACGCCACGCGTAAAAGTGCGCGAGAGTTCTCGCCTCCTGATCCCATGATGGCAATCCGATAAGGAGGCTCGCCGCCTCGCCGGAGATCGTGCGTATTTCCCCGGGCCAGCCAGGCCATGACCCTTTTGGTCGCGTTGAGGTATCGGAAGCCGCTTGAAGGCAGCCCCGGCCCCTCCAAGTCTGGGACCCACATGTCGGAAATGCTCGAAGTTCTACCGGCAGTCGAGAATGAGTCCCAGGTACCTGATCGTCGACCCGACGCCGATGTGAACCCCTCCTACCTTTATTTAGAATCCCGATGGTGGCCTGTTCCGTGAAAGCACATGGCTTCGGACTTGTACAGGGCCTCCTCGAGACCCAGTCGCCGGATCCTCTCAAGGACTATCGCAATTCCGCGTGTCAATAGGTCGGCTGCCGCCTGGTGCGACCCACCCTGCGCCAGGACCAGCGTGTTGTCAGCGTAGCAGACCCAGCTGACTCTCATGATATCCCACAGGAGCGGCCCCAGAACCGAACTCTGTGGAACACCGCACGACATATTCTCTCCCCGGTGACAGGGGTAGATGCCAGCCCTATCCGTCAAATAGGCCTCGACCACGGTCGCGTGGTCGAGGCCTATTTGATGGATACATATATTATACGGAGGCAGGTCGGCATTAAACACTTTTTCACAATTCATGAATGTATATTTAATAAAAAATACATGCTTGGGGCAGTCATTTAGCCATCTTCTTTGCTATTTTTTTCAAAACTCTTGAGTTCTAATAGTTTTGAAGAAATTGCAATTTCAGAAAGTGTTTTTACTTTTTTTTTTTGGTGAATAAACTATCTAGGTACTATTCTGTTACTTTTTGTGACTTTGTGTTTCATTGTACATTTGGTGAGTTGCGAATCTGGTGAATTGAGAATCTGGTTAGTTGCGAATCTGGTGAGTTGAGAATCTGGTGACTTGCTCATAAGCGGATAATACCTCCTCTAAATCCCGGAATCATCACTTCAGGTAAATATATATAATCTACCTACTCCGATCTCTGATCATCACACACAAGCACAACACAACGCACATAGCGCTAAGCGAGGCTTGTCTAAGCTGTGCGCGTGCGGCATTAGTAGCGCGTTACGTACGATACAGTGCTACGCGTAGCACGTTACAAACGATCTTCGTGTAGTCATCCTACGCCACAGCTCTACGTAAGGTTCGCGTAGGCTTTGCGTAGGCTCGCTACGCCCCAGCGCTATGGAAGGTTCGCGTACGCTTTGCGTAGGCTCGCTACGCCACAGCGCTATGCAAGGTTCGCGTAGACTTTGCGTAGGCTCGCTACGCCAAACCGCTACGCAATGCCTGTAGGTATACTTTTAGACTGTGGACTTCACAGCGGACAGGAACTGCGTGAGTTCTGTAACACGCTTCGCAACACCGATACGTAACGTGGGCCATGCGTAATCGTAGATCAATAAAATATCTATACTTTAAAACAACTAGTAGTTCAACAAATTTAAATTAAATAATGATGAAAAAATAAATTTGTAAACAGCCAAGCCCTTTACAAACATTGTAAACTTTTTCGAAACAACACTCAATCCACATGCACTGCATCCAACAGTGCAATTTTGCAGTGCGATTCTACAAACATGTCGAAATGAAAACTTAGGGCGAAGTGATCGAGTGAGCTGTCAAACCATACAAACGAGATGCATTGACAGCTCACTCGTCATTCACTCCACCTAAGCGTACACGGTGAAATGTCAATAGAATAGACCGGCTGATTACCAGAACGGGGGAGGTGATCAATGGTATTTTTACTACGTCTTTGTTACAGGACAATCATGTGTATCAGTCAAAATGTAGGGAAATTGAGCTGTTTTTGATACATTGTTCTGCGATGCGAATGCGAGCGTTGCTAAAATTTGTAGAATTGGTCCTCAGATATAGATATTTTCTTGTACTGGTTGTACATTTTTCAACTACCTACATATTACTAATTCTTGTTAGCAATCCCCGACAATTTGACGCTTCGCTTCGACTCATCTCTGCGACTCATCTCTGCTTCAGTGTGCCTTGACCATGTCGTATGGTCACCTAATGTCGGCCATACACGATCCAGGTTCCCGTCAAGTTTGCAGCGCGCTTGAAGCGGCGTCCGGTAAACTTGATGGACGTATGGCTATCAGTGTACATGACAAGTCTACTTGAAGCAAAAATTGAATTTCTATTCTGCCGACTTGATCAAGCTTGCAGCGTCATGTAAACTTGAAGGTGTGTATGAGCAGCAAGTTTATATGACGTTAGTCGGCATCGGCAGGCGAATACGCGCGTACGAACGTGATGAGCTCCATGTCGCTAAATACTGCGCGCTATAGAGAAGTCCTCGCGACTTTATTAATTTTTATAGAAATGAGCCATGTTTGTGGCAAATAAAAATAAATTTTACCACAACAGATAAGTGTCTTCATAACAACTTTTACTATGGGACCAATACTGAAATCGCGAAATAGAATCGACTGCCCCATACATTTCATTACGCATAACTCGACAAAATGTACTGAACAGCAAATTTTTTTTAGGTATTGCGCTTATTCTATTACCTACACGTTGTATAAAATACTTTTTTTTACTTAGTTCAGCCTAGGATGGCTAACGCGTCGTCGTCGTCCGCCACTGATGACGCCATGGTTTCATCTGGTGCGCTATCATGCAAACTAGACGGCAAACTTAAACCTGTGTGGTCTATACGGATGCACTGCAGACTGGACGCCGTTTCAAGAGTGCTGCAAATTTGACGGTAAACTAGATCGTATAAGGCGAGGCGATCACGGCGACTTTTTGCAGCTTTTTTACAATCGAGATAATATAATCGCGATGATGTAGCTGGTCCTGGTCTTATACCCGTGTAACCACAATCTGCATCGCGTCCTGTTTGTGCCTTCACAGTCACCAAGCGACCCAGCCGTGGCACCACCACGATTCTTATACTCGCCGATGTCGCCCAAAACAGTACCTAGCGCGTTAAAGCGATACTATGCGATTGCGTTGCAAATGCGGAAACCGGCCAAAAGTTGCGACGCAGCGGAGCTTTAACAAAACACGCTTACTCAATCGATGCAAAAAGCCCTTATTAGCAAGTCACCAGATTCTCAACTCACCAGATTCGCATTTCACCAGACTCGCAACTCACCAGAATTCGCGGTTTACTGAACCAATTGGTTCCACCAGGACGATACCTGTTATTAACAGCCCGCGACTTCCAACGCGCATATCCCCTTTTTACCCGTTCCCATAAAGCCTAATCCAGCTTCATCATGAACAAAAGGAAAAAAGCTATCTTAAACAAAAAGAAATTTCCAAATCGGACTGGTTGGTTCAGAGATTAGTGTGTTCAAATAAACAAACTCTTCAGCCTTATTAATGCTACTACTAAATATAGAAATCATAGTAGATAGTCAGGAGGTTAAAATAGTAGTAAGTACATATTTAATTTGACGGTTCATATAATTTATGTGTTGGACAGTACATAATCTGATGAGTTGCGAATCTGGTGAGTTGCGAGTCTGGTGAAATGCGAATCTGGTGAGTTGAGAATCTGGTGACTTGCTAATAAGGGTCGTGGTGCTTCGTGGACGAACTCTATGTTCTGCAGCTCCCGGCATGCGGCATAACACGAATTAACTTTAGTCCTCAATTTTCTTGTCGATTTGTCTACTTCTTGTATTCCTACCAACGTGCTGAAAAGAAAATCTGCGAAAAGCAAGCCGTGCATTGAAAAGTTGTACTAGACTACCAAGTCGGTCATCAAAATACTAGTCGCCTAAGGCAACTGAGGTTTTTTTCAACACGTGCTGAAATTGGCATTTTAGCAAGTTTAAGTTATTTGGTAGAACCAATGTACTTACATATCCAATAATTTTATGTATATCAGAACGTTCGGCCAGTCGAGATAGGGAGCTGGCTGCTACTCCAGTTTTTAGTGACGATTATGTGACGCATAAAGATGCCAGCCAAAGAATTTGTGACGGAACAGTTCGAAAGTTGGAAGCATTTGTTTATGGCCGAACGACCTGATATCAGAACGTTCGGCCAACCTGAATCTCCATAACTGAGGACCTTAGAGAAACTGTTACTGAATAAAGATTTAGTGACGATTTGGTGACAAACAACCACTGCTTTACTTTTACTCGTAATGCCACCGGTTAAAAGTAAAATTAATTTTAGTTCCTGGAACATCAGGACGTTCGGCCAACGTAATCTCCATAACTGAGGACCTGAGAGAAACCGTTAATGAATAAAGATTTAGTGACGAGACTGAAACGAATTTTTATTGCTCTATTTTTTTTTGTGACGGCCCCTTTAAATAGTAAAATGAAAATTTAACATATAACCTCAAAACATTGGGATTATCGATTCCTCCACAAGGAAGAAGCCCAGAGAAACCGTTAATCAATAAAGATTTAGTGATGACACTGAAACAAACTTTTATTGTTTTATTTTTTTTTGTGACGGCCCCTTTAAATAGTAAATTGAATATTTAACATATAACCTCAAAACATTGGGATTATCGATTTCTCCACAACGAAGAAGCCTAGAAGACTCGTAAAACCCCTGATGTGTTATAAGTTTTCAGTGCAATGGTGTCAGTATTTTTGTTGATTCAAGATTTATCATAAAAATGCACTATGGCGGATGGCGACTGAAATAGGGTGACCATGTATTCCAAAGAAACAAGTATTTATCGTATTTACCTACTAAATGAAGCAAAACACGTCGAAATAAGGTGACGATGTAGGTATTGCAAAAAATAAATAGATAGTTACGCGGAAGGAGGAATATGAGAAGGAGTGCAGACAACTAATATTTTATATAATATGCATTAGAAATAACTTGTTGTAAAAAAACATTACACACACCACCATGCGTTATGATAGTATAGAATAGTACCAAGGCATCTCTGCACCCGCGTGGAATGCTTTCCTTCCCCCGCAACTTTCTCGCGGCGCCAGTCATGTCACTGGTGTCACGTTATCGAGGTCAGGTGCAGAGATCCTTTGGTACTATAATAGAACCAGACAGAACTATCGAAAATGGGTAGCTTAAGTTCTGGCTGACCTTACCGGAAAGTAAGCCGTAATGTTGTCGATTAGTATTTTAAGAGTTCATTTTTGTAGTTATTGTATAATCTTACTGTGATTTATCTTTGGAACTGTAATTTAATTGTAAAATGTGTAATCTAGTTTATCAAACTAATAATAATATTGTCGGGCCACCGAAAGAAATCCGATTTGACAAGTTTCAAGTCAATCACCTAGCAATAAACACAAGAAGCTGTCAAATCGATCTATCTTCTCTCGTGGTGAACCAACTTTTAAACTGTAATTCTAAAAAGTACAAATTATTATGTACTTAACTAGCTACCGCATTTTTAGGATGATTGATTACAAATAAAGATTCTTTTCATTTGTGTACCTATTTATTTAAGTATTCTTGTACTTAGTCAAATTTCCCAATCTCCGATGTCAGTCACCTTTCCACTTTCGTTTGCTTTTAGCCAAAATAGACTCGACTAATATGACAAAAACTTCACAAGTGGACACTGGTATGCAGGCATCAGCTCAACGTTGCATGTACCTATATAATTTAATATTACGACGTGTTTTGCTTCATTGTTTAGGTAATTAAGTATTCGATAAATACTTGTTTCATTGGAATACATGGTCACCCTATTTCAGTCGCTATTCGCCATAGTGCATTTTTATAGATTAATCTTGAATCAACAAAAATGTTGAAGCCATTGCACTGAAAACCTTTAGGGATTTTACGAGTCTTCTAGGCTTCTTCGTTGTGGAGGAATTGATAATCCCAATGTTTTGAGGTTATATGTTAAATTTTCATTTTACTATTTAAAGGGGCCGTCACAAAAAAAAATAAAACAATACAAGTTCGTTTCAGTCTCGTCACTAAATCTTTATTGATTAACGGTTTCTCTGGGCTTCTTCCTTGTGGACGAATAGATAATCCCAACGTTTTGAGGTTATATGTTAAATATGCAATTTACTATTTAAACGGGCCGTTACAAAAAAAAATAAAGCAATAAAAATTCGTTTCAGTGTCGTCACTAAATCTTTATTGATTAACGGTTTCTCTGAGCTTCTTCCTTGTGGAGGAATCGATAATCCCAATGTTTTGAGGTTATATGTTTAATTTTCATTTTACTATTTAAAGGGGCCGTCACAAAAAAAAAATAATGCAATAAAAATTCGTTTCAGTCTCGTCACTAAATCTTTATTCATTAACGGTTTCTCTCAGGTCCTCAGTTATGGAGATTACGTTGGCCGAACGTCCTGATGTTCCAGGAACTAAAATTAATTTTACTTTTAACCGGTGACATTACGAGTAAAAGTAAAGCAGTGGTTGTTTGTCACCAAATCGTCACTAAATCTTTATTCAGTAACAGTTTCTCTAAGGTCCTCAGTTATGGAGATTCAGGTTGGCCGAACGTTCTGATATCAGGTCGTTCGGCCATAAACAAATGCTTCTAACTTTCGAACTGTTCCGTCACAAATTCTTTGGCTGGCATCTTTATGCGTCACATAATCGTCACTAAAAACTGGAGTAGCAGCCAGCTCCCTATCTCGATTGGCCGAACGCTCTGATATACATATAATTTTGAGTAGGTAAACTGAGAAAACTTTCAACTCTAAAATTTGAACTAAACGCTTATGTTCCAAACTAAACGCTTATGTGGCAAAGGCATATTATATTATTAGGTACTAGCACTTCGCCCGCGACTTCGTCCGCGCGGATTTAGTAGGTACTTCACAAACTTCAACGCCCCCAATAAAAGGTTAGTTTTGGAAAATTAAGCACCTTTCTTTAATTACACGCCACGCGACCGTTGACAGAATCTCACTTGTCTCAAGCCCAGGTTCAGCGCAACTTTTCACCCCGTTCAACCCGTCAGGGTTTGATTATGTAAAAATTGTTAGTACATCAGCTGTTTCAATTATCTCGCTTTTAGTTTGTTCATAGCATTCCGACGTAAATTGAAGCAAGCAATTATGTTCTCCCCTAAAATCTTAATCACCCCTGCTTCACTCCTTATTATGTATGTAGTTTATTTTCGAAAAATCCAAACATTTGTTATTCTTATTGTTTTATCGAAAACATTTAAATGCCGTGGTGTTTCACCTTCATCGGACCAAGCATTGATACGATTTTCCCCAGTTCGCTCAAGCCGCGACATTTTTCTTACTCCGAGCATGTTTATTACCGTCGTAACTTTTGAACGAAAGGTCCGATTTGAATAATTTAAAGTGTAATTTACACGGACATAATCAACCTTAATTATCAAACCATTTAAATGGATAAGGATAAATATCATAATACTAAAATCACCATTTTTAATTTCACCATGGGATTTGCTTGAATAATATGAACAAAAAGCGGTCATGGTGACTTATGCATAATAGTTAGACATAATGGTACCGCGGACTTTTTTGTAGATATTGATGACTTCTATAAAACTGTAGTATATCACTATGCTCTATTGTCAATAGACTCCGCAGCGTACGCGATATAAGGATTTTTTCTCACACCTTGGGTTACATTATCGAAGTTTTCATACGGATCCCTAACTTTTTTGAAAATATTCTATAGCCTATGTCCATCACCGATAATGTAGGATTCTTCTGGTGAAAGAAATTTTCAAATCAAAAAAAAAAAAAAAAAATTCAAATAGATTAAGTATCCATTAACTATCAAAAAAATATCATAATACTATTCACAAAAAAAAATAAAAATAAAAAAATTTCAAATAGATTAAGTATCATTAACTATCAAAAAAATATCATAATAGGTACTATTCACAGCACAGCATAGTAGATAAATAGACTTCTCATAATTAGCAGTTTTTGTTGGTGAGGTACCTAATACTTAATAAGTAAGTACTTAAAAGTTTATAAATATGAATAGGTTATTCCGTCTTCGAGCCAAAATGATTCCTTACATAAATGTAATTTAAAAAGAACATCAAAATCGTATTTGTAAACTTGTAACCTTAATATGGCAGATTTTGCATTTTAGAGATACTCCTGAGTAAGGACGTTAGTAATCTTGTTCAAGATAAGATTTTACGAGAAATGTAGGTGCCTCAATTCAGATCTACTTATGTAGGCAAATGTTTATACGTAGTTCTACGTTGCATTGCAATTTACAGCGCATTGGGCGAAGCGGTCTGTGAGCGGTCGTCGGGCGCCCTACACAGCGGCGGCGTCTCCAAGCGGAGTCGCGGTGCGCGGCGGCGCTCTGCGCAGCTTGGAGCGCGGCGCGCACTGCGGTATTGATCGGCGAACGCCGGTGGCGCCGCGGCGCGGCCCCCGCCGACGTCGCGCGTACCTCGTACGGGAGCTGTCAAACGCGAGTGACGTAACCGATAGGGCGGCGCGCACACGGCAGCCGCTAGCCGCCCGCTCAGTACGTCCGAGTGATCGCTCCCGCCGTGTTGCACTCGACGCCTTGCGTCTGCGGTCCAGTGCACTGTGTTATCTACACCGCTGACTCCGCGAGGCAGGTGAGGTTGGGGCCGGCGTGGCCCCGGCCGTTTTAGTGTGTCCGTCTCGGTATTGATCGCATCTTGTCTGACTATTTCAATGTTTATAAACAGCCGGCCGCATCCATTTGCTCCCTCTTGTTTTTAATTCGTCCGCCTGACAGCGCGCGATCCGGACGGCTGATCCTGAATGCACCGGCCGCACCGGCGGCTACCACGCACCGGATTCAGTGCACGTATGTACCTACGCTTGCACTTGTTTATTCCGAATTCATTACTATGTTTCACTGACGACAACGCGTTAACGTAGGCTTGTCAGACTATAAATAATAACTAAGTGTTCTCAATACATACGCATGTAAACAGAAACACCGTTTCGCTTTCAGAGATCTTTTAGAGGCCCAATGGATCCAATTTTTTTTATAATGTTAACTGTATACCCGACCTTATAGTCTCGGAGGTTTGAGTATACCTGCAACATCCTTATGCTGCAGGTATCATACTCAAATTCAAGGCATTTATTTCAATTAAGTAAACCATTTACGGGCACTGTTGAATTTTCAAGGTCGGTCAGTCAAAGACGTGACGTTATTTGCACGTTCCAAAGCGTAGATCTCTATGGAGAAGAACGTGCAAGAAGCTCTACAGACTCTCTTTTAAATCAATAAATTGTTACAAAGTTGTGGTTAAGTACATTGGTTCTTGTTGACATTATTCATATTTATCCCAATTGCATTTCACCAATAAACTCTGTGTCTCATAGGTAGGTAATTGATGATTGCACAACAGAGGAAACACCGCGACAGCTACCTTAGAGGAAGGTAGTGACTATAAATAAGTAGAGTAAATAACGAGGCAACTTTGTGTCAATGACTTCATAGAAATATGACTGGCATGCCCGTGCTTATTTCATTTTACGCCAAATGCTAAAGTCAAAGTGAAACTGGACGTTAATGAGCAATTGAGGATGTCAGAAATGGTTACAGGCAAATCAAAGTGTATTTACATACACCAGTAGGTAATCGTAATAATCGTGGTTTCTTATCTCGTTAACCCACTTGGCATAGCTTTTTCATAATAAACGTTGACTTCAAATCAAAACTACATCGATTTAGGAGTTGTTTGGCGGACTAAATGGTTAGTAGTCCACATTGTGTTACAATAGAGCAATGTAGCAATGTAAAATTATGGGGTGAAAATAAACAATAATTGTAAATGTGTCGAAATTATTCGCTCGTTCACATCTTTGTTTGCAAAACTACCGGACATAGGTGCTGATGGACGCTGTTTAACATACTTAAAGAGTTCACGACAGTATTTACGAATAGACTTGATATTTCTTAAATCAAAACCTTCACATTTATCGGACCAACAATGTCTTCTTGCGTCCTAATTTTTCACATTACATAATAAATGAGTACGACCTAGTTTTGGTCAATGATTAAGTGAGGTCACGTCTCAAATTCTAGGTCTGTATGATAGCAGGAAATGTACATTTTCTTATGTTCGCGACTTCGGTCTCCTAAACGTAGGACATCCTGTAGTTGTTGAGTTTGCGAGTCATCATGACGGAAACGATGAAAGTGAACCAGGAACGACGTTTATAACTTAAATCTTGTCGGCGTCGACGTTGCTTACACAAGCTATAGACCGCACTAAAGCTTGGGTAGGCTGCTTATGATAGTGAATTGATACAATTTTACCTTCCTGATTTTAAAGTCATGCGCCATTTGAAATCTTTGTAAATCTCTGTTCCTCCTGATGATAGTTTATTATGTAAGGTACCTACCAACTTGTATATGTAAGAAGGTAGGTAATATAAAGGTCAGGAGCATAGTACCTACTCGCAAGCGGCGCGCTTGTCTGACCGGCAGTGGCGGCAGCTGTGTGCCCAAACAAAAGGAGTAAGGAGGATCGTAGCACGTGGCGTTCTGTTGTCTACAGAGGCACACATGACAGGGAGGCGCGAATGCGTGTATTTAGACTTATTATCTTAAACTTAAAATTAGTTCACTAATTTAATATGTTAACAATCAATAACAGTTTTGTATTTAAACTAAGAACGAAACCGTTGTCCATTATCAACGGGATTTATCCAAAAAAAGGCAGTAAAATAGGTAAATGCTATTTTTAGGAATCCATGAAATTTATAGATTAAGGAGAACGCGACGAAATAGCAGAAAACGTTAGTCACAACTTTAAGTAATAAAAGCATTAATCTCTATAGAAGAGTATAACAGATAAACTTCGATGACAAATGAAATACGATTTTAAACTTTCCGATTTTTTAAAATTAAACTTTTAAGTTCCGTAGGTAAAATCGTTAGGTAAGGTACAGCCGGTCGATTCTGTCGACATCTCATGGTGTACAACTAGGCGGAGTGAACGACAAGTGAGCTATCATTCCATCTTATTTGTATGGTTTGACAACTCACCCGTCGTGCACCCCGCCCAAGTGTTCACTTCGACATGTTTACAGAATCGCACTGCTGTTCATATTAAAAGAAATATATTTGCCACGGTTAGGGCTGCAATTAGTGGATTAATGGAAAATATTGGTCTGCTTTGACATCGATACTAAGTCACTGTGTAACTGTAGACAGGTGAAAGAGGTCATCAATCATGTTACTGTAACCGTCACAAATTTGCAACATCTAGGCTATGGTGTTGGTATCGGGTATCTAACTACTTCTGGTAGCTGTATTGTCGAAAAACCCAGCTAATGCAGTCTCTAACTATTCAGGGATACAAAGAACAGTTCGGTAACAATTCAGTTCTCACATTTTAGTTCACCAGTATTTATTTCACCATCGTAAAGTCTTCCTATCTTGCTTGTTTCAGCCTTGACTTTGACACAAGCATCGCCAACACGGATGTCATAAAGACTGGAACTGAAGTCATGCTTGTTACATTTTGGCCAAAGTTGATAAAAAACTTTATTTACAAAATTCGCTTGGTCATCGTTGGTTATTATTAGATGCTACTTAGGTAAATGCATCGCTCTATGTCCCCGTGGTGATGTCATACGAACAAACAAACATTGAATGTCGTACAATAGTGTCCCTCTCGCTGCCCACGTCACCTGGGTGCGCCGAATCTATGTCCACTGACCACCTACATTACGCTTCGGCTATACTATTAACGTGATGACCTGGGACGGTCTCTACTGCTATTGTCAATATTGTACTTATTACTATATCAGGTGATATGGTTCATTCAGTGGGATTAAAATACTTGATTCACTTTAGCGGTCCTTCTGTATTTACCCAAGGTTTAGAAAGCAAACATGCGCACAAACTTTAATTAGGTGTTATAAACCTTGGATTTCGGGATAGACACTTTCGCTTCGTGATCCTAGAAGTCCTACCAAGCAAACCATGTGTAGCTAAACTGTTTTCAACTTTGTTATATGTTATACAAGTTTTATTGAAAATAAACTTTAAAAGGCTTCAGTCATAGAGTATATTTAACCACGCTTCAGTGAAGTCTGGTGTACTTACTTACTTAAAAATAGCGAAATGTTTGCTTTGTTAAAAACTTTGTAGACTCGCTGACAAGTTGGGTGGGAAGCTCGCAAGCTCCCTTCGGAAAATCACTTTGTTTATCGAGTTTCGTGTTCATTCGTAATTAATTGTTTATTTTAAACTAGCTTTTGACCGCGAATTCGTACGCATATCCCGTTTTATCCCGTAGTTTTAGGGAAAAGTTATTTATTTAATTATTTAAAAGTTAGTTATTTCAGTGTTTACCTAATTTCACAATAGGTACCTGTAGGTATATAGGTAAACACTTAAATAAGTAATTTTATGTTCAATCTTTAAAAAAAACCATAAATAATGTTCAAAAGAAGAATCTCCCTACCTACTCAAATGAACAACTCACCTATTTTAAGTGTTTTTAAGGCGCAATTTATATTTTTTTCTTAAATGAGGGGTTGTTATGTTGATTATCAACAAGTGAAAATGTCGAACACTGCATATCTATGTGATTTAAAGATAAAAAAATAAAACTGACTGATAATAATAACGTTTTCTCTCAAAACATGATTCTTGTAAGGAGGAAGTTTCGGTTTCGGTTGCGACCGAAACTGAGACCGTTGCCGAAATTCGGTTTCGGTTTCGGCCGTAAAAACCAGTTTCGGTCGGACACCAAAAAAAAAATATTTTTTTACGGAATTACAAATTTTTTTTTTTTTTTTTTTTCGTTATGACCACTAGCAAGTTAACACGCAGGGGCTATCAACTGCTCAACCGGACTAACCTGTGGTGGCCTCAAATGAATTTAAGGCCCCCAGCCAAGTGGAATTACAAATTATTTTCCTTTTAACTTTATTCACATGCGCGTAGGAACAACCTTACTCGCCAGTGGCGCCAACTGGAGAGCACGAAAACGGTATCCCCCATTTTGGTGCCTTTGTGTTTCGACTTTTCAAGCAATATATATCTTACCTAATTGTATGTCCATACGGTAGCTATACATGCCAGGATAACGCATTGCGAAAACATATGTATTTCACAGTGTTTTGACCTTATTTAGTTACGAAATCTCTTGGTCCGCACATTGCGTTGAAACCAGCTTTTGCTTACTTATGTCATTGAAATTATGTAGCAAATCAGTCGCAAAATGTGTAAAAACAGTGCACGTATTTAATGTGTGTTGCGAATTAAGTAAAATAAGAACGTTGCAATACCTAACGAATGATTTCATTGATCAAACTCTGCCATGTCGTCTAGATGTTATGCACCCATGTAACATGTTTTAGTAAGCACGGAAGCCGAACAACAACAAACATATTCGATCCCACCGGAAATAAATTGTAATGAATCAGCTGCCGTCACTTTATATTTATAAGATTTCATTAGCACATTGTTCGTTGAACGGTAAGATTAAAGATGTAGATTTTTTAAGATGTAGGTATCTAGATGGCTGTAAACAACGGTATGAATCCTGCTATAATTTTATTGCTGTGCGCTGCGGTGCGAGGTGCGACAACCGCTGCCGCTGCAGCGCTCGAACACAAGCTTGATAGAATAAAATACTTAGGTAGGTACCTACCTTTAAATTTTGAGTCGTAGTAAGAATAAATGAGGTAGGTAAGTATTGTCCATCCACGACATGCAAGGACTATGGCATATAATTATCCGCCCCGTTTCACTATCCGGATAATCCGGATATTTCAGATATCACAGTAAAAGTAAATTAAGTAAACGAATATAATTAATCAATACGAATAAATTCATATTCAATGTCACAATCTTCGTGAAATAAGTAGTTTATAAAGGATATGAATTAAATGAATAATTGGATATAAAAACGTAAGAAAATAAGATGTTCGAACAAGACTCATTCAGTCCGTTTTAGTGGATTGGGGACTGGCTGTACCTACATTTGGTATATCCAGCGTAGGCGCTAATATGGTTCTTGCCCTACATGCCATGCCAAGTTATTTTCATTCTCAAGCAGCCAGTGAAATCGTTGAAGGCTAACCTTGGGAACCGTTTATCCGTGCCGTCCTCGTCCGGAACCAAATTAAAGCGACATAGGCCAGCATTGGCCTGATGGCGGCTGTGTGGCCAGAACGTAATTATTGGGGAGAGACCATGTTTTGCCTAATATTTGATTCATTGATAAAGTACTATTGTGTTTTGTATTGAGTTTGTAGTCGACATGACTTTTCCAAAGCAAATTGCTATCAAGGACCAGTCACAAATGCTTGGCACTAAGTATCCGGATATCTGGATATCATGTATACTACTATCCGGATACTAAATAGAGTGAATAGATTACTTTTAGGCAAGCGTGCTCCATCTTCGACCACATCATCGCATACCATAAGGTGAGATAGTGGTCAAACGCGTGTCTACAGTAAAAAAAAAAATTGACGGATAATCGGATAGCTTGCCCTACACCCAACGTAAGGTCTAGTTGAAATATCTCTGTATATTTTGGCTTAATTTCGTGTTTAATTCTAACTGTGCCAAATTATCTTATCCAGACCAGAATTATACATATTATCCATCCTAGTAAGTATGTAATTGGATGGGCAATAAAAAGTGCCTACTACTACCTACCTATCTTCTCTTTTCCTGTGCACTAGGTAGTCCTATAGCATGGCAGCATTACGCATGAATACTCGTAGGTACATACCTCAATTGGACATGGTCTATTTAACAAACGTCTTTCTCCCAGGTGTAGCTAACACTTCCCTGTAGGTACAGTCGCTCTCATAAAACCACGCAATTATAAATTTGCTGTTTAAGACTTTTAATTAAATGATTGCACATATACGGCATTGAAGTTTACACATGTTTAAAACCTGATTCGGTTGTTGCAAATACTTAATATCATTTTGCTTATGTAAGTTACACGCGTGTCGCGTCACCGCAATTTAGGTTTATGAACACCTACTACATGACATATGAAACTAGATCTCACGCGAATATTAAAATAGGTACTTAAACCAATTTTAATCCGGACGAAGTTGCAAAATTTTAGAATATTTTAGGTGTCAAACTTGCGTGAATTCGGTCCGTCAGAGGAATTAAATTTCGGGGAGTCTGATGGATTTTCCTGCAAAGCGATTGTAAATAAACTTCACATGTAGGTAGCGTCGAAATTTAATGCATGCTGCAAGGATAACTACGTTAAATAACAAACAATTTAGTAGGTAAATATCTGACATTTTACTAAAGTACCTATACTTCGAGCTGCCCGGTTGGTTGGTTTTCCGAATGTTCATCTAAAAGCGAACAGTTGAACCCTCTTCTAAATAGATAATAATATCGGTAATAAATAATAATATAGGTAACATCCGCAAAAGTCGGACTGACCGCGTTATGGAATTAAATACGAGTATGTAGGTAGATGTGTTACAATCCCACTCGTTACATTTTCGTCTCTTTCATGAATATGAAGATGTTCCGAATTGTGAAGACTGCCAGCCAGGACGCGCGTGCACACCCAATATGTATAGTACGACCGACCTATGCATTTCTGCTCCAAATAGAGAACAAATACACCAAAGTCATTCGAAAACGCAAAGTGACAAAGGCGGATGGCCAGTTTTGCGATTCTTGGAATCTGTTCCATCTGTTTCCTACACTATGGAGTATGGACACAAAATATACCTATCAAGCGGACGAATCTTGCGCAACCTAAATATGTTTATAAGCATAGAAGGTTATCCGATTTTGCTTTTAAAATAAAACTACCCAAGCTGACTGAAATTGTTATCATAGAATGTGAGCAGTTAAACTTATCACGCCATAAATATTGTGCTGTCCAGTAAGTAAATGCGTTTTTAACCGACTTCAAAAAAAGGAGGAGGTTCTCTGTATTTTTATTTTAATTCGACTGTATTTTTTTTTGTGTTTGTTATTCATATATCCGTCATTTATGAACCGATTTGAAAGAATCTTGTTTTATGTGAAAGGATATACAGTTTCTTGATTGGTCCCATTGAAATTTTAATCGGTTAAGCACTTTGATTTTTAAAATCAAATAGCAGGAAAAAATATGTGGAAAAATCATCTTTGTATACGAAATTGCATATTTTTGCTTTCCTGTGACTTTCCATTGGTGTTGTTAGGTGTGGGGTACCACTAAAATGTGGAAAATAAAAAACTTTTTCACAAAACAAAAACCGACTTCCAAAAAAAACACTACCAATTACAAAATAACTTTAATTTCGGAAGTCGGTGTCTCAAATAAAGAAGAAGCAACCAAAAACACCGACTTCCGAAATTAAAGTTATTTTGTACCTACTTGGTAGTTTTTTTTTGGAAGTCAGTTTTTGTTTTGTACTGTGGGTACGCGTACTAAATAACACTTTTTGTAAAACGATTTAAAAACATCGAATCGTTTTATTTTTGATGACAGTTAGGTATTATAATATAATTATGTAAGTACACGTAGGTATCTTCAACCACCTCATTATTACTCAATACTTTTATTGCATTCCACATGTAGGTATTCTTAGGTGGTAAATTTATACTTAATAAGAATTAAGATCATATGGATCATTGTTTTCCAGCAACTCAGGAGGAAGATGTCTGAAAATGATAATATGAATGAGGTATTTTCTTTTATGCAATTTTTTATTTTTCTATTAGAGTGAATCTCTTTCTTCTCTCGTTTGCATTTTCTTCACATTCACGCCTATTTTTCTCTCCGTTTTTTATCCCACTGTTTTTGTTTCTGTCTTGAGATGGCTTCCATTTATCTTTTTCCTCTTTCGTCTTCTCTCGCGATTTTCTCTCTCTCTCTGCAGCATTCGTCTATAGTAAGCGAAAAATCACCCAGTTAATGTTAAAGCTCAGCATAGGCGAGTTAAGATTAATTAAAGTTTAAATTACATTAATTCTTGTGTCCCCAAACTCACTTTACGTATGAAATACCTAGAAGTTTTCGTGGAAAAAAAAAATACTCTTGTTATTTTTTTTTTAATACTGAATTAGGAAGAAATAATACAATTTTAAAATTTACTATGTTTTCCTCTTTTACATGGAACGCCCCACCTGCAGAAATAATATTTTAGTTCGTCCAAAAATTAAAGTATCTACTCGTATATGTATAGACAAAGAGATTCGATCTCAGGTGAGATTCCTGTGGTACACCGGAAATAGCAAGCTAAAAAGCGGTTGGGTATATTTGCAGCGATGTCAAAGACTAGCAGAATGCTGATGTTTTAATTGACCGTAGAAGATGCTTCTAGTTTGGACCTACAACTCTAGTGTTTACCACATATTCTGTCAATGTTTGCATAGAAAGAACATAATAGTTAAATTGCATTACAGTAAAGCAAAGCACACTAGAATAAAATCAGCTGCTTCCTTTATGGCACGTGTGAGAAACGTTATGGCGTACGTTCTAATTAGCTCAGTCGCTCAGCAATGATTGCGATCATGTGTACCGAGTGCCACTGCCGAAGCAACAGTGACGACGAGCCGGGTTCAGTAGAGGTGACTGACCTTTCCTGCACCGTGGAATATTATTTCACTTACATTCCCACACATTTAATCTTGATATCATCAAAAACAGTAAGTTCACGTCGAATGATGCGCTCGACGCAAGGATTTCAAAATGCCTTTTTATAACATCAACTACCTACTTAAACCAGATATTTTGGTGTAAGTCCGAAACAAGTAAGAAGTATAGGGAGTTTGGTAGGTAGGTACACTTTTCTAGTGTGCTAAAGGATAAGGTCAAATACTATGAGACTAGAGTTCTCGTAGCTGCAAAATCTAATGCAAAGACGCTCTTTTAATTATTATTAGGGTTCGAACATCCGTAAAAATCGGAACACTTATAGGATCACTCGGGTCTCCTTCTGTCTGTCTGTCTATCTGTCACAGCCAATTTTCTCCGAATCTACGGAACCCGATTCTGTTGAGGAACACTTATGAACTTCTGTGACCCGAACACAAACACGTTAGGTACTACACAAATAGTAGTAGTCCGAACTCAATGACGGATTTGGGAGTTAGCATTTTTAGAGTTCCGTAGTCAACAAGAAAACCCTTACCTATAGTTTCGCCACGTCCGTCTGTTTGTATGTCCGCGGTTTAGCTCAGAGACGCTTAGCACTTAGAATGTTGGAATTTGGTATGGGTATACTTACCTATATTAATCACGCCAACAAAGTGGTAAAATTAAATCTTGAAAAGAAGGGGTACCTACCTTGTAGAGAGTAAAGTGGCGATGAATTTTTTATCGTCGATCCGCGAAAACCGTTTTTCCATCCAAGGATCCGTTTGCGAAATATTAAGCTTTAAAGTGCTCATTTTTGTTAGAGTCAAGTGCCCCTCTGCCAGCTTTTTATAACGTGAACAAATTCATGGTGACAGCATAATATGTATAACGAATTTAAACGGAAAACTATCACAGCCAAGTCATATCCTTCACTCTTTTGATAACCGAACAAGGTTTCAATTTCAACTGATAGTTTTTTACATGGAGAATAGTCTTGGAAGACATGCCTACATATTTCTGTTCATGGCTACCTGGCAAGCAGGTATAAACAGGTAAATTTATATAAACAGGTAACTACACAGATCTGTTAACCAATAAAAGTTGGTAGGTATCGAGAAAAAAAAAGAAATTTAGTTACGAATATAAATCAATACAATTTGATGGTAAATATTTCCCATCTGGTTATCGGGTGGGTGAAGGTCGATCTTAACCGTCTCTTAGAGCAATAAGTTTATTACCTACATAAATTGGAGTAGATTTCTCTCAATTTAGTACCTAGTTTGGGTACCTACGTGAGATTGTATTTACATAAAAACGTCCAATAACACGAAAACGCCAATTTAGACCTCAAGTTGTCAGGGTCAAAATTAATGCAAAAAAGCTGTAATAAAACATCTAGGAATACGCCGAAGTACCTACCAGACAGCCTGTAGGTATGTGCGGAAACTTTAAAATAAAAAGTGTGGTCGGAAGTGAAACCCTAACAGCTATTACGTCGGTCTAGTCGGTGTCTCGCCCTTTCCACGTAATAAACAAATTTTATAACATTTATTATGTCTAGCGCCATGACGACCACGCCTACGCCAGCACCCCTACACGCTTATTTTCGTTCAGCGAAAAGGAAATAAACTTCCGTCGGGAGGTTGTCCCGTTGCCTTGGTTACGTCCGTAAACTATATTTATTTACCTACTTAGAGGAGGTTTCCAGAAGCAATCATTGCTTTTGGAAATCTTATTTTGTAATTATTTTCTGGGAACAAACTTCAACGTTGCGTAAATTTGTACCTAGGCACAGTCAGCGACAATATTCGATGAGCATCTAAATGTTCCAAAAGTCGTCAGGACCTTATAACAACAGAAGTCACTGAATAGATTTGTCCACAAAAAGCGGAAACTGATCAAGGCTACAAATTTCGATGACCGGACATACAATAACAAAAATACTGAAAATGTTACGAAATTTGGTTTTCTTTTTATTTAAAAAGAAGCTAATTTAATCGAAATAGTTCATAAAAGTTTTCGAAATAAAATTGTTCTGGGTGGGAAGTCTCGACATAGTTACCGATCCCCTACCGACTGAATACGTTCGATAACTCGTAAAGCCGCCCGTACACTGTCAACAATGAACGCGACCCACAGATCAGACCATTGATTTTGATCGTGGATCGCGTTCAAGTTTGTCTGTACGGGCGGCCTTAGGACTTAACGGCTAAATTCGGTCGTTTTGCGATCGTTAACTATATCGAGACTTCCCGCCCTATAGGCCTCAAGTCTGCTATTACAATAGTGTCAGAGTGGTTTATCATTGATTTCATAATTGTTGATTTTGACAAGTTTGGTAGTATCTATATATAAAAATCAATTGCTGTTCGTTAGTCTCGCTAAAACTCGAGAACGGCTGAACGTAAATCCGTTCAGCCGTTCTCGAGTTTTCTTGGTCTTGAAATGTTCGTGGAGGTCTAGGGAAGGTTTAAAAGGTAGTGGTGTAGGGTAGGTGTAGGTGTAGGGTAGGGTAGATGTAGGGTAGGGTAGATGTAGGGTAGGTGTAGGGTAAGTAGATCTAGAGTAGGTGTAGGGTAGATGTAGGGTAGGTGTAGGGTAGGTGTAGGGTAGGTGTAGGGTAGCTGTAGGGTAGGTGTAGGGTAGCTGTAGGGTAGATGTAGGGTAGGTGTAGGGTAGATGTAGGGTAGGTAGGCAGCCAGTTGACGGGAGCGAAGCCGCGGGGGACAGCTAGTCTACTAATATAAAAGCGTTATTATGACTTCCCAATGGTCAACCACTGACACTCCATTGACAGAAATGGCATTGAATGATAATCTCGTACATACTGACATTAATGACAAATGAATGACATACGTATATACCTATCTAAAATTTTGACAGTTCCTTCGATCAGTGACCTACCATTAGAACGTCATTGTGTAGTCATTGCTTTTCAAAGACATTGAAAATTTATACTAGATACTTTAATCTCTTTGTTGCTTTTAATAGCTCGGTTATAAAAAAGTGTTTGCTATCTACGAGCAAATATTCTCGAGCTCGCCAACGCAGTGGATGCTAGAGAAAGAAGATTGGAGGAATGCAAAAGACGTCGTCGAGCCCGTCGTTTGATGAGGATGAATAGAAACCCCTTTATTGATATTCCCGAGGCGGAATTTATAAAAACGTTTCGCCTTGGAATGGACACAATAAGGGGGCTAATTAAAGAACTCATTCCCCTTATGGCCAGACCGCGCCGGTCTCTGTGGTTTTCGAGAATGTCAATGAGAGCCGAAATTTGCTCAGTAAGCACCATTTTGTGAAATAAGTAACAAATACAGACGACAATATAATATAGGGTTAGGGTAAGGTGCTAAAGTTGTCAAAAAATAAAAGGCCTAGTGTGAAAGAGACATGAAATAAATCGATCTCTTTATTGTATCCTGCTGTCAAAACGGGCCTTTTATTTTTTGTCAACTTTATAACAAAACACAATTAGGTACTACAATCTTTGCAAAACACCATTGACCGACCAATTATCGACCATTATTAATTTAGCAGCTTAGAATAATAACGCCTAGACGGAAAGTCTTATACACGCTCCCTACTAAAAAATGAAGCAACTTTAGTAGTTATGTGTGAGTGAGCGGTATGTTACAGCCACAGCCACGCACACAGACGTAAAAAAATGTTGCTAGGAATGAACACTTTCCCTAAAATCGGGAAAAATGTTAATGCACTTGGGACTAATCATAGATCAATTTAAAAAAATGTTACCTACGTAACTCGTCGGTACGTACTTATTGTAATAGGCTATGGTTTCTGGGATCGCTAAAACCGATTACAGGGTCAAAATCGAAATCAAAGATGCCGGCGACGAAATTTGCTAACTTTTCATCATGGGTGTCATTTTATGGTTTCTAGGGTCGCTATAACCGATTATGGAATCAAAATTGAAATCCAAGATGGCGCTGATGGAGTTCGCTGCGACATTACATACATACCTACTCTTAAAACACATTACCGGGCGACACTTCTAGGGCAGTCGGGTAAAACGACGCATAAAATCAAATGATGAAACATTTTTAGTTACTGGATTCATTATATACCTAGTTCCCATATTTAGCGGACCGAACAACTTGAAGTATTGCAACGAAATAACACGATGATTTTAATTCAACAGAAGTTGGTGAAATAGAACCAGAATATCAATTTTATAACAGTTAACCGAACTTTGTAACACTGGTGTGTTCAGAACTTTTAGTTTTCTTGTCCGATCACCGTTTGTACTAATGGTTATAACTGACTGGAATTGGTCATCGAATATTGTCGCTGACTGTAGGTAGGTACTACATTGCTGACTGAATCTACATCCTATGAATTTATGTGAGGACCATAATGCCTAGATAGTTTTCTTGTTTGACATGAATGAGCAGGGGGAGTTGAGGGTGTGTCCTACTCACTCGAATGTCTCACTGATGATGGCGCGTGTATCGGATCATTCAGTTCCCTTCAAAATAGTTGAGCTGAATGCTGCTGATACACGCGTCATGTGAATCGTGAACGGTTGCCATAAGTAAGTGTTAGTGGTAAGGTTACGGTGTAAGTGGTCATCTCTTAGCTGTCACTGGCTTATTTTATACTTAGAATTGTTTTTCTTTCTATCTTTACTTATCTACATTGTTCTCATATACTATAGAAGCAACAAGGATAGTGTAACCAGGATTTTTATAAAACTAAAATGGTTTAAAAGAGTGTCCGTGGAGTTATTCTCCATAGAGATCTACGCTTTGGAACGTGCTTCAAGTTTTTGACTGACTGACTTTGACAATTCAAAAGTACCTGTAAATGGTTTATTTGAAATAAATGCTTTGACTTTGACTTTGATTGCGACTGAGACGCGAAATCTCGTTCGCGTTGCTTAAAAAATAGTAGAATAATTGGCACTAAGATGTGTGATGTCTACGAACATGGAGAGCTTTCCTTCAAGCTCTGAGACGTCATGTCTAGCCCCTTGTCTCAAGTCCTAGACTAGCGCGATCATTAAAGGAGGTCTATTCTCAAACGTGACTTGATGACACGACCAGCAAACAAGGGGTAGTGAAGTTTGATTGAAACTGCCACTGTGTGTTTAGTTAATGCGAAGTTATTTTTATCGTTAAGTGAGTGCTGTAAAATGACAATGCCGAATTCACATATTTGACGATTACAGCAATTGCTTTAGTAATCCTATGCTTTTTTTTCTCACTAAGGTGTTCATTTGACACATTGCAATTGTGCCCAGAAGTAAAAGTTGCTTATAATTATGAGTACAATGACCCGTTTTCAGGTATTGCGTTTATTCTGTTACACGTGCATAAACTTGTGGGCACAATTGCAATGTGTTACGAAACTTAGGTATAAGTAAAATATATTTGACAATGACTCTTGTGTGCTGTCACCTAGTTCCGGCAGGTTCCCTATTCTAAACATTAAGGCTAGCACCAATATCAAAAAATTAGTTCGCATATTTCGTCATCTCCCTGCCCTGAGGCTGCGTTTCCACCAGAGATGTGCGAGGATGCGTAGCGAGAGATGTGTTTGTTAAGAACCAATAGAATCGCTTAATTAACCAAGTCTCGCTCAGCACAAGCGATTCTGTTGGTTCTTAAGAAACACATCTCTCGCTACGCATCCTCGCACATTTCTGGTGGAAACGCAGCCTTATCCAATGTTACTTGGGGTTGGTGCAACACGTTTTTTTCTTCCATTCTGACCGTCGTTACACTATCACTAGGTACTTTCTTTCATATCGCTCCTCACACAATCCATCCATCTTTTCTTGGCCTCCCTCTCGCATCCCATCCATCTACATTTATATTCTTAACCAGTTTAGTAACATGCGTTTCATCCCTCCTTTCACACGACCATACCAAGACAAACGGTTCCCTTTCAAGCTTTGTCACTGGCGCCACTTTTAAACTAGGTACCTCTAATGTTGAGGACATTAGAGGTACCTAGTTTAAAAGTGGCGTTTACCTACTTTAGATTTTTTTAAGATAAAACTTTTACTTATTATTTAAAGAAATTACAGTAATGATGTTGGTTTAAAAAGTAGTAGTAGTAACTTCACGTCGCGTGGTTGAAGTATAAGTTCATAAAACTGTTAAGCTTCAAATGTTTTATTATTACTATAAAAAAACATGGTCAACTCTCCCCTGGTTCAACGTTCCCTGACAGTGAGGAGACTTGATCAAATCCCATTTCTTATTAAAATCATTTTATGTTAAAAAAAAATATTTAAAAAATAATTATGCATTATTATGTCTGCATTAATTTATCGTTTTAAATTATATAAATGAATCTCTACACCCTTTTTGTAAGAAAATAAGTATACTTAACGTTTTAAATAAAAAGTGGTTCAAGTCTCCCAGACTCTCCCTACCCTGCCTTTTTTTTGTCAAAAGTCAAAGTCAAAACGCTTATTTCAGTATTAGGCCATTAAACGGCACTTTTGAATGTCATTATTTACATTTAAATACTGTATTATGTATAAAAAAATAAAGTGACTCTACTGTCAACTTGCAATTCCATTCAGATTTCGCTTTCATCCTTTTTGGACTGTTCTTAGGCTGCTGAGTTGGACATCGGTTGCCGGAGTGTAGCCCTAGTACACCGAGTAGATAAAGCCCTGTGTACATAAAGCTTCGGCATGCCTGCAAAAGTACTTACTTGCTCAGTACCTACTGATAGTAGGTACCTATACGTAAGTCCACGAAAGCAAACAACACAAAACAAAAATTCAAGAGTTTGAAAATAAATTAGTCATCTCTATTTTTATGTTGAGAAGATTAACTTGTTTTTCTACCTACTTACCTCTACTTCGTTATTCTCATAAAAATTGTGAATTCTGACAAATATTCATATAAATAGATACCTACTTACATAATATTTTATTGAGAATATAGAAATAAAGTTGGATATTCAAATTTGGCTTACAAGGAAAATAATTTTCAAGAGTTTCGTTTGTGTTCTGTTTCAAATGCTTTTATGTAGGAAGGCTGAAGATAATTTTATCCAAGTAGCCCTGTCTTACAGTACCCGGGCTTTATAAAATGTGTCTAGCACTGAGTTCTAGAAAAAAATGTTTATCAGCCGTAAGAAAGACAGGAGACGAAGCTCTGAAAAGCTAAATTCTATCAGTTTTAAATGCTATTTAAACATCCTTTATCACGGATCATCATCATCCTTAACATACAATTTTTTTATTTATAAAGGTGCCTTTATTCTGTATTAGCC
This sequence comes from Melanchra persicariae, assembly GCA_947386135.1. NCBI lineage: Eukaryota > Metazoa > Arthropoda > Insecta > Lepidoptera > Noctuidae > Melanchra > Melanchra persicariae. Next base: position 20,244,763 of record OX376643.1, on the reverse strand, counting down.
GTTGATTTTATGACTTTGTTACAGCCCTCGACATCACAGGAAGGATATTAGTGAGCTCCGTTCGTGGGATGACATTCTAAAAGAGAAAACGTTATAGGTAAGCAGTTCTTCTTCACAAATCACTAATAAACACGCTGTCAAATAGCACCAAACTAACATCTGTCTCAGTGGATATTTAAGTGGGCATCCAGCCAAACCTTGAGGAGTAGAAAGAAATTATTTGACCCAAATAGGCATCAATTGACACATACCTTAAACCACCAATCGTTGATTAGATTAATTTATTGTTCGATTCGATCATTCAAGAAAAAGTAAGCAGCATACATTGTGTTTTAAAACTATAGAGGCTAGTGTCAAATGTAAACGGCATGAAGAGGTAACAGACAGTCATGCCTACCTAGCTGAAAATCAGGTTTTCGATGAAAATGGAATAAAAATCTCCCAACAATTACTTTCTTTAACCAGATTACATGTTTTCAATTAGGTTTACCTACTAACGATGCAGTGTTAGGATCAAAGACATACTCTATGGTAATGATGAATCAAATTGATCCAGGGTTGCGAAATTAGTTCGAAAGAGTTACCGCGGCCCTGGAACCGGAACGCAAAGGTCAATAGAAGGAACACGGATGGGTTTTATATTCAGTAAGAGTCTGACACTCCCTTCTGCTCCACCCAGAGCAGAAGAAGTTATTTGATGATTTCTCATCCTTAAAAAAAAACTGATGTATTGATTGTAGGTAGGTACACTTAGCAGTAGTTATCTTATTCTATCTACTAGGTAGTCACGTGATAATAAATTGTTTTTTTATCTTATCAAGAATTATTACACTAGGTAGGACGAATAAAGAGTTATCTATCGATAAATCCCATGATAGCATCTCCCAACTTACCGGTGTATTCGGCGTTGAACAGTCACCAAGCTGAAGAAAAATACACATCGGTGAACAACTATGTAGAAATCATGAATAGTAAATCATAGAACAGGCGCCAACGGGATGATGAACACACTATATTTAGATAATTATATAAAATCATGCGTGCGTAATTATTGTTTGACCTTGGCAAAGGCAAGATGTGGAACAATAGTGAAGCTAGCTCATTGGTGCATATCCAGTGCATGTCGTAATGTCTAAATTGAAACATCAACTTCTTGTATGTGGTAGGACAACTGACGAATTTATAGCCCAATTCAATTTCACGTTGTAACTTTAAAAGCCAGTTGCGAAATATAAAAATAAAGTCGTTACACATCTGCAGTATTCTCGAGTTTTAATCAACAAATTGGTGAGATACCTAATCTGGGACCAAGTTTTTCCAAAACAACGCCTCATAAGATTCCTAAAATCAGTTTGACTTTAAGATTCGATGTATTTATCTGCAGTTACAAAAATAGCTTGGAACTAGGCAGAGCTTACGTAGATACGTAGGCACCTCCGACGTAGCACGCGAATCTCCGCTCATTGAAGATCAAGGTTGGAATCTGTGAAACGCACGGAATAGTTTAACGATCAATTAAAGTCAGCAAGCTGCGACGCAATTGCCAGCCACTGAGCTACATTTAAAATCAATAATAATCACAATATATTGGTATTAAACATAACTAGCTGTTGCCCGCGACTTCGTACGCGTATATCCCGTTTTTCCCCGTTCCCGTAGGAATATTTTCTGCGCAATTTTCTTAACTTTTCTTTTCGTAAGAATCTTCTACTTAAAAAATATTAGAAAACTTAAAAAAACCATGAATCAAGTTATGGCGTGACCAAGGGAAACAAGGATTTAAGTATTAATAAACACGTAGATAATGTTTAAGTATAATATAATTTTCATTTTTTGTTCATTCAAAAAATGACAAAAATATTCCTTTTACGTATGTTCGATAATATCAGATTATAAAGTAGCACATCTATTTGTCGCCTAAAGCCGTCGTTGGCGTTCTGTTGGCCGATTACGTTTGTCGTTTATAAGCGTCGTTGGCATTCTGGTGGCCGATTACGTTTGTCGTTTATAAGCGTCGTTAGCGCTCAAAGGGATTATTTGTTAGTTTCATTTATGAATTAATTAATGCTAATTACTAATGAAACATTTATTTTATAAACTAGCTGTGCCCGCGACTTCGTTCGCGTTGATACCGGGAAAAAATGTGTCGCACAGATTAAAGATGACCTGCATTACCTGACCCCTCTTAAAATTAAGAAAATAAAAAGTTTACACAGGGCACTAACTACATCACACCTGTTTAAAATTCCGACCGTCCTTGATATCTCCTAGTATTTCGAATCAAGTCGATTCTTATGTTTCGTACTACTTCAAATGAATTAACAATACTAACCAGTAACGCAAATTAACCAATTTTCCGAAACGAATAAACAGACACCCAAGACATTTTTTTATGACACAGAAGATTTAAAAAAGCTCGTGGCAAAATAATACACGTATCGATCTTCTAGGAAGTAACAATTGCCGAGGTGGGTCTGTGGATGGTTGACCGTATTCACATAGGTACTGAGACTCTTCCGAGCCTCGGAAAGTAAGTGCCTTCGCAAAGCCGTTGATCCCGGCTGTCATGTGTAAATCTTTGGCAGTCGTTACAGTTTGTCCAAAGGCAGAAAACCAGTTAGTTCATTAAAAACTGGTATTCAGCTGAATCCAGTTTAACTGGAAACCGACCCAATAATAGGTGGTTTGAAAAAGGCTAGGCAGATGACGAAGATTTATAGCGTAGATAGACGCCCGATCTAAGTGTGTCTTGTATTAGAAGTCGCGACGGGCCTATCACAGCCCTATTGCCCCTGCCCGCGAGTGCTAAGCCTTTGAGCCTTACGAGTGACCCTTGGCAACCCTAGGCCCGTAAATATGTACCTACCTAATATACTTAGTCAAATTTCCGCGGAAAGCCGGACATAAGCTTTTTGGACCGGTCACATTGTCCGGCCTGACCGGCTGTTGTTAGGGATTTTGAATTTTACCTGACACTTTGATTTTCAATAAGTATTGCATTGTTTTTCCATTAGATAGGTATAAGTTAGAACGGTTTGTCTCAAAAATCCTGGATTTACTTACAATGCTATTTAATATTAGTGAGTAACAGGCGTTGCTGGCTTGCCTTGAGGAGCTGGGATGGATCGAATGCCATAGTTGTCTCACTCTTACGCAAAATACGCATTTGGACGTAAAGTTGCAGACAGCAGCCTGATAAATAACGACTTAATAAGTACAGACGCCAGCACATCGAGCTACCCGAAACTGCAGTCAAATTTTCCCACTCAACCTTGAACCTAATACTTCAGCAATAAAGTTGAAAATATTATTAAAGAAATTTACAGATTGTTGTAGCTTGATGTGCTTGTGTCTGTACATACTAAGTATTATTTTAAAAACTCAAAACCATGAATAGGATAAATTATTGTCCGGCCTTTTTTCCAATTTATTATGGCTAAATCGGCTGGTATCTGCGGTTTCCAAGTTTCCAGTTTTACAACCTGGCAACCAATGGTTTAGGAATTTTAGGAAGCAAATGTGCCTTAGCAGACATAGATAAAGACGAACGTAAGAAGTCTTCAGAAAGCGACATCACATGAAATACGCCATCTACCGACCATATAGTTGAAGTGAAATAATAAATCAGACGATAAATCGATAAGATAATAAAATGTTTACTTTTCTTTTACCACGTAGGTATTAAAAGTTTCACAAATAACATAATATGTTTTGGTGTTATTTCCATGCTTTCATTCATGCAATATAGTACCCAAGTACTAAACTATTACCATTTTTTTTCAATAGATGGCGTTACGTGTCTGTGCTTCACGTAATGAAAAGTAATGTCTTCTTGAATATTTTAACCTTTAACTCCCTGGCAATTTTTTTTTAAATTATTCCTTTGTAAGTACAAAAATGACTCTTCAACAGATTTATTGAGTGTTTATGTTAACACCTTTGTAAATGGAAAATCGATTCTGCAGTGAATTTTTTTATCGAAATTAGGTAAATAAGTACTTACCCCATCACTAGCATTCAGTTGGCGTAGGTAGAGAGCGTAGGTACTTTCGATGCGCTGCGCTTTGCATTCAAAGGGTTAAATTCAACTTGACAGACAAAGCCTAAAACGTTCAAGAAGGTAGATACCAACAAGTAGCATGACAAGGTGGGCCCTCAATCCTCTTTGTGAGAATTGAGGGCCCAGCTTTACAGTCCATACACGCTTATTTGACTTTTGCAAAATCTGATTCCTACTTTCACAATTCTTGGGAAATTTGCGAGCAAATTTTCAAAGAGTTTTACCAAAGTGGCCGCACACCAAAAAGCAAGGTCTTCTCTCAAAATGATTGTCAATGCATGTACTATGACGTGCGAATTCACATTAAAACAATATAGGTAGTTATAATGATTTCCAAACTACCTCATTATTATCATAACAATCATCTTTCAGATCTCTACAGAGTGTCGAGCAAGTCATAAACATCGTCGTGAGTGCCATAAGAACAGACTTCAAAATTAATTTTGTGAATATGAGAAGTGTGACTGTACAAGTTTGAAGCTGAGGCGTGAATAAAATCTGTGGGGTTTCATGACTTTCATGTGGTTGAGCTCCGAAGAGTAGGCAGCGATGCTGTCGTACATGGTGCCCGTGGACGAGAAGCCGCCGCCGGCGCCTGGCAAGGGCCGCCTAGCGCTGGAGCTGATGGGCAGCCCTGGCAGCCCAGAGGCGTCCGCGTGCCGCGCCCGCTCCGCCATCACCAACATCTCCAAGGAGTCCTCGACCAGCTCTTTCGCCAGTGATCTCACCATATCCTCGTCAACGCCCACAGGCGCGCACGATAAACCAAAGCATAAACTACTCGGAAATGGAACCAAACACACCACGTTGAAGAGGTATGTTGATTTTTTAATTATTATTTTATGTGTCCAAATTGAGTAGGTAGGCAAGCCTACCAGGGTTGCGTATTTCGTTCGAAAGAGTTACCGCGGCGCTGGAATGCAAGGCCACTAGGAGGAGCACGGATGGGTTTTAGTCAGTAAGAGACGCACCCAATTATGTCAACGTGAATTGTGATAACTTAGGTGAAGTGCGTTGCCAATCCCTAGCATTAATTGGAATGACATCTCACTTTCTGGCTTGACCTTATATGTATGTCATAGTTTATCATTGCTAATGCAATGCCAATTGCATTAGCAATTGGCATTGCATTAGCAATGATGCATGTGCCTTCTACAGGCTTCGATGCTTCTAAAACAATATACTTACTCAAAAAATTGCCTAAAAGCTTGCCTACTTTATATAAATTGCAATTTTAAGGTAGGGACAATAAGTCTTTATTAAAACATGGTTATTTAATAACCGGTCAAGTGCGAGTCGGACTCGCGCACGAAGGGTTCCGTACCATCTATAAAAAACGGCAATAAAATCACGTTTGTTGTATGGGAGCCCCTTTAAATATTTGTTTTATTTTAATTTAATTATCTATTTTTAATGTGAATATATACCTACTTAACTAAATATTCTGTGAATATAATATTCTACGTTGTTATCAATTTTGAGCAAAAACGAGCAAAAAAATTACGTTTATTGTATGGAGCCCCCCTTAAATATTTACCTATTCTGTTCTGTTTTTAAAAGCTTTTTTAGTATTTGTTGTTATAGCGGCAACAGAAATACATCAGCTGTGAAAATTTCAACTGTCCAAATAACACGGTTCATGAAATACAGCCTGGTGACAGACGGACGGACCACGGAGTCTTAGTAATAGAGTCCCGTTTTTACCCTTTGGGTACGGAACCCGAAAAAAGAGATTACGATTTGCGAAATGCGATACAGTTACGACGCACGATGAATGCAACCGAAGAAGTTCCCTATTGCAGAGATGACCCTGTGAGCAGAATCAGGTCATCTTCTACCAATTAATGTAAAGTACCGGATTGGGACGATCGACAAAGTTTCAACTTAATCGGCTTATCGGAAGTGAATTGAAATCCGAATTCTTACCTTCGGGACTTGATTTCCACGCTGAAGTGGGATTAAAATAAACTTGCTTTTAAAACCTACTGAATTAAATCTAATGCTGAACTGAATTAAATCTTGCGTCCGACACTTATTAGAGCCTATGTAGCCAGTTTACTGTTTGGTTATGGATCGAACAGCGGATATAATGGATTACGATATAAAAAGAACGGTAATCTCGAATCGTTGCGTAAAATTAGAGCGTTAAGTGAGATGGCTGGATTGTCATGGGAAGATGAAATTGTGGTGTATAATCAGAATTTAAGGCTAAGGCCGCAATACGGTTTTTCCAGCTAGCGGTTATACTGCTAAACGGCACGCGAAGCACACACTAGGATTAAAAACCGCAAAACTGAGCGCGATTTTCACAGTTGAGGATAGATTTCAAGAGAGAAATATGTGTTGGTGTTACAAACTTTACCGCGGTTTTTACCCGCTAGAATCAGACGCGGGAAAAACCGCAAGTGAGGCCGCTTGCATTAGTTTCCTTGACTCACAAAATCACACAATTAAAAACTGCGGCGGTTCAACCGTAGTGCGGCCCAACTCTAATAGGCCTATAAATCCGGTGTTATTTGAATTTCTCCTATGTGACGACTTAAATATTTTTTTATTTTAATTTCGAGATGAATATATTATCTTTAAATTGAAACCATGATCTTCACATTTGTCATTGCTTATACATTGAAATGGTACCTGAAAAGCACTGTTATTTGTAGAAAAATGTAAAAGCGTCCTTAAAGAACTAAATCTTTTAACCTTTAAAGGAAATCCTTCAATTTAAAGGTTGTGTAGGTGAATACTTGGTAGTTGGTAGTCTGAAAATTGTGATGTAGGGGCCTCTGTTCCTCACATACATAATCATGAGAAATTATTAACGAGTCCCATTCGAGTTGCACATAACAATATGTGACAGTTAAAATTAGGTACCTACATTGCATTTGCAACCCATAGTTGTACTTATTGTCTTATTCTTAATTAAAAATCTACTATAGAATACACAACGCTAAAGTGACTTTTTTCAAGTAGGTACTTAGATCCACGAGTATTACTATCATCATGATCAGCCACTTCATCTGCATAATCAGGCTTATTCGTAACCACTATCATAAGTTTAAAATACACAGTACTTACTATTTTCAAATACTGTATGGTTTAAAAAAAAATATGCAAATTACATTTTTTTTAAGAATGAGCCTGAATATCGCAGTAGATCGTCATACGTAAGCCTCTTTGATCCGCTGCCGCTGCTTGCCTGCGTTTATCGGCAATCCACATATCTATGATAGATAGCTAAGCTTGAGGAGAAAGACTTCTCAAGAAACATGCCTACCTATCACACTACTGCTCCAACACTATGACATAGGTAGGTACTTATTTGTGACCTTGGCTATATCGACCATTTGTCGGATCACCTTATCAAAATGTGTGCCTTCAAGTAAAATATTTCTGAATCTTTCTTTCCCATTTCATTTGTAAGTGAAGTTTATAATATCTTTTTAGTACCTATGCATTTGGTCAAGATCAATGCACCTTTCAAAGGAATTTATTTTCGGCCTGCATTGCAAATGATATAGCCACATGTGAATATCACTTACAAGTGATTTAAATCTGAATATAAATGTGTACCTACATAACTACCATCTTCGAAATCTTCTCAAAATATCAGCATTTAAAGTTTTACTGCGGGAACTAGTTTATAATACAGTGGTCAATGCAAACCACCTGGTATGCGCTAATCACATAAACGTTGTGAATTGCTTTGCCAATTATTCACCACAGTCAATTACTAGTCCAGTCAAATTACGCCAAAAAGATGGCTAACTTTGCAATTGTCTATAACGTGTAGAGTAGTGTTAAAATGTATCCCGCAAAAAGTTACAAAATAAATTAATTTTAACTTATTCTTTACATGTTGTAAATATTCCTAGCTTTTATTGAAATTAACGCGTTTTTGTTTTTTTTTTTCAGAATATCCCGGTTATTGAAAATGTTTATTTTTTTTAAAGAGCTTAGGTCAAATACACAAATCAGAGTTAGAACTTTTAACAGGTTCAAAGCTAATTTGACTGGACGACACAGTAGTGTGAATAGCTACGAAATGGTTTATCACTACGATCACAGTGAGGCACGAAGCCAAGAAAGAACATATTCTTTTAAAATTGAAAAGCAAAAAAGTTATTATGGTAATTAGAACTTTATTAAATAAATTTCAATAAAAAGTTGCATTATAAAATCAAAAAAATTTTAAGTTACTTATTTAACTTTAAAGTACAAAAATGTACCTAACATGACCTACTTATTTATTTCTTCGTACCCATGTATTCAGGGTCGTCCCAGGTATCGGGCAGGTGTAAAGGGGGCTTATATAGCCACGATTGGTAGATTTCTAGGGCGCAATCAGGTCTGTGAAAAAAAGGATAGTCCATTATAACGTTAACATTCATCCTTTTAAACAAGGAATAGGTAGGTATGTTGCGAAGCCCGGCGCACTTAGTTTATTTTAACAGTAGCCTTTCACGTAGACTGCGAGAGTCGTTTCCCGCAACTCCCATAGGCACATGACACTCTGAATGGCATTTATTTCCGTCCTTCAAACATAGCGGCTCTTAAAAAAGTCAAAGCCACATTCTGGAATGCACTAAAACTAGGTCGTCTAGCAAAATGCCTTCTGAATTGAGAGAGGAGAATGTTTGATGCTGTATTTAAAAAATGTAATGAGTTTAATATATGAAATCCGAAAGTGCCGAACGATTTGATAAAGTGCTCCAGAGACTCTTTGCAATCTGGATAGAAGTTTTTCTCCAATTTATATTGAACGCATAAATTGTCAGTTGAATTAAAATTAAGCAAGCAAGTTATTCATTTCCGCAGCAGTAGGTAAAGCTAGCAGCTAGAAAAAATATGAAGGAGGCCTTTGTTCAGCAGTGGGACAAACAAAGGATATCTAAAAAAAATGTTTCAGTTCTGACAAGAGCGAACCTTTGAGCGAGCCATCCTATAACTCCAGTGGACGTGGGAGGAACTGGCTTCAGAGATTTCTGCTCCTCTGTTTTAACGGTGGCTTGAGAACGAGTGAAAGCTGAAACCTCTTGACGAATCTTCTCTGCTTGAGCCAATGTCTCCCTGAGGACAGAAACATCACATGTAGGTACTAAACGCCCGACCATTTTTTGATCAAAACTGAATGTATCGATTTATCACTCTAGGTGAAACAAACAGCCTAGTATCATTATCAATGTTGAAGGTTTTCAGGGCCAAGTAGAGTTCAGTAGTTTCACTGCCTTTTAAAGCGTGAGCAAGAACAAAAAAAGGATACTTAATATAAAGATAAAGGACTTTCCATCCTACGACTTTTCAGTTACAACATTGCAACCAATATTTAGAGTTTAGGAACGGACCACAGTTTTCTCTCCAAGGTTAGGTAACAAATGCGGTCGATAACTAGCTGCTAGTTCGAAATCCAATATGATTATCTACAAAGTTTGTACCTACGTCCGACACGAGCCAAAAAAAGGTTATGTTATGAATGACCCGACATAAGACATTGATTATGTAAGCTACAATTTAATATCACGCTAGCACTTCGCCCGCACATGTTTATTACTTTTCTCTGGGAACTTTAACACAAATCCCTCTATTGGGTAGTTTAGGAAAGCTGAAGCAATATGCCAATATGTGTAGTGATCATAATGCCCATATTACTTATTTTTGGATGTTGGTCGCATCATGAATTTATTTCATTAATGTCATTAGATTCTTCCAAATACATATTATAATAATTCAACTCCCCTTTACCTCGTTTAAGTATACTAATCACTAAAATCTATATTATTTCCCTAGGTAAGTATTACTTCAAACTTTCAGGTTTTTTAATAGGTACATGGAATGAGATTTTTCAAATTCAAACGATCCGTTTTCCCCTTTTTACCCCTATATGTGATGATTATTAAAAAAATCATTTGTTACGTATAACAAAAATTAAAAGTTTGCTAAATACAACGTGTAACAAAATAAACGCAATACCTCGTATGGGGTATTGCGTTTATTCTATTACACGTTGTATAGTTAATTGAAGCAAGCCGTAAAATCGTCCCCTAAAGACTTCATCACCCCTTTTCACCCATGAACGGTTGATTTTCAAAACTTCCAAAAACACGTTATACTTATTTTTTTATTAAATTTTTTAACGTCGATTTTCTTATTAAATTGAACAAAGTGTTAAGTTTCTTCCTACTTCTTAAGAGTGTTTAGATACTTTAACATCCCCTAAGCCCAAGGGGGAATTTAGAAATACGAAAAATGACATTATAAACATGGGACAGTATTCGTGCTAAGTTTTAAATTTATAAACCTAAGGAAGAAGATTCTGCCTAAACTTTAACACCCCTTTAATCGATTTTGGAGGTAGTTATTAAAAACCCGGCCAAGTGCGGTCGGACTCGCGCACGGAGGGTTCCGTACCATTATCTATAAAAAAAACGGCAAAAAAATCACGTTTGTTGCATGGGAGCCCCACTTAAATATTTATTTTATTCTGTTTTTAGTATTTGTTGTTATAATGGCAACAGAAATACATCATCTGTGAAAATTATATAATATTTGAGTTGATTGAATGAAAGGTAAACTGCGGTTTAAGAAAAACTACTTACTAGATTTCGTTCAAACCAATTTTCGGTGGAAGTTTACATGGTTATGTACATCATATATTTTTTTTAGTTTTATTATTCTCTTATTTTAGAAGTTACAGGGGGGGACACATTTTACCACTTTGGAAGTGTCTCTCGCGCAAACTATCCCGTTTAGAAAAAAATGAAATTAGAAACCTCAATATCATTTTTGAAGACCTATCCATACCTAGATACCCCCCCCACACGTATGGGTTTGATGAAAAAAAAAATTTGAGTTTCTGTTCTAAGTATTGGGAACCCCCAAAAATTGTTTTTTTTTCTATTTTTGTGTGAAAATCTTAATGCGGTTCACAGAATACATCTATATAGTTCTTATAGTTTCGGAAAAAGTGGCTGTGATATACGGACGGACAGACAGACAGACATGACTAATCCATAAGGGTTGCGTTTTTTTGCTCTTTGGCTACGGAAACCTAAAAACTAATAATCACAACCTTTATTATTTTAGTTAGATATAAAAGTAACTTGGTATTCGTATACATATAGGTACCATGTTTGAAGTATACAGGGTGATTGGTATTCCTTGAAATGGGTTAAATACTTGAGCTGATTTGCAACGATCTATGCTTCAAAAACTTGAGGTCCAAACCATGGGGTGTTTTCGAATAATCGAAGTTTTTAAGATTTTTTAGAAATTTTCTGCTTCACGACCAAAAACTGCAAATGATGAGAAATCTATTCCATTGTGAAGAGTCAAATGATACTATTCGGATGGCACACACATGTACCTATAACAATTTATTATACAAAATGGCCATATCCTTTTTTTTTTCAAAGGTCGATGTTCAGTCTGTTCACGGAATGACTCGTCTATCCTGGGATTGACCAACGCCTTTGAGTGATTATATTTTTAGTCAAGCCTAGAAGTAAGTAGGTAGGTACTTACCTAACTTTTTAGTCAAACGTCGAAAGTAAAGTACCTAATCTGTTTCGGGGTTTTTTCTAGTCCTAGTCTATCCTAGGCCAATTCGGTCAAACGTCAATTTATACTGCAGTGCGATTCTGTAAGCATGTCGAAGTGAACACTTGGGCGGGGCGCACGACGGGTGAGTTGTCAAATCATACAAATTGATGGAATGACAGCGCTCTTGTCGTTCACTCCACCTAGGTGAACACCGTGAGATGTCGACAGAATCGACCGGCTGTACTTATCTCGCTTATCTCTTTGGGGTACCTATTATATCGTTAACTTGGCTAGGCAAGCCATTGCCTAGCCAAGTAGCAGAACATAGGACACGAGAGCTTAGGGCACCCCGACACGGATAGGTTAGGATCGAATGGTATGACGGAAGCTAGAGTGAGCGAGCGATGCGAGCAAATTTAACTCCCGACATGCTATTAATGTTATTAAACCCTGCAGAAAGAACGAGCCCCGCGATTAAATATCTTAGGTCTGTCTGGTCAAAACTCCGACTTCATCAAATTCGGTTTCGTTTGACTGTCCAAATTAAGTCTCTCCTAGGATTAAACAAAAATTCTTTAGTCAAAGGTAGAAAAGCGCTACCTATTCGTTTTGAATTTGACTAAGACGTTTATGCTGAGGTTTGACGAGGCAAATCTAGGAGCGCCGGCGCTTCGGTGTTTGACGTTTGACGACAACATAATACAACGTGTAACAGAATAAACGCAATACCTGAACAGGGGTCATAAGCATACTTATTATACTAATCTTTATGAACAATTTTTTCTTCCAACCTCGAAATTGCAAAAAATATCAGCTGTTTAGTACATTTTGTACGGTTAGGTTAGGTTAGGTTAGGTTATATATGAAGCACAGAAATATATGGGGCAGTTGATTATTTTTCGCGACTTCAGTTTTGGTCCTATAATAAAAGTTGTTCGTTGTTCATAATGTCATGACTACAATGACCCCTTTTCAGGTATTGCGTTTTTTCAGTAACACGTTGTATTTATAAGATAGGTAAGTAACTACATTGTTTAGAGCCAATGTTACTTCGCTTCAACATAGCTATCATATTATGGCAGTTTCATTTGACATTATTTTTTTGGTAGATAATAACTTACGTAATCTACACTTTCAGAATCGAAAAACAATTTATCAATGACTCTTCGAATAATTTTATACCTAAGTAACGCAGAGACTAGATCTATATAAACTATATCGGAGCTTTCTAAACAATTCAACAATATTCAAGAAAGGTCAACAATTTCTAAAGTACCTATCCAAACAGTTTTTATAGAAATTTCGTCTGTTGGAGCACCGTTCGTGAACTATAGGAACGGTCGTGTTCAACATTGGTTGCGCATGAGCCTCAGCGCTCAGACGCTCACGATAAATTTGATCTCCGTGGCGAATTCAGTCGCTTTGATGCAGTATTGACGTCAGAAACCGTGTTACTGCACTTACAGTTGACAGTGTTTATGGTGAATGAACAACTCAAATGAGAAAACGCGAAGACCAAACAGTGGTTACCACAGATCATTAAAATACTAGTTAGCTAGAGTTAAGCTATATATGTCGCAGCCATCTAGCTGAATCAGCCGTTTCATTAAAAGTCTAGCCTTTAATCAGCGACATAAGTGTCTTGGGCAAGTCATTAAACGATATTGAACAAAAGATGTCACTTAGGTAAGTCGCTAAAAAATCGGCACATTTAAATGAAAAGGCTAGGCAACTAATGAAACGGCTGATTAAGCTAATTGGCTGCGACATATACATATAATGTTAATATGCTAATTATCACTATACATATAATGTTAATATGCTAATTATCACTGAAGCACGCGATATTTGGAAAAAAACGTAACCACTGAAAATGTCGCAAGGTGACATTTGACGCGGAAACAAAACTAACGTAACTCACGCTTAATGGCACCACGCATACCGTAGGTACCTTAATTTTAGATCATTACGATATTCAAAAAACACTCGAATCTCAACCTTCAAGCATATTCAAGAATGGTTTAGTTAAATTCCAATTAATAATATAATTAATCCAACTAATATGGATAGTGCAAAAATACAATCATTTTTAGGGTTCCGTACCCAAAGGGCCGTACCTATTACTAAGACTTCGCTATCCGTCCGTCCGTCCGTCCGTCACCAGGCTGAATCTCATGAACCGTGATAGTCAGACAGTTGAAATTTTCACAGATGATGTATATCTGTTGCCGCTATAACAACAAATACTAAAAAACAGAATAAAAAATATATTCAAGGGGGTTCCCATACAACAAACGTGATTTTTTTGCTCGTTTTTGCTCTATATTGATAACGGCAAAAGGTAGGCGCTTGAAATATTCACAGAATATTTAGTTATATATTCACTTTAAAAATAAATAATTTAATTATAATAAAATTAATATTTAAGGCGGGATCCCAAACAACAGACGTGATTTTTTTGCCGTTTTTATAGATAATGGTATGAAACCCTTCGTGCGCGAGTCTGACTCGCACTTGGCCGGTTTATTATTGACTTATTCTCTCACATAATGCTTGCTTAGCACCGTTCACGCATCTGACACTGCAGCAGACGCACCACCAATTACCATTATCTGTCCTGCCGAGAACCAATCACCGCGCATGCCGAGAATACAACGCGTTACGCAAGTGCAGCTAATTGGCTTATTTGTACGTGTGTCTTTCGTTCGAATACCTACTCGAATAATAAAATTGTTGTGAAGTTTGGAGCTGAATTTCTGGTTGATTTTGTTCACAGTTACGCTTCCTGACTTATTATTCGTAGCGTAAGATTGTAAAATATCGCGTGAAATTATAAACTATTCTTTCGTAATACGACACGGATATATATTGGAAACTATTGAATTTCCATGGATGAGATTTATTGTAAGTACCTATACCTACACCTACCAAACGATTTTTTCATAATATCGGGAAATTATTAAGTATCTATCTAATAGTAGATTATGCACCCAAGGGATAAAGCAGTGACTTGTGTCACGCGTGAATGCAGCGAGGGATTCAAGCTAGCCCAAGGCAAAGACACCTTTATCCCCGAGGAGGATACTCTACTTTTCACACCTCCTGTGAGAAAATAAGAAGCCGTAATACGAAAAACAAAGTAACACCAAGTAGAGATATGTATTTAGAACTAAGTACACTATATACTTAAAAAAAAAATAGTTTAATACCATAAGGATTTGCAAGATTCGCGCCTTTTTTGCGTTCCACCTAATACCATTTAGCGGCCACGACCAACTCGATTTTCGTTTTTTTTTACCACTTTGTTTCTTTACGTTTAGGAGTCCCATGTTGTTCTCATAATAATTATAACGTAGTCAATTAATCTGGTTCCGTATCCAGCGTAGGTATGTGTAGAAAAACCACTCTTTAGGTGCAGTGGCATGCAATCTCACATCTCGCCCAAGAGATGTGAGATGCCGTATGTATTCCGCATCCAGCTCAACTTCAGAGTAAACCTTTTCTTGAACACGATGATTACCTACCCCTTTGACCCCCTATTCCCGTACCTAGTTGGAACGATCCCATTTGCACTCAGCCACACTCGCAATAAGCGAAAAACTCCTCTAATAGGTAGGTAAGTAAAGTAAACTTTGATAGAGTGCGGATTAAGGAAAACTCGTTTAAAAAAAACGAATCGACAAAGTTTTCACCTCGGGTCCTAATAGATGGGGAGCGCCGAACGTCCCCGAGTCCGCCGTCCCTGGACCCATTTAAGGGGGCCGGAGGAGGGCATTATCTGCCCTCCGCCGACGCCCGGTGCGCCTGCTGCGGGCCGGGAGAGCACTCGAAATCTCTCTCTCCCTTCCGCAGCCTCCTTCTGCGACATGACATTTTCACAGAAGGAGATCCCCGCGTCCCACGACGCTGCACTGCCGACCATGGGACGAATCACAGCCGGCAGCGACAGGTCGCTTCTCACTTCCGAAACGAGGGCACGGCGCGGCTCCTCCCATGCTGCGCACTCTGCGAGCGTATGCTGCGCCGTGTCCTCCCGACAATGGAACAGCACTATCACTGTGCCAACTCCGAGAGTCGGAGCCTGGGCCTCATAATTGCATTGCATGATTACAGTTGAGCCTTTTTACGCTGAGAAACGATTTCAAACTGTTTTGTTGAGAAATTAAAGTGCAGAATCGATGCGTTCAAGAGACTTTGATAAAATCAACATTCCGACCCAAAATGAAAAATAATCGGAACAATAAATATTTGTGGCCTGTGATATAACAAAGTTAGTTTTAGTTTATTGATTAATTTGTGTTAAGAACGCAGCGTTCTCTTTGTGCAATATTGTGCACAGTCAGTCTGAATATAGCCAATATAGGTCAACACGTAATCATGATGCACATCGGCGGTAAACAGCTTAACTCTAAGCTAAATTAAATCCTTCAGTACAAAGAGCTAGCCAATTTGCCTCTATTGTCTACATTGACGTAATATACATAATTAAGTGGGCACACTTATTATAGTGTGCCCACTTAATTATGTGTATTAGTGTATCTGACAAGCTAAAATATAGAATAATTTATTTATAAACTAATTAGGTTATTTGTTTTAATAGTGTCCCTCGCTAAGGAAGCCATATAGAATAATATTCAATAAAATGTGTGACTATTTACTCAAGTACCTACCTAGATCATTAAATCTGCCAAGCGTTTTCTGAACTATGTTGGGGTTAGATACCAGTCCGGGTGCAGCTGATTACCAGTATTTTAAATGGAGCCACTGTCAACCTGACCTCCACAACTATACATATGTAAGTATAGCAACAGGAAAACTAGTGTCTGATTTTATGCAATGTCAAAGAACTAAATGACAGACTGTGGTGGCACGGAAGAGTATCGGTACTGGATAATCGGTTGGGTAGTTACCCATCCGCAGACCGACCTCGGCAGGATTTGCTAAACCTCGAGCCACGAGCTTCGCACATTTGTAAGGACACACCCACCAAGTGGGTGAAATATTTCCATTCATAAAGCTGAATCCAGGCCGTGATATTAAAACTCAATAAAATAATTACTATCACTGTATGCTTAGGTACTTACGTCATTTGATAATCTCGGAACGCGAGTTGGAAGCTAGGGAACAACTTCACTTCAACTGCAGTGGACCACTTACTAAGAGTGGCGACGCTATGAATACCTAATTGACTGACCTCTAGGTACCTGCAGAAGCATCTAGACTTTACAGTCGTTAAGTTGCCTCATCATATTTACACAAAATGATGTTCATAGTTTATCTCGTTTCAGCAGATAGCCAGATAAAAAAATAGTACCTAAAGTGGAATACCTATTACAATCAATTATGATAGCCACATTCATGGTGTGCGTCAGGATTAAGGGCCCCCCACTCTTGAATTAAAAATGTATTGCTATTAGGATTTAGTAGTAGTTATAGAAAAATTGTAGAACCAATCTAAAACTTTGTAGAACAAACACAAAAAAAGTTACAGCAATTCAAAGGGGTCCCTCAATCCTGACACAAGGTTTTCTGTATCTCGGTATAGATGCAAACTCATGCTATTTGTAATATCAAGATTTAGTAGAAATACAATTAAACACCTCCTCCAACATTCAGCACGATCAACGAAAGTACAAAGATTTTACAGGGGTTTTAAATGGGTCCCTCAAACCTGTAGGTACTGATATGTCTTTACTGAGGATCATCGGATATTTTTCAAGATGTTCGTTTGCAAATATTCCTGGAACTGCAGAACATTTAGGATGACCATAAATTAGTTTCGCCAAGGACTTTTTGGTATTCAGCATTGTATTCCAAGCATTTATTCGTTGAAATCTCGCTAGTCTCGTACTGTTATTGACAGTGCCAGCAGTTGCACAGACGCTCGAATGGCTCAAAGGCCCGCTTCGTCTGATTTGGTTAAAGGGGCTGAAAAGTTAGCGATCGCGTACCGCGCACGTACAGGGTGTTGGATGGTCACTTACAAAGTGGCCCGATAGCCTGGTAAGGCCGCGTGAGTGAATCGCCACTGGATGTGAGATGAAAACCGGGTGATTTGGCGACGCTTGACTATGTCTTTTCAAATGAAATGATGAGCTTGACGATGACGATCAAACAGTTGCTGAATTATCTGTGCTAAACCTTATGTTAGAGTTATAATGTCATAGCATTTCGACGTAAATTGAAGCTAGCAATAATGTCCTCCCCTATTTAATCACCCCTGCATCACCCCTTATTATGTATGTAGTTTATTTTCGAAAAATTCAAACATTTGTTATTCTTATTGTTTTGTCGAAATCATTTAAATGCCGTGTTTCAACTTAATCGGACTATCGGACCAAGCATTGATACGATTCACCCCAGTTCGCTCAAGCAGCGATATTTTTCTTACTTCGAACATGTTTATTACCGTCTTAACTTTTGAACGAAAGGTCCGATTTGAATAATTTAAAGTGTGATTTACACGGACATAATCAACCTTAATTAATAAACCATTTAAATGTATAAGGAATAATATCATGATATCGAAATCACCATTTTCTCATATCACCAGGGACTTGCTTGAATAATTTGAACAAAAAGCGATCATGGTGACTTAACCATAATAGTTAGATATAATGGTATCGCGGACTTTTTTGTAGATATTGATGACCTCTATAAAACTTTAGTACATCACTTTGCTCTATTGTCAATAGATTCCGCAGCATACGCGATATAAGGTTTTTTTCACACCTTGGGTTACATTATCAAAGTTTTCATACGGATCCCTAACTTTGAAAATAAGCTATAGCCTATGACCATCACGGATAATGTAGGATTCTATTGGTGAAATAATTTTTCAAATCGGTCCAGTAGTTTCGGAGCCTATTCATTTCAAACAAACAAACAAATCTTTCCTCTTTATAATATTAATATAGATTATGTACCTACCTAAATTAAGTTATTGTACGGAAGTACGTAAACGTCTCCCCTACGTGTTTATCTATTATATTAATGCCTAATAAATAATTAAAATTCTTACACCCTTATGGTCACTCTAAATGCTCTGCTTTATAATAATGTAGTGTTTTTTTTTTGGTTATAGTCATAAATTGCGTGTATGATCATATATGCAGAATAAGTACCAAAAAATCCTTGGAAAAACTAATTTATGGGCACCCTAAATGTTCTGCACTTCCACGAATATTTGCAAACGAATATAACCGTAGACTTGACAAGTAACCGTTCTTTCAGCGAAATTCCTTTCCACAATTTTAGTAGAAAGTTTCTACTAAAATGATCAATCATTTAAATCATAAGTTACTAATAATTATGAAGTACCTGGTGAGCTATATGCAATTTTTTTTTTTGACAGCGACAGGATTGAGCGTCCTGGTTTCGGCTTTAGGATAACTTTTAAACCGTGTCGTATTTCATATTTTTTTTGTTCTACAAATTATTTGACAACTTCTACTAAATATTGATGTATGAATATATTTTGTAAACATATCCAGTTTGCCAGAACGCAATGACCAGTTCAGACATATCAGGATTGAGGGACCCATTTAAACCCCAGGAAAATCTTTGTACGTTCATTGATCGTGGTGAATTTTGGAGGAGGTGTTCATTTGCATTTCTACTAGGGCCATGCGGTCCGAGTGCTCATCGAGTTTTTCGTGAAATCAGCAAGCAGTTAGTCGACTCTTCACGTGACCAGAGGGCTGGCCTTTTTTTTGTCCAACGAATCAGCATTGCCATTCAACGTGGCAATGCGGCCAGTGTTCTGGGCACTTTTCCCGTTAACAGCGATGTGGACGAATTTTTCGATGCCCTATGAGTTCTTCCCCTCCCCTTTTTACTCCGCTTTTATATTTTCTACTAGTTTGTATTCAGTATCTATAACTTTTATGTATTAGTGGTATATACCTAGTTTTAAAATTGATAAATGAAGCATTTTATTAAAAAAAAAAACTGCTATATCTTGATATTATAAAGCGTAAATTTTCTTCGATTTACCGCGAGATACAGAAAACCTTGTGTCAGGACTTGTGTTGAGAGACCCTTTTGAATTGCTATAAGTTTTTTTTGTGTGTGTTCTACAAATTTTTGGATCGGTTCTACAATTTTTCTACAACTTCTAAGTACTAAATTCTGATAGCAATCGTTTTTCAGTTCAAGAGTGGGGCCCTCAATCCTGACGCACACCATTCATGAGAAAGGATATTATAGGCTAAACGGGAGCTGAAAATTTCTAGGGGAACGTTAAAAAACGGGCTTTGCGCGAACGAATCTGATAAAATAATACTTAACACGTTATTACCTACTCCCCTCAGCAGTAAAACACTATTCCACTAGTCTGTATCACCAGAGCCCATAAACTAAGTAGAGTTACACTGAGTTTGTGTGCCATATAGGGTCCCTACGCGGACTTGGCAGGACTGCGCCACGCCACCTCATAGATAACACTGGACTGGTAACGGATTAATCTCGAACGAACTTACTTTCTCTCATCAAGCAGCCAGCTCCATCTTTCGAACCACTGCTGTCTGCAGTTGTCTTGTTTCTTCCATTGCGCTCGCATTTGAAACGCTTCCGTGTTTGGGTCATACTTGATCGCCCTGCCTCCTCCTTTTGCTGCTTCTCCCATTGTTTACCTACAAGGAAGATGATCAATCATGAAAGGAGAATCTATCTATAATCGGAAAAGTAAATGTTGACGCCCGACCTGACGGCGTTATGGAACGGAGACTGCAATGGTAAATGCTCACATGTTACATGTATCAAACGACGTTTTACAAATCCCTTACAAAATAAAAAAACCGAACACGTGTGTCAGACTCGCACATCGAGGGCTCCGTACCCACAAACTCGTATGTAGATAGTTCGTCTATTGCGGGAATCGAGTCGCATATTTTTCCCAGTAAACATTTTTTCCAAATATATAATACTAGCACTTCGCCCGCGACTTCGTCCGCGCGGATTTAGTAGGTACTCCACAAACTTTAACGCCCCCTATACCCCCTTATATAGATTAGTTTTGGAAAATTAAGCACAACGATTATCGTTATTTACTTAGCTATTTCTAGTCAATCCTATACATTTTTGACGTATTGACAATCGCGTACGCCACGCCACCGTTGACAGAAACTCACTTGTCTCGAGCCCAGGTTCAGCGCAACTGTTCACCCCGTTCAACCCGTCAGGGTTTGATTATGCAAAAATTGTTAGGTAAATCTGTTTCAATTATCCCGCTTTTAGTTTGTTCATAGCATTCCGACGTAAATTGAAGCAAGCAATTATGTCCTCCCCTAAAATCTTAATCACCCCTGCTTCACTCCTTATTATTATGTAGTTTATTTTCGAAAAATCCAAACATTTGTTATTCGTATTGTTTTATCGAAAACATTTAAATGCCGTGGTGTTTCAACTTCATCGGACCAAGCATTGATACGATTCTCCCCAGTTCGCTCAAGCCGCGGAATTTTTCTTACTCCGAGCATGTTTATTACCGTTGTAACTTTTGAACGAAAGGTCCGATTTGAATAATTTAAAGTGTAATTTACACGGACATAATTAACCTTAATTATCAAACCATTTAAATGGATAAGGATTAATATCATGATACTAAAATCACCATTTTTTATTTCACCATGGGATTTGCTTGAATAATATGAACAAAAAGCGGTCATGGTGACTTATCCATAATAGTTAGACATATGGTATCGCGGACTTTTTTGTAGATATTGATGACCTCTATAACACTGTACTACATCACTTTGCTCTATTGTCAATAGATTCCGCAGCGTACGTGATATAAGGTTTTTTTCTCACACCTTGGGTTACATTATCGAAGTTTTCATACGGATCCTTAACTTTTTTGAAAATATTCTATAGCCTATGTCCATCACCTATAATGTAGGATTCTACTGGTGAAAGAATTTTTCAAATCGGTCCAGTAGTTTCGGAGCCTATTCATTTCAAACAAACAAACAAACAAACAAATCTTTCCTCTTTATAATATTAGTGTAGATTTGTACAAATTAAATAAAATGTAACAATATAAATGTCTCCAATTGGACTTTTATAATAGACTAATTATTCAAGGATTGAATTAATTATAAGAAAATAATTGGTTAGTATGTTACTCAGCATTCGTTAACTGCATTATTTAGAACGATATACTATTATTCAAATATTATTTTGTATGTCAGTGAATGGCGAAACATGTCAGATCATAAATCAATTTTTTTCGTGGTACGTAAAATTAAAAAAAAAACCATTACAGACTACATTATCCTTCGATTTTCAAAGAACTGCATCGTTAAATAACTTTTCACACCACCTGATCGAAAACGTCAAATTATATGTCATGCCAACCTAACCTAAAGCGAGTCATTTTTGGCCGGTGGCACAGCCGGGCAATAATATTGTACTGGATTTCATTATAACCCGCTGGTCAATAATGTGATTTAAATTTGGAACCTCATCTGTCTGCTCAATTGGCGGTATATTAGGTACTTACAACGCGTTCTGTCTCAGTCTCTCTCTTTCTGTTCCAGAAGGAGGATAGATATTCTCGATACTCTTACTACTTAGGGATGATATTCTCGAATTTGTACAAAATCATAAGGATTGACCAGGGTCCAGGATTGAAGACAATATTATAAGAATAATTGGTTATGTACGGATTATTGTATAAAAGGATAAGAATAACACTTAAAACCCATTTATAGTCGATTTATTAATTTAAAAACTATTTTCTCTAGCACCTCCTATGACGTTCTAAATTCAAATTGCATACAGCCAAGCGTCCGAACCCATTCTACCAGCTGATATAAAGCTCTGTATAAAGCTTTGTTTACACAATAATTGTATTAGGTTGATAACAATAGGCCTGCACATATTATTTACTTACCCACAGAAAAGTAAAAAAAAAACGAAAATCGAGTTGGTCGTGGCCGCTATGTGGTAGGTATACTGAGTGGAACGCAAAAAAGGCGCGGGTATTGCTAATCCGTATGGTATTAAACTAACCTTTTTTAAGTAGGTATACAGTATAGTTCTAAATACATATCTCTACTTAGTGTTTGTAAATTTAAAATACTTTGTTTTTCGTATTATGGCTTCTTATTTTCTCACAGGAGGTGTGAAAAGTAGAGTATCCTCCTCGGGGATAAAGGTGTCTTTGCCTTGGGCTAGCTTGAATCCCTCGCTGCATTCAGGATTCTTCTATTAACTCCCTCGCTTCGCTCATGAGTTAAACTCTAAACTCCCGAATCCTTAATTGCGTTCGAGATTCAATATGACGCCCGTGACACAAGACACTGCTTTATCCCCTGGGTGCATAATCTACTATTATAACACAATTGCTCGTAAAGGGTCTCTTATTTCACCAATTTCAATATCGTAATGTATCTCATTACGTACTTGTGCGTTATTGTAATGTAACACGCACGTTTTATCAAGATGCCCCGTTTAAAACGAACAGTACTTTTTTTAAATCGTAGCAAAGTGTTTTTATGTCAGAAAAGTGTCAACATTTTATGAATAAAATTAACTTTGGGAGATAAAATATAATAAATTAATAATCATTTCATTCTGTAATTTAATTAATTTTGGCAATAAATCAACCATTTATCTGTAACAAAACACAAAAATATTTATTTACTTTATTAGTAATACTGGCTGTTTTTGTGCCTTTGCCTTTAAAAAAAAAATCGCAAGATGCGCGCGCACTGCTAATTTGTGAACAAGTAAAAATAATTCCGCGCATATCTTATCGCTGTATTGTTTTTATTTGAAAATTTCGTCAAATAATGATGAATTTATTAATTCGACACCACCAGAAGTCTCAGAGGCAGCGAAAAAGGCTAGTCTAAGCCTCTTGCTCGAAAAATCGACCGATAGATACTTACAAGCGTTTTAAGAAAGTCCGAGTTTTATTTATTTCCTTGCAAATATGTGCGCTTTGATAATTACAGCCTCTGCTTTCTTGTAGCCCTCGCCTACGGCTCGGGCTAGCAATATTGCCTCCGCTGTAATTTTCAACTTACTGCACTAATATCATAATGTACTATTTTAATTTTTATAGCACACCTTTACTTTTTACGGGGGTCGGTGCTGTGTCTGCGGCATTAGCAGGTATAACGCTTGTGCTATTTCTGATGCAGGCTCACTCAGAGCACTTTGTATAATTCCTACGTTCATCCTTGTAATACCATACTTTCTCAGCACCGATTCCCTTTCTACCTTGTTCAGGACACAGAGAGGGAATCGGTGCTGGTTTCTACTGAAGTGTCTGTACTATTACTTTGACAAAAAGATAAGTAGATAGGATGAACGACAAACTTAACTTTTCAGTTGAAAAATTGTTCTCCCATACAAAGATGTACGTCATGGTCAATTCTTCAACTACAAATAGAAGTTTGTAATCGTAAAAAGTGAATTTATGTGGTAGAACTACAAATAATCAGTTTTATGACTTTTTCAACACATTTGCTCAAAAATGCATTTACGAAGACTGTATAAATTGTTCGAAAGTTAAAAATTACGCACCACACGATGGAACGTACGGCAAAATAGGTACTCTCACCTAAGTACCTACCTACATATTTTACCGCATACTCCGTATCCTTTACGGTTTAAAATCACATTACGAGAATAACTAAGCTGAATGATCGAACCTCCTTGGAAGTGCTTCACAATAGGTACGTTTGTCGCACTTTGATACTAAAAAGAAAATGAGACGAAAGATTTAGTTCCATTTGCAAATTCTTGCTATTTTCTAGAAACGTCAAGATTATTGCGACTTTCCGACTGTTATGATCTAAAAACAAAAATATTTTTTACATCCTACATATTGTACGTACCTACTGTTTTCTCGCAAATGTGTAGAAAAACGTTGTATGACATAGGTATCTACGTGCAGAAATTGGTATTTACGAACTCGTGACTATGGTAAGCTACTCGTTTGTAAAAACCAACTTACCGCACTAATAATTCATAAATAACTATTTTCATTACCTACATGTGTTGTGCTGTAAGAGCTTGCCAAACATGATTCTAGGTCAACGGGAAGTATCATATTATAGGTTTTGATTTACTTGCGATTATCAAAATATGTCACAAAGATGATGCAATAAATACCTAACTCTGACACTAGGGTGTGTGGGGTCGTTAGACCTTACTACCCACACGAAGAAGAAGGAGAAGAAGACCTAACCATTTTATTTTATTGCGCTTTAATGTTTTTTTTGGGCTCAATGGGGCCATAGACTAACTTAAGTATTTGATATTAATTTCAACAGTATAGGTACCTCCACGCGATCCTGAGAAAGCGAGTCGTGAGCTCGTGACTAGTGACAGACCGACGGACGAACAACGAAGTGATCCTAAGGGTTCCGTTTTTCCTTTTGTGGTACGGAACCCTAAAAAAATACAAAAATATAGGTACTTATGTATCAATAAGTACCTACCTATATTTTTGTAGTTTTTTAGGGTTAGGGTTAGGGTTAATTGTAGACTTTATTCATGTTTCAAATTCGATTAAATTACGCGGGGACCAGCAGCGCACGTTATAAAAATAACAAAACACACCACCTACCAGCCAACTTCCAGATAAAGACCAGTACCTACTTACAAAATACAAACAAACTAAAGTAACTTTGGAAGTCGGTGTAAAAAAACGAAGCAACCACACCAGAAACGCCGAGTACCGAAAATTAAAGTTATTTTTCACACCACTAGCTCAAAAAGTCCAGCGGAAAAAAAAAAAAATATTAAAAAAAAATACTTTTTTAATTTTAATTTTTCGTTTTTGTCTTGTCTCGTTGTCTTTTGTCACGTTGGTAACAAACAACGAGCCCACAAAAACGAAAATGTTTTTATTCTTAAGTAGAATAATTACAATTTCTCTAAGTACTTATAAGAGCAAAACAAGGCAGTAATCTGACTGAGTCGGGCACGATGCCAATAGCACGTCTTTGTTCAAGTGATGACGTTTGATTTTATTGTGAAACGTAAAATAAGGTACTTATGAGAGTAAAGTACCTACGTACGGCACAAAGCTGCAAGTATGAGAACCAAGAGAACCTTTTTTAGGGTTCCGGCCAAGAAATCGGAACATTTAAAAGATCATTTTCATACATAGTAGGTAGGTACGATTGACTGGACTGAACTGGCTGCAAACGATACGGTAAACTGAATTCTGTTTGTGCAAACTGGAATAAATGGTCAATTAAAGAGAGCGTAGATAAGTTAATGAATTAAACTATTTGGAATATGATAAGATTAATTGTCTAATAGATACTTTTTAACTGTATCTGATGCTGGTATAATGGATTGGGCAATTGGTTAGGTTTATTTCAAATGGATATTTCCAACCAAAACCTTTGGTACCTACTTCATATGATAAAGAGATAAAGAGGAAAGATTTGTGTAACGAAGTAACTTAAAAACTACCTACTAGACCGATTACAAAAATTCTTTTGCCCTTAGAGAAAGCTACTAACATAGACTATAGAATATTTTCAAAAAGTTAGGGATTCGTATGAAAACTTCGATAAGGAATGTAACCCAAGGTCTGAAAAAATACCAAAAAAATCCTTAGGTACTTATATCGCGTACGCTGCGGAAACTATTGACAATAGAGCAAAGTGATGTGCTACAGTTTTATAGAGGTCATCAATATCCATCTACAAAAAAGTCTGCGATATGTGTCTAACTATTATGGTTAAGTCACCATGACCGCTTTTTGTTCAAATTATTCAAGCAAATCCCGGGTAGGTACCTACTTAAATTAAATTATTGTGATTTTATTTTTATTTTATTTTATAGGGAAAACAAACAGTAGTATACTAAAACTATACAAAGTGTCTTAAACATATGACTTAACAAATATACTACCCACTACATTTTCCACAGATTACTACTTAAACTAAGACAAACTGATTAGCAAACGTTAATAACTGTAGCCAGGGTATGACATAGAAACATTAGAAACTACTGTTGATCCTTCAAAATTTTGATTATGTCAGTTCTAAATGTATATCTGCTTACAAATAAGATATCAATTGCACAAAATAGCTTATTGTATGTGTCGACTAAACGGCGTAGCGGTGAGCGCACCAGCATTAGATTTGCAAGATCTAGTAGCGAAAAGTTGCCTGGTGCGCACCTCCCGTCCCTGCACTGTTCGAGGAACCAGGTAACACAAACTGTTCACCAAGTCGGGGCAATCAAATTTGTTTCGGCATACACTGTATAGAGTCATTGTTTCAAGGAGCGTGCGCCTTGACTGTAATGTAAGGAGACCATATTTTTTGTGATTTTGGTATTTCCGGCCAAGTGCGAGTCGGATTCGCGCACGAATGGTTCCGTATCATTAGGTATCTATGAAAAACCGGCCAAGTGCGAGTCGGACTTGCGCACGAAGGGTTTCGTAACATTACTTATCTATAAAAACGGCAAAAAAATCATGTCTGTTGTATGGGAACCCCCTTAAATATTAATTTTATTTTAATTACTTAAATTATTTATTTTTAAAGTGAACTATATATTCTGCGAATATTTCAAGCGCCTACCTGTTGCCGTTATTAATATCGAGCGAAAACGAGCAAAAAATCACGTTTGGTTGAATGGGAGCCCCCTTGAATATTTGTTTTATTCTGGTTTTTTTTAGTAAGTATTGTTGTTATAGCGGATTAGCGGCAACACAAAAATGCATCATCTGTGAAAATGTCAACTGTGTAACTAGTAACTATCACGGCTCTTGAGATACAGCCTGGTGCCGGACGGACGGACCGACACAGATTGACAGAGACGGACAGCGGAGTCTTAGTAATAGGGTCCCCGTTTTTACCCTTTGGGTACGGAACCCTAAAATCTTTTTATTGATTAAAACGCCAAACGTTTTCCTATGTAATAATAATATTAGCTAGGTACCTACTTCATAAAGTTGATCCTCCTTGTACGAACGAATGAGGGTTCAACTGTTCTACTTATGAGGATAATTTTATTTATATTCATTAATATGCGCAGAACTGAATGGAGAAATACAAATAAGAACTCCACTTACATAATTTGTATAAGCAGCCTACGAACCTACCAATGCGAGAGGCTTTATAAGCTGGTGGCAGTTATATATAGCAGTTATAGTCAAAGTGGGGCAGACTTCACTGAGAATGCTAAGTAGCAGTGAGCCCGGTGAGCCGCGGATCCGGAACTGTTTTCAACGTAAAAATTACGTGACTATTGTGTCGCCTCCTTGTCTAGATACAATAGAAAGTTTCATATTATTTTTGCTAGTGCAGTGATTTTTATAATGGAGGTATTATTAGATTTATTTTGTTCCGCCTGATATCTTCGTAAGTGGTTTTTCGTCTGCTTCAATAAATCATCATTCTTTAGAGTATTCATAGGTACAAGTTTTACGTGCGTAGCGACAGAGTCGACTTCCTACAGAGTTGAAGCTGGACATTGGTTTCTCCAATCGCATTTAGAATTGAAATTCTTCTCCAGCTACCCTGAGAAGATCGTCACTTCGTCTAGCCTATATGAGGAGGAGTCAATTGATACCAACATTCCATCTGTACCTGTACACCGGTCTTACTTATTCGCGCGTAAATTGTGGACATCAATAAACTTATTTGAATGTGTGAGAAAGAAGAAAAGCACTTGTGAGGCGATCATAATAATTAAATAAATATGTAAATTAAGAAAACCTACATTCTTCAACAGGCGTTAGTGCAGATAAGTATTGATGAACTAGGAACTTAGGTAGTAGCAAATATCTGTTAATTAACGATTGACTTGGTACTTACTGCAATTTCTTATTAAGTTGTTCGAAAAAGTGTTGAATTAGTAAATTATCTAAGCAGGCACATAAAACTGCGTTTCACGAAATACGTTTATGAAATTTGTCATTTTTTGACGTAAGTATAAAATATAAGCCTATACAGGTGTACGCAAAGAGTACAGTTTTTATGTAAGTATGTACCTACCTACATCTACGAATAATAAAACTCACATCAATTTATTGTTATCGCCAGAAAACATTGTTGAATCGCATTCAATCTGATAATCTAGACCTGGCCAAAGAGTTTTTATTGAAATCGTTCGTGTTACATTTTACATACAACGTGTACCATAAAGCAGCGCTTACCAGTTTTCATGCTACTGCATATTCCAAGTACATATCTAACTGTAGAGTAGATTAAAT
This sequence comes from Melanchra persicariae, assembly GCA_947386135.1. Taxonomy (NCBI): domain Eukaryota; kingdom Metazoa; phylum Arthropoda; class Insecta; order Lepidoptera; family Noctuidae; genus Melanchra; species Melanchra persicariae. Next base: position 20,215,970 of record OX376643.1, on the reverse strand, counting down.
TTTAGAGTTCAGTTACATACCGCGAGCTCGCAATTTTGCACGGTTTCGTGTAAGAGGAACGACCTCCATTAAACAATTTTTCCCTCGCCAAAATATACAAAACAAAGTCACTGTCAAGGAAATGTCAGTTAGTGCCAGTCAAACACGCAAAGCGCGGCTTTGTGGTTGATGAAATATCTTAATATCGGATTTTATCTCGCTGCCTAGCGATATCGGAGGCCATGAACAAAGCAAGACTATTTCCCGTGAGTTCGATATACCAGACTGATAGGTAGTAAATTGTATAAGACTTTCACTGTGTAATGTAAAGCATCTAAAAGAAAAGTCCACCACTTGCGACGTAAATAGCTGTTTACACACACTGCTTTGGTATTACTGTAACTGTATAGTGTAATTGGTGATTGTAATGATTTACTTTGAGCGACTAGCAATAAATCGGAAATGGAACCATTAGCTAGCAACCTGTAAAAGTCGACGCGATTACAAATGGGAAATTTAATAAAGTTTTAGGTAGTAAGGTAATTGGTAAAGTAACAGAACTGCACAAAAATAAAGTAACAAACTGAATTCATGTTAAAAGTGTAGCGCCGTAGCCGAATTCAAACGACACACCCGAATACAATACCTGCGAAATACAGACCGAAAAGTTTTAATTAAAAAATCACAGCGGTGTGGAGAGAAAGAGTAGAGCAGAAAAAAAAACAATAAGAAACGAGTCGGACTGTCACCCCCAAGAGGGTTCCGTTTGGAAATACCTACTACATTTTGATGCACTTTTGCGGACGTCAGTGTGAAATACACTTTTATTCGTGCTTGAAAACGGTGGGCTAGGAGCCAGTTTTAGAGGATTGAACTGGCCCGGACACCACCACCGCTTTCGCACTGTATATTTTGCACTAGTAGCATTAGTGCGGAATAGTTTGCCGGCCAGCCCCACCTATTTAATTTGGCAGTCTTTCGGCTCCTATAACGACCTCGTCTCAGCTGTTATGACAAAATTTGCCTACTTGCATCAAAATGTTCTACTTTATTTAATTATTTTTCAAAGTCGTTATTATTTGTAAATCCGGACATACGCAGCTATGGCAAACAATGTTGTAATAAAAGGTTCCAATTTTTCCTATTTTGTAAGAGAACCCTAAAAATGACAATTTCGCAAGTGGTTTCTGAGTCTCACTGCGCGTTGTATTAAACTTTATTTTCAAAAAATGTATTAAGTATTAACGTTGTTTCGTTTTTGTAGGGTGTCGTTTGGCAGTTCAAAGGGGTCGATGGTGGAGACCCTAATCTACGAGAGTCCCCTACAAGAGGAGCCGGAGAGCAGTCCGCCGCCCAAGGTGCAAGAGACGGCGTTCCCTTACACGCCCATTGAAGACGAGTACGTTTTGTTCATTTGAGTATGTTAATTATTCATTTTTGTTCCGAATTCACGCGAACGCTTTCTGCGATTTTGTTTTTCTTAACTCTAACATTATTTATCTATGAGCCGATTTAATTATTATCATTTATACATTTTTGTCATCGTCATTCTTACTCAGGCTTCTATTTTGGCCTCTTCACATTTTTACAACATAATTCTTTACTCTATATTTCTATCTATTATAGGTACCTAGATAATAGGATTTACTGCAAGCATGAAGGTACTTAGGTACCTAGGTAATACCTACCTACGTCAATGGGTAGCAGAATCTCGATAGGCATAGTAATAGAATAAGTTAAGGACCTACCCATGTCTAACCAACGTAACATGGGTCACCAAGCGCTTGATTCTCGAACACACTGGCTTGACAAATTCAAATGGGCAATTGGGAATGCACTAATTAAGGACACCAATTGACCGAAATGCATGAACTTTATTGGAATTTGGCACCTTTTACTTTTGATTAAGTACCTTTAGGTATATAATTATGTCGCAGGTTAGGCCACCCATTAAACGGCCGATTAAGCTAATTGGCTGTGACACATATATACCTACATATAGGTATTTTCTTGCATTTACCGGAACTGACTAAGTAAGTACTTAGGTACTTTATAACTTTCTTAAAACATGTAAAAATTAGACTATCTATGAAAAATCGCTTAGGTATTACTTATGTAATCTGTATTTCGCAATGTACCTACCTACCTAATAATAAGCTTCCGCTCCCACTCAATACAACATGGTGCATAGAATAGCATAGATGAGCTCCCCCTGTCTTCCGAAATCAATAAAGAGCATCAGAACAGAACATCGCCACTTTTTTCGACTTTAAGTAACGAACAGCTAACAGGCTATTTACGTGTGGACGACCTCGTATGGTATCTATTTTTTAGTTAACTTCGACAGTTTCAATGACTATCATTGCTGTTTATTTCTTTTCTTGTCTTGGAATCTAGTTCTGGTTACCGCTTCATGATTAATCTTAATAACAACGCGGTATTTCATCGCGCTCCTTTCCTATCTAAGTGCAAATTCTGAGACTGTTCGAAATCGTGCAAACATTAGGGTGGTCCCAATGAGCTGCCTACCGTCAGTCTAGCAATAGGTATTTAATTAGTAGGAAACCTAACTAGGAAATAGGAAGATGTATTCGGTAGTAGAACAGATTGAATCCGATTTAGTCTAAATCGGATCCAATCTTCTGTTTTTTTAAACATGCAATCCAAAATGTAATAAAGGCGCCCGACCCTTAATAATATAGGTACCTACCTAACACGAAAACGTTTTTTTTGGTAGATATAATGGACGAACATAAACTTTCACAGGAAATTTTTCATAAATTGGACCAATTTTTGTACCATACAGTAGGTACCTACCTAGATAGGTACTAGAATAAAATTAATCAAACACCCTCTTTTAATCAACGCGCTGTTGCCAAATGAATACCTAAAGCCAAAAACAAAACAATCAAAGGTGAACCTATAGATAGCTGTAGGTAAGCACCTACCTAGCTATTACCTATCTATATGTAGGTACACCGTATACCTACTTAAGTAGGTAGGTATTTTTCTACTGCACATTGTAAAGGGACCATCGTTATATATAACACAGCAATCAAGTGAAACGGTGGATGTAATTCATTGATGTTGACTATCTGATGTGCTTCAGGGTTAGAAGGGGAAAATATGAAGCCCGTGTCCGTCTCGTGTAAATGTAGCGCCATCTATTGCGCTACTCAGTGAAACAATTCATAAAGTTGTGAAGCTAATACCTACCTATTTAGTTATAAAGGTACGTACATTATAACTTCCTAATGAATGATTCCTTAAAATATATTAGCTAAAATTATTTTATAGAAAAGTGTTATATTGAGTGTTGTCTCGTTAAAATGTTATCACGAACGCTAACATTACGTCACTGAGCTCGGCAGCTCGCTCGCTGCGTGCTCCGCTCGCTCGCTCGCGTTGTTCCGTTCCGTTCCATTCCATTCCATTCGCTACGGAGCCGCGCGCGACTTCCGAGATCGATGTAGTGGGAAACATTTTTGTGAAGCGTCGAATGGACCAAACCCTACAGCGTCAACTGCGCCGATGTTTTTATTAGTTTGTTTTAAGGCTTTAAAGTTACTTAATAAATTCAGTGATTAAATAAAAAGTAATACGTGAACTGTGTTATCGTTGTGAGTGGATACTTTCAAGGTATGTTATTTACATTAATCACGTCATATTTTGTTGTGCTGCAAACTGGGTGTTCACTTGCCGATGGTTTCCTGAATTGCGCACTAATCAAAGTATGATTTTTAATGCAATCGCGCTTTTGTCGAACGTCGCGAAAATGTGTGAACTTGAGTTGATTTGTCTTTTCATATCTCAGAGTTTTGTGCGGATAATTCGGTCACAATGACGTCACGAGTACTGATTTATAAACATAAAACGACTTTCGGTTCCATCTAGCAGTCGGGAACACAAGGTCATTACTCAGCACGTACCTACAAGTAGTAAACATGCATTGCCAATCGTTTTAAAAACTCTATTTATAATGAAACCATCAGTGGCCGACTCCATTCATCGAGGGCCCGCCCTGTGCCGCTTCGAGGCCATAACCGGCTGTTTGTCTCGTGCACCAATTATACAAATTCATTTCAACGCCTTATATGAAAGTAATTTTCTCTTCCATTCTGTACTTTTGCAAACCTATACAATTATCTCTAGGTATTTTTTTAAGATTTGACTCTAAATTTTGAAGAATTACTTAGGGACTAAGACTCATCCTTTAACTATCAATTTGTAGTCTAAGGGCCATCATAGCGACAGGTAATTGTAATACAGGGTCAGGAAAAAATTAAAATCATGCAAGGGCATTAATAGCCTGGAAAAGCCCCACCTACTTAATCCAGAAAGATGGTTGCATGTGTGCTGACATGTAGGGCTGCAAAGCTTGCGACCTACATTAGGCATCACATAATATAGTGTCCAACTAAGTGACACTATAGATGTTTGCTGATGTGAATAGAAGCCTGTTAGTGCACAGTGTTATGTATTTTTAAATTTAATGTGTGTCTCCTACTTTTGTATTCATTTGGTCATAACAATCAAATAATTAAAGTGCTTGACGATAGCTTAGCAAGAAAAAACAAAGCTTCTAGATAATATAACATGAAAGGAATCAATTTTTCATTTGCCTTTAGAACATCTTTTAGTTAGAGTTATACAATGTGATTGTATTTATGTAAGCAATAAAGTAATAACATCTGATAATATTTATGTGCATAGACAAAATAAATTAGACTGTCATTTTATTTGTCTAACTTATTTAATGTTTATGTGATTAGTATGACACTTGTTTAAGCCGAGTTAACATTGTATGTGACCTTGGGACTATGTCAATTAAGCAGAGCGATGATATTTCTCTATTTTTACCATCTGTTGATTCATGTGTTGTTAAGGAATTTGATGATGTCAGATTTTTGTATCATTCTTACAACAATCTGCTACTAACATGTGTGTGGGTGTTCTAGCTAATGTGCATCCGTCCACTGGATGATCTTAATGTCTTAACAAATAATAAAATGACATAACTGTAGAACACCAGGTTTAAGGCCTATAATTAAACCTTATCAGAAATTGAAAGTAAATGATGTCATATCATTGTGGTGGGAGATAGTTTATTTGGGTGTGACTGGTTTTTTATTATGATGTAACCAACCTTGTAATATTTTATTTTTTATGATATATTAAAGAGACATAACGAATACAAGAATGCCACATTCCAAATTATGAAATGAGATGTTGTTTAATAAAGTGGAACAAATACTTCTATTATACTATACAAGTCAAAATGTTAAGTGTGAGCTCAAGATTGGAGCTAAATACTGTGTGGGCGAAGAATATAGTCATCTACTAATAAAAGAGGTTCCATAATTGAGTCACCTTCAATGTTAATAAGTGCGGTGCTAGCGTTGTGGCCATGCGAATATTTTCATGACGACTTGCAAGGCGAGTATTGCTTAGCATGATTGACACTGCAATTTTTTTTTTGAGTGGGGGAGAATAAGGGCTTGTTTTACCACCTGAATCACTTCTGTTAAATCTGGCAGACAGTTTTGTACAAGTTCCCTTACATTTTTTTAATTTACCTGGTTTATTATGACACTGAAACAGGCCCTGCAATGATGATATTATTCTGTTAATTTAGAAGCTGGTATAGACTAAAATGTGTTACAAAAACTGTGCAATTTTAATACATACAGGTTGAATTGATAACCTCCTTTTTTTAAAGTTTGTTAAAAATAAAGGGATGGTTTTAAAAAAAAATTCATTTGAATCTAGTTACATCGGTTTAATAAGAATATAAGAAAACAGTATAAGATCACATCTTGAAATTAGTTACTTTTCTTTTCAAAATTAACTCATAAATGCTGTAGTTACCTACAGGAAATAAACAATTTGGCTGGTAGACATTAAATTGGGCTGATTATTAGGTATTATCACTCGCTTTGCGATTTGATAAGTTGTACCCATATTTTTATCAGTCATTATGTTATTTGCTGAAATATGTATATAAAAACCGGGTTGAAGTAAAAGAATAGGAATATAAAAAAAAAACCTGAACTATTGTTTTGGGTTTCTGTAAGGAATTTAGTTACATTCTTGTAACATTGAACCCCATTTTTTTTGTGTGTTTTCAATAGGTTTATTGAAATAATTTAATCAGCTTGCGTTTTTTACATAACACCAATTACTATAGCCAAGTACAAATTGTAGAATTTAATTTGGTTGACATTATTATTATTTATTACATTTTTGTCAGTAAGTTTTCCTCAAATACTTAGCATCTACCAAAAAAAAGGATAAGGTTGCATAGCTGCCAGTATTGCACAATATTGTTGTGATTTATCATGTTACGGAAGAGACCTAATTTCTTTTAATGCATTAAAATTAGTTTCTCTAAAATTTACATATTATTAGTAGGTACACTTTTTAAATATCTGTTTTAGAAATAAGTAAATGAAATAACAGCATGCACATTCAATTGATACTGGTTTACTTATAATAAATACAAAATGATGCACAGTCATGAAAACTAGGTAGGTTAAGAAAACGATTTTTAAATTATTTTTCATGATTTCAGTGTAACTCGTTTGATGCTTGCGTTTCCGACCGCTATTGCAATTTTCGTAATATAAATTTGAAGGAATATTTAATGTTTTCAGTTCGGAGCGTTCGAAGGTTCGCGTGTCGTTCTACCAAGGGGCGCGGCCGCAGTGCTTGTCCCCCCCTCCCTCGGCAGCGTCGACCGACTCCCACGTTCTCTACGCGGCCCTGCTCTCGGCTGCCGCTAACGCAGACATGGTGGACCACACTATGTATAACAGACAGATCAGGTAAATATATACATTTGTAACACTGTTTAGCACCATATTTTTCAAGGATTTGATAAGTTGCTGACCTCTTTGCTAAAAATTTAGCAAGATATTGCTAGGTCTAAAAAGTTAGAAGACTCAAAAGTGGAGTTTAGAAAGAAAGAGTGAGTGATTTTACTCTTAAAAACATAAAATTAGTTAGTGGTCAAGCGCGTGCCTATCAATAATAATAAAAAAAAATATTGGGACCGAACAATTATTACTGATAAAACAATACATTATAATAGACCCGACATCACTGTACACGACAAAATAAATAAAACGGTCTACCTCATCGACATAGCTATACCTAACTCACATAACATCCAATCTACAATATCCGAAAAACTCAGTAAATACCAAGAACTGGCCATAGAAATTAAAACCCAGTGGAAAGTACAAACCGTCCACATCGTCCCTACAGTGCTTTCATCTACCGGCGTAGTTTCAAAGGCTCTCACGCGAAGTCTTAACACTCTACACATGCCTTCACACACACTTTACATGCTCCAAAAAGCTACCATCCTTCCATACCTGTCGCATCACCCGAAAGTTTCTGACGTCCTCAACACTATCATCGACCTTCTTAATTTAAATTTCCCCTTACATACTTGGCTCCGGCCCGTGTGTAAGGTTGTACCACTCTCTTAAAAGAGAAGCAAATCTAAGAATCCAATATAATAATAATAATAAAAAATAGCTCTCACTGTCTGAGTGAAGAGTAAAAGCTCATAGTGCCATAACTACTTATTTTTAATCAACGTTCGCATTCGCATGTCAGTCGCAATCTGTCGAAAAAACATCAGTTTTAATACATTAAAAATTGTAGAATTGGCCCTCCACACCTCATATTCTGAATGGTCACTGACATGTGAAATTAAAATGCTCGGTCAAGCTCCCGACATGTCAAACTTCAAAATCATATATAATATAGTAATAATAGAGTTTTAAAACGCGTAAATCGGTGACACCGGTGTGTCGGCGGAGCTTGACCGGTTAAATCATTAAATACACACAGTCTGCAGTAATAACCCGTCCCTCATGCATTATTTAAAGTACCTACCTAAAGGGGATAAACGATTCATTCGTCCTTCGTCTGTTCTTCACGTGCATCACATGTGTACCTGATCATTGAACATTGATATTCACATCTATTTTAAGAATATCTTTAAGAATCCGTATCAGCTATTATCAGATATTAGATGATATTGCGCCGTTAAGTAACAAATGAGCACTTGATACATACAGTATGGATAGAAGCAGTCCACCCAAGAAGTAATTTATTTGTACTAGGTATTGTTGTTGTGTATAAATGTCAATAGGTACACACAGCGATGATGTCACCCTGCATCACACATGTTCATGTAAATACAACATAATTGTGCTGATGTTTAGAACCATGATAATAGCGCTTTAATGTATGTTCCAACTATTATTCTTTAGGAATGCACAGCCACTACCTGCTTCCTTCATTGATATTTAATTTAGATGATAAGTCCAAACGCTAAAATGATCATAAATTGCCCATTCCGCGCCGAGAAGTTTGATCGTGGTTGTAAAATTACAAAACAACTTATATTCAAGCAGAACCAATTTTTTATTTTCACGGTTGGGCGAAATTCATAATACGGGTGAGTCCGTATTTATATTCAGGTATTCATGTGCAATTTGTCTAGTTGATCTGAGTTGAATGCATCGATTCCATCTGCACATCGTCGTATTGTTCGAGCGTAATCATGCGGCCATTGTTGAATGTTCATTGTATGGAGCATGGTTGGTGAATAGTCTATTTTCGTGTTTGCAGTACGGAGAGTGGGTGGGACAACCCGTTCCGCCCGGACGGAGACCTGAGTCGCGAGGCCGACGAGATAGTGTCCCTGATCAAGGGCGGCAAACCGATCACGCCGACGCCGCCGCCGGTGGCTGCGCCGCAGCTCGCCGCCTGTGACGACAAGGAGGAGAAAGTGGAAGCGAATAATGTTAACGTAAGAATTTTGCTATCATGGTATAATGTTGAACACGCAACCGTCGCGTTTGCAAGCTTATAGAGGAAAGTGTACCTAGTATTCGTTATGTTGTTCGGTGATGATTTGGTTTCAGGAACACCCAAGAAAAACAATTGCCCTTCAATTGTTTACAATATTTTTAATTTTTTACATTCGTTTTTTCCATCGGTACTCTTCAATTAAAGAAATTGGTGCAACACATACTCAAAGGTAATCTCGATAGAAAGTAACAAGTACCAACCGAGTGTCATAGCATTCCTATATTTTATGTTCTCCCGGACAAAGTGGGGCAGAAGCTTATTTCGAAATGGTTCATAGCATAGGGGTAGGTGGTACAGAGGTAAAGTCCCGTATACCTTTGTTGAAAAGGGAGGATCCTTCGACTGTACGGTCGCTGTCTACCCCAGGGCTACTGCCTGATAGTTGATATTCGGGCTGTTGTACATATTCAAATCGCTAATACCGTGAGGCAGGATTTCGCTATTAGTTCGCTGCTGGCGGGATAGATGGCGTTGCGTTTACTTTTTGTTGCCGTACAAATTTTGCTTCGTTGATTTTTCTTGTGGCGCCATTGCTGGCGCTACAATTGTTTAAAAGTTAATACAAAATAAAGGTAGTATTTTTTACAATTCGGAGGATTCATCAATTTTGTACATGTTGTTCCAGGCTAACGCTCCACCGTCACCGCAGACGAAAGTGGCGAGCCCCGAGCAGCAGAGCACGCCGAAGGTGATGAACGGCACTAAGAATGGCGCGGGGAAGGGCGAGGTGCGCGCCGGGCCCGTGGAGGTGCAGCGTGCACCGCCGCAGGAGCCGCAGCAGCCCGAGCACGTCACCATCCGCAAGAAGCCCAAGTGCAAGTGCTGCGCCATCCAGTAACCGACCAGCCGGGTGTCTACTTCGCTTCCACCGTTAACACGCATGCTTCACGATGGCGGCAGCCTACCTTGCTGTTTACTCGGTGCTAAGTATTTCATTTTAAACATATTTTATGTTCATCACTGAAATATTACAACTATAGGTACTATTTACAAAAAATAAAGGTTCATTGTACCTACTATTTATAAAATTCATCGCGAGTATGGCAGCTATTTTTGTGTAACCTATACAGTCATTATTGTCGTGTTAGTTTCAGTGCTTGGTTGAATACCTATGTAGGTAGCAGTTTTATTGTATCTTTTATCTTATTTAATGTTTTTGATATAATTTTATTATGTAAGTTTTTATCAAACTTTTAGGGTACAAACATGAAAGTATTTATTTCGTTTAGCTAGTCTGACAAAAAAAAAATGAGATGTTGATTAGTTTTCAGGCTAATTAAGTTATTGTTTCTCATTCAAAGACAATGTGTGTGCACTCTGTGCACGAAACATGAAAATAATAAAAATATATCATTTTAGAGAATCTCACAAAATTTTAAAGGAGCTTTAGATAAGAGAGATAATTTTGAAGCTCTATTTTATCAAACTAAAAATGCTGAAATATTATTTCCACTTTTGCTCATTTGAATCAATTGACATAATATACATAGGTACAGATAAATGTACCTATTCATAATCATTTGTTTAAAAACTGTTATTTTAAGAGTTGATTCTGTGTTGAATAATATTAAAATACATAATTTAAATGTATATTTTTATATCTTTATTTATAAAAAGTATTATAAACCATACAGAATGGGGTAACCAAGTATCATTGAAGGTTATAGATATTTCGACGGATGTATTTTCCCATATTTCTATGCTAGCCGCGAATACTGTTGGTGATTTCAATTAGATCAGTTAGAAGATCAATAGGCTTACACCCTATTTCATGGAACTGTTATCTTATGTGCCGAAAAGTAGGTGCTCCATGCATCTACCTACCCTTCGGCGCCAACCTCGTGATTTTAGGTTTGTAGTTCAGTGTAGAACTAGTCTGAGAGTAATTCGTCAATAGCATTCGTGTGTAGCCGTACCTAAATAAATACCCATAGAATATGTGTAGTTAAATGTTAGAACTGATATAGTAGCCTCCTTCATGATTCCACGTTTGAATACAGTGTGTCGACACTGAACATTTGAGTTTTGACGTGTGGTTACTGAGCAGTTGATGAGATCATTTTTAATGAGCCTACTTAAATTACATAATGTTTCTTCGACAGAAACAACAAGACTGTATTTATTTGCTAAATATACTTGGCAGCATATTGGGTTAGTGAAAATGATAACTAGCCAATACTATACTAAACTATATAGGCTTAAAATAGTTTGTTGCAGTTACTTTATAGTATTTGCTGGCGGAAGTTCGACGGAGTCATTTTAGTGTACATGACGAATTTGATTATATAAGTTAGTTTCTGCTGAGAAATAGATTTATTAAAATTGTGTAAAAAAATTAATGGGCTATTTTCCTTAACATAAAAAAAACGAAATGCAATTGACTTGTAAAAAATACGAATAAACTTAACGGCTGGACAACTGTTGCAAAATGGTTATAGTTAGTAATGTGTATAAAATCGATAGGTCCCAAAAGGATAGAGTTTTTAAGGTAGCTAGAAGTAATTAGGAAGGAAATAGCGTTATACACTTCGTTATTAAACAAATAAATTATTTTTGACTTTGTTTAGTTTTCGTGTTTTGTAGGTGAACCTTAGGGGTGCGGTTGTAGAACATCAGCGAGTGATTTTAGTATTGACGTCGACATAGCGTCGTAGGTGAACTCGTCAGGCTGGCAGCTATTCATTGTGGCAGTTCGTCCGACACTGCCACCTTGCACTAGGTCATCTCCACACATCAACCGCGTCGCACCGCACTGAAGAAGTAGGTAGCGTGCGTGTCAACTAACTTGCAAACTGGACACGTTCCTGCGAAGCAACATTGCTTCGCTTACAATGAAAAACAAGATGTCGATATAATGTACCACCATCTCCATGTCCACCATGGCTTGGCATACATCACTTTTAACTTATTATCGCAAAATAGCTTTGTGGTGTCATCGCAAATACGTATCGGTGTTAATTGTTAACCTGTAGTTACATGTTTCCATAGTAAATTAACGGACTGTATGTAAATCTATATGCACTACGATATTAGGTGTCTTACTATATCGCCAAGGTGCAGGTGGTTCATCTCATTATAGAATTTATTGACGAGATTTCCATAACAGTTGTTATTTAAAATGAGGAGGCTTTCCTATTCAGCCCCAAGTTTTTAAATCTCATATACTTATGTAAGTGCTTGTTAACATCTTGTTATTTTTTATTTTTATTACGTCATACTTTTAAGTGCGTTTATTCGGGCACAAAATTATGTTCATGATAATTCCTGTATTTTAACAAGTACGAGAGTGATAACGTGGTAGAAATTGTGGTATGCCGATTTTGCTTTTGGTTTATAAGTTTGTTTGTCAAGTACAATATCTTCTCGACCTGTAATCAGCAGCTAGTGGAAAGGTTTATCGAATTGACGCGCAATTGAATAACTTCACTTAAAATTAATTTAAGTACTCCGTATCGGCAACAACTGCACCTATATATGAACTATTTGGCTTGCATACGAGTGTTGTCGTGTACTCATGAGGGTGCATCATTTAAGTTATAGTTGAAAGCACTGCCAGTTAAAGTTAAATAGCACAACTTAAAATCATGAAAATTAATGCGACCAAATAAGTTACGGCTAAAGTATTAGAGGTAAATGTAATTCGTTTGGAATCTCGCGTCAGTTCGTGATTACCTTTATCGCATCGGTAGTCGGTCAGAAAGCAGTATTATATTATGTAATATTCTATTAATGTTATAACTCTCGTACAACTTCGTGTAATTGTGTAATTATATGTATGTATAAGTAATTAAAAATAAATAAAAATGTACCTATTTCATCACACTTTAAGATTCCAATTGATGAAAGTATGTTCCTTAATAAAGTTTTTTATTTCTAAGTAAAATACTGGCATTAAGGTTCCATATATCAGGTTCCGAGCGGCGACCAATAATATTCAGATATAATGTAACGAATATCTCCTTTATGCGATTAATATTTCACGATTCTATAATAAAAAAATGAGTATGTTCTTTTTTTCCAATGTTTTACTATGTAACCTAGCCGTTATTTATATTACAGACCTAAAATGACATTATATTTGTATAAAATCTTTACTTTCTATTATTATTGTCAATGGATATGTACAAATTGATTACATTGTAATTATTTATATTAAATCTTTAAAGGCGAAAAGTTGTTTTAGTAATTTAATTTTCAGTGAGATCGGAAGCAGGTAGAAAAAATAAAATTTCGTTTTAATTCCTTTGTTTAATGTTCGAAAAAGAGTTTACATAGAAAGTAGAGTACAGAGAAGCAGTTATAATGATGCACTTCATATTACAACACCTGATGATCATGATTATTAGTTAATTTCCTATGTTGGCAAATTACATCAAATTTGTGAACATTAACAGTAAAACGATTGAATGGTTGTATTAACTAAATATCGCTTAAGGAATATAAGTGTGTGGTTATTATTCCTGAGAGATAAATTAGAAATAATTATTAGAATTAGATTGCTGTAATTGCTGTTTGCAGGAGACTAATTGTGCATGTGCAATCTTTGTCGGCTGGAGAATATTGACTATAGACCAAATATTCCAAACGCAGTTGAAACATTCCTAATTCGAGTTTTCTTCCAAAATAGAGCATCCAATTCAAAATACTTGTAAGATCAAGAGTATGAGACAGCATTCATTTATGTGGATAATTTACGGAATTTGCAGCCTGTGTACCTATTACGTTCAGAGTAATGGTAATAGGTGGGTACACACACTTGCCCCATGGTGGCCTGATTATTAATCGTGTTGCATTTGAAAAATAAATAAACTGAAGATTTTCCATCTGAATTTATGCCGCTTTTGTATGGAAAGTCTGGTATTGTAAATAGTGGATTGTGTTGTGGATACAAATATACCTACCTATATATTTTTTGATACTTTATGCTTACCAGTATCCAATTAGAACCCCGAGCTCATCAGAAGGATCTAATTAGATATTTGCAGTGGACGTATGTATTCTTACATTTCTAAAAAAATTTGACAGATATGTAGTAAATTATTGTCGAACTAACTTTATAGCCCAGTCAAATAAGAAGAGTTGACCATGATATATACATATAGATGATACACTTTCTAAGACTTATTTGACTTGGTTATTGAATACGATTAAGATTACACCTAGACGTTATTGTGAAGATTAAATTCTAACTTACAGTTATTATAATGGTATTCGCAATATGCAAGCATACCATTCAGACGAACCATTCTACATTATATAAGTGAATGTGTAAGTTTTGAATATGAAAAGAACCATATCAATACATAACTACATCTTTTTAGTGCGAAGAGATCGTATGGAAATCATCGAGTTACACTTAATTAAACTGTATTTGTATTTATATTGAAATAATAATATCTTCAAATAAATAATGTATTGACTACCTGTATGTTTCAAATTCATGCTTGTACAGTTCTCGTCAAATAACTTTGCCCCTCTGAAGTTAGCCATTTGCAAAAATCGCGCAGGTGCAGTCACGTACACGGGAGCAAGCGGGACGCAAGCATGCATCGAATGTAAACGAGCGACTGAGACACGCGCCCCGCCCCCATGTCTCTTACGCATGCGCAGTTGCAGTGTGTTCGTAATTTTGACTACTACGCAGCCACTCGACACAACATCAGAGGGGCAAAGTTATTTGACGAGAACTGTATTAACAAATAATAATTTGGTAGGTTAGGTATGTACTTATGGCATTACGAATGTTACCGTCAATGAAGACAAAAAAAAATGAACGTGAAATGAATCGGATCACAATATAAATAAGATAAAGTTCCGGAGCTCGGTATTCCCCACTATTTTAATAAATTAAGGAGAAGGAATGATAAAATTTCCTTTCCTTAAAACGGTGCGGGACGGAACTGTCAAACGTCGACATCCTATAAAATACCTAGACATAATAATAATAGTTTTAAAACGCGTGAATTGGGTGGCACATCGGTGTGCCAGAAGTGCTTGACCGGTAGAAAATTCTGTTACAGAATACTTATCATACCTACTAATAACAGCCTATGTAGGGACCAGCGTACATAGTATGGACAGCAGCTAGGCCAGTCTATTTAAATGTATATATTCAGTAATACATGGATAATAATATTCTTCCAGACCGAATTTCGCTCGCGGATAATCTCATCGCAAAAGAGCCATTGGCTCGAGAGATATTATAGTGCACAAAATTGTGTGCGCAAAGACAGGTGCACATTCGTTTCACTTTCAGTTATTATAAGAGCTCGTGGCTAAATTATAACAGCTGCACGGGTCGATCTTCAAGGTTAAGCAACGCTTGCCGAGGTTGGTCTATGGATGGCTGACCATCGTTACATACCGAGACTCCTACGTGTCTCGAAAAGCATAATATGCCGTTGTTCCCGGCTGTCATTTGGAGACAAGTCAGTTAGTCAGTCATTACGGATTGTCAGAACCTAGAAAATCTGACTCCAGTCTTGCCAAGAACTACCGTATACCCGTATTCAGCTGAATCCGGTTTGACTGGAAGCCGACCCCAATATAGTTGGGAAAAGGCTAGGCAGATGACTCCAGCTAACCAACAAAAATAAGCCAGATACATATATGATCACGAAATGTAAGACATAAGTACCTACATTCTTTAAAGTTAGGAAGTATAATATAAATCCTTACAATGTACAAAAGTGGGTACGACTAGAAGACAGCAATTACAATGTTGTAGTTGAACGTAACAATATTGAAGGCAGATGGTATTTTTTAATCCCCAATAATTTATAATTTTCCTACTATCTAGGGTTTCATTATGATTTTAATAGAAAAAGTAGCTGGAATGTTTTGAATACTTAAATAAAATAATAACACATTGTCGGTAACATGTAGTCGTAGTAGTTGCAGCTCTTATTTAATTTAAGAACCATCCAGCAAAATATGTAGAAGTCATATTAGATTTACCCTTTACCTACCAATCAAATATGTATGTATTTAGTGATACCTACCCGTAAATAAATACATATCAGGGAATTAATTGGTCAAATAATAATTTATCATCCTATACCTATATGGATATAAGAGATAATAACAATGGTTTTACTGAAAACAGATGGGGTAACTATATAATTATGGCATACAATTAAAATTCCTATTGAAGCAGTCTTTGCAACGAGAGATGAGAAGCCATGAATGTGTGTGTAAATGCACTTTCGAGACTAATCAAATAGTGGTGGGGTGCAGCAAGCTCAGCTACCCATGTCTCGTTGCGACGATTGGATATACAATTTAAACTATAGCTAAATAAATTATATTTCTTATCCTAGTAATTGATTTTTAGTAATTCGGGAGTAAATTGGTTTACTACTCACATTAGGCCTTAAAATACAACATATATATCTACATAATCAATAAAAATATTCGATCCAAAAGGTAGGCATGTCATCCAAATTTCTTTTTATAATAACAACGCCATAGGTATAAATGCATAATAAAAGTATATTCTAGTTTATAAAAGGTTTGGATATCAAAAGTTAATAAAATGTAACCAAACTGAGATTTATCGATTATTGGATATTTCAACTGCTTTGTTTAAAATCAGAGACACGTCCATCGGTGGAAAGTTTTGAAGCAATTTGACGTTCGACGCAAAGTCTCCGTGTAGAATCTCATGTCTTACCAACCTGTTGTGAAAATAATGTTAATTAGCCAAAGCGAGGTCAGAAATTATTTCAGTTATCATTTTATAAATATTTAGATGACGTAATTTAAGCTGGTCAGGCTATTTATACAACATGTAACAGAATAAACGCAATACCTCTTAAGGGGTCATTGTACTCATCATTATGAACAACTTTCACTATGGGACCAGCACTGAAATCGCAAAAAAAAAATCGACTGCCCCATACATTTCTGTGCGCATAACTCGACAAAATGTACTGAACAGCTGATTTTTGTTTCGCGATTTCGGGGTTGGCCCCATGGTAAAAGTTGTTCATAATGGTGAGTACAATGACCCCTTAAGATGTATTGCGTTTATTCTGTTACACGTTGTATTAACACTAGCACTTCGCCCGCGACTTCGTCCGCGCGAATTTAGTAGGTACGAACTCCACAAAGTTCAACGCTCCCTCTACCCCCTTTAAAGGTTAGTTTTGGAAAATTAAGCACAACGATTTTCATTAATTAGCCAGCCATTTCTGCTGCAGATTCTGTGGTCTCAGGATCAGCAACATTGTCACCCCGTCCGGGGTGGATTATGCAAAAATTGTTAGATCTGTTTCAATAATCCCACTTTTAGTTTGTTCCCACGTAAATTGAAGCGAGCTGATGTTTTAACTTCATTGGACAAGCATTAAGATTCTCCCCAGTTCGTTTACACCGCAGCATTTTTCTTACTTAGAGCATTTTTATACCCGTCGTAACTTTAAAATAAAAGGTCTGATTTGAATAATTTTGCTACTTTGGGTTACATTATAGCAAATTTTAGAGGGATCTATTTTTTTAGAAAATAAAATATGTATGCTTATAGGTTATGTTTTAAGTTAATAATGTAGCTTTATAATGGCAAAAGAATTTTTAAAATCCGTTGAGTAGTTTTTGAGCTAAATCGTAACAAACAAATAAATCTTTCCTCTTTATAATATTAGTTTAGATTTAGATTATTAGTAGGTAGTGGAAGAATTAAATATATTAATACAAATAACTTAATAAATATTATGTCAAATGCTTACAAAATCATGGCACAGCAGATGTATATTAGAAAGTCAAATCGTTGTGCATCTGCAAACATGGAGTCCCAAATTCTTTCAACATCTGGCAGTGAGAATTCTTGAGAGAGCAGCAGCGTCAACCATCTGGAAAACATTATTCGTTTATTTTAATTATATGTATATTATCAATAGATATAAATTGTGATCATTTGGCAAAAGTGGCTGCAATACTCTTACCTAAAGCTGTAATATTGGGGTCTTAGTTCTTGTAACTCCAGTAAATTCCAGACCATAGGATCATTTTTCTTCAGGCAGTTGCTGAGCTTGCCCATCACATAGTTGATCCCGCTGGTGGACTCGTCCAGGGTGCGAATGAAAAAGTCGCGTATCTCCGCCATGAGATTGGTAAAGCAGAAGAAACAGTCCGCTTCCGCATGTTCTGTTAAGAAGCAAATAGTCGATTAGAGAAATACCCAAATGGTTGGTTAAAATCACAAAGAGACCAAAATGTAAATATTAAGGGTCAAGGGTGCGCTAGTCAGAACGTAGTAAGGCGGTTACTCTACTGATTGACGATGTACGTTCAGAAAAATGTCACATTTATTTATCTTGGCATTATCTAGCCCTGTATGGAAGCAAAACAGAAAAAAATATTGATGTACCTACAAGTTATTTGTGTCGAAACTTCCAAAGGAGACGGAATCGCTGTCATATAATCTTGGGCCTAGATGTATAATGATGAGAGTGTTGTCAATCAATATATTATATATTATCAAACAATCTCTGAAAGTTCTGCGGATTTTGGCATACTGAGATCAGAGATAGAAGAGATTTAGTATAATATTGCGCCTACATTACAACATGAAACGTAACAATGCCCGAAAAAGAGTTTTTACTAAAAAAATACACTGGCCGGTATCATCAACCTATCTTTTTTAAATATCCTTATCGAGGTATATATGTCGTGTCATAAATACGTTCTGTCATTATGATTTGTCAGTGTTCATCAACAACAATTAATGTTCTGTCAACCAAACTGCTGTTTAACATAAGCTAAGTTCGGCAGCATATGCTGTTCGGAAAATCCGCCAATTTACAGACGTTGAAACCGCGAGACTAGTCTATTTTAGTTACTTTCATAGTATAATGTCTTACGGTATCTTACTATGGGGACGGGCTGCTGACATTGAGTCTATTTTCATTCTGCAGAAAAGAGCCATCAGAGCCATTTACAATCTCCGCCGGCGCGATTCTCTAAGGGAACTATTTAAAGACAGACATAACTATGTGACTAGAAATAGGAACCAATTAGTTCAAGGTTTCAGTCTAGCTAAAGTAGCCACATTTCATGGGGTACTGTTTAAAATGTTATAATAAAATACCTCCCCATATATTAGAATTAAATGAGGCGAAATTTAAATCCTGTATTAAACGCACACTATGCAAGCAAGCATATATTATTATAAGTTAGGGGAGTATATTGAAGATAAAAATGCTTGGCTCAATGCTGGTCCTGCTCCACAACGCCACAAGGTAAGCCACTAGGGGGCTCGAAAGTAATCTGTTAGCATTTGGTAATATTGTTGGACCGGCTGAAGATTGTAAGAATGCAATATTTTTCATTGTATAGACTCAACTTATTTAGCATTGTATAATTTCATGCACATGTGTGAGTACTGTGTATCTTTAAACTATAATGATCATTTTGGGTAGGTCTTTGACTTGAAAGTACCCTGGCGATTGGGGATGTCATGCTCACTCAAAAGTCTGGCTGATGGTGGCGCATGCGTAGGATCATTTAGCTCCCTAAAAAATGGTTGAGCCGAATGGTGCTAGCGTATGCGTCATGTTCGTGAACGGGCGCCGTCAGCTGAGACTGGTCATCTCTCGGCTGCCATGGTTTATTTTAATTATTTCTTTGAATTGTTTCTTTTTTACTCCGGACTCTTTTATCCTGCACGTCTTTTACATCGTTCTCACATAATATATGTATAATTTCAATATGAATGATGTAACCATAATTTTGTAACAAAATATTATTTTTAAAAGAGTGTCCGTGGAGTTTCTTGCACGTTCTTTTTCATAGAGATCTAAGCTTTGGAACGTGCAAATAGCTTCATCTTTTTGACCGACCGACCTTGACAATTCAAAAGTACATGTAAATGGTCTAATTGAAATAAATGCTTTGACTTTGACATATCAACCTTTCTAAAGAATGCGTCATTAAACTGCTAAGAAAGCAACTTTGTTGCAGGTAATTCGTGACCTAAACTGTTCTTTTAAATAACTCGTCTTCTAGACTGTTATAATATGTGCAATTTTTTTTGGATTTTAAAAATAGAAAATAAAACCTCGTTTTACCATATCTCAACTCTTTAAATTTGGGCTCATTAGTTTCCGTCTCCTTTTAACACAACTTAGGGAGTAAATAAATAACTTATGTAGTACGAAAATGGCAAAACATTGACAATACAGGGATAGATTATTTCTTAAATTAAATGTAAAAAAATATTTTAAACAGATAGGTACTTTCAGCACTTTTTTCATAATATCCTTACTACCAAAAGTCTTTCAATAAATTTTACGAGCTCATTTTCGTTATAAATCATGGTATGTGATATGGAACTGTAAATTTGTGTGTTCACTCGCTTTGTCTTGCTCATCACAGCGTTTATTTCTTCCTTTAAATGATGTTGGATGAGATAGCATGCATTTAACCGCGCCCGTCAATGAGTTCAGCCGTTCGACTAGCGCACCCTTAAATGAAAATAAACATTGGTCGTTATATACCTACTTGGAATTAAATGTCAAAAGAAGCTTTATACAACCAGCTTAGATAAGAAAATAACTAAAAAGCTAAGGTTGGCAAATAAAATAGAGGAAATCCAACCAAAGACAAATAACGACCGATGGAACAAGTATATCCCACTTACTGCGAAACTCATTATCGGGGTCGACGGCGAACGTGTGGTAGATGGGTCCGATGATCTCGTTCATGCCCTGCACATAGCCCTGGCCTGGGTTGAGCTTGGCGTAGAGGAACAGCATGCGCTCCACCACCTCCCAATGCGCTTCGCAGCCCTCCGTCAACGGCGCGTAGTCCCCGCTGTGCATGCTCTCCGAGCGACGGATCTCGTTGCTCAACTAATCAACAAAACTCTGGGCTTTAATGAATTGTTCCCATAACATCTTTCCTTTTGGTAGCAGATTTCAATACAAATATTACGGACACCATAACTCTCTAATAAGTTTTTGTTCTTGTACAAATATGGACGCCCATTGTATGTGTTTAGTTTTAAGTTACCTTTTGTAATTTACCTTTGGTGTACAACAAAGTAATAAACTAGCTTTTACCCGCGACTTCGTACGCGTATTATACATCCCGTTGCTTCCCGTTCCCGTATAGCCTAAAGCCTAGCCTTCCTCATGAAAGTGGCTATCATATACTTTTCTTTTTTTTTTGATGGGAAATCATCAAATGACTCCTCGCGCTCTAGGCGGAGCGGAAGGAAGTGTCAGACTCTTACTGAGTAAAACCCATCCGTGCTCCTCCTAGTGCCCTTTGCTTTCCAGGACCGTGGTAACTCTTTCGAACAAAATCTGCAACCCTGGCAGGCTCTGGCCCTAACGGGCCCCTACTCTACTCGTGGAACACTACGCGCCGTCGGCCCGGGCCTGGCTTTGATCGGACGGCGATCCACCCAACGCTAGCCGTCCACAGACCCGCGCCTAGCTATCGTATACCTACAAATAGAATTTTCAAAATCGGTTGAGTACATCCAGAGATTTCCCCCTACAACCTCACAAACTTTACCTCTTTTTAATATATACTTAGTACTTATAGATAAATAAATTTTCTCAAACATGCTTGTAAATTTGAGCATTATTTTGACAACCTTCTTCGAGATAAATCGAAATTGCTGTACTGGCCAAATTCATGCGAGCAGCGGCCTGCAAAAGTTGTATGAAAATACATATATATCTGTCGTGGTTTAGCGGCCAAATAAATTACATAGTAAACTCATATCTGTCGTGTAATTTCAAAACGGAACTATCTTTTACTACGAAACATGGCGACTAAGGAGGTAACTTATCTAAGATTTTATTTAAATTTCGAACTGGCTTGCGAATAGAAAGCTTTTTCGCAAGAGTTGGATCGTGTTAAGCGATGAAGAAAATTTTTAGTTCAATTACCAATTTTATTTAATTATTGTCAATTATGGGCCCCGGCTTCGCACAGGTGCCAATTATTTACACCATACAAAGTTCCCCTCCCATTTCCCCCTTTATTTTTTTCAATCCACAGTTTACAATAGTACATTACTGCAGCGGCCACCAAAAGAGGCATTGATGGACGAACTCGCCTCGGCCCACATACGTAAGTCCATCAATGCCTAGTTGTGGCCAAGGCTTGTATGGTAATTTTTTAAATAATGCGCGGAAATTAAAACTAAGTAGTACCTAGAAAATTAATCAATGACGAACAACGAAAAACAATAACTTTTCCTGCGTTAAAGTGTTCATTTGTTCTCAATGAAATTTATTTGGCCGCTAAAACACGACAGATATGGATTTCCATACAACTTTTGCCGGCCGCTGCTCGCATGTAGTTGGCCAGTACAGCAATATCGAGTTTTCAGTTAATAAAATGTAACTACATGATTGTCCAAATATAGAATAGCTAACCTTAGCAACTCCAAGTCCTCTCCGTTCTAAAGTAGAGTACTTTAGGACTGACTGCTCAACTCTTTTGTGCAGCCTCTTTACGCCATTGCTGTTCACTATCTAAAAATAATAAAAATCGATATAAGTCAGTGTCACAATATTAAAACATGTAGGGTACCTAAGTAAGTGGGTCTCAAGCTCTTAGGAACAGAGATATATTTTGTGGATGACTTACTTCTTCACACGGAAATTCCGTGGCAGATTGAAAGAATGATATATCAGGACAAAGTCTTCGTACATCTTTGTCGATTTGCAGCAGTACTTCATTGTCCTTGAAGTAAGTGCTCCACGAGCTGTCAGGACTGATGTTCAATGGATGGTCAGTAGGCCCTCCAGGAGACACTATTATTTCATCTGAAAATACACATAGGTACCAATCAGTTTTAAAGTACCTACTTATTTATGTTGTTTTTTACTAAAAGGTAGCTAGCTGCTTTATTAGAATACTAGCTGTTGCCCACGACTTCGTACGCGCATATCCCGTTTTTTCACGTTCCCGTAGGAATTCCCGTTTCCCGTATAGCCGTACTACCTTCGTCATAAATGTAGCTATCATTATATACAAAAAGAAATCTCGCAGCGTCGCCGTCGCACGCACGCTCGATGCGTTTCTTTCGGCGGCCGCGCGTTGGATTTAACAGTTATGTTGAATTATTTTAATTTTACATTATCTCCTAAACGGTGAGTCCAAATAACATGCTGTAAAAGAGAAAGTTTCTCTTCATAAAATTATCTTGATGATGAACTTTCGCTCGTAAGAATCAATACGCCTCTGCCTAATAATAATGCTCAAAAACCACCTTTAATTTTTCAATAAATTATTTGACCTAAAATGCCTAATGTGGCTTATTTATAAGAGATAGATATGTCGCAGCCAATTAGCTTAATCAGCCATTGAACTGGTTGCCTAGCCTTTTCATTTAAATTTGCCGATTTGTCAGCGACCTAAGAGACATCTTTTGTTCAATATCGTTTAATGACTTGCCCATTTCACTTATGTCGCTGATTAAACGGCGCAGTTCAATGGAAAGGCTAGACTTTTAATGAAACGGCTGATTTAGCTAGTTCGCTGCGACAGATATATGTTGTGGCGGAATTTATTTTAGATCTACTAAAAACCCATATTTTTGTAGAACATGGTACTTACGTATAATAATTAGTCATTACCGCAGCGCACGCGGATAAAGCCGTTCGATAGCGCTTTTTCTTCCGACTTGCTTCACAGATATCAATATTTAAGGCTAACCAAGAGCTTTAGCGTAATAGTGTATAGCTAATAGCCTTCCTCATGAATGTGGCTATCATATACAAAAATATTTTTCCCAGTCCGACTGGTAGTTCCAGAAATTAGCGCGTTCAAACAAACAAACAAACTCTTCAGCTTTATAATATTATCAATACTAATGTTAATAAAGAGGAAAGATTTGTTTGTTTGTTTGAAATGAATAGGGTCCGAAACTACTGGACCGATTTAAAAAATTAATTCACCAGTAGAATCCTACATTATCCGTGATGGTTATAGGCTATAGAATATTTTCAAGAAAGTTAGGGATCCGCATGAAAACTTCGATAATGTAACCCAAGGTGTGGAAAAATTCTTATATCGCGTACGCTGCGGAATCTATTGACAATAGAGCAAAGTGATGTAAGTACTACAGTTTTATAGAAGTCATCAATGTCTACAAAAAAGTCCGCAATACCATATGTCTAACTATGATGGTTAAGTCACCATGACCGCTTTTTGTTCAAATTATTCAAGCAAATCCCTGGTGATGAAAAAATGGTAATTTTGATATCATGATTATTAATCCTTATTCATTCAAATGGTTTGATAATTATGGTTGATTATGTCCGTGTGAATTACACTTTAAATTATTCAAATCGGACCTTTCGTTCAAAAGTTACGACGGTAATAAACTTGCTCGAAGTAAGAAAAATGTCGCGGTTTGAGCGAACTGGGGAGAATCGTATCAATGTTTGGTCCGATGAAGTTGAAACACGGCATTTAAATGATTTCGTTCTATCAATAAGAACAACAAATGTTTGGATTTTTCTAAAATAAAATACCTACATAATAAGGGGTGAAGCAAGGATGATTCAGTTTTTAGGGGAGGACATTATTGCTTCCTTCAATTTACGTCGGAATGCTATGAACAAAATAAAAGTGGGATAATTGAAACATATGTACCTAACAATTTTTTCATAATCAACCCCTGACGGGCTGAACGGGGTAAACAGTTGCGCTAAACCTGGGCTCAACACAAGTGAGATTCTGTCAACTGTGGCGTGGCGTAGGCGATTGTCAATACGTCAAAAATGTATGGAATTGACAGATGCTATCGAAATGTCACGTGATCAAATTCCTACATTTTGGCATTTCGACAGTCGCATTCGCTAATTAAATGGTACATTATCTAGGGCTTCCTGAAACCATAGAATAAGTAGAAATGGCTAAGTAATTAATGAAAATCGTTGTGCTTAATTTTCCAAAATTAACATTTATAAGGGGGTAGGGGGCATTGAAGTTTGTGGAGTAGGTACCTAATATTATCCGCATTTTTATCCGCGCGGACGAAGTCGCGGGCGAAGTGCTAGTATTAGTATAGATAGATGCCTAACATAATATGTACATACCAATGTGTTAGCAAAGGCTTAAACAATGAAGACAAAAAAAAAATACCGGCCATCTATAAAAAAAACGGCAAAAAAAGGCGTTTGTTGTATGGGAGCCCCACTTAAATATTTATTTTATTCTGTTTTTAGTATTTGTTGTTATCGCGGCAACAGAAATATATCATTTGCGAAAATTTCAACTGTCTAGCTATCACAGTTCATGAGATACAGCCTGGTGACAGACAGACTTACGGACAGCGGAGTCTTAGCAATAGGGTTATATATCCCGTTTTTACCCTTTGGGTACGGAACCCTAAAAAAGAGCCATTCGTCATTGAGGTCATTGAATTCGGAGTTTTACAGCATGATTACTGTAGGGTCTCCTCACATGTGTTTCTTTCCTAAAATGGGGCGTCTCGGACATTCATTTGCATGGATCTGACTGTACCACTAGAAGAGACTGTGACCTCTGTTTGTTTAGGAAACAGACCTCAGCCAGTTGCTTTTAATGACTTGTTAGAACCAATTTACATATTATATAAGTATAGTTTAAAAAGTGTGTAATACCTATGTAATGTTTGTAGTGTTGCCTTTTCTCATTGAGGGTTGCTTTCCATGAATTCTTTTGATGAGGAAGGTAAAGAAGTAGTATTTTCCACACCAGGGACCTCAAGCCCTTGTCATCAGGTATACCTTAACATAATAAAAGAAAATTATTAATCAACAATGTTATAATTGTTGGTGTCAATCTATAATTGAATTTTCTTTTTAGAAGGTACAACAAATATAAGACACTAGAACTCAGCAGAATTTCATTAATTAACACTTGCCACTGCCACTAAATATTTACCATTGAATGCCAGTTTTCTTAATTTTTCAATATCAACCACATCTTCTTCCAAAACTTCTTGGAAAGCTTTTATTCTGTAAGAAAAAAATGGCCACAACTTTAAAAACAAAAGAAAAAAAGAAAGAGCTTACATCTTTAAACATACTTGTCTCTGCACCGCCCTAAGGTTAACTATAGTACTGACTGGTAGAAAATACCTATGGAACAAAGCCCAGCTTTGTTCAGAGTTGATGGGTATGTAGTATACTACAACTAGGTAGTGAGATACTGATGAAGGCATCATCAGAGCAGGAATTTCACTAACATAGCCTCCAATGAGCTTGCTACTCTCATAAGAAAATGCACTCTCGGGTTTGGCTTTACTTAACATAGATCCATTAAATTTGAATGTTACATAAAATGCTTAAAGAGGGCAAGTGTTTTACAGAAAAAAATTAGTTCACAATAAAAGCGATTCACACTGAACTGATTTTACAACATGATATTCCAAAGAAAACTCAGTTATCAGTTAGAAAGTCAAGCCACAAGACCAAAAACATAAGAGGCTGTCGTTGAAATGTGTATGCTAAAAGGTATGTGTGGTGTTATGTGAATGGTATACTCGATAAGATTTGTGAAAGGGACACCAGACTGGTAACAGTCACATTGTGGGCATATGATGTGGGTGAAACTGGTTATAATGAAAGATTTGATTTTCAATCATCATCTTCCTCCTGCCCTTATCCCATGTTACTTGGGGTCGGCGCAACACGTTTTCTCCTCCATTCTGTCCTATCAGCCATCACACTATCACTAACTTTTCTTACATATCGCTCCTCCCACAATCCATCCATCTTTTCTTAAGATGACTATTAACAGAGAAGTATGAAACTGGTAGATGTGTGGTGCCAAACCCTAAATAACTGACATGAGGGCAAGATGATGATATTTAAAATTTTCTTATAATATGTTCATTTTGAATTGGAATTTACACTAAGTTAGTTATTTATGTAATTCATTATCATCATCATATCAGCCGAAAGACGTCCACTGCTGGACATAGGCCTCCCCCAAGTGTCGCTACAACCACCGGTCCTGTGCGTCTCGCATCCATCAGTTACCCGCGACCCTCACCAGGTCATCGGTCCACCTTGTGGGAGGCCTTCCAACGCTGCGTCTTCCGGTACGCGGTCGCCACTCCAAAACTTTTCGGCCCCATCGACCATCTGTTCTGCGAGCAATGTGGCTGCCCACTGCCACTTCAATTTGGCGATCCTTCGGGCTATGTCGGTAACCTTGGTTCTCTTGCGGATATCATCATTCCTGATTCGATGACGCAAGGAAACTCCAAGCATTGCCCTCTCCATTGCCCTTTGGGTGACTTTAAGCCTTCTGATGAGGCCCATTGTGAGCGACCACGTTTCGAGTCCATAGGTCATCACTGGCAACACGCACTGGTCATAGACTTTCGTCTTGAGACACTACACTGACACTTTATGTAATCAACAACTTAAAATTAATTAAAAAATACACAAAACTTACAACAAACTAAACTATAGCATTAAAAAATTCGTCCTCAATGCTGTCAGCTGGTTATGTGCCCAAGAGACTGGTGGCATTGCCACGTTGAATAGCAATACTTAGTCTCTGCCCAAAGTAAAAGCCAGCTCTTGGGTCATAGGAACTATAGGAAGTGTCAACCAGCCATTTCGAAATTTCTTTGTTTTTAGATTTGTTTTAGGTCTTTTATCTACCAAGTTTTATAGACTGTTGTTTCAATATGAGAAGACAGTAAAAGAGAACAAGTCATAATATCACCTCAAATAAATTCAGTTTTAAATTAAAAGTGCTGAATCTTTTATTTATTTCTTAATTTGTCTGTATTAGCAGTTTTAAAAAAATGGATTCGATTTAAAAAATAAAAATATTTTATTGCAAGGCGTCAAGGCCCATTGCATCTTACTTAAAAAACTATGTTAGTAACATGCAGGAACACTAAAAAGAAAAACAAAAGGAAATTACAATCACAGGAAGGTATAACAAGCTTTGTTGCCAACATGTAGCTTGGTAAACCTCCCCATTGTAGGCCCATCCAGCCTCTCTGCAAACACCCTCAGAATGCTGTTGATGCTTCCCCTCACTCGGGATACTATTGAGGCAACTTTCTTCCGCATTATCGCGCAGTAATCGTCAGTGTTATATTTAAAAGACCTTTTTAAATACATATAATCAATCAGCATGGTTTCATTTTGGAAAAAGGATACCTTGCCGTAACTATTTCGCGGATGAATACGCCTATTTTATGTGTCAGCAAGAAGTGCAGTGTGTGATAGCAATTTATTCCGACGTATAATCTATAAATGACTGAAAATTGTGTAGATACTGATTTCTATTACCTTGCTTTATGAAGACTCATTTTTATTAGTAGGATAACATTAAAAAAACACAAAAAACACTAATAATCAGTTGCAAAGAGAGCCAGTTGTTTGACTTGTTTGATTTCAAATGTCAATAATGTCATGTCTGTCACGGTGTCACCCTCCCTAGTATATGTGTTCTGTGGTGTCATCCCACCTCACCAGTGTTGCCAGATGAGTCGGGCCCAAGTCGCCGAAAATTGAATCCCAGGTATCCTAAATTCGCCCAATTAAAATGCAAGTGGCAAAACTCGTAGTCTAATTTCAAAGTTGATCAAATTTTTTTACATCTATAAATTATTACAAAAAAAATTAGTCCCACAAAAATCACTTTTTTAAACATTTTTTTTACAAAAAAATTATGTAAATGTAAATGGACCAAAACAGATTTTTCCCATTTGTTCATATTTATTATAAAATAAGGTTTCATATTTTTTCCATTTTGAAAAGACGCGAGGACCATCAAAATACTGGACAAGTGCGAGTCAGACTCGCTCACTGAGGGTTACGCTTTTCCCGAGTTTAAATTACCTGCGGAGGTTTATCAACTATGAGCTTTTGCCACCGGCTTCGTACGCGGGCATATCAAGTGTGAAATATACCTTACGACCTATTCTCATACCTACCAAATATACATAAACATAGGTCGAGCGTTTCGGAAAAGTGCGACCACAAAAACTGTGACACGAGATTTTTTTATACACACTGCGTAGCTACCGGAGGGCTGGACGGGGCAGTGCCCCGGGGCCCCCAAGCTCAGGGGGCTCCTTGGACTCTGACTTACAAACAAAAGGAGAAATTTTCACTACCTAGTTCAATTTATGAACTAGTGAAAATTTCTCCCACATTCAGAATATAAATGTTACTGTTCCAAACAATTCCTGTCACTTCTGCAGAAGCTGAAAGATCATAGCAAATTAAATTAAAATGAAATAAGCACTATTTGAGGAATACTATGGGCCAAGCTCGACTCCGACATTTATCACTAATATCAATCATTAATAAAGCAAAGTCAAAAGTCAAAGTCAAAGCATTTATTTCAATTAGACCATTTACAGGCACTTTTGAATTGTCAAGGTCGGTCGGTCAAAAAGATGAAGCTATTTGCACGTTCCAAAGCGTAGATCTCTATGGAGAAGAACGTGCAAGAAACTCCACGGACACTCTTTTAAAAATAATATTTTGTTTCAAAATTATGGTTACATCATTCATATTTAAAATTATACATATATGTGAGAACGATGTAAAAGACGTGCAGGATAAAAGAGTCCGGAGTAAAAAAGAAACAATTCAAAGAAGTAATTAAAATAAACCATCGTAGCCGAGAGATGACCAGTCTCAGCTGACGGTGCCCGTTCACGAACATGACGCACACGCTAGCACCATTCGGCTCAACCATTTTTTAGGGAGCTAAATGATCCAACGCATGCGCCACCATCAGCCAGACTTTTGAGTAAGCATGACATCCCCAATCGCCAGGGTACATTCAAGTCAAAGACCTACCCAAAATGATCATTATAGTTTAAAGGTACCTACACAGTACTCACACGAGTCTGAGCTACGTTCCAAAAACTTTTTATAGATGGCTCTCATATTACAAATTAGTTAAAATTTAATCAATTTATAATGTCTAAATACCTATTGATACAACATTTCATTTCAAACACAGATGTAGAAAAGCTGGTTCCCTCAGCTTGCATCGGTTTAATTGGTTACCTAGGCACTTTTGTTGTTATCTTGTTATGAATACAGGCCAAAACTTGACCAACCAACCCATCCATCTGTATTCCGTGCATCTATACTGTTTATTTTAATTCAGCACAAAGCACCCGCACTTGGAGAGTGGATTCGGCGAGAGATGTCATGCGGTGTTCCACAGGGCTCGGTTCTGGGACAGTGTCTGTGGGACATCGGCTACGCGACTGGGTGCAGCGCGTCGACCTCCCTAGCAGCATCAGCGTGATCTACTATGCTGACGACACGCTCGTCTTGGCTCAGGGGGGTCTTACCAGGCGGTGGTCGACCTAATGACACGCGGGGCTGCGATAGTCGCTGAGAGGATTCGGCAACTGGGTCTCGAGGTGGCCTTGCACAAGTCCGAGGCCATGTGCTTTCATGGTCCTCGAAACAGGCCACCACCGGGATGCCAAATCATGGTAGGAGGGGTTCACATCGGCGTCGGGTCGACGATCAAGTATCTGGGACTCGTTCTTGACAGCTGGTGGAACTTCGTCGAGCACTTCTGAGTTCCGACGTTTGGCTCAGGTACTCACCGGACACGGTTGTTGCGGGAGGTACCTGTTTCGGATTCGGCGGGAGGAAACGCCCGGGTGTTTTCACTGTGAGGATCGCCCGGAAGACACGGTGGAGCATACGGTGGAGGTCTGCCCCGCTTGGGTGGAGCACCACCGTGTCCTCGTCGAGGCGATCGGCGGCGGCGACTTCTCGCGTCCGGCCCTGGTTCAATTCATGGTCCGGAGTGAGAAGGCATGGGAAGCCGTCACCTCCTTCTGCGAAGCAGTAGTGCTACTGAAGGAGGAGGCGGGCTGCGTGAGGGAGACGCACCGGGCGTCGGGAGTCCCTAGGTTTTAGTCAGTAAGAGTCTGACACTTCCTCCCGCTCATTTGATGATTTCCATCCTTAAAAAAAGCACACCCACTTCAGTTTTAGACATAAATCAAAATAATCAAACATCAAAACAAAATGTGTAAACTAACTTTTGATCAAGAAGAAAAACGGATCGATATGTACATACAGCAAGCAAGTTAGTCGCTTCGTGTCTTCCTCAGTGTCTGTTCACTAAAACCACTGCTAAAACAGTATTATTTTAAAAAGTTTATGAAAGAAACTCGCAAAACGCCGCCGAGCATCTCGTACGTAATGAATTCAGCTGAATAACCGAATGATTGTGTTTGTTTGTGTGCGTGGAACATACAGGCAAGCGATATGGGATCACTGCGCGTGGAAGAAGGATGGCTGGCTTATTCGCCAGCAGTGGTCTGAAGTTGCATTCACACGCCTCGTGTTTCGTTTTTACTTAAATTTTGACGCATTTTGTAATGTATAAAACTGCGTTTTGTCATTTTAATTTTATACGCATTTTTTTTAAAGAAAAGGTAAATTATTGTAGTTGGCTATTTGAAAAGGGACAGAAAAGGGACGGAATATATGAATGGACATCGAAGGGACGTAAAGATGTCTAAACGGACAAAAATCGTCTCTTTTGGGACGTTCTGGCAAGACTGACTGAGGCCGTGAGGCGCACCGCGGCTCGCCGCTAACGGACGCAGTTTCATAGTAATTATATAGGAGCTGCGATTCGATTACGGCTCGGCAAGCTTTTAAGGCTCGCGTCCACTAGGCTCGCCACTAGGCTCGCTCGGCTAGAAGCGGATGCGCGCCAACGTATTTTTATTATTTCTATAAAGTAGGATCATTTACTTTAATAACTCATAAAAATATTTCTGTTTAAATAAAAATGAATGGAGAACTATTAATAACACTGGTCCAACAAAATACAGCATTGTTTAATCACAAAGATCCACATTATAACGATGACCAGCGTCGCCGCGTCGGATGAATACCTATATTATGGGAAGATATTGGGAGAATTATGAATGTAACTCGTGAGTTTTGTTTATTAATACAAAAATCTCTTCATTCGAGCTGTCCATGAAGCAAAAACAACCTTATTTAATGAAGAGTTGCAATGAATGAACAATTCGATTCGATTCTTCAGAGATGGACGCACGAGGAATAAATGCAACTCGCTTCGATTCGACGCGTTTCTGTTCTGTAGTCTACTGTAGTTGACGCCAGGCTTTAAAAGGAACCAGTGGCGGGGCAAGACTAAAATTGTATGTGGGCAAGATTCGTATATTGCGAGGCACTTTAGGTACCTACCTACCTCAATACTCAATACTTTATTGCATTCCATAATGTGTACCTACATGTAATAGTTAGTATGTTAAAACATCGAATCAATTATAGACCCTTCGGGCACAGCAAAGTTAATTTTTCAATAGGAGAGAGGATGAAGGCGCTTTTTGTTAGGAAAAAAGTAAATAAATATTAATATCATTAAAATAATTGTATTATTTGTTTTTGTGGTATTTATATATTTGGTTTAAAGTCATATTTATGTTTTTTTTTTATATTATACTAGCTGTTGCCCGCGACCTCGTTCGCGTGTATGTATTGTAAAATGATGTGGCTAGGTAAGATCAATGTGTTCGTACCTATATCTAATACGAACAGTCAATATCTATCATTGCTTGCCTCCTTTTTTATGTATGGGAAAACATCAAATGACTCCTTTCGCTTTGGGCGGAATGGAAGGGAGTGTCAGACTCTTACTGACTAAAACCCATCTGTGTTCGTCCTAATGCCCTTTGCGTTCCAGGGCCGCGGTGACTCTTTCGAACAAATTCCGCAACCCTGGCAGGCACTGGCCCTAGCGGGCCTCGTCTTTATGCTGACATCTTTTTGTGACGCGCGTAAAACACAACGCGCCTCTTCTGTTCAAATAAATTTTCGTGAGAAACGTTGTAATGATAATGCTTCTTTCATTTCATCGAAACTATTCACAGCAGTCCTAGAAGATGTCGTTAAAAATGTGGGTATAGATTGGGACTATAGCGGTAATAACGTCAATTTTCTGCCCTACTGTCTCACTTAAGATTTGCAGATGACTTTGTGGTTTTCACTGAGAACTTCGATGACCCCCAGAAAATGCTTCAAAATCTTTAAGATGCTTCTTTTAAGTTGGGTCATGGGATGAATATGACCAAGACGAAGGTTATGGCAAACACCTTCAGCGATTCAAATCTGGGAATGAATTGTTGGAGGTGATTAACCGATATGTTTATCTTGACCATATCCTTTCAATTGGTAAAGAAAATCAACAAACGGAGGTATCGAGAGGAACACACCTTGGATGGGCCGCTTTTATCAAAATGGACGACATGCTGAAGACTGCCAAAATTCCGCAATGTCTGAATTCCCGCCTTTATAACCGGTGTGCTTTTCCCACCATGACTTACTTACTTACATGGACGCTCACGCAGGAGGCTGTGTACAGACTGATAGTTGCACAGAGAGCCATGGAGCGTTCCATGCTTGGTAGATGTACGTCGTCGAGATCCGAAGACGTACGAAGGTTTTCAACATGGATCGGAAAATGAATTGTAGAACTAAAGTGGAGCTGGGCAGGACACTTGGCAAGGCGCGGTGATGAAAGGTGGAGTAAGGCACTGACTGAGTGGCGTCCGAGGACTGGAAGAAAAAGTATTGGGCGACCGGCGCGCGGCGAGATGGGCGGACGATATTGTTGCCATCGTGGGTGGAACCTGGATGAAGCTGGCACAGGAACGTGGGCATTGGCACAGGAACGTGGGCATTGGCACACGAAAAGAGAGGCCTATGCTCAGCAGTGAGCGAAGTTGGACTGTGGATAATGATGATGATACACGATGTTGATGAACCTTGCTAAGGTTGTTAACACGCGATAGAGCTACATAAAGTTGTCCATGGGAAAACCAACCAGAAGAGAAGTCAACCCCCGCAGAGGACACGGCGGAGCATACGGTGAAGGTCTGCACTGCTTGGACGGAGCACCGCCGTATCCTCGTCGAGGCGATCAGCGACGGCGACCTCTCGCTACCGGCTCTGGGTCACTCCATGGTCCAGAGCGCGGAGGCGTGGGAAGCCGTCACTTCCTTTTGCGACACAGTAATGCTAGTTAAGGAAGGGGCGGGCCTCGTGAAGGAGAGGCAAACGTCACGCCTTAGCCGCCGAAACAGAAGAAGACGCCCCGGGCGTCAGGAGTCGCAGGGCGATTGTCGGCCACCGTAGGCACGGGCCTGCGGACGGCGAGCGTTGGGTGGCTCGCGGCCCGATAACAACCAGCGGCCCTACCATGACGTGTTAAAGCGTGAGTCGTTCGAGCGAGAAGGAGGGATGGAGCTATACACCCTATATAGCGCCACTGGTCGGGGTCGACGAAGCGTTGTGTTCCATGCGCGCCTCCAAGAGATGTCAGCTAAGTAGCCCGGGGCCCGTTAGGGCCAGAGCCTGCTAGGGTTGCGGAATTTGTTCGTAAGAGTCACCGTGACCCTGGAACACAAAGATCATAAGGAGAAACACAGATGGGTTTTAGTCAGTAAGAGTCTGACACTCCCTTCCAGTCTACCCAGAGCGGAATAAGTCATTTTGATGATTTCCCATGCATAAAAAAAAACCCCGCAACGGATATAGTAGAGTAAGGACTCCGTTGTGCGTAGGTGTCCTGACTAAGTTTGCCGGCCTAGCTCCGGCCAAGTGTACAGAAGCAACCAGGTTGAGTGGAGAGACCTAACCGTTCAAAAAAATATTAAAATAACGTCAGTGGAGCAATCAGACCAAATCTTTTTTTTATGTTATGCATCAAATGCATAAAGGTAAGTTTTGTATCAAAAGAATCACTGTTTATGACATTTTAAAAGTACCATTAGTAACTAAAAATATATTTTGGTGTAATTCTCATGCTTTTGATAGTTAGTACTTTTTCGGTCAACAGATGGCATTACGGGTATCTGAATTATGTAGATAATAAGTTGATTTCTTCTAGATTGCTACAATTCCTATCAGGTTTACCTATGTGTAAAAATTATGTAAATGGTTTTGTAACTAACTAACATATCATTTTGTGCATTCAATTATTTTGTGCATTCAATTACGAACAAAAACCTTTTAAAATCAATATTGCTTACCTCCCGTAACATACGGCGTGATAATGTGTAGCCTAAAGCCTTCCTTGGTTTACTAAGAACATTTTTGCTGAATTTCAATTTAATCTATCCAGTAGTTTTGGCGTGAAGCCGTACCATACACACATACAAACAGACAAAAATTCTAAAAAGTCACTTTTTGTCATCAGTTACGTTTTTCTAACAAAAGCCACTTATTTTTTCTCGAAAATTCTCAATGTAAGTACAGTTTTTCTTTCGTTACTGTTTTATTATATGTATAAATAATAATCAAATTACATTATCTTACTATTATATTACTAAATATTATTTATGTAATAGGTATTATGTAAAAATCGTTTTTATTGTTGTTGAAATCGTTAAAATATTCGTCAATAGTGTAGTAGCTTTTGGTTATTAGAAATTGTTTCAATTTATTGATAAATATATTATTTTCACTTATTTATATTTTTGATGTATTCCGGTAACTTATTGTAAATTTAATGGACATAACAAATGTACTAGAAGAGTGCATTTTTAATCGTGAAGTGGGTTATGTTTAATCTGCTTTCATGTCTAAGTGCAATTTTTATTTGGATATCTCCTCTTTTGGTATAGAATTGCGGATATTTTCGTACAAATTTACAAATTTCAAGTATGTAGAGGCAGGGCAGGGTTAATATTTTTAGGTCTTTAAAGTGAGGTTTACAGGAGTCTGTATCTTTGATATTTATTAAAATTCCTATCATTTTTTTCTGAAGACTGAATAATGAAGGTGCGTCTTTACTATTTCCCCATAAAATAACTCCATATTTGAGCCATGCAAATACGCGTAATATGTTACTAGTGCTGTTTTGAGATCTGTTGTTTTCTCGGAGAGCGTATGAAAACTTGGATAATTTTGTTCTTACTTTTTGAATATGTGATTTCCAATCTATGTGTGAATCTATGTCTAGGCCTAAAAGGTTGAATTTATTTACTGCTTCTAATTGTGATCCGTTGTATTTAAAATTTATACTTATAGGTATTTTTTGTCGGGGGTGGAAAGTTATTATTTTTGTCTTATTATGGTGAATTTCAAGGTTGTGTTCGTTCATCCAGTGTGTTACAGTGTCAAGTATAGAACTCAATCTTTGATTTAGATTTATATTATTATAACATGATGTTAAGGACGCGTTTACAAATGGGTAATCAAATCATTACTTTTTTTAGGTATTATAGGTACAGTTTCTCAATAAATGTACTGAAGTGAATATTCACTTCGGTACATTTATTGAGAAACTGTACCTATCTAAAATTATATTTATAGAGTTGAATCGTACCATGCACATCTGTCAACAATTCTTGGGAAAAACATTTTAAGAATGCAAAGCATTTTATTTAATAAACATATTTTTGTGTAAAAAAGTAATGATTTGACTACCCATTTGTAAACGCCTCCTTAAGATAGAGATAACATCGGCGAACAATACGCATGACTCATTCATGTGGTTAGGGAGATCGTTTATGTAAACAAGGAATAGTAGGCACCCTATCACAGTTCCTTGTGGTATAGAAGCGTTTACGGGCATGTTTTGGGATCGCATGAATTCTATATCCTTTGTGTTATGAATGATTGCAATGTTCTATTTCTACAACTTGTTCTGTTTTTTAGATAGGATGTGAACCATTCGTGACTTTTTCCACGGATACCGACGTTATATAGTTTATATAATAATAATAATATATCAAATTGCACCTTATCATAAGCTTTTGTCATGTCTAATAACAATCCTACAGCGTAATTTTCTTATTAAGGCTCTACCCCGACCAAAACCTTGCGCTAGTGCGTTTTTCTTAGATAAGAGAAATAAACTACATCTAAAAGCACATTATTAATTTCCGATATCCTATCATCACATTCCACGTTTTAACTTGTTTTTATGTGTTATAAATACATTTAAAATAGACTTTTAAAAAATGACTAAAATTATTGATTTCTTTCATCTGTTGCTAAAGGCAACGCTCTAATCATTTGAGGATTAGACTAATGGATAGGTAATTTAAAAATCTAAATTATGCACGTTTTATTTAATTTCAAAAGATGGCTTGTCTTTTTTATTAAAATAATTGTGTGAATTCTATGATAAAAAGCATGCGCGGGGTGCGGGCGGCAGTGCGCTGCATGCTTTCGTACGAGGAGGTCGTGTCGCTCTCGTCGTCGTCTTCCCTCCGTGTTTTGTTTTCAAACATTTTTAATATCATATGAGTACCTGCTTATCAACCGTTGTTTTTTATCACGAAAAGACGCTACAATTGTGTTATTGTCATAAGATGCATTTTATTATCTAGTAAGCTACAGTGAAAAGCTTTATTTTTATTTAGTTTAGTTTTAGTACAAGTAAATACTTAGTGATAAGACAATAATTTTATCTGCACTTACAACGTAGGTAATCGTCTTAATATGAGATCAAATACGAATGCATAAACACGTACATTTTTTTCGAATAATAAGTCAATGTCAGCTTTTATCATTGTCTATGGATGGGCGCGCTGCTTAGTCTTTCGAATACGCAATGAGAATATCCGCCATATTGGATTAAACTATTTTTCCACTTATTTTATTTCAACTGTATGAGTGAAGATAAAATAGTGCAACGGCATATATAATTAGGTATTTAAAACACTCGTGTGATGCTACTATCACACACAATTGTATAATTTGTGGGTTGATTAGTGCAAATGCCTAAATACAACAAGAATAAATGTCAACGACGTCAAAATGCTCTAACGATGAATGACAAATTACGTCGGGAAATTACGTCTCCCTGCCTCACACCCCGCTGCAGGAGGATAGGTTCTGATGTCTGATCCTGAAGTCGGACTGACATGGTGGCGTTTTCATACAAACACTTCAGCACCTCGATGTACCGATAGTCGATCTGGCACCGTTGGAGAGACTGCAGCACAGCCCAAGTCTCGATCGAATCGAAGGCTTTCTCGTAGTCCACAAACGCTAAGCAGAGGGGCAGATTATACTCTTCGGTCTTCTGTATAACCTACCGCAGCGTGTGTATGTGGTCTACGGTGCTGAAGCCTTTTCGGAATCCGGCTTGTTCGGGAGGCTGGAAGTCGTCAAACCTGCGTGCGAGACGGTTTGTGATGACTCTGGAAAACAGCTTGTAGACATGGCTCAGAAGTGAGATGGGCCTATAATTCTTAAGAAGGGCATTGTCGCCCTTTTTTAAGAACAGTACCACCACACCTCTGTTCCACGCTTGTGGCGTTTTCCCCTCGAGTATGACGGAATCGAACAGTTTCTGAAGGCTGGAACAGGCCTAAGGACTGGTTTTCCACCCGCCTTCAGGAGTTCGGCCGTAATTCCGTCCTCACCCGACGCCTTGTTGTTTTTAAGCTGCTTCAGAGCCATCCTAATCTCATACAGGCTGACGTCCGGGATATCTTCGGTATAATGCCGGGTCAATCTAGCTCTTGGGTCGTTCGCTAGATATGCTGCGGGTTTGGTCATTGACGTGTATAACTGTCCATAAAATGTCTCGATCTCCCAATTTGGCGGATATGGTTCTGCCATCGTCGGTCTTCAGTTTTGTGAGCTGGCTCTTCCCAATAGACAAATCTCTTGCAAAGACCTTGGAGCCCTTATTCCGTTCTATCGCGTCTTTAATCTTTTCAGTATTAAAGCGGCGGAGGTCGCTTTTCAAGGACTTGGAGATCCGTCTATTGAGCTGCCGGTATTTGCACGCATCGTCTGAAGACTGCAGAATCATCTCCCGCCTCTCCTTCATGGGCTTGTGAGTAGGATCAGAGAGCCTCTTGGTCTTATCTGTACGGCGAGTCTTGAAGAACTTAGACCCATAGTGGTACATGGGCGGACTTAATGCAACAAGGCATTCTCTACCAGTCAACCTTTGGGTTAAAAAGACTACATAAATAAATAATAATATTATTGTTAGTTTTAAGAATAGGTATCATTCCAATTAAGTTTTTGTATTTTCTCTTTGAATTTTAATATATTTGTGTTATTATTTATAGTCTTTTCATTGTGTACCAGTTATATTTGTCTGATACTTTAGGTATTTTTAGATGTAATATTGTACTATGATGATCAGAAAAACCTAGTTCTTCTGTAGTTGTATATGTTGCAGTCAAAACTCTTAACCAGTCAAAAGTACTTTTGACTGATTTACACCTGTGCTAAGATAGGTCGACGGAGCTCCGCTTTGCGGGGCTCCTATTTCTGGGTGGTTTAAAAAAAACAGGGTACCCTGAGTCGGGGTGTTAACCATCATGACGTTTTTAACTCTACTAGCAAAATCAATAAATTTTGCTAGTCAATAGTACTTTTGACTGGTTAAGAGTTTTGACTGCAAAATATACATGTCTTTGAAAATAAAGTTTGTGAATATTATCTCTATGCACGTTGCAGCGTTTGATGTAATACGTATGGGCCTTTTAACATGTTGAGTAAAATTATGTTCTGCATGAGATTTAAAAATTGATTTGTTTTTAAATTATTCGATATTATATTAATACTAGCTTTTGTCCGCGGCTTCGCTCGCGTTAAGAAGTAGGTATTATTATTAATTAGGTATAGTTTTTGCGGTTTTACTTTTGTATAGCGTGTGTAAGAAATTAGGGCCTACAAAACTTCTTCTAATCTGTCATTAGGCGCTAAAACTATCAAGCTATTGGTTGAACTTACTCGTGAGCAAGCAACATAAAACTGTCAATACTCGCAAATTTGAGAGTTTGGTCCTGAGACTTGTTTATTGTCATGGCAAAGCAGACTTTTAGGGGAAAATTCTGGGTTCTTTGAGCTTTCCGTAAGTATTTTTTATTTGAATGTAGCTTTAGTAGTTTTTTTGTAGGAATTGTTTTTCTTGAAAAACAATTCCTACAAAATCGCTCGCGCGGTCGTAAAAAGAAAGTGAAATTTAATGCGTAGTCGTGTTTCGCGAGCATCGCTCGCGCGGCTCTGACGCGTAAGTGGCTATGGGAAGATAGGCATCAAAATGCCCAGTGGACAAATCTTGGCTGAATCGTAATCGCCTTACCGGATAGTCGTTAGATCCAGATTCCGTATATATGAGACCGTTTTTATAAACTTCAAACTTAAATGGGAATATTAATCCTGCTGCTATTAACTCACAAAATCCGCCATAAGTAGCATTTTTCATCATATCAGCAAAATATTCGTCAGGTGTTACGTAGTTATCACCATTCCTGTCGTGGGTCATAATTGAAAACTTGCTCCAGTAATTACCCACATACCTATCTGACCATTTCTGAACGCACCTCTATCGCTCTATCTTGTGTTCCGTACATTAAATAAGAGAGAGCACGAAATTCAGATTTTCTTTAGCCATTCTAAAAAAGTCTAACCGACAAAACCTATACTTAAACCAAACGAAAACAAAACAAATGCCAAATACAAAGCAGAGTCTATAATCATCGGGTATATGTAACTCAGTGAAAACAACGATAGCGCGTTTAAAAATACTACTAACGTCATCTATTGTCAACATTTAGAACTAAAAATTATTTTGTTCGTCTTAATTTATTCTTTCCATTAGGTACTGATAGGTTCAAACTAATACATTTACGTCCTCCATCGTCCCTTATTTTATCCCCATGGGGGTTGAATTTATCAAAATCCTATTTAAGCGGACGTCTTCATCATAGTAGCTCCAATCTTTAATTTCAGTTCTATCAGTCGAAAATCTAAGAAGATTTATACAAACTTTCATCCCCTTTAGGGGTGGAATTTATCAAAATCCTTTCTTAGGGGATGCCTACGTCATAGTAGCTTTATGCATGCAAAGTCTCAGCCCGATCGGTTTAAAATTGACAAAGTTTCATATAAACTTTCATCCCCTATATTATCCCCTTGGGGGTAGAATTGATCAAAATTCTTTCTTAGCGGATGCGTACGTCATAACATCTACCTGCATGCCAAATTTCAGCCGGATCCGTTCAGTGGTTGATAGATCACAATCGCCGCCTATTATTATTTTTAGTTCGGAGTATTTATTGTTTATTATTATTTAAGAATTTGGTTTAGTTGTTGATAAAATACTTCGTCCTCTCCTCTACTCCAGTACATAGTTATTATCAATAAATTTTCTTTTGGTAATTCCGTGGCGCAAAGTTCTATTATATTTTCTATAGACATGTCCGAAATATCATTTCTATTTATGCTGTCGATGTGTTTTTGTAGAAGTGTACAATCACCTAAGAAAAGAGTGATTTTTTGAGGAGGTCTTCTCAGGTTAGCTTCTACAAAGGGTGAGATGCGGCGAACTCATTCGCACACCTCCGCGAATAGTTCTCATTTTCTTTTGACTTTTTGAGCAAAAGTAGTAAATATTTGGCGAATGTGGGAAAATAAAAGAAATAACTAAACTCAAAGAACTTAGGAAGTAAGAGCGAGCGTAGTGAACTTGTAAATCATAGTGCCTATTCCGCCGCGGGAGATGTTTTGAAAATAGGTATTACTGAAGTAAACCTCAACAATAAAATAATTCAGATAGCAAGAGCGAGCAAAGTGAGCTCAAAACTATTGCAAACAGATTGTTGGGTTCCTTTTATGGCCTTACAAAAAAGCCAAAGCTGCGAGGCCCTTCGAACCGCGAGGCCGTAGGCGATGGCCCACGTCGCCCACGGCTTGCGCCGCCTCTGAACGGAACTTTCAGATTGTGTGTGGGTTGTGAGTTTCTAAAATAATATAAAAAGAAAGTCTCATTAAGTTCAGGTGCCCACTTGGTTTATCTATGACCTTCTAATTACCTACTAAAGACATTTAACACAAAAAAATCACTCATGCTAATAAAAACACTTACAGTAGATATGAAAGCCTTATGCATAGATTGTCCGATTGGTAATATGCCTGAGTAGTATTCGTAAAACGACAAAATAGCAACCACTAGATTGAATAAAGCAGCCAAAATAATGAAATTACTCTCTATAAACAAATCAGTATGTATATCTAGGCCTGCTTCCATGGTGAGGCCTAATGTAACAACTATAAAGCTGCCGTATACGCCGGTCATTATAAAATGATTTAATGAAGTTAAGTCCGGACATTCCGAGCTGAAAAACAACCCCATAGACATCATAAATAATATGATTCCTCGTAAAAACATCTGTACTATTTTGTACATGGTGTGTTGCTTGTCAATGAGCTGAATTACTAACTTAGATTACAGAACACTTATATTTCATATCAACTTCAACTTCAGGATAGCAGGTGCTTTTGTGGAAGAGTAATTAACCGAATCGTGTCACGTAGGAACTACGAAACGTCCATGACAGTCTCAGGTATTAATGGATGTGACAGACCATCAAACGAAGCGCTTTTCACTGGAACTGATTTCGGTGCAAGTTTGCTGTGAGACTTTAATGTTTTAATTAGAAATCGCAGGGTAAAGTTAAAGTGGTAAGAAACATGTCAGAAAAGGCCATAGACATTCTATCTCAATGGAAAAGGCTGACATAACGATTATTTAGCTTTTTTGTGATAGCCACAGAACACTAATATTCGGTGATGGCATGACATTACCTATGCATTACCTCGACCAACCAATGGACCAAACACGATCATGACCACGTTTTTTGATTTACCACCAAAGAGTATCTACATTTTTGTAGCAATTTTGTTGCCCGTAGCCTTCCTGGGGTGGTTGCGGGCTGCTTGTGTTTTTTTGCAATTCAGTATTTATTTAATTACAAAATAAATAAGTATATGCTTACAATATAACTAGTGGTCCTAATCCCAACAGACCTGCTGCTCGAACGTCGCCAACGTTGTATTAAATTAAAGGATTATAATAATAATCTTTGACCCGATTGTAGGTTTAGTAGTTTTTTTAAATAGAATTGGAAAGAAACGTCCCCACCCAGATTTCAAACAGGTGTCATCGGAAGCGTCTCGTATGATAGATAATTTCTTATTATGGCGACTTACTTCAAATGTATGGGGTTTAGGATTTATAACATATTTTAATATCTTCATATTCCTTCGATTTTAGTATTAGAATGCAGATTCGTTTACTTAGTGTGCAGTAATGTGGAATACAATACAGCGTCCAATATTGTATCTAAATAAGATAATCTTTACTTTAATAGAACCAAAAAAAAAATCTTTTATACCTCATCCTGTGGAGACTTACTGTTAGTAACATCGCGCAATGCGTAGTACGCTAATACCGACGCATATGAAGGTGCAAGAAACTGGTTCGATTCTATACGGAACATGTAGGACAGTGGCAGCAGGAACATGGTGGCAGCACAGAAGTGTCATTGTCAAGTATAGTTTACCTAAGTTTTGAAATTGATACGCTAGATGGGACAGTCTACTTCGTGTATGTTCCCCTAAACGGAGGATTATTGCTATTTATTACATATAAGATACCTATCTAAATATAAATAAATATTACATCACATCTTCGTTGAGACCAGCAGTCGGTTGACGGCTGGTCGTCAGCACTTCTTGCACTCCTCACCTCTGTTGGCACTCTAATGCTCAGAGGTGCGCCACAAGCTGATTTCCGGGTCGGAGGCTTGCCATATTTTTGCAGGTATACGGTTGATACGTTTCGCCGGAAAATTTTATTTATTTATTTTATTTATTTATTAAGGAATAACTAACAGTTACACATTACATCTTATAAACTTATATGTTATATATACTTAAGTTATACAAATGTGCAACTCACACCGTTATCCACAGTATACATATTATGGATTTTGGTTATGAGCAGATCGGGAAAAAAAAACAATTTAACATAATTTCTTAATTAACATGTTTATAAGCCTTTTATGGCTTCAATAAGGCCGTTGCGAAACCCTTTAGTGGGCATCGCAAATATATCTAATTC
Organism: Melanchra persicariae; assembly: GCA_947386135.1. Lineage (NCBI taxonomy): Eukaryota > Metazoa > Arthropoda > Insecta > Lepidoptera > Noctuidae > Melanchra > Melanchra persicariae. Next base: position 20,172,212 of record OX376643.1, on the reverse strand, counting down.
GGTGAAAAGTTTATTATAATTATTACAAATACGGCGCAAAGGTGCGCGGGCTCCAGCATTAGATTTACATGAAGAAACCGCGAAAAGTGGGCGTGCGCGCACCTCTCGCCTCAAAACACTTCTAGGGACAAAGTATTGTACTCTATTGGTTATATCTGAGCAGTCGTACCTGTCATTGCACACATCATAAAGGAACATCGTTTCAAGAAATAATCTTCTTGACTGTAGGCTCATCATATTGTATTTTTTGAGCAAATCACTATACGACAGAAGGCTTCGGTAACAACGATATTGCACGGATCTTAAAAATTTACGTTGGACCTTCTCTAAGCTGTCTGCATATTTATTATAGTAGGGGTTCCATATAACTACAGCGTATTCAAGTTGAGACCTTACAAGTGACTTATACAAATGGATGAAACTGCTAGTGCGTTTGAAATCAGTTGTAGATCTCAGTACAAATCCGTACATACGGTAAGCACTGTTGATTATGTTATTAATGTGCTGATCAAGGTGTAATTTTTCGTCGAGCAGCACGCCCAGGTCTCTCACGGAGGGAACTCTTGCCAAATCTATATTATTTAAATTATAATTGTAAGTTACTTTATTTTTATTTTTTGTGAAGGAAATCGTTGAACATTTACAAATATTTAGATGCAGTTTATTTTTAACACAATATGCTGAAAAGCGGTCCAAATCTTCTTGCAACTGTTGACAATCCGTTTGTTTCTTAACTGACTTGAATATTTTCAAGTCATCAGCATACAATAAGAACTTTGAAGATTTGAAACAATTATTGATGTCATTAATAAATAAAATGAACAAGAGAGGGCCCAAAATCGATCCTTGCGGTACGCCAGAAGTCACATTTACAGTAGAAGAGTGGAACCCTTTGATTACTATTTTTTGAGTTCTATTTAAAATATAAGACGAGAACCAGCGAAGCAAGTCACCACGAATTCCGTTGTATGCTATTTTCGTTAGCAGTAATTCATGATCTACCTTGTCGAAGGCTTTCCGAAAGTCTGTATAAACAGCATCTACTTGAATTTGCTGATCCATGTTATTAAACAAGTAATCAGCAAAGATGAGAAGATTCGTTGTTGTAGACTTTCTTTTGATAAATCCATGCTGCTGTTCTAAAATAATTTTGTAAACGGTCTCGTGTATCTCGTTATAGACAAGCCTTTCAAAAAGCTTCGACAAGGCAGACAGAATGGATATTGGACGATAATTTTGAACGTCTTGTCTTGAACCGGTTTTATATACCGGGGTTATGTTAGCTCTTTTCCATATTTCTGGAAAAATGCCCTCTAACAAACACCTATTGAAAATAATATGGAGAGGTATGTATACACTCTCAGCAGTTTTTTTTAAGAAATATGGAGGCAAGTTATCTGGTCCAGGACCTTTGGCGGAATCTAAGGCTTTTAAAGCATTAAGGACCTGTTGGGAAGTAAACCTAATGTTTGTGATATGAGCAAGATGTTCAGTACCTTCTTCTGGGGGAGACCATGTATCGAAATTAAAAGTGGAGGACTCATAAACGGAATGAAAAAAGTTTGCAAACATATTGCAGATAGCCTCTGGATCATTTGACCTTTGATCTCGGAAAACCATTGTAGACGGAATACCAGCATTGCCCTTACGATTCGAAATATAACTCCACAAGTATTTTACATTTTTAAGAATATTATCCTCTGTGGATTTAATGAAGTTATTAAAATGCTCCCTTGAAGCTATTTCAAATCGACGTCTATAGAGAGAGAACTGCTCGTAATCTGAAATGTTGCAATAGGATTTCCATTTTACCCAGGCCCTATTTTTATTTTTGAACATACGAATCAAAGACTTCGAGAACTACAACGGAAACTTAGACGAGTGTGGTTTGGACTTTGGGGTGTGTTCTTTTATAGCTCCAAAGACAATTTCATAAAATCTATTTACGCTCTCTTCTGCTGTCAATCCGCTTAAAAGCTCATGCCAATCTACATTGAGTAATTCTTTATTAATCAGATCATAATTCGCTTTATAATAGTTGTACCTAAAGATTTTAGCAAGTCTAAGGGGTTCTAAAGACGATTCATACTTAATAGTGGCACAAAAAGGAGGATGGTTATTATCAGGTGGTATCAGTAAAAATGGCGGTGCATGTGAAGGACAATCGTTGTTACTTATAAGCAAATCCAGAATACGACCCCTACAATTCTTAATGGAATTAAACTGGTAGGCGTTGATTACAGCAATGAAATTGTTCATGTGCCTACTGGCAGATGAAACGTTTCCGCCATCGCAAGTCAACGCTGTGTCGCTATCATAACCTGTCGTAGAAACCCACTCAAGATCCGGTAGGTTATAATCGCCGAATAAATAGAAATTATTAAAACCGATTTCATCTATTAATTGTTGTATAATTTCGAAGTGAGCCAGGTAAACTTCTTCAGACGATTTAGGGGGAATATAAACCACAGAGATAAGAAATTTGTTACTTCCAGTTCCAGGAAGCTGAACAAAAATGCTCTCAATAGAAGAACAAATCGGAGACTCAGGCGTTACAATGGTACACCGAAGGCCCTTCAACACCGCAATGAGAACTCCACCACCATCTTTTTTATTTGTACATTCCCGGTTACGGTCACATCTATAAACTGTGTACCTCTCATCGATGAATTCACTATCAAATATTTGCGATGTTAACCACGTCTCCGTCAAAATGATTATATCGTAGCAGTGCGATAGTACATTCATAAACAAAGTATGTAGTTTAGTCCGAAGCCCCCTACAGTTCTGGTAATAGATTGTTATGTTATCAAACACGACGTAAATAAAACCCAAACAGTATAGCGTTAGCAGTAGAATACCAATTGTATTGATATGCAATGTGCCCAAAGCACAGGCCATAAGTCGTGGACGAGATCGAAATAGATGTACCTACACATACGTGCAACAACAGATTTGACTGCATACAAAAGGTAATACAATAGCCTAAAAAGTGATAGCTTACTTTTATAACAACAAGAGCAAATATAATTTTAATGAACATCCTGAAATAAACAGCTTGACTAGCCTCATATATAGACCCGGAGAAACATAACAGAAATAACTTAATTACAATATCGAAAAAATAGAAAAGGGAGTTACTAAAATAGTGGTTGTTAGTGTTTCCCAAGACTAGTAGATTCTTTGGAGGGCTTAATTTTGTTAATGTCCTCGAAAGATCGTATGGCAATGGATGGCTCTGACTCAATCTCTCGCACAAGTATAGTAGCATGCTTAACCCATACGTATTTAAAATTGTTTTTGGTTGCTGCTTCTTTGCATTGACGAAATAATTGTTTCTTTTTCAGAGTTAAATGTTCATGCATGTATACACGTTTTGAATTTCCAGTAAATCCCAGCTGGTCGCTCTTAAGTCCCTTTGCTAAACGAAACGCACTTAACACATTATCTCGCAAAATACGGGAATTCAACTTCACTATTATGTTCTTCGGGCTTGTACTTTGTTTATGTGCGTGTGGTACTCTATGAATGCTAAGAATGTCTTTTTGATTCAAAGAAAATTTTATTTTGGAACTGATATCTTCTAAAAGATTCAACAGGTTTTCATTGCGCTTCTCAGGGATATTGCATATTTCCAAATTACATTGCCGAGACTGTTGTTCAAGAGTCTCGATTTTATTTTCCAGTCCAGATATCAAATTTTGCAAAACTTCCGTACTTTTTGTTCCGTTGGATACCGCTCTCATCTGATTAGTGAGCTCTACTTGCTGGTCCATGGTATATTGGATCGAATTTTGAAGAGTTGCCACATCCTTAGTCACAACAAGGTGTTTAGACTCAAGGTTACATACCTGTTTTTCTAGGTTGATATGATCGGATCGTAGACAGTTTAACTCATTTTTTATTTCTGAAGTAACTTGAGTTATGGCGGTAAGCTCAATCTTGATATTATTGACATTTTCAGAAATTTTGGATATGACGCAATCCAGATCTCCTCGCCAATCATCAAGTTTTTTGTTAAGATCGTAAGATAGTTTGGCAATCGCATCTGCAAACTCCGATTCCGGTTGCTTTCGTTTCAGATATCGATTTTCACTGGCGAGATCTGGACTTGATGAGCACTTATCATTCGGTGATCGGAACATTGTGTTTTTTTAATAATTATAATATCAAAAATATCAAAATATCTACCTCGTGCCAAAAATGTCGTGGCAGATGATATATATAATTCAATTGTGGTCACCTATTTCGCTGCGCAGATTCCACTCAATGGTAGCCTAGTGGCGGCGAGACCAGTTCGAAAACGCAGCGCACGACGAGTCGCAGGTTCAAATCCCAGCGGCACGGGCGACTTTTTCCCAATGTTTCAAATTGATTTACCATCGACTTCACTCACCGGCACAGGAGCAGGATGGCGCAATACAACTTTCAATATGGCGCCGGGTCCATATGGGAACCTCCGCAAGATAGTAAGAGAGGCACCGATTTCCGAACAAACAACTGACGACACCAATTAATGACCATTAAATGCAAAAATCCAAAAATAAAACGAATAGTACACGTCCGCTCACAACTGTATACCAGAGACGAATGATCAGGAGGCGAGAGCCGTCGCGCACGTGTATGCGTTGTGTGGGGAGGTACTACGCCGGGGCGAATCCCCGCTGCCGCGGTAAATTGCAGCGCGGCGGACGGACCTCCGACAAGATACCATGGCGGTATGGAGATAGCAACTATAGCAACCCAGTGCTGGGCACGCCACTATTACGGCAATAAGTCAGGAGTGGTTAGAAAGGTGCCACGGCGTCCTAACCTTCCACCTGACACAGGTACTCACCGAACATGGTTGATTTGGGAGTTACCTTTTTCGGATGCGGCGGGAGGACACATTCGGTTGTTTTCAATGTGAGAATCGCCCAGAGGACACGGTGGAGCATACCGTGGAGGTCTGCCCTGCTTGGGCGGAGCACTGCCGTGTTCTCGTCGAGGCGATCGGCGGCGGCGACCTCTCGCTTTCAACCCTGGTCAATCCATGGTCCGGAGCGAGCAGGCATGGAAAGCCTCCTCACGTTACCTCCTTCTGCGAAGCAGTAATGCTGGTGAAGGAGGAGGCGGAACGCGTGAGGGAGACACAAACATCATGCCTCAGCCGCCGCAACAGAAAAAGACACCCCGGGCATCGGGAGTTGCAGGGCGATTCCCGGCCACCGTAGGCGCGGGCCTGCGGATGGCGAGCGTTGGGAGGCTCGCTGTCTGATCCTCAAGTGGTGTCAAGTGAATACCAGTGAGCGTTACAACCACCGGGCGCACTACAGTTACTAAGTCTAAAAGACCACACGTTATGGCAAGAAAGAGGTGAGCGTTCTGTTCCTCTTAACTTTTTACTCTGGCTTGTAGCCAGTCTACATAGGGCATTAGTGTTCTGTGCCCGTAACTACGGCCGATCAGGTGATACGACAATAATAAGGATGTCAGTCATTTTGATGTTGGACGTTTTTCAGCTTACTGTTCTGTTTCCGTCTTACAGATTTTTATTTAGACATGATTGTTATTTACTTATTTTGTAGTAGTTTTATTTTAGCATACGTGTTCTGTATTTCCGAAAACAATACGCAATTTGATTATTGCAAGCATCCTGATTGTTCTTTGGAAAACCAGCATACATTGTGCGTGGCCGCTAAAAAGCAAAGTCCGAGGCTGTATGCATCAGGTATGACTAGCTGGATGAGATACCAAATCCTTTTACTGCATAATAGGCACAGAGACAACATCGCCATGGGCTTAGAGCCGGGTCAGCCACCCGCGACTAACATGCGCAAGATGTACTGGGACTACGAACTCGAGCATATGGCAGAAGTTTGGGCTCGCCAGTGCCAGAAAAGACACGATGAGTGCAGGAATACAGTCAGATTTAACGTTCTGCAAAACATGGACGTGCGGGCCGTAGTCAGCAGGGTTACAGAAGCGCAATTGCTGGCGGACGCCGTGGGCGCTTGGTTCTCTGGCTCCAGAGTTCTTCCACCTGACCATGTGTGGTCTTTTAGACTTAGTAACTGTAGTGCGCCCGGTGGTTGTAACGCTCACTGGTATTCAGCAGCAGCTTGGGCGTCCACTTGGCGCCTTGGTTGCTCACAAGCTCTTTGTACTGCTAAAAAACCATCATGTGTTCAATTTCGCAAACGCAGAACAATAAGTAGTACTAAACCGCCAATAACTTCAATACCAAATGTGACTAGAACTTCAAACATTCTGCGACGAACGAAATACATGACTTCTGCGCGATCTGTATGGTTTCAAGATTACCTTACCACTGATAGTGTCAACAAAAGGAAAGAGTCGCCTTTACACCGCGGAGTTTTGTCGCAGACGGATAATAATATAAAGAAACGTACGGAAACAAAAATTTTGGCGTACACGTTTTGTAACTATGGACCCGCGGGAAACATTGATGGCTTCCCGATATATGAACCAGGCCATACTTGCGCGAACTGTCCTCAGGGCTCGCTGTGTGGAGACCGCACCCACCGGGCCCTGTGCTCCGTTTTGGGGGATCCTGATTTTGGAACAGAAACTTAGTTTTAATCTTTATATATATGTTATTCTTGTCTACTTCTGTTTTCTTGTTTTTAATATAATGTGACAAACATGCAGTGCTTTTATTTGCCTTGCTTGTATTAACGCGTATAACAACCTCACACGATACAGTTACCACAGGCGCAATCACTTGTGCAATAGTCATAAGAAGATGGAACTGTAGGAAATAATCTACTTAAGTAGGTAAGTATTTCCCAACCTGCCCAATAGCAAGCACCGCAGATCGAACTGTTTGTGCACGTCGCATGGCCTACCCCATGTTGCTTGTGAGTTATTTTGTTTTACGAACCATAGTTGCACACAGCAAGATACTTTAAAACGGATAGAAGGCAGTACAATAGCTGGTAATAGAGTACCTTTCAGCCCAATCGGCCATTCGTTCTGTGAATAATATATATATGTCTCGGCAAGAGCTGCAGTTTTAGCATGAACATTACCCAAGTTCTCCTTCAGATTTTCTGATTTAATTCCATCTCAGATCATGCAGTGATCGAAGAGTATTCCATTAGTGGTATTAGTGACTTTGAGCCTTCTTATCAGGCCGATTGTGATTATGAACGTGTATTGTATTGTATTGTATTGTAAATCGGGCTGGTTTCCGCAACTCCACGACTAAGCGCGTATTTTGCGTGCAGGTGGGACAAATGTTTCATTCGATCCACCCCAGCTCCCCAAGGAAGGCCAGTAACGCCTTGGTGTTACTAACTATGTCACAAAGGGTACCTGGGTTTCCGAAGTACTTAGCCCTGTAATCGGCGACTACCGGGCAGCTTAGAAGCAGGTGTGCTGCTGTTTCATCCTCCTCCATGCAGGCTCTGCAGAGTGGGCTGTCAGTGACTCCTATGACATAGAGGTGTTTATTAAAAGTCCCGTGTCCAGTTGTGACGGCTGTGACTTTACGCAACTGTTGTTTAGTCAGTCTTAGGGCTTGTTTCGTAAAACGGCCATCAATGGAGGGAAGTGCCTCTTTGGCCTGCCTACACTCACCATGGGCAGCCCATAGTTTGTGATGTTTGTCTCTGGTGCGTTTCCTTACCAGGTTGCGTAGGTAACCGAAGGGAAGTGGCACATAGGGTTCAGGACCTATCGTTGCCATACTTGAACCCCTTCTGGCGAGTTCGTCCGCTGCATCGTTGCCTCGGGATTCGCTGTGTCCTTTGATCCATTGAATGGTTACTTTGTTGTATCTACCAACCTGGTTCAGTCGTTGGTGACACTCCAAGATCAGCCCAGAGCTAACTGTGTGGCTGTTTAGAGCTTGCAGGACGGCCATACTGTCCGAAAGTATGCGTATTGAGTGGTCCTTAACTTCCCTATTTAGGATGGCTAAAGCCGCCAGGGAAATTCCCATGCACTCGGCTTGAAACACTGTGTTGTAGACCCCCAATGGTGTGGCTATGTGAATGTTGAGGTCCTCTGAGAAGATTCCCGCACCTGTGCCAGTACCTGTTTTTGATCCATCGGTGAAAATCCGCAGCTCCGTAGGGCATAGCCCTTCGCAGCGGTGATCCTCATGCAATTGGATTTTGTATTTTTTATCAAAGATAAATTGTTTGGGTACCCGGTCGTTGAGAGCTTTTGTTATGGGGAGTTCATTGTTGAGCTCCTCAAGCAGAGCGGTGTGTTGTGTTACTCTCTTACCCCAGAGATCCAGTGTTTTAAGGCGGACTGCTGCCATCGTCGCTTCCTGCTGTATGAACAGGTGGAGCGGGGGCAGTCCTAGTATGGCTTCCAGCGCCGCAGTCGGAGTAGTCCTCATGCAGCCCGTCGTCGCCATGCAGGCCAGCCTTTGCATGTGTTGTAGTTTGTTTACGGCTGTAACTAGCTTTGTGCGGGTCCACCACACCACGGCCTCGTAGGTGATCATGGGACGAATTACCGCGCTGTACAGCATAGTATTATTTTGGGAGATAGGCCCCACTTCTTACCTATCATTTTCCTGCATTGCCAGAAGGTGATGCATGCCCTGTTTAGTTTGTAGTCTATGTGATTACTCCAGTTTAACTTACTGTCTAGGATGACCCCCAGGTACTTAACCTCGTTAGATAACTGGAGTTCTGTATCGAAGAGCTTAGGTAGGCGGTATTGGCCTAGTGCTCGTTTTTGTGTGAACATGACTAATTCAGTTTTAGTGAGGTTTACCGACAGATCATATTCTTCGCACCATCTTTCTACGATGCGTAGTGCTTGTTGAGTCAGGTTGCAGATCGTTCCAGTCACCTTCCCAGGTACTAGGATTGCGAGGTCGTCTGCATAACCTATTGTGTAGTAACGATGTGCGTTGAGTTTGGTGATAAGGTCATTTATCACCAGATTCCACAGAAGTGGGGAGAGCACTCCTCCTTGCGGGCAGCCTCTGGCTATCAAAGCCAACTTCTGCTCTTCCTCAAGTTTAACCACTCGTTTGCTTAACATATTAGTAATCCAGTCAGTAAGTACCTGTTTAACACCGTGCTTGGAGAGGGCGGCGCTTATGCTGGAGAAGTTTGTTTTGTCGAAAGCTCCTTCGATGTCTATGAACGTGCCCAGGCAGGAACCTTTCTGATGAATCGCTTCCTCTATCTGGCTCACCACCAGATGAAGAGCAGACTCTGTCGACTTACCTGAGCTGTATGCATGTTGGTTACCATGCAATGGTAGTGATTTTAAAGCGCCGTCCCGTAATTCTCTTTCGCACAGTCTCTCCATTGTCTTCAGCAGAAAGGAGGTTAGACTGATGGGTCGATAGGATTTGGCGTTTGTGTAGTCACTCTTACCTGGCTTTGGAATGAATATGACTTTCACTTCCCTCCATCCCTTAGGAACGTATCTAAAAGCCAGGCACGCTCTCATTAATGGCACCAGTCTGACTGAAACGGGGGTTCCTCCCCACTGCAGCAAGGCAGGAAACACTCCATCAGGACCTGGTGCCTTGAAAGGTTGGAAGCTGCTAATGGCCCACTGAAGTTTTTCCAGCGTGATCATTTTTCCTGCATAAAGCTGTGATTGTGAACGTGTACTGGGGCCCAGAGCAGTGCGCACCACTATCAGCAGTAGATATAGATACTAAGTTACTGACTAAAGTCAGGTCGCGGAGTTATATAATAACATAACGTACGTACGTACGTATCTTGACTTGGCTCGCGAGGTTGTCGACATGTGGGATGTGAACACGGCAGTCATTGTGCCGATAATCGTCACGGCCAATGGCGTAATTGCCAGGAACCTCGACCAATATCTCAAGAGGCTCTCGTTGAGCAGCTGGATCAAGGGCTTGATCCTCTTGGACACGGCGCGTATCGTTAGGAGGTTTCTCTCTCAGGAGCCCTAACCACCGGTAGCTTGGACCCTGTTCCCGATACCGGTGGGCAACAATTTTTTATATTTTTAAATGTTTTTTTTTATATTTTTTGTAGAAATATTTAAAAATGTAAATAATGTGTTTTAAAATGAATAAAGGAAATAATAATACAATAATAATAAAATTTAATTCAGACCAAGAGTCCACATTTAAAACATACAACAAACAAAAAAATTTCATACAAACAAAAATATACACACAAAGATACAAACATCCATACTTAATAACAATGACCTCTTTGCCTACTGACAGTGGTCACAAACATTTTTGTATTAAGTGCGGCCACTTAAACGCGCATGGTGACTTTTGTCACCCAAATTTCGATAACTAAATGATTTATTATTGATACCAAATTGTTCGTAAATAATCACGTCATTTTAGTATAACTGTGTCCAAAAACTGAGCAATCACTAACGCATCCCAAGATGGAATGTCGTTCGTGCGTTATTTAAAAATTATGAACTATGTCAAGCAAGCCGTGGGTTTTTGTTGTGACTCAAGGCCAACTAAAACCACATGCAAACAAGAACAAACCTTGGGTACGGTAAAAGGCTTACAATCCCTGAGGACGGCCGTCAATGCATCTGTGCTCGCACAGATGCATTATAATTACGTGGGAGTAAAGGAGACAGGTAATAAGAGGTCATTGTACGAAATTCTTCCTGCTCCGCGACCGGACTTTAGCTAAGTGGCTCTATCATTACGCCACTGATGCGGCATTAGCTGATGTTTCACAGTTTTATGTGAAATCATGAAAGGAGGAGCAGCAGTGCTATTCTGCAAATTACCCGCCGTGAAAACTTTGGTGAATTGAGTTTGAATCAAGATTACAGTCATGATCACTTCACCTAAGTCTTCATGGTGATATTTTACAGAAGCACTATAGGCTGCCATTTTTCATGACGTCATGATTTGACCCTTCCCCTGAGATGCAAGGGCTTGAAGGTACGAACATGTATGTATACGAGTTTAAACAGCAGAGAGTTGACAACTGACAAAACTTTGTATTCAGTCTATAAGGACGTAAGGTTTGACATGTTTTGCTCCATGGTTTTGCTTGTTTAGATTTAATGGAAAACCAACACAGTTTTCACATAGTTTACCATGTGAAAACTGTGTTGGTTTTCCATAACGGTCCGGTCTTGACATTTACGAGTATTACCTGGATCAAAGTTGGACAGACAATAAATTTATCCTTACTTGACAGATACAGCTACTTTTTCAGTGTTGAGACAGAAACTTATTCAATAACTTCCACGAGTGACTACTGGAAGCTGTGACTGGCGCAAGTGGCTGGCCTAGTAACTCTAACAAGAAGTTTGTCCTTTTCACAATCAGTTATCACCGCCAGGCACCAACGCATTCGCTAAATTAATGAAATGTGATATTGGATCTAGAACGTCATAGTGTTACAAAAATATTACGCAAGCCGGCAAGACCCTGCATCCGATTCCAATTATCAATCTCACTCCAATATTGACTGTATACCTGCTGTATGTAACTATATTATCAAATACAGTGTGTAAAGGTTGCTCATATTACTTCTTGGAATTATACTATTAGATATTACGTACAATATCGGGTAGTGGACTTTGATCCAGGAATAACTGTATCAAAGTCCACGAGGTCTGAATCTCGGAAACGGCTTCAACGATTTTCATTACATTTAGTTTGCTGGGGGTTTCGGGGGCGACAAATCGATCTAGCTAGGTTTCAGTTTTAGAAAAATCCCTTGGGTACATGTTTCCAAAAAAAATAAACCGAGCAAAGCTCCGTCATCCAAATACTTTATTGTAATGTAAGAATGAAGTCATGGATTGGCACTTGTTGCCATCTGGGGCTGGACAACTTAGGTAAATCCCAGTTACAAGTTAAACAACCGAAGATAGAACACACCTACTGATACATCGCCGCGAGGTAGATTTTGTTAGTTGTTCGTCTTCTTCGTCGACGTCGTGGTCGTCACATCAGGGGTGATGGTAAGCTTCACAATCCTTCGCCATTCCTCCTGTACTATAGCTATTCTTTTACATTCGTGGAGTGGACCATTGAGTGCAGTTTTGACTTGGTCGATCAAACGCACTGGTGATGCCGCGCTCTCTTTTGCCTTCAACTTTTCCCTGCACTACAAGTCGTTCCACTGATGTACCTACGTGTCTTCTCGACATGTAATATGTCCGAAGAAAGTGAGGATACGACATTGAACGATGAAAGAAAGACGCTGCTTGATACCGAGTTCTTGGAGGATTGAGAGGTTAGTTCGGAACTTTGTCTAGGTTATGCCAAGCATTGTACTCCAGCACCACATTTCTAAAGGGTCTATCTTTTTTTTCGCCTGTCTCTTATAATGTCCACGTCTCAGCACTGTAAAAAAATATGGAAAACACTAATACCCTGACAAGTTGCATTTTAGTGGCCTTTGTAATGTTTCTGTTTCTCCATATTTTCTTAAGTCGATCCGTGGCAGATCTGGTGATAGCCATGCGCCGTTTGATCTCATCAGTGCATCCACCATTGTTGGTTAGTTGTCAGAAACTACAATATGCGTGGGTGCAATGTTGAAGTTAGATTATATCCAACCTGGTTTCCACGTGTCTATAGTTTCGAGCAAAACTTTAACTAGTTACATACTGTGACCCGCGCCCTTTCATGTTACAGCCGGTAATAATATCTAACTAAAGTTTGGCCCTTGCCGTAAAAATGTAGCTTGATTACAGAAGCTGCGAGAATTTGTAGGTAAAACATAATAGATACTCGTATGTATATAGATTTTAAACATTCACTTGATACATTGACGCCACATTTGAATGAATGCGCCGCCTTAGAGAGGCGCAGTGTATAGAACATCTAAGTACTCGTATATAAAAAGATGTAAGAAGATTCCTTGTGCACTTAGATAAGGCGCTTTGGGCCCCAGGTTGTAGATTGTAATTTTTAACTTAACCCAGTATACTTATCCCATTAACTAATGTGGTGGATAATTTATGCAATTTCCGTGTCCGCTCCTTTTGCCACACTGATGTCCAATTTCTATTTATTATGATTATACACGTAGGTAGTTCCATATGGTGTCGGACGTAAAAGAATAGCACCATCCCATCACTTCCCGTGGGTGTCGTAAGAGGCGAATAAGACACTCACCAGAGAATGGGCAGCAGCATTCTCTGTAGGAACATTGCTGCGATCGCCAACCCGCCTGCCAAGCGTGGCCATTATGGCAAACCCCCTATTTGGGGGAGGCATATGTCTTACAGTGGACGTCTTTCGGCTGATTTGATGATGATGATGACATGTAGGTAGTAGAGTAATGTTTCACTTCCCGTAGAAAACATAAAATTGCATTCTCTGATTCTCAAAAAAGTTCTCACTAACCTTTTAGACATAGGTAAGAGGGGAGGTCAAAAAAATCGCGGAATGAATAGAAAGGGGGAAGGGGGTGAAATGAAACATGAAATTATTTTTCCTTTTCAATATCTCCATTAACTAGCCGTTAACCCTGATACACTTCTTTAACCTTTCAAATAATTGCTATATTTTAGTTTGTTGTAAGTTTCGTGTATTTTAAGTTATTTTCTTAGCTAATAAAAAAAATGTCAAGCCCTCAAAATAGGCAGAAATAGCCGACTTCACTTCTTCATCAGCGAATTTATTTTCACGAAGTTCTTTTTCATGTTTGGGACGAAATAATAGGTAATCATAAGGGACCAAATCGAGAGAACACTCGATGCGCTGCTGTTTTTGAAGCGATGTATACATGCATTCACGGCACCCATCTTGCAATGACCTTTGACGAGTAGACGATACACGTGAGTTTATGTTGGATGCTTATCATAAAAATCCGTTCAAGATTGAGATTACCTCAGCTCGGACACGCCGATGGGCCTAGCTTTTTATCAGAGTTTATATTTATTTATGAATTATCTTTTAGACTTTGTTTATATTGCGTTGCCCGTTTACCTTAGGTACTTATCAACCCACATTAGGTACCAGACGGGAGATTCAAATTCTTTTCGGGAATTTAGTCGATTACTAAATGACTAAATAAATAATTATTAAAGGAACTCAAAGCTCTTTTACCTACTTCCTATTGCTCTAGATTTCTTTTACATTAATTGGCTTCAATACGCTTAAATTTTCCTTACCGGTAAATTAGTAATATGCTACAGCAGCTTTTTTATACACAGGTTCAAGCTGCTCCATGGCTGAGTTCACATAGACGAGAATATAAGTTAGATCCAGCGAAAAAACGTATGTACCTATAACCTGCCTATAACTAAACAGGGATATGGGTGGTCAAGTCAAATTTATGCAAGACATGTAAAACACCAGATTTCATAACTCGACTAATCATAAGCGACATCTATCGTCACTCTTTACCTAGACTGGCCCGGATACAGCTGATTACCAGTATTTCATATGGAGTGACATTTTATCTGACCTCCACCACACAGCCATTGCGTAACACGATTATATTTAAATTATAATATTTAGATGGAGCTCTTCGATTTCACCTCGACTAGAATCGGCACTGTACCGCTTAGCTGTACCGCGATATAGAAGATGTTGAGATCTTTCGTGACTAGAGACGGGCGGTGGCTAAATTTACGATGGAAAAAAAACCAGGTAACCATTTGGGAATTAGGCCGATATTTTCCCGGGAATAAACCCCAACCATGGGAAAATATATTTTATGGCAATAATATTAATGTAAGATATGAACATGCTTCTATTTTTCGTGTCAAGACACCAACATTAATTAATGTTATATTAATGGGGAATAATAAAAATTAAACTACATGAAATACGTCAAGAAAATAAAGCAAATAATAATTGAAATGTTCCGTTCGTGTGATAATTAAAATTCTTCCAAAGTTTATTGATTAGCATTAATCGCTATCTGAATCGATTTCGTATTGGTTAACAAATTCTAAATTCTGTAAATGTCCGTTATGTCTGGATCACTCTGCAAGTGAGAAAGCAAAATTTGCATCTTTATTTGCAAACAATTCAGATCTGAAAGCTGGCACCACCAATTGTACCTCGGTGTGACTCTTCGATGCCGGAGATCGCAGTTCACATTAAAGAGGTCCGAAGAGTATTGTGCAGTCTAGACGTGAATAAGGCCAGCGGACCTGACGGAATTCCGACGCGAGTGTTGAGGCAGTGTGCGCCTGAACTGTCTTCTATGTTGACACGCTTGTACCACCTCTCTCTTGAAAAAAGAATAGTGCCAAAATCCTGAAAGCTTGCAAATGTACAACCTATGCACAAAAAGGCTGACCGCGCAGACCCTGCTCATTAGCGTCCGATCGCCATTACCTCTATTCTGTGCAAGATTATGGAAAAGTAATTATGGAAACAGTAAGTTGCTGACCTACCTTGAAAACAATGATCTCCTCAGTGACCGTCAAAATGCTTTCGCCGGGGACAATCAACTGGCGATAATCTTGTGTATGTCACGCACTGCTGGGATTGCGACTTGCTGTATCGCTTGATATCTCGAAGGCCTTTGACAGGGTCTGGCACGCAAGTCTACTCATCAAGCTTCCAGCTAATGGCGTTCCAGCTGAATTTTGTAGCTGGATATCAGACTTCCTTAGTGAACGTTCGATACGAGTGGTCGTTGACGGCTACTTCTCTGATCTCGTGGAGTTTCTTTGCAACTCGTTTCCTGCTGCACATCAATTATCTACTTCAGCATGGTATTATTGGGTACGCAGATACGTTTCGGTACGGTTTCAGAGAGATACTTGTCCAGCGCAATAACTAGCAGGGATGAATTTTGTTTCTTTATAGAGGCCATAGTAGAGCGGACAAATTTGATCTTAAGTCTTGTCTCCCATTGGCGTGATGACAATATGATCATGCCATTAAAACACAGGCGTGACCAAACTCCTTCTTTTCGGGGTACATCTGTTCCTATACTGATCGGCTCGAGCTTCTAGGCATGGATTTGACATCCAGTCTCAACTTGAGCACCACCATTGAGTACAAAGCCCAAACTGCGGCCAAAAAGCTGGGCATCCTAAATAAATTGAAGCGACACTTCACGCCTGGACAGTCCTGCATAGAGTATTGCAGCCACCTTTTGGATGGCTCAGCTAAATATTAACTTGCTGTGCTAGACGTAGTGGAACGCAGAGCTTAGAGGCTCATTGGCGACGTAAAACTGGTGAATGCCAAGCTTCACAGCTTGGCTCATTGCCGCAAGGTTGCCTGCTTGTCGGTCTTCTACAGATTGTACTTCGGTGAGTGTGTCCAAGAACTCTACGACCTCATCCCACCGGCTCCCTTCTACCATCGGACATCGATGCGCTGCAAGTTATCATCTCTACCTTATTGCTAATCCACCAATACGCACTAAGCGTTTCCAAACGTCTTTTATAATGCGCACAGCAAAGGAGTGGAACTTTCTACCTGCATCTGTGTTTCCGAACGCATTTAACCCTCTTCAAAGTTATAGTGAACAGGATTCTTCTTTGTAAGCTCACTCCATCGTCGACTTTTTCTCTAGTCTAGCAAACCCATCCCAAATAAAAAAAATGTAAGGTAGAAGGTTATTTACGGTCACAGGACTAGTCATGGGACTATTAATTATTGATGAAGAAATGATGTCATCTTCATCTTCGTTCAAATTGATATTGTCGTATTCGCCTTTTTTAACAACTTCCAGTTTTTAACAACTTCCAGTTATAGGACACACAAAATTTTTGCTAGCATTTCTAGCTAGCTTCGCCATCGCTTGGAATATGTGATGTACTTTGTATGAAAGAAACAAAATACTATGCGAGCGCGCACTCTTAGTATTTCATGTCTTTGTCTATCAGCGTGGTTAACTTTGGTATGTTTTTATAAATAAATCGTAATTCATGATTTAAACACTATAAATGCATGCAGTGCAAAATTAATAGGTACCAAGTTATTTCCTTGAGTGAGGGTAAAAAAGTTCAAGCTCAACGACGTTATCTGTCATTTTACTTGTCAGTGTCATTTGGATTGACGGTCAAATATTTCTTTCTTTTTATGATCTTTTGTCATCCATATATTATATTATACATTTTTATCGGACCGGCAATTCTACGTGGTGCCACACTGGAGGCAAAAAAACTCTTAAATGCAATTAATCAACAAACTAATGTCATCGTTTTGCAACCTAATGCCGTGGCTAAAGTTGCCCGCGTTGCTGTTCCCAGAAATACTAGTTGAAGTACGTTTAAATGAAATAAGTCTGATAAAAAAAATCCAATGATCGGTGAATTTTCCCAGGAAAAAACCCGGAATTTTACCAACATGGAATTTTTCCGAAAAACCGGGTAGAATCCCATCTCTATTCGTGACTGTCATTGTGTTGCAGCCTCATTGTACTTCAAGCCTCCATGGTTAATGTAATAAAATCTTCATCACGCTCACCTCTTTTTAAATCAAACATACAAAACGTCACATACCCCGTTAAAAAGAAAAAAAATCTACTGTCATCAATATTTTTCCGTGATTGAAAATTATATAATAATTTATTTGTATATCAAGTTTATTGTGAACCAAGATGTTGTCAGCGGCGAAAGTGCGCCAGCATGGCATGCAAGATGATAACTGGGTTATCAAGGACAAAATCAATCAGTATCGGGGACTGATAAAGTTATATGGTAAGTGAATGATGTAGGACAGAAACTATGGATGCGTTGGCCGCACTCTCAAAAGGCATCATAAAAATAAGATCAAAAACTAAAACCCGACTACTTACAGAAAATTCACGTTTTTATAAAAAATTCTCAATATCTGAAATTTATCTACAAACAATAAATTCAATAAATTGGTACTTATCTTCCATTAAATTGTATATTTATTTATATTATAATAAGGCGAAATTTTCGTATGGTGTAATAATACAGGATGTCTTTTTTTGAAATCGACCGGTTCGATTCTTGACTAGGAATAGGTAGGTACCGATTTTTCAAAAAACCAATAATGCAGTTTTAATTTTCATCAAAATCGGGCTCGATGGGCTCCTTTCAGTGTTTTTAGATATTGCTCATAGCTTCGGATTTGACATCTACGCACACTTTAAAAATTTGATACATACTATATTATGTAGTATGTGGTAAGTCGATGTGGGAAGTCCTGTTGGTCCCTACAGCGCTTATTCAATTTTTGCCTACCTCGTATATTGGTTTGGCAATTTAGATTTTTAATTAGGCATCAAAGCATCCCACCACACCACTATCATCTGATAACGTGGTTAGAAGACCGACTCTTCTAATTGGTGGATTTCTGTGCATAGAACGGGACCGCAAAATCCATGAAGGTGACTTGGCGAAGCAGAAGAAGCGGTACTCGCGCGACATCCGGCAGCTGCGCAAGGAGATCACGGCGAAGCGCGAGGAGCTCGGCGTCGCGGTGTACGGAGACAAGCAGTTCCTCAGAAACGCCTTCCAGGACCACAGGAGGCTGCAGCTCACCTACATGAATAGTAAAGCCGATGTTAGTTAAGCTTTATTAATATACCTAATAATAATAAATAAAATTTGACAGCGTCCGTGGCCTGGCTACGTTTCGGTGATCTCTTCGGAGAAACTGAAGGTTTTGTTTGTGCAATTATGGACGAAGTTATCTTGACGAACAACTACCGGAGGCATATTATGAAGGATGGGACGGTTGACGTGTGTCGGGCATGTCACCGTCCGGGTGAGTCCATCAGACATATTATCTCTGGTTGTTCTCGTTTGGCTAACGGCGAGTACTTGCACTCATACAAAACTATGAATACCAAACATTTTATAAGAAATGTTGAACATTATTATTATTAGACGTAAAAAAAAGGGTGAGCATCTCTTCCAAACAAAATTACTGGTGCAGCAAAAAACGTCAGACGAAAATAACAGACTAAGTATAAGATTTTTCTTCTGTCCATTTAACGACAACTCTCTATAACGTCAAATGCTCAGTTCCTTGAGTGTCGTTTTATAGAGCTTGCACTGTATTTAAAATTATAAATATTACGTAAGATGACAATTATAGTTAAGTCAGCTACTTTATTTCAGCTCATCTAGAAGTTTTTTTACCCATGTCTGCGTAATTTAGTTTTGCTAAATAATCAGATAACATTATATTACACATAATAATAAAACTTACATAATACATCAAAGCAATTTGTTAAATTGACTTTTTTTAGCCTACTTTTGTGTCCCACTACTGAGCAAAGGTCCCCCCATTTCTCCTTCCAAATCTCAGGCGTCCAGTGAGTAACGATCCTCGCCCACCTCTCCAGGTGCATTCGTGCGACATGGCCAGCCCACTCCCGCTTTAGCTTAACTGTTTTTTTCCCAACATCTATAACTTTAGTTATGGAGCGCAGGGTGATGTTTCTAACTAGTAACCAGTGTTTTGCCGGCACTTTTGACATTATAATGATATGGTCGAGGCATGAGCCGCTCTGGTGCATCGTATACCTAATAATGAGGTGGTAGTGAAATGTGCAGATGTGCATCTGAACATCTGCACATTGCATCTGCAATATTTTCCCGGAAGCAATGGTAATGTTAATGTTACAAAGTATATACTTTTGGTAGGTTAATGCTAAGCGAGTTTAGGAATCTGTCAATATTTTGAGATGGAGGTATATAAATTATTGCCAACATTAAAACAACCAGTGTCATAGTATCCATAATAACATCCAAACGAATGTTGAACTACTAAATTTCATTATGCAACTCCTTTGTCTTTTCGACCCTTTCCTTACTCCTCAAACAGCCACTTTCTCACTAGGTAAGTACTAGATTAGTGGCATCTTTATGAACTAAAAAAAAAAACCGGCCAAGTGCGAGTCGGACTCGCGCACGTAGAGTGCCGTACCATTATCTACATATAAAAAACGGAAAAAAAATCACGTTTGTTATATGGGAGCCCCAGTTAAATATAATTTTATTTGGTTTTTAGTATTTGTTGTTATAGCGGCAACAGAAATACATCATCTGTGAAAATTTCAAATCTCTAGCTATCACGGGTCACGAGATACAGCCTGGTAACAGACAGACAGACGGACAGCGGAGTCTTAGTAATACGGTCCCGTTTTTACCCTTTGGGTACGGAATCTTAAAAAAGAACATTGTCATGCACGTGCGTTTCAATACCACAGCGCCCGTGACTTAAAAAAAAACAGGTTATTCGAATGCACATCGTATCGCGCTATTTTTTGGATATTAGTATTAGCAAATAGTTATTTTCAACACATTTGCTCAAAAAATGCATTTACGAAGCCTGTATGCATTGTTCGAAAGTTAAAAATTATGCACCACACAATGGAGCGTGCGGCAAAGTAGGTACTCTCACCTAAGTACATATTTTACCGCAAACTCCGTTGTATAGCGCCGTGCGTATTCTTTACGGTTTTTTTTTAATTTACATAAAAAATAATAAGAATTCCACCAAGGAGTTTCACATCACGAGAATAAATAAGCTGAATGATCGAACCTCCTTGGAAGCGCTTTTGCTGTATACGTTTGTCTCATTTTAATATTATAGAGAAAATGAGAGAAGATAAATAAAAAAAATAAAGTATGTGGTTCTAATTTTCACCACGCGCATGTGGCGCCCTTTGCAAATTCGCGCCATTTTTATATTAGAAACGTCAAAGATTGTTGCGACTTTCCGACTGATTTCTAGAGACAAAAAGTTTGGTTCATTACTTATTGTAATGTTTTCTCGCAAATGTATCGAAAAACGTTGTATGACACACGTGCGGATTTGGTTTTTACAAACTCGTGACTATGGTAAGCCCTCGACTTCGTCTCGTGCTTACATTCGTCTTCTCGTTTGTAAAAACCAACTTACCGCACTAATATCATAAATAACTATTATGATATTAGTGCGGTAAGTTGGTTTTTACTAATCCGCAAGTGTGTTATACAACGTTTTTCACATATTAGCGAGAAAACAGTACAATAATGTAATGAAAAAATCTTTTTAATTTTAGATATCAGTCGGAAAGTCGCAATAATGTTTGACGTTTCTAATATGAAAATGGCGCGAATTTGCAAATGGAACTACATCTTTCGTCTCATTTTCTCTTTAGTATCAAAGTGAGACAAACGTATTGTGCAAAAGCGCTTCCAAGGAAGTTCGATCATTCAGCTTATTATAGGTACTCATAATGAGATACTCCTTAGTGGAATTCTTGAATATTTTTTATGGAAATTAAAAAAAAACCGTAAAGGATACGCACGGCGCTATACAACGGAGTATGCGGTGAAGTATGTACTTAGATGAGAGTACCTATTTTACCGCACGTTCCATTGTGTGGTGCGTAATTTTTAACTTTCGAACAATATATGCAGTCCTCGTAAATGCATTTTTTGAGCGTGTTGAAAAATTTATTACTTTGTTGTTTACAAAAAAATAAGGTTTAATTTCTTTTTTAAATAACTTAAATTAAAAATACACGAAACTTACAACGAACTAAAATATAGCATTAAAAAATTCATCCTCAACGCTGTCAGCTGGTAATGTGCCCAAGAGACTGGTGGCATTGCCACGTTGAATGGCAATGCTTAGTCTCTGCCCAAAGTAAAAGCCAGCTCTTTGTGTCACGGGAAGTGTCAACTAGCCGTTTCGAAATTTCTTTGAAAAGGCTATGAGCATAAGGGCCCCACGGCCCAAGGGTTTCAACCCCAAACGGTTCAAAAATATAGTTACCAATGAGGTTACTATATTTACGCCGCTTTAGGCTTTCCGCAGCCGCAGCGGCAGCGCCAGCACAAAAATGAGTGATACAAGAGAGGGTCGGCTTTGCCTTGTGTGATAAACCCACATTCGTGTTTTGGATCCCCCGTATTATACAACAGTTGCATAATTGACCAATATAACTATAGCTTTTACCCGCGCCTGCCCGAAAGCGAATCAAACAAACTCATTTTCGTAATAATAAAATTACGCCCGCGAGAATTTCAAATATTGTCTCAAGGGAGCATACTCCCGGGATAAAAAAAAAGTATCCTATGTGTTATTCCAGACTTTATATAATCTACCTCTGTGATCCGTATATAATATAGTTCAGCCGTTCTGACGTCATTGAGTAACAAAATTCCATCCATCTAAACATTCGCATTTATAATATTAGTATAGAAGTATAGATTTGTTATAATTAACGTTTTCTATATTCTGCCTTCCTATCCAGTTTATCTAGCTGACTTGTAGTTTCCAAAGCCTCGTTAAATCAGTTGATAAGTAGGTACCTACGTAACCTGCTGTCTGAAGCAATCGGTATTTCAGAACTCGGAGGTATTATAGATTTGCTAGTGCTGAGTGGATCGAATTGCGAGTGGTACTGCATTATAATCCGTCTCAAACAAGTTGATGTACTTACCATAAAGTTATGAACTAAAACCCGACCATGAAAAAGTGCCGGTAGATAGCGCAAGTAGTATTCATTTAAGCTGAAACATTTTCTTCTCTTTCATTTGATACGATAGTAAAAATAGTTGTTCAGAAACATAAAAATTATTTCATTTTAAATAGTTTAGGCATTAAAACAAACATACACAAACATACATTATACGAACATAGACTGCTTTAAATCATAATCAATACTTTTGGTTTTGTCTTGTTTTGTTTGTTGTTACAGATTTGCTAGATGTAGGGTCGTTATAACAAATGCTTGTAACCACTAAACATGTGCAAAGTTCATAGTAACTGTTTCGATATTCATATACACGCAATTATTACAAGGATATTCGACTTGTTCATTATTTTAATTAACCGTTACAATTTGTATATTGAGCTTCCAATTAAAATAAATACGGATCTTTTTGCTGTGGGCGCGGTACACGTCCCTACCTATGGCCAGGTGTACCTGAAATTTACTGCAATGTCACGACTATGTTTCGACTATGATTGTAATGTAAACATGCTTTACACAACTTTTTAAACATGGTTTGTTATTATTAAGAATTTTTGCATATGACCTTTACAAACGCATACCTACATACCTACGAGCTACGGTCTATAATTCTTCACATTATTAGGCTTATTCATACAAAAATCATTAATATACTTAAACATTGAAGTAGTATTGTCTTAAATTACTTTGTACGTCTGACCCGCACTTGACAAGCTTTTTATTTTATTTTATTTGCCTCAGAAAGACAAACTGTAACCCGGTAGAACTAAGGATAGGCGGACTAACTGATAATAAGCACATGCTTCAAGCTCCGGTCTGTAGGGTATAAGGGTATTTGCCAACTCATTAGGGGACCAACCCGAGAGGTGTACCTACCTACCTGCAATTACCTCATAACAAGGTTGTAGCTATATAAGACTTTGTTATTTGTTTAAAGGAATATTTAAAACTGTATGGACGGTCTTCTCTGCAGGTTTTCGGACATTATCTAACACAACTTGTGTTAGATAATGATACGCCGATAAAATTATAAGGAAAAATAAATATGTGTATCGACTTGTTCTCTACGGAGGAGAACTAAATTATATATTATTTTTAATATAATATTTTTTTTTTTGTCTTGTGAAATATTAGCTTTCGACGCAAGTTCGGGGTGAGGGCCTGGTGATCCGTCACACAGGGTATCCTAGTATGGACTCCAGTCTCTCACAGAGGATCATATTTGTTACGCATTGTGTGTTTTTACTTATTTTTGTAACAAATGTAAATGTATACCGATGTGAACCTTTGTGAAGAGTGAAATAAAATATACTTATTATTATTATTATTATTATATTTCATTGCTACGTCGATGAGTTATTCCTATAAAAGTTATTCAGACAGAACTTTTGAGACATAAGTACATAATAAGAAACATGCAATATTTTCAGCTTGCTCTAATTTTAAAGAATTCCTTTTAAAATAGACCATACATAATTTAAACCTATGATATATTTTTTTTTCCAAAATTAGTTTACATTTGGTGTAAAAGTCCCGTTTTAGTTTTTCGTAAATAACTCTTAGAGGTGGCCCATATTATAGTGTTTCCATATGGTGTCGGACGTAAAAGAATAGCACCATCCCATCACTTCCCATGGGTATCGTAAGAGGCAACTAAGGGACTCACCAGAGAATGGGCAACAGCATTCACCTTACAGTAACAGCTACACTGCCATCGCCAACCCGCCTGCCAAGCGTGGAGATTATGGCAAACCCCCTCCCGATAATTATGATAAGCAAAACAAAAAATGGACCCCAGTGCCCGGCAGCCCGTCTACCCTTGTCTCCAGTAGCGGTCAAGGTCATGGCGAGGCAAGGGGTGCTAAGAATTTCCGGAGTGGATCCGGCTACCCCAACAAACTCCGACGCCTGGACCTGGCAACACTGAGCACAAGAACACTCCGAACCGACGAGAAGATCACCGAACTTGAGGAGGAATTGAACAGTTTGCGATGGATTATTGTGGGACACGATAATTCTCAAATCCGGCAGTCGGCTCTATTTCCGGGGAGGTGACCAGAAGTTCCAGGGTGGTGTCGGATTTATCGTTCACAGGTCCCTTGTGTGTCCAATGTAGTAATGATCGAAAGTGTGTCAAAAAGGTGGCGTACCTTATAGTCAGAATATCGTCACGATATTCGTTGATGATTGTACAGGTTTACGCCCCAACCTCGACTCACCCTGACGGCGAAATAGAGAACATGTATGAGGATATATCCAGAGCCATGATTTTCTTTCTTTCTTTTCTTTTCTTTCCATGCATGGTCATAAAACTCACTTCAACGTGGTCACTTAAACGCGAAACTGGGTAAACGAGACGCTGACGAGCTGTGAGTGGGGCAATTTGGATTTCGACGTCCGAACCACTGGGGGACACCTACTGGCCAGTTTTAAGGAGAAGGATCGTATATGATGTTCTCTATAGGATGAACTCCTTCTTCTGAAAGCGTGAGCACAGGATGTGGACCTGGCAGAGCCCCGACGGTGCAACTAAAACTGAGGTTGACTTCATCATGTCGACGAAGAAGCTGAAATCTCTCTGTGATCACCGCATGGTAAGTACGTTGAATCTAAATGTCAAGCTGGAAAGGTCTCGACTGATAAAGTCTACGCTCCGTCCAGCACAGATCAAGATCCACAAATCCGAAAGTTTTCAGCTCGAACTTCAAAATCGTTGCGAGTGCCTAGGGAGCTCCGTTGACGAATACAACTATTGTTCGTAGAAACTGACCACACGATCGAGTCTAAGATCTTCAAGACTCGCCGTACAGATAAGACCAGGAGGCTCTCTGATCCTGCTCTCAAGCTCATGAAAGAGAAGCGGGACATCATTTGCAGTCTTCAGACGATGCATGCAAATACCGGCAGCTCAATAAACGGATCTCCAAGTCCTTGAACAGCGACCTCCACCACTTTTATACTGAAAGTATTTAAGACGCGATAGAGCGGAATAAGGGCTCCAAGGTCTTTGCAAGAGATCTGTCTATTGGGCAGAGCCAGCTCACGAAACTGAAGACCCACGATGGCAGAACCATATCCGCCAAATCGGAGCTTCTGGGGAGACCTTCAAGGTTTTGAACTGGAGAAGGCCGTACATCACTCACCTTCGATTTTCCAACGAAATAGTCGTCATGGCTGAGAGTATGGAGGACCTCAGTGCAATGCACGATGACCTCAGTAGAGCTTCCAAAAGATTGCGTCTTAAAATGAACATGGACAAAACCAGATTCGTGGTAAATACCCACGTAGCACCCACTCTCAAGATCGGAGACTCTACACTCGAAGTTGTGAACGAGTACGTCTACCTGCGACAAACGGTCCAGTTAAGTAAGGCTAATTTCGTGAAAGAGGTCAACCGTCGAATCCGATTCGGCTGAGTGGGGTTCGGGAAGTTGCGTGATATCTTCTCGTCTCACATACATATCACAGTGCCTCAAGACGAAAGTCTGTAACCAGTGCGTGTTGTCAGTGATGACTCATGGTCACATCAGATGGTTTAAAGTGACCCAAAGAGCAAAATAGTTTCCTTGCGTGATCGAATCATGAATGACGATATCCGCAAGCGAACCAGGGTTACCGACATAGCCCGAAGGATCGCCAAACTGAAGTGGCAGTGGGCAAGGCACATTGCTCGCAGAACAGATGGTCGATGGGGCCGAAAAGTTCTGGAGTGGTGACCCCGTACGGAAGACGGAAGACGATGCGTTGAAAGGCCCCCAGTACTAAACAGCTGATTTTTTTTTCGATCCAGGGCAGCGGTCCACCTTGTGACCGCTGACCTGGATCGAAAAAAAAAACCGCTGTTCAGTACATTTTGTCGAGTTATGCGCACCATAGAAATGTATGGGGCAGTCGAATATTTTTTTTGCGACTTCTGTGTATGATGATGAATACAATGGCCTTTAGCCTTTTTTTTAAGAGGTATTGCGTTTATTCTGTTACACGTTGTATGTACTCATGTAATAATAATAATAATAAATAATAATAAATAATACGGGCTGTATATCCCGCGGAAGTGCGGGGGTCGTGGCTTCTTAAATGCTAAGACCCTGCACAACCGCGAGGTATGCAGCCTTAGGGATTATTTCCTAGAGGCCGACGTGGGTATGCATCAGGATGTGGTAGCGGTGGACAAAGGCCTTACCGCGCTCTCCTTGGCTAACGAGAACTGGCGCAAACCTGTGGTATTAGATACTAATGACCGCATGAAGGTATGGCAGAGCAAGGAGCTTCACGGACGTTTTTATCGGGTCCTACATGGGCCCGATGTAGACTTTTTAGCGTCCGTAGCCTGGCTGCGTTTTGGTGACCTCTTCGGGGAAACCGAAGGTTTTGTCTGTGCGATTATGGACGAAGTTATGATGACGAACAACTACCGGAAATACATTGTGAAGGACGGTACGGTTGACATATGTCGGGCATGTCACCGGCCCGGGGAATCTATCCGCCACATTATTTCCGGTTGTTCTAGTCTGGCTAACGGAGGCTATTTGCACAGGCACAACCTTGTAGCCAGGATTATCCATCAGCAACTTGCTCTTCAATACAATCTTGTGGAATCGGAAGTACCGTACTATAGGTATGTGCCCGACCCAGTTCTCGAAAATGGCAATTGCACATTGTATTGGGATCGGTCTATCATCACTGACAGGACTATTTTGGCTAATAAGCCTGATATAGTGGTGATAGACCGATTAGAGCGTCGCGCAATGATTGTTGATATAGCAGTCCCTCATGACGAGAACCTCGTGAAGTCTGAGAAAGATAAACAAACAAAGTATCTTGACTTGGCTCGCGAGGTTGTCGACATGTGGGATGTGAACACAGCAGTCATTGTACCGATAATCGTCACGGCCAATGGCGTAATTGCCAAGAGCCTCGACCAACATCTCAAGAGGCTCTCGTTGGGCAGCTGGATCAAGGGCTTGATCCAGAAAGCAGTACTCTTGGACACGGCGCGTATCGTTAGGAGGTTTCTCTCTCAGGAGCCCTGACCACCGGTAGCTTGGATTCTGTTCCCGATACCGGTGGGCTACTATTTTTTATATTTTTAAATGTTTTTTTTTATATTTTTATAGAAATATTTAAAAATGTAAATGATATGTAATAAAATGAATAAAGGAAATAATAATAAATAATAATAATAATAATAATTTATTTACCAAATACAGTTTACACGTAATTATACATTTAAGTACCTCCAAGAAATAGTTACTAACAGCTAACAGTGCCGTTTCACAAATTACTTAAACCCATAAATAACCCAAACTAGGCGCAGCCTGTATCTTGGAGACCCAGACATTACACACAGTTTATTATTTGACGTGGTCTGCTAGCGCGTCATGGCAGTTTATAATACACATAAAAACAAAAAAAAATGTAGCATTAATTATGTGTAGAATATTGAATCTAATTAACTTTCCCCCCATGATATCTTTTTAATTATTGATCCTAGCGAACAAGAGTACAGAGAGTTTTGTTGTGTTGTAAATTTTATGTAGATACTTATGTATAAGAACAGTTTTTGCAATGTGTGCACCGTTTACGAGCTACTTACGAAAATCTAAAAAAAGGGACCTTTACAATCCCTTCCCCCCGTTAGCTTCAATGTTGTTTAAATTCGCTTATAAGACACAATAGTTATTTATGATATTAGTGCGGTAAGTTGGTTTTTACAAACGAGTAGACGAATGTAAGCACGAGACGAAGTCGAGGGCTTACCATAGTTACGAGTTTGTAAAAACCAAATCCGCACGTGTGTCATACAACGTTTTTCGACACATTTGCGAGAAAACAATACAATATGTAATGAAATAAAAAAAATTGTCTTTAGAAATCAGTAGGAAAGTCGCAACAATCTTTGACGTTTCTAATATGAAAATGGCGCGAATTTGCAAAGGGCGCCACATGCGCGTGGTGAAAATTAGAACCAAGTCTTTCATTTATTTTTATTTATCTTCTCTCATTTTCTCTTTAATATTAAAACGAGACAAACGTATACAGCAAAAGCACTTCCAAGGAGGTTCGAATCGGTTCGATCATTCAGCTTATATTATTCTCGTGATGTGAAACTCCTTGGTGGAAGTCTTATTAATTTTTATGGAAATTAAAAAAAAACCGTAAAGAATACGCACGGCGCTATACAACGGAGTTAGCGGTAAAATATGTACTTAAGTGAGAGTACCTACTTTGCCGCACGCTCCATTGTGTGGTGCATAATTTTGAACTTTCGAACGATGCATACAGGCTTCGTAAATGCATTTTTTGAGCAAATGTGTTGAAAATTATTTTACCACCTATTTGGCAGTTTTTGGTTTTCCTTTGGTAAACTAAACGGGAAGCAGTTAACGTTTTGATCTCAGCAATGAACAAATTGAAGATTCTTATTATAAAGAATGGACGAAGTAACTCAGCATCCATACTCATTTATTTAAGAAGAAAATGAATACGGATGGGGTTGCTTCATTCAATCAGAAACTAAGACACGGCTGTTTACCGTATATTTTTATATTTTGCGGCGTCTTTATTGAATAAACCTCATGGTCGGTTTTCCTAGAACCGAGTTGAGCTTGGCACAGGAGCTTGGATATATGCCCCAACAGTGGGCGAAGAGGGCTGTGGCTGAGCAATCTGATGATGCTGCAGGTTTTCTTCTGAACCGAGATCTATTAAACTTTAGGTCAACGAGAATATGCCTCAAAAGATTATTTTATCGTATATCTAAGTTTAACCGAGTTCATGCAGAGATACGATCGTCAGATATTTTTAAACGAAGAATAACTATGTCTGTTTGGCATATTTTCTATTCAAAAGCTGTCAAACTGCCATTTTTATTCCTCAGGTAAAAGTTATCTGGCTTTTGAAAAATCGGCCCTAAGTCAGCTAAACTTTTATATGAGTACTTAGTAGTAATAGAAAATGAGTCCATTGAATTACCCACTACTTAAAGAATTTTTCAAATCATTCAAAAACTGGTTCCTACCCAACCGCTTTCATTTATTTATTTAGGATCTCCAACCAAGGCAACAGAACACAAATACACAATACATGTCACATATTATAAGCAAGCAATGAAGGGAATTTCGCTCTAGTGCGGTAAAAAGCGTCGGCTAGCCCCCACCTGTTCAATTGATTACATTCACAATATCAGGCTGGTAGTTAAAAAGCACCCACGGAAGTATTTAATTATTCGAGTCAGGGTGTTGAAAAACATCGTTTGATACTTGTGGACATTTGCCATTGCAGTCTTTCGGCTTCGTAACGACTTCGCAGTAGCTTTGGACGTCTATTCCACCTCGGTTGTAATCGAGATATACGAGTAATAAACAAGGAGATATGCCCGGTAGACAAAAATAATATATCGGAAACCTGTGTCTCCAGTTTGCCCCTTCCATACGGCAACTACTACACATGTAGTTCTGCAAAAGCAATAGATACGCAGTCGTGCACACACCCGCATTAATAAAACAGAACGTACTACTTAATCAATTATAAACCTTATCCCTTCTCACACAGTGTTTATTTATCACGCAGTGTACAACTTACCCACACAAAAAACATCCGACACTATCGTTGTGCTGTGCAAAAGAAATTTAGTTTAACTTATACGCTTAAATATGCTAGTGATTGATTAAATCGAAAAGTTATCGAATCTGCCATTTATTTTTGTACAATTTGTTTTAGAGTTTCTGAAAATTAATTTAAAAAAAAAATGACTGTCAAAATACCCGACCAAAAAATCTGTGATAGAACTGCATCAGACTGCTTGAAAAGCGACTTGTTTGGAACTTTTTAGTCGTTCTTTGGCGGTCGGGTTTTTTGACAAAGTATTTTTTTTTATTCCCTACAATTGAGTGAGTTACATTTTGTCGCGCGTCATTTTGAAAATTTATATAACCTGTGTCACTACCACAATTCTGACGAATTCAACGACACCTCATATGTCAAAATCCGTCCAGCCGTTTGGGCTGTAGGGCGTGCCAAAGAAATGGACGTACATACAAACATACATACCCTTCTCTTGTTTTTTATATTTCTATGGTGGTAATGCAAGTTTGCCCAGTTGCTTCATAATGTACTCATATTCCATTAATACATACCCTCTTTTAATCATATTCTTATTCTTTCTTATTCCTATTGTATCATATTATCAAATTTTTGCACACTATTTGTAAGCCAATTGGTATGTTGTTCAAGTTGCTGTACAAATTGGTATGTTGTTCCGTGCATGCATCGAAAATGCGACTCGCAGCACAAGAGCTGGTTGATTAGCTGTTTGGCCATCCGTGCAGCTTGCTATTAAATAAATAAAATATATTATTGATGAAGTAATTTTTAAAATGTTACAGAAAGTATTGGAGAGTATCCACCAAGAGAACTTCAACAAGAGGAAACAGCTCGATAGAATCAGATATACCAAGAAAAAGAAAATGGCAAGATTTCGTTTGGCGCAGGTAACGCAACGTAATCATTTGTCTTGAGTTGATTTAAAACATTCAAACAATGAAACGGGGCCCGGGCTACAACAGTTTCACCCCTCTTTATACTATGGTTTAACCGTCGCGTCGTCGGCTGAAAATCCGTCAGTTTAATTAATCAGTGTACATTCGCCAGCCTTTTGTTTTAAACCACCAAACGTCGCGGGAAAAACAATGGAACATAATCGTGTCCTAGGCTAAATGTTTTGAGGAAACGACCGGTTGTTTTCATTGTGAGGATCACCCGGAGGACACGGTGGAGCATACGATGGAGGTCTGCCCTGCTTGGGCGGCGCACCGCCGTGTCCTCGTCGAGGCCCTGGTGCAATCCATGGTCCGGAGCGAGGAGGCATGGGAAGCCGTAAGCAATGCTAGTGAAGGGCCGCGTGAGGGAGAGACAACCCTCACGCCCCAGCCACCGCAACATAGGGAGACGCCCCGGGCGTCGTGAGTCACAGAACAATTCCCGGCCACCGTAGGCGCGGGTCTGCGGACGGCGAGTGTTGGGTTGCTTGCCGTCCGATCAAAGCCACAGGCCCGAGTCGACGGCGCGTTGTGTTCCACGCGCGCCTCAAAGAGATGTCAGCATAGGAGAAGCGGCCCGTTGGGGCCATAGCCTTCCAGGGTTGCGGATTTTGTTCGAAAGAGTAACCGCGGCCGAGGAGCACGAATGGGTTTAGTCAGTATGAGTCAGACACCCTCCCACTCCCAGAGCAGCAGGAGTCATTTAATGATTTCCCATCCATAAAAAAGCAAAAGAAGCCTAAATGTTTTAATATTATTTAATATTGATAGTATGAATGCGGGGCCGGCAGTGCATCGCATATGTTTATTTTGGGAACTGTTGAATGAATAATTTATTAGTGTGGGTCGTTTCAGCCGAAGGTAGGCCGTCCGAGATGAGAACTTGGACGCTTTGTAAATTTTCCTCAGCTACACGTTTTTTTAACTAGTTATACTTTCGGCTTTTTTCACGTAGAGGTCTATGTATTTTAGTCACTTAATCCATTTTTTTATTCACTGTCCCAATACTGGGAAATGCCTCTCTTATATCCTTCCAGCCTAGGTTATTTTTTCCTGAGTCACCTTGAACCAACCCTTGTAGGCGTTTGGGTCGTTTCGCCAGCTCTTCCTATAACAACCCATTTCTATCTGTTACTTCAGTAATATGTTATTATTCACGCTAAATGCCAAAATACTCTAGAACCAGTAGCACAAATAAATGCAATAGGTAAGTCAGTGTCTCGAAGAGATTCGCAAAATGAATTAAACTATTATTTAATTAAGTCTGTGCGAAGTTCTGACAGAAGTAGCTTGCCTAGAGTAGTGGACTATAAATAGCCAGAATGTTCGAGAGCCGCCATTAAATTGAGTTTCTACAGCTCGGCTTCAAGGAAGTCGTTCAGATAATTTATTATTACCTAGGTATTTTATTTTATTGTGTAATACGACTTAATCACAATATCACATAGATACTTGAGACAAAAAAGGAGCTCGTGAGGTTGAGGAGGAGATAGGAGCTCGTAACTGAATAATAACAGCCGCACGGATCGATCTTCAAAGATCTTTAAGCAACGCTTGCCGAGGTTGGTCTGTGGATGGGTAACCATCTTAACATATCGAGATTCCTCCGTGCCTCGGAAAGAACGCTAAGCCGTTGTTCCCGGCTGTCATTTGTAGATCTTTGGCAGTTATCTTACGGATTGTTAGAAGCTAAACAATTTGATTCCAGTCTTGCCTAGAATTACCGTGTTACTCATTTAATGAGTTCTAGAGTTCTGGTAGGCAGCCGCTCCTAGTAAAATATAGGTATTCAGCTGAATCCGGTTTGACTGGGAGCCGACCCCATAGTTGGGAAAAGGCTAAGCAGGTGAACATTTAGACAAAAAAGGAAGCTTAGTACCGATGTGTGTCTTCTTAACATTTGTGTATCTTCTCTGATGATTTCTACTAAATTTAGTATTTATTACTTAATCTAGAACGATGTAAATGAAAGGTACATGAAATTGTAACTGCAATTCTTGTCACCGGATGATTCATTGCCGATTTGACCAGGTGTCGATATTTCTAGAATTTTCTAGTACAGAAAAGTCTAGAAAGTTCTTGATTCTACTAGTACTGCTACTTGACACTAGATCCTGGCGCTAATGGTAACTAATATCGATTTGTACTTAGCATTACTTCTGGCGCAAAACACTGCCCTCTCCTAAGACATGCTCGTCTCGAGCATTATCGGTCAAATAATAAAGAGCCCGTCTATCCACATGGACGATCTGAGGTGCACTTCTTGTACCTTTCTGTATAAGTTAGGTTAAGTCATTGATTTTGGTCACAATCCATTACGGTCCGTACCGTTTAGCTTGAAGCTTAGGAGATTTCCCTGTACTGCGAACTGGATTGTTCAAACACACTAGTGAACCTTCGTCGAACCCGTTGTTCATTTTGCAGTCATAAGTAGTCATAACGGATTTTTATCTTTTCAGACATTGCTGGCCCATCTGATATGTCTGACGTGTTCATAAATTTCGTTCATTTTGTTCCGCAAGCCATTCGTATAATCGATTATACTGAGAAGGGTATCAGGTGGTTATCCGATGATAAGGTCTGCAGGCAGTCGTAATTCTCTTCCAAAGTTTGCGAAAGCTGGTGTCACCGTATCACAAAAACGGTCGTATTATGCTTGTCCCAATCGTGTTGCCGGTAAAACTTTTGCCAGATATCTTCTCCAATGTCTAATTAAATCGTTCTACCATTCCATCCGATTGTGGGTGGTTAGAAGTTCGTCTCGTTTTTTGAGTACCCATAACTCGGCAAGTATCCTGGAATATTTGGGACTCAAATTTCTTTCCTTGTTCGCTGCGAATCTCCAAGGACACTCCAAAGCGACAGAAGACTTAATGAACTAGTTTATCTACAATTATTGAAGCTTCTTGATTTGGAATGTCTTCTTGAAGAACTTCCGGCCACTTAGTGAAGTAATCCATTACAACCATAAAATACTTGTTACAACTTTCACTTTCCGGAAACGGTTCTGCAACGTCTAGGGCAACCTTTTCCCATGGTACATGAACATCCGAAACTTCCTGCTGTGCACGTTGTAAGCTTTCCTTCCACTTGTTGCTGAGGTCTGTCTTTAGGATCCTCACAGGTACGACTTCTTTACCTTCTTGCCTAGTACAATGCTTGCAGTCTTCAGGGCAAGGTCTTCTTGACAATGTACCTGTGGTCCCATGAGATCTTACGCTGCGATGTTCAATCACAAAATCGTATTCCTGCAGTAGCTAAATCCATCTTGCAACTGATCCTTCTAGATTTTTGAACTGCAATAGCTATTTCAGTGCAGCATGGTCAGTAAGTAAGTTAAATTTCTGCCCCAGCAGATGTTTGCTAAAATGCTACAATGACTTTACCACACAGCAAGCAATTCCCGTCTCGTGACACAATAATTCCTTTCTAGTTTCGACAATGACTTGCTGAAGTACGCTAACACAACCTCTTGATCGCCATTTCGTTGACAAAACACAAGTCCCATATCAGTTGCATCTGTGTAAACTATCGATTCCTTGTTCGTAACAGGATACTCCAAAATAAATGTTTTGCACAGTCGTTCTTTTAGCTCCTGGAATGCGATGTTGCAACATTAATCCCAGCAGAAATGTCGCTTAGGTCGGTTAGCTTGTGCAGGGGTTTGGCTTTATCCGCAAAGTTCTTGATAAATCGATACTAATAATATGGTAACCGATAATAATAATAGCACAAACCCAAAAATGCTCTGACCTGCGTCTTGGTTTTTGGAATTGACCAATCCTTGACAGCGGCGATATACTCTGGATACCTTATTCCGACATGACACTACGTAATCCAAAAAGCTAACTTGCCCTTTGAAAATTTAATACTTTTTTGGACTCAACGTGAGGTTGGCTCACTGGATCTTCATGAGCACGCGTTGAACCAGGTTTTAAAAATGTTTTTCAAAGTTCGGCCTACGATGATGATGTCATCCAAGTTGACAAGACAGTCATCGCCAATTAACTCGGTTAGTCGAAGTTCTATCAACTTTTCAAACGTTGCCGGAGCTTTACACAATCCAAACGGCATAACTTTAAATTGCCACAGACCCTTTCCTGTCGAGAATGCAGTTTTCTCCTTATCCTTAGGGTCGATTTCTACTTGCCAGTAGCCATTTTTTATGCCTAGCGAGCTAAACCACTTTAATCCAGTAAGTATGCGAGTCCAGTAAGTATATAGTAGTAGTAATCCAGCGTCTTCGTAACATCGCGCGACGCGCGTCGTTCAGACGACGATAGCCAACACAAAATCGCATGCTGCCGTCCTTCTTTCTTACTAGCACTTCAGGTGAACACCATGGACTGGATGAAGGTTCTGTAGAACCATCCTTTACCATTCCCTCAATCATCTTTTCACTTCTATTTCACGTGCTACTGCCAATCTCCTAGGCCGCTGACGGATAGGCAATTCTTCTCCTGTGTACCTATATTTTATGTTGAACTAAGCCCGTCGGTCCCTATGTGAGCATCGTTTGATAAGGAAACTTCGGCGTAATTGAGTAACAACCTCATTCGCCTTGTCCATTTCATTTGAGACACGGCACTACGACAGTCTTCTAAAAGTGTGGTCTCATTTGTGCATCCTTGCTGAGGGTCCCTGTCGTTAGATTTTGGAATCGACGCAACCAATCCACTTCATCGCAAGTACCAATTAGAAAGCCTTTTTCTATCATCAGTTCCTTATCACAAAGGTTCAGCACACGTACCCCTGAAGTCGGTGGCTCTGACCATAGTTTGTGCCACTTTACCCTTTCCACGAGCACAGAAGATGAATTTGCCCAGGATTTTGAGGAAGACTAATCGGCACAATCGTTTCCGATCTCGGAGGAAGAACAATCTTCTTTAGGCTGTACACGTTTTATGGTAACGCACCTTCCGTGAACAGTTCCTCTTGTCCACATTACATAACTCCTTGATTAACGTCGATCTTTCAACAATTCTTCCTCATAAAGTAGACTACTAGACCCAGCATGCAATCGTACATTATTTGGGCCCTGACAACATTATGCAGGTAGATTCTGTTGCCTAACTTCAACTCCATCACTTTCTCTCCTCGAACGGGTATGCGTTGTCACCAAAAGTATGCGCTCTCGGTTGTATGCGGAGTCCTCAAGGAACCAACTTACAAGTTTGAGAACTGACAACCGTACGAGAAGCTCCAGTTTCCATAATCAGCTTACAAGGCATTTCGTTGACCTCGCCCTTGATGATTAGGCGATTCCCGTCATGAGTTTGTGAGATCGAACTCCTTGGGGCTTTTTGAACATCAGCCACCACCCGCCCCGTAGTCCTGGCTTTTACTCGTTACCCTGCCGTTGCTGGACGGTGCTTATTACGTACCTCTCTCTACGTACGGAATAGCAGAACAACTGTTCTGCTATTCGGGATGGCGCTAGTGGTAAATATAACGTCGCTATGTTCTCGGCATTAATTCTGGCACCCAACACTATTATTTGAGTCAATGTTTCCGATAGACAATAAAATGCTAGGCTTTTGTTTAGCAGTTTCTGCTCTTAATTACCGTGAATAAACAAACTACGCGCAAGCGAGAAATTCACAGACATTATATTAATTTGTTTTAGATTACTTTCTCGTTATACAATTCTGAATAAAACAATAAAGACGTAGTTCTGCAGCTGCTCAAACTTAGTTACGCAAGTGTATTTGGTTTCGCTTTCTGATAAAATGTAGATCGTTCACTACGAGTACTACGGATACGGAACACACTACGGACTAATGCGTGGCTGGCAAACAAATTAACTGTGCAGTTTAGGCTACAAGTAAATGAGTGAACTGCGCAGCGAATGTGGCGAACCTATACGCTAGGTTCGCGATCTAGCTATTCAGTCTCTTTGGGGATACACAATATTTGCCGCTCATTATCTATATCACAAAAGGGGTGAAAACTGTTTCTAACAAAGACACATTTTTCCGGCTCCAAGAGCGGGCCCTGTGTCCACACTGTGTAGTATTGGACGATTGCCTTTAAATTGATTTATTATTTATCTATACAAAGACAAAATTATACCTATACAGAGATAAGAGCACAAAGGTACCTACTGCTTCTTTCACAAGACAATTCTTTCAGACCAGACAGAAGAGTACGCAGAAAAAAGTGAACACTGTTTATAGAGCCGAAAAGAACAATTAAAATATGGTATTATTGATGTTCTATAGTTGGAGGCGGCGGAAATGCGCGACCGAGTCATATTCGAAGTGGGCGGGAAGCTTCCTCCCGAGAAGAAGGAACAGGCTGTGGCCAACTGGGTGCAGCGGGCCAATATCAAGAAGAATGCTGCGCTTGCCATCAAAGTCATGTACAAGAAAATTCTCGACATATTAAAGAAGGTAGTGTAGGTACTATCATAAGCCGCGGTGACATGTTCAAAGTCTGCTTTGACAAAGTAGTTTTGATGACTACTTTGGTGCACTTTGAAGTCTGTGGTCAATCAGAATGGACATGGGCCTTGTTCTAATTTCAAGCCAACTAAGATATCAAAAATCGAAACAAAATGACGCCTATGTAAAACGATGGAATCTCGTAAAAAAGTGAAAAAAAAACTGATCCAAGTGCACTATGTAGTTGTTAACCGGATCAGACAACTTTGATTACAGCTTTGTTGTAAAAGTTATTATTTTTAGCCGTGTCAACGCGGCTTAAAAGTATCATCACAAAATACAGAATGTTACCAACCACTAGTAGGTCCCAACGCATACAGGTAGTTTCGAGAACTTCCTATATTTTTTTTCCATAGAAATGCTATAAAAACGAGTTGAAATCATATATTGTGCTTGTGCGAAATCCGTATTAATTAATTTCCTTGTATTTTATCAGTTGATATAGGTAGGTATAGGTACTAATACCTTGGCCAGACTAACTTCGAATAATGCACTAAAACAGCCAGTTTCCTCATGATGTTTGGAAATTCCCTAATCAGGTTTAAAAAGAGGAGATGGCATATACCCTAAAATATCACACTTTCAAGTTAGTCCGGTTAAATATTTGACAGCCCTTGCGTGTTAACTTGCTAGTGGTCATACCTAAAAAAAAACACTTTCAAATATAAAATTCATACATTAATTTTTTGTTACAAGAAAAAGAGGATAAATCCATCGCAAACTCAGTTCGCCTGCTAAAGGCTCTTGACAAGTCCATTCATTCATCGTGTGGCGATATTGAGTGCTTCTATCATTATGATTTCATTCGTAGGGAACCCCGTCTTCGAACACCTAGGTGCCACAAATAAAACATATATGCAGGTATTAATTTCCTTATTTTAGGAACTTTTGCATTAGCAACTCAGTTGGAAACTGTTCAAACAATTTTGACCGGTATTTGACATTGATTATCGCCGTGATGAAATTGAACGTAAACGAGTTTTAACCGACTTCGTAAAAAGGAGGAGGTTCTCAATTCATCTGAATGTTTTTTTTTCGTTTGTTTGTTCAGCGACATATTCGCCAATAATTGTCAACCGATCTTGATGATTCTTTTTGCGTAGGGTTTGCTTAGGTATAGCTATATTGCATTTGCATAGACGTTGAAATTCAAAGATAAAACAGTGACCTTCTCGACTTAAAATCAATAAAATCTAGTAAAGTGTGATATTGTTAGGTTTATGTCAATCCCAAAGCAAAGTAGATATTTAACCATGAGCTGGTCTGGACTTGGACTGCGAAGGCACACAAAGTAACTACTTAACGACAAACACTTAGTGCAACCACTTACTATGGGAATGAATAATGTCAATTTAGCTGTGGGGTATCACCACTAAAAAGTGAAAAAAATACAACCGACTTCCAAATAGATTTTATTTATTACTTTTGCATAAAAATTAACAAGGCAATAAAACTAGTGGAAATGAAATTCCATGTTTCGCTCGTGATATGATAGGTACTCGTAGTTCCGTCCATCATAATAATAAATAATTCGCGTAGAAGCGAATACTTTTATGTTTTCCAATTAGGTATTTAAATAATAACTGCATATCAAATTTAAGAGAATTCCAGTCGTGGAAATAAACGGAATTCGGCGTTATTGGTTGAATGGTTTCATAGCCGAGCTATAACCTATACGAAATATTTACTTGTGCACGAATATTAAAAGGATAAAAGAAAAAGTGTGTAATAACCCGGACCCACCTGCGGTCGGTGCTCATATTTCTTTCCTTAATTATATAGGTGCTTCTCACTAATTAACTATTTCTACTAC
The DNA here is from genome assembly GCA_947386135.1 of Melanchra persicariae. Classification (NCBI taxonomy): domain Eukaryota; kingdom Metazoa; phylum Arthropoda; class Insecta; order Lepidoptera; family Noctuidae; genus Melanchra; species Melanchra persicariae. Next base: position 20,133,091 of record OX376643.1, on the reverse strand, counting down.
GATTTTTCCGCGGGCTTTTTCGATGAAGTTTCATTTTCTAAAACTTATTTTTATAAGTAAGTTCTTGTTTTAGTAGGTTCTCCGATCGTCTCATTCTCAATTTGGCAAAAACTACAGATCATAAAGCGATCGTATTTTGTCTGATTTAGGTAAATGTGATGTTTTAAAAATCTTATTCTAAGTCTTTTATAGGATTCTTCTTACTTCACGGTCGTGTTGGAGGCATTGAAGCTGGACTGTCGGGCGCAAGGCAAGTGCCTTATGGGTGCCACCGAGATGGGGCAGCTCGCCATGGAGTACCTCGACGACAGGAAATTCGAATACAATAAACTAGAGAGAGAAATCAAAGCAAATATGAAAGAGAGAGAAAGAACGCTCAAGTTGGCGCGCCGGGAGGTTGCTTATTTGACAGACTCGTTCCCCAATCTTATACGGAAAGAGGTAAATAGGACAAACGCTATTTACGTAAGCTAAGTGATTGTCATGCTGCATTTAACGATGTTTTCGGAATTACGTCTCCTTCCACTTGCTTGGTTTTAAATTAAATTTAAAACCTTGATTTATTGGATACCGAATTTCTGAATGAAAATACAGAACCCTTATAAAATCTGTCGTGTGCCTTTCACAATCGGTAATAATTTGCCCCGAATCTACTGGACCGAATCCGATGATATTTGGTATACCTACTGATAGATGAATTTCTAAGACCTAAAAATGGTTGCACGACGTCAAAAAATAAATGTTGAAGTATCAGTGTGGAAAAAAAATAAACTACGGTGTGCCGCGTGACGTATCAGATGGAAGGACTAACGAGGGTCTCAAATATTTATTTTATAATTTCCCCTCTTTTTCCGAAACTGCGATGATCCCAACATGTTGAAAAAATTCAGATTATACTTACTTATAGATTATCTCATTACGGTCTACGGTTTTCAAGAAATATGATTCGAACACACTGCGCGCGTTAGTTTGGGACATTTGTAGAACAGATTGAGTTGTACAAGTAGGTAGGAAAATTAAACGTTTTTCATCCACAAAACTATACTTTTTTTAAAGAATGTTATTTTTTGACTTTGTACTTCAAGCAAAAATATTAACTTGACAAAAATAATGCTAAACGGATTTTAATAAACATATCTATTTATATTGAGAAAATTAAAACAATACTACCTCGGGGTTCCAAGATGTAAGAAATTGTCAAATAAGTTTTCAGGCAAAAATGTAACTCTCCTGAAAGTTGTTTAATAATGGAAAATGTACAAATAAAAACCAATATTTTTCAAAATTAAACAAATCAGTCGTTATTTATTACCCATCTCTTTAATCTACACTAACATTATAAAGAGGAAAGATTTGTTTGTTTGTTTGTTTGAAATGAATAGGCTCCGAAACTACTGGACCGATTTGAAAAATTCTTTCACCAGTAGAATCCTACACTATCGGTGATGGACATAGGCTATAAAATATTTTCAAAAAAGTTAGGGATCCGTATGAAAACTTCGATAATGTTACCCAAGGTGTGAGAAAAAATCCTTATATCGCGTACGCTGCGGAATCTATTGACAATGGAGCAAAGTGATGTACTACAGTTTTATAGAAGTCATCAATATCTACAAAAATGTCCGCGATACCATATGTCTAACTATTATGGATAAGTCACCATGACCGCTTTCTGTTCATATTATTCAAGCAAATTCCATGGTGAAATAAAAAATGGTGATTTCGGTATGACGATATTAATTCTTATCCATTTAAATGGTTTGATAATTGAGGTTGGTTATGTCCGTGTAAATTACACTTTAAATTATTAAAATCGGACCTTTCGTTCAAAAGTTACGACGGTAATAAACATGCTCGAAGTAAGAAAAATGTTGCAGCTTGAGCTAACTGGGGAGAATAGTATCAAAATGCTTGGTCCGATGAAGTTGAAACACCACGGCATTTAAATGTTTTCGATAAAACAATAAGAATAACAAATGTTTAGATTTTTCGAAAATAAACTACATAATAATAAGGAGTGAAGCAGGGGTGATTAAGATTTTAGGGGAGGACATAATTGCTTGCTTCAATTTACGTCGGAATGCTATGAACAAACTAAAAGCGGGATAATTGAAACAGATGTACGTAACAATTTTTGCATAATCAAACCCTGACGGGTTGAACGGGGTAAACAGTTGCGCTGAACCTGGGCTCGAGACAAGTGAGATTCTGTCAACGGTGGCGTGGTGTAGGCGATTGTCAATACGTCAAAAATGTATAGGATTGACAAATGCTATCGAAATGTCACGTGACCAAATTCCTACATTTTGGCATTTCGACAGTCGCATTCGCTAATTAAATGGTACATTGTCGAGGGCCTCCTGCACCTGAGACCATAGAATAAGTAGAAATGGCTAAGTACCTAATTAATTAAAACCGTTGTGCTTAATTTTCCAAAACTACTTAACCTTTTATAGGGGGCGTTGAAGTTTGTGGAGTACCTACTAAATCCGCGCGGACGAAGTCGCGGGCGAAGTGCTAGTTGTTAATAAAGTGACATCTTTTTTGCCGCACTCTATTCGAATTGGCTCATCCGTGTTTTGTTTCTTTCATGTGTCAGAATCAGTCCTTTGTGATGCACACAGCTTTCTGTTACGCGTCTGCTCATCAGACTTGATTGTGAGGGCAGTGAGCAAGCGGACGAAGAGATGCCCTGTGAAGGGGCGGAGCAGATAGGCACCCTTTAAAAAGAATAAAAAGATGAACAAGACATGCAAAAGAAGTACCCCAGGAGCGACCGGTCGAAGGGCTAACCCTTCCACCACACCACTGGTGGCTCCGATAAGGAGCGTAAGGCCAGGTTTGGGGAGGTCGTGGAAGCTGCGTTCCGCGATGCGGCCTTGAAGGGGGACGTAGGCCTCTAAAAACAAGGCCATAAGCGCGGTGTTGGATTACATTCTGGCGGCTGCGGAGGCTAATTGTGGTGGGCCTCCATCGGACGAAATGTCCAAGCTGCCGGCGGAGGTCGCCCGCTTGGTGGCCCTCACGGAGCTACTCCAAAAGGAGAACGCGAAGCTCCGAGCAGACCCGGCCGGGCTCCAAGAAGCTGGCTTACACGGGGCGCCTCAAGGTGGAGTGCCGGTGGAGAACCTGGTGCTGGATTTGTTGCGGCAGGAGATGGCTGACATTCCGGAAACGGTTCTCCGTCCTGGAGGGCATCGTCCTGCACCTCCCGCTAGCAGCGAACCAGAAGGCCTATACATACGTGGCCGCTGTGGCTACCAAACCGGGGTCGTCCAGTGAGGCTAACCGACGCAGCGCCGGAAAAACCGGCACCGATCAACGCCGGCAAAAAGAAAGGCGGGGCAGCTGCACAAGTGGCCAATGCCCCAGCACCAGTGGTGGAGCAGCCGCCCCCGCCTTCAAAGTCTCCTGCGGCTGAAGCCGGATGGCAAGTGGCTGGAGAGAAGAAGAGGGCGGGTAAGGCAGCCAGGACGGCCAAGAAGCAAGAGAGGAAGCGGCGGCGCAAAAAGCGAAGCATTGCGGTAGCACTCCGCACCCCGAAGACCGCAGCTGTTGTGGTGACACTACAGCCGGACGCGGTGAAGAGGGGCGTGACGTATGATGATGTGCTCAAGAGGCAAAAGAGTCGGTGAACCTTTGGGAGCACGGCATCCTCGAGGGCCTCCGGCTAAGGTTTACCATGACTGGTTCCCGGATGCTGGAGAACCCCGAGGCAGCCAGCAGCCCGACCGCTGACGCTCTAGCCGAAAGGCTCAAGGCATCCCTGAATGCGGACGATGCCCGAGTGTACAGGCCCACGAAGTGCATGGACATGCGCATTCTGGGCCTGGATGACTCTGTCACGGAGGAAGAGGTAGTGGCCGCCGTCGTCAGGACGGGGGTTTCTCTGAGGAGGTGAAGTCAGGCACCATACGTCCTGACCATACGGGCATGCGAACCATTGTGGTGAGCTGCCCCGTGTCGGCGGCTAAGATAATATCGGAGGGTCGAAGGCTCTAGATAGGTTGGGATTCTGCGCAGGTCAAACTGCTGGAATCCAGACCACTGATGTGCTTCCTCTGCCAAGTGGGCAACCACGTGGGAGCTCTCTGCACCTCGGACCGCAGCGGTCTTTACTTCCGCTGTGATCACCCTGGTCACAAGGTCGGCTCGTGTAACGCCGCGCCGCACTGCGTCGTAAGCCGGCCTATCACTGGGTTGGGGGCAAACCCTGCGCTCCACCCACCAAGGCCGGGGAGCAAGAGGAAACTCTCCTCCACCGCCGCCTCCACCGCATCCGCCGCCATTGTCACCGCTGCTCCCACCACCACTGATGCCGCCGCCGCTGCCACTGCAACAGCGGCAGTGGAGCCCTCACAGGGGACTCAGGAGGGGCTGAAATGGAGTGCCAATAACGGTTCCATTTCGCCTCTTCCAGGCAAACATCAGCCACTGCGCCGCTCAGGAACTGGTGCTCCTATTGATGCCTTCAGACCGCCGTCCGCAGGCATCAATAGGATCATAACAGGCCTGAGTCGACGGCGCGTTGTGTTCCACGCGCGCCGGAAAGAACTGTCAGTAAAGAGGACGGTTTGATGATTACCAATCCTTAAAAAAAAAGAAAACTATTGTCGATACTATGTGATGCCTAATATTAGACTGTTTGTACTTTATAATATCCGACACCTTGACAAATATAGATTTATCGGATAGTGTAGTAAGTCTATGAATTATTTTCATGTAAATGTATTGTGCACCAAATTTATATGATTTCATAAAATTCATTCCTATTTTAAAAAAATCAGGCAATTATTCCAAGTTGACCGTTTTTTGTGCATTAGTAACAAAATGTAATTGTAATGCATTTATTCTAATAGCAGTTCAGGATAAGGCTGCATTTCCACTTAATAATACAGAAAGACGGTCAACAAAATGTCCGTTTATACGTATGACTGCAGTTAACTCATGTAGAAGTCTTGTTCATCGAAGTTGATCATGTTAAACAAAAACAAAACACTCATAAATCTGACATTAGATGTCACCTAAGGAAAGACTCGTCTGCGAGTGCAAGATATACGAAAACTGACCGAGGTATTGAGAGTTGATGTGAATTTGGAAATATGATTCGAGAAAAAAAACTTTACAAACTTTAACCTTGTACCTACAAGGTTAAAGTTTGTAAAGTTTTTTTTCTCTAAGCATAACGCGTATCGTAACGCGTTAACGCGTAGTACAAGAAATTGCAAGTACAAGAAAAAAAACTTTACAAACTTTAACCTTGTAGGTACAAGGTTAAAGTACGCGTAACGCGTTAACGCGTAGTACAAGAAAAAAACTTTACAAACTTTAACCTTGTAGGTACAAGGTTAAAGTACGCGTAACGCGTTAAGGCGTAGTACAAGAAATTGCAAGTACAAGAAAAAAACTTTACAAACTTTAACCTTGTAGGTACAAGGTTAAAGTTTGACGTGCTACGTTTCCTCATGCAAGAATACTCGCAGAAATGTTGCATGACTTTAAATAAAGTAGTCTATGAAACTTCACTTAACAGTGTTTTAATAAACCCTGCCATGTAACATTTCATAAACTACAATTAAATCACTATGATTGTGGTTTCTAAAGTATATACTAATAAAACCTTTTTTAGTAGCAGTGTATGTGAATATTATTGAATATATAATATTACTATTTACTAATAAACTATACTTATTATTTATTTATTAAGTACATGGAGGACGATTAGCTAATAAAAACCAACAAAAAGGAAACCATAGTCATTATCTTAATATAATTGTTCAATCCATAAAGTTTGCAATAATTATGACTCTAAACAAAACACAATAGGTAGGGAACATCTTTTCGATAACACATTGTGTAGAACAAGATGAGTTTTCATAGTGTTATTTTAATACTGACTAAACATATATTGTGATAAAATGTGCTCAATTCGGTCCAATATGACAAATGGGTTTGAAAAAACAGGGCCGCATTAGGTCATATAAATGTTTAATTATTAAAAAAAATCTTTACGATTTGCTTGGATGTGTTTAATTTTCTTATAGTTATGTAAGACAAGGTCCATAAATTAAAGTTTAACTAAATTTATTTGAGTTACAATTTTGCCTGAGCCGCTATTTCAAAAAAACAGGCATTAATATCTTTCTCTAACAGAAATTGTTTAATTTTGATGTATTTTTATGAAAAAAAGTCGGAGTTAACATTTTTGATTGAAGTACATTTAAAAAATTTAGTTTTTTATTGAAATTCCCGAGGGTGAAAATGTTTAATTCTGAAGATAATAATTAGGTTTACCTATTCTCGACATTTTGTAACTAACATTTTCGAGTTAATATTTTTTCCGAGCTTTTATTAAAATAAACGCGTTTTTGTTTTTTTTTACCGTGATGCGGTTAATAGTAACAAAAAATTAATCATTTTCCATGTTTAATTTTTTGTTACTATTAACAGCTAGTTATTAATAATATCGATAAAAAATTAAGTTGAGACTGCCGGTCACCAGAACGAAAGTCGCAACCCATAATTTCGCTGGGGCTCCATTTGTGGGGTGACACCAAGTTATCGACACCGTCACCCATGGTAGCTACACCACAGCACACCATCACCCATTTGCACTCATTCCACGTTGACTATTTATATTTATGATCTATACTAGCGACCCGCTTTTTTTTTTCATAAGAACCTTCTCCTGACAATAACAAACACAACAAAAAAAGAATTAGTGAAATCGGTCCAGCCATTCACGCGTGATGCCGTGACCAAGGAAAACGGGTTTCATTTTTATATATATAGATTTATCATTTGTATATTATCTGGAATCCAAAGCCTCTTACAGATTTGGAGCATTCTCTTTTAATGAGCATACTAGTGAAGCGACAGTAAATTTGCTTCGGCATTTCGCGCCAGAATGATCGTGAAAATGTTCGTAGCAATGTTTAGCTCTATGCTTGGCTGTGTTCGTTGTTCAGTTCGGCTTGCAAAAACGGCGAATGCTCGATGTTGTGTTACAAGTGAATGCTCAAGTCCATCAGCACCTCAATGCATATTGGCATAGTGTTTATTACGGATATTAGATTGCCTGTCCTTTGAAGTCCGGATATTGAGATTAGTCGCTAGCATGTTCTAAGCGTACCTAGATAACTATAATATTTCCTGTTTCGGAGCGTTTGATAGCTTATAATAGGTAGGTAAGGTTGGATAACTTACATAATAAGATTTCCTATAATTATGACTGGAAGAGTAATTAACTGGTTTTGTATTAACAAAATTTGATACTAAAGAACTTCAACAATTAAATTACTTATAAGCGACTCGCTTTTGCCCACGGCTCCGCCCGCGTGGATGTCGATAACCGTGTAAAATAGTAGCCTGCGACCTTCTTCATATCCCAGGCTTTTGTATATCTGCAAAATTTCAGGACGATCCGTTCAGCCATTTTAGTGTGAAAATGTAACAGACAGACAGACAGAGTTACATTCGCATTTATAATATTAGTAGGGATTTTTATTTAAAGCACACGGCGTTTAGCGAAGTGAATTTTTTCGTTCAAGATCGCGGACCCTATGCTTAACGCAAAGGAAAGCATAATTATCTTAATCATACAATGTTTTGGTACATTGTCCAGCGAAAACCGGCGCCTCCCAATATACAATAAGTAATATTAATGAAATGGAATGTCTCCACAGGAAGCTACAAACCTCGACGACTTGTATGAAGACGATGATGCTGGAAGCCAAAAGTCTTTGCACGGGGAACTTGAGGAAGTTATGAATATTTGCAAACGGTTGCAAAAATCTTGTCTTGTCTCTTCATTCGATCAGATTCTTTTGAGGTGAGAATATGACGTGTCAACGAATTTTGAAAATGTTTTTGTTTAGCGGTGCCGTGTGACAAATCAATTGAAACGGCTCATCATTGTAAGTCTCACATTTGTATTATATCATAATTTTGAACTTATTTAAGAAAATGTGGATTGATTCCTTATTTCCTAAACTATAGAGCCTAAAATTGCCTGCGTAGTCGTTTCTCAACTATATTGGGGTCGGCTTCCAGACTAATCGGATGCAGCTGAGTACTAGTATCTTACGTGAGCGAAAAAATAAGACAACAGAACATTGCGTTGGCCTAATTCAAAGTCCATTTCTGCAAAATTTACATGAGAAAGAAAAAGGAAATGATATTACTTCATTTTAGCAATCAAAATTCTGAAAATCCTGTGGGTTCCTATAGGATTTAGCAGTATTTTTTTTTTCTTTTTTTCCTTTTGTTCAGGAAGCAGGTTTTCGAGCATGGCATTTCTAACGTTTTTAAATTCATATTTTAATTATAAATTTATCATAGGTAGGTAATCGTCTGAACTTTTTGGCAAACTAATTTAAATTTCCCAAAAAATGGACTTAGCTGGCTAACGGTTAGCCAGCTAAGTCCATTTTTTGGGAAATTTAAAATAATTAGGCCGACGTTGCTGTAAGGTCTAAGATGGAAATTATATTTTTCTTACTACTCCGTTGTTCTTTTCAAAATAATTTCTTTGCGGGATCCAAGACAGTTTAATCGGTTCAGCGAGGAGCTTCATTGAGTCGGCGTTTATCAGGTGGTTACCACTGTTGATTCTGGCTTTTATGAGTTGCAGTGGTTGGAAAAACTGTAGCAAGCTTGACCCAAATTGGCCTGGTTGTCTATGGTTTTAAAGTTACATGTTTATTATTTTATTTTTTGTGTAGGTTGAAGGAGCAGCGCTACCAGTCGGGTCGGCTGATGATGGCGCTGGCCCTCAACAGCGAGAAACGGGACGCGCTGGTTGAAGACAAAAAGCATGCGGCCCTGATGTTGGACACGCTGAAGAACGTGGGCCAGGAGAGAACTAGCCAGTGAGCACACATTTATACCTACTCGGATTAAAATAGTGATTGACACGTTCTTACATTACAAATTGGCTATTCAGTAACCGGCTTTTCATAGTTCAAGTCATTCTAATCATCAATCACACCTACCCTACACCTACCCTACACCTACCCTACACCTACCCTACACCTACCCTACACCTACCCTACACCTACCCTACACCTACCCTACACCTACCCTACACCTACCCTACACCTACCCTACACCTACCCTACACCTACCCTACACCTACCCTACACCTACCCTACACCTACCCTACACCTACCCTACACCTACCCTACACCTACCCTACACCTACCCTACACCTACCCTACACCTACCCTACACCTACCCTACACCTACCCTACACCTACCCTACACCTACCCTACACCTACCCTACACCTACCCTACACCTACCCTACACCTACCCTACACCTACCCTACACCTACCCTACACCTACCCTACACCTACCCTACACCTACCCTACACCTACCCTACACCTACCCTACACCTACCCTACACTAACCCTACACCATTACCTTTTAAACCTTCCCTAGACCTCCACGAACATTTCAAGACCAAGATAAGATAAATCCGTTCAGCCGTTCTCGAGTTTTAGCGAGACCAACAAACAGCAATTGATTTTTATATAAGCATAGATTAGATATCAAAAGTAGCTGATTAAAATTAGTGCACACGTACACGGTCAAATTGATCGAATTGAATATCATATCTTCATTCTCGTTGCAATCGGGAACTGTTTATGTTTACTGTTTTAAAAACCTACTAATTTCCTATCGAGAGACGCATCGCATTTCAGGGATACAATAGTGGGTACCGAATGAAAATACATTTGTCAGAAAAAAAACATAATACATACGGACCCTTTTTTAGAATGGGCCGCAAATAAAAAGGATTGTCATACGTTTTCATTTCTGGTTTATTGCCCATGAATGAGCATAATAAATTGTAAGATTCGAAATGAGAAAATAATGTGTTATTTTTGTAGATTTTGTTTCGCTTAAATACTCATACTTTTAAACAGTTACAATCGCCCCAACAAGGATAACCTGAGGGGCAATTTCTATATTAATATAAGTAACGTTGGAATTCGCATCGCTTTCACTAACTGTCAAAATCACCTCTAATTTCTCCACACTTTGACAAGAGTTTGACATTGATTGTTGAGATGAAATTAGTATTGTGGGACTTGAAGTTGAACTTTTTTCAAGAGCGACACTTTCCCTTCCTTCTGATCTAGATTAAAAGCGCCGATGAAGCGAAAACATCTGCACGCTCGAAAAACGCTATTTTTTTCGTTAACGTACTAACGAAAAAAATTGTGTTTTTCGAGCGTGCACTGTGAAGACGTCGGGCACATGCGCTGCAGTGACAGCAGTGGTATCATATAACGTAATCTGTGGTATAACTGCATAGACATCGCATAGACCTCGTACAGGCAGATGTCGCATAAATGCTATGTCATGTCATCATCTGAAATCTTCTACACATAAAAATTCAGTTTTTTTACTCATAAGCTATCATCTGGTAAATTTTTCTTTGAGAGGAAATCATACGCAGGCTACCGCTGCTCATCCCCTCCACGGAACCGCAGCTGACGTTCACGAGGCTTCATCATTCTATGCCCTTAAGCGTCTCACCAATTATCGTTCGAGATGATATTATTGACTAAATGTTTACCTGGCTCTCGGACTATCAGTCAAGACAAACGATTTTATAAGTTCGTAGATCTATACATAAGAGTGATATCTATCAGATGAATTTCACTGTTATTGTAAATGGTGAACCATTTATTGTGACGTAAAGTAGGTTGGTACTTTGCTGTAAACAGTAGCGAAAGTTTCATAATGAGCATGGCGACGCCATTTTTGCTGGTGGCGGTTTGCACTTTATCAAGATTAGATATAAAAGTTGTACCCACCTAACTGCGCTCTACTAACTGCTCCGTGACCCATTTTATCAAGTTAAATTATTACTCTTTGATGTAACTCAAAGTTTGTAGGATTGCGTGAAAAAGTGAATAGCCATTTTTTCTTTGAACTCTTCAGTCGTGATCATAAAAACGCTTTTTGGTCTGTTGAGTTTTGTAGTCACGGTTTATTCGTGTATACACATTATAAATATAATGTATGAATTTTAAGTGATTGATATTTCAATTACGATGTGTCACTGATCACGAATACAATTAATTGTTTTAGCAAAATTGTCTGGTTTTAATCCGCGGCATACCTACTTCAATACCTAATTTAATTTGGTTAATGTGGCATGACAGCCATTAAACATGATTTGCAAATAACGAAACTGATGTAACGAGTCTGTCAGTGTCGTCACTAACACTGACAGGTGTGGACGCGTTGAATGAATGATATTCATTTGCTAGAATATAGGTAGCTAACATAAGTTCTTAAGATCTCGTTCATAGAGATAATAATTATCTCGGTGCCGGTACTCGCCGGTACTGTGCCGGTCTGTGCTGGAACTGCGACGGAACTGTGACTTCACTGATATGTGTGAAACGGCCTTTATTCGAGTGAGAGCACTTTGTCGTCACTGACACTGACAGGTGTGGAAGCCTTCATAGAGATTATATGAAAGAATCAATCCAGTCAGGTAAGTAATCAACTGTATTGTTTGAAGAATTTAATTAGTTTCTGCAGGAATCTTCGCTCCCTCTATTCATTAGTAAAACAATGCACACTTGCTTCTCCAATCTACTTTGGACATTGGCAGAATAGTCGACATCGGCTTTGTTTGCCATATATAAAAATAGAATAGAATCCAGTCAGGTACTGCCCGTAACTGTGACTTCACTAAAATGTCTGAATCGGTCTTAAGTCCGCCAGTGACTGAAACAAACATTTTCGACTAGCGCAAATTTATGCTCACCTTTATTAAACTGTGACTAGTATATTGCTCAGCTGTGAGATAGAATGAGGCGGCATTCAGCTGGAGCCGCAGCTTGGGTGTACGGACGATATTGTTAGTCTGAGGTTCCGTATGTAAACCTTGTAGTTGTAGCGACACTAAATCCTCGAACGCTAGCGAATTCATTGTTTTAGGTTTGCATTTACTAGTTTGTATGGCATGATGTATTTTTTTTTTCTTTCGTTGTGTAGGTATAGCAAGATTACTGCCTATTTGTTTGAATTTGTATAAATTGCGAATGCTTGCTTTCGAAAGCTGGCTTATGAATGCTTGCGAAAAGATGTTTGTGCGAAAGTAACTCTGTCTGTCTGTCTGTTACGCTTACACACTAAAACGGCTGAACAGATCGTCATGGAATTTGGAAGATATGTAGCTTGGGATATGGAGCAGAATATAAGCAATTGTTTACGTGATAACCGATACCCACGCGGGCGGAGCCGTGGGTAGAAGCTAATAATACAAAATACCTAAAAATCTTCGTTTAAAAATGCTCTTAATATTCGTAAGCAGGTGTAGGTGGTAGGTAGGTAGGATAATGGAAAATAAAAAACGACGAATATAAATTCGAGGGCAAAGACTAACTATCATTTATATTGTATTAGTACCATAGATTATACCTACATGTATTAAATTCAGTGTGTTTCAATAGAAATGTGGATTGTGTTTCAGAATTCATATTATCATTTTGTATCATCTTATTTCGACATACTCGTATATAGAATCGAGTAATGTTTAGCGGAAGAACCACTTAAACACATAACCTACCACATACCCCCCCCCCCCTTACCATACCCTTTAAACACATTTTTTCAAGAGTAGGACGCCACTGCCACAGCGCTATCTTGTTGAGTTTTTTATTTCGACCATCCAGCTTCATTATCAAACCCTGGAATACATCTTGGGCTTGGTGCTTGTCAAGGTTAATTCAACAAAACGATACACGACGGACATATCTTGTTCAGTTGAGGAGTTGCTATGAGTTCCACCTTCCAGCTGCATCATCCTCCCAGCGCCATTGATCATAACGAAGGGTAAAAGGCCACTGGTTCGTGAAGTTACTTTGAACGAAATTGAGTTATATCATTGCATTGTCACCGAAGTTCACAGGTTTGTCAGGTTCCAACGTAATCGGATATCAGAACCCCTAATGGCGTAAGCGTTGTTTGTAAAATCCTGTATTCTTTCACAATCGAAAGGAACTTCAAATCCACTGCTTCATATGTTTAAAAAGTCGTGTAGTTGACAACATAAAACACGCAATGACAAAATTAATGCAAATGCGATCAGGGTAGATGACTAAAAAAATCTAAGTATTCCGTCAGATAGATTTCCAAAAAATATTAGACACGTGTTTATTCGTTTTTCGTACACTTTTTACAAACCCGTCACGTCACAACCTCCACTCCTGCAGTGCGATTCTGTAAACATGTCGTAGTGAACACCCGGGCGGGGCACACGACAGGTGAGTTGTCAAACCATACAAATAAGATGGAATGACAGCTCTATTGTCGTTCACTCCGCCTAGGTGAACACCGTGAGATGTCGACAGAATCGACCGGCTGATCTTTGATGCGTTTTTTCATCGTTTTTTTACTGATTTGATAAAACAAAAAGTGAGTAAGTATCCAATATTTTTCGATAATCTTACTGACGGATTAAATAGAATTACTAAATATATTTTTAACCAGGAATCATCCTTAGTAGGCAGCATTAGGGACTTGATATAAAAAGAGGAAAGGGCGGCTTGTTAAAGCTGTTATAGATTTTTATTAAAGCGCTCTTCCTCTTTTTACTTAACCGCTCGAGCACTGACATGTGAAAATTCCAAATTATATAATATATCTTACGTAATAGTAATAATAAACATCAAAATCGCGAAAATCTGCCGGCACACCACAGTGCTGGAGCGTTCTTTCAAAAAATATTTTTATATTTACCAGCTGTATACAGGTATACTTTTTTTCCAGTGCGCAAACTTTGAGAACAACAACTTGCCCCAAGAAAGCCATAGTCAATTCCTAAAAAAAATTTGAACTTCCCATACAAAATTGTCATCAACTGACCACAATTTGTATGGGAGACTCAATTTTTTTTTTAGGAATTGACTATTGCTTTCTTGGGGAAAGTTGTTCATTTACATGGGCAGAAGTGGTTCTTAAAGTTTGCGCACTGGAAAAAAAATTACCCAATATGTACATTAGGTATGGACTGCACTAAACTATTTGAGGTAAAAATGGCGTCATTGGCGTCAAAGGACTAAAATATACTTACCTACTTAGGCGTCGAGGGCGCGCGGCCAGAAAGAGTAGGTATGTACAACTTTTCTTTGACCAAATAAGAAGCATGACGTGCGCAAACAATTCTTTAAAACTCCGGGTCTAACCGTTTAGTAAATACAAATATTTTCCTAAAATAACTTTTCTGGCTATTGTTTACATGTTTACGAAATGAGCGGTGGGGTTTCAAGCAAGGTAACGTGATGGAAAAGTTCCTTTCTGTAGAACACAACAGTGACGCAGAATTCATTTTATTTATTCAGTCTTTTACGTGTGAATTAACACGTGAGATTCAGGGCCAAGGCTTGTTTTAAACGTAGGTGCCTCAGCTACATCACGTGAGCGGCCACTAGATTATATGAAAACATTATGAAAAAGGGTGTCGCTCAATTAGTATAAGAATATGTGTTCTATTTTCAAAGCCTTAACATTGACACATAACTTTTACTTTATTTAGCAACATTTTACATACATTTTCATCCATGTATATGTGTTTTGGGGTTAGATAGCAAAAACTAATAATAACCACCTTTATTGTTTACTTTGGCCAGTATTCGTTTCAAGTTTCAAGAACATTGGACAAGGAATAAGATTTTTTTTATACAAACTGTAACACTCCCTTAATCATCTGTCGGGGTAGTTATGAAAAACTAGTAACGACATCTTCTATTATTTATTTTTGTCAGTACTTCCACAAAATTTCAAGTAAATTATCCGAAGTAATAAGATTCTTCCATACAAACTTTAACGCCCCTGAAATCCTGTTTTGGGGTAGATAATGGAGTACATGTGAAAGGGGAATAAAAACATTTAAAATTTATCGGCCAATAATCTTACCGAGTTTCAAGGACATTGGACTATGGAATACCTAAGTTTCTTCTATACAAATTTGAACACCCTCGAAATTGTATTTTGGGGTTAGTTATGCAAAAGGTAATAAAGATAACCGTAATTATTTACTTTGGTCAGCGTTTGTGCCAAGTTTCAAGGACATTGGACCAAGGAATAAGATTATTTCATACAAATTTTAACACCCTCTAAATCGTCTTTTGGGGGTAGTTATGAAAAACTAATCATTACATCTTTAATTATCTATTTTCGTCAGAACTTGTACCAAGTTTCACGTAGGTACATTAGCCCAAGAAATAAGATTCTTCCATACAAACTTTAACACCCCCTAAATCTTCTTTTGGGGGTAGTTGTGGAAAACGAATAGTGACAATCTTTATTATTTACAGTCGTCAATATAAACCAAGTATCAAGGACATTGGCTCAAGGAATCAGATTTTTGATACAAACTTCCAACCCCTATTTCACCAACTTAGGGGTGAATGTTCAAAAATCCTTTCTTATTGGATGCCTTAAATCATGGAATACGTCTTTCAAAATTTTACGTTTCTACGATTAGCAGTTTAGGCTCTGCGTGAATACACCAGTCAGTAAATGACGTTTCATAAAATGTAGATAGATGAACATTCCATTACCTTTTAATCATTACCTATTTGAAATGTATGATATTTTTTTTTATTGAGGAATGGGCTTGCTATATATGTCAACTGAAGCTTGTATAAAATGAAATTATATCTCTTGGATGTATATCATAAGTTGTTATAATTACAAAATGAAAATTATATCAAACGATATTATATCGTTCGTTGTTACATTAAATGCTGTGTCTACGTTTCATAACCCACTGAAGCTGGAAGAAATTTCTTTTGAAATTAGCAGTACCTTTGTACCTCTTTTCTACAATTTTCTTTTTTTAAGTTTATTCTGTGTACATAAATAAATAAATAAAAATATTTCCCTATGAAAATGAATAGGTTCATTGCCACGGACCACATTTAGCAGTGTAGTATTTACATATAGCGACTGCATCGTAACAACCATAACAGCGACACCGCGCACTAGTGGACGGCCTTTTCGCAAACACACGTGGTTTCGACATCGAAATGTTGTACTTACGACACTATTCACTCGGTAACCACTGCTTTACTACCTTTTGTTGCTGCGGTGTGGTGTGGTAGTGGTACATGTGAATTCTCCCTATGTTTATATAAGTCCCATGCCGATTTCGACTACGGTGACTGATTTCTCATGACTGGGGCAGGGTTGCGAGCATGTGCTCTTAGTACACAATGCACGTTAAAATACCATTAGTGTAAAAGTATTAGATGTTGGATGGCAGCTTATTCTTAGTGATCTCTCGCTTGGTGTCGAGATCATTCTTCAACTGGTCTTCAAAGGTAGCCTCAGGGGTACAAGGTTAAGCAACGAATGCCAAGGTACGTCAGTGCATGCGTGACCCTGACCATCCATTACGTATCAGACTTCTCAGTGCCTCGGAAAGCTCATTGAGCTGTAGGTTCGGAACACACTTGTAGATCTTTATCAATCATTATGATAGTCAAAAACCAGTAAATCTGACATTTGTCTTACCGGGTTGGGGATCAAAGATAGGCATGTAGGTCGTTTTTTGTAAAATACTGGTATTCAGTAGCATCCGATTAGAATGGAAGTAAGAAAGTAATAAAACCCTGCTTTAAAGCTTAAGTTTGACAGGTTTTAAGCTAAAGTAAACAAACAAGTAATTAACCTGGCAACCAACCAAGTATAACAAATATGAAACTTCTTAATTCAGTAATTTTTTTAGTCGCGATTCTTAAAAAAATAGTAGTTATTTAGTACCTAATGCAGTTTAAATCATTCAGTGCATTTCAATTGAAATTTTTGAAAACAGAAAAGCGATAGCGCTGCTGCCTCGGTCCGCTGAAGTAAGTTCAGCGAAGTGTGTATTCGGCCTAACAACCAATACAAGCAGGAAATTATATTTTCACTTCAGTAACTCAAACATGTAGGTTTTGCTGCCTGAAATCAGAGAGCAAAATGCGATTTTGCTCACTGAGTGAGAACAAGTAACTTTTTTTTTTCAGAAAGCCACGTATATCTTATTCAGCCTTGGGTTAATCATACGATTCGAAACATTCTCACTCTATCTCTTTCCCGCCATTAGAAAGAGAGGGAGACAAAGATCAGCCCTTTCGAAGTTCCGATTTTGAATTCGACCTCAAAGACAATCACGTATGAAATTTCGTACTAACTAAAGAAATTTTGCAAAAAGATAATTATGTCCTTTAATGTAATTTTTTGAATTTTTAACTTATTGTTGTATTTAAACGAAAATAAGTATTTACTGCAAATAAAACTGATATTTAACCTGTAAATATTTATTTCTAGTTTCAATAATGTTACGTAATATATTTTGAATACTAAAATATCATGGATGCTATTTCCGAACACGCCTTAATTTAAATAAAAGAGCGAGAATAAAATTTTCGTGGCTGGCGTAAAGAGCTGAATAAGTTAAAAAATATTAAAATAATCGTAAAATATGAGTGAAACTTGCGACGAGAACAGCATTTTAACACCGGAAGAGTTAAAACAACAAGTTATTAAATGCAGAATTAAGTTTCCTAACCTGAGAGGTCTCGGCTTACAAAGGGCGCAAGCAGTTTTTCGGAGGTGTTGCTATCTTAATTTTTAGATTTATCACAGACGAGGCGATCATCTACAATCTGGAGTATTTACTCAATGTTGAAAGCTACTTTAAAAACAAAACATTACGTGCATATTGAAACATACTCAAAACTCGTATCTTTTCTAAAAAGAATGTCAGTTAGAGGGCATATGGCTAAAAAGTCTAAAATTTTCACGGCCCTTAACACAGAAAAATTTCTTAATGAAGCTCCGGACTGCAATTTTCTTGCCGCTAAAGTAAGTGGTACCTATGAATCTATGTTGTTAGTTATTAAAATTTGTGTGTAGACTGTAACATGTATAAAGGTACTTACTGCCTACTACTAATTTTTGGAGGCGCAATGAATCCTAGTCTGGCTTAGCAATACTGTTAAAATATTTATTACGATATGTAAAAGATGCTGTAAATGTTAAATTATGCATACTAATTATTGAACATTTTCATTACAAGTTGTACTGATCATAGGAATTAGTGGAGTGTGTCGCAATAAGGAGCTATTACAGTTAGTAATATCGAAAAGCATTCAGATAAATATACTGTTAGTAAAATTGAAAAATACGAAGACGAATCTTGACAGGTGTTTTGTCGTACCTACGCGAAGAATATGTAATTATTGTAGAAAAATACCAAAATTTACGTCCAGCCAATATAAAAACCGACCATTTTTTTCATACAATACCATAATAAATGCTCAAGGCAGCTTATGGGAGTAAATAAAATAGGTGCTATACCGCGAGAAATTGCCACTTTTTTAAAACTGGAAGAGCCTCAGCTATACACGGGTCACTGCTTTCGGAGAACTTTGGCAACGCTCTTGGCTGATTCCGGAGCCGATCTTACCACTTTAAAACGTCACGGCGGGTGGAAGTCCAATACGGTTGCAGGAGGCTATATTGAAGACTCAATAGAAAATAAGTCGAAAATCTGTAAGCGTTTAGTGGAAACAATAAGTCTGAATTCGACCTCGGATCTTTGGTCTCACCCACACCCATCCACTTCCAACGACGCACAGTGTACTTATACAGAAAGCCGATCAGAGTCACCAACGTTCACCGTTGTTCCTTCTCAATCTGCCACCGAAACAAAAACCTTAACCCCAGATAATCAATCTCAACTCAATGCAACTATAACGTTGCCAAATAAATCTGTTACTTTTAATTTGCAGAATAAAATTGTAGTAATTTTACTTTTAACTTTTAAAGTGTTCCATTTGATTGAATTGGTACCTCTATCTACAATGTTAATTATTTTGATTCACAATAAATAGTTATTTCAATCTATTCCTGTTTATTATTTTATCTCCTAAAGTGTTCTCGCTGCTGAAGTGAAAGTTATGTGTGTTACACGAAGGTAAAGTTTTTTGCATCTCGTGCCTTTGAATCCCTCGCCACACTCAGGATTCAGAATCAGCACTCGCAGCAAAAAACGACTTTGCTCTCTTGTTGCACAAAATAACTATTTTAAATAATACGTATAAACTTGTAAATTATTTTATTAAACAAAAAAATTAAAAAGAGTACGAAAGTTATTTATTCACTTCGGAATACACGAATATGACCATCTTTTATAGATTCCGCCTACCAGTGTCGAACCTGAGAGGATTTTATAAACTTAAGGTCCTATAATAATGGAGCAATTCTCCTTTGTTCACATTAGGTACCCCTATTATCAACAAAAATTAAAAGTATGGTATCCAGTGGGCTTAGTGCGACTTTTTTAAACGTTCTCGATCGCGTTAGCGTAAACGTCAATTTGTATTGAAACTGAATAAGCGCCGTCTGCTGACACTCACGGACCTGTTTATTCTATACAATTTGACACAATCAACCGTTTACGTGTGTTACACGAGAGCACAGTTTTTTGCATCTCGTGCCTTTGAATCCCTCGCCACACTCAGGATTCAAAATCAGCACTCGCAGCAAAAAACGACTTTGGAAAAGTTAGCTTTAGGAGGGAAAAGTTTGCTTAAAATCCGAAACCGAAAATCAACACTTAATTGCGGTATCTCATGTTCTTTGCTTTGTCTTTTCCCAACTAACATAATGATATGTTGGGATTAGCAGCCAGTCTAACCGGATGCAGCTGAATACCAGCTTATTACATGGAGTAACTGCTTATCTTACCTCCACAACCAAGGATATTATTTTAGCAAGACTGCTTGTCAGACTACTGGGCTTTTGACTAGGTACCTTTAACGACAGTGTAAGCTCTGTCTCAAATGACAGCCAGGACTAACTACTTAACGTGGTTTCACGGCACGGAAGGCCGTCGGTACGTAAGGGACCCCTATCCTCGAATGACCTCTGAAAGCGTTGCTTAACTTGGGAAGCTTTGAGTCTCTCGGTGTTGCGGAATTTGTTTGAAGGAGTCACCGCAGCCCTGGAACGCAACGGGCATGAGGAGGAACACAGATGGGTTTTAGTCAGTAAGAGTCTGGCACTCCCTTCCGCTCCACCCAGAGTGGAAGAGCCATTTGATGATTTCCCATCCTTAACAAAAAACCAGCCAAGTGCGCGTCGGACTCGCGCACGAAGGGTTCCGTACCATTATCTATAAAAAAAACGGGAAAAAAAATCACGTTTGTTGTATGGGAGCCCCACTTAAATATTTATTTTATTTGTTGTTTTAGCGGCAACAGAAATACATCATCTGTGAAAATTTCAACTGTCTAGCTATCGTGGTTTATGTGATACAGCCTGGTGACAGTCAGACGGACAGCGGAGTCTTAGTAATAGGGTCCCGTTTTTACCCTTTGGGTATAGAACCCGAAAAATGAGCCTCTCGGTAGGATAACATTGCTGTGCGTACAGTTTGGTTGAAATAATCATGTTTTACTACGAACCCCTCTTTCAGGGACACAGATGGTTTCAGTTTTTGGTTTGCAGGTAGGCCTTAAGATATTAGAGACAGGTAAGCTGCCTAAGCCGTGTTATCAAACCATACCTCGGAGCAGCTGTAATTAAATGTGGTTTCCCGGTGCAGCGCCCGCCATCTGGAGCGGTGGTGAAGCCCCCCTCACCCTCCGGATACTCGGCTTTATCCAAACAGCTTTACCGCTATACTAATGCTAAATAAACCATAGGAATATTAAATGTTTGAGGGCAGCCGTACATATGTTGCTGGACTAATAGTAAGCCCCGACGAAAACTCACAGGACGGTTTATTAACGTACATTTGAGTGCGACGTAACAGTATTTTTTATATCTATCCTTACTTGAGAAATCTTTATAAAGTGCTGCGGCGTTTTTGTTGGTTGAATAAAAATGAAAAAAATTAAACTACGTGCACTTATCTGTTAAAATGCGATAGTAGGGCCCTGTAGGCTTTTGAAAGCTCCCCTCCAGCCGTGACCCCTAATATTTAGCACGTCATCGTTTATACGATTAATCGAAGAAGCTGTCCATCTTTTGTTTTTGATGCTTTCCAGCTCATGAAGATTGTAGGAAAAAACAATTACCGTAGTTCATTTTCAATAGTGTAGTACTTACTACTGTAGTTTTAATTTATCGAGTTTAGGTATTACTTTAAAACAATAAAGAGGTTTCAAGTATTTTATGGAAGTAAGCCGTGTCATTTTATTTTTTCTACAAAGTTACGACGCACGATGAAATTGGTAGGTATATTATACTGATCGAGGACACTTAAATAAGTGTCCAGAAATATTTATTAAATAATTTTTAATTCTCTTTTGAGATCTTTGTTTCTAACAATCTCGGCAACGCGCGCGTTATATAAATTTTATTTCAATGACCAATAACTGATATAAAATTTTAATTGCTAATAACTACGAGACTTCTTTGACTTATTTCTACCAATGTTGAAGAAAGATGTAATTTTGCCTATGAAGTCACATCACTCAATCGACATTATCTACGTGCGGCCCTCTATTTTACCCCATGATTTGAACTGTGATTTTGGAAATCTAGAATCGTTTACAAGATTTTTTTTGTATTTCTGTTGCAGCCTTGCCTTCTAGTTTGGACATTAAGTGCTATGGTCATATTTTACGCTATCTTTTTTGCTCAGAACTGAATTACACCGTGTTGTGTCATTTGAATGAACCCAACCCTAAATATAGGGATTGTTGACGTCGATGTCTCTGTTCCGAATGCTAAAAAAATAATAATGAAATTAATTAATTCAACAGCCAATCTATTCCTGCCGACCTCAGTAAGGGCTTTTAGCCTTGAAGATACCGAAGTCGTAGCTCCGAACTCCTCTAATTAGGTACAGAACCTCAATAGTAACAAAAACAAAAATTTTAAACTATAGTCAGCCAATGTGTACCCAACTAATAAAATTGGGAAAATATATATAAACTAATATTAATTTTACTACTTATATGTATTTACGTAAATTTATTTGTAAATATTTGTTTGTATGTTTATTGTAGTAATTTATATTTATTTATATATAATAAAATGTTTCAGTTAAGTTAGTATAGTCTATTTTAAGTTCCCTTCTCTTTACACACAGCCTGTGTTTCTTATCCAACTTTTCCATCGCAGGTCTGCTGGAAGAAATTTCTTTAGAAATAAGCATTAGGTAACTTTGTGCTCTTTTCTCTGTATACAATTTTCTTTTCTTAAGGTTATTGTGTGTACCTACATAAATAAATTAAATAAATAAACTGTGTAGCTTCTCCCAGCTGCTTCGTCTGCGTGAATTTTAGAGGTAAACCCAAGGAACGTACCTACTCCCGGGACATAAAGATTGGAGTAAACAAACATCCAAACTTCCGCATTTATAATACAAGTAGAAGTAAACTGAGGGTAACATTCTCAGAGATCCGTAAATCATCATAAGTAATCTTCTTACCATTATACCAACTTTTGAGATCAAAATCGTGCAAATTAGCTCTATAGTATGCGCCAGATAAATGAAGAATAACGGTCATTGACCCACCTACATTTATTGACACACTTAATTTAAAAAACAGAAATAATGACATAAAGCTGTCCTGAATCGACATCTATTGTGATCCTTACCTACTGTTCTAGTAATGAAAAACAA
This sequence comes from Melanchra persicariae, assembly GCA_947386135.1. Taxonomy (NCBI): domain Eukaryota; kingdom Metazoa; phylum Arthropoda; class Insecta; order Lepidoptera; family Noctuidae; genus Melanchra; species Melanchra persicariae. Next base: position 20,110,433 of record OX376643.1, on the reverse strand, counting down.
TTCATAATTTACTGTCCGGGCGTACCTACGAAGAGATATTAAGGAAAGATCAATGACCGTTATTCTTCATTTATCTGGCGCAAAGAATACTCTTGACGCCTACTATGGTAAACCCCATTTAGGAATTGCACTGAATAACCTGTCTCCCTGAATTAAACAACTGACGATGTACCTAGATATACATATGTATAGTCGGCGTAGGCCTATATAGTTTTCTATATTTTGTAAATGATGATATCTTATGAGCGATGAAACGTACAAAAAAATGTTTTGAAGATTATTGCATGATATACAATTAATATCTTTGGAACGCAAAGGGCATTAGGAGGAACACGGATGGGTTTTAGTCAGTAAGAGTGTGGCACGCCCTTCCGCTTCACCCAGAGCGGAAGAAGTCATTTAATTTTGATGATTACCCCTTCCATCGAAAAGATATAAAAGTCATCATCTGCCTAGCCTTTTCCCAACTTTATTAGGGTCGGCTTCCAGTCAAACCGGATTCAGCTGAATACCAGTATTTCACGTGGAGCGGCTGCCAACCAGACCTCCACAACCCATTAACTGGCTAACACGGTACTTCTTGGCAAGACTGGAGTCAGATTTTCTGGCTTCAGACAATCAGTAACGACTGCCAAAGATCTACAAATGACAGGCGGAACCAACGGCTTAACGTGCTTTCCGAGGCACGGAGGAAACTCGATATGTTAAGATGGTCACCCATCCACAGACCGACGACCGACCGACAGAAGCGTTGCTTAACCTTGAAGATCGAATTGTGCGACTAAAATTATTAAGCCACGAGCTCCTCCGAAAAGATATAAAAGTATACAGGAAAAATTGGCTGCTCACGGGGGCGGCGCTCTGCGTCCCACGGCCCCTTAATACGAGTACGTAGGTACGTAAACGATTCTATAACCACTGCCAGCATCATCAGGAGGGATTTTGGGATGCATGACGGAGTCTCCTCGTGTAGCGCAATTTGTGCCATCGGGCACTCCACTGACCAACTTTCGGCGCATACTGGACAGTGGACTTTTTTCTTTTTTCTGAATGACCACTAGCAAGTTAACACGCAAGGGCTATCAACTGCTTAACTCTCCAAACAACTTATAAGACTGGCCATCCCTTCCCTTGCGGTGGTAGGGCTAACAACCGCCAGCTTCGCGCCCGCCCTCCCCCCGGAGTCCAGTCGTCGTCTACGCGTGGGAGTTGTTCTTGTTGTTGTGTTGTTGTTGTCATACGAGCCGGATTTACTGCCAAGGCGCGCCAATAGATGTTTCACATCAATAATTAAGTAGAATCATAGATCCCAACACAACCTCGTTGTCAGACATCTTGACTGAGAGAGAATCTAAAATTATACCTTTCTCAGTGTCCCAATCTTCCCAGCCTAAGGACCCTATTAATGTCAGAGTTCACTCTTGCTTAAACCCTTCTTCCCATTGTTCCTGTCCACCTCTCAGCGTATCCACCTGCATCCGTTACCTAGGAGTCTACATAGATAATTTTCTAAACTGGCACACGCAAATTGATTATTTAGTCAAGAGATTAAGGGTGCTTATCTATATTTTTAGAAATTTGAGGCAATCTGCCGATGTAGCCACCCTTAAGCTAGTATACTACGCTCTGTGCCAGCCTCTACTTTCTTACTGTATAGTCTGTTGTGGGGGTGCTGATAAAACATCACTTTTAAAGCTTGAAAGAGCACAAAGAGTGGTTCTGAAAGTTATGTCTCAAAAACCGTATAGGTACCCCACAACTCAACTCTATTCTGATTGTGAAGTACTAACTGTCCGGAAAATATTTGTGCTTTATACTATACTAAGGAAACATCGTAGTCCTCTTGTTACCACCACGAAACGACGGGCTGATATAGTATTTCGCTCGGAACCTCACGGCACCGCCTTTGCGCGTAAACAGTATCCTTTTGACCAGACTATACAATAAAGTAAATAAAATTCTTAATATCCATACATTAAACAGAAAGGAATGTAAAAGTAAGTTGAAAGCTTGGTTATTTACTTTGGACTATACTGATACAGAGTCACTTTTAATGTAAATTTCTTCACCATCCCATACATACATACATACATACACACACAAACACCATCACACCATTACTTGTACAGACAACCATACGAGGACTATAGCTGTAAGTCACCATCCGAGGACCTTCTAGAAAACCAGGTTAACGACGACTTACGACTTTATTAACAAGACAGAAAGAAAGAGAAAACAATATTTAGGTTGATGAGCCTATTCGTATAGTGCTATCTCAATCTTTTTTTGGTATGACTTCCTATGAACAATGCGAGGACCTAAATACATTCGAAAACCCGCCTGGGAAGTACCATCCGAGGACCTGTGTGTGAGCCAAACGAGGACCTTAACCATCTGACCAGGGACACCAATGCGAGGACCTAATTTAACACACTTTTCCTCATTTCTTGTACAATGTGAGGACGCAGTATTAGACTTTTCATGTACAGTACGAGGACGTTTTTCCGAGTAGACGGTGTACAAAGCGAGGACCTTTTGAAAATTTCCAATACCAACTTTTTACACACTTGTAATTTTACCGTAATAATATTTGAATTATCTTTATGTAGGCAATTTTATTCACACACGTCAATTTCTTGATTTAAGTACCATCAGAGGACCTAATTTGATTTTAACTGACAAACGTTCAAAATGTAAGTGTGATATAAAAATATTATAATCATGGTGATTTTATGAAGCTTTCGCTGGAATTGTCTCCTCAACGGTTACTTGTATCGTCTTGAAACTTTGTGTTCTGTTTGTTGATATTAAATTTCATAGTAATACATCTGTTATGGTGATGTTATTGTGGCTACTGCTGGAATTGTCTCCATGTGAGACAACTCTTCATCGGTTACTTGTAGCGTCTTGAAACTCTGTGTGCTTTTTCTTGATATTTTATAGCAATACATAGTCATGGTGATGCTATGTAGCTGTTGCTCAAACGGAGAGGAGAACTACTGCTACCTCGAAAGACAATATTGTTCAAGCGCACCCCCGACTAGCATCGTCGCACACCTTCACCTAATGTGGCTGATCCAACGACCGCAGCAGCACATACTCCCATAAAAGGCATCATCATCTGCCTAGCCTTTTCCCAACTATATTGGGGTCGGCTCCCAGTCAAACCGGATTCAGCTGAATACCAGTATTTTACGAGGAGCGGCTGCCTACCAGACCTCCAGAACCCATTAACTGGGTAACACGGTACTTCTTTGTAACACTGGTGTCAGATTTTCTGGCTTCTGACAATCCGTAACGACTGCCAAAGATCCACAGATGACAGCCGGGACCAATGGCTTAACGTGGTTTCCGAGGCACGGATGAGTCTCGGTATGTTAATATGGTATATACTCCAATAAAAGGCATACACGTAACATACTGCTCAATGGCTCTTTAGGCCTCAGTGGTCAGGCAACGACTCCGCCCAAAGTTCGACGCCCCTTTCTTCATGGTATCCCCTCCTCATGGTGCCCGGAGATCGTTGAGCTCCCGTCGACGCACGGCTGCCTTTCTGGTGCAGGTGGAGTGAGAGGTATGCTCTTTTTCACTCTCCGACGTCTCCGTTGAATGTATCTTTGACGGCATTCCACGAAGACGGAAGCGATAGACCACCAGACCACCCCCAGCGTCCTCGCTGAACGTTCCTCCAGCGTATGGTGCACGATGTCCTCGGGACTTTCCACGCATTGGTGACAAACGGGCATCCGCTTCCGACTCATGCGACGCAGGTACTTCCCAAAGCATCCGTATCCAGTAAGCACCTGAGTCAGCTGGAAACTGAGGGCGCCATATCGCTTATCTAGTCACTCATGAACCTAATAACCATCGCTTTCTGCGGTCTTCGCAGTGCCACGGCGTTTCGGGCTATTAGGCTTACCGCCCTAAGCGAGCGCCCTATAAATGGCAGGCGGGCGGGCAATGGACCGCACGATCCGCACATAGTCTCCTGGAGGAAGCGTTCGGCCCTGCTAATTTGGGTACAAGCCACGAAAGAGCACCTACAATGCACATCAACCTGGGGACCAGCCGCTGAAAGTGCGGCTCAAAATAACATCGGCTATCGAGAACGAGTCCTAGGTACTACGTCATCAGCTCGATACTGATGCAAACTCCACCGACCACTATATGTGAATCCCGAGGTGGCTTGTTCCTAGGTTTCTATGGGGAAACAGAGGGCTTCGTACTTATTCAAAGCCACTCTTCGAAACCCAAACGCCGCATTCTTCCAACGACCTGCATAACCCCTGCCGTGTGCCCGTGGCCAGTATTACCGCTTGCCAATGTCATTGCCCCCGGGCCGTCACCAGGGTATCATCAGCGTAACATATCTCATCGACACCGTCGAGAAGTACAGTGCCCAGTCATATCCAGTTCAATGTTTCACAGCGGTAGCTCTAGGACTGAGCCCTGTTGTTTCTGGCCAGCCATAAGGATGATGGTTGAATAAATGTAGTAATGTAGATTGTCATTGATTACAGCTGTACAGCCAGGTTAGAGGCAGTTAAAAATAAATATTGCTTGTTTTCAGTGTTATCTTTGCTTCAATTTACAACATTAAATGCTAAAGGGAGTTCTATAGATTTAACCATAAAAAAAATTTACGTACACACTTAATTAAAATAATAGAACGGTGGAGCAAGCTCCGGCGCGATCTGATAGTCGTATGGAATAAGCGACTGTCGCAATCGCAACCCAGCGCTGGGCCTGCCACAATCGTGGCGAGAAAGTCAACTCTTTGAGGAGTGGTTAGAGAGGCGCCACGACGTCCTCGTATTCCATCTGACGCAGGTCCTCACCGGATACGGTACAACACCCAATTGTCACCATTGTGTGGATTGTAATGAGGACACTATCTGTCTTTGTAGCGGCGATCGGCAATGGTGACCTCTCGCCAATCCATGGTCCGGAGTGAGAGGGCATGGGAAACAGTCACCTCCTTCTGCAAAACAGAAATGCAAGCGAAGGAAGAGGCGAGATGGGTGAGGAAGAGGCAATCCTCACGTCCCAGCCGCCGAAGGAGACGCCCTGTGCCTCAGCAGTCGCCCTCAAGCTCCGCCCAGAGCGGGAGAATTCATTTGATGATTTCACAACCAAAGAAAAATGGATATGGTTCTAGAGTTTCAAAAGCTTTTTGTCTCGTATTGTGAATATGACGTACTTTCATGTAAATGGTCATCCCCAATTTCACCATCAAGGACGAGAGTTCTGTCACAATGGAAAAATAACCTAATTTAATTGTTACGTAGTTTAAGGCCTCTGTAGATTGATTTGATTTTGAGCACTCGAGAAGGAAGTGATTTTATAAAATCAGACAATTCTGAAACAAAATTTTAAACGCCAATACACATGGAAATCTATCCAAATGGGGACCTGAATACACATGTTCGGAAAAGCTATCAATATGAGGACTTTTAAACACACTGCGTGGAAAAACTTCCATCCGAGGACATATGTGTGAAGAATAACACATAAGTCCCCGCAAGGTACTTAAAATATGACTGAAGTGTAAATGTAGTGTGTTAAAAATTTATGAGAGCTCACACACGTTCGGAATGTGAACATGAATTTCCGCGATCAAACCGAGGTCCACCGAGGTCGACATCAAGTTTCCCTTATTAAGTATATAGAAAGGCTCAAAATCGAATGGAGAATACGATGAATTGGTCGGGTCAATCCGAGGACGTACGAAAAGGTCCTCGGATTGAAAATGTCCTCGGATGTGCCTTGTGTATTCAGGTGCATGTCCTCGCATGGTACTTAAAACAAACACACACAAACACACTCACGAGCTGACATACACACACATACCATGCAAGTAGTGGAATGGCAATGTATAACTTGTAGTATTAAACTTATTTTAGATTTAGTTTGTCTTTAATTTTTTTTTGTGTTTTTGAGTTTTCTTTCCATTATATAATTATTTATTTTTCATTTAAGTTTACGACGTCTTACACGGGTTATGAACCAAAGAACGAATACATGTTAATACACTGCCTCCCAAGATACAGGTTTTTGCCTAGTTTGGGAGACAGCAGGCTTTGTACTTTTGTTAAATTAATTGTCCTTGTCCTGGCTATGATTTATAGACTGTAATTTATAGTTGTGTTCCAAATAAATTATTATTATTATAGAGGTTCTTGCGAAAACGGAGCACGGGCGAGCAAAGTTTTCGAAAATAGCATGCTCGCCGACCCGTAAGACCGGTCAGCCCACCTGTAGATATTAACTGAATTATTTATTGTTACGTACATTTGTTATTTAAGGACCGGACGTGAAAATGTCGTCTATAATTATTATATTATTGGCGTATTCAGGTTGTTGTCTGGTATAGCGGATGTACGCATCAGTGCTGGGTTGCTGACTCACAGTTTCTAGGAATTATTATAAACGAGACTTATATTTCTATTTTGTTGTCTCCTTGAGATCTGGGTATTACTTATCCGTGCGAACAAAATTATTTTTGAGGTATTATGAAGCACTCTGTTTGAGAGATCTTTATACTTAGCCATTTAATCTGACCGCGGCTGTAGTAGTAACGCTGCAGCCGGACGCGGTGAAGAGGGGCGTGACGTATGTCAACGTGCTCACCAAGGCGAAGGAGGCAGTGAACCTCGGTGAGCTTGGCATCGTTGGGGGCCTCCGGCTCAGGGTCACCATGACTGGGGCCAGGATGCTGGAGATCCCCGGAACAGCCAGCGGTCCGACCGCGGACGCTCTAGCCGAAAGGCTGAGGGCGACCTTGAGCGCGGATGACGTCCGAGTGTCCAGGCTCACGAAGTGCATAGACATGCGCATTTTCATCGGGACGGAGGGGTGCTCTGCAGAGGAGTTAGAGGCTCTTGGTGGGCTGGGTGTCCGCGCAGATCAAACTGCTGGAGCCCAGACCTCTGAGGTGCTCCGTTGCCAAGTTGGCAACCACGTCGGAGCACTCTGCACCTCGGAGGTGGACCGCAGTGACCATTGCTTCCGCTGTGGTCAGCCCGGTCACAGGGCCGGCTCGTGCAAAGCCGTGCTTCGCATGTGCGGCAGCTGGCAAGCCGGCCGATCACTGGGCTGGGGGCAAAGCCTGCGTTCCACCCGCCAGGGCCGGGGGCAAGAGGAAACCCTCCTCGGGAGGAGGCTGAAATGGAGTGCCAGTAACGGCCCCATTTTGCCTCCTCCGGTCGAAGGTTAGTCACTGCGCCTCTCAGGAACTCATGCTCCTGAGCATGGCGCAGTGATTGACGCCTGCGGACGGCGAGAAATGGGTAGCTCGGTGTCCGATCAGAACAGGCCCGAGTCGACGGCGCGTTTCGTTCCAAGCACGCCGGAAAGAGCAGTCAGTATTGGAGACGGGGCCTGCCAGGGCCAGAGCCTGCCAGGGTCGCGGAATATGTTCGAAAGAGTTACCGCGACCCTGGAAAGTAAAAGGCACTGGGAGGAGCATGGGTGGGTTTTAGTCAGTAAAAGTCTGACACTGCCTGCCACTCCACCTAGAGCGGAAGGGGTCATTTGATGATTACCCATCCTTAAAAAAAAAGCCATTTAATCTGAATAGTCAAGAAACTGGCATAATACTGTTCCACACCAAACATGTAAAATGAATACTTACGTCCTCCTCAATTTCATCACATTAAGTATAGAAAGGGCAATGGAGAGGCCAATGCTCGAAGTTTCCTTGCGTGATCGAATCAGGAATGATGATATCCGCAAGAGAATCAAGGTAACCGAAATAGCCCAGTGGGCAGGGCACATTGCTCGCAGAACAGATGGTCGATGGGGCCGAAAAGATCTGGAGTGGCGACAGCGTACCGGAAGACGCAGCGTTGGAAGGCCCCCCACAAGATGGACCGATGACCTGTTGAGGGTCGCTGGTAGCCGATGGATGCGAGACGCACAGGACCGGTTGTTTTCGCCACACTTGGGATAGGGTATGTCCAGCGGTGGACATCTTTCAGCTGATATGATGATGATAAAGTAAGTATAGAAAAACAATGAAGCAATTTGGGACCTAACTTTTTGCGTAAATCAAATCAAGGACCCCGGACGTATAAATAGCGGCTCCAAGTTACTATGACAGTTACTATGCATTGACAATATTTGCCAGAAAATTTTCAAGCTAAGATTGCTGATGTGTCTTGTTGTTATATTAAGTGAAAGAGGAAAAATCTAATTAGTGACGCTTGAAACACCGCTAACCCACACAGTGCAGTTCAATATTTTTGTATTTATGTTTATCTCCTTTTTGTGTTTTACATAATAATTTTACAATTCTTTATAAGTACCTACGTTTTTTAGTTTTTTTCGGATGTATACTTACGAAATTTTGCAACATTCATACTTGATCAAAGAATTCATTAAACATTTTGAAAGTAATTTCAAAGATGTCCTCTCTCAAAAGGCATTTTCAGTAGCTTTGTCAAAGATCAAGTAACGAAATATAAAAGAATACAGACAGATTGACTTTCATAATAACAATACGAAAACAGGGTCGCAGACATAAAGATGTAATAATTATTATGTTCTTTATCCTGAAAAAGGTCAACAGTCAAGTAGGACACAGTACAACGATATGAAAAAAAACAGAGAAATATTGTTGGCACATTTATTTGTATATATAACTCTAAACTAAAATAAATAATCATAAATCGCGAAACAAAAATTAGCTGTTCGGTCCATTTTGTCGAGTTGTGCAAATATAAATGAAAAAAGGATTGGTCATAAAATCTATAGGTAAGTACTTACTTTCTACGCCAAATGCTTAATAAGGTAAATTAAAATCTATGCTGTCGAACTGTTAGTGCACAAATGCTACGTGGCATCGAACATTTTGGTTGGTTTTAATCTTACCCAAATGCTAGTTGGTTCTTCTGTTCGTTTTTTTGACATCTTTTAATCATTAACGGTTCTGTTCTGTTACACCACTTCACACAGCCTTTTCTTCCACTCCCGACCCGTGGTACAACTGCGATGTCCAACTGGTTGTACTAAGGAGAAGTAGCTTCATCGGTTCTACGACTGCGTCGACCCATCGACAAATACATCTGGCCCGTTGCCCTGCCACTTTAGCTTTCTTGCTGATCAAGTTAAGTCAGAACCTCAACTTCTAAAATATTTTTGAATTTTGTCGCTCTTTTCACTATTGTTGGTATAGCGCAATGCTCATGGCTGATTAATAACAGCTCGGACGTTAAGCTGTTGGTTGATGATATTTGTAGACTTTTGACAGTTTTAACGGGTAGCCAGAAGCCAAGGAACCTATCAATGGTCTCGCCAAGGGGTATGTGTTACCCAATGGAGTTGTTTTCTTATATTCTACAACTTTTACGATGGCGGTTAGTCTCGAATCGCTGAGGGAAAAAATATACTTAGTCAAATAAAATAAAACATCATAAGAACATTTTCATTGCTTTTTAGTGGTAAATAGATTTTTTAAAAAGTCATGGATTTTTAATTTTTTGGGGTGGGTGGGGCACCCCAAACAAACTAAAAGTACTAAATAATACGTATGGCAAAATGTTTCCCGGAGCTTTTAAAATTGTTCATTTCTATTGTTTTAATCAATGCGTATGATAACCAGAGATCGGAATAGGTAGAGTATATTTACCTAAAGTTCGAAGAACTAAGTAACATAGGGTTGATAATACCTCCTCTAAAATGCCGGAATCATAAACATGACAATTAAAACCCGGGATTATGAAAACATGAACTGGACTTGAGTATAGTTACAAAAAATAAAAAAAATATTTGAAGAATCATAATCTACACTAATATTATAAAGAGGAAAGATTTGTTTGTTTGTTTGTTTGTTTGTTTGTTTGTTTGTTTGTTTGAAATGAATAGGCTCCGAAACTACTGGACCGATTTGAAAAATTCTTTCACCAGTAGAATCCTACATTATCAGAGATGGACATAGGCTATAGAATATTTTCAAAAAAGTTAGGGATCCGTATGAAAACTTCGATAATGTGACCCAAGGTGTGAGAAAAAATCCTTATATCGCGTACGCTGCGGAATCTATTGACAATAGAGCAAAGTGATGTACTACAGTTTTATAGAGGTCATCAATATCTACAAAAAAGTCCGCGATACCATATGTCTAACTATTATGGATAAGTCACCATGACCGCTTTTTGTTAATATTAGTCAAGCAAATCCCATGGTGAAATAAAAAATGGTGATTATAGTACCATGATATTAATCCTTATCCATTTAAATGGTTTGATAATTAAGGTTGATTATGTCCGTGTAAATTACACTTTAAATCATTCAAATCGGACCTTTCATTCAAAAGTTACGACGGTAATAAACATGCTCGGAGTAAGAAAAATGTCGCGGCTTGAGCGAACTGGGGAGAATCGTATCAATGCTTGGTCCGATGACGTTGAAACACCACGGCATTTAAATGTTTTCGATAAAACAATAAGAATATCAAATGTTTGGATTTTTCGAAAATCAACTAGGTACATACATAATAAGGGGTGAAGCAGGGGTGAATAAGTTTTTAGGGGAGGAAATTATAGCTTGCTTCAATTTACGTCGGAATTCTATGAATAAACTAAAAGTGGGATAATTGAAACAGATCATGTACCTAACAATTTTTGCATAATCAACCCCTGACGGGCTGAACGGGGTGAACAGTTGCGCTGAACCAATAATGAGAATCGTTGTGCTTAATTTTCCAAAACTAACCTTTATAAGGGGATATGTATAGGGGCGTTGCAGTTTGTGGAGTACCTACTATCCCCACGCGGACGAAGTCGCGGGCGAAGTGCTAGTAGGTAATATTCCAATTTTATAGGTATATAAAACAAAACTCTAACTTTTCCCACAGCGATTCGAAGCTTGCGGATATAGTAAACATAATAGAAAAAGAAAAAAAAGTTTCGACATAATAACGACATATTATTTTACTATGGGACCAACTCTGAAATCGCGAAATCGCTTGTATACATTTATGTGCGAACCTATTGCTCGACAATATGTACTGAACAGCTGTTCTTTTTTGTAATTTTGGGGTTGATCCTGTAGTTAAAAGATGTTCATGATGATGCGTACAATGACCCCTTTGTGTTATTCTGTTACACACATCGCTAGGGTGATTTTATATCAAGCCAAAAATACGTCGAATTATTAAGTTGAATCACGATATTCCAATCGTACGGAACAACAGAAAAGGTAGTTGAGAATAATACAAACTGGTAGGTACGGACTTCATCATCAATTAGCCATAACATTTTAATTATTGTTTATTTTGCGAATTACTGAGCCTTTATTTTGACGAGTTCGTTTAATTATTACGTAGTTGTTTTCATCGGTCTTGACCCATTTGTTCAATGCTGTATTGAATTAAATCATATTCTTTGGAAAATATTCGCAGTAAATAGTTGGTTTGCCTAATGTTTGAAAAAAAAACCGGTCAAGTGCGAGTCGGACACGCGCACGAAGACTTCCGTACCATTATCCATAAAAAAAGCGGCCAAGTGCGAGTCGGACTCGCCCATGAAGGGTTCCGTAGCAGCAAGTAAAAGGTAAATTGCGGTTTACGATTTAGGACGTATTAAAAAAACTACTTACTAGATCTTGTTCAAACCAATTTTCGTTGGAAGTTTACATGGTTATGTACATCATATATTTTTTTAGTCTTATCATTCTCTTATTTTAGAAGTTACAGGGGGGGGGACACATTTTACCACGTTGGAAGTGTCTCTCGCGCAAACTATTCAGTTTAGAAAAAAAATGATAGTAGAAACCTCATTATCGTTTTTGAAGACCTATCCATAGACACCCCACACGTATGGGTTTGATGAAAAAAACATTTTAGAGTTTCAGTTCTAAGTATGGGGAACCTCCAAAATTTATTGTTTTTTTTCTATTTTTGTGTGAAAATCTTAATGCGGTTTACAGAATACATCTACTTACCTAGTTTCAACAGTATAATTCTTATAGTTTCGGAAAAAAGTGGCTGTGACATACGGACGGACAGACAGACAGACAGACAGAAATGACGAATCTATAAGGGTTCCGTTTTTTGCCATTTGGGTACGGAACCCTAAAAACTGCAAAAAAATCACGTTTGTTGTATGGGAGCCCCACTTAAATATTTATTTTTTTCTGTTTTTAGTATTTGTTGTTATAGCGGCAACAGAAATACATCATCTGTGAAATGTGAATTAACCTGTCCGGCCCCGGCGACACACCGGTGTGTCGCGAATTAATCGCGAATTTAATGTTTATTTACCTATTACATAAGATTTACTTTATATTAGGGAATTTTCACATGTTGGGCCTGAGCGGTGAATTTCAAATGTTTAGCTATCACGGTTCATGAGATATAGCCTGATGACAGACAGACAGACAGACGGACAGCGGAGTCTTAGTAATAGGGTGCCGTTCTTACCCTATGGGTACGGAACCCTAAATACGAATTTCAAAATAATGATCATTTCAAAAATAATCATTTGAAATTATGAGCCCATACGCGCCAATAATTTTAAAAGTAAGTGTGCTATAAAAATTAAAAAGTAATTAAGTACCACTAAGATGCAATTGTTTGAAAATCGAAGGAAAATGTTGTTAATAATGGTTTGTTTTTTATTTCACCTATCCACGAAACAAAAGTAGGTACATAAGTACGTGTTTATGCAGTAGTTTTGGAACTCATATTTGCAACATTAAGTAGTGAGTAGGTGTAGTTAAACTACCTACTATTATTTATTTAGTGATAACTATACCAAATAAGTACATTAGGTACCTTATGTTATTTTTAAAATGAAAAGTTATTAGTTTTTAGTCAAATGACAGGACACGAATTACTATACCGGTTTATCTTTTGACATAGCGATGACAATTCTTACGAAACTTCCACATGTGGAGATAGCTATTTGACATATATATTTATAGATAAGATATTATTTATAGAAATCCTTAGTTCTTCGTCTATTCAGGCTCCAAATCATTTCCGCTAAAAGGAACCAATTCCACCCAGCTCCATCTTTCCGAAGTGTAACCGTGCCGATAACCGACCAACTTGACCTTCTTGGTGTTACGTTGACATCTACCCTCAATTTTGGCACATTTATAGAGGCAAAGGCTCAAGTGGCTGCCAAAAAGTTGGGAATCCTAGCAAAGGTGCGACGGTACTTCACGCCGGAACAGCTGCTCAAACATTATCAAGCGCAAGTTCGATCATGTATGGAGTACTGCTCGCATCTTTGGGACGGATCTGCCAGATACCAGCTTGATGCCCTTGAGTCAATAGAGAAACGAGCCAAGAGGATCATCGGCAATGATAGGCTCGTCGAGTCGAAGCTCCAAAGTCTCGAGCATCGACGCCGAGTTGCTAGCCTTTCGGTTTTCTATCGGTTGCATTTTGGAGAGTGTGTAACGGAATTGCATAGTTTGATTCCGCCTAGCCCGTTCCATCATCAGACCACAAGACGTACGGCGATGCGCCACTGGTACATGGTGGACATCCCACCCACACGCACAAAGCGTTTTGGGAATACATTCATTGTGCGTACCGCTAAGGAGTGGAATTCCCTGCCAGAGTCTGTGTTTCCTGATAGCTACAACCTGGGAGTCTTTAAGTCAAAAGTGAATAGGTTACTTCTAGGCAAGCGTGCTCCATCTTCGACCATATCATCGCTTACCATCAGGTGAGATAGTGGTCAAGCGCGTGCCTGCACTGTGTGCACTGTTTCGGACTGGGTACCCCGAGCAGTGTATTATAATATATACCTTCATTATGAAGTTTCCAAACAGATGGCTTTAAAAAATATCGAAAAAAAAATTGTAAAAGCTTCACTGAAAACTAGCCGAAACGAGTTTGGAGCTGAGAACGGGTAGCGCCTCATTCCTACTAATATTATAAATGCGAAAAAGTAAGTCTGTCTGTCTGTTAAGCTCTCACGCTAAAATGGCTGAACGGATCGTCATGAAATACAGGCAGATAGCCTGGGATATTATGGAGAAGGACATAGGCTACTGTTTTCGCGATAACCGACCACGCAGGCGGAGCCACGGTCATAAGCTAGTAGGAATTATAATTCCAAATACTATAAGGAGAAACTTAACCGTAGTAAAAATGCACAACAACGATTTACGAGTTATCAAATATGTTTGTAGAATGTTGTCAGGTTCACATTTAATTTTATACCCTGTGTTCCATAAAATGTAAGATCGGTTTTTACTATACACGAGCCAAGATTTTTTTTAAATCAATTTAACACGCATGTTCTGCGTTACCAGAGTATATCTTACTTTTATGTTTAACATTATGCCTGTTTCATTTTGATGACGTCGATATATCCTACAACGTGTAAAAGAATAAACGCAATACCTCTTGATGGGTTATTGTACTTATCACTATGAACAACTTTTACTATGCGACCAAACCAGAAATCGCGAAAAAAAAAATCAGCTGTTCAGTACATTTTGTCGAGTTACCCTATATAGCTCCAACCCTCCTTCTCGCTCGAACGACTCACGCGCTGATCACAAGTTATGATGTGCTCGACTCGTACCTATGCTCACAGAAATTTATGGGGCTGTCTTTTTTCTTTGCGAAATCAGTGTTTGTCCCATAGTAAAAGTGGTTGAGAAGACACCAGTGAATCAAATTAGTCTAGTAGGTACAAACCATAGATATCATTTTTATATTTCTATGGTACGAACGTCAACGAACGCTTAGATATTATGTCAAAATATTACCTAATATGAATTCCGAAACAAGATGCTTACATTATTTGAATTACCCGTAGACCAATACAATACAATTATACTACTTAATACAATCTGAATGTCCTGTACCTAGTAAGTACCAATTAGGTACTAATCAGGAATGGCCCTGGCGTTCAATTACTCGATGACCAGATCAGAATAGTTATTCAATTCGATTTCATCCCGAAACGAAAGGTTGTGGTTATAAAAAGTTCGTGAAACGAGAATGCTACAAAATGATCAATGTAATGGTAATTCAATAAAGTAGAAACATGTTTTACTTCGAAAAGAATTGCTTTTTTTCAGCAAGAGTGTTGTATTCTCCTTCAGCGAACCTTACAAAACCACAATCATTCGTTTTGGGATGGAATCCAATTTTTGTGAATAGCTATGCAGATTAAGGCTATATCAGGATTCACTACTAACTGGAACCACTGCGACGAGACAGGCCGAACACTCAATACTCAATATTTTAACTAGAGTGGCCTGAATGCAACTCGTCCGTGAAGCCGTCAAAGCTTTTTAGAACGGGTACGACCTTCAGCAATGCAGAAAACAAATATGAAAAATGTATTCTTGGAATGTTCGCGCTGACACCACAAAAAGAAATAACATCCGTGCTGGTTACACGAGTGTGGAAAACCTTTCATAACATGCAGATAGGAAAATGTTAGACGCGAAATACAATTATTTTTTTCTCGGAAGCTCTTTGAAATGTATTTGTATAGATTTTCCAGCGCACGTGCTAGCAGCACACTTAAAGAAAAATAGTTTTTGTAATTTACATACACTCTTACTGAAGCGTTTTCCAAATGCTTTAAAATCAAAATGTTTCTCATATTTTTGATAAGTACATAACAAACAGTTCCCTCTATCAAAATTTGAAATTTAAGAAAATACACGACACAATTGATTTTTTTAACTACTCCGTTATTTGATTACGTAGATTACAATTCTCTATGAATATAACATAAATGGTACCCCACTTTATCTCGTTGTAGTTAACTGCTAAAGTTTCGCCATTAAAACATAGCACAGCCATATTGTTTTGGGTACCTAGGTTAGAATTAAAAGCAAAAAGCCTGCTGATGAATTGGAACCCTTTTAACTTTTATGTAATATTTATCTACAGTTACTGAATTAATAAGTAGGTATTTAGATTATTAAGGGCCAATTTCACGAATGAAACTGAACGCGATCAGCGAATGAACCAAGTTTATGAGCTGTCAGTGTCATTATTTTTCTTTAGAATATTTACACTGTCTGCTCTTGAACTTGTTTAGGTGTACTGATTGCGTTCAGTTTCATTGGTGAAATCCGCTGTTCTGATGCTAAAAACCGTTGCTGTGTTCCGGTTGTCTAAAACAACCCTAACGGCGCAATAACGGGATCATAATATTCAACGCAACTTAGATGCTTCTTGTTCATCATGTTCGGAAAACCGGAAGGGGCCTCTGTGGCGCGGCAAAACGATGGGTTTACCGTACAAATGAACGCGACGATCGCGTATTCAAGTCGCGCGATGAACTCTTCTGTCTCTCTCTCACAGCGGAGTTATGATAGCACGTCAGAGTACGTTTTTTAACGCTGGGAAAACATCAAATGACTCTTTCCGCGCACTCTTACTGACTAAAACCTATCCGTGTTTCTCCAAATGCCCTACGGTTCCAGGGCCGCGGTGACTCTTTCGAACAAATTCCGCTACCCTGGCAGGCTCTGGCCCCAGCGAGCCCAACTAGTATGCTGTCATCTCTTTAAGGCACGCGTGGAACACAACGCGCCGTCGACCCGGGCCTAGTTCTAATCGGAAGATGAGCCACCTAAGACTCGCAGTCCGCAGGCCCGCGCCAATTGTGGGAATCGCCTTACGACGAAGCCGACTTCCATAACCCAGGCAGCAGACATAATTAATTAGTTTAGTTTTGGTTACAGAATACTTAGACTTAACTAATGAGTAGTACCTACAACATTAAAACGAGCTGCTTTTTCGCAATGTAACCTTCGATTTTCTAGCACAAATTAAAGCGCAACTAGACTGATTAAATTTTAAGACAATAATGTGTTATCAAGTATTTAAATAAGCTGTCGGCGTCACATCTCGACAAGTGCAAAACTCGACTACAGAAAATTCACGTTCTAAAAAGTATGAAACAAGAAAACATTCTCTCTTCACTTTGCCCTAAACTTTAATGCTAAAGTTTGATATTTCATTACTATAAACATACTGTTTTACCAGAATAGGTGGCATACGACCACGGCTATCATCTGAACATCAATAAATTTCAGATGAGAACATATATATATATTTCGAAATGTGCTAATTAAGCCCTTTAGTTTGATACCTAACACGACCATATAACAAAAAAAAAAAATTTCTTCATGTCTTAATGCGCCGTAGAGGGCGCCAGATACAATAATTTTATTGCAACGTAACCTATTCCATAACCAGCGGAAAATTTAGACGCTTCGAATGACATCTCATTTGTCAAATTATGATAAATGGTTTAGAAGTTATGAGGGAGCAGATGAACATACATACCGGTCAAATTCATAACCCTCCTTTTTGTTTCGCCGTAGTCGGGTAAAAATTAAATAGATTTATGGCAAAACTCATCCAAACTCTTTTGTTTACTTTAAAGTTCTGACATAATTTACTCAGCGACTCACGAACCTAAAGGGGAGGTGTAGTTAAATATCCATGCACTGCCAGCTGTCGGTTCGGATCGAATGCCTTTCAATATTTAAAACAGTAATGACCAGTTAGCATGAAGGTAATCAATAATTCTCCGTTGAATGCAATTGACGGTCGGCTGTGTAGCCAGTTCAATTACTCGTGAAGTGCTTTGAACATATGAGCTGTCAAGTTCTCATGCTTCTCGTCACGAGAGCTTTGGTGTTCGTTCATACGTGCCGGAAAATACCGGATTGGATGTTTGTACGTTTCGTCGGATCGCAGCTATTCTGCAGTCGGAATGGTTGAAAAAGTTAAGCCGGGTATGTCGTACGGGTACGTGTGAATGTGAAACCTTTTATTTTGCCGGTTGTCCGGCTGCTGGAGCGTGTAAAGCGACTTAGTGATAAATATTTAAGACATTTGTAAACTACCGTTGAAGTATGGCAACCCGCTAGGCACAAACAAACATGGAAATAATTGCATTATTTCTGTTTATAGTTGCCAAAGGTGGGAAGTCTATTCATATCTATTTATGGGTCTACTTGTGTAGCGCTCCTAGTTTGCATTATAATAACTCCCACGTCGTACGTCTTTACTGAAGTGCTTCCTACGGTCTGAATTTCCTTAACAGACCTTGTGTTTCCTGGAATCAACTTGAAAAAGCTCAAATTGCGCGACTTATTCGAGAAAGGTCTAGATGTGGTAGGTGTGGTCAGTGATGATGTGAGATCGTAAGAAGAGTAAAGTACTTTCAATATCGCAGAAGTATAGTCTGGTAAAATGGGAGATTCTCCGACTATGAGAAGAGAAGAGATAAGTAATATAAAAATATTCCCGGAAAAGTTATCAATTTGATCGATTATGCGTGTCCATCAACATGCCATACGCAAGGAGTATGGAATGTTGATCGACACGCACAATAGTTAATTTACAGTATTTAAAATGATCTGTTCACAATTTGTCGAAACAATATAGTCTAAAAGTGACTTATTACAATCTTTCGGAGTTTCCAATTATACGGTGACTGTGTCCACTAAAATATTTTGCTCAAGTGTTGGAAATTACTAACTCCCGAATCCTTCATTGCGTTCGAGATTCAATATGACGCCCGTGACACAAGACACTGCTTTATACCCTGGGTGCATAACGTAATGTTCCAAATATGAGTTCAAAAACGAATGCATAAACACGTACTTATTTTTCGTGGATTTTATTTAAAAAAAAAACCATTAGGTACAGTTCAATACTTTTTTAAAATTAAGGTGAAAGTTTCAAGGCTTCAAATTTTCTTACGTTTTTTGCTATTTGCAGTACCTATGTAAGTGATTATGTATTTATAGAATTACAATAATTAAAATCATCAATACAACTCTTTCAGTTACAATTGATGTCAAAAATGTAGTACTTATTTCATGGAATCATAACATTTGTCAATCAATTTCAATTTCGCGGGCTACCTTTTTCTTTTTAAACTATTTTTCACTAATTTATTTCAACTGTATGATTGAAGATAAAATAGTGTATGCAACGGCATATAATTAGGTATTAAAACACTCGTGTGCATGATAAACCCACACTCGTGTCTTAATAACCCCTTTTATATGATCGTTGCATAAATTACCTACTATTACGAACCGAAGGAGGAACGCGCACAACAACTTCCATTTAGGAAAACTTAAGCGCACTCAGTAAGAATTTAATTTTTAAATGAAAAGGAAAATTGTAGCCCTCCATTGTTTACAGGCCTTGGTATTCTTTTTTGCTATGAAGAAACTTGCTACCATTAAGCAATAAAGATGGAACCTTGCGTAACACAAGTTACTACTTAGTACTAAAGCTACTACTTAAAATCCTCTCATACTTAGCATGGTTTCCGTCATGATTATTACGAGATCTCTTAAGTAAAATGTTTATTTTATTTAAATAACACTAGCTTCTGTAGTCAGAAGTCAACCCCAGGGAACCGACTCCCGGAATTTGCCGAAATAAATATAATCCTAAGTCCGTATCTGGTACATATTCTATCTGTGTGCTAAGTTTGATTGAAATCCGTTCAGCCGTTGAGACGTGAATAGGTAACACACAGACACACTTAGCTACTTTCGCATTTATAATATTAGTATAGAAAATATTTCAATGCCAATGTCATTATTATAATCAACGCGATGAGATCGCCAAATTTCTTCGCGAACATCAGTTAGACCTTATTCAGGAAACCTTTTTAAAACCCCACCGCAACGACCCTAAATTAAAATTATCAAGTATCTTGTATATTGACGACCGTATACTGTGAGAAATTTCGCGGCTCGACGAAGAGCGTACACCATAAGGCTAAGTTCACATGACCGCGCGGCACCGCGCGGACCAACTGAACCAGTCGATACAGACTTGTAGTAGATCAGATTAAGTAGAGTTTATCGTCTACATTACCGCGCGTTATCGCGCGGTACAATTTCTACAAGCCTGTATCGACTGGTTCAGTTGGTCGGCGCGGTGCCGCGCCGTCATGTGAACTTAGCCTAAATATTATTAATAGACCTCCCCCCGCTAAAATCGTAGTAAAATAAGTAGGTAAAGTGGCTTTGGAAGTCGTTTTTTTTTTGGAAATATATTTTATTTGTGATTTCTAGGCAGAGGTGGATTTTTACGTAGGTGAATAATTATTTCAAGGGTGCGTGGATGGCCAAATCCGAAGCTATGAGGAATAACAAAAATTACTGAAAGTAGTCTCGAGTAGAAAACTCAAACTGCGTCATTTGATTTTTTAATAATCGGTTTTCCTGGCCAGGAATCGAACTGGTTGGATTGTATCAGATTTGGACTGATGTTCACCCTGTAGAGCTGTTCTATGCAGCGGATTCAATTAAACTATAATGCGCCAAAAATGTACAGTAAGACAGTTGACAACCAAGAATTGAGATGGTCTTATGATAATTTTATACGATAGGTAGACCAGAAGAATTTTCAAAAGTCATGGTAGAGGTAACGTTTTCCAATAAAAACACAGTTAAACCGTACAGTTTTCCTAGAATTGCTCGCAAAAAGCGCAACGCTTTTACGAATATTTTTCCACGAAACCTTTCAGTTAGTAAGCAAATAATAAATTTTTCGGAAACAGTGCAATAACAGGAAAGAAATTTTTTATAAAATCCTGTTTTATAAATGTAAAATAGATATCGAGAATTGTGGTAGAAATATTAAAAAAAAACGGTAAAAATTTCGATTTATTTTTTGACAACATCGATATGAATAAATGGTTTTTATTTTTTTGTGGAAATTATGCTCATGAATTATTAGATACCCTTCGTCTGGGGAGAAATAGCAACCGCCATTTTGTCGGACTCCTGCTGAATAAACGCTACGTTCTTAATCTACTTTGATACGGGCGGCGGCGGTCCAGCCAGGAAACATGGAGAGTCATGCACGACCCCGACTTGTCATCTCTCCGACCTTGCTGTTCTTTCGCCGTATACCCATGGATCTTTGTATAATAATTATCTCACTTGTTACAACAGTCATTTTAAAACAACCCTTGCTCAAATAAATTGAGACCTTTTTTTTCTCAACAACGTGTGAAAATAAAACTACTATTGTATTTTTTACTTTCCATGTATTCGAAATGAAATGTAGAGTGTTTAACACGGGTGAAAGTCATCAATTCCTACTCGGACTGCAGCTCCCCTCGCTGCGCTCAGGCGTCTAAATACCTCGTATGGTATTGATTCCTTTCAACCCTTGTACTCGTATAACAATCAACTATTTTGTAATTCAAACTTATATTTTCGGTTGAAGAATTGACCGTGACGTACATTTAATATGTTCGGGAGAACATTTTTTCAACACCTTTCAGTTTGTCCTTCAATGTTACTTGCTATATTTTCGTCAGAATAATGAGAGTGCTTTTATATTTTTTAAATTTCCTTATGTAATATACACCCGGAAAAAATAAAGCCTCGATCGCAATCCTCGGTGCGCGAGTCAGACTTACACTTGTCCGGTTCTCCCCACTACTGATAATAGCAGTACATTTTAAATATTTTTTTAAATTTCATTTGAGAGGTATTGACCGTGCTAGTAAAAAACATCAAAAAAATCAAAATTGGAGAACAAAATATGTTTCAGTAACATCTGGGTTAAAACAATATTCAACAAGCAGTTTAGGAGTTTTAAAGCTGCACGAACGTGCTACCAAATAGAGTTTTACATTACAAATGGTATGGATGGTAGGAGGTACTGAAAGTTATTTTTTAATTCAAATACTAAATTCCTGGAAACGTTTCATACAAAAGTGGAAGCGCGTGTAAGGGATTTAACCTTCAATGACTTTCATGAATATTTGCTGGTTGCAGTGGCACGTGTATTCGAAATAGCGAGCTTCCATCACACGATGTGACATAGATAGTGTAATAACTGACGACGCGTGTATACCATCCTGTAATGATGGATGGGTCGCGTTGCGGATTTGTCACCGCATTCCAGCCCGCACTCAGATGTACACGTTCATTTTTATTTTCCAGCTTTTACTTTTCATGAGATTGATCTTTATTTTCATTGCTAATAGGCTCCTTACAGCGTGTAACTTGAAAGGTATTGCGTTTATATTATGTTACACGTTCTAAAAAACATATTTTACCAAACCCGCACTGGGCCCGTATGATGCATTACGACCACTTCCTATAACCTGCCTGCCCTAGCCCTGAAGGCCCAAGGTGTGTTTTAACCACGGTGGTAGGTACAATA
Organism: Melanchra persicariae; assembly: GCA_947386135.1. Taxonomy (NCBI): domain Eukaryota; kingdom Metazoa; phylum Arthropoda; class Insecta; order Lepidoptera; family Noctuidae; genus Melanchra; species Melanchra persicariae. Next base: position 20,088,277 of record OX376643.1, on the reverse strand, counting down.
ATAGGCTTTTTATGTTAAGGTCAGTCTTGTCAAGGGGTATTGTGTTCCCCAATTTGTGAGAGACTGCTCCAAAAAATCGATCCAATTCGGCGCGTATTGCTCTTCTACCCAATTGCATAGCCATTTGCGAATAATGCTCGATGCAACGATTTTATACAAGACCATTTTACCGTGGATGTTAGTTTATAATGAAGTACAAATCTACCAAGTGAACACCACATTATCTCCTTTCATTTAGTCCATCTAGAGAGAGTATGTCTGTAAGAGATAACCCGTGCGATGAAATGTACACTTGTTCTTCTAAATATTTGTTTTGTGTTTAAGAATTGTACAAAATATGACAATTAACGTTAATCGTTTACATACCTACTTACTTTTTTCTCCATGAAGCTGAAGTTGAACTACGGCACGGGTAAGGTGTCGTGGTGTCAATAGATGTATGTATATGTCGCAGCCAACTAGCTGAATCCGCCGTTTCATTGAAAGTCTAGCCATTTCATTGAATTGTGCCGTTTAATCAGCGACATAATGTGACATGGGCAAGTTAATAAACGATATTGAACAAAAGATGTCACACAGGTCTGGTAGGCAGCCGCTCCACGTAAAATACTGGTATTCAGCTTAATCCGGTTTGATTGGGACCCGACCCCAATACAGTTGGGAAAAGGCTAGGCAGATGATGAGGTATTACACCCGTTGTGTATTATGTTACTTACTTGGTAGGTACTGAACCATCGGTAGCGATGGTGTGAATAGACGTGCAAATAGGACTCGAGGGCAAAGGGGATCCGTATTCATAAATAACAAGCTATTTTAAAACCAGACTTCTTACAAAAAAAACCTAAGTACAAGAAGTCTCTGCGTTTAGAATGGTAATTTGACTTATTTCTGTATTTATGTTTAATAACGTTTTCGTCCATATATACCTTAGAAATTATTAAATAACACTCCCTTTTTTTGGCAGTTGTGTAAAAAAAAAATTTACCTTCAAGACGTGTCCATTATCGCACGGAAGTTTCAAAACTTTTTTAAAATTTCTTATTTTTCCTCAAAACAGTGACCCCATAATTAAATGGACCCCATACTCATCTTTGAGTCACAGAAGTTCATTAGTAGATTCGTAGCAAATTAGTTGTGACAGAAAGACAGATAGATGGTTAGACACTTAAACGACACACACACATGAGTGATTCCTTTAAAGGAAGATAACAATGACATGTGTTACGCCGACCCCAAGGACCATTGGCTAAGAAGATGATGATAATGATATGGGAACAAAATTAGAAGCTTCGATTCAAAGTTTTGAATCTGATTCTCTTTTTAGACCACCCCCTCGTGCAAATTTTATTATTTCTGATATCGTAAATTGGTTGGGGATTCTATATGGATGTCAAAGCTTCACAGTAGCTATATTGTAGATCTGAATATCGTTGCATTAAACTGTAGGTTCCATGCAAGCAAAATAACACGGTTAAAAAAGGTAACTTTATTGTGGAGTGCAGGAAGCGTGTTAAAGTCACTTTGCCGCTCTAGTATGTAAAGTAAAACGCATGGGTATTAAATAAACTATACTACAAACCTAAACGTGGTATGAAATGCGCCACTTTCCGAGCAAGTTTGTTGAAAAATAATAAACCAAGAGCAAACTAAATAGCTGAAAGGAATGTCTGATATTGTTGAAAATTAAATTTTAGTTGAACCTGGTATTTTGCATGAGCTTCCAAAGCTCATCTACCTTACAAACAACAATAAAACCTAATGAGTATGGAAATGTAAATGTAATGTCGGCTGCAGTCAGTACGGGTATAGTTTATAAAAAGCGTTGCAAATGCATGGCGTGTCCGATGACCAACAATAATTTAATAAGTTGCAGAACATCAACCAACCTGCCATATGACTAGCAATAAAATGAAATACTACGAGTATTCGGTCCCCACTTTCCACACCAAAACCCCCAGAAAAAAGCCTTAGAAAGCTCCAGGTGACGTTTTTAATATTGTCGTTATAAATATTTGTAAGAAATCGTCATGGATATTTCAAAATTCCCGAGAAGTTGGCTATGGTAAACATAATCATCGCTTACCATCAGGTGGGATAGTGGTCAAGCGCGTGCCTATCAATAATAATAAAAAAAAGATAATAGAAATACTTCCAACCTTTTACATCAAAAGCGAATACTTCGGTTAATAAAATTATATAATGATGCGAGACGCACAGGATGGTGTTGGGGTGGCGACACTTTGGGGAAGCCTATGTCCAGCAGTGGACGTCTTTCGGCTGATATGATGATGGTGACGATGATGATGTGAATAAACTAATTGTAATAATTAATTAATGCTAGAATGTTTTTGTATTTACAATACAAAGAGCGATAAAGGAAATCCACCTAAACGGAACGAAGATTTTGGCATAGATATGAAAATAAAGGCAGAGTAGCGTATAGGAAAGTAAAATTCAGCCAAACGTCTCTACCTACTCGTACATCAATTTAGGATAACAATCAAAGGTATTTAGTAAAAGTGCCTATCATCAATTCATCAATAACAGCGGAAGTTTGCTATGAAGATATTATAGGCAATAGAGCTAATGGGGAACCACTTTGAAGATCGAAAAATATCCTCGGTCATGCGGCTTTTATTAGAATACGTAGATACGTTTGGTTCCGAATTCGACGAATACCGTGATGTGAAAAGATGTAATTTTGAACGTCTGTGATGCATCCAGGAAAATAATCTATTGGAAGTTGGGACGCCCACATCTATGTAATATTGGAAATCGGAAAGTGTGTATGTCTGTCTGTTAAATTTTCATGTCGAAACGGCTTATTTGACGGCTACTGCATTTACCAGCGGGCCACTGGTGGCTCCTGGGTCTAGGAGATTGGACTAGCAGGATTTGATGAAGTTGCACACGTTAAATATAACCCGGATTAAAACCATTTTGCTTTCCGTTAGGAAGTATCCTTGATATAGTAAAACACTTCAATGCGGGCGAAACCACGGGCTGAAACTAGCCAGTAATAAAATAACCCACTTGAGATGAGAGTTTTGAGCAAAAACAAAATAATTGTTGAAAAGCAACTGAATAAAATTCGTTGAATATTATTAATAGTTCCGTAGAATGTTTCCGTACCATGGACTCATAAAGTAACATTTTGTTAATTGATTCAACGATACGCGAATTTACACGTGTTTTCAGACTCATTGTGCACGAATTCACGTTGTATCGTCGTTTGTATTTTTAATTGTTTTGATGTCCCATGTGATGTGTCCAACTGTCAGTCACAGGCGATTTCCTCTAAAATTTTAATAAACAAGTTGTTTTCGGTATTACAGTTGTAGCTGGAATAATACACAAAACTTGCCAAACCAAGGTGTATTTCTGCTTCTGGCTCGTTCACGTATAGGTCTGTCACAGACGATTTCCTCTAAAACTTTATCATAGAAGTGGTTTTCGGAAGGCTTATTTTTAATATGTATTGCAGTTGGGGCTGAATAATACAGAAACACTTGCCGAAATGCGGTATATTCCTGCTTCTAGGCTCGTTCACATATACAGTTGAGCTTTGTATACTTCAAACGATGTGACAGGAGCACAACATGTTTACATGTGCGTCACTAATACCTACATTTTTATAACGAAAGAACGTGGTCTGTATAATTATGTATTGTGTAAGGGTGCTGGTTTCCCTACAGCTTTACTGAATCACTGTGATCTCGTCGTCGGGTTCGACGAGTGTATGCCGAGGACGGCAAATCTTGCTATTTATATAGAGGGAGTGTATTGGGTAGCCTTCGGGCTTTGATGGTGTGCACCGTGTATTTTATACCCTCGGTGAGACCGTAGTGTTGTGATCTACGGCCTCTCCTGACAGGAGTCCGTCCTCGGGCTCCTTAGATGTCTTCAGCTCTGTTGGTCGGTCTCCAGCACAGTCATAGCTACGAAGCCAGTATCTTGGTAATTGTTGGTACGTACAGTCAGCGACAATACTCGATGAGCAAGTACAAAGTTTAGTGCTAAAAGACCTCAACACCTAAAACATCATTAGGGTCCAAGTTCGTAGCCGGCGACGTGTCGCGGCAGCAGACGACATGTCGTCGCGATACTACTGGTTTCTATGCATTGCTATGAAATTCCTTCCGTAGCTAACCACAGGAAGCTAGCAGTAGTGCCAGGCTGTACAATCTTAGAACATTTAACTATGCAAGTAGGGAAAAACAATGATACCAAATTTAAAGAGGACTGTAATCTTCTAACAAGTCCTTCTTTTAAAGTCTTTTTAGTTTTGACGTATTATAAAATCATGTACTTTTTCTGATGTTGACGATGCTTGCTGGTGTTAACCGACTAAATTGAAAATAGCTTTCAATTCACTACAGCTTCAGTGACCAAGTAACTATTTATTCTTGTACTACGCGCAGCAGACGACACGTCGTCTGCTGCCGAGACACGTCGCCGGCTATGAACTTACTTTTAGTCACTGAATAGCTTTGGCCACAAAATGCGGTGTTCAGCGGCCCTACCATGACGTGAGTCGAAAGCCTGAGTCGTTCGAGCGAGAAGGAGGGATGGAACTATACACCCTATATAGCTCCATCCCTCCTTCTCGCTCGAACGACTCAGGCTTTCGACTCACGTCATGGAAGGGCAGCAGATCACAAGGTTACAAATTTCGGTAATCGTACATGAAAACAAAAAGTTCTGAACACGTCAATGTTACAAAATTCGGTAAAATTTTATAAAATTGATATTCTAGTTTTTAGTTCAACGATTTTTGTTAAATTAACAGGTTCAGGTTATTTTGTTGCACGTCTTTGAAGTTGTTCGGTTCGATAATTTAATCCTTTATGTAAATTATTAATGTGTTTTGCGAGTAAGTAATTAGATTCTTCTAGACATCTGAAGTTATGCCACTTCAGATGTCTAGGAGAATCTTATTTAAAAAAAATCTTATAATCTTTGAAAATACAATAATAAGATGGCGCCCGCTATTAAGTACGTACTTGGCTTTTTCTTTTGGGATACGGTCATAAGAGGTTTAAAAATAAAGGGCTCGAGGAGACGATTCTAAATGTGTAAATAATGCAGAAAAAGATTTCAAACGAGATCACTTATACAATATAATAGGTACTCGTAGCTGAGTAGTAGTCATCATCTGCCAAGCCTTTCACAACTATATTGGAATAAAATTGTTGAAATACATAAGTACCAAAAAGTAGATGCGTCCCTACTTAGGTACCTACATCAATCAGGGTTATTTAGGTTTTTCTTTGACTCTTAATGATGAATGATAGTTTGCTCAGCAAATAGGTTACAAGTAAGTAACTCTTACCTACACGTCAATATTTTTTGGTCATATGATTCTAGGCTAGTTGAGGGCAGTGTAGTTTCCTAGCTGGCTACCCACCCTGACAAGAAACACCGAAACAAACTCAAAGGTCACAGTATCTTTTGAAGTCCATAAAAACATTTGAGAACCAAGTAGGTTAAGGCTGGGTTATTCGGGTCTGTAGGCATCTATTGGAAATATTTGTTAATGAGTAATACCAAAATTCATTAAAATTTGGTTCACAGATGAAAAGAAAGAGTGAAATTGCAACAAACAAACAGACAGACCAACTCATGGTATTTCATTTAAATGTTCTTTTGATACAGATATTTGGTGGAAAAGAGACAACTGCAATCACAAATGGACGCCGAGGGCCGAGCGGAGAAAGAATTATCCAGAAGTCTAGATGAGAAGGGCAGGCTTATTATAGAAATGAGGACCTCTTTGCAACAAATCAACGAACTTTTAGCCTGTGTTGGTGAGTAAACATGTTAGTCCAAGTAATCCTACAGGTCGGCTAAGCTTCTCAGTCAGGTATATCTCCGCTAGTACAAAACATTAATTTGCTGATGAATAAGTATTTGGTAAATAAACATCGCAGTAATTCATTCAAACAATTCCATTTGAAGCTCGATAACATAAGCACTCGCCTCGTGGTTAATAAACATCTCTAAAAATATGTACATATACAAACTTATTTAAATATAGTTGCGTAAGCTTGAGAGCGACTGACACTGAGCGCCGCACACTAAGACAATGTGCACGTACATTTACCAACACAACGATGACTCGCCCGCAACTTAAACGGCACTTAAACGAAAATGGAAAAGTAATTTTATAAAATAAATTAAAAGTAAAAAAAAAACTTCTTTAAAAGCAAGCTTTTATTAAAGGCGTTCAAAAGAATAAAATAAACTTGTCCTTTAAAACTTTTACTATCAGCGTAGGTATAACATCATTACACAGTTAATATGATATAAAAGCTTGTCGCGAGATTTATGTAGATACTGTTTGAAAATTTCATAAATTTAAATCAATCAGATCAAGTTATTTAATTTACTTGTTTATCTTAACAGGTAAATTTATATGTGTAGACAGGTCTTAAATCTTGAATAGGTACTTTGTATTATTACTTAAATCTCGTGACAAGCTTTATCTAGATAGATAAAGCTTGTCGCGAGATTTATCCATGGATAGATATCCATGTTGGATTTAGGATGACGTCACACAGCTAACCATGCATAGTCATTCAAACTAAACGTGTATAAAATATTCAGCTCAATCGGATGAAGACATCTGCTTCAAAATTGAGTTGTAAGAATCCACCCGAACAAACTACATAGGTAGGTATCTACATACATTGCAAGTTAAATAAAAGCTTTCAATATAATAATCAAAGTTAATTTAACAAATTCCGAAAGTCACACAGCTGCTTGAATCAATCATCATAAATTGTACGGTCTGTGGCGCTACTGGGTGACACTGTTCGGGATGTCTATCTGCGCGACATTGAACCCGAAGGCAGCGCTCGGCAAGTTCAATGCCGGGTCTCGGAATGGGGTCGTTGCCAGTGGGTCACGGCCGGCTCTCGGATGAAACGCGGCTGCCGGAACTGTTTTATTATTCAACAGTGAATTTTGTTGTTTAATTTCAGGATACATTTTATTTTTGAATTATATTTTAAGTTATTATAATTTTTGAAAGGAAGATGTGTACTCTTCTTGGCGGTAGCGTATAGTGGAGTGCCTGTGGGTTCAGACCTCAGGCTTTTGTGACAGTGACTGAAATTTAACAATTCAAAATGGTATGTTTAACTAATAACACGTATGAACAAGTTTTCCTATTGTGCAAATGATTTAAAAATAAAACGATTTTTGCAGAAATTGATATAGTAAATACTTATTAGGCTGTGGAATATCTTTGTAAGTACTTACCTATATCAAAATAAAGGTAGCGTATTAATTATATAGACTTACGTAGTTAGTTCCAAAAGTTTTTGACCTACCTACATTAGATAAATTGGAGATGTAAAACTTATCTCTTTGATTTAGGTAGGTACTGAGCTTTTCGTTATCTACCCCAAATAAAGAAAAGAAAGTCAAAGTAAATCATAACTTCATAAGGCATGAAAATGAGTATTGAGCTGTGATTAAAATTTCAACAAAGTATCTATAAGTTCCTGAGAAAATCGTTGGTGACACTTGAACAGACGGAGAAGAGAGTGATCTTAAAGGGGTTTTACCTTTTGAGGTACGGAACCCTAAAAACACCTAAATTTAAAACAGCCAAAAATGGATAGGTATAAACTGTTTAAATAACAAAAAATTGTAGAAAGCTATCGTTATCATCGTCAATTATAAAAAAAACATGAAGGCACTAGGGGGGCGCAGAAACTAATACGTTTTAATTATTGTTCAATAATTTTGTTACGATAAATAAAAGCAGTTTTAGAACACGGTTGCATTTATTTAGGTTTTTACCTGAAAAATGGGTTCGTAAAGTTTTTGGCCCACAAAAAATGGTGAAATGATACCGAAATCACTAAAATCTATTTAGCGGCGGCGGCGTCTACGCGTACACTTCTTCTTCAACGATCCGCTTTGCGAGAGGATCCTCCTCTGTGATACCACCAACCTCCGTGCATAATTGCGTCGGTGGAACTTCCTGTCGCTTCACAGCGTAGAAACTGCAGACGACTCTCGAACACAGTAATTGATACTATAAAAACCTCCGTCGACTTCTACGAAGTCGGTTGAGGATGAATTTATACCCGGGAAACCGGCGAACCGGTTTCTACAGACAAAGAAATGAAATACCATTTCACAAAAAGTCTGAGAAACTGATCTCCAAAATATAGAGTCGATTCAAGAAAAAACGCGACATGAACATTATTGTCATGTCTCGAGCTAGTGCGCTTTCGACCGCGATCGTAACAAATTATAAGAGTGTTGTTCAGTGGTTTCTTGTAAAAACTAAAGCCTAAACCAAATCTTTGTAGATCATGGAATTACCTACCATATGTAATTATAAGTATATTTGTCTTTAAAAATCATGAAAAACAACAAATAGTAAAATATTTCTAGCTCTTACTATTATATTTTTTTTTTCAAACATCACAGCGACTGTACTATTTTTGCAATAAATACATTGCTCCTTAACCACGACCTAAGTTTGTCGCTAAGTGACTGTAACAAGCAATGTAAAAATCACACAACGATACATATTAAGCAGATACATCGCGTAGTACGGCCGCTGCTTCATGCTATGAGTTAGTGATGTGCTTGTACAAATCCATTAACGTAGGCTATCGACAAAAATGTCGATTCTCGAATGAAATAGTGCTATATATTTAATTTTCAATTTGTCAACCGTTTTTACCCGGTCGGAAGATCGATGTGAAATAAAGTTTTTTTACTTATTTTGAGTATTTTACGGCGTATTAGAGAAATGCGTAACCAACTTTCGTAAAGTAAGTAAAACCTCAGTAATATCAAAGCGTCAAGTGCAGCACAAATACCTATACTTTACAGGCCAGTGAGTAGGCACCATAGCAGGGTTCAACAATAAATACCTACTGTTTCAATACGCTTTAAGACAGCCTAAACCAACGTAACCGGATATTTATTGTTTCAATTTACTTAATATATTTTAATAGTTGCGTATTGTTTATTTTTACTATAATATTTTATTATTTAATTTTGGATTGCATTTTTTATTTAATTTATTTTCAGGCCCTCAAACATTTTTTTGTACAATAATAAATTGAAGATTCGATAACTTTCCGATTTAGTCAATCACTAGCGTATATGTAAAATAAATTGCATTTGCACAGTACAACGATAGCGTCCGATGTTTTTGTGTGGGTAAGTTCCGTACAACTTACCCACACAAAAACATCGGACGCTGCATGGTACGCTATGATAGATGAGATAAGGTTTATAATTGATTGTACGAAATGCGGGTGGTGTGCACGACTGCGTATCTATTGCTTTTACTCAACTGCATGTGTAGTGGTAGGGGCAAACAGGAGACATAGGTTTCCGATACATTTTCGTCTACCGGGCATATCTCCTTGTTTATTATATCTATGGTACCTACTCACTTAAATTAAAATAGGTTTTAAATAAAAAAGAAAATACAACCGAATTGAGAATCTCCTCCCTTTAGAAGTCGGTTTAAGAATCATGAAATTCACTTCATGATTCTTACACTGCAGTATCCACTAAGCAATGTAGAGGAGAGCGAATACCAAAATTAGTCTTACAAAGGCTGGTAGCAAATAGACACCTGGAAAAACTCCACAAGAAATACATATATTGAATAGGTATCAAAAATAATAAATAGCATAACGTGCTGTAAGTATTTTTTAAAAATGTTGCAGGTATACCATCTAGACCCACGCCTTTAGTTGAATCGAGTGATTGTAGTTCTTTACGTATCATAATATCCAAGGAGAAATTTAAATTGGATTTGAAAATATCATGGTCAATACTTGTAGGGGGTGGTTGCCATAAGTCAGGGTCAAATGTGATGGGTTCGTATACTGAGTGAAAGAAAGTAGAAAATAAATTGCATGTTGAGTGGGATCGACTGTGGAAATTTGTTTGTAATTATTGTATGAAGAACACAATAAATAATGAAATATTATACGCAAGACGACTGATAAACAGTACAAAATGTCTTTCAAACATCAAAATTATGTAAACAAAAGTGCAAAACGACCTTTATTCAAAATTCTGTAAAAACGAAACAATAGCACAAAAAATATAAAACAATATTGATTATTACCTGAATTATCGGAATTCCTAATAATAAATTCAAAAAACGATGTGGAAGACAAAATAATAATAATCTCTTATCGTTTAAACGGTTTCACTAAGCACGCTGAGAGTATACATTGTATACGCTTTGCGAGACGGTCAACTTTCAACTACCCTCACATGCGCACTGAAAAAAAATCACAAATACGGGTGTAAAATTATGACTGAGTCCTTCTTACGTATCGGGGATTTTTTTGGTATTTATCATCGGAATTTTATATGTATATCACCGGAAAATTGCAGACTCCGTGAGATTGTATAATAATATTAATATTGATTAGATTATAATTATAGTCGTTAAGCCACTTGCTAAACAGTCCACGCGGACAAGTCTTGAGGCTTAATAACTTCCCTGCGACGAAGCTACCTATTCGGCCAATCGTGGCGCACTCCTCGCATGCTGTAGATAAATGGACCGGGTTATCGACCAAAGGAAATAAGACTTTACTGAAAGTAGGCATATAATATGTAGTATGAAATAACCGTGCAATAATCAGCTCGAAACACGCCAAAAATGCTTATAATCTTAAATCTTTCTCAATAATCGACGAGTTAATTTAGTTCGCTTACTACGTGGTGGTCGTAATATTACTGTCCTATAAAGGCTAGTAATATTACGACGATAACGACTTAGCAATGGAAATTAGAAAACCTCTTTTTAATTATCGCACTAAGCCTTTCCGCTCACAAAGTTGCTAAAGTCGTAGCATGATTAAGGTTACTTTTTTATTGTATTACGCTTTGAAGCAGAATTCCGTATTAAGAAAGATTTTTAAGGGGTTCGAACATTTTTCTATGGGAGCTTTTTCATTTCGATTTTTTTCAAAGTCGTGGCGCACGATTAAACATTTACGGGTAGAAGACACATAAACAAACAAAACAATTTAGGAACATGGTGCCCCAAAGTGTCACGTTGCTGAGGTGTATAAAGGTAAAGTCGCCATGTGAAAACAATGAAAATCATTAAAAATTAACTAATCACGGGCTTCAATGCAGTAGATTTAAACATTTATATAAATTAAATACTATTGTTTAGATTGCGATGATTGAGAACTATTATTTGAATTTAATCTGATGCAATATAAGCACTTAATAAAATATTTTTTCATGATAGTCATTATTGTCTTGTCACATGGTGACTTTATTACCTCGAAATATCTCGGCAAAGTGACACTTTAGGGCAGCATGTTCCTATAGTCCAGTCAAACAGGGTTTCACCTCGGAATGAGAGATAATAACCTGGGAGCTAGTAAGTATATCACCTTTATTTTGGCGTTGCAATCCATTTAACTCATGAAAATACGATCTTTGACTAATTCTCCCAAGGAATCCTTTCGTTCTCCTTATCTTTTGATGATATTCAAAAAAATACTACTAGTAAACGACTTTAACATCTCTGTTATTTCGCCTTTCGTAAAAAGAGTTCTTATTAGTTTATGGTGTTCATAAGAAAGACCTTTTGAAATATGCGTAACTACTTAGTTTAAAAAGAGTAAAAGAGTACCAGGTTTGTCGAGCTTCATGAAAAACAAAGGTAACATTTGCAAACAGGGAAAAATACGTCAAATCCGCGCAAAACGGACATCACTTACCATAGTGCGAGGACTCCGACAGTGAGTGACAAAACAACAGCGCTGCCATCGCTAGCCGGCTTTGAGTCGTTGACTGGATGATGTCGAGTGGAGCAGTACAGGCGTGTTTCAGAAAAAACTGATCAAGTGCGAGTTAGACTCGGGCGCTGAGGGCGGAAACCTAAGTTGCGAACAAATCATGATTTTTTACAAGCTTCTTTGATCCATAGAGCTCTTATAGAGGTTTTCCTGTGATCTATAAGTAAAGAACTAGTGCAGATTTGTTTCATTTAGGGTCCGTAGTTTCCAAGAGATAATATTTTTAAAATATGGGAAAAAAATCTTTTTAGACCCTTATAAATACTTGATAAGTTCCACTGGATTTGTGAATTGAACAAACGAGAAGAATGCATTGCAAGCATGCAGCATGCAACGTGCAAGGAAGCATGCAGCATACAAGCGAGCATACATAGTTTCTGTCACGGCTCCGGCGCTGCGGAGCTCCTGCGACCCCACGCTAGCTTATCGTCGCAGATGGTTTCAACGCTCACCACCGCAGTTTCGTCTTGCTGGCATAACCATTTTTTTTAATAAGCCCTGTAAAATGACGCCATATTCAAAATGTAAGTGTTTGAGTCGCAGAAGTTTGTATTCATATGCATTTAATTTACCTTTCAACTGAATCGGTCCTTCGGAACTCTAAAAATAATAACGTCGTAAATAATCATGTGATGAATAAATAAATAAAAATAAAAAAGCCTTTTATTTCTTGCCTTAAATTCAATGCCTACAATGACAGTTAAATTATTAAAATTTTACCAAATAAATTACCTATACAAATCGTTGATAATAAAATAAAATTGAATATAAAAAATTAACAGAAAATTGCATATAAAATTAACATAAAATTGAAATAATTGATGATATAACAATTTATAAGTTGGCAAGAACCCCTAAAATATCAAATAAAGTCTCAAATAATTAATTAATCCACGGGTACAAATATTATTTAAAAGGGCGACAATCCTTTCCATAACACTGGAAACATCACATATTTAGCCCTTGAACGGTAAAATTAAACTCATTAGGTACTAAAACATGTCAGTGCAGTTTAATTAAAAGGAGGAAATTGAATCCGTTGAACACGGAAACAATGTTCCCTGCCACCGCAGCTCAAATCTAATTTCTAACATAACATCGAGTTACTGTCAGCTGGCATGTTCGTCTAGGAACGCTTTGAAACGTGCTAATAGCTTCATCTTTTTGACTGACCGACCTTGACAATATAAAAGTGCCTGTAAATGGTTAATTTGAAATAAATAATTAATTTGGATTTAAACACAGAACTCTAACCAAACCGAACGAAACAAAACACGCGAAATATGTTTTGGATGGTGATTTCGGTATAATAAAAATGTAATCAATATAATATACATAATATATGAAGCTCTTCCGTTACTGAGTGACTGACAGACAACGCACAGCCGAAACTACTGGTCGTAGGAAGTTTGAAAGAAATGATAATGAAAAGATATTGATTCGTGCGCGAGTCCGACTCGCACTTGGCCGGTTTTGTTTTTTCAAAAATCTGTTAATACGCTAGTTTTCATCAAAATTGGGCTCGAGACTCCTTCCAGTGATTTTCGATATTCCTCATAGTTTTGGATTGGCCATCCACACACACTGAAAATTCACCAAGGGCCGAAATGCGCGCTTGGTGCCTTTGCGAGTCACCCAGCGTGTATCAGTTCAGCCTTAGATATAGTTCCAATCTTAAGCTACGCTCACATCACTGAGTCTCGGGAGATTCAGTGATGTGACGGGACTAAGGCATGCAATTATCCGGCCCATTTTACTATCCAGAAAATACGGATACTACCAAAAAACTGTACGGATATATCCAACGAATATAATCGATCAAAATTTCTATTTCAATTCAATTATTGATTTTATAAATAAATTCAAATTAAGGTAAAAGTTCCTAGACGGCGACGAACAAAAATTTATAAGTTTTACATCAGTTAAAGTAGAAATTTAGAAAAAATACTTAACCGCCTTTTTCTCGAAACCGCCGTTTTGCAAGTACAACATTTGCTATAACGAGGGCAGAATAGTTCTTTTCCTATAGATTCCAGGAAAACCTTTAAGAAGTCTATGGTTTTGAAGAAACTTACTTTCGGAACCTTTTGCACGCTAGTTCGACTCGCACGTGGCCGGTTTTCATTGAGGTTGTAGTCTACATGACTTTTCCAGAACAATTTACTAACAAGGACCACTCCCAAGTGCTTTTAGACTATAATAAGTATCCATCCAGATAATAGTTTATATATATATATATACGTGATATTCGGATACTAAATTTTACGGATATCCGGATAGCATGCGCTACTCCCGACACAGTCTGTTATGTAAACGTGTGTCGGGGCACGGTATACACCAATCAAACGAATCCATTCAAGCATACGTAATATCATAACGAGTTCTGTAGCCAATCAACGGCATCTGACGCCTTTGAGCCCCACGATCCGCCACAACACATTAATGTGACCCGGGCTAAAGTGCATTTTAAATTGTCTGGGAATTCATGTCAAAAGTGGTTTACAGTTTATTTCCTTTGATTTTACTTTAAAATAAAGTTGCTCTCATTAAAACTGTGAAATAAAGAGTCAGCTGTTAAAATAAATATAATGAAATTAGTTTACTTCAAGTAAAAAAGACTCATATACAAACAGTTTCATAAAAGGATACAGATAGGATAACAAGCACAGACAGAAACACGAGCACTCACCAGGCAGCAGTGTTGGGCAATCCAGTCTGTTGGCGATCATCGCCAGGAAGGCCTTGGCGCTGCCCCGGACTCTGCGCACCAGAGACGCGCATCGTCGCGTGAAAGCAGTACCTACCTACCTAATTTGCATAAAACAAAGAGTAGTCCTGTATTTTGAATAAACTATTATTAAAGTATACTACATATTTTAAATGCCATTGTCAGGACCAGGAATTAGAAATAATAGATATTGAATATGCAAAATATACACAGTTAGATGAATGGCACGAACACGGAAACAAACGACCAGCGTGTCTTCAAGTTATACTCGTACATATTAATGCCCATGTACCACTATTGTACATAGAGTTTAAATAAATGTATTATCCTTGAAAAACAATTCAATGAGCTAATTATACTCGTACATTTAAAGGAATGCCTGCATAGACTGGACTTAATTTGCTTATCGGAAATTAATATTCCAGAAGAGGACATAAAAATATACACAAAGATATAGAGGGTTTGCCGTAATCGCCACGCTTGGCAGGCGAATTGGCGATCGCAGTGTAGCTGTATCAATGTACCTACAGATAATGCTGCTGCCCATTCTCTGGTGAGTCGCTTAGTTGCCTCTTACGACACCCATGGGAAGTGATGGGATGGTGCTATTCTGGTTATATTGTCTATAGACCACCGAGCACAAATAAAATAAACTTGAATATGGATATTAAAAGGTACTTAAAACAAAGTATACCAAAACAAAATGATAATTATTATTATAATAATATAATTTTGTTTTGGTATACTTTGGAGATACCATAAGGTGCCGCGACTGTAACTTAGGGCGCTTCCAATTTTAGACGTTTTGGGTCGCACCGCTGCCGCACGTTTTTCGTGCTGCGCTGGTTATAAGCCGCTGCCGTGCCGCTGCAGTACGTTAGACGTCCGACACCAAACACTTATATTGAAAGCGTATCTGACTGCCGCATGCCGTGCGTTTGTACCTATGCTAGTGATGTTATTATATTTGACAGCAGTCAAGCCATGGATTCTGACGAAGAATCATTACTGTTAGTGCTCTTGTTGAAAAACATCAAAGAGAAACAAAAACGACGCCCCCGTAAAAGAGCATCACCGATGTTTTCGTTAACATGTAATTTTGGTGATTTCCATAATCTTTACCCTAGGTAAAAACAAAATCCAAGCAATATTTTAAATTAAGTACTTGAGAATGTCTAAAGAATGTTTTTTTTCGTATATGTAAAACAACTTTCTCTAGTGGCAATTATTTGAATAAACACCAAAAAATTTTCAACTACCACTGGTCACGAGTTCGAAAATGCATAGAGTGTACATTCGGAATTATGACTAATAAATGTAGAATTACGGACTGTGACGATATTTCTAACAGTAATCTATTTATTCAAGACAGTCAGATAGATCAGGTAGTTCAAAATGAACAGAATTTGTCAGCAACATCAGTTCGCGATAAATTTGCAGAATACTTTGATGATATCGAAGGACAATAATAATTACAGTCCAATAGCCACCTTAAATACAATTAATAAGATAACAGAGAAATATATAGTTAGACAAATATCTGAATGCCTACTTAATACTTATGGCATTATTACAGTCATTCAACATGGTTTCAGACCAGATAGAAGCACGGTAATGGTACTAGCAAGATTTACGGACGATGTAAATAGTTACCTAAATGATAAAAACGCAGTAGTATTTATTGACTTCAAAAAATCCTTATACACCCTGGATCACTACGAGTATGCGTTTCCGGTATGGACTGACCTCTCATTGTACAGAAATCCTATACAATGCGAGGTTGGGTTGTGCTGTGGATGTGTGCTTTGCTTGGTGTGTGGCAGTGTGTACTTAGAATCTAGTGACCAGATTCTAAGTACATACGGCCGGACTCCGGTGTACTCGGCTCCTCCACAATCTGCTCGTGTCGGTGTGAGGGAAATAGTGCTTAATTGGTCGTTTTTAACCTATGAAATTGCCGTTTTGTATGAAAAAATTTAAACGAATTTTTTTCATTTGTATTAATCGAAGTAATCACCCATGCAATCAATGCATCTTTGCCAGTGCAGTGGCAGTTTATTGATGCCCTTCTTAAAGAAATCAGCTGGACGGGAGGCAACAAATTCTTCAAAGGCATTTTGTACTGCCTCTCGGGTATTGAATTTTTTTCCCGCCAAGAAGTTATCCAAATTCTGGAAAAAGTAGTAGTCTGTAGGCGCAAGGTCTGGTGAGTAGGGCGGATGACGGAGAGCTTCCAACCCCAGTTCTTGCAACTTGGAGACCGTCTGCTGTGCAGTATGAGGTCGCGCGTTGTCGTGCAGGAGCAGCGGAGACGAGCGATTGACCAATGCTGGTTGGAGATGTGCCAGCTTCTCCATCATTGTGTTCAGTTCTTCACAGTACACATCTGCAGTAATGCTCACCCCGTTTGGTAAGAAGCTGTGATGAATCACACCGGCGGGCGCTAGACCACCAAACAGTGACCATCACTTTTCTAGGGGTAAGTTTTCGTTTAGGGCATTGTTTAGGTGCTGAACCAGGATCCAACCAACTTGCTGAGCGCTTGCGGTTATCAAACAGAATCCATTTTTCATCGCAGGTAACAATGCGGTTCCAATTCCTTCATTTGTGTGTCTGTTGAGCAGTGCAAGGCACGTCTCGACGCGTACTTCGCGCTGGCGATCATTGAGTTCGTGGGGCACCCATTTGTCAAGCTTTTTTACCTTGCCAATTTGACGCAAATGGACCAATATTGTTTTGACGCTAACGTCGATAACTGCTAATTCAGCCGTAGATTGTGTATCATCAGCTTCCACAATCGCCTTTAATTCGTCATTGTCGACCAAAGTCTTCGGACGACCGCGAGGTTCATTTTTCAGGTCGAAATTTCCAGAACGGAAGCGAGCAAACCAATAACAGGTGGTGCGTTGGTTTGTAGTGTTAGCTCCGTAAACGTCGTTGATGTTGCGTGCCGCTTGTGCCGCGTTGCTGCCACGACGGTACTCATATTCCATAATTACTCGAATTTTTAACGTATCCATGATGACGAAAAAGATTGAAATGCGATGAAAATGTATCACTAATCAATAAACAAATGACTACTTTTGGAAAAAAAAACCATGTTTTTAAAATAAAATTAATTTGAAATTAGAATTCTTAGCCAAAAAAAAATTATTTTGATTTGAAATGGCCAGTACTGCAGAACGGCAATTTCATAGGTAAAGACCTAATATTAACAAGCGCTTCTCGCCATCAAAGTAATAAGTTTGGCAGTGAGTAGCGTTGAAAGTACGTAAGCGTTGTAAAATATGGTGTTCCAACTAGATCTGTGTATGGGCCTGTTAGTTATAGTGTCCATTTGAACAGTATGTGTAATGTCATTAAAAAATACAAAGTTTACATGTAAACCGACGACATTTGTCTCCTTTTCAGTTGCAAGGAACAACCCGTCATACAAGGAGCAATACAAGACGATTTGGACAGTATAAATAAATGAGCACATGACAACGGTATTATAATAAACATTAACAAAACTAAATGCGTATCAATACGTTCCCCATATTCACGTTAAAAAACACTGAGTCGAATATTGAAGGTCATAGTTATGAATGTTTTCACTATGAAAAATCAAACTGCTAATGTATTAATTTAGAGCAAGTAAAAACATACAGGTAGTTAGGACTATTGACACTAAATTTGCATGGAACACATATTTAGATAAAGTTTGTAATAAGCTTCGTTCAGTTCTTGGTAAACTAAAGCCAGTAGTCAAGAGAGGACTTCACTATAATACGCGCTGTACTATGCACTTGCTGACTC
This sequence comes from Melanchra persicariae, assembly GCA_947386135.1. Lineage (NCBI taxonomy): Eukaryota > Metazoa > Arthropoda > Insecta > Lepidoptera > Noctuidae > Melanchra > Melanchra persicariae. Next base: position 20,069,932 of record OX376643.1, on the reverse strand, counting down.
GATTATCAGTTATGGGCTCACTTTTAGAACATATCTTGATAGAATTAAAATACTACAAATACGACTTCTTAAAGTATTAGTTAGCGATGGAACTAAACATAGTGTAAACAAGAATTGTAAAAAATATTTAAAGCAATGTATTACCAGTTGATAAAAAAGTTAGAATCTCTATTATCATGGAAAAACATAATGTTAAAATGCATAAAAACGCAAGAGTATGTAACTACCCTACCCGGCAATAAATAAAACAACTGCAGATCCCTAAGGTGAAACATTACTATGGTAAGCATGCGTAACGATGAATTAGTCCTACTATTAATTAGTATAAATGAGTTAGTTACCTGAAGGAGTAATCCACCGAACCAAAAATAGAAACCACCTTAAAAATGTATTGATGACACACTATCTGTCTATGTGTCCATAGTTGTTATGTGTTATTGTGTATATATTTGCGCAATTTGTTCGAAAGAGTCACCGCGGCCCTGGAACGCAAAGGGCATTAGAACAAATTCCGCAGCCCACAATTATTATCCTTAGGCCACAGTTTTATATCCATATAAACAGATAACTTTGCGTCAGATACGAAAAATTTAAAACAATAAAAAAAAAACAAAAGAAACAATTTGTAAAATTTATCTTTTTTAATTTGTCTTCTGCAAAGACACAGTCTCATGTTAATAACTCGCAGGTGCGGCCAATGTGCCGCGACGGTACACCGACGTGCCACCCGCCGTGCAGTACGCCCTGGAAGATATCTTACAAGAGGTGCCACAACCAGACGCAGACTGTAAGTTTTTGCTCTTATTGAATATATAAGCAGTAAGGGCCGTGAAACACATGGATCTGTAACTTGCTCTAAAAGTATGCAAGTAATTTGCAAGTTGCAGGTATGTGTATTACGACCTTAACGGACATTTATGCAGTCTATTGCATAAACATGAACGGAATTTTCAGCTGAATTGATAGAATCAATTAGTTCTGTTTTTTTGGGTTAATTTGCACCTGCGCAGTAGGTATCATTGCAACGTTTATTCCGCAAGTTGGATTAGGAGAAAATTGCCAATGATCCAATTTTTTGTAAAAAAAACACTACAAAGTATAAAATAACTATAATTTCGGAAGACGGTGTTTTTTGTTATTTCTTCGTTTTTTGACACCGACTTCCGAAATTATAGTTATTTTATACTTTGTAGTGTTTTTTGTTTGGAACTCAGTTGTTTTTTTTTTTTGTAAAAAAGTTTTTTATTTTTCACTTTTTAGTGGTTAGCTTTTACTAAACCCAACGCAAAAAGAATCATCAAGATCGGTTCATAAACAATAAAGTTATTCCTGAATAGATAACCCCAAAACCATGGTTGAATAATGTACATATAATGTTTTGACAATTCAAAAGTACCTGTGAATGGTTTATTTGAAATAAATGCTTTGACTTTGACTTACACATCTGCGTTCCCCTTCAAAGCGTACCGGCATGATGAAATGTTATGAACTGGGGCCTAACCATCAACTCTTAAAGCAGCATTACTTCAATATTACTTCCAGTGGGAAAGAGACGGAGCTATACATTACGTATAGCTTCGTCAACAATAAACAGTCATGCGATTTCAGCAATCCCGACTGGTTTACTATGATTTATTGAAGAGTTCCGTTACCTATCTCCGAAGTTCTTCTTCAGATCTTCACCAAATTCGGACCAGTCCGGGAAGATACTCTTCCAAACAAAAAAAGAATCATCAAAATCGGTTGACAGTTGGCGAAAATATCGCTGAACAAACATACAACAAAAAAAAAATCAGTCTAATTGAGAACCTCCTCCTTTTTTGGAAGTCGGTTAAAAAAATAAGAAGGTTAATTAACATAAAAGTATAAAATAACACTAACGTAAAAAAATACATCTAACATTTTCTTAAAAGCTTGAGGCTTGAGCTGGAGTCGCAGGGCGATTTCCGACCACCCGTAGGCGCGGGCCTGCGGACGGTGAGCGTTGGGTGGCTCGCCGTCCGATCAGAACCAGGCTGGGGCCGAAATCGCGTGGTGCTCCGCGTGCGCCTCCGAGATGTTAGCGTAGTAGTTGCGGCTCGCTAGGGCCAGAGCCTGCCAGGGTTGCGGAATTAATTTAAACGAGTCACCACGGCTCTGGTACGCAAAGGGCATTTGAAGGAACATCGATGGGTTTTAGTCGGTAAGAGTCTGACACTCATCACGGAAATCATCAAATGACTAAGAAGGAGTAATTTGATGGTTTCCCATACTAATAAGAATGCTGATGTGAAAAATTCGTGCTTATGCTGTGGACCGCTGAAGTAATATCGTATTTGGAGCCATCCCTGATCGCAGCAGTCATGTCATTTAAGAATGTACTATAGAATTTGAAAGCGTTTACAGGGTGATTGGTAATTAAGTGCGTTCCTTGAAATGACCTAAACTAGAGCTGATTTGCAACGATTTTGACCCCGAAAACATGGGGTCCATATTGGCTAGATTTGGTGTTATCGACGGAGTAAGGTTTTTTTTTTATATACTGCCTTTCGAAAATTAAACTGAATTGTTCCCGACAAGGTGCTGCCGTGTCGGGAACAATTGAGTTTTTCACCAGAACCAGTCGAATTAAGTCAAATAGCTATCATAACATATCAAAATTAAGACAATCCACATTTAGCGAGGCGTACATTGAAAAATGTGAAGGAGGAGTTGGTTCGCCTGGAGCCAATTCTAGATGGAAAATCAGGTCCTAATTATCATTGTAATTCATTGTCCTCGGCAAAATTTCAAATTTGTAGGATAAGAGATAAAATAATTATACAAACACTTACTTGTAATAGGTACCTAAATAAACAATCTCATTTAAAAAAGCGCTCATAGTTTACAAATTATACGGGCAACTTTTTCCCAAAGAAACTTGCTCGTACTATGACGGTAATTACAAGAAAAATCTAACCGGTGTGTTGCCAGTGCTTGAGCGGTTAATCGAATCCTTTGTTTTTAACTGATGCACTCACAAACGAACAGCATTGTATATTTATTTACATAGAAAAGAAGATTTTAGATAAATTACACCATTACTTGATCAATTACTTAAAATATAATAAAGGCGGGCTCTAATCAAAAGAGCTCATACTATGCGATAGAGGGTAATTTAATTAGAAGATAAGCTACTCCATCACTGGGCTTAAAACGAAGCGCTCCATTTTATTTTAAGCCCGCTCTTATCGCCTCCGCCTGCTGTTCATAGTTAAGGCACGTCGCCGTCGACCTCATAAAATTTCCTGCCCGCAATTTGTCAGAACGACATCAATATCTGACATCTTGCTTCGAGTCTAAAAACCGTCTTTTATGTTTTATATCACATATCATTATATAGGTTGTTTCAAAATTAACGCTAAATTTGAATTTGCCGCCATTTGTAAAGCAAACGCAAAGCAGTAAAATGTTGGCAACTCCAAAAATATTACAGTTTGAAAGCTGATAGTTTTGGGTTAGTAAAAAACACTACAAACTAAAAAATAACTTTAATTTTGGAATATCGTCGTTGCGACTTTAAGACCTCTTATGTGTAAAATTCAACTTTATGAGAAAATTCAACGTCAACTGAAAAAATTATAATGGAACCAACTACAACAAAAAATATAGGTATCAGCCATATGATTTCCTGCTTATTATTTTGCTATTGTTAGTTGAAATTAAAAGAAGTATAAGATAGTAAAAAATAAACAGTTTAAGATTTCACATAAGAGATTTTCGTTGCGCTTTACGTATCACATCAGAGCTTTTGAACAAAAATACGTATAAAAATTAAAACAAAAAACTAGGTACTAGTTTTAATGAAAAAAAAAGCAAGAAGGACCCTCATATTTTAGACCAAATAGATCAAATCGGTTGGCTCACTGGTTGATCGATTGACTTCTGTGCTGCGTGTCTCAGGTTCGATTCCCGCACGGAACAAGTATTTGTATGGCCTACAGATAGTTGTTTCGGGTCTGGCTATTTTTGTATGTGAGTTTTAATGTTTGTAATTGCACCCACGATACAGGAGAAATTCCTAGTGTGGGGCAACATTTTTTTTAAAAAGAAAGAACGTTGTCTTTAATTTTGAATGTGGCCTTGGACGACCGGGCTTGAGCACAAGCTTCTCTGCCCCTCCGCATGGGAGGACTTGAGTCTGCAAAATTCTTAGGTTAAGTTTACCGGCTTTCATATCTTCGGTCCACGGCGCTGAGATATTTATCAGGAATATCCTGGCTTCCACACTGGTTGATTTTGATGTGCCGTGCTTCACCGATGCTATCGATTCCTGGAAACTCACTGGCCCGAATACTGACCTACCTGATAAACCATCTTCCCAGAGGCAGTGGGACAAGCCGCTCTGCAGAGTAGTTCACAACAACTTACTGACCACGTCTGCTACTACGGCTGAGCGTGTGCGCCTGCTGGATTTTGGAAAATGGGAATCGGGTCCCATGCACGGGCATGTCGGGCTTCATGCACTACCTTCGTCGAACCTAGGCACTTTGTTCGACGACACCACTTTCTACCTCACTGCTTCTTTACGTTTAGGAGCCCCTTGTTGTTTTCCTCATCGCTGACGCTGTGATGAATTTGTCAACAGCCTTGGGCACCACGGCCTTTCTTTGTAGCCGCAGTGCGGGCCGTTTTGCCGACACGCTACTTTACGACATTATCCGACGAGTTCTCGTTACCTTCGGCGTTCCAGCCGTATTAGAACCCAATGGCTTGGCACGTGACGATGGCAACAGACCGGACGGTATGTCTTTGTTTCCTTGGAAGATGGGTAGACTCTTGCGCCATCTCATCTTCCTAGTTCATCGTGTTGTGCTGGCGCTGCCGCTGCGGCTGCGGAAAACCTCAAGTGGCGTAAATATAGTAACCTTATAGGTAACTAAATTTTCGAGCCGTTTGGGGTTGAAACCCTGGGCCGTGGGGCCCTTGTGCTCACAGCCCTTTCAAAGAAATTTCGAAACGGCTGGTTGACACTTCCCGTGACCCAAGAGCTGGTTTTTACTTTGGGCAGAGACTAAGCATTGCCATTCAACGTGGCAATGGCGCCAGTCTCTTGGGCACATTACGAGCTGACAGCGTTGAGGACGGATTTTTTGATATTTAAAAAAAAATCTTTTATAATATTTAAAAAAATAAGAGTATTATTGATACTATTATCGTTATTAAAGATAGAATTTGTATTAGAATTGCATTAAGGCCTCGGACATTGGCACATAAGATATTTTAAGCACCAACATTTTATTAGGAAGCACATTGTAGATCTTGAAATTGGTAAACAAATGACATTGGCATTCGATATAGCTTCAAAATGTGAAAAAGGCTGGCGTAAAAAAGTGATTTTGCCAAAAGTGACACATAAGAGGTCTTAAAGTCGCAACGACGATGTGGTGTTTTTGGTTGTTTCTTCCTAATTTAACACCGAAATAAAAGTGATTTTTTACTTCGTAGTGTTTTTTTTTTGGAAGTCGGTTGTATTTTTTTGTAAATAAGTTTTTTTTATTTTCCACTTTTTAGTGGTATCCCACACCTAACAACACCACTAGAAAGTCACAGGAAAGCAAAATACGCAATTTCAGTTACTTGTATGATAAACAATTTTTTCAGCTATTTTGATTTAAAAACCAAACTACAGAACCGATTTTAATAAAATTTCAATAGGACCAATCAAGAAGTACCTGTATCCTTTCACATAATAGAAAAAAAATCGGTTCATAAATGACGGAGTTATGAGGTAATAAACAAAAAAAATACCACTGCATTGAGAACCTCCTCCTTTTTTTGAAGTCACTTAAAATGGTAGTACCACTCGAAGGAGCAGCGGTTTTGTTGAACAATATTTTTAAAAAACCCTAATTTTGGTGGTCAAATTTAGAAAATTTATAGTTTTAGATAATGTTACTTAACACCATTGGCTTTCTATTTTTGGAGTTCTTAGAAACCGAAGGGTTATTGTAAACAAGCCCAAAGCCACCAGTGCATTGACGGAGGAGATTCAACGCTGAATCAACGATTCAGCCACATTTAAGCAAAATGGTATTGGAAAAATTATCAGCCGGTATCCGGTTAGGCTGGAAGCCGACCTAGTTTGATTTGTTACGCTGACGAAACGCTCGTCCTGGCTCAGGGGGGGTTGCACCAGGCGGCGGCTGACTTAATGACACGCAGGGTTGCGATAGTCGTTGAGAGGATCCGGCAATAAGGTCTCGAGGTGGCTTTGGAACATGCCACCCCACCGGGATCCCAAATAACGGTAGGAGGGGTTCACATCGGCAGCGGGTCGACGATCAAGTATTTGGGACTCGTTCACTACAGCCTAAGGAACTTCGTCGAGCATTTCCGACGTTTGGCTCCCAGACTGGAGTGGGCCGGGCCTGCCTTCAAACGGCTTCTCCCTTTGGTCTAAATGCCTTCTGCCGGAGTCTCTATGAGGGGATCTTGTGGTCCTTGGCCCTTTATGGGGCCCCAGTGTGGGCTCTGATGCTGAAGAAGCATCTAGCCCGACAGCTGAACGCGTCTCAGGCTAGGTGGCGAGCCTCCTTACCGGGTTACTGCCATGGGATCTGGAGGCGAGAGCCCTCGCGCATGTCCACGCGCGGTGTGTGGAGCAGCTACGCCGGGGCGAAACTCCGCTGCCGCGGCAAATTGTAGCGTGGAGGACGGAGCTCCGGCAAGATATTAAGATATATGGCGGTATGAAAACAGCGACTATCGCAACCCAGTGCTGGGCACGCCACAATTTCGGCGATAGTGCCACTCTTTGAGGAGTGGCTGGAGAGGCGCCACGGCATCCTCACCTTCCGCCTGACGCAGGTACTCATCGGACACGGTTGTTTCGGGAAGTGCCTGTTTCGGATTCGGCCGGAGGAAACGTCCGGGTGGCAGGCTCTGGACCTAACGGACCCCGTCTACTATACTGACATTTCTTTGAGGTACGCGTAGAACACAAAGCGTCTCCGACTCGGGCTTGATTCTTATCGGACAGCAAGCTTCCCAACACTCGCGGTCTGCAAGCCTCAGACACAGAGGTGACACTTACATTCTGCCTATTATTAAGTCCCAAATAATAGGAGCCTATTGCCATCCGCTAGATACAAATCCATAGTCTGTTTACCATTAAGATGTGAAACGGAAAAACGCAACAAGTCATAGCCTGTCATAGTCATAGTCATAACCTGGGGGTTCCCTAGGGTCCCTTTCTCAGCACTGTACCAACTAGGCAATCACAAAGCTTTTATTTAATCGTCAACTGGCATTTATTTATCTCCTAACTTATATTGTTCCACTGCATGGACAATGGTCTCCACCATAGCCTGCCCGATGTGGTGCATTCTCCGCCCAATCAGTCGTAGGTAATTATTTTATATGAATGTTAACTTCCACAGTTGACAAGCTAATAGTGAACGCTAAGCAGAAGCTCAATGTGCTGATCCAAGCTGTATCCAGGATGGATGTTACTCCGGAGGTCAGGGCTCACGCGAATCAGTTCTACCACCAAATCCTGGCGAGAGCGATGAAAGAGAACTACCAAGATGACGTGGTTCAGGAAGGAGGTATGTAAAAGTTACTGGAAATAAGTGTAAGATGAATTTTAAGTATGTATCATTATCATAATTACATTTAGTTTAGTAGCAACTTTTTCAAAGTAATTCAAATATCAGATAATTTTAAACAAACGTCGTCTCTTAAATAGAAGGTAACGTGTTAGACCGATTTTTTGCGCGCAAGCTTATAAACCCAACATCCTCGACGCACTTTTAGAAACATTCCTTGCTCGCTATGAGAGAAAAGAGTATTCCAAAAGTTTTTAAATATTTGTAAGAAGAAATTGTTCAAGCCGTTCTCAAATGTTGAGTTTCCAAATGTGGAATGAATTTTTACTAACATACATACCTATATCTACACTTCTACACTAATATTATAAAGAGGAAAGGTTTGTTTGTTTGTTTGAAATGAATAATTTCCGAAACTAGTAGATCGATTTAAACCGAAATTCTTCTTCTTCTTCTTCTTCTTCTTCTTCTTCGTCATCACACTCTTGGCAGAGTGGTCGTGGTCGTCACATCAGGGGTGGTGGCAGGCTTCACAATCCGTCGCCATTCCTCCCGTACTGTGGCTTTTCTTGTGCATTCGTGGAGTGGGCCATTGAGTGCAGTTTTTACTTGATCGGTCCAACGCATTGGTGACCTGCCGCGCGCTCCTGTGCCTTCAACCCTTCCCTGCACTACAAGTCGCTCCGCAGATGTGTCTTCTTGACGTGTGACATGTCCAAAGAAAGTGAGGATACGACATTGGACGATGGAAGAAAGACGCTGTTTGATTCGAAGTTCCTGGAGGATTGAGGCGTTGGTTCGGAACTGTGTCCAGGTTATGCCAAGCATTCTCCTTCAGCACCACATTTCGAGGGTGTCTTCTTTTTCTCGCTTTCTCTTAAAGTCCATGTCTCAGCACCGTAAAGAAATATGGGAAAAACTAATGCCCTGATCAGTCTAACTTTAAGTCTCAATGTATCTGACTTCAAAGAATCTCGATACGATGAGTAGTATTTCTATAAAATATTATGGAAATCTATCACTGACTTCCTTTCTTGACTTTTTACACGACTGACCCAAAAAAGGAGCTTTTCAGGGTTCATGTATGTATTTAAGTAGGTACGTTTTTTTGTGAGTTTTTTTATTCCACTATAACGTCTATACGGCTTAACCGATTTCAATGTATGTGTGTGTGTGTATCTATCCAAAGGTTGTCTTTAAAAGATCGCTTTTAGCGATAAGGCCGCCCATTGTGTCACCCTATGTAATGTTTTCTTCAGCTATATTTTCTGTAACTTATATGGTGTACACAATAAAGAGTATTCTATTCTATTGTTAGAAGCGTTGCGTAATCCTGGGTAACATAGGCTAGTGAACAAAATAATAATAATGTTTCATGGTTAAAGAAGGATTTCATTTCATTTTTCATGAATATATATTAACTACACATACGACCATCGTCTAGATTTTGCTGATTACAAAAATATAAATCAGTAGTACTTATTCAATACTGATTCATCTACTATACTAATAACAAAGGGGAAAGATTTGTTTGTTTGAATTGAAAAGGCTCCAAAACTACTGAACCGATTTGAAAAATTCCACCATTAGAATCCTACATTATCCCTGATGAACATAAGCTATAGAATATTTTCAAAAAAGTTAGGGATTGGTATGATAACTTCGATAATGTAACCCAGTGTGAAAAAAATACCAAAAAAAACCTTATACCACGTACGCTGCGGAAACTATTGACAATAGAGCAAAGTGTAGTGATGTACTACAGTTTTATAGAACACATCAGTATCTACCAAAAAATCTGCGATACCATATGTCTAACTATTATGGTTGTCACCACGACCGCTTTTTATTCAAATTATTCAATCAAAACCCGGGTAGAAAGGAAAATTGGTGATTTTGGTATCATGATATTAATCCTTGTACATTTAAATGGTTTGATAAATAAAGTGGATTGTGTTCGTGTAAATTACACTTTAAATTATTCAAATCGGATCTTTCCCAGTATGAACACGCTCTTAGTAAAAGTCGCGGCTTGAGCGAACTGGGGAGAATCTTATCTTAAGCTTGGTCCGATGAAGTTGAAATATAGCATTTAAATGATTTCAATTTAAAAATAAGAATAACAAATGTTTGGACTTTTCGAAAATAAACTACATCGTAAGGGGTAAAGGAGCGGTGATAAAGTTTTTAGGGGAGGATATTTTTCCTTGCTTCAATTTACGTCGGAATGCTATGAACAAACTGCAAGTGGGATAATTGAAACAGATGTAACAATTTTTGCATAATCAACCCCTGACGGGGTGAACGGGGTGAACAGTTGCGCTGATCCTGGGCTCGAGACAAGTGAGATTCTGTCAACGGTAGCGTGATGAAGGCGATTGTCAATACGTCAAAAATGTATGGGATTGATGAGATATGCTATCGAAATGTCACGTGATCAAATTCCTACATTTTGGCATATCAGACAGTCGCATTCGCTAATTGAATGGCACATTGTCAAGGGCCTCCTGAGATCACAAAATAAGCAGATATGGCTAGATAATTAATGAAAATCGATGTGCTTAACTTTCCAAAACTAACATTGAAAAGGGGTAGAGGGGGGCGTTGAAGTTTGTGGAGTACCTACTACTTCCGCACGGACGAAGTCGCGGGCGAAGTGCTACTACATTATACATTGATATATAAAAAAAATCCCTATTTGCCTTGGTCACGCCATGACCTGAAATTAAATAATTCTGTTTTTGTTTGATTCGCCAGATTTCAGGAATGGTTTAAAAAAAAGAGAATGAGGGGTAGCTAGAGTAGGTAGCCAGTCGACTGGCGTTATGTTTTTGTGTATAATATGTTTATTTTCTTTATTAGTGTTTTTATGTGTCGTACAGAAAAACGTAAATACGTTTACTGTTTTTCAAATGCATCTTTTTTTTAAGTGTATATGTTACGGCTAAAGGTGGGTGTGAACATAAACTTAAGATTAGCCGGCTAAACTTAGTTTTAGCCGGCTACAACTAGTTCTAACCTAACCTCAAAACACTTTAAAATTCCTATTTTTGTATGGTTAAAAAAACAATCCGCGAATCTAACCTAACCTATCCAAGTCGGGGTGCCCAATGACCGGCTAAACTTAGGTTTATGTTAACACCCACCTTTAGCCGTAACATGTATACAATATAGTAATAATTAGTTATAAATGTGTTATTTCGGCTATTGATGGGTTTTAAGTGTTATTCTAATCTTCTTATACAATTATTATTCTTCCAATATTATGTCTTCGAAAACACAGGAACAATATGAAGAAGCAGTCGATAAACTATTTTTCCAATTATTTTATTTCAACTGTATGTGTGAAGATAAAATAATATAAATGCAACGGCATATAATTAGGTATTAAAACACTCGTGTGATACTATTATCACACTCGGCTATGCCTCTTGTGATAAACCCAGCCTTCTTTTTTTTTTTTTTTTTATAGGATGGGAAATCATCAAATGACCCCTCCCGCTCTGGATGGAGCGGCAGGGAGTGTCAGACTTTTACTGACTAAAACCCACCCTTAGTCCTCCTAGTGCCTTTCTTCCCAGGGCCGCGGTAACTCTTTCGAACATATTCCGCAACCCTGGCAGGCTCTGGCCCTGGCGGGCCCCGTCTCCGTTGCTGACTGCTCGTTGCTGACGGCGCGTTTGGAGTGAAACGCGCCGTCGACTCTGGCCTGACCTGATCGGACAGCGAGCTACCCATTGCTCGCTGTCCGCAGGCGTCAGTCACTGCGCCTTGCCCAGGAGCGTCAGTTCCTGAGAGGCGCAGCGACTAACGTACGTCTGGAGGAGGCGAAATGGGGCCATTACTGGCACTCCATTCTAGCCCCCTCCCGAGCAGTTGCAGCGGCGGCGACGGTGGCGACGGTGGCGGCGGCTGCGGCGGAAGCGACGGCGGCGGCGGCGGCGGTGGAGGAGGGTTTCTTCCTCGTCCCGGCCCTGGTGGGTGGACCGCAGGCTTTGCCCCCAGCCCAGTGATCGGCCGGCTTGCCAGCTGCCGCACATGCGAAGCAGTGCGGCGCGGCGTCGCACGAGCCGGCCCTGTGACCGAGCTGACCACAGCGGAAGCAGTGGTCACTGCGGTCCACCTCTGAGGTGCAGAGTGTTCCGACATGGTTGCCAACTTGGCAACGGAAGCACCTCAGAGATCTGGGCTCCAGCAGTTTCACCTGCGCGGAGACCCAGCCCACCAAGAGCCTTCGGCCCTCTGAGATTTTCTTGGCCGCCGACACGGGGCAGCTCACCACTACGGTTCGCATGCCCGTGTTGTCAGGACGGATGGTGCCCGCCTTCACCTCCTCTTGATAAACCCAGCCTCGTGTTATAATAACCCCTTTTATATAATCGTTGCATAAAATACTATTAGTGTTCAACGCGACTCCATACCTCCTGTAGTAAAATTCGAAGAAGCAAACAGAAACGAAACAAAAAGATGTAGCTCGCAAGGCATTAACGGCAAAAAATTACTTAATTTGTTACCCCTTAAGGTTGATTTCACACTACATGTTATTTAACCTGTGGCAGATATTCTTAATGCGTATGAATGACTGCGCAGCGCGCTCATCCATAGACAATGATAAAAGCTGGCTCATTGACGCTTCAAGGTAGCCCGCGAAATTCATATTGATTGACAAATGTTATGATTTCATGTAATACTACATTCGACATCAATTATAACTGAAAGAGTTGTATTTATGCGGTGGCTGGTCAAGGTGTCTATTGCTGGATATCATAAATAAAAATATCACTAAATTTAACATCTTCATAATCTATTCAATTCAAAGTAATTTATTCTCTCTTCACATTGGTTGCCTTAAAAATAATATAGTTTAAGACGAATGTATCTAACTATATTCCAACATTGTAAGAGACTGGTGCCTGAAATAAGTTTTTGGAACAAAGCCTGGCCAAAGAGTGTACGACAGCGAGTACCTATGACATGTGAGCCGTTTATGTGAATAAAATAGTGTACGAGAGCGAGTAGTTATGACATGTTAGACGTGTATGGGAATGAAAGAGTGTACAAGAGCGAGTATGGGGTGAGGACCATTCATGGGAGATGAGGGATGGGGGCAGTTTATTTGAGAACAGACAAAAGATTCTCAGTTTTCTCATAGTCAAGGGTTTTGAGGAATATTTTTACAGTTTTGTTACAGTTTGATTTTGTTTTGGGATATAATTAACGCATGATACAGTTAGGTTGTGTTGCAAGTGGAATCAAATTAAAAAAAAGTCTAATGGCGCGCATCGGCTTGACGTTTAAAATGTACCAATGGGGTCCAAGCGCCATTTCGCGCGTTGCACGTTAGAGTACACACATTTGAGAGAAATTATTAAAAAAAAATATTACAATTCAAATCTACTCCATGCATCTGCTGTTCTGTTACACAAAAGTTTGCGCGTGTATTGACCAAACTTGGCCAAACATTTGTGGCGCTGGTTTATATCGGTAATTTTATTCAAATTTGAAATTATTTGTTAGTTTAAAGCTTAAAATACTTATAACTTATTCTAAATGTAATTACCGAAAATAAGACACTCCAGCCGTTAAATTGCTTTTTCGGGCATTATTTTTGCAACTTTTGAGTACACATTGCGGCATTGTAAAACGTGTTTACATTGGCTGTGATTCAAGCAAACTAAAGAAAATAAGAGCACACGTCTCAAGGGAACTGTTATTTACCAAGACGTATTTTTTGCGCCAACCCGCATGTTGTAATTGTTGATCGATAAGTGGTTCGTCATTGATTTTGAAAAGTACATACTTGTATTTGAAAAAATGAGTTCAATTGAAGCCATGAGTGTGATGAATTTCGTAATAATTCGTGAATGTCATCCTTAAGTAGTAAGCGTATCGAGAATATTTTTCCTCTTTTTGGCACTAGAGGGCGTTGTAAGTTCTATACCGTCAAATTAGCTGACAAATGAGGTTCCAAATTTAAATCACATTATTAACCGGCGGGATATAATAAAATTCAGTACAATATTATTGGCTGGCAGTGCCCCCAGCCAATAATGACTCACTTTAGGTTACGTTTGCATGACATAATTTCACGTTTTCGATTAAGGTGGTGTGAAAAACAAATTATAAGCATCCATTATTCCTTTTGTTTGCAATCAGTGATTGCAGTAGTTTACATAATTTCTTTAGCTTTCACTCAATCCATTGAAGCTTTATGAAAACCATTGCGGGTAATTTTATCCGAACGATCCGATTAATTTTTTCCTTCAATATAATACTTTGTTTGATAAAATAAGTCATTTTGAGAAATGGTCATCATTAAATTTTCTCGATGGATGGTTTGAGAAACGGGCTCATAATACATTGAAAAATGTTGAAACTAAGGTTCGCTCATTATGTTAATATTAGTGTTTAGGTGTATCTATGCACCCAGGGTTGCAGAATTGTTTGATAGATTTACTGCGGTCCTGGAACGCAATGTTAGGCATTTGGAGTACACAGTTGGGTTTTAGTCACTAAGAGTCTGACACTCCCTTCGACTCCGTCCAGAGCGTGGGGTCATTTGATGAAATCACATCCAAAAAAATAAGAAAAAAGTAAAGGTGTATCTAGGCACAATACTAAGACTCGCTACGGAAACGCCGCAACATGCTACAGAGTCGCTACAAAATCGCTAAGATACGCCACGAAGACGCCGTGATTTGCTACGGGGACGCTACGTACTCGCAACGATACGCTGCGAAGACGCCACAAAATACTACAGAGACGCTACGGAAACGCTTTATCACGCAACGGATTCGCTACGAACTCGCCGCCTCGACATGCTACTTAGATGCTCAAACTCGCTACGAACTCGCTACGATACTCTAGAAAGCCGCGAAATGCTACGAAGACGCTACGACAAGCTACTAACTCGTTATGGAGATGCTACTAAGACAGCCACACTAGTTCTTCTAAAAAGCTTAGCTTAGGAAAAGTGCCCATGAACAGAACAGCAGTTGGCTTCTAGCTAGGTGATCGGTTTACCCAGTAACCAAGTGAGGGATGTTTCCATGCCGATTTTGATATTAATGTATTATTCAGTTTGTATATTCTAGTAGCGGTATGCGTTCTGCGCATCATGTTTCTCCTAGGATAAACTGATTAACCAGGGAGCGCATTCGACAAACTAGTGTAGCGTACGATAGCGGTTCACTTAACCGAAAATCAGGTTTGGCCGGTAACATAATAACGTAACTTTCGCCTGCAGTCGCCAGCACTCGTCATAATTAGCCATTAATTTTAACTAACCAAATAGGTACTCAAATAGATACCTTTTGCGCAGATTTGAAGTTCATGAGGATTTAAATAATCGAGAAAACATGCAACTAGCACCAATCTTGGTATTTTTTGTTTGCGGTGATATAAAGAAAACTACTTGATGCCTTTTTTTGTGGGGGTAGGCAGAAACTACACAAGAACCAAGGAAAATCAAAGTCAAAGTCAAAGTCAAAGCATTTATTTCAATTA
Source organism: Melanchra persicariae (assembly GCA_947386135.1). Classification (NCBI taxonomy): domain Eukaryota; kingdom Metazoa; phylum Arthropoda; class Insecta; order Lepidoptera; family Noctuidae; genus Melanchra; species Melanchra persicariae. The sequence continues at coordinate 20,054,858 of OX376643.1, read as the reverse complement.
GACCATTTACAGGCACTTTTGAATTGTCAAGGTCGGTCTGTCAAAAAAGATGAAGCTATTTGCACGTTCCAAAGCGTAGATCTCTATGGAGAAGAACGTGCAAGAAATTCCACGGACACTCTTTTAAAAATAATATTTTGTTACAAAATTATAGTTACATCATTCATATTGAAATTATACATACCTACATGTGAGAACGATGTAAAAGACGTGCAGGATAAAAGAGTCCGGAGTAAAAAAGAAACAATTCAAAGAAATAATTAAAATAGACCATGGCAGCCGAGAGATAACCAGTCTCAGCTGACGGCGCCTGTTCACGAACATGACGCATACGCTAGCACCATTCGGCTCGACCATTTTTAAGGGAGCCACATAATCCAACGCATACGCCACCATCAGCCAGACTTTTGAGTGAGCATGACATTCCCAATCGCCAGGGTACATTCAAGTCAACGACCTACCCAAAATGATCATTATAGTTTAAATTTGAGGTACATAGTACTCACACATGTGCCGTTAATGCATGAAATTATACAATGCTAAATAAATTGAGCCTATACAATGAAAAATATTGCATTCTTACAATCTTCATCCGGTCCAACAATATTTCCAAATGCTAATAGATTACTTTGTGCGCCCTAGTGGCTGTGGAGCAGGACCAGCATTGAGCCAAGCATTTTTATCTTCAATATACTCCCCCAACCTATAATATGCTTGCCTGCATAGTGTGCGTTTAATACAAGATTTAAATTTTGTCTCATTTAGTTCTAATATAATAATATGTCACAATGACCTGTCGAACCCAATGGCATGTCTTTGCCGTTTATCTTTGCATGAAATTTACAACTCGTACCTACTGACATGTTACCATGATAACCAAAATCAATGAAACACACATAATTTTGTACATTCATACATACATACAAACACTTATGAAATTTGCACACGTGTTTAGAAGCCAAATACAAAAACTGTGCAATTCTGACAATATTACATACGTACGGGTCGAATTGATAACCTCCTTTTTTAAGACAGTTAAAAATAATATAGTAACATAAATTTGCTACAAAAATCGCTTGACCATTATTTGGAGTGTTCTGACTCAGAAACACTGTAATGAACCTTCTCATAGCTGACATAGCTAGCTGTCTATACGTGTGAACGTTACCGGGCTGTAGTGGAAGTGGGCCGGTTGAATTGACGTCTGCCTAATGAGCTTTCTATTGACGTCAATTTTGATTCACGATCCTTTTTATTGCGAACTTCCAAGGCATTTTTCAAACTAATTTGATTTCAGATTGTAACGGTATGTTTTGATAAAATTTGCTTCACCAAGGCAAATCCTTCCACGAAGGGTTCCACCATAAATACATGAGATACAGTCTGTTATCAGATAGAGGACTGACGTTAGTTGCCCTTCGGGTACAGAACCCTAATCATACCAGTTCTTGAAATCTACCACAAACAAAGCAATCCTAGCAAAACTAGTTTTGTACATTTGAATTTCGCGGAATTTGTGTGACTGTGCGCCACTTATTCTTAATTAATAACAAAATTATATTTTTTCTAATCCTGCGCATGGTATCGTGCTACTAAGAAACGCATCAATTCTGAACTTTTTGGCTTGACAGCCGGATTTTTCAGGAGGTTTATCTCAAAATAGTAAAACAATACTGGACATTTCTGAAACCAATTCCATTTATGTTTTAAGGGCTCACGTCTTTACAAATTCAACAAGAATGCAATACACGTGCAGCAGATTGTAGCTCGGGCAAAAAACCCAAGCGACGATAGACCAATTATTAGGAAATTGCACAAAAGGACCACGATGCACGAGTACAAACTCTAGTCAGTAACTCGAGTCATCGTCTAGTCTAGTACATAAGTTAAAACTTGGAAGGGCCAATTTGTCACGTAACAACGGCACGTGACACGTGACAAGCAAGAAGTACCTATCTATTAAGTTAAATAATACATGTAAGTTAGGCTAATTTAGTATTTAATATGTGTGTGTGTGATGGTGTGAGTTTGTTTGGGTGTTGGGAGTGACTGGGTGAGTCTTTGACTATAATTTTTCATTGGTAGCTGGTTCCTTAAATTTCACTTATTCCAACTAGGCACAACTTTATACCCATTTCTTCCTCCATATACCTAGGCAGTTATTCGTCACTTACGTTTGGTTTAGGGAAAGGGTGAAGGCCCCCATTGCACTTAACATTCCCTCATACATACTTGTAAACTATAGTCAAGTGTACACCAACACATCCAAATACTGGCCATAATTTGCTTTTAGCCGACGCACCACTTTCGTTCACAGTTTATTTAATAAACCAGGCTTCATGGCCCACTCATAATATTGTAATATAGGTCAACCAAGCGTTCCTGATGTTGCTGTTTCCTATAAAGATCTAGCTCTGTATATGTCGCATCCAACTAGCTGAATCCGCCGTTTCATTAAAAGTCTAGCCTTTTCATTAAACTGTGCTGTTTAATTAGCGACTTTAGTGACACGGTCAAGTCATCAAACGATATTGAACAAAAGATGTCACTTAGGTCACTGAAAAATCGGCACTTTTGAATGAAAAGGCTAGGCAACCAATTAAACGGCTGATTAAGCCAATTGGTTGCGACATATACATTGCGTAGCGTAGGGCTTGTCGGACGCACATATCCGGGAGATGCCTACCTCAGGCATCACACGGTAAGCTTCAAAAAAGTTCGCAGACGATAGCACAATTCTATTTGGAAGTGAAAACGATGAGACTTTTGCAAATGAAATAAATAATAACTTAAATAACATATTATCCTGGCTCACTGAAAATAATCTCAAAATAAATCTAGAAAAAACAACTTACATTTCGTTTGAACAAAGAACAAACAATAAGAAAACTATAATAGAGTATAGAATAAAGAATAAAGACAACTTAAAAGAGCTTTGGTAGTAACACAATACAGTACAATCTAGAAACTAAAATCTGTACACAATAAGGAAATCCCTACCTCTCAAACTAGGTAACCTGTATCTTGAGAGACAGTGATTCAGCTCAACATTGATGCTCTAGTATTTATAGACTGTGTCGATCTACCCGAGCATTCTAAGGAAATCTCGCTTGACTCGGTGGAACGCAGAGCTAAGAGGCTCATCGGTGATGCAAAACTGGTGGATGCCAAGCTACATAGCTTGGCTCATCGCCGTAAGGTTGCCTGCTTATCGGTCTTCTACAGATTGTACTTCGGTGAGTATGCCCAAGAACTCCACGACCTCATCCCACCGGCCCCCTTCTACCATCGGACATCCAGACGCACTGCATCTTACCATCCCTACCTTGTAGCTATTCCACCAATTCGCACTAAGCGTTTCCAAACGTCTTTTATAATGCGCACAGCAAAGGAGTGGAACTCTCTGCCTGCGTCTGTGTTTTCAAAAGTTTACAGCCCTAATCTCTTCAAAGTTAGAGTGAACAGGCTCCTTCTGGGTAAACTCGCTCCATCGTAGACTTTGTCTCTGTCATATCTGACATTGACTAGAGTCAAGAGCAAACCCATCACTAATAAAAAAAAATAAAAAAAAAATATAGGAAAATATATTTACATTCACTTGATATGTGTGTTTGTGTGTGAGCGTATATGTATGTGTGTGTGTGTGGGTATGTAATTAGAAATATGTACATAGGTAGTTAGACAACATACTTGAGTAAAGACTCTGTTTTCTGGTAGTCCTGTTTCAGTAGCCATTCCGTTCATTTTGATTTAACTTTATGTTTATTTAGATCGACTATGTTTAATTTTTTGTGAATTTGTTTGTAGATGTATGTACTTAATGTGTAGTATTGGTGTTGAGCGAAGGCAGTTTTGTGGGGGGTGCTAATGGGTAATTTCTTCCTTTTTTTAGGGTCAGTAGAAGGAACACTACCGTGTTTTCTTAAAGTAGACCGCAATAGAAAGAGCTGGCGAACAGAAAGCACTTGTGAGTCAGCGTATAGTTTCGTAGTGGGATAGCGATAAGGTTTGCGAAACATTACCTTCAGCGCGGCTCTCTGCGCTCTTTCAATCCTCAGAAGACTGGTTTTGTTTGCACCACCCCATACTGTGATGCAGTAGCCGATGACAGATTGACATAATGCATAATACACCATCTTCAGGGTTTCAGGCGCTGCCGAGTCTCTGAGGGATTTGAAAGTATGTAAATGTTTCATAGACCTAGCAGTAATAGCGTCAACCTGTTTGTCCCATCGTAGTCCTCCGTCTATTTGAACACCCAGATATTTCACGTTATCTGTTCTTGTGAGTTTCGGACATAAACAGTGGGGGGATTGTGTGGAGCTGGTGTGAGCTGTTATGGAGAATGACTTTTCAGGTAAGTTGTTTCGTCGAATAGCGAATGGAATGTACGAGGTTTTATCGCAATTCAGGGTAAGCAAGTTTAGGTTGAGCCATGTCATGATAGTTGTTATTGCCACTTCAGCGTAGCATTTAACGCTATCCCAACTTGGTCCGTAAACTATGACTGCGGTGTCATCCGCATACGCAATGATTTTAGAGTTGGGGATGATCAAATTACACAACTCATTGACGTATATTTGGAAGAGGGTGGGGCCTAGAATGCTTCCCTGAGGCACACCGTAAGTGTTTATTATTATTTCATCACTTACATGTTCTCCTATTTTTACTCGTTGGGTCCGGTTGCTGAGATAATCTTTGAGTTCGATATGGTCACAAATATATACAGGACAATACTAAATTCTTGGGTATCTGGATCGATAAAAAGATAAACTGGAAAATACATATTGAAAATGTATGCAAAAAACTTAGCCCGTGTTAATTTATGCCCTTTATAACTTTAGGAAAATTATTACAAATCTTGATTTGTAAGCACGGATATGTATCATCTAAATTGCGATATTGCGATATTGCGTTTTTGGGGGAACTCGCCCGATAGAGAAATGGCATTCAAAGCACAGAAATTTGTATGCCACATTTCCAAAAGCTTCAGCTACTTACACTTCCCTGTCTCTACACATGTAAAGTAGCAAGCTACGAGTATATTAAGACAAATATACACCTTTACAATCACCCAAAGAGTTTACGCCACAAAAATAAAATATGCACAATACCACACAAAAAGCTATTTTTAATAAAAAAATTCTTGGTATGGCACCCAAAATCTATAATAAGCTACCTGTTCACATAATTGAAATTAAAAATATGGATCAATTTAAAAAAACTACACGAATTTTTGTTGGGAATATGAAAGAAGAAAGAAAGAAAAGAAAGAAAGAAAGAAAGAAAGAAATTATTCCTGAGTGCTATAGGCTATAAATTATTTTTATAACATGTATATTAACCGAGCTATCACAACTTTTGTCTAGCAAGTCGGAAAGAAATACCTCAATAAAATAGAATTATTTGCGTGTAGGGTAGGTGTAGGGTAGGTGTAGGGTAGGTGTAGGGTAGGTGTAGGGTAGGTGTAGGGTAGGTGTAGGGTAGGTGTAGGGTAGGTGTAGGGTAGGTGTAGGGTAGGTGTAGGGTAGGTGTAGGGTAGGTGTAGGGTAGGTGTAGGGTAGGTGTAGGGTAGGTAGGTAGGTAGCCAGTTGACGGGAGCGAAGCCGCAGGGGACAGCTAGTTGGTATGAAAGATGCTAGAGGCCTGCTACATCCAATTTATTATATTCGGAATAAACCAGTACTTACTAGTTTTATGAATTATTAATTAATTATTTTGAATTAATTGATAGTTCATAAAATTAATCATATTCGATCACCGCATATCAGAGAAATGGACAAATTTAGGAAATATTAAGTGACGATTAAAACCACTTCATCATCTTCGAACGCAATGAATTCTGCTATAGACTGTGTCTACGATGCGCTTGCGTTTATTTGTGTTACATAATAATATATTAGTATAAGTGGTTGTCGTAATGGTGAAATTTACATTAGTACGCGATTACAGCTACATAAAACTAGACTTGTCTTCCCCAATTGCAGTTGGAATTCGTAGTACTCTGTCTTAGACTTGAGTGAGACATTTATTTATAGCCTAGGGAACGTGTTCTGCTAGAATCGTTGCAGTGTCCAAATAATAGTTCTGTACGTTTAGGTCTAACAGTACACGTACAACGAGCCAAATTTCACAAAACGGGTAGTTTTATTGTAAAAATATAAATTATCGTAGAAGTAAATCACGATTTTATTAATCGCAAGCGTCTCCACTCTCGTAATATAATGTACTTGGCTGCCTTATTGTCTTGATTAACTTCATACTTTACGTTATTGTTTTACTTATGTATTACTAACCGTGAATTCCCAATATTAACTTCACCTTGTATCCCCTTCTTGTCCCTAACATTAAAGATAGGACAAGTAAGACTAGTTTTTGGAATTCATTACGTGCACTCGGTAGGAGAATGACTAACTTGGTCACGAGCTCTACAGAGCCGGGCGAATGGCGGAGCGCGTCTCCTTCCCCGTAGGAGAAGCCGACTATCAAACTAAGTTTAGGATTATTTTTAGGAAAAACGAAAATCATTATCAGCGTAGGGTATTTCAGGAACAGTCACATTTTTTTTTAATTTTTTTTATTATTGATGTTCAAAATATCTATCGCTGATTTACAATATATGTGCTAAAAACCACAGAACCCTTAGATGGCTTATGTATGGTTAGTGAGTTCGGAATAATTATTTCCAATACAATTTCTACTAAAAAACAGGTGAGAAATTTGTAAGTTTTACATTAGAGATAAGAAAAAAAATTTAAGTACAAATCCAAATGCAAAATTTTGCACATTAGCACAAATGAAGATGGTAGTAAGTATATCAAACTAAAGTATATACTCATAATGTTTAATTTGCAAAAAATACTTTTTTAATTCATTTGCTATATAGATGACAGATACACATACGATTCTCTTCATACATTTGTGAGAGAGCTACTGTATACGTCATGTCAGGACAGCCCTGATTGGTTTTCCGATACGTTCGTAGTTTTGCTTGTTTTTTCACCGTGTACCGTAGCTATGCTACATCGCAGGCATTTAAAAATCCTGAAAAAAAACGAAGTCCTCTTTAACTCATACAGTGTGTCTTTTCATTTTGAACTTGTTAACTTATATTCCTAAAAGGTGTTTTAGTCCTCAAAGAATAGAAAAGGCGACATGATATTTTATTAATTATCTTCAAACGGAACTGCGCTCTTTGTGAATGCAATTTTTCTACCTTCAAAACACAGACCGGATTCATCAAAAGGAGTGCCCCTTTTGATGAATCCGGTCTGTGTTTTGATACAATAATAACTTTTTCTACACTCAACGTTATATTCCAATATGAGTTCAAAAACGATTGTATAAACACGTACTTTTACACTTTTGTTTTATTTCAACTGTATGAGTGAAGATAAAAAAATTACTTTGTCAAAAAACCCTACCGCTAAAAACGACTAAAAAATTACAAACAGATCGCTTTTCAAGCAGTCTGATGCAGTTTGTGGCCTCAGATCTTTGATTGAACTGCATCAGACTGCTTGAAAAGCGACTTGTTTGGAACTTTTTAGTCGTTTTTAGCGGTCGGGTTATTGACAACCTTTTTTATTTCCTACATTTTTGGAAAGTTACATTTTTTCATATGCGGACGCCATTTAGAAAATTTATATAGCTTATATATGTTATGCCACAATTCTGACGAATTCAACGACACCTCATAGGTCAAAATCCGTCCAGCCGTCTGGGCTGTAGGGCGTGCCAAAGAAATGGACATACATACATACATACATACGCTCGAAAAACATTACCTTCCTTCTGACGCAGTCGGGTAAATAGTGTATGCAACGGTATATAATTAGGTATTAAAACACTCGTGTGCTACTATTATCACACTCGTGTTTTAATAACCCTTTTTATATAAAAAGGGTTATTAAAACACGAGTGTTAGTAGTAAAAAAAAAAGTAGTATTTTATGCAACGGTCATAATGACCGTTGCATAAAATACTACTTTTTTTTTAATAAAACTAACTTAATTGGAAAGGACGAGGCATAAATATCAACGGTCAGTCCATCTCGCACCTCCGGTTTGCGGTTGACATTGTCATTAGGACAGAATCTCTGCAGGAGCTGGAAGTGATGCTGAACGGTCTGAGTCCTTGAAGAATCGCTCAGACCGTTCAGCATCTGTCTCGGGATGAATCTGGACAAAACCAAAGTCATGTACAATGGTCATGTCAACCCGAGACCTGTAATCGTAAATGGCGCTACCCTCGAGGTTTTGCAAGAATACACTAGGCCAAATTATTCAACTGGAGCGGCACAAATTTGAGAAGGAAGCGACCAGAAGAATTCGTGGGCTGGGCGGCATTCGGGAAGCTACGTGATATCTTTGAATCGTCGATCCCACAATCCCTTATGACCACGGTTTAACTGTGCGTCCTACCCGTAATGACTTATGAAGCCGAAACGTGGACACTCACTATAGGTCTGGTACACAAATTGAAGGTTGCTCAGCGTGCATTGGAGAGAGCAATGCTCGGGGTTTCTTTGGTGGATAGAATTTGCAACGAAGTCATTCGCCAGAGAACTAAAGTCACCGACATTGTGCGAAGAATCAGCATGCTAAAATGGAAGTGGGCCGGTTATGTCTGTAGACGGACAGACGGACGATGGAGCAGACATGTGTTTAAGTGGAGACCGCGTATGGGCATACGTAGTGTGAGACACCCTGTGGAACGATGGATCGATGATTTGAAGAAGGTGACTGGCAGCGGATGGATGCGGACTGCTCAAGACCGGGATGGTTGGCGCTCTTTTGGGAGGCTTACGTTCAGCAGTGGACGGCAATTGGCTGACATGTTGATGAGGTACATGTTTTTTTCGTGGCTGTGAGTATGGAATAAATACTTAACTTATTATTCTACTTTTGTTTTATTTCAACTGTATGAGTGAAGATAAAATAGTGTATGCAAACGACATATTATTAGGTATTAAAACACTCGTGTGATAAACCCACAATCGTGTTTTAATAACCCCTTTTATATGACTGTCGCATAAACTACTATTATTTTGTTGTCAACAAGCTTACAAGAAAACGTAATGAGTTTTGCAAAATGAAACTATATGAAATTATTCAGAAAGCTTTTGAACAAAACGAGATATTGTCACCCACGGTCCTTCATGCCATTAGATAAATCGATACGTATTTTCAATGAAGGCAAGCTTAAATTAAAAACACTCCTAAAGTTACTAAAGACACAGCACCTTTAAAATCTTTTTTGTTTAGTTTTGAAATTATCCATTTACTTAATTTTTAGTGCAAAATAGAACATCTTGATGCAAGTGGGCAAACTTTATCACTGTAGCCGAGGTAGGTACAATAAAAGCGAGAGACTTCCATAACAAATGCCCTCGACCAAACACCAAACGACGTTATACAGCACACTCTATCGAACAATATAATTTCATAAATAAAAAATAATTCGTTTTCTGCACTGTACTATATATATCCACAAAGTCTAATAACTAATCTTGTCACATACTCAAACAAAGGCATTATTTAGTTACAGTTTGTAATGACCAACCATCCTTTCGTTAAATTGCCTCTCGAAGAGCACGTCGGGCTCCTACAAATTGAATGTGCTATCATTTGTGCTCTTCGTGTGCGAGTCTCACACTTGGCCGGTTTCTTGGGAGGATTTGCTTTGCAGAATTTTAATGTAGTTTCTGCTTTTCATTCATTTATACACTAGCTCAAACCGGTCACAACCGTTACTTTTGAACTTGAAACTTAGCGAAGTTGTGACAACTTCGCTAAGTTCAAGTTCAAAAGTAACGATTTCAATAATTTCATATTCGCTTTAACGTGCTGTAATGTAAGGTCATGTTATAGCAACATTTCAATGAGTTGCTAGTACATATTTAAAACACAGCATTTCTTACATAAAATTCAACATGCATGGCTAAATGTAGATTTGTATGTCGTTATTGACGGGCAAGAATTGTGAGAAATAGTAGTTATTAGTTGAGTACTTTGACTTAAGATTTAGAACCATGATTTAATGCTTTGATGAGTTTTCAGGCTAAAATAGAGCTTGAGCTTAACTTCAAATACTTAATTCAGAAATCGGGTTTAGTTTTAGCAAATAAACAAAAATTTTCAAAGAAAGCTGCTTTCGATTTCAGTTAAATGTTTTTGAATTACAATGACGTAAAGACGAGAAATACGTAAAGGCAAATAACATCAAGTAAAAATGTGCACAAGAAATGAGCTGAAATAAATGTATTTACTTAGCCCTTTTATCCGGGATGCTTAGACAATTACACGTCATAAAGTGACAAAAGCCTAGGTGTAAGCTAACAAATATAAGCTCTTAGTGCTGAAAGATGGAATCCGCTACACGTGAATAGTCGTCGCACCTTTGATGGTGCCGTCAAGGCCATTGCACGCTCTTAAATAGTCGCATAATTATGTGTCCGTATGGATTGAGGAGCCACGTCAGATTTGAAAGGGCAACTAACACCCTTATTTAGCAGTAAAATAGCTGATTGACGGCCACCGGCTAAATGATCACTATGTCGAATATATTATTGACCGATCCCATCCATGGACACCATAATTATCTATCTGTCTGTCCGTTTGTTACAGCCTATTTTCTCCGAATCTACTGGACCGATTCAATTGCAGTTTTAGTCCAATCAACGAGGATATTAGTTGTATGGAGACTTCCGAATAATTCTCCCGCCTATGAAATTTGGCATGTGATGAAATTAGGTGATACAGATTACAGATGTACAATAATCCAACATTTTTTTTTACGAGAAGTTAGGTTATTTTACCTAAACATGAAAATTGCTTATGAGGCTCTGTGAATATTTCCTCAGGCTGAAATACTTTCTGTTTACGTATGAATGTACTAGTTAGAATAAGTATGTAAAGGAATCCAATATTTTTTCGACTTCGGTGATACCCCAAATTTAACTTTTAACATTTTGCACTATAACTTCCGCCGGAAAATTGCTCTGCCAATTTTTATGTTTTTATATGTATTTATGTCCCTAAACACATAGCTTTCTTTAGTTATCCAACAGATTTTCCTTTTTAAACTTGTATTTTTTATTTTTGCTTAATTACGTAATGTGAAAAAATCCTCCGTCCATTTTTATACCTTTATTAGTCATATGATTTTATATTAAAACAGATTTATCAATAATCCAACAAATTTTCCTTTAGGAAGAACATTTTTTTTTCATTTTTGCTTTATTAAGTCACGTGAATAATTGCTCAGGTTAATTCAATGAGTGTATTAAGTTATGAGTCGCTGTATTTTAATAGATTTTCTAATAAGCCAACGGAAATTCGGCCTAATACTAAAGTTTTTACAATCTCAATAATTGCATTGCCGGCCGTCGGCTAGCAACGACGGTCTAAGGTAACGGCGAGTTGTGTGTGTTGGCTGTGTAATAAAAAAAAAAGTAGGTAATGTTATACTGGGGTTTGCTGAAGTGACAAAAAAAATACAATCGAATTGAGAACCTCTTCCTTTTTTTCAAGTCGGTACAGTTTTCAGTGAGATTACGTTTTCTCATTTAGGCGCAGCGATATGTTTTCGGGTTTACGAAAAAGCGCGGTTAATTGAAAATTTTGAATATTTTCTTAAATCTAATATTCTATCACAAATACGCACAAATGAACCCATTTGAACCCAAATACAAACCTAGCAGCAAAATTCTGGAAAAAACTTTACTAACGTATCTATTGCAGTCTAGAAAGACATTTTATAAAGAAAAAAAACCTTCCTTTTGTGTTAGAAAAACACCATACCAACTCAAATAGGGCCAATGGGCTTATGCATAGTATTGTTCAAAACATCCTTTTTCGATGCACAATGTTTTAATGCATTTTTTACATTGCCAACGTGCTTTCGTGTGGCATTCGTTGCATCGTAGCTGGCTTGACAGATTCTGGGGGTAAATTCCACTCATTTGGTAGCGCCAGGTGTGCGCTGACCCTTGGTATAGCAAATCTTTTGAATTAATTATTATTTCACACGTTTCGGAGATTTAACCAAGAGTTATTTTATGTTTAAGTGTATTAGTGTTTTCTACAGCTTAATTAAATTGTATTGGTGGACGCAGATGCTGAAAAAAATTATAAGCTAACTGGTACACCTTTGGACAATACTTTTTTTTCTTAACTCGAAATCTCCTTAACTTTTTGACCATTTTTCCGCATAGTTTACAAAGTCCGTTTATTTTAAATCCATACAATTGAAGTAATAAAAATTCTTTAGAAATAGGTATAAGCGAATGTCTGAACGCCGTTGTACAGTCAACCGCACATCAGCAGTGCGATTCTGTAAACATGTCGAAGTGAACACTTGGACAGGGTGCACGACAGGCGAGTTGTCAAATCATACAAATAATATGGAATGACAGCTGTATTGTCGTTCACTCCGCCTAGATGAACACCGTGAGATGTCGACAGAATCGACCGGCAGGTTATACGAAACTGTCAAAGGACAGAAACTATAGAACTTTGCCCCACTATCATCTGCCTAGCCTTTTCCCAACTATATTGGGGTCGGCTACCAGTCAAACCGGATTCAGCTGAATACCGGAATTTTACGTGGAGCGGCTGCCTACCAGACCTCCACAACCCATTTAACTGGGTAACACGGTATTTCTAGGCAAGACTGGTGTCAGATTTTTCTGGCTTCTGACAATCCGTAACGACTGCCAAAGATCTCCAAATGACAGCCGATACCAACGGCTTTTCGTGCTTTTCGAGGCACGGAGGAGTCTCGGTATGTTAAGATGGTCACCCATCCACAGACCAACCTCGGCTAGCGTTGCTTATCCTTGAAGATCGGTCCGTGCGGCTGTTATAACTTTGCCCCACTAAAAAAAGGAATTTACAAGCATAAAATATGCAGCATTTTATAAGTAGCACAAAGTCAGCAAGTGAACGAGAATTGAGATCCGTTGACAAAAGCAAATGTAGGTAGCGAAAAACAATAAAAATACACACTTAAATAAAAGACTTAACTTAAGCTAAAAATAATCTAAAATATGGCGTCGAAAAATTCCTCCGCATCGCAGACCACTGGTAATGTACCCAAAAGGCTGGCAGCATTGCCACGTCATATGGCAATGATTATCCTTTGTCCCAGGTAAAAGCCAGCCGTAGGGTCACGCGAAGTAGCTCGCTGTCCGATCAGGTCAGGCCAGAGTCGACGGCGCGTTTCACTCCAAACGCCCCGGAAAGAGCAGTCAGCAACGGAGACGGGGCCCGCCAGGGCCAGAGCCTGCCAGGGTTGCGGAATATGTTCGAAAGAGTTACCGCGGCTCTGGAAAGAAAGGCACTAGGAGGACTAAGGGTAAGGGTGGGTTTTAGTCAGTAAAAGTCTGACACTCCCTGCCGCTCCACCCAGAGCGGGAGGGGTCATTTGATGATTTCCCATCCTCAAAAAAAAAAAAAAGGGTCACGCGAAGTGTCAACTAAGCGTCTTGACAGATCTTTAAACAAGTAATGAGCACTCGGACCCCACGATTCGTTAAATTGATTTTCATTAATTTACATTTTCTGTAAATTGCTGGGGCGGGATATGGCACTGTCTTTTCTCCAAATGATTTTAAACCTTAAGAGCGTGTATTCGATTCGCGACAAAAACTTCATGTTTTTTTAATTTTTCAAGATCAAAATCGTAATCATGTGAGCAGATTATTTCACAGAATATTACGGTTTTAGAAAGATTAAGTTTTTATTTACTACACTACTCTGAAAAATATAATGTTTGTTGACACTTTTAAAAAGAACAGTTAGCATTTGACAAAAATGGACGTCAGAGTTATCTTTCAGGACGAATACAACCATTGTAATGTGCTAAAATATTTTATATTATACGTTTGTCCAACTGAATATGTAGTCTCAAAGCGCACTTTATAGCTCAATTACAAAAATATGGCTAATTAGTATTTAATAAAATATATAGAAAATCAGTTAACTTTAACAATTTTTTTTTAACAGTGTTTTACTTTAAACATAAATATTATAATTATTTTAAGAAAATAAAGGTATTGCTAAATATCCTGTTTTTTTTGTCAGTCCTTTTATGTACTCATTTATTTTACACGATAAATAAATCCCCGCGCGCAATCGATTACCGATCCTGGGCCCCAAGTCTGCTATTTTCATAAATTCGTCATTCCAACACGATCCCATTGTCATTTTGCAATAAGTTCGTAATCTGCTAAATTCATAATGGTCAATCATTGGTCGGTCAATGGTCTCGTAATAGAATCATGGTTCTAAATATTCAATGTCTTTGAAAAGCAATGACTGCACAAGGACTGCAAAAGAAAGAAGAAGAAGAATGGTAGGTCACTGATCAAAGGAACTGTCAAAATTTTAGCAGATTACCACATAGGGTAAGGTGGTGCAAGAGTGCGCACTTTTTAAATGAGGCTTTGTATTAAAAAGAGTATTATAGTCAGCGAAATCAACTTAATTTATTTTAAATCTCTATATATCTTAGAACAAATCAACATGAAGTTAAACAAAATATTGCTATAATTTGAAGACAAAGTATCACATTTAAAAAAAAAGAGAAATGCGCACTCTTATACAACCGGTCGTATAAGAGTGCGCGCCAATGTGTATAAGAGTGCGAATTTTAATTATGTGCGCATAAATCACACTTAAAGAGACCTTGGCCAAGATAGGCGGTACAATTCTCGTGCCACCACTCTTTGCGGTCTGAACACTGTTGCAAATTCAAAAGCTAACCCCCTCAGTGTTTTCGCTATCATGCCAAAATACATGTCATCTAAAAGTTTTAGATGTTCAGAGAAGTCTTTTTCCATACGTTTAGTAAATGTTGTTTCGAACCTGCCCAATTTTGTGGCAGGTTCCAACCTCTTTAGTCGTTTTCTCAAAGTTGACTCTGCCATACCGAGGGCGGATTTCGATTTACCCTCTTCTATAAGCTTCCGAGCCTCCTCCATTGTTTTGGCCTGACAATTCTGTCACTCAGTCTTTCTCTCTCTCCTAGATATACTGCTGTAAATAAATAATAAAGCTTTAAAGAAGGTAATCTAACCAAAATTATTGAAAATAATTATATTGGAAATCTCAGGTGTATAAGAGTGCGCGCGCACTCTTACACACGTCACGGTCCGCACTCTTACACGAATCGGCCTAACGCGGAATGACGTGTCACTAGCGACATCTCTTGAAAAAGATCGTCATTTTATCTTTAAAACTGTTTGAGCAGATACCAAGTTTTGTACTTAAAAGTTTTGACTAATGTTTCCTGGATTCAATGGAAAACACAAGAAAATTACGTGTAGAGAGGTAAAAATCTATTGGCTTACCTAAAACCCACGTAAATAGTCTTACATTAATTATTTTTCGGGAACACAACGGCGTTCACTTTAACATCAAAATACGACTGAAGTTAGTTACAAATGTCACTCGGTACTCGACATAGGGTCGATGCGCACTCTTACCGACCGCGCATTCATGCACCACCTTATTACGTCTGTCAGTCATTTGTCATTATGTACGAGATTACCATTCTATGATATTTCTTTCAATGGGAGGGTCAGTGGTTGACCATTGGAAAGTCAAAATGACGCTTTTATATTAGTAGATTATCAAACTTGTCAAAATCAACAATTATGAAATCAATGGTAGACCATTCTGACACTATTGTAATAGCAGACTTGAGGGTCGTGCCGAGCCCTCCCAGCGACTCGCGAATCGAATACACACTCTTAAAATGTTGAAGGTTAAGTTCAAAATCAAATGAGAAAATTTGTCAGGTTTTGGTAACTTGATGTGCTGTTGACTGTACACACGTTGTGCATATTTATAGAAAAAATATTTGTAATAATATCGGTAGCCATCAAACATTACTACATTAGTATTTTCAGTCAAGTGATGGCCAACCCTTCGCTCTAGCTTATAACAGTGAAATATCGTAACAAATATTGACCGTCCGAAAATTTGTTGGATAATTGATAAATATGTTTTAATATAAAATCATGACTAATAAAGGTATGTTGAGATTGAATTTATATTATTGAGATTGTAAAAACTTTTGTATTAGGCCGAATTTCCATTGGCCTATTGGATAATCTCATACACGTATTGAATTAACCTGAGCAATTATTCGCGTGACGTAATAAAGTAAAAATGAAAAAAAAATGCTCTTCCTAAAGGAAAATTTGTTGGATTATTGATAAATCTGTTTTAATATAAAATCATATGCCTAATAAAGGTATAAAAATGGACGGAGGATTTTTTCACATTACGTAATTAAGCAAAAATAAAAAATACAAGTTTAAAAAGGAAAATCTGTTGGATAACTAAACAAAGCTATGTATTTAGGGACATAAAGACATATGAAAACATAAAAATTGGCAGAGCAATTTTCCGGCGGAAGTTATAGTGCAAAATGTTAAAAGTTAAATTTGGGGTATCACCGAAGTCGAAAAAATATTGGATTCCTTTACATACTTATTCTAACTAGTACATTCATACGTAAACAGAAAGTATTTCAGCCTGAGGAAATATTCACAGAGCCTCATAAGCAATTTTCATGTTTAGGTAAAATAACCTAACTTCTCGTAAAAAAAAATGTTGGATTATTGTACATCTGTAATCTGTATCACCTAATTTCATCACATGCCAAATTTCATAGGCGGGAGAATTTTTCGGATCATATAAGCCCCGTTGATTGGACTATTTGATACACATATAGCCTTTTTTTTTTTTTTTTTTTTTCTAGCCTACTTTTGTGTCCCACTGCTGAGCAAAGGCCTCCCCCTTCTCCTTCCAAACCTCTCTGTCTTGGGCTATCTCTGGCCAAGCTTTCCCCGCAAACATGATGAGATCGTCACACCACCTTCGCCGCGGTCGACCTCGACGACATATAGCCTTAACCAAATTATTATGCTCTTAAGTCAGAGCATTTACGATTAAATTCTGATAGTTCCCCGAGCGCACCGGACACTCACCGCGTGCTTCCACGCGGAAAATTAAGAAAAATCGAATAATTATAGCGACACGACGTCAACTAATTTAGACCGCCAATTGATTTAGTGTTGCCTGCAGGCAAATGCGATCATCAACAACAACAACAATTAATATTCTGTCAACCAAACTGCTGTTTGACATAAAAACAATCAACTTTTCTAAACAATACGTCATCAAACTGCTAAGAAAGCAACATTGTTGCAGGTTATTCGTGACCTAAACTGTTTTTTTAGATAACTCGTCTTCTAGACTGTGAATTGTGCATTATTTTTTGTATTTTGAAATAGAAAATAGTAACTATTTTTTAAACCATAAGTATCTCAACTCTTTACATTTGGGCCCATTAATTTCCGTCTCCTTTCTTGACATGGTGTACTCCTTTATAATTTAGCTAGATCATAAAATCAAAAAGCATAAATCAAAATATTAAATGGAGTAATAACTTGTACTGTACAAGAAAAAAAAATCTCAAAACGTTATTTTTATTCTCATATCACCTTAAGTAAATATCATAAGAGCATCAAGGTCATGCTCAAGAGCATCAAGTAATGCTGTACCTACTACCTTTTATATACTAACAACTCATTGAAATGTTGCAATCATGACCTTACACGTAAAAGCGAACATGAAATTATTGAAATCGTAACTTTTGTATTTGAACTGAGCGAAGTTAGTTATGAATGAAAAGCTGAATTTACATTAAACTTCTGAAAACTCAAAGCACATGTGAATATGATAACCTTTACCAGCTATTCATACCTACGTTTCCTCTTTGACTAATTAATTCTGCCTCGTTTCATACTTCAATATTTCTCTGAATATATAATGAGGAGTTGTTGCATACAATTTTGTTATTTTTTTGCTCGTCATAGCACATTAATCTCGTTAATTTAACGAATATTATACCACAGGGCTGTCATGTGCCGACATAAGACCACGGGCCGAGCCGGCGCGCCGTAGTCTTCCTCGGCCACTTATCGCTAATGTTCTCAATTTATCTCTCCCGACATTTTCACGCCGCTTTATTACAATCCATCTCAAACATGACTCTTAAATGTTTGACAAATTGAATCATTCTCTTATGTTCTACTTGTGAAATTACTTTGTTTTAACATTGTGATATTTTCATTGCTATGGGAGGAGGGTGAGGTTTTTATATCGAATGTTATAATTCAAACAATTTATAATGCCATATGCACATAAATCAATGAAACGTCAAAGTTATCGTTTAGTTCGTTAGGTTTTTGGTATCACAGTGACACCAGAACACTGACTCCTGAGTCACAGGATCACCTAGTTTAGGTAGGAGTCAGGGTTTACAATATCCGTATAACCTTTAGTTTAACATGTTATGTGTCCTACATTTTAGCTATTGCCCGCGTCTTCGTCCGCTTCTATTAACAATTTCATGGTTTATTTTTTTTTTGCGAGAACGGGGCTGTTTTTTAGTTTTTTTTTGTTAAAAGTATCGTACATACGCATTTAGTATAATAATATATTTTTTTAAGTCTTTCCTGTATTCTGGCGAACCAAACAAAAAAAGAATTAATCAAATCGATAAAGTCGTTCTCAAGTTATGCGCGTACATACATTTCGGCGATTCATTTTTATATTATATTGATTATTGAAACGTGAATATGTATTAGCTGTTCACTTTTCAAACAGCCTGTACAGATAAAGATGACCGATTGATATAGATTTAGTCTAGCTAGATGAATGAGTCATACTATTACGGTGGGCTTTCTCTCTTTACACTGGCAGGGCTGTGCTGTGTAAACTTATCCTGCTTGTCCAGAACTAGTTGGCGTCCTGCAGATTGACATAATATCATAATTAAAAAATTTAAATGATATTTTTTTTATCCTTATAGGACTCATCGAGTTCGAGATGGAGGATCCGAATGTTCCAAGTCGTGCCATAATAAAACTTCGCAGTAAACAGCTCGTGGACGCACAAGTCAGCGAGTTCGACGTCGTAGAACCGTCGGGCAAGCGTTGAATACTGCTGTCGAGCAGCCCCATTTGTGAAACAAACAATGTTTGCTTTGCACAGCAGAGACCTGAAATTTATTAGTGAATATATTTGTATCTGGAAACTTTGCTTTTTATTGGAAACAGAGGTGCGGCAGCGTTATAATCGGATGACCAATGAGCCTCCAAAGTTTTGGAATCTACAGCATGGGTAAGCAGGAACCACACAAGATGGCACGTCGCGTTGGGGTTCCTGCTGGTTGCGACTTTCACCAGCTGGTTGATTCTGTAAAAAAATCACCGTGTAAAGTTAGGTGAAATAAGCTGTCATACCAGTGAATGCTAGGGATTCTATCACATCATCTAATTTATCACGGTGTGCTTGATACAGAATAGCACCACCACGTCACCACCTCCTGTCGAAGTTCGCAGCAATCCGCTGGTAGCCATGAAAATGCAGACCTAATTCCTTGCATTATTTCACAGTTACTGTGCTTTACATTCGGCGGATTCGATTAAAAAAGCTTTAGCTTTAAAGCTCTGAACAGTCACACAGTTAACTCTGGGCTAATTCTCGAGTGTCACCAACATCTCAACCAGGTTACTTAATACAAAGTATGGGTCGATCATTGTGAGTGTAGGCAGGGCAAAGAGGCACTTCCCTCTATTAATGGCCGATTCACGAAACAAGCCCTAAAACTGACTAAACAACAGTTCTGTACAGTCACAGCCGTCACAATTGGCCACGGGTATTTTAATAAACACCTCTATGTCATAGGAGTAATTGATAGCCCACTCTGCAGAGCCTGCATGCAGGAATATGAGACAGCAGCCCATCTGCTCCTAAGCTGCCCGGTAGTTAGGATAGGTTGCTGGCCTTCCTTGGGGAGCTGGGGTGGATCGAATGACACATTTGTCCCTCCTGCACGCAAAATACGCGGTTGGTCGTGGAGTTACCAGGTTATTATGTATATGTTCGCCGCTTGAGGTTCTCCGCAGCCGCAACGGCATCGCCAGCAAAGCACGAAGAGATAGGAAGATGGGATGGCGCACGAGTATTGACACAAGTAGCGTACCACATTAATGGCCTACCCACCTTCCATGGAAATAACATGCCGTCCTGTCTCCTGCCATGGTCGTGTGCCAGGCCATTGGTTTCTAAATATTCTAATACAGCCGAAACGCCGACGGTGACAAGAGCTCGTAGGATGATGTCGCGCTATGCGACCCGCTTGCGACGGCTGCATGACAGGCCGGGGTGTCACAGGCGGTTGATAACTTTGCCACGGTGGCAACGATGAGAAGAACAACAAGGAGCGCCAAGATGCAGGGAGGCGGAAAGTAGTATCGTCGAACAAGCTCTAATGGCCTATTGGATTTCAATCATTTTAATTTCTAGAGCTATTGCGTTGAACTTCTGTGCATGACAGTGTGTCAGTTGTCTGTCGGTACTGTTAGAAAATAATAATTAAGTAACTGAAAAAACTTACTACATATAGCGAATAACGAATTTCAGTTACTTTGCACAAGTGTTTTTAGGGTTCCGTACCCAAAGGGTAAAAACGGGACCCTATTACTAAGACTCCGCTGTCCGTCTATCTGTCTGTCACCAGGCTGTATCTCATGAATCGTGATAGCTAGACAGTTGAAATTTTCAACAACAAATACTAAAAACAGAATAAAATAAATATTTAAGTGGAGCTCCTATACAACAAACGTGATTTTTTTGCCGTTTTTTTATAGAAAATACGGAACACTTCGTGCGCGAGTCCGACTCGCGTTGGAAAAGTTTGCCGATGGACGAAGGCGAATGAACTGCATAATTAAGTGATTTCCAATTAGTCGTATGTTTTCGAGCTGGAAATGATATTGCTTTTTGAGGAATTTCATTTTAAAATAGTGTAAAGGAACGTAGTTAACTTAAAATAAACGCTGAATATTCAAGTCACTAACAGATAACGCTCAACTTAAACCGCTGTGTCTAGAAGAAGGAAATCTTGCTCAAGAGTTCCTTCAACAAAGGGAAGCACTAAGAAGGGGTTTAAGGAGGGAAGTTCATCCTTTAAAGCGGTTGATGTTGACAGCTCGAGGCGAACGTTTGTAAGGCAGTTTTTTATTTTTTTTTACCGATCGGAAATATCAACGGGTACATAGCTTGATAACAAAGATTTGTGAATCCCTTCAGACAAAACATTATGTCCTTTACAGAAAGTAATATCCCACCAAAAACATTTCATGTAAAATGTGAGTCGCTACCGTCGTGGAGGTGACGCGAATATTTAGTTTCTGAAGTAAGTAACGAAACAGCCAAGCCATACATTTTTACTGATATGTAGAATTTGTAAAGTTAAGGTCGGTAGAGTTAGGCCGTGTAGATTCAAAAGCTTGGCTCTACATGAGATCTGATATCTTTTTCACAGGGCAAACCTTATGTGGTCGTCTTGGCAACATTTTACATGAAATGTTTTTGGTAGGATTTCAGTTCTTTTTGTAAGTTGCTAGGCAGTCTTTTTAGTGTTTTTTTTTTCTTCTTTTTATGGGGTGTATTTCTTGCACATCAGCAGTGCTGGTTTTCATAGCCCATTCTCCATTCAAACTTCCACCCAATTTTAGGGGATGCCCCCAGATGAACTTATAACTTTCGCCCCGAGTGTTTTAGTGTTTCTTTGTATACTGAACTTTGTTTACATACCAAATTTCGGCTTTCTAGCACTTCAGGAAGTACCCTAACATTTTGAAGTCTCATATAAACTTCCACCCCCCCCCCCATTTTAGGGGATGAGGGGCGAAAGTTATAAGTTTATGACTGTTTTTGTCAGTGAGTGTGTCAGTGAGATTGGTGTATTTTAGATATCAATAAAATCTAAAGTATGAGAGCTATTCAATTGAGACTTTGTGTGTTTAATTAGTCTATTATTGACATCATATCCTGAGAGTATGAACTATCTGGTACATCAAAAACCAACTCTATGAGGGTTCAAAAAAACAACGAAACACTTCGAGAAAAGGTAGGTTGTGAGTGCCCTTGCGCTTCGCTTGGCTCGTCTTGGCGGGGGCACTACCGTGCCCCCAGATTATGAGTGTTTTTAAATTGATGAATTGAAGTGATTGAATTTTATCGCTTTATTCTTTTTAGAATCAGAATCAGAATGCTTTATTTGTTTTTTAGGATCTGCCTTCGTATAAGTTAGAACCGTGTGCGTTCATGTAATCATCAGCAATTAACTTCTATACTAGGCATAGGTAATTGCTGATGATGAATTGTCGAGTCCTAACACTGAAATCATCGAGTCAATTAGAAGAAAGCAAAAGACAGCGTAGAGAGGCCAAATTGAACTGGCCGATCACTGCAGTTTGTGTGGACTCACCAAAAATGCTTCTGTTTTTAAAAATAGCTTGTAAAAAAGAACAGAAAACGTGGAACGAAAGTTACAGATATACACAGATACTAGGAAACACGTGCAAAAAGGACCATAAACATGGGTCTATATTGTCTGCTTTTATTTGCCTAAGGTTTTAACTAGACAATTTAAATGTTGTATTAAAACAGGACATGTGTCCCTATCGTGCGGATGAGCTAAATATTACGAAGTTTACATATTAAATTCTAGCTAGGTACCTACCTATGTAAATACTGGGGATGTAACGGAGGCCATTTATTGGAACTTAACGGAGGCGGTGGAAAAAATAAGAAAAAATACAGACTAACATTCGTTCCTAAGATAATCGGCGCTTTTGTATCAAAACGCAAATCGGCTTATTAGCAGATCGTCCTACAAGCAGAATGTCCTATGTCAAATAACAGTAAGAGCGCGTTATGCGGTACGGCTTTTCATACAAACTTTGAAGTCCTTATTTTTCGAAATGAATGAACCGATTTTAATGAAACCTAATATGCATACGCTCGATATCCAGGTCTAAATATTTATCAGAAAACATTTTCAAAAAACGGTAAAAAATCACGTTTTTTGTATGGGAGCCGGCCAATATTAATTTTATATTAATGTAATTATTTCTTTTTAAACTCAAAATTATTCTGTGAATATTTCAAGCGTTGCCGTTATCAATATCAAAAACAAAAACGAGCAAAAAAACCACGTTTGTTGTATGGTAGCCTTCCTTAAATATTTGTTTTATTTTATTTTAATTATTTATTTTTAAAGTGAATATATAACTAAATATTCTGTGAATATTTCAAGCGTCTATCTGTTGCCGTTATTAATATCGAGAAACAACGAGCAAAAAAAAATCACTTTTGTTACATGGGAGCCTCCCTAAATATTTATTTTACTCCGTTTTTTAGTATTTATTGGTATAGCGGCAACAGAAGACGGACGGACAGCGGAGTCTTAGTAATAGGGTGCCGTTTTACCCTTTGGGTACGGAACCCTAAAAAGAGTTTAGAGGGAGAGAGAGAGAGAGAGAGAGAGCGATTTTAAGTTTTCCGTAGAAAGTGAAAAATCACTATCTTTCCCCCTGAACTCTTTTAACTGTACATAGTTATGTACTTTGACAGTAGGAGGTTCTGCTAATAAGACGTTCTGTTTAGGGTTCCGATCCTCTAAATGGTAAAACGGAACCCTTATGGGATCACTCGGTTGTCTGTCTGTCCGTCTGTCACAGCCGATTTTCTTCGATTCTTCAAGACAGATTCAGTTGAAATTTGGTACACATTATAATCTTCTGTGACCCAAACACGGACGATAATAAATTAATATTGAAAATGGGGTCTATTTTTTACTGTAAAACTAGAAAACATTTAAAAACAGTTTTCTCAACTGCATCGTGTGACGTATCAAATGAAAGAGCTAATTGTGAGAGTTTTGAGTATTTTTTTTTAATAATTTTAAAACAAATGGTTTTGAAGTTATTCAATAAATTAGATGAAAAACGACCATTATTTTTTTAGACTCAGTATAATATAGGTGTAATATTAGACGCGAACTGTATTTTTGTTGCAATAGTTCACACTTGACTCCCGATTAGGTTGCTTGATGGCCGAAAGTCAAAAGACTAATGACTTAATAACTATAAAAACTCGTACTGATACTAATTACCTAAGAGTCACTGAATACGTTACGACAAAAACGAGCTCGGTATCCATTCCATCCCCGCCAATCCGCGAACTTAAAAACGCACCCTCGTATGTTAAGAGTTCACACAATGTGAAGTCGTCTTGAAGGCCACGTGCCCGGAACCATTCGGTCTACATCGCACGGCAAATTGACAATATCGTGTGGTTTCCAAGCAATGTACCTAATGCGATTGTGTAATGGCTCCCATATCGATGTCCCTGTGAAACAGTCATTCGGATACAATACAAGCTTGATTTCAATAACCCTCTTGTGCCTAGCCTTCTCCCAATTTATTGGGGTCGGCTTCCAGTCAAACCGGATTCAGCTGAATACCAGTATTTTACGTGGAGCGGCTGCCTGCCAGACCTCCACAACCCATTAACTGGGTTACACGGTACTTCTTGGCGAGACTGCATGGAGTCAGATTTTCTGGCTTCTGACAATCCGTAGCGACTGCCAAAGATCTACAAATGACACCCGGGACCAACGGCTTAACGTGCTTTCCGAGGCACGGAGGAAACTTGATATGTAAAGATCCATCCACAGACCGACCCCGGCAAGCGTTGCTTAACCTTGTAGATCGACCCGTGCGACTATAATTATTTAGCCACGAGCTCCTTGATTCCAATAACCACTTAGGAAAAAATTAAAAAACGGCTTAGGAGATTACTTTTGGGCAGACGATAATTTCGATTGCTAGTGTGCAAACTTTGTCACTGCAGACGAGGCGGAATAAACACCCGAGCCGAATGTGAGCCCGTATTGGAACCGAGAGACTGCAAAGTCAAATGTTAAATGTATTTCAAACGATGATTACGTGTTTAAAAACATTTACTTGAAAATTGAAATCAAAATATTAATGAAAAAATGTATATTAATACATTTCTCACAAATAGTTTTCAAAAATAATCTGCGACCCCGACGGGTGGTCGCAGATTTTTTTTTTTGCTCATATATCAAAGGTGAGCGTTATATTAGAATTGGAAAATAAAAGCGCTTGCTGAGACAAATAGAAAAAAAACCACTTCTGTGGAATTAACAGGATTCTGATAGAATTCTCTAATTCGAAACCGTTGCTGCTTGTCAAACTACCTATGGTTTTTAATTGAAAATGTTCTTTCGTAATTACAATAGTAAGAATAGTCCATTATATCTTTGATGGGATCAGAAGACCGAAAGGCATTGTGTTACTGGGTTACACGATACCTTTAAAAACGGGATTGTATAGGTCAGTAGAGCAGCAGCTCTATGTAAAATACTGGTATTCAGCTCAATGCTGTAAAACTGGAAGCCCATCCAATTCGCGGATAAAACTAGGCATTTAATATGTCTAGTATTTACAACTTTCTTTTTCTTTAATAAACGTGGTCCCCACACTAGGAATTTCTCCTGTATTGTGGGTGCGTTTACAAACATACAAGCTCACATACACAAACAACCAGACCCGGAACAACTATCCGTAGTCCTTATAAATATTTGTTCCGTGCGGGAATCGAACCCACGACACGCAGCGCAGCAGCCAATTGCTCAACCACTGCGCCAACCGTGCCGTCTGTTAACTGCTTTTGTGATACACGAATGACAGCAAGATACGTATCATATATACAGGGTGAATTTCTCAAGTGTTCGTGGAAGAAAGAGAGACGTTGGCTCTGCAGTAGGTTAATAGATAATAATGTTCACTTTGTTGCGATCAGTAATGTAAGTTATTAAGTAGGTACTCATTCTTAATTCTTTACCAAAAGTTCATGTAGGCACAAAGGCGAGCTTAACTCAAAGTTGTTTTCTCCCAGCAAACCTTTTAGTACTAAGTAGTATAATTAAAATAATAAGTAACAGACATGCACAGTAACTTTTAATTAAAACAAGTCTGATAAAAAGTTACTCTGGATTTCTGTCTGTTTATCAACTTTATACGCATTATGGGCTGAACCTATTCGTAACCAACTTAACACTTGGGTGGACCATGACCTGGATTAGAACATATGATGGACATATTAAATAGCACAATTTAGGTACACGCGGGCGAAGGGAGGACGAAAGGTTATTTTTAGTAGGTAATTAAGTATTTTTATTTGTAAAATTTTTACTGCATTTCTACATACATTTTCTACAACTTGGCATGATAACCAAGCGCACAAATGCATCGATGTGCAATGATTTGTGTCCGTAAACAGAGCCCTAGCCGAAGCTCCAACATTGGATGGAAACATTGCCGTCAACGTTGCAACTCTGTGGTACTTACGCCGTCAGTAACAAAAAATCGAATAGTTAATTTAACCACAGATTAAAAGTGTAAAGAAAGGGCCGACCGGGCGACTGAACGTTTGCTTGGCGACATGGTATACAAAGACGGCAGGGCGCGCGAACAAGGTGCTGACAAGATAAAATGTGTGGCTTCAAAGGAACGAAATGTACATATATACACGGCCAAACTCTATACATTTTCGTCGGCGCACGCCTCGCGCCCGGTGCGCTTTGTAGGATCAAGTCCCTTATTCGCAATCACGAATTCATAATGCCTACCTGCATGATTTTTTAATGTTCGCTCCGCTTCCGAAGATGGCGGACTGCTGGTGGTGTGTTTGCTTTTATCTGGACGAGCCGATTACGGGGCCAATTTGTGGCGTCAAAATATCTACGTTTGTTCCGCCTATACTACATTATATAAGTCAAAGAATTTAATCGAATAATTACACTCAATACCAGTTTTCGAAACCAGAAGTGTTTTCTATTTGCAATAACAGCTGTAAAATAGGCAGGTAATAAAATGATTAGATAAATTCTATTCAAATAAAATGTTATGTTTTCCTTATTATTGCTAGCTGGTTTTTGAAGGTAACTAACTACCTACAAATCACATTGAAATTCATCCGTGGAACTTTCATCTCGCGATGCGCCGGCGCACCTGCGTAGATAAGCTGATAACGAACACTGGTGCGATCTCTTTTAAGACAGTCATAAAAATATATATATACATGATAGAATTGTACTAACTAAAAACTTCTGAGGGTCATTGTACTCATCATTATGAACAAATTACCATGAGATCAAACTCAAACCAGGATCATATTATTATAGATAAAATTCAGATGCTTCATATATTTATGTTTGCATAAAGGTATCCCGCTAGCAGGAGCGTCGCGACGATGCCACAACTTATTTATAAATATATTTTACTTTAAAAACAAGCTGTTTATGTAGCGGCCATATTGAATTTAGTGTAATGTTATTAATTTTATTGTTTTCTACTCTTCAAGCCCTTTCGTTTGATACCCATATTAAGAGGGTTGAAATAAAAATTTACATCCGCCATCTTAGAGCGGCGGCCATATTGAATTTAGTGTGATGTTACTAACTTTATCGTCTTGGAACGGCGGCCGTATTGCAATTATTACAATATTGAGTATTTCACCAGAACTAAAGTTTGTACTTATGCAAAATTTCAGTTCAATCGGATACCAACAAAAGGACGAAAAATGGTTTGCATTTGTACGGACAACTTACAAATATTTGAACTGTGCTAGTTAAATAATAGCTTGTAAAAATAGTGTGAGATTCTTATTTTTGCCTGCATACTTTACGCCGATTGTCAAATTAATATACCCTTTTACTTAGGACATTTCCGTTGTTTACGTAATTAGGTATAATTGCACAATATTACGTAAACGAAAGTAAACCTACGCATAATCAATATAAAATTATTATGTAAAATAGGACAAAGTATAGGTATAGCAATGGTATGATACGAGGAAGTGTGCGTTAATTGTGCATGTGTGCAAGGCAGGTTTACACACTAGATTGTTACCTAAGTACCTAATATATTATATCTTACGCCTGAATATTTAATACCTACACACACTTTCATAGCTATGAGTTTACCTCTATTTTTAACTGAATTCCTCCTGAAAATCTACCATCGCTGCCCACTCGATTAGTCAACAAACATTCAATTTCTTGCAACATCACCGTCTTGCAACGTAAACTATGATTAGGTACGCTAATCATAGGAAATGATCTTATCAATTCGCTATCCTACTCGTACTTTAACAAATCAATTATTGCTTCGAGTTGTTTAGGGAGCGAATACCTCACATTATTATCGTTACACATAAAATAAATGTTTGCTAGTTCTACATTGATAAGGTGGTGTGGTGTGCCTTAGTGGAAAATAAGTGTAATATTTTTGATAACCATTCGGCCGTCAGTCTCTTGGCACAGCAGGAGAGTCCGAACGATTAGAGGCACTCGATATACGACGCTCAGCGTTGACTAAAGATAAAAGAAAAATGGTATAGATTAAGCGATACATTATCAAAGATTATCGCAAGCCACGAGATATCCTTAGAGTGAAGACATACATGTAACTAATCAGTCTACAGGCCGAGCGAAACGTGTTTACTTTTATTAAATTTTAATGACGTAGCTCTTTGCGTAGTGACAACGTCCAACGCAGTCACGGACTACGCAGATAGAAAGCATGTATTTATAACAGGATAATGTAATCAATACATAATTGGTTGTGTAGTGCGTGCGACGTGTGTGCGAGTGACGGCCCTGGGACCACAGTTGTTGGTGCGCGCCTCGAAACCGCTCGGAACCGTCGACATATTGTTATCGTTACCGCCATCACCATGATTAAACGGTTTGTACAGGTGTAACGATGTGCGCCAGTTATGTGCTGATAAATGTTTGTCTCAATAAAATGCTGTGACACTGATTTTGTCATCCGTGGTGTGTTTCTATGATTCTTGTGAGTGCTGTGCAGTGTTTCGAAATGGATAGATTTAGGCAAAAGTCTAAAAAGGAAAAGCCGATGAAGTATGTTGACAAAGAGCAGTCTCCATTGTTTATTACTGACGTAAAGGCGATAAAAGAAAATCTTAAAATAAAGGAGATTTTAAGAACTGTAAAAATGAATAGTAGCTTTCGAATAAAAGCCCCTAAGGGCAGCAAAGTTATGCAAAATAAAGATTTTAATGATAATGAAGACATGTTTGGGGTCGACCAAAGTAGTGAAGATCAAAATAGTGAAAACCCAATTAGTGAGGAACAAAATGTAAGTGATCCTCCAAGTGCAACAAATCCTGATGTAGTTGTCATCAGCAATAGTAGTGAAGAAACAAACGAAAGTAAACCAGAAGAACTTGTTGACAAAGTCGATGAAAGTAATGAGTTGGAAGGAGAACTTATTGTTGCTTATGATGATAACAACACTTCAATTGACACGAAGATACATGAATCCATCAGCGTACCGGAGGGATTATCAGATTTCGTGTTAATTAGTGAAGAAAACAAACAAAACACTCCAGTTGTGCCTGATGTCAAGATCGATTTTCCTCCCCCAAGCGACTGTTCGGCTGTGAAGGCTCGCGACAGAAAGCTATCTCTGGACCAGACTATGTTATCTCGACGCGGGGGCTTGTCACAGTCAGAACTGGATCTGAATTCAATTGGGAAATCTCCGCTAGAAAGGAAATCTTCCTTTTTTAGGAAAAAAATGGATAGCTTTTTGAAAAATACAACAGAAATATTCAAACGTCAGTCAATTAGTAGAAGTCAATCAATTCAGAGACGAGGTTCCATGTCGGTATCTCTGCAGTCGTTGAATGAGAGCATCGCATGTAACGGAGACTACGGGGAGCCGCTGCACAATCATCCAGTGAGTAAATTTTTTAATGACTGACTTTAAAAGAAGGAGGTTATGCATGTGCCAGTGTTCCTTTAATCAAGGCAATTGGGGTCAAAGTTCTGTTTCTTCTGTTTTACTTACCTACACCTGTCTCCATCGAAGGTGGTTATGTAGGCCATTAAGGTAAAGATCCATGCTGGGGTCACAAGTCACCACAAAAATAAGTTTTGGAACTCTAAATTATCTATTACTTTGATAAACTAGAACAACTTTGCTATACTAGGCTACATAAACTGCACAAAGCGGTAAATGAAGATGTGTTATTATTTTCGGAAAAAATAGGTTTTCTTGTCGGACGTTGTGAATCTGATTTATTACTTAACAGCCGGTCTATTCTGTCGACATCTCACCGGGTGACAGCTCACAAGTGAGATGTCATTCCTTCTTGTTTGTATGGTTTGACAGCTCACTTTTCGTTCACTTCGCCCAAGTTCACTTCGACATGTTTACAGAATCGCACTGTAGATGTCTTCGTCTTGGTCGTAGGGACGGACGACATAAAAAAAACACGCCTGCCTTGTCTAAAACTGAACTAAAAAATGAAAAACAAGCATTGGACAAGGTAGGCATGTTTTCAATTTCTTTTTAATAAGAATCGGGTTTGACTGGGAGCCAACCCCAAGATAGTTGAGAAAAGGCTAGGGAGATGATGACATTTTAGTGATAAGCAGGTGATAAGAGGATATTTTGTTGACCAACTAATGCGAAACTGAAGCGCCTTATATATTTTGAGTAATACCACCTTGATATTAAGGTTTCTGAGATTTCAATTTAGTACATTTAGTAGTGGTTCGTGAATAAACATACGTGGATCATATCATAAAAGGCTTATTGCTACATCTTCTGGCAACCTCACACGACTAAGTGTGACATTAGCTTGACCCTTTTTTTTTAAGGTTGGGAAATCATCAAATGACCCCTTCCGCTTTAGGTGGAG
This sequence comes from Melanchra persicariae, assembly GCA_947386135.1. NCBI lineage: Eukaryota > Metazoa > Arthropoda > Insecta > Lepidoptera > Noctuidae > Melanchra > Melanchra persicariae. The sequence goes on along the minus strand of OX376643.1, from coordinate 20,024,163 downwards.
CGGGAGGGAGTGTCAGATTCTTACTGACTAAAACCCATCCATGCTCCTCCTAGTGCCTTTTGCGTTCCAGCGCTGCGGTAACTCTTTCGAACAAAATCCGCAACCCTGGCAGGCTCGGGCCCTAACTGGCCCCTACTCCTGCTGACATCTATTTGAGGCACGCGTGGAACACAACGCGCCGTCGGCCTGGGCCTGGCTTTGATCGGACGGCGAGCCATCTAACGCTCGCCGTCCGCAGACCCGTACCTACGGAGGCCGGGAATCGCCCAGCGACTCCCGAGTACCTGCCGCGTCAGGCGGAAGGTGAGGACACCGTGGCGCCTCTCCAGCCACTCCTCAAAGAGGGGCACTATCGCCGCCATTGTGGCGTGCTCTGCACTGGGTTGCGACAGTCGCTGACTCCTGAGCTCCGTCCGCCACGCTACAATTTGCCGTGGCAGCAGAGTTTCGCCCCGGGGTTGCGCCTCCACGCGCCACGTAAACGTGAGCGAGGGCTCTTGCCTCCAGATTCCATGGCGGCAATCCGGCAAGGAGGCTCGCCGCCTCGCGGGAGACCATGCGGTATCCCCGGGTCAGCCAGATGGCCATGACTCTTTGTAAGCTTGATCCTTGGTTAACATTTTAGGGCTAAGATCTTCGTTGACTCTGTACATTGTCGTCCCTTAAAACTTGTGAACTTTCACAGCCCGACATAATTCCAGTGGTAGCATACGCCGCTCGATTTTTCCTAGACCCCGTTACATCAGTTTCTACCACGCGTCGTGCACTCGCACGTCGTCTTAAGGTTACCAGCAATGGTCAACCGTCACTGGGACCTCCCTTAAACAATCACTCAGGACGAATTGTGCATACACGATCTGTAAACGAGTCGAATCGCCACCAATACCAGATGGAGTCGAATCGCCACCAATACCAGATGAGACTATTTGATCGGGGATTGTATCTAACTGAGGCAACCTGGTGGATTTCAGTGGGACATCCATCACTAACTTTCCTCCAGTCGGTGATCAATTTTCTTGGTTCGTTGAAAGGTTTATATTCTTGAGTTTATACCAAGAATGTCGGGACTATGATTAGCATCGTGAGGGAAGTCAGTAGGACACACCGGAGCCATGATGTCAAAGAGGAATACCCATTTGAGGCCCTCAGTGGACATTAGACAGGAGAAAAAAGACTTCATGCATTAATTCAGCCATAAAAAAATGTTAGTTGGTATATACTTTCTTACAAATGAGCGCCTCTAGAATCTATAAAAATTCGTTAAAAAAGTAACTCCGTTGAAAAAAACAACAAGCTTTTTATTTTGACGCTGGTAAAATATCATCATCATCATCATCATATCAGCCGAAAGACGTCCACTGCTGGACATAGGCCTCCCCCAAGTGTCGCCACAACAACCGGTCCTGTGTGTGTGTGTGTGTAAAATATTGCTAGCACAAAATCATAGTGGTGTTATCATTAATCAATCTATTTAAACCAATTTATAAACAAAAACAATAATCTCAAGCCGTTGAGGTTGAGGTTGAGGCCGTTGAGGTTATTGTATTTGTTTATAAATTGGTTCACAATAACAACACTATTACAATGGTATTGTTATCAAAAACCAACTAAAAGAAAACATAAAAATAAAATCTAACGTGTAAGTATGGTGGCTATTACCTAATCTTTAAGAGTGTTTACGCCGTACGGCATTTCATCCAAACTTTGAAGTCTTTATTCTTCGAAATGAATGAACCGATTTTAATGAAATTGATTGGTGATTGGTATGCATACGCCATCCAACCAGGTCTAAAAAATTAGTTGAGAACATTTTCGAAAAAGAGTTTAGAGGGAGAGAGAGCGATTTTAAGTCTTCTATAGAAAGTGAAAAATCACTCTATCTTTCCTCCTGAACTCTTTTGAAAGTTTGTATGAAACGCCGTACGGCGTAAACGCACTTAAGATCAAATCGGTCCGTTCCCTCTTTATCGTCTTAATAGAAATTCATTAGGTAGGTAAAACTTTGGATTCCAGTAAGCCGCATCTATCCGGCCGAGATCGCACTATATCTTCAGGGGGTTAGAAGAGATACATTACCCCCTAACAGCGAATAAGACAAGTCCAGGATCTCAACCTTCCAAGTGCCCAACAGTCTTGATCCACAGGGACGCTCCTAGTGAACCCAACTCAAAAACCTTTCTCAGCTTTGGTGGCTTCCCAATCCCCGTCCACCCCAGCGCTAACGGCTAACCCTAACCCCATTCTAGCGCCATTTTCAGCGACTGCACCCTGCTGGTCCTAGGCGCTCACAACCACAAGGTTACTCCCGTCACCTCCCTCTACCCCCCAGCCCAACGATTTAGTGTTTCTGGTTAACCTACAGGTTACCCTGGGTAAACCCATGGCTACTGAGCTCCAGGCTTCAGTAGGCAAGATCGTCCTCATTTTGGTCTGTAGCATTTTTTATAGGTACCCCTCGGTTACGCATGAACTATTTTTAATGGTGTGGAAATTCTCATGGATGTCCTCCGTCTTGGGGCGGACAGAAGGGTCTCGCAGACTTCTACTGACAACCACGTCTTGTTCCCTCGCAAACTTGCACCGGGGCTTGCACTTGCTTCGGGAGCACTTAAGTGCCTTTACGCTATACGGCTTTTCAAACAAACTTTCAAATTCTTATTTTTCGAAATGAATGAACTGATTTTAATTAAACTCGGTATGCATACGCTAGATATCCAAGTCTAAATAGCTATTAGAGAACATGTTTGAAAAAGATTTTAGAGGGAGAGAGGGAGCGATTTTAAGTTTTCTATAGACAGTGAAAAATCACTATACCTTTCCCCTGAAGTCTTTTTCGAAAATTTTCTCTGATAACTATTTCAATTCAGATATCTAGCGTATGCATACATGTTTTATTAAAATCAGTTCATTAATTTCGAAAAATAAGGATTTGAAAGTTTATATGAAAAGCCGTACCGCGTAAACGCTCTTAAGCAGACTTCATCGCAGCTCGCGACTGGACAAGCGAGGGGACTAATGTATTTAACTCCCCCACGACGTCTGAGAGGAGCGCGCTTAGAACAATACTCGCCACCACCGTGGGTCTTATATGATGGAAGCGGCGGACGTCCCCGAGTCTGCCGTACAAGGACCCAGGAGAGAAGCGACATGACATTTTCGAAGAAGGAGATCACCGCGTCCCACGACACTGCACTTCTATCATGGAACGAATCACAGTCGGCAGTGACTGGTCGTTTCCCACTTCCAAATCAAGGGCACGTTTGCCTTCTCATTTAAGTTACGCATATACTAGATTAACTAACCTGTGCATGATTCAATCGATCAACAAAAGTTAACAAAACCCAAACCTTCAAACTAGGTTTATTCAACGCCAATGCCATTTCCAGCGAGTTCGAGTTCGCCAAATTCTTCCGCGAGCGTCAACTAAACATCCTCGAGGCAGACAGAAGACCTTTTCAAAAGTAAAATTTCTAACTATCGCTTAGTAGGCAACGAAAGGTCACGTTGCCACGGTGTCGGTGTCCTTATTTATTATAGGAACGAACTGCACCTTCTCTCCCGGAACTTTACTAAGGCCCTGTTTCACCTTGAGTACTTCGTCTGTGGGCTAGGTGAGTCCTGTCATCAATCGATCACCAATGTTTACGCTTGTAACCATCAGCCCTTGGCTTCGTTTCCCATGACAGAATTCAATCCCATGACTCTGTTATATAAGCGGGAGATCTTAATGCCAAACATCCCGTAAGGAACTGTTTTACGGATAATGCCAGAGACAGGGTCGTATTTATATAACTTTAGTGCAAACGTTAACTTTGACGTCATGGCTCCGATGTGTCCTGCTGGCTTCCCTGACGATCTCAATCATAGTCCCGACATTCTTGATATAACGATACTCACACAACGAACCGAGACAAGTGATCACGGACTGGAGGAAAGTTAGCGATTGAAATCCACCACGTTGCCCCAGTTGGATACCGTCCTCGATTAAATTGTCTAACACAACGGTGGCGATTCGATTCGTTTACAGATCACTTTGGTAAACTCGTCCTGAACGTTATTTAGGGGAGCTCTCACTATCGGATGACCATCGCTGGTAACCACAGTATATCTGTGCTGGTAACCCTATGACGATGTGTGAGTGCACGACGCGTGGTAGGAACTGGATGGAAACTGATGTAACAAGGTTAGTACAGTCGACCGGCGTATGCTACCACTCGAATTATGTCGGGCTGTGAAAGTGCACAAGTTGTAAGGGAGGACACTGTACAGAGTCGGCATAGATCTAGGCTCTACAATGTTTGCCAAGGGCTAAGCTTATTTCGCACTTAGTCGCGTGAGATTGTTAGAAGCGTTGTAATACGCGTTTTAGATCCACGTAAATGTGAGTATCAATGTGTATCAGCCAAAATATGTACTTAAGGCGATTTGGTTTTGCATTAGTTGGTCATAATATTATCGTCATATCATAATATGGTATGAAAAAAAAAACAAATAATTAAAAAAAATTAAAACACGCCTGCTAATAAAATTGCCATGACTAAAAATGATCTAAAAATGAAAAACAAGCATTGGGCCCAAAAACTGAAAACTGAAATACTTTTTTTTTTATTGCAGTCGGGAGACAGTGCTCTGGAATATTTCCTTATACGAGTTTGTCCCCCGACTGCAATTAAAAAGTTGTATTAGTCATGGCATATAACCAAATTATCAAGCATACACTTTCTTCAATTTTAAATGTGGCCATGGACGACCGAGCTTGGGCTCAAGCTACCCTCCCCATCCGTATGGGAGGCCTTGGCGTTCGCAAAATTTTCAGTACTAGTTTACGGGCTTTTATATCATAGAAAAAAAAAAAAAAGCTTCCACACTGATTGATTTTGATGTGCCGTGCTTCACCGAGGCTGTGAATGCCTGGAGACTTGCTTGCCCGAATGAAAATCCACCCGACAACCCATCATACCAGAGACGGTGGGATGAATCGCTCTGCAGAGAAGTTCAGAAGAACCTAATTGGCACTTCTTCTACTTCTGCGGAGCGTACGCGCCTGCTGGCTGTGGGTGAGAGGGAGTCGGGCCTCTGGCTTCACGCACTACCGTCGTCGAACATAGGCATCTTGTTAGACGATACGACTTCCCGCCTCGCTGCTTGCCTTCGCTTAGGCGCATCCTTCTGTTCTCCTCATCGCTGCCACTGCGGCAAAGCTGTCAACAGTCTCGGGCACCACAGCCTGTCATGCAGGCGAATAGCGCGGCACGCAAACATCAACGACATTATCCGACGCGCTCTTGTTGCCGTCGGCGTTCCAGCCGTACTAGAACCCAGTGACCTGGCACGCGACGATTGCAAGCGACCGGACGGTATGTCTTTATTTCCGTGGAAGATGGGTAGGCCTTTAGTGTGGGATGCTACTTGTGTCGATACTCTTGCACCATCCCATCTTCCTAGCTCGTCGTGCTTTGCTGGTGCTGCCGCTGCGGCTGCTGAGAACCTCAAACGGCGGAAATACAATAACCTAGTTGGCAATTATATTTTCGAGCCGTTTGGGGTTGAAACTCTTGGACCGTGGGGTCCGAGTGCTCATGCGTTATTTAAAGAACTTTGTAAACGCTTAGTTGGCACTTCGCGTGACCCAAGGGCTGGCTTTTACTTCGGACAGAGGATAAGCATTGCCATACAACGTGGCAATGCCACCAGTCTTTTGGGCTCACTTCCATTTGACAGCGATGCGGATGAATTTTTTGACGCCGTGTTTTAGCTTTATTTTATTTTAGTTAAATTAGTATTATATTTTAAATAAGTAACTACATAGTTTATCGTTGAAGTTGGCCTTCATGGCATTGTTTTTTATTCCCTTAGTCGCCTCATACGACACCCATTGGAAGAGATGGGGAGGTGTTATTCTTTGCGTCCGAACACCACACGGACGATATACTATATATTGTTTTTTATTGTAGGTAGGGTACACAAATAGATAAAGAATACACACACGACACACTCACGAATGTTTTCTGTAGTATGTACATTAAAGTTCACAGGCTAAGTTCAGCTGAATCCGATCCCAACTTAATAATTATGTGGAAAAAGGCTGCGGTGATTGATAATAGTAGTTTATGCAACGACCATATAAAAGGGGTTATTAAAACACGAGTGAGGGTTTACCACACGAGGCGTAGCCGAGTATGATAATAGCATCACACGAGTGTTTTAATACCTAATTATATGCCGTTGCATACACTATTTTATCTTCACTCTGTATAGTTGAAATAAAATAAGTGGAAAAATAGTTTATTCCAATATGGCGGATATTCTCATTTCGTATTCGAATGACTGCGCAGCGCGCGCATCTATAGACAAAGATAAAAGCTGGCTCATTGATTTCAGTCAATGAGCCCGCGTCAATAAATTAAAAAGTAAAAGTGTGCTATAAAAATTAAAAAGTTATTTTATGATGCAGTTGTTTAAAAATCGAAGGGAAATGTTGAACTGTAATGGTTTTTTTTTTAAATTGACCTATCCACGAATAGTAGTTTATGCAACGACCATATAAAAAGGGTTATTAAAACACGAGTGTGGGTTTATCACACGAGGCGTAGCCGAGTGTGATAATAGCATCACACGAGTGTTTTAATACCTAATTATATGCCGTTGCATACACTATTTTATCTTCACTCATACAGCTGAAATAAAATAAGTGGAAAAATAGTTAATTTCAATATGGCGGATATTCTCATTGCGTATTCGAATGACTGCGCAGCGCGCTCAAACATAGACAAAGATAAAAGCTGGCTCATTGACTTAAGTCAATGAGCCTGCGCCAAAAATTAAAAAGAAAAAGTGTGCTATAAAAATTAAAAAGTTATTTTATGATGCAGCTGTTTAAAAATCGAAGGAAAATGTTGAACTGTAATGGTTTTTTTTTTTAATTTTACCTATCCACGAAAAAAAGTATGTATTTATGCATTCGTTTTTGAACTCATATTTGGAACATTACGTTGTGAGTGTAGATAAAAAAATATACGTGTTTATGCATTCGTTTTTGAACTCATATTTGGAACATTACGTTGTGAGTGTAGAAAAATATAATTAGGTAGCAGTGTAATTTTGAGATGACAGAAAAAGTAACGCTAAGAAGGCGCTATTGCGGTGAACAATTGAGACGGTGTTTGTTATTGAAATAAGTGATAATAATTATTAATAACATAAAAATGATGATATTATATATATATATATATATATAATAACATCTTTTTATGTAAGTCTATATAGACTTACTGCCTTAGGTCTCATTTACGAAGACGCGGGGCGTCGCGCGTCGCATTCGATGACGCGGCCCGCACTAAATTCAAACATAATTATGGCGTTGAAAGCGTTTACGGAGAAGCGATTTATTACGCGTTTGCTTGAAATGCAGGCGGAGCCCACGGATGGCATTGCAACATCGCACGGAGTGTTGCGACCAGCTATTCCTGCAATTCTCCGTTCACGGAAAACGTAGCGCCACCCGCGGCGGCGGGGGCCCCGGCGTGTTTTGCCATATGTTTGTGATCGGACGTGTGATGGTGCTGGCCACTGCACGCGCCGTAAACGGAAAACACATCCGAAGCGCCGCGAGACGCCCCGCCGCACGCTAAAAGCATTCTACCAACCGACCTTACGTAGATATTTTAACTAAAGAACTGTCTCTCAGGAAGAAAAAGGAACACAATAACAGTAACTTTGCCTTCCTTGACTCATAATAGTGTGTACCTACTCGACTTGAAGTCGTGAGCCCCATAAGAGTGAGAATTTTCACACAAAATAATGTACGCCTTGTTATTAGATTGTACTTATCTTTCTCCTGTTTTGTTTGTTTGATATTTAGATGATGTCATTGTATGTTTATAACATACGAGACTAGGTAAACAAAACTGCATTCTTCAATAGATAATGTAAAATAAATATCACTAAATGGTAGTCTTCACTGTGTTTGCGAAGTGCGTGCGCGGTCATATTAAAGGTTGAAGTCTATATAGACTTACTGCCTTAGGTCTCATTTACGAAGACGCGGGGCGTCGCGCGTCGCATTCGGTGACGCGGCCCGCACTAAATTCAAACATAATTATGGCGTTGAAAGCGTTTACGGAGAAGCGACATGTAGTGTATCTAAATCTAAACTATAATCCTAACTAAATACTATAAATGCGAAAGTTAGTTTGTTTGTTAAGCTTTCACGCTAAAAGGCTGAATGGATTTAGATGAAATATAGCACACGGGTAGACCATATCCTGGAAAAGGATATAGGCTACTTTTTATCTACGTACCACGCGGTCAAAGCGGCGGGCGGAAACTAGTAATATTGTAAAGAGGAAAGATGTATTTGTTTGTTTGTTACAATTTGGCTCAAAAACTACTCAACTGATGTTAAAAATTATTTCGTCATTATCCCTGGAACTAATACTGCGATACGATACGATTTTATTTCTTTTTTGTTTTTGTTTGTAATTGTCAGGGCGAGGTAGTATAAAAAAAAATTTGAAAAAAAAAATACATCCATGCGAAGCCAGGCCACTAGTACCTATATCTATAAATATAAAAAAACATAATCCCTGTTTCTCTTGGTCACGTTATAACTTGAGAACGACTTTACCGATTTCATTCATCTTTTTTACGTTTTCTTATCCGTTGTTAGAAGGTTCCAACGGAAAGAACAGTTAAGAAAATTGCGCAGAAAATATTCCTACGGGAACGGGAAAAAACGGGGTATGCGCGTACGAAGTCGCGGGCAACAGCTAGTGTATAAGAGAACAGTAACATCGTAGGATGTATATTTTCAATTAGCGAGAAAACTGCTGAACAGATTCGGTTACTAATGTAAATGTTTATTTACATTAGTAAAAAATCTTTATAGGTTCGGTCAGGTTATAAGATATACAGGATGACATTTTTAAAGTGTGCTTGGATGGTCAAATCCGAAACTATGAGAAAAAAAGCGAAAAACACTGAAAGGAGTCTCGAGCCCGACTTTGATGAAAACTAAAACTGCATCATTGGATTTTGGTAAAATCGGTATTCCTAGCGGGGAATCGAACTGGTTGATTTTAAAAAAAGAAACACACCCTGTATTAATACACCATTCGAAAGTGTCACTAGTATGGATCAAATTCTGTGAAGTTGCAAACAAAAGGAAAGATCTTCTTTTTTAACAAAATAAGTACTTTTTTTAATTTTCAAAAAAACTAACATCAGCAGACCCATTATTTCAAAAATGTATGATGCTGTTGTAGTTTTCACCAAAGTTGGGCCCGAAAATCTACAACTGTGTCCATGGATTTTTGAAAAATAACATTAATGTTAGGTTAGGTAGGTACTCACGTCAATGCATCGGTGGCGCGAGGATGCGCGGGCGCGCGGGGAGCGACTAACGCAGCGACATTTCGAGCTGCGTCGGTCGCAGCTACGCGAGATCCGGGTGGGGGTATGGCCGGACATGCTCTCACGCCCTACCGCCGGATTGATCACTATCGAGGCCATCCGGCCAGTGCTCGACATCTGGCTCGGGAGAAGGCACGGCTCCCTGTCGTTTCGTGCGACACAGGTCCTCGCTGGGCATGGCTGCTTCGGGAGGCTCCTTTGTCGCATAGGCAGAGAGCCGGACGCTCGGCGTCGACTGTCGGGAGGACACGGCGTGGCATACGCTGGCAGAGTGTGCCGCTTGGGAGGAGCCACGCCGTGCCCTCGTCTCTGTAGTAGGCAGTGACCTCTAGCTGCCGGCCGTAGTCCGATCTATGGTCGGCGGCGATGAGTCCTGGGACGCGGTGGTCTCCTTCTGCGAAGGGCGCAAAGGGAGAGAGAGATGTCGAGTGCTCTCCCGGCCCGCAGCAGGCGCACCGGGCGTCGGAGGACGCTGCCCTCCTTTTGCCCTCCTAACTGAGTCCAGGGGCGGCGGACGTCCGTCGCCCCCCATTCATCCGGACCCGAGGTGGCGGCGCGTGGTGTTCCCGTGCGCCCTTCTGATGTCGTGGGGTGTGTCAAACACCTCACTCCCCTCGCTGACGAGAGGTGGTCCGCAGAGGCGGGCCGGCACCAGCTAGGGATTACGGAAGTCGCGTAAGTTCCCGCGATACCCAGGGTAGGTTAGTAGTCAGTAAGAGTCTGACAGATCCCTCCGCCCGCCCCAGGGAGGACATCGATATCCTCCCCCCCTCCCTCCCTCCCTTCCATTCGACATAGATTTATCCCCGTAAAAAAAAGATAGGTAGGTTAAGAGCGTGTACGCCGTATGTCATTTCATACAAACTTTCAAGTCCTTATTCTTCAAAATGAATGAACCGATTTTAACGAAACTTGGTATACATACGCTAGATATCCAGGTCTAAATAGTTATCAGAAAACATTTTTGAAAAATAGTTCAGGGGGAAGGATATAGTGATTTTTCACTTTCTATAGAAAACTTAAAATCGCTCTCTCTCTCCCTCTGAAATCTTTTTCAAAAATGTTTTCTGATAACTATTTAGACCTGGATATCTAGCGTATGCATACCAAGTTTCGTTAAAATCGGTTCATTCATTTTGAAGAATAAGGATTTGAAAGATTGTATGAAAAGCCGTACCGCGTAAACGCTCTTAAGTTAGAAATTAAAAAAAGGGCCTTGCGGGCGGGCGTTGCGGGGCTAGACTCTTCTGACCAACTTTGTGTAGCTCTATCGCATGTTAACAATCCTAGCATCATTTTTGTGTACGCTCCAGGTGATTCCGCTGCTAACCTCGTGTACAGAGAAGCGCTATTGGTAAAACGTTTCTTATTACGAAAAATTACCAGAACTGGTCGACCGATATTTTAAACAGAAGAGTTACAGCCAGTGCTTTGCAAAAAACTCTTCCAAATTCCAAATTCTTAGGGGTCAGGGAATGCTGGATTTTTTCTGTTCGTATATCTTATAGATGTACAGCGATTTTGTCTATTTTCCGACATATACGCGAGCGGAATCACGGGCAACAGCTAGTGTTGTAAATAAGAATGAACAACAAACAATATCGATACTTATCTTTTATTTGTGTCCAGCAAAGCGTATATCTAATAACTAATACGATATATCGTCAAGTCTGCATCCCAACTATGTTGCCAGTGTTCTGGGCACTTTTCTCATTGGCAGCAATGTTGACGATTTTTTGTAGCGCAATTAATTCTTTCCCTGATCCCTTTTTAGCAACAACTTAAATTTTCTGTCCTTAATTATATAAGTATGGTGGGATTTGCGCGGAAGAGATCTAATAGATAGGTAGAAATATATTTTTAGAGAAACTCTTATTGTCATAGTTTCATAATATCACAAGTTCATAAACCGTAATGGTCATTTGATTGGTCAGCAAATGGGCCTTCCCCGTTTTTGTCTGTTTTTTGCTTCGCTACAACTTATTTTCAGAACGGAGTAGGTAGGTACCTAAATTGAGGAAAAATCATTCAGACGTTTGTATTCATGAAAATTATTTATCGAAAAAGCATTATTTTCTGTTTGATGAATTCATTTTTGTCACGTTATTTCAGGAGGAACTACAGAGGAGTATGTCGAGCCTGCAGTCGTCTCCAACGCCTGCCCGGAGTGCGTCCAGCCTGTCGATGTGCCGAAGTGAGCAGACCTTGCCTGACCAGCAGAGCGAAGGTGACAGCCTGGCCGGGAGCCGTCCCGCGCTGGCCGGCAGTCAAACCCTCGGAGACACTTCACCCAGCATACATAGTGAGCTGTAATTCATATACATAGATAACGTGTAACAGAAATAACGCAAACCTGAAAAGGGGTCATTGTACGCATCATTATGAAACTTTTATGATGGGATCAACACTAAAATCTCGAAAATAAAATAACGCAGCAGATTTTGTTTAGTTATTAAATATCAATGTATGGTGCAGTCGATATTTTACGCGGTTTCCCGAAGCTGCAGTAGAATGTTGATGAAAATTGTGTGATGATGAAATGTCCGCGATGTTGTCAAAGTCAAAGTCAAGTCAAAGCATTTATTTCAATTAGACCATTTACAGGCACTTTTGAATTGTCAAGGTCGGTCGGTCAAAAAGATGAAGCTATTTGCACGTTCCAAAGCGTAGATCTCTATGGAGAAGGTCGTGCAAGAAACTCTACGGACACTCTTTTAAAAATATTATTTTGTTTCAAAATTATGGTTACATCATTTATATTGAAATTACACATATATGTGAGAACGATGTAAAAGACGTGCAGGATAAAAGACTTCGAAGTAAAAAAGAAACAATTCAAAGAAATAATTAAAATAAACCATGGCAGCCGAGAGATGACCAGTCTCAGCTGACGGCGCCCGTTCACGAACATGACGCATACGCTAGCACCATTCGGCTCAACCATTTTTAAGGGAGCCAAATGATCCAACGCATGCGCCACCATCAGACAGACTTTTGAGTGAGCATGACATCCCCAATCACCAGGGTACATTCAAGTTAAAGACCTACTCAAAATGATCATTATAGTTTAAAGGTACACAGTACTCACACATGAAATTATACAATGTTAAATAAGTTGAGTCTATACAATGAAAAATATTGCATTCTTACAATCTTCAGCCGGTCCAACAATATTACGAAATGCTAACAGATTACTTTGAGCCCCTTAGTGGCTACCTAGTGGCGTTGTGGAGCAGGACCAGCATTGAGCCAAGCATTTTTATCTTCAATATACTCCCCTAACTTATAATATGCTTGCCTGCATAGTGTGCGTTTAACACAAGATTTAAATTTTATCTCATTTAATTCTAACATATGGGGAGCTTTAGCAAGTCTGAAACCTGGTTGAACTAATTGGTTCCTATTTCTAGTGACATAGTTAGGTCTGTCACCTCGTTTACTAAAAAGATGTAGATTCTTTCTAACGGTCATGATATTTTCATAGATATATTATCAAGGCACCGTCATGATGTTCATTTCTTTAAACAGTTCCCTTAGAGAATCGCGCCGGCGAAGATTGTAAATGGCTCTGATGGCTCTTTTCTGTAGAATAAAAATAGATTCGATATCAGTAGCCCGTCCCCATAGTAAGATACCGTAAGAAATTATACTATGAAAGTAACTAAAATAGACTAGTCTCGCGGTATCAACATCTGTATACTGGCGGATTTTCCTAACAGCATATGCTGCTGAACTTAGCCTTCCTGCAAGAGATGTTAAATGGGGACCCCATTGTAGCCTTTAGTCAAGCGTATTCCCCAGGAAAACTGTTTCATCGACGAATTCTAGTTTCTTCCTGTTCAATACTATGTCACAATCATTACTTTTGACATTTGGTAAAGTAAATCGAATGCACTTCCTTTTTTTTCCATTTAATACTAAATTATTAGCAGTGAACCAATCATGTACCTGCTGTAGGGCGTTATTTACATCGTCAAAATTGTTAGCATGTCTATTTATTCTAAAAATTAAAGATGTGTCGTCAGCAAATAACACCATTTTTAGTTTATATTGTAAAATATAGGGCAAATCATTAATATAAACTAGAAACAAAAAAGGACCCAAAATTGAGCCCTGAGGTACCCCCATTTTCGCGTTTAATCCTGTTGAATTGTTGCTGTTTATATGAACTAGCTGCTTGATTATTATGATGAGTACATTGTTAGGAATTGCGTTGTTTCTGTTACCCCTGATACGGTGACGCAAGCATAAATTTAGTCCACCGTCACCGCACGCCGAAAAATAGACTACCCTATTCTTTCTTTCTTTATCCTGTGGGCAGTAAGGACTAACAACCCCACATACCCTAGTGTCAGAGTTTCTAAACTGCCTCAAGGGCCTCTGACATGGTTTGACGACCGCCATTTAGATTTGGCGGCAGGGACCACGGGCTTATACAACATGCCTTCCGAAGCACAGAATCATCTTTTAATCAGACAATCAGGTGATTCAAATCTGCAATGTCCTAGCTAAACTGGAGACACTTTTTACAAAGTATGCTTCCCGTGGGAATCGAACCCACGACCACCGGGTCACAAGGCAAACGCCTGAACCACTCGAACACGGAGGCTACCATATTAGCTGTGTACTTTGAACCAGACACTTTTAGTAGTGCAGCTGATTAGGTTCTGTGACTAGTTTCATTTACTCTTAGGATCAGCTATTTGATACCTACTAGCGTCATGTCAATTATAAGTAATGGGATTAGCTTAAAAACCGGCCAAGTGCGTGTCGGGCCACGCGCAGTGTAGGGTTCCGTAGTTGCACGTCACAATTGCTGACTTTGATTTGATGAATATGTTAAATGAGTTCACGGTTTAATTAATGATTACAAACGTCTGAAAACGGGTCCACAAAGGACGATGGTAACTGAAAAAAGAGTTATAAAATTCAACTTCACAAGGGTAGTTAGAAAAAAATAATCTTTTTGAGTACTACTGCGAGTAGAGGCAAGCGCTTGTAATGAAGATTTGTATCACCTGCTATTTACTACCTTTTTACGTAACTAACTACTTTATATAACTAATTTTCAATGGAATTTGTACGATATTTTCCTTCTCCAAGTACATTTTATAGGTTGGTCGACTATTACTCGATAACTTAAAAAGTATTTTTTAAAGCCTTCATCTTCAATGTTTGTAGATTCTACTTGGCTGTGATAGCATTTCTTTTAAATTCATTATATTATATGCTACCATGAATTTGGTCACGTCTCCAAAAACAACCACTTAGCTGACACATTTAGTCTAACAAAAATTAGCTTAATATTTCGCAAACGGTTCTTTAGCTGAAATAATTGATTTTGCACATTCTCAATATTAATAAACGATAATAATATAATCATAAAGTCTTGAGATTTCTTTTTACCACTTTATCGGTGTGATTCATATTTATCTATACCCATACCAGATTCTAACTTTCTAGTGCTACGCGTCTATATAAACCACGAACAGGAGGCCTACCACAACCTCTTAAAACAATATTATTTTAATATTACTTTGTAATTTCTGTTGTTGCATTTTCAACTCTCGGCGCTGATCCGAGCGTTGAAAATCCAACAGAGCGGAACGCAAAGTAATATTAAAGTAATATTGTTTTAAGAGGTTGTGGTAGGCCCCCTGACACACAGACGGACATGGCGAAACTATAAAAGGTTCCTTGTTGACAACGGAACCCTAACAACGTAAAATGCGTGCTCTGAGTTTTCAGTTTCAGCAGTCAAGTCAATATTTAGATGCGAAAACATTCTAAGTCCTTCATTTGACAGTGCTACAATATCCCTTATCTACTCTTATGTATAAAGTGAGGAGCATTTCAAAGTAGTTACGTTACCAAAGATTATGTAGATGAAGCGTCATGTTAAAATACTGCACGCGTTATTGACAGAATGTGCGACACCAACAACTATGTGAGCTAAATATTGATAGCGTGGTATCCGCGTACCTTCTGACTGGTCGGGTATTAGTTAATTACTATTGCATGCTATCCGGATATACGAGTTATTCCGATATTCTTCAAATTTAGGGTCCGGATATTATGTGTTTGTACTACTATTTGGATAATACGAATATTATGGATACTTATACCCACTTGGGTATAAGTATCCGAAATTTTCTATCAAGAATTTAGTAATAGTCGAACCCCAAACAACTAAAATAGACTGATGAATTGATGATTCATTCAGTTGATGATGTGATGAGATATTCAAACATATAAGTAGTAGTTGTAGTGGCCTACAACTACTACTTACAGGTTCACCCATCTTATTTAACCAACAATTCATTTATTCATATCATAACCTAACGCTTTCATAAACTATTTCATGAAAACATTTGACAATGATATAAATTTATTCGTATTAACAATAATTGAAATTGAAATGAAAATGTTGACTTATTATAATCGTTTGATTAATAATTTTTTTGCAGTGATATCCGAAATATCCATATTATCCTGATATACCCGGGTAGTTCTTTGGTAGTATCCGAAATATCCGGAGAGTAAAATGGGCCTGGTAATTGTATGCCCTATTCATTGCATTGCGCCCACAATGTACGCCGCACTACCGATACCGACATAACTTCATGTTCGACGATTTTCGATCCAAATACCAAATACTCCACAATCTCATCGCGAAATGTTAGTGCACTTTCACTGAAACTACTCAAAGAGATTGTCGATGAAAGCTTTTCAATGTCTAGTTTTCAATGCCAAGTTCGCTATTCAAGTTCATCTTGTAGTCGTAGATTTTGATTAAATGTTGTAAGTCAAGGTTTTAATAATCCATAAATCCATTGGATGCAGTTCTACAGTTACAGATTGCTTTGCATAACATGGATTCTAAGCTCACCACCGCGGTACTTAAGCACCGGCGGCATAGACACGCTGAGTACACTGCTTCGGCGCTGATCAAGAAAAAAAATTGTTTGCGCTAGATCCCACGCGCGAAGATGCTGCGGTGCGATAGGTTGTCGCTTCTGTTTAAATATTGCAATTTTAAATTCCTAAATTATGGTTATGGTCCCTTATCATTATGGTTTAACTTTTAATGGAGAATTTCTACAGATAGTATACATCTACATGTAGCCCACTGTATATACATTTTACTAGCGCAGACAAAACTTTTTCGTGGTCAGCGCCGTATACACAGTTTGTGTGTAGAAACGACATGATTTCAATTTTACCGCGTTCGCAGCGCGCGCCGCGATTAATTTTGAGAATGCAAAATGCCATTTTCCTAGTAGTTGCTGCTGGGCGTTGATATTTTTTTTTTTTTTTTTTTATTATTGATAGGCACGCGCTTGACCACTATCTCACCTGATGGTAAGCGACGATGTGGTCGAAGATGGAGCACGCTTGCCAGAAGCAACCTATTCACTCTTGACTTAAAGACTCCCAGGTTGTAGCTAGCAGGCAGGGTATCCCTTTTGTATATAGAGATTTTCATTACTTTTTTTACAAAACAACTCATATAATAAAACAGTAAAAAGCGAGAGGTCAGGTCAACCAAGGGTTCTCAGAGCAGACCGAGTAGACAGGTTCTAATACAACATGACTGCTATGCTAACAATCCAATGAACCGCATCATTCATTGGATTGTTAGCATAGCAGTCAGACCTTAATATGAACAGTTGGCATTGTAATCACAACAGTAATTAATAACAAATGGTGACATTATTTACATATTATGTATCTTCATGCTTAACGCTAGATGATGACCGAGTACATATGATATTTTAGGAGATGATTTCTTGTCTTGAGAAAGTCAAGTCTTCTATCATTCATTCATCAAGCTTGATAAGTATGATCGTACACATCTGAGAATTCTTTAAGCTCTCAGGAGTTCCAGTAGTTTGGGCTAGTGAACTTGTCCCAAAAACAACAAAAAGAAAAACTCGCTAGGTATCCTATTTTAGGCTACAACAATGTCGACCATGGCTGTATTGTATTTCCCATTCATGGTTTCACCGCGCCGACTTTATAAGGATTGCATTGATATTGATTCTTCATAACGCTGTACCTGCCAGACCCACTCACTCACTTCATATCTACTACATAATATATCGATACCTCCCACGCAAAAAGTCGTACCTAGCATGTTTTTTTGACAAAATGTGATTTTAGTAGTAAGCAATGTTATATAAATACATTCTTCATATAATTGTAACCTAACCCGCTGATAGTCTTATATTTTGTGGCTGATCACCACAAAGATGAAGTTGAAAATCTGCCTCCTGAAAAATAACAAATTTTAATATACGACCTAATGCGCGGGAGATCTATATGCGCCATCGCTACACCAATAAATGTATATGAGAATAACAGATGAATGTTGGTATAATAAGATTTGCAAATGCTGAAGGGTTTCCAAAGAAACTATTTGCTAAATGGTGCAAAGCCTTGCGGCGCAGGGGGGTTTACTTTTATCATGAGCAGACTTGGAAGACTTAAATCGGATGAGCTGTGTTACGAAGTGGTACAGTGTAATGAACCGCCTTGACGCGCACCATTCATTTAGGGATACTAATAGTCATTGCCACTGAAAAAAAAAATGACGCGGCGGAAACGTACTACGTTACACTTAACTAATTTATTGTAATCATTTCTAAGATCCGGTAACCAATTTTGTGAAACTAAAGACTTACCTCTAAGCTCATTATTAATTTATAAACTACCTGAGCCCGCTATCCCATAGGGATCCGGTACACTTGCGCGCAAGAAATTACCGCGAAAGACACTTTTGTGAACCCATTATCGCACAAGGACATTTGTTCTTGCGCTGAAATGGGTTTTTTAATACTACGAATGAATGATGGCGAGCAAAACACTTGCGCGACTGGACGTTTGCGTGACAGACGCTTGCGCGAAAGACGCTTGCACTCGTCCATATTATTATGCGCAAATCCATATGTGCGAAATACCCATGACAAAAAAGTGCAAATATCCGTTGCCGCTATTTTGGATTTGACCTCATATTCGTTATTACCAACCCTGAAAACCATGAAATATTTTGACCCCAATCTCTGACGTTTCTCTCAGGGAGCAAAAAGCCTAATTAAAAAAAAAACAGAACCTGCGTAGGTTTTCTCATATACCTACAGCAGGAATAGCCATATCACCTTAAAACCAAAGTCTACGCAAAAACCAGCTTACTGGACGGTACTGAAATGAAAGAAACATTTCTTATTCAAACTTTAATTCAACTAACCAAGAACATACTTCAGACGATGCTTCAGTCTACAGTGTAGTACCTAAGTCAAAGTCAAAGTCAGAGTCAAAGTCAATTAATTTATTTCAACTAGACCATTAAAAGGCACTTTTGAACGTCAAATTTACAATTTAAAAATAAAATATATTATAATGACTCTAGTGGTCCATTCACAAAAAGTTGATTCTTATGGAGAAGAATGGACAAAAAACTCCAATTACTCTTTTCAAATATTGGTTTTAATAATATTTTGTACACAATCAATTGATTATATGCGAGGACGACGCACCCAAAATAACACTACAGTACTAATAGGTACAAAGTAATACGTTTATATATATTACTTTGTACCTATTGGTTATACCGATAGAGGTAGAATTAATAGGTTTGCTAATAAGGGACATAGTACTCACATATTTACAAATTTTGCAACCATTAATTTATATAATTAACAACAATGTTATATCAGTGTGTGAGTTAAATTAAATACAAAAAAACAGTTACTACATCTGTATAATTATAGAGTAAATAATTATATCAAAAAGTTTGACTTTGTCTACTACGCCCTAGATTGTCCTGTCTAGTTTGTAATAATTATGCTTGTTTACAAAGTGTGCTACTAACATAAGTTTTAAATTTTTATGCCACAAGGTATTTTGTTGTAACATTTAACACAGTATCCCACGAAACATGTTCGTACTTTGGCTAATCTATAAAATTGTTGATCTAATATCTAGTTATTACCTAGTATTATAATTATGTCTATCACAAATTTTGCTAAAGAGTTGTCGATTTTTCCTTACAGTCCTACCATCTTATCTGTGAACTGAAAGAGGATGGCACCGTCGATTCAGTGTTGCTAATTAATATAAGGTGCCCAAAATTGAGTAAGTTTTCAAGAAGGAAATTTCACATTAGACATAGTCGTTTAATAAGAATTACAGTTTTTACAAATTAAAAACCTATATAAAAATAATAAAATACATAAGAAGAATTTGATAATTCACAGTTACGTAGGTACGCTAACAGTTTAGTCTCTCAGCAATAAACAATGGCTTTATCTAAAAAGTAATCCAATGAAGTGGAAATTCAGCAGAAAAAATGTTCCACGAGGGGGATCAACTTTCATTTAATGCGAAGTTAAGTAGGTACCTACCTTGCAAGAGGTACCTGGATGTCTAGTATTTAGTTATGACCGTACCTAACCCCTAACACCAGATTTGACTAATTATAATAAACAGTGGTAGGTACCTAGTGGTAGTGTAGTGTAATAAAAAAAACAAATTGCTTTACAATGATTTATTGAAAACCTGGTTTACAGTAATTGTAATATTTAGATGAACCTCCATACACCACTTCATCCTGGTTGTGAGGCCATACTCCGCTTATTTCCGTACCACTATCATCATTATCACTATCGCTTTCGGTTTCAGTGTCACTTACCACTTCTACAATAAAAGGTTTATCTAAATACAAATCATGTTTTAAGTATTCTCCTTCTAACCTGCGCACGTGTTTACAATGCTGTGCCCACTCATGAACTGTAATAGCGTCAAAAGCTTCTCTAACTAGGCGGGGAATTTCAGCATTTTTGTGCTCAATATTTACATCAGCAACTTTTCTTTCATTGATAAGATGGTAAATATAAGCATTTGTGTCTATTGTCTTCTAAAATTTTTTCAATCTCATATACAGATTCAGGCTTGTTTCTCTTAATTATTTCTAAAAGCTGAGGTTTAGTCAAATTGTCTCCGTAGTCAATTTTATTTTGGGTCAACCATAATTGCATATCTTTTTTAAGGAATTCGTATTTGGGACTTTATTCACACAAATACTAACTAACTTATTCACACAATAAGTGATAAGGAGCATTATCCATCACTATTATGGATGGCTCTCGTAAATTAGGCACAAGTTTTTCAATAACCCACTTTTTAAAGTTGTAAAAAAACACAAGCAGTGCTTTTGTAACAAATCCAGTATCTCTTCCCGCATGAACAATAATATATCTTTGCCCTTTCGATACAGGCTCCAATACTCCGTCTCCACCCTCTCCTTGCTGGTCTCATCTAAATAAATTATGGGCTGGGGCTGGGGAGATTTATTATTTTTATCCACTGCATGCAAGTACTTAGCTCTCCAAGCTGATATTACGCTCCATAAGAACCTTCCGATTGGATTGAGATTTTTTAAAACGAAATCCCACCTTGTGAAGCAGCTTTCGCAGACTCTCTCGCTGTCCTGTGTAATTTATTTCTGTCTTTAAGACCTCTAGAAGCTTTTTAATAGTAGGGACCTCTTTTTTGGCAGAATAAAATTCATGTACTTTCCTCCGTATAAATCCCATGTCAAAATCATCAACATGCACAAATCCAGTTTTACGTTTTCTCTCCTTGCCTGGTGTCCGAATTTTTGTACCAGTTTCTTCTGCTGCGTGCCCTTCCTTAACTATATTTGAAATTATTCCTTGACTCACACCTGAAATATAAGATAATAAAATAAATGTTAGTAGAAATTTGAAATCTGGCAGGTTAGTTTGCTCACTCACTTAGCAGGTTACCTATTAGATGTACGTTACCGTAACGCTAACCTGCAGCAAGAACAGAAACGAATATTTCGTGGACTTAAATAATTAGTTAAGTATCGGGTAATTTATAACAAGAAAGTTGACAACACTAACCTGTCGCTGACGAAATTCGTTTGTATATTTGATTAAATGGAATAATCGGAGACCCCGCCCGAGTTTCTTCTTTAATAGTTTTCCGATATTTAACTTTATAAATTCAGCAATATCACGACAAAACAACCAGAGAACCCGAATGAACCAGAGAACCCGAATACACTGACAATCGAATGACATTTCAACATGACGGACGTAGTTCCAATTTTCGCCATTTCACAGATAAGTTGGTAGGAGTGTACATGGTAACTATTAAGAAATGTCAAACATCTATCAAACTACCAAAATAAATAAATACCTTATGATTTTCGGTAGATTAAACGTTTTGTTCGGTGAATTGTGACTGGAAATGGGCAAGAAGATATAAAGTGGCGCCAGATGTTTGGCAGAATATCAGGCCGGAAAACTTCTTACAGAATTAGATACCTCTACTGCTCTACTACTCTCTCTCTGAAAATGTGTTATGAAAATTGGTTTAGACGTATGAAAATGTCTTTGAAAATATATAATAAAAAAATTATAACCTGTAGGATATTTTTTTGTAGTATCGCAAAACTTTCTGAGTCCCTCACTTACTTATTTGAATGACATTGTTATTATGATATTTGATTAAAGAGGTTTTAACTCTTCAAGGCTTGTTTATTTTCCAATTAGAAAAATAACATAAGCTTTTAAATACGGTCACTATGGACGAATGTTACCTCATTCGTCCACGGAGACCGTGTGGTAAGCGCGGCGATGCACCTCGTATGTTATAGCAGTGGCTATGGCTCGTAGAGGTAGACACAGGCCACCGCGACTGCGCGGTACGCAATAGGCTCACATATGCTGAAGATTCCACGCGCTATCATAATTTTTTCAAATTTATTAATGCCTATGTTAAAGAAGGCTAGATAGATAGGCTACAAGCTAGTTTAAGGCAGCAAACCTGTTTTTATCTTTTTTTTACGTTATTATCACCTAATTAATCAACGGGTATTTATTTTTATATTCATCATCTGACTAGCCTTTTCCCAACTAAACCATTTTGCAAAAAAAATGGCACTTAAGTTATTTTGCTCTATCTATTCTATCTTCTAATACTTACGACATAAAATTCTCGTGTAACAGTGTTAGTTGCGTAGTTAGGGTAGCAAACGTAGCTACCCTAGCGCACGTACTCTTAAAAAAAGGGAGGTGGGGTAGTTAGGGTAGTTAGGGTAGCTAGGGTAGCTAGGATAGCCAGGGTAGCTGCTAGGGTAGCTGAGGTAGCTAGGGTAGCTAGGGTAGCTAGGGTAGCTAGGGTAGCTAGGGTAACTAGGGTAGCCAGGGTAACTAGGGTAGCTTGGGTAGGTAGGTAGTTTATTCCAAACTCACAGCCACGGAAAAGATATTTGCGTTGACTGCGCATCCATAGATATTTATTAAGATTAGAAAAATATATATTAAGTAAATGAGCCCATTTACGCGCCTAAATTAAAAAGTAAAAGAGTGCTATAAAAATTAAAACAATAATTTACGATGCAGTTATTTGAAAATCGAAGGAAAAGTTTATCTTTACTATCATTAACCATGAAGTGTGGGCCACTCAACGTCTGCTGAACCACTGGTGACAACCTGCCACCCCTTGCAAAGGCTATGCCTCGTGAGCAAAGCTGGAAACAACCTTCGTTGTGTGAGTTACACCCCTCTCTTTAGGATGGACCATAGTTCCCAAAAAAAGACTTACCTTATGGCCCTGGAGTAATTTCAGCCTATTAAATAAATAAATTTATCTTTAAGCCGTTCTTGAATAAGTGACCTTCTCCTTCTCGCCCGGCTGCGTCCCTCAGACACGTACATGTCCGTTTTCAGTATCCATATGAAACAAATAAAGTAAACTATTTAAAATATCTCACTAAAATATTTTTTTGTTTACACGAAATGATGACAACACAACTGTCATTTACATTGACATCTTATTTTATTTCTACGTGATTCCTAACTCGAATCCTAACGTTTAAAGTTTTACAATTAAAAAGTTTTAACTAGGTACGTTCTAAATTAAACTGGTTTCAACCTATTTACATGAACGATATCTATGAATCTTGTCTGAACCTACCCTAACAACTCCACAAAGGTCCCGTATACAATATAAATGATTCTATACTCCTACCTAATATTCCGCTT
The DNA here is from genome assembly GCA_947386135.1 of Melanchra persicariae. Taxonomy (NCBI): domain Eukaryota; kingdom Metazoa; phylum Arthropoda; class Insecta; order Lepidoptera; family Noctuidae; genus Melanchra; species Melanchra persicariae. Next base: position 20,000,677 of record OX376643.1, on the reverse strand, counting down.
TAGTCATAAAGAATTAATAGTGGCTTTACAGCCATGCATGTAATACTTCTTACTTCCATGTATTTTTCTACCATACATTTTCTCACTTCTATAATAATTTATTCTGACTTATCTGTGCTTGATTTATTATGATTATTTATGGCACATCAAGACATGTCATACGACATGACTTTTCCTATCATGAAAACTATAAAATCTATACTAGTAAAATCATTCGTGTGTCTTTATACTTAAAAATGTGTAATTGTATAAAATTGTATCAAATTTCTTTGTAACAGATTTCCAAATTTTACATTTAGTAATGGACAACCATTTTGATCAAATCATTTATTGAATACTTTTTATGATTTGATTTGCATGGTTTCATTTTAGTGTATACTTAAGTGTGTATAAAATTCTTTCTAATCTTTCTTCTTACCCTTTCATTGATTTTATTACGGGCACAGAAAGAAAACTTGCGATACCTATTCATTTATAAACTTGAACCTATTCAGAATCTTGTGTTTGTGTGTGTGTGTTATCGATTGCAACATTACTATTAAATAACATTAGACCCCTAACATTTTCACTTCTCTTTGCCTTTCTGGCTGAATATTTTTTTTAATTTTAATGATAAAAAGGTATTATCAATATTGGTTGACATGGTAATTAGATCTTCATCCGTGACCGTCTTATGACAGCTTCTTTGGCTTGGCTATCATGAAGAGCTTCAAAAGTGCCCCTTGTCGACACATTGCGAGAAAACAGTACAATAAGTAATGAAACAAACTTTTTATTTTTAGAAATCAGTCGGAAAGTCGCAACAATCTTTGACGTTTCTAGGTAATATGAAAATGGCGCGAATTTGCAAAGGGCGCCACATGCGCATGGTGAAAATTAGAACCACATCTTTAATTTTTTTTATTTATCTTCTCTCATTTTCTTTACATTATTAAAATGAGACAAACGTACCTATAGTATACGTTAAGCTGAATGATCGAACCTTCTTGGAAGCGCTTTTGCTGTATTACAGCAAAAGCGCTTCCAAGGAGGTTCGATCATTCAGCTTATTTATTCTCAAGATGTGAAAATCCTTGGTGGAATTCTTATTAATTTTTGTGGAAATTAAAAAAAAACCGTAAAGAATACGCACGGCGGCGGCGCTATACAACGGAGTTAGCGGTAAAATATGTACTTAAGTGAGAGTACCTACTTTTCCGCACGCTCCATTGTGTGGTGCATAATTTTGAACTTTCGAACGATGCATACAGGCTTCGTAAATGCATTTTTGGAGCAAATGTGTTGAAAAAGAATTTTATTGGAGCTCCTTGGCTCCAAGGTTTAAATTACATGTGTCAATCTATCAAACAAAAACGTTCTAATCATAATTCATAATTCAAATAATAACTCATTCCTACCGGAATCTTCCAAAATAAGTAAGATCAGCCTGGCTGCAAGACGCTGCAGCTAAGGAGGCTCTACAGTACATAGTTTACCACACGGTGCTATTATATAGCGTTTCACAATCCTAGAATAAATAAGCTGAATGATCGAACTTCCTTGGAAGCACTTTTGCTTAATACGTTTGTCTCACTTTAATACTAAAGAGAAAATGAGAGAAGAATAAAATAAATAAATGAAAGTTGTTGTTCTAATTTTCACCACACAATTGTGGCGCCGTTTGCAAATTCGCGCCAATTTCATATTAGAAACGTCAAAGATTGTTGCAACTTTCCGACTGATATCTAAAAACAAAAAGTTTGTTTCATTACCTACAAGTACTGTTTTCTCGCAAATGTATTGACACGTGTTATGATATAGGTACGGGCAGAAATTGGTTTTTACAAACTCGTGACTATGGTAAGCTTCGTCTACTCGTTTGTAAGAAACAACACCGCACTAATATTATAAATATCTATTTTTCTTTTTATAATAGGTAATGTTTTATTGGAATTACAAACAAATTACAATAAAATTATGTATGATAATGACTGCAATAGTTATAAACAGTGTCGCAGCCATTAACGCCCTTATAAAATGTTAGTTTATGCAACGGTCATATAAAAAGGGTTATTAAAACACGGGTGTGGGTTTCATAAGCCAGCTTTCACATGTAAAAACAGCATCAATGTCTATCGATGCGCGCGCTGCACAGTCATAAGCAAGGAGAATATCCGCCATACCACATATTTATTCCGTGGTTGTGAGTTTGGAATAAACTATTTTTCCACTTATTTTATTTCAACTGTATGAGTGAAGATCAAATAGTGTATGCAACGGCATGTAATTAGGTATTAAAACACTCGTGTGATAAACCTACACTCTTATTTTAATAACCCCTTTTATATGACCGTTGCATAAACTACTATTATGCGTCAGTGATTTGGTAAAGTATGTAACTGCAACTGCAAAACCGTCGGAAATATTTTACTGGTATCCGTTCAACGTTTTCCTTCAGACTAATGGTTTGATCAAGTTAGTCATCAATATGATTAAAAATAAACGGCTGACTGGTTTTACTCGCGAGTCTATTTCACGTTAGTCTGAAAAGTTTTTAAATTCGAATGAAGTTAGTCAAGATATATTATGTTACCCAAAACCTATAAAAGTGAACACGTAGCCGTTGGTAGCATTCCGCGTTAACTTCGAGTAATAGAAATTGTTTGATATTTATGGTCTCCCGCAAACCTATTTATAGAAAGCGAATAGTAGTCCGAAGGTAATTGGTTTACAGAAACGGTTGCCTTCAAAACATTGGGACCGTTCCGTTCATATTGGATCGTTCATATTACAATTGTGAGTAATTGATAATATTTGTTATAATATGCAAATACAATTGTTTTGTTTTTATTATCTAATAAATCAAAACATGATTAAGTGAGTACTCGGTGTACACACGAATTGATTTTTGGCGACTTATTTCACTAACAGTAACCGTTTGTCTTCTTCAATACAAATGATGGCTCGAGTTATTTTGATTTTAAAACGATTTACTTTGTTAAACTACTATTGTTTATTTACGATAATTTTATTGGTACAGTTTGATTAATTTACAATTTAGGTATTACTTATTAGATTTAGCTCATTTTAGTGTTTCGTATCAAGCAAACACGTGACGCACTTCCGTGCACCATCGGGCAGAGTCGTCGTGAAGTGGGGACATCGTATTACGAAATAGCGTGCACTCGGTATGACATTCAGGCCATAGACTAATATAAAAGGTATAGACTGGCAACTGACGTTTTTATTTTCGTTCACGAGCTGCACCCTCTGCACGCCAAGCAAGGAACCAAAAATAAGTCGATACACATATAGCTACCTACCTATGCTACTTGTCTATATAGCTGTTTTATTTTGTTCGTATATAATGTGTATGTTTGTTCGTATATACTTAAACCGTGTTTTGATGTATGTATGTTATATTTCAAATTGATAGTGGGGTAAAGGGATAATGATACAAAACTATAATATATTATTTATGTATTTATTAACAGATTAATTTCGACACTTGATTGCCTCACTCATTTAATTTAGTAATGTTCTCGAGCCCGTAGAAAGATGGGTTCATTATCATTACTTTTAGTGGATCCGTTGACTTCTTTGCAGCAATTCATAGCTATGAACACAACATTTTTCTATCCGCCTATCTACAAGTACGTCAAACAATTTCACAAAGTAGTCTATTACACTGGAATTTCGGCATTTCTGGAATATACGAATGAACTGAAGCTCAACTCAACGTTAACATAATAACACCAATAGTTTGTCTGTTGTTTGGTATTTAAAAACAGGTGGAAAATTTCTTGTGAAATACTGACGTTTAAACTCGGTGTTGCTAACGTTCGGATCAATAAACTCCTCATAAGATCATATCATCGTAAAATTATAACTATAGATAGACTAATGAAAGAAAAAAATCAAATCAACGATTACTTTAAAGTACCATATATTTCAAGGAAAAACATTGGTAACACTGCATTAAAAAGTTTCCTGTTTGAAGGCTAGATGGCACTTCACGATAAAAAAAATGTATGGAGGCTTAAATATTTATATTAAGACCGCTACAGTTAATTCCGATTATGCAGTCGACAAACTCCTAGGTTGAATTGACACTCAAAAAAAAAAGTGCAAGTCAGTGTTATTTTCGGACTCGATTCAATAAAGAGCTCCCGCTCCCGACAAAACTGTCGGTTTCACTGGTACAGCGCTGCTATATATTCACATAGCTGTATTGGCTTGCTGATACACTTTGTATTTGGGTGGCTCAGGCCGCCTGTACGAACTGTGACCATAAAGGTCAGTTCAAGTGACTGTATTTTTTTATGAATTATCGTTTATATTGTGTGTTTTTTATAGTGTTATAAAACCCTGTTGTTGATTATACTGTCTTGTTTACCCCAATAAAATGGGGGCTCCAAACTCTGTCGATATACCGCTGGGCACTTCTGATCCTACATATAAATTATTTGCTTTCATTGTATTTTATTGGAAATTGAAAAATTGTTTAAAACGGTGAACATGCAGTTTTACAAATGCTTTTTTCTGTTTTGAACAATTTTCCTCATAGCCGGAAGGGACTTCAATTATTTACATTGTTTTGCTTCAGATCTAACAAAATAATATGAACAAAAAAAAGTGCCGAAGCAATCCCTGTTTTATTATTAAAATAATTTTAGATCTTACAGAATGACTAGTTAGTATATTGTTGTCCACACGATTTCACGAAAGTGTAGATCTCCCTAAAGTAAATTTAGTCAAGAAAATATTATTTAAAAAAATCACGTAGTAAGATAAATTAGGTAATTAGCTGTTGCACGTATTTAATTTTACATGCATATACCTAAATGGCGTATACAAAATGCGCAGATGCTGGTTCACATAACAAAAAGTAAAAAACTGAGTTGCGAACTAATATCAAAGTCAAGGTTCAATCCCGGCTCCGCGAACTCTTCAATCACAAAGGATCGCCCCTTTTATCAAGTTAGTCCATTTCATCTACTCTGTAACACATAGACTTCACCGTTTTTTTGTCTGCATTCTTTTTAGGGTTCCGAACGTCACAAAAAACGGAACCTTAAAGAAGATCACTCACGTGTCTGTCTGTCTGTCACAGACGATTATTTCTTAAGTTGAAGTTTAAAAATGATTGATTTTGGCATACAGTTAAACATTATTGACTCACATGTATATTTTTTGTGAAATTGTATGAAATGTGCTAAGAGTTAGCGTTCCCCCGCCCCTTTCTCCTTACCTAAGTACTCGCAATTACAACAGGTAGGTACAATAAAGTCATAATTACGAAAATAATATAGTTTACATATATATTCATTCACTTGAATTACTTACAGGTAAATAATAGCAGAGTTCAAACACGTTGATTGCTACTCTGACTCGTACTTAACCAGTTTTTATTTGGTTAATTCTTGTTGTTGTAAATTATTAAACAGTAGGTACTTCCGTACTATTTTATAAACTTTAAAATTTCAAAATAAGTTCATCCAGACATTATTCGCAACCATTTCAGAGCTGCCAATGCATACTTATTATTGGGTTTCCAATTCCTAAAACCAGAAAGCCGAAAAAACAAGTTTAACCAGACATTAGGTTGTGTTTGTGTAAAAAGGCAAAGATTGTGTAACAAGACACCTCAACTTATTAAGCATTTTGTTTCTAGATTGTGTAACAAGACACCTCAACCTATTAAGCATTTTGTTTCTTAAAATTATAACCTTTACTGTATGTAAAACCCGGCTTGTTTTTTATCATACTTATAGTTCAACTTCCAATAAAAAAATTAACAACTTAATAGAGGCAGCCAGTCTTTTCGACCTATAACGCAATTATTTGTGAACTTCAAGATGACCGTGATTTATTGTCTAAAAAAAATCGAACAGGCCATAATTCGAATATTTCCAAATTTTGAAAATGTATCATGCAGACCAACAGAGTTGCGTTGTTTCATTTTCTGACTTAAACTTTGGTGCGAAGTGATGCGCTCGCGTCACTGCGGTGGCCTAATTAGTTAGCTAAGTCGAGCTCGGATGACAACGACAGCTGATTCGCAATCGGTGTCACTATTCTAACATTTAAAAAAGAAAAAAAAACATCGTAATAAAATATTGCAAGTCGGCAATAATTTTGCATCGATATTCCTACAGCTACACTGCGATCGCCAACTCGTCTGCCAAGCGTGACGATGACGTCGCTGTCACACACAATATTACACCACCACAATTAGCAACATTTTCATCTTCGGAAGAAGTCATGCAATCCTCTCAAAATCGGACGGTTGAATGAAGTTGGTTGAAAACCGTCATCTCTTGCGGCACCCAGCGTCACGTCCGTGCCTCGTCTTTTCTATATGTTTTAAAAAGTCGCGACGACGCCCCGTCTGTGCCCTGTCCGCCCCCCTTACGTCTTTTCTGTGTCCAGCGCTTAAGCTTGAAAATAATTAAATTGAGCTTCAAAATCTCGGTTTTATGGACTAAGTAATATTTGATAAAAAAATAATTCAAGCTATTCTGACATATATTGATCCCAGATTCGGTTAAAGACGAGGCAAATAGGTGCTTAAAATAATGGAAAATTATTGAAAAAACGTTCAAAGGAAAGATACTAAAATGTACATATACTATAATGTACACAATGATTTTATGAAGTCATGAAAAGAAATTAAATCATTTTCTGAAAGTGTGTGTTCCTACTCACTTCCATGGAATACATCTCATCAAAATACAGCATCAGGTATTCAATGCTCAAGAGTACCTATACGAAGTGTAAAACACAATGTAGATTTTTGAAAAAACATCATTTGAAAAGACAGCCTCAGGTTCAAGAGCAAAAAATCGAAGGTGTTTATTTCTTACTTTCCTTATATTATATTCAAAATGACAAGTAGAGCGTTTATCATGGGTGAAAGTCATCAATCCCTACGCGGAAAATAGCCGCTTTCGCTGCGCTCGGGCGTCTACGTAAATACTCGCTTACCATCAGGTGAGATAGTGTTTAAGCGCGTGCCTATCAATAATAAAAAAAACAAAATGAAATCGGTACAAATGTAAAGAAAAACAAAAGTTATTTATTTAACATCTTACAAAATAATAATGTGGATTTTTGCAAACATTCTTGCAATATTTCTTAAATGTTGGCGAAAACTCGCTTGCAAAGTTCTAGCCGCAATCTTGAGTCGGATAATTTTTTGTAAGGCCTTTATTGTTGATGGCAAATTGCTGTAGAAGCGAGATTTGAGATAGGTATCCCCACAGGAATAAGTTGCAAGGGGTCAGATCAGGTGATCTAGGGGGGCCAGACTATGTCGCCAAAGCGACTTATAAATTTTCCGGGAAAAAGATGTCTAACTTTAGTCATTGAGTCCCTGGCGGTGTGTGCCGTAGCCCCATCCTGCTGAAAGTGGGTTCTGTTATTGTAGCTAGCATTACGGTGCAGCTCCGGTTCTTTTTTCAAACCCGTTAATACTGCAATCGGTCGGACAGACTTACGCGGATTTGTCAAAATTTCCCATCTCACAAGTTCTGCGTATTCAGGAGAAGTAACAGATGTTGAAGTCCAGGCCGAGGATCATTACCAACTGTTCCAGTTTCTCAAAATTTCTGCACCCACGTCCATACGAGCTGGTTTGACGGACCATTCTTTAATAGTTGCATTTCAAAGTGAGAACAAAACCGACGCCTGGCCACATTGATCGCATTATTGTTCGCGACCATTGACTCATGGCTACTAAATAACCCGGAACACACCCGCGACGAATAATACCCCGCTCCCCCCGCTGACGCTTTGCTAGTCGCTGTGAGCTCTGTTCAAAGTGTAAAATCTGCCGGCGGACACTGTACCTCGTCACCAGGGAAATCATCAAATGAGCCCTGCCGCTCTGGGCGGAGCGGGAAGGAGTGTCAGACTTTTACTGACTAAAACCCATCCATGCTCCACCTAGTGCCTTTTACGTTCGAACAAAATCCGCGACCCTGGCAGGCTGGCAGGACTCCTATGCTGACATCGTTTTGAGGCGCGCGTGGAACACAACGCGCCGTCGGCCTGGGCCTGTCTTTGATCGGATGGCGAGCCACCCAACGCTCGCCGTCCGCAGACCCGCCGGTCGATTCTGTCGACATCTCACGGTGTTCACCTAGGCGGAGTGAACGACAATAGAGCTGTCATTCCATCTTATTCGTATGGTTTGACAACTCACCTGTCGTGCGCCCCGCCCAGGTGTTCACTTCGACATGTTTACAGAATCGCACTGCTGCACCTACGGTGGTCGGGAATCGCCCAGCGGCTGGGGCGTGAGGGTTGTCTCTCCCTCACGCGGCCCGCCTCCTCCTACACTAGCATTACTGCTTCGCAGAAGGAGGTGACGGCTTCCCATGCCTCCTCGCTCCGGACCATGGATTGAACCAGGGCCGGACGCGAGAGGTCGCCGCCGCCGATCGCCTCGACGAGGACACGGCGGTGCGCCGCCCAAGCGGGGCAGACCTCCACCGTATGCCTCCACGTCCTCCGGGCGATGATTTTTTGACCCTTGTATAGCAAAATACTACAGTTAAGCATTGCGATCCGATCGAATTTGACGCCCTAATTTAGTTAGGCATTTTTTTTTATTTTAAGCGTGAGGTACGCTTAACATAAAAAAAAAATGCCTAATTTAGTTAGATTATTATTTAAAATACAAAAAAAAATCATAACTAAGTATATAGTTAAATTAGTATGTTTATTTTAGTTTGCTATGTCTCCGTTTCTCATCCTACTCATCCGCCCCAGGTCTGCTGATTTACTTAAGTTTTTTTTTAAAATAAGTACTTTTGTGCTCTTCTCTCTGTATATAATTTATCTTGTAAGTGTTTTAAATATAGGAGAGGTATTTAACCAGCAGTGGGACAACATATGATTTAAAAAAAAGGTTTTGTGGGTACATACATAAATTATAATAATTTTCTTTATTATCAAAAGCCTAATGCTGAAATAGTGTTTACTTCATCTAACATCTATTTTGTTTTACAGGTCTGAATGAAGCCTATATCCAAGAAGCTATGCTGAACCGAGCAATATCCATGAGTTCCGGTTTGGACTCGGCAACAGGGCAAAACCGCCGGAAATCCAGATCTAACAGGTAATTATTGGGATGAAATATATTCTATGTATTGGGGGAAACTTTATGCAAAACAATACACTCAGTCGCCTTGACAACAGGAAAAAACCTCCGCTTAATAAATTAATATATAGAAATAACAAACTATTCCTATGAATTTGTTGAGTCGTGGGAAGGACTTAGAATAAAGCAATACGAAATTAGTTTCATCGATGTATTATATTCTACAGAATATTTATAAGTCTCATTTTCACGAATAGTTTCGGAAATAATATTGAAAATAGGTCAATGATTCAAGAAAAAATGAAGTGCCGATGGGCATCGATCGCTTAAAACCCCTACGTTTAAAACTGTGAGGGTAAAACAATAAAATCGTTCCCCCACTCTAGGAATTTCAAAGTGGGTGTGTTTACAAACATTTAAAATTCACATACACAAACAGCCAGCTTAGTGTCGCCGCACACGAGCCACTCGCCACAGCCACAAACGCCGCCACGAGAAGCTACAAGCGGCCACAAAGGGAGCTGAAGCGCGCGACAGCCACTTGCGGTCAGTGGCTGCTACTTTTTAACCCATGCGCGCAGTATCATAATGGACTCTGACGACGAAGGTTTAGGTTGGGGAATCGCGCGAGTGGCGTGTGGCGGCTTTTTGTGTCGGCGTTTAGTGGCCGGTGCGGGCCACAAGAAGCAAGCTGCGACGATTTGTAGCGTGTGGCCGCCACCGGCGCCAACCGTGTGCGGCGAGTCCATATAAAATGTATGAAAATTACAGGAAATATGCCAGTGGCGGCGTTTTGTGGTTGTGGCCGGTGGCCCGTGTGCGGGAGCCCTTAGGCCCGGAACAACTGTCTGTAGGCCATACAAATATTTGTTCCGTGTGTGAGGAATCGAATCTGCGACACGCAGCGCAGCAGTCAATCGCTCAACCATTGCGCCGGCCGTGTGTTTCTTAAATGAACTTCTGATTTTTTGGAGTTTTTAGTTCATTAACAGTAGATAGGCCTTATTAGTTTGAAATAGTTACATATCCTTAAATAACATAACCCACGTCTATTTGCGAAATTTCTCTTACATTGTATCTACAGTATGTCAAAATAAGTGCTGCCTATATAGGTACATGTTGTCTGAAAAATTTGAAAACGAAACTGTGGAATAACAAATATTGTAGTCGCAAAATATATTCCAATCATGAAACAATGCTAAGTTAAAATATGTGCAGAGTGACTGGATATTTACATAAGCTGATTAACAACAATGTTGCATGTTTTTCCCAATGAATAGGTCTGATGAATCGAGCTAAACCTAATTTAAAGCTTGTCCGTCGGGCAGGCATCCGCCATGCCCATTACTTCGTTACGGAATAACTTTTTAAGAATGTTTCATTGTTGTGACCGGCATTCTCTGAAAATAACTGCTGCCTAGTCCAGTTTTAATTACCCTGTCAAACTTCAAAATTTCATTCACAAGTAGGGCATGCTATCCGGATATTCGAATTATCCGAATATCCGTCGAATTTAGGGTCCGAATGATATCTGAATGTACCGATACTTAGTCCCAAGTACTTAGAAGTGATCCTCAATAGCAAATTGCTCTGGAAAAGTCATTTCGACTACAAACTATAAAAACAAAATCGTACTTCAACAAAGTATCAAAAAAGCAAAACATGGATCTCTCCTTAGAGATTATGTTGTGGCCACATAGCCGCGATTAGGCTAATCCTGGCATATGTCGCTTTAATTTGGTGGACGAGGACGGCACCCTCGACTACCAGAGTCAAAGGTTGCTAAGACTAGCCTGCTCCAATTTCACCGGCTGCTTGAGAATGCAAATAACTCCCCTTCACTTTACAATCAGCAGGAGCCAGCACTAGCTGCCATCAGATACCGAATGTAGGGATAGTCAGTCCCCGATCCACTAAAACGGACTGACGGAGTCGCTATAACTACTACTAATATGTTCTAACATCTTATTTTCGCACGTTTTATTATATAACAATTTATTTAATTCATATCCTTCATGTAGGTAATGTTTTCATAAACTATTTCATGAAAACAATGTTTTTGTGTCAATAATTAATTGTAAAACAATGATATGAATTTATTCGTACCTACTATTAATAATTGAAAGTGGAATAAAATTATTGATTGATTATATTCGTTCAATTTACGATGATATCCGAAATGTTCGGATAAATCGGATAGTGTTTTGGTAGTATCCGAAATATCTGGATAGTTCCAGCTCAATTGCCCGGATAATTGCATGTCATAATCACAAGCTGCCATCAACAACAAAATCTGCAAATAGTTTATATATGCCATACGATATTAAATCAAAACATAGGCATACCTACATGTGTGGTTTTCATACCAGTGGTACTTCTTTAGTTTATTTAGGGCTGCAGCTTTATGAAAAAATGAAAGGAACTCCAGGTGTAGTACCTGGAGTTCCTTTCATTTTTTCACAAGTCGAAAAGTAGCGTGGCGGAATTCATGAAATTTGATTGTTGTTAAATTTGCTTTGAAAGTGCAAAACATGTGGATTCTGTAAGAGTGTTGACTAAGTTCTAAGTGAAAACTTAAGTAGGTAAGATAATAAGTGTGACTACTCATGTTAGTCATTGACGGTTTAATTAGTCATCTGAGGGCTAATTCTACAAATTTTTCAACAACGTTCGCATTAGCATGTCAATCGCAAACTGTCAAAAATGTTCACAGATTTTTGACAGTTTGCGATTGATTTGCGAATGCGAGCGTTGTTTAAAAATGAGTACAATTGCTGTGTACTAATGTACTTACACCGGCTAATGAGTAGCTACCTAGAAATTACCAAGATATGTTTGTCTGGCCACCAAAAATATGAGAACCTTGTCACTCCTTTCTACATCATGCATTGACGGAAAATGGTAGGTAGGCTGTTGTTTAGGATAGAAATAATAGATATTCTGTGTACCACATAAATACAGAGCTCACACAGAAACTCTCCTTAGTTATGACCAAGCTGCAGGCCAATTCTGAATTATTTTATCTCAAGTATTCTCAAGCTTCTGCCAGCGGATTTGACCGCGAGAACGTTGGAGTTTTTCCCAAGGGATAAAAAGTATCATATCCTACCCAGGCCTACCCGTGTGCCAAGATTAAGAGAAAGATTCATCCAAATTTATTGTGCCATTAAGACGTGAAGAGGATAGAAACAGGCAAACAGACAGACATACAGAGTATTATTATTACTTTCGAATTTATAATATACGTATGGAGAACAGCTTTTGCTCGCGAATTCGTACGCGCATATCCCGTTTTTCCCGTTTCAATTGCAGCAAATCCTCTCGTAGTGCTACACTCCCCAAGGAACCTACATTCTAAATTTCAGCTTTCTACGACCAGTAGTTTCGGCTGTGCGATGTCTGTCGGCTACTGAATCACTCAGCGACGGAAGAGCCTTTTAAAACTCATATATAACGAAGGCTACTGATTGGTGATTGCAAAACCAATGCCTGATACAACGTAAGCCTGTTACAAAGTCATATTATGATGTTCACCATGTTGAGACGAAACGAAAAAACGAATATCTTTACTTTCTTACTTATTCGATAGTAAGTCGTAGGTCATTCGATTTACAATGGTGGCACATTCATCATCTCAGACGACAGACGACGAAAGACGTCCACTGCTGGACATAGGCCTCCCCCAAATGAGGGAGGGAGTGCCATAATCGCCACACTTGGCAGGCGGGTTGGCGATCGCAGTGTCGCTGTTGCAATGTATTTATAGAGAATGCTGCTGCTGAATGGTGGCACATTGTAATTTCAAAATTGTCCTTAAGGTGATAGCGCCAGGGTAAACCGCGAAATTCAAGTTTTCTTAATGATTATAATTCTATAAATACATACTTCCTACGGCCGCGAATTATATTTTGAACAAGATACTACCTGACACTGACCTGCAAATAGCAAAAAACGTAAGAAAATTTTAATTTGGCGGGCTACCCTGAAGGTTATCTTTGCAATCTTTGCTTGGCGTAAATAAACTATTTTTCTTTCTTTCTTTCTTTCTTTCAATTTTTTCAAGAATCTTAGTAAAATGCAATAGAATCTGTGCGCGCAAGACAGTGGGCTAAACAGAGAGATGTGTCTTGATTTCAATTGTCCAAATGAAAAACAAAACTTGGCGTCCGTTCCTAGTAAAGTTTGTATTCTTCATAATATAATTTAAGCCTTTATTGTTTCGCTGCAAAGAAATCATGTTTTGCTTGCTTGCCATAAAGAGATAACGAATGAACAACGTTTGGTTTTCAAGTTTGCAGATTCGTACAATGTTTTATTTTCCAAGTACATTCAAGAGCAAAAGTCTCAAGATAATAATACCTACCTACGTCCGTTCCACCATTATTATCACTTACCTTTTATTTTTATCATATAACGCAACATTTAAGTGTGTCAAGTGCTCTTCAAAAAATCTAAATAGGCAGATAATTGCTTACATTATGAAAAGAGACCTCCCTTATCTTTTCGGTTAAGTAGTGTTGAGCGCTACCCTTACCAAACAAGTGGACCTCTTTGGCTTTCAATTTTACTTTTCCCTGTACGAGCAGTATATTTTAAAACATATTTATATATAGTATATTTTGAAACCGACTTCCAAAAAACACTACAAAGTTCAAGATAACTTTAATTTCGGAAGTCGGTGTCAAATAACGAAGAAGCAACCAAAAACAGCAACTATCGAAATTAAAGTTATTTTGGACTTTGTAACTTTGTCTTATTTTTCATTGTTTAGTGGTACCCCACACTCAACAACACCACTGAAAAGTCACAGGAAAGCAAAAATACGCAATTTCGTATACATGGATGATTTTTCCACATATTTTTTCAAGCTATTTGAATTTAAAAAACAAACTACTGAACCGATTTTGATATTTAAAACCATTTTTTCATTAATTTCAACCATTTGGGAAGTATACCCTTTCCAAAAAAAAAATAATTTTTGAAATCGGTTGACAAGCGACGGAGTTATGTGCAAACAAACAAAAAAAAATTACAAACATCCGAATTGTGAACCTCCTCCTTTTTTAGAAGTTGGTTAAAGCAGTTAAGTAGTTTCATTCATACTACCAAAGACATTAATGAGAAGACGAGATTGACTCCTGTGCTGTGTTTTTAGGTTCACTCAAATTTTTTAGGAATTGATAACTAAAATATCCTCCCGTTGGCCTCGCGACTGCAGACCGTAGAATTCTGGGTACGATTTGGGAATCTTATATTCGTGCAAAAAATATTATTGTGTTTTTTCCATTATGTATTTCTCTGTAACAGCCCGGAGTTTGGAAGTTGGTGATGGGACTCGTTCATGCCTTGGAAACGGAAAGTTATGTCGTTGGTCCCGTACCAGATCTCTCTCCAGTCGTTCCGAATAGCCGAGAAGCCTTTTGAGAAAATAGTACCTATATCTGTGTTTTTGTGTGTGCTACAGATTATTATTTTTTCATATCGGTGCCACGGCCCTCACTATTAAGAAGCAGTTTGTTTGCGTTGGACGGAACGCAAGTACGATATTAGTTTACCGTTGAATCATCCGCCGATTGAACCCGTAGATTTGGCATTTCCGGCGGGAGAATTCCCCATTGTCTCTTGTTCCGGTGCCTAGTAAGCCGGATTCCATCAACATTGCAGCTCAGGCTCAGCTGCCACAATAAAGGCTAACTGACCCACATGTCATGCAGCCAGCGAGACAGATTAATTTGCGTCAGTGGTACACGTATATAGGTAAAAGCCGCTTTTGTCTAGATAGCCCGGGCTACACGTTATTTTATGTATCCAGCTTATTTTGTGGGTAAAAGCCACATTCCCTTTTCCACACAAGTCTATCCCTTGCTAAAAGACTGGCCGGTGCCAGTTTACTCGGTAGGAGTCTGGCTCGTCCCACCATCTTCGCATTGCCGTTCCGCCATCTTGGTCCGCGATGATGTCGATGTCGTTTGGCATATAATGGTATCTATTAATTGAACGTTATAATTTACCATCATTTATATGGCTTTGTTTAGGGTTCCGTACCCAAAGGGTAAAAACGGGACCCTATTATTAAGATTCCGCTGTACGGAGAAACAGACGGACAGACAGACGGACAAACAGACGGACAGACAGATGGACAGACAGACGGACAGACAGACGGAAAGACAGGCAGACGGACAGCGGAGTCTTAGTAAAAGGGTCCCGTTTTTACCCTTTGGGTACAGAACCCTAGAAACGGGCCTTGTGCGTGTCGGGCCACGCACAGTGTAAGGCTCCGAAGTTTTCTGTCTGTATTAAACAATTTCGAGCTCATTTTTGTTACGAGTGACCCCGAAAACCATGAAATCACAACGATGACGTAAAATAAATTCATAACCCTATTAAAATTCTGATACTATGAATGCACCGGACATTTCTCGTATGAAAAGTTAAGAAGTACCTACTGAATGAAGGACAAACTTTGTAGTTGAACAAGACGTTGTTAAAAATATCGTGGAAAGCATGCCCAGAAGGATACAAGTTGTGATTTTGGCAAGAGAAGGTCACACTCGGTTTTAGGATTTTACATTTTACTAAAAAGAGAAATACTGTTTGTATTTTGTTTAGATTTTCTTCGATGATTATCTTATTTTATAAGATACCAGCTTTTACCCGCGACTTCGTACGCGTATATCCCGTTGTTTCTCGTTCCCGTTGGAATTTCCCGTTGCCGTATAGCCTTCCTCATGAATGTGGCTAACATATACATAAATAATTTTCAGTAGATCCAGAGCTTACCTCTACAACCTCACAAATTCACAAACTTTACCTCTTAAATTATTAGTATAGATAAGATGGAATGGGCGTTTTAATCATAACGTATACACGGATATAAGGCAGATGTCTTCTTCTACCTCAAAATGTTACAGTACGAAACGATATGGCTATAAAACCGTTATATAATCAATAAAGAAGGTTATTTAATGCATGATAGAAAAAAAACATGTTAATCGGTCCATTACCTATTTCCAAAATGGTCACTATTTTTACTAATAAACCAGTCAGATGCTCAAGGAACTAAAGTCTGCCATTTAGTTATACTTTTATAACAAAATGGCAGACTTTAGTTCCTTTAGCATCTGACTGGTTTGGAGCTGGTTATATCTGTAAGGCCTTTGCCTTACAGATATGAACGCACAGTTCACACGGACTCCTAGAAACTGCTGCAGTGCAAGTTAAAAAAGATGTCGCCATAGTCAGAACTTTTCGTTGCGACATGAATTATTGAAGTGAAAACTTCTTTAGCGCGAGTTTAACATTTTTTACCCATCCCAAAAATGTGCACTTTTTGGGATGGGTAAAAAATGTTAAACTCGCGTCAGGACACGTGACCTGATCGAAAATTCGTAAGTCGTTGAAGTGAAAACTTCGTTAGCAATGTTGTGCACTTGTTGGGATGGGTAAAAAATGTTAAACTCGCGTTAGGACACGTGACCTGATCGAAAATTCGTAAGACGAATAATGTACTGTGTAATATAAATTGTCGTTTGTGTACGATAGCGCAATAAATGAATATTTTATTTAACCACATAAATGATAGTACTTTTATACTGATATATAAAGCAATTCGTGCGAAATTATTCCCTAACCTTTCCAAAATATTCAAAAATGCACAACGTTAATGTTCAAGTTTTCACTTCTGCCAGCACTCCTGGAGTGCAACCCGTTGTTTTTTTATGTTTATATTTTCGCCCGAAAGATCCTATGCTAGACATAGCCTCCGCCAAGAGTCGATACCAATTTATACCAACCTTCACAAACCTATCTCATGCCGATTATTTTAAGCCCGGAAGTGGGTGGTGGTATTTTAGTACCCCGGCTCGTGGAACCTATTTCGAATACGACATTCACTCAGCAGATCAGGGTCAAGGCTTTCATTGAAACCAATTTTCAACCGATTTTGATTTGATTCTTTTTTTTTTGGATGAGTATCTTCCCGGACTAGTCCCACTTCAATTTGGTGAAGATCTGATGAAGAACTTTGAAGATACGTAACGGAACTCTTCAATAAATGATAGTAAACCTGCTGCTGGGATGGCTGAAATCGCATGTTTGTTTATTGTTTACACCAGTTCATAACATAACATTACGTCAGTACGCTGTGGGTACGCAGATGTGTACAAGTCAACCACGATTTTGGGGTTATCTATTCGGGCATAACTTTATTGTTTATGAACCGTTCTTGATGATTCTTTTTGCGTTAGGTTTATTTAAAGCTGACCACTAAACAGTGAAAAATAAAAAAACGTTTCTACAAAAAAATACGAGTTGATGTCAAAAAACGAAGATACTACTAAAAACACCGACTTCAGAAATTATAGTTATTTTATACTTCGTAGTGGTTTTCGTTTCGAAGTCGGTTGTATTTTTGTGAAAAAGTTTTTTTTTTAAATGCTATGTTGAGTTTTACTTTATGAAGCAACGCGGCTGTAATAAATTTATAGAAAATACTTACAATCTCAACGGAAAGTAGCCGGTGCGGAACATATTAGTCATAGTAGCCCTTCTGACCGACTTCAGCCATGGCAGCCAACCTCAATGGAGACTAGCCATCGTCTCGGAAGACATACCTAATAATGCACAAGTGTTTGCGCTAACGAATAGACTCTCGCTTCCACCACTCTCATAGACCGATGGGACGGCAATCCGACGCCACTGGAGAGAAGTTTGACGCTGGACCAGCCGCTTAACGTGCTTTCCGGGTCACTTTTAAAAGTTGGTGGTGTGCACCGGTGTCATACCACCAACTTCAAAACTCCGGAATGTCACCGAGAAAACCCGAACAGAAAAAATAATAACGATTTTTGCCCAACTCGGGATTCGAACCCCCGAATTCGAAGCGGGCGACTCCCAACAGTCGCGCTTGCCAACGCCTGACCAACGCAGCAGTTCTAGAGCAAGACTTAAAGTTAGTAAACAATATTACACGGAACGAACATTGACTGCTTTCATACAGAAGTGCAGTTCCGTTCAATTTTCAGGCCCAGTTTAGTCACTGTTACGTCGGTCGAAACACTGTTATTCATAAAAACGTGTAAAATTTGGACAATATGTAAATGACAAAACTTTACACAAACAAATCGTATTATTTAAACGAACACTTCTTTAGAACTAAATAAATTAAATTATGCAGTAGGAATTTCCCTTACATTTTTCAAGTAGTTTAGGTATTTAAACTAAACCTATAGGTAAGTTTGTAATCCAGTGGGAGGAGGATCTCGTAACTAATGTTACAGTTCTTCGTAATAAGTGGCGCCGCTATTGCCAGACTCAATTCTATTAAACCTCTAGACTCAGGGAGGCCCAAGAAATTCCAAAGAACTTAAAATATGTAGGTAAGTATTTGTCGAATTTTAGGGCAAAAGGTTTACAACGCTAACCCTTTACCAGATTGAATACAACCAGGAATTTATGAAACTTCAAAACAATAATAAAAAATTCCAACTTCTCGAGTTGAATCTGTTTTACCCGAAACACAAAAAAACATGACATAAACATAATAACAAAAACAAAAATATGAGACCAAAACATGAGACATGAAATAATTTTATTGTCAGTAAATGGCTCTAATCCCTTCATACTTAGTTACACGTTGAGATAACAAAGTTCCACTTATTTACTTAGCACGTCAAGCAAATCTTCCGAGAACACTCCTCTATGCATGTCAGAGTAATGGCCAAGCTTTATGTATTCACTAGCACTTCGCCCGTGACTTCGTCCGCGCGGATTGAGTCCGCAAACTTCAACGCCCCCGCTACCCCCTTTTAAAGGTGTACTAGTCGAACGGCTGAACTCGTTGACGGGTGCGGTAAAATGCATGCTATCTCATCCAACATCATTTAAAGGAAGAAATAAACGCTGTGATGAGCAATATGAAGCCAGTGCGCATGCGCAAATGAATTTACAGTTCCATATCATATAGATGATTTATAACGAATATGTGCTCGTAATTTTTTTTTTATCAATGGGCTAGCTCTTGACCTCGATCACGCCTGATGGAAAGCGATAGATGAGGTCCATGGTGAAAGCAAGCATGCCCAGAAGATGCCCTAAGGCACTGGTACTCCCACGCGTCGACGAAAAACAGCAGGCTGCTTGACGCCGAACTCCGGTAGGAGGGTGGTCGCGAACCAGGCGGGCGTTAGCCCTACCACCGCAAGGGAAGGATTGGCTAGTCTTATAAGATGTTAGGTGAGACTGTTCAGGATGCGCCGAGCGCTCGGTTCAGTTGAGTGTCTGATGGAACAAATTGCGCTACACGAGGAGGCTCCTTAATGCATTCCAAAATTATATATATATTTATTGAAAAACATTTAGTAGTAAGGATAACATAAAAAAAGTCCCGAATGTTTGTATCTTTTTTTAATTTAGGAAATAGTCTATCCCTGTATGGTTAATATTTTGCCTTTTTTGTACGACATAAGTTATTTATTTACGCCCAAAGTTGTGTTAAAATTTGGAAGTTTCGACACAAATAACTTGCACATAAATTTTTTGATGTGTGATTTTTTTTCTGAACATACACGTCAATCGGTAGAGTAACCGCCAGACTAAGTTTGTATGAAACAATGACTGACTAGGGCACCCTTAAAGGTTAGTTTTGGAAAATTAAGCACAATGATTTTATTAATTAGGTACCTACCCATTTCTGCTTATTCTGTGGTCTCAGCAGGCCCTAGACAACTCTTTATAATCATTATAAAGAGGAAAGATTTGTTTGATGATTTGTTTAAAAACAAACAAACAAATCTTTCCTCTTTATAGATTTATTTGTTTAAAAAAGAACAAACAATTATTTTCTCTTTATAATGATTATAAAGAGAAAAGATTTGATTGTTTGTTTGTTTGAATAGAATAGGCTCCGAAACTACACAAATAAATCTTTCTTCGTTTTTTATAAAGCAAGGTCTATACTTTGTGCCAAATAAACTTGCAATAAAGTACATTGACCTTTCCCTAATATCCCTTCGTTAATACCCGAACAATACATTACGAACCATTTTACATTACTAGAGAAGATAAAGGATCACGATAGAAGTAGATTCAGCAGTGCGATTCTGTAAACATGTCGAAGTGAACACCAGGGCGGGGCGCACGACGGGTGAGTTGTCAAACCATACAAATAAGATGGAATGACAGCTCTATTGTCGTTCACTCCGCCAAGGTGAACACCGTGAGATGTCGACAGAATCGACCGGCAGGACAGCTCTAAGTCTTTATCACGCCGTCGCTTGGGCGATAATCATTAAGTCTTTGGGGGGTTCCTTTTCTCTGATGCTGTCTGTACCTAACAACTTTTGCATGATCAACCCCTGATGGGGAGAATGGGGTGAACAGCGTGATAAAATTCCTATATTTTGATATTTCGATAGTCGCATTCGCTAATTGATTGGCACATTGTCTAGAATGTCTAGGGCCTCTTGAGACCACAGAATAAGCAGAAATAGTTTGGTAATTAATGAAAGTCGATGTGCTTGATTTTCCGAAACTAGCCTATAAAGGGGATAAGAGGGGCGTTGAAGTTTGTGGAGTACCTACTAAATCTGCGCATACGAAGTCACTGGCGAAGTGAGAGTATGTTTTTTTTTAAAAGCCCGCTATGTCCCACTGCTGGGCAAAAGCCTCCCTCTCCCTGTTCCACACACATCTGTCCTCTGCCATTGCGGGTCAGTCCTCCCGGTAAGAGTCGAGTTCGCCTCTCCACCTTCGCCTTGGTCTACCGCGATGTCACGCCTTAGTCTACCCTATATGAGTACATATATAATATATAATAATTTATAATACTATTATATGTATATGTATATATATATAAATGTAAAGTGTAGACGACGCAACGTCGTATTAAAATTTCTTGAAAAACACACTCCAGAAAAATATCTTGTAATATTAATTAATATGCGATTCGAAGAAAGAGCTAGCTCTCTAAATTGGCGTATGTAATATGTATCAGGATCAATACTATATGCAACATTTCAGGGTTACATGGCTGGCTAGTGAGGGGCTGACGAACTACTTGCGGCGCGTCATCCAGGATGAGAAGAGCCGGGAGCTGGGCAAGGGCCACTCGTACCAGGACTTCTCCTCGATACCGGAGAACATGTCCGCGGAGCCAAAAACCGACTCGAAGGGCAGGCGGTTGTCGTACCAGCGAGCCGTGTCGGGCGAGGACCCACGCTACCTCGAGCACACCATCAGGAGGAAGCAACTCATACCCGAGAACTCCGAGGTGACTATAGCTTGTCATTCTCTTACTTGAACCTAAGTAGGTGTTTCGTGCGGCGCGGCGAGATAAACCCCGTGTTCTATGTAACAGGTAACACTTTGAACTAACGATTGAGAACTAAATAACGATGCAAAACTCGACGTGTAAGATTAAGTTTTCGTAATTTAATGAAAATCTACATCGAAATCATGTTACATCACAAATAACATTGTACTTCAACAATTTATAATATTAGGCCCTCATACTAAAAGATAAACATATTTAATTAATGTATTTGATGTAAGATATTTTAATTATTATTCATAATTAATATTACATCACACGTCTGTTATGACACGTCGCCCTTGACTTGATCCAGCGTAGTACCGAGTTTCAATATGATACTTTCATATCAACATGTCCGTCAAACCCCGGGCAGTTAGCGCCACTGCGATTTCGCAGTGCGTTTTAGTTAGCCCCACTGCGATTACGATCAAATTCGTGCCGAAACAAGAATACAAGAATGCTAAATCAGATATCGTTAACGTTCTCCGTCCTTTAATATGGAATCAAATCTGCCCGTAATCATTTCAACTTTTTGGCAAAGGATTTCTAAAACTGTTGATATTGCTAAAAATAAATCTTGCTTTTTATTCAATCTTGAAATGTGTTAGACTTGTATTGCTCAGCATGCTCTATTGATTTGTAAGATTCCTAGTATAGAAATTCATTGGCAATTTCTTTTGCCGAGCTATTTATAAGCATTGCTAAAATAGTTCGGCCGCATGTTTTGACGTCAAATCGAAGTTTGTTTATGTTGTAATCGCGTGAAGCACGAACTTTGCCTGGCTGGATTCAGTGTTTCATTTCAACTGCTCTATCTTAGCCAGAAAGAACTCGAAAACGAACAGATTAAATCGATCGAAAACACTGCATAACTTATTCACGTATTCGATGTGTGAACAACAACATAAAGACTATTAAATTATGCCTCTTTTTTGCCCGACAACTTGTTAACTAAGTTGATGAATAAATAAGTAAAAACTTAAAACTGCAAGTTCGACACTTGCAGAACTTGCTCAGATTGATGCGAAGCAAGCGATCTGAATTACCTAACATTAAGCGGGCTACAGCGGGTCGTAGATCCTCGTAGCGCCTCGTAGCGCCTCGTAGTGCCTCGTAGCGCCTCGTAGCGCTTCGTAGCGCCTCGGAGCGCCTCCGTTGCGTAGTGGGTCTACGCCACCGGCCGCCTCACTCCTCGATCATATCAGATAGACACGAATATTCATCATAAATTAACGCTTTCATAGTACTTTGGAAGATTAAGAATTAATTAAAATTTTCAAAGTTACAAAAACTTTTTAATAACTTTGAAATAAGTAAGGAAAAATTTAAATATACTATGGTTCTGATTCACATTATGCTAAACGATTCAAATTAGTATCTTAAGCTTTGGCAAGATAAATATTTTCAAATATGGGAGATTGGGAGTAAATAATAAGCAGGGCCGTTTATGAAAAGAAATTATGTTTAAATGCAAATGGCGCGTAGGATGGTGGGCAAAGGTGAGGGGCCTAGTGCGCAGGTGTAGATCCACCGAAGCCACCGAACAAGCTTCCACCGGCGAAGCCTTCGAGCTTCAGTTCTCGTCGGCAAGCGCTTGCAGTCGCCCGCCCCTCCAGCAACCTTCTCTGGAACGCGAACGAATATCTCACGACTTCATGAAATTTTCACAAGTTACTTTAAATATTTTTTAATTATATTTTAAGTTCTAAGTGTATTTATGGTCTTCTCTCTTAGCTGAAATGTCATTAACTACTTGATTTTGAGAACTTTTCCCAACTTTCGGTCGTTCCGCGAATTCTTCGTTTTCGCAGGTAGTTAAATATTTTGTGGTGATAAATTATGGGCTGATGTTCGCCAAGCACTGGTAAGCGTTTTTTTTTCAAAATGAGTAAACTTATTCAATATAAATTACGTGTCTTATTTAAATCACTGTCTCCTTTTAAAATAAAAGTTTTGCAAAACTTTATAATGAAGTTGAATAAGTTTACTAAAAAGTTGTAAATTACTTAAACATGTATTTAATTTCAGGCCCTTCTCGTTATACCCTTTTGTAACGGCGCGTTCGACCAAAGGTCATGAAATGAAGTTTTGTGGTGAGCGATAAAATCTGGGTTTATATTGATTCGGGCCAAGGTGTTTCATTAACAAGACCTCCAATTTTACGCACGATTCCAGACACGCGATTTCTTCAGATATACTTAGGATATATACCTCATTTACATGTCTGTATCTATCGAGGTTTATTTCCATGCAGTTTGGTATTGTAACTTTTTGTTATGGGTTGTTAATCGACGGTTTATTGTGAAAATATATTGCTTATCTCAGGAAATTTACAAAAACGAGTCTCATATTATGCCCGTCATTTTCAACACCTAAGGCCGCAATAAATCGCACTGTTCTGATTTTTTGGGATATTGTTAGGCTAGATGCCAGTACAATATACACCCAATTTTTCAACTTCGAAAGACCAGAGACTGCGCAATTTTTTTTTTGCTCTAAAGGTTCTCTGTGCTAACTGCGTAATGCTCGGAAAAAGAACTCTACATACAATTTAAATCCGTACAGTTTTAAAGTTAATAAACTACAATCTGAGCGCAACCGTGGCTCTGCAGGCTTAGAAAGTACCTATTGAGGTTCAACACTTCAAACAGGATAGCTCAGTCTAAAAATATTCTTATCATGTAAAACGAAATCTAGTACGATAAATAAATACGAATAAATTTATCAACAATTAATTTTAGCGGACCGTTAAGGGGAAAGATTAACTTGACGTCATGGCGAGACCTCAGCGGACTTCAGCGACAGAATTACACGACAATGTAAATAAGTATCTATAATAATCAAACATAATTGTGATCCGACTATCAGCAGATACCACTATGCTCAATAGCCATAAGATATTATTCCGCTGGAAAGAGTTTTTCTAGAAGAACATTTGCTAGTTACTTGACTAATGTCAGTAGGTATATTGTAGTTTGTAGTTGATGACTCAATTAGGTGGGTAACTTTGAGAACCCGGGCTAAAATTGTTAACCCATAAGAAATACACCATTGCAAACAGCTTAACTTAAGAAGACCCTTTACTAGTAACACAACTATTGTCACTTATAAGCTCGTTTAGTGTCAGTGACCGTAATAAGTAACCAATTGGATGCCGAAGTTAAGGTTTCTGTTCGGCGCCCAACAGCAATGCTACACCAATCAAAGAGCTTTTCAAGAAAAATCTAACCTACTACAACGACTTTTGCTAGTTTGAAGTTAATGACCAAAATAGGCAACCTAAAATATGACATTTAAATATTAATTGTTTAAGAAGAAACATTGGATTTACAAAAAAACATAAATGGCAAGTATTGCATATCTTTAGATAGGCAACGTGAACATTTTTTTTTTATTTCGACGGACATCGATCGTCAATTTACGATTTGCGACGTTAGTTTTTTTTTTATAACCGATATTGATAGCTTTTGTCAACACAGATTCTGCGTTCTTAATTTTCTAGGATAATTTTGGAAGGTCGCGAATCACATGGTATTTCACGATAGTTTTTACATAGTATTTCACGATAGTTCGACGATTTTAGAGTAAGATTGATTAGTACTGGGTACCTCGTGTACCTACATTTAGAAAATGTTTTAAGTACGTTTTCTGTTTTTGATTATTTTTATCTCTCTATTTTTCTGTCCCTGAAAACGGGACGTATGGTCACGTTAGATATAGGCCAGTCATTTAAAATGTCGTTGCTCGCAAAACAATTGCACTGTGCTGATTTTTTGGGATATTGTTATGTTAGCTATAACTTTTTTAATATCAACGAACGATATAATTTCGTTTGATATCGTTTTCGTTTGTTATAAGCATCTCTTGCTATAACCACATAAGATATTTAGACATCCAAGTCATATAGTTTCTTTTTTTTTCCATCAGGTTCGATTCCGATAGTGGTCAAGCGCGTGCCTATCAAAAATAATAATAAAAAAGTAATGATTAGAAGTTATAATTTTCATATTGTGTATGATTTGTCAACATGCCATGCACGGAATTAGTAAATGCGTGTGGCGTACTTATGGCCAAGTTGCCGCCTCGAATAAGATGTGGAATTTGGAAACGCCACATCGAATGATTACTAATTTTATCGAATGAGGTACATTTTGGCTTAAATTACGGTCGTGATCAAGGGAAGATGGCGGAGCCCCACTGCGCGGTGTTCCTATTGCTGCCTGCAGGGTTTGAAGAAACCTAACATGAATTTGCTAGTGCGGTCACTCTTTATTCTGCGGTTAGATCAAATGTCAATTATATAAAGACGATATTTAGTTCAAAAGAACGTTATACTGAATAAAAATAAACTAAACGAACGTTAGTAACAGTGTTGTTATAGTAATATATGTTGTTAAATGTAAAGTGAATGTTACATAAAATGAAAATTGTGTAAAGTTTTGTTACATGAAGTAAACGTTATGTCATTTGAAGGTAGGTAGGTAGGTTGGCTTTTGAACATAGAGCAAATGTTCTTATACCAAAATGAGCACCCGTTGTTAAGTTAAGCATAGTGTACAAAGAAGCGTGAGGTGTCGTCACAAAAAATGAAATATCTCTCAAAGAGGTGCTTAGCTAATTGCTGTATATATTCTGAAAATAGACTAATATACCTTTTCAAATAGTGCACTTAAATTATCGGTACGGAATAATTAAGTTTACGTGATCAAAGAATTATTAATAATTTCTCAACAGAAACGGTTGTATGAGTTTATTTATACGTCGTCGTGTAAATATTGAAGTGCTCTCAGATATTTCACGCAAATAATTACGGTAGTGTAGCGATACTACCTTCCCCGATTGTGAAGATAAAACTACAATTTTATTTTGAACTTTTTGCGAAAAATTACTGTAGAATCATCAGAGCTACGGTTGCCCTCAAATTGTAGTAAATGATTGACTTTCTTCGTGAAATGCACCGTTTAGAAGAATATTAAGCCTAAATCTTGAAAATTACCGAAAGTTAAGAAGTTTTCAGAGCACCAAACAGCTAGCACAGGTCTTTCGAAGTTGAAAAATTGGGTGCACACTAATGGCATGTATCTTAACAAATTATCAAAAGATCAGGATAGTTCAATTTATTGCGACCAAACGCGTTTAATCCGTCTACGGTGGCTGACCTACTTACTTAATAATTTGTTTGTGGTCATCTTGTTGGTGCCTAATGTATCTTATTTCGTTAGGTAAATATCCTCCAATTATGTTACAGAACTACAACAAATGAGATTCTGTTTATGAAAGTCAAGAGCAAGAGTCACATAAACGGAAAATTTGATTCACCGTAAAAGGGACAAAACCGTTTCTAAGAAAAGTTAGGCACAACTTATTTAACATTCCTGCACTTTAAACGGACAAAAAAAAAAAATCAACACGGTCTATACTTTTTCTTAACGGAATTCTTACTTACTAGCAAGCAAAACTTCAAATAACATTAAGCTCTGTAGGCGCTTAAACGTAAAAACCTTGCTTTGATAGAAGTCACTGAGCCTCGAGATGAAAATAATATTACGGCAGGGGCCGGCGCAAACGAGCGGCCCTCAGACCATAAATTCGTAATTTCGATGTAATAACCTCTTATTGGCATAAAATAATTTCTATATTAGCTTTACTGAAATATTTTTCTGAATTTAAATCTCTACTACATTTCGATTTAGAAAAGAATAATAGCCTGCTGTGCTATTTTGAAAAATCTTACAGTAACAACTTTGTGTGTGAATGAGGTGAAGAGATTATGAAGTGAGTTGTTAATCCGTCCAATCAAGGCGGAATGACAGTTCACTTTAAGTTCAATCCACCTAAGTTTACACTGTGATATGGTTACAGAAAAGACGGGCCGTTTCATGATTTCCACTACTCACTGAATAAGCTCGAAATTGAAACGCAGTTTGTATGAAATGATCCGCCAAGTGGGAAGTTAACGGGAACTTAATGGTAGGTGTGTAGGTGTGTAGGTGGTGAAACAGACCTTATTCTGTTTATGAAAGTCAAGAGCAAGAGTCACATAAACGGAACATTTGATTCACCGTAAAAGGTAAAAAACCGTTATCAAGAAAAATTAGGCACAACTTATTTAACATTCTTGCACTTTTAGTGTTTAAACGGACAAAAAGAAATTAAAATCAATACGGTTATTTCGATTGTAGTTCTCGTTCCTTGTAGAACTTGAGGCTACTAGGAAAAAATCTATTTCGGTAAAGGTCTTTGGTACCGTTGATATCTACAAGCACGTGAGGTTTTTACTTTGACTCTAGATTCAAAGTTAGGCAGTAACTGTGGGAGCATCGGTATTTCCTTGTATTTTTTTAATAGGCAGCATTATAACCAGTGATCGGAGTAGGTAGAGCTATTTCGAACCAATAACCC
The DNA here is from genome assembly GCA_947386135.1 of Melanchra persicariae. NCBI lineage: Eukaryota > Metazoa > Arthropoda > Insecta > Lepidoptera > Noctuidae > Melanchra > Melanchra persicariae. The sequence continues at coordinate 19,972,880 of OX376643.1, read as the reverse complement.
CTAATTTAGGTATTAATATGGACATAACACCGGGATCCCGGGATATTCAAAGACCATTATCGGAAATATAAGTATAATTTGGCAATGTCACTGATGATATGCGGTTTACGCGGACCTTTCATCTAAGTTAGACAAAGACATTACCCGTCACATAATGCAGACATACATCGCCTACCTCTAAAAATCTAATGCTCTCAATTGTTGACTCTATAATTTCGCGTGTCGCAAATCTGTGGAGACCAATTCTGGGTGGTCCTGATTTACGCCGTGTCTGATTAAAACGACGATATCTCGGAAGTTAAAATAGTTAGCCCTCTACCTACCAGTTAAATCATTGGAATCGTTATTAAATTACCCAACTAGTCATGTAGGTATGGATTTAATAATATGGTTTTAACATGGTTCTAATAAAAATTAACGTTAAGCATTTTATTTTATTTTAATTTTAATATATATTATTTTCGGAAAACTTACAGCTAATTACAAAGCATGCTAACTTATTATAATATGAAGGCCAATTATAAGTTTTCACTTATAGTACACACGAACAAATAAAAAATCTGACTATGGGTCCTACTTTACACTTTAGAAATGCACATTCAAAAATTACTTAAAGTAATTTTTTGATGTGCTTTTCAGAAATTGATACTTTTAATATTACTTAGTTTATTCTAAAATGGATAAAAAGCAAAGATGAATTAAATAACAATCAATTATTATAACTTAGAAAGTTTGAATTTCAGCAGTAAGAAATGCCAGTGAAAAACTTGCAAAGAGTTTGTTTTAATTTACAAATCACAGTGTTCAAAAGATCGATGTCAACTCCCCGGCAGCCCGCATTAAATGAACGACTCGATCTATCAGATAAGAGTTTTGTCTGTAAGAAGTTCTCACCAGCGGTGTGGCCAGCAGTAGGCGAGGTCTACGTAGGTATGCACAAAGTACTCGTAATCCTATCTTATTTACCAACTCCGGTATATCAGCCGATCGATTCATGATTCCGAACAAAAATGCCAAATCGGCGATTTTTCTGCGCTCATAAAGAGAAAGAATGTGTAATTTCTTGCAGCGAGTCACATAATTAGGCAAATATACTTTTGAACGGAATTGAATGTACCTTAAAAATTTGCGTTGAATACTTTCCAAGCGATCGACATAAACATTTTATTTCGGGTCCCAAACTTGAGAGCCATACTCTAAGTGACTACGAACGAAATCTAGAACAGTACAGTATTTTAATAGTTTTGATGCTTTTGAAATGAGACGAGATTCTTAGGACAAAACCAAGAGCCAAGACGCTTTTTTGACTATGTTGTCGACGTGTGTATTGAATCAATGATAAGTTTGGAGTCAAAAGTTATTCCCAGGTCTTTAATAAAGTTTACTCTGGTTATTGGGGTTTCCAAGATTTTGTAAGTAAATTGAATTGGTATCGGTTTGTGGGTGAAGGTACACACGTAGCATTTTGAGACATTCAAATCCAATTTAATAATTCTGCAGTTATTTTGGAATTTAATTAAGTTGTAGTATTGATCTGTTTCATAATCTTCATGTCATCTGCATAAAGTAGTATTTTTGAGTATTGGAAACATGATGTGACGTCATTAATGAAAATATTAAATAAAAGAGGCCCCAATAATGAACCTTGGGGCACCCCGTAAGGAATACTCATTGCTCGGGAGGAATATCCATTCAGAACAATAGTCTGACACCTATTCTCGATGTAAGACGTAAACCAGCGATAGAGATAACCCCTTATACCCATCAGGAGGAGTTTATGTGTTAAGATATCGTGATCTATCCGGTCGAAACATGTACTATAGTCGGTGTATATAACATCGACTTGAGACCTGTTTGACATGGACTCTGAAAGGAAGACACTACACAGAATTAAATTAGACGTTGTTGACCGACCCCTCAAAAATCCATGCTGCTGTTTACTAAAACTTTGCTGAAGGGCCGAGTAAACCTGGCTATTAAGACTTTACTGAGATCGGTCTGTAGTTTTCAATCTGGGTTTTAGAACCTTTTTTATGTATATGTATTAACCGGTTTTATACACGCCGACTTTCAGATGGCAGGTAATACACGGCGTCTAGTGAGCGTCTGAACAGAATCGCAAAGAGGCTTTTAGATACGAAAATCGGCTAGATTTTGTACGGTCCAGCTGATTTTTTAGGATCGAGTTTCTTAAGTAGCTTATGTACCTCGCCGTCACATATTTCAATAGAACCGATATCTGATGAACAGTTCTCAATAGGGCCATCGAGTTTTTGGCCATTTTAAATCCCAGTGAATCCCGGGATCTCAGACATGTCCATACTATGAAAACATGTCGCAACTACAAGTACCAAACATAGGGCTGTCTCTACCGATCACTAATATAACATTCGGACCGACGTTTATTCTTTTCCTTGAACAATAAGTGATTCAGACATACTCGTACAAAATCACTTGTTACCGGAAAATTGCAGGACTCCGTAAGACTAATTAATCTAATAAATCTTTATTAGATTAAAGTTTATCGATATAATTATGAAATAATCGTTTTGTATACAATAAATACCATCCAAATTCAATAGTTTCCAATAAATTCGTGTCATATTAAGAAAAAATAGTTTACAATTTCACGCGATATTTTGCAATTTTCCGGTGACAGATACATGTCATCTGTTCGGATTTTCTAACACGGATAATAGCATAGCTCTGTTTCTCCGAAGCTTGAAATTACGTTTAGTTTCTTTTAATTCTATAGCGTTTCAAAAACAATAGATTTGCGTCACGAATGTAAGTGAGTGAAGTTTGTATATCACTAAAGGGTATCGGGTCGACATCTCATTGAGACGAGGCTGATTATATAATTTATCAGTTCCCGTCAATCTCTTAGAAGCTGCCAAGGATTTTTTCTCTTTGTCTTTTAAACCCTGCAGTGTCTATATTAAAATTTCATCGAATCATCTTGTTTGATGAAGAAACACTGATAGGCGACACTTCGTGTCGTAACGAGTTTTGCTGGCATATTATTATAACATTAGAAGGTGTCAATCCCACCATTGATTATATGTTTATATTATGCAACTAGCTTCTACCAACGGCTTCTCCCGCGTGATAGTCGAAAATTATCCCAAGGAAACATACTCTCGGGTTGAAAAGTATGACTCCTATGTCCTATTCCAGGACATAGTGTACCCGTGTGCCAAGTTTCATCCGAATCCAATCAGCCGTTAGGGGACAGACGACCAAACAGTTTCCTTCGGATTTATAATATTGGTATGGACATTGATAATTTGGTTTCTCAATAAACAAGTTAGAGAAAACATAAGATTGAACTAAAACTCTTAATAGTAGATTATGCACCGAGGGGATAAAGCAGTGTCTTAATGTCACAGGCATCATATTGAATCTCGGACGCAACGAAGGATGCGGGAGTCGGTTTGCAAGAATCCTGAATGCAGCGAGGGAGTTAAGCTCGCCCAAGGCAAAGACATATTTATCCCCGAGGAGGATACTCTACTTTTTACACCTATCGTGAGAAAATAAGAAGACGTAGTATTAAAATCAAAGCATTTACTACATTTACAAGCAGTAGATATATTTATAACTACATAATAATATATCCACTTACAAAAAGTTAGTCGAATAGCATAAGAATTTGCAATATTGATATTGCCGTTTTTGCGATCCACTCGGTATTATTTTATTTTTTAGTAAATTATAAATCATACTTTAGAAGTGATTCTAAACAATAAATTTTTTCAACAAATCCAAAATACACCCAATACAGAATAAACGACGGATGATGCACAGTGAAAGGTCGCAAGAGACCAAACGCGCTATTTCACTCGCACCCGTTTGCACATACATAATAACATATACCTCTTGTTCGCACAGGTCTACGGTAGACTTTTAATATGTCTGATAAGATATAAGAACCATCGAAACTGTTTGATTACTAAGAAAACATCTTTTGACAGTTCCTCAAGTAAAATATATAAAATTCAGGTTTATGAATTATGAATAATCGCAAATACATTTATAATGATTTGATATAATAATTACATACTTACCTGACCTGATAGAGTCCATATAGAATCACTAACGAAATTTGGTAGCTGATCCCTTTCAAACCATTTAAAATGGTATTGAAAATTTTGCATAACCCAACCATTATTTTCTGGTTTGTAGGTAGTTAAATTTTTCAGGTGAGCATTGTTCCAAATGGTACAAATATAGATTGCTCGCAGAAACTTCTGAAATAGCTCACTTCTACAAGGTAGTAGACTGCTAACGTCGAAATTTTTGATGTGACTGACAAGATGTAAGAACCATCGAAACTGTCTGATCTCTGAGAAAACATCTTTTGATAGTTCCTCAAGTAACATCAAAAACAATCAGGTTTTATACTATCACGTAAGTATAATTATAATTCAATATAATTTAAGGGTGTCTGAGAGAGGTTTCCAACTGTAACAAGTGTCTGACAATGGACGAGGTGGTTTATAATATCGTTCCAAATAAAATATATAAAAACTGAGCTTAATACTTTAACGAATTTTAGGAGCAATTTTATACAACTGTGCTACCTGTTAACTACCAAAGTAACCGTGATCCAAACTTATAGTCGGGGATCGTTCATACCTGTATTAAAGATATACACAGATAAACTTTCAGGTTTTATAAAATAATGAAAGTATGATCGTCGCGGGCTCTTAGACTGTATTCATCATCTGCCTAGCCTTTTCCCAACTATATATTGGGGTCGGTTCACAGTCAAACCGGATTCAGCTGAATACCAGTATTTTACGAGGAGCGGCTGCCTACCAGACTTCCACAACCCATTACTGGGTAACACGGTAATTCTTGGCAAGATTGGTGTCAGATTTTCTGGCTTCTGACAATCCGTAACGACTGCCAAAGATCTGCAAATGACAGCCGGGACCAAAAGCTTAACGTGCTTTCCGAGGCACGGAGGAGTCTCGGAATATTAATATGGTCACCCATCCACAGACCAACCTCGGCAAACGTTGCTTAACCTTGAAGATTGGTCCGAGCACCTGTTAATTAATTTATTTGCTCTTGGACTGTATTGTTAGCTACCTAATAAAATTTACGAAATTTGTGTAAACCAAGCTTTATACAGGGGTAAATCAGCTGGTAGAATGGGTTCGGACGCTTGGCTAGATGCTCGAGAAAATAGTTTTCAATTAGGTTAATTTTCAATAGGTTTTAGTGTTATTCTAATCCTTTTATACAATGATCCGTTCTTATACAACTATTCTTACAATATTATGCCTTCGAAAACACAGCAACGATATGAAGAAGCAGTCCTTATGACTTTGTACAATTTCGAGAATATCATCCACTCGTAGTAAGAGTATCGAGAATATATACTATACCGCCATTAAGCAGACAGGTGAGGTTCCAAATTTAAATTACGTTATAACCGTCGGATTATAATGAAATACAGTACATTATTGCCCGGCTGTGCTCCCGGCCAATAATGACTCACTTTAGGTTCGGTTTGCATGTTTGACGTTTGTGATCAGGTGGTGTGAAAACAATATAACAAACGTCTTGAAGCTGCAGTTTAGCACTTTGCTGTCGCATTAATAGCAACTCATGCAATCCTGCATATTTCACTACTCCACAGAGCAGTGAGAATGGACACTTTTATTTTTTATCTCGTCTTGTTTTGCCTAGGAAAAGATCTTATAGCTGAGTTTTGTCTCCGCCTGTTTCGCGGCTTTAGTTTTCAACAACCTTGACAACGGACCGTAGGTAACTGTCTTGTCTTGCCTGACTTACTTGGTTGACTCTACTAAGCCTTATGGTTCAGAAACTATTCCGAGAAAAGGAAGAAAATTTCTATTTCAATTATTGGACTTAGGATTAAAACTTAGTTTTTGGGATTTTCACATTTTATTTTTAGGTAAGCGTACTTTTGTGAGTAGTAAAGGGATTAGTCTCAGATCACAGTTTTATCATGTGAATAAGACCATAAGCATTTGGTGCCTTCCTACCAGGGGTTCACCTCGCGGATATCTAGCTGAATGAAGTTGAACGTGTGCGATGTAAGTTTTATTACGTTGGCCAATACCGAATTTCACTCGAGCGCCTAATAAATATATAATCATTTTAGGCAGTTGCCCGAAAACTGCGAGGGTAGTTTTCTCTCCAGCTAATTTGCTGCGTGTTTATCAGATCGAAGGTTGAATCTGAGGGCTATTTTTCCGAGTTGGTATAGGTAGGTAATCGACTGGCCTACGCGACACAGCGGGAAACTCAATTGGCTTCACTTTACGGAAATATCGGATGAGTTTTAAAAATATAGTTTTAAACCGCCGTGCAAACGGGTCGTAACAAAATATCCGCTCTACTGTAATGCATGGCTGACCGATTTCTGTATATAGAATAATATAAGGATATTGAAGAAATTGAAGTGCAGTGGTTTAAAGAATATGAAATGATCTGCATATATTTATGAATTGATTAAAGAAAAACACTACTGTTTTATTAAGTGCTCCATTGATCTCACGGTCGCAAGCACGACTGCTGAGCTCCAGTATTCGTTTCCCAGGTCGGACAAAAAGTGTCATTGGGTTTTTCCATTAAGAATTTCTTATTTGCATTCCGGAGTTTGGAAGTTAGTGACGTGACACGCTCGTGCCTCAGAAATCACGTTTAGACGTTGTTCCTGCTCCAGATGTTTTCTATTCTCTCCGATCGTCTCGGATGAAAAAGTGAGAGCATCTGAGTGAGTCGCGCAGATGGCTAGTCTCCGTTGAGATTTGCCGCCTTGGCCGAAATTGGTCAGAAGGACTATTATTAGATATTATATTATATTTATGTAGGTTCAGCATCAAAAATGACAACTTAATCAAAAGTTACGTTAATACCTTACGGCATAAATCGCCTAACATAAAAACTATCATAATTATAACCACAACAAAACTAATAATGGAATTGATTAACCTTGTTTCTTACTCTAGAACTTGTCTTGCTTTCTCGAGCCGATGAAAATTTATTCATGAATCACCTGAACCTTCGAACTGCAAAGATATCGGCTTTACTAGGTCACTGATAAGCGTAATTTAAACTCGGTCTATCCGTACCGTAAACGTCTCGTGACTTGATAATCGGAGTTAGCTTTCACACCGCACTAAACAAACATCTGCTTACGAATTAAATGTTTAAACGTACGTATATGAGAGTAAGTACCCGTATTGTTCCCCTTGTCTGCCGTCGGGAGCTTAAATACACAATTAGTCAACGAACTTACCGTCGAAGTTACGGTTACGGTGGAAACATACCGAGACCATTCATAAGCGAGTGTTCATTTACAAGGTTTCGTAAGCGAACAATCATTATTTTGTGAACACAATTTATCTTTAGATACTTACGTAGTTTTCTTAAACATTTTTCAAGTCTTACAGTTATTTTTTTAGCAAATTGAAGACTGCAGGACAATGTTAAGCGGCACTTAACGGCATTCCTAAAACCGTCCAAGTGCGAGACGGACTCGCATGCAAAGGGTTCCATACGTATTCTTTTTTCGTAACTTGTTACTTTCAAACTTCTCATAGATTTGCTGTAATCTTTAGACAAAGAACTGTGATCTGATTGTTTTTCATAATTTGATAAATGGTAATTTTTCACGTAAATTATTTCTTGAATAACTTCAAAACCATTTATTTTAAAACTATAAAATAAAAATATTCGGAACTCTCCATTGATATAATTATACACACACCGAACACTCATTATTTTCGACTGAAATGTAGATTTGACTCTACAACCAACTTTATTGTGGCTTTATAACATTTATGCGGTTCGGCGCTAATAATGCAATAATCCGGATCAAAGCGTGAACGTGGACATTAATACTGATTCAGTAGTGAACTTAAATTATTTGTTGGTCAAATGAATAAATAAATAAACAGGTAATTATTTCGTAATACCAAAATAGAATCAAAAATTATTCCTTTACTGCCACGCCATTTACAATCATACGCTAAAACATTCAGATGTTCCATCACAAACTGGTTGACGGTAAAAATGTATGACTACAACGACTTTACATGGTGATTTTATCAAGTGTTTTAATTTGTTTCATTGTGTGATTTATCAATTTTTATTTTATGTTTTTTTCTTGTAATTAATGAAAGATATCGAATAATGCTGACATTAATAATCCCCACTTCCCTACTAATATTATAAATGCGAATGTAAATCTGTCTATCTGTCATTAAGATATTATTAGATTAAGAGCGTGTACGCCGTATGTCATTTCATACAAACTTTCAAGTCCTTATTCTTCAAAATGAATGAACCGATTTTAACGAAACTTGGTATGCATACGCTAGAGATCCAGGTCTAAATAGTTATCAGAAAACATTTTTGAAAAACAGTTCAGGGGGAAGGATACAGTGATTTTTCACTTTCTATAGAAAACTTAAAATCGCTCTCTCTCTCCCGCTGAAATCTTTTTCAAAAATGTTTTCTGATAACTATTTAGACCTGGATATCTAGCGTTTGCATACCAAGTTTCGTTAAAATCGGTTCATTCATTTTGAAGAATTATTATTTGAAAGTTTGTATGAAATGACATACCGCATAAACGCTCTTAAGAACCTGCCAAATAAGACCTTTGCAAAACCATCATAGCCCACATCCAGAACAGACATCTAGCAGATCCAATCTTCCATACGAGCCGTCAGGTGGATTTAGTATTTGGAGCAGACGTTTATTTGCAAATCATACTAGGAGCAATAATAAAAGGTGATGACGTCGGTCAACCCATCGCACAACAAACCCACCTAAATTGGCTTTTATGCGGCAATGTCAAAACCTTTTACTGCAATGTGATGATAAACAACTTGATCATATCAAACAGTTCTGGGAAACCGAAGACATTACTGACCAATCCAACCTATCGATGGAAAATGAATACTACACGAACACTACGCAACGCTTGGAGAACGGGAAATATGTAGTCAGACTGCCGATGAAGAATGAATTTGAGAGCAGACTTGGGTCGTCCAAGCCAATGGATATCGCCCAATTCAAAACATTGGGAAGAAACTTGGAAAAACAAACACATTTGACAAAGGCCTATACTTCATGGCTGAATATATTGATCTAGGTCATATGAAGCAATCCAAAATCTGTAACAAAAAACACGAGTGTTACTTACCTCACCGCGGCGTGCAATGCACTGAATCAACAATAACAAAGTATAGAGTGGTGTTCAATGCGTCAGCAAAAAAATCAAAAGGATGCAGTTTGAAGGACCTCATGTACAAAGACCCCAATCTTCAACAAAACCTACAAACATTATTGATGAAATGGAGATAATACAAATTTGCATTTACAGCGGACATTGAGAAGATGTTTCGTGCTATTTGTATGGCAGGAATCGCAGGAACAACCTATCCGCTCATATCAACTAACAACCGTAACATATGGTACCAAGGCAGCATCGTTCCAAGCCATGATGAGTAACGCAGGAGATTGGTTACAGATGAACGTGAGCAGTTCCCGGAGGCTTCAAAGGTGCTGGAAGAATCATTCTATATGGATGACCTCGTTCATGGGACACATACAATCGAACAAGGAAAGAAATTGATCGTTGATCTGAAACATTTGTTAAATAATGGGGGATTTAACCTTTAAAAATGGTCAGAAAACAATCAAGAACTTTTGGAAGACATCTCTGAACAACACAACAACGACAAGATTGTCTTCAACTTCAAAAGAGAAAATACACAAAAAACGTTAGGCTTGTGTTGAAATTCAAGAGAGGATAAATTCCCCTTTCAATGCACAATTTCGGACGTGAACAAGAAACAGACCAAGCGCAGCCTACTGGCCGAAATATCGATACTATTTGACCCACTCGGCTGGCTGGCTCCCGTCTCAAAATTGAAACTATTGTTTCAAAAACTGTAGGACGGAAACTTACATTGGGACGACGAGGTTTCTGACAGCATACATGCGGAGTGGTGCAATATACAAGCGGGCGTATGGGCGATAAACTCTTGCGAAATACCTAGATGGCTTAAGTGTGGCGAGAAGCAGACATTGGAGCTACACGGGTTTAGTGATTCATCCCTGGATGCCTACGCTTGTTTCATCTACGCACGGGTCCGGTCATCAACAGTACCTACTTGTAGCCGCGAAGTCAAAGATATACCGAAAAACAACAACATTGCCCAAACTAGAACCGTGGCAATAATTCCCTCCTCTATTTCATAATAATAAGTAGTAGTGTGTAATAAACATATAGTACAATTATAGTGGTATAGTATGTGTATATTTGTGAGTATAAGGTACAATGGATTTGACGTATCCGTATGGATAAAAACCCCTAATAAAAAATAAGAAAAGAGACACCCTAGCGTGTACACCATTATTACCAAGAATTAGACCATCTCGCAAGTTATCCGATGTTGATAGTATTTTTATTTTAATAAATAAATATCCCATCGAAACTATCATTATATTATTATCTAGAAAATCTAAGCAACACATATTCTTTAATTTATTCCATAGCTATTTACTAAATAAATATAGATAGCAGAGTAAAAAACGATCCACCATGGAAAAAAAGATTAGAAAGGGACATAGAGCAACTTAGAAAAGATAGAATACAAGATTAACATCAAGTAAAATAGAAAAGCAAGTAAAACAGATTATAAAGAATACTAAACAACATGGTTTTCATGGAAACTTTAACAAGAGAATAAATGCTCACATAGACACGTTGAAAACAAAAACTTTAAAATATTAGTCGTATAGGCTCGTACGGTATAAAAAAGCTTATCTAAGGAAGAAAGGACAACAATAGATTATTTGCATCTCATAACCTTGGAAAGATTTTGTTTGTCATTCAAAATCTGGGTGCAAACATAGTGCAAAAGTTCCTTTTTTTTCGCTAGCGTGGAAAGAGTTTTTAAAATCCGAACCTTTCTATTTAATCATTTTCTATACACTACTATGGACTAGCTGCAGCAGGTCCACTGGAAATGTACTATTTCTTATTACATGTCAGAATGGCAATCTTATTTTTAGAATTGCATGCGCATTGGCCTGCATGAAAAAAATCTTTTACATTTCTCAGGGAAGACTTCCTTCTCTAAACGGGCGCGAATGAATTTAAAAAATAGAACAAAATTTGGTTAGGTAGTCGGCTACAAAAAAAATTCCATGATAAACTCTTAAATTCACAAAATCATACAACTCAAATCAATAAATACATAACACAGAAACTCTATAAACAATGCTCCATCAAATCTCTAATTGGCTAGTATATAGCTAGCTTTTTAGCCCTGGCTGGGGGACTTAAATTCATTTGAGGTCACCACAGGATAGTCCGGTTTAGCAGTTGATAGCCATAGCGTATAAAAACAAAAAAAAATCTAAAATTGGCAGAAAAAATTTCGATTAAAATTTTAAAAAATAATGCTGCGGTCTCGTGAATGTATAAATAGCCAGTGTGAATGAAAAAAAACAGAGACAAAGCTTCCTAAGAACGTGCAAAATTGTTACCTATTTTGGTAGGGTTGTCACAATAGGTGATTACAAATTAAACAAAACGATTGTTAAATAGTTTTATTATTCTGTATGATACAATACTATACAAATTACTTACTTACTCTAGTAATTTTCATTTTATTATTTTTATTTTTTAATAATTTATTGTTTCTTTTAATGATGTGGTAAATTCTGAATCTAACATGAAGTTTTTTCAAGTAATCTAACGGGAAACACTCACATGGCATATCAAATTTACAATGTTTAATACGTTTTAGTATTTCGTTGCCAACATTGACAATATTTATTTTGAAGATCGAAATAAACGTAAAAATTTGCTCGAGCAATTAAAAAAATGCGATAAAATTATCAGTAGGTATAATCAAAAACCCGATTGTCCGTTACCATCATTAAATGCAATCAAAAGTAAAAAGAAATATTTAAAAACAAGTTTTTATTCAAATGCGCTAAAAAGTATGAAATAAACTTTTACTATCAACATATAGAGTCATTCATTATACAATTAATATGATATAAAAGCTTGCTCTCGCGTGCTTGTAGTAGGTCAACCGATTCGCGCGGTTGTATGAAACTTAATCTCTGTTCCGTTTCTAGGTAGGTACTCATGTGGTAGTGACGCGGTGTGTTCCATAATATATAAATTAAAAAAAAAATACCATATAATTTGGCGGGATATTTACTGTACTGTACTGTGTACTGTACCGAAATTTAAAATCTCGGTTTTATTTAAAGCCTATATTTGATTAAAAAATGAGTTCAAGCAATTCTGAAATGTTCACCCCAGATTCAGTTCGAGGCAAATACAATAATCGAGAATCCAGTCGGAAATTTCAAAGGAAAGATACTTAAATATAATAATATACTTTATGAAGTGGCGATCAGACAAGAAAATAAAATCATTTTTCAACACATTTGCTCAAAAAATGCATTTACAAAGACTGTAAATTGTTCGAAAGTTAAAAAATTACGCACCACACAATGGAACGTGCGGTAAAATAGATACTCTCACCTAAGTACATATTTAACCGCGTAATCCGTTATATGGCGCCGTGCGTATACTTTACGGTTTTCTTTTGTAAAAAAAAATAAGAATTTCACCAAGGAGTTTCACACTACGACAATAAATAAGCTGAATGATCGAACCTCCTTGGAAGCACTTTTGCACAATACGTTTGTCTCACTTTAATACTAAAGAGAAAATGAGACGAAAGATGTAGTTCCTTTTGCAAATTCGCGCCATTATCATATTAGAAACGTTAAAGATTGTTGCGACATTCGGACATAACAAAAAACAAAATGTTTTTTTTCATTACCTATTGTACTGTTTTATCGCATATGTGTTGGAAAACTTTGTATGACACACGTGCGGAAATTGGTATTTACAAACTCGTGACTATGGTAAAAACCAAATTACCGCACTTATAAATAACTATTCCGAAAGTGTGTTTTTTACATACATCAATGGACTATTTAGCAAAATACAGCCTTCTACGCTATGCCGCAGGTATTCAATGCTCATGAGTACACTAAGTGTAAATAAAACACAATCTTGATTTGAATAAAAATAATTAAATAGGTTCAGTTGTAGTTATTATTATCAATAAGTATAATATCAGGAAAATTACTACCTATTTTATTACTTTCCTTATTATATTCCAAATGAAAAATAGAGTGTTTAACCTGTCCGGCCCCGGCGACACACCGGTGTGTCGCGAATTAATCGCGAATTTAATGTTTATTTACCTATTACATAAGATTTACTTTATATTAGGGAATTTTCACATGTTGGGCCTGAGCGGTTCAGGTTAAAGTCATCAATTCCTACTCAGACTATAGCTGCCCGTCTTAATACCTCGTATAGTAAGGGAATTAATTCCTTTCGACCCTTTTCTTTTTTTTAAGTATGGGAAATCATCAAATGACTTCTTCCGCTCTGGGTGGAGCGGAAGGGAGTGTCAAATTCTTACTGACTAAAACCCATCCGTGTTCCTTTCATTGCCCTTGCGTTCCAGGGCCGCGGTAACTCTTTCGAACATATTCCGCAACCCTGGCAGGCTCTAGCCCTGGCGGGCCCTGTCTCTATTGCTGACTGCTCTTTCCGGATAAAATCGTAAGAAATCGTAAATATAAGCAAGTGCAGCAGCGACGAAGATATAAATTTAAAACCTGCGGAGTTAGTGCTAGTGGTACATAAAACCGAATTGAGTTTTCTTTCGGAAAAATTGCGCAAAAAGTACATTAAAGTGTACAATTTGTTTAATGCATGGAGACATTCTAAAGGTGCAAAAATTGTTTCGTAGAATATACTTCATTGAACTATCTCAAATAAAGACCTGTCTATACAGGTAAATCTCATAAGTAAATTTACCTGTGTAGATAAACAAGTTTATTAAATAACTTGACCTAATTGATTTTAATTTATAAAAAAAAATTAAGTGAATACGAGTACCTACCTACCTACATAAATCTCGCGACAAGCTTTTATATCACATAAATTTTAAAATACGTTATAAGTTGGTAGTAAAAGTTTTAAAGGAAAAGTTTATTTTATTCTTTTTAGCGCATTTGAATAAAAGCTTGTTTCTAAAGAAGTTTTTTTACTTTAAATTTTTATAAAAAAATACCCAAAAATTATACAAATTCTCACAAGAACTATGGAAACCATGAACTACACTTAAATTGCAATCTAAAACAACGAACATACTAGTACACGAAATAGCAATTTATAAAGGTATTTTTCATTATAGCCCTTTATGGGTCTGTCTAGCCCTAAATCCACTCTCCCGAACATTAATAAAATTAATTCTAAATAATAAGGTTTTGATATTAAGAATGGTAGGTCATCCAAAGCTCCCCTACCCATCACACCCAAGTCTCTTGGTGTAGGTCTACCAGTACTTGTGGAGAGATTCGAGCTTTGGTGGCAGTGTTGTGTTACCTAGAAGCTAGTTCAAAAGCCTTGGATAGGTCCAGAAAAACCGCATAGACTGGTGTTTACCTATCCGTTTAATACTTCAGATTAAGAATGGCCGTCTCCGTTGACAGCCCTGCCCGAAAACAAACCGAACTGGACATCATGTATCCTGCCTATTTAGATATGAGTTGAGCACGCTGTCATGCTTCGGCTATGACGCTGGCCAGTGAAATTGGCTTGTAGTTTGACTCATCTGATACGTCTCCAGTCTTATTCTTAACTACTGGCACAACCAAGGTTCGCATCATGTCCGGGGGTAAGTATGAATGAGATAGACACAAGTTAAATAATAGTGCGCGTACTCGTGGTAAGTGCGCACTCGCATGCCCATCGTTCCCTGGGGATTTTCTTCTAACCATATTTTTAATTTTGGTCCTGACCTCTTTCGCCAAGACCACTTTTGGTACCTCCTCGTCTTCGGGAACAGCTCGATGCATGGTGGTCCCTGGGTGAACTGGATTTTGAACAATTCTGCAATATCTTTTGGGTTGGCAACTCCCGTCGATACTCATAGATACTCATAAAATACCAACCGTGCCTAATCAACTCCAACGAATCAACTGCAAGCATGTTTGCAAGATCTTTTTTTTTTAACGGGGGGAAATCCTCATGGATTTCCATGGAGTGGTCTGTCAGACTCTTACTGACTAAAACCACCCCGGTGTTCCATCTTCCACCTACGCCGGGGATCGCGGGAACGTATGCGACTTCCGTAATCCCCGGCTGGTGCCGGCCCGCCTCTGCGGGCCACATCTCGTAAGCGGGGGGAGTGAGGTGTTTAACTCCCCCCGCGACGTCAGAGAGACGCACGGGAACACCACGCGCCGCCACCTCGGGTCCGGATAAATGGGGGGCAACGGACATCCCCAAGTCCGCCACCCCTGAACCCAGTTAGGAGGGCAGAAGGAGGGCAGCATATGCCCTCCTCCGACGCCCGGTGTGCCTGCTGTGGGCCGGGAGAGCACTCGACATCTCCCTCTCCCTTTCCGCAGCCTCCTTCTGCGCGATAACAGTTTCGCAGAAGGAGACCACCGCGTCCCAGGACTCCTCACCGCCGACCATAGAACGGACTACAGCCGGCAGCGAAAGGTCACTGCCTACCACAGAGACGAGGGCACGGCGCGGCTCCTCCCAAGCGGCACACTCTGCCTGCGTATGCCGGCCGCGCCGTGTTTTCCCGACAGTCGACGCAGTGGTGACACCGAGCGTCCGGCTCCCTGCCTATGCGACACAGGAACCTCCCGAAGCAACCATGTAATAAGCCTAGCTTAGGCACCAGTCTCCCACAATATCCATAATAATTATATTGATGTACAATGTGTAAAATATTTGTATTGTGGCGAGAAAATAAACTATTTACTTACTTATGTCCCGTGAGGACCTGTGTCGCACGAAATGACAGGGAGCCGTGCCTTCTCCCGAGCCACAGGTCAAGCACTGGCCGGATGGCCTCGATAGTGACGAGGCCGGCGGTAGGGCGTAAGAGCCTGTTCCGCCATTCCGCCACCAGGACCTCGCGCAGCTCAAAATGTCGCTGCGTCAGTCGCTCCCCGCTTGCCCGCGCGTCCTCGCGCCACCAATGCATTGACGCGAGGACTTTTGCCTCCAGGTCCCAGGGCGGAGATCCGGCCAGTGTGCAAGCCGCCTCATAGGAGATCGTGCGATAACCCCTGATGACTCTGACGGCCATCACCCTCTGCGGCTTCCGCAGAACAGAGATGGTACTCGCCGTCAGGTCAGCCGCCCAGATCGGGGCCCCATACAGGGCTATCGATCGCACGATCCCCACGTACAACCGCCTACAGACGGTGCTCGGGTCCCCCAGATTGGGAAGCAGCGTTGACAGCGCCCCAGCCGCGCCCAACAACTTAGGCGCCAGCCGTCGAAAGTGGGGTCCGAAATCCCACCGGCTGTCGAGCCACCAACCAACCACAACCCCAGGGTACCAATCCCAGGTACTTCATGTGTCTCGCTGCTCTTCCGAAATCGAAAAGCGATTGAGTAGTGCCTCTTTTAAGATATTACATTTGTTTTCAACAGATGGTTTGGTAATGATATCCTCAACTTTGCCCGCTGTTTTCTGGTCAATCTGGCTCAGGACATAGCTGAATTTTGCGGCATCTTCTGTAATGCCAACCAGTAAAATTGTGCCTCAACCTGAGCAAACCAAACCACGACATTATCGGGTCTCACCATTGTGGTAGCTGGATACGATAGAAGGGGATTTGGTCAGAAATGAGTTACTTACTTTGTAGAGAATTGAAAGAGCTTTCAGAAGCCAACAAAAATATAATTTTCAACACATATGCTCAAAAAATGCATTTACGAAGCCTGCACACATTGTTCGAAAGTTAAATTTTATACACCACACCATGGAATGTGCGATAAAGTAGGTACTCTCACCTAAGTACATAAATTACCGCACGGTGCTATTGTATAGCGCCGTGCGGTAAAATATGTACTTAGGTATTCTTTACGGTTTTTTCTTTTAATTTCCATAAAAAAATAAATAAGAATATCACCAAGGAGTTTCACAATCCCAGAATAAATAAGCTGAATGATCGAACCTCCTTGGAAGCGCATTTGCACAATACGTTTGTCTCACTTTAATACTAAAGAGAAAATTAGAAAAGAATAATAAAATAAACAAATGAAAGATGTAGTTCATATTTTCACCACGCGATTGTGGCACCGTTTGCAAATTCGCGCCATTTTCACATTAGAAATGTCAAAGATTGTTGCGACTTTCCGACTGATATCTAAAAACAAAAAGTTTGTTTCATTATCTATTGTACTGTTTTCTCGCAAATGTATTGAATAACGTTGTATGATATACGTGCAGAAATTGGTTTTTACAAACTCGTGACTATGGTTAGCCCTCTACTTCGTCTCGGGCTTACATTCCTCTACTCGTTTGTAAAAACCAACTTACCGCACTAATATCATAAATAACTATTTTATGCAATATTGATTGCGGGTTTTGAAATTAGACGCCTCATTGTGAATTCGAATGGAACTAGCTATGAATGAAGTAACCTTGAATATGTCGATGAAGTTTCAATACCGTTATTATAATGAAACTTCGACATTTTGACGGTTAGCTGGAATTTGATATTCAACCAAACATTGTGTGTGCATAATAACATATTAAATACTAGCTCCTGCCAGAGGCTTCGCCCGCGTGAATGTTGAAAATTATATCAAGGGAGTATACCTACTACCGGGATGGTCTACGCGTGTGCCAAGTTTCATCTAAATCCCTTCAGCCGTTTACACGTGAAAAGATACCGACCCTGTCTGTTTGTTGCCTTTTCATGCCTTACTTTCACATTTATAATATTAGTATGGATTTTAGCGAGTACGCGCTTATACAAGGTTCTTTCTGTTTACAACAATAAAGCAACGGTAAGGGCGGCTAAATTTACCGCTAATGTTCAAACTTATGTAGGGTTACGGACGAGAAGTACCTACGCTATCGACACTTGAGACCAATGTTAAGTTTTGTTCCTTGAATATAAACTTAGAAGCACGTGACAGGCACTTTAAGATTAGTATAAAGTTAAGTTTGAATATCTGCCCATAAGACGGATTAACTTACATACTAACCAGTTATTAGAAGTTGTTATCTTAATAATAAAAGTTTTTTTAGCGTTCTGAAAAAGAGTAAGGAAAATATGTGGAACGATCTTAACTTAATAACACCATATTTTACGCAAATAAATATTCTATTCAATTCTACGGAATTAAAGAAACTAGATAAATAAATGATCAATTGCTGTATCCACATATTTCATGAGCCTCTCTTTTTATAAGATGAGAAAAGAAAATAGAAACAAAAGGACTATGCTCAACAGTGGGTGAAGTTGGGCTAAGGATAATTGTGATGATGATGTTATATTTCTATTTGCAATAAATTCATATAAATCAGGTCAGCTGTAGGTGACTGCTGGCTGGTACAGCGAGATGAATTTCCGTGACTTTGACAAATGACGCTACCGCCACCCCACGCTATTGTTTGCAAATAGTAGGACAAACACAAATTCCGATGATTCAATTTTAGTGTGAATTCATGAATTTAATTAGGATTCGAATATGAATACAAACATTATTATTTTGAAGGTTCCAAACGTGCACAACTACACTAGGTATAGAAATCCAAGTTAATCGCTATTTACATTGTTTGGGAAGCCAAAATCTGTTTGGTCAGAACGTGGAACAATGAAAATAAAAAATGTATAGGTAATGTAAATATCGATATATTTGTAACACGTTTCGGTGTTCCTCTTATTGTGTTTGACTAAAAAGTTATTACGAATACACAACTTTTTTTTTGTACGACGTGTAAATAAACATTTCTAGAAAAAGCAATAGGTATATATGAAGGTCGGCTTCATTGAAGCTACACGAAGTTGGAGTAGATTTTTGTTTGTAGGACATTTTACAGATACATCTTGAGATACATCATCTTCATCTTTTACCTACTTGTATAAGTCTGAAAGCCTGGGTAGAAGGATGTTGGATAACAATAAAATTCGTCTTTGGATATACGTACTTACAGTAGGTACATATCCGAAGATAAATTAACTATATAGACGCAAACGCACGTTTTCTACATCTGTTAACAGTATCTTTCGAACAGCATAAGCAGCTAAGTTGTTTGCCGTAAACCAATGTTGGACTTGATGCATAGAGTTATTTATGTCATCAAGATTTTGTGAGCCTACACCTACCCTACACCTACCCTACACCTACCCTACACCTACCCTACACCTACCCTACACCTACCCTACACCTGCCCTACACCTACCCTACACCTACCCTACACCTACCCTACACCTACCCTACACCTACCCTACACCTACCCTACACCTACCCTACACCTACCCTACACCTACCCTACACCTACCCTACACCTACCCTACACCTACCCTACACCTACCCTACACCTACCCTACACCTACCCTACACCTACCCTACACCTACCCTACACCTACCCTACACGATCTTTTGATGATATTCAAGAAATTACTATAACAAACGAATTTAAAGACAATGTCATTTACACAAAGTAGGTAAATATTATTAAAAACATTATTATTCATTGTTAGTAACATTTTAATGATGTCTTATTCTTGAACAAAGTATTATTCACGCAGATTCACGGCTGACCATTCATAGATTACAGTATGGCGGAGCGCTTCGCGCTCTCCGCCCTTTATCTCAAACAAAAATTGTCCCAAATTTAACGTTCTACAATATTTTGATCATACGCGTTATCATCATTGGAGCTATAGAAACCAAGATTATCGCAAACACCGATTTTTGTGTCCTCGCTCAAGCACCGGCGACACACCGGTGTGTCCCGAATTAATCGCGAATTTAATGTTTATTTACCTATTACATAAGATTTATTTTTAATTTGGGAATGTTCACATGTCAGGGCTGCAGCGGTTAACCTTCAATAACTTACCTACGACGCAGACACGAGAATTTAGGAGACTTTTGATACAACATTTAGAACGATGAAATGAAGGTATATACGAGTTTCCAGCTTATTATCTCTCATTTAGAGGTGCACAGTAAACATTTTATCGGCGATCGCGAATATCGAAATGCAAAAGTTTAGCATTGACCGCGAAAGTCGAGGCATGTCTATCCAATACGTTTTTGAATTTTCAACAATATTTTTCGCTGTTAGAATATTACTTTCTTCTTGGCTCTGGCATAGTGCAAGAATAGCGATGGTATCTCTTGATCAATAAGTGTAGGGCTCGCATGTCACGTACGTCAATCAAAATAAAAGGTCGCTTCCATATCTGATGGTTTACACATCAATCCATTAGGTTAACTACCGAAATCCAGTCGTTCAATTGTAGCTCAACGGTTCCAAATTCATTAACACTGAAGTGGCGAAGGCACATAACCCTCATTAATAAGGGTGTAACATGAACAATTACTAAATTATGCGACACCTTTTTTCACCAACGCGATATTTATTTCGGGAATCTTCCTTGAATAGAGAGGAGACGTCGGCGTATCTGTCTGTGCGCTTGTTATTCAAGAATCGTTACAGGAAATCAAAGGTTTTCTTGCTACACTCGCGAGCAATAAATTGGAATCACTTCATCGCGCGTCAAAACAGTTTTTTACAATTTCTATGGATTTCATATTGTGGTAATCATTTGAAAGGAAATGTTAGCTTTCAAAAATTTGTTAAAATTACTTTATTTTTCTACCTATTTTTAGGGAATTATTGCAATAGGTCGAAGTAGTGGACATATTTAAATGAATAGGAAGTTATTTTTATGAAAAGATAAAGTTTTTATTTAAGTACAAATTATGCTATTTACCCCACAATATTTTTTGTTACGCCCCCTGGCCCAAATGACTGCCTGTAAACGGTTTTTCAAATATATTACTACCACACTAGCCAAACAAGTTAGGTAGATGAGGAGGCCAAATAATAACCAACAATCTACCTATGTGTTAAAAAAAAACTTACCTACGTACATGTGTTTGTTTTAAGTACCATGCGAGGACATGCACCTGAATACACAAGGCACATCCGAGGACATTTTCAATCCGAGGACCTTTTCGTACGTCCTCGGATTGACCCGACCAATTCATCGTATTCTCCATTCGATTTTGAGCCTTTCTATATACTTAATAAGGGAAACTTGATGTCGACCTCGGTGGACCTCGGTTTGATCGCGAAAATTCATGTTCACATTCCGAACGTGTGTGAGCTCTCATTAATTTTTTACACACTACATTTACACTTCAGTCATATTTTAAGTACCTTGCGGGGACTTATGTGTTATTCTTCACACATATGTCCTCGGATGGAAGTTTTTCCACGCAGTGTGTTTAAAAGTCCTCATATTGATAGCTTTTCCGAACATGTGTATTCAAGTCCCCATTTGGATAGATTTCCATGTGTATTGGGCTTTTAATTGTTCCAGAATTGTCTGATTTTATAAAATCACTTATTTCTCGACTGATCAAAATAAAATCAATCTACAGAGGCCTTAAACTATGTAACAATGAAATTGGGTAATTTTTCCATTATAACAGAACTCTCGTCCTATGATGGTGAAATTGGGGATGACCATTTGCATGGAAGTACGTCATATTTACAGTACGAGACAAGAAGCTGTTGAAACTCTAGAACCATACCCATTTTTCTTTGGATGTGAAATCATCAAATGACTTCTCCCGCTCTGGGCGGAGCTTGAGGGCGACTGCTGACGCACAGGGCGTCTCCTTCGGCGGCTGGGACGTGAGGATTGCCTCTTCCTCACCCATCTCGCCTCCTCCTTCGCTTGCATTTCTGTTTTGCAGAAGGAGGTGACTGTTTCCTATGGCCCTCTCACTCCGGACCATGGATTGGACCAGGGCCAGACGCGAGAGGTCACCACCGCCGATCGCCGCTACAAGAACAACCCTCCATCGCATGCATTACCGTGTCCTCGAATACGACACGATTGTGGTGGGCCCAGCGCTGGGTTGCGATTGCGACAGTCGCTTATTCCATACCACTATCAGATCGCGTCGGAGCTTGCTCCACCGTTCTGTTATTTTAATTATGTGTGTACATTAATTTTTGTTATTGTTAAATCTATAGAACTCCCTTTAGCATTTTAGGTTGTAAATTGAAGCAAAGATAACACTGAAAACAAGCAAAACTTTTTTTGACTGCCCCCAACCTGGCTGTACAGCTGTAATCAATGACAATCACTGTTGCAACACTACTACATTTATTCAACCATCATCCTTATGGCTGGCCAGAAACAACAGGGCTCGGTCCTAGAGCTACCGCTGTGGAATATTGAACTGGATATGATTGGACGCTGCACTTCTTGACGGTGTCGATGAGATATGTTACGCTGATGATACCCTGGTGACGGCCCGGGGGCAATGACATTGGCAAGCGGCAATACTGGCAGGGGTTATGCAGGTCGTCGGAAGAATCCGGCGTTTGGGTCTCGAAGAGTGGCTTTGCATTAGTCCGAAACCCTCTGTTTCCCCATGGAAACCTAGGAACAAGCCACCTCGGGATTCACATATAGTGGTCGGTGGCGTTTGCATCAGTATCGAGCTGATGACGAAGTACCTTGGACACGTTTTCGATAGCCAATGTGACTTTGAGCCGCACATTCAGCGGCTGGTTCCCAGGTTGATGTGCATTGTAGGTGCTCTTTCGTGACTTGTACCCAATTTAGCAGGGCCGAACGCTTCCGACTATGTGGGGATCGTGCGGTCTATTGCCCGCCCGCCTGCCATATATGGGGTGCCTGTGTGGGCGGTAAACCTAATAGCCCGAAACGCCGTGGCACTGCGAAGACCGCAGAAAGCGATGGTTATTAGGTTCATGAGTGACTGGATAAGCGACATGGCGCCCTCAGTTTCCAGCTGACTCAGGTGCTTACTGGATACGGATGCCTTGGGAAGTACCTGCGTCGCACGAGTCGGAAGCGGATGCTCGTTCGTCACCAATGCGTGGAATGTCCCGAGGACACCGTGCAGCATACGCTGGAGGAACGTTCAGCGAGGACGCTGGGGGTGGTCTGGTGGTCTATCGTTTCCGTCTTCGTGGAATGCCGTCAAAGATACATTCAAAAGAGACGTCGGAGAGGGAAAGAGAGCATACCTCTCACTCCACCTGCACCAGAAAGGCAGCCGTGCGTCGACGGAAGCTCAACAATCTCCGGGCACCATGAGGAAAGGGGCGTTGAACTTTGGGTGGAGACATTGCCTGACCAGTGAGGCCTAAAGAGCCATTGAGCAATATGTTACGTGAATGCCTTTTATGGGCGTATATACCATATTAACATACCGAGACTCCTCCGTGCCTCGGAAAGTACGTTAAGCCGTTGGTCCCGACTGTCATTTGTAGATCTTTGGCAGTCGTTACGGATTGTTAGAAGCCAGAAAATCTGACACCAGTGTTACCAAGAAGTACCGTGTTACTCAGTTAATGGGTTGTGGAGGTCTGGTAGGCAGCAGCTCCTCGTAAAATACTGGCAGTCAGCTGAATCCGGTTTGATTGGGAGCCGACCCCAATGTAGTTGGGAAAAAGCAAGGCAGATGATGATGCCTTTTATGGGAGTATGTGCGGTCGTTGAATCAGCCACATTACGTGATGGTGTGCGACGATGATAGTCGGGGGTGCGCTTGAACAATATTTTCTTTCATGCTCCAGACTTATGGTAGCAGTAGTTCTCCTCTCCGTTTGAGCAGCAGCTACATAACATCACCATGACTATGTTTTGCTATGAGATATCAACAAAAAGCACACAGAGTTTCAAGACGCTACAAGTAACCGTTGCAGAGTTGCCTCACATGGAGGCAATTCCAGCAGCAGCTACATAACATCACCATAACAGATGTATTACTATGAAATGTAATATCAACAAATAGCACACAAAGTTTCAAGACGTTACTAGTAACCGTTGAGGAGACAATTCCAGCGAAAGCTTCATAAAATCACCATGATTATAATATTTTTATATCACACTTACATTTTGAACGTTTGTCAGTTAAAATCAAATTAGGTCCTCTGATGGTACTTAAATCAAGAAATTGACGTGTGTGAATAGAATTGCCTACATGAAGATGATTCAAATATTATTATGGTAAAATTATAAGTGTGTTAAAATTTTTTATTGGAAATTTTCAAAAGGTCCTCGCTTCGTACACCGTCTACTCGGAAAAACGTCCTCGTACTGATCATGAAAAGTCTAGTACTGCGTCCTCACATTGTACAAGAAATGAGAAAAAGTGTGTTAAATTAGGTCCTCGCATTGGTGTCCCTGGTCAGATAGTGAAGGTCCTCGTTTGGCTCACACACAGGTCCTCGGATGGTACTTCCCAGGCGGGTTTTCGAATGTATTTAGGTCCTCGCGTTGTTCATAGGAAGTCATACCAAAAAAAAATTGAGATAGCACAATACGAATAGGCTCATCAACCTAAACATTGTTTTCTCTTTCTTTCTGTCTTGTTAATAAAGTCGTAAGTCGTCGTTAACCTGGTTTTCTAGAAGGTCCTCGGATGGTGACTTACAGCTATAGTCCTCGTATGGTTGTCTGTACAAGTAATGGTGTACCTACAGCTACCCAAATGTGATTTTCGTGTTAAATCATTCGCTATTTGATATCGGTTACATGAGGTTTCCAGCTGTGATATTATGTTAAAACTCGCGGTGAAAACAAACTGAAACTGAAGCGAGTTTGAAACGCGCTGTCAATCCCGAAGGTGAAATGACAGTTAACGTCAAGCTAATAGCAAAGCTGCCCCTGGTCTATTCTGACAACATCCACCGTGTACACTTATGTAGAGTGGGCGTGAAGTGAGTTCCATGTTTGTATTGATTGAATGCAAATGCTCACTTCTTGTTCACTTCACATAAGTTTACACGGTGAAGGTAGCTACAGAATCGCATTACTGGATCCAGCGCAAGTTCCAACGTTGTAAATACAAGCTAAGCCCGCATCACCAAGGCCGTCTCATTTACTTACTCACTACCAAAAGAAAACAAGAAAACATACCCTACATATTACTCAATATTATAAGGATGACTAATGTTTCATTGTTTAAAACTGAAACACTCAGAATAAGGAACTTAAAATACGTAGTTTTCTGACTAAGTATCTGGGACGAAAGTTATCAATCATTAATTTTACAAATTAACAAACGCGGTTTAGCAGTTTTGATTGCTTGAAATAATTTTCACAGCCCATCCCGTCACACTTACGTTTAATTTCTGACGTGATCATTTCTTACCAGAAACTGGGTATTAGTCTGGTATAAGTAGATCTGTTTAAAGGGAAACCGACATTTTATATAGATCATTATAAGAAGGCAAAATTGAAATGACCATTTACTTTTTGCTCCAAATGATAGAACAAGACGTCCACGAGGAAATAAAACAAACAGTATTCGTAATAGGTACCTAATGAGTTTTGCCAATACGAAGAGCAATTAACCGCGCGGCCACTTAAATTTCACAGAGACTATTATAAACGTTGTAGGTAGGTACTAGAGATGGGCCGACTACGGACTTGGCCAACTGCCCGACTACTAGACGACTAGTCGGCGCTAAAATGGCAGACTAATCGGCCGACTAGCCACTGACTACAAATTTGGCGGGAGTCAACTCTCTTGGTAATACGCACTATTAGACTGATTTAATTCCCAAAGATATCAAACGTATCTAGTCAGTACTTGCCATTTATTTCCTGTTTTCCTGTAGCTTTTAAGTGTGGACTAGTCGGCCGACTACATGCTGACTATGAATGTGAAACGGCAGTCCGGTTTTCCGAATAGTCGGCAATCAGTTGGACCATCTCTAATACTCTCCGTGAAGATGGCACCTATATCACTTATTTCGTTATTGCGTTCCGTGTTCGTTGCACTACTTAGATTTTTACTATGACCTATATTCGTCACACCCTTATAATCACCTTATACTTTTCCGTAACTTTCCCGCAGTAGGAAAAAATCACTACCTACCAAAACCAAGATTTTCTCTAATAAGCAATATATTTTCAATTAAATCGTTTTACAATTTGGGTTTAAAAGATGAATGTGGAAGATGATTACATAACTCGAATGAACTAGAACAGTGAATTATGCGCATTCAAGAGTCCCAAAAAACTATGCAATATTTCTGTCATAAGCAAAATTACCAGCGCCCTACAAAACGCTTTTCTATTGTGCTCAGATACAACGCAACCGAAGAGAAAGAACCGGTATAAAAGACCCACAGTTGGAATTTATGTAGGAAGAGACGGACAAGCCACAACACCGCTTCTGAGAGCACGACTAGGGCAGAATGTCGGGCGCCCACTCCCCTGTGGGGGGGGCGCGCCCGGGCCCGTCAGGCATAGGGGGCGCCTACGGTGGCTCCCCGGGCGCTTCAGGGTCCGGAGCCCTAGGCGCGACCGTAAGTCCTACTAGACTATGCACGT
Source organism: Melanchra persicariae (assembly GCA_947386135.1). NCBI lineage: Eukaryota > Metazoa > Arthropoda > Insecta > Lepidoptera > Noctuidae > Melanchra > Melanchra persicariae. The sequence continues at coordinate 19,946,384 of OX376643.1, read as the reverse complement.
ACTCGTAGCGTCGCTTGTAGGCGACATTAGCGAATCAGCATGTTTGATTGAAGGTGCTTTGTCCCGCGTGCGGAGGTAGTAGCTCGCTACGCTGCTAGACTGCATGAGTAACCGCATCAGCGCCAGGCCTTGCTCCACCGTGCACCGATCTACATTGTTTATTGTTTCGTCTCTGCAGCTCACCTTGAAAATCGTATAATTTTTTTTTATAATATTAAGTTTTTCGCACGAAACAATGGTAGCAACTGGATTCTGTGTTCGTTTTAAGTTGTTTCAGAATACATGACGTAAGTAGTCTATGTATAGGTACTTTACATAAATCATTAATAAATGGTTGATCTGCTCACACTGCAAGGTAAGATTGTATCCGACAAATGGACATCGCAACGGAATCGCGAAAATAGAAAACGCCGTAACATTAATACTTACCGTGACAGGTGGCCCGGCTTTAAAAGCGTGTATTAAAGCCGCGGGCGTTGCCACGTACGGCCGGCTGTACCTACGTACCCAACAACTGGCAGCGTGCCACCTCGCAGCCTTCCCCACACCTACAGGAAATACTTGCCGTATCCGTACTATTACCACCGTTCCAGTTTGCCTGATTTTGTAAAAACTGTCCCAAGACGGAAATGTTTAGTTATTACAACAAGTGTTACGCCCGCTCAATGTTTACCTCGACGCCAAGTTGTTGATACAATATTTTGTAATTAGGGAGCCATATTGCAAGCAGGTAGGTACTAAGACAACTCTTAAAGATAAAGACTAAAGAGCATGCTTCAATCTGCTTAGCGTAATGTTTGTTAGTAGCGCACAATTTTTTAATGAATAAACAGTTTTATACGTTTAACGTTGGCGGCATGTTTAAAACAAATATCAAAAGTTATATTGTGAATGTATTTACTAAAACTACAAAATGTTCAAAAGCGTTCGGTTCCAACAAATTAATTCCACAGTATTACTGAACTCGATACTTTATAAACGCATGTCATACCCTTCATTGTTGTTGATACCAGTAACTAAACGAATTAAAATAATAGCTGCAATTTTATTCTTCATTTTTTCTTTCTTTTCAATAGACCATTAAAAATAAATACTGTAAACGGCGTTTTGAATTTCATTCTGTGAACTTCGAGCTTTATTTTTTAGTTTATTTATTCGATGTTTGCTATATTAAAGCTCGTAGTTTTTATTGGAACTGGGGCCATGCGTACTGTCCTGATAGGCGATTCCTAATATCCAATATTAATTAGTTACATTTTTTGACTGTAGGTACCTACTTACAAAAAAATTCGTTGCTTCTTGTAGTAGTCTACCTTACATTGTTTTATTTGTTACTAGCGACCCGCCCCGGCTTCGCACGGGTGCAAATGTGCAATGCTGATACTAAATATACCTACCTACTACAGAATGTCCTTATAAACAAAGTTTACAGCTTTTTGTCATTAGACAATACAACACGCCGCCCGGGACGAACGCCGGGCCGGTACCGCCGCACCGCTATGTCCCTGCATTTTAAATCTGTAATATCTTCAGAAATATTCATTTTAATTAAATTCTGTAACGGGCCATATTTATAGTAAATGGACAATGTATTTAAGGTACTTACTTGGATAAGGAATAATGATGTATTGCTTAAAATCACTTCGTAAATAAGCCATTTTTTCCCGTAAAATGTAAAGGATAAAAAATGGTTATTGTGGGTTATCCTTAAGAGATAGACATATACCATCGCTGACTTTTTTGTTGACCTTTTTAAGGTGTACAATACTTTAGTAAATTATTTTGATTTATCTCGTGGGGTTCAGCCAGCGTTTGCAATGTAAGCGCAAAAAAATGTGTTTATTTACGACATTACATTAGAAACCTCTAAATTTATCAGTGTTTCTCTACAATATTATGCATTTATTATACATATAAACCTTTCTCTTGAGTCACTCTGTCTATTAAAATAAACCGCTTCAAAATCCGTTCCGCAGTTTTAAAGATTTAAGCATACATAGGGACGGACAGACAGCGTCAGCGACTTTGTTTTATAGGTACTATGTAGTGATGATGATAAGTTTGATGTAAATTAACAAGGAAGCAAGCCAGTGATTTTTTGATAATGTTTGGACTTTAAAAGAGAGATTGGCCGCTGAGTTTGTTTCTTCTCAGAGATTTTGTTGTTCTATTTGAAGAATAATTATTTTTAGACAGTTTATTTCCTTTAGTGAGTTATAATTACAAGAGATTCTAAATAAAAGGTCTATATTCTCGTATTTGTTCTCAGTGTATTAAGACAGTACCTAAATCAGTTCGCAGTGTATTAGATGTAGCCACGAGCCACGACCTGCGCGTGCTAGTTATTTGGTAAATAGGCAAATAACAAAGAATGGCGGCCGCGCGGGCTCCCTGTTTGATGTTTGTTATGGGGGCACCGCCGGAAAAGGTTGACTCGGAGTCGGGACACTTTCACAACATAATAACGGGAGAATAGGTGCAATCGGTATTTACGAACACAGACGAAATCTGAACAATGCGCTCAAAACAATGATGGCAGAGAATAGCCCTGTTATAGGCCTTTAATTAAATTAGTCCATCAAAACAAAGGGTTCCAAACCGTGTAGAAGCTCAATTTAGGCAATAATGGATTAAAAGCTAACGATTTAAGTAGCTTTGTTTTGATATCTTGCGAATAACGATCAGACTTCTAGGTAATAGTAAAATAGTGTTATTAGCTTCAAGGCCTTTCAGCCGGTTTACCTACAGTAGCTACTTATTTATTCATCTATAAGTGCACTATGATGATACTTGAACGCAAGGGGGAGTTAATGCCATAAGGCATTTCTCCAAGTAATCATCATTTACTTCAATTTACTGTTAATATTTAATTCCGGATTCCGCTTCAGAAATAAAAAATGCTTTTGTTAGAAAAATACTCGTAGTGGCGTACACATTAGTCGGAATACCAACTTACAACAGTTCCTACAGCCATTACACGGAATCCGACGACCGTGCTCCTGAGGGAATAACGATTGCTGCAGATTGAGTAGATACACTGATACCCAGTATTTAATAGAATAATAAGTCGAAGGAACTGCTACTCGTAAAAACACCGAATCGAGAAGCAATCAAGGACCAGAGTAGACTCTCATTGGACAAAGGGACAGAATCCATCGGCGATGACGATTGTGAAAAATTCAAAACGTATAGAATTGCAAGTGCTACAAATATCACCCATAAATAGACTAAAAAGACAAATAGACTTTTCTGATAGAACGTTTATAGGTCTGCTCTTACAGCAGTAAGAAAATAAATCAAAAACATTAAATTGAAATAATACTTGTACAAACGACCCAAGCAACTACATTACTAATAAGATCCCAAAGCATTTACATTTATTTTAATGTTCATGAGCAGACATTATTCTAAATGTCAATAGACGCACGAACGCTGGAAACACGTTTTTATTTGAGGAATTGCGCGCTTATCGCGCTTCCGAATAACAGGAGCTGCGCAAAGGGAAAAAGGTTTGCTTAAAAATGAATCCTACATTTTATAAACGACGAAAGTATCTTTCAGCAAATATTTGTATTTCTTTGCGACTTATTTAAAAAAAATAAATGTTAGATCATAACACGGGCTTCTACAGTAAATCCTACCATAACAGAACAGCAAGTTAATTTTGATGCAAAACGATTGTAATGCTGGTTCTGCTTTCACTAATAGAGCGCTAATGAGGATAAATGTGTCTTACGATTAAATACCTACTCAATCAAGCTAGGTATACTTCGTAATAAATTCATAAATTACAATTAATTACATACAAACATGTCTTCTCACGTAAACGCGTAACCATGCTTCAATTTTTGGATATTTCTTTAATGAATATTAAACATATTCTCTGAAATACTTTTAAAATCTGTCTTTTACAATTAAGTCTTTTTAACTTTTTGTTATCTTTTCTCTTTCATATTCTAAAACACCTACCTACTACCTTTGATATTGGTCGCAGTAGGTTATATATTTGCTAGGACACCCTGATTGAATGAGTGAGACTAGATACCTACATCCTAGTGTCAGTTACAATGTTAATCACAACAAGACGATCAATGATTATACTAGCTTATTAGTTAATGGAAAATTATTTGGGGATCAATTTAGCTTACATCATGGCACTGTCTGGCACTACAATTTCCTGCGTGTCTGGTGGACATGGTGCGCCGCCACCACATGTCATAAAGTCGATAGCCTTTCCTGCCGAAACATGACACTGTTTCTGCCAGTAACTTCCTTGTTAACTGGCTGACTGGTCACTCGCCGACCTATCAACACTTCAACTTTTAAGGCTTAACTGATAATATAAAGATAGGTACAAACGCTAACATACTGAAAACTAGCGTATCAAATAATTGTGAGTCAATATCGTAAGATTAGCGTAATCAATCTATCTATAGTGAATTATAAACTCCCGATATTTTAAATAATATCAAAATTCAATAGTTTATTATTGAGAGGAAAGAGTTTACGATCTCACGCGACTTATTTTCAACATGTTGCGATAACCTGGACATCTTTTTTATATTTCATGATGTGACAGTGGTAACCGTGACCGCACAAACAAAGTAACTTGCCGTATCCTCAGCCTCGAAGATCAAGCCATGTCAACATTTCAGTTGATTAGTGTACATTCTAATTAATTTGTAATTACTGGCTAGTACGATTGTTTACCTAACGTGCAATAGCTATCAATTGCGGATAACCTTACGCAATAATGTCCATAATGGAAGTAAGTACCTACCTAATTATATATTGACGCAAAGGATATCAAAACAGGAATGAAGATAACCGCAAAAGGACCATAGGTTACCAACATACCCTAAAAAGAATCGCCAAACTTAAGTTCTGGCAGGGGGAAAGGTGCACTGCTCACAGAATAGATAGTCGATGGGGTTGAAAGGTTCTGGAGTCATGACCGCTACCCAGCGGAAGACGAAGTGTTGTAAGGCCTCCCACATGGTGGTGAAGGCCGCTGGAAACCGCTGGATGCGAGACGCCATGTATCATCATCATTGACGACAAAACCGGTCAATGATGATGATACATAGGACATAGTCGATTTTGAGGTGGGGCATAGTCTCTACACAATTTGTTCTAGTACCTACAATTAAGGCGCTGGATAACGTGACGTGCAAATTCCATAAATACCGAACGCTTTTCGGGGCTTGCGACTCGTAAAAATCTCAGTAAAGATTTTAACGAATTATTCTAAAGAAGGCATTTTTCGAAAATCCTATGCTAACCGCGGCATTCTTTTCAAGAGAACATGTAATTTGAAAGAAATTCGGCTGATTAATTAAATAGTCCAGGCAAATTACTCCGAAAATTAGGCTAACTTTGCAATTTCTTAACTCTGATTTTTGGTTGTTAACGTGTAGAGAACAGGTAAGTATGTCAAAATGTATCCCGCAAAAAAGTTGACACCCGCGTGTTCATTTTTTTTAATAATAAATAGCTAATTTTAATAACAACTTCATGGAAAAATTATTATCTGGCATATTTATTTGGAGTACTTGTAGATGAGATCGAGTTTTATAAGGAGGTCCATAAATTAAACATTTTTCGTTCGTGCTATTTTTTCAAAGAATGTTATTATTTTATTTTGTTCTTCAGCTTTACATTAAATGCTTTTTTTTCATAAAATTACTTAATTAATGCCAGTTTTTAGTGATTTGACCGACAAACCGGCCGTTTATTTGTCCGTTAACGCTATTTGTCATATTGCCATTGGTTACTTAGTAGTTACCACAGAAACCGGGCAAAAATATCTTAATTCACTAACCAACAAAATTGAACATTATCTTTTGGCGCAACTTATTTATAATATCAGTTGTTTTGCGATAGCGTTCAGGAAAAATGTAACTGAATTAAATTGGGTTTAATTTGATTGTATAGGCCAATAAATACATTTTTCAAAAAATTTAGAAAAAAAAATTCACAAATTCGTATTTATCATTTTAACGACATTTTTCAGGACGAAAATGATTAATTCTGACAAAATCAATAAGTTATTTGACCTATTCTTTACATGATGTAAAAAGGAAATAATTATGCTTGATTTTCATTGCTTTTATTGAACTAAACGCGTTTGTGTTTTTTTATTGAAAATTCCGGTTATGTAAAATGTTTATTTTTTTATTTTATTAGAAGTGCTAAGATCAAATAGGTTCAAAGCTAATTTGACTGGCCTAAAAAGAGAAAGCAAATCCGGATTATCCTCGATTTTTCTGCAAAAAATAAAGGAAACAATTTTTTAACAACACAGCTCAAAAAATATAATTATATTAATAATATTCTGATCTTCAACATTTTTAAACTAATCCGACTCTACCGTGATTTATATCGAAAAAATACGCGAAATTTAAGGTACGCACCGCCTTAAGTGCGTATCTGTCTTTTGTTCCCTGCAATCTTCGGCATTCTAGCTTTGCTTGTATGAGTGCGTTTACAAGCCAAATGTCGCTCATAAAGGCCATCGTTAGAAGGTCAAACTTCGCACCGGGACCTCATTATAGTCACAAAATGCTCGCGGAAAATACTCGTAGTAAGAGAGCTAGCGAACAATCCGACTAACCCGTTTCCCACAAAGCTAGATTTTTATTATCGCTCAATTAAGAAAGTACCGTTCTGGCAGGCATCTCGAGGTAAGCGCGTGTAGATTGAGTGATCTTTTTAAAAAATTCGATTCATCTCTGCAAGAACACGGAAGCGTTTTATTAAATAATTGTAAACGCCATTTCAGAAAGTTATAACGATTTATTTAGATCACTCAATCCACACACACACGGACTGTTTCTTCCATACAAACTTTAGAACCCCCTAAATCGTCTTTTGGGGGTAGTTGTGAAACAAAAATAATGACAATCTTCGTTATTTACCTTGACCAGTATTCATACCAAGTTTCAAGTACATTGGCCCAAGGAATAAGATTTTGAATACAAACTTCCATCGCCTATTTTACCCCCTTAAAAAGAGGACGGATTTACAAAAACCCTTTCTTACCGAATATCTAAATCATGGCGTATTCCATCGTCCTCCAAATTTCAAGTTCCTACCCTACGACCAGCGTTTTAGGCTGACTGATAATTTTACTAAAAAGAAAAGAAGATAGAGATGATGAACTTATCGTAACAGTTGTTTCGTTAACAGTAACTTCTTTGCTGCCCTAAATTTCACAGACAATTTTTTAAATACTTAGATAAATTTCATTGCTGCGCCCTGTAGTAATCACTCCTAAGTTTTTAAATTTTAAAAGTCGAAGTTTTGAAAAACTAATGATGACCAACTTTATAATTCACTTAGATGAACTTCGTACCAAGTTTCAAGTAAATTGAGATTTTCCATACAAACTTCCACCCCCTATTTCACCCTTTTTCGGGGAGAGTGTCCAAAAATCTTTTCTTAGCTGACGTCAACTACTCATAATCTACCTCCTTGCCAAATTTCATCTTTATAGGGCAAGCAGTTTTCGAGATTTCGTGATTAATCAGTGGGTGAATGAATGATGAAATCCTAGGGAAATCGAGGACAACCCTCAAATTGTTGGGGCATATAATTAAAATGTTTCTCGTATACATTCTAACGCTAATCAGATATTTGTGCTTGGTAATCATCATCTCATGTTGCTAAGCTGATGATGGAAGGTATACCTAAGTCTGATGGTGGGATCCCAGGAAAAATGTTTGTCCAGCGATATTTTCGCTAATTTGCAACCGATTTTAAGAGTACTCGTATATTCCCGGACTGGTCCCATTTCAATTTGGGAAGATCTGATGAAGAACTTCGGAGGTAGGCAACGGAACTCTTCAATAAATGATAGCAAATCTCTCGGGATTGCTGAAATCGCATAGGTATCTGTTTATTATTTACGCCAGTTCAAAACACAACATCACGCTGTGAAGGGGTACGCAGATGCATACAAGTCAACCTGAAGGCTGAATTTACATGTTTTTGGGGTTATCTCTTAGGGCATAACTTTATTATTTAGTAACCGATCTTCATGATTATTTTTGCGTTGGGTTTATTTATATCTGTATTGCATTTGCATTGGACATTGACAATAACCTCCTCAACTTAAAATCAATAAAATCTTGTAAAGTGACTAATAATGTTACGTTTATGTCAATCCCAAAGCAAATTAGATATTTAACTATGAGGTGGTCTGGACTTGGACTGCGTAGGCACACAAAGTAACTCCTTAACGGGAAATAGCGCAACCACTCATTATGGTAATAATGTCAATTTATCACCGCTAAAAAGTGAATAATAAAAAACGTTTTTACAAATAAATGCAACCGACTTCCAAATAAAAACCACTGCAAAGTATAAAACAAATTTAATTTCAGAAGTCGGTGTAAAAAACGAAAAAGCAACCAAAAACATCGACTTCGGAAATTAAAGTTTTTTCATACTTTGTAGTGTTTTTTATTTGGAAGTCAGTTGTATTTTTATAATTATTTAAATAAACAAAAGTGGTTCATGGATAATAGTAATACAAATGAAAGTCTGCCTTCAGCCTTATTCAGCGGAGGCTCTCGATATTAAATAAGTTGGAAGGATGCCCACCGCGCCCTTGAAGCTGCCGCTGAGTGCTCGGACAAAGCTAAGTATCACGCGGAAAGGATTTTAAAATTATTTTATAGAATATACGCCGTTTTATGCCAGCCCTTGGAAGGGCGGGCATCCATCCTTTAACATTTTACCGCATTGGTCGGGAAAAAACATGGATAAAACTATTTTATTATGAAAAGAAAAATGCGTACTCACAGTTTTTAAAACAGATAACACTTATTTGATTGTTGAATGTCGTAGTTGTGATTTTATATCAATGTTGTTTGTGTGTAGACTGTAGAACTATATAAGTATTTAGTTTACTGTAATATGTATGTGTTGTTCGACCATAGATATGAGTAATTAGCAATAGCTTTAAATACGTCATATTGATCAGTTGATTCACCTAATAACTTAGGTACCAAAATGATACGATTCTTGAGATCTTCGAAACTGGCAGTGGCAAACATCATACCGCTAAGTTTTGCAATCATCTAAGCTTAGGAAACGAATATCTGAGATGATAGTTCTGTAAAGTTCCCATGAAACCTGAGTAACTTCGACGATAAATAACAACGCGATTGATCTCGGGGGCAATGAGAGATTACTTCACATGGACATAAATCGCAAGCGAGAAAAGCAGCTGGAGCTAATATCATAATCACATAAGTATAAAGTCTCCTTCATCTAACTCCCACTTTATCGCTGCTGAAATAGATGCTTAATAGAATTACCTACATGGATATTGCATTACTTTCAGGCATGCCATGAAAAATTACTGATGTTTTCCGTAATTTGACGATAGCATTTGCGAGCACTTGAGCACTAGCGCACTACGTGACCTCGATACTGCTCTGCTACAGAAATTAATGCCGCTACAAACATAGAATCGAACTTGTGTAATAAAACACCTTCGACATAAAACACAATATTTAAACCTTAGGCATGACAAAACAAAACATTATCATTTTCTTACCATGTTCTTATATTCTAGGGTAATCTGGAGCTGTCAGATCTACTGGCAGAATACACGAGGACCGGCGTCCCGGACCTTCAAGGATTCTGCATCGCCAATATTCCCGAAGAAGCTTTCGACTTCCTGCACTGGGCTGAATCACCCAACAACTTGGAAGAGTTCATTGATTGGAAAAGTAAGTACCCGATGAACTTATTATAGAATACGAGAAAAGATTAGGAAGTAGCGAAGCGTGTAAGCTCGATTAAAAGTACTTTTCAGTTTGGGAAAGTACGTGCATTCGACGAGGAAAGTTTTCTAAGTGTTACGACTGCTACGAGTAGTAGATTGATGTACAAGTGGAAGTGAGCTGTTGGCGATCGAGCGTTAGTTCGTCGAGTGTGTAAGTGATCTGTAAGTTCAGCGACGCGAATATCGGGAGTTAGGTGCAATTGTCGTTGACATCTAGCCAAAAGCACTTTTTAACAAACCATTCTGTTACAAATTGCCATCTACGTTTAAGTCACAGTTATCATAGGAAGCCAGTCTTTTTATAAAATACTAGCTTCTGCCCATGACTTCGTACGCGCATATCCCGTTTTCACCCATTCCCGTAGGAATTTCCAAGGAACTTACATGCCCAATTTCAGCTTTCTGCGACCAGTAGTTTTGGCAGTGCGTTGTTTGTCAGTAACGGAAGAATTTTAAATATGTACGAGTAGGTACACTTCTCATCAAAAATACAAAACACCTCTGAAGTTTCATTTTGTATGAGATTTTTGTATTATTTTTTTACATTAAACAAAAAAAGTAGTGCCAGCTATGATACTAAAAGGTATCGTTTAACGAATGTTAATTTTGATAAGTTGTTGTGTTTTGTTTACGTGTTTATTTTGTGTGTGTTGTTGTTTTGTTTAAAATTGAATTTCTTTATCTACACTCACAACGTAATGTTCTAAATATGAGTTTAAAAACTATTGCACAAACACGTACTTTTTTGTGGAAAGGTAAAATTAAAAAAACCATTAGATACGGTTCAACATTTTCCTTCGATTTTCAAACAACTGCATCATAAAATAACTTTTAATTTTTATAGCACACTTTTATTTTTAATTTACTGGCGCGTATTCATTGACAAAATGTAGAAAAATAGTGTCCACCACGTACGTATGTACCATACATACCACATTATGTTTTCCGTGGTTGTGAGTTTGGAATACAATACGTCATGCATAAATCATTTTTCTACATTTATTTTATTTCAACTGTATGAGTGAAGATAAAATAGTGTCTGCAACGGCATATAATTAGGTATTAAAACACTCGTGTGATACTATTATCACACTTGGTTTCGCCTCGTGTGATAAACCCACACTCGTGTTTTAATAACCCCTTTTATATTATCGTTGCATAAACTACTATTAGCTATCCTGTTTTGTTAAACAGGTACATGTTTTATCCTATAAGAAGAATTTGTAAAATGTGAGATACAAAAACGTAAAACAGAACAAAATTTTTTTCATAATCTTGTATTTTCTCCCCGGGCTCTAATGGCTGCTTCTATGCGGTTCCTCATGGAATGAATGATAGTCACAATCTTATGATTACTCTTCTTGTATACCTGTTTTAAACTGGCCAAGCGTCTCCGGAGCAGGATCTCTCGCTCTGACTCATCTCTTCAAGTCATCCAATAGATGTTCGATGGGTTTCATATCTGGGCTTCTTGCTGGGCAGCCCATACCGACTTCGCTCAGGTGTTCATTTACAATGCCTGCGGTACGAGCCCTGGCATTGTCCTACATAAAAATTAACTCATCGCCAATAAAATGTGCGTAGTGTACTACATGAGGCTTCAGACACTCTTCGATGTAACGTGACACATTTAATTATGGTTTTCGAGGTTCAGATACAAAACCAAGTTCGGGTTTTCCATCAGCGCTTATGCCTCCCTAAACCGTCCATGAACCGCCACCGTAACTGACTCTTTCTTCAATGCAGCTTTGTGCAAAATGCTCTCCTTCTCTTCGTAACACCTTCTTTCTTCTGTCGTTACCATGCAACATGATCTTACTCTCGTCAGAAAAGAGAATTTTGCTCCATTGAAGGTATGACCAATTTAAGTGCTCAAGAGCAAAGCTAATGCGCGCCTTTCGATGGCCTACCGTCAATTTTGGGCCATTAAGAGCCTATACAACCTCAGCTCAAATTCGAATTTCGCCCCCACTTCCCCGCGCGCCACCGCGCTCTTTATCTCGCTCGCACACTTCTGCTCAGTGCTCGCGGTCACGCGGCGCGCGCGGACATTGTAGATCGAGACGATTTTGTTAGAGTAAACTACACTATAATCGGACGAGTACTAAGTAATAAAATTATCAATCTAATTTAATTTTTAACTTGTCATTATATGAACAAAAAATTATGTATCGCAAATTGAATTTAAATGTCCCTACTAACGGCAAATTTCCAGTATAAGCTGATCTCTTATTGTACGGAAAGCCTATACAATGCGAGATCAGCTTATACTACTGCTACAAAATACTAGTCAAATGCGAGCCAACTTTGCGCTGAGGGTTCCGCCCATTGGTTTAGTAGTAAGTTTGCGTTTTATAGTTTTCGCCGTGTGTGTAGGTATGTTATGTGACAGCAGTTTGCGCATGTAATTATGTAGGTAGTAAGTCTATGCAAGTATCTAGCTATACATACCTATAATTTTGCAAATCGATTCTAAACCGCTGCATAAATTCTATTGCTACAAAAACCAGTCAAGTGCGAGTCACCATTGCACTAAGGGTTCTGTAGGTAGGTACATGGCTTGGTAGTAAGTTTAGTTTTAGTTTAAAATCTTATAATATAGTTTTAGCCTTGTATTACTACTTTCTTAGTTATTATCCTATATAAAAACTGGCCAAGTGCGAGTCGGACTCGTGCACGAAGGGTTCCGTACCATTCTATAAAAAATGACAAAAAATCACGTTTGTTGTATGGGAGCCCTACTTAAATATTTATTTTATTCTGTTTTTAGTATTTGTTGTTATAGCGGCAACAGAAATACATCATTTGTGAAATTTTCAACGGTCTAGCTATTACGGTTCATGAGATACAACCTGGTGACAGACAGACGGACAGCGGAGTCTTAGTTATAGGGTCCCGTTTTTTTACCCTTTGTGTACCTACGGAACCCTAAAAATGAATCACCGAAATGTATGTACCTATGCGCATAATTCTAATCTTCCGACGGCAACAAATTTGATAATTATTTTTAGGGTTCCGTAGCCAAATTGCCAAAAACCCTTATGGATTCTTCATGTCTGTCTGTCTGTCTGTCCGTATGTCACAGCCATTACACACCTTACAAAACTGGTTTACATCCGTACACATCAACGTAAGGTTCAGTTGAAAACCAGCGTCAGGCAGCGCCTAGTTGTCTGGCATTTTGCTGAACTGGACCTATTTGGCGCAGCCGCGGGGCACACAATGCTACTTCATTTTTAAAATTCAATTTATTTTTTGTTTGTACCAACATTGTGTGTATCTGTGTGTGCCAAATAAACTAATTTTCTTTCTTTCTTTCCATTTATTTCCGAAACTATAAGAACTATACTGTTGAAATTTGGTTAGTAGATGTATTCTGTTAACCGCATTAAGATTTTCACACAAAAATAGAAAAAAAAAACAATAAATTTTGGAGGTTATACTTAGAACTAAAACTCAAATTTTTTTTTTCATCAAATCCATACGTGTGGGGTGTCTACAAAGGTCTTCAAAAATGATATTGAGGTTTCTAATATATTTTTTTTCTAAACTGAATAGTTTGCGCGAGAGACACTTGCAAAGTGTGTGATAAAACTAAATAAGAAATAAGGGAATGATAAAACTAAAAAAATGTATGATGTAGGTACTTTACCATGTAAACTTCCACCGAAAATTGGTTTGAACGAGATCTAGTAAGTAGTTTTTTTTTAATACGTCATAAATCGTAAACCGCAATTTACCTTTCATTCAATCAACTCAAATATAATTTTCACAGATGATGTATTTCTGTTGCCGTTATAACAAAATACTAAAAACAGAATAAAATAAATATTTAACTTCCCATGCAGCAAACGTGATTATTTTGCCGTTTTTTTTTATAGATAATGGTACGGAACTCTCCGTGCGCGAGTCCGACTCACACTTGGCCGGTTTTTTTTGTTGTGTTTGTGATTTTCAGGACAAGGTTTGTATAAATATAAAATACGTAAGTATAGGTAGGATAGATAGGTAAGTATGTATGTAGGTAGGTATGTAAGTAGGTATGTACCTATATATCTAGGTAAGTACGTAGGTATGGTTTTTGGAAAGTAATAAAACATAGTCAAAAATGAACAACATTCATTTTTAATTCATTTAAATCTCTAAAGCTATGGCTTCGTGTTTTATTTATTTCTACACCTTTCGGGGGTATTTGGGTCCTGTAACAATCACACATGACAAGTAATACTTTCCTAAACCTTACATATTTTTATATATCATTTATAATATGGAACCCTAAAAACATACAAAAGAAGACGAAATCGTCCATAAAAGCAGACTTGCCACATGAACAACAAAGAATAATTACCTCCCTACATTTATTATGGAAATGCAAATTTGGTGCAAGTTTGGTGATTTGGCATTTAGTGGTGGGGAAAATCTTCCAGTATAAGCTGACCTCTCATTGTATGGAATGTCTATACAATGTGAGATCAGCTTATACTGGAAATATATAGCTTGATAATTATGTAGCCGTGTGTAGTGTGTAAGTACTAATAAATAACAGATCAGTGTAGAAGATACTCACGGATTTACCGGAATATTCTCTTTATCACTATCCGTCTTCAGTATTGTGTAATCGACGTCTTCTGGTAAGATACATTATAGGTAGGTACCTAATTATTTAGCTGAACTACCATGGTACGGTAGGTTCATAATTTAGGTAGCACTACAATCGGATAAGTAAGTTACAGTTTTGTTTCTTGTAGTTAGATAGGTACTTATGTACTTATCGAATATATACTTATATTTTTTTATTACTTTCTAAGCGCTTGGCTGCTGGCGCTACGGGTCACGGGTTCGATTCCCCGTTCGATTTTTATGGCCCACAGATAGTTGTGTCGGGTCTGCGCGTTTGTGAATGTGAAGTTTTGTGTTTGTAATCGCACCGACTCCGATTCAGGAGAAATCCTGGACTGAGGCATATTATAAAAAAACAGTTAGGTACTACATAGATTGGTACCTATTTGTTGTATAAAACAAAAGCAAACCTATTTAGGGAACCTTATATCTTTTTACAAAAGTGGACACCTGGATTTCTCCTAAATCGTGGACGGTGCGTTCACAAACACAAATATTCACATGCGGAAACACCTGCGACTACACAATGTAGTAGCCAATTGCTTAGCCACTACACCAAACGTGTCGTATGCGTACTACCTACATCTTGTAATCACTAATACAGTAAGTTTGTTTACCGGTTTCTTTACGCCAAACCTTTTGCTTCTTATTTTTATTACGGTTACTTCCCATTACGCCAACACTATAAACCTAAGTACTACAATATTTTAATTTTACGTCGTCGTGTTGCGTAATGTGTGCTCTGCGCGCGAGCGACACAGCCGTCCCGTTCGAAAGCCGAAGCGAGACTGAGCGGGGGTGTCGGGCGGCAGGGCAACATACTTCTAGACGCCGAGAGTTTAGGTAATTTCTTGTTACGGTGAAAATGATGGTAATTTAAAAAAATAAATAACATAAGACCTGCGTTATAGTTAGTTCAGTTAGTATGCAAAGTTTCATGATCTAATTTTAAGTATTTTTGGAATAACAGCGGTTTATTGTTCGGTTTAGAGGTAACTTTGGATTTTTTTTTTATCGAGAAAATTTTATGGAATCGTGTTTTTGACTAACATAGTACCTAACATAAATCCTCAACTTTACCATATATTTATTTCAAAATTAATACTGCATTATTTTCGACATAATGGAGGATGATGTTAAGCCATTTGAGGTAGTATAAAAGCAGAAATTCCGACGGAATACACTTTGAAAATAATCTCTACATTCGAAAATTTAAATTCAAATTTGGAATTGTGGTAAGTACATTATTGTAAACTGTCAGCTATTTATTGGAGTATTTTTTAGCGACATCGATCCTCTCTTTTATTTTATAGTGTAATGATATGTCCGGGTTTGTAGTAGGTAACAAAACTTTAAGGCCGGTATATAAGTGCACCTAATTTTTTCGGTAAAAACACCTCACGTATGGGGTGCAATCTCTGCACCCTCAAAGATAGAGAAATTTTAGTATCTGACTTACATAGGTACTTATTTCGATATCATAGTCTAACAACTATAACTTTGGACCTAGGTTTCACAGAGGCGTACATTTAATGTTGTTATCATGGTGGTTGCGAATGAAATTCGAGAAAATCCTGGTGTAGTGAGAAAAGCCACCAAACAAGTAGCTGTCGGAGTAACTAAACAATTTTGAATGATTGCTGTAGCTCATAATTTGTATTGATAGTATTAAGAAATGTGTTTTTATTTTAATATTTGAGTGGTTTTATTTAAATTTGGCTATTATGTGTTTTGAATTTTGTGCACCGCTGTGATTTTTATATTTCTTTGTAAAATAGCTAAAATACTAACAATAAAAAACATAAAACACACGTGTTTATCCCTAAAATGTTTGTAGAATTTTAGGAAGGCAAAAAACGTGTGGAATTAGGTTTAAAAATTTACTTTTATAGCTCAATACAAAAGTATTATCTTAGCTTTTGTGTGTTAGTTGAAAACTTTTTTAGATTCTCTATGATAGGGCCGTAAAAGTAACACTATGTGTATGTCTCTGAAACTTAGGATCAAAGTTATAGTTGTTAGACTATGTGGTCATGTGGGTATCGGAATAAGTAAGTCAGATACTAAAATTGCTCTATCTTTGAGGGTGTAGAGATTGCAACGCTTATGTGGAGTGTTTTTATTGATCAAATTAAGCGTACCTACCCATATATATATTTACAAACCCGGACATATTTGTATATTGATTGATTCGTAACAGTGTCGTATTCAAAATAAATGCGATAAAAAACAACTGATTTTATCCATTAATGCTTCAACTTCGGCGTTATAAAAAACTTTGGTATAATTCTGAAAATCGAAGTCAGATTGGAAGAAATCTGATTGAACACGAGTTGGTTTCGGTTTAAAAAACTTACGGCGGATATTGTGTACCGACGTATAGGTAAGTAAAAATATGTACTGCGCTGTCATTTTAAGGTGGATGGTGGTTATTCAGCTCGTCGTGTAACTGATTATTATCTGTAACGATGAATAACAGGAGCTAATTAGTACAAAACTCAATATTATATGTCTTAGTATTCTTTCGAAATCTTCATAGACTATGGTGATAAACTTCGTGAAAGTTGACTAACAAACGGGATCGAATACGGTGTAATTGACTATAACTCGTGACTAGTATCGATAGATCTTGGAGCAGTACCGGCTGGCGGGCGGCTGCCGGGATCGCGATTAATGGTAACACTCCGGGACCCACTAGCATATGCAATTGGCACATTTTGCTCCTAATATTTCGGCAGCTGAACGGATTACATACTTTATTACTCGTACTTCTAGAGAAATAGTACCTACATTACTGCAGCAGCCAGCAAATCAGGCATTGATGGACGAACGTGTAAATGTAGGCCGAGACAAAGCCGAGGCACACATACGTAAGTCCATCAATGCCTAGTTGTGGCCAAGGTTTGGGTAGTACTTTTCTCAAATAATGCGCGGAAATTAAAACTAAGTAGGTACCTAGGCAGAACTTTTTATTTGAAAATAAAGTTTTCGAATGTACAATTTTTGAAATTTAAAGTGGACTTTCCGGGGATTATTTTGGATTGGGATAATTATAACCAGATCGAAGTTTGTTGTATAGTAGTCTCATAGTAGTTTAAAAGCTTTGATGGGAGGTCGATGGTCGAGATTGGATTCCTCGTTGATTTTACGTGTATTGCTACTTTTATTTTCAATCAATTCTTCTATGTAGCTTTCAGCTAACCGGTCACACTTCCATCCGCCATGTATTTTAGTGTAATTAAATTCGCGCCTGTGCCAGCAAGAAATGCATGCATGCACCAAAAATACCGAAAATAAGAATAACCTGCAACAAAAACAAAGTACGTTATAGCTCACGTTCACATAGATAATTTTCCTGAAAAAAAGAAAATTAAAATTAATATTAAAATTCCGCGACATGTGAAAATTCCCAAAAAAAAGTAAATCTTATGTAATAGGTAAATAAACATTAAATTCGCGATTAATTCGCAACACACCGGTGTGTCGCCGGGGCCGGAGCGGATAATATTATCAAGAGTAAAACTTACTCACTGTCTGGTGCTTCAAACAAAAACATTTAAATTACATTTGATGCGGTGAAAACTTTTGAATTTTTACATTATTTTGTATCCAAATGTTTTTTGAGCATTGAAGTCAGGTTTCCATACTGTTTTAAATTCACATGATGTTTCATTATAACTGTGCATTTTAGCATTGAATAGATGATCCATAGCCGACAACGGGCAAATAAACCAAAAAAAACGTTTTCGTGTTAAGATTTCGATTTTCATTCATTCTTCCATTGAACAAAATTTTCATAGGTTTTCAAATATGTTTCTTTCGATTTTGGCGGTAACAAGATTTCTATTACGGCTCTTGCCGCCTCTTGAAATTCAGGTGGCGTTGTAGTAAGTTCATCACACTCATTGTCTTCACTTGAACTCATTTTGTCAAATACAAGTACTTTTCAAAATCAATGACGAAAACAGAACAACAATATTTTTTCCCGCGTTATACTTAGTGTTCATTTGTTTTTTGTTTTCAATAAACAGCTTTCTATTTGCAAACCAGTTCGAAACGAGATGTCCACATTTTGTATGGACGTTGTTTTTTTATTCCGAGAGAAATTTAACCATCATCAAACTGCACTTATATAAAAGCGACAAAAATACGGAACTCGAAGCCACTGAAATGAAATAATACTGAAGAGAAAAATAATAAACTATTTTAAAGTTAGTACGTATATTATATCGGTACGATATTTATCAGTACCTATTAAGGTCAGTTCTAGGTAAGAGGAACATGCTTTATTTTGAGTCAGATGTTTTGAGCTTTAGGAATAATAGATAATGTTTTATCAGAATTTTGAGATGTACTAAATTTGCCTATGTTTATCATTATCAGCACCCCTGATATTGGCGAAGAGGAACATACTGTTCCTCTTTCCCTGTTAGTACCGTTTCTCTTACCCTAACAAAATTTTTGGAGGTTAAGATTTTGAGTTCGATAAAACTTTATTATTTTCCGGTTTTAATCTAAAATATCAAACAAAAAATAAAGCTTACCGTTATGTCTTAGTATTTGTTCATTGAAATTATCTCGAACACTATAATTCTCACATTTCACAATCCATAGTTTATGAGTTACGATCTCGTGTTCCTATTTCACCTGTGTTCCTCTTACACTAACTGACCTTAACTAATATGAATATTTATTAGTCTAGAAATATTATAATATCTTAACTAATATTTGAGGATCAGTGATATTTAAATAATACCTAATAATACGTATCACTTCACGAATGTCAGAGTGATTGTGTGAATCCAATCCCGCAAATCCGTACCAAGTGAATGGAATCCCAGATTATGTTAAAGATTATTCTACATGTTACTAGTCTTGGATTTTGTGAATATTAAATATTAGCATCATATCAGTTCGTCGGATTACTAATACGTGAATACATAGAACTTCACGAAGAATGATTGAGTGAATCCGAACCCGCCTATTCGTGCCAAGGGAATGGAATTCCAGATTATGATTAAGATTATGTACATGTTAGTAATCTGTGGATTATGTGAATATTAAATATAAGCATTTATCAGTTCGTCGGATTACTAATACGTGAATCCATGGAATATTACTAATCTCTTAACTAATATACCAATATATTCGTCACACTCCCAGACATTGACACTGCCTTCGCTCCCACGCGCCTTGTGTTTGTGTTTTCGGTTGTTTGGTTGGTTTTTCTGAATTTAATGACTTGGCCTTAATACAACGGATTCTTCGATTCTGCACACGGTTCTGCATATGTTCAATATTATAACCCTGACAACTTAGACCATCCCGTTTTGACTGACCGTCCTGATGCCCAATCTATACTGGAAAGAGCTAATCAAAGAATGAACATGCCTAATTACTTAGCTGACTATGTGATTAGGCATCAGCCAATAATAGATGCCGAGCCAGTTTCGTTCGGTAATTGCAATCGGAACATTGACTTAATCGATTATTTGTATGGTTCGACAGCTGTTTGTTGCTAACTTGAAAGTCATAAATGTTTATTTATGTGTAGGTATATGTACCGTTTATTAGGCACTGTTATCATTTACTCCCGCTAATCGATATGTGTACGGTGAAGTCTCAGATCAAGTATTTACTTGATCTGAGGGTGAAGTGTGCACTTGTAACTCCGTTCTCGGTAAAATATTGCTGCTTGCAGGTAAACATTCGAAGCAGCTATAATCATAATATTATAACGCTTTCAGTCGTAAAAGGAAAATTCTACACACTTTTCTCTGACAATACCGCATTTCATCTCATTTCTCATTATTGACTATGGCAAATAATGTTATTACTTAAGTTTTGTTTACATGATTCATCCTCTTAAATCAAATATCGACTGACAGTGACATGGCAAGTTTAATTTTTTGCGGTGTAAATTCACACTAAAATAAAAAAAGATTTTTCTCAAAATTTAAAAATGTATATTATAATTAGAACAGTTCGTTTTTGATATGTCCTGGTTAGACTTTTCGATGATTACAAAACCATTTCTTGGCATGACTTTTCCAAGCATGTTTGAGAAAATTTATATACTTTTATGTACGTTATGATCATTGCAGACTTCAATATAATTATGAATTGAAATTGAGAACCTGTCAAACTTAATGTTGGATTAAAATCCTGCCAAATGTCATTAAAATTGACTTTGACATAGTTTTATATATTCTCAATTTGTGCTCATATCAACCTTATTACGAATAGGTAACGTTTAAACAAAACTAGGCTCACTATAGAATATTATAGTTGAAGAATGTGACATAAAACCCTTCATAAAATATTCCCGTCTGACTCCACATTCCTGGCGTTTCTAGGTGAAATGAAGAATAGTTATACTGAGATTTTCGATCCGTCGTTTTTAGGGTTCCGTACCCAAAGGGTAAATCGGGACCCTATTACTAAGACTCCGCTGTCCGTCTGTCCGACGTCTGTCACCAAGCTGTATCTCATGAATCGTGATAGCTTAACAGTTGAATTTTTCACAGAAGATGTATTTCTGTTGCCGCTATAACAACAAATACTTACTAAAAACAGAATAAAATAAATATTTAAGTGCGGCTCCCTTAAAACAAACATGATTTTTTGCCGTTATTTATAGATAATTGTACGGAACCCTCCGTGCACGAGTCCGACTGGCACTTGGCTGGTTTTTTTTATTTGAATACCACAACATTCGCGTACCAATTTACTACCGAGGAAGCGGAGATAGAGTGGGGTTGGAAAGTACCTAATCATAAACTGTCGTATGTTTATATAATAACTTAATTATGTTTAAGTGTTATTTTAGTCTAATTTCAGTCTACCATATTACATTCAGTGAAATCCTGGTATCGTACGCGGTGTACCGTTCCCTAAAAAGCGCTTCCTGAAACCTTCCGAAGCGTGTTATTTTTTATTCACCGCAAAATCTCCGCCGCCGGAGAATGTTGGTACCTAAGTAATCTTAAAACTAATAAAATGTTTTCTGAATGAATATTTCGGGGCACATTCACCATTCTGTACGAGTGTACCTAAAGGGGCTACAAGTTATTAGAACGGGATGTAATATTCATGAATGTCAGGCGGTTTCCTATGTGCGTCTTGCGAATCTGATGTGGGTTTAAGCTGATTTGACACTACGACAAAATTTAACTGTGAATAACTTCGTAATTGAGATAGCCGTACGTATGACTGGATTATGGTTTTTGGGGTCAGTAGTGATAATTCGTTAGGTAGTTGTTAGTTACGCTATTTCCGTCGTTTCGTGTTTACGTTTTCATTTAGTAAATGTCCATCGAAGAACTGCGAATGTTAATCCGGCATGCTATTTATAGGCCTTAATTATGTAAGGGTATACTAGGCCATTGTTGTAAATCAATAAGTAGTTTCTTCTTGAATTGTTAGACGCAACAGTCACAAACTGTGCTATCGCAGAAATACATCATCATGCACCACGCCTGTATTCCTCGAGCGAAGGTATAGGCAGAGCTGTGTGGTAGGTACCTACCTAATAATGCATATATACCATAATTGTAAGTACTTAATAGAGAACAAGTTGATCTAAATTATCCAAACACAAGTCCAGATCCCTGGCTACTAGGCACTGATAAAATTCAAAATAACTGCCAACCTGGATATCGAAGTCAGATCCTAAATTAACAATGATCAACAGTGTGATATCGACTTCGCCGCATATTAATTGAAACACAATTCATAAAACGATGAAACCAAGTACCGACCTATAAACAATGAACAACAAGACGGAGTAATTTCAGGGGAATAGTGTATAGCACTCCCAGGGCGCGCCTCGGATCTTCGACGGATAGTTTATTGTTCTAGATGAGTGATAGGCATAATAACCGCACATTAAGCCCCTCATTAGAACAGGCTGGTTTCCAGACGAGTAACGACTTCAAATAAAAAGCGCGAAGAGAAATTATATGAATAAAGACTACTTTTGACACACAAAAAGAAATGTAACTCCCATTTACCACCGCTGAGGTTTCTGACACGACTTATTTAAATTGTACTTGTAGAAGGCCGGCTCGCTTTGTTGCGGTAATGTGCAAAGGGTCGGCTTAGCCCCACTGGGCTTGGCATGGCTGGCGTGGCTAGTGTAGCCCGTGTGGCCCGCGTGGCTCACTCGGCCCGGCCAAGTGACAACGACGTGCGTCACAGTAGTGGCGACAAATTATGACATTCCGGTTACTCTAGTAAATGTTGAACGCGAAAAACTTTTTCACAAAAAAAAACCGACTACCAAAAAAAACACTACAAAGTACAATATAACTTTAATTTCGGTAGTCGGTGTTTTTGGTTGCTTCTTAGTTATTTGACACCGACTTCCGAAATTATTTTGTACTTTGTAGTGTTTTTTTGGTAGGTAGTCGGTTTTTATATTGTGATTTTTTTTTGTCACTTTTTGTGGTACCTCACACCTAACAACGTCACTAGAAAGCCACAAAAAAGCATAAATACGCAATTTCGTATACATGGATGATTTTTACACATATTTTTCCCAGTTATTTGGATTTAAAAACCAAACTGCTTAACCGATTTTGCTTAACTTAGTTTGAAAGCATTTGTTTCGCTCGCTTATTGTATGGCGTCTGTCTTCCTGTTCTTTTCAAAGGACGAATTAAGATTACGGGCTTTTTTTAAGCACTTTGAACTCTAACGACATGCGATAGTTGCGACTTTTAGATCTGACCGAAATAAGGAACTAAGTACAAATATTGCCGATAAGTTGCCGTAGGCATTTTTATAGGCAGAATCTTTTTTAAACTGCCTTAAGTTTAAATTCTACAGATGCATGCTGCCGGCCGCCGTAGACTTGAAGCAAGCGTGCAATATTTCAGCGCCGCCGCCGACCCGTTGCGTGACTAGACCACATACTGATGTGATTTTTGTAATGAATCGTCCACTCTACTTGCTTCGTATAATGATTGTATTTTTGTTCGTTTTATAGACACTTTCATTTTCCGATTTTCAACTAGTTATATGACATCTTACTTTTATGTATAGTTATCTAATTCTTCTATTCGTGTGTATGTCACTCAACTCCTAAACGGCTGGACCAATTTTGATGTCTTTTTTAGTTTATTTCAATGGATCCCTGGATGTTTTAGATTCGCAATAGAACCCGATAGATGGCACTTACGGAAGATCGGGTTATAGATTTTTTTGTCTATAGAAAACGCACCGCTCGGGCAGGACAACGTCTGACAAGACCGGTAGTCTTATTAAACCGAATTTATTTTAGATTGACACAGCGCGTCTTCCTTTTTTAACCAATTTCTAACCGCGCACCGCAAGGCGCACCGTTGGAAGGCCTCCCACTAGGTGGACCGATGACCTGGTGAGGGTCGAGTACAAGTACCTACAACTCGATCTTTTCTACAAATGCTGCAAAAAACATGCCAGTTAATATTTCTTCCCATCGAGTTATTATTGAAATTAGATGTTTGATTTAAAAAAACCGGCCAGTTGCGAGGTTCCGTACCATTATTTTTAAAAACAGCAAAATAATCACTTTTGATGTATCGGAGCACAACTTAAATATTTATTTTATTCTGTTGTTATAGCGGCAACAGAAATACATCATCTGTGAAAATTTCAACTGTCTAGCCATCACGGTTCATGAGATACAGACAGACGGACAGCGGAGTCTTAGTAATAGGATCCCGTTTTTACCCTTTCGGTACGGAATTCTCAAAACGATCATGTGGGTGTTAACTTTTTGCAGGATTCATTTAAGCAGCAAAAAATCAGAGTTAAGTACCTACTCCTTAACGGCAAATATCACAAATGCGTATAATGATATATGTATAATGTCAAGTATCAGTATAACTACTACTAAATAGTGAAAAATAAAAACTTTTGACCAAAAAAATACAACCGACTTCCAAATAAAAAACACCACAGAGTATAGATAACTTTAATTTGGGAATTCGGTGTCAAAAAACAAAGAAACAAGACCAAGAACTTATTATTAAATTAAAAAACACGTATTTTTTTGTTAAAAAGCTTTTTACAAGAATGCCTTGTTGCGTTAGGTCCGCCCATGTGGGTACTAAGTACTATCGTACATAAAGTTTAAATCTATTTATATAATATATATATAGATTTAAACTTTATGTACGATGTGTGACCAAGGGAAATAGGGATTCATTTTTATATTATACTTGGTCACACCATGACTCGAGAACGACTTTACCGATTTAATCCATCTTTTTTTTTCATTTGATAGCCCAGTTCTTGAGGAAGGTTTTCGGGTATTCAACATCACGCTACGACCCATAGAAGCCGAGCAGTGGGTAAAACCACAAGGCACAGCTAGTTAATAAATAAAAATACAACCGTAAACTAAGAATTTATTGTACTTACATCTCTAATAGCCGTTACTGGCGTCGAGTTATCTAGACACAGGGCTGCGGACGACTAATACGCAGTCCATGCTTGTAAATTGCTGGTACTCAGGTGCATCCGATTAGACTGGAATCCGACCCCAGCCTAGCCTAAGCCTAACTACATATGTTTATAATTATGTAGTTAGGAAAATGCTAGGCAGATATATATTGATCTCTGTTAGTCGTTACTATCACTATTGGCCCTCTTTCTAGTCATATATTCTTTGCAATATAGGTAATTAAACTGGGTGATAAGTTTATCACTGAGCCTTTGAGTACTACCTTTAGACCAACATTATAATTATGAGAATTCAAATTCGAGATATTTTGAATTTCAAGACAAAGTTCAAATTCCAATGAATACCATATCTTTTAACACAAATGGTCAATTAAAAATCATAATATTTTGGCGATGAATTAAGAATTTCAGGGCTAAAAACATGTAAATTTGATGTAATCTCTTAACAAAACTGATGATGATGTATCTTCAACAAAATCATTATTACGGAAAAATCAAAGCAAGTTTACCATCATGGCGGATAATAGATTTTTCTCAAACATGCTTGGAAATTTGAGCATTATTTTGACAACCTTCTTCGAGATAAATCGAAATTGCTGTACTGGCCAAATACGTGCGAGCAAAAGTTGTATGTAAATCCATATCTGTCGTCGTTTAGCGGCCAAATAAATTAAACATACTATATCATATCTATTGTGTACTTTAAAAATGGAACGATCTTGTAATCCGAAACAGGTTCTATTTAATTTTCGAACTGGCTTGCAAATAGAAAGCTGTTTATTGAAAAAAAAAAAACAAATGAACTTTAACGCGGGAAAAATTATTGTTGTTCGTCATTGATTTTGAAAAATACTTACTCATTTTCAATGAGTTCAAGTGAAGACAATGAGAATGATGAATTTCCATAGATATTTTAATAGATAATATCAAATTCAAAACGGTCGGGCAAAAAATCTTGTGAACACCATTTTTTTGTCTTTTCACAAATCCGTAGTAGTTACAGCACCTTGAGCACCGCTACCGTAAAGTATAATTAATATACAGAGATAAGCTATGCCATTATGTTTAATGTTTGTTTTTCCCATTCCCAGGGAAAAACTAACGTTTTCGAAAGAATCTTGTATACAAACTTTACACCCTCGAAAACTAAATTGGTAAATGTACGAAGAAACTGTTGTATACCTGCCCAATCATTAAAAGCCAGTCATTTAGCACATCTTAGGCCGCAATAAATTGCAATTTCCTGATTTTTGGGACGTTGTTGGGATAGATGCCAGATAAATGTACACCCAATTTTTTAACTTCGAAAGAATTGTGCTCGGTCGACGCCAGATAAATTTGCAATAACGGTCCTAACCCTCCTACATTTATTGATATACTTAATTCCGAAAACAGAAATAAAGACCGACCTTTTTGTAAAAATGACCTGTGTTTGAAGTGCTTTACCTCAATACCTATTGAACCCACATGGCTACAGTTACACTCAAGTTGTAGCAAATTTTGTCTGCTTTGAACAGATACTGATAGCACAGGTCTTTCGAAGTTGAAAAATTGTGTGCACAGTACTGGCACATATCCTAACAATTTTCAAAAAATCAGGACAGTGCAATTTATTGCGACCTAACGCGTTTAATCTGTCTACGGTGACTGGCCTCAACATGTAAACTACAAAGGCTCTCTAATTTTCTATTACCTTTTGAGACGAGAACAAATTAAGTTTGCTGTAAAACCAAAAAAGTACGAAACCTTACAATATAATGGGCGATTTTATATTTATTGAAATGAGCAATATTTGTGCGTTCGCATCGATCACGTTGATTAGTGGCACGCAAAGAGTCGAGCACGCGACGCCGGCGCCGCGCCGATATCGCGCCTACACCGCGCCGACACCTCAAGATTGATTCACACATTACACAGCCATGCCCGGAACGTGGATGGATGCAACAGAAGCTCAAAAAAAAATTGGTACATACATTTATTTGAACTCGTAACACATTTCGTCTACGAATCATGTCACGGACGTGTGTACACGAGGTCAAAATGACCACGGTCCGTCCACGTCTCGGGCACGGCCCTGATAGATCTAGATCAACCTTTATCCTCTGCTTTCTTTACCATTCATGGGTATATTTGAAACAGTAGCGAGTCATAATAAAAGGTGCCACGGCCGGGCACGGGGACGCGGTCCCAGCTGCGCGCCAATTGGTCCGCCGCCTCCAATGGCCTAGTCTCATCAATCATCACATTCGGTACACTGCGGAAACAGATATTGTACATTTATTTTTCCTATTTACCCACTTCGTTCGACTCAGGTAAGTTATGGTCTGCACTCATTATTTCAAGTCCCGTCTGGCGCAGGGCAATACGAGACTGTTTTTTGAACAACTGGTACTCGGGTTATTAGAATAGGTACGAAGTTAATTATGCCTCCCCTTAAACTAATTGCCTGTTTATATAAAGCTTCCACTATGATGATTTCGTGTTTCTAATTGGTATAAAATTCTTTTGTTTGTAAATATAAGACTATAGGTAACTGAACGTTTCAATTTTTATGTTTCGGTTGCGCATTTTACATTGTATTGTTATGTAAATGTGATCTTGCTAAACTGTCTGCATTCCTCGTCCATCATATCGTGACTCGATACACCATAATAAAATGCTGTCATGGTACTTAAAATATAGCACAGCTTTGCACCACATCTCGCTTTACACACAGCTAGAGATCATAAATATTCAAATCGAAGTGTTTGCAATTTTTTTGCTGTTATTCGGAAAAAAAATGTGTCTGTTAAACCTACCCGGAAATAGTGTAGTAATACTGTAACATAGGAAGAAATATCATCCTTAGAGTGATGAGATCCTAATCATTTATTTACTTTTTGTTATTTATTTAGTACCCTGAAAAATCACTTACAACTGACAGATAGAAGTGGAGCGTGAGAGCTCATTTCTTTATACGAGACCGATAAGAGACCGATCGTTGGACTCCGTGATTCCGTCCCGTCAAGACTGAGCCCAGTTCTCAGCTCTCTAGGACGGACGTTCAGTTTTCAACTGGACTGGTCTCAGGTGCTGATCGAGCAAACTTACTGTAGTTGGCTCTAAGTTAAAACACGGGTAAAAAAAAATCGTCCTATCTATGGCTACCAGCGCAATGCAAATATTCCCATATTATAAAACAACATAAGAGCTTAGGTACAATTCAAAATAAGATGAAGACACTTGAGACTGGCCAAGTATCGAAAGGGATCCAAAGGTTTGGTTCCAACTTTGATGTTATTACATCCGAATTCGGATATAACCTTTTTAAAAAGATTCAAGCACTGTATCAATGTAAAGAAGGTCTAGCTGTAAGGGTGCGTTTAGATGAGACGAATATGTTCGCGCCAATCCAACACATTCGCTGAATAGACGACGTTGTTACAACAAAATATGCTCTATTTATTTGGCGTAGAGTAGCATACGCGATGCAGTCTTCGTAGTCGACCTCGCGGTCAACGTGCGAGCGTCGATGTCCGAGCAGTTAAGTACATGATTCCTAGGCATTTTATTGTTGCTACCTAGTAATTAGAATTCAGAGAAAAATTTTACGTCGTCTATCTGAGGCCTAAGTCTCGCTACGAGTCTTTGTGAACAATATTCAAACATTCACATTTATTTCCAACAACGAAGAAAAAAAAAGGGCTACAAAGTTTAACCGCACCGTGTTACGCCATTTAACACGAAATCCATTGAAATACTCGTTAAATTATTTTCTTTGATGGATACGCAAAATATTAAAGCGGCTTTAAATAAATTGCTTTCCATTCAACGGCTGGTAGGTATGCCATCCATTATTTTAACCTTCATTTTACACGATTTTTTCATGAATAATCGAATTATTATTAAAAACTCATAATGTGTATTAACTCTTGAGAACTGTTCAGACGGTGTTGTGGTGGTGGCTACATACGCTACGCAAATGACACCACCCTTTCGCCACTAGTTCTCATCAAATGGAGTTGCTTCGAGAGATGGAACCTGTCAGATTCGAGTTTGGATTATAGATTAATTGCAGCAAGACGAAAATTATGGTTGTGGACCGCGCTTACAATAACTCGCCTGAAGTTACAGCGACTTGTGAAGTGGTCCTACGCCTATAGCTCTCAACGGAATGCCTGATTATATACGGAACGGAATGCCTTACTGATCTGCTCCCACTCTTGGTGCCTATGGATCAGAATGTTAGGCTGAGAAAAAGACGGATGAAATAGATTGCATGTAGCGGAGATGAGAAAGTTGATATGGATGTGAGTAACGAGAATAGATAAAGCGAGAAATAAGTACTAATGTACTCAGAGGTAGGAGGTAGTTAAAGAGTGGCGCCAGTGACGGAAAAGTTGAAAGGGAACCATCTTGTCTTGTAATATGAAGAGGAGGGATAAAACGAATGTAACTAAAAGAGTTATGAGTATAAATACCTAATTATTTTGGCGACCGAACGCTTGATAAAAGAGTACCATACCTTCTCAATCAATTACCTGCAGATATTTAGAGAGAATTTGCAAAATTAGTTAAGCTTTTCTTTCTCAGGGATTTGTAGACTATGCTCTTTGGAAAGTAGTATCTGAGGGAGGGTTTCTGAGGGAGAATAGATATGTAAGGTACAAGAATATTACGTGTCCGCACTACTATATTAAGGAATTATTACTGTTTATTGCGTTCCCACAGACAAACCGTTTAAAACGGTTTTGTGGGGCATAGTTTTATGTTAAAGTCAATAAAAATTGTATTTGATAAAATAAAAAAATAAATAAAAACGTGGATGGATGAAAAGTGAGGGGGAGGCCAAAAAAAAAGTTGGATGGATTGTGTGAGGAGCGATATGAAAGAAAATAAAGTTAGTGATAGCGTGACGACTGATAGGACAGAATAGAAGAAAAAAACATGTTGCGCCGACCCCAAGTAACATGGAATTAGGGCAGGAAGATGATGACAGATGTATCGATGAAAAACCGCAATGAATAAGATGAGAAAAATATGAAGAAATGGTCACCTCACTAAGACCCCTCCTCCTCCGAAAACTCGTATACTATTCCTGTACGCAGTGGAGACATGGACGTGGGACGCTGCGAGAAATGTGATGCTGGAGAAGGATGCTCGGAGTGTCATGGACCGGGTTCCGCACAAATACATCAATACTCGAAGAACTAGCCAAACTCGCATCCTCAGGTACTTCGGACACGTGTCCAGGCGGGACAGTGACTCCATCGAACGCTTCGTTGTGCGCTGCCTTGCAGTCGAAGGCACCAGGCCGCGCAGTAGATCACCCATACGACGGACCGACCAAATCAAGTTTGCTGTGGGCATGGGCATGAGTGTGCCACTAACTGGCACAAAAGGCGAGAAATTTTGAAGAAGGCCACAACTGCCCGGAACGATACATGATGACTACAAGCGCTCTGACAAGCGTACCGACGCAGATGAGAATCAGATGAATCTAATTAAAGTTGAATGACAATCGATTTTTGAACTTCAAAACTTTTGAAGAAAACTCGCCCGATATGCTAGAACGAGGCACAAAAAAAAGAGAAAACTCTTTTATACCTAGGTACGTCAGTGAAGACTTTTATCAATCAATGGAAAGTAGAAATGAAGACTGAGTTATTATATGTACCTACTTAATTAAAAAAAAAAAAAACTTTTACCTCCAGTTAAATCCGTTTTAGATATTTTCAAGGGCGTCTTGCGCAAAAATAAACTCCCTAGCCAACTATCTAGTTAGCCGTGATTTGTAATTTTTGGGCTAACTAATTAACGTTTTAATTGTGCACAGCGATATTTCAAGTGCAGGCTAGCAAGCTTGGGTTAACTTATATTTGGTAAGCCCAGAGACGCGCCAAAAACATACAACTCTATGATTTTTCTAACATTCTGTTATTTTTTTATTACCAAAAATTAATGTTCAAAACGCCTTTTTATTAATATTTCTGCATTTTATAAAATCGGTAGAAGACCTAGTTAGTTCTGCACTATCAAGGATCGTTATAATGTCTGATGCGAAGCAGCTACCACATTTATGTGACTCGGTTTATAATGTTCTGAGTCAACAGCCTGCACACTATGGCAGGCTGTTGAACACCAATTACATCTCCATAAGTACTTAATAACTTAACTGCCGTTGCATAGAATCTCAGACTGCAAAATACTTGATTTAAAGGTGATACTACTTCTTCTTGTTTTGTGCTTTTTGCGTCATTTCTGGCGGAATAAACGTATTTTCTTTCTATCTTTCTTGTCCGGAACAAAAAAGTAGGTACTATTTAGCATTTATCTATTTATCATATAGGTACTACTTGCTACTCTATACTACATATTTTGTTACTAAGAGAATAAGTAAGGACTCGGGGCTCTGGGATCTTAGACCTTATGAGGTTATGTCAATTTGACATATTTACTGTTTTTGTAAGGCTACTGAAATAACTAAAAATGCCAGTTGCCATGGTAGTAAGCCAATGCTAACTACCTGTCAAGACCATTCTGCTTTGTAAAGTTCATTGAAAGTTACCCACTACCAAGCACCGACCTCAAAGAATGGTTGGCGTATTTACTTAAGATTGTTTTAAAGTAAAACTTTTATTTCTCCCGTTTTAGTTATTAATTAAATCAATTACAGTTTTGAAGTCGGTTTAATTTTTAACTGATTTTAAAAAGAAGGAGTTTCTATGTTCGACTGTAAGTACCTACATAAGTATTTTTTTTATGTATGTTCACCGATTTCTCCGTCAATAATATATGAATCTATTTAGTCCGTCAGTTAGATTACCGAAAAATGTTGGACATGTATTTTTTATTTTATCAAATCATTAAAAAAGACGAAGATAAAACGCATCAAAGATCAGGAGGCTAAGTCGTACGGCTTACAGATTCGTCCTTGGATGGACTAATCTGTAAGCCGTATGACTTAGCCCATTGTCTCAGGCCATGATCATTGGCAGTCGTTATTATCGCAACGCACTAGACACTTTCACATAACGGATCGATCATTGCATACACGGACACAGGGCGAGCGCAAGTGTATGAAGTTAGTCGTAAGGTGCACATTTTCTTCCACTCTTTTAAACTCTTTAGACCTTCTTGCCCTTTAAAACTTAAATTTATTTAGCTCAAACTTTAATTCAGCCGATCGTTGATTACGCTGATGTCTGCTACCCGGAAGCCACTGAGGAGCTCTTAAACAAGCTTGAGCGCTTGCAAAACTTGTGCATTCGTTTTGTTTTTGGCCTGAGGAAATGCGACCATGTCTTTCAGTTTCGCAAGGATCTCAAGTGGCTCCCTATCCGTCTTTGCAGGAACACTCGAATATTTTGTCTCCTATACAACATCCCTTATAATCCTGCATACCCTCGCTACCTTCGCGATCGGTGCGCTGTGTACATCCCACCTCAAACATCAGCTAAACCAACTCATTCCTATTCCCACTCCTTCTCTTTTCTTGCAGTACGATTGTGGAACTCACTCCCATCTAACATGCGTGACTGTAAAAATATTTCTCTCTTCAAAAAAGCAAGCATTCATTATCTCTCTACTATACTGTTATCCTCTGTACAATATAGGTATGTATTATTTATTATTTTATTATAATTTTGTATTTAGGTAAATTTATTTATGTATATTCGTTTGTATGTTTATTGTAGTCTGACTTAAGTATATTCATTAATATTATAATAATATGTTTTAGTTAATATAGTTTTTTATCCCACTTTTCTGTCGCAGGTCTGCTGGATTTTTTTTTTTAAAAGCAGTACCGTTGTGCCCTTGTCTCTGTATACAATTCTCTTTTTTTTATGTTTCTTGTGTGTACACAAATAAAGTAACTCCTTAACGGTAAATATAGCCCAACTACTCATTAAGGGAATAATGACATCTTAGATGTGGGGATCACCACTAAACAGTGAAAAATAAAAAATAAAAATACAAAAAAAATTGACATAAGTCCAAATAAAAAGACTACAAAGAAATTTAATTTCGGAAGTCAGTGTTTTTGGTTTTTTGACACCGAAAAGTCGGTTGTATGTTTTTTGTAAAAAAGTTTTTTAAATTTCCTTTTTTATTTCTTCATTTTTTTGAGATATGTGTGGACACACGTACATGCACTATAACATACATACACTGGAAATGAAATTTGGCACACATATTTAGAAGCTGGTATAGACTAACGTAGGCACGCAAAAACTGTGCATTTCTTACAATATTACTTAGAATAGATACGAGTCGAATTGACCTCCTTTGTATGAAGTCGGTTAAAAATAAGTACTTATATTTCAATTACCTATTTGGTAATAAGCAGGGTTTATTTAAGTCTTTAGTTTCTGAAACATAGTCAAATTAGATAAAAATAAATAGTGAAATACAGTTTTTGCGAAATAAAACATTATTTTTAACTACAACAAACAACCCGAGATCTATGGTTCTAGTCTAAAACTACGCAAATATTGTTGTAAAGGCGTAAATTAGACGCTATCGTTTACCCGCAACCTAGAAATGTTCGTAAACCGAAGCCTGCATGTTACCATAATTATAGCCCTATGACGACTTCCAATAATTACAGTTTTAACACTGATTGCTTGCCATCACGCCACCTAGCGGCGTTTTGCGTAGCTCCAGTAATTCGATGGCCTATGGTCTCTCCCTACTTCGCCGTGTGCGAGAGGTCAATTCATTTTCCGATTCGAAGAATCTTGACTATCTTACGTACGTCTGCCACAGCAAAATATATAAGTACGAGTATCTTTTCATTCAATTTCACAAATAGCTACTTAAGATTCGGTTCGCTATCCCGTCTGCCACGAGTATCTAACAATTTATTGCGCATCATTAAAAACGTCCATTCAATAACTTTACTGCTAACGTACTTATACTTATTATGTACCTATTATGTATATTACTGACTAAAACGTATGAATAGACGAGATTAGTTTTTGTACAGCAATCCCAACATTTGGCCCGAAAACTCAGTCCCCGACAAATACAAACCTCTATAAATACCGACGTAGGTAGCGGAAATCCGCTCTTCGGCCGGAACAGCTGCCATATTCATTTTTATACGTATAAGTAGGTATGCCGACCCGAAATTGGAATAACGGAACACTTGCTGAGGAAGTGAGGACTGAGGAGTCTACTCAACTCTGCAAACATTATTATAGGTATTTAGATACACCGTATGCTTTGGATATTGTCATCTTTATATATCTATTATGTATCGGGAGTTTACTTCTGTTCGGTACGATCGTCTCAAAACTAAGTCAAAGGCAAGTTTGAATGCTGAAAAAAATGTACCTACCAATCAATACGTAGTTCTCTTGAGCAAGTCAAACAACTGGTATATTTTTTAAAGTATTTCAGTGAGTTTGTAAGGTCCAGGATGAATAATACAAACATGGACGGAAAACATTAAGACCGAGATATCTTTGGTCAGTCTTTAACCTATCGAATTAATTGAGGAATTTACGAACAATAATCCAAGGAAGCTTGATAGGCGTTAAACAAATCGAAATGTGTTTTGCTTGTTAGTGTTTACATTGCTAAAAGAAAACACATTTCATTTGGGAGGGCATGACCTCATTTGAGGGCCTACCCTCAACGGTGTCATGCCCCCCCTCCCCAATGAAAATTTTGGATCCACCACTGTTACAATAACTATGAAACCTACACTAGAGCACTCAAAGAATTTGGCCACCTGCATTTTGTGACGCCAAAGCTTTGTGAGATCGTTATTAAAAACTAAGGACACATTCATCGGTCCAAAATTTTAAAACAGTCTTGTTATTGTAACAACGTTTTAGGAATTGCTAATACATACATAGTCAAAATGACAATGAATTCGTTAAATGTTACAAAACACCTTCTTGTGGGTGGCTAAATACTTTTGAGGGAGTATACATAAGTACCCAGTGAGCGTTAACAAACTGTTTCGTATATTAGTCCGTAACCGATAACAAGTCGCATTCGTCGAACGGGCTCGTCTTAAGAATCCCTTTACATTTGGTACAACTGGACTTAGTCGCGGATCGCTGGGGATCTTTATGGAGATGAAACGTTCGTAATGAGATCCACACTGGAGGAATACTCCCGACCGCTTTGCATAATATAGATTCCTCAGAAAATACGAACCTGGAGAACCGCTTGTTTACCGAGTCTGGCTCTCGAATGTCGTTCAAAACAAATGTTAATAATATGTTTAAATTATAATAAATACATTTACTATTCAGGACTCGTTCGCAATTTTAAATCTCATTTGACCAGCTCCTTTATTAATATTAACGCTAACGTGATCCATAATTAAGGCTTCCGCTGAAAACATTGTATAAGTATGTAAGTATAAAAAGGTAAAAACGAAAGTAATTAGACGAGTCAGTATCAAAAGTGATCATAATGTTTTGTTTGGGCTTGTTTTTAAAGGCACATGAAAAAACTTATCACCCGTTAATTTATTGACTTCAATATATTATTTTCATAACGAACCCGCGGCTTCGCTCCCGTCAACTGGCTACCAACCCTTTGTCGGATAGGTTAGGTTCGATTGGGATGGTGGGAGCTAGAGTGAGTGAGCGAACTTAGCTCCCGTCACACCATTCATGTTAGGTTCAATTAAACCCTGCAGACAGACATAGAAGCCAGCGTAGCGAGTCTCCGTCGCCAAAGTTAGGTTTGAAGTTGACATTTCATAATGTGGCGAGGTACTTCATGATATGACCAAATGTGGATGGATATACCATCAAACGATGCGTCACGAACTCAAATTATTGCTAAAATAATAATATTTTCAGGTAAAAAATATTTTGCTGTGCCATCAGTAGGTATTTTTGATTAGGATATTTTTTTTACTAAATATTTTTTGATTTGCATTAAATTACTAGCCTTTTTGTTTTGGCAATAAAGAGCCTAAGACAGGATACCTATTAGTTTAACCTTTATTGCGGTAGTACTAAAAATATTTTTGGTATTAAAATTTATGATTTTTCCAGCGTTTTTTAAGGAAAAGGTTGGTACTTAATTGAAATAAGCGGGTGGCGTGCGGATCTGGTACGATGCAGGTGATTGTGCGCTTTTAGCCACACGCAGGACATTATTTCCTTCGCCGTGGCAGTGTCTCTCTTTACACATCTTTATTTTTATACTCGCATTATTATGTCCGAGCGCGTGACCCGTTTGATAAGAAAAATTATGAGATGACGGGCGCCCTGCACGCAGGCAGCTCCGCAAGGGAGCGAAATCCAAATGACAGGAAAAGCGTTCTAAATGGAGTTTGTCATTAACATCAAAGGTCGAAACGAATTTGTTGAACAAAATGCCTATTTCAGCAGTTTGGTTTGTGAATTCATTTCTGGTCAAACAGTTTAGGCTTTCATGGTCACTGCTATTAATAAAACATTTTAGAATCAAGCAAAGCTTATAACTTATGCAAGTTTGCCAGTTTAGAATAGTCTTAATTAATTATAGAATTAGACGGTTTGTCAAAAATTCTCTGTCGGTAGTTAGGTACGTTAACCGTTTCATGTTTCCGATTATTAACAGCGATTCTCTTATAAGCGGTTAGGACATTCAATAAGTCGTGCAAAAGTAGAGAGCTTAAATATAGACACTATATC
The DNA here is from genome assembly GCA_947386135.1 of Melanchra persicariae. Taxonomy (NCBI): domain Eukaryota; kingdom Metazoa; phylum Arthropoda; class Insecta; order Lepidoptera; family Noctuidae; genus Melanchra; species Melanchra persicariae. Next base: position 19,909,889 of record OX376643.1, on the reverse strand, counting down.
GAATAATGATAATTGTTTCACGATATGATCACTAACGTTAGACCATATCATGAAGTAGCCGTGTGTAGCTGTTAATATCGTCAAACGCTAAGTTATTCATTGATCTGGCCGGACCACATCATGATGTGGGCAGCGCGTATTTTCCATTTCATGAAATTCAACCGTTTCATGAAATAGTTGCATAATGTAACATTATGTTCAAGTTTATTCACTGAACGACTTACGGTACCTACTCATAGTTTATACGCCATGCTTCTAGCCAAAATGTTGCATCTCATTTTTACACTTTCAAAACAAAAGACTCATTTGCGTAACATTTCAAGAGTAATACCAAGCCTTTGCTAGCGATCTAGCGAGATTCTGTGAATTAAGGTATCCGGAAACTGGTCTATGAACAGAGATCTCTGTCAACAGTGCTTCCTATGGACCGAGATATCTACAAACAATGTTTTATCAACAAAGTTTTCGGTGAAACGTGCTGTCTAGGAGATAGAGATTTCTTTTAGCTTTGCTTTCTGTGTGTAGTCGTATCGTAGAAGCGTGTTTCTATCTTAGGTGCCACACTCTTAAAGTGTACCTACGTTTCCAAGTTAGCGGAATGCTAACAAAAAATGTTAACAATACGTAAGTTGGTTAAGTTAGCGACTTGAAACCTTTCTTACAGTTGTTAAGACAGTGCCGTTGCGTTATCGGTTATAAATAGGTTATCAAGCACAGAAGGCGTTTATTTCGACCGACTTTCATTACTCGTTAACCACTTAGGATTTTACGACGTAACGGATATTAATATAGCGCCAATAAAATTAACAGAATCTTCAGTGTCATCGACTATCTGAGGCACAGAGCAAGTCACGTCGCGCCGGCAAGGCTATGCCATCCACATTAGATGCGAAATTGTCTGTTTGTTACCTCTTCTCTTCTTAACGGCTGAACGAATGTAGATAAAACTTGGCACACTGATAAACAAGGTACTGGAAAAAAAAACATGGGAAGAAGAATCTTTATCATTAATATAATTATGTTCCAATGTGATAATTTCCGTCTATCACACGGGCGATTAGCTAGCAGAAAATATGGGCTGAATTTAATGTTAAAATAAGCTCTTTCCTTTAGTAGTTCCATGTGTTATTACTGTAGGCGACATTAATACCGCCACAAAAATCAACGTAGCAGAATCAACAAATGAGACTCGCAGCGCCATCTATCTCTACAGCTGCTAACTAGCTTGACAAAATCCTAAATCGCGATATCAGAGTTTAGCGTGCGATTAGAACATATGCAAAAGCCCAAATATCAACTCTCGGGCCCACCAGACACAATATCCGTCTGGTCGGAGGATCCTCTCTTTTCAACGGAGGTATGTGGGACTCTACTCTCTGTTCCGCTACCTCCAAATTACTTCCCAGAATTGGATCCTTATTAGCGACTCTTTCTGATGGTGTAAGCAATAATACAGGGCGGGTGTGTCATTTTTTTCAAAATCAACCGATTCCAGGCTAGGAAAACCAATTTTTCAAAAATTCAATGATGCAGTTTTAGTTTTCATCAAAATCGGGCTAGAGATTCATTTCAGTGTTTCTCGATATTCCTCATTGTTTCGGATTATGCAATTCACGCACATTTTAAAAATTCACCCTGTATATGTTTATTAAGTAGGTATTATAAATGCGAATCGGGTGAAACTTGTTACTGAAATAGGATATGGGAACTATTAATCCCGAAGGTATGTTCCCTTAGAATTCCCCTTTCCGACTTTCACGCGGGCGTAGCCACTGGCAGTTGCTAGTTGCTAATAATATTCGGTTGTCATATAAAGGTCCCATAAGTTAGAATTGTGACGGGTCGCAGGCCGTCAATTTCTGAGAGTCAAATTTATGAGAAATAAATAATAATAATGTAGGTTTTTATCAAAAAATAAGTGAAAAACTGAAAATATATTATCCCATTGCAAACTAACCGTCGATTTGAAAGCCAACTCAAGTCGCTAATTACCCGTAGTAAGAAAATCTGCTATAGAATCACTTGTTATTTCGTTAATTATAACAGTTTTTTCATTAAAAACTCACAAGAGATCTATAAGGTTGAGAAAAAAATCTTGGAAACTATTATTCATAAACGTCCAATAGTACTAAAACGCTCTGTATTTTTTGTATTCAACAAAAACTTCTCCATAAAATGGACCCCCTATTTTAAACCTTCTATTAGAGGTTTAAAATAGGGGGTCCATTTTATGGAGTTTACGTAAAAGCTGATTGTTGTTTGTTTTTCGGGTAATTTGTGGTTCTTTAAAAACGCAAAAAAGTATTACATTAAAAAAAAGCTTGTAAATAAACTCCTTTTTGAGAAAAAGTAAGTTTTGATTGTGGTTTTCGTAACTTCGTACACAGATAGATCACGCAAGCTTTGAAAGCTATTGTCGCCTTTGTACATTAAGCTGTCCTATCATGTTTTTATGGGTACAATAAAAAACAAAAATTGGAAAAAATATGCCAGTAGGTAGCACTTAAGAAATGACCTTTCTATTGACGGTACCCGTTCACGAACATGACGCGTGTATCAGCATCATTCAGGTTATTTTGAAGGGAACTGAATATTTCGCCATGGATCCGACATATTCATTTGGTAGTCAAGAAGCCATATCATCACCATTTTCAGTGTCTTTCTGTGATTGTGGGCCACCACTAATCATATAATTATATATATACTGTACTCTAATAACTAACGTAATTTTATTGCAAGCATATTATGAGGATTAGCGGAAATCCTCATAATATGCTTGCGATAAAATTACCCAAACATAACTTAAGGCAGAGTTACCAGTGCACAGTGGGGCAAAGAGACTAAATCTAGACTAATCCAAAAAGCTGTTACAATGCTATTGGTTTCAGTATTGTTATTTTCTACAAAAGAATAAAAACTCTCTTCCTTACTAAATCCATCAATAGATGATATGGGAACAGAAATACTGTTCCCATAATATCATCTATTGATGGATTATATTAAATAGATGATATTATGGGAACAGAAATACTGTTCCCATAATATCATCTATTGATGGATTTAGTAAGGAAGAGAGTTTTGATTCTTTTGTAGAAAATAACAATACTGAAACCAACACGAGATAAGTGTTAAAACATAACAAAAGACCGTAACAACTTTTGTGTGCGAATATTACTATTTTTGTACGAGTATTGTGTACCTACATAGACAGTTTATGAATTGCTGTTCTAAATTTTTCTTTCTCCTCCAATTTTTGCTAAAAAAATAATTTCGCTAAAGAATATTAGGTATGTTGTAAAAGAAGAGTAATTAATAAAATTAAAAGACTTAAAAATCAAGATCAATTGAACCCTGGAGTTCTGTACATCCTCTCTATGAGTAAGGAAGCCTTAACAAAATTACATTCATGCGATTTCAGGCTCTCTGTCTATTACGTCGGTATTTTTAATTAATTAGTTTTCTTTGAAGAAAGTTAAATGAGTGTGTTATCTTATCTTACTAATATAATGAAAGTGAAAGTATGGATGGATGCATGTTTGTATGAATGAACAAAAATGATGCAAGTATGAACGGCTGAACGGATCTGGATGAAATTTATATTCTGAATTAATAGCACATAGGATACTTTTCACCCCGGTATTATTTTCCCTTGGGATAATTTTATAGTTTCACACGGGCGAAGCCGCTGGTGAAAGCTAGCATTTTATGTTCCAACGAGTAGGTAACTGTGCGTTAACCCTGTAAGTCTAAGACTTGACTCATTAACATACGCATGGTCAGTGTTAGCATGTTCATTATTATTGGCATGGGATCGAGGTTCTTTCCGTTTCTATTGATGACTGAGTCTGGAGGAAGGTTCCTTTAGGTGTAGAAAATATGAAATCTATCTGTCACCGAGTAATTGCAAACTCTGTAAAATTGTAGTAAATCTTTAAAAGATTATAAATGCCTGATACTGTGAACAGATTATTTTGAACACAATAAATCCCATCTGAATTCAATAGTTACCATTAAATCCGTCTGATTGAGTAAAAATGAGTTTACAATTTCATGCGATATATTACAATCTTACGGAGTTTACAAATTCTCACGACATATCAACGTAACAATTTGTAGCTTTGCCAGTTTGTCACAAGATATAACTTTAGTTTTTCTCCACAGAGTTGGGACCATGCGAGGAGGCGAGGCAGGCCGTGATCCGGGAGCTGATCTGCACGGAGGCTGATTACATCCGCCACTTGCTCTCCATTGTGCAAGTAAGTTACAAGACACTCTCCTCCTTATTTATTTAACACAAAACACTTAAAATAGAAAAGCACAACTTATTAAAAAAAAAAAAACTTTCAGCAGACCTGCGACAGGAAAGTTGGATGAAAGATTATGTAGACCTTAATTTTTTCGGGTCGAGGGTTACTCTTTAGATTGTTTGAGCTGAGTGGCTACGTTAATTTGGTGGCATTTATTAAATCCACTAAATTGCAGGTTTATGGGCACTTGCTACGCTCCAACGTATGGCTCATGTTCTGGATGTGGGTACCGCACTCACATTTGGTATCCGACGGGTCTATAGACACCATTTCGCCAAATTTTGTTTGCAGGGCCGCTGCAAACACAACTTGGGTGCGCAAACAATTCAGAGCTTTCCAAATAGGCCCCTGCAATTCACGTCCGGGGGCAACTGTTCTTTGGGTTTCATAAAGTTGTGACGTGCTAGATGCATCTCTTCCCACAGTTCAAGTCTTGACGAAGGACACGCAATAAGACTAAACATTTTGGTAATGCTTCGATTGTGCTTGCCATCTGATGAGACTGTGGTCTAACGCAAGGCTAGCGGCACCACCCGTACCGCGAGCTGGAGGCAAAGCTGAACTCGCGTGCACTCACTGACGAGTAGGCAGCGTTGCGAGCCTATAACAAAACAAAAGTTACGGTAAAGTGACTAGGTATTTTTTATGCAACCGATACTATTTTTATCTAAAACACATAGTCATAAAAGTAAATATCTATATTTTGTAAAACAAGTATCTACTACTACTTAACTAGGGATGCTCGCAAGCATCCCTTAAAATGTTAACAGCCGCGACATATTTTAAAACAAAGTTAGTTACCGCATCCCTATTTTATGTTCGGGTTAACCACTAGCAATCCTGGGTTAACTTTACTGGTGTTATCTCCACATTTAGAACGTATTACAACGGAGGTAATCCGGTAAAACAAAGTAAAACGCATAGGTACCTGCTATAAATGCGAAAGTGTACCTGTCTGTAAAGATTTCACTTCTAAACCGTTGAACGGATTTTGATAAACCTTTGCACATGGATAGGTCTGGATTAGTACATTTGATATTTTTCATTCCTATAATCCCTTCGGATACTAAAATACTTTTCACATGGGCGAAGCCGCAGGCAGCAGTTAGAACATAAATATAGAACATACTACAAGCACGTGGTTATATATATATTAGCAAATAATTGCATTTTTTTCGACACAAGTCGGATTAAAGACAGCGACCCGAGGGCTTTCGTCAAATCGTTCGTTGGGTTTCCCAACGGCAAATTCATATCATATTTTTTCAGTAGATTTGACAGAAATGACACTGTTTTCGAGAAATTTACCAATTTAAATGTGATGTTTTGTTAATACGGAGCAGATATTGTTACAAGTATGTGAACTTGACGTACGAAACAATGATAGCACTTCCTCGAAAACTTTTCAATTACGAGATATTGTTCCTAGAAAATATGTTTAAGACCGCGAATTGCGGAACAGATATTTTCCGTGTTATTGTGGGTACCACGAAGTTTGAGTTATAACGAATTACCGAACAAAAGAGATAAGCAGGATACTGGGAAACGCACCTGCTAAGTATGTTTGTTGTGTCCTGTAATCCTGTCTGTTGTGTTGTGTTTGTTATCGGATTAAATACTATAATAAATGGCGTAAGATTGTAAACTTGTTGTTCTCGATGAGACACGGATATACGTGGTAAACTATCGACCTTGGCTAGGATTTATTGTATTCGAAATGTATTAAAGACTTTATATTCTACTCAAGGTTTATTACAATCTTTCGGTATTTGCCATGTTTACTACATGTTTGAGTGCATTTTTGTTTAGGGTGTCCTGACTCAGTATTTGAATGATTGATCTTGATAATGTATCTAATTAAGATTGTTCAACTATGACATTTTCTCACAGCGTCCTGACTGATCATACCAACGTAATGATTTTTTAATTTTAAAATTTTTTGAGATAAAAAAAGCACATAGGTAAGTAAAACTTTTCAAAAATACATTTCTCCTGCAGAAAGTTGTAGCGTTGTATTTAATACAGGGCCCTCAATTTTCGACAAGAATCTCATAATATTTAGCAAGTTAAAAAGTTGTGTCAATGCCAAAGCATTCCGTTGACAGCTTTAGGCTTGTGTTTACGCCGTTTACGCAGAGACACACGCTGACATGTGGCGACCCTTACATAACGCTGCCGCGCACGGTATTGGTTGACAGATACGAGTATGTTAACTTACATGGGTAATGAAATAACTGAGTTTGTTTTACTTACGAGAGCGTTATTAAAATCCCCTGAGGATCAGCGACGAATGCTCCTAAACCTAATAATAAAAAATAAACATTTAAGCGGTAAAGAAGGTTGAATATCAAACAAATTTCACAATTTTATAATTACATATGGGTGGGTAGGCAGGTACCTACATACCTACATGCCATGCTTACATGTATAGGAAAATATCGCTATGTTGGAAGATTGTACTGTTTCCTCAATAAAATATTGAATACAAGAAATCAAAATCAATAATATAGGTAATAGAATGAACGCAATATCTCTTAAGGGGGCATTGCACTCATATTATTACCCTACCCACCCTACCTATGCACTTTGTCTTGTTTTTTTAAAACCCTCCTTGTATTCTAGAGAACCAAACAAAAGAAGAATTGTATTATTCAAATTAATCGGTAAAGTCGTTCTCAAGTATTGCGCGATATATTTCGGCGATTAATGTTTAGGGTTCCGTAGGTACCCAAAGAGTAAAACGGGCCTTGTACTAAAGCTTCACTGTCCGTCCGTCCGTCCGTCCGTCTGTCACCAGGCTGTATCTCATGAACCGTGATAGCTAGACACTTGAAATTTTCACAGATGATGTATTTCTGCTGCCGCTATAACAACAAATACTAAAAACACTCCCATACAACGTGATTTTTTTTGCCGTTTTTTATGGATAATGGTACGGAACCTTCCGTGCGCGAGTCCGACTCGCACTTGGCCGGTTTTTATATACATAGATGAAGAGTATAACCACTAATTATCTGCTGTGATCAGCTAAAACTGAAAAATTGCTGGTTTTTTAACGAAATTTTAGCCAAATCTGTTTAGTTTCAAGCTCAGTAAAAATATATATTATGTTAATTTTAACTATATTTCAAAGAACACTGTTGTTTCCGAAACATGTATAAAAATAATATCCTCGATAGAAATTATCCTCAAAGTTACCTCCAACTTTGACCTTAGAAAAAAAATCCCGTATTTAATAGCCTACTTATTTTATTAATTATGTTTTATTTTGAATATTTTTAGCAAGGATAATAATTAACAGAACCTATTTTCTACTTATCTGTATTCTGCTTTGTTCGCATTACGAATCTGATAAAAATTGTGTCAATTTAGAAGAAATCAACTTATTATCTACGTAATTCAGATACCCGCAATGCCATCTGTTGACCGAAAAAGTAACTACTTACTATCAATGATGATACAGCACAACATATTTTTTTTGTAATTAATGGGGCTTTTAAAACGTCTTAAAAAGTGATTATTCTGATACTCTTTTCATAGATACCAAATCATAGGGATTATTACGGTTCACACCATTAAAAAACCACCACTTTAACATAGGCGCTACAGACAGGCCAATTTGCAGAGGTTGCTTCGACGTCGAGGGATCAGTCGGCTACGTAATCCTGGAAGTAAGGCCGTGGCTTCCCGACGTGAAAAAATCCTCGGACCGGTGAGGTCTCTCCGCTCAACCTGTGAAGCACCCTGATGACTTATGTACATTTGGGTGGAGCTAGGCTGGCTAATTTAGCACAACGGAGTCTCCACAATACTCTATCCGTTGCGGGGTTTTTTTTTTGTGGATGGGAAATCATCAAATGACTTCTTCCGCTCTGGGTAAAACGGAAGGGAGTGTCAGACTCTTACTGACTCAAACCCATCCTTGTTCCTCCTTATGTCCTTTGCGTTCCAGAGCCGTGGTCACTCATTTAAACAAATTCCGCAACCCTAGCAGGTTCTGGCCCTAACGGGCCCTATCTACTTTGCTGACATCTCTATGAGGCGCGTGGGGAACACAACGCTCCGTAGATCCGGACCTGGTTGATATCGGACGGCGAGCCATCCAACGCTCGCCGTCCGGAGGCCCGCGCCTACGGTGGCCGGGAATCGCCCTGCGACTACCGACGCCCGGGCGACTTCTTCTGTTGCGGTGGCTGAGGCGTGAGATTTGCCTCTCCCTCACGCGGAGCTACCTCCTTCACTATCTTTACTGTCACCGCCGCCGATCGCCTCGATGAGGACATGGCGGTGCTCCGCCCAAGTAGGGCAGACCTCCACCGTATGCTCCACCGTGTCCTCTCCGGGGGTATACTTATCTTTTAGTTGGTTTTCCCATGGCCAACTTTATGTAGCTCTATCGCGTGTTAACAACCTTATACTTTCTTTAACATCGTGTATCGTCATCATCATCCACAGCCCGATTTCACCCACTGCTAAACATAGGCCTCTCTTTTCGTGTGCCAATCCCCACGTTGCTGTGCCAGCCTCATCCGAGTTCTACCTACGATGGCAACAATATCGTCCGCCCATCTCGCCACCGGCCGACCAACACTTCTTCTTCCAGTCCTCGGACGCCACTCAGTCACTGCCTTATTCCACCTATCATCACCGCTCCTTGCCAGATGTCCTGCCCAACTCCAGTTTAGTTCCGCAATTCGTTTTCTGATGTTGATATCCTTCGTACGTCTTCGAGTCTCAATGTTTGAAACTCGATCTATTAGTCGTACCTATGCCAAGCATGGAACGCTCCATGGCTCTCTGTGTTAAGTGCATCCTCCTGCGTGAGCGTTCATTTTTCAGCATTGTAAGTCATTGTGGTAAAAATACACTGGTTCAGGCAATGCGGAGTTTTGGCAGGCTTCAGAATGCCGTCCAATTTGCTATAAGCGGCTCACCCAAGTTGTTTTCCTTTCGATACCTCCGGGCTCCGTTTGTTGATTGTTTTTGCCAATTGAAAGGATATGGCCAAGATAAACATATTAGTTATCATCTCCAACGATTTATTTTCAACTTTAACAGTAGGATTTGAATCGCTGAAGGCCATAAATAAAGGTTTTGAAGTATTTTCTGGAGGTCATCGAAATTCTCAGCGCAAACTACAAGGTCATCGCAAATCTTAAGTGTAACAGGTAGGCACCATTGACGTTAATACCGCTATAGTCTCAATCTATAATTTACACGATATCTTCTTGGACTGCTGTGAATAGTTTCGATAAAATGATAGAAGCGTTATCATTAAAACGTTTCTGATTTACTTGAACAGAAGAGGTGATACAACCAGTATTTTGCATTTAACACTCTTCCAAATTCCTAATTCTAACACCCCTCGCAGTCAATATCTAGCTTTGCTTGACCCCTCAAGTAATGTTGTTCGTATTATTTTATGAAAAATCAAAAGAGGTGGGTTTATAAGGGCCATTTTAGTCTATCAACCACTTGATGTGACATATACATATTTTATTTACTCTTAGTAACTCATAATATACAGGGTGAATTTATAAATTGTGCGTGAATGGCTAAATCCGCGACTATGAAGAATAGCGAAAAACACTGAAGGGAGTCCGCGAGCCCGATTTAGATGAAAACTAAACTGCATCATTGGATTTTTGAAAAATCGGTATTCGGCCTTTCGTTTTATTACACTATCCGAAAGTGTCGCTACTATATATTAAATTCTGGAAAGTAATAATACATACAAACCTAAAGCGTTATATTTAAATAAAAAAAGAATCCGAAGGCCCTTCACCAAAATTTGACTAAGTCCTCTGCCCTTAAAGATACGAAGCTACATGATCAACCGACACAATATTTCGCGGGTTTTTTACATGATCTCATGATTTTCGACTAGAGCGACAATTTGCTTCCAGAAAAGATTTTCATCCAAGCTACCATGTTGGAAATATAGAGCGTTATAATTTAAAAAAATACAGCTCCTAACTCAGAAACGGTGCGTCGTAGATGCTTCTCAGAACCTAAATTCTATGGCGAAGGTCAACCCTAATACTTTTTATTTTAACCAAAAATATTTTCATTTTCTTTGAGGAGCTCGTGGTTAAATAATAACAGCCGCACGGGTCGATCTGTAAGGTTAAGCAACGCTTGCCAGGGTCGGTCTGTGGATGGACGACCGTTTTAACATACCGAGATTCCTCCGTGCCTCGAAAAGCACGTCAAGCCGTAGGTCCCGGCTGTCATTTGTAGGTCTTTGGCAGTTGTTACGGATTGTCAGAAGCCAGAAAATCTGACATCTTGCCAAAAAGTGCCGTGTTACCCAGTTAATGGGTTGTGGAGATCTGGTAGGCAGCCGTCCACGTAAAATACTGGTATTCCGCTGAATCCGGTTTGACTGGAAGTCGACCCCAATGTAATATGTAGCAAAAGGCTAGGCAGATGATTGTTTGTTTCTTTGCTGTTTATAGTGCATAAGCGTATACTCCAACTCTGCCCCTAAGACGACCCACTGACCACACTTTCAAACGTAACAAAAATTCTACTCCTAAGTTTTATTCTTACTAAACCTTTGGTAATATCTAACTAATTTCAATGTCAGTGTGTAGGTATGGTTTTCAAATTTAAATAATCAAGTGTTTTTTACCATTTTGAACTCGTGTTATAATATCGTTATGTTTTCATTTATAAACACCGGATCTTCAATGCGTAGACCAATAGCAGGGAGATAAGAGGGATAAAAGTAATTCACTCTGAGAACGTCCAGTGCCATTACTTCCATGACTGCACACATGAGTATTTCAGGGATAAGCTCTAAATCTACCATAATACTTATGACATCTCACAAAAGACGATGTTAATCATGACCAATGGTTAATTAAAACCCAGCCAAATGTGTGTCGGTCGTGCGACAAACAGCCGAGGTTTCGTAGCATGTAGGTTGCAAATGTATTCCACAATATCATATCGAGATATCAGTGTAGTGTATGCAGCCCCACAGGCCTCACTGAGCTATCTTTAAAGGAAGTACTAATGCTGGTATTTATCTTGAAGCTCTATGAGAAATCGATCACCGTCGAGCACTTCCCTAACTGGCCCGACCCCTCCGCGGACAGCGATGAAGGACTCGAGCCCAGACCCCTCAATGACATAATGACATATTTCACTTTACGTTTTCGGGGGTTACTTATCTACTCTTATTTACTTTACCGTTCTGCTACAATACCTACACAATAATATTTAAGTGTTTTGAGTGTACCCACCGACTTCTGTTACAGCGATCATATTACCGATCATATACCCTTGTTCCTCGAAAAAATTTAAAGCTAAAATTAAGTCATTTATATGTGGATGTTAAACAATTGTTTATAAAATCGTAATCGCTTAAAGGCTGGAATAATGCTTAGGCGCTCGGTGACCCAAACACATTATGGGAGTCATATTTTATGTTGTAACACGAGGATAAAAATAATAGAATTTCCAATCCAAAATTGAAGTTTCTCGGATGAAATCGACGATCCCTATCACGGGGATTAGTCCGTTCCGTTAATAGACTGCGTGCTTGCCAAAGGCATTATGAGATATTGGACGATCCTAAAACGTAATGTATTACGCAGGTAAGATTAGGAATTCAGCATTGTTGCTCTCCCTCAATAACATTCGGCTTTTAACGAAGAAATCCGATCCATCGTTGTGTAACATCCGTGTAATAGAGACGCATACTCTCGGAGACAACAATTTATACGTGGATCGAACCTTTCCATGTACCTATCTCTTTATACACATCTTTAATTTTTGATTATGTTTAGAATTAGTAGTAGCTATTTACAACCCTTTTAAGGGTTCTGTAGTCAACAAGGAGCCCTAATTGTTTCGACATGTCCGTCTGTCCGTCTGTCTGTCCGCGGTTTAATTAGCTCAGAGACAGTTAGCTCTAGAAAGTTGACATTTGGCTTAGGTAGGTATACATATAAATCACGGCGACAAAGTGAAAACAGAAAATTTAAAAAAACGGCAAAAAATCACGTTGTTATATGGGAGCCCCACTGAATTATTTATTTTGTTCTACTGGGCGGCAACAGAAATACATCATCTGTGAAAATTTCAACTGTTTAGCTATCACGGTTCATGTGATACAGCCTGGTGACATACAGACGGACAGCGGAGTCTTAGTAATAGGGTCCCGTTTTAACCCTTTGGGTACGGAACCCTGAAATTGACTAAAACAGATAGACGTGTAAAAGTGTTATGTTTAACCTGCTTACAAAATAATAGTTATTTATGATATTAGTACGGTAAGTTGATTTTTACAAACGAGTTGACGAATGTAAGCACGAGACGAAGTCGAGGGCTTACCATAGTCACGAGTTTGTAAAAACCAAATGCGCACGTGTAACATACAACGTTTTTCGACACATTTGCGAGAAAACATTACAATAAGTAATGAAACAAACTTTTTGTCTTTAGAAATCAGTCGGAAAGTCGCAACAATCTTTGACGTTTCTAATATATGAAGATGACGCGAATTTGCAAAGGTCGCCACATGCGCGTGGTGTCAAAGTCAAAGTCAAAGTCAAAACGTTTATTTCAATTAGGCCATTAAACGGCACTTTTGAACGTCATCATCTACATTAAAAATAATACAAAGTGACTCTACTGTCCGTTCGAAAGGGTAGATTCTTATGGAGAAGAACGGACAAGAAACTCCATAGTTACTCTTTTCAAATCAATGATTTACAATATTTTGAGTACAAAAAATAATTTTAATATATGTGAGGTCGATGCACCTAGAGTATACTACTTACAGGATCATAGTACATGGTACTCACATATTTACAAATCTTGGAACCATTAATAAAACAGAGTGTGTTAACAGAAAAATAAAAACTCTTTTACATCTGTAAAGTGAATATATAAATTGACCAATTTGATTTTGCCTACACTACACCCTTGATTGTCCTATGGAGCAGGACCAGCATGTTTCCAAGCATTCTTATCTTGAATGTAATCCTCCAACTTGTAATATGCTTGTTTACAAAGTGTGCTTTTTACATACGTTTTAAATTTTCTTTCATTTAATTCTAATATGTCACAAGGTATTTTGTTGTAACATTTAACACAGTACCCCATGAAAGATGTGTGTACTTTAGCTAACCTATAAAATGGTTGATCTAATTTATCTTTATTTCTAGTATTAAAATTATGTCGATCACTAATTTTATTAAAAAGATGTCGATTTTTCCGAACATACATAATATTTTCATAAATGAATTGGCAAGGGACTGTCATAATATTAATCTCTTTAAAAAATCCCTTAGAGAATCACGGCGACGCAGATTATATAGGGCTCTGACAGCTCTCTTTTGTAAAATAAATATGGATTCAATGTCAGCAGCCCGAAAATGTGGTGAAAATTAGAACCACATCTTTCATTTGTTTTTATTTATCTTCTCTCATTTTCTCTTTAGTATTAAAATGAGACAAACGTATACAGCAAAAGCGCTTCCAAGGAGGTTCGATCATTCAGCTTATTTATTCTCGTGATGTGAAACTCCTTGGTGGAATTCTTATTAATTTTTATGGAAATAAAAAAAACAGTAAAGAATACGCACGGCGTTTTACAACGGAGTATGCGGTAAAATATGTACTTAGGTGAGAGTACCTACTTTACCGCACGTCCCATTGTGTGGTGCGTAATTTTTAACTTTCGAACAATGCATACAGGCTTCGTAATTGCATTTTTTGAGCAAATGTGCTGAAAATATCATTTATCAAATAAGAATTTCTTTATATTCTAGAAGGTGTGTTTTACTAATATTACATCGGCATGGAGTCCAAACTGGATTGTTACCAACATTTGTTATAGAATTACCATAGTGTCCACCAACATTTCCATGAAAACTGAGCAAAAACTCTGCTCTGCTTGCAGTTTGGCAACAAACCTAGATGTATGTAGTTTGAACTAAATAAGGTGATCATCTATATTTTAAAAAAATCATGAAGTCTGAACTCGTTGTAGCCGTCAACATTTTCCTCAAATAAAAAACCATACGTAAAGTAAATGTAGCCTCTAGGATTTCTTTGTAGGATAGGAATCCAAACATACTTTGTATCGCTTTTCATTTGAGAACTTTTGACGATATCGATGTGATTAGCGTCCATACCGATGTCAGCATCGATTCTTTATGTTGTTCGCATTCCTACAAATAAAGATATTAAGGACTAGCACTTCGCCCGCGACTTCGTCCGCGTGGGGATAGTAGGTACTCCACAAACTGCAACGCCCCTATACATATCCCCTTATAAAGGTTAGTTTTGGAAAATTAAGCACAACGATTCTCATTATTGGTTCAGCGCAACTGTTCACCCCGTTCAGCCCGTCAGAGGTTGATTATGCAAAAATTGTTAGGTACATAATCTGTTGCAATTATCCCACTTTTAGTTTATTCATAGAATTCCGACGTAAATTGAAGCAAGCTATAATTTCCTCCCCTAAAAACTTATTCACCCCTGCTTCACCCCTTATTATGTATGTACCTAGTTGATTTTCGAAAAATCCAAACATTTGATATTCTTATTGTTTTATCGAAAACATTTAAATGCCGTGGTGTTTCAACGTCATCGGACCAAGCATTGATACGATTCTCCCCAGTTCGCTCAAGCCGCGACATTTTTCTTACTCCGAGCATGTTTATTACCGTCGTAACTTTTGAACGAAAGGTCCGATTTGAATGATTTAAAGTGTAATTTACACGGACATAATCAACCTTAATCATCAAACCATTTAAATGGATAAGGATTAATATCATGGTACTATAATCACCATTTTTTATTTCACCATGGGATTTGCTTGACTAATATTAACAAAAAGCGGTCATGGTGACTTAACCATAATAGTTAGACATATGGTATCGCGGACTTTTTTGTAGACATTGATGACCTCTATAAAACTGTAGTACATCACTTTGCTCTATTGTCAATAGATTCCGCAGCGTACGCGATATAAGGATTTTTTCTCATACCTTGGGTCACATTATCGAAGTTTTCATACGGATCCCTAACTTTTTTGAAAATATTCTATAGCCTATGTCCATCAGCGATAATGTACGATTCTACTGGTGAAAGAATTTTTCAAATCGGTCCAGTAGTTTCGGAGCCTATTCATTTCAAACAAACAAACAAACAAACAAATCTTTCCTCTTTATAATATTATATTAGTGTAGATAGGGGACTATTGGCGCATTATATAGCACCAACGTTGGACCAAACATTCAAGGTACGTTGGATTGTTCCCAGGTGTTCATCGCAGCCGCGCACGCGCTGCAAGATGCCGGGAAACTGTTGGATATCGAAACAGAGAAGCTTTTCACCAACATTCCTGATGTTCTCAACGCCAGCCTGTACTTCTGGGAAACTACCATCTACCCAATGATTGCTGATGCGCATGAGAAGCAAGCGCCGTAAGTTATAATAAATTGTTTCTAATAATTATGAAATCGTTCACGGACTGGGCACGTTGTATGAGTGAACGATTTCATATAAAGGGTGATCCAAATGCGTGGTCATATTTAAGGCTGATGTTTGATAACTGATAAATATTAAGGAAAAATATCACAACATAAAGACTCAAAAAATCGACCAGTAAAAACAACAAAAAAATTCCGAAGAAATGACTTTTCAAGCAGTCTGATGCAGTTGTTGACATCAAATCTGTGGTAGGTATAACTAGAGTATATGCTGGTCCAACTGGACACAAAAAAAAGTTCCGAAGAAACGACTTTTCAAGCAGTATGATGCAGTTGTCGACATCAAATCTGTGGTAGGTATAACTAGAGTATATGCTGGTCCAACTGGACACAAAAAAAAGTTCCGAAGAAACGACTTTTCAAGCAGTATGATGCAGTTGTCGACATCAAATCTGTGGTATAACTAGAGTATATGCTGGCCCAACTGGCAACAACAAAAAGTTCCGAAGAAACGACTTTTCAAGCAGTTTGTTAAGAGCGTTTACGCGGTACGGCTTTTCATACAAACTTTCAAATCCTTATTCTTCAAAATGAATGAATCGATTTTAATGAAACTTGGTATGCATACGTTAGATATCCAGGTCTAAATAGTTATCAGAAAACATTTTTGAAAAAGATTTCAGAAGGAGAAAGAGAGCGATTTTAAGTTTTCTATAGAAAGTGAAAAATCACTATATCCTTCCCCCTGAACTCTTTTTCAAAAATGTTTTCTGATAACTATTTAGAACTGGATATCTAGCGTATGCATACCAAGTTTCGTTAAAATCGGTTCATGCATTTAGAAGAAAAAGGACTTGAAAGTTTGTATGAAACGACATACGGCGTACACGCTCTTAAGACTGCTTGAAAAGTCGTTTACTGTGGTCGAATTAAAAATTCGTTTTTTTTGCTTTGCTGTTGCCTAATGTAAGTATGTAAGTAATAAATATGACCACGCATTTCTGGAACATCAAGTATGTAAACTGTACGCACCGATATTTCTAGAGCTCCCACGATCCATGTCACTTGCACGACCCTGATATATGTAGATGTATGTAGATCAACCTTTAAACGGTCAAGTGACAAGTCTAATTCTGGAGACAACTTTTTTTTCAAACGTAATTTTGTTTTACAGATTCAACACAGAAATAATGGCACCGGGATTCATGCACTTTCGAGACATGTTTCAACCCTACGAGAAATACGTAAATGAGCAGACTAAAGCCTTGGACTACTTGCGCTCCTTGTCAAATAACACAGATTTCATGTGTTATCTGACTTGGTGCTATCGGCAGAAGGCTTGCAACAGGTCGGTAATGGTTAAGACAGCATTTATGGGTCTTACTTCTAGAAGGAACGTGAAACTAATCAGTAGTTCTGTTGCAGGCTGCAGCTTGCAGACATCATGGTTAAGCCAATGCAGCGCTTGACCAAGTACAGTCTGCTCCTGCGCCGTTTGATCAATCACACAGATATTGAGCCGGAACGCACCTCTTTACAGGCCATGGTAAATAAGCACACCTTAATTTTTAAACTTACAAGGTTCACGGTTAACAAAATTTCACATTAATAAGAATAGTTTCAAAACGTAGCAAACGTTTTGAAACTATTCTTATTAATGTGAAATTACCGCTAATACGAATACTTAGTTTCATTCCATAGTGGAAAGTGTTCTACTTACCTACTTAGTAACTTTACATATAAATTCTGAATTGCACACCGACGAAAGTTTAGTGTGGAAAATTTCATTAGCCCTCAGCCCCAATTATGAATACCTACATATTGTTATGTAGATATTGGGGCTGTAAGTGGTAGGTCAACAGGTCCCTACGTAATTTCCTGTCTCGTTGATCTCGTGGTTGCATGCGCCACAGTTAGGTTAGACCTGTCACCCAAGGTGATGGCGTGTTTTGTTCAACACGCGCCCCTCTGAGATGTAGTAAGGGGAGTAAAACACCTCTCTCCCCCTACTTAATGAGACGGGGCCTACAGAGGCAGGCCGGTCCCACCAGTCGGGGGCTGCGTTGAAGACTGCTTAAGTGCTCCCGTAGCCCCCGGTGCAAGTGTGCGAGGGAACACGGGGTGGTTTTAGTCAATAGGAGTCTGACAGACCCCTTCGTCCGCCCCGGGACGGAGGACATCCATGAGGATTTCCACCCCGATAAAAAAAAAAGTTAGACCTGTCGCTGCCGTCTGTGATTCGTTCCATGGTCGACAGTGCAGCGTCGTGTGACGCGGTGATCTCCTGCTGTGAAAATGTCATGTCGCAGAAGGAGGCTGCGGAAAGGGAAAGGGAGATTTCGAGTGCTCTTCCGGCCCGCAGCAGGCGCACCGGTCGTCGGCGGAGGGCAGATAATGCCCTCCTCCGGTCCCCCTAAATGGATCCAGGGACGGCGGACTCGGGGACGTCCGCCGCCCCCATCAATTAGGACCCGAAGTGGTGGCGCGTTTTGTTCCACGCGCGCCTCTCTTAGATGTCACAGGGGGAGCTAAACACCTGACTCCCCCACTTAACGAGACGGGGCCTGCAGAGGCGGGCCGGCACCAGTCGGGGGCTGCGTTGAAGATTGGTTAAGTGCTCCCGTAGCCCCCGGTGCAAGTGTGCGAGGGAACACGGGGTGGTTTTAGTCAGTAAGAGTCTGACAGACATCCATGAGGATTTTCGTCTCAAAAAAAACAAGGTTAGGCACACACAGGTGTTTACAGCAACAAAATTCGATAAACACTTTGAACTTCTTCTCAGACTCAGAATTATTAAAAAGAATAATATTTAAGTCTTATAGCAAAAAGCACATTATCGAATCTTTTGTATCAATTCAGATAATGTGTAAAAGTAGTGTCAGCCGATTTTTGTTGCTGATCATGATCACACTACTGAGCATATTTTGAGTCTTGTCCATCTGAATTTTTTCACGTATGATGGCTTTACGTTCGCCTTCATTTTTAGTGGCACTCACTACACTTGGCATATTTGTGCAAATATTGGCCTTACTTATTTTTTAAAGAATTAACTTTATCTCGATGATTTCAGAATGTATTTTCTAGTATCCAGGTAATACGACAATTTTGACAAATACGTCAAGTAAAGTGCCACCTTTACATGGGATTTAAACATATCTGTCAAAGTGTACGTGCGTGCACTCTAGATACACCTCTGCCGAACCCTTCGGGGAGTACAGGCGTAAGGTTATGTAATATGTCTGGTATTGTCTAAATGGTGGATATGTAACCGTGCTTACACTCAATCTACCTAATTTCCATCGTGAGGAATAAATTCTCTCATTAATTTTCTTGATTGTAATTACGAAAAATAAATTGCATTAAGTTACAGTGAGGATGTTTGATTTGCATTTTTTTTCAGGAAACATGTGCCAAAAATTACGTTCAGGACTTGAACCGATCGATAAGACAACGAGAAGAGCTCGAAAAAATGGAAAGATTGGCCAGCTCAATAGAGTCCTACGAGATCGTAAGTTTTCTCTTTGTTTCTTGTTTGTAGCTGTTCCAGAGTTACGTTCTCTTTATATCCTAAGTGTATTTATTACATTGATCAAAAAAGTTGCCCGTGCGCGGATCCTACAGATGGCACCGACATGCCATAGGAAGTTACTCGTAACAAGCCAATCGATTCATCGGCGATCGATGATAGAATGGATGGTCGGCTCCGACCGACAAGCTACCAAGTCAATCGACATCGATCTTTGACGATAAATATCTTCGATCGACGATTGGTGTGGTAACGCCCTTATGTCAATAAGATACCATCAGAATGCGGTTGTAGATACATTTTTCTCGGCAGCGTATAAACGTAACCTAGCGCACGTTTATCAATTTATTCCTAGTAGGTATCTCATAATTACTGTGAGATTATATCGGACGGATTATTTGAAAAATAAACAGATAATTGTTTTCAATAGAGTTTTGCTTGCCTTAACCATAAACATGAAATCCGTACCCTGATATTTTAAATTAGTGCAATAGTTGGTGTAATTGCTTTTTTGATCACTGTAATAAAATGTTGAACATTAATGTTCTTCCCCATTAGGTAGTAGCGTTTGCGACGTACGGCATTTCATACAAACTTTTGATTCCCTTTTTTTAGAAATGAATGAACCAATTTTAATGAAACTTTCTACGCATAAGCAGGATACATTGATCTAAAAAGTTATCAGCAAACATTCTCGAAAAATAGTGTTACTGCTATTCCACCGATTTTAAACTTTCGATAGAAACAGAGCTTTCAAAGTATCTTTTTTTTTAATAAGAAATTTCGAAAATGTTCTTTAATAACTTTTTAGACCCATGTGTCCTGCTATTGCGTAGGAAGTTTCATTCATTTCGAAAAATAAGGACTTGAAAGTACGGCCTACGGCGTAAATGCTCTTAAGTGCAAAACTCGATTCTTCTATTTTGTTATTCTTATGTTTGAGCGAAATTGCTCAATATAGGTAAAGTAAAGTTCATTAAAAATAATCAATAACAGGTACAATGACACATAACAATGAATTCTATAGTAGGAAATTTTAAATCAAACACAAGAGCAGTTTTAAAAAATATTCAATGTGTAACAGAATAAACCCGGGGCATAGTACTTATTATTATTTGTTCAGTACATTTTGTCGAGGTATGCGTACACAAATTAATGTACAAGGCAATTAATTTTTTTTCGCGATTTCAGTTTTGGTCCAACAAAAAGTTTATAGGTACATTAGGTACTCATCATCATTATGAACAAAAGTTGTCCATAATGATGAGCACAACGACCTCTTAAGAGGTATTGCGTTTGTTCTGTTACACGTTGTATGTATTACATACAGTTAAATAGGTAGATCGAAATAATTGGCAATGAGACGAGCAGGCAAAACCATGGTTTTTCATGAATCCCATAAAAACTATTATTATGCACTTACTCGTTATGTAGGTACTAACAAGTTATTTTATTCGTGCTGCATTTAAATATATCAAGATTAGGGATGCAAACAAGACCTTCACGTAGATGTATACCTCATAATACCTCAGGTACCTACGTAATAATATCATAAATTATAACTTACCTACAACAGAGCCATGCGAAACTATAGCACGCAAAAAGGCATGCGAGGTTCACCCAACACATCAAGAGTCCACTCTTAATAACTGTCTTTCGTTACGAGACTCCCCGGATCCCTAGTAGTCATTCATCCGCTTTAATGCCTTATGATTTTTCATACTGTTCAGGCAAAATCATCCAAAACCAGTAGAAACCCTGCGAGTCGTCTTTCAAAATTTTTAGTTTCTTTCATTAAAAAAATATGGATCCCCAAACTTAATTTCATCTATTTACCCAGTCGAATTGTGGAATTCCCAAAGATACCTATTAACCTTAGTACTTGAGTACCTACTGTCAAAATTTTCAAGCTTCAAATCCCCAGCTTTGATTCATGGATTCAGTTTCTTTTTTTTTTTCAAATTCATAACCTTGCGATTTTTGTTCTCTATAAAATTCATACAAAACCAGCCATTCTTACTGTCATTGTACTGACTAGTGAAATTGTGTTTAATAATACATATAGAACATTATCTTTATATGTTCTAGTAATTACTGCTGTATGCCAATCAAATATAAATGCTAGAAAACTATTAAGGTGTGTCCAAACACAGCGAGCAAGGTGCGCGGAAGCTACGTGCGGCATTCGCAGGCAGGAGTCAAATTTGCCGCGTGACTAGTTTAGTCGTACAAATAAATATTAGCGCGCCCGCCGCGCTATGTTTGGTCGCACCTTTACTATGACGGATTCACATTTACGCTAGACAGTATCCATTATGGATAGAAGAGGTCCTCTCAAAATACCTACCTACTCAAATATTAGTAGAAAATCAATCTCAGTTGACTAGTCGCTTTAAAAAACTATTAAATTTCTACCATCAGTTCATCACTCCACAAGCCACATAATGTATGTACAAGACACAATATGTCCTGACAATGTTGAAAACATACTCAGGCATCAGAGCGGCCACACACCTACCGTTTCTTTTCTACCTAGAACCGCTCGAGCACTGACATGTGAAAATTCCAAAATAAATGTTACGTAATAGCAATAATAAACATTAAGTTGGTTCGCAATAAACTCGCGGCACACCGGTTGAAACCGGGGTATCGTCACACACACACCGGTCACCAGGCTTTCTTGATTTGCGCTCAGTCAACCTATTTGGTCTGTGCGCTCAGTCGTGATCTAGCGCTTGTCGAGAGACGTACTAGTATACCTTTTTGCGTTAGTACTTAATAAATCGTAATGGACGATGATGAACTGATCTGCATTGCTTTACTGCTTTGGCACGAAGAGCAAAAAAAAGGAGAGAAGGTACTGGGTTTACCCGTTAAACTTACACAGGCTAAAAGAATGCCAATTCTACACCAATAGAGGAAAATTAGGAAAAAAACCCGGATATACAGGGTTATTTTTTAATGACCGGCCATATTTTCACAGGGTGTTCTACCCATGAATATGAACAACTCTCACTATGGGACCAACTCTGAAATCACGATAAAAAAATCAGCTGTTCCATACAAAAGTTCAATACCTACTCGACTAAAATGTATGAAACAGCTGATTTTTTTTTCGTGATTTCAGAGTTGGTCCCATATTGAAAGTTGTTCATATTCATAGGTAGAACAACCAGTGAAAATTTGGCCGTTCATTAAAAAATAACCACGTATATATTTTTTTTAAAGCCGGTTGAAAACGGGCAGTGTGTGACGTGTAGGTATACGGAGCTAGTACGTAAGCCGCGCCTCTTTCTCGGCAAAATGTTCTGATCGGCGACGTTGGCCGGCTGCTTTCTTACCGGGCGTTCTTACCGGGCGTTCTTACCGGGCGTTCTTACCGGGCGTTCTTACCGGGCGTTCTTACCGGACGTTCTTACCGGGCGTTCTTACCGGTGCGTTTCGGTAGGTGTGTGACGAGTGGTAAATTCAAGTACGATCGGCTAGTATCCGGGATGGCCGACTATCCGGCGATTAGTCGACAAAAGAGGCCGAATTAAACACCAAAGTGAATGATACCGATGCGCGATGGACTGATGAGTGGCCGACTAATTGGGCCGGCCGCACACCTACCGTTTCTTTTATTTTCTACCTGGAACAGATCAGAATAGAATGAAACCGGAAGTCAAGAATGCAATACAAAATGTACCACTCGCCACACACCTACCGCCGCGCACCAGTAAGAACGCTCGGTAGTAAAGCAACCGGCCGACGACGCCGTTCGGAACGTCCTGGCTGGTAAGAAAGAGGCGTGGCTTACGTACTAGCTCCGTATATCGTCATACACTTTTCAACCAGGTGCCGGTGATTTTGCCTCAGTACACCTGCAGCTATACGCCTGAATAAATCTCCTGATTATTGTTTTGGAATTCGTGCGGAGTTGCGAAAAATGGCGGAATCGACAGAGAGCCTCATTTTAGGTGTCCAAAAATTTCCGTGTTTGTGGGACACGCAATCAAAAGCATACCATAACAGGGATGTTAAAGATCTTGCTTGGAAACAAGTTCTCAAAGATCTGTTTGTGGAATGGTTAAGATATTATTATTAGTGGTATATAGATGATGAAGAAAAAAAAGAAAGGTTTATTACGATTTAATAACTAACGCAATAGAAAAAGTATTTTTTTATTTTTTACTCTTTAGTGGTGGTTAGCTTTAACTAAACCCAACGCAAAAAAAGAATTATCAAGTTCGGTTCATAAACAATAAAGTTTTGCCCGAATAAATAACCCAAAATCCATGGTTGACTTGTACACATCTGCGTACTCCTTCACAGCGTTCCGGCGTAATGTTAATGATGTTGTTAATGTTATGTTACGAACTGGTGTAAACAATAAACAGAAATGTGATTTCAACAATCCCGGCACGTTTGCTATCATTTATTGAAGAGTTCCGTTACCTATCACCAAAGTTCTTCATCAAATCTTCACCAAATTGAAACGGGACCAGTCCGGGAAGATACACTTCCGAGCCTCAAAGATTCATCAAAATCAGTTAACAATTGGCGAAAATATCGCTGAACAAACATACAAAAAAAATTGAACGACTTGAGAACCTCCTCCTTTTTTGAAGTCGGTTAAAAAGGTATACTAGTAAGTACGTCTCTCGGCAAGCGCTAGATCACGACTGAGCGTAAATCAAGAAAGCCCGGTGACCGGTGTGTGTGCGACGCTACCCCGGTTTCAATTCTGTTCAGATCTGTTCTAGGTAGAAAAGAAACGGTAGGTGTTTGGCCGGTTTTAGACCATTTCTATCAGGAATCTTGAGAGGACCTACTCATTATTGTCATTTCATAATATGTCCCTATTCGAAATAATTACCTAATCATTATCGTCTACTTAACTAAAGGTATTCCACGAATATGTAAGCCACTATGGTAAACATAAAAAAACTGTAACTACAATTACTGGATTAATGTTTCACCCCAAGAGAGAAAACTATAGAATGGGTCGTACATTTATTTACGAGGTGTATGACACAGGTATGACTTTCAAAAATATTGTAATGCACCGTTCTTAATAATCCGTCTCGTAATGTTACCCTAGATCCCCAGTAGTCGTGACGTTCTGTGACGTTATCCACTAAGATACCAGAGCCCACAGATATGTATGACTTATTTTCTCAATAACAAAATGTGGAAGATAGAGTAATTTTAGTATGTACTTTGAACGTAGTACCTACTGTTATAACGCTGACGCCTCTCGTCTCTAAAAAAAAAATCTACCAAACCACTCGTTTATTCACAAAAATCCACAGTTACACCTTGTATTAATGTTTTACATACATTAACAATAAGTACACCAACCAAAATTATGACTTTCTATAGTCTCTTTGGATCTCTCGAGATAATTTTACCGAATGCGGTTCACTCGAACTACATTAATATTAAATTTCCGCTAATGTGCGATAATTGCAATTCACCATTTACTTTGCAATGAAAAATGAGTCTATAACTATAGAGTGCAGATGTCGGCTTTATTTTAATAAAATTTGGTACCATTGAAATATAAAAAACAGTATTATCTATGGTTGTAACAATACGCATACCCGAACAAACACTCATTATCCCACACATTTTATTACTGACAAAATAAGTAAGGTCTCTGGGATCTTAGTCTATTATCTTTATAGGACTTATTACACAACCCGATTTGTAGGAAACCTAACTAGGAACAGTTAGGACCCTAAATTGTTAGCTAGTGATCAGATCACACTACACTACATCGGATTCTAAATCGTACACAGTATTGCCAACTTCGTGGATTTTCCACTAAAACTGGTGATTTCGACCTCCTATTTAGTGGCAAAATATTTATTTTAGTGGCTGGTGGATTTTTCTAGCGGTTTAGTAAAATTCTGTTTACGTTTCAAATCACACAAATTGCGATTGCTCAGCTACTAAGCTTCTTACACCTACTTACAATACTGCCTCATTCCAATGCTGATGTTAGACTATTTTAGTAGTATGAATGTAAAAAAAATTAAGCATTATGAAGATTGAAAATAAATCTTTTAACTGCTATATTACTAAGTGTATGCTGTGCTTTGAGATTGAACGGAAAATGCTGCAACGAATACGAAATTCCAATAAACGTTGTAAAATCAATCGGTATCAAAGACAACAATCATATCAATCTGGAACTGACTATGATGGTGCAAATAAAAATTATTCGTCTGAAGATGACGAACGGAATAGCTTTTGTTTTTAAAATATGTAGGTTGATATATCTAGCGTTTTGTTTTTTAATTTATCACAGCCGCACGGGTCGATTTTCAAGGTTAAGCAACGCTTGCCGAGGTCGGTCTGTGAATGGGTGACCATCTTTACATATCGAGACTCCAACGTGCCTCGGAAAGCAGGTTAAGCCGGTGGTCCAGGCTGTCATTTGTAGATTTTTGGCAATCGTTACGGATTTTCAGAAGCCAGAAACTGACTCCAGTCTTGTCAAGAAGTACCGTGGATTGTGGAGGTCTGGTAGGCAGCTGCTTTACTTAAAATACTGGTATTCAGCTGAATCCGGTTTGACTGAGAGCCGACCCCGACATAGTTGATGATCCTACGTTGATTTTTTCCATACAAATGGTGTGTTGATTTATTGTTTTTTTGTTCCGGTTTTGTTAAGGAAAGTAAAAACTAATAACTTATTTATACTTACTATTTGTTTTCGTAAGTATAAAAATAGTGGAAATTGCGTGGTTACGTGCCTAGGACAATTTTTTGTTAGTGGTATTAGGAATTGAATCTGGTGGAGAGTTAGTTAAGCTGTTGGAAACACTGTACTAAATCATACGTGTGTAGGACGATTGGACCTCCGATTTAGACTAAATCCGATCCAATCTCTTCTAACTACGATTACACCTTCCTATTTCCTAGTTAGGTTTCCTACAAATCAGATAGTGTAATAAGTCCTTAACCATCGCATTGTAAAATCGTCGTTCTATTTTGCTTTAAAATAAACTGTTATATTTTTTACTTGGGCTGTGTGTATCTTCTCAAAGCTGCTTGCACGTCTCATCTGCAACTCACTTGTGTTTCATACAAATCTCTTGATGTTATGAAATACGCAATTATTAAAATTCAATTTAAAACTAATTTTAACACTTTCATTTTCAGTATACAACTACAAAAAGAAAACTAAGAGTAGAACTTACAGATCTATGAGTCCAAGTCCTCCTCATTCCCCAGTGCTTAAAAGAAAATAGATACCTAATAGTAAATTAGATATAGTAATCATTTGGTTTAAGATAACAACATCTTAGTGCAACTCATCGTTATAAATATTCATAAATAACCAAGATAGTTTTAATTAGATACTTACTGAAATTATTCGTGTCAGCTAGTTAAAAAAATAAGGTTTATCTATTGTTGCGTGTCACCGGCAAAAACAGGTGAATTGATGAAGAGTAAATATCTTCCATATAAATGAGTAGGTAAATAACCACTGTGTGTTACCCCTCTCGCCGCATCTGTGGTTACCTAAAGGTTCTGTTTTTTTTTCAGGATTTTAAAGAAGAAGAACTGGATAAGTGTTTTCGTTTTTACGCGCAGTTAAACCTTAAAGCTCCTATGGTCAACTGCTCCTCCAATCATAGCAGGACGCTCATACATCAAGGGGACTTGCGCTATAAGGACAACATTAAGGAGGCAAGAAATGAAATTCGTGATAATTTTAACAATGATCTATACTACTTAATTATTAACCTTAATTAAACAATTTTAAAATTACAGCTACAACAAAAATGGTACTGAAAATCAAGGGATCACTAGTTTAAAATTAGTATTTCTCTGCGCGCTATGCGTACTCAATTACGGATGCATCCGTTAAATTTACAAAAATAAATAGATATCCAACATTCAATATTTGTAAAAGTGTAATATCGCAAACAAACACTTAAAAATGAGTAACATGAAATATTTAATTAATTATGCTTTAAGCATTAATGCAAGGACGCGAATTATTTGTAACAATTATTATACCATGCGAATACCATGTACACTCAATTCTTCTGTTAAACTAAAATTATCTATTTTTTAAAAATGAACGATATCACACATCGCTTACCTTTGTTAGATGGTTGCTGCGCTTGCGTCACGCAAATGCCCCGCACCTTCAGCACTTTATTGCAGCTCCCCAGTGTATCGAAGGAGAGCTGTTGCAAGCGTCTCCATTACGCTTACATTGTCGAGCCAGAACGAGTGTGATATCATTCTGAAGAGA
The DNA here is from genome assembly GCA_947386135.1 of Melanchra persicariae. Lineage (NCBI taxonomy): Eukaryota > Metazoa > Arthropoda > Insecta > Lepidoptera > Noctuidae > Melanchra > Melanchra persicariae. The sequence goes on along the minus strand of OX376643.1, from coordinate 19,882,346 downwards.
AAAATGTATTCGTCATTTCCTAAAGTAACAGATTTTCAACAGATGGAAGTTCGTGTCTTTCTCCTCACGGACATGCTTCTCATTTGCAAGAAACTGTCTAAGGCAAGCCTGCACCCGTACAAACTTGTAAGGTAAATACCTGGCTTTTAAACGAATTAAATATTTCTGGCGTATACCTACTGTTGTTTGCTCTGCGAAATACCAATAAATTGTTTGCTTTACAGGCCAAAGTTCTTCATAGAACGCCTTGTTAGCTACCCAAAGATTAGCCAACGTAGCCCTAAGGAATACGGATGCTTAGTGTTCGTAGTTATCGATGACGTTGGCTCATCACAAGCTGCGTTTAGTTTATCTGAATCATCAAAAGATCCCAACGTTCCAGGAACACTAAAGGTAGGAGATTATGACTCGTTTATTACGTCTTTTCATCTACAAATACAATAATGAGTTGCAAATTTTTCAGACTTGGGAACATAAACTACGCGAAGCAAGATTAACGTACGATCTCGCGGTGTGGTTCTCACGGAACCCATCGCGGGACTTGACGGAGATAGAAGCCGACTCGTCCTCCGACTGCGGCCTGTCCATTCCGAGTGCGTCCAGGCCCGTAAGTGATCTTGTGCCAAAAGTTGGACATGTTCATACATAACCCATGAAAGAATGTCGCAACTCCAAAATCAATCTGGGGATCTCAATCTTTCATCAAGTCAGAAGATGGATCTCATTCTCCATCATAACCATGATCGTAACATATTTAGACAGCAGCACACGGACGACACGACGCTTTCGTCAATTTTCATCAATTCTTCCCTTCCAAAATGTGAGATAGGTCATGATTTTGATTTATAGCTGAGGCTATATGTATACAACAATACATCCAGTATCATGACTATCTGTAGCCTGCAAATCGTCTTCGCCGGCTTAGACCTGTTATACTCACGCATTTTTACGCCCTCAACGTCCTCCGTCGCACGCACCTTATGAATTGTTTCTGTCAATAAGCCTTAATTGTGATTCATTATATAACTGACTATATCTAAACCCGAAACGTAAGTGGGTATGTGTGCAACCGACCTTAGAGTCTTCTATGCAGGCAAGTTAATAAAAAATTATGAGGAGGATGATTTACTAGTAATTGTTTTTTTTCAGGGCGCAAAACAAAGCTCGGATGAAATTAACATTGACCGCGAAGCGCGCGAACGCGTAGCTGCTATGTTACACCGCAGCCTGGGGATATCCACAGAGTGTGATAACTTCTCACAGGCCTCGATGAACACAGATTCATTCGAAGGTCAGTAGCTTAAAAAAGTTGCCTTTTGAAATGTATTTCCGTCGATACTTAAAAACTTTTGTTACCATGTCCAGCTGCGGAGTTATCCACCAGTCACGGAGGTCGTCCGTTCCCACACGGACTCCGACACCCTATGAAGCGTAATTCAACAGGCGGAAGCTCGCGAAACTCAAGATTATCCAGCTTTCACCAATCAACGAGGTAAGTTTGACTGAATGTAATAAACTGAAAAATTATAGCGGGTTCAGATATTCAGTAAAGACTAAAGGCGACTTGACTCGAAGCCCGAAGCGCTTTGATGAAGTATTAAGTAACAGATTTTTGTTGTGGTTTTACACAAAAACAGAAAGGAGAATTAGTAATGTTTAATTGGCAATTGCAGCGCGGCCTCCCACGACGAGCCGCAGCCGGGGCCCAGCAGATATAATTACAAAGCGGGCACATCCGTAGAGCATGTCATACCGCCACTTAACCCCGACGACGGTAAGTCACTTTGAATCACAAAATACTTCTGTTTAGTTTGCAGGTTCTTTTTTAATTCTTTCAAAATCTCCAGCGAAACGGCTGTGCTGTTTTTTTCTAGCGACTTAGAGACAAGGAACACAAATCCAGTTCCTGTGGCGATATTTGAGGGACGCCTATGACCAGTAGTATTTTCTCACTGGATGATGACAAAGTTCTTCTTGTAGCTACGAGGTTATTCAAAACGAGTTAGTTTAACATTGCTTCTTGCATGATAGACAGAATATGTATAGAACAATTTCTTACGGAAATGTATCAAATAAACAATGTTGTTTAATTGATAGAATTTTCTTAATCCGGTCAGTACTTACTTTTAGAGATACATTTTACAGTTAACAAACAAACACAACACAACAGTTTTGTTCTTCTATTTCATTCCTTTAAGATATATAATCGTTGGTAGGTACTTACTAGAATATCTTGGTACTAATTAACGGTTATGTATGATTGTACTGCACGTATGCCCCATTATTAAAGTTTTTCGGTATTTTTGATAAGCAGGTTTTTGTTTCACAGTAGATACATAATCGTCTACACTACACGAAATTGCCGGCTACATATTATTATAGGTTCCTTCATTCCCCGCCCTTTGGACGGTCCCTGTTGCCTGGGAACTAAGATAAGGTATGGAAGACAGTGGATAGATAGACATTTTAGCAGAATGTTTGCCAACATGAGCGATGGTAATATCGTCGATGAAATATTAATCCTGAAAGGTTTACCACTAATAACCATGATGTACTAACCCGCACTGAGCCCGTATGATGATGATGGCCCACGCACTCTCATTTAGAGGAACTGTGTCCCAGCAGAGCAAATTTGAAATTATTGATAGATTGATTATGCTTAAGCTATAGGTATCTACCTCAATATTTTCTGTTCATGAAAACAGACGTCGTTACAAATTAATTAATATAATGCCATGTGGGTACCACTATTGTGCATAAAGTTTAAATAAATAAATAAATTACCCATAGGTAAAGTACGGCTAAATGTGTGTGCGATATCTTAATTTTAGTTCAATCCAAGACATAGTAGGAACACATGGAGATGTCGAGAGTGAAACACAAATTTGTTAAAACAGCTTTATATTAAATACCTTAGATACATAGCATTACATAATGTGTAATACAAGTTGTTTGTGCAGGAGTGACGTCGATAACAGTGAACGTCGTCAGCGAGAGCGAGTCGGAGACGGTAGTGCACACGCAGCAACCGCCGCCGGTGAGTTTAAGTTCCAATATATTATTATAAAAAGTCAATGGTGATTAAAAAAGGGTTATGATGCTAACAGCGTCGCATTAGTCATTTCGTCGCTATCCCTAATACGTCTGTTTTACTAATACGTCACTTCGTATACTTAGTCGCTTTCCTAACTCGTCTCATGCTTTATTTCGACTCATACCCAACTCGTCCGGCGCCATGTACCATTACTCAACGTACAATAAGGTACAAAATTATAACTGAAGCGCATTGCGATTCCCGGTTTCAGAAGAACACGTGGCTAAATAATAAAAGCTGCACGGGTCGAGGTTCAAGGTTAACCAAAGCTTACCGAGGTTAGTCTGTGGATGGGTGCGATAGCATGTTAAGCCGGAGGCCTCGGCTGTTACGTGTAGATCTTTGGCAGTCGTTACGGATTGCCAGAAGCCTGAAAATTTGACACCAGTCTTGCTACGGGGTACCTAGTTACTGGAAGTTGGAGGTGGGTGAAGCAGTCACTCCACGTGAAAAACAGCTGAAATAAGTTTGACTGGAAGCCGACCACAATATTTGGGGTTGGTAGGTTGGGAAAAGGCAGCAGCAATGAAGCGTCTTGAGGACCTGAGCAGCTGCAGTGACAGTGCGTCGTACTTGGAACATGAGATGGCGCAAATCAGAGGCCTTGGTCACGCCACTATTCTGGCGATAAGTCCCCTCTTTGAGGAGTGGCTAAAGCGCCACCGCGTCCTCACCATTCGCCTGATGATTCTGAAGGAGTTATTTACCGGACACGGTTGTTTCGTTAGCTACTGGCGTTTCGGATTCAGCGGAAGGAAACGCCCGGGTGTCACCAAAGTGTGGATCACCCGGAGGACACGATGGAGCATATGGTGCAGGTCTACCCTGCTTGGGCGGACAATCCATATTCTTGTTGAGGCAATCGGCGGCGGCGACCTTTCGTGATCCGCCCTGGTTCAATCCATGGCGTACCATGAGGTGGTGCATGGGTAGTAGTCACCTCCTTCTGCGAAGCAGAAATGTAAGTAAAGAAAGAGGCCCGACGCGTGAAGGAGAGGCAAACCTCACGCCCCAGCCGCTGCAACAGAAGAAGACGCCCCCGGCATCGGCAGTCGCAGTGCGATTCCCGGCAACTATAGGCGCGGGCCTGCGGATATAGGTTATGTGTTAAAATTTGGAAGTTTCGACACAAATAACTTGCACATCAATATTTTTTTTCTGTTTTGTTTCTATACAGGGCTAGATAATGGCGAGATAAATAAATGTGACATTTTTTCTGAACGTACACCGTCAATCTGTAGAGTAATCGCCATGCTACGTTTGTATGAAACAATGACTGACTAGCCCGGCACCCTCAAGAGCTATTACGCACACGCTGCATCCGAATCCGTGAAAATACGGATCAAGCGTCGAAAAACTCGGACCTCTGAATCCAAATCCAAACTATTCATGGGCCATCTTTGGCATATCTAAGGGTGTTACCACGCCAATCGATTGATCGTCGATCGATGCCATCGATCGATGGTAGAATGGATACATGTTCAAATCGCACGGAAAACTCTGATACCACGATGCAGGTTTTAGTTCAGTTAGTTCACAGCTGGCGGGATAGATGGCGTTGCGGTTCTTTTTGTTGCGATGTAGATTTTGCTAAGTTGTTTTTTTGTGGCGGCATTGATGCCGCTACAAGTCAACGTCGATAGATAGTTTCTACTACGCCAAACGATCGATCGTCGATCGATGCCATCAATCGATGGTAGAATAAATTAGTCGAAGTCGATTGATACAGCCACCCAAGCGATCAACGTCGATCAATTGTTTGTAGCCTGGTATCCGTTGATCAGCCGAAACTACCACACCAATCGATCAACGTCGATCGATGTTGATCGATGGCATCGATCGATTGTAGGTATGTACGAAAACGGACAGATACGTCCGATTTGAATCCGGGGTAATGCGAAAGTTTTCATACAAACAGTACTACGGCTACGTCGTCAATATTTCTTCCGAATTGGAGACTCACGGATGACGGAGAGAAATCGTATAATGGAAGTCGGATCAAATGCGTAAACTACCATACAAATAGTTCTATGACTACTTCGGAACGTGTTTTCACGGATTCGGATCGGATTTAGTGCATAACCGCTCTAACTGCAACATTTTAGCGACGGACGAGTTAAGTTGGGAATGAGTCTAAATGAAGCATGAGACGATATTGGAAAGCGACTAAATATTCAAAGTGCGTATAGTGAATGAGATGTTTTAGGGATATCGACGAAATAAATTTTGTGACGAATTAGCATCACAACCAAAAAATCAGAGGGCCAATTCTACTAATTTTAAACAATGTTCGCATCGCATCTCATTCGCAGATTACGACTGACGTGCGAATTCGAACAGATACGTCCGATTTGAATCCGGGGTAATGCGAAAGTGTTCATACAAACAGTACTACGGCTACGTCGTCAATATTTCTTCCGAATTGCAGACTCACGGATTACGGAGAGAAATCGTATAATGGAAGTCGGATCAAATGCGTAAACTACCATACAAATAGTTCTATGACTACTTCGGAACGTATTTTCACGGATTCGGATCGGATTTAGTGCATAACCGCTCTAACTGCAACATTTTAGCGACGGACGAGTTAAGTTGGGAATGAGTCTAAATAAAGCATGAGACGATATTGGAAAGCGACTAAATATTCAAAGTGCGTATAGTGAATGAGACGTTTTAGGGATATCGACGAAATAAATTTTGTGACGAATTAGCATCACAACCAAAAAATCAGAGGGCCAATTCTACTAATTTTAAACAATGTTCGCATCGCATCTCATTCGCAGATTACGACTGACGTGCGAATTCGAACGTTACGTTGTATTTAAATTAGTATTTAGAATTGGCAGTCAGGTTGAATACATCCTTTTTTTCCTTTTACGACATTTTAGGCCAGCCAAACCAGCTTAGAACCTTGCAAAAATTCCACACTCTGTTTTTTTTATTGAATCGTGTATTTGATCTTAGCTCATCCAATAATATTTAAAAAAAAACATTTCCCATAAGAAAAAAACACAATCGCGTTTATTTCATTATAGTTCAGAAAATCAAGTGTAGGTATTTAACCAATCTCTATTTTTTTGCATTAATTGTAAGGAATACGTTATTACTTTGTCAGAATTAAACATTTTTGTCGTTAAAAAAATTAACACGAAACTTAAAAACAATTATTAGATGTGTTTAATTGTTTCATAAATATGTCAGACATGTACCTACCTACTATAAAATGAAATTAAACCCAGTTTAATTCAGTTACATATTTGCCTGAATCGCTATCACAGAAAAACTGGTAAATAACTTGCGCTAACGATTAATGTTGAATGTTGTTGGTTAGCGAATTAAGATATTTCATTATGTAATTTTATGAGAAAAAAGAGTTAATTTTTAGCTTGAAGTACAAAATCTAAAGATTCTTTAATAAAATGGAATAGATAGTTGTACGGATAAAAATGTTTAATTTTCTGACTTACTTGCAAAAGTCGATCTCTTTTACTAATGCTATTTTCCCTTCGAGTTATTTATTGAAATTGGAGGTGATATAAAAAAAATGGACAACGGTGGTTTTTGCGGGATACCTTTGTCATACTTCCCTGCCGTTATTCTAAACGTTTAGGGCAAAAAATCAGAGTTAAGAATTATTGCAAATTAGCCTAATTTTCTGCGTATTGCCTGGCCTCTCGACTATTTCTCCAGTCATTTGGAATATAACAATCAAAATCAACTCTAAAAAAGTTAAAGTAAAACAGCTGTTCCTTAAAATTTTTCGATTTCATAAATCATGACATCGATTGATACATTGAAAAAATTATCAACTTTACGTAAGTTGTTACGTCGTTACCTTTTTAGTTAGTGACCTTTTCAGGTTTAGGTTAGTTAAATTGCATTTAAAGGTGAAAGGAAAGAAGACGGCATACAGAGATATTTTAATACCTTTTCAACACATTTGCTCAAAAATGCATTTACGAAGCCTGTGTGCATTGTTCGAAAGTTAAAAATTATGCACCACACAATGGAACGTGCGGCAAAATAGGTACTCTCACCTAAGTACATATTTTACCGCAAACTCCGTGGTATAGCGCCGTGCGTATTCTTTACGGTTTTTTTTTAATTTCCATAAAAATTAACAAGAATTCCACCCAGGAGTTTCACATCACGAGAATAATAAGCTGAATAATCGAACCTCCTTGGAAGCGCTTTTGCTGTATAAGTTTGTCTCATTTTAATATTATAGAGAAAATGAGAGAAGATAAATAAAAAAAATGAAATATGTTGTTCTAATTTTCACCACGCGCATGTGGCGCCCTTTGCAAATTTGCGCCATTTTCATATTAGAAACGTCAAAGATTGTCGCGACTCGACTTCCCGACTGATTTCTAAAGACAAAAAGTTTGTTCGTGTATATAACCTAAGTTTGTTTCATTACTAATTGTAATTTTTTCTCGCAAATCTGTCGAAAACGTTGTATGACACACATGCGGATTTGGTTTTTACAAACTCGTGACTATGGTAAGCCCTCGACTGTATGGAAATGAAGGCTTTTTGCCAGTTTGCGATTGACATGCGAATGCGAACGTTGTTAAAAAATAGTAGAATTGGAACTCAGGTGATTTGCCGTCGCATCACAATCGTTAATTGTTTCGGATGCTTTTGTTTTGCTACATCGTTCTCACGTAATATGAATTAATTTCAATAAAAAAAAAATAAACAACACCTTTGTAACAATTTATTGATTTAAAAGAGTGTCCATGGAGTTTCTTGCACGTTCCTCTCCATAGAGATCTACGCTTTAATAATAATAATCTCTTTTATTTCAGGCTCATAGATATATACCTAATTGACTAACATATATATTTCTCTCTCTTTTCTCTTTGGAACGTGCAAATAACTTCACCTCTTTGACTGACCGACTTTGACAATTCAAAAGTGCCTGTAAATGGTTTAATTGAAATAAATGCTTTGACTTCAATGTAAAAAAGCTACTAAGTATGTAGTTTCCCTACATTTGACATTGATTGTAGCTGCCAAGAATTGCGACTTGAATTTAAACAGTTTCTATGTACGAGAATAAAATTGGCCTTCAGATGCATCCTTCAGTTTTGTTTTCATATTGCATTCAGCATCATCGGCTTCACTTTATCAGTATTGAACAATGCAATAAAGCGGTGAGTGCGAGATAGAAAATCATATTTTCTCCGCGTAATCTCCATGATATCTCTCATTTACAATCGAGTACATGTAAATAGTAAAAATCTTATTTCCACCCGAAAAGATTTGAACTTGAAGAAATTTTACTCAGTATCTACGGCTGATGTAATACAGTTGGGTGGGCAGATTTGAAACTAGAGGTAGAGTCTGTTATAAAGAATTACGTCATTGATTTGTCTGTAGAAAAACTGCATTCAATGATCTGCCGGTCTATTCTGTCAACATCTCACCGTGTACACTTAGATGAAATGAACATGAAGTGAACTGTCAGTACATGTTATTTGTATGGATTGACAGCTCACTTCATGTACACTGCACCCAAGTATACACGGTTAGAAGTTCACAGAATAGCACTACTGATCAGCCTAGTTGAAGTCCTCCACAAGACAGACCACTCTCTGTCTGAGTGATCGCGATGACTCCTCGGCTGCTCCTGCTGGAGACGGCCAAACCAAGTGGAGGAGACCAGGTATGAAAGTAACACGGGATAAACGTAACAAATGAATTTCTGAACTAATAATTTTGGCTGCATTGATGGCTGTATTCACCGATATGCGCCTTTTTGAACCCTAAATTGCGCTCACGGCGCTGTGCCGTCAGGTTGTGGAAGTAGCGAGTAAGTGCGTCAAAAATACCCCCAAAGTTTTAATCGTTTTTTTCAACTACGTTTGTTTTTATTATGCTAGGTTCAAGCGGGCACGTCAAGTGCTGACACTTGAGTTAGCGTAACTATTCATCTCTCTATTTCAGTGTTTGAAATTGTATCTTTCTGAAATGGTTTTTAAGTTATATAGGCATATGATTGTCGTATTTGGGAAATTTAAAATGTAGGGATGAAAGTAACAATTTGTTACTTTCATCCCAATGTTTATTTTTTAATAATAATGGTGATACTAATATGAAACCCAATACGCATATAAATGAACATGTTGATCATTAAAGTAACTTTATTTTTATTTGCAATGTTACAAACATCCCCTTACACTGTTACAACCAACCCTAGGGGTAGGGATGGTTGTAACAAATCCCACTTCCAATATTTAGTCGTTTTTCTCAAAATCTGTAATAAAATTTGCATAGACTGGTGTTAAAAGATAGCTGAAAGACCAATCTATCATGTGTTTTAATTTGAATTTTAATATTTATAAATCTCTGTGAGATATATTATTACGATAAAATAAAAAATTGTTACGTTCATCCCTGGTCTCCCCCATATCAGTATCTGTGACCGTTTTGGTAATCATAGAAATTGACAGCCCGTGATAATATGCATTTTTAATTGTTTTTTATTAATAATTTTCAAATCCCAGGGGAAAACAAAAGACGCAGTAAAAATATCTCATAAAATATTCGAGTTCGGAGCTTTTTAAAATCTATGATAAACATTTACAGCACTAATTGCGAGTGACGTCACTCGCAAGTTACGCCATTGATTTGCTAACGCCACTGATTGCGCAGACACAAATATCTATAGTGATGTGACGTCACAAGTCGGATGCTAGCGCAGCGGTTTCGTGTTCAGGAGGCCTACCACAACCTCTTAAAACAATATTATTTTAATATTACTTTGTAATTTCTGTTGTTGCATTTTCAACTCTCGGCGCTGATCCGAGCGTTGAAAATCCAACAGAGCGGAACGCAAAGTAATATTAAAGTAATATTGTTTTAAGAGGTTGTGGTAGGCCCCCTGTGGCCGTCGCAGGTTGCACCTTACGATATAACTCTGAAGCGTGTATAGTCGAGAGCACCAAAATAGGCGGTCGATAATGATCCCCGCGGCTACTCTATTATCGCTAATGAAACTTCACTCGCCGATCAAGGTCAACGTCAAATTACATTAGTGTCCGTTGCAGTGCAGCGATATTAACATTAATGTTATTGAATTTAAATCTATACCCACATGCAAATATGTATTTGCCACTTACTAATCCCTTCCGATTTCTGATTATTAAGGATGCCCTAATCAGTCATTGTTTCATACAAACGTAGTACGGCGATTACTCTGTCGATTGACGGTGTACCTACGTTCAGAAAAAAAAATCACATTGATTTATCTCGGCATTATCTAGCCCTGTATGGAAACTAAACAGAAAAAAAAATTAAGTTACTTGTGTCGAAACTTTCAAATTTGAACACTACTTTGGGCGTAAATAAATAACTCATGTAGTACGAAAATGACAAAATATTTACCATACAGGGACAGATTATTTCTTATAAAAAAATATAAATATTCTAAACAGATACATTCAGAACTCTTTTCATAATATTATCCTTACTACCAAACGTCTTTCAATAAATTTTACAAGCTCATTTTTGTTATCATCTTAAATAATATGAAATAATAATAACTTATTGTGTGTTCACTCGCTTTGTCTTGCTCATCACAGCGTTTATTTCTTCCTTAAATGATGTTGGATGAGATAGCAATAGCATGCATGTAACCACGCCCGTCGTCACAGATTTACAGTTCCATATCACAAAAGATGTTTTATAACGAAAATGAGCTCGTAAAATTTATTGAAAGACATTTGGTAGTAAGGATATTATGAAAAAACGAACGTCAATTACTTGATTTAAAAACGTGGTAACTTGTGAAGCAATAGTAGATTATGCACCCAGGGGATAAAGCAGTGTCTTGTGTCACGGGCGTCATATTGAATCTCGAACGCAATGAAGGATTCGGGAGTTAACTCCCGAGCGTAGCGAGGGAGTTTAGAGTTTAACTCACGAGCGAAGCGAGGGAGTTAATACAAGAATCCTGAATGCAGCGAGGGATTCAAGCTAGCCCAAGGCAAAGACACCTTTATCCCCGAGGAGGATACTCTACTTTTCACACCCCCTGTGAGAAAATAAGAAGCCATAATACGAAAAACAAAGTATTTTAAATTTACAAACACTAAGTAGAGATATGTATTTAGAACTATACTGTATACCTACTTAAAAAAGGTTAATTTAATACCATACGGATTTGCAATATCCGCGCCTTTTTTGCGTTCCACTCGGTATACCTACCACATAGCGGCCACGACCAACTCGATTTTCGTTTTTTTTTTTACTTTTCTGTGGGTAAGTAAATACGTGCAGGCCTATTGTTATCAACCTAATACAATGAATGTGTACACAAAGCTTTATACAGAGCTTTATAACAGCTGGTAGAACGGGTTCGGACGCTTAGCTGTATGCAATTTGAATTTAGAACATCATAGGAGATGCTCGAGAAAATAGTTTTTAAATTAATAAATCGACTATAAATGGGTTTTAAATTTTATTCTTATCCTTTTATACAATAATCCGTACATAACCAATTATTCTTATAATATTGTCTTCAATCCTGGACCCTGGTCAATCCTTATGATTTTGTAGAACTTCGAGAATATCCCTAAGTAGTAAGAGTATCGAGAATATCTTTCCTCTTTCTGGAACAGAAAGAGAGAGACAGAGACAGAAGGCGTTGTAAGTACCTAATATACCGCCAATTGAGCAGACAGATGAGGTTCCAAATTTAAATCACATTATTGACCAGCGGGTTATAATGAAATCCAGTACAATATTATTGCCCGGCTGTGCCACCGGCCAAAAATGACTCACTTTAGGTTAGGTTGGCATGACATATAATTTGACGTTTTCGATCAGGTGGTGTGAAAAATTGTTTTATGACGTAGGCGACCACTAAGAAAGGGTTTTATGGTTTGTAAGGCAAGTCCGAAATCGCTGTCAAATTGCTACTGTAAATATAAATACATCTGAAATAAATCTTACAATATTACATAAATAAATCTTTAACATAGCCCTAAATTTCTTTAATGTCACTGATTTCAATAATTAACATGTCTAACGACACCAATCTCCTTTTAAGCGGCAGAGGTACAGCTTTCCGTCCTTTTTAAGCGTTCACATGGTTCACATGCAATCTTCCTGTCAAAATATTTTCTTAGGAGAAATTTGCATTATTGAGTCCGCGACTGGTTGCTTGGGAAGCAAAGAAAACTATTTAAAAAAAATATCGATTCATCTTCTGTCTAAGAACGTGTTGTTTGATTCGAAGTTAACATAACCAATGATAAAATTGTGATAAAATTTTGTTAAAATACGTTTTTCCACCATTTTTAGTTATTAATTAATAGTTTTTAACCAATACTTACTTATTTACTTGACAATTGGAAAAGCTAAATATTGATTGAAAAACGCACACTAACGAAATGGTGGTGCCCATAATAATTGTAAATAACATAAATGGGTAACTAAACTACGAATATAAATCCTCGCCCCAAGAAAACTGTGTGAGGAAAACACACACAATGTTTCTTAACAATTTAAATTGTTTTGTTCTCATATGAGTACAGGTCAAAATATTTAAATGTTTTGGGTCCGTTACAAACTTTCAGGACCAAATTCATTTCGATTGTAACAGCTATAATTCTATGAACAGAGTAATAACCCCAAAACCACGAGAACGATGTTAGAGCACAAAAGTAAGTTATTAATTGTTATTAGACTAGACGAGTAAAACATGAGGGACTTTACAACTTAGCCGAGTTTAACTTGTGTGATTTATATACAATAATGTACCAAGTCCACAGGTGGTAACCTGTTACAGGTATGCAATAAATACATACATAAGAACAGTTTAAGACTTCTCAGTGCTGCTCATTGTTTATCAAACCTCTTAATTGGTATCAGTATAATAATTTCGGAACGTATAATATTGGCTAATAGTGGCGACCGCGTACCGGAAGACGCAGCGTTGCCGCGTTGGAAGGCCTCCCACAAGGTGTGCCGATGACCTGGTGAGGGTCGCGGGTAACCGATGGATGCGAGACGCACAGGACCGGTTATTGTGGCGACACTTGGGGGTGGCCTATGTCCACCAGTGGACGTCTTTGGGCTGATATGATGATGAATATTGGCTATCGATGTGACACGACATAGGTACCTTTTTCATCCGACTTGATTTGATTAAATCTTTTAGGCAAAAACGGAGGGCATTCGAATGGCTGGCAAACAAATTCCTAACAAAGAACTAATACATTTGCAAAAAATCACAAAATCATTTCTGAAATATTTCTTTCGTAGGGACCTTTTGTGTTTCAAATTCCAGGCTTTTCTACTGTTCTGTTTTTAAATATGAAGTTTAAACGTGGAAATTTAAAAAAAAAACGTCTGCACAGAAAAGTTTCATTTAAAGTGAAAATGATTAATTATTTCAAGAAGTTGTTCACATCCATCATCACATTTTAAATATGTTATTTATGATAAAGTTTCAATAAGATGGCTAGTAAGAACGTTACATTGTACCGTGTCTAATTATGATAGTATTATAAACCATCGAGAATCACACACAATTAAATTTATTGTTTTTTTCTTTCCGTCAGTTTGATTGTACACATTTATTTAGTGAATATTTAAATGAGCCACAGTAAGGTGGTACTGAATATGAACAAACTCGAAAAAAATTATTTGTGAGGAACAGCTGATTTAAAGTTTGTCGCAAAACTCAAGTTGTTGAATTCATAGTATTGAATGTCTGTTTCACTCTTATCAGCCTTTGGTGGTGCTGCAACACTCATCACCACACAAGACTCCGCCGCCGATACCGTCACGCAGTTCCAGCACCAGCCGGAACACGCTGCGAGTGCAGCCTCAGAACGTGGTGATGGCCCTGGTACACAGCCTGCCCGACCTGACCTTTGACACTTCGCCGCCGCGCCCGCAGCAGAGGTAACTTACCGACACCCTTAGAAAAAGTGCCGAGCTTGTTGGGGTCAACTTCAAGTATAACCAGATGCTGCTCAATTTTACATGGAGCCTGCCATTAAATGCCTATCTGAAAAGGCGGATCCAAGGGGAGGGATCATTGGAGTCGTGACCCCCCAGGGTCTGGGTATAACAAATTATACCCAGCTCAGGAGGGCCATTGATAAATTAAATGCTTTGTATGATGGCTAAAACTTACGCGAAAGATATTCGTTGTATATCAACGTGTCACAGAATAAACGCAATACCTCTTAAGGGGTTATTGTGCTCATCATTATTGAACAATTTTTAGTATGGGACCAACACTGAAATCACGAAATATTTTGTTTACAAAGATGTCCATAAGCCATAGGCCCGAGGGTCAGAAAACGCATGATGTTAAGTGAACATCATGCGTTGTCTGACCGTCGGGAAAGAGGCAACGTAACCCCTTTTGAATGATAACGTCTCCTAAAGCCTCTTATTGATTATTTTCCTGTTCTGGGCCATGTTAAGCCCTAGTCCTCAGTCAGCGTCCGAGAAGCTGTACCAATCGCACCAGGAGTTGCTGCTGAGGAACCGTATGTCTGCCCAGCAGCATCAGCACTACTTGAGCCCTGACCACCGCGGAACTAGCTACCCGCCGCCCAGCCCAACCAGGTACTCACTCAGTCTCATTAATTAAAACTTAATAATTAATTATAATAAGTGTTACAAGTCAATATAGGCTATAAGATATTTTTAAGCCTAAAATATAATTATACAATAAGCAATACATTTAACTTTAATTAAGTCTTATCTACACTAAAGTTGTTACACATTTTTTCAGAAAGATTTTAATTGAGATTTATTTTGATAAGAAAGAGTGAATCCGTGCACGACGTAGTCCAGTTAACATTATTCCAGTCAAAGTCCAGTAAAATCACGCACTGGACTATTCCAGTGAGGAGACGATTTGGTTTCCACATAAAACTAACCCAAGTCCGACGCAAACGTTTTGCATCTCAAATGTTAGAATAATATTTTTTTGTGTTTTTGTGTTTTATTAGTAATGTTACGAGCTTAGGGATCGTGATAATAAAAACAGCCGATAAAATAACCAAAATGACACTTTAATTAATCAACACTAAGTACATCTTAAACTCACTAATTATAAATCACAATTATTGCACTACTGATCACTTCAATTCGCACTCGAAGTTCGCTCTCGAAGTTGTCGCTTGTATCGCAAATTCAATACTGACTCGGTCGCAGGCTATGCGGGCCTTATATAGGTCGGTACATAATTCCAGAACCTTTTAGTATAGAAACATCTAGAAAGTTCGAGTACATACCGGTCCGGACCAACCAGACATCGAAAACTCTAGAATGTTCTAGCATAGAAAAGTCTAGAAGGATCTTGACTCTACTAGTTCTGCTACTCGATACTAGATGGCGCTAGTAGTAACTTTTATCGTTATGTACCCGGCATTTATTCTGGCGCGTAACAGTAAGAACAAAATTCTTAATAATTAATTACGATCTAGCCTAAAAGATTAATAAGCAATTTAACTCTAACTTAATATGTTACGTGATAGATTATTTTAAAACTAAGAATAGTGTCCATTTGCACTTGTACACAAGTCCGTAGCACTTTCTTAGAGTCTGATGAATTTATAAAAACACTAAATTCATGTGTTATATGTATAGCACATCATTGTTACTATTATTCATTCACTTTGTACACAACACTAATTCAAAAGGTTTAGTTATTTTTAGCCTACGCACTAAGTCTGTGTTGTCTAGAAGCTGAATTGCCTCAACATTCACGTGTCGGTGAAGTCTGTGTTCGTAAGCTTAAGCAAATTTTTAAATAATGTTGGTGACGAATTCTATTTTAAGGTCACGGTGAAGGTCGTCATTTCTTATGTACCAGGGTGCATTGACAGCATCCCTGAGTACTTTATTTTGGAATTGTTGGATTATTTTGACGTTGCTTTATTTAGTACAGCCCCAAAGTTGGATACCATACGTCCAAATTGGCATGAGAATATGCTTGTATAAGGTTATTTTACTATGTATTGATAGACTGGATTTCCTTCCGAGTAACCAATACATACTTTTATATCGTATTTCGAGTTCCTGTCTTTTCTTTTTGACATGAGCTTTCCAACGCAACTTGGCGTCGAGAGTTATGCCAAAGTATTTGGCTGTAGCATAAGGCACTTGCATGCCATTTATGTAGATTGGGTGATAGTCCAAATGTTTGTTTGTGAAGTCAATGTGAATTGATTTTGACTCATTCAGTTTGATCTTCCATTTTTGTGTCCAGTGATAAAGTTTGTTCACAGCTAGTTGAACTTTTTCTACTGCTTCTCTGTAGCTTGATCTTGTAGCTATTATAGCAGTATCATCTGCAGAGGTTGCAATCTTGTTGTTTTCCAGTTCTGATGTCACATGTACAAAATTGGGCCTAGCACACTTCCTTGTGGTACTCCAGCTTTTATAGCTTTTGGCTCGGAATATGCGTCCCCCTGCCGTATTCTAAACATTTTATTAGTTATATACGACTCTAGGATATCCACAAATTCCGGTAGCATTCGTCTGAGCTTAAATATTAGACCTTTATGCCAAACTTTGTCAAAAGCTTGCGCGACATCTAAAAACACGGTAGCAACTTCCTTATTTTCAAGCGTTTTTTCAATTATGTTAGTTATTCTATGTACCTGGTCTATTGTTGAGTATTTATCCCTGAAGCCAAATTGATGATTTGGAATCAGGTCTTTATCTTCTATTATTGGTTTTAACCGTTTCAATAACAGTTTTTCGAATAGTTTTGATAACACGGGACACAGAGAAATAGGTCTATAAGATGATGCTTCATGGGGTGGTTTCCCAGGCTTCGCAATCATAATGACTTACTTGGTACATGTTTTAGGATAAATGCAGCGTTGATAAGCTTGGTCAGCTTAACTATGGCTTTGCGCGGGAGGTGTTTTAGAATTTCACCTGTAATGAGGTCGTAACCCGGAGACTTTTTTGAGCTAATGTTATTTTGAATTTCTCTCATTACTTCTTTAGGAGTCATTAGCTTAATTCTTTGGTTTTGTGATAAATTTTCACTCTCAAAAATTTCTATCGAGCTTTCATTGGGTTGAAAAGTTTCTTCTTAGTTAATAATAATAATAATCTAAACCATTCCCACAGACCCATTCCCGCAGACCCATTCCCATTGATGTTTCTGGTGGCTAATATGTTTTGTGGTCCTAGAAGTTTGTAGCCATATTTTTGAACAGCTGATAAGTTTTCCACTTCAACGCTTACTATTTAGAACACAAGTTGTTAAATTTATTAATTAATTTATTTGCCCTCGGTTATGCTTTAATTACTATAAGAACTTTTTAGTTCAAGAATCACTTGTTTTCAAAGCTTATTATTATGTACATTTGATTCTGTGTATTCTCAAATTCGAATCTAGACCATCTTGTTCTGGTCTAGTTTCTTAATTGGACTCAATTTTAATAACTTTTTTTATTCTTCTGTTACGGATATTTGTGTGTTCTTTATTTATATGCTTGCATATAAATACAACAACAACCGGTCCTGTGAGTCTCGCATCCATCGGCTACCAGCGACCCTCACCAGGTCATCGGTCCATCTTGTGGGAGGCGTTCCAACGCTGCGTCTTCCAGTTCGCGGTTGCCACTCCAGAATTTTTCGGCCCCATCGACCATCTGTTCTGCGAGCAATATGCCCTGCCCGTGTCAGACCGGTTGTTGTGGCGTCACTTGGGGGAGGCCTAGATGTTCAGCACTGGACGTCTTTCGTCTGATATGATGATGATGATGATGATATAAATACACTGTTTGCATAAATAATAACGCTTAATGAGTTTTCGTAATGAACGCGAACCATCTCTAAGTAAAAGAAAACATCTTATATAGCCACCCGATTGGTGTTGATAATATGTTCTAATAATAAAATTCCTGCTTTACAATCTGAGATAAAAATCATTTGCGCCGGAGCTGGGTTAGTTTTGAACCGTCTCTTTTATGAGACAGGACCTAAGCCAATTCAATCTGCCTAATCCTTGTTCCAATTGTATCAGCACTCGGCAAATAGTCTACAGTGTACAGTTGAATACCAGTAGTGTACATAGAGTGACTGCCTGCCAAGACTGGTTGCCTGACTTTAGGACTTCTGTCTCCTCAGAACGACTTTCAAAGATCTACAAATTACAGTTGGGACCAACAGCTTAACGTAATTTCCGAGGGACGGAGGCCGAAGAGGTATGTAATGTATGGTCACCCATCCACGGACCGACCTAGGCAAGCGTTTCACAAACTTGAACACTCAGGGCAACAACACCCACACGCTCTGGACTGACAGATAGACTGCAAACCCACTCATTGAACTGGATATACTAAAGGAATAAAATACTTTTGAGATAATTCCTGGAGTGATACTGGAATAATGTTAACCGGTGATGACGATGTGGTCTTGCCCTAAGTACAGTGAAAAAAACAGGATGCTTAATGAATGCTAGTTAATTTTGAGCTTGGTCATGAATGGGTTGTGACCGACAAAAGGTATATTTACAAGGCAAACTTGAGTGCAAACTATGAAGGGGACCTGCTAAGATCTTAGTGCTATATAAATGCTCACAACCGGCGTACGCGCATGAGCAGCAGTGCGATGCTGTAAATATCTCACCATCCTAAACTTAGGTGAAGTGAAAATGAACTTCTGGTCATTTCTAACAACATCTCAGCGTGTAAACTTAGGTGAAGTAAAAATGAACTTCTGGTCATTTCTGACAACATCTCACCATCCTAAACTTAGGTGAAGTGAAAATTATCTTCTGGTCATTTCTGACAACATCTCAGCGTGTAAACTTAGGTAGAGTGAGCGCAACGTGAACTGTCATTCCAAATACAAACAGTATGGATGATGACAGCTCACTTCGTGTACACTTCACCTATAGTCCAGTCATATTACGACGAAAATAAGGCAAACTTAGGTTTGGCTTTTTTCTAAACTCCGATTTTTTTCCGTTAACGTGTAGTGGCAGGCAGGCAGAGAAGTATGCTAAAATGAATGCCGCGAAAAGTTCACCCCCGGATGTTCGTTTCTTTAGTAAAACATTTAATTTCAATAATAACACGATGGGAAAAAATATAAACTGGCATGTTTGTTTGGAGGATTTGTAGAAGATTTCGAGTTTTACAAGTAGTTCAGTATTTAAATTAAACATTTTAATCCGAAAAAAAAATAATGTTATTTTTTGATTTTGGTAAGCAAAAATTTACTACTTTCTTTTCATAAAATTACTTAATCAAATATTTTTAAATTCGCTAATTAACAAAATTTAATAATATTGATAGCGCAAGTTATCACCTACTGTCAGTTTTTTTTTGTGATAGCGATTCAGGCAAAAATGTAACTGAATTAAATTGGGTTAAATTGTAATTTATAAGCCATGTCTGACTTAAAAGTAAATAAATCTAATCAATTTTTCAAAATCCCGTATTTGTTTCTTAACGACTTTCCTTAGGGCGGTTTAATTCTGACAAAATTAATTAATTTTACCCTTTTTCTACATATTGAAAAAAAAAATTGATATAACTTGCTTTTCCTAGCTTTTATTGAAATAAACGAGTTTTAGTTTTTTCAGAATGACCCGGTTAAGGAAAATGTTTCATTTTTTTATATTATTAGAAGAGCTAAGATCAAATACTTACACTATTCAAGAAAAAACCAGAGTTAGAAATTTTAGCAGGGATCAAAGCTAATTTGACTGGCCTACTAAGCTTACGCGGTGATCCGTTAACAGAATCGCACTGCTGAGCTCAAGCGGTCAATCCATACAAACAAGATGGAGTGACGGCTCACTTCATGCTCGTTCCACCTTAGTTTACACGGTCGGATGTTGACAGAATTGATTGGCTCAAGCCATGATCGTACGCGAAGCAAAAGGGGTGTGTAAGCACCCAGCAGGTATTAGTTTTTAGTTTCAGAGAATGAATGTCATGTAAAAAGGATATTTGGCAAATGGGTACTCACCTGCAACGGTAGAGATTGATAAAGTATAAGTAATAACAATAAGTAATTGAATAAGTTTCTATTACGCTTCCGTATTAGTGCGATCGTAGTTATGCCAGCTCAATACTTGGCTTAATTTAAACAACATTTTGTTTAATGGTGACGAAGTTTAGTACTCTATTATTTCTTACTGCAGAACAGGAAATAGTAGGAGAGGCGATCTACCTCCACAGAGACTGTGCACTGTGGAGTCTTTGGGGTAGTGAGTAGGTGGTCGTGGAAAGCTCTCTTAGTTCCTTAACATTTGATCATGTGAACCATGAGGTATCTACTTATGTTTATTTCTCAGGGGTTGAAAGACAAAAGCCTTCATGTTTGCTAAAAATTTCAAGAAGATTGATTATTCTTATAATTTTTATTCTGACAAGTGTCGAAAAATACATTTAAACAAACTAACTAAACTGACGAGAAATAAACTGAAATCACTTCATCGCGCGACTTTGGTATATCATTTGAAAGGTAATTTTAGAAGCTTATAAATGATATCAATTATATTTAAATTAAATAATTTCTTACCTTCATTTATGGAATTATAGCAATAAGTCGAACTTGTGGACGTCTAAATGAATAGCAATAAGAAAAGATTTTAATTAAAATTTGTGTTATTCACCCCCCAATACTGCGTGTTCCCTGCTAAGCTGGCCGTCATGACTGCCTGTAAACGGTTTTTCATTGACCGAATGAGTTTCCTGATGGACCCTGTGGGATTTCCTGCCACTCTTCGACTAAAGCGATTTTCAGGTCTTCTATCGACGCCGAAGCTGGATATCTTCCTCATACTCGCTTTTTTAGCTATTCCCACATATGTTCAATCAGAATCAAGTCAGGACTGAGGGATGGCCAGTCTAATGTGGGAATTCCGACTTCTTCTAGGTACTGTCTAGCCACTGCAGCGGTATGGCAGCGGGCATTATCGTGCAGTAAATTTTCGCTAATAACCCAATACATGGCCTAGTGGAATATCGCTGATGTAACTTTCTGCGGTTAGACACTCCCCGACCTCCACCAGGTACGAATATGAAATCCCCACCCACATCATACAGGATACACCCCCGTATGCTACTGTTTCCGCAAAACATCATTGTGCGAATCACTCCCCCGATCTCCTATAGACTCTCGGTCGACGATCGCTACCAAGCAGGCACATCCTGGTTTCGTCCTCGCTCGAATGACTCACGCTTTAACACGTCATGGCAGGGCCGCAGTCTCCATTGCTCCATATTCCAATCTAAGTGATTGAGAGCAAACTGAAGCCGGGCTTGTCGGTGGGCTGAAGACAATTTAGGTCCCGTGACTGCTTTTTAGGGTCAAATTCGCTTCTTTGAGTCTTCGCCTCACTGTCCATTAGCTTACAGCCCTCCCTCGAACTTCTCTGAGCTGCTGCTGCACGTCCACGCCGGTCAGGGGTCAATTTTGGGGAGAAGAGGTGACAATAAATGGGTTTCCTCTCACCTAAGTGCAGCGCTGTCGTCCAGATTCTGGTCTGCGCACTATGTTTCCAGTCTCCCTGTACCTCTATGCTTAGGATACCTTCGAGACACAACACTGGCTCAAACGAAGCTGTCGAGCGATAGTACGCTGAGACAACCCTTGCTGGATTAAGATGACGACTTACGCGGTTTCTATAGGTGTAGTTTCCATTTTCTTTTAGCTTCAGTGTTCCCTGTGACGTGTAACATTGGACTGATGGCCAATTTTTATAAACGCCGACTTTTTATAGAGTTTCAGGACTACCAAACAATATGGTGTTTTGTTTTAAAAATTGATGTATTATATTTTTACGTTCCATGACATAAGATGAATAATACACGGTTATGATATTAAAAGAAGTTGAAAGCTAACAAAATTACCTTCAAAATGATATATTATACCACAATCCATAGTTCATTGCATAGAAATTGTAAAAAATTGTTTTGAGTATAGCGCGATGAAGTGATTCCAGTTTATTGCTCGCGAGTGTAGTTATGTATACGATAACGAGTTTATAAGAAGCCTTTGCCTGCCAACAAGAAAGTCAAAAATCATTAATCTGTTTGTGCTGAATTTTGAAATGTATTTTTCGGTACTGGCTAGAATAATAGGTAGAGGGACATTTATCTTAACTTTATGAACAAATACGAAATCTTCTTTCCTTCTTTCTTCCTAAAGAATTAAGGTGTCTCATAGTTAACAAACACCATTATGAAACTGCACAGACAAATCCAAAAATAAAGGAAGTGTGCTCAACTGGTGAGCACAGACATATTTTGAGATTCAATCAGAGATACGATGACATAACTTAAAAGTTTTTTTTTAATTTTATTCAGGCATGGAACTTGGCAACCTTTGAACATAGGCGCCAAATTACTTGATACTCTTTTATATTAGGAAAAAGTACTTTAGTCAATAGGTGCTACGAAACCAAGAATACTCCTCGGTTATTTTCAAAGATATAAAACAACAATATTTTACAAAATCTAAAAGTGAATCTTTTAGATTTTGTAAAATATTATTGTTTTATAAAAAAATAAAATCTATATATAGTAAAATCTTCTTTTATTTTATTGGTATTATAATATAATTAAATGTCACACAAAACAAAAAAGTACGTTTCTCTGAAAACGAAGTCTATAAGACTGGCAATATACGTCAGTTTTTACATAAGATTCTCAAATGCCTGAATCTGATGCCGGAAGGTAATCACGCTATATATTCGAGCATTACACGCAAGATTTTAGTCATGATATAAATCGGAATTAACACAAAGGCGTTTCCAATTTTGTTCACTGTAATAATCTTTCAAACAACAGTACCTACTTACTCTCTGTCTTCATCTCTGTCATATATTTTCTGTTAGGCATTGACTACTTAGAATTGCTGTGTCAAAAGCTTGACTTTACACAAAAAGTCGGACAAAAGTTTTACAAAAACGTGTTTCGAGTCAAACATTCTAAGAAAAATTCCCATTTCTAAATTAATAAAAACAACTCAAATTACAAACTTGTAAACCTGGTGTTTCAACTAAGTAGTTTTGTGTTGCCTGTTTCAACTCTTAAAACATCAGCTGAAGACAGAGCCCTAGGCAGAAATTATAGTTTATGTGTTAAATTTGAACTTTATGTATAACGTAATGAACATACCTGCTTAAAAATTAGACATGACATATGGCATGACAGCTGTCCTATAAAATTAACGTAACGTCTACTAGCTAACAGATTTATGACAGTAATTCCCGAACTTCTGAAGTGCTAGTCTTCTCGTCTTCTTTTTTCTAATAAGAGCTATTCATTGTTAAACCAACTATAGCAAGTGCTTAGAATAGCGAAGATCGATAAGCGCATTATTGGTTTCGTAGTAAAGAGGTATTGCACAGTGGGTGAGTATCTACCATACATTTCTGCCTAGCATCCTTTTCACAATCATTGATAGCTCTCAATATGTCAATAGGTTATTCCACCTTGTCGTGATTGTTATTACATGAAAACGAATATTTTATATTACTGATAACATGAAACGAGTGGGAACATCGAATTTACTTAAATTTTGTCAATTCTAATAATAGGTGCTATTTTGAATGTTAAACTTTATGCTAGGTAATGTTTATCATAACAGACATTTTTGTAAAATGTGAGTATCATGTCGATTAACGTTCGTTCTGTTCAATTATTTTTGTAACTGCTGGCGTAGTCTGACAGTTCGAATATCTGTCGCTCATTATAACGAATTAGGATCTACATTTGTAAAATTTTGGCGTATCCTAGCACGGATTCCCGCACGGAACAAATATTTGTATGGCCTGCATATAGTTGTTCCGGGTCTGGCTGTTTGCGTATATGAGTTTATATGTTGGTACAGGAGAAATTCCTAGTGCAGGGCAAAGTTTAAAAAAAAACTTATTTAATAATAGTATAGAGAACCTGCGAGTGCACGCAAGCGCGCTTATATGGGGGCTTAGTCATGGCCATTTTACACTCCGTATAAGTAGGTGCACTCGATACGACAGGACGATCACAACACGCCAAAATGATACAAATGTGAACCTGATGGCTTTGAGGAAGCAGAGTGTCTGGTCGTAAAGTTCACCTCCAATATGGCTGATGCTGAAGCACTCGTTCACAGTAATTTCCGAGAACGAGTGCACCTTTTAGCAAAAATTTTTTTTGTAAATGAATTAACATTGACCGGCATAATTCTCACATAACCGAAATAACTATAGGAATAAGGAAGAACGCAGGTAAGTTTCTAGGTATTATTTAGATCCTATATAAGTTTTATTAGTCTTGGATATCAAATAAGATTTCTGTTGATATCATTATTAAGTTTAATAATTTAAAGAGTTAAGTATTAATCAAAACATCAGCCTCCTCCATGTATGGTATGGGCCGAGCTGGTCTACCCGCAGACGGAATAGTATATATATATATATATGAAATAGAGTGTATTTGCATCTTCGGATATTAGGATTTCTCCGTATTGAAATACTAATTCTGAACCGAAAACAAGCTAAACTAAGACACGCAACAGCACCTACAGCAAAACGTCAGCATTAACAATAACGCGTCGGTTTTAAATGCTCGTGATTTATAAATTTGACTTTTTCTGGTCTCCAAATTCAAGTGGAAGTGATTAATAAGTTTATTGATTGTAAAACAATTAAAGGTATCGGATACATGAGCGAACACCTTGGTATATAACAACCTTTCAGAAACCGTGTTATCTAATATGGTGAAGTGAAGAAACGGTTATCAGTAATATTGGAATGTGTGTGTGTTATCAGTAATGTTTAATTTCTTGGACGCTTTGTAGAACCCCGATTAACACAGTCAAATCAGGTATTTGGTATTGAGTTAAAATGTGAATAATGAAATCAATAATCACAATCACTTTTCAAGCGGTCAGTCGGTGACATCAAATCTGTGATTGAGTTAAAGTAAACGAAAACGTCGAAAACGCCGTCGTCGTCGTCGTGAAACGTCGTTTATTCGGAGCTTTAGTAGTTTTTTTAAACAGGCTTTTTGGTGTTTTGCTATTTTTATTTTACTGTATATTAGCAACCCAACCCAACAACTAAATTATACTGGCCTGACGACGTAGGTACCCTTCCTTTTTCACTAACTAAATAAAAGCTCATGCCGCGGTAAAATAAGTCAATCAGCATGGTAAAAGCACGGTGGTCCATCCGCCCAACTCTCATTAAAGCTATTTTCAGTCTTTCTACCGTAGTTTGTCCTTGGTGCTCTTTAAATAATATAACCGCCTACCTCGAAATTGCATTCTTTTTTTCCGATTGCCTAGGAAAGGTTATGTTTTGTAAATTTTATTTGTGCATGTCTCTATTAATTATTTTAATAGTTTTTCATTGACCGAATGAGTTTCCTGATGGAATATTGTGGGATTTCCTGCCACTCTTCGACTAAAGCAGTTTTCAGGTCTTTATCGACGCCCGAGCTGGACATCTTCCTTGCCTTTTCAGCTCGTCCCACATTTGTTCAATCTGAATCAAGTCAGGACTGTAGGCTGGCCATTTTAGTGTGGGAATCCCGACTTCTTTCAGGTACCGTCTAGTCACTGCAGCGGTGTGGCAGCGGACATGATCGTGCATTAGCAGGAAATCTTCGCCAAAAAAGGGGAGCACATGGCTTAGCAGAATGTCGTTGATGTACCTTCCTGCGTTTAGACACTCCCCGACCTCCACGAAGTATAAATATCAGCTCCGTTTTTCTCCAAAAGAAATCCGCTGACATCTTACAAGACCCACCCCCGTATTCCACTGTTTCTGCGAAATGTCATTGTGCGAATCGCTCCCTCGATCTCCTATAGATTCTCCGTCGACGATCGCTATCATGCAGGCACACTCTGGTTCCGTCCGAAAACAGGACTCGTCTCCATTGCTGCATATCGCAATCTAAGTTATTACAAGCAAACTGAAGCCGGGCTTGTCGGTGGCCTGGAGACAATTTGGGTCCCGTGGCTAGCTTTTTTTGGGTTAGGTTCGCTTCTTTGAGTCTTCGCCTCACTGTCCACTCGCTGACAGCCCTCCCTCGATTTTTTCTCTGAGCTAATACTGGTGTCGATTTCGGAGAGAAGAGGTGACATTAAATCGGTAAGTCTCCCGGTACCTACCTCTTGTACACCTTCGAGACACAAGACTAGCTCAGATGAAACTGTCGAGCGATATTACGCTGAGACAACCCTGTCTGGATTAGGACTTGAGCGACTTCTATGCGTGTGGTTTCTATTTTCTTTTAGCTTCAGTGTTCCCAGTGAAGTGAAACATTGGACTGATGCCTAATTTTCGTAAACGTCGTCTTTAAGGGGTTCAGGCATAGCGATATAAAAAAAAAACAGTATATATATGGTTTCAGGACTAGTAAACAAAATGGTGTTTTGTTTTAAAAATTGATGTATTCTGTTTTTACGTTCCATGACATAAGGCGAATAATCTTATGATACTGAAAGGGTTTGAAAGTTCGCTTTCAAATGAAATACCACAAGCCATAGTTCATTGCATAGAAATTGTGTTCAGCAACGCGCGATGAAATGATTCCAGTTTATTGCTCGCGAGTGTATTTTTTTGCTGTGGAAAATCGGGTTTTTACAGTAGTACTTGTCTTGTTTTCATGTATCAAACACATGGTGGTCTCACATAATTGCATGTTTGGAAGTTAACAATAATTGTTTATTTCAGTGCAATTAGTATTTTGAATTCCGTAATTTCCTCTAAATAATTTAAGAGGAAATAACGGAATTCAGTCATAGTCATTTTTTTTTTTGGGTTTCTAAAGGCATGAAATCATTTACCCATTTTTTAAAATAAAATAACTTAAAATTCAAACGTGGATACCAAACGGCGCAGGACTTCTCGAGGTTCCCTATAAAAATGACCCTGTAAACGTAATGCGATTCTGTAACAATCCCACCGTGATAATTTAGGTGAAGTGAGCTTCAAGTGAGATGTCAATCTCATCTGTGTTTGGCATTTCAACGCAAATCTTATGACTGCATCAATTCAACGCAAATCTTATCATCATCATCACTGCATCAATTGGAATGACAGCTCAGTTCACCTAAGCTATTTCGGTGGGTTTTTTTTACAGAAATGACCTTTACCCATTACCACTCAGAGTATGCAGACGGCAACTTTAGGGGTTTGAAAATACATTTTGCAAAAATCCGGAATCATTCAATTCCATCCATCATAACTGATTTTCGAGTAACATATGAAACAAAATTTAAAAGCCTACCTACATTTCCTACCTCAATCAATCGTAACGAAACTGTCAGTAAAAGCGATCGCTTAATTTTGTAGCCCAGATGACACCAAAGCGGAGGTGTGCGTAGCGGAGGTGTGCGTAGCGGAGGTGTGCGTAGCGGAGAGGAGAGGATGGAAACAACCAATAGAATTTCGTTATTTACACATTCCATCCGCTTAGCTTCAGTGAACATGGTTGTGCCGAGAAATGAGGAGAATAGGAGATAGGCATCTATATTTATAAACAGTACCACTAAACAGATGCAAGCTAAAATATGCGCAAAAAAGTAAATCGTAGTGCAGGTGTCAGAAGGAGTTTAGTGTGCAAAATGTGAGGACCGCATTCTGCCAACGGTTTTGTCATAACAGTGGGCCAAAGTGGATATCTTTGGTCAACGTTGAAGATTTGGTCCAATTTTTTTAGCCCTTACCTGTATGATTTGAATGGTTTAAGATGTCTTAGTGTTAGAAATTGTGGCTCCAGCAGGGAACCATACCTTGAGGCTAGGTATTTTGTGCAAGTCGCCTTTAGATAGGTAGGTAACTTATCAATAAGTAATTTAAGCATTGCCATTCAACGTGGCAATGCCGCCAGTCTCTTGGGCACATTACCAGCTGACAGCGTTGAGGATGATTTTTTTATTTAAGTAATATTTTCAATATTTTTAGTGTGCTCCAGCCAGTACACATCTCTACTACGGTCTGCTCCGGTGTAGCGAGTACGCATGTTCGCACAACTTCGGAGGATTCACCGTAGCTTCTAAACATCTCCTCTTCTCTGCCTAGCACATCTCCGCGTTGAAAATTTTAGTCTTATATAAATAGGATACTAACACTTCGTCCGTGCCGATTTAGTAGGTACTCTACGAACTTCAACACCCCCTCTACATCCTTTAAAGGATAGTTTTGGAAAATTAATCCAATAAAAAATGATTGTTTATTAATTACCCATCTAGTTTTACTGCTGTGACGCCCGGGGGTAATCGATTCAGCCACAACCTTTTTAGTGGCTCGTTTGTCACGTTGTAATTCTTGGCTAGGACCGCCATCGCCCTATACAGCTGCGATGGCTTCTGTGTTCCAAGGTCCGACTTTCCAATTAGTGTCTGGAATTGCTTCTCCGTGCTTTCAAAATCAATTCAAAATCTGGTATCTTTGTCTGCACTGATACCGCTGCTACTTCGGATGTCGTTGAGGGATTCATTTTGGTGGTAGTTTCACTAGTTTCGAGACTATTTACTGTTGCTTGCACCCACGCGGTTTTTTAACGCGCCAGCCACGTCGCCAAAGAGCCGCTTACGACGCAAAAATCAAAACACAAAAAACTATTGTCTGTAAACGTTCGGGGTCACCACTTGTTGTGCGTGTTATAGTTAGGGTCCAGAATAAATTATATGCAAATTAGGTTGTACTGAATATTATGAAGGTTTATTCAAGGGTCACAATTAATCGGTTATATTACTACAGTAAATATAGGACGTGGCTGAGCGAGGGTAAGTAAGCGACTAGCGTGCCCGGCTATGGCGTTCTCTTACAATATCAAAAACGCAATTCAGCAAATCGCATCGCCACACGCCCTTCACCCCGTTGAGGGTTGGTTATGAAAAAATCGTTAGATCCGTTTCAGTTATTCCACTTTTACATTGTTTATACCAATTTCCAAGTAAATTGCAGCAAGCAGGAGTCATTCCATTTGCCTAGGCTTTTCCAAACTATGTTGGGGTCGGCTACCACTCATACCGGATTCAACCAGATATCAATATTTTACTTGGAGCGACTGCCTATCTGAACTACACAAGCCAACAATTGGGTAACACGGTGCTTCTTGGTAAAACTGGTGTCAGATTTTCTGGCTTCTGACAATGCCAAAGATTACAAATGACAACCGTGACCAAGATATGATAGTGCCGAGTTTCAACTTTATCGGACTAAGCGTTAGGAGTCTTGCATACAAACTTTAACACCCCTAAATCGTTTTTAGAGTGGAATAGAATATAATACATTTATTTGTCAAAATATTGTACAAATGTGTGCATTATGTATTACGATCAAAACATTCTGCCGTTTCCAGCGTACAAGCATGGTTTGTAAAATTATGGGTGTACCAAGTTTCGAGTACATTGGCTCAAGGAATAAGATTCTTCCATAGAAACTTTAACACCCATCAAAAAAAAATGTTTTTCATAAAAACTTCCAACCCCTATTTCAGCCCTTCATGGGGGGAAGTTCCTAAAATCCTTTCTTAGCTGACCTCTCCTACTCATAATCTGTGCCAAATTTCATTTTCATGGGTCCAGCAGTTTTCGAGATTTCATGATTAATCAGTGAATGAATGAATGAGTGGTGAGTGACTAGAAAACTGAGTGACTGCCATATCAACGCACAGCTGAAACTACTGGAACTAGGAACATGATTATTTTCATAAGTCTTCCTGTTATAATTTAGGTGAACAATAGGGCGAAGTGCACGACGGGTGAGTTGTCAAACCATACAAATAAGATGGAATGTCGTGCGCCCCGCCCGGGTATTCACTTCGACATGTTTACAGAATCGCACTGCTGCCGGTCGATTCTGTCGACATCTCACGGTGTTCACCTAGGCGGAGTGAACGACAATAGAGCTGTCATTCCGTCTTATTTGTATGATTTAACAAATCACCCGTCGTGCGCCCCGCCCGGGTGTTCACTTCGACATGTTTACAGAATCGCACTGCTGCCGGTCGATTCTGTCGACATCTCACGGTGTTCACCTAGGCGGAGTGAACGACAATAGAGCTGTCATTCCGTCTTATTTGTATGGTTTAACAAATCACCCGTCGTGCGCCCCGCCCGGGTGTTCACTTCGACATGTTTACAGAATCGCACTGCTGTAAACATGTCGAAGTGAACACCCGGGCGGGGCGCACGACGGGTGAGTTGTCAAACCATACAAATAAAATGGAATGACAGCTCTTTGGTCGTTCACTCCGCCTAGGTGAACACCGTGAGATGTCGACAGAATCGACCCGCAGTTGTCGTTCACTCCGCCTAGGTGAACACCATGAGATGTCGACAGAATCGACCGACTAGTTTCGTTCCGATTGATTTAATAGGTACTTCCTTTATATTTAGGTTTTATCACAATACCAACAGTCGTGGGCCATCAATGTTTTTATTTGCGCGTTTTAAGTTTAAAGGCTTTTTTACATTGTTTTAACCTTTGTTGATAAGTGTTCAATGGAAAAAATATTTTAGAGCTTCACTGACACGAGGACTGGCGTTCTCGTACTCCTTCAAAAATCCTCCGTTGTCAAAAATGGGCCACGTGAATTCGCAACAAGCTGAAGCTGGACCTACAACCAGTCAAGGAACAAAGGTGATTAGCATCACTAACATATAAGTAGGTAAAGCTTATCTATGCTTTTATACAAAATAAAGATGTGCAAAAAGAAAAAAATGTTGTTATTTTTAGCTATAATTAAATTTACGTGATAGACGTAAGTGTTTTATTTTATACCCATTTTGTGTTCTTTCTAGTTTTAAAGTAAGCATTTTTGTAACATTATTAGATGCGGACAAAATATACATAACCTTCACAAAGTAAAGCAGCAAATCGTAGCAAATCTTAGGGCTTTGCCACACCATCCGATCGAGGACATCGAAGTAAGGTAGGTAGCAGAAACGGAGGATCGACGAATTGGTGTGGCAACGCCCTTATCCCGGTATACTTAACCTAGGTAGGTTGATTCTGTTGAGCTGAGACCCTATATATTAGTATTTTCACAACGGATTCTGATATGGGTACTGGCAAGCTGTCTTAGCTGGAGTACCCATATCTAGTCTTAGCAGACAAATTCCAAACTGTTAATGCTTTACATCAGTTTGAAACTTGGAAGCAGTGTAAATACTTAAGTAGGATTCCTATGCAGTTTGATAGTTTAACTAGAACACCAAGTTCCATTTAATGATCATAACCTGTCTCGTTGATTAGGAACGAATTTTGTGACTCTGCGTTCCTTATAACTGAGCTGAATTCGATGTAAATAGTTAAAATATCCGCACCTGATAACGTTACTCTCATGATTTTCTGAGAACTAACGCCATTTCTTCTTTGCGCAGGGAGACAAGGGGCCTTCCCCTGTCCCTGTCCCTGGGCCGAATTCGGAAAAAGCGGACAAGAAGTCCAAAAACGTAAGCAGGTAAGACTCAACTCATATAAATACTAATATACATTAACAGGTTTTAATAATTCCATTACCGTTTATCACAGAGTATTAATAAATTAAGAAAATCAAATGGTTATTGGAATTAGATTTTCATAATATAATCAGTACTTACATGAATGTAGTGAACCCCAGTGAACCGGCGTGGCTATCATTTTATGTATCTAGTGTTGCAGAGGTGTTTCACCGTTGTACTCAAACATAGCGTAGTTTATCTTCTGTCAGTTCATTCTTCAGTTCGAGCGGCTGGCTCTCCAAGAGCGAAGGATGACATATAAGATGCTGGCGGATGATGACGTTTACAAGGCAAGATATAGACTAAGTAGTATCTAGGTGTAGTGAAGACTGCCTGATCACTAGAAAAAGCTTGCGCCCGCACAGAGCTTTGTAAGTGGCATTATACCATGCCTGCCTCTATAGATTTGAAGTACTTAATTCATAAGTACCATTTCAAGCATTTTCAAGCGACAAGCTGTAATAGTATTTGCAGGTTTTACAAAGCTGCAACTGATTGAAACGGAAATGCATAACGAAGAGTTCCGTTGTTTTAGATGAGCTTTCATAGGCGTTTGTCAATTAATATTTTAGTTGATATAGCAAGGCTACCAGTGCGTCGTATACCTAATTACTTAGGTGTTCGTATATTTTATCAGAAGGTCGTCGATAGGCTGACTCTGCGGCGATATTCTTGACCTACATTGATTACACCACGTAATTTATAGGTTCATTGTGCGTGCTCTCTGCGTGACCGAAATACTGACTGTTCAACATTAAATAGTAGGTACACTCTGAGTCACTGGTCGCCCTGGACGTAAGCATGCAAATAAGAAGCCTATAGTTATCTGAAAATAGATTTTTGATCAAGATTTTATCTTTTACCTAGTTGCTTCTAATGTAGGTTTAGATAAGGCTGTCCCTACAAGCTATTGGCTTAGGTACCTATAGGCAAAGGCAATCTACATTATTTCAAAATAGAATTCAAAGTATGTCATGGCATGTAATCATGCCAACTAATAATACCTACATATATCTAATAGTTACCTATCTATATACACAATGGATGGTCCTATCACAAGTAAGTAAAAAGAATGTTGCGGAAAACAAAATCATCCACTATTGCAGTGTCCAACCTACTACAATTGTGGATCTCATAAGTAGTTAACTAAACAATTTTGGAGATTCACATTATTTATCATCACTTACGAAATGCGCCAATAAACAAACGTATGACGTCAGGAAATGAATGACTAATGAATGATGAACTGGCCAGGGTGTGATGTTTTCAACGCAGCGCCACAACACTGCGCGTGTTCAAGCTTGTTTCGTATTGCTAGTGCGACCACGTTCGCTAAAAATTGTTTTCAATAGATCAGCAACTTTGTCGAATAATATCGTTGTGTGCGCAGGAACAAGGGTTCGCTGAGTCCGGGGTCGCGCAATGACGACAAGCCCGAATGACCCCGACGATGGCGCAGGATGCGTGAATGAGTGGAGCCAAGAAAACTACATTTCCATTGGCTTTACAACTGGTGCTCGTAGTTTTCTTAAACAGTGCTTCAAACTTTAATATTGACATTTGCAGTGATACAATCCCCCTCACTATGCAGTTGACATCTGTACTTTACAGTGAATATTAGACAAAAGTGAAAAAATACTAGTTTAAAAGACGATTGTTTAAAAGGACTACTGGGCGGGAGTCTCAACATAGTTACCGATCCCCTACCGACCGAATTCGGTCGATAAGTCTTAAGGACGCCCGTCGCAGTCAATCTCGAACGCGATCCTCGACCAAAATCAATGATCCGTGAGTCGGGCGTCCTTAAGACTTATCGACTGAATTCGGTCCTGCGGGACCTTTATCGGCTTTATCTAGGGAAATGACCAATGCCTATTTCATAAATAAATCACATTTGAGAGAAACAAAGTACTTACTCAAGTGATTTATACAAATGTTCTTTAAAAATTG
Source organism: Melanchra persicariae (assembly GCA_947386135.1). NCBI lineage: Eukaryota > Metazoa > Arthropoda > Insecta > Lepidoptera > Noctuidae > Melanchra > Melanchra persicariae. The sequence continues at coordinate 19,848,838 of OX376643.1, read as the reverse complement.
TGATTCGATGATGAAGTGTTTTATTGGTCACTAACCCAAGTAATTTTATGTATTGTATCTATCTACGTAGAGAAAAAAAATTGATTTTACAAATCTATTTGTTATATCAATCTTACCGGCTATACATTCTTGTGTGTAGCCGTTTTAGTAGATATTTAAAATGTATAAAAAAATCGGACAAATAATAGTTTAGATGTTGACTATTGTATTTTCTACTACCGTGTTGCTCACCTTGTTAAAATGTTTAATAAGTGATTTATATCACCTTCTATGTATATGTGTACCTATTTAGAAAAAAAATGCACGACATTTTATGGAAATAACGCAAAATTCAACAGATTTATTCTCTTCATTAGACCACTGTCGTAAAAACAAGAATTTTTTTTTTCAACACACTTAGATGCAAAGTGCTTGTTATTGTAACATCTTTAGGTTCATAATACTGTGTATTTAATACGTGCGGTTTTTACTTTGCATTCTTCATTCCTGGAGGAAGGTGCGTTCAGACACCTATATTTATAAATATATTTACTAATCACAGATTTCTGTTTATTTCAACTAAGAGCCTTCATTTCTTATATTTAAATAATTCTATCATAAAATGTACGAAATATAATTGATCAAATTACTGTAGATAGCATATTTTTACACATTTTCCTGTACAGAATATATCAATAGAACTGTAGGTCAAAATAAATGTTATTTATTCATACCAACATAATATAAACGAGTAGAAAAAATCCCTGTGTGTGACTCACTATATTAATCGTAGGTGTTTTCATATTTTTTTAATATAACTAGGACTTTAAATTTCCGTCTCATAAAAAGAGACATAAGTACTTAATACGAATATTAAATTAATTAAAATCAAAAAGTTTCACTTTTACTTATAATTTATATGAATTACTAAACAAACAATGATTTCATGCAAGGCTTTGCGATCTTATTGTTTACCAAAATTAAAAAAAAACATTTATTATAGAGGTATAATGTACTGATTTGAACAGAAGACTGTGTTCTGTACAGTTTCTAGTACTTTTACCTACTTAGAACTAAATTCAAGTTAGGACTTTTTATAACGGAAAAAAGTAGGACCTGTGTAGCTAAATAGTATTTATTTATACTTAATTTAAAAAAAGATGTTGTTGTAGTGATCGTATATAAACTTTAAACACGTGTAACACACCTAGTGTCTTCGTATACTTAGTTATATTGAAGAGAAATGTTTATTCATTAAACCTAAATACAGCTTGGCAAAAAAGAGTATGATGTGGTGACGAGTGGAACTAAATATTTCACTAAAAATGGAAACCTCTGATGTCGACACTACTTGGCCGACAAGTGTTAGATTTTGAGTAACGTTTAGTGTTCCAAATGTATTTTTAACGATTTGATTAAATTCTCCTGATGAAAACTGATTTCCCATATTATGGTGCGTTAAGTGAGATAGTGGCGCCCTCATTTTTTCCAAACTCTTTTTTGCCAAGCTGTAGGTATAATTAATAACACATGAAATTGTAGCGAAATAGTTTCTTACTGTATTAACTAAATACATTTTCTACAAAAAAAAAACTTGAAAAGGAAGTTAAGAAATATTTTTGCATGCAGAAATGAACTGTAGAAGGTTAAAACTAATAACCTCACAAAACACCGAGAGGCCAGGGCCGCCACATTAACCTTTAAAAAAACCAAGCGCGTCAATGAGGGTCACCATTTAATTAAATAAAGAAATTGACGGCCCGTGACAATTCTCACTATGATTATGACAGTCATAACTTGGGTACTGCGCAGATGGTGCGGGCAAGAATTTGAGTAGCGCCTAATGGCGTCTTTATTCGATTCCGTGCTCTGTTTTACTAATCTGCTGTTGCACATGTACCTAATGGCCAAAAACGAAGTACGTATAGAATGACGTCGCTTAAAAATAATCAATCAAATCTTTACTTTAATCGACCAGTCTAAAACATTTCAAATTGAGAACAATTCAATTTTGATTAATGCAAAATGGTGGTCAATTAGAGTTATGAATGATTATTTTTAAATGCACACGTATCGTCCCAATGTCCTGGGATAGACGCACGTATAAGTACGTTGCGTTGTTCAAAGATGTGCATATTTTCAGGGTTGGTATTTTTTGTGTAATTTATTAAGGGCCGATTTTTCAATAGTCCTAAAACTTTCACATAGAAACTAACTAGCCCGGCGAACACCGCCTCATAATCAATAAATTTTGTGTGAACTTATTAAATTCCAAAAATAAAGTCATGACATTTTTTTTTCTTGAATGTTTTCATTGTTTTAATAAAGAGGTGTATAACTACACCTCTTTATTAAAACAATGAAAACTTTCTGCCATTCGCGGTGGAAACAAATCCAATGAATCAAAGATCTTACAATTCGGTCCCGCCGCTCTTGAGTTATAAATATTGTAACTACCCTACTTTGATTTATAATTTATGTTCTTTAATTAGAGAAGAAAACCTGTATGAACATAAATAAGAGATTTCAAGAAGTGTTAAAATCAAATCAAAGAATCACCAAGGTAGTCAAAAACCTTTTTTTGTTTAAATTGCCTGACAGTTGAAAAATCAGCCCTAGAACCATTTCATTTTCCGAATAATTTGTACAATTAGTACCTGGGTGTGTCCAGATCTGGCGAATGCGCCACTCGCAAACCGCTCGCAAGCTGCTCATGCACTGCAAGCGTGCAGTTACTGCAATTGTTTGGTGCGCCTCCTTAGCTCAACTCACGCAAGGGTCGCACAGTGGGAACGCGCGGTACGCACGCCGCGCCGCTCGCGCGCATGCGTTTTGCGTCGCTTCCCATTATAGCAGCAATTTCTTTCCATGCACCATTTTTGAGATTATTTCTATAGGATCTTTTGGATTCCACAAAACGGGGAATCTTTTATACGTTTCGATTAATCGCAAACAATTTTCATCTGTCCACTCCATGGTAAGACGTATTAAGCCTCTGGCAATCAGAAACAAACTGCTCGGGTAAGCGGGCGGGAGGATGTATGAGCAGGGCGCGGGCCGCACGCGTGCGGCTTTTGCGCGAACTTGAAATGCACGCACGCAGCTCGCGAGCGGTGCATTCGACAGATCTGGACAAACCCAAATATAGGCATAGGTATAACACCTCTGTTGTTAATTTAAAAAAACTATTAATTATAAATTGTTTTTTCAAAAATGTTACCATGAATATTGTTCTTTAATTTTATCTCATCAATTTAATTGATATTTACTTAGTTAATTGTTTTATGTATGTAATATCTATGAATAGGTACCTAGAGATTAGATTTATATAAAACACGAATTTAAAAGTAAGGTATACTTCTTTACCGCATAGGTACCTATTCTTAATTAAAACTTATTAATTTATTAAATTTTTAATTATGACTTTCGAAAGAATGTTAAACCATTGATGCTATTTAGATGAATAATTTATTACAAGCCTACAAAGTAAAGGAAGGATAATTAGTTAAAAATAGAAGGATTTTCGAAAGGTGCTATGAATCAGTGATAGTCGCATTATGTAGGTAAATAATTATTCATGTAAATACTTATGACGGTTGAGTTGCAGCACTGTGGCTGAAGTGTTAAACTGCACTGAGGGGAACTGCTCTGCAGCGATGCGGAGCGGAGTACATGAAAACGTTGGAGACCGCATGAGGTATGTCGCTGCGTCGTGCATACGCAAGAGCGCGACGTTTTGTTTTCCTGCGAATCTACGTCCGAACACCTCTGCTGCTTCTCTACAGCGCAGCTCAACTCAGTGCAGTCTTATCTTTATGAGTTGTCTGAAAATAAAAAATCATACCACAACTTCTTGTTTTATTTTAATAATTTGCTGTTGTATGTCAAATGTCCGTTCAGCTGCATCCTTGACGATCTGAATAATGCCTCCGTCGCCACAACTACCGTGTCTTATTGTGCTCAATATACAACAATGAATGCGCCGGCGCAGTCTATCTGTCTAAGGTACACAGTCAATCTCAATTATATCTATAGAAATTAATTGTAAGGGTAACGTAACGACTTTGGGATATAACATTTGACCTCGAGGTTTATTATTATTAGCGATTTTGTAAGCCTTGCAAACTTCGCAATGCCTCAGAGTCTCAGTAACATCCCGGAACATATTTGGCCAGTTAAATATCTCTCATATCTTTAGATATGACTTAGTGACACCAGGGTGTACTGATGGAAAATTGTTATGTACTTCCCAAATCGCGGCAGATACCTTCTCGGCTCGTAATACCACACGCCATAGATCTGAAGCTAAGGGAGAAGTGACAGGCATGCGTCTTAAAAGAACACCATTCTGAATGGCGTATGCAGGAAATATTTGGGGTGTATCACGAGCGCCTAAATAAACCTTTTTATACCATTTATCGGTAGTTTGGTCAGGTCCTTGATCAAAAGTGACAGAGCTTGCATGATTTCTAAACAAAGCATTCGGTACAACGTGTTGTGACCCCTTGCGATGGACAATGTCAAAGGTGTATTGCAAAATTACCGTTGCCCAGCACGCTAAACGATCAGAAGGGTTGTTTAGGGTATGAAGCCACTTTAAAGCCTGTAGGTCGGTAATGACTGGAAACTTTCCATCCAAGTAGCACCGGAAATGTTTTATGGAATCTAAAACATATAAAAGCTCGCGTTCAGTAGTACTGTAATAACGTTCAGCTTTAGAAAATAGACGGGAATAATAGGCTATAGGATGTCCCACGTTATCAATTGTCTGTGAAAGTACTGAGCCAAGACCTACAGAAGATGCGTCGTATTGTAAAACGAATGGTTTGGAAAAATCTGGACATGACTTATCAGGAATATTAATTAATGCCTGTTTTAACTTGACAAAAGCTTGATCAGCTGAGTCATCCCAATTTATCGGATCTCTTATACCCTTTCTCTTACCAATGAGAGCAGTTAAAGGCGCTATAATAGATGAAAAACCATCAATAAAACGTCTATAGTAGGAACACAATACGATAAAACCTCGTAGGGATTTTGCAGTAGTAGGAGTTGGGAAATCTCTAGCGGCGTCTAGTTTACCTGGATCAGTTTGTAAACCTTTCTCTTTTACAATGTAACCCAGATACTTCTACTCACTCTTACAAAATTCTCATTTTTTTAAATTAATCGATAGACCAGCTTCTTTAAGACGGTTCAAAACCTTCCTAAGAAGAGCAAGATGACTCTGAAAGTGTTTACAAATCAAAATTATATCATCGACGTAACCAAACGCACTGTCATCACTAGTTGATGTATATTCAAAATTCACGATCAAATCGGTAAGTCGTTGCATTTCGGACGCTGCAGTTGTAAGTCCAAATGGCATACTAACAAATTCTAATAAACCGCGCTGTGGAACTATAAAAGCAGTTTTCTCACAGATCCTTATCAGTCAAAGGGATCTGCCAAAATGCACTTCGAAAATCAAGCTAACTTATATATATTGCGCCACGAAAATTATCCAAAATATCGTGGATACGCGGGAGAGAATATGAATCTCTGATAGTTACGCTATTCAACTTCCTGCTATCAACACAGAAACGAACAGAACCATCTTTCTTAGTGACCATAAGAACAGGACTCGCCCATGGTGAGCGTGAAGGACGGATGACCCCCATCTCCAGCACCATAACTATTTCCTCATTGAGTATTAACAATTTTAGGTACTGGAGAAAGTGTGTAAAACCTTTGCCGAATTGGTGTTTATTTCGAGGGAAAGCCAGGTAGTTTTCCCAAGACCGATTTGGTCATCAATGACCTGCTGTAAACTTAGCTCTTGCTCAAGTAATAAAACATTGCGGGGATGAATGTAACGGGCGTCACAAACACCACATACTTGGGGGAACAATGACTAACAGACGGAAGAAACATGTTACCTACATTTTATATTTTTGTTAAAAAGCTGAAGTTAGACCAAAATAACAGAAGACGTCATTTGTGTGCTAACAAAATCTCAATAAAAGGTCTGTTATCAGACGAATCTGACGCTAGGTATCACCGGTGACACTATACGAAATAAAACGTGTTGCCGGTGGATTAAACATTATATACGTGTTATAAAACCAGGCTTACGATACCTAAAATATAGCAAAAACGGGAAAGACCGGACATGCACGGTATGGATGTCCAGTTTTCTTGCATTTTGGGCATTGCTACGTTTGAATTGTTACACGGGAAACCATTTTTGAGAACCTAGGTAAAAAACTTTCAAAATGAGATGACGTATCAATCAATAAGCGCATTAAGGTCAGTAAATTCACGGATGGATAAACATGGAAAATATTTAGGATGTTCTCAATTTTCACAGAATCATAAGGACTTCTTCATATCGTTGCTGTTTTTTCGAAGACGTAATATTGTAAGAATAATTGATAAGTACGGATCATTGTTTATAAGGATTAGAAAAATACTTAAAACACATCTGAAGTCGATTTATCACATAGAATTAATAGTAGATTATGCACCCAGGGTATAAAGCAGTGTCTTGTGTCACGGGCGTCATATTGAATCTCGAACGATATGAAGGATTCGGGAGTTAACTCCCGAGCGCAGCGAGGGAGTTTAGAGTTTAACTCACGAGCGAAGCGAGGGAGTTAATACAAGAATCCTGAATGCAGCGAGGGATTCAAGCTAGCCCAAGGCAAAGACACCTTTATCCCCGAGGAGGATACTCTACTTTTCACACCTCCTGTGAGAAATGAAGCCATAATACGAAAAACAAAGTATTTTAAATTTACAAACACTAAAGTAGAGATATATATTTAGAATTATACTGTATACCTACTTAAAAAAAGTTAGTTTAATACCATACGGATTTGCATTATTCGCGCCTTTTTTGCGTTCCATTCGGTATACCTACCACATAGCGGCCACGACCAACTCGATTTTCGTTTTTTTTTTTACTTCTATGTGCAGGCCTATTGTTAGCAACCTAATACAATTTATGTGTACACAAAGCTTTATACAGAGCTTTATATCAGCTGGCAGAATGGGTTCGGACGCTTGGCTGTATGCAATTTGAATTTAGAACGTCATAGGAGATGCTCGAGAAAATAGTTTTAAATTAATAAATCGACTATAAATGGTTTTTAAGTGTTATTCTTATCCTTTTATACAATAATCCGTATATAACCAATTATTCTTATAATATTGTCTTCAATCCTGGACCCTGGTCAATCCTTATGATTTTGTAGAAATTCGAGAATATCATCCCTAAGTAGCAAGAGTATCGAGAATATCTTTCCTCTTTCTGGAACAGAAAGAGAGAGACAGAGACAGAAGGCGTTGTAAGTACCTAATATACCGTCAATTGAGCAGACAGATGAGGTTCCAAATTTAAATCACATTATTGACCAGCGGGTTATAATGAAATCCAGTACAATATTATTGCCCGGCTGTGCCACCGGCCAAAAATGACTCACTTTAGGTTAGGTTGGCATGACATATAATTTGACGTTTTCGATCAGGTGGTGTGAAATAGTAGATTATGCACCCAGGGGATAAAGCAGTGTCTTGTGTCACGGGCGTCATATTGAATCTCGAACGCAATGAAGGATTCGGAAGTTAACTCCCGAGCGTAGATCCTTAATGCAGCGAGGGATTCAAGCTAGCCCAAGGCAAAGACACCTTTATCCCCGAGGAGGATACTCTACTTTTCACACCTCCTGTGAGAAAATAAGAAGCCATAATACGAAAAACAAAGTATTTTAAATTTACAAACACTAAGTAGAGATATGTATTTAGAACTATATACTGTATAATACCTACTTAAAAAAGGTTAGTTTAAAACCATACGGATTTGCAATATCCGCGCCACATAGCGGCCACGACCAACTCGATTTTCGTTTTTTTTTTTACTTTACTGTGGGTAAGTAAATATGTGCAGGCCTATTGTTATCAACCTAATACAATTAATGTGTACACAATAGTTATTTATGATATTAGTGCGGTAAGTTGGTTTTTACAAACGAGTAGACGAATGTAAGCACGAGACGAAGTCGAGGGCTTACCATAGTCACGAGTTTGTAAAAACCAAATCCGCACGTGTGTCATACAACGTTTTTCGACACATTTGCGAGAAAACATTACAATAAGTAATGAAACAAACTTTTTGTCTCTAGAAATCAGTCGAAAAGTCGCAACAATCTTTGACGTTTCTAATATGAAAATGGCGCGAATTTGCAAAGGGCGCCACATGCGCGTGGTGAAAATTAGAACCACATACTTTGTTTTTTTTATTTATCTTCTCTCATTTTCTCTATAATATTAAAATGAGACAAACGTATACAGCAAAAGCGCTTCCAAGGAGGTTCTATCATTCAGCTTATTTATTCTCGTGATGTGAAACTCCTTGTAGGAATTCTTATTAATTTTTATGGAAATTAAAAAAAAACCGTAAAGAATACGCACGGCGCTATACAACGGTGTTTGCGGTAAAATATGTACTTAGGTGAGAGTACCTACTTTGCCGCACGCTCCATTGTGTGGTGCATAATTTTTAACTTTCGAACAATGCATACAGGCTTCGTAAATGCATTTTTTGAGCAAATGTGTTGAAAAGGTTTATACAGAGCTTTATAACAGCTGGTAGAATGTGTTCGGACGCTTGGCTGTATGCAATTTGAATTTAGAACATCATAGGAGATGCTCGAGAAAATAGTTTTTAAATTAATAAATCGACTATAAATGGGTTTTAAGTGTTATTCTTATCCTTTTATACAATAATCCGTACATAACCAATTATTCTTATAATATTGTCTTCAATCCTGGACCCTGGTCAATCCTTATGATTTTGTAGAAATTCGAGAATATCATCCCTAAGTATTAAGAGTATCGAGAATATCTTTCCTCTTTCTGGAACAGAAAGAGAAAGACAGAGACAGAAGGCGTTGTAAGTACCTAATATACCGCCAATTGAGCAGACAGATGAGGTTCCAAATTTAAATCACATTATTGACCAGCGGGTTATAATGAAATCCAGTACAATATTATTGCCCGACTGTGTCACCGGCCAAAAATGACCCACTTTAGGTTAGGTTGGCATGACATATAATTTGACGTTTTCGATCAGGTGGTGTGAAAAAATTATTTTCTCGAGCGTCTCCAATGACGTTCTAATCAAAATGCATACCTACAGCCAAGCGCCCGAACCCATTCTACCAGCTGATATAAAGCCCTGTATGAAGCTTAGTTTACACAAATTTCGTATTACGTTGCTAACCATAGGCACATACATAAAATCACGGAACAGTAAAAAAACAAAACTCGATTTGGTCGAGGCACTTGATAATGTCCGTTTCAATCGCGCGGCCACCTCATAATATTTGATGAAACTTTGCCAGGAATTAGTGCTAATTTGTTACTTTACACACCTCTTTTCGTGAATTTGTTACAAAAAAATCTAAGACGCTATGACAAAGAATAGTTGGCCGCTAGAACCGCCACTTGCCGTAGTCATCGCCCGTGATTACACAGAAACTATATAATGCAGATAGACAAATGATGCATCAAAAGAAAGCTCTTAATTTGTTCAATTTGTTACAAAACTAAAAAACGTCAAAACGTAAATAAACAGAAAGTTATGCAATATTTAGTTTTCAGGTTATGAGTAGGTAGGTATGTCACCATAAATATCAAATTAATAGAGGCTAATGTGTATGGACAATTAGTTACTAATTTGTTACAGCGAATAAACAGAAAAAAATACTAGAAAGTAGGTTCAATAATTTGTTAGAGTCGATTTTAATTGGCCGCTCGGACGGCAATATGCCTAAAATACAATGGCGTTTATCTCGCTATTAAAAGTAGGTTTAAGCTTAATTAGAGTACTAATCGACGGGTAACGTAACCTAGTTTCGATAAATATGGCGAATATAACTGCAGCATTCATATTTTAGAAGATATTTAAAAAAACACAGTAGTATGAAACCGTATGAGAGTAGGGTGACCATGAATTTTCACAATGAAGTGAGACTGAATAGTGATTATTGGAATGTTCGATATTCATATCTCATTTTTTTAGGACGAGTGCTTATATAAATACATTTTAAGTTATGACATCCTGTAGCATACTTTATAAAAGTAAAAGTCACAAATCGATAAAAACAAAGGCAATTTATTCAAAATCAAAACAAAGGCAAAAAAATCAAGTAATAAAAGTTAACAAGATAAATATAAAATCTTTATAAACTAACATAATATTTATAAATTAACTGACCCGAATATATGAAACAGAATGTATACATATTTTCTTAGAGGTACATATTTCAATTTTAAAAGAATTGTCCTCGTTACAAAAATATGTATTTTTAACCGACTTCCCAAAAAGGAGGAGGTTCTCAATTCGACAGTTTTTTATTTTTTTTTTGTGTTTGTTACCTCATATCTCCGTCATTTATGAACCGATTTGAAAAATTCTTGTTTTATGTGAAAGGATATACTTCTCGATTGGTCCCATTTAAATTTTATCGAAATCGGTTCAGCAGTTTGGTTTTTAAATCCAAATTGCTGGATAAAATATGTGAAAAAATCATACGAAATTGCACATTTTTGCTTTCCTGTGACTTTTCAGTGGTGTTTTAGGTGTGGGGGGGTGGGGGGTTACCACTAAAATCGGTTTTCGGTTCCGGGTTTCGGTTTTTCTTTTTCACAAAAAAAACCGACTTCCAAAAAAAACACTACAAAGTACAAAATAACTTTAATTTCGGAAGTCGGTGTCAAATAACTAAGAAGTAACCAAACACCGACTACCGAAATTAAAGTTATTTTGTACTCTGTAGTGTTTTTTTTTATGCCTGGTATAAATTCTATAGTACCAACTAAGAAATAATAATTATCCTTTATGTTAATAGTAATCGGCATAGTAACGAATTGACGAATATTTGCAGCATCATTACGATTATATCAAAGGAGAATTGCATTTGGCATTAATTCAATTAAAAAACTTAGGTTCCACTACTTTACTAAAATCAAAATTACGCCGAACTAGGCGTGTCATGACTAAAAATATTTATAAAAAAGAAAAGGTAAATCCAAAAAAACAAATCCAACAAAAACAAAAAGAATTATATTTTTCCAGTGATTCTATATTTAGTGATAGACCATCCTATTTGGAGAAATGGCGAGGAAAATCGAATACACATAATCGCCTGAAAAAAGATGATGAAATTGTATTCATAAGAAATGGGAATAATTTAGCTTTGAAGGAAAGCTCAGGTTATTTCAATACATGTGCCTTCGATTCGGCATTTTATTTGATAAGTCAAGCCTGTATTAGAAAAGTTCAGCTCTCAAAAACTTTTTGAGTAAATTAAAAGGAGATTGTGTCATTAATTACATTTTATGCTTTTGAACAGAGCACTTGATATAGAGAAAATTTACAACTGTAGATCAGAAATTACTTAAACTTTTTTCCAAAATAAAGACTGCATTTGCAATGTGGCTTACTTTTTTGGTTGTTTGGAATTACAAGTTTAGAAGAAGCAACTTGTTTTGATGAAAAAATTAACACAATGTGTCAAAAATCTGACACACAGTTGAAAGGTGAACTTAGTGGTTAATTTTTTAGGCGAGATCATAACATTTGATTTAAACGAAGCTGCAGACTCAGTTTTACTCACTGAAGTGCCGATTACTATTAACATTAAGGATAATTATTATTTCTTAGTTGATACTATAGAATTTACGCCAGGCACAAAAATAGGTCACTATAAATGTCATTTTTTAAATAACACTACATATTTTTGTTCCGACGACAATTCTTTTAAAATTGAAATAAGTACCTACCTCTAAGAAAATATGTCTACATTATGTTTCACATATTCGGGTCAGTTCATTTATAAATATTATGTTAGTTTATAAAGATTTTATATTTATCGTGTTGACTTTTATTACTTGATTTTTTTGCCTTTGTTTTGATTTTGAATAAAGGAATTTTTATCGATTTGTGACTTTTACTTTTATAAAGTATGCTTCAGGATGTCATAACTTAAAATGTATTTATATAAGCACTCGTCCTAAAAAAATAAGATATGAATATCGAACATTCCAATAATCACTATTCAGTCTCACTTCATTGTGAAAATTCATGGTCACCCTACTCTCATACGGTTTCATACTACTGTGTTTTTATAAATATCTTCTAAAATATGAATGTTGCAGTTATATTCGCCATATTTATCCAAACTAGGTTACGTTACCCGTCGATTAGTACTCTAATTAAGCTTAAACCTACTTTTAATAGCGAGATAAACGCCATTGTATTTTAGGCATATTGCCGTCCGAGCGGCCAACTAAAATCGACTCTAACAAATTATTGAACCTACTTTCTAGTATTTTTTTTCTGTTTATTCGCTATAACAAATTAGTAACTAATTGTCCATACACATTAGCCTCTATTAATTTGATATTTATGGTGACATACCTACCCACTCATAACCTGAAAACTAAACATTGCATTACTTTCTGTTTATTTAAGTTTTGACGTTTTTTAGTTTTGTAACAAATTGAACAAATTAAGACCTTTCTTTTGATGCATCATTTGTCTATCTGCATTATATAGTTTCTGTGTAATCACGGGCGATGACTACGGCAAGTGGCGGTTCTAGCGGCCAACTATTCTTTGTCATAGCGTCTTAGATTTGTTTGTAACAAATTCACGAAAAGAGGTGTGTAAAGTAACAAATTAGCACTAATTCCTGGCAAAATTTCATCAAATATTATGAGGTGGCCGCGCGGTTGAAACGGACATACTTGATAGGTACCTATACCGAGTGAAACGCAAAAACGGCGCGAAAATTGCAAATCCTTTATGCTATTTGACTAACTTTTTGTAAATGTAAATAGTTCTAAATATAAACATTACAATAGGTACTGCTTGTAAACTTAATGAATACTTTGATTTTGGTGCTATGGTTTCTTATTTTCTCACAGTAGGTGTGAAAAGTAGAGTATCCTCCTCTGGGATAAAGGTGTCTTTGCCTTGGGCTAACTTGAATCCCTCGCTGTATTCAAGATTCTTGTATTTACGCCCATCGCTTCGCTCGTGAGTTAAACTCTAAACTCCCTCGCTGCGCTCGGGTGTTAACTCCTGCCGGTCGATTCTGTCGACATCTCAGTGTTCACCTAGGCGGAGTGAACGACAATAGAGCTGTCATTCCATCTTATTTGTATGGTTTGACAACTCACCCGTCGTACGCCCCGCCCGGGTGTTCACTTCGACATGTTTACAGAATCGCACTGCTGAATCCTTCATTGCGTGCGGGATTCAATACGACGCCCGTGACTTAAGACACTGCTTTATCCCCTGGGTGCATAATCTACTATTGTGGCCGCATTCTTAGCATCCCACACGACAATGACAATACATTTATTTCATTATTTAACCGTTTTCCTAAAGTTTTAGAAAAATTATATTTTATATGTTATGGCTTGAATAAGTGTTGCCAGGTCCGATTTGTTGTAAATCGGTAGGTACATGAGGTCAAAAAAATTGAGATTTAGGGTTGCAGATCGGGACAGTTAACAAAAAAAACAAGGGGTTTTAAGTTTATTTAATCTTACATAACAAGTAGGTAATCAGTCTTGCTAGACTAGTAGAAATTATAAAATAAAATCGTACTTAAATGTAATTGACACACTTCAGAAGAATAAAGTACCTAAGTATTAATGTAAATTATTTGTTTTTATTAAAATTATATTTTTATTGGACTTTTCCGCCTTTAGAATGGCCTTGGCCTTTTTTTATAATATTACATAGTTATAAAATTCATTGCATGTCATATTAAAGTTGGTTTTAATTTGAATTTCTGCTTTCACATGCTCGAGTGTCAAACGGTTTCGCCTCTCAGACCAAATTAAGTTAGCTTGGGAAAATACCCTTTCTGTTGTTGCGTTTGATACTGGAATTGAAGCCATAAAAGAAAATAATTTTTGAACATTTACTAAATCTTGATTGTCTTTAAAAATGTTGTGCCATTTTTGTAGCGGCGTTAAGTCTTTGTTTTGCACTGCTGACTTCAATAATTCTTTGATTTTACAAACTTCTTCATAAAGTTGATCCATGTCGAAAAACGTATAAATTTTTAGATTTTCAATAATGTTAACCATTGACGTGTAAGTAGATGAATCATCCTGGAGAGAAAATGGTTTAAATAAGTCCAATCTGCTATTCTTGAGATCATATTACTATCTATGTAATGAAGAACATATTTGTACCACGCAGAAAAGTCTTTTTTTATTTCAGTCACTTTATCAGCAGGCAACTTTTTAAGTTACTACACGTAAATCCCATAAATTCATCTTAAATTCTCTGCCTCAATTTTTCACTAACTTCTAGCATTATTTTGTGACCTTCAAAACACAGCAATGTTTCGTTTTCAAGACATATCACTGCATCCTGTAAGACTTTCAGTGCATTTTGATGAAATGTCAAACAAGGTTCTGTTTCGTCAGAATTAAAAAATTGCCACAGCGCACTGGGACATTCGTCTTCTCCCAATGATATAAAAATTTAGTAGCACGTTCCACGGCAGGTAGAAGTGACAACCATCTTGTCTTCACATGTTACAGGACGGGAGCAAATTCAGCTTCGTGAATTACGTAAAAATCTTTCAAAGAATCAACTCGTTTTGCATAATATGAAAAATGGTTATGAAGTTTTAGAATAAAATTCTCTAAATCAAAATTAATCTTACTCAGCCCATGCTTTACACTATTGTGTTAGATGTGTGCAGGACATCCCAATGATAAAATGTTTTCATTATCATGTTGCAATAATTGAAAAACTGAATTGCGGCAGCCAAAGTTTACATTTGCATTATCTGCACAGTAACTAGTAAGGTGTTTAGTATCAATATTGCACTCTTTCAGTCGTGTTACTAAATTCATATGGATGGCTGATGCAGTTTCATTAGCATCTTCATAAAAGTCAAAAACACACGTTTTTAAATTTTTAGTTGGGCTGTAACTCACCATCAGTGGAAACACAACACTTTTGGCACAATGTACAAAGCGCCCTACACTTATTATTTGGAAAGGGTTTGATGAACGAATAACTTTTCATCCAAACATGAAGAAAAGAACACATTCTTCTTTGTTTCTTTTTCGGAGTCGAAGTTGAAGCATCGGTTTTTGCTTCCACCGAATCAGTTTCCGGATCACTCATTATAAGAAAATCTGAAAATAAAAGAAACCAACACCACCACATGAACACACACACCCATGCGTAAATAATATTTACTTATTAGGTACAATAACTCTTTCGCCCGCGTAGATTAATGAGTTTGTTTATGAAGGAAAAAACTTTAAAATTGATATATTTACGCCGTGCACTCACGTTTATGTCAATAAACCAACAGCAAAAACCAGCTAGGTACAACAACAAAAACATAACCTAAAATCCCTAAACGCAAATTATAATATGAATAACAAAATGCGAGATAATTGTTAAAAGCTGTTGCGTAAACATTCACAGTTCACATAGTTCTTACCTGCAAAGAATCTCCAAGATGAAATTATTTATATCTATTATATCTATTATCTATTACATATAATAAAACTGTAGAAGAGGTCAATTCTGTACATTGAATATAAACTAAAAAAAATACTCCAGGGGTGCTTTATACAACCAATAGAAGCCAAAAATATATTTTTTTCTTTTTTTGTCTGTCTGTCTGTCTGTCTGTCTGTCTGTCTGTTGTTCGTCTTTCACGCAAAAACCACTGGACGGATTTTAATGAAACTTTTTTTGTTGTATAGCTATTAGTCCTCGCCAACATATAGGCTATAATTTATTTTGAAGATCTGAATACAAGACGTGGAACCTTAGCAGCCCGGTTAATCTATATATATTTGTATTTTTGCAGATAGGTGGGAGTCCCCCATGCTGCAAAGGTGGGTGAGGCTTCATGTCGCAGTGTAGTAGAACCTGTAATACTAACATTAGTTTTTAAGCATATTGTTACTAACAAATATGGACCAAGTCTGAAGTTAATGATTATTATTATTATTATTATTATTATTATAAGAGATATTAATATACCGCTTTAGGAATAGTTGGTCAACATGATGAGTACTGTCTGTCGACATAAAAAAAATTAAGGTCTAGAGCACCTGATGTGGAACCCTTTCAGGGAGCTAAGCTATCGGCTATTTTAATCAAACGTCAACAGATCTCATAGTCCGTTGGTTTAAAGCCTGCCTCTCGAAACACTTGGTGTGGGTTCGAATCCCACAAAAGTTGAGATTATTTTTGTATTATTTTTATCTTCTTTATTTCCTTATTTTTTTATTCCTACCAAACCTAATATTTTCAAATATTAATAATATGTTATTGCTGTATTTTGCATATCTTTTTAGCAAGACAAGCAGAACCTATTTTCTGTTTATATGTATTCTGTATTTGTTTGCATCGCGTTAAAAAATACAAAATTAATGTAGATAACATTCACATAAACCTGATAGGATTGTGGCAATCTAGAAGAAATCAACTTATTATCTACATGCATAGTAAGTAGGGGTAATTATCTTTAATGAAACTTGGAATGCCATCTGTTGAGCGAAACTGTACTTACCATCAACAGCACGAGAATTACACCAAAAAGTATTTTTTAGTTAAAGATTCTTTTGATACTTACCAGGCGTTACGCATTTGATGCAAAAAAAAAAATTGCTCCACTGACTTTGTTTTCATTTTTTTTTACTTTTGATAGGAACGCGTTTGACCACTATCTCACCTGATGGCAAACGATGATGTGATCGAAGATGGAGCACGCTTGCCTATAAGTAACCTACTCACTCTTGATAAGACTCCCAGGCTGTAACTATCAGGAAACACGGACTCAGTCAGGGAATTCCACGCCATGTGTTCCAAAACGTTTTGTTCATGTGGGTGTGAGGTCCACCGTGTACCGATGGCGTACCGCCGGCGCCGTACGTCTTGTGGTCCGATGATGGAACGAGCTTGGAACGAGAATTAAACTATGCAATTCCGTCGCACACTCCCCAAAATGCAACCGATACAAAACCGACAGGCTAAAAACTCGGCTTCGATGCTCAAAACTTTGGAGCTTCGACTCGGTGAGCCTTTCACCTCTTGGATTTCTTTCCTAGGATCTCCCTCATTCCTAATTATTTTCTGTTTATTTTGAAACAAAACTGTTCAATTCCCAGTCAGCTGGTGATTCGTCGTGACCAGCCTAGGGCCAGAAATTACCAGTAGCGGGTTTCACACTCCAGAGCTTCAAGGGGAACTGTGGATCCCTAGGCAATGACGCCACAGAAGAACTCGCGAAGATAGGTTTCGAGATGGTAGTGCTGGACCCGTACCCGCTCCTCCTACTTTCTTTCTTTCTCACAGTTTCGTGCATGAATTTGCCAGAGAACAACTGAACTTCATGACAACAAATGGTGAAAAAAGTGAAAAATGGCAATGACAAGTCTATAAACTTGACTAACTAAATGACTTCTCAGCTTAAGTAATAATTACCTCCGTAATAATAGGGATTATTATTACGGATCATTGCCCTTAAAATTCTTTAACTTATGCACCACAGACAGCCCAATTTGCGGAGGTTGTTTCGACGCCGAGGAATCAGTGGGCTACGTCATCCTGGCCATGACTTTCCGACGTGAAAAAATCCTCGGAACGGTGAGGTGCAGGTTTCAAATCAAATCGTTTATTGCAATCCATAATGTACATATACAGGTGGTAAATATAGGTTTGTGAGTGCTAAGTGATTGAGCTGACTTTTATCTCAGATTATCACTCCCTTGCGGCTTGAGTATTGTCGGTCGTCTCTCCGCTCAACCTGTGAAGCACACTGGTGGCTTTTGTACATTTGGGCGGAGCTAGGCTTGCAAACTTAGCCAGGACAACGGAGTCTCTACTCTACTCTATCCGTTGTGGGTTTTTTATGGATGGGAAAACATCAAATGACTTCTTCTGCTCTGGGTGGAGCGGAAGAGAGTGTCAAACTCTTACTGACTAAAACACATCCGTATTCCTCCTTATGCCTTTTACGTTCCAGGGCCGTGGTGACTTTTCGAACAAATTCCGCAACAGTAGTTAGTGTTTGGACAGTGAGCCAACCTACGCTCGCCATCTGCGGGCCCGCGCTTAGGGTGGCTGGGAATAGCCCTGCGACACTCGACGCAACGCCCGGGTTGTGTTTTTCTGTTGCGGCGGCTGAGGGGGTCTACTCTCTTAAGCCCGAAGTCTGTAGTTTCGGCCTTAGTGTTGGGCGTTTTCTACTCCGTATCACCTACGGACTTACGATTAGCCCCGAACTAGGAATAACTATCAAATCGTGCTGTCATTCATCTTATATTCTTCTCCGGACCATGGAGTGAACCAGGACGCCGCAGCCGATCGCCTCGACGAGGACACGGTGATGCTCCGCCCAAGCAGGGCAGACCTCCACCGTGTACTCCACCATGTCCTCTGCGGAGACTTATCTTCTGATAAGGTTAAGGTTTCGGCATGACCATTAATCATGCTCAGAGACAAACTATTAGTCGTGTTGGTGTGGATCTGCGGTAGTCCTGTATCTCGCACGGTCAGGCTGTATGTCGCTTTGTCGCAAGTAAGCAGCGCGCAAAGCCTGTTTATACGTACTGATGAATATCACATAACAAGTAATATTGTTTACGAAGAAATTTTTTAAGTGTTAATATTCGTTCGTTCTTCGTAATTTTGTAAGTCATGTCATAATCATGATGAGTACCTACATACATTTAGTGAGTTTGTGTACTTAATATCTTCCTAAATACGAAATGCACGCGCGAACGAAGTCGCGGGCACAGCTAGTGTATAATATAACAGCGCACCGGCCCGCCGGAAAACAAAACTGTCAGGGTGTTTCTACATTGAATCGGATAAGGAATAAGAAGTAAAAGTATGCAACGCCATCTCGTAGCAGCGTATCGAGTTACGGCCCCCATGTATTTGAATATATCCAAAGCAAATAGATGGCGTTCCGTGTTAAAAAAATTACGTAGCGTAAATATACATTTTTTTATGATTTTTTTTTCTTTTCTTGATTAATCTGGACATTTAGCATCCCGATCAGGTACAAATCGGGACGCGTCCCCAGACCCCTGAAAATCGGGACGTCCCGCGCAAATCGGGACACCTGGCAACACTAGACTGCCAACCTATTGGCTCGTAATCTAGTTTCATCTTGTGTTTTACCGTATATTTTGTTTACAAATGTAATCGAATAAAACGAGTGACTGTTATGAATCACAAACGTGCTATTATTTCAACGTCCCTTCTATAACACGCCCATGATGGATGACTATCACAAAGACCGCTCCGCTGCCCATTCTGATATTCCGTCATATACATTATTTTTATATACTGTATGCACAAGAGCAAATCTTACTTAGGTTAATATAATTCAAGTTTTATTTCGAATTAAATATCATAATTCTATAATTATTTTCTTTTATTTCAACCAAATGTTCTTTCAGTAATGGTAAAATTAAACACAAATTCCTATGACTTAAAAATAAATGCAAGCATCAGAATAATATAAAAAAACGTTGTGGCGGTTGTGGCCTCAACATTTCCGGAACTAAAAGGCATCATGTTACTTATTGCTCAAGTCCAGCCTTAATTTGCCTTACCACAACAGAGAATAAGGATTTAAGAGACAAAATGCGTAAAAAAATTTTAAAAAAAATTATTGAAAATAATCTTAGCCGAACCATAAGATACCCATACACATTGTTTGAAACCACCAATACATATTTGTTCATATTTAATTTAATTAAATACAAAAAAGTGTCTCCTGAAAAGTAGCCATTTTGCAGTTACGCTCCTATTCGTAGGATACGACGATACTTTCAATTGGCAAAGAAAATCAACAAACGGAGCCCGGAGGTATCGAGAGGAATACAACTTGGGTGGGCCGCTTTTAGCAAATTGGACGGCATTCTGAAGCCTGCCAAAACTCCGCATTGTCTGAATTCCCGCCTCTACGAGTATAACCAGTGTGTTTTCCCACCATGTTCCTTCCAACGCTCACACAGGAGGCTGTGCACAAACTGAGAGTTGCACAGAAAGCCATGGAGCGTTCCATGCTTGGCGTATAGGGGGTGGGTTTGATATTTAAGATCAACAGCTATAATATCAGCAGTTAAGGTTACACTCTTCGATATTTTGTCCATACAAATTTCGGGGGGGGTATTACTCCACTGTTTGACATTATACATTCAAAGTTAAGCATGATATCGTTTTACCTCATTATTAATTTTATCTGTACGGAAACAGAACAGTGAAATGAAAAGCCATTAAAAAGTTATAAGCCCACAAAGATTCGTTTTTTTGCCAATTTTAACGCAACTTCGGGCGTAAATAAGTAATAAAAGAAGTGTAAAAACTCAAAAACAAAGTCGGCACCGACAAACCTCAATTGTAGAAGAGTTCAATAAAGAAGAAGAGTATTTGTAATGGATTTATACAGCGGTTTTTTATAAAACTCAACCTTCCAATGGACTTCTCGTGCATCGTCTAACGTTGTTTTCGTTCGGAACGGCATTTTGAGCGTGGAAACTAGACATTGTGCGTTTAGACTAGCATCTAAATGCTCATCACTGATACTGTCTCTGTCGGGCACGATGCCCGGTGAGACAGCGTGCTTTTTGGCCACGCTTACCAGCGAGTTCGAGCCCGCGACTATTTCAACCTTAAAACATCAACACCGTAAGACCAACGATTAAAAATCTCAACACTTCAGAATGTCAACAGCTTTGTTAGTCAACAGTTCACCAGACCAAAAGTTTAAAATCTCAACTTGGAAAGTATTACGTAAATACCTAACTTGGAAAGTATTAATGTTATACATGTATTAGCATGTAAACATTATTTGATTAGGTATCTATTCAGTTAGGTATCTTTTAAATGTTGAAAAAAAAACATGTTTATAAACTTCTTAAATAATTGATAGTTATGAAATCAGTAATACAAAACTACGAAAACATTATCTACACTAATATTATAAAGAGGAAAGATTTGTTTGTTTGTTTGTTTGTTTGTTTGAAATGAATAGGCTCCGAAACTACTGGACCGATTTGAAAAATTCTTTCACCAGTAGAATCCTACATTATCGATGATGGACATAGGCTATAAAATATTTTCAGAAAAGTTAGGGATCCGTATGAAAACTTCGATAATGTGACCCAAGGTGTGAGAAAAAATCCTTATATCGCGTACGCTGCGAAATCTATTGACAATAGAGCAAAGTGATGTACTACAGTTTTATAGAAGTCATCAATATCTACAAAAAAGTCCGCGAAACCATATGTCTAACTATAATGGATAAGTCACCATGACCGCTTTTTGTTAATATTAGTCAAGCAAATCCCATGGTGAAATAAAAAATGGTGATTATAGTGCCATGATATTAATCCTTATCCATTTAAATGGTTTGATAATTAAGGTTGATTATGTCCGTGTAAATTACACACACACAATTACAAATCGGACCTTTCGTTCAAAAGTTACGACGGTAATAAACATGCTCGGAGTAAGAAAAATGTCGCGGCTTGAGCGAACTGGGGAGAATCGTATCAATGCTTGGTCCGATGAAGTTGAAACACCACGGCATTTAAATATTTTCGATAAAACAATAAGAATGACAAATGTTTGGATTATTCGAAAATCAACTAGGTACATACATAATAAGGGGTAAAGCAGGGGTGAATTAGTTTTTAGGGGAGGAAATTATAGCTTGCTTCAATTTACGTCGGAATTCTATGAACAAACTAAAAGTGGGATAATTGAAACAGATCATGTACCTAACAATTTTTGCATAATCAACCCCTGACGGGCTGAACGGGGGGGTGAACAGTTAGGCTGAACCAATAATGAGAATCGTTGTGCTTAATTTTCCAAAACTAACCTTTATAAGGGGATATGTATAGGGGCGTCGCAGTTTGTGGTCCTTCGAGCCGGAAGTAGTCGCGAGTGGTGGTTCCTGAGGTGGTGATATCCACCCTGCGTGCGTCATTTACTGGGCAGTGGATCGCTGTCCAGAGCAAACCCTCCCTCGGCGGGCACCAAGTGCGGTGTCCGGGATTGGGAGGCATCAGTGCAGTGCAGTGCAGCAGCTGGTGCCGGGAGCAGCCTGGAGCAGGGAGCAGTCAGTGGAGCGTGGTGCAGCGCTACTGGCAGATACAGCAGGAGGAACGGCGCCAAGGAAGTAACGTGCAGCAGAGGGTGCCATTGGTGGTGCAGTACAGCGAGCCACTTTGTGGTGCAGTACTGCGAGCCACTTGCGGTGCAGTGCAGCACGCCGATACCGTGGTGAAACAGTGTCAGTGAGTGAAATAAAATCGTGAGTACATTTTACACATCTTAATCAGGAAAAGTAAATTAAATCTCAAGAAAAAAGGTGCAAATCTGAAACTCTTGTGGAAATAACTTTTAGTAGACATTTTTAGAACTTGTAAAATTTTATGTGTATATTGGTTCAGACGGGGAATCCATGCCCGATTTGACCCGTGTGATTTATGTTTACAACTTGTAAAATTTTATGTGTAAAGTGGTTCGGACGGGGAACCTATGCCCGATTTTACTCAGAAATACAAGTTCAAAACACTTGTAAAATTTTAAACATTATCTGGGACTTAGAAAAATTTCGACGTGCTTCAAGGAAACTTAGAATTTGTATGGTGTTTTTATTGGACATTAAGTTTATTTAAATCGTTCCGTTTCTAAGTTGTTGCGAAAAATTGTGTATTTTATATTTGTGACATAACCTACTTGTGTTATTCTATAATTAAATATGGAATCTCTTAGTGACATTCAGGAAGACATTCAAGCTAAAATGCTCAAGTCTAAGTCAAACTTTAAAAAATCTCCTAAGGAACGTCTTACTGTTTGTTATTTAGAAACTAGGATTGAAAACTTGGAGCAGCAATGGCAATTATTCTATGAAACACATGTGAAAATAATTAGTCAAGTAAAAAAGTCTGATTTATTTAGTTCAACTTATCATAAGAATGGCTTATATGATGAGGTTGAAGAGTTTTATACACAGTTTAAGAGCGAGCTGAAAGAAATGTTAAACAATATGAAAATGTCTAGTGTTGCGTGTAATATTATTCCAGGGGCTAGCTGTAGTACAGGATTTAGGAACTTTAAGTTACCCGAAGTTAAGATACCTATATTCTCTGGAAATTATAGTGAGTGGCAAACGTTCAGGGATTTATTTGTAGGGTTAATACACCACAATAAAACTCTGGACGATGCCCAAAAATTGTATTACCTAAAGGGTTACTTAAGCGGAGATGCAGAGCACTTATTAAGAAACATTCATGTAACATCGGATAATTATACAGCTAGTTGGGAAAAATTAGAGACAATGTACAACAACAAGAGATTTTTAGCCAATGGAATTTTAAAAACTTTATTCAATCAAAAGAGTTCAACAGCAGAATCTGCCACTGACATAAAACGATTGATAAGTGTTACATCTGATTGTTTGGGTTCTATTAAAAATTTAGGGATAGATGTAGCTTCTTGGGATATCCTGATAATCCACATTGTTAGTGCCAAATTGGATAAAGACACCAGGAAAGCCTGGGAATTAAAGGTAGCTTCGGATGCATCGGATGATTTGCCTACCTTTACTCAATTTACAGAGTATTTAAATGGCCGCTTTAGAGGTTTGGAAAATTTAGATAAGTCAGAAACCAGGGAAAGACCTACACATCAGAAGGGAACTCACTCATTCCATGTTTTAAAAGATAAAAAGCCAATATCATGTGATTTTTGCTCGGCCGACCATAGGATTGCATCTTGTCCAAAGTTCGGTAAAGAGACAACTGAAGTTAGGCGTACTTTTGCTTTTGAACATAATTTGTGTTTTGTTTGCCTACTCAACAACCACTCTGCCAGACACTGTAAAAACACTGTCAGATGTAAGGTGTGTAAACGCCGCCACCATTCTTTATTACACCAAACAGGTGTTTCTGGGTCGACAATTGGTGAGGGTAATAGGGGGGCTCACGAGGAAACTTCATCAGCCCTTGTAACGGTGATGAAGGAAGCTAATAAAATTAGTAATACGGAAATAGCCGCGCAAGCGGAGGGGTCAAGCAAACCACTAGTCGCGTGTTTCTCGTCGGGAACTGGTCGCAAAACTGTTTTATTAACTACTGCGTTGGTTAAGGCGAAGTCGAGAGATGGGAGCTATCGAGTTGTTAGGGCTTTACTTGATCAAGGATCGCAAGGTTCGTTCGTTACGGAATCCACGGTCCAATATCTAGGATTACAAAAAACGCCATCCAGACAAACTGTGATAGGCGTCGGCGGAGAAAAAAGTGCGACAGCTAAGTCAACCGTTGTACTTCAGTTGAGGTCTAGAATAGATCCGACAGTCCAAATAAATATAAACGCGTTCGTCCTGAAATCAGTCACTGCTCTTCTCCCAGCTACGAAAGTAACTCGGGTAGAATGGGTAGATTTGGTCGATGATGATTTGGCTGATCCAGAATACGACAGGCCTAATAAAATAGATGTTTTATTAGGTGCTGAAGTATACAGTCAAGTAATTCAGGGGGGTATTAAAAGGAACGTTGGTGGAACTCTTTTAGCGCAAGACACCACCCTTGGTTGGATTTTGTCAGGAACCTTTGAAGTGGATCAATCTAGTAATCCCTCACAAATTACCGTAATGCATTTAAGCCTGGAGACAGATAACCTGCTTACCAGATTTTGGGAGCTAGAAGCGGAACCATCCAGGGAAAAGATGCTAACGGAGGATGAAAATGAATGCGAAGCTTTATACACAGCTACTACTGAACGTAATGATAGTGGTCGTTATATAGTAAGGCTACCATTGCGTGATGTAGATCCGGTCAGCATGGTGGGTGATTCGAAAGGAATCGCTGAAAAAAGATTAAGATCGTTAGAAAATAAATTTAGAAAAAACAGAAAATTCAAGGAAGATTATACGAGAGTTCTTGAAGAATATTTGGAGCTGAAACATATGAGAAAGGTAACAGATAAAAACGACACTCAAAAAGCGATCTACTTACCTCACCACGCTGTTATCCGGGAGGATAAAGAAACGACGAAGGTCCGCGTCGTATTTGATGCTTCCTGTAAAGGAACTAATGGGATGTCACTCAATGACAATATGTTAGTTGGTCCTACTTTACAGCCGGAACTCCGGCACACTATTATGCGTTGGAGAAGACATCGAATATGTCTCGTAGCGGACATAATCAAGATGTACCGGCAAGTGTTGGTAAATAGAAAGGATGTAATGTTACAAAGGATCCTCTGGAGAGACAAACCTGAAAAAGAAATCGAAGTATATGAGTTGGAAACAGTTACTTTCGGCACAGCAGCGGCACCATATCTAGCTGTAAGATCGCTTCAACAGTTAGCACAAGATGAGTGTCAGGATCAACCAGACATCGCAAGGGTCATCTTAAACGATTTTTATATGGATGACTTAATGACCGGAGCTGAAAACGAAGAAACCTGTTTTAATATATACACAGAGTTGTCCAAAGTGTTAGCCAGAGGAGGGTTTCCATTACAAAAATGGAAAAGCAATTGCAAGGAATTATTGAATAAAATTAGAGATGGAAACGATGAAGAATTAACAATAAAAATAGACGAAATAACAAAAATATTAGGACTTACCTGGGACTCTCGCGTCGATTGTTTTCAATACTCTCTGGAACTCACGCCGATAACTAGACCTGTAACAAAAAGAAAAATTATCTCGGACATTTCACGTTTATTTGATCCGTTAGGGTGGTTGGCACCAAGTGTAATCCTAGCAAAAATGTTCATTCAAAAATTATGGTTAGCAGGGTTAGAATGGGATCAAGAAATTCCAAATAATTTATTAAAAGAATGGGAGACTTACCGAAATAGTTTGGCTTCTCTGGTTAGCATTAGAATCCCACGATGGATACATATTGGTGTCAATATTCGACAATTGGAGTTGCATGGATTTTCCGATGCATCAAAAAAGGCCTATGCAGGGGCGGTTTATCTTAGAGGGATTGATGACATGGGAAATGTTCACATCTTTTTAATCGCATCTAAAACAAAGGTGGCACCCATAAAACAGGTGTCCATCCCGAGGTTAGAATTGTGTGGGGCGGTTCTCACAGCAAAGTTGATTGCGGAAGTAGGCGAGGTAATGACTATACCAAAGACTGACTGGCATGCATGGACAGACAGTGAAGTGGTGTTAGCTTGGTTGAACTGTCACCCAAGTCGGTGGAAATCCTTTGTTGCCAACAGGGTTTCCGACATTTTGACCACACATCACTGGGCACACGTAGCGTCCAAGCAAAATCCAGCAGATTGTGCGTCACGCGGGGTTTCTCCATCAGAACTTAAAGATATTTCACTTTGGTGGGAAGGTCCAAAGTTCCTAAGGGAACCGGTAGTGGACTACAAAAGACCAAAACATCTTGTTACACATCTAGAAGAAGTGAAGGCCCATACAAGTATTTTTGAAGTTTCTTTTTGGAACAAATTTTCATCGTTATCAAGGATGATTAGAGTTTTGGCTTATTGCCGTAGGTTTCTTAATTTAAGAAAAAATAAAGCGATAGGTGTCGGTACTAAGTCACTAGTGTTGTCTAAATCGGAACTAGAAGATGCAACAGAAATCTGTATAAAGAGGTGTCAAGAAGAAGGATTTACCAATGAATTGGAGGAATTAAAAAATCATAAGTTAGGGAAGAAAAATGCAAAATTAGATTTATTGAACATCTTTCTAGATTCTAAGGAAATAATAAGAGTTGGAGGACGGCTTGAAATGTCACAATTAACTTATGACAGAGTGCATCCTGTACTGATACCAAGGGAATCATTTTTAACAAATCTTTTGATAGCGGACTCACATAACAAAACTCTGCACGGTGGTCCGCAATTAATGATTACCTACTTACGCTCCAAGTATTGGATAATGGGAGTAAAGGCTTTGGCAAAGAAGCATGTACGAAGTTGTGTGAAGTGCATTCGATATACAGCTAAAGTAAGGACGCAACTTATGGGACAGCTGCCTTCCCCTCGTGTAATCCCGAACAAACCGTTTTATGTAGCGGAGTAGATTACGCTGGCCCGATAAGTATTCGAGTATCTAAAGGTCGCGGAAATAAGTCCTACAAGGGTTATATTGCCTTATTTGTATGTATGGCCACTAGGGCTGTGCATTTAGAAGCCGTTAGTGAATTAAGCACTAGAGGTTTTTTGGCTGCTTTTAAGCGGTTTGTGTCCAGACGTGGTCGATGCGTGGAACTATATAGCGACAATGGGACTAATTTCGTTGGGGCAGCGCGCGAATTACTTTATTTATTTAACGAACAAAAGTCAGCCTGTAACCCTGAATTAGCAGAAGAATTAGGGAACAATGGTACGGAGTGGTACTTCATCCCCCCTCATTCGCCAAATTTCGGAGGTCTTTGGGAAGCAGGGATTAAGTCCACCAAGTACCACCTTAAGAGGGTGATAGGGAATTCGACTCTTACCTTTGAGGAGATGATCACAATATTGGCTCAAATTGAGGCATGTCTCAATTCGAGGCCTTTGTCATATGTTGAGGATCAGGATAAATTAACCATTCTAACTCCTGGGCATTTTCTGGTGGGAGAGCCGCTAGTTTTACCTCCCGATTCAAATTATGAGGGGCAAAATATTAATAGTTTAAGGCGATGGCAACTTCATCAGAGAATGATGCAAGATTTCTGGCGACGTTGGTCGCACGATTACCTTCACCAATTCTTGCAACGAAATAAGTGGCATTATAAAATTCCGGAACCATCTGTTGGTGAAATTGTGTTAGTTAAAGAGGACGATATGCCTCCCGGCAAGTGGTTACTAGGTAGGATCGAACAAAAACATCCTGGCGCTGACGGTCTTACTTGTGTCGTAACTCTACGAACACAATCGGCTACGATAAAGAGGCCTACTTCAAAATTATGTTTGTTGCCTAAAACAGAATAAATGTGTTTTTTATTTGTTTATTTTTAATTAAAGTAGTGTAATTTAAAGTTTGTTAGTTTTATTTAGTTTTAAGAAATACAGTGGTTTAAAATTGTTAGTCATAAGCAGTACTTATTAAATTGTTTAAAATTGTTAATAATTATTATGGGTCATCAAGACACAATTCAACATTGTAATAAGAGTCAGTCTTGAAGGACATTTGCCATAATGTCCTTGGTGGCCGGAATGTTTACGTACTTATAAGTTAATTACGTATTAGTACCAATACTTGCCAAGAGATGGCGCTGTTAGTTGAGCGCCGGTTTCTGAATTGCGGTGTTAAGATTCTCCGTCGCTCAACTAGGTCAATCAGGTAAAATTTATTTTTTGTGTGAGCATCAAGCACTGTGAATACTTATATTATACGCGCTTAATATCAAGTCCAGTGTTTCATTCCTCTCCAAGTCGACCCACGTTCATGGTGTCGGGGTCACCAGTTTAGAGGTAGCGGTACAGAGAGTAAAGTCCCGCAAACCTCCATTGAAAAGAGAGGATCCTCCGACCAGACGGATGTAGTGTCTGGTGGGCAACTGCCCGAGAGTTGATATTCGGGCTTTGCATGTGTTCTAATCGCACGGTAAACTTTGATATCGCGATTTAGGATTTTTGCAGTTTGTTCGCAGCTGTCGAGATAGATGGCGCTGCGAGTCTCATTTGTTGTGATGTTGATTCTGCTACGTTGATTTTTGTGGCGGCATGAATGCCGCTACAGAGTATCTACTATCCTTACGCGGACGAAGTCGCGGGCGAAGTGCTAGTTTACAATAAAGTAACAAAAAATTTTGGTAATTTTCATACCCAATTAAATATTAATTTGGACATGGCTAAATGACTGCCCTAAGGATGTACTGAAATATTAATTCGTGTATTATTTAGTTTTTAATAATTTTATAGAACTTTAATGAACTGTAAGACATAAAAAAAGTATCTGAATTGTTTTCTAAGCTTGTTTTGTTTGACAACATAAGATCAAAGGGAAAGCTAGGGAGGGGTCATGTCGCTTTTCCAGAATGTCAAATAGAAACTGTACTTAAATCGATTTTTGAAAACAGTTATCAAATCGATTTATTTTCTGAAACTACCTAATTATGACTGGATAAGCAATACTAACACTTCGGGAGACTTTTTTTTTTAAGGATGGGACATCATCAAATGATCCCTTCCGCTCTGGGTGGAGCGGCAGGGAGTGTCAGACTTTTACAGACTAAAACCCATCCATGGATTTAACCAGGGCCGGACGCGAGAGGTCGCACTTCGGGCGACTTGGGATCGTTTTGGATCATTGGACATTATGATGTTTGGTTTAACTTCACTAGACTCGATTCGATGGTGATCATAAGCTGGTATCGACAACATGCATTTTATGATCTTCGAAACCACTTCGTGAGGCTTTAGCTCGATTCATTGTCAAGTGTTGGCTGTCATAATGACTTCCTCAGTACCTAGCTTGTTCGTTTTGACCTCATTTGTCTACGGTTATGTTTTTGTTGTGGTCAAAAATACTTCAAACATAAGGCAAAACATTAGTTCGATTTTTTGCCACTGGCGAAAGGATGTTTAGAACATTCTGCTTTTTTGTGCTAGTTTTGCGCCACTGATATGACAAAATATTCTAGAAAATGACATTTGGTGGCGGCTAGCGAGAAAAATAGTGACATAGTAGGCGGTCGGCGGATTTCTTGAATAGTCATAATTATGTCTAAAAATGATTGGACACTTCTTCGGAACTAAGAAGTGGCAATCAGAGATTTTGGCGGGAATCATGGCATTCAATTCGGTGTTCTGTTTTATTGTTTGTTAATTGAGTTTTGATTTGGAAATCAGGGTTGTTAGTAACAATCAACTTCACTCGATTCCACGTTATTCTAATCGAAATCAAATAAAAATAGATGAAAGCTTCAGAATGTGCTTCTTCGTTTATTCTTACTACCTATGTATTTTGTAACGAAAAATATTAACTGAATAATGGTCGTCAAAACAAATTCATTTTTTTACAAACCTTTCGATTATTTTATCTACACTCACAACGTAATGTTCCAAATATGAGTTCAAAAACGAATGCATAAACACATACTTTTTTTTCGTGGATAGGTAAAATTAAAAAAAAACCATTACAGTTCAACATTTTCCTTCGATTTTTAAACAACTGCATCATAAAATAACTTTTTAATTTTTATAGCACACTTACTTTTTAATTTATTGGCGCGGGCTCATTGACTTCAGCTAATGAGCCAGCTTTTATCTTTGTCTATGGATGCGCGCGCTGCGCAGTCATTCGAATACGCAATGAGAATATACGCCATATTGGAATAAACTATTTTTCCACTTATTTTATTTCAACTGTATGAGTGAAGATTAAATAGTGTATGCAACGGCATATAATTAGGTATTAAAACACTCGTGTGATGCTATTATAAACCCACACTCGTGTTTTAATAACCCCTTTTATATGGTCGTTGCAGAAACTACTATTATCGATTCTGTTACACTTGAAGTTCAATCCCATCTCTTATTATAACAAAAACCAACGTCAGTTGTCTGTCATGAGTGTCATGACTAAAGATGGGTTAACCGCTGCGGCCCCGACATGTGAAAATTCCCAAAAAAAAGTAAATTTTATGTAATATGTAAATAAACATTAAATTCGCGATTAATTCGCGACACACCGGTGTGTCGCCGGGGCCGGAGCGGTATATCGATATTTATCAGTATTTGCTAATACGAACATATAAGTCTAGAATAATTACAATATCTTAACTAATATTTGAGGGTCAGTTATATTTAACTAAGGGTATGATTTAAGCTATCGCCAATTTTATTCGTTTTGAATTTC
The DNA here is from genome assembly GCA_947386135.1 of Melanchra persicariae. Lineage (NCBI taxonomy): Eukaryota > Metazoa > Arthropoda > Insecta > Lepidoptera > Noctuidae > Melanchra > Melanchra persicariae. The sequence goes on along the minus strand of OX376643.1, from coordinate 19,817,963 downwards.
TTTAATAATAGGGTTTGTCCCCAAAATAGTGGATCTGTCACCAAAATGTAGTTGCCAAATAATTGTAAAAAGCAATTCCATAATAAATCACATGTAATCCTCGGGATATATTATCAAGTATCAAATGAATCGGTTGGGATTTATTATAAAACGGGAAGTAAACCATATTACTGGGTGGATTAAAAAAAATAACCACGAAGGTGATGGCGGGGTCTGTTCGCTCGCTACGCTCGCTCACTTGACCCCGCCATCCCCTTCTAACCTAACCTGTCCGGGTCGGGGTGCCCTAAGCTCCCTGTGCCCTATGTTCGAATATTTGGTGACAGATATACCTTTCTGAGTACGAAGTTAAAGGAATAAACCTATTATTTTGAGAACAAAGTTTTATCCAAGGAATGAACTACGATTTTATTGATAATCCATCTCTTATTTTACATACATATTGGCATTCATTTGGTAATTCATACCTGGCGACACTTTTTATATATCTGAGAACGAAAATACTTCGTGGCGATAGATCTATTTATTAGGTGATGCAACTTGATGACAAATATAAATTTTGGTGACAAGAAATATAGTCCCCTTTAACTAAAACCTAATAATACGTATCACTTCACGAATCCGATCCAAGAAGCTCCGTGCCAAGTGAATGGAGTCTCAAATTATGTTAAAGATTATTATACATATTAGTAGTTTGTAGATTATGTGAATATTGTATCAGTTATCAGTTCAGATGGAATTCCAGCTTACTCCAAAGAGTACTGTAGGGGCCCAGATCAAATTCTCTAGATAAATCGAGGAAGCACGCGATAGATGTTTTCCGGTCTGTGTAGTACTTAAATTGGCAGACTCTAGATCCAGGATGGCACTCTCAGTGGACAGAGCCCAGCTTAGAATTCGAACTGGTTGTCGTGCAGTTTAAATGTGGGTATTAAGTTGTCTATTAATCAGGCTATCAAGCACTTTCGCTATCACCGTGGCCAGGGAATAGGCCTATGTTATTTTTTGTATAAAATTGATTTTTACTTAAATTCCACGTTTTCACGGTTTATTTTACAGGTCGCTGATGAGGTTGATGGATGATAGAGGCTGAGGATGCTGACCAGGAATGCGCGTCCGCTGCATGCTGGTGGTCAGGATACCCGTAGAAGCCGATGGTTTTGGCTGGCTGTATGACTCGCTGCTCGAGAGCTTGAGGTCACGATGAGGAGAAGTAATGATGATGACGTCATGATGGAGTAGCTGCACGAATGCTGCGCTGACGTTCAACGTTGAGGGTCACCAGTTTGGAGGTAGCGGAACAGAGAGTAAAGTCCCACATACCTCCGATGAAAAGGGAGGATCCTCCGACCGGACGGTTGTTGGTTGTCCGGTGGGCAACTGCCCGAAAGATGATATTCGGGCTTTGTATATGTTCTTATCGCACGGTAAACTCTGTTATCTCGATTTAGGATTTAGTTCGCAGCTGTCGAGATAGATGGCGCTGCGAGTTGATTGATGATTCTGCTACGTTGATTTTTTGTGGCGATATTAATGTCGCCTACAAGAATATATCAGATCGTCAAATTATTAATACGAGAATCCATAGAATATTACTAATCTCTTAACTAATACTAATATATTCGTCACACTCCTAGTCATGACAGTGCTGGTATCTGAGGATGGGCGATACACCAGAACACATTATCAGCTCCATTTTTTGATAATGTTCTTGTAAGACACACAGAATATTGAATAAATAAATAAATCGTATTTTTGCTGTTTTATTTCAATAGGTAATCTTTTATTTCCTTGGTTACGCAGTGCGTTCGATATCTTGTTAAGGCTGGATTTATCAATCAACATATACTAGGTAACTAAGTTGCGTGGCGCGTTTGTCTGTCTGTACGAATGTAGAAAGAGATTTTGATGGGGTTGTCACTGCTTATGAGGTAGATTCGGAAGGTTTAGGTGTACATTCGTGTAGGTATTATTGAATGTAAATCAAGTCAGAAAAATCCTGAGGGCTTTTCTTGCGTGTGCAGCTTAAATCGTGAGTAATATTTGATAAAGTACTTATCTACTGCAGAATTGTTTACTTACCTCAAATTCAATAATCTTTAGTTTGTTTGGGTCAGTTAATATTAATCCTTATCTTTTCAAATATGTTTAACCATTATTTAAATTGTCTGTGAAAACTGTCTTTATTTCAACTCATTTGGATAAGTAGTAAGGCTTTACGAGAGTTTAATATTTCGCGCGAGCGGGAGCGTATTTTCGCGGATTGCAGAAATTAAGTTGTATCATGTTTTTTTGTGCAATTACCCCTTTGTAGATATTTACTCAAGTAGGTTCGGTAAGTAAGTTCCACCGTGCGAAATCGGGGTGGGTCGCTCGCTATATCAATATACAATTTATCAATAAAATCGCAGATACATTCAAACGCCTACGCAAAAATTCATAGCAATGCCGTTTGTTTGAAGTTTTTTCGATACGTATTGACGTAGGAGTAACATGATTTTATTTTCAGGATTGCAAAGATATAAACAGTTCCTGGAACATTTTTAAACGAAATACTAATAATCAGCTATTCAGCATTATATATTGCTAGGTACCATGTTTATACATTCTAAGGGCAATCGTCCATTTTCCATTTAGCCATCTCATCCAGACTTTACTCTCTGTTCCGCTACCTCCAAACTGGTGACCCTCGACTTTGAACGTCAGCGCAGCATTCGTGCAGCTACTCCATCATGACGTCATCATCATCACTTCTCCTCATCGTGACCTCAAGCTCTCGATCAGCGAGTCATTCAGCCAGTCAGAACCATCGGCTTCTACGGGTATCCTGACCACCAGCATGCAGCGGACGCGCGTTCCTGGTCAGCATCCTCAGCCTCTATCATCAACCTCATGAGCGACCTTGGCAAACAAACTGCACTTTCGGCCAGTCACATGAAGAGTCTTGAAGAACCTCTCCTGGTTGACGCCAGCAGGCACGTCAGCACGTCGCACAGCTCCGACCCACCTTGGCAAGCACACTGCACCTTCGGCCAGTCACATGAAGAGCCTTGAAGAACCTTTCCTGGTCGACGCCAGTCACGCCAACAGCAGACAGTTCCGACTCGTCGTGAACTCTGCGATGCAGATAGTTCCGGCTCACCGAGAACTCTGCGACTTCCAGTTCCGACTCACTGGAACCAACCTTCCACTGGCCTGGCAAGCATCTCAAGATATGGACGAATCATCCACTATCGACCTCCGGTCTCCGGAGGGGGGTGATTTAGAAGACATTAATACCGCCACAAAAAATCAACGCAGCAGAATCAACTAATGAGATTCGCAGCACCATCTATCTCGACAGCTTCGGACTAACTGGACAAAATCCTAAATCGCGATATCAGAGTTTACCGTGCGATTAGAACATATGCAAAGCCCGAATATCAACAGTTGGGCAGTTGCCCACCAAACACGAACAACCGTCTGGTCGGAGATCCTCCCTTTTAAACGGAGGTATGTGGGAGTTAACTCTCTGTTCCGCTACTTCCAAATGCTAATATACATTCACATAATCCACAGATTACTAATATGTACACAATCTTTTTCATAATGTGAGATTCCATTCACTTGGCACAGATCGACGGGATCGGATTCACTCAATCACCCTGACATTTAGTCGTATAGTTCTTTCTATGGATTCATGTATTAGTAACCCGACGAACTGATATATGCCAATATTTAATATTCACATAATCTACAAACTACTAATATGTAAAATAATCTTTAACATAATTTGAGATTCCATTCATTTGGCACGGATCTTCTTGGATCGGATTCGTGAAGTGATACGTATTATTAGGTTTTAATTAAATATCACTGATCCTCAAATATTAGTTAAGATATTGTAATTATTCTAGACTTATATATTTGTTTTAGCTAATACTGATAAATATCGATATTAACCCATCTTTAGTCATGACAAGTTGTTATAATAAGAGATGGGATTGAACTTCAAGTGTAACAGAATCGATAAAATAATAGAAAGGTTTGTAAAAAAAATGAATTTGTTTTGACGACCATTATTCAGTTAATATTTTTCGTTACAAAATACATAGGTAGTAAGAATAAACGAAGAAGCACATTCCGAAGCTTTCATCTATTTTTATTTGATTTCGATTAGAATAACGTGGAATCGAGTGAAGTTGATTGTTACTAACAACCCTGATTTCCAAATCAAAACTCAATTAACAAACAATAAAACAGAACACCGAATTGAATGCCATGATTCCCGCCAAAATCTCTGATTGCCACTTCTTAGTTCCGAAGAAGTGTCCAATCATTTTTAGACATAATTATGACTATTCAAGAAATCCGCCGACCGCCTACTATGTCACTATTTTTCTCGCTAGCCGCCACCAAATGTCATTTTCTAGAATATTTTGTCATATCAGTGGCGCAAAACTAGCACAAAAAAGCAGAATGTTCTAAACATCCTTTCGCCAGTGGCAAAAAATCGAACTAATGTTTTGCCTTATGTTTGAAGTATTTTTGACCACAGCAAAAACATAACCGTAGACAAATGAGGTCAAAACGAACAAGCTAGGTACTGAGGAAGTCATTATGACGGCCATCACTTGACAATGAATCGAGCTAAAGCCACACGAAGTGGTTTCGAAGATCATAAAATGCATGTTGTCGATACCAGCTTATGATCACCATCGAATCGAGTCTAGTGAAGTTAAACCAAACATCATAATGTCCAATGATCCAAAACGATCCCAAGTCGCCCCAAGTGCGACCTCTCGCGCCCGCCCCTGGTTAAATCCATGGATGGGTTTTAGTCAGTAAAAGTCTGACACTCCCTGCCGCTTCACCCAGAGCGGAAGGGATCATTTGATGATGTCCCATCCTTAAAAAAAAAAAGTCGCCTGAAGTGTTTATTGCTTATCCAGCCATAGTTAGGTAGTTTCAGAAAAAAAATCGATTTGAAAACTGTTTTCAAAAATCGATTTAAGTACAGTTTCTATTTGACATTCTGGAAAAGCGACATGACCCCTCCCTAGCTTTCCCTTTGATCTTATGTTGTCAAACAAAACAAGCTTAGAAAACAATTCAGATACTTTTTTATGTCTTACAGTTCATTAAAGTTCTATAGAATTATTAAAATCTCAATAATTCCCGAATTAATATTTCAATATTTCGAGTTAATGTAAGATTCTTATACATCCTTAGGGCAGTCATTTAGCCATGTCCTTTACTTATTTTAATATATTGTGCAATTACTCAAGTATGTACTTACGTACCTATATCTGACCGACCAAAAAGTAAATAAAAGGTAAGTACCCCTCGTCAAATAATGCTAAAACATGTATAACATTAATACTTTCCAAGTTAGGTATTTACCTAATACTTTCCAAGTTGAGATTTTAAACTTTGGTCTTACGGTGTTGATGTTTTAACTGCTGATATTATAGCTGTTGATCTTAAGTATCAAACCCATAGGGGGTAGGGTACGACTAATAAATCGAGTTCCTAACGTCGAGACCCGAGACGTACGAAGGTTATCAACATCGGAAAACGAATTGTGGAACTAAAGTGGAGCTGGGCAGGACACCTCGCAAGGTGCGGTAATCATAGGTGGAGTAAGGCAGTGACTGAGTAGCGTCCGAGGATTTGAGGAGGAAGTGTTGGTCGGCTGGCGGGGACGTGGGCGGACGATATTGTTGCCATCATGCGTAGAACCTGGATGAGGCTGGCTCAGAAGCGTGAGAATTGGCACACGAAAAGAGAGGCATATGTTTAGCAGTGGATGAAGTCGGGCTGTGGATGATTATGACGATACACGATGTTAAAGAAAGTTGCTAAGGTTGTTAACATGCGATAGAGCTACATAAAGTTGGCCATGCGAAAACCAACCAAAAGAGAAGTCTACCCCAGCAGAGGACACGGTGGAGCATACGGTGGAGGTCTGCCCTACTTCGGCGGAGCTCGTCGAGGTGATCGGCGGCGGTGACCTCTAGCTAGTGGCCCTGGATCACACCGTGGTCCAGAGCGAGGAGGCATGGGAAGCCAACACTTCCTTCTGCGAAGCAGTAAAGATACTGAAGGAAGAGGCTAGCCGCGTGAGAGAGATACAAACCTCACGCCTCAGCCACCGCAATAGAAGAAGTCGCCCCGGGCGTCGGGAGTCGCAGGGCGATTCCCGGCCACCGTAGGCCTGCAGACGGCGAGCGTTCGCCGTCCGATCACAACCAGGCCCGGGCCATCGGAGCGTTGTATTCCACGCGCGCCTCATAGAGATGTCAGCAAAGTAGACGGGGTCCGTCAGGGCCAGAGCAAGCTAGGGTTGCGGAATTTGTTCGAAAGAGTCACCGCGGCCCTGGAACGCAAAAGGAATAAGGAGGAACACGGATGGGTTTTAGTCATTAACCTCTGCAAATTGAACTGTCTGCAGCGCCTATGTTAAAGTGATATTTTTTTATGGTGTGAACCGTTATAATCCCTATGATTTGGCATCCATAAAAAGTATCAAAATAATCACATTTTTAAGACGTTTTAAAAACGCCATTTAATAACAAAAAAATATGTTGTGCTGTAGTTCTCATGCTGTTGATAATAAGTAGGTACTATTTCGGTCAACAGATGGCATTGCGGGTATCTGAATTACGTAGACAATTAGTTGATTTCTTCTAAATTGCAAGAATTCCTATCAGGTTTACGTATAAAAGTTATCTACATTGGTTTTGTACTTTTTACCGTGATGCGAACAAAACAGAATACAGATACCTAAGTAGAAAATAGGTTCTGTTAATTATCCTTGCTAAAAAATATGTAAAATACCTACAGTAATAACATATTATTATTAATATATGAAAATATTAGGTTTGGTAGGAATACAAAAAATATGGAAAAAATAAATGAGATAAAAACATTTAAAAAATAATTACAGCTTTTGAGACTCTAACTCACACCAAGTTTTTCGATAGGCAGTCTTTATACCGACGGTCTATGAGTTCTGTTGACAATTTATTAAAATAGCCGATCTTATTTATGTCATGAATTTTGCGTTGCTTACCTTCCCGAAAGTATAGCGTGATGATGAATCTTGCTTTAAAACCACCAACGTGAATTTATCACGCTAGACGTCTGAGAGACTCGACAGATAACATCTTTTTTCGTTAAATTATGTTTCTCTTACAGCAATACCGGGATTTTTTTAAGTGTACCTATAGCTTGATGACGGCACTGCCAAATAATTAACTAAATTAAAATATATTTCTTAATATTACATGCTATTACTTAGTAGTTAATTTTTAACAACTTTAGTAATGCTTGGGTTATGGTTGATTACTAATAAAACGCCTAGTTGTAGGTAAGTCACGAAGATTGTAAAAAGAATGTTTTATTGATTAAAAATGTGTCACTTTTATACAGTTTAGGAATATTTACAATTATGAGCTTAACCAATAAGAAATTACGAACTAAATAACAAAGAACTCCCAACCAATCACGTCACAGCACTTGTTGTCTATTTGATTCGTGTGGTGTCGCTACAGACGCTCGTGTCGCGTACCGCGGTGCGCGGTATGTTTTCGGGCGCCGCAGGTCTGTATAAATAAGGGTTCCGCGTAGTTCGCGATCCCCAAAACAGATTTCTCCGAAAAGCCACGGGCGCCCCGTGGTATGTACAGAATGAACGACTTCATGTCGACCTCAAAATCCCGACCTCAAAACAGTTTATGAAGCGCCTTACAAAGCGTTTCTACGAATCCGCTGAAAAGCACCAAAACCCTTTGATTTCAAAGGCAACCCAGTACACTCCCTCTCGCATTAGTAAGATTCGCCGTCCTCGGCATACACTCGTCGAGTCCGACGACGAAATCACAAAGATTCAGAAAAGCTGTAGGGAAACCAGCACCCTTAGAAAATACAGAAACAGACCGCGTTCCGTATACCGACCTCGTCGCCGAGGTCCGTCGCGACGACCCATTCAAAACCCTCACCGACTGCCTAACGAGCCAGCCCGCGCCGCTGAGCCTTTAGCTAACCCCTAATTATTGAAACGACCCAGCTTGATTGTCCCTTGCTGTCCCTAACTGACGCCGCTAAGCCGTCAGTAGTTTTTAGCTTGTAGCTAGTTTTGTTGCCTTGGCTGGGAGCCTTAAATTCATTTGAGGCCACCACAGGTTATTCCGGAGAAGCAGTTGATATCCCATGTGTGTTAACTTGCTTGTGGTAATACCTAAAAAAAAATCACGATCCTTTTCTGCGCGGCATTTGAAGAGAGAAGACGTCTGCTGTTGTTCGCGTGCGCGGCGAGCGAAGACCAAAGAATACGACGGCGGCGTGTCTTCAGCGTTTCCTGTCCCTTTATCAGAAGTCTAGTTCTTTTGAGAACTGTGAAAAAGAGTTCTTTTGAAAACTGTTTGTCTCTTGTCATAAAACGTGCTGTGATGAGTGGTGGCTACACAACTATTCCGAGAATCGTTCGCCGCGCTCGGTTGTCATGGGGTCTGACTGGCTCCCAGGGGGGCAGTCCGGAAACAATCTAAACTAAAAAATCAAAAACAGTCTAAAATTACCACAATAAATTGAATAGGTTGGGTCTGACATTTCCGCAGTAGTGCGAAATACATTCTTTCCAGTGTTGCGGAATTTGTTCCTTTTCATGCCCTTTGCGTTCCAGAACGCAAAGGGCATAAGAAGGAACACGGATGGGTTTTAGTCCGTCGAGTTTGACACTCCCTTCCGCTCCACCCAGAGTGGAAGAAATCATTTGATAATTTCAAAAAAGTGCGAAATACATTGCGTGCCTAAAAGCGATAGGACATGAGCTAGTTTTCGTGTAAGTGTAGTTTTTGAATAGAATAAAACTAAAACTAACGTATCCAAATATTTATTACATAAATGTGAAATTATTTGTTTTGGCAATGAGTCTCACAACATTGTCCAGTCGGTGTGATTTGAAACACTCGATTCTTTCGGTCTCTTGCGTAAACTGGCCCCGGTTTGGTCCATGCTCCTTGCTTAAGGCACGGCAGCCAAAGAATAAACAAGAACGCAGCTAGAATTGCGCCGTATACCATGTTTTACCCATACATCACCCTCTTAAATCTGTGAAAAGGAAATTCGTCGTTAGCAACCAAGCATATTGTTATCCCCACCGAGGGTGTCCCCACGTTGTGGGGGGGTTGTGTGTCTCAATGATCTTGTGAGCTTTGCCGGTAGAGTTTCTCATGCCGGAAAGGTCCAAGTGAGAGACCAGACCAAGACCAACACGAGAGAGGCACACCGTTCGGTTACTTGAGCAGTGTTCGGGTCTTCGGACGGTGTGCGTTTCGTTGAGAGGAATCTTGCTCGCTGCTCTCTGGTACGCGTCTGCTCATCAGACGTGACTGTGAGGGCAGTGAGCAAGTAGTGGGAGAGAGAGAGAAAGGGAGATTGGGACCTCTTAAAGGAACAATGAAAAAAAAAATGGAACAAAGTACAAATGCAAAGATTTTACCCAGAGTGGTACCGGCTGTTTGGCGTCGGTTCAGTCGAGCTCGGGACGCGAGGGAGTGGAGGCTGCTGCGGAGAACTCCGGGTTTTTCCGCAAGCGGCCCAGGCAGGAGGATGACCGGTGGTCATCCTCTAACGAAGAGCTGGCCTCGGCCCGAAAAAACCCCTACTAGCAGGCGGGGTAAGGGCCGACAAGGAGGCAAGGGGAGGGTGGTCCCTCCCAGGAGGCAGCCCAGCGAGCCGCAAAGCTCGCCGACGAGGGGTGCTACCCTGGAGCGACCGGTCGAAGGGCTATCTTTCCCTTTGGCTTCTTCGCCCCTTATCGGAGCCGGATACTGCTGGCGGCTCCGATAAGGGGCGTAATGCCAGATTTGCGGAGATCGTGGAGGCCGCGGTCTGCGACGAGGACGCAGGCCTCTAAAAAGAAGGCCTAAAAACACGGTTAGCCTTCGTCATATAAAATGTCTAAGCTGCGGGCGGAGGTCACCCGCTTGGCGACCGCCACGGAGCTTCTCCAAAAGAGAACGCGAAGCTCCGAGCAGCTGGCTGGGTGCCGAGGAGCCAGCTCACAAGGGTGCCTCAAAGGGGGCGCAAAGAGGACGGCCAATCCGTGCCATTAGAGAACCAGGAGCTAGACCTGCTGCGGCAGGAGATGGCTGCCTTCCAGGCGCGGTTCTCCATCCTGGAGGGCATCGTTCTGCGCCCCCCACTAGCGGCGAGCCAGAAGGCCTCAAGCCAGCAGAAGGCGGCCTCGTACGCGGCCGCCGTGGCACCCAAACCGGGGTCATCCAGCCAGGACCGAGGGACCGGGCCGGCGCCCACGAATCCGGTGTCGAGAAAACCAGCCCCGGCAAAGAATAAGAAAGGTGGGGCAGCTGCACAGACGGCGAAGGCTCTTGCGCCAGCCGTGCAACAGCTGCCCGCGGCTTCCCCGTCTTAAAAGTCTCCTACGGCCGAAGACGGATGGCAAGTGGCCGGGGAAAAGAAGAAGGCGGGCAAGACAGCCAAGGCGGCCAAGAAGCGGCAGAGGAAGCGGTGGCAAAAAGTGCGAAGCGTCGCGGCTGCGCTCCGCCCTCCTAAGGCTCTTGGTGGTTTGGGTATCTGCGCAGGTCAAACTGCTAGAACCCAACCTCTGAGGTGTTTTCGTTGCCAAGTGGGCACCCACCTGGGAGCTCTCTGCACCTCGGAGGTGGACCACAGCGGTATCTGCTTCCGCTGTGGTCATCCCGGGCAGCTGGCAAACCGGCCGACCACTGAGCTGGGGGCAAAGCCTGCGCTCCACCCGCCACCACCGTCTCCGCCGCAGTCGCCGCCACCGTTGCCGCTTCTGCCGCCAACGCCGGTATCGACGCCGCTACTGCCACTGCAACAGCCGCAGTAGAGCCCCCACGGGGAGCTCAGAAAGGGGCTGAAATGGATGTGCCAATAACAGCCCCATTTCGCCTCCTCCAGACGAACGTCAGCCACTGCGCAAAAGGCACTAGGAGGAACACAGATGGGTTTTAGTCAGTAAGAGTCTGACACTCCCTCCCGCTCCACCCAGACTGGAGGGATCATTTGATGATATAAAATCCTTAAAAAACAGCATATGGTTATGGCCTTTTTGTAAAAAAAAACGGTGTGGAAACCAACCTAAAGTGAAGATAAAAACTCACACTAAGCCCTTATACTCACACTAAGTGCATGATTACCAGTGTTGCCACTCTAAAACTTTTCAGTTTATTCCCATTGGCATCTGATAGAAATGTGAACGTCTACGCTTAAATAAATAAATATCTTAGCAAACACTTGCACTACTGTACCTACATTAAACCATAATATAGAAAGGTAGGCTCTCTATCTGTCATCGACCAGTGTATAATCTATACTAAAGCGAAAGAGTTTGTTTGTTTGAACGCGCTAATCTCTGGAATAGTCGGACTTGGAAAATTCTTTGTGTATATGATAGCCACATGCATGAGGAATGAAGGCTATAGGCTATATAGCATTACGCTAAAGCTCTTGGTTAGCTAGGTTATATTGATATTTGTAAAGTAAGTTGGAAGAAAAAGCGCTATCGAACTGCTTAAACGGCGTACGCTGGAGTAATGGCTCATTATACGTGAGTACCATGTAATAACAAAGATATTGGTTTTTAGTATATCTAAATAAAAGTCCGCGATACCATAATCTATCTCTCATAGATAAACCACATTAAGGCATTTTAGGTCCAATAATTTATTGCTAAATTTAAAGGCATTATTATTAGGCAGGCATATTAATCCTTACGAGCAAAAGTTACTTCATCATCAAGATCATTTTATGAAGATTAACTTTGTCTTTAACAGCATGTTATTTGGACTCACCGTTTAAGAAATAATGTAAAATTAAAACAATTCAACATTACTATTTAAACGAACGAGCGGTGCGCAAGATGCGGTCGCCGAACGAAACGCATCGAGCGTGTGTGCGACGGCGACGCGGCGACGCGCGATGTTGCGAGAAATTCTTTTTGTTTATTATGATAGCAACGGGAATTCTTACGGGAACGGGAATTTCTTCGGGAACGTGAATAGCTACGGGACTGAGAATTCCTACGGGAACGGGAAAAAACGGGATATGCGCGTACGAAGTCGCGGGCAACAGCTAGTTGTATATATAATATATGTTACGGCTAATAGCCGAAGTACGGCTACACCTAGTTTTAGCTACACCTATAGGTGCAACCCGGCTACAACTAGTTCTAACCCAACCTCAAAACACTTTAAAGTTCCTATTTCTGTGTGGTTTAAAAAAAAAATAACCACGACCTTCTAACCTAACCTGTCCGAGTCGGGGTGCCCAATGACCGGCTAGTAGTAGCCGGCTAAAACTAGGTGTAGCCGCACTTCATAGTCATAGTCATAGTCATAGTCATTTATTCATAAACAAGTAATTTCTATCTGCGTTTGGTTTGCGTTTGGTTTGTGTGTTTGTATTTGTGTATTTATTCGGCTATTAGCCGTAACCACAGAGTACTTGCCGTAACATATACCTATACGTCATACCGTTATCGTGTCGCATATATTTTATTATAATAACAAGGGAAACTTCCGTCTTACTATACCATATCAAGCACCATTTATAAGCAGTCTTTGAAAGTACATAATTATATAGCACTATTATGAAGTCTGTCCTACTTCATATTTCTTAAAGACACGCAATACTCAATACTCAATGGAAAAGGTAGGTAGGTACTTACGCAATCATCACAGCATAGTCTTTTGGATGCTGTTGTTCAAACAACATATGAGTGATACCTAAAGCCATGTTCTTACTTGAGCCTAAGCCCAATCTTCAGGTTTGCCTTGATCTAGTCTAGGTTCTACCAAATTCAATTCATAGGTAATAATTATAATCTACCCCTGCATTTTTCCACGCCAATGGAAGCCTTAAATTATTTCTTGAGAATTACAATTCACAAAAAACATTGAAAACAACCGGTAAAACAGGTACCAACAACACTGTACCTGAATTTGGTTTTTATAACACGCGACTGATACAGTCATGCCTCTCATTTACACATCCATCGTCAAATCACCATGTCCTCATAAACACACAAAACCAAAACGACGGTATACACTAAACTTTGAACTTAATAACCACTTCTTAACACAGCTTCATAACCTTATAAAACTTTTGTCAACCATTGCCAAACACGAAATAAAACCATAATAAACACTTTAAAAAGATTAAAGAAAAGAGATCGTTTGAGAGCGTTCCCTCATCACGATGCATTGTATCAATGGAATTCTGACATAGACAAAATTAAGCCGCACCAGGCGACACCGGGCTCCTGAATGTCCTTGAACCTAGAAGCCGATGATGATAGAATGTGATGCCTTTTCTCTTTGTCCGAAGGAACTTGTATTGGCAGCTCTCCACTGTCCTCTCATACCTATTAACTGGATCGGAACTATGTAGCTGTGCCTGCGATTTCGGTCGCGTGAATGTCGGAAAAAATGTGTCGCACAGATTAAAGATGTACGTTCAGTCTCAATACCCAGCATTACCAGACCCCTCTTAGAATTAAGAAAATAAAAAGAAGGTAACACAGGGCACTAACTACATCATATCTTCTGTTTAAAATGCCGACCATTTTGAACCACCATATTTTTTTTTGGGGGCCGAGCCACCCGCGTCCGTAGGAGAATACTCATAGCTATCCCTACACGTGGTCCCTGGGTGGTGCTAATCAGGTGACACTAACTGGTGGAAGGTTTCGGCCGTTGGCTTGCGACCACCCACTGGGCAAAGGTGTACCGCCAAGCGGCCTAGCCGTGTTCCGGTACGATGCTCAGTGTAGCCAATCCCCTCTGGATTGGCTGAGTCGAAATTGTTGTTCCTATGCAGGCAGACCAACCAGGCTCGCGCTGATATGGGCGTATCGGGTGACTAGTCGCGGAGGGTAGCGAGATCCGAGGCACGGTGCGCCGCTGGCCGACCTTAGGTAGTTGGGGGCCCCAGTAGTGTGCTAGCCACACACGAAAGGCTGCCCCGCAAACTGTCGAATAATCCCGGATGCACTATCGTGCTGGTTGGCGACCAGACGAGAGGGCCCGATGGACATTCCCGGGGCGGCTCGGGCGTCCCCGCAGTCTCCAGACTAGTCCCCCCATGATGCCGTCCTGTCAGAGCGTGCCTGAAGGTCATCATGTCAACATGGAACCTCATTTCACTTCCTTCTCCTCTCCCTCCTTCACTCACACATCATGAATAAAAGGAACGAATCGACAAAAGCTGTACAGCGGCAGCACTCCCTCTCTCTCAAAGTGCACCTCTGCAACATACGAGGTCTGCACACAAATCTCGCCGCAGTCCATCACCACCAGGAGACTAAGAAACCAGCGCTCCTGTTCCTTTCGGAGACGCAGATCGGATGTCGTACCTGACTTACCCAGGGTTTACCCTGGAGCTCAATTTTAAACCACGCGGGTGTATGTATGTACCTACGCCCGGGACGGCATCTGCTGTCGGCGTCTCCGCAACCTTGAGGACTCCAGGTTCTCAACGCTTTGGCTTCTGGTGGACACGGACCTGGATAAAATAATCTACGCCTGTGTCTATCGATCGCACAGCAGTGATCAAGAGACAACTCGGCTGACACAACACCTCAGTGAGGCGGTGGATGCGGCTCAGCAGCGATACCCTTCTTCCCAATGGGTGTTACTGGGGGACTTCAACGCCCACCATCAGGAGTGGCTCTTTCCATACCAGTGCACAGACCATGCTGGACGAGAGACGCGAAAGCTAGCGCTAGCGTTATATCTCACCCAGCTGGCCCAGAGGGCAACGACGGTGCCGGATGTTGATTCGCACACAGCCAATTGGTTGGACCTTCTACTGACAACAGATCCAGATCGCTACTCGAGGTCGATTTCTTCACCACTAGGTAGTTCCGACCACAGTCTGTGAAATCTGTGTCCGTGTACTCCCCGCCCGATCCTAGCCTGTTACTATTATCAGAAGTGGGTATATGCATATTGGTGGTGGTAAGAAATGATATAATAAAATATAGCAGTCATTACAGGACCTTGTTGTTTGACTCACGTTCTTCCCAACATTACATGGTGCAGCCGGTAACTAATAAATTATAATAGAACAATGGCAAACAGTGAGTGAAATAAAGTAAAACGGACTAGAAAACGGTGCAAATGAATAAATCATAATGGAAACAGTGTTGACACCGCCGTCACCGTTCACATTTGTTGAGAACTCGATTGATGTGGCATCTGGCAAATTGAGTGATAGTTGGGAAATATGGAAGAAGGGTTTTGCGATATATTTCGACACGTGTGAGTCATCAAAGAAAACTGCGGTGGTACAACTCAACATTTTCCTGCATTATAGTTGGTGAGCAACGCCGCGACATCTTAGAACAAAGTGAGGAAGAGACTTTAGACGGTGCGTGTAAAAAGTTAGATTAACATTATAAACGAAAAAGAATGTAACGGTGGAACGGCACAAGTTCCACCTTTTTCACCTGTGTACACAAATAAACGTATTTGATTTGATTTGAAGTTTTTTACACGAGATCAGCAACAAAATGAATCAATCGATCAATATGTTTGTCTTGTGAAAATTGGCCAAGACTTGTGAGTTTGGAAAGAATGGTGATCTTGTAAAAGACCGACTCGTATGTGGAGTAACGAGCCCAGCAATAAGAGAACGGTTACTACGAGAAGCGGACCTACCATTAAATAAAGCCTTAGATATATGTCAAGTAGCGGTGGTATCAAGAATGTATTCTGAGAACATAAAGAAGGAGAAAGATGCAGTTGACATCCTTCAACAGGATAATACACCAGAAGAAAAAAAACAGATATGGAAATTGCGGCGTAAAGTAACATATAGAGCTTCATCGTCTTCAAGAACATGCTGTATTGGATCCCTTCCTTTTTTTTCTTAAAGCTGGGGAAATATAGATATTTATATTTATATTTAATTTTTAATAATCCTTTTTTTAAAACACTACTTTATTTATTAGAAAGCAGTATAAAATACCTAACTTCGAACGCATCCGTAATTCCTTACGTTACTAGTGATGTCCATACTTTTTCTGAAGTTTAATGATTTCATTTCTTAATCGAAATTAAATCCCAGGTTATGTCAACCGTATAAACTCACGTTAATTATTATACTAAGCTTAGCCACTAACATAATTTAATGTTACTTCGTGGTAAATTGTTTCAATAAAGCCATGATTTAGATAAGAAAGTAAATGATTTTACATATAAAAATCGATACTGTCATAAGTCGATCGATTACGCCCCTCCCTGTTTTTGACAAGTACCTAAACAGAAGATTGAAGTCTATTTATATGTCATTGATTGAAGTACACATAACGGTAGGGGAGCCCATGACGCTAAATGTGGATTTACTCAAGTGTCGCGGAAACCTAGTAGATTTGGTAGATTGGATGATTTGAAGAATAAATGGTCTCTTCATGTTTTCACTTTTAGCGGTGGGGAAAGCGTCTACAGAGTTTCAAAGTTGTAAAAAAAACAATGACATGGAAAAACTCCAGTGTGTCAGATATTGATATTTTTCATGCTCCAACATGTCTCTGATACGAAATATATATTAATCTGCCGATTTGCATGGTGGGGGTGGCCATGCAGGAGGGGTAATAAAAAATAAAAAATGCATTTACTCGAGCGCGTCAGATTTTCAGAGGGGGTGTTCATTGAATCCTACAGATGCTCCCATTTCTTAATCTGACGATTTGGAAGTGACGCAAGCTCGCAGCGAATTCCTGAAAATGTAAAAAAAAATCGCAGTAAAAAAAAAAGTCAAAGCATTTATTTCAATTAGACCAAGGGAGCCAAATGATCCAACGCATGCGCCAGCATCAGACAGACTTTTGAGTGAGCATGACATTCCCAATCGCAAGGGTACATTCAAGTCAAAGACCTATCCAAAATGATCATTATAGTTTAAATTTAAGGAACATAGTACTCACACATGTGCCGTTAATGCATGAAATTATACAATGCTAAATAAATTGAGTCTATACAATGAAAAATATTGCATTCTTACAATCTTCATCCGGTCCAACAATATTTCCAAATGCTAGCAGATTACTTTGTGCGCCCTAGTGGCTGTGGAGCAGGACCAGCATTGAGCCAAGCATTTTTATCTTCAATATACTCCCCTAACTTATAAAATGCTTGCCTGCATAGTAGGTATGCGTTTAATTCAAGATTTAAATTTTGTCTCATTTAGTTCTAATATATGGGGAGGTATTTTATTATAACATTTTAAACAGTACCCCATAAAAGATTTGGCTGCTTTAGCCAGTCTGAAACCTGGTTGAACTAATTGGTCCCTATTTCGAACAAACGTATACAGCAAAAGCTCTTCCAAGGAGGTTCGATCATTCAGCTTATTTATTCTCGTGATGTAAAACTCCTTGGTGGAATTCTTATTATATTTTATGAAAATTAAAAAAAAAACCGTTAAGAATACGCACGGCGTTATACAACGGAGTTTGCGGTAAAATATGTACTTAGGTGAGAATACCTACCTATTTTGCCGCACGTTCCATTGTGTGGTGCATAATTTTTAACTTTCGAACGATGCATACAGGCTTCGTAAATGCATTTTTTGAGCAAATATGTTGAAAATATTTTTTTTAGTTTACTGGTAATCCAAGTTCGTTTTGCAATTAACATCATAATGAATAGTCTTCGTTTTTTTTATTGTGGTTTGTTTGGGAAGGAGGATGTTACTATTATCATAAGTGGATGCATATTGGTGGTGGTAAGAAATGAAATAATAAAATATAGCAATCATTACTGGACCTTGTTGTTTGACTCACTTTCTTCCCAACGTTACATAGCCCTAGAGGCACCCGGCGGGTTTGGCGATACAGGTCAGCAGATTGGGATGGCATGCGATCTTTCTTCGCATGTTATCCTTGGCAGCCTACTTGCTTTTCTTCGACTGACGCTTCGTTCTCTGACGTAACAACATCTGGCGTAGCTCGTCCATGGTTTGGTGCCGAGTGCAATCGCGCTGATGCGCTTAAACATGCGGCGTACCTAGCATGCATGGGTCGACCCTCGTACGCGCAAAGCAAATGACGTGAGTCAGAAGAAGAGGGCCTTCAACAGGGCTGCCAAGTCCTGCAAGAAGGTGTTGCGGAGGGCTCGGTTTGACCACATTAGCCGAATTGGAAACAAACTTGTTTCATACCCAGCAGGCAGTAAGGCATTTTGGTCCCTGGCTAAGTCGGTTGAATCGAACATCTGCCGCCCCTCACTACCACTACTGCTGAGACCTGATGGGTCCCTGGCCCAGTCCGCTGAGGAAAAACCAAACCTCTTTGCTTCTCTGTTTGCGGAAACTTCGGGTCTGGATCTTGGTAGCGCGAGGCCCCCTGCTTCTCCTGTTGTCGAACATTCTCATTCATCAGAAGGACGTTCGTAGGGTATTGCGTAACCTAGACGTGAACAAGGCCAGTGGCTCCGACGGGATACCGGCAATTGTACTGAGGACCTGCGCGCCTGAGTTGTCTCCGATCTCGACACGCCTATATCGCCTTTCGTTTGAGACTGGTAAGGTGCCGATGGCTTGGAAGCAAGCTAAAGTGAAGCCCGTGCCCAAGAAGGGTAGTCGAGCTGACCCAGCGAATTATAGACCCATCTCAGTAACTTCCATACTCTGTAAAAGTATGGAACGCGTGCTAAATAGTAAGCTCCTGGCATACCTAGAAGCTAACGATATCCTTAGTGACCGACAATACGGCTTCCGCCGAAATCGGTCCACTTGGGACGTTCTAGCGTATGCCATTCACATCTGGAGCGAGGCCATCGAGAAACACGGGGAAGCACTTGTGGACTCTCTTGACATCTCGAAAGCTTTCGATAGGGTCTGGCACGATAGCCTTATTGGTATGCTTCCTTCCTTCGGTCTACCTGCCGGATTGTGTGATTGGATTGCAGACTTCCTGAGGAATTGGTCTATCCAAGTGGTCATAGATGGCTGCTCGTCCGGACTGCTGGATATTAATAATTGATGATAATGATATTAATAGGGGTTCCTCAGGGGTCGGTGCTCTCGGCAACATTGTTCTTGCTGCATACCCTTAAGGTTGATTTGTCTAGTATACTATACACTAAAATATAAAAAATATAATCAGAAAACAAATACTTTAAAATGAAATGTTCTTATCTAAAAATCATTTCAGAACGTACCTCTTTTAAATAATGACTAGATGAAAGTATTATTTGTGGTAAATTTGACGTATTATTTGTGACGTAAATGCGAAACCATGCGGAGGAATCTTGTTCATGTGAAGGTAAAATCTATTATAATTTCTTATTCACTATAAAACTTCTTTCTTTCTTTCTTCCTTTAAATTATCTACGTAAGTCACTAATTTTCATCGCTTCTTACGAACATAATCTTGGGTGTATAAAATACCATACATTGCGACTGTCTGCTAAAAAAACATCTTGTCTGTGATGTATATTATTCTATACACTTCCAACTAATGGGTAATGGTGATATTGAATGATGTATACTAACCTACATAGAGCTAAATCTACAGAGGTTACTTATGTAGGTTAGGATACATCATTCTTCCCCCCTATGTTTCATAGTCCTGAAGATAACTCGGTGGATACCGGTTTCTTTCTGATCGCCGAGGAAGAACTGGCGAAGAAGGTGTCAGTGGCAAATCCTCCGTATCATAAAACTCTTCGTCGTTAGAATCATCAGCGCTTTCGCCTCTAGGTGCCAAGTGTCTATTAGAGACACCATTATTTCTCGCCCATTTGAGAAACGTACTCTACTGCTCATTGGACAGGGTTCTATCAATTCTACTTCTTCTACAAGTGGATCATATTTGTTTCGGACGTGTTTCTTTAATAGGACTTTGTTGTTCTTGAACCAGGATGGCAGTGATTTACCCCAGGATGATCGTCTTTGGTGCACAAACATTCGTTCGTGTGGAGTCTCATTGGTTGTTGTTCTCCCACAGTTAAGTAGGCATTTTTTTGGTTTTCAAAGCAAGACGTATTGTTTGCCATAATGTCCCGTTCAAACGCTCTACCTGGCCATTACATTGTGGGTTATAGGGAGCAGAACGACTGGTAGCGATTCCTTTTCAATTCAAAAAATCCTTTAGTTCTCGGGACATAAACGCAGCTCCTTGATCTGTATGTATTACACATGGCATGCCGAATATTGAGAATAAATCCGTTAAACTCATAATCACGCTTTCAGAGACTCTAGATTTCCATTTGCGTACCCATGTAAAGATACCAGATCTTTACATGGGTACGCAAATGGAAATCTAGAGTATTCATCGATGATTGCAAGTATATATTTGTTAGCGGTGGAAGATGTTATAGGTCCTTTAAAATCCAAGGACAACCGCTCAAAAGGGGCTGTTGCTTTAATCAGATAACCAGTTGTGTTTCTGTTAAATCTTGGTTTTTCCTCCGCACACACTTTGCAAGAGGTCACCGTACGTTTTATGTCTTCGTTAGTATAGGGAAGATTCTTACATCTCACCCAATGTATAAATCGTGTAATTCCGGGGTGACACAAACATTCATGTAATCTCATAAGATTATCTTCATTAAGACTAGCATATACTGCTTGAGTATGTGATAAAGCATCAGCCACAACATTTTCTTTCCCACTTCGATATGTAACCGCTCAGGCCCAACATGTGAAAATTCCCTAAAATAAAATAAATCTTATGTAATAGGTAAATAAACATTAAATTCGCGATTAATTCGCGACACACCGGTGTCGCCGGGGCCGGAATATCAAATGTATAGTTTGCTAGTTCCATGCGCCATCTTTGAATTTTCTCATTTTTTATTCTGCTAGAATGTCCTTTCATCATGAACGCCACAAATTTTTGATCAGTTATTAGATAAAACTGACGTCCAAGTAGGAAATGTCTCCATTTTTTAATGCTTTCAATAGCACATGCTTCTTTTTCAATAGATGGGTAATTTCTTTCACTTTCATTAAAAGTTCGTGAGAAAAATGCAACTGGTCTTCCATTTTGAGATAATGACGCTGCTACAGAGTGTTGTGATGCGTCTGTTTCGACGGTAAATGGTTCTTTTGAATCAGTTGAAGAAAGCGAAGCCTTTGATATGATTTGTTTGATATCTTGGAATGCAGCTGTCTGATAATCGTTTAGTGGATAATCTTCTACATCAATAAGCGGACGAAGCTTGTTTGAAAAATCCGGCACCCATTTCGAGTAATGTGCGAAAAGTCCAATAGCACGCCTGAGTGAAGCTGAATCTTGGGGTACCGGCATTTCTTAAAGTGGTGCTAAACGCTCTTTGTCTGGTTTAACCACCCCATCGTGAATATTGTATCCAAGTATGTTTAGGTTCTGTACTGAAAATTCGCTTTTTTCCTTATTGATGGTCAGGTTATAATTTTTAGTTATCTCTATGAACTTTGCCAATTTCTGATCATGATCCTGCTGGTTCAATCCACAAACGGCAATATCATCTAATTAAGAATAAATACCGTCAAGATTTGCCTCGCTGATTATTGAATCAATAGAGTCCATTGAAAACAAGCTACCCCGTTAGTCACCCCAAAAGGGATTCGACAAAATTCGTATAAATTTCCAGCTGCTTCAAATGCCGTCATGGGCTGATTCATTGTCATTATCGGTATTTGATGATAGGCAGATTTTAAATCAATTTTAGTAAACACTTTGAACTTAGTTACCTTCGAAATCAACTCTTCAATGTTTGGCAGAGGGTAGGCATCTAAATGTGTGAACTTGTTGATAGTTCTAGAGTAGTCAATGCACATCCGTTTTTTGTGGTTGGTGCCAGACGTGACAAGCACTTGAGCACGCCAAGGAGAAGTACTTTCTTATATGATTCTATCTGATAACAATTTCTTAACTTCATTTGCGATAAACGCTTGGTCGTCCGGTGTGTACCTGCGTGATTTTATCGCAATAGGTGTACAGTCAGTTGATAAATTTGAAAATTAGTTGACGGGTTGTATGTTGGCCTGACTTAATGCACACAGCCTGAGTCGCGGATGAGATCCTCCAAATTCTACTGTAATTTCAGAATGTTGTTCTAGAATATCGTGGCTCAAGATAACTTAAGTACACAATTTTGTTATTACCCTCAGCGGAATATTAATTATATCATGGTCGTCTATTCTTATATTTGCATAGCAAACTTCTTTCACTTCAGTTCTTAAAGCCGAGGTTGCCATAGTAACGTTTTGATTCCATGCTTTCGTTTGTAAATCATGCTGTTTAACAACTTCTTTATCTATGAAGCTAGCAGTGCTTCCAGTATCTACAAGTGCTTTTACTGGTATACCATTTACAAAAATAGGTATCGTACATTTTTGAAGTCCAGTTGATGCCAATTGAATGGATAAAGTCGTATCATTACCTTTATTTGTTATTTCTAGTGGGGAACTCTTAGGCTCGCTTTTGCAGACTTTAGCGAAATGTCCGCTCTTGCCACATTTAAGGCATGTTGCGTTGGCAGTAGGGCAAAAACGGCGGGGATGACGTGATTTTCCACAGAAATAGCAGGTGTTCTGATCAGATATTTTGTTTCGATAAGTACCACTTGCAGCAACAAAAGGAGTCTCGGATGACTGTGATGCATACCCTTAGGTCTGAATTTTGGCTGCCTCTAAAGCTCTCGCTTGATCATATGCTACATCCAGGCTCAAATTTTTATTTTCTAGAAGTCTTTGGCGTAAGCTCGTAGATGTTATTCCAGTAATGAATGCATTTCTAATGAACTCTTTCTCGTTTTCAGCTGCCGTAGAATTTCTGAATTTGCAATATTGTTCAATGCTTTCACTTACTAGGTGCTTCCGCGATGATAATTTATATCTTGCAAAGATTTCACTCTTTGGTTTTACAAATAATGCTTCTAATATATCAATAGCTTCTTCATATTTCCCGCAGCTTTCAATGTACTTGAATATTCCCGGAGATACATAATTTATTAAAAGCTGTAAGTAGTTTTTTTTTATCTGACAATTT
Source organism: Melanchra persicariae (assembly GCA_947386135.1). NCBI lineage: Eukaryota > Metazoa > Arthropoda > Insecta > Lepidoptera > Noctuidae > Melanchra > Melanchra persicariae. The sequence goes on along the minus strand of OX376643.1, from coordinate 19,794,949 downwards.
GTCAATGGAACCTAGACAATTTTCAAAAGTTTTTTTCCAATGTCTCCACTGCGACGAATGTTCTTGTTTTTCCAGTGTAGGGTCTTCGTCGAACCTATCTGGGCGGAGGTACCTTTCCATACTTTTTTTTTGTAATAATTAATTCTTTTTCATGTGGAATAAATTGTAATGAATGAAAGTCCCTGTTTGTAGAATCAAGGGTTTATTCCATATAACATGACAAGCCGTTGTCAATGAAGTAGAACATAGAGCTAAATCTACAGAGGTTACTTATGTAGGTTAGTATACATCAAGTACCATAATTTGACTTTGATCATATTACGTTTACGTTTTACTTTTCGGTCATTGTTATTATTCCTTTTCATGGTGTGGGCCTTGCTTTCATGCTTTCTTTTAACAACTTTGTTCTAGCCTGGACAGCGCGATCGGTGTAGACGCATATTAGCACTCGTCCCTAAAGTTAATGCTACTTCCGACGTCAGTGATGCCACAAGCAATCAAGAAAAGTGAACAGTCGCGACTCGTCCCCTGCTCCATCTATTAATTCATCTTTAGAAAGACTTGTATTCAATAGCCCAGATCCATTCAGTAATAATATTCTGACATAGAAAACTCAGGTGAAGATTTTCTATAAATTCTCCATCCAGACTTGGTAGCCTTAGATTCTCAAAGCCCCGAAACTGTGGCCGATCCATGTGAAGATCCACTAGCTTATCATAAGCACTGAATGTCAATATTTTATTATACTTTGCAGCATATTTTGTTGTTTTATTATTTCAAGCTGGTGGGTCTCAGATCCGGTCTCTCCGAGAGGCTATGGTTGAGCGCTTGAACTTGTCCTTACAGGCTGTCTCTGAGTGGGGCGATCCCAATCTGGTCAAGTTCAATGCTGCTAAGACCCAGGCGTGTCTTTTTTCCGCTAAAGGAGCCAATTCCACCCAGCTCCATCTTTCCGAGGTGTATCCGTGCCGATAACCGACCAACTTAACCTTCTTGGTGTTACGTTAACATCTACCCTCAATTTTGGCCCATTCATAAGAGGCAAAGGCTCAAGTGGCTGCCAAAAAGTTAGCGAGTCCTAGCAAAGGTGCGACAGTATTTCACGCCGGAACAGCTGCTTAAACTTTATCAAGCGCAAGTTCGATGTATATGGAGTACTGTTCTCATCTTTGGGACGGATCTGCCAGATACCAGCTTGATGCCCTTGAGTCAATTGAGAAACGAGCCAAGAGGATCATCGGCAACGATAGGCTCGTCGAGTCGAAGCTCCAAAGTCTCGAGCATCGACGCCGCGTTGCTAGCCTGTCGGTTTTCTATCGGTTGCATTTTGGGGATTGTGCAACGGAATTGCATAGTTTGATTCCGCCCAGCCCGTTCCATCATCGGACCACAAGACGTACGGCGATGCGCCACCGGTACATGGTGGACATCCCACCCACACGCACAAAACGTTTTGGGAACACATTCATTGTGCGTACAGTTAAGGAGAGAAATTCCCTGCCAGAGTCTGTGTTTCCTGATAGATACAACCTGGGAGTCTTTAAGTCAAGAGTGAATAGGTTACTTCTAGGCAAGCGTGCTCCATCTTCGACCACATCATCGCTTAGGTACTCCACCAGGTGAGATAGTAGTCAAGCACGTGCCTATCAATAATTTAAAAAAGAACCATCCATCCAACCATCTCCGAGTACCTCGAATCAAGTCGATTCTTATGTTTCGTACTACTTCAATAGTAGATTATGCACCTAGGGGATAAAGCAGTGTCTTGTCAAGGGCGTCATATTGAATCTCGAACGCAATGAAGGATTCGGGAGTTAACTCACGAAGCGAGGGAGTTAATACAAGAATCTTGAATGCAGCGAGGGATTCAAGCTAGCCCAAGGCAAAAACACCTTTATCCCCGAGGAGGATACCTACTCTACTTTTCACACCTGTGAGAAAATAAAAAGCCATAATACGAAAACAAAGTATTTTTTAAATTTACAAACACTATATGTACAGATATTTTATGTATTTAGAACTATACTCTATACTTCAAAAAGTGAGTTTAGTACCATACGGATTTGCAATATCCGCGCCTTTTTTTGCGTTCCCCTCGGTATACCACATAGCGGCCACGACCAACTCGATTTTCGTTTTTTTTTACTTTTCTCTGGGTTTGTTTGTATATATGTGCCTTGTTAGCAACCTTATAAAATTTAAGAAATTTGTGTTCACAAAGCTTTATATCAGCTGGTGGTTCGGACGCTTGGCTGTATGCAATTTGAATTTAGAACGTCATAGGAGATGCTCGAGAAAATAGTTTTAATTTAATAAATGTAATAAATCGACTAGAGATGGGTTTTAATTGTTATTCTTATCTTTTTATACAATAATCCGTTCTTATCCAATTATTCTTATACTTAATATTGTCTTCAATCCTGGTCAATTCTTATGATTCTGTAGAAATTCGAGAATATCATTCCTAAGTAGTAAGAGTATCGAGAATATCTTTCCTCTTTCTGGTACTAGAGGGGCGTTGTAAGTACCTATACACCGCCAATTTAGCAGATAGATCAGGAAATTGCCGTTCTGCAGTACTGGCCATTTCAAATCAAAATAATTTTTGTTTAGCTAAGAATTCTAATTTCAAATTAATTTTATTTAAAAAACATGGTTTTTTTTCTCCAAAAGTAGTCATTTGTTTATTGATTAGTGTTACATTTTCATCGCATTACAATCTTTTTCGTCATCATGGATACGTTAAAAATTCGAGTAATTATGGAATATGAGTACCGTTGTGGCAGCAACGCGGCACAAGCGGCACGCAACATCAACGACGTTTACGGAGCTAACACTACAAACCAACGCACCACCTGTTATTGGTTTGCTCGCTTCCGTTCTGGAAATTTCGACCTGAAAAATGAACCTCGCGGTCGTCCGAAGACTTTGGTCGACAATTATCAATTTCAGGCGTTGCCGTTTCTGCTGAGCTAGCTGCTCTGCTGTGTGACAGACGGCGATGGCGACGGCGACGGCGAGGGACAACAAGAACAGAACGTTTACTGTACTAAGGTAATTATAAGCTGATGATACACAATCTACGGCTGAATTAGCAGCAGCTTTCGACGTTAGCGTCAAAACAATATTGGTCCATTTGCATCAAATTGGCAAGGTAAAAAAGCTTGACAAATGGGTGCCCCACGAACTCAACGATCGCCAGCGCGAAGTACGCGTCAAGACGTGCCTTGCACTGCTCAACAGACACACAAATGAAGGAATTTTGAACCGCATTGTTACCTGCGATGAAAAATGGATTCTGTTTGATAACCGCAAGCGCTCAGCAAGTTGGTTGGATCCTGGTTCAGCACCTAAACGATGCCCTAAACGAAAACTTACCCCTAGAAAAGTGATGGTCACTGTTTGGTGGTCTAGCGCCGGTGTGATTCATCACAGCTTCTTACCAAACGGGGTGAGCATTACTGCAGATGTGTACTGTGAAGATCTGAACACAATGATGGAGAAGCTGGCACATCTCCAACCAGCATTGGTCAATCGCTCGTCTCCGCTGCTCCTGCACGACAACGCGCGACCTCATACTGCACAGCAGACGGTCTCCAAGTTGCAAGAACTGGGGTTGGAAGCTCTCCGTCATCCGCCCTACTCACCAGACCTTGCGCCTACAGACTACTACTTTTTCCAGAATTTGGATAACTTCTTGGCGGGAAAAAAATCAATACCCGAGAGGCAGTACAAAATGCCTTTGAAGAATTTGTTGCCTCCCGTCCAGGTGATTTCTTTAAAAAGGGCATCAATAAACTGCCACTGCGTTGGCAAAGATGCATTGATTGCATGGGTGATTACTTCGATTAATACAAATAAAAAATACATGAAAAAAATTCGTTTAAAATTTTTCATACAAAACGGCAATTTCATAGGTAAAGACCTATTATAATTTGACGTTTTCGATCAGGTGGTGTTAAAATGAATTAATAATATACTACGGTATTAGAGCTGGTTCACATTAGGTCGGACCGACAGTTTTACCGGCCCGACAAACGTGTCGGATCCATATTGGCGTATGTATGTCAATAGCGCCGTTCACATTAGGGCGACCCGACCAAACTGTCGGAGCCGACACTATTACCGTACGTCCAGCCACGATTTCTGTCGGATCGGACATAATATTGGCGTACTAGCAAGTATGGCGCCGTTCACATTTGTCGGCGCGAAGCGGCGGCGACACACGCCTGCCAACCTCCCACCCGCCCTTACCCCGCTCTCGGCACTTGCGCAAGCAGTTTCGTCGACGTGTATGCAGAGAAGACACGTTTCAATATGGAGGGCGAAATTAATGTAGAAGTTTTCATTTCTCTTGTGGAAGACAAGAGTTTACTGTGGGATAAAACGTCCATCCTATACGAAAGCCAACTCACAACTGTTTTGTGACGACCCAGGCCGGGCAGTAAAACGACCGTACCGACAGTTATATTCACATTAGGTCGGGTCGGCGGCGTCTAGTGTGAACAGCAACACCCGGCAGTCGGTGAACGGCAAACTGTCGGTCCGACCTAATGTGAACCAGCTCTTATGCATTAGATAGGTAGCTTTTGCCCGCGACTTCGTATCCGGTTTTTGCCCGTTCCCGTGCAGAACCAAACGATTTTCGTGGTTTTTAATTTGTTGGATTTGTTTAAAACCAATGAAAAATATTTCCCAAAAAAATGACTAAATAAAATAATTTTACCAAAATGTTATTTAGGGTAAGGAGGAGCGAAGCCGCGGGGGTCAGCTAGTTTATTATAATTTTTCGTTTTAACTAAAAACCTCTAAAGTTCTAGTGACATTTTAAAACTTGTAAAATAATATTTCATGTTGCGGTCATGTCCAGTTCCAGAGTCCAAAGTATAGGATTTCGAAATTTTTGTTTACTCTCAAATGAAAAGAAATTCCGGCATTCTTCATATCAAAGTGGTGTAGAAACCATGATTCTACACCACTTTTAAACAGAAAATAAACAGTATTTACACGACGCAAATTCAAGAATAGATAATCACAATCGTAATTCCGAAATACATCGATTCAATGACACCGCGTAGGTACTGTCAGCGCTGCGTGTAACTGCAATGGTGTAACGGTATTTAGCAAACGCCTACTACACTGCAGTACGGTATGCGTGGTGCCATTATTAAGGTTGAACTAGTCGCGGGCTCGAACTCGCTGGTAAGCGTAGCCAAAAAGCACGCTGTCTCACCGGGCATCGTGCCCGACAGAGACAGTATCAGTGATGAGCATTTAGTGTGTACGTTACCCCAACAAGAAAGTGTCTCCTAGAGTTATATGAGTAGAACGTATTATTGGTGCCTTATCTGTTGTAAATGTGCCCCCACATAAAAAATTTGTGCCCCCTGTCGTTTTGGAAAAAAACGGAAAAAACGATTCTTGCTGGGGTAACGTTTTTCTAGCAGGAAAATTCTAAACGAATGATCGGAGAGAGAAAAATTGTGCATAGCCAGAGAGGTTATATGTGTGCCAAAATGTGCCCCCAAAAATAAAATCTGTGCCCCTTCAGGTTTTCGAGATATTGCATTTCCTGCTGGAGTAACGTTTTGATGAATCGTATATCTCTAAAACCATTGCATGTGCCCCTGTAGAATAAACATACACGAGTAGCTCTTAATGTGTGCCCCTTTGTGCCCCAATTAGATTTAAGAAAATATTTATAGTTTTCAAGTTATCGCGGTTTTATGAAAACCCGAAAAAACATCGCAGCGCCTAAATGAGACAAGGCATAACTTCGCTGAAAACTGTATTCGGTTTTTCTTGACGCTAATAATAACCATACAAAGTTTCAAAACTGTTCATGCATGCGTTTTTGAATAATCATGCCAATAGTAAAAACGATGGTGTCATAACTTTGACGGCAAAATACAAGGAACTGGCACAATCTCAGATGTGTAGGTGTAAACCAAAATCTTGTGCTTTTAGTCAAAAATATATGGTGAAAATATTGAGCTTCAAATGTTACGCATTAAGTAAATATAAACAAAAAACCAAAACATGTAAACAACGGCTGGTTATCCGACCAAATCTGAATGACTACTAAAAAGCGACGGATTCATACATATCGATGACCTTCTTTATTGGACGTATTATACCTAAGCTGTTGTCCGTACAGTTGCGTTCAAAAGTTTTGAGGGCTAATTAAAAAATATATTAAATGCACCTTGTGACTATATAAATGAAACAGCTTGTTGATGTGGAAATTATTATTTTTATTCCCTTAATTTTAATTCTTAAAGTAATTATTGCATCAAATCAAAGATCAAATTTCCTACCTATAAATATTAGAAATTATTTGCACGTTGTGTAGTCATTATTATTTAAATCACAGATCAGTTTTTCATAGCCTAACATAATTATAATTAGTAAATTTGCATCACAGATCAATATTAAGTATAAGAATAATATTGTGTAAAAAAATATAAAATTTGAAATTACAGATAAATAATATTCTTACGAGTAACTTGCATATACATAGATTCAGATAAAGTCTGTTAGTATAGTAAACCGCATAAAGATATAACTGTAAACATCGAATGTGCACAAATTAACTGATGGTATTTGGCTATAAATAAACATATTTATCCCATAAACGTAACAACATTATCACATGACTGTGGAATGACACTTAGATATCTAAAACGCCATCAAATCAAAATTATGTGACACTACATAATCAGCATTAATATAATCGTTGGTTAATAATTATAAATCCCTCATAGGTACGTAATACGACATACAAAATGGAAACACGTTGTTGTATCACAGATCATATATCAATGAATATTATATATATATAATATATATATATAATAATATATTATATTATTCATTTATATATCAATACAATGCTCTAAGTTCATAAAGATGTAGGAACATATTTAGTGTCAGTTTATTTGTTGTCACGAAACGTCGCTGCAATTTGTACAAAAAAAATACGTCTGAATAACAGTGCATTTCCAAATAAAGAAGCGAGTATTATTTTCATAGCATTAACCTATTAACACAATTCATGTATGTATCGTCTTTATCTATATATTACAAGTTATTCTGATATTGTGGCTAATTGAGGTTGTTTCTCACGAAAATGCTACACATATGACGTAACTCACATCTACGTGTAAAGTTAAAACATGTTTACACTGCGGCTGAAAATTGATTTTAAATTGATCATTTTGATTTGATTTGATTTTAAATTGATCATTAAACCTGCATTTTAGCTCCCTGCCGGACCCTGCTCAATTTGAGCAGTAGGACATAGTTACATGTAAACTCTGCTTTACAATAAATGTGACTTACATTAGTATAAAAATACAGGTATGTCACAAAACAGTTTGGTCACGATTTTGAGCATGTTAGTCACATGTACATTTTATTTGAAAATGGCTCTTATAAATGTACTTAATCATGTGTAAGGTCATAGAAACAGCTATTAAAATATAATCCAATAACAACTTTATTTTATTAGATATTACTTTTCTACTTCAGTGTACTCAGGCACAACACGTGTGAACCGGTTAGTGAGTAAAGTAAAGAAGGTCATCGATATGTATGAATCCGTCGCTTTTTAGTAGTCATTCAGATTTGGTCGGATAACCAGCCGTTGTTTACATATTTTGATTTTTTGTTTATATTTACTTAATGCGTAACATTTGAAGCTCAATATTTTCACCATATATTTTTGACTAAAGGCACAAGATTTTGGTTTACACCTACACATCTGAGATTGTGCCAGTTCCTTGTATTTTGCCGTCAAAGTTATGACACCATCGTTTTTACTATTGGCATGATTATTCAAAAACGCATGCATGAAGAGTTTTGAAACTTTGTATGGTTATTATTAGCGTCAAGAAGAACCGAATACAGTTTTCAGCGAAGTTATGCCTTGTCTCATTTAGGCGCTGCGATGTTTTTTCGGGTTTTCATAAAACCGCGATAACTTGAAAACTGTAAATATTTTCTTAAATCTAATTGGGGCACAAAGGGGCACACATTAAGAGCTACTCGTGTATGTTTATTCTACAGGGGCACATGCAATGGTTTTAGAGATATACGATTCATCAAAACGTTACTCCAGCAGGAAATGCAATATCTCGAAAACCTGAAGGGGCACAGATTTTATTTTTGGGGGCACATTTTGGCACACATATAAGCTCTCTGGCTATGCACAATTTTTCTCTCTCCGATCATTCGTTTAGAATTTTCCTGCTAGAAAAACGTTAACCCAGCAAGAATCGTTTTTTCCGTTTTTTTCCAAAACGACAGGGGGCACATATTTTTTATATGGGGGCACATTTACAACAGATAAGGCACCAATAATACGTTCTACTCATATAACTCTAGGAGACACTTTCTTGTTGGGGTAACGTACACGCATTTAGTTGCTAGTCTAAACGCACAATGTCTAGTTTCCACGCTCAAAACACCGTTCCAAACGAAAACAACGTTAGACGATGCACGAAAAGTCTATTGGAAGGTTGAGTTTTATGAAAAAACCACTGCATAAATCCATTCCAAATAATTTTTATTAAACTCTTCTACAATTGAGGTTTGTCGGTGCCGACTTTGTCTTTGAGATTTTACAGTTCTTTAATTACTTAACGCCCGAAGTTGCGTTAAAATTGGCAAAAAAAAACGAATCTTTGTTGGCTTATAGGTAACTTTTTAGTGGCTTTTCATTTCACTATTCTGTTTCCGTACAGACAAAATCAGTAATGAGATGAAACGATATCATGCTTAACTTTGAATGTATAATATCAATCAGTGGAGTAATACCCCCCCGAAGTTTGTATGGACAAAATATCGAAGAGTGTAACCTTAAGCTTGAGTTACATTTCTTGAGTTTTATTATTCGTAGCTCTCAGCCTTATTTGGATAAATAACTTTTGACTTTGATGCAATTAATTACTATTTGACTGACGAAGATTTATAAAGAGCCGTCTGCAGGGTTGTTTCCTAACCGAAAAGAAGTTACCGGAGTACTTAGTAGGTGTATCTTATCGCCAGCACATCAAGCTACCCGAAACTGTCAAATTCTCCCAATCAACCTTGAGCGTAGGTAATGCTTTAGCGATAAAGTTGAAAATCTATTAAAGAAATTTGACAGATTGTTGTAGCTTGATGTGCTGGCGTCCTGTGTACGTAGGTTCACAAGCTGACTGAACAGGTACCGGGTAGGTATTAAAAGAAACAATAATAATAATTTGCATGCTATTTAATATTGATTATAGAGTTACATGAAATATATTGGGGTTAGGTAGGTACATAATCTTTACACATATGTACCTACCTACTTAGATTAACTTCTATATCTATTCTATATCTATACATGTAATAAAATCGTAGACTTGCCATGTGAGCCGTGTTTGTACATTGAATATTTTTGCATAAAAATAACTGAGAAACGTTAGGAAAAAGATAAAATGCAAAAATACAATTTTTGAAATTTTTGTCTGTTTGATGGTGTGGCCATATTAGGTCGGGGAAAAAGTCTTATCGCATTATAGTATGTATGAACTTGTAATAAAATCTCTTTGGCTATAGATACTATTTGTATCTGGCTGGTTTTGGTATCATTGAAAGTTTAAATTTTAAAGAACATAATTCCAAATTCAAATTAGGAAAATGTGTGATTTTGATTTGTTTTTCGTACTGTCAAGATGAGTGAATCTAATGAAGAAATTCAATACATTTTAAAATTTTACTACAAAAAAGGTAAAAATGCAACGCAAGCCGCGAAAAAAATTTGCGATGTTTATGGACCTAGTGCAGTGTCTGTGAGAGTAGCACAAATTTGGGAAATTTTGATGTCAAAGATGCACGTCGCTCTGGTCACCCTATTACGGATAAAATGGATGCCTTTTGTGGAAAAGTGGAGAAAGATAGTATCAGTAGTTACGACGTAGCTGAAGAACTGGGAATTGACCACAAAACAATTTTGGCGCATTTGAAAAAAACTGGGTACACAAAAAGCTCGATATTTGGGTACCTCACGAGCTCACTGAAAGAAACCTAATGAACCGTGTACTCATTTGTGATTCTTTATTAAGACGTAATGAAACCGAACCATTTTTGAAAAAGCTGATAACTGGTGATGAAAAGTGGATCACGTACGACAAGAACGTGCGAAAAAGGTCGTGGTCAAAGCTAGCGTATGCGTCATGTTCGTGAACGGGCACCGTCAGCTGAGACTGGTCATCTCTCGGCTGCCATGGTCTATTTTAATTATTTCTTTGAATTGTTTCTTTTTTACTCCGGACTCTTTTATCCTGCACGTCTTTTACATCGTTCTCACATATATGTATAATTTCAATATGAATGATGTAACCTTAATTTTGTAACAAAATACTATTTTTAAAAGAGTGTCCGTGGAGTTTCTTGCACGTTCTTCTCCATAGAGATCTACGCTTTGGAACGTGCAAATAGCTTCATCTTTTTTGACCGACCGACCTTGACAATTCAAAAGTGCCTGTAAATGGTCTAATTGAAATAAATGCTTTGACTTTGGGTCCGGTCAGGCTTCACAGACTGTGGCGAAACCCGGGTTAACTCGCAACAAGGCGATGCTGTGTGTGAAGTGGGATTGGAAGGGCATTATTTATTATGAGCTGTTACCACCAGGCAGGACCATCGATTCTGAACTCTACTGCGAACAACTGATGAGATTAAAGCAAGAAGTTGAGAGAAAGCGGCCGGAATTAAACAACAGAAGGGGTGTGGTTATTCATCATGATAACGCTAGACCTCACACATCTTTAGCCACTCAGAAAAATTAAGAGAATTTGGCTGGGAGGTGTTAATGCATCCGCCGTATAGTCCTGACCTTGCACTTTCAGATTTCCACCTGTTTCGGTCTCTTCAGAATTTTTTGGGCAGTGTCAGGTTAACATCACGAGAGGACTGCCAAAACCACTTGTCGCGGTATTTTAATCAGAAGTCCCAAAATTTCTATAGCAATGGGATCATGTCCCTACCTACAAGATGGCAAAAAGTTATCGAACAAAATGGTACCTACATACTTTAGTTAAATGTAAATAAAATATATTAAAAAATGTTTTGAATTTTCTTAAAAATGCGAAAAAACTTTTTCCCCAACCTATTATGTTTGTGACAGCATCACGAAAAAACCACAGATTGGATTCGAAAGCCAAGTTCTTAAAAATATTAAATGTTAACCCGAGTAACATTATGCGCTTGTTTCAACAAAAACGGCCCACAAAATCAAAAGATATTGAATTTTTAATTTTAGTAAGAAACTTGATACAGCGCTAAGCGTTGCGGTGACTGGCTCTTAAGCGCCATCTATTGAGAAAAATAAAATGCAGGTAAGCATGAAAATAACATCAAAACAAATTGTTGAGTTATTTGTGAAACTTTTAATTCGTAGTGAAATAAAAGTGACAATTTTAATACCTTATCGTTATTTATTGTTACATATGGGGTCCTTATTTAACTTTATTAAAATTTAGGTACATTTTTGTCCGACATCCATACGAACGAAGTCGCGGGCACAGCTAGTTTATAATAATAGTTACTACCCGTACGCGTTAACTTGGCACCTGGCTCGAATTACGTTTTGACATTTAAATTTAAATTGAACAATTCGATTTCGATGAAAATAATATAAAAGCATCGGTACCTAACAGTGAAGCTAACGTGTTTATATTAGGTCTTTACCTATGAAATTGCCGTTCTGCAGTACTGGCCATTTCAAATCAAAATAATTTTTGTTTGGCTAAGAATTCTAATTTCAAATTAATTTTATTTTAAAAACATGTTTTTTTTTTCCAAAAGTAGTAATTTGTTTATTGATTAGTGTTACATTTTCATCGCATTACAATCTTTTTCGTCATCATGGATACGTTAAAAATTCGAGTAATTATGGAATATGAGTAGGTACCGTCGTGGCAGCAACGCGGCACAAGCGGCACGCAACATCAACGACGTTTACGGAGCTAACACTACAAACCAACGCACCACCTGTTATTGGTTTGCTCGCTTCCTTTCTGGAAATTTGGACCTGAAAAATGAACCTCGCGGTCGTCCGAAGACTTTGGTCGACAATGACGAATTAAAGGCGATTGTGGAAGCTGATGATACACAATCTACGGCTGAATTAGCAGCAGCTTTCGACGTTAGCGTCAAAACAATATTGGTCCATTTGCGTCAAATTGGCAAGGTAAAAAAGCTTGACAAATGGGTGCCCCACGAACTCAATGATCGCCAGCGCGAAGTACGCGTCGAGACGTGCCTTGCACTGTTCAACAGGCACACAAATGAAGGAATTTTGAACCGCATTGTTACCTGCGATGAAAAATGGATTCTGTTTGATAACCGCAAGCGCTCAGCAAGTTGGTTGGATCCTGGTTCAGCACCTAAACAATGCCCTAAACGAAAACTTACCCCTAGAAAAGTGATGGTCACTGTTTGGTGGTCTAGCGCCGGTGTGATTCATCACAGCTTCTTACCAAACGGGGTGAGCATTACTGCAGATGTGTACTGTGAAGAACTAAACACAATGATGGAGAAGCTGGCACATCTCCAACCAGCATTGGTCAATCGCTCGTCTCCGCTGCTCCTGCACGACAACGCGCGACCTCATACCTACTGCACAGCAGACGGTCTCCAAGTTGCAAGAACTGGGGTTGGAAGCTCTCCGTCATCCGCCCTACTCACCAGACCTTGCGCCTACAGACTACTACTTTTTCCAGAATTTGGATAACTTCTTGGCGGGAAAAAAATCAATACCCGAGAGGCAGTACAAAATGCCTTTGAAGAATTTGTTGCCTCCCGTCCAGGTGATTTCTTTAAGAAGGGCATCAATAAACTGCCACTGCGTTGGCAAAGATGCATTGATTGCATGGGTGATTACTTCGATTAATACAAATAAAAAATACATGAAAAAAAATCGTTTAAATTTTTTCATACAAAACGGTAATTTCATAGGTAAAGACTATTATTGTTTTCATCAAAATAGAATTTTTCAATTTAAATTAAAACCTCAAAACGTCATTCGAAATGTGTGAGCCAGGTGCCATGTTAACGCGTACGGGATATAGGTCTTTACCTACGTAATTGGAGATTCAATTACCAGCATTTTCAGGTTTAATTATCTGTGGATTGGCACGCAATTCAAAATTCAAATAAATTTTATTCTAAAGCCGCAAGCCGCGTTATTTTTGTTTAAATTCAGTCATTTTAGATACCTAGTGATTTTTAGTTTTGGGAAATTATGTTAGTTTTTGGCGCCATGGATAAACTGATAAGAATAAAAATAATGAATTTATTTGCTCAATAATAACTTTCGTATAATTTTCGAATATGGGTTCCTACGTGCAAATACCGCTGCGCAAACAGCATGAAACATTAACGACATGTATCTACGGGCCTAACACCGCTTGCAAAAACACGGCCCATAATTGGTTCAATCGTTATAAATCTGGAAATTTTGAGTTGAAGTACTAGCCTCGCGGTCAACCGGTAACCATTGTCGACAACTACGAATTGAAGGCGATAGTGGAAGCGGATCCAACTCAATCTACGGCTGTTTGCTGCGAGCCTTGGATTTAGAGTCAAAACAACATTGAAGTACTTGCGTCAAATCGGAAAGATGAAAAAGCTTAGTGGCTTAAGATTAGTGGGTGGCACACGAACTAAGCGACCAATAGCGAGACTTACACGTCGAAGCAATGCATAGCACTAGTGACTCGGCATTGAAACGAGGGAATTCTAAATCAAAATTGTGGTCTGCGATATAAAAGTTAGTGGTGGGCGATACAAACCGTATATAGTTACGAAATCTATATAACGGTGCAATATCTAAAAATCGCTTACTAACTAACTAAACTATGTATTACAAAATCTATATATTGACGTACACGTACATATATGTACGTAGTTTAAACAAAACATATATAACTTATACATATATAAAACATATATAGTATCCGATCCGATATCGCATCGGTACAAAAACTAAAACATAAGTACCTATTTGCTTAAATTTGCTTCATCTGTAGCTGTAGAGCTTTTAATTCGGGAAATTGCGAGACTGCAACCGTTATTACAGTAGTGATCCAGATGCCAAAGTAATTTTTGAATTAAATGACAATACTGATTTACCGAAATGTGATACTGAAGGCGTTTCAGGATTATTGCTGCAAAAACTCTAGGTAATCAGTTCAATTAATGTTGATTTTGTGTGCGATGGTCACAGGGGTGACTGTTTGCGATTTTTTGTTATTGACACACAGATGACAATCTTTGTAAGATTACCCGATGGTCACAGGGATGACTGTCTGATTGATTAGTCATAGGGATGAATGACTCATTGAGCTCGCATGTGTGACCATGCGAGCTCAATGAGTCATTCATCCCGGGTTGAGTGACTGTTAAGGAAGTACCGCGATTTTAAATGATCGAAAGCATCAATTTGACAGCCCGCGCGCGCGTGGTCCCCCCATGCTTCCACAAGGAAAGTTTGAAATATCGAACCTAGCGCCACAACATCAAATTAATTCAAAACGTCAACTGATTCAGTGTTGCTCGCACGCAAACTTCATAAACTTCTGTCAAAATATTTACTAAATTCAGCACTCTTAGAGTCTGGCAACCGAAAGTAGACACTCGAATTATTTGCAGACTTTGTATATGGCAATGTCAGACAAAATATCAAATTCAATTTGTCAAAACAAGATGACGTGTTGTTGGTGATTTGTTGTAATCTCGTTGAGCATTTTTCCAACTCAAAAATGAATCAAACTATTAAAAGTGAAGTGAGGGAGATGTTGTTTCGCATGAATAATGTTGTGCGGGGAGCGTTGTGCACGAAGCCCTCACAGAGTTATGAGAGATGATTGTGGTACCTAGATTAGGAAGAAATAAAGTAACAATGAGAATCAGCCCTTCTGTTTTGGGCAGGACATGGCAGAGCTGTTGTACTCTCTGAGCATATGATGTCCAGAGGTACTACCCGAGGACGGGTGCTAGTCAGGGATGGCCGTGTCGTAGATTGATGGCACTACTGTGCAACGGACAGCGCCATCTAAAAAATTGCTTCGAAACCTAATAATCACGTAATCGGAAACGCAAGCGCGCCCTACCGCTTGGACACGATCGTCGGGGGAGAGGACAGCGAGGACTGCCGGGGCTAGGGACAGGTCGCTCTAGCGTTCGAGCACTCTCGGCGGAATGCCCAACCACGCACGTGACTGTTTCCTGTGTAAACTGTTAGTCTGAATAAAGTTAATTTAAATTATCTTTCGTTCGAGTGCCTGCGACAGTGTCCACACCCAAAACTATGTCGGATTGTGAAAAAGACCCGGTGCTTCTCGTCTCGGCCAACCATAATGCGACATAGATATATCATTAAATATTTACAAAATTTGCATATATACAGGGTGTCCCAAAACTCAACGTCAAGCCGAAACGGGGTGACAGGATTGATCATAACCATCACGAGAAAAATCTGAAAAAAAATCTATCCCATGCAGTTTGAAAATTATGGGCATTTTAAGAAAAACCTAGAAATTTGATCAAACTGTACCATTTTTCGGTTATTGTGGTTATTATTTTTTATTTTTGTTCATTTGAACTTTAGAAACGTAATCCTAAATAACATTTCTAGAATCCCAATAAAAAATAATGACACAATTGCCTTAAGTTCCCGAGAATTGAGACTATTTGTTAAACTACGAATTTAAAATTTTCAAGATTCGTCGACTTTGACAGGCCCTCCTATAAAAAAAATGTACTAGAGTGCCTTGGCAAGTAGCATTAAAAGTTGGCGCATTTAATCAGAATTCTAAAATGGTACAATACTTGTTAGTTCCATACAATAGAAAAGAGTAAAAAAATTAAAACCTCAAGTAACCCGATTTTTGCTATCAGATTTTACTCAGTTAAAATGTTTTTAATTCGCACAAGCTCTAGGTAGGTTCTTAATTTTAAGGCAAAATGATGAGAGAGATGGATAATGGGTATGTTTGCCATGAGTGAGCGAGACAGATAGTGACGCCACTTTTACCAAAGTGAAAAAAAGTTAGTAAAATTAGTAAAATAATTAGGTTTGTTGGAATAAAAGTCAGATGATAGAGAAATAACGTTTTTTATTAAAATAAATGTTCAAATTGTTTACCATCAGCCTCAATACAAGCCCTACATCTTCTTAAAAAAGATCTACTTATTAGTCGGGCATATCTTCGAGAGTTGATCGCCTCAGCTGCTTGAGAAATGCGTTCACGCAGGTCGGCTACGTTCTCAATGGGGTTTGAGTAAACTTTTTCTTTGAGAACTCCCCAATAGAAAAAATCCAGGGGATTTAAATCTGGTGCTCGTTTAAACGACGCATCTCCGTCTCAATGCGTGGCGTCACTATCTGTCTCGCTCACTCATGGCGAACATACCCATTATCCATCTCTCTCATCATTTTGTCTTAAAATTAAGAACCTACCTAGAGCTTGTGTGAATTAAAAACATTTTAACTGAGTAAAATGAGATAGCAAAAATCGGGTTACTTGAGGTTTTAATTTTTTTACTCTTTTCTATTGTATGGAACTAACAAGTATTGTACCATTTTAGAATTCTGATTAAATGCGCCAACTTTTAATGCCACTTGCCAAGGCACTCTAGTACATTTTTTTTATAGGAGGGCCTGTCAAAGTCGACGAATCTTGAAAATTTTAAATTCGTAGTTTAACAAATAGTCTCAATTCTCGGAAACTTGAGGCAATTGTGTCATTATTTTTTATTGGGATTCTAGAAATGTTATTTAGGATTACGTTTCCAAAGTTCAAATGAACAAAAATAAAAAAGAATAACCACAATAACCGAAAAATGGTACAGTTTGATCAAATTTCTAGGTTTTTCTTAAAACGCCCATAATTTTTAAACTGCATGGGATAGATTTTTTTTCAGATTTTTCTCGTGATGGTTATGATCAATCCTGTCACCCCGTTTCGGCTTGACGTTGAGTTTTGGGACACCCTGTATAGGTAATAGACCGGGAGATGGTGACACAAATTGCTAGGTCATTTGTACCAGTATGAGGGTTCTTCAGGGGTCTAATTATATAAGGATAAAAAGAAAAATGATGGTCATAGCGCCGGTACCGTAATGCCATACTTCTCCGGTGTGACTTACCGACGCGAACACATTAATTAAAAAAAAAACAATTCAACCATTTGTACCAGGCAAATTTTTGCACAGCTAATCAAACCATGTCATACTTTTCAGACGGTTCCGAATGGCCGCCGCAAGGCAATATTTTTTTTTTTTTTTAAACGATTTGTACCACTAGTATTGCATTTGGATTTTTGGAAAGTATTTGATAAAATGTGACTGACCGTTATTATATTTGCCATACTTCTAATAGGGGAAAAAAGGGGCGCCATACTTGAAAAACTTGAGTTCTCGACACGTTTTCAAGTACAAGACATAAAATCATTTGTTACAGTATCATTGTATTCGCTTCGTTTGGATAAAATTCTACCTAAAAAAAATTGGTTGAATTGTTTTTATTTTTAATTAATGTGTTCGCGTCGGTATGGCGGGCTGTAAGTCACACCGGAGAAGTATGGCATTACGCCACCGCCTACTTCTTTTTTATGAACTATCGGAAAATACAATTTTTGTGGAACAAATCGTTCGACACTCGTAATTTATCCAACACGTTCGACTAACGCCCACGCGATTCGGCCGCCGGTACTATGACCATCATTTTTCTTTTGTCATTCCGTAATAAAACCCCTGAAGAGCCACCATACTGGTACAAATGACCTAACAATTTGTGTCACCATCTCCCGGTCTATAAGTATCTTAATTAAACTCAATCCGGTTGATCCGGTTCTACATCTGGGTTAACCTCTTCAATAATCCAAACGGTCACCTGCCCATCTTCATCTTGAATCTCGACTTGCTTGATACGACTTGATCTGTTGGCCGTGCTGGGAGCTGCGAAGTTCTCGGGTACCCTAAATAAGACAATATTTTATTAAACACGATATTATAAATATACACATAATAGTGGTTACAAAACCATTTTATTGAAAGTAAAGCATTCTATTTCGCTTAGCTAGCTCAAGTTGAAAGTGTTCCCACTCTTGTGCGACCTTACTAGAGAAAACTACATAGTTATATAGTTTTCTAGTTCGCCTCCTAGTAAAACTGATATTTCTTAACGCCCATATTTTAACGAGCAAATTGGGTATTTTATTCGTAATTAGGAAACACCAGGATAGATAAAACTCTGTCATAAAAACTATAATATATAATATTAGCTTACAGGCCTGCTAACGCTTCACTCAGGTCCATCGCTTCTATCTGCCTTGCTTCCAGGCCAGGCACTTGTAACTGCCTCGCTTCTTCCAGGCCAGACGTCGTAGCTAACGTGGTTCGCTCCAGGCCAGGCGCCATAGACGACGTGGCTCGCACCAGGCCAGGCGCCGTAGACGACGTGGTTCCCTCCAGGCCGGACGCCGTAGCTGACGTGGTTCCCTTCAGACCGGGCGACGTAGCCGACGTGGTTCCCTCCAGGCTGGGCGCCATAACCGACGTGGTTTCGTCCAGGCCGGGCGCCATAGCCGACGTGGTTCCCTCTAGGCCGGGCGCCATAGCCGACGTGGTTCCCTCCAGGCTGGACGCCGTAGCTGACGTGGTTCCCTCCAGCCTGGGCGCCATAACCGACGTGGTTTCCTCCAGGCCGGGCGCCATAGCCGACGTGGTTCCCTCTAGGCCGGGCGTCTTAGCCGACGTGGTTCCCTCCAGGCCGGACGCCGTAGCTGACGTGGTTCCCTCTAGGCCGGGCGCCGTAGCCGACGTGGTTCCCTCCAGGCCGGGCGACATAGCCGACGTGGTTCCCTCCAGGCCGGACGCCGTAGCTGACGTGGTTCCCTCCAGGCCGGGCGCCGGTGCCGACGTGGTTCCCTCCAGGCCGGGCGCCATAGCCGACGTGGTTCCCTTCAGACCGGGCGACGTAGCCGACGTGGTTCCCTCCAGGCTGGGCGCCATAACCGACGTGGTTTCGTCCAGGCCGGGCGCCATAGCCGACGTGGTTCCCTCTAGGCCGGGCGCCATAGCCGACGTGGTTCCCTCCAGGCTGGACGCCGTAGCTGACGTGGTTCCCTCCAGCCTGGGCGCCATAACCGACGTGGTTTCCTCCAGGCCGGGCGCCATAGCCGACGTGGTTCCCTCTAGGCCGGGCGTCTTAGCCGACGTGGTTCCCTCCAGGCCGGACGCCGTAGCTGACGTGGTTCCCTCTAGGCCGGGCGCCGTAGCCGACGTGGTTCCCTCCAGGCCGGGCGACATAGCCGACGTGGTTCCCTCCAGGCCGGACGCCGTAGCTGACGTGGTTCCCTCCAGGCCGGGCGCCGGTGCCGACGTGGTTCCCTCCAGGCCGGGCGCCATAGCCGACGTGGTTCCCTCCAGGCCGGGCGCCATAGCCGACGTGGTTCCCTCCAGGCCGGGCGGCGTAGCCGACGTGGTTCCCTCCAGGCCCGGCGCCGTAGCCGACGTGGTTCCCTCTAGGCCGGGCGCCGTAGCCGACGTGGTTCCCTCCAGGCCGGGCGCCATAGCCGACGTGGTTTCCTCCAGGTCGGGCGCCGTAGCCGACGTGGTTCCATCTAGGCCGGGCGCCATAGCCGACGTGGTTCCCTCTAGGCCGGACGCCGTAGCTGACGTGGTTCTCTCTAGGCCGGGCGCCGTAGCCGACGTGGTTCCCTCCAGGCCGGGCGCCATAGCCGACGTGGTTTCCTCCAGGTCGGGCGCCGTAGCCGACGTGGTTCCCTCCAGGCCGGATGCCGTAGCTGACGTGGTTCCCTCTAGGCCGGGCGCCGTAACCGACGTGGTTCCCTCCAGGCCGGGCGCCATAGCCGACGTGGTTTCCTCCAGGTCGGGCGCCGTAGCCGACGTGGTTCCCTCCAGGCCGGATGCCGTAGCTGACGTGGTTCCCTCCAGGCCGGGCACCGTAGCCGATGTGATTCCCTTCAAACCAGGCGCCTTAGCCGACGTGGTACCCGCCAGGCCAGGCGCCGTAGACAACCTGGCTTCATCCAGATCAGACGTATCTCTTGCTTTGCTTTCTGCCTTTGCTCTCTTTGTTCGTTCCGGGTCAGAACTCTCGGTTCGCCTCGCCCTCTTTTCTTGCGCCAGTCCAGGCGCGGTAGCCCGCCTAGCTTCCTGCAGGCCAGGCGCTTCTATAGAGCTGCTAGAGCTGGCTCCTCTCGCCATTCTCCCCTCGCAGCTGCACCTCTTCTTGACGCGATATAGGTGCCTTGTGTCAGATACGGCCCCGCCGCCACTCAGACCCTCGCTGGGGCTGCTGGCGTCGGGAACGCGGCATTAGGTGAGCCGTGTTCCTTGTCTCCTAAAACAATTGCAAGGAAATGTTTGATTGATTCATGTTGAAAAAGTAATCATAATTTCATCACTACATCACGAAAACATCGGATTATCCCATTAAGTATGGCCCTCGAAAATAGTAAAGTTAACACGTTACCACCGAACTGGTAAAGTCAAACAGACAGGTATCGTTCCTTTTTAAATTTTACTTGTATATAACTTATTACTGGTACCTACTTAAAAAATAAAAATGAAAATTAAGTATACATAATTACCCAAGCACGCGTTCTATACACCCTATACAATTTTCTGTGCAACGTGGCGCATTGGGGTCGCTTTGACGGCAGCATCGTAATCTGGGCGGTTCGTCTGCAAACAAAATAGAATGTATAGCGAAATAAAAGTTACAGCCAACTGCATATTACTTAATGATGTTCATATTTCTTACGGATATGAAGTTCAGGCACATTAGAATGGGTTCACTAATGTTTCACCAAAACTCCATCGACAAATTGTCATTTCACAACCAACGAACGTTTCGTATAGGTACTATTTATTTCGCAAACAACTTATTCCGCAAATGTTTTATTTTAAAAACACTCGTTTAACAACATTTATTTGGCAAAAGCTTCTTTATACAAATGCATAGGATGATATTTAAACATCTATACATTTTTCATTTCATACTTAGATACATTGTGATAAATCACGTTTTTACTAAACATCATTTTATTACAAAACATTTTGCAACAGTGATCATGACGTGTTTTGCATAATTTTCTGGTGTTATCATAACAAAAACGTTATCTTACATGGTTGCAGTTTCCATTAGGGTCAAATAATTTACAGGCAAGCATTTTTTTATTACTCTTTTTTTAAGAAATGCATCGTTTTTTCACATCGTGCAAACAAGCATACTCCATGCATGCAGCAATCAAGCAGCAAGCATGCAGAAAACATGCAGCAAGCGAGCAGCAAGTATGCAGCATGCAAGCGAGCATGCAACATGCAAGCGAGCATGCAACATGCAAGCAAGCATGCAGCATGCAAGCAAGCATGCAGCATGCAAGCAAGCAAGCAGCATTCAAGCGAGCTTGCAACATGCAGCAGGCATGGTTTCTGTCACGCTCCGGCGCTGCGGAGCTCCGGCGGTCCCACGCGAGCTTTTCGTCGCAGATGGTTTTAACGCTCACCACCGCGGCTTCGGCTTGCTGCTAGCCTCAGCCGCCGCGGCGGGCGTTACAGCCACCTGCTCCTCAGCTCGCGGGCTGCCTCGCCCCTCCACGCCTACGCGGGCTTAAATTACACACTAGGGGTAGGGCAGACAAGACTACGTGGAGTCGGTTCTGCAGCGTTTCTTCTATGTCAGTAAATCTGTGCTTATAGAAAACAAAATTCTATAAGCACAAAATTTTCGGATATTGTGTTATTCAAGCCACTTGCAATTGAATGAGTTTCGTTTTAATTGTCTTTATTCCAAACGTTGTTTTATGAGATAATATGAAGAAAGAATTAATTGTTTGTCAAATAATACGTTATTAAATGAATGTTTATCGGATAATTATTTTGCTAAGTGAATTATTTGGTCAACTTGTTGTTGTATAATGATGAAATGACAAATAATGTTTTTTGCCAATCATTGCTTGTCAAGTAAAAATTTTTGAATTATTTTTTGGTGAACTAACCGGTCACCTAGAATAAGTTTCATATTCGTATGAAAACTTATTCTGGGTGATTTTTTTAAGTTTACGCGGATGGCCAAATCCGAAACTATGTAAAATATCGAAAAACACTAAAAGGAGTCCCTAGCCTGATTTTTTTGAAAACTAAAACTGCAGTCAGGAATCGAAACGGCTGATTTTGAAAAAAAGAAAAGTTGGCACATTTACTAAGGACGCGTTTACAGATGGGTAGTCAAATCATTACTTTTTTATACAAAAGTATGTTTATTAAATAAAATGCTTTGCATTCTTAAAATGTTTTACCCATGAATTGTTGATAGATGTGCATGGTACAATTCTGAACTATAAATATAATTTTAGATAGGTAGTTTCTCAATAAATGTACCGAAGTGAATGTTTTTACTTCGGTACATTTATTGAGAAAATGTAATGATTTGACTACCCATCTATAAACGCGTCCTTAAGTTTTTTTTCTGTTGTCATGTTACGATTACATGATTACTTTTTAAAATTGTATGCCACTTTTTGAAATTTTCATCGAGATTGTTTTGGTGGAGTATTCTTATGAAGTAAAGCACCTTGTGTCGTAGAATCCGCCGATCGTTTCTCTGGATGGCTGGTTCTCGGTAGATGTGGCCTAGCTGACGACCTGAAAATTTTGGTTAAAAATCATTTAATTCACTTACGTACGAGTACTTAGGTAGTTATAGAGAGCCGACTACTCATTTATCTAAAGTACGTAGTTTCAATCGAAACCCCTACAATCTACACACCCCGGTACACAGATACATCATATCTTAAGGTAGGTACTCCATTTCTATCTACTCGGCAAGCAATATAGTGAAGGTTTTTAGGTTTTTGTCAGTGAAAGACGTTTCGAGTTCCCTGTTGGTGTGACTACGTCTGTCATTACGACTTCTTATTTCAACAAGTCCCAATTTTAAAGACTGCTTGGTAGGTAGTCTACCTACGAAACAGTCTTTGAAAATGGAACTTGTTATGGTAATAATAATAAGGAATAATATCTCGGAGGAGCTCATGGCAAAATTATAACAGCCGCACGACCGATCTTCAAGGACTAGCAACGCTTGCCGAGGCTGGTCGTTGGTTCCGGCCTTCGATCAACAATACAACCAGATAACGGGTCACGTACAAAATCAAAGCTAAATCTACTACAGCTTTTGTTTACTAGCATTTGTTTATTAGCGAACTGAGAAAATAGTTTTATAACAGTTTTTAGTTCAACCGAATTACAGCCTTGGCACCTAGTAATAAAGTCACAAATCTTAGCATTATTATCTTATACTTACGATTATTCATCACAAAAAACAAACAAAGCAATGTGTCACTAAGATATGCAGTCATAGGTTTAAATAACATTTAGTGTGAAATCAACCTTAAAAGGCACAGAACATTTTCACACCACCTGATCGAAAACGTCAAATTATATGTCATGCCAACCTAACCTAAAGCGAGTCATTTTTGGCCGGTGGCACAGCCGGGCAATAATGTTGTACTGGATTTCATTATAACCCGCCGGTCAATAATGTGATTCAAATTTGGAACCTCATCTGTCTGCTAAATTGGCGGCATATTAGGTACTTGTAACGCCCTCTGTTTCTGTCTCTCTCGTTCAGTTCCAGAAAGAGGAAAGATATTCTCGATACTCTTACTACTTAAGGATGATATTCTCGAATTTCTACAGAACCATAAGGATTGACCAGGATTGAAGACAATGCTATACAATAATTGGTTATATACGGATTATTGTATAAAAGGATAAGAATAACACTTAAAACCCATTTATAGTCGATTTATTAATTTAAAACCATTTTCTCGAGCATCTCCTATGAAGTTCCAAATTCAAATTGCATACAGCCAAGCGTCCGAACCCATTCTACCAGCTGATTTACAGCTCAAATTTTAAATGTATTAGATTAGGTTGCTAAAATAGGCACATATTTACAAACCCACAGAGAAGTAAAAAAAAAAACGAAAATCGAGTTGGTCGTGGCCGCTATGTGGTAGATATACCGAGTGGAACGCAAAAAAGGCGCGGATATTGCAAATCCGTATGGTATTGAACTATTTTTTTTTAAATATATGTTATAGTATAATTATTATTCTAAATACATATCTCTACTTAGTGTTTGGGAAATTTAAAATACTTTGTTTTTCGTATTATGGCTTCTTATTTTCTCACAGGAGGTGTGAAAAGTAGAGTATCCTCCTCGGGGATAAAGGTGTCTTTTGCCTTGGGCTAGCTTGAATCCCTCGCTGCATTCAGGATTCTTGTATTAACTCCCTCGCTTCGCTCGTGAGTTAAACTGTAAACTCCCTCGCTGCGCTCGGGAGTTCACTCCCGAATCCTTCATTGCGTTCGAGATTCAATATGACGCCCGTGACACAAGACACTGCTTTATCCCCTGGGTGCATAATCTACTATTAACGCTATTTTCGTAATGCACGAGCTTCAGTAGTAATGTTTCGTGATTAACGCAATCAAACGCTTCAGAAAGATCGCAGAAGATGCCTATGGCATCCTGCGCCTCTTCCCACGCATTAAAGATATGTTTTAGTAAAGTTTCACCAGCGTCAGTTGTACAACGTCCTTTGGTGAAACCATACCGTTTATCGTGCAAGATGTTATTCGTGTTAAAATTATTCAGCAAAAAATATTATTAATTAATTACTGCGGCTGTCATTTGCAGGTTTTTTGCAGATGTAGCGGATTGCCAGAAGCCAGAAAATCTGACAACAGTCTTGCAAAGAGGTACCTAACGTGTATCCCAGTTATTAGGTTGTGAAGGTCAAACAGGAAGTCGCTTCACGTACCTAAAACTATGGTATTCAGCTGAATCCGGTTTGACTGGAAACCAACCCCAGCATAGTTGGTGAAAAGCTAGGCAGGCGATGATATTTTTAGTACCTACTGAATTAATCGCTCCAGTGAATCGTTATAATACCACCCTAGAAAATCGAAATACGATTTTTTTGTTTCGATATGCGAAAAAAATCGTTGAAAACAATTTTACTCATAATTACTCAAAAACTACCGAAACTTTTGGTTATAGGAAATGAAAACAAAGTTTTGTTTTGATTTTTTAAGTTTTGCTAAATAATCTTGCTCAGTTTAAGGATTCAGATTAAGTATGCCAAAAAAAAAGTTAGTTGAGGTGGGAATGAGTGAATGAACTTAGATAACGTAGTTCACTATTATGAAACTTAAAAAAAATATACATATTTAACTGTCTTAAAAACACGATAAACACTATTAAAAATTGTCTTTTGAACTGTCAACCAAGTTACTGAATACAATTAAAAGTCGAGCTAAGCAAACAAATATTAGGAGAACGTCTTTCTTTCGCGCGGTTCAATAAATTACATCAAATGAACACCACCATTATATTTGAGAATAAAGTTGAACTGTTAAATATTCGCTTGGACCAAGAAGTCTACACATGATGTAATGACTAATGATAAATAATGAAAAGACATTAAGAGCGCGTTTACAAATGGGTAGTCAAATCATTACTTTTTTACACAAAAGTATGTTTATTAAATAAAATGCTTTGCATTCTTAAAATGTTTTTTTCATGAATTGTTGACAGATGTGCATGGTACGATTCTGAACTATAAATATAATTTTAGATAGGTACATTTTCTCAATAAATGTACCGAAGTAAAAAAAATCACTTCGGTACATTTATTGAGAAACAGTTAAAATGTTCAGTTTTTTCTTTTTCCACAAATAACTCAACAATGTTATTAGAGTGTATTCGTTAGTCTTCATATCTTAGATAGGTTCGTTATCTTTGGACTTTGGTACGGAACCCTACAGGCCTGATTCGCAAGTCGAATCGTCCAGTTCAGTACTGCTACGCAAGAACCAGAATTGTTCAAGACCGACAGCAAAAAACCGGATAAGTGCGAGTCGGACTCGCGCACGAAGGGTTCCGTACCATTATTTATAAAAAAACCGGCCAAGTGCAAGTCAGACTCGCGTACGGGTGTTTCTGTACCATTATCTATAAAAGAACGGCAAATAAAATCACGTTTGTTGTATGGGAGCCCCACTTAAATATTTATTTTATTCTTTGTATTTGTTATTATAGCGGCAACAGAAATACATCACCATTGAACCCGTTTTACACTTTGGGTACGGTAGTCGGAACCCTAATTAATGAACCTGAACAAATCAGAGATTTTTTACGAATTTGGACTCGCGACCCCACCCTATCAGAGACTTGAAAAAGTTTTATTGAGACCGAACGTTAAATCCCTAGCGAACAACGATGATGTCAGAAATCGTGTGAGAGTTATAATCTGACGGAAAATCTTAACACAGCGATTCAGAAAAGCGCGTCATCAGTGCAATGCCATCTATTTGACCATGTAGTAAACTGACAAAATATTTGGCAGATGAACACGTTAAATAAGGAGCCCATATGTAGCAATAAGTAACGTTATGGTTTTAAAATGTTCACTTTTATTTTACTACGTGTATTAAAAGTTTCACAAATAACTCAACAATTTGTTTTGATGTTATTTTCATGCTTACCTGCATTTATCTTTCTCATTGGATGGCGCCGAAGAGTCAGTAACCGCAACGCTTAGCGTTGTATGAAGTTTCTTACGAAAATTAAAAATTCAACATCTTTTGATTTTGTGGGTCGATTTTGATGAAATAAACGCCAAATGCTACTCAGCTTAATACATACTCAGGGTAACCCGATCAGTGGTTTTTGCGTGATTGCTGTCTCAAACATATGGACAAACAGATAAACCGACAAACAGAAAAAAATGACAAAAATGGCATTTTTGCGTTATATACCTTTTTCCTAAAATTTCTCAGTTATTTTTATGCAAAAATATTCAACGTGCAGACGCGGCAAGTCTACGATTTTATTATATGTATAGATATAGATTAATACAATTATATATTCACACGTAGAAAAATGTCTTACGGTGGTGGTGGTGGAGGCGGAGGCATTAGCTCTTCAGGAGCTGGCGCTGGCGCCGGCAGCGTTGGTTGTTGAGGAGCTGGCGCTGGCGCCGGCAGCGTTGGTTGTTGAGGAGCTGGCGCTGGCGCCGGCAGCGTTGGTTGTTGAGGAGCTGGCGCTGGCGCCGGCAGCGTTGGTTGTTGAGGAGCTGGCACTGGCGCCGGCAGCGTCGGTTGTTGAGGAGCTGGCGCAGCCGCTGACCCGAGCTGATTTCTTCCGAGGCAGTTACCTAAAAAAAATAGGCAATATTAAGTAAACACAACCATTTTATCCTACACTTAGATACATATAAGGCCACATGGTTGTCTCGTATGCTAGATCGTACCTGATACTTCGGGGTCGGCATTCCGAGCCATTGATGGAGCCAGCCGGGCCTGGGGCAGCGGTGGAGGCAGCGGTATGTCAGGTTGCGGTGCGGGTGGTGGTTCTGGTGCCGATAACGGAAGCCGGATAGATTGAGGTGTCCTTTCTGGCTGTGGTAACACCAACCGCGGATCTTCGCGGAGTTGGCGATGTAGCGACGACGGCGCTTCCTCGTAAAACTGGAACAGGTTTTTAATGTTAATCGAAAATCTCGTAAGTTCCTCTGATGATGCCCACTGTGTCGGTTGGCGAAGCTGCGACGTCGATGCGGACGGTGCTAGCTGTTGGACCTGCGATGATGAGGTGGATGGGGCTATCTGCCGAGGTTGAGGTGGTGCCGTCGCTGCTACCGAGGCGGACGATGAGGACGGTACTAGCTGCTGAAGTTCGGACAGCGAAAGCTCGTCAAGCTGACACCGCGCCGACAACTGGAGAACCCGCAACATCAACGCATGCTGGAGCGGCGGCGACAATAAAGACAAGTTTTGCTGCAGACGCGGGTTCGACGGAGGCAGACGTGCGAGGCAGGACGACTTTGAATCCTGCTGCGATGCTGGCGACGACGGTGGCGAGTACCAGGCCTGTCTTGAACCTGACAGCGGTTCTTGCGGCGCTGGTGTAAGTTGTACACGACGGCCTTGCGCTTGTGGCAGCGGTAGCGGCGGAGGAACCGCTGCTCTTAACCAGTCTCTGAGGATACACTGCGAAAAAAAATATGCTGCTCTAATATCGCCAAATTCAGTGACAATATACATGAAATCGTGCTCAGTGAATGCTTCCTATATGAAGAGGAGGAAAAGGAAACTAAGCCTGATTTTTTCACTTAGTCAACATGTCGCTCCTAGTTTTTCCTATCACAAGTTCTTTAGGTAAAGCTGATATTAACCTCCAGCGGAGGCGGCGGCAGCTGGGCCGGCGGCGGAGGCGGTGGCAGCTGGGCCGGTTGCGGAGGCGGCGGCAGCTGGGCCGGTGGAGGAGGCGGCGGCAGCTGGGACGGTGGCGGAGGTGGCGGCAGCTGGGCCGGTGGCGGAGGCGGCAGCCGCCGGGCCGGCTGCGGAGCCGGCGGCCGCTGGGCCGGCGGCGGAGGCGGCGGCCGCTGGGCCGGCTGCGCAGGCGTCGGCCGCTGGGCCGGCGGCCGCTGGGCCGGCTGCGCAGGCGTCGGCCGCTGGGCCGGCTGCGCAGGCGTCGGCCGCTGGGCCGGCTGCGCAGGCGTCGACCGCTTGGCCGGCAGCGGTAGAGGCGGCCGCTGGGTCGACGGCGGAGGCCGTGGCCGCTGGGCCTGCGGCGGAGGCCGCAGCTGCAGTGCAGACGGCAGCGGACGTGTCCGCAGCTGCAGTGCAGTTGGCAGCGGCCGGGTCCGCAGCTGCAGTGCAGTTGGCAGCGGCCGGATTCGCATTTGCTGTGCAGTTGGCAGCTGTGGAGGCCGCAGCTGCAGTACTGACGGATGCGATGGTAGCCGCGACCGCGGTGTAGTCGGCAGAGGAGGAGGCCGCGGTTGCTGTGTCGGCGGCAGAGGCCGCGGTTGCATTGCAGGCGGCAAAGGTGGCGTTGTAGATGGCTGGAGGAGCCACGGAGGCGTTGTAGACGGCTGAGGCCGCGTCTGCTGTGTCGGCAGAGGAGGCCGAGGCTGCAGTGGAGGCGGCAAAGGTGGCGTTGTAGATTGGAGCCACGGAGGTGTTGTAGACGGCTGAGGACGCGGCTGCTGTGCCGACGTCGGAGGCGATGTTGTAAAGACCTGAAGCCGCGGCCGCGGCGTCAACCGCGGGAGCGGTGGCAGCTTTAGGGGTGGTTTATTTTTATCCTCGTTCATAATTATCTGCAGACAAGTTTCCTGCTTTTTAAACAATGCTCGTTTCATTGCCCCGAAATAAAGGAGACTGCAGAGGGGAGGGCGGTAATATCTTGCAACCAAGTGCAGTTCATAACTCTTATTTTTATATCAGACTAGCATTTGCCTGAGACTTCGCCCGCGTGGTAGTAGAAAATTATCACAAGGGTGATCCCTCAGATATACGATACTTTCATCCCAGTAATATCTCATAGATCCTATCATGCTATCATCGTATGTCCTATTCCAGGACATGGTCTACCCGTGTACCAAGTTTCATTCAAATCTGTTCAGCCAGTAAGACGTAATGAGGTAGGTAACATTTTTTATGCTTCCAAAAATAAAAGTATTGAAATTTTATTCAACCAATCAGTTTTGATTCAGAAATAGGACATACCTAGGTACTTTCTCGCTTTGCCTGGTTTGAGCACATATTCAATGTTACGAACAAATAACAACTACAGACAAGACATAGGTACCAAATGTGAATGTCAATACAAAGAAATACCTAATGTCAATGATGTTGGCTTTTCTCAACAAATTATCCACCAGCTACAAGGCCAAGAAATCCAAAGTTTTCGCGAGAAAAGCTTTCGAGAATTTCGTTAATAAGGCATCAAATGAAAAATACTTGGCAATACATTTGTAAACGTTTTTCTGTTATTTAAGTACCTACATCAGATTAAATTGGTAGACGTACCTACCAACCAAAATACAGTTTACCACACTTATTTTTTATTAGGGTTCCGTGCCCAAACAGTAAAAACCCGGTCAAGTGCGAGTCGGACTCGCGCACGAATTGTTCGGTATCATCACTACATAGTATAAAACAAAGTCGCTGTCGCTGTCTGTCCGTCCCTATGTATGCTTAAATCTTTAAAACTACGCAACGGATTTTGAAGCGGTTTTTTTAATAGAGTGATTCAAGAGGAAGGTTTATATGTATAATACATACATAATATTGTAGAGAAACACTGATAAATTTAGAGGTTTCTAATGTGATGTCGTAAATAAACACATTTTTGCGCTTACATTGCAAACGCTGGCTGAACCCCACGAGATAAATCAAAATAATGTACTACAGTATTGTACACCTTTAAAAGGTTGTTGTTAAAAAGAAACAAAAAAGTCCGTAATGGTATGTCTATCTCTGAAGGATAACCCACAATAACTATTTTTTATCCTTTACATTTTACGGGTAAAAATGGCTTATATACGAAGTGATTTTAAGCAATACAGCATTAATCCTTATCCAATTAAGTAAACGTCCTTAAATACATTGTCCATTTAATATAGATCAATATGGCCCTTTACAGCATTTAATTTAAATGAATATTTCCGAAGATATTACAGATTTAAAATGCACATGGGACATAGCGGTGCGGCGGTACCGCCCGGCCGGCGGCGGAGCGTGCCTTAGCACTTTATGATTATCAGCGATCGGACGCGTTTATCGGAGCTCTCTAACGAGGAAAATAATAATTAATAAAAACGTGCTTTTCGGCGCGATAACTTACGTTACGATAAATAAAAAATATATATTAGAAATTGTATGATAGTTTTTAAATATTAAGGGGGATCCCTAAAGAGACCTCGCCATACATTTTTCAGTAGCTGTAATCTCCGTAAATAAACAGTTTCTGCAGAATAAAGCAAGTATAATGAGATTTTATAATGTATTGTGATCGCCTATCGCCCAAATTTTAGAAAAAAAACAGTCTTTCTATGAGAATTAGACCCAATAAAAAACGAAAAATCTTTACATGTGTGAGTGACCTGAATCGCGCCATCTGACAGAAATTTATAGAACCACCGAGAAAAAGTTCATTGCTGTTGTGTTACGAGTTTACGTGCGGTGAACATTTTAAGTAGATGGCGCTGTTCGAAAATTCGAACAAGCGCCAAGGTTATCGAGTGACGGACGCGGCGATGCGACGTTGCCATTCAAGACGCAATTTGGCAACAACGCGTGTTGCCAAATTGTTCCAGTCCATGCGTGATTGTGTGTCAAAATTGTGTTTCTAGCAAGTTAGCGCCGGCGCGCGGGTTTGCCCGCGGATTTTATATTTTATGATTGATGAAATGTTTTTTTTAGGGAATGAGAAATAATGCTAGAAAGTGAAAACAATTATCTGCGATCTGCCTTTGGTTCACACAGATACAATACTAATGTTATTATTGTATTACTTATCTACTTTAAATAAATAGTGCCTACCTACCTAAAGATTTAAAAATCTTTCCACTGTATGTAAGTAGGTACTGATAAAACATTTTCTGACACGGTTAAGTACTAATTCATTGGTTAATTTGGGTTGAATCAAATCAGAGAAAAGAAGTTCATGTAGGTATACTTAGGGTACCTATACCTAAATCAGGCGATCAGCGTAGGCAAACTTACCTATTTTTTTCCTAGCTACCTACGCAATGGTCGTCCGTCTGTCGGTCCGTATGTCTGTCTGTCCGTCTCTGTCTGTCACCAGACTGTATTTCACGGACCGTGATAGCTACACAGTTGACATTTTCACAGATGATGTATTTTTTTGCATTTGTATCGCATGATTGTAATATTATAAGTCGCGTAAGATTGTATATTTACAAGTACCTACTTACTTATAATTTCTTCTAGATAAGACAAGTATTGTAAACTATTGAATTTGGGTGTGATTCAGTGTATTCGAAATTATTTCTTCTCAACACATCATCTGCCTAGCCCTTTCCCAACTATACCTACTGGGGTTGGCTTCCAGTCAAACCGGATTCAGCTGAATACCAGTATTTTACGTGGTGCGGCTGCCTACCAGACCTCCACAATCCATTATCTGTTCTCAACATAATCATAGATTATAGTCTAAAACATAAACAACATTTATTACAATCTTACGATGTTTGGAATTATCCGGTGACACATACGAGTACTTACATAGGTAGGTACCTACTCTAACCAACTAATACCAAGATATTCTAAGCTGATAACAACCCTTTGCTTTGCCATCTAAAACCATTCCACCAAAGAACGCCAGTAATTACACTAATCACTGAATGTTACGACTGTATCACCTAAAGAAAACATTCTTAGATCGCGACGAATAATTGCATAAATAATCTTTTATTTATTTAGTACCTACACGTCACAATTTATTTACACGTTAGGTACTATTTAGGTTCAGTCACATTACAACAACCTGTGTAGGTACAATATACCTTTATTACCATTAGATACGGGACTTAGTCACAGCAAGCGGTCCTACTCAACTAAGTGATTGCCCGTAATTGGCACTCAGTCGCGCACGGAAAATCATTGATGTGACCTTCAGAATGATTGGCCAAAATGACTGATCAGCTTAAAAATATTACTAAGATCTAATACCTATTTGCTACTATTTGATACCTTTGTTTAAATAATTGGTACCTAATTAATAACTGAGAAAATGAATTTAAAAAATGGGCAGTCATTCTGATGTCAGGATGGACTGCCGACATTTAGGATCTCCACGTAAAGGCTCAAAAATTTCAATTCGCCTTTACAAAAATTTAGTACCTATTTGATACCTAAACATACCTATATTTTTTCTAGATTTTTAAGGCAAAGAATTTTATTAGAGATTTTTTGTTTAGGTAGGTACTATGAATAAATATACTTACCTAGTTCTACCCACATGTTAGCTTTTATCAGTATCTCGGAAATTGTTATTAATTAGTAGTACTTATTACTAATTATCGTGTAAATTGAACTACCTTCACTGCATAGACTTGAAAAAAAATTGACTTCACTTGACTTTCTGTATCAAGTAGTACCTACCTAAACATAGGAAACCAAAAATCTGTACCTAATAAAATCTTTAATCTTTGCAGCTCAACAGTGTTTTAATAATACTAGGAATAAAAATAAGACACACCACTCGTAAATACAGCCAAAAATGTTAATTTGTTGAAAATAACAAAAATATTTTATCGTTTGCTTCGCCATGTTTGTGAGAGCGAGATAGATATTAAAAACATGCGTGAGAGACACGATACGCACAATTCGCGAGTTGTTGAGAGATTTTGTAAACAACGCGCGCGACGACTAGTATCAGAACGAGGTTACGTAAGGTTAGCAACACAAATTTCTTCAAACATATTAATAGTTTTTTATTATTATTGTTTTACCAACCATGATTATTTAAATTCAAGTCAATTTTATTAATAATTGATAACAGTTATGTTTTACGCAACAGGTACTTATTTAAAAAAAAATATTTTATAAGACAAAGTCTAGTTTTTAGTACCTAATTGTTAGTGCAGAATCACTACTTCACTATATTTAGTTATCTTTATTACGCGACTGTGGCAAAGCAAACGGTTATGATTTCAAGGCTTCCTCGTAACTCCCAAACTGCACGTCATGTGCAGCCATATTCTTTATTTATTTATACATAAATGCATAATGGTGATACTTAAGGCTCTTTTTTATTCAGGTTTCCTAAAGATGAATTAAGGAGACAAAAGTGGCTTGTTATTGTCCGAAAACAAAGGCAGAAGTAAAGCTTTAGTAACCTTGCGCGATCGAGCGAACAATATTTCTTTTTTTAAGTACCTCAAAATAATTAATGTTTTTTATTTTATTTGCTAACGCTACCACATGCCATGTCATTCATAATCGTAAACATTCGTCAACATTCGGCAGCTAACGCGATTTCGCTCGCACGACAGCGCCGTCTCCTATCTCTATCCTTGTCTATCGGTAACAGTAGGTTGCGACTGTGATGACACTGATCACAGATGTGTGAGTTTCTGTGCATAGTCGTACGCCGAGCCCATGTTTACTGATTGCGATGTTAGAGCGTAACATGCAATGTTTATTACCCAAAATAATTTATCTGAATACCTAATTTGTTATGGTGAAAAGGGATACCTTTTCACCACCAAATCCGATAGGATATCGAGCCTAGAAACAAAAATATGCATAGACCAATAATTATATTATTATTAATATTTGAAAATATTAGGTTTGGTAAGGATAAAGAAAGATGAAAAATAATTCAAAAATAAATACAACTATTGAGATTTGAACCCACACCAAGCCTAATGAAAGGCAGTCTCTAAACCGACAGTCTATTTGTACGGTTGATAAATGTTTCAAATAGCCGACCTTATTTATGTCAAGGTTTTTAGCTGCTCAGCTTCCCGAAAGTATAGCGTGATGATAATCATTGCTAAGGTTATATTAATAAGAAATAGATTGGAATATAACAATTTGGTCCTCTGGACATTTTAATTTCCAACCATTTTTGAATAAAACGACATCTAGTAGGGTCGAAAGTTACTACTATTTACTTTGCATGTGTGTGTTAAGAGTAAATTCATGCGGCTAAATCTTTATTCTGCTGTAATCTTTGTATGGTAGCAGTTAACAAGCATAGTGATTATCTAAAAAAAATCAAGGTAATGCCCTAGGTGTCGCCTATAATAAAGTTGTCTATTAAAACTTTCTATGTTAGGTGTAAAAATTGAAAATGTTCGAAATTGTAGATGTGTCGCCATCTAGCGACAAAATGGCAGTGAGAGCATTCATCCATTCACCTTAAAGTGATTTATTTTTTAAGACAAAACGTGCTTTTCAGCGCGACATTTTTTTCGAAATTGTATGTTCGTTCTTTAAAACGTAGTTAGGATTATTGTTAAACCGCACTTATAATAAGTAAGTATCTACTTATTAGGTTAAGTAGGTTAGGTTAGATAGGATTAGTTAGATAGGATTCCCCGGCGTAGGTGGAAGATGGAACACCGGGGTGGTTTTAGTCAGTAAGAGTCTGGACAAACCCCACTGCCCGCCCCAGGGCGGAGGACATCCATGAGGATTTCACCCCGTAAAAAAAAAGATAGGATTAGCTTTCCTACGGAGCATGGCCTTGTACGGGGCCCCCATCTGGGCGGACTCCCTCCACAGGAGGGAGAATGCGACAGCATTGCGCAGGTTGGGGCCATTGCACTGCGGGTAGCTCGGGCCTACCGCTCGGTGGGCTTTTCGGCGGCGTGCGCTCTGGCTGGCACCCCTTCTTGGGAGCTGGAGGCGTGGGTGCTCGCCAGAGTGTACGAGTGGACGGCCCGGCGAAAGGCCCTCGGGGAGCGCCCCGTCGCGGAGGAGCGGGAGGCCGTGCGGTGGGAGGCGAGGGACGCCATCATCGTCCATTGGACGGAGGACCTCGCCTCCGCCACCTTTGGCCGCCGAACCCTGGACGCGCTCGGTCCAGACCTGCGGGACTGGCTCGAGCGGCCACACGGTTTCCTCTCATTCCGTCTGGTGCAGGTGCTGTCAGGCCACGGCTCTTTTGGCACACACCTGCACCGGATCGGGAGGGAGCATACTTCGGCGTGCCATGACTGCGGCGCAGCGGAGGACGACCCTCTCACTGCGCCGCTCCGAAGGTGAAGAAGACGTCGTCTTCTCCCTCCTCATGGTGGTGATAGGCGGGCGACAGGCGCGGGGGCGCCTCCGCCCGCATTGCACTCTACACCACCTTCGCCAGTCATTCCCGGCCCTCCCTCCACGGGGAGGGCGTGAAGGGCCCGCCGTGCAGGCGGGCGGACGTCGTCGGAGGGACTGGACGCAAAGGCTGCTGATCTCTGATCTCCCAGTACCCCTCCACTCAGACGATGCGGGAATGCCGCCGGTTTGTTTTAGTGGGTATACCGGGACAGCCCGGGGAGTCCCACATAGCCGCCCATTCCCCCAATGTGTATCGGCTCATTCAGTTCCCTTCAAAATGGTTGAGCTGAATGGTGCTGATGCACGCGTCATGTTCGTGAACGGGCGCCATCAGTGGAGACTGGTCATCTCTTAGCTGTCGCTGGCTTATTTCAATAGTTTATTTGATACTTACAATTCTTTTTTTTCTCTTTCTTTACCTTGTTCTCACATGTAGAAGCAACAAAGATAATGTAACCAGAATTATTGTAAATCATAAAATGGTTTACCGTGGAGTTTCTTGCACGTTCTTCTCCATAGAGATCTACGCTTTGGAACGTGCAAATAGCTTCATGTTTTTGATTGACTGACTCTGACAATTCAAAAATACCTGTAAATGGTTTATTTGAAATAAATGCTTTGACTTTGAATGAGAGGGTATGCGTAACGCATTTTTTCCTAGCGCAAAAAAAAATAATATAGGTAGGATTAGCTTAAAAACATATTTTTTGGTATTTCTTCCATTAAGACTTTGGTTTGAGTTTAGATTTAAGGCAATTTAGTATTCGGGCAAGTATTCTTAATAACTATCGAAAATTGTAGTTGTGATTTATTTTTTAAGAAGACAAAACGTGCTTTTTAGCACGAAATTTTTTTCGAAGAGTAACCTCTAAGCAAAACATGTTTGTATTGTCTAATGACAAAAAGCTGTTAACGTTGTTTATAAGGACATTCTGTAGTAGGTAAGTATATTTAGTATCAGCATTGCACATTTGCACCCGTGCGAAGCCGGGGCGGGTCGCTAGTAATCTATAAAAAAAAATCACCCACTTAAATATTTCTTTTATTCTGTTTTTAGTACCTAACCTACTTTTTGGTAGCGGCAACAGAAATACATTATCTGGGAAAATTTCGACTGTCTATCACGGTTCATAAGATACAGTCTGGTGGCAGACAGACGGACAGCGGAGTCTTAGTAATAGGGTCCCGTTTTTAACCGACTTCCAAAGAAGGAGGTTCTCAATTTGAGTTTTTTGTTTTTTTGTTTGTTATTCAGCGATATTTTCGCCAATTGTCAACCGATTTTGATGATTTTTTTTTGTTTGCAAGAGTATCTTCTCTCCGCCTGACGCAGGTACTCACAAGATACTGATAAAAATTCAATTGAATTTAAAATTAAAGGGGTTCCCATACAAGAACTGTTTTTTTTTCGTTTTATGGTACCTACGGAACCCTTCGTGTGAGAGTCCAACACACACGGCCGTTTTTTTACCTACAGGTTACTTTTATTTTTGGGATCAGAGGGATAGAACTGGCCAACCTAACAGTAGAAGATGGGGAAAGTTATAGGTAGGTACCTACCCATCATCAAGCCATAAATCTGCTTAAATACTAAGACAAAACAAGAGGAAAATCGTTATAAGTGGCGTTACAGGGCTGGAATTTGGCCATAAATTAGAGCATTTAGGAAGGTTTCGCGAACCAAATTTTCACGTCTCCCGGCAATGGCCAAATTGGTAAAATCAGGCAATGTTTACCTATATTGTAGATTATTTTTATTAAGCAGTAGCTGACCCGCACAATTTCGTCTGCGTCGCATTGTTCATTAATGCTCCGCTCCTATTGGTCGTAGCGTAATGTTATATATATCCTTCCTCGATAAATGGGCTATCCAAAACTTTTTTTCAATTTGAACCAATAATTCCTGAGATTAGCGCGTTCAACCAAACAAACTCTACAGCTTTATAATATTAGTAGGTATACCTACTTAAATTTAAAAATATAATTAAATTGTTTTGAGGCTTGTTTCTTACGTAAATCTGGAACAGGCACACGCTAGGAAATTATTTCTAATGGTCGTCATTATCGAAATCTAAATAATAAATCTGGATGTCCGTGACTACGGCAGGACCAGGAACCCCAATCGCTTCCATATTTGGCAATTAATTGGTATTCAATTGGTACTAATTGTTACTCGAACAACAAAATTTGTTCCTACCTCAGTAGTTTTCGAGAAAATCGAATTTGTAGGTGGTCCGGGTGTGCGCAGTCGCAGCGGAAAAATGTACAATTTCTTCATTTCAGTTTAGGAGATATTTAGTGTATGACGTCGTGTAAATGTGTATGGTAAGTATAAATTTGTGCATCCAACCATTGGGGAGCTATTCAACAAAAACGGTACGGTGTACCTACGGGTGCGTACACAATAGTTTAGCAGAAAATAAAACAACTGCATTAACCGGTAAACTAATTTTATTAGTATTTCTATTTAATCAAATTGTATCGTGTAACATGAAAATATTTATATGCTGGAAGCAGCAGAATATTACGGTGAAAGCGCCAGGTTAGCCCGCGAAATTCAAAAGAGATGGACAAAAGCCCCACGAAGTACAAACATGCATTAATCGCAGTTCATTTGAATAAAAATAATAACGAATTTTTAATTTCTTTTTATGGCCAATAGCAGAAGTGGAAAAATAATCTTACTTAATAAAAGTTTTCTGTCGAATTTTGTTCTAAAATACCTATTAATGTTGCCATAAAATATCAACAAAGATCAAAACAGATAACCATAAAAGCTAAAAATAAAACGCCGTGATGAGTTTTGTTTTTTATAAGCGGCCTAAAATATATTCATAAATTATTTGTATACCTAATTATTTTTTCTTATCCATAAATCAAACCATCCTATAGATATTAGTGCAGGGACGGGTATGATTATTTCAAGTTACTACTGGCAATACCGCCGATAATTTGTCAATACCATATTCCCGCTTCGACGTTTGCGCCGGTTTTCTTTTGGTATTTGGAGGGTATTCGTTTGATTTGAATTGTGTTTATGTTTTCGCACGTTTACATTTTACAGTGTCGTAGCCCCACCCACGCGAGTGCTCCACTAATATGTAATTAATTGTTAACTGGTAATACATACTTATGGAAAATGGACCTTTAGAAAGCGTGTGTTAACTGTGGTATCACAATTAGAGAACGCATGAGACGGTATGTAATATCATCATTACCCCGTGATGTAACTGTTATTTTATCGGAATTGTTAACTTTTGAGGTAAGTTCTAGTTTGAATAAGTACCTCCTACTATTTCACGACAGGTATTATTTTCCCCATTTTCTCACGTCGTTGTCTGAAAGTCTGACAACCAGTCTCACCAAGGGGCATCATATTACCCAGTATCTGGGTCATGGAGGTCAGACAGGCAGTCACTCTTGATCATAGATGATGATTTTCACGTCGTGTTCTAATCTTAGACCAAATAATAATATATCAAACGCCTTTTACACATTAATCGATTTAAAATACCTTACCCGTAGTGTCAAAAATAAACTATTTTTCAACCTTCATAACTTTTGTCCAATACTGCTGAGCAATAGGCGCCTTTTAGACTTTGTTTATAGAAGACTAGTAGTATTAAATGACATCGATTGTATAGCTGTACATTCTGGGGTACAAGCCCATACAATTTTTGGCCATGTCTTTTCCTTACGTTTTTTGCAATTTGCAAGTCAGTATCAGGTTGTATGTTGTTCAATATATGATTCGCGGCCGTAGCAAGTATTTACAGAACTGTAATCATTAAAATCATTACAACTCTCTCAATTAGAATTGATGCCAAATGTAGTATTTCATGAAATCATAACATTTGGCATCAATTCTAACTCAAGGAGTTGTATTGTAGATTTTAATGATTGCAGAGAACTGTAATCGAAAATCGGAGAAAATCGTCTTTGAAGGTGGCCACCACCACCAAACCACCAGACCACCTTCCAAGACGATTTTCTCGAAAACGACTGAGGTACCAATTTTGTTTTTAGAATACCAATTGAGTACTAATTATTAACCAAATATGGAAGCGATTGGGGTTCGTGACCCTGCCGTAGTCACGGACATTTAATCTGGAACGTACTTGCGCTGTGCTGCAGGCTATCACGATGAGTTACATAAGCGCTTAGATTTTAATTTTAATTTAGCTAGTTTTCAGTAAAATTATCATTAGTAGAATTATGACAAGGCCCACTTACATCACTACGGGCTTGTATTTGATAATGACACTGTATCTACTAGGGGATTTGATGTAATCTCAGATAACAATAATCTGAGATTTGAAATAATGTTACATTTTATGTCACAGATTCCCGATACAATGAAGTACAGCGAAAAAATGGATAACTTCGTTTGAAAAGAAACGGATAAATCTTTAAAAACTCTAAAAAAAGCTATCCGATCGAAAGCAATCACGATATTATGTTGTTCAAAGCTATAATTGAAAAAAATCTTAGCCCAAGTAGCACTGGGGGTTCAATAGCGGTTGACTAATGGTACAAATTTATTCTTTAAGCTGTATAAGTAAGCAGCCAGTTTTATAGCACGCTATACAGTCCTTATACCACCCGTTTGGGCACAACGGCACAAATTATATTCTATTGTGACAATATTATGGGTACCTACTGGTATTGTTATCTAGATTGTCAGTTATTCCTATAACCTCTTGTATAGTGCATGGTACAAGTTCATCAAGTGTTCTTTCGTGAAAGTGATTTGTTTTGTACCTAAAGGTGTTAACTGAATTAGCATGATGTATTACGTTTATTTTGTTGTATTTTGTGCTAGCTCTGAGCCTATTGAGGAAAAGAAATTATTAAATGCTTTGCATATTGCATTACTCACTGTTATAATATTCGATTTACAATATGTAGAAAATCGGTCAAATTAATTAATTTTATCAGAACTTAATATTTTCGCCTTATAGTAAGTCGTTAAAAATAAATACGGATTTTTGAAAAAGGAGATGGGGAGGAACCGGTCCAAGTGGCGTCGGTGAATGAGACCTATATTTTCTGAAAGCTTATTAAAAGAGCATACTTTTTATTATGGAGCCTAAAAAAATCCTCCATGGAAAAAGAAAGTTATCGGTGATTAAAAAAACAAAACGTAAACAATGATTGGAGGCATAATAGGAAGCTTCGAAATACTAAAACTGATCTCATTTAAAAGCTTATTGTAAGTGTGTTGTTTTTTATTACCGACAAAAAAAAATCGGCCTATGGAGAAAAAAGATAACGCTATAAATGTGTTTTGCCAAAAATAAATCGTCGAATGCAAGAGTTATAAGAAGCGTCGTTGAATTAAATATAATGGGCGCAAAACCATAATTTGCTATGATTTTGTTTGTTTTGATTATCTTGTATTTGATTTGACTTCCGTGTTGAATTGGCTTAATGTTAGTGTTATTTATAAGGATTTAAGTTGACCACTTCCTTTTGATTTATTTTAAATATAATATTGCTACATCCTGTCGAATTTATATAGATTTCATTTTACTACCTGTATGGTTTTTAGTTATTTAATTTGATCACTTCAGTTTAATTTTAAACTGCCTGATGAAATTATATTTATTTTGACATCAACTTGCTGTTGGATTTTTGTAAGGATTTAATTTGATTTCCGTTCTACTTATTTATTTTATGTTAATCTACCGCCTGAGCTAATATTATAAGGATTTATTCTGTTAACTTCATATTTAATGTTTCCCACCATATTTGTTTTCCGTCGTCAACTTCATGCTTGTTATTTTCTGTGTAAACCGATGTAATGAAAATTTATGATCATTCTTTGGCTGCTCGTGAAGTAAACACCTTGGACTCAAGAAATGTATTTCTTTATTGTTTCTTGAAACATTTCCCTGCTGTATTTACTGTTTGTGTGTATATTGCTGAACATTATGTGTGATTTCGACAACGACTGCGACAATGCGCCGACATATACATAATTTTAAAGCACGTTAAATTGTGTTATTTTTTATTATGGATGCAAAAAAAATCGACCAATGGAGAAAAAAGTTAAAAGCCATAAATGTGTTTTGAGAGAATAAAATCGTCGAATGCAAGAGTTACAAGGAGCGTCGGTAAATGAGAAAGACGTCTTTTTAAAGCTCGTTAAAATTGTATTGTTTTTCATAAAATACACAAAAAAATCAGCCTATGGAGAAAAAAATTAGAAGCCATAAATGTGTTTTGAGAGAAAAAAATCGTCGAAAGCAAGAGTTACAAGGAGCGTCGGTAAATGAGATGGACGTAATTTTAAAGCTCGTTTAAATTGTGTTGTTTTTCATTATGGACACAAAAAAATCAGCGGAGAAAAAAGTTAGAAGCCATGAGAGAAATAGAATCTTCGAATGCAAGGTATTATTGTATATGGACACAAAAAAATCTGTGGAGAAAAGTGATAACGCCATAAATGTATTTGCGTGATATGATTATATTTGAGGTCGGATTCAATCTCGTCAACTCCTGTCAAAAACTTACGACTCTTTTATAGAAATGCAATGCACTTGCAAAACTTTTGAATTTCGTGGCCTAGCCTGGCGCTTCCACCTTAAGGACGCGTTTACAAATGGGTACCTAGTCAAATCATTACTTTTTTACTATATTTTACTATATAATTAAATGTACCGAAGCAAAAATTTTCTCTTCGGTACATTTATTGAGAAACTGTACTATACTAAAATTATGTTATAGTTCAGAATCGTACCATGCACATCTATCAACAATTCCTGGGAAAAACATTTTAAAAATGTAAAGCATTAAGTATATCCTCCTGAGTCCGCCATATTTATACTGTACGATGTCGGAAAGGCCGGTTGTCCTTTATAACGGACAAAACGGCAGAAGAACCTAAGTCCTGAGATTTTATTTGATAATTACAGGGTTACCATTGCATATCATGATTTTTACCAGAACAAAAGGTTTAGTGTTTTTTTTTACTATTTTTTGACGTATTTAGCGTTGACGTAGCAAATGTCCAATAAAAAGGACTACCGGGAATAATAGACAAACATTGTTACCGGAAATTGTTCGTTTTATCGGACTTTCGGATATTATGGAATGTAAACTAGCAAAATAAATAAAGTAAAATACATATCAAATTTTGCAAAAAAATTATATATTTCTATCAAAATAACGTGCTTAGCAAGAAGTAATCTATTTCCCCATTCAGAACCATTAACAATTAAGTTCCATAACACTATGTGATCACATTAACTAATTTACTTACTTTATTTATTTAAAAAACAATCAACAATATTTGATGTCAGATATTGATCTCAGAAAGATCAATCTCTGGTGTGAAAGATTTTAAAGCAGTTTCTTTTTGTTATTAAACAGAAAGATATATTTCAACCCATACATTTAACCCAGGTCTTTTTGGTACATCCTTGATTTCTGCAGCGATTCTGAACAGTAGACATTATCTGGTAAA
Organism: Melanchra persicariae; assembly: GCA_947386135.1. NCBI lineage: Eukaryota > Metazoa > Arthropoda > Insecta > Lepidoptera > Noctuidae > Melanchra > Melanchra persicariae. The sequence goes on along the minus strand of OX376643.1, from coordinate 19,751,760 downwards.
TGGTCGATTCCCTGCTTTCTTTTCGTCCTGGATGAAAACTGGTGGTACTATTCAAGAATTTGTAACTGCAAGATCCACAAAATGCGAAATAAATCTAACAGTCCACTTTCTTGTTCTCGTTCTTGCTGGACAAAGTGCCAGCAATCTGTCGACTAAGTCCACACCTCCCATGTTGCAGTTATTCTCTTTAATTACTTCTGGAAGAGGGACATCAATATATTATGTCTTTGATTGCCTATATCTTCTGCAGTGGTCGGTATTTTCAGCAGCATGAATCGTTGAAAGTATTATGGTATGCCAAATAAGTCTGATTGATTTCAAAATCAGGGTCACCAAAATCCGCCTCGTCTTCCGTAATGTCCTCAAAATCTGAAAAATCTTATTGATTTACAATGTCGATCAGTTGGCTTTCTGTCAAATCTGAAATGATAAAACACAATTATAATTTACCACGAAATTGTGGTAAAAGAGGGTGGTAATTATGAAATTTGAATTATGTAGGTAGCAGTGGATAAAAGCCTAGAATACTATAGAACGAACAAAAAATGTCAGGCTCTTGATATTGTAAAAACCGAGATTCCGTTGAAAAGGACAATTTTTTTAATGGAATATTTTACACAAATTTTTACAAGGTTTTCATAAAAAATTGTGAAAACAACAAAGTGTAACATGTTAGCAATTTAAAAACGTAGCATTATGCCAAAATGAATTAAAGATCAGTAAGTTATACAAAGAATTACTCACCTCTACTCAGACGGCCTTCCATAAAATAAACACGCACGCCGGCAAAGTGAACGAATGTCGGTTTTGTCGTTGGCTCATTGGATACAGGAACAATACAACATTTGAATTCTCATTGGTTGACGAAATCAGATGTAGCAGCGTCGATTTTTAAACGAAAAAGTAATATGTGTGTTAGGAAGTACGTCCGGTTATTACAAATGGCAACCGTGAAAAATGTCAGGACTTTATGACATACGATAATTTGTCCGTTATAATGACCCTGTGGTAATTATAACGGACAAATTATCGTATGAATTGTAGTCCCTGTGGACTCAGGAGGCTATTTAATAAACATACTTTTATGTAAAAAAGTAATGATTAGACTACCCATTTGTAAACGCGACCTTAACTATGCTTGACCAAATTGTGAAACAAAATCCACGATGAAAACAAGGGATAACTTTAACGATTTTTCTATAAATAATCGATTATTGTGGAAAAATCGTAATTTTCCTATTAAGTAGGCATTTGAAAGAATGCCTGCTTTTCTTTCTTCTGCATATTATTATTATGTTGCGGTAAGTATAATTAACTACTTAGATGAAAATTGTCTAAGTATTTATTAGTATAGCAATAATAATAAGTACCTACCTACTTAAATAATTTTCATCTCAGTACTTACTGGAAAAATCATTACTGGAAAAAGTAAGAAATCCACTTTCATCAGTGATTTGATTAATAATAATTCAATACCTACTCTCAATGGTAAAACTTGCTGATTGCGGACGAAAAAATAAATCGACAGTGAACCAAAACATCGACTTATAATTACTTAATCGATTTTTTGGAATTTAAAATACCTACGATATTAATTTACAAAAAAAACATTAGTACAGTCTGTCAAGAAAGTCATGAAAAAAAAGGAGGGCGCCACCAATGGTATCCCTATAAATTTCGACTGAAAGGTTTTGATACTTTTTTTTATAAAATAGAAATTAAATACTGATTTATTATTAGTGTCCCTTGCCATGTGGATTATCTGACACTCATCTATCTTATATCCGACACTTAAGGTGCAAAGAAAGAGTTTTGACATTCATTGGTAGTGGTGAAAAACATTTCTCTTTCAACTGATTTCCATTCAAATGACATTCTAATTGTTACGTCTTCTATAGTTTGTTTGTGATGTTTATTGCCTGAATTTTTATAATTTTGATAATATTAAAAAATAGAATATAATACAATTATGTGTGTGTAATAAGAATATTTATTTTGATCATTTATTTTGACATTTATCTACCACAAAGTTCGATGGTTCGCCTCTCTGCGCTGCAGCGCTGCCGTCTCAACATGACCCTGGTAGAATATCGATATCAGCTTAATTGAGCTGATATCAATATTCTAACTGCACAAAAAAGAAAAAGCATTTATAAGATATTTTTATAAGATACTCTCGAGGTATTCAACTCCCGAAATGTTGCCTGAAACTCCTGCATAATTAAATTCATATTCTGACTCTTCAGATTCACTTGAACTATCATCGCTAACCGAGATGACAAATCTGTCTGTATCATTATAGAGTTAATCCACAGGCAAAATATTCATCTTCGATTTTGATGACATGGTCAACACAGTTTTTCCATTCTTGTGGAGTTACTGAGTTAAATGCTTCTTCAGTCAACTTCGCAACATTTTGACCACAAATATTTTTTTGTGCAATTCGCCTTTTTACTATTATACCTTGTTTGTTGTTGTAATAGAGTGATATGGTGCATTATCCATCACAATTCTATTTAATCACTCACTCAATCACTTTTCCGTTACTCATTTTATAACATTTTGAGCACTCATTTCGGAATGGTAATCTTCTTGCTTGTTTTTACCCGAAAATATTAAAAGTGCAGTAGGTACAAAACCTTTCTCACTTCCAGCATGCACAATTATCCACCTTTTCCCTTTAGATACATTTTGTTGGACACCAGCAATATTAGTAGACTGCCAACATTTAGTCACTTTGTAGGATTTGTGTGCATAGCTCTCATCCAAATATATAATGATTATTATGAACCACTCAGGCAATCTTCTGTTTTCCAGGATGTGCCTTAAGTAATACTCACGTTTTGAAGCAATTGCTGGTTTTTCAATGAGAGCTAGTCTATTAGATTGGCATTTCTTATATTTAAAGCCAATTGAAACTAAAATTTTTCGAAGGAGTTCATGGCTGCTATCAAAATTTAAATCTTCCTTCACCACTGCCAATAGTTTTCTTAACGTTGCGCGTTGGCACTTCTTTCTGCACAGTGTAGAAAAACTGAACTTTCTGACGAATGGTAAATAAATCGAAATCATCAATCTGTTTTGTAGGTCGTCCTTTCCTGTGTTTTCCAGACGTTACAAATTTACCTCCATTATTCATGCCTTCGTCAACTACGCGTCCAATTGTGCTTTCAGAAACACCTGAAATCAATAAAGACATGTTAAATAACAAATACCTTAATCTTCTCTTAAAAGTAACAAAAAAGCATCAACACCGTTAAGTAGTATAATAATCGTAAATAAAATCAAACGTCAACGAAATATAAACAATGATTTAAAAAGTCAAATTTTACTTAAAAACAGAAGATTATCAAGAGATTATAATTTCCTTTACTGTGTTCAACATTTAAATATATTTACGTACCGGTTAACTTTGCTGTTCGACCGTAAACATCGTCTTTACTCTTCCCAGCTTGAAATTCGGCCATACACTCTTGAAACACTTTAAATATAATTTATCTCGCACCGTTTTTATAAACATTTCGATTCATTTTATCTCGAAACGATCACACACTTAAAAAAACTCGAAATAGGTACCACTAAAAATCATAGAATATCAACCACAAAGCCACGAAGTGGCAGTTGAGGTACTCACTTTGACAATTATTCAGTGTTGCCAGTATTAGCTAAAATAGTAGTTCCCAAAACATTATTTTCATGACTTTCTTGACAGACTGTAATTGATATATTTTATACGAGGTATCTACTTACTTAGTTTTAGATTTAAATTTTTAATCAACTAGGGGCCCGAGAATCTCCAACGGCATCATTGAATTTTTGAAAACGTATCAGTTACCATTTAGATAAGTCGGTTTAGACAGAAATTAAAAAGTACTTAAGCATTTTTTTTTTAAATTAGCTCTTTTCAGAATCCGATCCTTAGTAGCGAACTTTCGGATGGTGTAGGTGTTAATAATTATTTGCAACTGGCTGAACAAACATAAAAAACAGTCGAATTGACAACCTCCTCCTTATTTTGAAGTCTGCTAAAAATACAACCGACTTCGAAAATCAAATTCCAGCTTTCTAGTGCTAAGCGTCTCTGAGCTAAAAGGCTAAACCGCGAACAGACCGACGGACATAGCGAAACTATAAGGGTTCCTTGTTGACTATGAAACCCTAAAAATAAGGCACCAGACTGACATAGCATTTTCCAAAGCGTAGGTCTCCATGGGCACTGTTATGTATTACAAAAATGTTTTGTTGGTTGAATGATTATTCTTATTGCTTCTTTATGTGAGGACAATGTAAATAAAAACAAGAACAATAATAAACAATTCAAAACATTCATTTTCAATAAAAAATAATAAAGGAAATCAGTGACATTTAAGAGATGACCACTCACTCTCAACTGAAGGCGCGCTTTGAGTAATAAATTGACAAATACTCAACTTTAGTATTCTCAATTAAATTAATCTCATGTTTAGACCTTTCTTGAGTTAGCAGATTAGATAGTTTTTCATATTTTGTATGAGCATCAGTGTTATTTGCAGTTAGTTCTACAGCTGATTCAATTAGAGATTGTTTTATTTCTATCTAATCTACTAACTCAAGTAAAAGATGATAATACCAAAAGAAACAAGTACAAACTAAGTGATACAACGCTAGAACTTATAGAAAAAAGAAAAAACCTACTTTCAAAACACCCTAAAAAAGACAACATAAAAACCATAACAGAATTAAGCAAAGAAATTAGTGAGAATATAAAGAAAGATAGAAAGACCAAGAGATTGCAAACATTAGAAAAGCATATAAGTACTTATTGAAAACAGGAGGAGTAAAAAAGCGCTTAAAGAACTGAGAGAATCAATTAAAAAATGGATACCGAAATTAAACAAAAAGGAGCAAACATCATCCAATAGGAAAAACATTAGCGAAATAGCCACAAAATTCTACCAGGAGGTCTATTCAAACCCAGACATTAAACAAAAACAGAATCCGAGGACAGACGACAACAAAGAGCTAGAAAAAGCGATAAATGAACCTAAAATACTTCCCAGAGAAATAGAAAAAGCTATATTTAGCCAGAAGATGGATAAATCTCCAGGCCCAGACAAAGTGACAAACGAACTTCTTAAAGGCACCCTTGAAGAACTATTACCAATACTATCAACTGGTGTAATCCCTACAAAATGGAAATAATCAAACATAATTCTTATATTCAAGAAAGGACAAAAGGAAGAATAGGGTACTACAGACCTATAAGTCTGATGTCAAATGTCTACAAGGTATTCTCCAAAGTTATCCTGGAAATAATAAGCAAAAAGCTAGATGAAAACCAACCACGGGAGCAAGCTGGCTTCAGACAAAAATACTCCACTCTAGACCACATACACACAGTGAAGCAAATAGTAGAAAAATATAATGAATATAATAAGAAACTCTGGCATTGGCATTCATTACTCCAAAGCTTTCGACAGCATTAGTCACACAGCCATATGGGATAGCCTAGAACAGCAAAGGATACCCTTAAATTACATTAATATTATAAAAACATCTACTTAAACGGCGAAGTAAGAATCCAGCTACAAACCTTGGGCACCAAAATCACCAACCCCCCCCCCCCAAATCCCCCTTCTCCCCCCCCCCCTATTTCACCAAAATTGTTCTCGGCTACCCTGGAAAGTATATTCCGCAAACAAGATTGGAAAAAATACGGTCTCAACATACAAGGGGTAAAACTGAACCACCTACGATTTGCGGACGATATAGTCTTATTTGAAGAAAACCCAACGCATCTAAACAAAATGATAGAATGGCTTAACGAAGAGAGTAAAAAGGTAGGCCTATGCATGAATAAAGACAAGACGAAATTGCTAACGAACTCTGAACCAGTCACCATAAAAATTGACAATCAACCACTTGAATATGTGCCTGACTACAACTATCTAGGACAGGTAATATCTCACAAAGATCAAACCACCAAAGAAATTGAACGAAGAATTGAAATCCAAGGAACTAGGCATGCAAATAAAAAGGAAAGTCTTCAACACATGCATACTTCCAGTCATCTCCTATGGATGCGAAACCTGGGCACTCACCGAACACCACCGAGAAAAGTTGAAACGCTGCCAGAGAGCCATGGAGAGAAGCTTGACAGGAATACAGAAAAAAGACAGAGTGAGATGTAGCATAATAAGGGCCAAAACCAAAGTTGTTGATATAATAACCCGGATAGACCAACAAAACTGGAGATGGACAGGTCACCTGTTACGCGACCCTTAAGAGAAATGGTGCAAAATTGTTACTAACTGGTATCCAAGAGACAGCAGAAGAAGCAGATGGCTGGACTTCAGTGAAGAGTTGCAAGTGACAGGTCCCAATGGAAATCGTTAGAGAAGGCCTATGCCAAAAGGCAAACTGAGCTTCGGGACATATTATAACAAGAACACATTGCATTCATACTTATGATAAGTTCAGAATAACAAGGCTTATTGTTATTATTATTCCCTTTATTCATTATAGTACGTATAAATTATATTTTTAAATATTTGAACAAAAAAAAAAACATTTAAAAATATAAAAAATAGTAGCCCACCGGTATCGGGAATAGGGTCTAAACTACCGGTGGTCAGGGCTCCTGAGAGAGGAACCTCCTAACAATACGCGCTGTGTCCAAAACTACTGCTTTCTGGATTAAGCCCTTGATCCAGCTGCCCAACGAGAGCCTCTTGAGATGTTGGTCGAGGTTCTTGGCAATTACGCCATTGGTCGTGACGATTAGCGGCACAATGACTGCTGAGTTCACATCCTACATGTCGACAACCTCGCGAGCCAAGTCAAGATACTTTGTTTGTTTATCTTTCTCAGACTTCACGAGGTTCTCGTCATGAGGGACTGTTATATCAACAATCATTGCGCGACGCTCTAGTCGGTCTATCACCACTATATCAGGCTTATTAGCTACAATAGTCATGTCAGTGATGATAGACCGATCCCGATACAATGTGCAATTGCCATTTTCGAGAACTGGGTCGGGCCCATACCTATAGTACGGTACTTCCGACTCCACAAGATTGTATTTAAGAGCAAGTTGCTGGTGGATAATCCTGGCTACAAGGTTGTGCCTGTGCAAATAGTCTCCGTTAGCCAGACTAGAACAACCGGAAATAATGTGGCGGATGGATTCCCCAGGCCGGTGACATGCCCGACATATGTCAACCGTTCCGTCCTTCACAATTATTATTATTATTAGACCTTTCTGCAAATGTTTTATATTAATGTTGTGGCTGTGTTAATGAATAAAAAATTCTTGTAGAATTTGGGGTTTGTTCAGCTGCGCAGAGCTGCGCCTTCTGCACAGTAGGTACAATATAAAGACTTCCAGAGATTATCCTTTACAAACACATTAGGCTTGTTGTGACAGTGAGAGACCCTGATAGCATAATAAAAATATGAAAAATGTATGTATGCGCATAACTTGAGAACGACTTCACCAATTTGAATAATTCTTTTTTTGTTTCGTTCGCCAGAATACATGAATCGTTTAAAAAAAAAGTGTAAGTATGTAGGCAGATAGCCCGTTAACAGGAGGAAGACGCGGGGGACCGACATCATACTCATACAATATCAATTAGTGTTTGTGTTTTAGATCTTTATATTTTGAAGCAGAAACAGGTTGCATTGAGAGTTGCAGAAGTAAGAAGTTCAATGCTTTTGCAGCGGGGACTTCTTTGTTTAAATAATACAATGAATGGCCATGAGAACAATTTGGATTTAACTGGAGGAACTCAACATCAAACAGCTACCTTTAATATGCCAGAATCCTAAGCATTCTCAGACATATTGTATGTCCACCTAAGCAGTCTCAAAAGGCTCATTATACTAGGTAGTGTGGTAAGAAAACATGCACAATGGCATGTTGGTCAGCGGCAATAAAGAAGTCTGTTAGGGACAGCATGTACCAAGCAATCCACAGCCTGTTGGAATGTGATTGCAATTCTCAGTAGGTAGTGGTAGTTATTTCCAAAAACTGGCCTTACTTTATCGATAGCAAATTATCCTGAACAGTAAAATTATTATAGAAATGAAATGATATTGCTATCAGAAATAAAACATTTTTTTTTGGTAATTTATTATAAAAGAACCATAATTAATATGAATGAATCTGATTACTTATATGACTAAATTAGAATTTTGGGGCTATGGTCGCAATATTCAATCCCAGAATGGACAGTTACAACTAAATCTTATATTTTTAGTTTTTGAGATAATAGATGAAAGATGCATCCTTGGTGTTTTGGCAAAAAGGTCGTAAAGGCGCAAGATAATTTTGTAAAGAATTAAAATAAATGTGATTCCACAATGTCCAAGTAGGTAATCAACTTATCCATAGACCATATTGATTCTATTACTTATCTAATTCTTAGTGACTACCTACTACCAAGACAGGCTCAGTTAATTTTGGTGAAAATATTTAATAAGAGAACCCCTAATAATTAAAGAACTCTAATTAGTAGAACGGCGTCTAATAATATGAGAATTTACGCGTCCAAAATACTCAATCCGCTCAACGCAATCCAAAATTAAATATGTATAATATTACCTACCTTATAAACTTATCCGGCACAGTAATAAATCACTACCTTGATCAAGTAATCATTTACTGACTAAGGTACCCTAGCTCAGAGAGGTGGGAATACTAGATCAATAATCAATGCGCGCGCCGAGCACCACCTCTATCTATTTATACACTATGTATGTGTGTACTACCATTACTTATATACAACAGAAACTGCATTTTTTTTTCTGGATTTGCATCTCTCTCGAACATTCATCATTTTCATCCCTTCAGTTTGTTGCACTCGTCACTTTTCCTTGCTACAGCTTATAAACGACGGACTGACGTGACGCTAACTGTGTTGCTACATTGTTAAGAAGATTTTTCCATCAAGCAACGAAAAGTTAGCTCGATTTTTTTTAAAGAAAAACTTCAGGGGCCACGATACTCAAGTCACATAATCACAGAATAAACTTTCTTTTGTTATGGGCCGTTGATTTGGAAATACATACTTTTTGTAGATACTAGGAACTCATAAATAGAAAGCTTTTACAAATTGTCAAGTTGCGGAAACTCACGGTTTACGAGATTTATGACCCCGCCATCCCCTTCGTGGTATTTTTTTAAACTACACAACACAGAAATCTTTAAAAAAATGAGATTGGTCTGTGAGGGAGAGACAGAGCGATTTTAAGTTTTCTATAGAAAGTGAAAAATCATTATCTTTCCTCCTGAACTCTTTTTCGAAAATGTTCTCAACTAACATTTTTAGACCTGGTTAGATGGCGTATGCATACTAAGTTTCAATAAAATCGGTTAGGTAATTCATTTCGAAAAATAAGGACTTCCAAGTTTGTATGAAAATTGTACGGCGGAAATGCTCTTACTAAGACCTAATATTACGTATCACTTCCATATTAGATTAGTGTTAATAATACTTTATGCTGGTAGTATTTTTTATTAATTATTGGTGAATGATAGATTGTAAATACTGTTACTAATCTAATGATAAAAAATTTAATACATTATGTTGTTGTGTGGGATCGAAATAAATAAAAAAATACAAATAATTACTTTTTATGAAAATATTTTTCAATGAAACCATGAAGGCACTTATCGAGTATTGTTAGTAAGAGTTTTTTGGATTTTACCAATGAAAATGAACGCGATCTGCAGTGCGATTCTGTAAACATGTCGAAGTGAACACCCGGGCGGGGCGCACGACGGGTGAGTTGTCAAACCAAACAAATAAGATGGAATGATATCTCTATTGTCATTCACTCCGCCTAGATGAACACCGTGAGATGTCGACAGAATCGACCGGCAGTACATCTAAAACTGCGCTCAAGAGCTGTCAGTGTAAATATTCCATAGAAAAAGAATGACACTAACAGCTCATAAACGTGGTTTATTTGATGATCGCGTTCAGTTTCATAGTTGAAATTGGCCCTTAATTAAAAGGCATTTAAAAATATTGGGATTTGAAAACTTAGATTGTCATCCCATTCATTCACGGATGTGAATAAATGAGATCCAATAATCTTGTTAAAATACTAAAAATAATAAGCAAAAGAAAAGTTATTGCTATTATAATATATTACAGCGACTCATAACTTAACCCTCGTATTGAATTAACCTGAGCAATTGAATAATTGCTCAGGTTAATTCAATACGAGGATTAAGTTATGAGACGTAATAAAGTAAAAATTTAAAAAAAGTTCTTACTATAGGAAAATTTGTTGGATTATTGATAGATCTGTTTTAATATAAAATCATATGACTAATAAAGGTATGAAAATGGACGGAGGAATTTCTCACATTAAGCAAAAATAAAAGGTTAAGCTCAATATTAAATTATGATAAAAATCATTTAAATGTTAATCAACTAGAGTGGAAGGCATTTTAACCTGTTACACTATAAAAGTAAGTATCTGTAAGTGTTTTTGTTTGAAATGTTAAAATGTTTTTTTTTAAATCGCCACCATCATATCATATCTATTTGTCTCGCCCGCAGATATCCGTCTCATTCTTACGTGAGCACTTGTACCTACATACGAATGTGATGGATATACCGATACAATAAGTTCAATAAAATTGTTGGCACTCCGCATTCAACGTTCGTTCGGTAACTTCACGAATGTCAGGGGTGCGTTTAAGTCTCGTCAGTATAAGAAAACGAACTAAACAAATATTTAAACAAATACAAATATTTTAAACGAGTAGTTTGAGTTACTCATAATGGAATATAAACACCTACGACTCCGTTCAGCGAACCCCGGCTAGTATAAATTTTATTCGGCATAAATTTCACCGTCTCACAGTAGAGTAATTTGAGTGAATCCGATCCCCCGCCGATCCGAGCCAAGTGAATGGGATCTCAAAATATGTACATGTTAGTAATCTATGGATTATGTGAATATTAAATATTAGCGTAAGATGAACAGACAGTTCGTCGGATTACTAATATGTGAATCTTAAATATTACTAATATTTAATATTCACATAATCGTACACGTACGAGAAATCTCGTCCCTTTACGAGATTTAGCAGTCTCTGTACGAGAAACGATAAAAATAAAATCTCACACCGTTTTATGAGATTTTAACTATGTTGCCAATACATGGGTTGCGTGGCTAATAATGGGTTTTCAGCTAAACCATTTTAATAAAAACAGAACTTAAATAGAAATTGACTTATTACAGTAAATATATAAAGTGATACATTTATACATACATTTTATATGTATGTCACACATTTTATATTTTTAAATATTTCAATAAAAAAATTAAAAAAAAACATTTATAAATATAAAAAATAGTAGCAGACCGATATTGGGAACAGGCTCCAAGCTTTCAGCGGTCAGGGTTCCAGAGAGAGGAACCTCCTAACAATACGAGCCGTGTCCAGAAGTACTGCTTTCTGAATCAAGCCCTTGATCCAGCTGCCCAACGAGAGCCTCTGGAGATGTTGGTCAAGGCTCTTGGCAATTACGCCATTGCCCGTGACATTATCGGCACAATGACTGCTGAGTTCACATCCCACATGTCGACAACCTCGCGTGCCAAGTCAAGATACTTTGTTTGTTTATCTTTCTCGGCTTTCACGAGGTTCTCGTCATGCGGAACGATTATATCTACAAATTCTATAACCATTGCACGCCTCTCGATTCGGTCCTCCACCACTATATCAGGCTTTGTACGGTGCACGTACATGGGTTTTTAAATTGTTTAGTGTTGTGTTAGTAAGTAATGATTTCTGTAATAACTAGACTCGCATCTTTGCACTTACGCGCGCGATCTTCATTAGAAAGTATGATAATCAGCAGCATGCAGAGCTTGGGTGGTGCATTTTGCATAATAATTTAATTTAGTGTTCTAATAGACGTGGTTTGGGTCGGAAAACTTGCATTTTTATTTCTGGATTCCAGCCCGTTGGCACTCATTAGCAGTTTACATTTCACTGACATTTACGTTGACACCAATTGAAATTAATGTTAAGGTGTATTTTCATTTTTTTTTATTGGGACAAGCCCACCACACTACATTCCCAAGCCACTGCAACTTCTGAAAGCCAGAATCAACATTGGCGATCACCAGAAAAAACGCCGAGTTAATGAAGCTCGACTGAGCGCGACGAGTCCCAGAGAAATGATTCAACTGTCATGGATCCCGCAACTTATTAATAATATTCTTACAGTCCGTTGTAACAGAAAACAAATCGTAAGTTTACTTGCCTTGACATAAAAATAACTTTTAGGTTAGCAAGTTGGTAATTAGCGAGCTATATTTCAGCGTTGACGAGTCAGCCATTTAGCATTTGGGTTAGTCTTTTAGCGAACCATCAAATCAGCGGAACAAAGACCTCTTGGCATCGGCTACACGTGACAAAACACGGGTAGACTACACGAAGTTTCCTGCAGGGAAGGATATTGATCCGGAACGAAATATAACAAACGACGTCTGTACCTGATGATTTCGTTGGACGATGATCTGATTATGTGTGTCTTTCCACATGGGTAGGCACACTGTCCACCTCCTCAGGTCTAACTTCGGCACACACCAAGACGTCACGTCTTTCAGACTCCGTCTTCAGGAATTCATTCATTCATTCATTCTAGTTAAAAGAGCCAGATCTGAAACAATACAACCCCCCTCATCAGAAACACGTACGAGAACCTCGAGAGGGAAACGGACAGAAAACCACGTGGGTCTTACCTCGGGCAAATGCAGGATCGAAACCTACATACAGGCAATATTAGCAGCAACTTTTTTTTTATTTTTTATTATGGAATGGGCTTGCTCTTGACCTCTATCACGCCTGATGGAAAGCGATAGATGAGGTCTTTTGGACCTCATTTGGAATCATCATAAAACACTGTGGCACGATCTCGGCGCTGTGAACCCCGGGGCGGACCTAGCAAAGTTACTCGAACCGATTAGCACACGCATTATAGAGATATCGTTTCAGCACAGCGAAGGAACTAGTATTAGAAACTATTACGGCACCGGTACAACACTATTCCACTATGACATATTATTGTAAACAAACGAATGAAATTATAAAATATTAAAAAGGTCTGTTGGACGGAAATAAACCCAAATATGAACACTTTAGCCATAAATTCATGATCACATAGCAATTTTTTTATCGAAAGTGTTTAATATAAGTAATATTGCATGAAAACCTGCAACTAACTTACACAAAGACGACTGACGTTGATAATCCTTTTTTTTTGCACGATACGATTACGGGTTAATTACGAAACAGAATGTGAAATATCGTTTTGTTTCATTCTTTCTATTGTGGTAATCGTATTTGATAAAAGAGACAACAATGTTTCAGTTGTTGCTCTCATTGTCAACAATTTGTTTTGACTTAGAGACAATTGTTGATGGGTGCCGAATCTGCCATATTAGTCGCGCAGTTTCGAGGTTGTTCTGCTGTCAAATGGTTGATTAATTTTTATATTAATGAGATTTGTGAGAAAATAACGAGAAGGATCTGTTTAAAACTGCACGTATATGTTGCGAAACAGCAAATCAACATGCCTGTGTGTTGTTTTGTAAAATTTGGTGCAAGAATAAAGGGAAATCAACGTCAATTGCCTTCGCATAGGTTAGTAGTTGGTTTCCATGCCATATTACTTTCGATAAAAAAATGCTAAGCGATCATGAATTTCTGGCTAAACTGTTCATATTTGGGTTTATTTCCGTCCAACAGACATTTTTAATATTTTATAATTGCATTCGTTTGTTTACAATAATATGTCATGGTGGAACAGTGTTGTACCGGTGCTGGGTTAGTTTCCAATACTAGTTCCTTCGCTGCGCTGAAACGATTTCGCTATAAATGCGTTTGCTAATCAGTTCGTGTGTGTGTCAGTGACCTTGCTAGGTCCGCCCCGGGGTTAAGGGTACCGAGACCGTTCCGGTGTTTTATGATGGTTATACGTGATCTGAAAATAAGACTTCAATATTTTGTTCTAGTTATAATATATGTTTTTAGCAACTAGTTTATTCAAATGATGTATTGTTAAAAACATTACTTAACCTTTTTTAAAGGATTTAACGAAATAGTTATTTATGATATTAGTACGGTAAGTTGGTTTTTACAAACGAGTAGACGAATGTAAGCCCAAGACGAAGTCGAGAGCTTACCAAAGTCATGAGATTGTAAAAACCAATTTCTGCACGTTGGTATGTCATACAACGTTTTTCAATACATTTGCAAGAAAACAGTAGGTACCTACAATAAGTAATGTAATGAAACCAACTTTTTCTTTATAGATATCAGTCGTAGAGTCGCAACAATCTTTGACGTTTCTAATATGAAAATGGTGCGAATTTACAAACGGCGCCACAATCAAATTTATTTCAAGCGGCTTATTCTGTAGATAGAAAAGTGAAAAGATAAATGTAACGCAACCCGTTTCGCCTTTATAAGTCGAAATATAAACTTTTTATCGTACAATAAACTTTTATGGCTTTCACTATTTCAGAATAAGATTTTATAGTTTTGAAATTGTGATAAATAGGTTTTGGCCGTCTGTGGTTTGTATGTAATTTGCTGGTATTTTTTTTTATTACTCTTTTACTCTTATCTCATTTTCTCTTAAGAATTAAAGTGAAACAAACTTGTTGAGCAAAAGCGCTTCCAAGGAGGTTCGATCATTCAGCTTATTCATTCACCTCGGTGAAACTCCTTGGTGATATTCTTATTTGTTTTTTTTATGGAAATTAAAAAAGACCGTAAAGAATTAAATACCTATAGTGCGTTTCACCGTATATTACCTATGGCGTTATGTTGGCAGCAATGTTTTACAGTGTTTCCACATTACCTATAATAACCTACCTCAAAGTAAGGGTGATTTGTATGTTTTTTAGTTATATTCTTACATATTTACTAATTTTTTGATTGTTATCATATTAAAAATCAGCACGGTAATAAAATGCATAATTTAATTATTTTTATTATAATAATGCTCAGACAAAATAATTGTGTTTGGAGTAGTTATGCTCATCCAACGGACTTATACCTGAGCGGTCGTCGTCATCTTCATCTTCCCTATCATCCTCGTCATCAGAAGTGTCACTATCGTCTCCCACTTCAATGATAAACCTGTCCATCTCGCTATCAATAACTGGACCATCTGCGTAATATTTTTCTTCCACTTTTTTCGCGTGCTCACATTCTTCAGTTCATTCTTCATCTAGTTCGATTCTTTTAGGCCGGGGATCGCTTTTGCGAGGTGTTGAAACCTTAGTCGACGTGCTGGTTGCGACTTCACCTTCTTTGGTGATTTTAAACACGGTTTTTTCGGATACACCTAAAACATATATTTCGGTTTAATATCACAATCATACATAAACCAATAAATTCAATAGAAAATTGCATTTTAAGTTATAAATTTATTATCTGCTACTGGTAACCCTATTTTAACTTACCTGTAAGGGCGGCAACACGAGCCTGAACACATCCTAAAGGAATTAATGAAGCATCATTACGTTTTTCACGTTCACAAAAGTTCTTCACCTTTAACACCATCATTCTTTCACCACTTTCCAAAGTTTTGGGCATGATTTCAGTCGGAAATCAAATGAAAATAAACAAAATCTGCGGGAGCGTCTTCTCGTGCCAATGACTTTGACAGACAGGGTGTGCCATCATAACGCCATAGGTACTATTTGTTGAAACGCACTATATACTCGGAATTATAATTCGATTCCACATTTGACATTAGCTACTGTCATTTTGTAAAATAATGATACCGCATAATAGTGTAGTGATGAACACAAAAAATCGATAAATAATCGCGATTTATGTTTATGTAATCATAATATTGGTGTGCCAATTAAAGAGTAAATTATTGATTTTTATTTAAATGAATACATAATTATTCATAATAATTATTTATTAATTAGTAACCGCTGCTTTATTTAATAAAAAGTTAATATTTTTGTTTTTTTATATTAAAAACAAAACTTAAAATAAAAGAGAACTCATAACTAAATTATCCGTTCAGAAATATTTAATTTCCTGATTTACCTACTTAGTTTCTATTAAAGTAGTAGTTGTTTAAATATACTACTATAAACGAGAGGAATCGATCCGGAAATATTCCATTTCCGTATCGAATAATTTCGCAACGTCACTATTTAGTACTTGTCATAACGTTGCAACACTGTCGAATGTCACAATCGAATTAAAATTCCGAGTATAAGTACATATTTTACCACACGGCGCTATACAATAGACCAGTGTGGTAAAATATGTACTTGGGTGAGAGTACCTATTTTACCGCACATTCCATTGTGTCGTGTGTAAATGCATTTTTTGAGCCAATGTGTTGAAAAAGTGTTTTTTAATTCTATGCATAAAAAACACTTGAAATTAATATTATTCTCAGATATCAGAAGGCAAGGTAAACTTACGATTTTTTTCTTTTACAACGGACTCTAAGAATATTAATTATAATTTTGATTCAACCCTGATATATAGTAAGACTCGTAATACTATTATATAGTACTAGTATCGATATTAGTTATATTAGTAACACTACCTATGTTTTCTGATTGACTCAACACTAGTATTGGCGGCCTTTTTTAGAGACACTTTGAGAAAAACCGGCACCCTTTTTTTGTAGGTGTTTCCAGTCCATACTATTTATAGGTCTATGCAATAAGCTCATTTCAGAGAGACAAACTTCAAAACTTGCGGATACAGGCTTCTAAAGTGGTAACGTGGTGCCCCAAGTGTAAAGCAGCACTCTGCCTTCCATGTTATAATACTTTACATTCTAAATAAATAAACAACAATACGTACTAAAAAAATTGTTATATTTTACCCTCTTCATATTACATGGGAAACTGGCAACATTTTACGGCGGCTCTTTTAAAATTTTCGGTAGCCTTGCCTTGTTATACATAATTATTATTATAATGGTTCGCTATCCTTGATTTTTGGAAAGATGTATTCGTTTTAAGTGTAAATTCACACTAAAATAAAAAATGTTTTTTCTCAAAATTGGAGGCCTTTAAAAATGTCTATCCACATTTATCAAATCAAATCAAATACGTTTATTTATTTAAGTTATCCTGGATAGAATTTTTGATGAAAACCATTTTTAGACATGTCCTATGCTTTTACGAGATTACGTGTAGAGATGGGGCTATACCCGGTAAAAACCCAAAATTTGGGTAAATACCAAATTAAAAATGGGTATAATTTTTAATTTATACCGGGTAAAAATTAAAATCAGTTTAATTTCAACTAATTATGGTATTTTTTAATAAATACTTTGATATTTTGTGGAATTTACTTCTATTTGGGACCGTCATCAGCACAACATACGCGGACATTGTCAGGGGTTGGAAGTTAATTGACAATACATTGGAACCAGTTCAGACTACTCCCATCTGTACCGGAAAAACTCCTCATATAATTTTTTGCAATTGCAAAAATGTACTTACACCCTTTTTTTTAAGGATGGGAAATCATCAAATGACTCCTGCCGCTCTAGGTGGAGCGGGACGGAGTTACCACGGCACGGCGGAGTGTCAGACTAAAACTCATCCGTGCTCTTCGTAGTGCCTTTTGCTTTCCGCCCTGGAAAGCGGTAACGGCGGTAACTCTTTCGAACAAAATCCGAAACCATGGCAGGCTCTCACCCTAACCGGCCCCTACTCCTATGCTGACATCTCTTTGAGGCGCGGGTGGAACACAACGCACCGTCGACCCCGCCTGGCTTTGATCAGACGGCGAGCCACCGAAAGCTCGCCGTCCGCAGACCCGCACCTACGGTGGCCGGGAATCGCCCAGTGACTCCCGACGCCCGGTGCGTCCCTCTATGTTGCGGCGGCTGGGGCGTGAGGGTTGTCTTTTCCTCACGCGACCCGCCTCCTCCTTCACTAGCATTACAGCTTCGCAGAAGTAGGTGACGGCTTCCCATGCCTCCTCGCTCCGGACCATGGATTGAACCAGGGCCGGACGCGAGAGGTAGCCGCCGCCGATCGCCTCGACGAGAACACGGCAGTGCTCCGCCAACAGGGCAGACCTCCACTGTATGCTCCACCGTGTCCTCCGGGCGATCAAATGTACACCCTACCTAATGCTAAATGCGGTTGCAAACAACGGCGGCGAACAAGCCGGATTCCGAAAAGGCTTCAGCACCGTAGACCACATACACACGCTGCGGCAGGTTATACAGAAGACCAAAGAGTATAATCTGCCCCTCTGCTTAGCGTTTGTAGACTACGAGAAAGCCTTCGATTCGATCGAGACGTGGGCTGTGCTGCAGTCTCTCCAACGGTGCCAAATCGACTATCGGTACATCGAGGTGCTGAAGTGTTTGTACGAAAACGCCACCATTTCAGTCCGACTTCAGGATCAGACTTCGAAACCTATCCTCCTGCAGCGGGGTGTGAGGCAGGAAGGCGTAATTTTTCCGAAACTGTTTACGGCCGCAATGGAGGATGTTTTCAAGGTTTTGGACTGGAGAAGGCTCGTTATTAATTTCAATGGCGAGTACATCATTCACCTTTGATTTGCCGACGATATAGTCGTCATGGCTGAGACCATGGAGGACCTCAGTTAATGCTCGATCTTCTTCTTCGTGTGGGTAGTAAATTCTAACGACCCCATACACCCCAGTGTCAGAGTTTCTAAACCACCTCATGGACCTCAGTAGAGGTTCCGAAAGAGTGGGTCTTAAAATGAACATGTACAAAACCAAGGTCATGGTAAATACCCATGTAGCACCCACTCCAATCAAGATTGGAGGCTCTACACTCGAAGTTGTAGACGAGTACGTCTACCTGGGACAAACGGTCCAGTTAGGTAGGGCTAACTTCGAGAAAGAGGTCAACCGTCGAATCCGACTTGTCTGGGCGGCGTTCGGGAAGTTGCGTGGTATATTCTTGTCTCACATACCACAGTGCATCAAGACAAAAGTCTATGACCAGTGCGTGTTGCCAGTGATGACCCATGGACTCGAAACGTGGTCTTTCACAGTGGGCCTTATCAGAAGGCTTAGTCACCCAAAGGGCAATGGAGAGGGCAATGCTCGGAGTTTCCTTGCGTGATCGAATCAGAAATGACGATATCCGCTAGAGAACCAAGGTTACCGATATAGCCCAAAGGATCGTCAAATTGAAGTGGCAGTGGGCAGGGCACATTGCTCGCAAACAGGTGGTCGATGGGGCCGAAAACTTCTGGCGTGGCGACCGCGTACCGGAAGACGCAGCGTTGGAAGGTCTCGGGCAGCCGATGGATGCGAGACGCACAGGACCGGTTGTTGTGGCGACACTAAGGGGAGGCCCATGTCCAGTAGTGGACGTCTTTCGGCTGATATGATGATGGTGATTCTACCAAAGGACGACTCGGAAGGTATCCGTACCCGAAGTCAACGTCAGCAAGAGACGGACTAGAGGCGTTTTGGAGGTGCAACACCGCAGACGTAGGAGGGCCAGTTGCCGACCATGGAGGCCAGCCCATCCACAACAGCTCCAGCCTCGCAGCACCAGACTTTGGTGCTGTGATGATGATGGTCCAGATGGAGCAGGTCATTTGGTTGGATAAACAGCTGCAGCGTGATAAGGAGGAACAGGCCCGCTGGCAGGAGGAAGAGGCCCACCGTAAGGAAGAATAGGCCCGTCCGCGTCGGTTAGAAGATCAGCTCCAGCGTGACAAGGCCCACCGACAGGAGGAACAGACGCGCCGCCAGGCAGAATAGATGCTTCTCATGAAGTACCTTCGAGCGGTCTTCGGGGAAAGACATGAAGGAGGTGAAGGATAAGGTTGCTCAGCATGACAACCGCCTGTCAGGAACTGAAACCCAGATCAGCAAGTTTAATGACGTTATTACTGATGTGAAGAAAGAGTTGGTATGTCGATTTAAAAGATATTTAACTAGCGACCCGCCCCGGCTTCGCATGGGTGCAAATGTGCAGTTTTTTTTTCATTACTTTAGACATAACAACGCGCCGCCGGGCCGGTACCACCGCACCGCTATGTCCCTGCATTTTAAATCTGTAATATCTTCCGAAATATTTATTTAAATTAAATTCTGTAAAGGGCCATATTGATCTATATTAAATGGACAATGTTCTAAGCTACGACAGTACTTAATTGGATAAGGATTAATGTGGTATTGAATAAATTCACTTCGTAAATAAGCCATTTCTTCCCGTAAAAAGTAAAGGATAAAAAATGGTTATTGTGGGTTATCCTTCAGAGATAGACATATACCATCGAGGACTTTTTTGATGACCTTTTCAAGGTGTACAAAACTGTGGTACATTATTTTGATTTATCTCGTGGGGTTCAGCCAGCGTTTGCAATGTAAGCGCAAAAAAATGTGTTTATTTACGACATCACATTAGAAACCTCTAAATTTATCAGTGTTTCTCTACAATATTATGTATGTATTATACATATAAACCTTCCTCTTGAATCACTTTATCTATTAAAAAAAAATCGCTTCAAAATCCGTTGCGTAGTTTTAAAGATTTAAGCTTACATAGGGACGGACAGACAGCGACAGCGACTTTGTTTTATATTATGTAGTGATTCCGTTTTATTTAAATTAATATTTTATCTTCAATGATCAATGTTAAAACTAATATGGTAGTTCGTAGTATTGTTGACGAAGCCAATGACCCATCATTACGTGTACAGTAATAAGTTTTATTAATAATTATGTATTAGTTTATTATATTATTGTTTAATTTAGCTGTGTGTATTTTATCTATGGGCCTCAGTTGCCTGATAATAAAGTGATTATTATTATTATTATTAAATAATATAAAGACACCTAATTTTTACCCGGCATTTTTATTAATACCCGGTAAAAAAGGGTATTTTTTCTTTTTTACCTATTTTACCCTTTCCTTCCAATTTTTACCTTCCCAATTTTTACCCACCCGCATCTCTAATTACGTGTCTATTGAAAGTACGAGATATTTGGCAGCCCGAGAAAAAAAAATCGGCATCTGGCAAGTGGCAACCCTGGACACCACCTCTGTGGACACCACTACCACAGACAGACAGAACAGAACACAAACATTTTACTCTTGCAGCAAGTAGCAACAGCAAGACAAGGTTCAGAGTTCTAAGGAAAAGTTTGTTGGATGTGATTTTTTATAAAAATATCTAAGAAAGTCCTAGTAACCTATTCCAAGAAATAACAGTTTATTTATATAATAAAACTAGTAGAGAGAGGATATCGTTGCATTAAAATGGCAGCGTAAGTATATTTTTACTTCTATTAATTTATTGTTAGAGCATGACTTTGAATATTATAACCATATTTAAAAATACAAGAATCTAATTGGGAAAGTATATTTAAAAGACTGCAAAGATTTAGCTGCTTATTATTCAATATAAGTAGATGCTTTATTAGTATATCTTGCAGAATTTAACCTTGAACGAATTAAACTTTATATGGTTGAGGTTAACTTTTGTTATTCCCATGTTGTACTTCATATTTTGTGATATTCTTCAGAAGACATTGTATTCCCGTTAACCCCACAATTTTAGTATGGTCACATTTTATTGGCTTGTAATCATGAATGCAACTTGCCTCTAGTGATTTTCCTAGTTTTAGCCATGATTATTTTTTTTACACCATTATTTATTTGTAAGTACTTAACAAAATGCTTAATTGTATATCCAAGCTTTGAAGACCATGCTTATGGCACACACTTGACTGAACAGTATTCTTAACTGCTTGATGTGAAGTGGGCCACAAGGTTATTTGAAGGTGAATAAGACTAACCAAATGCCTTTCTAGTACTGTGTCAAGTACTTGAAACATGATAATGCTTTATTAATGCATGCAAGCACATTTTTTACTCTTTACAGTGAGCATTACTTTGAATATTGTAAGAAATGACTAATTAAGTACCTACCACTTATCATAAAAAATATTTTCACTTTAAATCACAAAGCACAGCAATTTAGTTGAAATCATAATCTTCTTAATGAAGCATTCTGCATACCTACATAATAAAATATTTCATTATTTGCAGACCTAAAGCTGATATTGCCCTCATTGGGTTGGCAGTTATGGGGCAGAATTTGATTCTGAACATGGATAGCAAAGGATTTATTGTTTGCGCTTATAATAGAACTGTTGCCAAGGTATATAATTATAGTATCTACATGATAATACTTTACTTGCTTTTACAAACAGGGTAAATAATATGATAATAATAACAATAATTTATTATCTTTATTTTCAGGCCACTTTGGCCCATAGATATACCTACTTACAAAATAACATATATTATAAACACTTTGT
This sequence comes from Melanchra persicariae, assembly GCA_947386135.1. Taxonomy (NCBI): domain Eukaryota; kingdom Metazoa; phylum Arthropoda; class Insecta; order Lepidoptera; family Noctuidae; genus Melanchra; species Melanchra persicariae. The sequence goes on along the minus strand of OX376643.1, from coordinate 19,729,423 downwards.
GTTAGTATTTAGAAAATTAAACCTATGTTAGTAAAAACTTCACTTCACTTAGCACGATGTCATTGTGTGTTCTGGTGGCACTTGACCACAGAAGCAACAGAACACCACTTCCTGCTACTCTGTTGCATTAACCTTCCCTTTATGTAAATCGTTGAAAAATATTTCTTTTGGCTATGTTTAAATTATAAGCAATTTTCATGTTATTGATCCAATTTATTCTTGCATTGCATCTTATCAACCCATGTTCCTTATGTTTATTATCATTTTCCTGATCTTTCTCTTTTTTGTGTTGTAACATTGAAGGTTGACCAATTTCTCAAAAACGAGGCTAAAGGTACAAAGATTATTGGGGCAACATCTTTAGAAGACATGGTAGCAAAACTGAAGAAGCCAAGAAAAGTTATGTTACTTGTAAAAGGTGAATTTTATTTGTTTAATCCTAAAGGAAAATGTAGACTAAGAGTTGACTTTTGCATAGGCAGATAACTTTTATCTGAAAAAAACATAAAGTCAAGAGCAAACCCATCACAAATAAAAAAAAACCACCCTATTTACACTCAAATAGAAGTTAGCTGGCTATTGAAGAATGAGCCTTAAATAAAAAACAAATGTAAAGTTAACAAATAACGATGTGTTGGCAGCTGGATCAGCCGTTGACGAGTTTGTGCGGAAGCTAGTGCCTCTTCTCGAGGATGGCGACATAATTATTGATGGTGGGAACTCGCAGTACATAGACACACAGCGTTGGTGCAAAGAACTTGCATCAACAGGAATACTTTATGTAGGAATGGGAGTAAGTACATTGCACACTAGACTATGAGTGAAGAAGAGAAGAGAGACCTTAAAAACGAAATTACTTTTGCTTTACAAAAGTAATTTCGTTTTTAAGGACAAGGTTGTTATTCGTTAGGCTGCTTTCCAATAACTTTGCTCTAGTTTTGTTATAAAGCCACATAGCATGAAAGGTCACCCCTTAAGCACTAGTGAATCAGAGTTGTTTGACCTTGGCATACTATGAGACAGGCTACATGATGTTTATGTACAGGTGAGTGGTGGTGAAGATGGTGCTCGTTATGGACCTTCACTGATGCCTGGTGGACACCCCGCTGCATGGCCTCATGTCAAACCTATCTTCCAGGTATGTACCTCATTTGCTCTTTACCTGAGTTTTCATTTAGGTAGTATGTATGACTGTGCAGGATGTAAAGTAGCCTATGACACTCAGTAATAATGTAGGCAATGAATTTTTGTAATTATATCAGAACTTTTTGCTACCAGCTATTTTCTTTTACAAACATATCTAAAAACTAATGTACAAACTTCCCTCGTTTCATAACAATAGATGAAGGCTATAAATATTTTGAAAAAAAAAATTGACTAAAAAAACCTGCCTGCTAAAAATTACTAAAAAGTTCCCAACACATACAACTTTTTTGTCGTTTTTAGCAGTCGGGTTTTTTGACGAAGTAATTTTTTAGGGTTCTGTACCCAAAGGGTAAAATGGGACCCTATTACTAAGGCTCTGCTGTCCGTCCGTCTGTCACCAGACTGTATCTCATGAACCGAGACTTAAAACAGAATAAAATTAATATTTAAGTGGGGCTCCCATACAACAAACGTGACTTCTTGCCGTTTTTTTTTATAGATAATGCTACGGATCCCTCCGTGCGTGAGTCCGACTCGCACTTGGCCGGTTTTTTTTTATTTCTTACATTTTAGTGAGTTGGGTACTTAAATTTTTTTTCATTTGCGGGCGCCAATTTGCAAATTTATATAGCCTATGTCACTACCACAATATTCTCGTCAGAATTGTGGTAGTGACATAGGCTATATATATACATATATACGAGTATAAAAATTCAACTACACCTCATATATCAGAATCTGTCCAGCCGTTTGGGCTGTAGGGCGTGCCAAAGAAATGGTCATACATACATACGCTCGAAAAACTTCTGACACAGTTGGGTAAAAAGAAAACAGAATGTACAAAATCCCAAAGGGTAAAATTAACTCAGCCATTACTTAGATGAATTACAGGTTACAACAGTGTTAGAAACTAGTACCTAAATGTGTTAAGAATTTACAATAAATTGTTTTTATTGTTTCAGTCGATATGCGCAAAGGCGAACAACGAGCCATGTTGCGACTGGGTGGGAGAAGATGGCGCAGGACACTTCGTTAAAATGGTGCACAATGGCATTGAGTACGGTGACATGCAGCTCATCTGTGAAGCTTACAACCTGATGAAAGATGTTCTAGGTATACACATAACCTAGTTGAAACTTGAATAGTCAAGTAAAAACTAGACATGAAACATAGTGGTGATTTGTGATGTAATTAATGTGTTATGTATTATATTTGAAGGTATGGAGCAAGGCGAAATGGCCGAGGTATTCGAACAATGGAACAAAGGCGACCTGGACTCATTCCTCATCGAAATATCCAGAGATATTTTGAAGTTCAAGGACTCTGACGGTTCGTAAAGTTGTCAATGTAATAAGTATTTTACATTTTGCGAAGTTTTTAAGGCGAGGGTTATGTTTCTTCTTTGCTCCTGTGCGATTGCATAAACCGTATCAAAGCACGTTTGACAAGCGTCGTGTGTTTACAGGTAAATACCTTCTGCCGAAGATCCGCGACACTGCGGGACAGAAGGGCACGGGCAAGTGGACCGGCATCGCCGCGCTGGAGTACGGCGTGCCCGTCACGCTCATCGGCGAGGCAGTGTTCGCTCGTTGCCTGTCCGCTCTCAAAGGTACATTATACACAAACAACTATAAAATCAATAATCTATATTCCAAGCCGCACAGACCAACTCGTGCTAGCCCGCGCTGCTGCGCCTGAAGTTTTAAATTCGTCCCAAAATATTCAATGTTTATTTATACTTAGATGTACAGAGGCGAACTTAATGCCTTAGGCCTCGTTTACGGAGACACGGGGTGTCGAGCGGTGCATTCAGCGACACGGCCCGCACTAAATTCAAACATGGCGTTGTATGAGAGCGTTAACGGAGAAACGATTTTACACGCGTGGCTTGAGATGCAGGCGGAGCCCGCGGATGGCATAGCCGTGTTGCACATAATTATAATTTCGGAATATATAAAATAACTATAATTTCGGAAGTCGGTGTTTCTTCGTTTTTTGACACCGACTTCCGAGATTTTAGTTATTTTTCACTTTTTAGTGGTTAGCTTTAACTAAACCCAAAGCAAAAAGAATCATCAAAATCGGTTCACAGTTCTGCGTACCTCTTCACAGCATACCGGCGTGATGTTATGTTATGAACTGGTGTAAACAATAAACAGACATGCGATTTCAGCCATCCCGGCAGGTTTGCTGTCATTTATTCAAGAGTTCCATTACCTATCTCCGAAGTTTTTCATCAGGTCTTCACCAAATTGAAATTGTACCAGTCCGGGAAGATACTTTTCCAAACAAAAAAATAATCATCAAAATCGGTTGACAATTGGCGAAAATATCGCAGAACAAACACAAAAAAAAAATCTGTTTAATTGAGAACCTCCTCCTTTTTTAGAAGTCGGTTAAAAATACTAAAATGACGACTATGAGGCCGATATCATGGTCTAAAAATGTACTGTTAGCAACTCAAGTCTATAATTTCCATAGTAAAGTTTTCAGTTGGAAGTTGTGCACCTCTATTCTATAAACATATCACCGTGATAACTTAGGTGGAGTGAGTTTGAAAATAACTGTCAGTCCATCCTATCAAGGTGGACTGACAGTTAGCTCACTTCATGTTCAATTCACGTAAGTTTGGTTATCTTTATACAATGTTGCAGCGCACATTTTAATACATTGTACTCTTGGTGCTTACCCCCTAGACTGTGCAATGGTGTGTCTTTACATATTGGATGCTGGTGTTCTATCCCATTGTCAAATCTTTAATTTCTCAATGTGCATTGTTAAGGCCTATTCAAGCCTAAGCGGTATTCGCTGCCGCTGTGGGTACATACCGCGCGGGTTTCGCTCAGGTATTTAGTATCAGGTTCCGCGGCTAGAGCGACCTGAGCGGTATTCGCTGCCGCTGTGGGTAGAGGTACACACCGCGCGGGGAAATTTTCTTGGGAATTGGCTGTGATCGCAATACTGCAGTTCTACATATTTGATTGAACCAAAAGAAGAAACGTTTAGTAATAGTATTTCCTATTGATGAAAATAACTTCCGTAGGTACAAAATTTCAACTATGGAACCCCTTTAGGATACGAAGTTTAAATATATTTCCCTATTGCTCATTTCTGACCTGTCTTATATACTTAGAACTTTGCTCAAAATTGTATGCTTCTAGGGGTCAGCTATATGTATAGGCCCTATGCAGTGTTAGGCAGTGCATGAAGTGAAGAGTTTTATTAAGTAAACTAGCGATTGACCCCGGCTTTGCACGGGTGTAAATAATGTACACAAACTCTTGTTTTCCTTACCTCAACATTATTGCTAATCTAAGCGTTCTTCAGGGCGAATTCATGGCAAGTACTCGATATTTACTGAAAGATTTGCTGATATTTTCCTTTATCATATTTAATATTTGCTGCAATTATGGCTAATAAAAGTAAAACTTCCTCTTCATCACTATCCATCACTAAAATCAGATGCTCTGCAGAAATTACAACGTGACTGACGTGTATATTTTTGGCGACACAGAAATGACTAACTGGCGAAAACTTCTTTACCTTCCGGAGCGAAACTCGAACTCAGTATTCTACTCGCAAAGATAGCGAAATCCGCTTTGGTGTGAACAGTAATATTACTGCATACCCACTCGGTTTTCTCTACCGCAGACGGTAGCGAATACCGCTTAGGTTTGAATAGGCCTTTAGAGATGTCTAGGTGGCAGGGACCACTAAACATCAAGTGGCTTGTATTCCATCCAACATCAACAAACAACACATTACACAAATGGAAAAACATTGCTTCAACAGAGATATTATAAAAAAACGCAAACATATTTCTAACCAGGTTAGCCAGAAATTACAGAACGCCTACCTGTATACAACGTGTAACAGAATAATCGCATTACCTCTTAAGGGGATATTGTACTCATCATTATGAACAACTTTTACTATGGGACCAACAATATAATCGCGAAAAAAAATCGACTGCTCCAAACACTTTCTATGCGCATAACTCGACAAAATGTAACTGAAAAGTAGATTTTTTTTCGCGAAATTCGGCGATAAGAGGTATTGCGTTTATTCTGTTACACGTTGTATAAGTCACTAGTTCTTTTGGCTTCGTCAACATTCGCACATCTGGTAGGCTTTATGCCTGCTCATTGCATGATTAGGCTTAAACGTCTATGACTAGAGACGCTCAATCATGTCCCATGTCATGATCAAGTGTTAATATCTTGTATGATATGTCATTGTGTATGATCATGCCAAAATGAGATTTGTCACTTGTATGACTACATTTTTTATTAAGACAGATTTTGCCCACACCAGACTTAAAACTACCTCTAATCTCTACATAATATAATACAAAGTTGCTTTCTGCCTCTGTCTGTTTTTCCGCTTACTCTTTCTAAACCATGCACGAGTTTTTGATACATGCACCCATGCAAAGACACGGTCGCTAGTGAAAATAAATTACATTTTTCCTATTTTCAACATTAATGATTTGCAATCATTATAGGAAACACTGTCACACAAACACAAAACTCCTTTGATAAATTACTGTTGATGATAGAAAGATTTGAAAATTACCTATTTCCCACAGCTTCGCTCCAATGGCCATTCCAGCAGAAATCGTGCACTTTCTGCTTTATGATCTTCTAAATCTAATCTTCGATATTTTGTCCATACAAATTTCGGAGGGGTATTACTCCACTGTTTAACATTATACATTCAAAGTTAAGCATGATATCGGTTTATCTCATTATTAATTTTGTCTCTACGTAAACAGAATAGTAAAATAAAAAGCCATTAAAAACTTATAAGCCAACAAAGATTCGTTTTTTTTGCCATTTTTAACGCAACTTCGGGCGTAAATAAGTAATAAAAGAAGTGTAAATTCTCAAAAATAAAGTCGTCACCGACAAACCTCAATTGTAGAAGAGTTCAATAAACTTTATTTGTAATGGATTTATTCATTGGTTTTTTCATAAAACTCAACCTTCCAATAGACTTTTCGTGCGTCGCCTAACGTTGTTTTCGTTCGGAACGGTGTTCTGAGCGTGGAAACTAGACATTGTGCGTTTAGATTAGCATCTAAATGCTCATCACTGATATTGTCTCGGTCGGGCACGATGCCCGGTGAGACAGCGTGCTTTTTGGCCACGCTTACCAGCGAGTTCGAGCCCGCGACTAGTTCAACCTTAAATAACATTCAGAGTGTTTCAGAACTAAGTGGTCATTAAGGGTGACGTTCTGTATCTGGTATAAAATAAAACACAGTTCAAAATCAGATGTCTTAATATTTGTAATTTTAATCTTTCCTAATAATATGAATACAGAAATAATTGTGAAGGTTCAATACACTGGGTCAGTTGAACAATCTTTTTTTATGCAGATGAGCGGGTGAAGGCGAGCAAGGTGTTGCCGGGCTCCTCGACTAAGTTTACCGGCGACAAGAAGCAGTTCCTAGAACATTTGAGCAAAGCTTTGTATGCTAGCAAGCTGATATCGTACGCGCAAGGGTTCATGCTCCTCCGTGAGGCAGCCAAGGTATGTTTCAACGATGGTATTGAATATGATGTTTTTTCAGAGCACGCAGTAAGTCAGTTGAACCAGACCACGAACAAGATAGCTGGGCAATCGACTTGGCACATACTCATGATCTATGGGAAGAATGGAGGCAGCCCTATGCCCATAGTGGGACAATTTTGAGCATGCAATAAATGATATGGTCTTTGTTGACTTGGGTATCAGTCTCTCAAAAGTGATCCGCGGTCTATGACGGCTGCTTAGATTAGCCATTTCAAAGAACTTTGAGGTGGTTCCGCCGTTGATTGGAAGGCATTCAAATAAAATATAAATGGGTTTTAACACCCATTCATATTTTGTTTGAATACCAACCAAAGGTCTAAATAGCAATGTCAGCAGGTTTCAGACTTAGTGAAAATGAACACAATAGTTATTTATGATATTAGTGCGGTAAGTTGGTTTTTACAAACGAGTAGACGAATGTAAGCACGAGACGAAGTCGAGGGCTTAGTAGAGTAGAGTAGAGTAGGGACTCCCGTATCCGCACTTAGACTCTCATTCGGTCCCGTTGTGCGTAGATGTCCTGGCTAAATTAGCCAGCCTAGCTCCGCCCAGAAGCACAAAAGTTTCCTGGGAGCTTCGCGGAGCGACCTCACCGTTCCGAGGATTTGTTCCCGTTGGGTAGCCACGGCCTCGCATTCCAGGATGACGTGGGCGGCTGATTCTTCGGCGACAAAACAGCCCCTGCAGAGTGGGCTGTCTGTGGCGCCTATGTTATAGAGATGTTTGTTTAGGGGGCAATGGCCCGTTATTGTCCCTATTATTGTTCTGAGGTCATTTCTACTCAGGTTGAGTAGTCGTTTTGTTAATCGCGGTTGTAGACTTGGCATTGCCATTTTTGACTGCCTACAGTCAGTGGACCGTGACCATTTGTTGTTATGGAGTTCAGTTGATCTCTGGCGAATCCATGCACGAAACTGCGAGAAAGGTAGGGGAAGGAGTGGGTAAGGGCCTAGAACGAAAGAAAGTCGAGGGCTTACCATAGTCACGAGTTTGTAAAAACCAAATCCGCACGTGTGTCATACAACGTTTTTCGACACATTTGCGAGAAAACATTACAATAAGTAGTGAAACAAACTTTTTGTCTCTAGAAATCAGTCGGAAAGTTGCAACAATCTTTGACGTTTCTAATATGAAAATGGCGCGAATTTGCAAAGGGCGCCACATGCGCGTGGTGAAAATTAGAACCACATACTTTATTTTTTTTATTTATCATCTCTCATTTTCTCTATAATATTAAAATGAGACAAACGTATACAGCAAAAGCGCTTCCAAGGAGGTTCGATTATTTAGCTTATTTATTCTCGTGATGTGAAACTCCTTGGTGGAATTCTTATTAATTTTTATGGAAATTAAAAAAAAACCGTAAAGAATACGCACGGCGCTATACAACGGAGTTTGCGGTAAAATATGTACTTAGGTGAGAGTACCTACTTTGCCGCACGCTCCATTGTGTGGTGCATAATTTTTAACTTTCGAACAATGCATACAGGCTTCGTAAATGCATTTTTTGAGCAAATGTGTTGAAAAGTATATTTTATTATATTTTAGAAATACAATGAATTTTGTTTCTTTAAAATATGAAAAATCTTCGCAAAACAAAGTATGCAGTGGTGATGCATGTAACAAAATGTTTTACTGAAAAGAGAACTATGTCAAGCTATAATATACTAGCAAGTGCTAGTAAGTAGATTTTGAGATCTTCATAAAGAAACTCGTTTTCAGAGTGCAAATATTGAAAAGAAAAACATTTTGGATCCATGAAGATTTCAGCAATGAGATAATGTAATAAGTGGTACTTACAATTTTATGATATGAAGCAAGTTGTAAGAAATTAATATAATTGTATTTATATTCCTGGTCAAATGTTGTTTTAAGTAAAATAATATGTAGTAGAGGTAGGCATTAGATTAGTAAATTGATTAAAATAGTGATTAGGATGACTAGAGCATTCTTTAACATTATAGATAATCTTATTACACTTTAATGGTTGGTTACAGTTTTATGGTTGTAATAATCACAAACATCTGGTACTTGATCAGCTAACTTTAGTTTCCTTTATCGCCGTCCATTCACAGTTATAGGGTCTAGAATTCTAGGTAATACATATAAATGTATTAATGTTGTGTTTACGCCAGGTGAACCAGTGGAACTTGAACTACGGCAGCATCGCTCTGATGTGGCGAGGCGGCTGCATCATCAGGAGCGCGTTCCTCGGTAACATCAAGGTAAGAATTCGGTAGTGTCCGAGAGAGATGGACTACATACAAGACGAAAAGGAACAATGATATCACAACACAAACAACTCGTAGTCGCATTACCATTTATGGCACGCGGATAAGGGTCACCCCATTGACGTGAAAACCAATTGCCCCATTTTTAGATATATAAACAACTAAAAAAATGGTTAGCTCGTGGCTGATTGTAAGATTATTCCGTGTTTCTATATCCTACTGTTATTATAATGTTAACATAGATCAGAAGTCTGTAAAGAATCTATCAGATTTGTGCTATCCATTTAATAAAACAAACACTTTCACAGCACCATAGATCAAAAAAAGGATTCAAGTATCTGATAGAGCTGCAGGTTAGTAATAAACACTACAAGCGTTATTGATTTTTTAATCTGTATGTATCAATGCTGCTTTAAACATAAAAATATACGTATTGTAAAATAACATAAATTCTGTTGTAACAGTTATGATGTGGTATTGTAGTAATTGTTGCAGCCTACATTAATATTGACAATGTAAAACTTAAAAATTTAAAAAATTACGGCCACGCACCATTTAAGGTTCCGTAAGCCATGAAAAAAATATCAAATTTTACTTTGACGTTACAAAAGTTACAAATGCACTTAGTTCTAATCAGTTACATTTTATAAGTAGGTCAACTATTACTCGTTAACTTGTAAAACCTACTATCTGTCATAGTTTTAATTTCGTTATACATGCAACTAACTACCATGATTTTTTCATGTCTCCAAAAACAACCGTTTAGCTGGCAGAGGGGGACCTTGACTCGTAACAAAAATTAGCACTTTAAAGCTTAATATTTCGGACCGCCTAAATATCAATGCGCCATAATACGCCCATGATCGAATGAATATTCATTTGATCATGGGCGTATATAAGGGGGTGTAAATGTCGCAGCCAACTAGCTGAATCCGCCGTATCATTAAAAGTCTAGCTTTTTCATTGATTTTTGCCGTTTAATCAGCGACATAAGTAACATGGGCAAGTCATTAAACGATATTGAACTAAAGGTCGATGAAAAATCGGCACATTTAAATGAAAAGGCTAGGCAACCAATGAAACGGCTATTTAAGCTAATTGGCTGCGACATATATACGCCCATTATCAAATGAATATTCATTTGAATTTATGGTTATTCATCCATTGGTTGCAACCGTGATTAAGCAGTAAAAAGTTATGATGACTCGTTTAAGCAATGTAATTCATTGTCATAATCTCATAATTTTTATCATAATAGGTGACAATCATTTGTCACCTATTATGATAAAAATGTTTGCATGGTTTTGCACTCAAAGACGAAGTGACGAAGGTGAACAAAATAATCAGTGACCTCATCGATAGCGTGACCACTTCGACATTCAATCTTACAATGTCATACGCATTATTACATAATTGTTTTCAAGTAGCTACGATTCAAGAGTCTTTACTAAAATGTTGTCATTATAATCCGATAGTGCAGACCGTTTACTCTAACTGTGCATAAACTGCGGAATTAGATGACTCGGAATGTATACTAATATAAAAACTGCAATGGCATGTCTTTAAGACAAAACAAAAAAGAGAAGTAATCATGTATGGAATGATAAATATTGTGAACATAATAGCTTATTTTAGGGTTAAACGATGGTCTCCAAAGGAAATACCGTTTTAAGGATTTGTGATCCCCGGACGTGTGATCCTAAGCAAGGCTAAAAGTTAATGTTACAAACTTGGGAATTCAGTCAGTGAAGGGGCTCAGATCATCAAAAAAAGAAAATTAAAAAACGATATTTATGGATAACGAAAAGAAAAGTACAACTATTTTCTTAAGGACGCGTTTCCAAATGGGTAGTCTAATCATTACTTTTTTACACAAAAGAATGTTAATTAAATAAAATGCTTTGCATTCTTAAAATGTTTTTCCCATCGTTTTGTACATCTATCAACAATTCATGGGAAAAACATTTTAAGAATGCAAAGCATTTTATTTAATAAACATACTTTTGTGTAAAAAAGTAATGATTTGACTACCCATTTGGAAACGCGTCCTTAATGTCCCCGGCAATCATCGCATTTCCGAATACAAACGAATGCTAATTTCCAAGTCCATCAATTATTAGGTTTATCGTGAATAATTTGAATTCAGAACTAAGTAAGTATGTACTTTATTGTTGTATACTTCACACGGAAATCAAAACCAAACAACATTATAGTACTTAGGTATTTCTGAATTCAAATGATTATACACGATAAATCTTACAATTATTGATGGACATGGAAATTAGTTGTACAGTATATAATATTATTTTTGAATTCAAATGATTATACACTTCGATCAACAATTACAACTAGATATCGGGTCGACGCCAAAATAACGACTCGGCAAATAACAGCTCACTTGAGATGTGAGCTTCTTTTGTTTAGTTTGTTTGAAAAACAGCCAATGGAAACGCGTTTCACAATGCCACAATGTGTTATCAAAAGTTGCATAAATAAACAATTTGACGGCCGGAGTGTCTTATTTTCGGTAATTACATATAGAATAAGTTATGATTTAAACTTTAAACAAGCAAATAATATCAAATTTGAATAAAATTACCAATTTAAAACCAGCGCCACAAATGTTTGGCCAAGTTTGGCCACGCGCAAACTTTTGTGTAACAGAACAGTAGATGCATAGAGTAGATTTGCATTGTAATATTTAAAAAAAACGATGTAGGTCGCAAGGCAATAATGGGAAAAATGTACTTTATTTGTTGCCGTCTAAGGTGGATTTCACACTAAATGTTATTTATAACCTATGACTTTCAATATCTAATTGACAGATTGCTTTGCTCGGTTTTTGTGATAAATAATCATAAGTATAAGATAATATTGCGAACATTTGTGACTTTATTACTAGGTGCCAAGGCTGCAAGGTTGTAATTCGGTTGAACTAAAAACTTATAAAACTATTTTCTCAGTTCGCTAATAAACAAAGGCTAGTAAACAAAAGCTGTAGTAGGTACTCACGCGGACAGAATTTAGCTTTGATTTTGTACGTGACCCGTTATCTAGTTGTATTGTTGATCGAAGATTATACACGATAAATCTTCTAATTATTGATGGACATGGAAATTAGTTGTCTACATTAATATTATTAAGAGGAAAGATTGTTTTGTCTGTTTGTTTGAAATGAATAGGCTCCGAAACTACTTGACCGATTTGAAAAATTTTTTCACCAGTAGAATCCTACATTATCCCTGATGGACATAGGCTGTAGAATATTTAAAAAAAAGTTAGGGATCCTTATGAAAACTTCGATAATGTAACCCAAGGTGTGAAAAAATCCTTATATCGCGTACACTGCGGAATCTATTGACAATAGAGCAAAGTGATGTACCTACTGCAGTTTTATAGAGGTCATCAATATATACAAAAAAGCCCGCGATTCCATATGTCTAACTATTATGGTGGGTTCGATTCCCACACAGGACAAATCTTTGTGCGATGAGTACGATTATTTGTTCTGTATCTGGGTGTGTAATTTATCTATAATATGTATGTATTTAGAAATATATAAGTATGTTTATCAGTTGTCTGGTTGCCATAGTACAGGCTCTGCCTAGTTTGGGATCAGATGGCGATGTGTTGATTGTCCCAAGATATTATATTATATTATTATTATTTCCTTTATTCATTATAGTACATATAAATTATATTTTTAAATATTTCTACAAAATTAGAAAAAAAACATTTAAAAATATAAAAAATAGTAGCCCACCGGTATCGGGAACAGTGTCCAAGCTACCGGTGGTCAGGGCCCCTGAGAGAGGAACCTTCTAACGATACGCGCCGTGTCCAAGAGAACTGCTTTCTGGATCAAGCCCTTGATCCAGCTGCCCAACGAGAGCCTCTTGAGATATTGGTCGAGGCTCTTGGCAATTACGCCATTGGCCGTGACGATTATTGGCACAATGACTGCTGTGTTCACATCCCACATGTCGACAACCTCGCGAGCCAAGTCAAGATACTTTGCTTGCTTATCTTTCTCAGACTTCACGAGGTTCTCGTCATGAGGGACTGCTATATCAACAATCATTGCGCGACGCTCTAGTCGGTCTATCACCACTATATCAGGCTTATTAGCCACAATAGTCCTGTCAGTGATGATAGACCGATCCCAATACAATGTGCAATTGCTATTTTCGAGAACTGGGTCGGGCACATACCTATTATTATTATTATTGTTTTACATTTCTTTTCCTCGGCGAACCGGTAAGAATTGATAGCACGGGCCTAAGCCAAGTGTTCATCAATTGGGTTATGAGAATATGCAGTAGACTGTATGATAGATTGGGGTGTATCAGTGTGGATGTTTAAGTGCGGGTTATCGGCTTCACATTGCAGGAACTTTCTTACTAGCCTGCACGTGTTTAATATTACTGCTTTCTGCAGTAGTTGGTAGGTGCTTGAAGGTAGGTTTAAATAATTAAGGGATTGATGCAGTTGTTTGGGTATTACTCCAGTTGTAGATAAAACTATAGGGACTATTGTAACCTTTTGAAGATGCCAAAGTCGGGTTATTTCGTCTTTTAGTTCGATGTATTTTTTATTTTATTATTATTATTATTATTATTCTCTTTATTTATTTTCTTACACATACATTTTATATTTTTAAATATTTCAATAACAAAAAAAAAACAATAAAAAAACATTTAAAAATATAAAAATAGTAGTCCGCCGGTGTCGGGAGCTGGGTCCAAGCTACCGGTGGTTAGGGCTCCAGAGAAAGGAACCTCCTCACAATACGAGCCGTATCGAGGAGTACTGCTTTCTGTATCAGGCCCTTTACCCAACTGCGCAACGCCAGCTTCGACAGGTGGTCGTCGAAGCTTTTGGCTATCAAGCCATTGGCTGTAACGACGATCGGCACAATGACAGCCGAGTCCACATTCCACATGTCGACAACCTCGTGCGCTAAGTCAAGATACTTGATTTGTTTCTCTTTCTCAGCTTTCACGAGGTTCTCGTCATGTGGAATGGTAACATCGATTATCATTGTGCGGCGCGCTAATCGGTCTATCACCACTATATCGGGCTTATTAGCGACGATAGTCCTATCAGTGATGATAGACCGATCCCAGTACAACGTGACATGGTCATTTTCGAGAACTGGGTCGGGCACATACTTGTAATACGGTACCTCAGAATCCACAAGTTTGTATTTCAAAGCAAGTTGCTGGTGAATAATCCTGGCCACTTGGTTATGCCTGTGCAAGTACTCGCCGTTAGCCAGACGAGAACAACCAGAGATAATATGTCTGATGGACTCACCCGGACGGTGGCATGCCCGACACACGTCAACCGTCCCGTCCTTCATAATATGCCTCCGGTAGTTGTTCGTCAAGATAACTTCGTCCATAATTGCACAAACAAAACCTTCAGTTTCTCCGAAGAGATCACCGAAACGTAGCCAGGCCACGGACGCTGAGAAATCTACGTCGGACCCATAAAGAGCCCGATAGAAGCGCCCGTGAAGCTCCTTGCCTTTCCATACCTCCTTGCGGTCATCTGTAGTAAGTATTACAGGTTTGCGCCAGTTCTCTTTCGCCATGGACAACGGGGTGAGTCCCTTGTCCACTGTGACCACATCTCGGTGCATACCCACATCTGCTTTGAGAAAATATTCTCTGAGACTGCACATCTCGCGGTTGTGGAGAGTCTTAGCATTTAAAAAGCCTCGACCTCCACATTTACGCGGGATGTACAGTCTCATCACCGACGATCGTGGGTGATGCATCCGATTTGCAGTCAGCAGTGTACGGACCCTTCTATCCAGGGCGTCGAGTTCGGTTTGAGTCCATTTGAGTATGCCGAAAGAGTACATTAATACCGGCATGACCCAACCGTTGAAGGCGCGCACCTTATTTCCGCCCGACAAAAGGCTGTTTAAAACCTTTTTCAGGCGGCCAAAGAAGCGCTCCTTCAGCGATTGCTTCATGTCAGTACCGTTAATGCCCAACGCTTCCGACATACCCAAATACTTGTAGGTTTCGGTTGAGCTAAGGGATCTAACCTGTATGGAATCCGAGAGTTGAATTCCCTCAGATTCCATAATCTCCCCTTTCTTTACATGCATGACTGCACATTTGTCCACACCAAATTCCATCCTGATGGCACTACTGAAGGTTTCAGTTACTTTCAGTAGCTCCATCAGTCGCAAATTGTTGGGGGCAAAGAGTTTCAGATCATCCATGTAAAGGAGGTGAGATATGGCTTGACCACCTCTTCTCAACCGATAGCCTAGGCCTGAATCCTCCAGCAGTGTGCTAAGAGGATTCAGAGCTAAGCAAAACCAAAGTGGACTCAAACTGTCGCCCTGGAATATTCCCCGTTTAATCCATACAGGCTCATCATTCCCTTGAATCGGTCGACATCCTGGATATCGAAGAACCGTTTTCCATTGCCTCATACATGACTCAAGGAAGGCGCGTAGAGTTGCATCTATTTTGTACAACTCCAGCACCCTCATGAGCCATGTATGTGGCACAGAGTCATAGGCCTTCTTGTAATCTATCCAACATGTCGACAGATCCTTGCGGGATCGACGAACCTGTTGGCTTATGGCCATGTCTATGAGGAGTAGCTCCTTAGTGCCGCGGGACCCTTTCCTACATCCATTCTGAGAAGCGGACATAATTGAGTTATTCTCAATGTGATCATTAGTTTTCACTCTCAGAATGGATGTAAGAAGTTTATAGACCGTCGACAAACAAGTAATCGGTCTATAATTATTGGGTTCCGCGGGACTACCTGTCTTATGGAGCAGGTGGGTAACGCCAGTTGTTAGAAACTGTGGTAGCGACCCAGACTCTAAGGATGATTGGAATTGAGATGCCAGGAGTGCGTGTGAGCTGCTATACCATTTTAGCCAGAAGTTATGCAGTCCGTCCGGTCCTGGAGATTTCCAGTTTGGTAACGGACGGACTGCTTTGGCTACATCCAATGGGGTGATGTTGATAAGTTCCATTGGTGGTATAGCTTCACACACGCGCTCGACATCGCGCGTCCAACCACCCTCGGCATGACAGACGGGCACCGACCAGATGTTTCGCCAGAATGTATTCGTGGCGATATCGTCCGGTCTGCACACGTCCGTCACACTTTGTTCAGGTCGCTCCCAAGCTCTGTATACCCACCTTTCATCGCTATGGAACATGCGATTCTGCGAGTATCGATCAACCCGCCTCTTATACCGTCGAATACGGTTCGCCCATGCACAAACTTTCTGCTTCAGGAAGTCGATGCGCTCTGTAATACGGGACATGTACTCCTGAGGACTGATTTCAGTCCCCGAAAATGCCCGCCTCACAAAGCGCATCACGCGTGGTCGTGAATTGCCCTCCCTGAAGCAGTATAGTTTGCCGATGAGTACCCTGGCTTCATCAATACGCCGCTCGATCCTGCATTGCCAAGCTGGTGCAGCAGACTTTGGTCGCATAGCTACGTCACTATTTGTAAACTTTACGTTTGCTATACGACATGCCGCAACAGCCCCGCAATACAGGATTGAGTGCGTATCAACGAGGTTCTCGCTGCTTTCAAAAATATTCTCAAGCAGCGAGTCCAAGGCACACACCAGCGCCCTATTCTTTTTGTGCATAGGCAACCGTGGAATTCGAGGCCTAAGTTCGGTCGGAGTGGATCTGTACTCGCGAAGCGCATCCTCCAGCGCGCTCCTCAGTCGGTCGTTGCACTGGCTACTTACCGTGACAACCCTATCATCTACCTCATCACAAACATTATTGGCCCGCGGTGTAATTGCGCCACCAGCTGGCGCCTGTACCACGGACTGTGTCGGGGTCGAGATGACAAGGTTGTTCAGTACCTCTGAGCGCAGCCTATCAAGTGCGGCATCGTCCAACTTGTGATTACGTTGGATGACCCGCACCTGATCCGACAATCGTTGGGCCGAGACGTTCACAGTTGGCTCCAGGTCCTGAAACAGAGACAGCATCCTGACACGGTACGCAGTGAGGTTAGTTCCCCCCTCTGTAGACCCGTAGTATGCGCGCATGACGTTCTCGTTCATGGACTGAGTCCATTTCATGCGCTGCACACAACCACCGGTAGCGGGGACCCGGCTCGGGGCCGGTTGGCCCCTAGGTCCCAAGCCCCTCGGTGGCCGGCCTCTCCCCTGCCGACGTACAGGTGTTGGCGACGTCGGTGGAGAGAAATACTCGTCGCTGGAGCTCGACGCAACTGCAGCCGCCGGTGACACCACTGGTGATCCGATGTCCGGCGGCGGCGAGGCGGAGCTGAGCGACGAGTCCGGGGGTGGATGGTGTGCGCGTCGGGCAGCTGCTCTTGTTAACATTATACAAGTATTATTTTATACATTTTACGTACGTTATACGTACTCATCAATATTTTCGTAATGACATAAAATGTCATCTGTCTTCACTTCATAGTTTTTTGAAATTTTTATCATTTTATGGCCGTATGATATTGTAAAGTTTTTAATCAGTAATTTTCAGGTTTTTCGAAGTTTAGGGCGAAAAATATGTGCATAAATATCATCAAAAACTGTTATATTAAATTTAAATTTGCTTGGACGAAAATAAGACTTGTGTTGACATTGAGCAGAGTTGCCAGTTATTATTATTATTATTATGGTTAAGTCACCATGACCGCTTTCTGTTAAAATTATTTAAGCAAATCTCTGGTGAAATTAAAAAATGGTAATTTTGGTATATTAATCCTTATCCATTTAAATGGTTTGATAATTAAAGTCGACTGCGTCAATTGGGCAAAGCTGTGGGAGGTGCTTACTGAAACGGGAGTCCCGGCTCATCTTGTAATGTTGATACGCAATCTCTATGAGTCAGGATACGGCACGGTGACTGTAGGTGATATTACATCGAGCCATTTCAGCTTTCACAAAGGAGTCAGACAGGGATGTGTGATCTCACCCATCCTTTTTAACATTTATGGCGAATACATTATGCGCCAAACGCTCGAAGACTGGGAAGGTGGCATCAAAGCGGGTGGGGTTAAAATATCAAACCTCCGTTACGCAGATGACACTACTCTTTTGCATCATCGGAGGCTGAGATGGCTCATTTACTGCGTCGTCTGGAAACCATTAGCCTGGGAATGGGTCTCGCGATAAATAAAGAAGACCAAGCTTCTAATTATTGATCGTTTCGAAGCCATCCAGCGAACAGACCTTCTAACGGAATATGAAACCGTCCAGCAGTTTCAGTATCTTGGTTCGGTAATTAAAAATAAGGGTAGCTGTGAATTAGAAATTCGAAGACGAATTGGCATGGCTAAAACCGCGATGACTCAACTCGGCAAAATTTGGAGAGACAAAAATATCACAAATCGGACAAAAAAACATCTGGTCCGCACTCTTGTTTTCTCCATATTTCTATATGGGGCGGAGACATGGACGATCAAATCTACCGACAGGCAAAGAATTGACTCTCTCGAAATGTGGTGCTGGCGTCGCCTATTAAGAATACCATGGACAGCCCACCAAACAAATGTCTCGATCCTCAAGGAACTACGAATGGAGAAAGCGCAACAGCTGTCCTCAACGTGCCTGCAACGTGTCGTGAGATACTTCGGTCACATTGTCCGCAGAGCAACCAATAATATGGAAAGACTCATGGTGACTGGCAAAATAGAGGGTAAAAGACCAAGAGGCCGAAGCCCAAAACGGTAGTCGGATCAAATATCGGAGCAACTAGAAATACCGATCAGTGCTGCACTCCACCAGGCTGCTGATCGTAACAGATGGAGAAAAGCCGTTGACAGTATGAAACGAAGTCACGATTCTCAGCAGTGAGAAAGCGATTAGGAAGAAGAAGAAGGTTGATTATGTCAGTGTAAATTACACTTTAAATTATTCAAATCGGACCTTTCGTCGTTCAAAAGTTACGACGGTAATAAACATGCTCGAAGTAAGAAAAATGTCGCGGCTTGAGCGAACTGGGGAGAATCGTATCAATGCTTGGTCCGATGAAGTTGATGATTTCGATAAAATAATAAGAATAAAAAACGTTTGGATTTTTCGAAAATACACACATAATAGGGGGTAAGCAGGGGTGATTTTGTTTTTAGGGGAGGACATTATTGCTTGCTTCAATTTACGTCGGAATGCTATGAACAAACTAAAAGTGGGATAATTGAAACAGATGTACCCAACAATTTTTGCATAATCAACCCCTGACGGTGTGAACGGGGTGAACAGTTGCGCTGAACCTGGGCTCGAGACAAGTGAGATTCTGTCAACGGTAGCGTGGCAAAGTCGATTGTCAATACGTCAAAAATGTATGGGATTGACAGATGCTATCGAAATGTCACGTGATCAAATTCCTACAATTTGGCATTTCGACAGTCGTATTCGCTAATTAAGTAGAAATAGCTAAGTAATTAATGAAAATCGTTGTGCTTAATTTTCATGACGTGAACAAGGATAGTGGCCCCGACGGGATACCGGCAATTGTACTGAGGACCTGCGCGCCTGTGTTGTCTCCGATCTTGACACGCCTATATCACTTTTCGTTTGTGACTGGTAAGGTGCCGATGGCTCGGAAGCAAACTAACGTGCAGCCCGTGCCCAAGAAGGGTCGAACGTCGAACTGACCCTGCGAATTATAGACCCATTTCAGTAACTTGCGTGCTGAATAGTAAGCTCCTGGCATAACGATATCCTTAGTAACCGACAATACGGCTTCCACCGAAATCGGTCCACTGGGGACCTTCTAGCGTATGCCATTCACATCTGGAGTGAGGCCATCGAGAAACACGGGGAAGCACTTGCGGTCTCTCTTGACATCTCGAAAGCCTTCGATAGGGTCTGGCGGGATAGCCTTATTGGTAAGTTTCCTTCCTTCGGTCTACCCGCTGGATTGTGTGATTGGATTGCAGATTTCCTGAGGGATCGGTCTATCCGACTGGTCATAGATGGCTGTTCGTCTGGACTTCTGGATATTAATGCCGGGGTTCCTCAGGGGTCGGTGCTCTCGGCAACATTGTTCTTGCTGCATATTAATGATCTGCTAAGACCCGGTAACTTTGGGTATGCAGACGACAGTACTGTTGCTGTCCTACGCGTGCTGAGATACGTGTCCAACGCACGAACTAGTGGGTCGTAGATCCTGCTAAGACCCAGGCGTGTCTTGTTTCCGCGAAAAGAAGCCAATTCCACCCAGCTCCATCTTTCCGAGGTGTAACCGTGCCGATAACCGACCAACTTGGCCTTCTTGGTGTTACGTTAACAGCTACCCTCAATTTTGGCCCATTCATAGAGGCAAAGGCTCAAGTGGCTGCCAAAAAGTTGGGAGTCCTAGCAGAGGTGCGACAGTATTTCACGCCGGAACACCTGCTTAAACTTTATCAAGCGCAAGTTCGATGTGTATGGAGTACTGTTCCCATCTTTGGGACGGATTTGCCAGATGCCAGCTTGATGCCCTCGAGTCAATTGAGAAACGAGCCAAGAGGATTATCGGCAACGATAGGCTCGTCGAGTTGAAGCTCCCAAAGTCTCGAGCATCGACGCCGAGTTGCTAGCCTGTCGGTTTTCTATCGGTTGCATTTTGGGGAGTGTGCAACGGAATTGCATAGTTTGGTTCCGCCAAGCCCGTTCCATCATCGGACAGGCGGGTACGGCGATGCGCCACCGGTACATGGTGGACATCCCACCCACACGCACAAAACGTTTTGGGAACACATTCATTGTGCGTACAGCTAAAGAGTGGAATTCCCTGCCAGAGTCTATGTTTCCTGATAGCTACAATCTGGAAGTATTTTAAGTCAAGAGTGAATAGGTTACTTCTAGGCAAGCGTGCTCCATCTTCGACCACATCACCGCTTACCATCAGTGGTGAAGCGTGATCGATAATAATAAAATAAAAAAATGCTCGAGAGTTTCCTTGCGTGATCGAATCAGGAATGACGATATCCGCAAGAGTACCAAGATTGCGGACATAGCCCGAAGGATCGCCAAATTGACTTCAATTTGGCGATCTTTCGGGCTTTTCTGGTTATATGAGCTCATATCGATGGGTTTCGAAAAGTTTTGGAGTGGCGACCGCATACCGGAAGACGCAGCGTTGGAAGGTCTCCCACAATGTGGACCGATGACCTGGTGAGGGTCGCGGGTAGCCGATGGATGCGAGGCGCACAGGACCGGTTGTTGTGGCGACACTTGGGGGAGGCCTATATCCAACAGTGGACGTCTTTCGGCTGATGTGATGATGATGCGGGCGGAGCTGCGGGCGGCAGCTGGTACATTTCACTGCTGGACATAGGCCTCCCCAAAATGGGGGGTTAATTTGCCATAGTCGCGCCACGCTTGGCAGGCGGGTTGGCGGCCGCAGTGTAGCTGTTGCAATGTACCTACTGACAATACTTCTGCCCATTCTCTGGTGAGTCCCTTAGTCGCCTCTTACGACACCCACGGGAAGTGATGGAATGGTGCTATTCTTTTACGTCCGGCACCATACGGAACACCACATACCTACTAGTACATTTATAGTGTTAAAATCAAAAGTAGTTGGTTCAATTAGACTAAGGGCGGATTTCACCAATGAAACTGAACGCGATCAGCGAATAACCACGTTTATGAGCTGTCAGTGTCGTTAGTTTTCTATGGAATATTGACGCTGACAGCTCTTGAACGCAGTTTAGATGTACAACGGCCCTACCATGACGTGTTAAAGCGTGAGTCGTTCGAGCGAAAAGGGGGGATGGAGCTATATAGGGTGCATAGCTCCATCCCTTCTTCTCGCGCTCTAAGAGCTAGCACTTCTTGATCGTCTCGATTAACGTTCAGATAGTCCCTCACAACACCCGCTGTTCACCACTTCCTGGTGTTTTATTTATTATTATTTATTTATTTATTAAAATCTCCCTTACAACTATCATTACAGGTGTATACCTAATGCGATAGCGCGGTCTTAAAATTAACTTTTATATACATTGCAATTTAATAAAATAAAATAAAAACTTAAATCAATCTAATTATCTTCTACCCTAGGTTCATTATACATACAAAAACAAAATATTTGAAATATAAAAGCCTACTCTAATCTACACTATAACATAAAATAAACAGCAGTATTTTTGCCCTTATGATACGCGAAACATGATTCACAGGCAAATATCATTATATCAAAAACTTTCAGATTATTATTTTGTTCTTTGATTCATTTTGATAAATTACTTCAATATCTCTGTCATTTACTGACATGACAGATAAATTAGTCAGTACCTAGTGGTCTCCTCTTAGGGGGCATAGAGTATTAGGGAGATAAATTAGGTGGTCCGGTCGCGTAATTGATTACCTATTACTCCTCGTTCCCTGCGAGGCGACGAGTACGTTTAGCTTTTCCAAGCGCCTAAACGCCTAGAAACCCCTATAATGTACGTCTCCTCGTGGCGACAATTGCATACACCCTTTTTGGTCCGGTCTGCTCATGAGTTATGGTGCTCATGATAATGATGAAAATCGTTATTTTTCAGGAGGCTTTCACGAAGAACCCTCAGCTGACAAACCTGCTGCTGGACCCATTCTTCTGCGAGCGCATCAGCGGCTCGCAGCAGTCACTGCGGCAGGTGGTCGCGCAGACGGCGCTGGTGGGCGTGCCCGCGCCCGCCTTCTCCGCCGCGCTCGCCTTCTACGACGGCTACAGATCCGCCGTGCTGCCGGCGAACATGCTACAGGTACGTCGTGTATACTCATAATAATTATGTTCTGCTCTAGCTTTGGCCCAACTTACGCGAATACTGCGTCGGATGCGTCACGAAATTTGCTAGCACGGAATTCTCACGGAATAGTCGCAGGACTTTTTAGGCATTGTAGCTTTAGAAAGCGATCATCACGCGAATACGCGATCTTATCATGTTACCCAGTAACTGGGTTGTCGAGGTCAAATCAGCCGCTCTATGTAAATAACTGCTTCTATTGCATTAGATCAGACTGGAAGCTGACTCCCAATATGGTTGAACAAAGTTGGGGAAAGCCAAGGTACATAGATGATGATTGAGTAGCTCAGTAAAGTAACGTAGAATGGAATAGAATAAACTCTTTATTATGGTGACACAATGAGCGGCCTTATCGCTAAAGACAACCTTTGGATGGATTTTGAAGAGAGAACGAAAGACAGTATTGTAGGTAGTCTTAGGTAATAAATACATAATAGATAAATAAATATATACAATAATAATTATTAGTAAAAAGCAGATAACCCAGGTAAAGACGATTAAAGAGAGATATAGTGATTTTAACCCCATAGTTTTAAAAGTAGACAAAGATTGAACGTAAGTCGCAATGTGAATTCCCAATTTAACAACGAGGCAGATTCTTTTGACCGAGAATATCCGATGGAGGGAACGCAAAGTATATATATTATCTAGGTTGGCTAACTAAGTTAGTAATGGTTTAAATGTAAAATTAACCACGCAACCCTTGTTATAAGACGATTTCAAAGGGACTCAACTAAAATAAGTCTTAAGCGAGAAAGCGTACTATGCGGGATAGGGAAAATAAAACGTGTTATGAAGTACTCATTTTGTGGAATCAAAAAAATCCTCTGGTTATAATGCCTTGGCGTTTGATAAAATCGGAGTTGAATCCACTTTATTACATCATCATCACTTAGGGCCTCTTTTTGTGTCTGATTTATCTTCAATAAAACCTTATATTGAAAGGATTTCGAAAACCCTGCAGTATTGCAGGTTCGCCTTGTAGCTAACACGACGTTAACCTCATTATTTCGAAAACCTGCATTCTTGAAACAATGTGGTATGGTTTCAGGGTCTATAATGTTTAGGATCGCATCATGCACATTCGAGCGTCGTTTGCTATCAGGGTTACATACAAACGGGATGACGAATCGTAGGAAGCGTGATAATATGTATGAATACATGCCTCAAGCTGCAGGGACTGACTTAAAATGGCGTATTATGCAGCAAATCAGCAAGGTAGAAAGTCGTATTAAGCGTGATCGTATTGGAACAGAGCAACGGTGTTATGTGAATGATGTATATTTCCAGGCTCAGAGAGACTACTTCGGCGCGCACACGTACGAGCTGATCACCAAGCCGGGCGAGTTCGTGCACACCAACTGGACCGGCCACGGTGGCAACGTGTCTGCCTCCACCTACAACAACTAAAACATTGCGTCGCCAGCGATATGGGACCAATGTAACCGTATTTTATACACATTTCAGTTGTCGATTTTATACAATTTTGGTGCATTTTTATCATGTTAAGTTTGTTAAAACGTTCTTTTTATTGCGATCGCTTATTTATTACAATGTTGCATAGGTGGCTGGGATCTAGTGTCATGAAGCACCTTTTAAATGAAAAAGGGATATACTTTTCATTTGTTTATTAAAGTTTAGAGGTTGGCTGTTCTGTTCTGACATTCCTTTTTACCTTGTTTTGGGTTGTTGCTATGAAATAACTAAAGTTATCATTCCATGTTGACATCTTTTATATTTTGTGAATAATGTGATTTTTATGGATTTTTCAGGAATATAAGAGAATAATATTTGCTTTATGGCTAAATGGACGTTTTGTTAAGATGTTACTAAGTTAAAGACTCTATTGTCTTTTATTTGGATCTAAGTAAAATACTTCTGTGGGTGCAAACTATTTTTGGACAGTTTTAAATATACTTTATTTTTATGTATGTTGAGTTTTAATGTAAAAGTATCCTATGATGTCTTTCGCATCCTGAGCAGTCAACCCATTATTAACTTCACACTACGTTTGGCTAAGATTACAAAATTACATCGCAAGATTCGAATTCAGAATACATTTTGTATTCTATTTCATATTTGCAAAAATATGTATTGGTTCGGGACAAAACTGCTTTAAATAGCGATTTTTATCGCGTATAATTTTATTCATTGATTACATTCTTTAAAAATAATCAAATAAGTCAAGGCGGTACTTTCATACGAGTATAAAAACCAACATCCGCTGAACTTATTGCCTATACAGGATGAT
Source organism: Melanchra persicariae (assembly GCA_947386135.1). Lineage (NCBI taxonomy): Eukaryota > Metazoa > Arthropoda > Insecta > Lepidoptera > Noctuidae > Melanchra > Melanchra persicariae. The sequence continues at coordinate 19,704,460 of OX376643.1, read as the reverse complement.
TTTTTAAAGAGTCAGAGGAGTGTTTTTTGAGGAGTCTCGAGCCCCATTTTGATAAAAATTATAACTGCATCGTTGGATTTTTGAAAAATTGGTTTTTCTTGCCAGGAATAAAACCAGTTTATTTTGTAAAAAAAAACACTAGGTATTATTACACCATACGAAAGTACCGCTAGTAATGATTAAATTCTGGAAAGTAATAACACATGGCAAACTAAAGGAAAGCGCTCATTTTTAACAAATTACTTTTGAATTTGTTGACTATTCCCACACCTAAACCGTAACTGGTATTTTTCTTATAGTGCAGTAATGCAGCTGTAGATTCTTGGACCTGATGTTGGTGAAAACTAAAACTGCATCATTGATTTTTTTAAAAATTATCAGTTCATTTTTTTTAAGACTATTTGGCGCTAGGTTTTTTTTATTAGTACATGGTCGGTTGGTTAATGAATCTACAGACTCTACAATTCATACAAAGAACTAAATAAATTAATAATATTATATTCTGAAACGCGAGGCAGAAGCTCAAAGACCGCAGTACTCTGTGGTACCTTTTGAACATCAGTTGTGACTACACGTTGTCTCCTCTATATAGCCAATTACTATTATATTGCTCTTACCATCATTAGCAACATGTGACTTTTTTTTAAAGAATTTTAATTATCAAATGGCTCCTTGCTTTGTGCAGAGTGACTCTTACTGACTTCCTGTTCCTTCAATTGCCCCATTGCGTTCGAGGGCCGCGGTAACTCCTTCGAACAATCTCGTAACCCTGGCAGACAGCGATATACTATTTCTGGATTGATATACAAAGCGCGCCGGGCGCGGGACGAACATGTATGGTGCCGCGCGCCCACGACGCTAAAAGTATATATATTTCCAGTGTTTTTGGAGTTTTTGTCTGTTTAGAAGTGCACGTATCACGTAGAAAGTAGGTACAAAACTAATGTAGATAACTTTTACACATTAAAATTGTCCGTAACTCAGATTATTAAAAAATGGTAACAGTTTAGTAATTTAATGCATGAATGAAAGCAAGGATATAACGCCAAAATATATTGAGAAGTTATTTGTGAAACTTTTAATACGTGGCAGAGGAAAAGTAAACATTTTATTATCTTATCGTTTTATCGTCTGATGTTCACAGTTAAATTCTATGGTCGGTAGATGGCGTTTTTCATTTGATGTCACTTTCTGAAGAATTCTTACGTTCGCCTATGTCTGCTAATACACATTTGCTTAACTTCCTAAATTATCATACAAGCGAAGGGTACACAAGTACAAGGTTCCAGGGTTGTCAGGTTGTAAAACTAGAACCTTGGAAAGCCGCAGATACCAGCCGATTTAGCCGTAATAAATTGGAAAAATAGCCGGACAATTTATCCTTTTCATGGTTTTGAGTCAAAGACATTAAATTTATTTTTGAGTCTAACCTTTTCAACACCACGGACATCAATAGAAGTTCCAGATTTTCGTGCCACCAGCGCGGCAGCGCCACGACTTCATTAGAAGCTCTTCATTTTAACTATCTTAAAAAAAAAATTACTGCATTTTAAAGATTTGTTTCATTTTATTATTTAATATGGCATTGTTTAATACCACTTTAATACCTTGTTTTTTTCACACAAAAGAAGCCCTTATTTTTTATTGCCACGAGGACGAAGGGATAACAAAGATTGAATTTTGGAAAAACAAAGTATGAATTAGTTTATTAAATTCAAAATAAAAAGGATTTTTTTAAATCATTACAGTTACTGTATGCGAAACGGAAGGTAGGTACAGATTAAAATGCGGTAAAAATACTTGATAATACAAAAACCGTTGATTCCTACGCTATTTTGCAGACTAATTTGCAGCATAAGACTTTCTTTACTGCATTCTAATTGCGTCGTATATGTAGGTATCTAAGTCATTTTGTAACTTGAGTAGGTATATCATATAGGATTTATAAAAAAAACAAACATTTTTGTATGTATGAGAATAACATTATTGTTTAACCATTTCAGCTAGGTGTTCTGAACACATGCGGTTTTGGCTTATAATGACATAAATTAGAGCCACCTCTAACCAGTTCTTTCCATCCGTTTGTGAGCGGCCAGATAGGACATGGCTGGAGATGTATTGCCCAATTGCAAAGCTCTTTGAAAGAGTAGGTAATTGCAAACCGCCTCGTCGCGCATCTGGTGAGGGTGGGGGCGGATCTGGCGGAGAACCAATTCGGTTTCCGCACGGGGCGCTCTACGGTGGATGCCATCATGCGCGTGAGAGCTCTCACGACGCGACGGGGGAAGCGGTATCCCGGGGCAAGGTCGTCTTGGCGGTGTCTCTTGACATCGCCAATGCCTTCAACACCCTGCCCTGGAGTTGCATCACCTCCGTCGCGCAGTCGAGACCTATCTGACGGATAGGGCCGTTACCTACCCCGGTCACGAGGGAGATTGGATTCGGCGAGAGATGTCGTGCGTTGTTCCACAGGGCTCGGTTCTGGGGCCGTGTCTGTGGGACATCGGCTACGACTGGGTGCTGCGCGCCGACCTCCTTAACGGCGTCAGCGTGATCTGCTACGCTGACGAAACGCTCGTCTTAGCTCAGGGGGGTCGCACCAGGCGGCGGTCGACCTAATGACACGCGGGGCTGCGATAGTCGTTGAGAGGATTCGACAACTGGGTCTCGAGGCGGCCTTGCACAGTTCCGGGGCCATGTGCTTTCATGGTCCTCGGAACAGGCCACCACCGGGATGCCAAATCACGGTAGGAGGGGTTCACATCGACGTCGGGTCGACGATCAAGTATCTGGGACCCGTTCTCGATAGCCGGTGGAACTTCGTCGAACACTTCCGACGTTTGGCTCCCAGACTGGAGCGGGCCGGGGCTGCCTTCAAGCGGCTTCTGCCCAGGGGGGGTCCAAACGCCTCATGGCGGAGGCTCTATGCAGGGATCGTGCGGTCCATGGCCCTTTATGGGGCCCCAATGTGGGCACTGGACTTAAAGAAACGTCCAGCCCGACAACTGAACGTGTCCCAAAGGGTTATGGCCATCCGGCTGGCCCGGGGATACCGCACGGTCTCCCGCAAGGCGGCGAGCCTCCTTACTGGATTGCCGCCATGGGATCTGGAAGCGAGAACCCTCGCGCACGTCTACGCGTGGCGCGTGGAGGCGCGAAACTCCACTGCCGCGGGTAATTTTAGCGTGACGGACGGAGCTCCGGCAAGATACCATGGCGGTATGGAATCAGCGACTGTCGCAACCCAGTGCACACAGGTCATTGTGGCGTGCCCAACGCCACACTAGCGGCGATAGTGCCCCTCTTACACGATAGGTATAACAGAGAGTCCTCTATGCAGAGCATGCATGGAGGAGGAGGAAACGGTATCGCATGTACTCCTTGAGTGCACAGGCGTTACTGAAATACGGAGGCAAACAATAGGGACACCTGATTCACTCACAGACACCCTGAATACACTGAGTAGACTGATCTGCTTCTGGAGGGAGGTTGGCTGATTGGAATGTCGGCCGACATGGCTCACGTACAATGGTCCACAGCAGGACTAAGTGCGGAAACCATACCCGATAGATAGATAGATAGATAGTGCCCCTCTTTGAGGAGTGGCTGGAGAGGCGCCACGGCGTCTTCACCTTCCGCCTGACGCAGGTACTTACCGGACACGGTTGTTTCGGGAGGTACCTGTTTCGGAGTCGGCGGGAGGAAACGTCCGGGTGTTTTCACTGTGAGGATCGCCCGGAGGACACGGTGGAGCATACGGTGGAAGTCTGCCCCGCTTGGGCGGGGCAGACTTTTTTTCATGTTTTTTTTATTTGTATTAATCGAAGTAATCACCCATGCAATCAATGCATCTTTGCCAACGCAGTGGCAGTTTATTGATGCCCTTCTTAAAGAAATCAGCTGGACAGGAGGCAACAAATTCTTCAAAGGCATTTTGTACTGCCTCTCGGGTATTAAATTTTTTTCCCGCCAAGAAGTTATCCAAATTCTGGAAATAGTAGTAGTCTGTAGGCGCAAGGTCTGGTGAGTAGGGCGGATGACGGAGAGCTTCCAACCCCAGTTCTTGCAACTTGGAGACCGTCTGCTGTGCAGTATGAGGTCGCACGTTGTCGTGCAGGAGCAGCGGAGACGAGCGATTGACCAATGCTGGTTGGAGATGTGCCAGCTTCTCCATCATTGTGTTCAGTTCTTCACAGTACACATCTGCAGTAATGCTCACCCCGTTTGGTAAGAAGCTGTGATGAATCACACCGGCGCTAGACCACCAAACAGTGACCATCACTTCTCTAGGGGTAAGTTTTCGTTTAGGGCATTGTTTAGGTGCTGAACCAGGATCCAACCAACTTGCTGAGCGCTTGCGGTTATCAAACAGAATCCATTTTTCATCGCAGGTAACAATGCGGTTCAAAATTCCTTCATTTGTGTGTCTGTTGAGCAGTGCAAGTCTCGACGCGTACTTCGCGCTGGCGATCATTGAGTTCGTGGGGCACCCATTTGTCAAGCTTTTTTACCTTGCCAATTTGACGCAAATGGACCAATATTGTTTTGACGCTAACGTCGAAAGCTGCTGCAAATTCAGCCGTAGATTGTGTATCATCAGCTTCCACAATCGCCTTTAATTCGTCATTGTCGACCAAAGTCTTCGGACGACCGCGAGGTTCATTTTTCAGGTCGAAATTTCCAGAACGGAAGCGAGCAAACCAATAACAGGTGGTGCGTTGGTTTGTAGTGTTAGCTCCGTAAACGTCGTTGATGTTGCGTGCCGCTTGTGCCGCGTTGCTGCCACGACGGTACTCATATCGTTTTTAAAATAAAATTAATTTGAAATTAGAATTCTTAGCCAAACAAAAATTATTTTGATTTGAAATGGCCAGTACTGCAGAACGGCAATTTCATAGGTAAAGACCTAATACTTTCTGTTACATATAAAAGGTATAGAAATTTTTGTAATAATCTTTTGAAAAAACTCAAAAATCAGTACGATAAAAATGAACTACAAAAAGCAGGAAAAAATAGTAAACTTGTTTGGAAATTTATAAAAACTAATACTTTTAGTTCAAAAATCCCGAACCTCCGCTTGATTTATTATCAACAGAGATAAATCCATCCGAAGCAACGAATAAAGTCAATATTTTTTTTGTTAACATTAAAAACTTGTCTGATAGAACTTTAAATTCTAGAAGTTCTCCACCTCAAAATTCGACTGTAACAACTTCTACACTAAATTCTTTTGTTTTATTTGATACCGACGCTCATGAAGTGTTAAGAATGATAACCGAGCTTAAGGATGTTTGTGCTATTGGGTTAGATTTAAATATATAAATGCCCCTCCGTTAACTCACATTTTTCAGTTATGTTTATCAAAAGGAGTATTTCCTAATTTACTTAAAAATGCTGTAGTCACCCGTATTTAAATCTGGAGACAAAAACTGTGTTAACAATTATAGACCCATTTCAGTATTACCTAACAGGTCTCTCAAAAATTTTAGAAAAAATCATAAACACTCGATTAATAAAATATCTTGAAGACAACAAATTGCTTTCAGATAGGCAATTTGGTTTTAGGCCCAAAAAATCAACCAGCCAAGCAGTCCACCAATTGACAAATTATATAAGTACAAATCTGGATAATGGCATGAACACCATTGGTATCTTTTTAGACCTTGCCAAGGCTTTCGAAGCTATTTCTTGTCCTATACTACTACATAAGCTTGAAACGATTGAGATAAGAGGAATGCATTATCATTATTTCAGCGATCGTTATCAATGTGTGAAAATTGGCCAATTTATAAGTTCTGAGCTTAAAAATAGCTGTTACGGATTTCCGCAAGGCAGTATTTTGGGCCCTACGTTGTTTTTAATTTATATAAATGACCTGTGCAGCTTGACACTCAAAAATGGTGTCATACTGTCATATGCTGATGACACGGCTCTGTTGTTCTCAGCTAAATCAAGAATTGAGGTTTATGATCACGCTCAGAATGGTTTCAATATTGTGTCTAATTGGCTTCATAACAATCTTTTAACATTAAATTTAGATAAAACAAAATACATTTTATTTACGATTAGAAATAATAACATTCCGCTTACTAACTTAAATATTTTCGCACATAATTGTAGATTATACGCTGACAATGCATGCCCTTATTCCACTTTAGCTAAAACTGACCATATTAAATACCTAGGTGTCACGATTGACACAAATTTAAATTTTCGTAAACACATTGTTTTATTATGCAGTAGAGTGCGGATATTAGTATATATTTTTAAGAACTTACGTAGCGTAGCCGATTTTAAATTAATTAAGCAGGTTTATTTAGCTTTGTGTCAGTCCCTTCTTACCTATTGCATAACTTCCTGGGGTGGTGCTGCAGTCAATTTTACTTCCTCTAGAACCTTTCACCCTTTTAGATTTCCCACACATCAGTTTTACATGACATGTGAGGTACAAACAGTACGTCAATTATTTATTCTAAACATCATACAGCATCAGCACACTGAACTTCCTTATGACCGAGTACCTTCAGACAAGCGAAGAAAAGATTTGGTTTGTTTAAGGTCTCAAACCAAACATGCTTTTGCAAATAGATTTTATGTGTTTTTAGGACAGGTTTTTACCTATATAACAAGCTCAACAAGTTACTTAGCATATATAGTTTAAATTACAAACAATGTAGTACAACGCTAGCGGAATATTTATCGAAACTCAATTACACAGATACAGAAAAATTGCTAGAAATATTGGTATGTACTCATACCAATATTTCTAGCAATTTTTCTGTATCTCCTTTATCCTAATAATATTACTTCGTAATATTTATTTTTGTTATTTGTTAAATTGATTAGAATAGTTTTAGAATAACCTTTGATAAGTTTGCAGTCGATGAAGATGTATTCTTACAAATTTGCTTAAATTACTGTCCTATTTAAAATACGATGAAGTGATGATGCCCTGAAACACAGGTTTGAATAAACCTAGATCGGGCAGGTCGCTACATAAAATTGAAATTCCTAGTTCAATATCGTGTGTGTAGGTATTCCCAGCGGAAAAAGGTCGATTTTCTTAATTTCAGTTAAGCAGATATTTAGTGTATGACGTCGTGTAAATGTGTATGGTAAGTACGAATTTGTGCATCCAACCATTGGGGAGTTATTCAACAAAAACTGTTTCCGCTGGAACTACGTCATTCCAGCGGCACTTTTTTTTTCCTATGGACGTACAAGAAAAAAATTACATGCAATAATTAGTGTGTGATGAGAGGTAAATGTGTATGTTTAAATGAAATTTGTGTGTCTTAAAACTGCGAAGATATTCAAGTTTCCGCTGCGCTGACGTTTGGCTATTTGATGGAAATCATATAAATCGGTTTAGTGCAGAGTTGATTTTTTTTACGCACGTTGCTATGAATTTGTGTATAACGTTTGTGAAAACAGATTTTGAAAAAAGCATACCGTTTAGGAGATATACACGTACCTAAAGGTGAAATATGGTTATTAGGTCCAAGTACTTAAAATAGGAACTTTAGAGCCTAACTTTTAACGTTTATTTGTATCTTGTAAGGGTCTACAACGTCTTGCCAAGTTTCATTTATGTGCGCTTAGTACTTAATGAGCAATGGCATAATTTACTACGAATGGACCACTGTATTTTATGACATCCGATTGTAGGACTTTTTAATGGAAAAGCAAAATAAAACATATTCCACTATTTAGTGTATTAATTCAACTATTCATATGTAAAATTTCAGCTCATTACGCTCAATTACTAAAGAGATATAATAAAAATACCAAAACAACCGAATTACATGGATAAACCGACCAAGTTTGAATGGCTACAAAAAAGCGGCTGTGCAGTACATAGAGCTAACGTTCTAGAATTTCCAGTATAGTATCGTTATCGTGTTTAATAGATTCGTACGCCTGTACGAATCTATTAAACGCGTACACAATCGTTTCGCAGAAAATAAAACAACTGCATTAACTTTGTACTCTTAAAATTATTTATTAGTTACTCTTGCAATGCCTGACAGGTTAAAAATAAGTAGGTACCTACGTAATATTATTGCGGGATTATACCTATTAATTGTGGTTTGAATAAATGCAAACAAGAACAAACGAAATTCTCGTCTCACACTTCAAAGTACCTACCTAGAAAATAAAAGGTCCTACACATATTATTATTCGAAACAAGTTCGAATAAGAGACTGCAACTTTTGAACAGCTGAACCAACTTTCATCAAATAACTATAGGTATTTACATGGCTGTCATAAACACTGTACGCACTGGAATCTGTACATAGCAGATATAGACAACTTTTAGGCTTTCGGCGTCGTCGAGATGTAAGTAACAAAATACAGTTGTCACTTGAACCTATATACCTTCCTTCCAACAGATAACATTTTCATGAGGTATTTTATTAGGAAGTACTTACCTTGTTTATCTTTTAATCATTCTCACTACTGGCTCAATAAGTATGTCACAGTCACTTACACTATGTCTATAATCGAGTCCAATAGGTACATAATATTACGTTGCGGCAAAATAAACAGCGCATACGCACGTTGTCCTTGGGTGCACATTTGTGAGTTGACTGATAAAACGCGCTAAGAAGACACATTACTACTACCCGTACGCGTTAACTTGGCACCTGGCTCGACACATTTCGAATGACGTTTTAATTAAAATTGAACAATTCAATTTCGATGTACCTAAATAATATAATCGCAATGGTAACAGTGATGCCAAGTAAAGCGTTTCGAAACGTATCAAGCCAGGTCAAGAATTGTGTTCCGACCTGTACTAGTCCAATAATGGTAAAACACTGGAAATTTTAGAACGTTAGCTCTATGTACTGCACGGCCGCTTTTTTGTAGCCATTCAAACTTGGTCGGTTTATCCATGTAATTCGGTGGTTTTGGTATTTTTATTATATCTCTTTAATAATTGAGCGTAATGAGCTGAAATTTTACATAATTATGAATAGTTGAATTAATACACTAAATAGTGGAATATGTTTTATTTTGCTTAACCATTAAAAAGTCCTACAATCGGATGTCATAAAATATAGTGGTCCATTCGTAGTAAATTATGCCATTGCTCATTAATTACTAAGCGCACATAAATGAAACTTGGCAAGACGTTGTAGACCCTTACAAGATACAAATAAACGTTAAAAGTTAGGCTCTAAAGTTCCTATTTTAAGTACTTGGACCTAATAACCATATTTCACCTTTAGGTACGTGTATATTTCCTAAACGGTATGCTTTTTTCAAAATCTGTTTTCACAAACATTATACACAAATTCATAGCAACGTGCGTAAAAAAATCAACTCTGCACTAAACCGATTTATATGATTTCCATCAAATAGCCAAACGTCAGCGCAGCGGAAACTTGAATATCTTCGAAGTTTTAAGACACACAAATTTCATTTAAACATACACATTTACCTCTCGTCACACACTAATTATTGCATGTATTTTTTTTCTTGTACGTCCATAGGAAAAAAAAAGTGCCGCTGGGGTGACGTAGTTCCAGCGGAAACAGTTTTTGTTGAATAACTCCCTAATGGTTGGATGCACAAATTCGTACTTATCATACACATTTACACGACGTCATACACTAAATATCTGCTTAACTGAAATTAAGAAAATCGACGTTTTTCCGCTGGGAATACAGTCATACACTGGTTTTAATTTAGCTGTTACTAATTAAACCATTATATAAGACTTTACTATAAATTTACTTCCTTGGCTATCTATATAGGTACAGCTCTTTGTTAAAGTTTATGAATAAAATTTATTTATTTATTTATAATCAAATGGACCGGCCCTCGAAAACAGCGGCGCGGGGGCGGGCAACGAGCGGTGAGATCCAGTCAAGCGGTGACCGCCCGCGCGTCTGTATTGCAGTGTTGTGCAATTTATTTTTGTGACGTGTCGAAATGTCCTCGGACGTGCTAGAGGAAATTATTTCGGCAATTTTTGAGAGGACACCGATATGGAACAGCAAAGATGTGAACCATAAAAATAGAAGAGTAGGTAATTAATCAGTTATGGGAAGAAATTAAAAACGAACTGAATATTGAAGGTAAATCAAATAATAAAGATGATTTATTATGTAAACAACATAAATAATAAAGTCAAAAGTTTCTACACTCATTCTGGTGTGGTCGTAGAATTTGTTAGGACACTGCCTCTATTCTTCATAATTTCGATAAAACTCGCCTTTTCGTTTCCTAGCCCTATAAGTAGTAGGGATTCACTTCTTCTTTTGCTCACAATAAATCGAGCGTTAGGAATAAATTTGAATCAAAAAGATGTTGTCGCCGTTATTCAGACATTTCGTCAGCGAATAAAAACAAATATCACGAAGACACAACCACGAACACAACACTACGCCGCTATAATGCCGCGCGATCTGCCCGCTGGTTTCGAGAACGGGTCTGCGTTGCCCGCGCCGCCGCCGCCCCGCTGACCGCAAGATTCGAGGCAAAGGCCTTACGCCCCAGCCGCCGCAACATAGGGAGACGCACCGGGCGTCGGGAGTCGCTGGGCGATTCCCTGCCACCGTAGGTGCGGGTCTGCGGACGGCGAGCGTTGGGTGGCTCGCCGTCCGATCAAAGCCAGGCCCGGGCCGACGGCACGTTGTGTTCCACGTGCGCCTCAAAGAGATGTCAGCATAGGAGTAGGGGGCCCGTTAGGGCCAGAGCCTGCCAGGGTTGAGGATTTTGTTCAAAAGAGTTACCGCGGCCCTGGAAAGCAAAAGGCACTACGAGGAGCACGGATGGGTTTTAATGAGTACCTAAGAGTCTGACACTCCCTCCTGCTCCACCCAGAGCATCTCTCATCTCTCATCTGCGGCGCTACCATGACGTGTTAAAGCGTGAGTAGTTCGAGCGAGAAGAAGGGATGGAGCTATATAGGGTGTATAGCTCCATCCCTCCTTCTCGCTCGAACTACTCACGCTTTAGCCCCTGGAGTTGTTTACTATACGGACCTTGTAGAAACCAGAACAAATTTCCGTGCGTTGAAGCGATTTCGCCATACCTACCTCTTACTGGAATGAAAAGTACTTACTTAGTTCACAATTTAGGACCCATTAGTATTAGTGATAATGTATAGTCCGTAGTGCTTGGCAACTGGGCTTAACCCAGTTGTATGTCCCTTGGTGCCTATTTGGTCAAGCTCTGTTCTGTCTCCTGCTTGATAAGGAGGGAAGTGGATATTATATTTTTTCCTACTCCTCCGCTGTTATTTTCTGATTCATTTCGTTGCGGGATCGACAGTTGATCCAGTCCAGACAGCTCCAGACAGTTCGTCGAGCTTCATTGACGCTGCGTTTTTCTGGTGGTCCTGGCGTTCTCTGTTGATTCTGGCTTTCAGGAGTTGAAGTGGTTTGGGAATGTTTGCAGTTGATCCAGTTCAGACAGTTCGTCGAGCTTCATTGACGCTGCGTTTTTCTGGTGGCCCTGGTGGTCTTAATTAACGTCTTCATAAGATGCCAAATTTTTGTCAGTTTACCAAATGGTCGATAGATGGCGCTGCACCGATGACGCGTTTTTCGAATCTGAATCGCGGTGTTAAGATTTTCCGTCAGATTATGACTCTCACACGATTATTAGCAACATTGTTGTCCGAATTTAAGAACGTTAAATGCCTAGCGAACTAGGCATTTAAAGTTCTTAAATTCGGACTCATAAAAACTTACAAGTCTCTGATAGGGTCTCGAGTCCAAACTGAATTCAGCTGAATAACAGTATTTTACGTGGAGCGGCTGCCTACCAAACCTCCACAACCCATTTACTGGGTAACACGGTACTTCTTGGCAAGACTGGTGTCAGATTTTCTAGCTTCTGACAATCCGTAACGACTGCCAAAGATTTCCAAATAACAGCCGGAACCAACGGCTTAACATGCTTTCCGAGGCACGAAAGAATCTCGGTATGTTAAGATGGTCACCCACCCACAGACAATGACCTCGGCACAATTATAAAGCCAAACTTAAAAATCAAAACAAAACTTTGTTTTCATTTCCTATAACCACAAGTTTCGCGAGTTTTTGAGTAGGTACTTAATTATGTGTTAAATTGTATTTAAAACTTATAATGGTTTTGGGCCTCCACCGACCGTGTCTCCACGTTGCCGTCGTGGTGGGGCTTGCGTGTCTCAGTGATCTTAGGGGCTTTGCCGGTAGAGCCACTCATGCCGGAAGGCCCCAAGTGAGAGACCAGACCAAGAGAGACACAAGAGGGGCACACCGTTCGGAGACTTGAGCAGTGTTCGGGTCCTCGGACGGTGTGCGTCTCATTGGCTTGCTCGCTGCTCTTTGGTACGCGTCTGATCATCAGACGTGACTGTGAGGGCAGCGAGCAAGCAGTGAGAGAGGGAGAGAGAAGAGAAGGGGAGACAGGGACCGCACTCTCTAAAAGGAAACCATGAATAGGGACACTGAAAGAGATATTGTACCCCAGGGCGGTCCGGACTGCATAGCAGCCCCCATCCGCCACGCCTCGTGCGTCAAGGCCCTCGTATTCTGGGGGGGGCAACAGTGCTCTTTATTTTCCGCTCGCCAAGTGCAACAGTGGCCGAGGAGGCCCCCGATCTAAGCCGTCCTTTCGGGACTTGATCGGGTTTAATTATAGTTCGCCCGACAAAGCGTCGGTCGGACGTAGCGCGGGCAGAGGCGCGCTATACTGGGAGGAGGGCTCGCTTGAGCGTCGCGCGGGTGCAGAGTCGGAGTCCGAGTTGGACTCCGACGACCTGGTGACTGTGAGCTCGGCGAGCTCTGGACCCGAGGGGGCAGGGACTGCAGCGGAGGACTCTAGGTCCTTCCGCAAGCGGCCTAGACCGGAGGACGACCGGGGGTCGTCCTGCAGCGAGGAGGTGGCCTCGGCCTGGAAGATCCCTACCAGCAGGCGGGGTAAGGGCCGAGAGGGAGGCAAGGGCAGAGTCCTTGCCTCCAAGGATGCTGGACGACCCCCCGGAGGTGGCGGTCGTGGGGCTCCTGGCTCAGTCATCCGGCTCACCGCCGGAAGACTCCGGACAGGAGCGATGTCGGAGGGCCAGGTTTGCGGAGATAGTGGAGGCCGCGATCCGCGACGTGGCCTTGAAAAGAAAGTTATCTTCCAAAAACAAGGCCATAAACGCGGCAATGGCCTCCATTCTGGCGGCAGCGCAGGCTAACAAAGGTGGGCCTCCGCCGGACGAGATGTCCAAGCTGCGGGCGGAGGTCGCCCGCTTGGCTGCCGCCACGGAGCGTCTCCGAAAGGAGAACGAGGGGCTCCGCGCAGACCTGGCCAGGCTCCGGGGAGCCGGCCCACAGGGGGCGCCGCAAGGGGGGCACAGGGAGGACGGCCAGCCCGTGCCGCAGGAGGGCCAGGTGCTGGACCTGGTGCGGCAGGAGATGGCTGCCTTCCAGGCGCGGTTCTCCGTCCTGGAGGGCATCGTCCTGCGCCCCCCGCTAGCGAGTGCGGCGGCGAGTGGGAAGGCCCCCCCAGGCCGGAAAAAAGGTGCCGGGAAAACCGGACCCGGCCCCGGGAAGGAAGAGGAGGGGTGGGGGTGCTGCGCGGACGGCGAAGGCTCCTGCGCCGTCTGCAGCAGCTCCCCCCGGCTTCCTCGCCTTCAGATCCTCCCCCGGCTCAAGCCGAATGGCAAGTGGCCGGGGAGAAGAAGAAGGCGGGCAAGGCGGCCAGGGCGGCCAAGAGGCGGGAGAGGAAGCGGCGGCAGAAGGCGCGAAGCGTCGCGGCTGCGCTCCGCCCCCCGAAAACCGCGGCTGTAGTGCTCACAATGCAGCCGGACGCGGCGAAGAGGGGCGTGACGTACGCGGACGTGCTCACCAAGGCGAAGGAGGCGGTGAACCTTGGTGAGCTAGGCATCGTAGGGGGCCTCCGGCTCAGGGTCACCATGACTGGGGCCCGGATGCTGGAAATCCCCGGGGCAGCCAGCGGCCCAACCGCGGACGCTCTAGCCGAAAGGCTCAGGGCGTCCCTAAGCGCGGACGATGCCCAAGTGTCCACTGATGCTCCTGAGCATGGCGCAGTGACTGATGCCTGTGGACGGCGAGCAATGGGTAGCTCGCCGTCCGATCAGAACAGGCCTGGGTTGACGGCGCGCTGTGTTCTACGCGCGCCAAACCAGCAGTCGTCAGCATGGGTCGGGGCCCGTTAGGGCCAGAGCCTGCCAGGGTTGCGGATTTTGTTCAAAAGAGTTACCGCGGCCCTGGAAAGCAAAAGGCACTACGAGGAGCACGGATGGGTTTTAATGAGTACCTAAGAGTCTGACACTCCCTGCCGCTCCACCCAGAGCGGGAGGGGTCATTTGATGATTTCCCATCCTCGAAAAAAAAATAAAAAATAAAATGGTTTTGGGCACATTTAACGTTTTTTTTTAGTGATCGTAACAAAAAAATACGTATGACGATTTACTGTTATTATTAATTCATGAGCAACCAGTCTCCTCATTCTTCTGTAAGTACGTAGGTACCTACATTTTTTTCCGACATCCATGCGAATGAAGTCGCGGGCACAGCTAGTGTATTATAAAAACCAAGAACCTATATTTTAGCGACTAAACTGAAAGTAATACGATGCTCGAAACTGTCTGTCGGCCACAAACCGCTGCACTGTGGGGTGTGCGAGTACCTACGCCTTGTCTCCGTAAGGTGCTCGCTCCGACGGGTTATTCGCACTTCGTACCGCGTTCGCAGTTGGTCCCATTCGCACTTAGTCCCATGCAAGTTGTTTGTAAGGGAAGAGGTAGGTTTGTGGACCAAAGTGTTATATAACATCACACTACGATGAATGGGTGTGTAACGATTGACATAATAACAAAATATCTAACGTTCACTTGACATAATTTCAGTTAACATAATTTTGTTTAACATAACGATCAGTTGACATAATGAATTGTTGATATAATTTAATTTTACCTAATTTCATATGACATAATGAACATTTCCTATAATGCACATTTCACATAATATTCATTTAGCATAATATTCATTTACTATAATATTTATAATCTCTATATACACACACTTAAATAAAAGACTCAACTAAAACTAAAAGTAATCCAAAACATGGCGTCGAAAAATTCCTCCGCATCGCAGGTTCATCGACCAAGCCCACCCTCGACCATGCATAGAATATTTTAAGGTTTGGTTAAGTGCCATTTGAGTTAGGCTAGAACTGTGCCCATTAAACATGAATTTTAGGTCAAAAGAATATTAGGTCAAATGAACGTTACATTAAAAGAATGATGATGATATCCGCAAGAGAACCAAGGTTACCGGCATAGCCCGAAGGATCGCCAAATTGAAGTGGCAGTGGGCAGGGCACATTGCTCGCAGAACAGATGGTCGATGGGGCCGAAAAGTTTTGGAGTGGCGACCGCGTACCGGAAGACGCAGCGTTGGAAGGCCTCCCACAAGGTGGACCGATGACCTGGTGAGGGTCGCGGGTAACCGATGGATGCGAGACGCACAGGACCGGTTGTTGTGGCGACACTTGGGGGAGGCCTATGTCCAGCAGTGGACGTCTTTCGGCTGATATGATGATGATTAAAAGAATATTATACATATTGAAAATTATATAAAATGAACGTTATACTAAATGTTATTATGTTAAATGAATATTATATGATATGAAACATTAGGTCATATGAATTTATCTCATTTGATATTATGTCATATGAAAATTATGTCATATGAACGTTAGTTCAAGTGAAATTAGAGCATTTGTTATTATGCCAAACATTACACACCCACGATGAATAGGAGCGGAGCATCATGAAAATGTTGCAAAAACTTGAAACTATATTTCTTTTGAGAGTTTCCGTTGCGTAGGCTGCGTAAACGGTTAAAGTTACGCAAAAATCATGTATCAAGGAAATCGATTGATTGTCATATAGACACATTATTAAAAAAACCCGTGATAAACTATGTAAGGTCAATGGAGGCTATTGCAACTATGGGGCTAAAGCAACTAATAGCGATATCTTCCATTCTCATGTTTTTTTAAATACAATGCCATCTATGGGCCTGGAGAAAAGTCATAGTTTAACCTATAATAAACATGGCGTCAGAGGGATGAATACTGTTTGACCTACAGAGGTTTTATGTTAGTCGCCATTTTGAACACGTGTTTGGTGACGAGCGTGTCTTCAATTTTAAACAAAAAAAAAAAAAATAGTTTTCGTGCATTTTAAACACGGTTTTAAGCAGAAACGAAGAAAGTGTAAAAGTGACTCTAAACACTTACGTTTTTAATATTATATGTTATATTTCGTAAGATAATGTAGTAGTTACATTAGCCTCGTACTTATCTCTTAGCGGGGTTATTGCAACTAGTTTTTTTGGTTACAATAGCCCCTTCGTGTTTGGATAAAATAAAATAAAGCCAGTGATGTCGAATATCGACAATTGTAAATCGATATACTTACAGCATACTTTAGAAAATTCTTGAACTGAATCCATTCGGGGCCTGGGATAAATTGCGTAAATAAATGTTATAATTTGTTTTATTACCATTTCAACTAAGATTCAAATCTATTTTCCTTTCAAGATGGAAATACTGTTGTATGATTAAATACTGTAGTTAAATAGGGGGTCCGACCTAATGCATTTAGTTCATGACTTCGTGCGTAGGTACTATAACAACCCATACTACTTTAAAACTCTGAACTAATTTGATATTTGACTTGTTTTAGATGATTTTCCGAAATTATAGTATTAAGAAAAAAGAAAGGTTCTATTCAAAAGAAAAGCTTCTAGAGGCACTCCAGTTGGTTAAAAGCAAAATTATTATAATTTTATTGTGATGACTAGCACTTCGCCCGCGACTTCGTCCGCGTGGGTATAGTAGGTACTCCACAAACTGCGACGCCCCTGTACATATCCCCTTATAAAGGTTAGTTTTGGAAAATTAAGCACAACGATTCTCATTATTGGTTCAGCGCAACTGTTCACCCCCCCGTTCAGCCCGTCAGGGGTTGATTATGCAAAAATTGTTAGGTACATGATCTGTTTCAATTATCCCACTTTTAGTTTGTTCATAGAATTCCGACGTAAATTGAAGCAAGCTATAATTTCCTCCCCTAAAAACTAATTCACCCCCGCTTCACCCCTTATTATGTATGTAGGTACTTAGTTGATTTTCGAAAAATCCAAACATTTGTTATTCTTAATGTTTCAACTTCATCGGACCAAGCATTGATACGATTCTCCCCAGTTCGCTCAAGCCGCGACATTTTTTTACTCCGAGCATGTTTATTACCGTCGTAACTTTTGAACGAAAGGTCCGATTTGAATGATTTAAAGTGTAATTTACACGGACATAATCAACCTTAATTATCAAGCCATTTAAATGGATAAGGATTAATATCATGGTACTATAATCACCATTTTTTATTTCACCATGGGATTTGCTTGACTAATATTAACAAAAAGCGGTCATGGTGACTTATCCATAATAGTTAGACATATGGTATCGCGGACTTTTTTGTAGATATTGATGACTTCTATAAAACTGTAGTACATCACTTTGCTCTATTGTCAATAGATTCCGCAGCGTACGCGATATAAGGATTTTTTCTCACACCTTGGGTCACATTATCGAAGTTTTCATACGGATCCCTAACTTTTTTGAAAATATTCTATAGCCTATGACCATCGCCGATAGTGTAGAATTCTACTGGTGAAAGAATTTTTCAAATCGGTCCAGTAGTTTCGGAGCCTATTCATTTCAAACAAACAAACAAACAAACAAACAAATCTTTCCTCTTTATAATATTAGTGTAGAAGTGTAGATTACAAATAAAAAATAGAAACGAAGCACGGTTTTTATATTACTTATGTACCTATCAGTATCGATTGCCTACACATTTTACAATTTATCGATATTTTTTTACGTCAACACAACACTAACTCTATAGAAAATAGTCACATTAGCCCCAAACATTACGAAACTGACTTTTAGTTTGATCGGGACTGTACTGGTTCAACTCGGAGAACATACCTGCGTAAATTTCATACTGGGAGACATGTGCTTCGATTGTGAGCATACCTATAAGCTACAAAAACCAATGAGTTAGTTTAAATAGTCGCATTTGCCCCAACATGAGGCTAATGTACATTTTAATAAGATTTTAACTAAATCCTATGGCTTTTTGACATTATATTATATCGAAAGTAATCTCAGATATATGCTTAATTAGATAGATTTAATAGATTAGGGTAGGGTGGTAGCCAATGAACCGCGTGTACAGTATGAACCATAGTACCTACCGGCCATACGCAACGTTGCCACATCGCGCAAAAAACGTGTCGACACTCGCTTGCCAGGTCGTGAAGTTTGGTCTAGTCGCCGCGCGCTTGACGCGACATACGTACGCGTGAGCCGCGTCCTTGTGTTTACTCAAGCAAAAACGACGAAAAAAACGTGAGTTTCTTTTTGTAGTTTCTTTAATAATCTAACTCTTATTTAACTATGTGTGAATTGTATGTGTAATGTAGGTCTTTAGGCATGTTTGAGACTATTTTTTGGAATTAATTCTCAACGTTTTTTGTATAAAACATAACCTAACATTTTTTGAGAGGAGATGGGTACACTGTGAGCCATTTATCCTGGGTAAGCCATTGCTTAATTGGTGCATTGGTTCATTACCATGGTTCATTGTGTACCACATCTAAGTGCTTTGTATTATGCTATATAAACAGGTGGGGAGTGTTATTCCAGTCAACCTCTAAGTGTTAATGTGAGTATAATGAATTAATCACTATTTGTCTATTTCAGCATGGGACGAAACACGTAGGCAGGGAAGCTCGTAAAAAAGGGAAGGGAATCACACCGGGGACGCTATACAAAGAGGTATAGAAAATACTTGTCGGGACTAAGCATTCGAAAAGCAGCCAAAGACAGCAACCTTCCCTATCCAACACTGCGAAGATACATCTCAAAATACAAGAACAATCCGTCGTGCAGATTAGAGCCCCATTATGATGCAAGTAAAGAGTATTTTTACTGACCAACAAGAAGACAGCATACAGGAATATTTATTGGATTGTGCAAAAAATTCTATGGCCTTACTTCTAAAGACTGCCGCAGAATTGCATACCAAATGGCAGTGATTAACAAAATCGAAATGCCGCCATCGTGGAAAGTTCATGAAATGGCAGGCCGAGATTAAAGAATAAGCAAGTACAAACTGTTTTTTCTTTTTTCTGTAGAGTTTATGCGTCACAAAACTTTTTAAAAGTTTAAAATTATTGTTAAAAATTAAGTTTTAAGACTGATTGTGTGGTTTTTATATAACCCGAAACGTAATAAATATGGAAACTTATAAATGTTGTATTTATTTTCCATTTAAAACAAACAATTACCAGTTTTTATAATACCGTGATTCATTGTGTACCACCTGGTTCATTTAATACCACCCCCCCGGTTCATTGTGTACCCTGAGGAGTACGGTATGAACCATTTCTCTAGTTTTAAAAAAACCTGTATAAATTAGGCAATAGCAGATATTTTCCATTTTTTTAAACACAATTTGTTAGCTTATTAAATAACCTATCTTCTGAGATAAAAATATTTTCTTAGACTTTAAAAACGAGTGCGTTAGAGCTCTTCAAACTTTTGGTGGTTCAATGGCTACCACTCCACCCTACCCCATAAAGTCAAATGTTCATTTTTGGTGAAGGTTCAAGTTTCAACATATTTTTTTTTAGTTACAATAGCCTCCATTGACCTTACTAGGTATGTAAATACCTACAAGTACGGAACCCTCGGTGCGCGAGTCCGACTCGCACTTAACCGATTGTTTTATAAATCCAACCCACTTTGGTCCACAAACCTGCATTTGTACGTATGTAAATAGTTTATCACGGTTTTTTTTAATAACGTGGGAATAATGCCCGAATATGGCCCAGCTCGAACACAGTTTGAAAGATAATCAAAAAATATAAGTATTTTAAATAGGAATTATCCGTTTTAGGTCTATCTCTAAATAAGACGCCGCAATATTTTCAAATAAATAAGTACCTAATTTAACTTATTAACAATGCGAGTTTCACTTTTAGGTGTTAGGGTTGCCGTTATATTGACAATTTAATTTCGATTCATATTTACAATAAATCTTATCGATTATGGATTAATTAACAATAATTATTGTATTCGTATAAAATAAATAAAAATATTCAAAAACTAAAACCTGCCAGCGCGTGCAGCGAAAAACATTAATAGGGATTCAGTTTTTTAAACTGATTTTATGTATTTCTATGGTAAGCGAAAAGTTTTACTGATTCACGGCCATTTTAGTTTCGTTGAATGAAACTTACTCGACCTGACAAAACGTCAACCCTGCTGAGCGTGCCGGCCTGCTGGCTGTGGGTGAATGGCAGTCGGGCCTCTGGCTACATGCATTACCGTCACCTAACATAGGTACCTACTATGCTGAGTAACACCACCTTTCGGATCGCTACATGTCCGCGCCTGGGTGCTCCTAGCGGCGCTTCACATCGCTGTCAATGTGGTGAAGCAGTCGACTGCCTCGGACACCAGTAGTGGCCTTTCCTGCAGTAGAAGCGCGGGCCGGATAGCACGGCACGCCAGCATTAATTACATCATCCGTCGAGCTCTTGTCACCGCCAGGGTGCTAGCTGTTTTAGAACCCAATGGCTTGGCGCGAGACGATGGGAAGAGGCCAGATGGGATGACCATAATGCCTTGGAAGTTGGTTAGGCCTTTGGTGTGGGATGTAACATGTGTCGACACCCATCTTCTTAGCACGGCGGGTTGTGCTGGGGCGGCTGCTGCGGGTGCAGAAAATCTCAAACGGCGCAAATACAACATGTCATGCTCCGCAGCAGAACCACTTCGACTATTATTATGTAAAAATTACAGGGTAAAATGTAGATAATGTCTATATTTATGTAGCTTAATATCAAAAATTGTATATTGTTAGTTTCTAGGAAAATATCAATTCAAAGTGGTCATGCTACAGAGCATACTCTCCAGCAGAACCACTTTAAATAACGGTTATTTCACGCTGATTATGCACAGGTTATAGATAATCTAAACAAATGTATATTTATTGTATATCACGATAACATCTACAATTTTAGATAAATACTTACCTACTGATTTTTAGTAACATTGGAAATTGAAAAGCATGCAGCATACAAGCACGCATGCAGCATGAAAGCAGGCACGCACCACCGCAGCTTTGGCTTGCTGATCGGCTTCGCCGGCCATCCTCAGCCGCGGTGGTGGGCCTTCAGACCACCTGCTCCTCAGCTCGCGGGCCGCCCCACCCCTCCACTCTAGGGGTAGGGCAGACAAGACTGCGTGAAGTCGGTTTTGCAGCAATTTGTTTCCGTCACAAAATTTTGTAGCACAATATATTGTTTTTTTATGACACTATATATTTGTGACCAAATAATATTCCGTTCGGAGTGGTGAAAATATGGCAAATAAAAAAAGTTCAAAAGAGGCTTCGGCCAATAGCTAAAAGTCAGTTTGTAAATCGGCGAAATATAGCTCGGTAAAATAAAGAAATATGAGTGGAACGTGTAATAAATAATTAGTGCGTAATCTGCTGTAAATTTCGTCGTGTCCAAACGTTTCATTTATTATATTTCCACCCATAGGTAGGTACATTTATTTTCTACTTATTCATTTTACTTTTTATGCTGCTCCGAACGACGTCATTCTGTCGACGCCGGCTGTCGCTGAAAACCAGCGCTGTGGATGAATCCCAGTATTATGCTGAGCGATGGCCGTTTTGCGCGAATGTGACGCATATCCTCCCAACTTGCATAACTTTCATTTCAACATCAAACAAACTCCTTTTTTTATCTTTCTTGAATGTGTGTCACGTAAAAAAATGTGCGTTTTGCCGTATTGAAAAAAAAAACGGAAATAACTATTCCTGCTGGAGTAACGCTGTTCCAGCAAGAAAATTCTAATTAAATGATCGAAGAGAAAAGTAATATTGTGCACGGGCAGAAGAGCTTATATTTGTGCCTAAATATGCGCCGAAAATATAATTTGTGCGCATTCAGGTTTTCGAGATATTGCATTTCCTGCTGTAACGTTTTGCATCCCGGTTTGACCACCCCAATTTAGATAGGTAGATACCTATTGTGTTTTTAGTCTGGTCTGGATTAACAAATGTGCAGCTATATATTTAATTCAATTTATTTCAGACAAATTACAATTACAAAATCATTCATTCAAAAAATCGATTTAAAAATAAATAAAATTTATAGGTACAATAAATTAAAACATATCTTTGTCCAGTGCTTCTTGATGACAGCGCATTCAGCGTCCATTATCCCCGCAATGTATACAGATTCATCAAATTATCGTAAGGCATATCAAGTAGGTACAACTGAATACTCGATGAACAATCATGTTACATCTTGAGCTTATATATGTCACGGGGTAATTGCAAAAGCCGTCATGCCCTTTTCACATGCATACGGTCGCCGCACCGTTTTTGTTCCATTTTATTAAAAAAATCAGCCAAGTGCGAGTCGGACTCGCGCACGAAGGGTTCCGTACCATTACCATCATCTATAAAAAACTGCAAAAAATCACGTGTGTTGTATGGAAGCCCCACTTAAACATTTATTTTATTCTGTTTTTAGTCATTGTTGTTGTAGCGGCAACAGAAATACATCATCTGTGAAAATTTGAACTGTCTGGCTATAACGGTTCATGAGATGAAAACCTGGTGACAGACAGACGGACAGCGGAGTCTTAGTAATAGGGTCCCGTTTTTACCCTTTGGGTACGGAACCCTTAAAAAAGGGATCATTGTACTCATAATTATGAACAACTTTTACTATGGGACCAGCCCCGACGCGTAAGCGCCGCCGCTAGCGAACGTGCGGTGATCGCATGCATGTAAAAAGAGCCTAAGTTCATAATAAATATCATGGAAATTGAAAACTTATTTTTTTTCAAATAAGACTGAATGAATTGGAAACTATTGAATTTGGATGAGATTTATTGTATTTAAAATGATCTATTCACGATTATCCGATGACATATACATTACAATGTTCACCCCCTATTCGATTCATTTTGATAACTGCCCACGTAAAGGCGCAACCCCACTGCTGCATTAGGCCATGGCTATGCACCCCGTCAAGTCTGTGCAGTTTGCGTGTAGTTGGATCAGTCAGGCTTGCGCTAGCTGCTGCCTTCTTGCCATTCATAGGCTGCGTCATCAACGTCTTCGTTAGCGAAACGTTTTGCCGCATTTGAATGTGTGTACGAAATGGTTAAGGCGGATAGCGGGCCGGGTTCATTTGTTTGCTATATAGCTACGCATTTGTTCGTAGCGTGCCCGTCGGTCAGTGGATGGTGTCTCGCCACATATTCATATAAATTGGCCTAACTTTACATACGTAGTCGCCGAGGACAGCAATGGAATTGCGCCATGTCATATTTCTTAATCTAGTTTAACATCGACGTTCATGGCTCAACATCCTTTTGAATAAGTATGTGCCTAGGTATACTTAACTCTATATTTTTTTCCGTTCAAGTTTAGAATGTCCAATTCTTATTAGTTTCTCATCAGCTATTAAGATTCTCAGCAGTTACCTCGACCCGGTAAACAGTTAGATTGAAGATTTATGAAAAACCTATTTTTAAAGGTTTGTTCATAAATGAACCACTTGCTAATCACACAGCGGATTAGTGACCTATTCTTAATACCTACTTAGGTACACATTTATGTTAGGTATATGTGTAAGCTTATAACGCAGACTTGCTTTCTTTTTTTCGGGCTCAGTCAAACTTAAGATTAATTATTTTATTGGAAGGAAAGTCCTAAGTCTACGTCCCATCGTGAACCCAGTGAAACCGGGTAGATATAAGGTTCATCGTTCATCCTCAAACCGTAAGTATATGCCTAAAGTAATGTTTTCCTTTGAAACGTTCTTACTACAAGCTGACCTTCCTTGTACCGACGATCTGGCTAGTTAGCATCCCAGCCAATGGCATAGGCCCCTATTCATCGTAAAAGTGACAATGAGACAAGACCAGTACAAGCGAGTACTAGAAACCCAGCTACTGTTGAGGGTAAATGAATGGTGGGAACCATTCATTTGAAGATGAAAACTACATTTTTTTGTCTGGGCACCGTGCCACCACAAAGCCATACCTACACTGGCTTTGTGGTATTTCAGTCTTGATGCATTACCGAGTCCAGGGAAAAACGCGATTGCAAAAAAAAATAATCACTACCAAGCGCCAGTAAGTCGAAACACTCACCAGAGAATCGCATCACAACGCCAAAATCCAAGAACAGGCAAAGGCAACTGGTTGTTGTAACTAGGCAACTGGTTGTTCAATTAAATAATGCTGGGATGTCAGTCAGGCCGCTGATTAAACGGCGCCGTTCAATGAAACCGCTAGGCAGCCAATAAAACGGCTGATTGCTAGTTGGCTGCGACATATATCTATACTAAGATAATAATGCTGAAGAGTTTGTTCGAACTCGCTAATTTCTGGAACTACCAACCGGAATTCTTTTGTATAAGTATTATTATGATAACCACATTCATAAGGAGGACTATAGGCTATAACGAGAAGAAACGGGATATGCGGGAAGACGCGGGCAAAAGCTACATAAGATAAATTTACTTCCATATTTTTGCTAATCTGCATCAAAATATTTTTTTTATATTTGATTCATCTTGACACTTAGTTAGGTACCTACTGCAAAACAGCTGCAGTTTATCTTTAAACGATATTGGTATTTCCAATTTAAGTATTTTTTCCTTATTACTAACAAGCACGCACAACACACTACATCAAATTCACTCAACAATGAATAAGACCAAATTGCAGCCCAGTTATCGGGGTCATATATATCATGTCTTGTCATATGTATCATGAAGCTTTTGTTTTCATTCTCTTAAAGATGCATAATTGATTTTGCTTTCAATCAAGTAGGTACACGTCCCGCGCTTATGCGGTTTGGTCACATACTTTGTGCATAAACAACATTAATACTTACTAATATAATTTGAGAAACAACTAACTTACTCCAGCAAAACACTTCTGATTCGCACCATTAGGTACGTGAATTATGATATTGATAAAAACTTGTTCACCTTTTGGTTCCGGTCACCCATGGATTTGGGCTACTTTGTTCCTTACATTATCGGAAATCCGTCGGAACATTCTAAACTATTGGATATTTTGAGAACAGGACATTCTGAACCTTTTCGTCTATTGAAGAGTGCGTTACAGAAAATGCACATTGCGGGTCATTGCATAACAAACGACCAATGACGTTAATTTTGTCAAGGTTTTTTAAATGGTGGCAGGCGAATTTTTCAAACATATTATTTATTATATTACAGAATTAGTAAACATATTTAAAAACCTTCAGATTCTGATAAAAAGTGCGCAATTTATGTGCAATTCTTCTGACGTTTATTATGCCATTTTGAAAATGAAAGTTATGATCCCGTGGCACGATTCATTTTCGGAAAGTAATTTGATAGACTTAGACCCATATTCCAAAACGTAAACTCCATTCTACATTCCAACTCAACTGGAACTCCAATTCCAACATGAGCACGAAAATGTCAATGTAACCCAAACTTTTTACCCGTAAAACGCGCAAGGTGACTTTTGTCACCCAAATTTAGCTAACGTAGTATTTTCACATGCCATTTCTAATTGATGTTTTCGTACTTGAGAGATGAGCAAACAAATGCAAAAACTTCAATTTTTGACAAGCTCCGATGGAATTGGAGTTCGAGTTGAGTTGTAGTTTACGTTTTGGTATATGTGCCTTAGTGTAAGTAATTAAAGTGCTTAAAAACCATAATATTTCCGACAAATTATAAAACTACATAATGTACCGACATTGATAAGAATATTCATATCTTATGCATCGTAATAAAATGTAATTGATAGGCGTTGACTTATGCTTTAAGCTACAATTTTTTTTTACGTAATAAAGAAATTGTTAGATAACCACAGCCAGTTTAGGAAAGGACGAGTTTCACGACACATTTTAAATGCTTTTTTTTTAACTGAGACGCAAGCCAATCCTAAAAGGATAGTCTCAAAACTGCTATGAAAAAAATATATTTTAGGTAAGTAAGTATTGGTGATTACTGTGATGAGGTATGTAGGAAGACCAAGAGTAAGTAGTGCCAGGCGAAGCTAGAACCTGTTGAGCAGAGCAGCAAATTTTGATCCTTATAGCTGAGCTTCCCAAGATCCTAGTGGCTAAATGAAAAGGGAGCGTGGAGCGAGATACGTAAAAAATATTTAATTGTACCTAAGCAACGATGTGCACTTGAATCAGAATAAATACACGATACTTTAAGTTGAATAAGTACTTATACAACGTGTAACAGAATAAACGCAATACCTCTTAAGGGTACTCATCATTATGATCAACTTTCACTATGGGAACAACAAAAATCGACTACCCCATAGATTTATGTGCGCGTAACTCGACAAAATGTACCGAACAGCTGATTTTTTTAGGTATTTGTCTAATTCCAAAATCTAATTTTGTGATATGACGTTAAATGATGTAATATAGTAGATTATGCACCCAGGGGATAAAGCAGTGTCTTGTGTCACGGGCGTCATATTGAATCTCGAACGCAATGAAGGATTCGGGAGTTAACTCCCGAGCGTAGCGAGGGAGTTTAGAGTTTAACTCACGAGCGAAGCGAGGGAGTTAATACAAGAATCCTGAATGCAGTGAGGGATTCAAGCTAGCCCAAGGCAAAGACACATTTATCCCCGAGGAGGATACTCTACTTTTCACACCTCCTGTGAGAAAATAAGAAGCCATAATACGAAAAACAAAGTATTTTAAATTTACAAACACTAAGTAGAGATATGTATTTAGAACTATACTGTATACCTACTTAAAAAAAGTTAGTTTAATACCATACGGATTTGCAATATCCGCGCCTTTTTTTCGTTCCACTCGGTATGCCCACCACATAGCGGCCACGACCAACTCGATTTTCATTTTTTTTTTACTTCTCTATGGGTAAGTAAATATGTGCAAGCCGATTGTTAGCAACCTAATACAATTTATGTGTACACAAAGCTTTATATCAGCTGGTAGAATGGGTTCGGACGCTTGGCTGTAGGTATGCAATTTGAATTTAGAGCGTCATAGGAGATGCTCGAGAAAATAGTTTTAAATTAATAAATCGACTATAAATGGGTTTAAAGTGTAATTCTTGTCCTTTTATACAATAATCCGTACATAACCAATTATTCTTATAATATTGTCTTCAATCCTGGACCCTGGTCAATCCTTATGATTTTGTAGAAATTCGAGAATATCATCCCTAAGTAGTTAGAGTATCGAGAATATCTTTCCTCTTTCTGGAACAGAAAGAGAGAGACAGAGACAGAAGGCGTTGTAAGTACCTAATATACCGCCAATTGAGCAGACAGATGAGGTTCCAAATTTAAATCACATTATTGACCAGCGGGTTATAATGAAATCCAGTACAATATTTTTGCCCGGCTGTGCCACCGGCCAGAAATGACTCACTTTAGGTTACGTTGGCATGACATATAATTTGACGTTTTCGATCAGGTGGTGTGAAAAATTATTTATGGTCATGAGTCGATTGCTGAGCCAGAAAAAGGTATTCACTAGTTACCTATGTTCAGCATCGTCTGTAACTGTGTGTGCATTTTGTGATATATTGAACAAATAAATAATATATCATTTGTTTGACCAGCTATTTCCAACTGTATATAGACATAAAAGTTAAAATTTTATTACCCGTTTTCACTAATAGTAGGAAAACCTAAAGGCGAGGTTTTTAATCCGTAGTTAACCTTTTGAACGCCAGAGCATAAACACACGCGCGTGCCTTACACGCCACGCCAAGCCACAATTTCACCGCAAATACTTTACAAAGAGACTAGGGATTCTAAAAGTTTATCGATAAAAAAAAATATTATAACAGTTTTGTCCTTAATTTTCGAATAAACATGACATTGAAATTTTATTTAACCTCGCACTAATTCCCACTATGTCTATAGTAGGTAATCATTACACGGCATTTACAGAGCAAAAGCAGACACTATGAGACAAAAAAATAAATAAATCAAATTACAATGATGATAATAATTTGAATTCAGAATTAAGAACTTACATAAGCGATGATTGCCGAGGGACATTAACAAAATAGTTGTACTGTAACTTATGTTTTAATTAATAGTACCTGGATGACCGACTGCTTGGTTTTTTTTTTGAAACACGGATAAAACGACGTTTTCTAAAAATGGTATCTAGCTAGATCGATTTATTTGTACATTTTGTATTTGTATGTTTTGTCACATATTTGTGTACGTGTTTGCTTGTCACGTATGTGTGACAATGGCGTTCAAAAAGTTAAGCTAAATGAGTGTACTTCCCATACAAAATTGTCATCAACTGACCACAATTTGTATGGGAGACTCAATTTTTTTTTTAGGAATTGACTATGGCTTTCTTGGGGAAAGTTGTTCATTTACATGGGCAGAAGTGGTTCTTAAAGTTTGCACACTGGAAAAAAAATTACCCAGTACCTATATTAGTGAAAACTGGCAAAGCCTAGCAAATATAGCAATCAATAAAAGAAAATACTTGTGTTCATACCTAATTATAATTATAATAAATTCATTTAAATAAAATTGTAATAAATCGAGTAAATAAAATCTTAAACTGTAACAATCTGTAATATATATTTAAACTAATATAATAAAGCTGAAGAGTTTGTTTGAACGCGCTAATCTCCGTACCTACCAATCGGATTTGGGAAATTCTTAGTGTAGAAGTATAAATGATAGCCACATTCATGAGGAAGGCTATAAGCTATACGGGAAATTCCTAAGGGAACGGAAAAAACGGGATATGCGCGAGCAAAGTCGCGGGAAAAAGCTAGTATTAGATAAAATAATAAAACTCATTTAACGTTTAGACAATAAATGAGTTAGCTCAATTATAGTCATTTAACAATATACGGCTTAAATAAAAATTGGTCACGTCATGCAGATCCAATGAATTTACGGTTAACGTTTTGTGTCGTGCAACCGTTCCTCTCATAAATAGACTTAGACGGTACGAGAATATTATAAGGACATAAAATTCTATAGATTTCTATATAGATTCCAACAGCTAGCTGTAAACTAAGAAAGCGATGCTGTTGTATACCTACGCCTTTAATAATTAATTGATGATAACATGAGATACATCTTTATATTTAGTAAAACAATATAGATAGAATGACGGCGGTTCCACACGTCAGACAAATCACGACTGGCTCGTCTCAATCATTCACATAAAAGTGGCTGTTCTGCGACGTGACTGATGTGTCTAACTAAACCTTTAGTTAAAAATGGGTAGTATTTAAACGAGTGACTGTAAATTAAAGTTTTAAGTGACAAAAACAAATGAATTTACGTCATAGTATTACTAAGTGAGCGATTGACGAGAAATCAACAGAACAGCACGTTACAAACATTAATTTAAGTTACTTAAAATACAAAATGAGAAGCTTTATAATATTTGAGCGACCTAATATTTGTTTGAGTGTCAACGTTACATCCCGAATTTTTTTCAATATTTGGCAAATTATATTTCTGGGTGGTTTAAAAAAAAATAGCCACGAAGGGGATGGCGGGATCTGTTCGCTCGCTTCGCTCACTTACTTGACCCCGCCATCCCATTCTAACCTAACCTGTCCGAGTCGGGGTCGACTCGCTCTTGCGCAACAATTAAAACAACAAAATGTTAAAACCTCAATTGGAAAAATCGTATCTATCTCTGTATTTCTAGTCGCTCACTTAGTAATTTAGTCGCACGGTTAGAATTTTAATATCTGAAATGGATTAATAACAACCCACTTTTTGTAGGTAACCTCGTTCTGGAATTTATTATTAATCAATATTCGTCGTTAGTTTCGTTAATTTTTCGCTTACTCAAATTCATACCGCTCAAGTTATTAAATCATCAGTCCTTAAGTTATTTTTTATTCGATCGTTTTATAATTTCCCGTTAAAAATCGGTAAAATGCAACTTACATGACGGGTTTCATAGTATTTCGGCAACGTTTTCGTAAGATATCCAGAAACTTAAGAGCGTGACCTGACGCGCGGTGTCCGTTTCGATGGCGCGGCCAAGACGTTTTTTTTTTTTTAAATTATGCCACGATTTTGTAAAAATTTGTAAAAGTAGACTCCCAAAACCATAAATTTGTCAAAGCTATGGTTTAAAAGTTATAAGGGTTTGAACGTGACCGCGCCATTGAAACGCTCCGAACCGCGCGGCCACGGAGATCTTTAAAACTAAGCATTGCAGAGACTTGAAATTTTGGTAAGTAACAGATTGAATTTCTAAAAAATTTGTAAAAATGTAGAAAAAAATCCTGGGCTTATATTTTAGGAGCTGTGAGACTAATACGCCATGGCCGCGCCACTGAAACGGTTAAAAACACATTTTCGCCGATATCTCGCTGACAAAGCAACGCAGACGTCTGAAGTATTTTGTAAAACCTGGATTTGAATTTGTCAAAACTAGTAAGAATAAAACAAAAAATCCTAGGTTTATATTTCAGGAACTATAAGACTAATACGCCATGGCCGCGCCATTGAAACGGTGAAAAAAAACGTAATCGCCGATTGAAAAAGCATCGCAGAGGTCTGAATTTTTTTGTAAAACCTAGATCTGAATATGTCAAAACAGGTAAAAATGCACAAAAAAAGCCATTTACATTTCAGGAGCTGTAGAACGGAATCTTAACCGCTCCTGCCCCGACATGTGAAAATTCCCAAAAAAAAATTTAACCTTATGTAATTGGTAATAAACATTAAATTCGCGATTAATTCGGCGCACACCGGTGTGTTGCCGGTGCTTGAGCGGTATACGTCTTAAATATGACGATAGGGTGACCATGGCTTGATTGTTTACAGAAAACTTTCACCTATTTTATTAGATATTGTATCTTAAGGATTCTAAATGAAATTAAAATGAATGCCAAAATTTAAAACACCAACGAGTACTACGTACGAATTAACTGAAAGTAAAACGACGACTAATCGAGAAAAAGCTTTTGGCGGGGAGGACGGGATGTAAAGGCGGGATATCTCTTTATGGACGGCTACGAACTACGGACGGTTTTTTGTGCATTTTTACCTGTTTTGAAAAATTCAGATCTAGTTTTACAAAAAATTCAGACCTCTGCGATGCTTTTTCAGCGAGATATCGGCGATTACGTATTTTTTCACCGTTTCAATGGCGCGGCCATTGCGTATTAGTCTTATAGTTCCTGAAATATAAACCTAGGATTTTTTTCTTTATTCTTACTAGTTTTGACAAATTCAAATCCAGGTTTTACAAAATACTTCAGACGTCTGCGTTGCTTTTTCAGCGAGATATCGGCGAAAATGTGTTTTTCACCGTTTCAATGGCGCGGCCATGGCGTATGTCTTATCGCTCCTGAAATATAAACCTAGGATTTTTTGTTTTATTTTGACTAGTTTTGACAAATTCAAATCCAGGTTTTACAAAATACTTCAGACGTCTGCGTTGCTTTTTCAGCGAGATATCGGCGAAAATGTGTTTTCACCGTTTCAATGGCGCGGCCATGGCGTATTAGTCTCACAGGTCCTAAAATATAAGCCCAGGATTTTTTTCTATATTTTAAAAAAAAAATTACAATCTGTTACTTACCAAAATTTCAGGTCTCTGCAATGCTTAGTTTTAAAGATCTCCGTGGCCGCGCGGTTCGGAGCGTTTCAATGGCGCGGCCACGTTCAAACCCTTATAACTTTTTAACCATAGCTTTGACAAATTTATGGTTTTGGGAGTCTACTTTTACAAAATCGTGGCATCATTTTTTTTAAAAAAAAAAACGTCGTGGCCGCGCCATCGAAACGGACACGACCCGCGCAGTGAGTTAATAACAACGAAAATTTATAAACATATTAAAGACTATAAACATATAACCCTATTTTCAAACTGTCAATATTACAAGCTACAATACCTAGGTAGACAAGACCAGATGTTCAACCTCATAGACTCATTATTTTTATCAGAGATCACACAACAGTTATGCTAACCGTTAAAGTAAAACAAAGTAGTATTTTGGGTGGTTGATTTTGAGTAGTAGGTATTATATAGCTGCATTTAAAGATTTTCCAAAACGATTTGTTATTCATCGCGAATACCCTTACAAAAATAAATAAAACAGCACTACTCCAACCAAATAAAATCTAACTAGAAATCGAGTTAAAACAGTCGAGAAAAAGTACATTTAGATACAAGTTTGTTATTGCAATGGAGGTGGAATTGCAGCCCAAGACGAAGGCGAGTTCGTTGTGAGTCGAGAGTGGAATGATAATCGCGCTCAAACGACGTATTAATTTAAAAATAACTACATTTGATAAATACTTACTAATGTTTTAGCTCGCGGATTAAATTCAACAGTTGTTTAGTTTTCTACGACAAGTCGATAAAATGAAATTAAAAAATATGTTTTGTTCCTGAAATCAGCGTAAACCTTGCGTACCTACTTGGTATGTGTTATCAAAAGCAATTTCGATTGCTGTCACGTTACTACGATACACACATGAGAAAAACAGGGTATAATGTAAGGCACCCCTGCCAATAGAGTCAATCCCGCCTCGCTTGCACTAAATTCTTCTGTTATATTATTTTTCCATCAGGTCTGAATAATACTAAACGGCTGGCATAGCTATTGTTCAAAATCTAGCTTGCATACATACAAAACAATTGCACACCAACTATTATTCTTGTCTAGGACTATTTAGATTCTTAGAATAAACTAATTAGGTACCTAAACATATCAGTGTCCGTATCACTTCACTAATCACCAATGTCTATAATCCATGTGCGGCGGAAGCAGCAAATCTGGAAAAGTACAATAAATTGATAAAATGAAGGATACTCACGCTGCCACGTACTGGTTGTATTTACATAAATCAAAACCATAGCCGTGCAAAACAACAGCGCAGCCTACCAAGCATCTACTACTAAGAGGGGAGATCAAGCATCAGCATTTAATAGGTATATGTCCGTTACTACGGCGGGACCCCGAACCCCAATCGCTTCCATATTTGGTAAATAATTAGTACTGAATTGGTACTAATTGTAACTCGAACAACAAAATTGGTGTTTTTCGAGAAAATCGACTTTGAAGGTGGCCCGGCGGTAGTCACGCTCCTTTCAATAGGACCACCATGAGCGCAGAAAAAGGGAGCATGCTACGCTATTCTAAATATGCAAATAATTAGAACCCTAAATGTGGTTTATTTCGTAAAAAAAACAGAACTGAAACATTTGTTTTTATCGAGAAATCAACGGTGATAACTTACGTGCGATCGTTCAGCAGGACCACGACTTTGAATGTCGATTCCAAGTTATAGAAGCTTGTCGCTTTCCTCAAACCTACATAGAAAATTAGAACCCTGCTAGATAGAATTAGTACCCAAAATTCAAAGTTTGTGCTCCAGTAGTTTACGAGATATACCATGGCATTGGAGGGGTGGCGGTAGTCACGGTGTTAAATTTTCATTTCAAGATTTTCCTATTAAAAACTCTGTATTTTGTGTCCAAATTTATACAAAAATTAGTGCTCCTAATGAAGTCATAGTGACCAGAAATTCATATTCCTAAAGGCGATATTACACGAATCAATCCAATTGAAACAATTCCATTGAAAAGCATTGAACATTGAACGACTTTACCAATATACACGTAATTTGTTTAAATGACAATCAATGTTCATTACAGCGCAATGCGATGTCGCGCCAACTCGTACGTGTGGGGTTTCTTTAATTTGCGAGTATTTAATAAATAAATTAAGTAATAAAAAAAAAGAAAATCTTGACGTTGGTGGGGTGCGTCCGTGGATTTCGAGAAGGATAACTAATTGAGCCTCAAGCACCTTATTAGTAGAATTGGCAGAAGATCCGAATTCATATTTGTATAAAAATTAAAAAAAAAACAAATAGATTTTTTATTCCACAAACACTCGTACATTTGGAAACGTTCCAAAAATAGCGGAACATGACAGTCACGCCACTTGAATACCATTTTCGAAAATCCCTGTGCGCAAGCAAAATAAGTCCGCGTGCGTTCACTGTCGTGCGGTGTGCGAAATGAGTCATCGTTCAGTCTTCATGTTAACGTTTCAACCGCATTGAATGAGCAATTGTTACAATTGCATTGAAAGCGTTCGGTGAATCGAAGCTTTCAATGAGATTGTGCAATCACCAGTTTAGAGGTAGCGGAACAGAGTGTAAAGTCCGGCAAACCTCCATAGAAAAGGGAGGATCCTCCGACCGGACGGTTCTGTTGTACATGTTCAAATCGCACGGAAAACTCTGATACCGCGAAGCAGGATTTCGTTCATTTAGTTTGCAGCTGGAGGTATAGATGGCGTCGCGGTTCTTTTTGTAGCGATGTAGATTTTGCTACGTTGGTTTTTATTTTTTTTATAAGATTATGAGTTTAAGAATATTTGTGTTCAATGTTTCGTGTAAGTATTACTAATTCTGACAAATAAAACAATGGCAAACATGTTCATAATACTGTTTTCAAATATTTTACTAGTACTATTTTTAAGGTCAAACTAGAACATCTTCCAATTCTATAGCAGCAGCATTTGTTTCATAACGTGTGAACAACATCCTACTGTTCTCTTTCCAATATTGCTTGTGCAATACTAGTGGCTGATTGCATTTCGACCCTCCAATCTCTTGTCAAAAGCCACGTAAACATTATAGCTTTAACAGTAGTGTGCCGGGATTAAATTCTTTCTCGAAAGAAAACAACATTTCCCTCCTGAGCAAGGAGTGTTGTAGTTTTTAAACAAGATCAGGTAACCTGTTGGGCATTTCAATCCTTACTCTGATGATCTCTAAAAATGTTTGTGCGTGGACATTGTATTCGTTCAAAATATGATATGCGTCAAAAAAAGCCGCAGCGACTTTATAATAATTGAACATGTCGTTTATGGCGCAATTAACATGAACATTTCTCAAAAGCCGAGAATCTCGTTTAAATCAACCATTAATCACTTCGACCGCCCATCGGCAAATGGTCACAAGGCGAGATTTGTTTGCCTGTTCAGTCGTTAATTGGGTTTCCTTAGGGTACTTTATTTCAGGCATTTGCACTGTGATGCCATGCGATTCCATGACAGCGTATCTGAAGCCACGGTCTACAATAATAACATCGCCACTATTGCAGAGCCATTTAAACATCCCGACGGTTGTGGTCGCTGGATGGTGGTTGCTGGGTCGGAGGATCCTCCCTTTTCTATGGAGGTTTGCCGGACTTTACACTCTGTTCCGCTACCTCTAAACTGATGACCCTCGACATTGAACATCAGCGCAGCCTTCGTGCAGCTACTTCAGCGTGACGTCATCATCACTTCTCATCATGACCTCAAGCTCTAGAGCAGCGAGTCATACAGCCAGCCAGTACCCACGGTGTCTACGGGTATCCTGACCACCAGCATGCCGCGGATGCGCATTCCTGGTCAGCATCCTCAGTCTCTATCATCATCTTCAACCTCATCAAGTGACCTCGGCAAGCACACTACACCTTCGGCCAGTCACATGAAGAGCCTTGAAGAACCTCTCCTGTTCGACGCCAGCAGTCACGTCACTACGTCGCACCGCTCCAACCCACTGGAGCCAGCAGCACCACTCCGACTCCGACCCACTGGAGCCTGCAGCATTATCCCGACTCACTGGGATATCATCATCCCGACTCACTGGGGCACCGCAGACAGTTCCGACTCACCGTGAACTCTGCGAGTTTCTGTTCCGACTCAATGGAACCAACCTTCCACTGGCCTGGCAAGCATCTCAAAATGCAACAAAAGAACCGCGACGCCATTTATCCCGCCAGCTGCGAAATAACTGACCGAAATCCTGCATCGCGGTATCAGAGTTTACCGTGCGATTTGAACAGATACAACAGTCCGAATATCAACTATCGGTCAGTTGCCTACCGGACACAACTATCGTCCGGTCGGAGGATCCTCCCTTTTCAACGGACGTATTAGGTTGGGGAAAAAGTCTTTTCGCATTATAGTATGTATGAACTTGTAATAAAATCTCTTTGGCTATATACTCTTTGTATTTGGCTGGTTATGGTATCATTGAAAGTTAAAATTTTAAAGAACATAATTCCAAATTCAAATTAGGAAAATGTGTGATTTTCATTTGTTTTTAGTACTGTCAAGATGAGTGAATCTAATGAAGAAATTCGATACATTTTAAAATTTTACTACAAAAAAGGTAAAAATGCAATGCAAGCCGCGAAAAAAATTTGCGATGTTTATGGACCTAGTGCAGTCTGTGAGAGCAGCACAAATTTGGTTTAAGCGTTTTCAATCCGGAAATGTTGATGTCAAAGATGCACGTCGCTCTGGTCGCCCTATTACGGATGCCATATTTGAAAAAGTGGAGCAAGATCGGCATATCAATAGTTACGATGTAGCTGAAGAACTGGGATTTGACTACAAAACAGTTTTGGCGCATTTGAAAAAAACTGGGTACACAAAAAAGTTCGATATTTGGGTACCTCACGAGCTCACTGAAAGAAACTTAATGAACCGTGTACTACACTCATTTGTGATTCTTTATTACGACGTAATGAAACCGAACCATTTTTGAAGAAGCTGATAACTGGTGATGAAATGTGGATCACGTACGAAAGAACGTGCGAAAAAGGTCGTGGTCAAAGGCCGGTTAGGCTTCACAGAGTGTCCAAACCCGGGTTAACTCGCAACAAGGTGATGCTGTGTATTTGGTGGGATTGGAAGGGCATTATTCATTATGAGCTGTTACCACCAGCCAGGACCATCGATTCTGAACTCTACTGCGAACAACTGATGAGATTAAAGCAAGACGTTGAGAGAAAGCGGCCGGAATTAATCAACAGAAGGGGTGTGGTTTTTCATCATGATAACGCTAGACCTCACACATCTTTAGCCACTCAGCAAAAATTAAGAGAGTTTGGCTGGGAGGTGTTAATGCATCCGCCGTATAGTGCTGACCTTGCACCTTCATATTTCCACCTGTTTCGGTCTCTTCAGAATCTTAGGCAGTGTCAGGTTAACATCACGACGAGAGGACTGCCAAAACCACTTGTCGCAGTATTTTGATCAGAAGTCCCAAAATCTCTATAGCAATGGGATCATGTCCCTACCTACAAGATGGCAAAAAGTTATCGAAAAAAATTGTACCTACATACTTTAGTTAAATGTAAATAAAAATATTAAAAAATGTTTTGAGTTTTCTTAAAAATGCGAAGAAACTTTTTCCCCAACCTATTATAACAGATTTTACATTTTGTTCCGCTACCTCTATAATCTAAGCGGTAAGATTTTTTTTCAAACGATCTTTCTTAGGTATTAAAAATTTAATGGTGTATAAGTACCTACTGACAAAACCATTAATATACGAAAAACTGCCAGTCTGCGTGCTGGCAGACCAAAATTTATGTAAGCAGCTTTACTTGATCTAATTTAAAAAATTGGTTTCACTCGGTAAGTCGGTATAGTAAAATGTGGCTGTCAGCTGACTGCTAAATGTGGTCTGCCAGCGACACCCGACAACATTCGGCGTGGCAGACTGGCAGATTCACGTTCTACTTATTAGTCTCTATCTCAGCATATTAGTTTTATTCGGTAAGTATGTGAGATTTTTTTTTTGGTAAAAAGATGGTTTGAAAAAAAATCTTGTTCAAAACGTGCCAGGTTACGCCACGGCAGACCATCTTATTTTAAGACTACTAATGGTCTACTTTATCTGCAAAATCCTTCTTGCCGGTAAAAGAGGAGGTAGGGTTTGGAGCGGGCAGCTCCCGGTCTATTATTTCTGAAAACCTATGCGAAGACAATGACAATTGTAATGTCGATGTCAAAGACTATAATTTCGAATCGTGTTTTTTGGTATGCAAAAGTATTCTACTCTTTGGAATCGTAGCCGTATTTATTTACGCGATAATGCCAACTGCAATTACCGAAGACATTCGCCATAG
Organism: Melanchra persicariae; assembly: GCA_947386135.1. Classification (NCBI taxonomy): domain Eukaryota; kingdom Metazoa; phylum Arthropoda; class Insecta; order Lepidoptera; family Noctuidae; genus Melanchra; species Melanchra persicariae. The sequence goes on along the minus strand of OX376643.1, from coordinate 19,666,389 downwards.
AATTGTAACATTGCATCAGCAAGGTCTGAGTATTCGTGCAATTTCGAGAGTTCTGCTCTTGACGGTAAGCTCATTCTCTCGATGTTTTTTTTTTGAAATATTAAAAGGCAAATATCATAAACCCATAAACTTGTTTTTTTTTAGAGAAACATTGTTGCTTTGTGGGTAAGACGATACGCCGAAGAAGGAAATATAAGCGATCGTCGTCAAAACAACCATCGCCCCTCTGCATTAAGCGAAGCCCAAAGAAGAGAAATGCTGCGCGGATGCGAAATTGATGGATTTATACCAACGCAGCGTTACGCGGAACGTTTTGATGTGGATCTGAGAACGATCCGAAGGCATCTTCATTCAATGGATTTGCATCGTAAGATTCCTACCTACTTGCTAGTATAAATTTAATGTCTTTGCTGCCTAAAAAGTTGATATGACAGACGCTCATAAAACTGAACGCGTAAAGGAGACGGAAACGCTGTCATATAATCTTGGGCCTAGATGTATAAGAATGAGAGTGGTGTCAATCAATAGATTATATACTGGATAACTTTTTTTCCAGTGCGCGAACTTTGAGAACCACTTCTGCCCATGTAAATGAACAACTTGCCCCAAGAAAGCCCTACGGCTTACAAATTTTTTTTTAGGAATTGACTATTCAATTCCTAAAAAAAATTTGAACTTCCCATACAAAATTGTCATCAACTGACCACAATTTGTATGGGAGACTCAATTTTTTTTTAAGAATTGACTATTGCTTTCTTGGGGAAAGTTGTTCATTTACATAGGCAGAAGTGGTTCTTAAAGTTTGCGCAATGGAAAAAAAATTACCCAGTATATTATCAACCAATCTCTGAAAATTTCGCGGATTTTAGCAATCTGAGAGCAAAGATAGAAGAGATTTAGTATAATATTGCGCCTACATTACAACATGAAACGGAACAATGCCCAAAAAAGTTTTTACTTAAAAAATACACTGGCCGGTATCATCAACCTATCTTTTATAAATATCCTTGTCAGGAGGTATAATTATATTATGTCGTGTCATAAATAAGTTCTGTCATTATGATTTGTCAGTGTTCATCATAGACCTATAAATATCTCAATGGTGTTTATCAACTGATCAACAACAATTAATATTCTGTCAACCAAACTGCTGTTTGACATGAAAACAATCAACCTTTCTAAAGAACACGTCATTAAACTGCTAGATAAGAAAGCAACATTGTTGCAGTTTATTCGTGACCTAAACTGTTTTTTTAGATAACTCGTCTTCTAGACTGTGAATTGTGCATTTTTTTGTATTTTGAAATAGAAAATAATAACTATTTTTTAAACCATATCTCAACTCTTTACGTTTGGGCCTATTAGTTTCCGTCTCCTTTTGCACACCGTTCTTTTAAATTTCGATTGGACATCAACTATTTTCGGTGATGAGAAGACATTCCAATCAAGCAACCATGGTCGCTTACATTTATGGCGATATAACAGTACACGGTATGATGTAGATCACGTCATACCAAATAGAGAATCGGGAAGGATAAATGTAAATATGTGGGGTTGGATGAGCTCCGAAGGTGTAGGCGAGCTTGTTCAACTACCGCCTCGTGCAAATGCCGAGAACAATATCAGCATTTTGGAAGATAGTATGCTTCTCTCTGTAAGGACTGTGTATCCACAGCACGAAATGGCAAATATTAATTTCATTCATGATAAATTGTGCCATACATCGAGCAAGAATTGTCAGCACCTGGTTTGATGCAGATCCAGACATAACGGTGATTCCATGGCCAGCTAAATCTACTGACCTGAATCCCATAGAAAATCTGTGGGGTTTAATGTTGCAACGATGGGATCACAGTAATGAACGAAGAAAAGAAGACTGGCTCAACATTGCCAAGAAGCATGGGAAAATATGCGAGGGACTGATATTTGCACCTTGCAGATTGTTTAACTCCATGCAATTACGATTGCAATAATTTGTAATAGACAGCCAAGAAGCTTATATACTAGATATTAAAAGTCAGTTCAACAATATTTATTGATAAACGAAATAAAACTATTTTTGAAAGGTTAACTATTTTTTGTAGCTAAGCACATTTTATGGCATTTATAATATCTAAAACATAAATTAAAAACAGAAATAGAAAATAAATTGATAATCAATTCTTCTAAGATGAAGGGCAGTGTGGTGGTAAAGTTTAATAAGTTGATGCAGTTATCATAAATTCATTTCTGCAGCGACAGGTTAGTGTTGTCAACTTTCTTGTTATAAATTACCCGATACTTAACTAATTATTTAAGTCCATGAAATATTCGTTTCTATTCTTGCTGCAGGTTAGCGTAACGGTAACGTACATCTAATAGGTAACCTGCTAAGTGAGTGAGCAAACTAACCTGCCAGATTTCAAATTTCTACTAACATTTATTTTACTATCTTATATTTCAGGTGTGAGTCAAGGAATAATTTCAAAAATAGTTAAGGAAGGGCACGCAGCAGAAGAAACTGGTAGGTACAAAAATTCGGGCACCAGGCAAGGAGAGAAAACGTAAAACTGGATTTGTGCATGTTGATGATTTTGACATGGGAGTTATACGGAGGAAAGTATATGAATTTTATTCTGCTAAAAAAGAAGTCCCTACTGTTAAAAAGCTTCTAGAGGTCTTAAAGACAGAAATAAATTACACAGGACAGCGAGAGAGTCTGCGAAAGCTGCTTCACAAGGTGGGATTTCGTTTTAAAAAATCTCAATCCAATCGGAAGGCTCTTATGGAGCGTAATATCAGCTTGGAGAGCTAAGTACTTGCATGCAGTGGATAAAAATAATAAATCTCCCCAGCCCCGGCCCATAATTTATTTAGATGAGACCTATATTCACTCTTCGCATACATCGGGTAAATGTTGGCAAGGAGAGGGTGGAGACGGAGTATTGGAGCCTGTATCGAAAGGGCAAAGATATATTATTTTTCATGCGGGACGAGATACTGGATGTGTTACAAATGCACTACTTGTGATTAAATCAAACACAAAAAGTGGTGATTATCATGACGAGATGAATAGTACCAACTTTAAAAAGTGGGTTATTGAAAAACTTGTGCCTAATTTATGAGAGCCATCCATAATAGTTATGGATAATGTTCCTTATCACCGTATTTTTCTGAATAAAGTCCCAAATACGAATACCCTGAAAAAAAGATATGCAATTATGTTTGACCCAAAATAAAATTGACTACGGAGAGAATTTGACTAAACCTCAGCTTTTAGAAATAATTAAGAGAAACAAGCCTGAACCTGTATATGAGTTTAAAAAAATTGTAGAAGACAATGACACGAATGCTTATATTTACCACCTTCTCACTGTGATCTCAATCCCATTGAACTCATATAGAGCACAATGAAAAGAAAAGGTGCTGATGTAAATATTGAGCACAAAAATGCTGAAATTCCCCGCCTGGTTAGAGAACCTTTTGACACTATTACAGTTCATGAGTGGGCACAGCATTGTAAAGCAATTTGTTTTTTTTTATTACACTACACTACCACTAGGTACCTACCACTGTTTATTATAATTAGTCAAATCTGGTGTTAGGGGTTAGGTACGGTCATAACTAAATACTAGACATCCAGGTACCTCTTGCAAGGTAGGTACCTACTTAACTTCGCATTAAATGAAAGTTGATCCCCCTCGTGGAACATTTTATCTGCTGAATTTCCACTTCATTGGATTACTTTTTAGATAAAGCCATTGTTTATTGCTGAGGGACTAAACTGTTAGCGTACCTACAGTTCTCGTCAAATAACTTTGCCCCTCTGAAGGTGTGTTGAGTGGCTGCGTAGTCGTCAAAATTACGAACACACTGCAACTGCGCATGCGTAAGAGACATGGGGGCGGGGCGCGATTTTATGTCTCAGTCTTACGTTTACGTTCGATGCCAACAAAAACCAAATGCATAAAGTTCACGTTACCACATGTTCGACAAGTGAACACTAGTGTGTCAATAAAGGGGGAAGAGTTGAAACCCGAAGATACCACTGTGTTCTTAGGCATAACTTTGGATGCGAAGCTACAGTGGGGCCCCCATATAGATAAACTGTCAAAAAAACTTAGCTCTGCAGCATACGCCGTTAGAAAAATTCGTGGTTTAACTGATTTAGAGACAGCCCGTTTAGTATACTTTAGTTACTTTCATAGTGTGATGTCATACGGCATTCTGTTGTGGGGAAATGCCGCCGATATTCAGACAGTATTTGTATTACAAAAAGGGGCTGTTCGTGCAATTTATAAATTAAGTCCTAAACACTCCCTCAGAGACAAATTTAAAGAGATTAATATAATTAAAATATTTTTTATGCACATAAAAATATTAATCTATTTAAAAGATACAGTGATATCCATAACGTAAATACTAGGAACAAACACAATTTTGTCATTCCTAAAACCAGGCTCAAAAAAATAGGTGGTTCATTTAGATGCCAATGTATACGTTTTTATAATAAACTCCCTAGCCATATTCAAGACCTTAGTATGAATAAGTTCAAATTATTTATAAAACGTAAGCTATGCCAGAAAGCTTTTTACACAATTAAAGACTATCTTGAAGACAAAAAGGCTTGGGATTGAGCTGCTTCAATGATGTACATGGCCTAATGTTACATACCTTTTTAATTTTTAGAAATTGTCTTTTTTCTTTTTTTTTTAGCTCTGTTGTATACTTTTCTTTCATCTCGTTGGTAAATTTTGACATGAATGTTTACTTTATTAAGTATTCTATTTTATTATTTTTGACATGGAATATTTACTTTGAAAAGTAATATATTTTATTTTTTTCAATTTATTATGTTTGACATGAATACTTACTTTGTAAAGTATTATATTTTTTTTTTATTATTATTATTTAACTCATTTTGTGAATATGGGGACCATGTGGGTTATTTTCTTCTTATTTTTCTCTTCTTTGAAATACTTCTTCTTCTTTGAAGTATTTTTAACGAGGTCTGGCAGTTTGAGTACTTAAATGCGGCCTACACAAATGTCCTTTCTTTGGCATGTTCGTCGGTTCGTTGAGCTCCTTTATGGTTCTAAGTTGAGCTACTCGACTACTGACCAAAGCTTGCACTGACTGGACGGGTCCACTCAAATCTGTGTGGTTCTTTCCTCAAAAGACCATTTCAGACACTGATCTGCAAGATCCTCATATCGTATTGTGAATGTGGGGACCATGCAGATCGCTATGATAGGGGTTCATTTTATGTTAGTCAACAATGTCTGGCAGTTTGAGATTTTTTTTATGCGGCCTACCCAAATGTCCTTACTTTGGTATTGTTCGTCAAATCGTTGAGCTCCTTAAAGTTCTAAGTTTGAGCTCCATAATAACTGACAAATGCTTGCACTGTCTGGACAGGTCCACTCAAATCTGTGTGGCACTTTCCTCAAAAGGCCACCTCAGACATTAACCTACATGGTTCTCGTATGATTTGACCAGTACAATTTGTATGGACTTCAAAAGAGACTGTGACCTCTGAGTTTGTTTCGGTGTTTCTTCTCAGGGTAGTCAGCTAGGAAACACCGGCCTCATCTAGCTTAAAATGACCAAAAAATATTGACGTGTAAAAGTGTTATGTTTAACCTACTTACAAAATAAATATCATTATTTTATCATTTGATGCATACTTGCGTCCCGCTTGCTCCCGTCTACGTGACTGCACCTGCGCGATTTTTGCAAATGGCTAACTTCAGAGGGGCAAAGTTATTTGACGAGAACTGTACGTAACTGTAAATTATCAAATTCTTTTTATTTATTTTATTATTTTTATAAAGGTGTCATTCAAACTGTAATGCTTACCGGTAATACGGGGTTACTTTGACTTTAAGGATAACTTTGACAGTGTTTGGGGCTCATTATAATTAAGCTCCGAAATTCGGTTTACACGTGTTAGGGGCGAGTCCACATGGGTGAGAGATGCAGAAACAGTAGTCAAGAAAGTAGAGTAGGTAGTTAAAAAAAGGAACGTGTCAAAGTTACCTCTAAAGTCAAAGTTACCCCGTCTTATGGTACTAAACGATTATGTCTAATGTGAAATTTACTTCTTGAAAAGTTACTCAATTTTGGGCACGTTATTAGCAACACTGAATCGACGGTGCCGTCCTCTTTCAGTTCACAGATAAGTTGGTAGGACTGAACCAATCATAATAATTTCTCCGTATGCTAATGTTACTATGGCTACGCTAAAACAGTTGTCGCTAGGTAACGGTTGGTAGACTTGTAATTCGTCGACTTGTGGTAGTCACTCTACAGTACGTACGAATATAACCGACTAAACCCGATTTGCATTACACGGCATTTTAAAATACGAACAGTGGTAAGTGGCGCATCAATTAAAGTCCGTGATAGTCCATACTTAGATTATATGTTTACATTTATTTCGAACTCTTGTTGCTGCTAATATGATGGATCTACCGCTTTAGTGTCTTAGTAATAAATCCTTAGGATGATGTTCCAATCGGATTAAAAACATCCTTTCCCGTTGGCACTTTCGATTTTGGGCCCAACTTTGTATGAAACCTGAATGAACAAAAATTGCAGAGTTTTTAATAGGAAAATCTTGAAATGAAAATTTAACACCGTGACTACCGCCACCCCACCATAGCCATGGTATATCTCGGAAACTACTGGAGCACTTACTTTGAATTTTGGGTACTAATTCTATCTAGCAGGGTACAATGTCTATGTAGGTTCGAGGAAAGCGACAAGGTCCTGAAACTTGGAATCAATATTCAAAGTCGTGGTCCTGCTGAACGACCGCACGAAAGTTTTCATCGCTGATTTCTCGGTAAATACAAATGTTTCAGTTGTTCCGTTTTTTTTACGAAATGAACCAACTTTAAGGGCACTAATTATCTGTACACTTAGAATAGCTGTAGCATGCCCCCTCTTTCTGCGCTCATGGTGAAAGGAGCGTGACCACCTTCAAAGACGTACCAATTTTGTTGTTCGAGTTTCCGTATTTACCAAATATGGAAACGATTGGGGTTCAGGGTCCTGCCGCAGTCACGGACATATTTAATATCTAAGATCGAGAGCACGATTTCAAATAAGAGCATAGTTTACTTTCGCTTGTCTTAAAGTGCGCGCGCAGGTGGTTGCAGGGTGTGCGTAGTCGCAGCAGAAAAATGTCAAATTTCTTAATTTCAGTTCAGCAGATATTTAGTGTATGATGTCGTGTAGTTGTGTATGGTATGTGCATCCAACCATTGGGGAGCTATTCAACAAAAACCGTTTCCGCTGGAACTACGTCATCGGCACTTTTTTAGGGTTCCGAACCCAGAGTAAAACGGGGCTCTATTACTAAGACTCCGCTGTTTGTCTGTCACCTGGCTGTATCTCATGAACCGTGATACTAAAATACAATAAAATAAATATTTAAGGGGGGCTCCCATAAAAAAGACATGGTTTTTGAGATTTAGTATGGAATAGTAATGAAAGCTGATTTCTCTTAAAATACAACACATGAATATGAATACACATCATACACTAAATATCTGCTAAACTGAAACAAAGAAATTCGTTATTTTTCCGTTGCGACTACGCACACGGGTCACGCTAAGCTTCGCAAAGCATTCGTTAAATTTAAGTGTGATGAACGCACGTTGGAAGGCCTCCCACAAGGTGGACCGATGACCTGGTGAGGGTCGCGGGTAACCGATGGATGCGAGACGCACAGGACCGGTTGTTGTGGCGACGCTTGGGGGAGGCCTATGTCCAGCAGTGGACGTCTTTCGGCTGATATGATGATGATGATGATGATGATGAACGCACGAAATACACAAGGGGAAGATAACTTCAGTCAAGAAATAAAACACATTGATAACAGTTTTGGGGAAATTTTATTTTCTTCATTCAGGTAAAATGTCGGTACATGGTACGTTTTGGAGTACGTTACTCCAGCTAGAAAGTGGCTCGTAGAGAAATATGAGTGGAACGTATAATTATTGCGTAATGTGCTGTACATGAGAGCCACTTAAAAAAATTATGCGTATTGCCGTTTTGGAAAATAGCAGAAAATTCTATATATACTCTACGTTTTGACTTAGCGATGGTATTGAGCAAAAACATTTACAAAAAAGGGTAAAATTTTCTAAATTTCAAGTGTTTGACAAAACACGGTCTATCACAATCTAAAGTAATCTTCTAGTCTTTTTTATTTTTAATGTGGTTTAGTTTGTAAACGGTATTCAAAGCACGGGGACCCGATTATGAAAATTGTTTCACTGTTATTTGGCTGGACTCATACATTCTGAATTCCTATTTGAATTCAGAGTCGGAATTCATATTATTAATTGAGAAAGCCCGGAAATACAAACAGTTTTACTATGCCCCACACATTCTGATTGTTTCAGATTATGATTTTCTCAGATCGATAGTGAAATCGTATGCATTTCCGGGCATTCTTAATAAATAATATGAATTCCGAATGTACTGACTATGACTCTGAATTTAGAATGTACGAGTCCAGCCTTGGAAAGCTACAGTATCACTACCTAAAGGTCAAAACACATTGACACAGAAGCAAAGTGTAATGTGAAAGGGGTTCGAACATTGTTCTATGGAAGCTGGCATAGACACCACCATTTCATATTTTTTCAAAATCGCGGCGCGCTAAGAAACTGCTTTAATATGGGTAGAAGACACTTAAAGAAAGAAAAAGAGTCAGTAGTTATGATGAAAGTGATGAAAGTGTCACGTTGCCGAGATATTTGGAGGTAGTCACCATGTCACTATTAACTTATTACGTGCTTACATGGATTTGATTGTATTCAAATATTCAAATAACAGGTCCCAGCTTGATTTAACCATTTATATAAATAAAACTTGCTTGATTGCCATGCGAGTTAGTTAGCAAGTAATTAATAAAGTGGTTTTCACGTGCTCTATTTTTACTATCTTCTAATAAATGGCAAAACCAAGCTGGGAACTATAACGTACTAACTATTACTTGAAAACAGTCTTAAGCAATTCCATTGTTCGATCATGACGTCTTTTCCCCAAAGTATCTTGGTCACATGACACTTTATGGCACTATATGGAAAACATTTTTTGTTTATGTGCCCTCTATCCACATATCTATTTAGGTTTCACCGCGACAAGCAATTTGAAAAAAAATTAAAATGGCGGCAAAAAATATTTTTAGTTTGACTAGGTACTAACTTAGGGAAAAGTGGTAAGTTTCATCAATGATTCAGTAGTTTTCGAGATAGAGAGTGAAGTGTGTATCTGTAACTAGGACGTTAAGTCAACGACTTACAACGTAAGTCTTAAACATCCTTAATATTTGGAATAAAAGAAGTCAGTTGGTAGTCGTATATCGGTATACGGGTGTGCGTAATCGCAGCGGAAAAATGTCGATTTTCTTCATTTCAGTTTAACAGATATTTAGTGTATGAATGACGTCGTGTAAATGTGTATGGTAAGTACAAATTTGTGCATCCAACCATTGGGGATTTATTCAACAAAAAGAGTTTCCGCTGGAACTACGTCATCCCAGCGGCGCATTTTTTTTCCAATGGACGTACTTGAAAAAAAATGCCTGCAATAATTAGTGTGTAACGAGAGGTAAATGTGTATGTTTAAATGAAATTTGTGTGTCTTAAAACTGCGAAGATATTCAAGTTTCCGCTGCGCTGACGTTTGGCTATTTGATGGAAATCATATAAATCGGTTTAGTACAAAGTTGAATTTTTTTACACGCGTTGCTATGAATTTGTGTGTAATGTTTGTGAAAACAGATTTTGAAAAAAGCATACCGTTTAGGAGATATACACGTAAAGATAAAATATGGTTATTAGGTCCAAGTACTTAAAATAGGAACTTTAGAGCCAAGCTTATCTTGTAAGGGTCTACAATGTCTTGCCAAGTTTCATTTATGTGCGCTTATTAATTAATGAGCAATGGCATAATATACTACGAATGGACCACTATATTTTAATTACTGTATTTTTTCGGTTGTAAATATAAATATCTGCATCATTGCATATTACATTATGTTAAGGTCAGTAAATAAGCTTGTTATTGATAACAATAGATTACATTTAATAATGACTGTACTTTTATGTTACTTTTTATGATTTTTTTTTAAATAATCGCTTTAACAAGTTACCACCTGAAATGGTGCAAGTAATAAATATATTATAGTGAAATAAGTTGGAGTTTATCTTAGTTTGTTCTGCTAAATCGTATTGGATAGTTCATAAGTTTAGACCTATCTAATCCATGGAGCTGGAGTATTGGTGGTGGTTGTGGTACTGGTTGTACGAAGGTACAATATTTTTGTCAGACTTAATTTTGTAAGATGTTAGGTTAGCTGAGATTAATACGAATAATGAAAGCTTGCATCTAAGAATTTTTATAAATAATTATTTTAATTTAACTCTACATAAATGTTTGCATTACGTTGTGGAAATAGGGGTCACTATGACATGTATTTTTAGATTACTGTTTGCGATAGTGTAGCTTTCTATCAGTGAATGATTTTTCTGTATCGAACCAGAGGGCTTAGTGCGAGTTTTTTAACGTCCTCGATCATGTTAACGTAAACGTTCGCTTATGTCAAATTGTATAAAAAAACAGGTTGTCCGTGAGTGTCACCAGACGGCGCTTATTCAGTTTCAATACAAATTGACGTTTACGCTAACGCGATCGAGAACGTTAAAAAACTCGCACTAAGCCCACAGTTCTTGAAATAAGCCTGGAAGAGTTACCATTTACAAACTTAAACGAATCGAAAATAGAAGATTATGTTTATGTCCCTAATAAAATTTATAAATACATTAATCGCAGAGGCATTATGTCACTAGTTTACTTTGTGTAAAATAATTCAGGGTTTTCTGGAAAACGTACGCCACTAGTTGGCGCCACTTCGGCGAGTGGTTCCACATGGAAAACAAAACTTATAACATCATCATGACGCATGACGATCGATGACCATTTAGCTAGTGTCGGAACGTCGAAAAAAAAGCATTGACGTATGCCTTGACCTGACATCTAGTGCATGTCATTTCAGAAAACCCTCATTATAATATAATAGGCGGTTTTAACTCATATCACTATCGACAACGCAATCATTGTCCGTTTTCACTAACGATAGGCTACATTTCCATTAGGTACTTGATATACACAGGGGACAGGGCGCTAATAAGATATAATGTATGGCGTCAAAGGAACGAAATAATACTCAGCGTCGCGGACGCGCTTTGTATATCAAGTCCCTAAGAGTGAATAATACATTTTTTTTCCAACACTAGTTAATAACTGTTCGCCCACTAATGCCTAACATTAAAATGCGCTATTATCGGTGTCAATAATTATCACTGAAAACGAGTATATATCGCAAATAACTAGTACGATCGCATAGGCACGCATTGCGTTTTAATAAAATACATAATATAAATACACTGTTCAAAAACAATGCCACGTCAGTTATTTTTTTTAATCAGGCGTCTCGCTCCGACTATGTTCGGGTGCAATTTTACTTCCGGTGGATTTTCCAGTTTATTTCATGATCTTTCGTACAGGCGGCAATGGATTATGATTTATAGTTTGCGCGACCTTCCGCTCTCTCGCATCTTACTTCTAAATGTATATAATTTAGTGGCGAGGAGGGTTGTACGAACTTAGGTGATCTATACTTGGAATTAATACAAACGCAATTAATGTGTCCCGGCCTTGCTAACGATTCATCGTAATAAGAGAGGTTGCAATCATTTTTGATCAGTGTTCTCTATAAGTACTAAGATTTTAGTTAAATATGTAATTAGATTACAAGAAAGCTTACTATTTCTAGTCAGTCAACAAACTATAAACAATGTATATCAAATTAATCTCAAAAGAGTATATAAATCACAGTTGGTCTTAAATACATTTGCAAAAAGCAGTCAAGTGGCAGTTGGGACGGGTCATATACTTAACAAATAATCATCTCAAAAGAGTAACATTTAACAATTTTATCTGTTAGTCACAAACAAGTAGTCGTGAACATGTAACATGATTCGTAAGCATAGCTCTCATTTGTCATTTTTGCACCAAGTTTTTTTATTTATTTATTTACATTTTTATGTACAATAGTGGAACATGGGCGGACTTAATGCAACAAGGCATTCTCTACCTTTTTTCATCTTAACACTAATTTAACCGATTCGTACATTACATCAGTCTTATCATTAGACTTATGAAACTACATACTCTCTAGTGACTTTTTTAGGAACTCTGGGTTATTATTGATAACTTTTTAAATACAATTTTAAGAATTTGTACTTTATGTCAGCTTACAACTAGGTATGTCCACGTAAATAAAATATATTACCGACTTATGGCCATCTGTGAATGTAGAAGCTTCGTTAGAAGGATGGGGCCGAAGCAGACCTCAAGACTTGTCTACAAACAATAGTCTTTTATGCTCTGAGCGAAAAGGCTATTGAAGAATTAGGACGCTTTTATAAAAAAATAACTATAGAAATAACCCATCATTTTAAAACAGGCAACCATAAGTCAACATAATATCGAATGACCTAATTTATTCAGTCTTTGTTCTCCAATAATAACAATCAGTCTTAAGTAATACAATTAAATCAGTACATTGGTATTCGGGATAACTTCTCAATAAATCCCAAGTTTATACAGAAACGACCTCTTGAGGTAGGCGCTTGATATCGTGAATATCGTAGTAACATTAACTCGCAAAAGCTTTTTTGTTCTTAAAAACTAAACACCCGTATAAATTAACTACGCTGATTTGAGTATTCATCATATAATAACTGACAATAACAAAAAAAAAATAATTTTATCGACAGACACGAAAACGCGTGCACATTTAAAGAAATAACATGTATTTAAGATCAGGTACTAAAAGAATTAAAGAAAAATACTCAAATGAGTCCTTATTAATATGGGTTTATATAAATGTAACAACAATTCGCAGATATAGCGTCGTCATTGAAGTACACGAGGTGTACATACCTCTTCCAGTTTATTGGAAAGGAGGATAGTTTTGTGGCTGGGGAGGATATCTGCCCATAGCATAAGGATTGTACATCTGTGCGTTTGGTACAGGCGGAGCCGTCGCCGCCGAAGTTGATGGCCGCGCCGGTATTTGTGGTGTCACTGCCCCTCGTGGAGAGTTAGGGTACGATTGGTGAATATTGGGCACATCTGAAAGACATTTCAAAGGTCACAGAAACACGATATTTTGGATTTGTATGGTACATAATAATATCAAGTTCCTAATGCTATTGTATGATACAAAAGAATAGTATTTAAAAAGGGGCCTGCTGGCTGGACGTTTGTTTGAGTAACGAATATCTACTAAAGTATAGATCACAGAAAGTCAAAATTTTGGATTTGTAAGGTACATAATAGCATCAAGTTCCTAATGCTATTGGATGATATAAAAGAGTAGTATTTAAAGAAGGGGCCCGCTAGCTGGACGTTTGTCTAAATAACGAATAACTCCTAAAGTATAGCTCTGAGAAAGTCGAAATTTTGGATTTGTAAGGTACATAATAGTTTCTAACTCCAAGCACTATTGGGCGATCTATAAGTATAATGACAAAAAAAATAATCATAAGAGGCCCGCTAGCTAGACACTTCATAGAACGTCATTCAATCAAAAACTGTTGAGGTACCTACTGCTAGGTAGGTAAAATAAGTATATCTTATTTATTTTGTTTAGGTACAAAAAATATCTTTATGAAAAGCTATGACCTATGTGTGTGTAGTCCCAGCGGAAAAATGACGATTTTCTTAATTTTAGTTTAGCAGATATTTAGTGTATGACGTCGTGTAAATGTAAGTACAAAGTGCATCCAACCATCCCAATGGTTGGATGCACAAATTTGAACTTACCTACCTAACCTAATAACCATTTCGACATTTTTCCGCTGGGACTACACACATGACCTATTGATAAATCTCGTTGGGGCCCGCCAGATAGACACTATTTTTATGATGTAAATGCACTTTTTTCAATAAGAGATGACTAGACCTTAAGAGCGGCCAACCCGCCATAATTTTCATACAAACGCTCGTACGTAATTATGCCGTTGTAACACAATATATCTTCAAATTTTTTGAAGTAATAGGTATCTTGTGCACTATATCTAGGTTTCTATGAAAGCAAAAAATAAAAATTTGGAGAAACAAATTCAGTATAAACCTCCGAAAATCTGCATTTTGCACAAATTTCACCTGAACTTTGGCCGTTCATAATGTACTCCTAAATTGTAAAAGTAAAAAAAACATCATGATAGAAACCTTGCACATGTAATGAAGATTCTAAATGAATAACATTCATTTTAAAAACTTGTAAGGCTCATTCAAAAACACGTATTTCCTGGAACTAGTTTTATGAAATTTTCGAACACTATTTTCGTTCCATGTTATCGCGTTCTCACTTTCTTGTTAGTCAAACACATTGCGCTGGATGAAACAACAAGCTTTTCAACCAAGCTCGCGTTGACGATAGACGAACCGGGAAGGGCCCTCTTAAGAGAGTTTTTGACACAGACCAATCACAAAATGAATTTGCTAATGTGATAATATGATTATACTGAAGATGTCTCTGTTAAGGCACATTGTTTCTGATAGTAATGAAAGCGTTATGCGATTTCTACTGTTTTTCTGTACTGTGAGAAAAACCGCGGTCCCTTGAGCTCTCACTTATCAAGGTTTGACTGTACAATATTATATTTGCGTTTAACTTTTAAAGATAAATTCAAGAGAACATTTGTTTCGTTCATATTTTTTGGATTTCATATTTCCGGCGTCTAAATGGTATTCTTTGAAATTATCCTAATTTGTAAATACTTAATAAATTTCATGTTCAGCGCCATTTAGTGGAGAAAGCCTGTCGAAGCAAATTGTTTCCCTCATGTGCTTAAGATATAGTTAGCCTAATGTGTATTGTTTTTCTGTGACAATACCATAACTTACGGTTGGTGGTGGTCGGATATGGTTGCGGATAGTATGTCCGGTTGGGTGGCGGCGGAACAGCCACTTGGTAAGGCATGTAGGCAGTGGGAGCGGCCGCCGCCCGTACAGCGAGAGGATGGGGCGCGATGGGGGGCTGCGGCGCGATCTGAGGGTGGGTTGCGCTCGGCGGCCGCGAGACCCCGGCAGGGTGAGTCAGGCTGACGGGATGCGCCGCCGTCGGCAAGTGCGCTGTGGTTTGCGTGAGTGAGGCTGTGCTGCTGATTGTTCCGCTGGAGTACGTTCGCACCGTAACGTTTGTGGTGGTCGGATATCTGCTGGAGCTTGCGACCGCTGCCGAAGGACCACTCTCTGCTTTATGGCCGTTCACAAAGTGGCTAAATCCGTTGACTGCACTACTGTTTATGTTTGAAGTACTTGGTCTATTTCGGTCTGAATTAATTATATCTTTTGCGCGAGATTCATTTCCTTGATTTCGGTCTGAATTTAAAGTTGAGGCTGAAAACATTAACAAATATTACTGGATAGTCACAACCATAAAATTCTAAAACAAATGATAAAACATAGTAAAGATCATTTCATGACAGTCATATTATGACAAAGTACGTATATTACAGCCAGAGATCGGAATAGGTAAGACTATATTGAGTTAATAATACCTCCTCTAAAATTCCGGAATTATAAACATGACAATTAAAACCCGAGATTATGAAAACATGAACTGGACTTGAGTATTGTTACATATAATAAAAAAAATATTTGAAGAATCGTTTTCCAATTAGAAGTGGGCGCCGACCAAGTCGCCAAGTCGACCAAGCCGCCGAAGTCCCGTCTGCCACTGTGCCAGTGGCAGACGTGACTTCGATGACGAAAAAAAAACGAAACGATAATAGTTGAAAAGTTTTGGGAAATTTGGTCAAATATTTTTCGGACTTGTGATAGGTATTTTCCTGATTTTATTTCTGCCTTTGATAGCTCTAAAATATACCGCTTAAACCAAAAATGATATTTTTTTAAAGTTCCGCGGCGTGGCGCCGCCCGCCGCCGACAAGTTTTTGGTCGGCGCCCACTTTTAATTGGAAAACGATTCTTCAAATATTTTTTTTTATTATATGTAACAATACTCAAGTCCAGTTCATGTTTTCATAATCTCGGGTTTCATCGAAGTCACGTCTGCCACTGTATCAGTTGACCTATCATCAATTTCGAGTTTTCTCGTTACTCCGAAATTTCATTTGGTCGAAAAACTTTTTACCGAAGTTACACTTAGCCGAAATACCATTTATTCGAAGTATTATGTTTCCGAACATTAAGTGGTGTCAGTAAGAAACATTCAAGCAAGGATGCTTGCTTCAAGCATGCAGCATGCAAGCAAGCATGTAGCATGCAATCAAGCATGCAGCGTGCAAAAAAACATGCAACATTTAAGCAGCAAGCATTGTTTCTGTCACGGCTCCGGCGCTGCGGGGTTTGGGCGGCCCGACGCTAGCTTATCGTCGCAGATGGTTTTAACGCTCACCACCGCAGCTTCGGCTTGCTGACCGGTTTCGCCGGCCAGCCTCAGCCGCGGTGGCGGGCCTACCTCTTGCTCCTCAGGTCGCGGCCCCACCCCTCCGCGGGCTTAAATTACGGTAGGGCAGACAAGACTGCGTGAAGTCGGTTTTGCACTTCACGCAGTCTTGTCTGCAAAACATATTGACCATTTTACCATTCACCAAACATAATAAGATTCTTCAATATAATAATTTCGTTCAAATTTCTTAAATCCCAGGATTCAATGGTAATTTTTATGATTCCCCGATTTTAGAGGAGGTATTATCAACTCTATGTTACTTACTTCTTCGAACTTTAGGTAAATAAGTCTACTTATTCCGATCTCTGATTATAGCACTAGTTTGATTAGTAAGTTTCACAGCCTGACCATAAAATGTTTGATGATATGAAAGCCTCGGTTAAGCGACATGAAACGTACGGACATATTTTGCTGTCGCCGCACTTCTTGACATGTTAATGGCGAATTTGAATGTTATGTCGCCTAGACAACGTAGAAATAGGGATGATTCCTAGTTAAATAAAAAACATATGATTCTATTTAGTCCGTCAGTTAGACTATCGAAAATATTGGACACGTATTCTTTCAATTCATTTTTATATATAAGAAGTTAAAGTGTCTCTCTGTCTTTGTAATATCAAAATAACAGCTTTTTTACTAAATGCGTATGAAAGTATTTTTGTCGCAGTCAATTGGCTTGATCAACGGTTTAATTAGCGGCCTAGCCTTTTCATTGAACGGCGCCGTTGAATCAGCGACCTAAGTGACATATCGGCAACTTCTGACTTGGTTCAATATCGTTTTATGACTTGCCTAACCCAATAATTTGGTAACTTAGGTTAGTGCCTTTCAATCACATAACTTTTACTTGAGGAGAAAAAACTGCGGCACTTGAAAATTAAACTAGCATTGCATACGAGGCGTTTTAGAAGCACTCGTGTTACGTCGGCGAAAAACAACAGATGTGTTTTACCGCACAGCCATTTTAGAACTTTAGATTACGCAGACCCAGTGCGCGCGCCGCACTCGCCTTTATTAGGTAAAAAACACAAACGTTTGTGATCTGAGTAGCGAAAGTATTAACCTCTATCTCAGTACATGGACGCACCAATAAGATCATTATTTTCTGTCTATTCCCAGTAAGTTGTCCCAGCGACTTTGACACCACTGATTTTGAAGCCCTTACGATAAGCTTTTTTATTTGATACGTCTATGTCACACAGCATAGTTTTTTATTTAAATTTTTTAGTTTGCCCCCAAAACTAACTACATATTCAAAACTTATTAATTTACGTAAAGCATCTGTGTTTGGGTCATAGAATTAGGTATACCAAATTTTAATTGAATCGGTCCAGAAGATTCGGAGAAAAATGGCTGACTGTGACAGACGGACAGACACACGAATGAGAAGTGAAGACTGACTTACATCACAGTGGTGTAAAACAAATGATTAACTTACAATTGCGTAAGACTTCCAACACTGCCTGTATGACATCGGTAGATGTGTGACTGATTGGGTTTGCTCTTCTGGTAAGTGCAGTAAGTGAGTGTAATAGTGACGTATCATCCACTCCAACATTAGTTACGGGAGGCTGAAAAGTACATACACACACAAAATTAAGATAATACGTGCGTCGGAGTGTACGATATGTGTCTTTTTTACAATAAAGACTTTTATACTTACAGGTTCAACTACAGTTCTTTGCTTTAAAACGCTAGTAATTAGATGACGTAGGAACTGTCTGGGCACCGTAGATGTTTCCTGGAAATTGAAAGGAGGTATTACAGCAACACATAAATAAATATCAGTCACTTATTATAACAGCGCTTTCTCCAATAATGGTGAGCTTGTGCCGCAAAGGGGATCTTGCGATAAAGTTATCAAGTTGTGTTACTAATTCAATATAAGGTAATAATAATTAATAGTTGTGTAAAGTATGGTATTTTTGACCCAAAGGTTAAATGGTAGAGAATACCTTGTTGCATTAAATCCGCCCATGTACCGCTACTGCACATACATAAAGTTTAAATAAATCAAGATTTATTCCTAATTTAGTACCGACGTTTTGTACGACATATTACAATTTATTATGATTCAGAAGTCGATGAAGTAAACGTAAAATATTTGCATTCTGGACCTGACAGAAGTTCTTTTTTTTATAGTTGTATTCCGCCTAAATAGTATTTGCAGTTGCTGTTTTTTTATGAAAAGGGTAAATATTAACATAATCTAAACTAGTATTATAAAGAGACGATACGAACGATTACGTTACGATTTGGCTCAAAAATTACTTAACCGATTTTAAAAATTCTTTCGTCATTAAAAAGCTACATTATTTACTTAAAACATAGACTATATTTTATTTTAGAATAAAATAGAGATCACTACGAAAATTGCAATAGTGTAACTCGAAAATAGCAAAATTGTGCCAAGAAAATGAAAAGGGTATCGTTATGTTTGGATCAGGGGAGGACGTATTTATGTTAGAAAATCAGATGATTCCGATACCACGATTATGAAAGATTTGGATTCGCTCATTGATATATAAATGGATTCGCTACACTCAATTGTATGTTAAATTTTATCCAAAAGCTGTTATTGTGGTTACTCTAAGCCAGTCTAAGTTAAATTCGCTACCTTTAACACAATACATATTACCAAAACATTTGTGGTTTACGATCTAAAACTCAAGAATTTTATTTTAAAATAGTATGTTCAAATTTTGACGCATTAGTATTAACAGGAACCTGGCTCAATATTTGTATCCATAGCAGCGGACTTATTGATAAAAAGTACATAGATTTCAGACGTGACAGATAAACCTCGGGTTTTCATGCTAAAAAGAGGGAGGTGTCTTGTTCGCTACGCTGCTAATAGAAAATGTTCTTGGGAGAGTAGGTGCGAAGACTTATGGGTCACTGGGCAAG
The DNA here is from genome assembly GCA_947386135.1 of Melanchra persicariae. NCBI lineage: Eukaryota > Metazoa > Arthropoda > Insecta > Lepidoptera > Noctuidae > Melanchra > Melanchra persicariae. Next base: position 19,646,936 of record OX376643.1, on the reverse strand, counting down.
GCAAGGCTTCAAAATAGCTATTTGTGCTGTTCACTTGCCCCCACCTGTGCATTATTCAATTTTGGAGCACTTTTTGGAGAGCTATAATGCTATAAAGCAGAAACAAAGTCGATATTTCATGCATTTATGATATTTAATATGTGAACTCTAATAATTGTAATATTTTTTTAAGCGTTCGTAGCTTGGAAAAACAAATTTATTATATAATTACAAAGTTATTCATTAATTGTATTTTTTTTTGCACTTTTTTACATAGGTACTGTGTGTAAATTGCGTGTGTATATATTCAACTCAGTGTAAATTGTTTTATGAACAAATAATACAATACTGATCCTATGTCAGCTGGCAGTGGACGAATATGAAACAAACTGGGTTTGCACACTCCGCAGCCAGACTGTCCTAGATATGATACCATAATTATTTTAAACTTTAATTTAATGGTGACAGTTTTAATTTGAATAAAAAGAGTCAACCACAAATCATCGAATTACTGAAAATGCAAGTAACAGATGTGACACAAAACGCAATAATAAGCTTCATAGCTACGACTGCACCCACAGGCAAAAAATAAACAACTTTAATTTTTTTTAAACTTATGCCATCCAAATAGCCCAGCGCTATCGGTCTATATTGTCAATAATGTAATGAAAATAAAACAGGTACTATGACACAAATAATTCTGAGATCTGAACTGCTTTTTATGTTGGTGTCATGTAGGGCACTTTTGCAAGTTTTAGTGTAGGTGGTTGACAAAGGTTGCAGCTATGCTTTTTTACTATAAAAATGTACGGACTTTAACCTGAAAGGTTACTGTCAGAATGTGCCTGCTAATTTCTTCGATCAAGAATACACCAGATTATGTATCAGGAACATACATTTTATATTCGACACTATGAATCGTAGAAAACAGCAAGAAAAAAAAAAGAAAGATTACAATATGTATGCGAGACCTGTCAGCGGATATTAAAGTGGCTTAAAATAAACAGTATTTTTTAAATAACTACGTTTATATTCTGAAATAATACTTAAGAGCGTTTACGCGGTACGGCTTTTCATACAAACTTTCAAATCCTTATTTTTCGAAATTAATGAACCGATTTTAAAACTTGGTATGCATACGCTAGATATCTAGGTCTAAATAGTTATCAGAGAAAATTTTCGAAAAAAGTTCAAGGGGAAGGATGTAGTGATTTTTCACTTTCTATAGAAAACTTAAAATCACACAAATTTCATTTAAACCTTTCTACCTGCCTACCTTTTTTTGTTGGTCTGAGTTTAAACTCAGACCAACAAAAAAGGGTAGACAGCGCACTGCGAACATTAAAAGTGAAGTCATCTTTTTATAGTTCTCGTCAAATAACTTTGCCCCTTTGAAATTGGCCATTTGCAAAAATCGCGCAGGTGCAGTCACGTACACGGGAGCAAGCGGGACGCAAGCATGCATCGAACGTAAACGAGCGATTGAGACATAAAATCGCGCCCCGCCCCCATGTCTCTTACGCATGCGCAGTTGCAGTGTGTTCGTAAATTTGACTACTACGCAGCCACTCGATACAACTTCAGAGGGGCAAAGTTATTTGACGAGAACTGTATCTATGTGTATCTCGAAGGGTTGCCATTTTTCATTTTTTGTCCCTATAACTTGGGAAATAATAATTTATGGGTAAAGCAAGTGTGCTTTGTCTGTGGATCTTCCCATATTAAGAGCTAAGACACACAAAGTACCAATTGATAGGCCAGGTCTATTAAATACTTTAAATAATACTTGCTGCATTAAAATAATGAAATAGTTCGCGGATTGTACACGTTATATTTATTTTTATATACCTCATGAAATATGGAGCATGCTATTTCCATGTTGGTCGTGTGTCCTGTGTCCTTTATGAATGTTATCATAGCACCCCTTTAGTATGCATGGGCTTAAGCTTTTATTTCTAATTTTTAGGTTAACAGACTTGAAAGAGTTTTGTCTTACGTTGTTGGAGTAATGCTTATATAGAAATGTAAGAAGACAGACTCAGTATGAACAGAATAGAAAATAGCAGATTGTTTATGAAGAAGCTGTTGCTCCAAAAGAGAATATGGATGTTACTTCATCAAGACATGAGGCGGTTGTTGTATCAGGAACTTCTATGTCTTCAAGGAATTTCTCAATACCTACAACACCACCACAAACTATTACGCAATTTCATCAGGATCCTAATGTTGTACATCACTCTAAAATAATGTCACGTCACAGTCACGTATTAATAAAAGAGCTGCTGCATCATCACGACATTGTATTTTTAGTGAGCGTAGGCATACAGAACGCTTGTTGGTACCATCTGTTATAAAGGAAATGTTACTGTTACAGCATAAATTGTATGTACCAGCTAGTGCCCGAATATGCAGTTATCATCTCAATACTACAAGTAACTCAATGGCTGATTTGACTGGCTATTATTATAAAATTGTTTGTTGTTTGGTGGGTAATCGGATAGTAGGATGCTGTGCTTACGTTATGACCATTTTGTGGTATCTAAGTTGGGCTCGGAATAAGATCTGTTCAGTTCAGTGACGGCCGCCATGGCTCACATACAATGGTCCACAGCAGGACTAAGTGCGGAAACCATACCCGATAGATAGATAGATAGATAGGTCTGTTCAGCCTCCGGGTCCGTTTTTAGACGACATATTTTATGAATATGGTAATATAGACCAATCAAACTATTTAATTGCTCTATTCAAGCATTTAATTTTCTACTTCCTATAGATACAAACCTACCTTTAGTATGAACTACCTATGAAATATTATTTATTTGGGATCATTAATTTTTGGTTTCTTGAAACTGTTCTGTTGTCTTATGTAAATTCAAATCATATTGTTGTTAAGGACTGATTTTATTGGTGAAAGGTTTGTTACAAAGCTAACCTCAAAACTGAACAGAAAATCAAGAAATAACAAAAACACCACAAAATAAATGGATAATTTTTATTTCCTTTGAAAGTTCAACATCACCCCTCTTTTATATCAAATTTCTGGTATCATACAAAATGTTTTGATGCGCAACCACGGTCAGAAGAAAGTTGGGCAATTTCCATTAGAGCTCACATCTGTCACAAGTGAGCTGTTATTTGCCGAGACGTATTTTTGGCGTCGACCCGATATCCAGTCGTAAGTGTTGATCGAAGAGATCGGCAGATAATTCCAGAACCTTCCGCTATAGAAACATCTAGAAAGTTCGAGTACCGGTCTAGAAGGATCTTGACTCTATACTAGTTCTGCTACTCGATACCAGATGGCGCCAGTAGTAACTAATATCGCTATGTACCCGGCATTAATTCCGGTGCGTAAAATTATATTAATCAAAGATATTAAATTCAGGTGGATGGGTACTCACCCATCTACCTGAATACCTTTGAATTTGTACAAGGTCTTGGCAGTAAACAACACGACTTACAGAAATTAACGTCGATGATGGTTGGTTGTACTGAGGCAGCATATCTGGAACTTGCGGCTGCGGAACTGAGCCCTGTATGAACACAAACACATTATTTCATTAACATCAAAATTGTGTGAAAATATTTTTGTCTAAAATTTGGATAAAATATGGTATGGTACCTCTATATATTCATCCAGTATGCGGAACAGCTCCGGACTTACAGATGACTTCAACAACAGGCGACCATTTGCATGTTCTGCAGACTTTTTTTCATAAATGTAGGTTTGGTATTCGGCCTCACGCTCCATTTTTTGCACTTCTTGACGGTACAGCTCAATTCTAAAGATATATTAAAAAGTTTAGTCATGCAATGCTTTTCGTACAAGTAAACCGGTGTGTGTTAGCGTGTAGCAGCTATTTTTTTCTAACATATTATAAGCTATATCCAATAAACCGTACAGTCGTGATGATTACCGGATTGTTTGGTGAACAGATAACCAGGAGCGCGATAACGCTCAAATAACACTACACCTTAAAATTACGAGAGGAAGTCAAAAAATTCACGGAATGAAAAGGTGGTGAAATTAAACATTATATTATTTTTCCTTTTCAATATATTCTCCATTAACCCAAATCCACTTCTAAGACCTTCCAAATAATTTGTTTATACTTTCGAAAAAAGGCCCTCACAGTAGGCAGAAATAGCTGACTTCACTTCTTCGTCATCGGTGAATTTCCTTCTACGAACCTCTTTTGTCACGTTGGGAACAAATAATAATCACAAGGGTCCAAATCTGGACGGTACGGGGGTTCAAGGCGCACTTGTGTAATGGTGAATCCACATAGCCCGGCGGCATGTGCCGGCGGGCTGACCGGCGGCCCGGCCGCTAGTTTTCCACCATAACGGCCCGTTCACGACCTTCCCGCTGTGAGCGGCAGCTAAGCGCGGGGCGGCGAGCGGTAAGATCAAAAGTATAAAAATGTTTGAAGCGCGCCACGAGTCGCCGCTCATAGCGAAAACGCGCGCGGTTTTATCCGAGCGAATCGCTGCAGCGGCGCGCGGTGCGGGGAGCGGCAAGAACAAAAGTACAAGTGAATTAGTGCGACGCCACGAAACAGCGGCGCGGACAGCGGTGTAGGAGTGACGTACCTACTCAGCGGCGTAAGCTAAACACAAAAAATTTTAGACGATTTTGTGGCGGTAATGGATACCGAGGCATTTATCACCGAAATTTTAAATCGACCGCCTATATGGATATCAAAACATCCCCAACATAAATATAAAACTTATCTGGATGTTTTCTGTAATCTTCGTATAGGTCACGAAATTCGCCATTTATATACCGATCTTTATTCAGTTCGTGCACTCCTTCTCAAATATTAACAATATCTTGTTTTAAAAATGTATTGCTATCTAAATAAAGAAGGGATAATTTTGACAACGCCGTGATTTTGAACACGTTTTGACTACCTAAATACGTCCACCGCGGCCGCTGCAACTAACCGCTACTGAGGGTACGTGGCGTGCAAAACGCAACGCTTACCGACTCCGCCCCGCTCGCCGCTAAGACAGAAGTCGTGACCAGGCCGTTAGGCAGCCATCGCACCATTAAGTCTCTTGTGAACGGGTGCGTTGTCGTGCAAAAAGAGCACACCTAGACCACTCTCGTTTCTTTTTTTCTTTAATTGCACTTTTAATTTATCTATTAGCGTAGCGTAGTATTGCCCCGTGATATTGACACCTTTATCTTTATAATCGATCAACAATATCTCCGCTGAATTACAAAAAACTGTGGCCGTGATCTTTCCTGCCGATGGCGACACCTTGAACTTCTTAGCCAGTGCTGCGCCTACTTTGTGCCACTGCATAGTGATGATCCTAAGTTTCATTCACAACCTCAGTCACAATCCGGTTCATAAACTCATCCCTGTTCTCTTTACACAGGTCCAAAAACTCGGAGGAAAACTGACGCGCTGCTGTTTTGAAGCGGTGTGAGCATTCTCGGCACCCATCTTGCACTGACCTTAGACATGCCAAGATATAGTCATCAACAATGCTAAAAAAAACGACGTTTTTGGTTGCTTCGTTGTTATTTGACTCCGATTTTCGAAATTAAAGTTATTTTGTACTTTTTTATGGAAGCCAGTTTTTTTTTAAACTACTGAGCCAATTTTGATAAAATTTCAAAGGGACCAATCGAGAAGTATATCCTTTCACATAAAACAAGAAATTTTCAAATCGGTTCATAAATGACGGAGATATGAGGTAACAAACAAATAAAATTCAACCGAATTGAGAACCTCCTCTTTTTTTCTCCAGACGAGCATCTTCGAGAACAAGTTTTTCAACTTTTCAACAATGTCTGAAGATCTTAACTCAATCGGCCGACCAAAGGGCTGATCGTCTTCAATCGAGTTTCTGCGTTGCTTGTAGACTATGCCACTTAGTAAATCATCGATTTTCCAGGGCAAGAGTCCCCATAAACAGATGACATCTCCTTGCTTAGTAAGGAACTTTATCACGAACCGATCGGGCTGAAACTTAGTATTTAAAGTTGTATTGAGTCACCAAAAAAGTCCTCCCCTCCCTACTCTAACCACTCCATTCCGCGAAAATTCTGATCCGCCCTCGTAAGAGCCACTGTATCACTATTTAGAATTTTAATTGTCATCGCTGTGCAGGCTCAACCCATATTTTATTGCTTGCATGTGAATATTTTTGAATTACATTGATTTTGGTGATGAAACCGTGACGTATCATTAAATAGCATTGTGCTTGAAAAGTAATACTATTCCGATTAAAGGGAGTTTTGTCTCGTCATGTTATTTCGATAGACATTTTGCTTCACTTGTTAAATCGCACAGCATTGCATTTCCAGTTCAAACCCGCGTATAATTAACCACTAAATTCATTACCGTTATGATGTTAGTTTTCATTTAATTATAAACCGGACAATTAAACTTGACGAGGTAGTCAGTATTTTGCGTGATGCAAGCAAATAGATAAACATTATTACATGCTGAGTACTAAAAATTCGCTTCTCAAAATATTATAATTGGAATCAGAACGCGCTTCGCTTATAAACACTCGCCGACTCATGACCACTCTCATACGTCATCATATCAAACGTAAATTCCCGGTAAAATAACACAGCGTCAATAATTACTTAAATATGTCTCAAATTATATCATGCGTACATATTAATATGGAGAAGAATCTTATCATTTCAAACCTGATTTCCCGCTGGATACAATGTTCGCAGACTGTGTCAAGTACTTTGGAGCACTCAGCTTTCCTCGCTTTGCTTGGCCCGGCTGGGAACAAAATAAATACGCGCCAAGCAAATAACATTAGCTATCCTAAGTTTATTTTATTACTATAAAAATATGAGCAAACTGCATGGAACTTATTTGTTGTAAAGCGGTTAAAAACTTGAACTTAAACAAACAATATTTCCTTTAAACCAAGGACTGCTAAATAAATTTTGGTATTTAGGTTCAAAATTATTTATTGCGTCGTCATTGGAAATCATTATTATTAAATAAGCTAATTATAAATTAAATTGCTGAAAGTTACGTAAACTTCAGTTTATTTAATCATCCTTGGTTAAACCTTAATGGAAATGTGTTTTATTTTATATCTGATTTCGGAACCCACAAAATTTCAGAGCCTGTATTAGAGTTGCAAAATATATCTTAGGTAATGCTTATTCTCTTGGGAGTCGAATCTATAAACAACAGTAAAAATGCCGAAGAACCTGTATCACTGTTGCGGTCATTAAGTAAAATGAAACAAGAATGTTTCAATTTACGTCGACCTAAAGAAGTAATGCGCGCTGTAAACACATACTTTTTCCCGAGATACAAAATCAGATACAAACTTCCCATTTCAGTTTGCTGCAGTTCAAATATGCACTTCCTATTAATTAAATAGAGTAAAGTCACAATAGGTACAGGTATACCTATTGTGACTTTGTTAGTGTTATATAAAATGCGAAATTACGCAATTGCAAATTAAAATTTATTTATAATGTTTAATGAGTTCAACAAATCTATTGCTTATGGAAATGGCACATCAAAATCAAAGTAGCATCTGAAGAAAATATTATATGTGAGTAAAACGGGGCAGTTTACTAAAAATACGCAATGTTATAAAAGTTTTATAAATGTTATTGTTGTTGAAAAATGGAATGTAGTGGTTAAATACTCAAGTATTGCTTAATTTAGTCATTCACATTTTGAGTAATTTTATGAATACTAGCAGTCTGTCATTTTAAATACGATAATAGTTAGAGAGCAATAATAATATATTGTTAAACATAATTATTTTTGTCGTGTTACAAAACGTCATTTTATCCGTGTTTCCAAAAAAAAACCGAGCTAAGCTCGATCATCGAGGTACTATAAATAAAGCTGAATAGATTATCATTAAACATAGCTATGAACCCTACCAAACCAATCAGACTTGTAGAAAAGACCATATTGAAATCGGACAATGTATTTGAGAGAGACAACTTTATAACTATGTACATAACACAAGGGGTGGTTTTCTGTCGGTCTGCCAGGGCTGCGGAATTGTTCGAAAGAGTTACCGCGGCCCTGGAGCGCAAAAGAGCATTTGAAGGAACACGGGTGGGTTTTAGTTCTAGTCTGACAATCCATCCCTGTTTCGCCAAGACGTCATTCGCCGAGACGTCATTTGATGATTTCCCATCCAAAAAAGGATGTCTTTCTGGCCGTAATAACTCCTCTTTTTTATGTCTGACGTTTATAACATAATCACCACTCAATAATAATAATACTATTTCGATTTGACTAACAAAAACTAATTATATTGCTGAGTATTGCTGGGCCACACTTAAAAACATTTGTTGCTTACTAAGACCCATGTAAGCCTCTGCAGGGTGAATTTTTCAAGTATGCGTCTCGAAGGAGTCTCGGACTCGATTTTTATTAAACCTAACCCGCATAATTAATTTGTTTTTTTTTAAAATATCAGATAATGTTAAGGTTGGTAGGTTAAGTCAGAAAAACATTTGAGCTCATTCCTTTAAATTGTCATGTGTTATAATACAGTGTGTTAATTTTTTCTAAACTCAACGGGTTCGATTTCTGGTTAGGCAAACAGATTTTTTAAAAATCCAATGATGGAATTTTGGTTTTCACCAAAATCGGACCCAAGACTCCTTTGAATGTTTTTTGCTATTCCTCATAGTTTTGGATTTGGCCATCCACACCCACTTGAAAAAATCACCCTTGAGATTGAGATTTCTGATATATTTATACAAGATCCAATTAAATACGCTTGCGAAACTGCACAAGTCACGGGTCCCGATGTCTAATGATTTTCTAACGTCATCATTTCAAGTAACTGTCATACTCGCGGCCGACTATGTTATCAGGTGTGGATAACTATACACAATACATCCAACTATCATTTGGGAATTTCAACAGTTAATTTAATTCGATCTTGTGGTAAACCAGAATCCAGCTCTTAAATGTTTGACATCCTATTGTAACTTTGTAACTTAACGACAGTACTGCTTTTGAGGACCAAATAAGCAAAAGTCTGTAATGTGTAAATTCAAAGGAAATATTTATTTCTTTGTATCTTTTTATTACCTAATTAAATAGTAGTTTCTGTGTCTCATAAATCAATCCCTTTTGGGATATTTTATAATTTTGATTTTATCTTGATTTTCTGATATTTTATTTAGGATGATTTTAATTGCGAAAATTGACATTTAATCAAATGAATGTGACAGTACAAATTAAGAACAAAGAAGCAAGTTAGTAGATAAAGTTGTTACAACTTATCAGATGCAGAAATCTCTGTTGTACACACAAAGCTAAACTGATTAAGTAATAAAATTGTAAAAGGTAAATTGCATGTCACAGTAAATCCATTATTCTATTTACGGTATTTCATAGTATTCTGTGCTAAGTATTCGCGCATGCTAGAATGAATTATTAGGAATTTACTTTCTTCTTTTTTTTTCTTATGTTGTCAATTATAAACAATTAAGTATTAAGATATTCTTTTTTGCTTTTCGCTGAGCAATTATTAACTCCTTTGAATTTAACTGCGCTAATCTGCCCCACCACTCAATAGCAATAAGATTTATACCAATGGATGGAAGTTTTTGTGTCGTTTATTAGTTTGAGACTTAGATTAACATTATTAGTATTTAAATATAATTGAGATCAGCCTTTTAATAACTTCCTTATACTTTTTGCTTGCATAAAATGATCATGTTACATAACTTTGGGAAAATGTTGATGATTTCATATAATTAAAACTTTTTATGACATTAAATCATCATCTAATTAATCAGTAAAATCTTACATTGGTTAATATCTTATAGCTATAGCTGGGTGGAGTAAATTCCTAAACTTCAGTTTCCATTCTCCTTAAATATTTATTTGGTAAAATTATGCAAAAATCTGTTTATAAATATAGTTAATATTTACCCTCGGAAGGCCCTGCAGCTCGTTTAATGGCACCAGTTTTATTAGGAGTTGCATTTGCTGGCAATGGAGGAGGAGGCCTACTTGCATCAAACCTGTAATTTATCAAAACAAATTGTTAGATTTTTCTACCATGAGTCGCCGACTGAGATTTATAGTTAAATGAATTTGAGGTACAATTTGATACACCTTTGCTACTTGTAAACAACCAAAGCCACCAATGGTAGCTTTGGTTGGTTAGAAGTAGCAGTGCTTTTATAAAATAACGGAGGTTCAGATCGTCGCGGTCTCTTGGGATATAAGCAACTCGCATTCAAGTTTAAGTACATAATATATTGCAGGACATGATCAAGAAATTGATCACATCATACATCAGTAGAATGCAATGTAATGTAACTTGCATGCAAGCTTGTACCAGGTGGAAACGAGGTGTAAACTGCTGGTTAAATATAAAGTAATCTCCCCTAAGGGGTTTAGTAAGGGATCCAAGTTTGTATGGAAGTTCATTTTTTCCAATGAGAAATTCTATCTTTTTTCTTTCTTTTCTTTTTTACATAAAACGTTGCCCCACACTAGGAATTTCTCCTGTATCTTCGGTGGGTTTAAAAACCTATACTCATATGCACAAACAGCCGGACCCGGAACAACTATCTGTAGGACATACAAATATTTGATTCGTGCGGGAATCGAACCCGACACGCAGCGCAGCAGTCAATTGCTCAACCACTGCGCCAACCGTGCCGTATCTGGTGCAAGACTGGTTAATGAATAACTACTTACATGGGCGGTAGAGGAGGTGGTGGCTGATTTAGTGAAAACATTGCTGGATTGTTGAAGGGAGGTGGAGCTGTAAAAGAAAAATATATTCTTATAACCATGCTGCCAGTTTAATAAAGTAATGCTTAAATTTATGTGCTCTGGTAACCATTAAGCCTCTAAGTCTCATGCATGAATGCATGGGTATCAAATTGAAGTTAATATCAACTATGTGGAGTCTACAGTACCTTGAAGCTCTAAAAATATCAAGCTTTAAGTGAATGCAATATAAAATGCCCATTTAAGGGAAATATTTTCATTTTCCACATTAATGTTATAAAGAAGAAAGATTTGTTTGAAATGAATAGGCTCCGAAACTACTGGGCTGATTTGAAAAATACTTTCACCATTAGAATCCTACATTATCTCTGATGACGAAGGCTATTGAATATTTTCAAAAAATGTATGAAAACGTTGATAACGTAATTAAATAAAATACTTTTATCGCGTACCTACGCTGCGGAAACTATTGACAATAGAGCAAAGTGATGTACTACGGTTTTATAGAGCACATAAATTTCTACAAAAAAGTCCGCGATACCATAATGTCTACTACGGTGGTCACCATGAACGCTTTTTGTTCAAATTATTTAATCAAAACCTGGGTGAAATGGAAAAATGGTGATTTTGGCTTTCGTTTAAAAGTAACGACGCGACGGCGTTACTTTTAAAGCCAAAACCACCGTTTCTGGAATACGTACTAAATACAATAGATTATTAAAAATTCAGGAAGGAGCAAGGTTTGACAGCAAAACAAAAGGAAAAAGTAAATCATCCATTTTGTTGACAAGTCTTGCAATCTTACTTTTTTTCTTTGATTTTTTGTTAACAAAAAATACCCAAGACAACCTACTGACAAAAAAAACTTTCGACTCAGAATCATAGTGTCTGGGCAAAAGCATAGCAAGCAGCTAATCTATCAGTAAAAGATTTTTGTAATCAGTAAACCAAAAAAAAAAAAAACTTAGTTAAATGTACAAGTTGTTGAAAGTGGCATTTATTTGCATAGCGCAGGAGCCTCCATCTCCACCCATTAGCTAAAAACTCTTAACACTTCATCTACAGTCACAATTATATATGACATTGTGGTCAAGCGCATACCTATAAATAATAATAATAATAAACGACTTCCTGAAGCAGAAGGTGTATGGGTAGGTATGGGCGGCGAGTGGAGCGATACACCCAGAATCACACATTCCGAAGTAATGAAGGGTGGGTATATAACTTGGCTTGGGAGTGACCGGAACAAGGTGTGCCTGACATGCGCCTGGATGATGTAATGTGTTCATATTGGTGCAGCATCTGGTTGGTGTCACACCGAAAGGCTTTTTTAGTTTTCACAATTTGTCGTTCTTCTCATCATCATGACTACCTAATACGTATGCTACATTGCCCCTTTTCTAATATATAAAATAAAAAACCCCGTTTCTACTGCTTCATAATTCTGTAGCCAAGTTTCACTAAATGTTATAAGTATTGAATGTGACATCAGATGGTTTTCCTAGGAATCACTTTAGGTGAGAAATTACAGTGGGGGCCCCATATAATATCTCTTGCGGGTCGCCCCAAGCTCAGCCACTTATATATGCTGTTAGAAAGATAAGACAATTAATAGACGTAGAAACCGCATGTTTGGTCTATTTAAGTTACTTTCACAGTATTATTTCATCCAGTGTTATGCTGCACGGGACAGGCAGCTGTCATGGAATCCATATTTAGTTTACAAAAGAGAGCTGTCAGAGCACTTTATAATCTGCGTCGACGCGATTCTCTAAAGGAACTTTTTAAAAAGATTAATATTATAACAGTCCCTGTAGAAAGTAACTTTTTCAACTTTTTGAAATGGTGATTCTTAGGAAAACATAGTTAAGGACCATTTTATTGTTAATTTTATAATCTACAATTTTTGTCAGAGCTATTTTTGATAACACTTCCCGTTTTCGAGAAAAATCCAAAGAAAAAAGAAAATTTTACTTTGAATAACAGTTTTAGCACACATGGTCACCATGGTCATGGTCACACCCAAGATCTCTACCTAAATTCAGCTCTGTCTGAGTTTTTGTTATTTGAAATGTCTATTTTGACCAGACTTAATGGTACTATTATACTTTTTTAGAAATTGAATACACTCTAGGTGCATTGACGTCAGAATGTTAACCAATAGCGGATTGAACTGTCAAAAATAAACATTCTTTAAAATATCTTGCATTATAGTAATAATAGTTTTAAAACGCATGAATCGGGTGACACACCTGTGTGTCAGACATCCTTGAACAGTTAACTTAATATGTAAAACTTTTAGTTGAAAAGAGAAAATATGGAGTTTCTTGTCAGTTCTTCTACATAAGAATTGAACTTTGAGAATGAACAGTAGAGTGACTTTATTTATTGTACTGGCTGGGGTGCACCTTTGCCCCATTCGTATAATGGAGTGTTAACAAAATGACTTCACTTTGCTAGGGTAACTATGTGATCAAACCTACTAAAGAAAGTATTTTTTTTAGGTCATCCAATGTGAGTATAATTAAGGCAATACCTGAGAATAAGGGTGGTGTCATCCTAACTGGCGCACTTGTGGTAGTTGGTGGCGGCGGAGGCGGCGGCGGAGGCGGCGGAGCAAGAAGCGCAGGCAGAGGGGCTGGAAGTGGTGGCGGCGGCGCGGCCGCGCTCTGCGGCGGTGGCGGCGGAGGCGGCGGTGGAGCCTGAACTATGTACTCGTTCACGTACATGTTCATTTGTGCAGTAGACATTGCTGCATACCTTTCAGCCAAAGCTCTAGGTATCTGACCTGTAGTCAAAAACAGGTTTTCCTCCTCTCTTGATGTGTGCAAATATGTACAATCTGGCCTTGTACAACCCGTTCTGTTTTGGAAATCGTGGCAAAACTTTAAAATGTCTTTCATAGATTCTACGTCTAATTCGTGACGAAACTTGCATTGAGCGCCTTTAGAACAAATACCCCACACAAAATCACGACATTTTTTAATTTGCTGCTCAGTCGTTGTCACAGTGGCATTTCTAATCCGTGGGTCCGTTGGTGCCGATGACTTAATGTTTTTGAGAATTACCGCCGTCGCCGTAGATGCCGCCGTCGTTGATGGCGCTGTCTGTTGCGGCAAAGGCGGCTGGCGGCCATTTTGTTCATTATTATTACTCATGAACTGAAAAACAAACTTGTCGTTTAAATATAGTCCTTAATTTGTAGAAAGAACAATGTGTCTGAATGCAGACACTGTTTGAAATACGTACCGTAATCGTGTACACACACTGCTATCGTGTTATTACAAGTTTTCGAAATAAATACCACCACTTCCAACACTACAGTCTCACGGTCTATAAGCACTCTTCATCAATATTCTAGGCGTGGTAAACATTATAGTGCGCGCCACCGTGAAGTTAATGTTTAAAATCCAAGTTTACCCAGCGCAAAAGTCACTGTATTTCTCATTATTATTTGCCTGATGACTTCTGCTCGTTCCTGCTTTGTTTCACGCGCACGGCTCACGGCAGGCAGCATGAAACCACAAACCACAGAGTATGAGAGTACCTACATACATTTTTTTTTTTTCTTTGGCTTCGCACGGTTTGTGCATTTAGCCAATGTGACGTTTTCGATTAACATTGAAGAAAATAAAGGTAGGGAAACGGAATAGGATAACAAATTATTAAATAGGAATAACTAATTTAATTTGAACGGAATTTGGGGTAGGACAGATAAATTGGATGTTTTTTTTTTTTGAAATGAGAGAAATTAAAATGATGAATTTAAAATTATCTATTCAAAAGAAATTAAAATTATCTATTCAAACCTAAGCGGTATTTGCTACCGTCTGCGGTAGAGAAAACCGTGTGGGTATGCGGTAATATAACTGTTCACACCAAAGCGGATTTCGCTATCCTTGTGGGTAGAATACCGAGTTCGAGTTTCGCCCAGTAAGGGAAACAATACCTATGCGGTACTATGGCACCAGCTATTCCGCTCTAGCCGCGGAACTTGATACTAAATACTTAATTAAGCGAAACCCGTGCGGTATGTACCTCTACCCACAGCGTCAGCGAATACCGCTTAGGTCGCTCTAGCCGCGGAACTTGATACTAAATACCTGAGCGAAACCCGCGCGGTATGTACCTGTACCCAAAGCGGCAGCGAATACCGCTTAGGTTTGAATAGGCCTTAATATTATGAATGGTGATGAATGAGACTATACATTTATATACAGGAAAACTATTTGTACAAAGTAAAGAGAGTATTGAGGAAGGAAAAGGAATACCAAGGGATAAGAGGTTAGGTTAGGAAAAAGGAAGAACGGTCGTATAAGGGACAGGAGAAAAAAATGTGATTTAAGTCACCTACGTCTCTGCCACACAAGCAAATGAAGCAAATGGGGTCGTCAATTATATGAAATTTGGCAAGATGGGCTGGCGAACAAACATGACCCATTCTCATCCGTATTAAAACGGAGGTCTCTTTTTTGCCAAATTTTGCCCTGCCAAACGTGTACGTTACCCCAACAAGAAAGTGTCTCCTAGAGTTATATGAGTAGAACGTATTATTGGTGCCTTATCTGTTGTAAATGTGCCCCCACATAAAAAATGTGTGCCCCCTGTCGTTTTGGAAAAAAACGGAAAAAACGATTCTTGCTGGGGTAACGTTTTTCTAGCAGGAAAATTCTAAACGAATGATCGGAGAGAGAAAAATTGTGCATAGCCAGAGAGCTTATATGTGTGCCAAAATGTGCCCCCAAAAATAAAATCTGTGCCCCTTCAGGTTTTCGAGATATTGCATTTCCTGCTGGAGTAACGTTTTGATGAATCGTATATCTCTAAAACCATTGCATGTGCCCCTGTAGAATAAACATATACGAGTAGCTCTTAATGTGTGCCCATTTGTGCCCCAATTAGATTTAAGAAAATATTTATAGTTTTCAAGTTATCGCGGTTTTATGAAAACCCGAAAAAACATCGCAGCGCCTAAATGAGACAAGGCATAACTTCGCTGAAAACTGTATTCGGTTCTTCTTGACGCTAATAATAACCATACAAAGTTTCAAAACTGTTCATGCATGCGTTTTTGAATAATCATGCTAAAAGTAAAAACGATGGTGTCATAACTTTGACGGCAAAATACAAGGAACTGGCACAATCCCAGAAGTGTAGGTGTAAACCAAAATCTTGTGCCTTTAGTCAAAAATATATGGTGAAAATATTGAGCTTCAAATGTTACGCATTAAGTAAATATAAACAAAAAACCAAAATATGTAAACAACGGCTGGTTATCCGACCAAATCTAAATGACTACTAAAAAGCGACGGATTCATACATATCGATGACCTTCTTTACTTTACTCACTAACCGGTTCACACGTGTTGTGCCTGAGTACACTGAAGTAGAAAAGTAATATCTAATAAAATAAAGTTGTTATTGGATTATATTTTAATAGCTGTTTCTATGACCTTACACATGATTAAGTACATTTATAAGAGCCATTTTCAAATAAAATGTACATGTGACTAACATGCTCAAAATCGTGACCAAACTGTTTTGTGACATACCTGTATTATATATTATATTTGTATTATGTATTATACTAATGTAAGTCACATTTATTGTAAAGCAGAGTTTACATGTAACTATGTGCTACTGTTCAAATTGAGCAGGGTTCGGCAGGGAGCTAAAATGCAGGTTTAATGATCAAATTCAGATTCCCTTTTTTCGCCTCCCCACACCGCTACATACATCTCTGGCCCCGCGGTGTCCGCTGACGTTGTCACGCAAGGAATCGCTTTGTCTTGCTTAGAGAAAGTGAGACAGCTAGTACGCGTACGGTGTTAGTGTGACAGAGACAGTTACGTGTAACGTCGCTCTTTTATGAATAATGGGTACAAAGTGTTTATTGACTAGGAAGTGCGTTTGGATTATTACTTGGTATTGGTAAACAGTTGCAGTTATGTTATGACGCCAAGGACACTGTTACGTTGAGTCACGCAGTTGCACTGATACTGTTTGTTTACTTTTTTTTAAGTTGGTTGAAAGTGGCGTATAAGCATTTTATAACAATTAAGTGGTTGTAGGGGTGGTGAATTTTATGGCACGATCTGCGGTGTTAAGTATTTAATGGCATTGTTTTGACTTATTTAAAAATACTTGTACCTTACAAGCACTTGGATTTTTTTTCATTACTTTACCTATTTATTTATTTTTTAACTAATATGTTCTAAATCATGTTTGTTTTGTTTTCATCTGAAAGGATATACATACTTTCCGATTGGTCCAATAGAAATTTCGTCAAAAGCGATTCAGTAATTTGTTTACTTTTTTTGTATAATACGTATTTAATTCTCTTCTTGTGCTAGGTTGATGACATATAATCCCTTAATAACTTCTAGTTACTATGTAAAAAAATAATTCATGACAAGAATTCATGTCTCCAAAACTAAGACTCGACCACAATCCGTCAACACTCAACATGTCACAGTCACAGGGCTGTATCTTTTTAGCCGAAACAACTAAATAATTGATTTGATTTTTACTGAATGTTCTATGGCAGCCATATGTGTATATATTTTTTAATTAGCCCTCAAAACTTTTGAACGCGACTGTACGGACAACAGCTTAGGTATAATACGTCCAATAAAGAAGGTCATCGATATGTATGAATCCGTCGCTTTTTAGTAGTCATTCAGATTTGGTCGGATAACCAGCCGTTGTTTACATATTTTGGTTTTTTGTTTATATTTACTTAATGCGTAACATTTGAAGCTCAATATTTTCACCATATATTTTTGACTAAAGGCACAAGATTTTGGTTTACACCTACACTTCTGGGATTGTGCCAGTTCCTTGTATTTTGCCGTCAAAGTTATGACACCATCGTTTTTACTTTTAGCATGATTATTCAAAAACGCATGCATGAACAGTTTTGAAACTTTGTATGGTTATTATTAGCGTCAAGAAGAACCGAATACAGTTTTCAGCGAAGTTATGCCTTGTCTCATTTAGGCGCTGCGATGTTGTTTCGGGTTTTCATAAAACCGCGATAACTTGAAAACTATAAATATTTTCTTAAATCTAATTGTGGCACAAAGGGGCACACATTAAGAGCTACTCGTGTAATTTTATTCTACAGGGGCACATGCAATGGTTTTAGAGATATACGATTCATCAAAACGTTACTCCAGCAGGAAATGCAATATCTCGAAAACCTGAAGGGGCACAGATTTTATTTTTGGGGGCACATTTTGGCACACATATAAGCTCTCTGGCTATGCACAATTTTTCTCTCTCCGATCATTCGTTTAGAATTTTCCTGCTAGAAAAACGTTACCCCAGCAAGAATCGTTTTTTCCGTTTTTTTCCAAAACGACAGGGGGCACACATTTTTTATGTGGGGGCACATTTACAACTGATAAGGCACCAATAATACGTTCTACTCATATAACTCTAGGATACACTTTCTTGTTGGGGTAACGTACACCTGCCAAACCATGGTTTATACGGAATCTCAGGTTGAATAAGAGAAAAATAATGTCCCTTCGTTCTGTTACTGGTATCCCAAGCTACCTTCCAGGTGTCCCGAAGAAATCCCTTAGGCAACGTTACTACGTCATGAGTAAAATTTTTATATGGGACTAAATCCCCACAATGTACCGCATCACCGGCCAGAGCGTCAGCCACTTCATGGCCATGTATTCCAGCGTGAGACGGAATCCATGCAAATTGCAGTGAGCTACCCTCAGTGATCATTCTGAACGCAAATTCTCTTATTGAATAAATTATAGCAATCTGCAACTTGCTTTCGTAAGGGGATTTATTGATGGCTAGAAGAGCGCTTCGATCAGTAAAATTATAGCTTTTTTAAGCTTTAAAACACGAATATATTCTATTGCTTTCAAAATGCTGAACCATTCCCCTGTAAAAACCGAAGTCTCCGGAGGTAGTTTTATTTTTTGTGCGATGTTGTATTGAGAATGGTAAGTACCTATCCCAACACAACCCGTCTGGGTACGTTTAGCAGCATCGGTAAAAATGTGGTGGTATTCTAAATGTTCAGTCAGAAAATGGTTAAAATTTGAATGGCAATCGGGATCTGATTTACTCACACAGTCAAATGTTATGATGGGACTGAATTGTAAACTCTCATAACTACAGCTGAACATGAGGAGTTTATTGGAACTGTGAATAGGAGAAGAAAGAGAAAGGATTTTTTATAGCTGACAACTAAACAAGGAGCACGTTTATGGGACCAGTAATCTGATGATTCCATCTGTAACATTAAAGAGTTCAGTTTGGGAATGAGAGGATGAGTTGAGAACTGAAGAATGCGGAACAAGTATTTGTCAGATAGGAATTGTCTTCTAAAGTATAAGGGAGCATCCTCGCATTCGGCTTGGAGTGCATTAATGGGACTTGACTTCATAGCACCCGAAATGATGAGTAAAGCTTTAGACTGGATGCGATCCAATTTTTTAAAAGCCATGACACTGCCAGGTTCTAGAACGAACAACCCATAATCCAAAGTGCTTCTGATGATTGCGTTATAAATAAGTTTTAAAGAAAAGGGATGAGCGCCCCACCACACACCAGAAAGGCATCGAAGCATATTTAAGTGATTTTCACATTTGTTAACAATGCTGCAATGTAGTCACAATGGGGAACACTGTTTAATTTAGAGTCAAATATTACACCTAGATATCTGAATTTATCTTTTACTGGAACAGGTATTCCTCTATACATCAGATGTCCTAAAGGTATATTTTTCTTCCGGGTGAATAAAACAGCCGCAATTTTAGACGTGGATAAATCCAAGGCATTTAAATGTAACCATGACTCCAGAGTAGACAAAGCCGAATTAACATTAAAGCTAGCTTGCTCCACAGAGTGACTTGACGAATACAGCAACAAATCGTCGGCGTATTGAAGAACCGTAACATGTTTAGTTAAGGACGAGTCCATATCAAAAGTGTAAATGTTGTATAGAAGGGGACTGAGCACAGATCCCTGTGGGAGACCTCTCCATACAAGACGAGATACTTCATGATCTCCTATTTGCATGTTAACAGAGCGTGCAGTCAGGATATTTATAATGAAATTTGACAAATTCGATGCAACCTGTAAGGCTTTTAATTTATTTTGTAAAATTGATAATACAACATTATCATTAGCCGCATTAATATCAAGAAAAGCTGCTACGGTGGAATGGTTATTACAGAAGGATAATCGAATATCTGATGTTAAAATACTTAAACAGTCAGTGGTACTTTTACTTTTCTGAAGCCATATTGAGATTCTGCCAAATGCCCTTACTTTCAACATACCATTCTAGACGATTTTTAATTAAGTGTTCCGCTATTTTCATTAGATTTGAAGACAAAACTATGGGACGATACGAAGTTCCTAAACACAAAAGTAGATATTTGTTTAAGAGCAACTGCTTCCAGGATCTTAGATAGGAAAGGGAGAATGGAGATTGGTCTGTAGTGATCAAATAAACTGGGGTTGGATATTTTAGGAAGAGGGATTATGAAGGCCTTACGCCAGCTTGTGGGAAATACTCCAGTTTGTAGGGAGGCATTGATAATGTGTGTAATAATAGGGAGAATACTTTTAATTATGAGGGATATCATAGTTCAGCTGACACCATCACAGCCAACAGCCTTGGACTTAATTGCATTGAAGGTTTTGAGGACTTCAGGGTCGGTCACTGGGGAAAAAGAGAAAGATTCGGGAAGTAAGATTGGCGTGGAAGTAATTTCGAGAAGAGTTTTGTTTTTAACGGCATCTAGAAGCATATCCGACGATGAAAAATACTTATTCAAATCACTTAAGGACACGTTAGAAGAAATGACATTAGGGGAGGACTTTGTTATGCCGAGAGATTTGAGAAACTTCCATATATCAACCGGTGAAGAGTTAAGGACATTTTCACAAATGTATCGGCGTTTATAAGTTCTTACCATCTGGTTACAGCGGTTTCTAGCCGCCTTGTACAGGTTCCAGTTCTCCTCACTGCGATCTCTTCTATATCTTCGAAAGGCCTTGTCACGCCGTCTCATCGCCATACGAACTCCAGGGTTAATCCATGGAGCGGGTGGGTGCTTATCACAGACGGCCCTCACAGGTGCTGTGTTTCAATAAGGTGAAGAACACACCTATTGAAAATGTCCACTTTCTCATCCACTCAATCAACAGCTCTTGCATCTTCATTGAGCTGGTCTTTGTTCATCCTCGCGAAATTCCTGAGAAACACAATGGCACGTTGCTGTTTCGGAGGCTTGATTTTGTATGTGAGATAGATTAAGTCGTGCCTAGACAACCCAGGAACCGCAGCCTGACCATGGTTAGCAACCAGATTTACTGAGGAAGCGAGCATGAGATCAAGCCAGGAATCGCTCGTGTCTAGATTATGATGAGTCGGACTCAGTGTGAGAAGAGATAGACTCGACGATTCAAGGATTGCTCTAAGTTTGCATGACCTAGAGTTACCCTTCAAGATATCAGTAAATGTAGAAAAAAGGTAGCTTAGTAACAAACGGTCTTACCTTTCTCACGGACTTACAGCCGCTTTCTATAATATATCGCAATCCCAATCTTTAACTTGCAATTTGTAAATATTGTAAAATGCTGGTTTCCAAGGGGTGCAAAAGGGTGCTAAAATAACTGGGTGTTAATGATGCTCTAAAAAGCTTATTTTGAGTTTGCGCCAACAGACTGAATTTCCCTTGAGCCGCAAATGATTTTTTTAAATTTATTAGTGTTTCATACACCTCACACCTTTTTTGGTTAAAAGGAATTATACAACAAAGGGGTATCTACATAATTATATTTAAACATACAACAGTTAGTTATTAATTAAAATTCAAAATAATGAGACTTTAATGTTAATACCTAACATTAAACGATGTTCAGTACATAACAGGAATGGTGCAACTCAGAGGAGACTTATATTCATGTTTTCTAATGATTCCATAAAAAATTACAACTACATGAATTAAGTCCAATCTTTTTGCTAATTCGACTACACTACGTAGGTACATACAAGTAAAGGTGTTTTGTTGGTGGCGCTTTTTTCTTCATGCCATTGCTATTCATTTACTGGAAAACGTTCATTGTTGCATTCAGGTAGGTACTCCAACGACGCACAGTGGTGCAGGTGGAACGGGCATGCAGAAAATATTATTTTCAAATGAAAAGACGTTGCGTTTCTTCATAATACTTTATTAAAATGATATAATGAATGTACCAGTAAATCCAGTATATATATTTTTTATTACTTATCATGAAAATATTCATCATATTTTTTCACATGAATTCTTCTAAGTATAAATATTAAGCAAAATATACCGTTCAATGCTACTATTATACTTACACGACATGATAGTGTTAATTACCCTCATTAGAAACACTTATTAATATACCTAATGCACTTTTTCTTAATTACAGAGCGTCATTAGTTAATGACCTGGTATTTCCAAGATCGCAGGTTATTGCAGCCAAAACTGTATGTATCCTTAATCTATAGGGTCTAATTAATCGCCGAAGGTATATCATTACCCAACGGTCGATAACGGAGATTAGTTATGATCTCATGATTGAAAACAAAAGGTTCCAAATGACTTTCTTCATTAAAAATGTAATAGCAAGTAATTACTCATTATTTCATTTCTTATGCTTACGTATTTTATTAATACACACAATAAACTTATGACTAAACTAAAAATAAAAGTTGATTATTGTAGTATTTAGGTTCTATTCATACTTGAAATAACAATATTTTTTGCACGAAACTTGTTAATTCTCGATCACCCTACTTTGGCATCATATAATTAAATACTGTATAATTATTTACCCGTATTCATTTTAGGACTTATTTCTTACTCATTCTAGTATGTGTGTACCAAATTGTAGACAAAGTCTAAACAAAGGAGTTTTTTCCGCCCTTGAACCAATGTGCGACGTTGTACTTTTTTCTTTTATTTCATACCATTTTTATACATAGGTAATTCAAAAGTTTGCACGGATAGAAAAATATTGCGTTGTATGTTGTTCAAGGTCATAAGAATATACATTCACATGGTGCAGACCCTTTATTAACACTAAATTTAACTTTAATCTGATAAACTACTAGCATTTAGAGTTAAAACAATTATTTAAATTACGAAAATCTGACAGCTCCGATTTACCAAAAAAGTGACACAGGTCCTGAGTGGAAGAGGTCCACGGAGCATCTAAGAATTGAGCAAACGAGAGAGATGCAAATACTTTTACAAAGCAAAAGAAGAGATAACGATACTAAGTGTTGCTCGGAATAAAAAAACGTAAGTGCCAAAATTAATTTACGAACGTGATAACATTAAAGTATTATTAGATCAAAATATGTTCAGTTGGAACCTCGGTAACATAATTTTGCATGTATTAAAGTAATGTTCACAGGACACAAAGCGTTGCGTCTTGTAGCTAAAAAAGTAACAAGATATTTCGAACTTTGTCATTTTTTCTATCGAGAAAATTCCTTCGTATCGTGTATTCCTTCAGTTGGATAATAGATCATATGGCCAAAAAGCATATACCACAATTTCACATTCCTGTTCCAGGTACCTATTAAGATACGCTAAAGCGAAAAACGGCTTTATACTTAATGTGTTTATTTTCAAAATGTTCTCAGAAACATTCGTAAGAGTTTTATACACCAATATTTTCAATCTACTAACATTGATTTAAAATTTTAAATTCGAGAAAACAAAAATGTCACAGCTGGTCAATGCTACCAGCTCTCAAAAAATATTTTCGCTAATATCAAAGTGAAAACGGGTTAGGTTTAGAATCAAGTCCTTTGAATTTCACGAATCTGTCACTGTGGGGAGGTCAAGGGGGCGTACCTCAAGCGCCTCCATGCAATTTCAGCTGCCGAAGCCGCTTCGAAATATTTTCTAAAAATATTTGTAAATCACTATTAAAACGTGAAACGGAACTATAATTATTACTCTAAATTCTTACGTTTTTGAAGTTCTATCTGTCAAAATGCGTGAAATGTGCTCCATATCTTTATTGTTATCTGCCTCCTGTTTTTGCTACCCTTCTGGACCCCGAATGCTTGCTTTTTATGGCAAGTTCGCTACGCCTTTGGACACCGATTAGATTATAAGTAATTAACATTTTGGTGTTTTATTTGGAGCAAGAGCGAGCGAAGCGAGTTCGGGACTTGGGGCACCCCGAATCGGACAGGTTAGGTTAGAAGGGGATGGCGGGGTCAAGTGAGCGAGCGCCATCCCCTTCGTGGTTAGAAATAGGAGCTCCGCGTAGCGGGGATCCGTCAACTACACTTTAGTATTACTTCGGTGGAGGGAGGACACATCGCCTCCCCATTGAGGCGATTTTTCTCAGTAATTATTCAATAAAAAATTTAAACTTCAGCAATTGATATAAAAAACCAAGCACCTCCGTCGGTGAGAAAAGGTGGGGGCTAACCCTCTAATAAGGGGACTCGATTCTAAACTTAAACCTTTTTAATTTCCAGTAAGCATAGACAAAGTAACCACAGACGATATAATAAATAGATAATCTTTTTATATGGTTAACACTGGTGATAGTTGTTTTTTCTTGAGTAAACTCCGCATTCTTAGTCACAAAGAATTATTCTAAAATTGATTACGTTTCGCTAGGTTAATAAATTAAACTTATAAATATACCACTTATTTACTCCTAAATACGAAAACACGATATTATTATGTACCTACCTTGAGTTTACTTTCAAAATGTTCGCAGAAACATTCGTAAGAGTTTTGTACAACAATATTTTCATTTAACACTTAGTTATTTACTGAAAATATCTACTAACGTTGATTTAAAATTTTGAATTCGAGAAAATAAAAATGTCACAGCTGGTCAGTGCTACCAGCTCTCAAAAAATATTTTCGCTAATACCACTTATTTACCCCTAAATTTGGGAGAAAACCCCTAAGTTGGGAACCCTGCGGCTGGTCGACACAATTATGACAGTTCCGACTACAGCGCGCCGTGTCAGAAAATGGAACTAAATTTCAGTGAACATGGCTAGGCAAACCATTTAATGTTAGTGAGCCAAGTCATGTGCTTAGCCGTTCAATTAAATGCCGGTATGGCATTTCGGCCGCTAACTAAACGGCGCCGTTTTATGAAATGGCTAGGCAGCAAATTAAACGGCTGATTTCACCAGTTGGCTGCGACACATAGGTATAAACTGGATTGGAGGTACTAGTGAGTCCAATTTGATTTGTGTCAAGCCCTTTGCCAACCGGAATGCACTTAACAAATTAAGTATCTCTTATTATCCGTGAGCTCTATTTTACAATGATGTTTTTCGGATACCTATTTATTTTCTGCATGTGCATGCGGCACTCTGTGTATAGCAAGAACATCTTTCTGACACACAGAAAAAATAATCTTTTAATATTAATGCTGATATAATTTTAATTCTTTACTGATATTTGTTTTTTTTTTAAATTTAATTGACTTATTATACTTTTCGACATGAAATGAAATTGACTCTAACTTATAATTAAATTTAATTTACGTGCATGCAATTGCTAATGTTCAATATTTATGAAATTAATGTGAAATCGATATAATTTTGACATAATAATTTTTGATAACAATGTTGACATAATTTTAATTCTTTACTATTTTTTTTATTTAATTGACTTATTATACTTTTTCACATGAAATGAAATTGAATCTGAATTATAATTGAATTTAATTTACGTACATGCAATTGCATAGCTTAATATTTGTAAAATTATATGGTAATAAATTGATGATTATAACTTAATAATAGGTAGGTACTTACTTTAATAACTACTTTTTAAATAATTATGTTTTAATATATGTCATTATTGGCTAAACATAGCGTACTATACAAATGTTTACGATCTTTTTATGTAAATACCTATGTTTGACCAATAAATAATTCTATTCTATTCTATTCTAAAATTCTCAGTAACCCGGAAACCTTCTGAATCCGATGGTTCGTTGAACCACTCGTTCACACATCTGCAAAAAAAAAAGAACTTATTGTAGGTATTTACTTAAGTAAAATTGAGGATTTAAGTACTTAATTTAAAAATAAATATAAAAGTACGTAGGTACATCTTTTCCACAATGTATCCAGTAGAGCTATAACCTATACCTAAGTGCGAAGTAGACGTTCAACATCGGTACCTACTTTATTATAGAATCTGAACAAAAAAGTATTAAACTACTCGATTATAATAATGAATTGGCGTGTAATATTGCAGAGAAGATAAAAAAAAAACAGAATCAGTAGGGACTAATCAGTAAAAGTAAAAGTAGTAAGTTTTAAGTACCTACTCAATTTATGGACAAGTCGCGTTAGCAAAAATTTCTGGAGGATACCAAAACTGTTTACGTAACATGTACCTAAATTGTTCGTGGTTCCAAAGAAACTTTCCCAGTACCACTTTCGAATTCGGATTCCAATAAAAATAATGTAAGTACCTACAGCTCTCGAAATCATGTTTGCTAGAGATATTGTTATGATTCCTTCAACACACTCTCTTATTCCACTGCATTTAGGATCACAATGCGGTGTATTTCACACTCAGTGCTTTACTATCCCATATGCACTCGTACAGAAAAGATCGCGGCGTACTCCGCCTTTTGAAGTTATTAAAACAGACCTGGAGGCCTACCACAACCTCTTAAAACAATATTATTTTAATATTACTTTGTAATTTCTGTTGTTGCATTTTCAACGCTCGGATCAGCGCCGAGAGTTGAAAATGCAACAACAGAAATTACAAAGTAATATTAAAATAATATTGTTTTAAGAGGTTGTGGTAGGCCCCCAGTAATAAAATCGGATCAAAAATCTTAATTGTGGACCAGTGGAGCGTAGTTTTTGTTTTTTTTTGCTATTAGCGTGTTGTTTAATTAGCTTTTCAAGATGCAAGTCAAAGTCAAGTCAAAGTCAAAGCATTTATTTCAAATAAACCATTTACAGGTACTTTTGAATTGTCAGAGTCAGTCAGTCAAAAACATGAAGCTATTTACACGTTCCAAAGCGTAGATCTCTATGGAGAAGAACGTGCAAGAAACTCCACGGACACTCTTTTAAACCATTTTATGATTTACAATAATCCTGGTTACATTATCTTTGTTGCTTCTATATGTGAGAACAATGTAAAGGAAGAGAAAAAAAAAAAAAGAATTCTAAGTATCAAATAAACTATTGAAATAAGCCAGCGACAGCTAAGAGATGACCAGTCTCCACTGATGGCGCCCGTCCACGAACATGACGCGTGCATCAGCACCATTCAGCTCAACCATTTTGAAGGGAACCGAATGATCCGATACACGCGCCACCATCAGCGAGACATTCGAGTGAGCATGACAAACCCTCAACTGCCCCTGCTCATTTATGTCAAACAAGAAAACCATCTATTAACATAAAAAGGCTCCATGGTCCTCACATTTACAGGATTCCAAAATAAAAAATGCTTCTACTTTATATAAAACTATAAATATCAATTGGTAAGAACAGAAAAGTAAAAGTGTATTCCAAACATTATAGAAATGTGGAATATTATTATTATTAAACGTAAAAAGTAAAATAAAAAAGGGTGAGCATCTCCTCCATATATAAAATCCTAACTAGTGGAACCAAGCGGCTGAGGCTGTGGAGCAGGACCGGCATTTAGCCAAGCATTTTTATCAAGGATATAATCTTCCAGTTTATAATATGCCTGTCTACATAGTGTGCGTTTAATGCATGTTTTAAATTTTCTCTCATTCAGTCCGAGAATATCATATGGTATTTTATTATAAAATTTAACACAGTACCCCATAAAAGAAGTGTGTACTTTAGCCAATCTGAATCGGGGTTGATCTAATTTGTTCTTATTTCTAGTATTAAAATTATGCCTGTCACTAATCTTACTAAAAAGATGGAGATTTTTCCGAACATACATTATATTTTCGTATATGTATTGACAAGGTACCGTCATGATGTTAATATCTTTAAACAGTTCCCTTAGGGAATCGCGCCGACCCAGATTATATATGGCTCTGATGGCTCTTTTCTGCAGAATAAATATAGATTCGATGTCTGCAGCACGTCCCCACAACAAGATACCGTAAGACATGATACTATGAAAGTAACTAAAATAGACCAGCCTCGCGGTATCTATATCAGTAAATTGACGGATTTTTCTGACAGCATATGCTGCTGAACTTAGCCGAGCCAAGCAAATATTAGTATTGATGCAAGGGCTAAATATTGTCGCTGCGTAAAATATTTCTCAAAGGAGATGGGGAGGAATCGGTCCAAGTGGCATCAGTGCATGAGACCTATATTTTCTGAAAGTTAAATTAAATGCAACATTTTTTTGTTCTTGAGCCAAATAAATTGAAATGTAACAAAAAGTTATCGATGATTAAAAAATCAAAATGTAAACAATGATTGGAGGCAGGAAGCGTCGCACACTGAAATTTTGCTTCAATTGCGGTCACCTATATTTTATCCCTTCATCTTATAGATCCAGCTAAGAACTAAAACTTCTGGGAAGGAACCATGATTTTTTTATGTTTAGTTTAGAAGTTATTTAACGTTATGGTGACGTCAACAAAAAACTGTTTTTATTTGTACATTTCAAAATAATAATATGATTTACATAAATCATTGTTTTATTACAGTAACAATACAATATCTAACTTCATACAAAGTTAAGGCATTTGCATCTACGACGTACAAAGAGTCGAGAGTCGATTTTCGATTTTCACTAAATTGCGATTTTCTCCGTATTCCTATCGATTCCGTACCTGATTTTACTTTTGGGGATGCATAATATAGTTATTAACAACACAAAATAAAAAGCAAATAAGTTAACAGTGGGACTTCGGAAATATTACTTTTCTAAAGTTTCTGTAGAATTTATATGGAAATAGGGTGTGTACATATTATTGGTGCCTTATCTGCTGTAAATGTACACCACATAAAAAATGTGTGCCCCCTGTCGTTTTGGAAAAAAACGGAAAAAACGGATAACGTTTTTCTAGCAGGAAAAATCTAAACGAATGATCGGAGAGAGAAAAATTGTGCATAGCCAGAGAGCTTATATGTGTGCCAAAAAGTGACCCCAAAAATAAAATCTGTGCCCCTTCAGGTTTTCGAGATATTGAATTTCCTGCTGAAGTAACGTTTTGATGAATCGTATATCTCTAAAACCATTGCATATGCCCCTGTAGAATAAACATACACGAGTAGCTCTTAATGTGTGCCCCTTAGTGCCCTAATTAGATTTAAGAAAATATGTATAGTTTTCAAGTTATCGCGGTTTTATGAAAACCCGAAAAAACATCGCAGCGCTTAAATGAGACTAGGTATAAGTTCGCTGGAATCTGATGAAATGAATCATGATGTGTAATGTCATAGAAACAGCTAGTAGAATATAATCCAATAACAACTTTATTTTATTACTTTTCTACTTCAGTGTACTCAGGCACAACACGTGTGATCCGGTTAGTGAGTAAAGTAAAGAAGGTCATCGATATGTATGAATCCGTCGCTTTTTAGTAGTCATTCAAATTTTGTCGGATAACCAGCCGTTGCTTACATATTTTGGTTTTTTGTTTATATTTACTTAATGCGAAACATTCCAAGCTGAATATTTTCACCATATATTTTTGACTAAAGGCACAAGATTTTGGTTTACACCTACACATATGGGATTGAGCCGGTTCCTTTGTATTTTGCCGTCAAAGTTATGACACCATCGTTTTGACTTTTAGCAAGATTATTCAAAAACGCATGCATGAACAGTTTTGAAACTTTGTATGGTTATTATTAGCGTCAAGAAGGACCGAATACAGTTTTCAGCGAACTTATACCTAGTCTCATTTAAGCGCTGCGATGTTTTTTCGGGTTTTCATAAAACCGCAATAACTTGAAAACTATAAATATTTTCTTAAATCTAATTGGGGCACTAAGGGGCACACATTAAGAGCTACTCGTGTATGTTTATTCTACAAGGGCATATGCAATGGTTTTAGAGATATACGATTCATCAAAACGTTACTCCAGCAGGAAATTCAATATCTCGAAAACCTGAAGGGGCAAAGATTTTATTTTTGGGGGCACTTTTTGGCACACATAAGCTCTCTGGCTATGCACAATTTTTCTCTCTCCGATCATTCGTTTCGAATTTTCCTGCTAGAAAAACGTTACCCCAGCAAGAATCGTTTTTTCCGTTTTTTTCCAAAACGACAGGGGGGCACACATTTTTTATGTGGGCACATTTACAGCAGATAAGGCACCAATAATACGTTCTACTCATATAACTCTAGGAGACACTTTCTTGTTGAGGTAACGTACACAAATAGGGTTGTCAAATTGCATATGCCTAATACTTAATTTTACACCAAAGAAAACGGTTATATTTCATTTTATTATCAAGAAAGATAGTAAATTGGCAGTCAAAGTTTTTCAAGTAGTTATAGTAAAGTAGGTGACAGCCCTAACCTCAAAAATAAAAATTAAATAACTCGGAAGTCCCGCACTACCCACACCTGGTTTTTTTTATAATATAGCATATTATAATATAAAACTATTCATGTTTAAAAAATGCGGATACCATGAGACTAACCAAATAAAAAAGGAATTTAATTTTCCAAAGATCTTGATTTTTTCTTCTATGTACGACAATTTTTTTTTCTACTCACCTAGTAGATATAACAGTCTTTATTAAGACGTCATCTATAAAAAATGCAAAATCATATATCTGAGACGAAATAGTGCATTTCTATGGTTTCTATGAAGTTTTCTAGAGTTTTAAAATAACTTCTAAACTAAACATAAAAAAATCATGGTTCCTTCCCAGGAGTTTTAGTTCTTCGCTGGATCTATAAGATGAAGGGATAAAATATAGGTGACCGCAATTGAAGCAAAATTTCAGTGTGCGTTGGATCTGATCTCATTTAAAAGCTTAATTTGCAAGTGTGTTGTTTTTCATTACCATCACAAAAAAATCGGGCTGTGGAGAAAAAAGATGATACCATAAATGTGTTTTGCGAGAAAAGAAATCGACGAATGGAAGATTTATAAGGAGCCTCGGTGAATGAGACATACATCATTTTAAAGCTCGTTAAAATTGTGTTATTTTTTATTACGGACATAAAAAAATTGGCCTATGGAGATAAAAGTTAGAAGCCATAAATCTGTTTTGCCAAAAATAAATTCGTCGAATGCAAGAGCTACAAGGAGCGTCGGTGAATGAGACATAAATCATTATAAAGCTCGTTAAAAGCGTGTTATTTTTATTTTAAAGAAAAAAAATATATGTGTTTTGAGAATGTTTTATTTTATTCTGGGAATGGCTCCAAAAAGGAAACCCCGATTCTGGGCCTAACTGTTGCACGAATGAGATATGTCCCAAAAAAAATCGTCTTTTTTTCTTAATTAACTTATTTAAATCTTAGCTTCATTAGCAATGACCAGGTTTAGAAAATAAGTAGATTTCTATTTTTGTGTTTTAAACGACCTTTGTAAATCGTTACAGCACTTATTTTGTTATCCGTCACTAACTATATAAACGCTGGCATTGTATCAATAGAGTTTACCCTAAGAATTACCTAACCTGTTAAAAATATTTTGTTATTTCAGTAAAATGTTTTTTAGGTATAATCAATGTAAAATAAAAAATCATTCAAATCTGGATTACACAAAAAAACTTCAGACGTCTGGGATGCTTTTTCAGCGAGATATCAGCGAAAACGTGTTTTCACCGTTTCAATGGCGCGGCCATGGGGTTTTAGTCTTACAGCTCCTAAAAGATAAACCCAGGATTTTTTCTATATTTTTTACAAATTCAATCTATTATTTACCTAAATTTCAGGTCTCTGCAACGCTTACTTTTAAAGATCTCCGTTGCCGCGCGTTTCAATTGCGCGGCCACGTTCAAACCCTTATAACTTTTTAACCATGGCTTTGACAAATTTATGGTTTTGGGAATCAACTTTTACAAATTTTTACAAAATCTTGGCATGTTTTTTTTTTAATTGTCATAGCCGCGCCCTTGAATCGGACACTATATCGTGTGTCTATCTAAGCTATAAATCTTCATCATCTGCCTAGATTCTTCAAATCACCTATAATTGGGTTGGTTTCCAGTTAAATTGGATTCAGCTGATTACCAGTATTTTATGCAACTGGTTTTCATCCTTTTGGCCAAACTGTAATGACTGCCAAAGATTTACAAATGACAGCCGGGATCAACGGCTTAGCGTATGTACCTACATACTTTCCGAAGTCTTAGTAAGTTAATGAGGTCATAACCATCTACAGACCGACCTCGGCAATTGTTACTTAACCTAGAAGATCGATCCGTGTGTTATTTTGCCACCAGCTTTTCTAAACATTCAGTGTCATAAAAAAAATGGCTTGGGTGTTTACTTATACGTTTTGGAAAATTGTTTAATTTGTGTTACTGGTTAATATTATTATTTCATTTGAAGCACTACAAAATATAAGAATCGTGTTGATTCGAGGTACTAGGAGATATCAAGGATGGTCGGCATTTCAAACAGAAGATGTGATGTAGTTAGTTAGTTCCCTTCTTTTTATTTTATTTTTCTAAGAGGGGTCAGGTAATGCAGGGTATGGAGGCTGTACGTATGTAGGTACGTCGTACATCTTTAATCTGTGCGACATATTTTTTTCCGACATCCACGTGAAGGAAGTCGCCGGCACCGTTCAGGCTCAGAATGTCCCTTTCCCAAAATGTCAATTTCCCAGAATGTCCCTTTCCCGAAATGTCCCTTTCCCGAAATGACACTTTCTCAAAATGTCCTTTTCCTACGACAGCTACGCGTTCAAACTGGGAATATGAGTAAGTACTAAATATTAACAAAATAAGTTTTTTTTAGATTGAAAATTATATAAAAGCCCATTATTTGCATAAAGTCACAAAAAGCGACATCTATCCTAATTACGTTAATAAACTACAAACAATATTACTATCTATCTCTATGGACATTCTAATACAGGTTTGTTCTTTCTACGGTAGATGGTGCTTCCTTCCTTTGTATGATATATTATTACCTAGTAATTTACATAAAGGTAATTTTTGTTAATTTGTTTATTAGGTTACTTAAACATATCCCTTATTGTTATTATAATTATTAATTGTAGATCAAATAATAATGTACATGTACAAGTGATTCTTTGCTAAAACTAAACGCATTACCAAAAAGGGACATTTCGGGAAGGGGGCATTTTGGGAAATGGACGTTTCGGGAAAGGGACATTCTGGGAAATTGACATTTCGGAAAAGGGACTTTTTGAAACCAAGGGACATTTTGAGAAAGGGACATTCTGAGCCTGAACGGCGGGCACAACTAGTCTACACTAATATTATAAAGAGGAAAGATTTGTATTTTTGTATGTAACGAATAAACTTAAAAACTACTCGACCGATTTCAAAAAATATTTTGCCGTTAGAAAGCTACATTATCGGTGAGTAACATAGGCTATAGAGTAATTCAAAAAAGTTAAGGACCCGTATGAAAACTTCGATCCTGTAACCCAAGGTGTGAAAAAAATACCAAAAAAAAACCTTATATCGCGTACGCTGCGGAAACTCTTGACAATAGAGCAAAGTGATGTACGAAAGTTTTATAGAATCTACAAAAAAGTCCGCGATACTATTATGGTTAAGTCACCATGATCGCTTTTTGTTCAAATTATTCAATTAAATCCCGGGTCAAATAGAAAAATGGAGATTTTTGTATCATGATATTAATCCTTATCCATTAAAATAGTTTGATAAGGAACCGCTCCGGCCCCGGCGACACACCGGTGTGTCGCGAATTAATCGCGAATTTAATGTTTATTTACCTATTACATAAGATTTTTTTTTTTGGGAATTTTCACATGTCGTGGCCGCAGCGGTTAAGGCTGATTATTTCCGTGTAAATTACACTTTAAATTACTCAAACCGGACCTCTCGTTTAATAGTTTCGACGGTTATAAACATGCTAAAAGTAAGAAAAATGTCGCGGCTTGAGAGAACTAGGGAGAATCTTATCATAATATGTTTAGTCCGATGAAGTTGAAACACGGCATTTAAATGATTTCGATAAAAATAAGAATAACAAATGTTTGTACTTTTTCGAAAATAAACTACGTAAGGGATGAAGGAGGAATGATAAAGTTTTAAGGGGAGGACATTATTGCTTGCTTCAATTTACGTCGGAATGCTATGAACAAATTAAAAATGGGATAATTAAAACATAAAAAAATTACATAATCGACCCCTGACGGGGTGAACGGGGTGAGCAGTTGCGCTGAACCTGGCTCTGTCAACGGTAGTGTGGCGAAGGCGTCAAAAATGTATGGGATTGAGATGCTATCGCATTCGCTAATTGAATGGTACATTGTCTAGGTCCCCCTGAGACCACAGAATAAGCAGATATGGCTAGGTAATTAATGAAAATCGTTGTGCTTAATTTTCAAAAACTAACCTTTAAAAGAGGGTAGAGGGGGCGTTGAAATTTGTGGAGTACCTACTAAATCCGCGCGGACGATTTCGCGGGTGAAGTGCTATTTCAAATGAAATGGTTTCAGTTTGGCTGAAAGCCATTAGGTATTAGTAATACCTAAGTTCCGTAGCAATTTATCCCAACGATAAATTGAAGTCGAGTGACGAGACAAAAAAACCTTGTACAAAACATCATACGCCCTGACGAAATGAAGCTTCATGTACGTGGTGTACGGAAAACAAAACGGAGGTGTTATAATCAGCACCGAGACCAAACAGGATAACTGCTGATAAACTCAAGCACGCAGTCCAGATGTCTACATCAGGACTCACCGCCGACGAGCCCAACAAGCGCAAACCATGCATCACGGTTATAGGAGTGCAGACTTTTTTGGCTGATGCTGACGTCTTCAGGTTCATGTACGAGCAGAACATCGCCGATAAGTTTCCAACGATGTCACTGGAAACCTTTTTGGCCGAAGTTAAATTTAGCCACAAATCCGGGAAGAAAGATGCATCTACCTGTAACTTTATTGTCGAAGTTACAGCCAAGATACGTAGAGCCTTAATATCGCAAGCAAGATTTTTTATAAATTGGACTTCCTGCCCTGTTAGGGACTTCACCTTAGTTACCAGATGCTACAAATGCCAACAATTTGATCATGCATTAAAATCATGCAGAGAGATAAACCCTTCATGTGGTCATTGTGGAGAAGCAGGACACTCTATGTCTGAATGCGCAAGGAAAGCGGACACACCTAAATATGCAACGTGCTCGCGGTTTAAGAAGCCCAACAATCATAAAACGGGAGATGTTGAGTGCCCTGCTAGGAAATTAGCAGAATATAGGTACATCAACTCCATTGACTACGAGGGCTTTATAATTCTGCTGATGCAAATACTTTCCTGTAATAATTCTGTGTTTAGTTCTAAGTTTGTAGAGTTTAAGTTAATTAAAATAAGTAATCAGGGAGATTGCAAACACTATTGGCATCTCGTATGAACGAACACAAAACATCATAGTCAATGAACTTGGATTTTCTAAGGTTTCTGCGCGGTGGGTACCCAGATTGCTTTCAGTCGAATAAAAACGAATACGCCTCACGATTTCTCGCGACTGTTTGGAAATGTTTGAGGCTGATCCACAAGATTTTTTGGCCAGATTTGTAACAATGGATGAAACTTGGGTACACCACTACACCCCAGAGTCAAAACAGCAATCCAAGCAGTGGAAAAAAACCTGATGAACCGACTCCAAAAAAAGCCAAAACAATTTTGTCAGCTGGCAAGGTGATGGCGTCAGTTTTTTGGGATGCTAAGGGTGTCATCATGGTGGACTACCTTGCAAAAGGTGAAACTATAAACTCGGCTTATTACTGCACCCTCTTACGTCACTTGCGTGAAACAATCAAAGAGAAAAGGCCAGGATTACTCAGCAAGAAAGTGTTGTTCCATCAGGATAATGCACGCGTTCACACGTCTGTTGAATCTATGGCTCAAATTCGTAATTGTGGCTTTGAATTACTGCCCCATCCCGCCTATTCCCCTGATTTGGCACCTTCAGACTTTCATTTATTCCCAAACCTAAAAAAACACCTTGGAGGTCAAAAATTTTCATCAAATGAGGAGGTCGAAGCTGCGATGGGTGACTTTTTTGAAGGCCATGAAGAAACTTTTTTTATGACCGGCGGCATACAGGCGTTGGAAACCAGATGGAAGAAGTGCATAGAGTTAAGTGGAGATTACGTGGAAAAATAAAATTACTTTTGCTTATATTTATATTATTTTCTTGCTGAGGCCGCGAACTTTTCAATCCACCAAGCCTCCCTTTATATTATTATTACCTAATGGTTTACAGTCAAACAGGATTCAGCTGAATACCAGTATTTTATGCATTAACTGGGTAGGTAACACAGTACTTTTTAGCACGACTGGTGTCAGATTTTCTGCTGACTGCCAAAGATCTTAAATGTGAGTCGGGATCAATAGCTTAACGTATTTTCCGAGGCACGGAGGAGTCTCGATATGATAAGACGGTCAACTATCTGCAGACCGACATCGGCAAGCATAATGTGTTGGTAATTTCTTAATGTGACAGGATATAAGTACCTTCTTCTTGATTGGTCCTTTTGAATTCAAATAGCTGGAAAAAATAATGTCATCCAAGTAAACGAAATTGCGTATTTTGCTTTCTTGTGACTTTCCAGTGGTACTGTTAGGTGTGGGGTACCACTAAAAAATGAAAATAAAAAACTATTTTACAAAAAATACAACTGACCTCCAAATAAAAAAAACACTACAAAGTACATAATAACTTTAATTTCAGAAGTCAGTGTTTTTGTTTCTTCGTAATTTAACACCGACTTCCGAAATTAAAGTTATTTTGTAGGTTCTTTGTACTGTTTTTTATTTTCTTAATTCTAATCTATTATAATCACTAAAACGGAAAATGGGTCCACTATTTTCCGTTTTAGTGATTATCGTATTACCGTCTTGGCAGTAAACAACACGACTTACAGAAATTAACGTCGATGATGGTTGGTTGTACTGAGGCAGCATATCTGGAACTTGCGGCTGCGGAACTGAGCCCTGTATGAACACAAACACATTATTTCATTAACATCAAAATTGTGTGAAAATATTTTTTTCTAAAATTTGGATAAAATATGGTATGGTACCTCTATAATAATACATTCCTCCAGTATGCGGAACAGCTCCGGACTTACAGATGATTTCAACAACAGGCGACCATTTGCATGTTCTGCAGACTTTTTTTTATAAATGTAGGTTTGGTATTCGGCCTCACGCTCCATTTTTTGCAATTCTTGACGGTACAGCTCAATTCTAAAGATATATTAAAAAGTTTAGTCATGCAATGCTTTTCGTACAAGTAAACCGGTGTGTGTTAGCGCGTAGCAGCAATTTTTTTCTAACATCAAATAAACTACATCCAATAAACCGTACAGTCGTGATGATTACCGGATTGTTTGGTGAACAGATAACCAGGAGCGCGATAACGCTCAATAACACTACCTACACCTTGAAATTACGAGAGGAAGTCAAAAAATTCACGGAATGAAAAGGTGGTGAAATTAAACATTATATTATTTTTCCTTTTCAATATATTCTCCATTAACCCAAATCCACTTCTAAGACCTTCCAAATAATTTGTTTATACTTTCGAAAAAAGGCCCTCACAGTAGGCAGAAATAGCTGACTTCACTTCTTCGTCATCGGTGAATTTCCTTCTACGAACCTCTTTTGTCATGTTGGGAACAAATAATAATCACAAGGGGCCAAATCTGGACGGTACGGGGGTTCAATTAGAAGGCGCACTTGTGTAATGGTGGATCCACATAGCCCGGCGCAACAAAGCCGGCGGCCATTTTGCCGGTGTCGAAGCCGGTTGCCGGCGGCCTCGGCCACTGTTCCCCTACTGGGAACAGTTCGTTCATGGCTTTCGATGAGAGCCGCACTTGCCGGCTTCTGCCGGCGGGATTGCCGGTTTTGCTTGTGGTCAAGACGCCGGCAGTGCCGCCGGGCTATGTGGATCCATCAAAAGGCAGCCATCGCACCAGTAAAGTCTCTTGTGAACGGGTGCGTTGTCGTGCAGAAAGAGCACACCTAGACCACTCTCCTTTCTTTTTTTCTTTAATTGTAGTTTTAATTTATCTATCAGCGTAGCGTCGTATTGCCCCGTGATATTGACACCTTTATCTTTATAATCGATCAACAATATCTCCGCTGAATTACAAAAAACTGTGGCCGTGATCTTTCCTGCCGATGGCGACACCTTGAACTTCTTAGCCAGTGCTGCGCCTACTTTGTGCCACTGCATAGTGATGATCCTAAGTTTCATCCTCAGTCACAATCCGGTTCATAAACCCATCCCTGTTCTCTTTACACAGGTCCAAAAACTCGGGAGAAAACGAACGACGTATGGCGTTCTTTCCACTTTTGATCACCAGTCACAAGAGTGGAATTGTTTCAAGTTGCGATTAAATCAGTGGTTTGTTGCCAACGATATAACCTCAGAAACGGACAAAGCAACAATCAAACGGAGGGCGATATTATTAACGTCATTATACGAATCGACGTTCAAACTTGCTTGTGACCTGGCGTTACCCAACAAGTTGGAAGAATTGGGCTACGAGGCGATCGTGAAACTTCTCGACGACCACTTCACACCAAAAAGGTTCGGGTTTGCAGAGAAATCAAACTTCTATTCGGCAACACAGCGACCAGGAGAAAGTCACACTCAATAGGCGGCCAGGATCAGAGGATTAACGACTCACTGTGCATTCAAGAATTTGGAGGAGGCCTTGCTGGATAAATTTATCATGGGCATGGCGGCAGGACATGAACGGGACAAATTCTTCGCGCTTGACCAGCGTGAGCTGACCCTCGCGAAGGCCATCGACTTGGCAGAAAGAGTACGCGACAGCTGGCAGCGCCAGGCGCAGCGGACCCGGACGGCGTCTACAATATTTCCAAGAAGGAAAAGTGCAGTGTGTGTGGGTATACAAACCACAAGTCTAATCAGTGTCGTTTTAAAAACTACAAGTGTAAAAAGTGCAGTAATAAAGGCCATTTGCGTAAAATGTGTCCAAACGAGGGCAAAGTGAAATACATCGATGAAGGTACTTACTGTGGACGATGGAGGCGACGATGGTGAGTGTTTTTATAATATAAGGTGCGTGAAAGGGAAACCTATGACGGAGCGTGTGATGGTCAGTGGTCTAGCTTTGGAGTTCGAAATCGATAGTGGTGAAGTGTAATATCAGAAAAATCATACAATTCGTATTTTAAACGATTGCCGTTGTCAGTCACTAACAAAAAGTTACTCGGGGGAAAATATAGAAACGATCGGAGTTGTTTTATTGCCAATATCGTACCTCGGACGAACACATACTCATGTACATAGTTCGCGCAGACGGACCGCAACCGCCGCTGATAGGCCGCGATTTCATTCGGGAGTTCGATTTAGAGCTGGCGCCCGTGCACGCCGTGTTCGATAAAGCACCTAGCGGTATGCCAGTCTAAAACCAATATTGATAAACAACCCTCTAACATGTTTCCTAAAGTATTCTCAGAAAATCTCGGATCGTTTAACAAATACAAAATAGAATTACATTTAAAATCCGATGCTAAGCCGATATTTTTCAAAGCAAGACCAGTGCCGCTATGCTTTAAAAGAAAAAAAAAGACAAAGAACTCGATCC
This sequence comes from Melanchra persicariae, assembly GCA_947386135.1. Taxonomy (NCBI): domain Eukaryota; kingdom Metazoa; phylum Arthropoda; class Insecta; order Lepidoptera; family Noctuidae; genus Melanchra; species Melanchra persicariae. The sequence goes on along the minus strand of OX376643.1, from coordinate 19,607,483 downwards.
ATTTTTATCACTAGGCATTTTAAAGCCAGTAGGACACTGTGAATACGCGTTGGCCGTTGTGCCTGTTTTATGAAAGAACGGTAGCATCAGATTATGCGCGGATTACTAAGTCACAATAAATAAACAGTTAATAATCGACCAGTACCTATCCCTTGCCGACGGTAAATGATTTATTAGCTAAATTACACGGCGGTGTACAGTTCAGTAAAATAGACTTATCTATGGGGTACAATCAATTTATTTTAAAGGAAAAATCACAAAGGTTAACATGCATCTATAGCAATATTCACCGTGGACTATTTAATTTCACTCGATTGGTCTTTGGGTTGTCCAGTGGGGTTGTCCAGTTTTTCAAAGTTGGTTTTTTTAATGCTGGGTCATTGGGTACGGGTCATGATAACTTAATTGGAGCTTTAGACAGACATTGTTTCGACATTATGGCCATAAACGAGACTTGGTTGCGACCGGGACAGGAGGCACGAGCCCCCGTGGTGCCGGGCTATCGACTACGTCACACGCCGCGACCGGCGAGTGTGCGCTCAGGGCGCGGTGGCGGGGTCGGCTTCTATCTTCGCCGGGGACTGAGCGCGCGTATTTGTACCGCGGCGGTTGATCCCAGGTTCGCATCAGTCGAGCAAATGTGGTTAACACTAACTTTGAGCGGGAAAAAAATCGCCGTGGGTACAGCCTACCGACCGCCATGGCTTGACCTGGTCCTATTCCTGGACGCCATAACGGATTCTGTCAGTTCACTGGGAGACTGCGACCACTACATTTTGCTAGGCGACTTTAATGTAAATTTGCTGGATACAAGCGGGATAAAAACGAAGGAAATTAATCAATTTCTTAATTGTCTCAACCTCACGCAGTTGGTAACTACTCCCACTCACTTTACTTCATCCAGTGAAACTCTCATAGACCTTTTGTGTACAGATATGAGAGCAAGATTTATATCTGTGGAATCACTGGACTCTCTTAATGGCCATTCCGTTATAGTGGGTGAATTCCACATTAAACGTGATAAACTCAAGCCATACTCGGTAAAATTCCGGCCACTTAAGGATGTTTGCATGGACAGGTTGAACAAAGACCTATCATTTTTGGGATTAGAGTATGTTTCTTTTTTAAACAGCGTTAATGACATGGTTCATGCCTTTAACTCTCATTTGATTGCCCTGTTTGACGCTCACGCTCCGGTTAAGTCTTGCACAATTAAGGAAAAGTCATATCCGTGGATTACCAATACCATAAAAATTATGATGCGTTTACGTGATGACGCACTTAGTGCCTGTAGGAAGACTAAAACCGAGTCAAAAATAAAATATTATAAGGAGCTAAAACACTTAGTGATTAGTTCACTACATAATGAAAAAGTTGCGTACTTCAAGCATAACATAAATAATAAAATTAATAATCCAAAATTGTTATGGAAAAACTTGAAATCCACTTTATTGCCCTTCAAAAATTTTCAAGATCTACCGTCGCAATTTACAGATCCTAACGTAATAAACAACAACTTTTTGATAGTACCAGGTAACCCTATAGCCAGCACGTCACTGATGTCGTTTTATGATGAAAACAAACATGGTGATGCTGCTTTTGCTATTACTCCAGTAGAGCCGGCTGATATCTTGCGAATTGTCACTAATCTTAAAAGTAACGCTGAGGGCTACGACAACATTACATTGGACATGATTAGTATGACACTGCCGCATACTCTAAACGTTATAACCGACATAATTAACTGTTCGATAGAGACGTCAACGTTTCCCGAACAATGGAAAATTGCTTCAGTCAGGCCATTACCTAAAAAATCAAATCCAACCGAGCTCAAAGACTTACGTCCCATTAGCATTTTGCCATGCCTTTCCAAGGTATTAGAGAAGGTCGTCTGCCAACAATTAAATCAATTTTTGGAACAAAATCATATTCTACCTGACTTACAATCTGGGTTCAGGAGGCAACGCAGTACGTCTACTGCTTTACTAGACGTTACAGATAATATTTTGGCTGCCCAAGATCAGGGTCTGTGTACAGTGCTCGTCTTGCTGGACTTTTCCCGTGCATTTGACGCAATAAATATTCGGCTATTATTATCAAAGTTGAGCTATTATGGTTTCGATCCTAGCGCCGTAGAGTGGTTCCGTAGCTATCTCACGAACAGAAAACAGTTTGTCGACTTGCGTTTTGATGATGGAACTACACTAAGATCGTCACTTATTGCAGTAGAGAGAGGAGTCCCGCAGGGCTCCATCTTGGGTCCTATTATCTTCATCCTGTACTGTGCGGACATCATTAAGTGTCTCCATAAATGTAAATATCACATTTACGCCGATGATGTTCAGTTATACATTTCTTTTCGACCAGATGAGTACAGTAATGCCATCAAAGAGCTTAACGATGACCTCCAAAGAATTGCCACTTGGTCTGAGGAGAACTGCTTGTCATTGAACCCTACAAAAACCAAATATTTGGTGTTTGGCTCGAGACAACAGCTTGCTAAGCTACCTTCATTTTTTGACCTAAAACTGATGGGCGAGCCGATTGAGCGAGTGTATGAGGCGAGGAATTTGGGGCTGGTTATGGATAAGGACCTGCGTTTTGAGAAACACGTAGCAGACTCGGTTAGAAATTGTTTCTATCGCCTGAAGGTTATGTACAAGATGCGTCCTTACTTGTCCGAAGCATTGCGAGAGCAGCTGGTGGAAACCCTGGTTCTTTCTAGGTTGAACTACGCAGATACAGTGTATGGCCCGCGCCTGTTGGCTCGTACTGATCGGCTCATCCAAAGGGTACAAAATGCTTGCGCTCGGTTTTGTTATAATATTCCACGCAGAACCCATGTAACGCCATACTTGAATAAGCACTTTACGCTGAAAATGAAATCCAGACGCAAACTGCATCTAGCTTGTCTCCTGTTCGGTGTAGTTAAATACCAAAAGCCTGACTACTTATTCAACAAACTGAGTTGGCTTACGAGCCGGAGGGAATGCGGAAGGAGGCAATGCTCACAGCAACTTACAACCCAGTCCTGCGGTACAGCTGTTTTTAGGGGCAGCTTTCGTTATGCGTCTTCTAAAGTGTGGAATAATATTCCTCCACCTATCAGAGCCATAAATACGATTGGTACATTTAGAAGACGTTTACGGCAGTATCTAATTGATGCACAGCGAGAGCTGGACATGGTTGCGCACAATACCTCATTTATATGATGTATCCGTGCACCTGCCTCACGATAAGTTTGCTTGGGTTCCGTCTCCTACATCCCGGAGGCTGCTTTTACTGTTGTACTTACGTTACACAAATTTGATCATCCTAACTCGTCAAGGTTTACCTACCCCCATTTCGAATCTTTTTTTTTTTTTTTTCTACCGTTATTTATTTTTATCTCTTTTTATTTATTTGTTTTGTTTATTTTGTGTGTAAAAATCACAACACTGCAAAGCGGCTTTGCGTCCGTTGCGTCACAACACAACACAGGTCAGTTGAAAACCAGCGTCAGGCACTAGTTGTCTGGCATTCATGCTGAACTGAGCCTGTTTTGATGCAGTCATGAGGCACGCAACTTTTATTGTTATCTTTTTTGTTTGTGCTGTTTTTGAAACTTTTTTGTTATTTTTATCCATTTTACGTGTTACCGAGCTTTTGTGTTTGTGCCTTATGCTGTACCAAATAAATTATTTTTCTTTCTTTCTTTCTTTCAGTGCACCCGCCATTTTCCAACGCGCGATGGAATGTTTGCTCTCGGGAATTGACGGGATACATTTTTTATTAGATGACATCCTAATAACAGGTGCGAATAAAGACCAACACATGCAGGCTCATTACGGTCTTACAACAACGATTAGATGATGCCGAATTAACCGTGCAGATAAGCAAATGTGAATTTTTTAAAGAGGAGATTTCGTACCTCGGTCATTTTATAGATAAACATGGAATTAGGAAGTCGCCCGATAAGGTCAAGGCCATAGTACAGGCACCCAAGCCGACAAACGTCTCGCAGCTACACTCGTTCCTGGATCTGGTTAGATCCAGGAACGACTGTAGCTGCGAGACGTTTGTTGCTGACGCGTCTGGCACGAAGTTTCGATAATAGTACCAACTATTATCGGAACTTCGTGCCGGACGCGTCAGCCGTGTTAAGTCCATTGTATAACTTATTAAGTAAAAATACGAAATGGGAATGGACTCGAGAGCACGATAACGCGTTCGTCCGAATAAAAAACATTTGAGCCTCCGATAAGACATTAGCGCATTTCGACCCGAACGCCAAGTTAATATTAACGGTAGACGTATCGCCGACAGGGTAGGAGCTGTATTATCGCAAATAGGTGAGGAAGGGTTAGAAAGGCCAATATCATTCGCTTCCCGGACGTTGTTAAGCGCGGAAAAAAATTATGCACAAATTCAAAAGGAAGTAACCTATAATATTTGGGGTAAGGCGATTCCACCAATACCTATATATGGTCGGTCCGAACCCTTCGTGCTACGAACGGATCATAAACTCCTGATGGCTATATTCGGGCCCCACAAGGGCATCCCCGAAGTATCCGCTTGCAAAGATACGCTATATTTTTAGCGGCGTATAATTACACCATTGAGTACATCTATTTATCTCGGGCGTGTGCAGATACGAACGAAACGAGGGTACAGGACGAGTTCGCCGAGTGTTCTGATCGCGCGGCCTACGTTAACTTTGTAGTTGATGGAGACCTACCGGTGACGCTATGCGATCTGCGTCGCGGGACGGAGCTCGACACGCATCTAGCTATTATCAAGCGTTATGTTTTAAACGGATGGCATAGGAAGGTTAATGACGACGCAGGCTTAAAACCATTTTTCAAGTGACGGACACAGCTATCATACGAAAACGGTATCTTAATGCCCGGGCATAAAGTCGTTATTCCTTCGTCTTTCATAGAAAGCGTCTGTAAGGAACTGCATAGTTCACATTTCGGGGTGGTGAAGATGAAGGCGGAGGCTCGTAAGCGGCTGTGGTTTCCTGGAATAGACGCAGCGCTGGAGCAAGTAGCGGGGGCTAGCAGCGTGTGCTGTGCGCTGCGCCCCGCACCGCCGCACTCCCCTCTCGCGCCATGGCCGCCGCACCCCTTTTACCGGATTATAGATTTTTTAGGCCCGTTTCACGGTTACATGTTTTTAATTGTTGTGGATGCATATAGTAAACGGGTAGAATGTTACGATATATCCTCTACTTATAATTCTAAGGTGGTTATAGGTAAATTATATGATTTTATGTCGCGATGTGGAGTTCCACACACGTTAGTGAGTGGCCACGATACATCGTTTACATCTTTTGAATTGAAGGACTTTTGTAAAATAAACGGCATCAGACATGTCTTATCTCCTCTTTATCACCCGGCTAGTAATGGACAAGCCGAGAGTTATGTAAAAATTGTGAAAAAAAGGGCTTAAAACTATAATTTTAGAGGGGTGTAATAAAAACACTACTCATGGGAAAATAGCAAAATTTTTATTCGACTAGAGGGAGAAGAGCCGGTAACGGGCCCTGCACAAGGAGCGATGTCACCTGGTACCTCAGTGGCACAACCGAGCGCCGCCGCCATAACTCAGAGGCGACGAGCAATCAGTCCGATATTCTCGACACCAACGACGGGCCAGTACATCAGTGATGACGAGGATGACGAGCCATCACAAACAACCTTAGAAAAAGTTAGTTGCAGTAGTACGAATAATTAATGTAATTAGGTTAAGTGATTCATAGCTTAAGGGGAAGGAATGTTGTGTATGTGTGCATAGCAGTCGGCGGGTCGGCGGTCGGCGGCGGGGGTCGCGGGATAGATGATTCCAGCAATACATTAGTGTGTAAACAACTAGCGAGTTTGATTGACGCATCCCTCCCGCAACTTCCCTATACAACAAGAACCTCCTCCTTTTTTGAAGTAGGTTAAAATAGTTGTAGATGATACTCCAGTCATCTCTGCGATCTGTTTTTTCTCCAGACGAGCATCTTCGAGAACAAGTTTTTCAACTTTTCAACAATGTCTGAAGATGTTGACTCAATCGGCCGACCAGAGGGCTGATCGTCTTCAATCGAGTTTCTGCGTTGCTTGTAGACTATGCCACTTAGTTAATCATCGATTTTCCAGGGCAAGAGTCCCTATAAACAGATGACATCTCTTCCATAATTATGAGGCGTTTCTCCTTGCTTAGTAAGGAACTTTATTACGGCACAAAACTCAATTTTCTCCATAATTAGTGTTCTCTTCCCGATTTACTTGTTTTTCCAGCGATATCTCAGAGGATAATGAACCGATCGGGCTGAAACTTAGAAAGTTGTAATGAGTCACCAAAAAAGTCCTACCCTCCCTACTCTATCCACTCCATTCCGCGAAAATTCTGATCCGCCCTCGTAAGAGCCACTGTATCACTATTTAGAATTTTAATTGTCATCGCTGTGCAGGCTCAACCCATATTTTATTGCTTGCATGTGAATATTTTTGAATTACATTGATTTTGGTGATGAAACCGTGACGTATCATTAAATAGCATTGTGCTTGAAAAGTAATACTATTCCGATTAAAGGGAGTTTTGTCTCGTCATGTTATTTCGATAGACATTTTGCTTTACTTGTTATATCGCACAGCATTCATTTCCAGTTCAAACCCGCGTATAATTAACCACTAAATTCATTACCGTTATGATGTTAGTTTTCATTAAAGTATAAAGGCCTATTCAAACCTAAGCGGTATTCGCTACCGTCTGCGGTAGAGAAAACCGAGTGGGTATGCGGCAATATAACTGTTCACACCAAAGCGGATTTCGCTATCCTTGTGGGTAGAATACCGAGTTCGAGTTTCGCCCAGTAAGCGAAACAATACCTATGCGGTACTATAGCAACAGCTTTTCCGCTCTAGCCGCGGAACTTGATACTTAAGCGAAACCCGTGCGGTATGTACATCTACCCACAGCGGCAGCGAATACCGCTTAGGTCGCTCCAGCCGCGGAACTTGATACTAAATACCTGAGCGAAACCCGGGCGGTATGTAGGTACCTATACCCAAAGCGACAGCGAATACCGCTTAGGTTTGAATAGGCCTTAAACCGGACAATTAAACTTGACGAGGTAGTCAGTATTTTGCGTGATGCAAGCAAATATATAAACATTATTACATGCTGAGTACTAAAAATTCGCTTCTCAAAATATTATAATTGGAATCAGAACGCGCTTCGCTTATAAACACTCGCCGACTCATGACCACTCTCATACGTCATCATATGAAACGTAAATTCCCGGTAAAATAACACAGCGTCAATAATTACTTAAATATATCTCAAATTATAATATATCATGCGTACATGTCAATATGGAGAAGAATCTTATCATTTCAAACCTGATTTCCCGCTGGATACAACGTTTGCAGACTGTGTCAAGTACTTTGGAGCACTCTGCTTTCCTCGCTTTGCTTGGCCCGGCTGGGAACAAAATAAATACGCGCCAAGCAAATAACATTAGCTATCCTAAGTTTATTGTATTACTATAAAAATATGAGCAAACTGCATGGAACTTATTTGTTGTAAAGCGGTTAAAAACTTGAACTTTAACAAACAATATTTCCTTTAAACCAAGGATTGCTAAATAAATTTTGGTATTTAGGTTTAAAATTATTTATTGCGTCGTCATTGGAAATCATTATTATTATTAAATAAGCTAATTATAAGTTAAAATGCTGAAAGTTATGTAAGCTTCAGTTTATTTAATCATCCTTGGTTAAACCTCCATAGAAATGTATTTAATTTTATATCTGATTTCGGAACCCACAAAATTTCAGAGCCTGTATTAGAGTTGCAAAATATATCTATGCTTATTCTTGGGAGTCGAATCTTCTGAATCTTAAACAACAGTACAAATGCCGAAGAACCTGTATCACTGTTGCGGTCAGTAAACAGGAATGTTTCATTTTACGAAACTAGCATTGTAGTTTATTTTTACAATTATTGTCGACCCAAACTTTAGAAGTAATGTGCTGAAGATACAAAATCAGATACAAACTTCCCATTTCAGTTTGCTGCAGTTCAAATATGCACTTCCTACTATTTTGACTTTGTTAGTGTTAAATAAAATGCGAAATTAAGCAATTGCAAATAAAATTTATTTATAATGTTTAATGAGTTCAACAAATCTATTGCTTATGGAAATGGCACATCAAAATAGCATCTGAAGAAAATACTTAATGTGAGTAAAACGGGGTAGTTTACTAAAAATACGCAATGTTATAAAAGTCTTTTAAAATGCGCACAGCAAAGGAGTGGAACTCTCTGCGTGCGTCTGTATTTTCAAAAGCTTACAACCCTAATCTCGTCAAAGTTAAGAGTGAACAGGCTCCTTCTGGGTAAGCTCGCTCCATTGTAGACTTTGTCTCTGTCATCTCTGATATTGACTAGAGTCAAGAGCAAACCCATCGCTAATAAACAAAATAAAAAAAAGTTTTAAATGTTATTATTATTATATTGTTGAAAAATGGAATGTAGTGGTTAAATGCTCAAGTATTGCTTAATTTAGTCATTCACATTTTGAATAATTTTATGAATACTAGCAGTCTGTCATTTTAAATTCGATAATAGTTAAGAGAGCAATAATAATATATTATAAGCGAACTTATTGTTGGTAGTAGGGGTACCCTCGCCGATCCTTATAAAAGCGAGCGCTTGACAGAGCGCAGGTCACTATCGCTGAACTGCGTAACAGTCGCTGGGATAAGATGCTTGGCGACCTCGAACCTAACCACCAGGCCTTCTGGAAGCTCCAGAGGAAGTTACACGCCTCTGAAGCTTAAACTATGCCTCCCCTCACTCGCCCTGATAACACCATCGCCTTCGATGACGATGAAAAGGCAGAGTGCCTAGCCGACAGCCTAGAGACTCAATGCTCCCCAAGTACCTACCCGGTTGACCCGGTTCACCTCGCCAAGGTGGACGCTGAGGTCGAGCGTAGGACTTCCCTCCACCCCGTTGAGGACCCCGAGGACCCCCTCCCCCCCGTCACTCCAGACGAGGTGAAGGAAATAATCGGGAACCTCAAGCCCAGGAAAGCCCCTGGGTCTGACGGCATCACCAACAAGGTGTTCCGTTTCTTCCCAGCTTCTCTTATCATGTTGATAACCGCCATTTTGAACGGCGCTCTGTCCAACAACATGTTCCCACAATCGTGGAAAGAGGCTACCGTTATCGGTATTCCTAAACCGGGAAAGCCAAAGTCCTCCCCACCAGCTACCGGCCCATCAGTCTGCTCAAAGTCCTTGGTAAAATCTACGAGCGACTTAGTCGACAATAAGCTTTCGACAAAGTCTGGCACAAAGAATTGCTTAATTTATAAGCTATATAAACTTGGTGTGCCAGATCGTCTCGTGCTCATCATACGAGACTATTTGTCGAATCGCACTTTTCAGTATCGTATCGAAGGTGTGCTTTCCTTCCCCCACCCTATCCGAGCCGGCGGACCTCAAGGCGGAGTGCTCTCCCCTCTATTTTTCGCTGCGACTACGCACACTTTGTTCTCTAGGGCTTTGAGCAAACTCTTTTTCGAAAATGTTCTCAACTAACTTTTTAGACCTGGTTGGATAGCGTATGCATACCAAATTTCATTAAAATCGGTTCATTCATTTCGAAAAATAAGGACTAGAAACTTTGTATGAAATACCGTACGGCATAAACGCTTTTAGGCCTCTGCAGGGTGAATTTTTCAAGTATGCGTCTTGAAGAAGTCTCGGGCTCGATTTTTATTAAACCTAACCCGGATCATTAATTTGTTTTTTTTTTTAATATCAGTTAATGTTAAGGTTGGTAGGTTAAGTCAGAAAAATATTTGAGCTCATTCCTTTAAATTGTCATGTGTTTACTACCCAAACATTCGACAGTTTCGGATGACGTTATATTACAGTGTGTCTTTTCTAAACCCAACGGGTTCGATTTCTGGTTAGGCAAACAGATTTTCAAAAAAACAATGATGGAATTTTGTTTTACACCAAAATCGGGGCCGAGACTCCTTTGAATGTTTTTTGCTATTCCTCATAGTTTTGGATTTGGCCATCCACACCTACTTGAAAAAATCACTCTGTATAAAAGTATATCAATTTGATGTAAGATTTCTGATATTTTTTTCAAGAGCCAATTAATTACGCACAAAGCTAAACTGATTAAGTAATACAATTGTAAAAGGTAAATTGCATGTCACAGTTAATACATTATTATATTTACGGTATTCCATAGTATTCTGTGCTAAGTATTCGTGCATGCTAGAATGATTTATTAGGAATTTACTTTTCTTATGTTGTCAATTCTAATAAACAATTATAAAGATATTCTTATTTGCTTTTCGCTGAGCAATTATTAACTCCTTTGAATTTAACTGCGCTAATCTGCCCCACCACTCAATAGCAATAAGATTTATACCAATGGATGGAAGTTTTTGTGTGGTTTATTTAATTACTTCCTTATACTTTTTGCTTGCATAAAATGATCATGTTACATAACTTGGGGAAAATGTTGATGATTTCATATTATTAAAACAATTTTATGACATTAAATCATCATCTAATTAATCAGTAAAATCTTACATTGGTTAATATAATCTTATAGCTATAGCTGTGTGGAGTAAATTCCCAAAACTTCAGTTTCCATTCTCCTTAAATATTTATTTGGTAAAATTATTCAAAAAGTCTGTTTATAAATACAGTTAATATTTACCCTCGGAAGGCCCTGCAGCTCGTTTAATGGCACCATTTTTATTAGCAGTTGCATTTGCTGGCAATGGAGGAGGGGGCCTACTTGCATCAAACCTGTAATTTTAGCAAAACAAATTGTTAGATTTTTCTATCATGTGTCGCCGACTGAGCTTTATAGTTAAATGAATTTGAGGTACAATTTGATACACCTTTGCTACTTGTAACCAACCAAAGCCACCATGGTAGTGAAATTTTATGTGGTGCAAGCCTGGATAATGAGTAACTACTTACATGGGCGGTAGAGGAGGTGGTGGCTGATTTAGTGAATACATTGCTGGATTGTTGAAGGGAAGTGGAGCTGTAAAAGAAAATATATTCTCATAACCATGCTGCCAGTTTTTTTAAAGTTTTGCTTAAATCTATGTGGTCTGGTAACATTAAGCCTCTAAGTCATCACTATGAAAATGCAATGGCAACAGCCATGCATAAATCAGCACATAGTGTTTATTTAATTGTACATCTGTCTTATTCTCAGGAATGCATGAGCAAATTGAAGTTAATATCAACTATGAGGAGTCTACAGTACCTTAAAACTCTAAAAAAATTAAGCTTTAAGTGAATGCAATATAATATGCCCATTTAAGGGAAATATTTTCATTTTCTACACTAATGTTATAAAGAGGAAAGATTTGTTTAAAATGAATAGGCTCCGAAACTACTGGACCGATTTGAAAAATTCTTCACCATTAGAATCCTACATTATCTCTGATGAACATAGACTATCGAATATTTTCAAAACAAATAGCGATCCGTATGGAAACTTCGATAATGTAACCCAAGATGTGAGAAAAAATCCTTATATCGCGTACGCTGCGGAATCTATTGACAATAGAGCAAAGTGATGTACTACAGTTTTATAGCCGCTCAAGCACCGGCAACACACCGGTGTGCGCTGAATTAATCGCGAATTTATTGTTTATTTACCACTTACATAAGATCTATTTTTTATTTGGGAATTTTCACATGTCGGGCCCGGAGCGGATAGAGGTCATCAATATCGACAAAAAACGTCCGTAATACCATATGTCTAACTATTATGGATAAGTCACTATGACCGCTTTTTGTTCATATTATTCAAGCAAATCCCAAGGTGAAATAAAAAATGGTGATTTTAGTATCATGATATTAATCTTTATCCATTTAAATGGTTTGATAATTAAGGATGATTATGTCCGTGTAAATTACACTTTAAATTATTCAAATCGGACGTTTCGTTTAAAAGTTACGACGGTAATAAACATGCTCGGAGTAAGAAAAATGTCGCGGCTTGAGCGAACTGGGGAGAATCGTATCAATGCTTGGTCCGATAAAGTTGAAACACCATTCGATAAAACAATAAGAATAACAAACGTTTGGATTTTTCGAAAATAAACTACATAGATATTTACATAATAAGGAAGGAAGCAGGGGTGATTAAGATTTTAGGAGAGGACATTATTGCTTGCTTCAATTTACGTCGGAATGCTATGAATAAACTAAAAGCGGGATAATTGAAACAGATGTACGTAACAATTTTTGCATAATCAACCCCTGACGGGTTGAACGGAGTGAACAGTTGCGCTGAACCTGGGCTCGAGACAAGTAAGATTCTGTCAACCGTGGCGTGGCGTAGGCGATTGTCAATACGTCAAAAATGTATAGGATTGACAGATGCTATCGAAATGTCACGCGACCAAATTCCTACATTTTGGCATTTCGACAGTCGCCTTCGCTAATTAAATGGTAGGTACATTGTCGAGGGCCTCCTGAGACCATAGAATAAGTAGAAATGGCTAAGTACCTAATTAGTGAAAATCGTTGTGCTAAATTTTCCATAACTAACCTTTTATCGGGGGCGTTGAAGTTTGTGGAGTACCTACTAAATCCGCGCGAACGAAGTCGCGGGCGAAGTGCTGTCTATTACGGTGGTCAGCATGACCGCTTTTTGTTCAAATTATTCAATCAAAACCCGGGTGAAATAGAAAAATGGTGATTTTAGTGTCATGATATTAATCCTTATCCATTTAAATGTTTGATAATTAAGGATGATTATGTCCGTGTCCACTTTAAATTATTCAAATCGGACCTTTCGTTTAAAAGCTACGACAGGTATAAACAAGCTCTATGTGAGAAAAATGTCGCGGCTTGAGCGAACTGGGGAGAATCTCATCTTAAGCTTGGTCCGATTCAGCGACTGTCGCAAGCCAGTGCAGGGCACAGTGATAGTGCCCCTCTTTGTGGAGTGGCTGGAGAGGCGCCACGGCGTCCTCACCTTCCGCCTAACTCAGGTACTCACCGCGGACACGGTTGTTTCGGGAGGTACCTGTTTCGGATTTTGTTCGAAAGAGTTACCGCGGCCCTGGAACGTAAACGGCACTAGGAGGAGCAAGGACGGGTTTTAGTCAGTAAGAGTCTGGCACTCCCTCCCGCTCCACCCAGAGTGGAAGGGGTCATTTGATGATTTCCCATCCTTAAAAAAAAGCTTGGTCCGATGAAGTTTAAACACGGCATTTAAAAGATTTCAATAAAAAAGTAATAAGTTTAGATTTTTGGAAAATAAACTACATAGTAAGGGGTTCACCCCTTACTATGTAGTTTATTTTCCAATAATATATATATATAATTATATAGATAGGTGATAAAGTTTTTAGGGGAGGACATTATTACTTGCTTCAATTTACATCAGAATGCTATGAACAAACTAAAAGTGGGAAAATTGAAACAGATGTACCTAACAATTTTTGCATAATCAACCCCTGACGGGGTGAACGTGGTGGTACGGGATAGACAGATGCTATCGAAATGTCACGTGATCAAATTCCCTGAATTTTCGCATTTCGACAGTCGCATTCGCTAATTGAATGGCACATTGTCTAGGGCCTCCTGAGACCACAGAATAAGCAAAAATGGCTAGGAAATTAATGAAAATCCTTGTGCTTAATTTTCCAAAACTAAACTTTAAAAGGGGGTAGAGGAGGCGTTGAAGTTCGTGGAGTACCTACTAAATCCAATAGATTATTAAAAATTTAGGAAGGAGCAAGGTTTGACAGCAAAACAAAAGGAAAAGTAAATGATCCATCTGTTGACAAGTCTTTCAATCTTACTTATTTTTCTTTGACTTTTTGTTTACAAAAAAACCTAAAGACGACATACTGACCAAAAAACTTTCGACTCAGACTCAATCATAGTGACTGGGCAAAAGCATAGAAAACAGCTCATCTATCATTAAAAGATTTTTGTAATCAGTAAATCCAGAAAAAAAACAAAGAAAAAGTTAAACATTGAAAGTGGTATTTATTTGCATAGCGCAGGAGCCTCCATCTCCGCCCATTAGCTGAAAAATCTTAACACTTCATAACACACAGCCAGTCACAATTATATATGACATTGTGACAGTACATTTATTGAGAAAATGTACCTATCTAAAATTATATTTGTAGTTCAGAATCGTACCATGTACATCTATCAAGAATTCATGGGAAAACAATTTTAAGATTGCAAAGCATTTTATTTAATAAGCATACTTTGGTGAAAAAAGTAATGATTTGATTACCCATTTGGAAACGCATCCTCAATGGTACTATTATACTTTTTTAGAAATTGAATACTCTTTATTCCTGTATGTAGTATACTCTAGGTGCATTGACCTCAGAATGTTAACCGATTGCGGATTGAACTGTCAAAAATAAACATTCTATAAAATATCTTGCATTTTAGTAATAATAGTTTCAAAACGCATGAATCGGGTGACACACCTGTGTCAGACATCCTTGAACAGTTAACTTAATTTTGAATACCAAATGTAAAACATTTAGGTAGTTGAAAAGAGAAAACATGGAGTTTCTTGTCAGTTCTTCTACATAAGAATTGAACTTTGAGAATGAACAGTAGAGTGACTTTATTTATTGTATTGGCTGGGGTGCGCCTTTGCCCCATTTGTATAATGGAGTGTTAACAAAATGACTTCACTTTGCTACGGTAACTATGTGGATCAAACCTACTAAAGAAAGTAGTTTCTTTAGGTCATCCAATGTGAGTATAATTAAGGCAATACCTGAGAATAAGGATGGTGTCATCCTAACTGGCGCACTTGTGGTAGTTGGTGGCGGCGGAGGCGGCGGCGGAGGCGGCAGAGGCGGCGGAGCAAGAAGCGCAGGCAGAGGGGCTGGAAGTGGTGGCGGCGGCACGGCCGCGCTCTGCGGCGGTGGCGGCGGAGGCGGCAGTGGAGCCTGCACTGTGTACTCGTTCACGGACATGTTCATTTGTGCAGTAGACATTGCTGCATACCTTTCAGCCAAAGCTTTAGGTATCTGACCTGTAGTCAAAAACAGGTTTTGCTCATCTCTTGATGCGTGCAAATATGCACAATCTGTCCTTGTACAACCCGTTCTGTTTTGGAAATCGTGGCAAAACTTTAAAATGTCTTTCATAGATTCTATGTCTAATTCGTGACGAAACTTGCATTGAGCGCCTTTAGAACAAATACCCCACACAAAATCACGACATTTTTTAATTTGCTGCTCAGTCGTAATCCGTGGGTCCGTTGGTGCCGATGACTTCATGTTTTTGAGGATTACCGCCGTCGCCGTAGATGCCGTCGTTGATGGCGCTGTGTCTTGCGGGTTGCGGCAAAGGCAGCTGGCGAACATTTTGTTCATTATTTTTATAGTCAAGGGGAATATTATTATGTTCTGTGGTTATAGTAGGTACTCATGGAACTGCAATAGTAGTAACTGTCATCTCTGACGTTGGGTAGAGTGAGAGCAAAGAGTATAATAATAATATCGTTAAGTGAGAGTCAAGAGCAAGAGCAAACCCAAAAAAAGTGAAACAGAACAACACATGAAGCGAACGACAAACCCAGTTCATTTTTTTTATTATTACCGCCCAAGGGAAGACTATAGTCTTTTGACCATATCGCCTGGTCTTACGTCCTTTTAATATTTTTGTTTTATAAGTTGTTTTGCTGTGTAAGCCAAATGCTCCAGTAAACATTAGAATGTATTATTTATTTATTTATTTATTTCTTTGGGAAAACAAACAGTTACACAAAAGTTTCTTAACAAATAATCCTAAGAATCCAAAGCAAATAGTGTTTGTGTAGCTCACAACGTTATCCACACGTTACCTATTAAAATTATACAAGAACTAACTACGCATGAGAGTGAATTTACAATACATTATTTTTAGGTTACCTACAGTTATAAAGTATAAAATTTAGTATGTTAATTTTCTGATTAGACTATTTCGAAATTTGTTAGATGATAGTGTAAAAAGATCTGTGTCCGAAAAATTTGTGTTATAGTTATTTGCTATGCGACGTAGAGGCGCGCGAACTCCAGCGTTAGTGCGGCAAGATTAAATGGCAAATAGAGGGCGTGCGCGCACCTCGTGTCTCATAACAGTTCTAAGTACAACATAGCTTAATTTATTTACCAAATCATAAGAGCAGTCATATCTGCCGCTACATATGTCATACAGAAACATCATCTCTAAGAAAAGGCGTCTAGACTTCAAGTCCATCAACTTAACATCCCTATAGGAGTCATTACCATTATATGCAAGCTTTTCAAGAAACAACTCATGGTCCACCTTATCAAAAGCTTTCCGGTAGTCTGTATAAACGGCGTCAATTTGTATCTGTTGATCCATATTGTTGAATAAATAATTTGTGAAAGTTAATAAATTTGTAACTGTAGATCTTCTTTTAACAAATCCATGTTGTTGAGCTATAATAATGTTGTGTAGTGTGGGGTAAATTGCGTCATGTACAAGCCTCTCAAAAATCTTCGATAAAGCAGGCTAGATGGAGATGGGTCGATAATTTTCAACACCTTGTTTAGAACCATTTTTATGTACCGGTGTTTTATTAGCCATTTTCCAAATTTCTGGGAATGTCCCTTCAATAATACAGATATTATATATGTGGTGTAACGGTGCGGAAATATTCACAGCGACTCTCCTGAGAAAGTAAGTCGGTAACCCATCTTGACCTGGTCCTTTTGTTGTATCTAACGAGTTAAGCTCCTTTAAAACTTGTTCATGACTAAACGAAATGCGATCAATAACAACGCAATTACCTGCACAACTTTCAGGAGGTATCCATTGACTATTATTTAGTGTTGTTGATGTTTCATAGACTGACTGAAAATAATCTAAGAATAAGTCACAAGTAACGTTTGGGTCAGTTGAAACTTGACTTTTATAGAACACTGAAACAGGTATACTTACTAGTATTTGCCTGACGGTTAGAAACATAGCTCCACAAATTCTTAACATTTTTCTTTATGTTTTGCTCAACACTATCTATAAACTTACAGTAATTTTTGTTACATTCAGATTGAAATCTACGTCTTAAAAAGGAGAATTGTTCGTAGTCTGACAAGTTGTTATACGTCTTCCATTTAATCCAGGCTTTATTTTTTTATTTGAAAATGCGAATGCGAAAACTTGGTACGAGTCTTAGGAGTGTGCTTTTTAATCGGGCTATATAAAATATCATAAAAGGTACTGACACATTCGTTTGCAGACAAAGTACTAAAACTAGCCATCCAGTCAATTTCAGATAGATCGAGATTAATTTTTTCATAATTGGCTTTGAAAAAATTATATTTGTATGCTTTTGCTTGCGCGAGGGTCTTAAATGTGGATTTACCTATATGTAATACGAGTAGTAGCACAAAAAGGAGGGTGATGACCATCAATTGGCAGCAATGTACAAGATGGGGTGTATGTACTACAATCAGTACTGCTCATTAATAAATCTAGAATACGACCATTGTTATTCCTGTTGTTATTTAATTGTGAAGCATTTAACAAAGAAATAAAGTTGCTCAAATGCTCGTTAGCTGTTGAAGTATTACTTTAAAAACATTGCAGAGCCGAGGCACTACCGTGTTTGCTAGGTAACCAGCTAATATCTGGTAAGTTACAGTCTCCGAAAAGGTAAAATATTTTGGTATTGAGGTTGCATAGAGTACTATGTAGAAGATTAAAGTGGTCTTGGTAAACGTCCTCGGAGGATTTAGGGGAAATATATACTCCACTAATAACGCAGTTTCCATCAGTTTTGCTCCCTGGCAATTGTATGAGAATGTGCTCAATATAAGGGCTGACTGGATGTGCCAAGGATACGAGAGTGGATGTTAAGCTTTTAAGCACTGCCACCAGAACCCCTCCACCTTCTTTTTTGTTGGTGGCAATTCGGTTACGGTCGCATCGATAGACGTTGTAGCTGTTATCTATAAACTCACCGTCAGAAATATGTGGAGTAAGCCATGTTTCCGTCAGGATTATAATGTCACAATTCGCTAAAATATTCATATGCAATACATTAAGTTTGGTGCGTAGGTATACCCCTACAGTTCTGATAATAAACATTTAAATTATCCACGGATGAAAGGTTGAGATCTAATAACGTTGAACTTATAGTAGATTATGCACCCAGGGGATAAAGCAGTGTCTTGTGTCACGGGCGTCATATTGAATCTCGAACGCAATGAAGGATTCGGGAGTTAACTCCCGAGCGCAGCGAGGGAGTTTAGAGTTTAACTCACGAGCAAAGCGAGGGAGTTAATACAAGAATTCTGAATGCAGCGAGGGATTCAAGCTAGCCCTAGACAAAGACACCTTTATCCCCGAGGAGGATACTCTACTTTTCACACCTCCTGTGAGAAAATAAGAAGCCATTATACGAAAAACAAAGTATTTTAAATTTACAAACACTTAGTATTTGTAAATTTAAATATTATTATATATTATATATATTATTTACAAACAGTAGAGACATGTATTTAGAACTATACTGTATACCTACTTAAAAAAAGTTAGTTTAATATCATACGAATTTGCAAAATCCGCGCCTTTTTTGCGTTCCACTCGGTATACCTACCACATAGCGGTCAGGACCAACTCGATTTTCGCTTTTTTTTTTAATTCTCTGTGGGTAAGTAAATATGTGCAGGCCTATTGTTAGCAGCCTAATACAATTTATGTGTACACAAAGCTTTATACAGAGCTTTATATCAGCTGGTAGAATGGGTTCGGACGCTTGGCTGTATGCAATTTGAATTTAGAACGTCATAGGAGATGCTCGAGAAAATAGTTTTTAAATTAATAAACCGACTATAAATGGGTTTTAAGTGTTATTTTTATCCTTTTATACAATAATCCGTACATAGCCAATTATTCTTATAATATTGTCTTCAATCCCGGACCCTGGTCAATCCTTATGATTTTGTAGAAATCCGAGAATATCATCCCTAAGTAGTAAGAGTATCGAGAATATTTTTCCTCTTTCTGGAACAGAAAGAGAGTGACAGAGACAGAAGTCGTTGTAAGTACCTAATATACCGCCAATTGAGCAGACAGATGAGGTTCCAAATTTAAATCACATTATTGACCAGCGGGTTATAATGAAATCCAGTACAATATTATTGCCCGGCTGTGCCACCGGCCAAAAATGACTCACTTTAGGTTAGGTTGGCATGACATAAATAATTTGACGTTTTCGATCAGGCGGTGTGAAAATAATTTTATAGAGCGCTGTTATCCACATGAATGATATATAGATGAAGTCTGGACTATATATTGGACATATGAATAACTAGCTGTGCCCATGACTTCGTTCGCGCGTGCATTTCGTACTTAGGAAGATATTAAGTACACAAACTCACTAAATGTATGTAGGTACTCATCATGATTATGACATGACTTACAAAATTACGAAGAACGAACGAATATTAACACTTAAAAAATTTCTTTGTAAACAATATTACTTGTTATGTCATTGTGATATTCATCAGTACCTACGTATAAACAGGCTTTGCGCGCTGCTTACTTGCGACAAAGCGACATACAGCCTGACCGTGCGAGATACAGGACTTCCGCAGATCCACACCAACACGACTGATAGTTTGTCCCTGAGCTTGATTAATGGTCATGCCGAAACTATCAGAAGAGAAGTCTCCGCAGAGGACATGGTGGAGTATACGGTGGAGGTCTGCCCTGCTTGGGCGGAGCATCACCGTGTCCTCGTCGAGGCGATCGGCTGCGGCGTCCTGGTTCACTCCATGGTCCGGAAAAGAATATAAGAATGAATGACAGCAC
This sequence comes from Melanchra persicariae, assembly GCA_947386135.1. Taxonomy (NCBI): domain Eukaryota; kingdom Metazoa; phylum Arthropoda; class Insecta; order Lepidoptera; family Noctuidae; genus Melanchra; species Melanchra persicariae. The sequence continues at coordinate 19,587,633 of OX376643.1, read as the reverse complement.
GATTTGACAGTTATTCCTAGTTCGGGACTAATCGTAAGTCCGTAGGTGATACAGAGTAGAAAACGCCCAACACTAAGGCCGAAACTACAGACTTCGGGCTTAAGAGAGTAGACCCCCTCAGCCGCCGCAACAGAAAAAGACAACCCGGGCGTTGCGTCGGGAGTCGCAGGGCAATTCCCAGCCACCCTAAGCGCGGGCCCGCAGATGGCAAGCGTAGGTTGGCTCACTGCCCGAACACTACCAGGCCCGGGTCGACGAAGCTCCGTAGGCAGTGTTGCGGAATTTGTTCGAAAAGTCACCACGGCCCTAGAACGTTAAAGACATGGAATACGGATGTGTTTTAGTCAGTAAGAGTTTGACACTCTCTTCCGCTCCATCCAGAGCAGAAGAAGTCATTTGATGATTTCCCATCCATAAAAAAGCCCACAACAAGAGTAGAGACTCCGTTGTCCTGGCTAAGTTTGCATTTTTGCCTAGCTCCGCCCAAATGTACAAAAGCCACCAGTGTGCTTCACAGGTTGAGCGGAGAGACGACCGATAATACTCAAGCCGCAAGGGAGTGATAATCTGAGATTAAAGTCAGCTCAATCACTTAGGACTCACAAACCTATATTTACCACCTGTATATGTACATTATGGATTGCAATAAACGATTTGATTTGAAACCTGCACCTCACCGTTCCGCGGATTTTTTCACGTCGGAAAGTCATGGCCAGGATGACGTTGCTTGGAGGACATGGCCTTGGAGTCGAAACAACCTCCGCAAATTGGGCTGTCTGTGGTGCATAAGTTAAAAAAATTTAAAGGGCAATGATCCGTAATAATAATCCCTATTATTACGGAGGTAATTTTTACTTAAGCTGAGAAGTCATTTAGTTAGTCACGTTTATAGACTTGTCATTTCCATTTTTCACTGCAATCTGTAACCCGTGCCCATTTGTTGTCATGAAGTTCAGTTGTTTTCTGGAAAATTCATGCACGAAACTGTGAGAAAGAAAGAAAGAAGGAGAAGCGGGTACGGGTCCAGCACTACCATCTCGAAACCTATCTTCGCGAGTTCTTCTGTGGCGTCATTGCCTAGGGATCCACAGTTCCCCTTGAAGCTCTGGAGTGTGAAACCCGCTACTGGTAATTTCTGGCCCTAGGCTGGTCACGACGAATCACCAGCTGACTGGGAATTGAACAGTTTTGTTTCAAAATAAACAGAAAATAATTAGGAATGAGGGATATCCTGGGAAAGAAATCCAAAAGGTGAAAGGCTCACCGAGTCGAAGCTCCAAAGTCTTGAGCATCGAAGCCGAGTTTTTAGCCTGTCGGTTTTGTATCGATTGCATTTTGAGGAGTGTGCGACGGAATTGCATAGTTTAATTCCGCCAAGCTCGTTCCATCATCGGACCACAAGACGTACGGCGGTACGCCACCGGTACGCGTATTGCCAAACTGTATACTGACCCAGACACCCGTAGTCTGTACTGAACTACATCGTGCTCATTAAAATCACAAATAAATTGGAGCAAAGTGCATACGAGCTCAGAGCAATCTGGGAAGTATGCATTTTGCTCGCAACAAATTGGAGCAAAGTACATACGAGCTCAGAGCAATCTGAGAATGTATGCATTTTACTCCAATTTGTTGCGAGCGATTTGTTGCGGGACTTGGGGCACCCCGACTCGGACAGGTTAGGTTAGAAGCGGATGGCGGGGTCAAGTGAGCGAGCGAAGCGAGCGAACAGACCCCGATATCACCATCGTGGTTATTTTTTTTAAATCACCCAGAAATATGGTTCACTTCCCGTTTTCCCCGTTAGCCGAATGAACGTTATGGGGACAACGGGAAATAAATTTAATCACAAGCGGCGCAAGTTTTAGAGGACAAGCCAGGCATGATAGCGCGCCGCGTGGGAATAAAAGAGATAAAACATGTCTGCACTCGCATGCATTTTGCTCTAAATTATCGATGCCATATTACATACTACACCACACACAGGAAAGTATGGATGTCTGGACTTGTATGTATTTTGCTCTAGTATTTTTAAGCAAAATGTATATTGATTCAGACACTCTCTGAATAGGTATACAGTTTGCTCTTCAACTACAAAGGCAAACTGCGATCGAACTCAGAGCAACCCCGGTCTGGGTCAGTATACAGTTTGGCAATACGCCACCGGTACACGGTGGACCTTACACCCACATGAACAAAACGTTTTGGAAACACATGGCGTGGAATTCCCTGACTGAGTCCGTGTTTCCTGATAGTTACAGCCTGGGAGTCTTATCAAAAGTGAGTAGGTTACTTATAGGCAAGCGTGCTCCGTCTTCGATCACATAATCGTTTGCCATCAAGTGAGATAGTGGTTAAACCATGGTTAAACGCGTTCCTATCAAAAGTAAAAAAAATGAAAACAAAGTCAGTGGAGCAATTTTTTTGTTTTGCATCAAATGCGTAACGCCTGATAAGTATCAAAAGAATCTTTAACTAAAAAATACTTTTTGGTGTAATTCTCGTGCTGTTGATGGTAATTACAGTTTCGCTCAACAGATGGCATTGCAAGTATCATTAAAGATACTTACCCCTACTTACTATGCATGTAGATAATAAGTTGATTTCTTCTAGATTGCCACAATCCTATCAGGTTTATGTGAATGTTATCTACATTAGTTTTGTATTTTTAACGTGAATACAAACAAAACAGAATACATATAAACAGAAAATAGGTTCTGCTTGTCTTGCTAAAAAGATATGCAAAATACAGCAATAACATATTAAATTATTAATATTTGAAAATATTAGGTTTGGTAGGAATAAAAAAATAAGGAAATAAATATGATAAAAATAATTCAAAAATAATTACAACTTTTGTGGGATTCGAACCCACACCAAGTCTTTCAATAGGCAGGCTTTAAACCAACGGACTATGAGATCTGTTGACAATTGATTAAAATAGCCGATAGGTTAGCTCCCTGAAAGGGTTCCACATCAGGTGCTCTAGACCTTCATTTTTTTTGTCGACAGACAGTACTCATCATGTTGACCAACTATTCCTAAAGCGGTATATTAATATCTCTTATAGATTAGCCGGGCTGCTAAGGTTCCACGTCTTGTATTCAGATCTTCAAAATAAATTATAGCCTATATGTTGGCGAGGACTAATAGCTATACAACAAAAAAAGTTTCATTAAAATCCGTCTAGTGGTTTTTGCGTGAAAGACGAACAAAAGACAGACAGACAGATAAAACAAGAAAAAAACATGTTTTTGGCTTCTACTGTTTGTATAAAGCACCCCTGGAGTATTTTTTTTAGTTTATATTCAAAGTACAGAATTGACCTCTTCTACAGTTTTATTATATGTATAGATAAAAGATATAGGTAATAAATAACGTCTAATTTGTTTAATTTTGATAAATTATGGTTTGTGTTTGTACATTTTCCATTATTAAACAACTTTCAGGAGAGTTACATTTTTGCCTGAAAACTTATGTGACAATTTCTTACATCTCGGAACCCCGAGGTAGTATTGCTTTAATTTTCTAAATATAAATAAACATGTCAATTAAAATCCATTCAGCATTATTTTTGTCAAGTTAATACTTTTGCTTGAAGTACAAAGTCAAAAAATAAGATTCTTTAATAAAAGTATAGTTCCGTGGATTAAAAATGTTTAATTTTCCTACTTGTACAGCTCAATCTGTTCTACAAATGTCCCAAACTAACATGCCAGTTATTATTTTTCCCAACGAGTTATTATGAAATTAAATGTTTCTCTAAAAAAAACGAACATCTGGGGGTTAACTTTTCCCGGGATACATTTAAACATACTTCTCTGCTTATACTCTACACATGAATGCCAAAAAATCGGAGTTAAGAATTAATGCTAAGTTTGCTTTATTTTCGGCGTAATTTGACCGGACTAGTTGCTCATACCTATTTAATAACAACATTATATTTATTTCGAAATACTGTCAACCGGCCCGTGGGTGTGAAACTCACTTTTCACACCACCTGATCGAAAACGTCAAATTATATGTCATGTCAACCTAACCTAAAGTGAGTCATTCTTGGCCGGTGGCATTGCCGGGCAATAATATTGTACTGGATTTCATTATAACCCGCTGGTCAATAATGTGATTTAAATTTGGAACCTCATCTGTCTGCTCAATTGGCGGTATATTAGGTACTTACAACGCCTACTGTCTCTGTTTCTCTCTTTCTGTTCCAGCAGTGCGATTCTGTAAACATGTCGAAGTGAACACTTGGGCAGGGCGCACGACAGGTGAGTTGTCAAACCATACAAATAAGATGGAATGACAGCTCTATTGTCGTTCACTCCGCCAAGGTGAACACCGTGAGATGTCGACAGAATCGACCGGCAGAAAGAGGAAAGATATTCTCGATACTCTTACTACTTAGGGATGATATTCTCGAATTTCTACAAAATCATAAGGATTGACCAGGGTCCAGGATTGAAGACAATATTATAAGAATAATTAGTTATGTACGGATTATTGTATAAAAGGATAAGAACAACACTTAAAACCCATTTATAGTCGGTTTATTAATTTAAAAACTATTTTCTCGAGCATCTCCTATGACGTTCTAAATTCAAATTGCATACAGCCAAGCGTCCGAACCCATTCTACCAGCTGATATAAAGCTCTGTATAAAGCTTTGTGTACACATAAATTCTATTAGGTTGCTAACATTAGGCCTGCACATATTTACTTACCCACAGAGAAGTAAAAAAAAAAACGAAAATCGAGTTGGTCGTGGCCGCTATGTGGTAGGTATACCGAGTGAACGCAAAAAAGGCGTGGATATTGCAAATCCGTATGGTATTAAACTAACTTTTTTTAAGTAGGTATACAGTAAGTATAGTTCTAAATACATATCTCTACTTAGTGTTTGTAAATTTTAAATATTTTGTTTTTCGTATTATGGCTTCTTATTTTCTCACAGGAGGTGTGAAAAGTAGAGTATCCTACTCGGGGATAAAGGTGTCTTTGCCTTGGGCTAGCTTGAATCCCTCGCTGCATTCAGGATTCTTGTATTAACTCCCTCACTTCGCTCGTGAGTTAAACTGTAAACTCCCTCGCTGCGCTCGGGAGTTCACTCCCGAATCCTTCATTGCGTTCGAGATTCAATATGACGCCCGTGACACAAGACACTGCTTTATCCCCTGGGTGCATAATCTACTATAACCATGCTACAGTAAAATGGGGTATATTAGTTAGGGAATAAGTTGAAATCACCAGTTGAACCAATCTATACAATACAAAGTTTATTAAAATCAAACCTGAGGCAGGTACTTACATCAAATATACAGGTTTATTACCTTATCCCTAAACCCTGTAACACAATTCCAATTCTGGATGACCCCGTCTTCGTATCGAAGTGTACCAGAGTGGGAAAATGTGTATGAGAAATAACATATATAAAATCAGGGTCGCTTGAATAGATTCGTGAGGTGAACCGCTAAGAACTTCTAGCTCAACCGAATAGGTAAGTGGTTATGGATACATCTAGTTGTGCTCAGTGCAGAAAATAATCATGTTATACTTTAAAGTGTAGCAAACATTCAATTAACGTAAGGTTCATACTCTCCCTCTCAAAACGTAACTTGACATGATATAACTTTTAGGTTAGCAAGCTGGTAGTTAGCGAGCTATATATTAGCGTTGGCGAGTCAGCCATTTAGCATTTAGCGTTAGCGTTAGTCTTTTAGCGAACCATCAAATCAGCGGAACAAAGACCCCTTGGCATCGGCTACACGTGACAAAACACGGGTAGACCACACGATGAAGTTTATGGTTTAAGAACTTTATTTCTCAAAAAGAATTACATTCACTTATATGAGAAAAACTTATTTCTAATTGGTATACATTAGGCGACGCGACAGTTACACAACCAAAAAAAAAAAAAAAAAAACAACAAATAAGCCAGATCAGTGGGTACAGTACCCGAAGATAACTTAAATTTTTAAATCCCCTAAAATGTGTTTCTTAACATATTTTTTAAAAGTGTATATGGATTTTTGATCTTTTACATTACGAGGCAATTTGTTGTAAAGCTGTGCTCCCTCATACAGAATAGTACTCCTGCCGTAGTTTGTTCTAGGCGCCCGTAACGCTATGTCATTAGCCTGTCTGGTTCTGTATCTGTTTTTTATTTGTGATTGTTTTGTAAGAGTTATTTGTGTGTGTATGTTTTTGTTTAGGATTTTAAATACAAGTATACAAGTATTATACCTATATATCTGTAAAATATTCATAAGCTTTGTGTCATTGTAGACTTTTATTGTAGGTGTTCGGTAGTTGAATTTAAAAAGAACTTTAATAATTTTATTTTGAGTTGTTTGCAAGATTTGCAGGTTTGATTTATAAGTACAGCCATACACTTCAATTAGGTAGTCCAAATGAGGTTTCACCATGGAATTATAAATCATATAGCAAACTTGTGGCGGAAGACAACGAACAATGCTCCGCAGTGCACCAGTTAAGGCAGAGAGCTTATTTTTTATTTTCTCGATATGTGCTTTCCACGATAAGTTGCTGTCCAAAATAAGTCCCAGATATTTTTCTGCTTTAGATTTTTCTAGAATTTTACCATTTATGTTAAGAGTGTGTTGTGTTTGTATTTTTTTATTTTTAGCAGCAAATATTGTGTACTTAGTTTTATTTGTATTAACTGTCAGCAGATTGCACTGGAACCAATTAAATAATCGATGTAAGTCATCTTGTGCCTGTTCCATAAGAATATCAATTCTATTACCAAAATAGAACAAACTCGTGTCATCAGCATAGAGGGACACATCACCTCGTAGTCCTATATCTGTAATATTATTTATATATATTAAGAACAGCAATGGACCCAGAATAGAGCCTTGGGGAACTCCACATGTGATCAGTTGGGGGCTACTTTGATAATCATCAATTTTTACCACTTGATATCTCTCCATAAGGTATGATTTAAAAATTTTGTACGCTGCTCCAGTAACACCAATGGCGTTCAGTTTTTTTAGAAGCAGTTCATGACTTACTGTGTCGAAGGCTTTTTTTAGATCTATAAACAGACCCAAGGCCAGTTGTTTCCGATCCATGCTAGTTTTAATTTTGGTGACGAGATCGACTGTAGCTGATAAGGTGTTCGATTTTGGTCGAAAACCATACTGTTTGTCGGTAAGGAAATTTATAGAGGCTAAGTATTTATGTAATCGGATATATAAAACTTTTTCAAAGACTTTCGAGATAATAGGGAGTACAGAAATAGGACGATAGTTTTCAACATTTGATTTACTGCCACTTTTATGTATCGGTGTAACTTTTGCAATTTTCAGACTATTAGGAAAAGTTCCATTCAGTAAACAAGAATTTATGCATTTACTTAAATTATTCTTAATAAGGTTTTTAACACATTTTATCGTCTTTGCATTAAGTCCGTCTAAACCACTACTGGTGTTGACTTCAAGATCATCTATAATTTTTTCTACTTCACTGTCGGTAGTCGGTGTAAGTTCTACTAATTGACTATGACTCTGATTCTGAGGGAGTGTGTTAGTTAAATTATTATGATATTTACTGGGGATATCATTTGCCAATTTAGAGCCTATTGTCGAAAAGTAAGTGTTGAAATGTTCACATACTTGTATTTTGTTCATTGCAAGGCCATCAAGTATTTCCGGAGCACAGCTAACCTTTGTTTTATTACAGGTGAGGTTATTTATAAGTTCCCACATTTTTAGGGGATTTTTAGAACAGTTACTAAACTCTTTTAGGTAAAATTTTTTCTTAGTAGTTTGAATTTTCTCGGACACTTTGTTTCGAATACGAATAAAAGATTCTTTAATTTTATCATCCTTAGGATTTTCTTTCATCTTTTTCCATTGTTCATTTCTTTTGTTTATATCCAGTAGTAGATCTTTATTAATCCAGTCTGTTTTTTTTGCATTTAAAATTTTAGTTTTAGTTGTTTTATTTTTGTTTATATTCGATTCTAAATATTTCTCAAATGTAGTGTAGTCATTGTTTTCATTTTCATAGTTTGCTTCTTCTAAAGTTTTATATAATTGTGTATAGTTGACTGCTTCGTACTGAATTTGCTTTGGAGGCTCGGGCTCGCATCTTTTTATTTCAAATACAATTTGTTTGTGGTCTGACATTGCAGATTCTACAATGGCCAGCCGGAAATCATTTGTTTTGTCCTTCACATTTGTAGATACATGATCCAGTATTGTTTTGCTAGTAATTGCTTCTCGAGTACAATATTTTTCGTGGATTTTATTCAAAATACTATAGCCTTCTTCTTTTAATACATTTAAGTACTCCTTTGTATTCTTATCTCTTTTTAAGACATTGAAATTAAAGTCACCAAAAGTTATACAACGTTTTTTTTTTGAAGTTTCCCTGCGGAGAAGGATGTTGAACAACCTACATACATTTAGTGAGTTTGTGTAGGTACTTAATATCTTCCTAAGTACGAAATGCACGCGCGAACGAAGTCGGGGGCACAGCTAGTTGTTAATAAAGTGGCATCTTTTTTGCCGTAGAATTGGCTCATCCGTGTTTTGTTTCTTTCATGTGTCAGAATCAGTCAGAGTACAAAATGCATGATGATGAAATGAATTTTGCTCATAACTTGTATTTCGTGAATTCTTCCATTTTTTATATATATTTATTCTGCTATTCAGGGTGAAGGAAAATAAAAAACAGATCATTCTTGAATTACAAATGGTGCAACTAACCCATTTTTTTATTTATAGATAAAATCATGCAACAATGTTGCTTGAAATGATTGCAGCAAATCGGTATTTTTCACAAAATCGTCTTATTTCAGCAAAGACGAAAGAGCTAAAGAAGTAGCAGAAGCATGTAACAGTTTCTGAAACTGTTACATACTTACCTGAAATTATTAAAAAAACTAGAACGAGTGTACAAACGAGGGTCAAATGAGGTTCATAATTGTATAAGAATTCATAATTGTTGTGATGAAATAATAAAAAAATACATTTTGAAACTTTGGTATGCACAACTGTGCATACCATACCGTCTCGCATCCATCAGCCACCAGCGACCCTCACCGGGTCATCGGTCCATCTTGTGGGAGGCCTTCCAACGCGGCGTCTTCCGGTATGCGGTCGCCACTCCCTTTTCGGCCCCATCGACCATCTGTTCTGCGAGCAATGTGCCCTGCCCACTGCCACTTCAGCTTGGCGATCCTTCGGGCTATGTCGGTTACCTTGGTTCTCTTGCGGATTTCAGCATTCCTGATTTGATCACGCAGGGAAACCCCAAACATTGCCCTCTACATTGCACTTTGGGTGACTTTAAGCCTTCTGATAAGACCCATTGTGAGCGACCACGTTTCAGTTCCATAAGTCATCACTGGCAACCGGTACTGGTCATAGAGTTTCGTCTTGAGGCACTGTAATATGTGAGACGAGAAGATATCACGCAACTTCCCGAACACCGCCCAGCCGAGTCGGATTCGACGGTTGACCTTTTTCTCGAAGTTAGCCCTACCTAACTGGACCGTTTGTCCCAGGTAGACGTACTCGTCAACAACTTCGAGTGTAGAGCCTCCGATCTGAAGGTTCGAAGTCTGATCCTGAAGTCGGACTGACATGGTGGCGTTTTCGTACAAACACTTAGGCACCTCGATGTAACGACAGTCGATCTGGCACCGTTGGAGAGACTGCAGCACAGCACAAGTCTCGATCGAATCGAAGGCTTTCTCGTAGTCCACAAACGCTAAGCAGAGGGGCAGATTATACTCTTTGGTCTTCTGTATAACCTGCCGCAGCGTGTGTATGTGGTCTACGGTGCTGAAGCCTTTTCGGAATCCGGCTTGTTCGGGAGGCTGGAAGTCGTCAAACCTGCGTGCGAGACGGTTTGTGATGACTCTGGAAAGCAGCTTGTAGACATGGCTCAGAAGTGAGATGGGCCTGTAATACTTAAGCAGGGCATTGTGGCCCTTTTTAAAGAAGAGTAGGTACCACCACACCTCTGCTCCAAGCTTGTGGCGTTTTCCCCTCGAGTATGACGGAATCGAACAGTTTCTGAAGGGCCTTAAGGACTGGTTTTCCACCCGCCTTCAGGAGTTCGGCCGTGATTCCGTCCTCACCCGACGCCTTGTTGTTTTTAAGCTACTTCAGAGCCATCCTGATCTCATACAGGCTGACGTCCGGGATGTCTTCGGTATAATTCCGGGTCAATCTAGCTCTTGGGTCGTTCGCTAGATTTGCTGCGGGTTTGGTCATTGACGTGTATAACTGTCCATAGAATGTCTCGATCTCCCTCAGAAGCTCCGATTTGGCGGATATGGTTCTGCCATCGTCGGTCTTCAGTTTTGTGAGCTGGCTCTGCCCAATAGACAAATCTCTTGCAAAGACCTTGGAGCCCTTATTCCGCTCTATCGCGTCTTTAATCTTTTCAGTATTAAAGCGGCGGAGGTCGCTTTTCAAGGACTTGGAGATCCGTCTATTGAGCTGCCGGTATTTGCACGCATCGTCTGAAGACTACAGAATCATCTCCCGCCTCTCCTTCATGAGCTTGAGAGTCGGATCAGAGAGCCTCTTGGTATTATCTGTACGGCGAGTCTTGAAGAACTTAGACCCGACCGTATGAACAGTTTCCACGAACCCATCGTTGTATTCGTAGCTCCATAGGCACTCGAAACGATTTTGAAGTTCGAGCTGAAAGCTTTCGGAGTTTTGAATCTGGATCTGTGCTGGACGGAGCGTAGACTTCATCAGTCGAGACCTTTCCAGCTTGATATTTAGATTCAATGTGCCTCTTACCATGCATCAATTTCTTTATTCGGATTTAATAAAGATGGTTAAAAAGTGTGCGATTCAAGGTTGCAAAAGCGAATCCTATGCAGGATGCGCTGTTTCTTTCTTCAAGTAAGTATATTTCAATTCTTGAAGTAGGGTGACCATAATGAACGAAATTATAAGATAATATACACAATGCAGCATATAAATAGAGAAAAGAAAAGAAAAAAAGAGAAGAGTACAGAATGCCTTGTTGCATTAAGTCCGCCCACGTACCACTATTGTACATAAAGTTTAAATAAATAAATAAAATAGGAGGTAGTCTTCAACGTGAGCATAATTAAGCATGTCTGTTATAGGTATTTTATGTTTATACTAGGCTGATTTTAACATTTACTTCAGTAGGTAATACGTGTGTTGAGACTATTCTGTAGTGCCTACACGCTACGCATATAACTTTATATGGAATGGTGTACCGAATACTTAAAAGACGTGATCATGAATATTCACATTTCCCGAGGAACATTGTAGGGAAATGGCAAAAAAGTTTCAACTTCCCATATTAATCGCTGATTTAGGCGTGTCAGTCACTTCGTATATTTTGAATAAATTTAAAAAATATAATTTCAGACTGCCTGGAGAAGAATCAGGGAGGAAAAAATGGCTTGATGTCATTCCAAGTCATTCAAATATCAAAAATTATTCCGTTATTTGCAGTCTTCATTTCAGGCCCCAGGATATAATAAAACATAGTTTGATGCGTTTTACTTTAATCCATCCTCAAAGCATAATTATTATTAACTTATGAAATCAAATTATTGATTAATATATTATTATCCTATTATATTAGTCTCTACCTACATTACATTGGTTGGTCACCCTAATGAAAGGGACAGAGGGCTCTCGCGAAGCCATCTCGCTTGGACCGCGTATCGACAGCCTGTGCACATTCCAGGTTGTAATATAAGTTCCTTGGCTTGGGCGAGGTCGATACAGAGCTTGGCAAGTCTTGTTGACAGCTGTCAGTTGTCATTGTTTGACATTGAACGCATTTGACTTGGGATACTTCACTTTTTGGTAAGACACGAGCACGAACGGTCGTTCTGCCAGCCTGTATCGAACTTACCGCGTTACCGTACTTTAATCAATTTCCATCGGCTTGATCATTCGAGATTTTGCTATCGGAAGTGAATAAACAGGATTTATACGCCCTACGTCAGGTACGTAAAATGTCAGACACGCGTATTGTCAGATCGTCAGACTTCATCGCAAAATGTCAGATTCGCAAATTGTCAGAAACTATAATGACAAATACGCAAAATGCCATAAACGCTGAATGACAGATACTCAAAATGTCAAATACGCATAGGGCCATGATTACATGAAAACGTGACCGAATTTTAAGAGGATGTCAATAAAAAACCATGTCTGATTTTGTCAGTTTAATCATCCGCTTATACATTAGTAAAACACATGATACTTGGTAAACAATAAAGTTATTAAATTTAAACCAATAAAATCAGCCAAACTTACTGTTGTGGTAATGTTATTAATACAATAAGGAGTTGTAAATCATTTGAAAAAAGAAATTAGAAAGTAATTCTAATTATTGATTAAAACAAAAAATATCAGACTTTCTGACTTTTTGCGTATCTCACATTCTACACGCAAAAAGCCAGAAACTCAAAATGCCAGATACGCAAAATGTCAGGAACGCAGAATAACAGTCCGCTCGTCTGTCGCCGTAATTTTTTCGAAATGTCTTCATGACAGCTGGGCGTCATGCGCTATCGGCGCGTGTGATTAAAACGCCGATATCTCTAAAGTTACGGAGCCAAATTAAACTTAATGTTGTTGAAATCTTTATGAAATAAGCTATTACATTTAAAATGGATTAGTCAGTTTGTCATGTAATCTTATGTTTATACCTATTCTATTATGAAATCAGCGTGAACGAAATTTTCGCAGTTTATTGTATAAAAGTAGATATAAATATAAAAATCTATAAAAATAAACCAATAATCCAAAAAGTTTTTTTATTTACTTTAATATACCTACCCTATTTCACATAAATCAATTAAAAGAATACACCTTCCCATACATTTTTTTTCATACCACAGGCTTTATAAAAATATGCGTCAGGTAGACGAACCCGACAACCGACAAAAAAAAGGGTATGTTTGTACTACAGTTACGGGAACTGTGTAAGCCAAGTGGCTAAGTATAGTATCTTGCTACATAGTTTGGTACATAATCTTATCGCAGACAAAGTTTGAGTGAGTCACAATGCAAACACTTGAAAAAGAGCCCTAAAAAGATCCTGTCATTATTTGTATCACAAAGCAAATACTAAGTGATCTCACTCGATTGTGAAACAAGATTTCAAAGAAATGCAATATTTCTTTGAAATCTTGTTTCACAATCGACATGATGATGATATTTACTAATGTAAAAATATAAAACACAAGGGCTTGTTGTCTAACAAAAACATTCTAGAAATCGACCAGCAAAGTGAACAATTTCTTTATAAAACACAACATAGAGCTAACATAAAATAGATACGGCACTTTTCTCACATCTGAACTTGAATTATGAAAATAAAATAAAAATTACTTTAAATGGCTCTAAATGAAAACTGAAAAATTGGAACATTGCATTAGACGAACTAAACAATCTCAATTTTTAGGTACTTTGAATTAGAAAAAATTTAAGACCACCAGGAACAGGCAAAGAAAGAGAAATGTGAAAAAAAACAATCACCAAAAAAAACAAAACATAAAAATCCAATTTTATAACCTCCTCCTTTTTGAAGTCGGTTAAACACAAATGCCCTATCTATCCATGAACAATCCGCGTAAAACCCACAAATGATCATTATGACGTCACTAATCCTTGACACGCGCTATAATAGTCGACGTCGGGTGGCATGTTTTGTTTTGAATGAAATTTAAACTGACGAAATGCAATAGAAACGTTGTTAAGGCATTTTTTTTGTCAAATAATTTATTGAAAAATGAAAGGTGATCTTTTGAGAATTAATATTAGGCAGGCAAAGAAAAACTTAGGCTTTTACAGCGTGATAATTGGACTCATCGTTTAGGAGATAATGTAAAATTAAAATAATTCAACATTACTATTAAGTCGAACGGGGGGCGATGCGTGAGACGCGGCCGCCGAACGAGAAGGCAACGAGCGTGCGTGCGACAGTGTAGGAATCTCGCAATCTAGGGGAATTTAAATCAAAATTAAATTTTAATAATTGTACCTGACGGGGAACGGGCCCCTTGTTATTTTTAAAAACGGTGACGTCAGCAATGCTGACGTCACTATTTCCATATCATCATAGTGCTGGTGGTGGTTACTCATTTCGGAAATGAAATACTTGTTTTCAGTATCAACTTATATTCTCGCTGGTGGATAGCATACAAATGGCACACAGTAAATAATGTAAATATTCGTCAACAACAAAGAATGACTCACGATATTACGGAGCTCCGCACCGTTCGACGGCTCGACTTAGAATGACTTGTGAACTTTTTTTTTTTTTTTTAGGTATGACCACTAGCAAGTTAACACACTTGGGATATCAACTGCTTAACCGGACTAACCTGTGGTGGCCTCAAATGAATTTAAGGCCCCCTGGGGCGGTCGTATTTATACCCGTTCGTTAGAGTTGTTACAAGTCTATCGATTCATGTTTTCTTTGTGGTTCGTTTTTAAATTCTTGGTTTAATTTTACAAATCATAAAATGAATTTAGAAGTACAAATTAATTAGTTTAATAATTTCTAGTAATCAACTAATAAAGTTAATTAAATAATCGTTTGAGTGACTTTTACCAACTTCAAATAAGCAATCACACATTATTTGAACTTAGAATAATCAAACAGACGCTCGATTACGCCTTTCCGCCGGCATTCATGTTGATTTATTCGACACTTGATTAAGCCTTCGCGCCGATATACCTATTTATACCTAAGATCCTATTTATCATAGCTACATACTAGAAATTATTTTAGGTAGGTTAAAAAAATTAATTAAAAATGTTGAAGTGGATAGAAAATAATCGTTGTACCCTTAAAATACGAAAAACATCATTAAAGTGTCATCTTCACTTGAGATTACCAATGATATTACCTATATATAATCTGAGGTGAAACCTCATTGCAGATTACTGATCAAGTTTACGTATAGTCTTGTTTATTGGTTTAATATTGTAATAAGTATCTATATATATTTCAAGGTAAGTTATAGTGTATTTTAATTAAGTAATAGTTAAAAATTGATCCAATAACATCATTTGAAAGGACAGTTAAAATAAGCGTTTTTTTAGAGATGATTTGCAAAACAAAAAGTGTTTAAAAAAATTACCTGAATATCCCGGTGTTTTTATTGTTTTAATTCATAGTTTAGAGTCTTAACTTTTGAGAACAATTGATAAAACTTGCGATTTTGTGCGACCGTCATACATTTCTTTTCGGTTTTCAGAATGACCGCCGAAATAACAAAAAATCTATTTTTAGTAGTTGGACCTTAAATGCGAAAAAGGAGCGAATTTATGATATTTTTGCTTATGAAATAAATAATTAACCTCAGTACAATTTTCAGAAAGTGCTACAAATGAAATTAAGTTCTTTTTAAGGAGTTTATGTAACTTTAACGAAAAATGGACAGCAAGCGGTAGACATTGTGAACGCTTATAAAACAAGAATATAGCTTGGTTGAATGAATGCATTAAATAACCAGATAATGTTTTAAATGATATGATTATAATACCATCACAAGTCCACACGAAAGTTTTGTAGGTTTTTTTTTTTTTTTTTTTTTTTTTTATTATTGATAGGCACGCGCTTGACTACTATCTCACCTGATGGTAAGCGACGATGTGGTCGAAGATGGAGCACGCTTGCCAGAAGCAACCTATTCACTCTTGACTTAAAGACTCCCAGGTTGTAGCTATCAGGAAACACAGATTCCGGTAGGGAATTTCACTCCTTAGCGGTACGCACAATGAATGTATTCCCAAAACGCTTTGTGCGTGTGGGTGGGATGTCCACCATGTACCGGTGGCGCATCGCCGTACGTCTTGTGGTCCGATGATGGAACGGGCTAGGTGGAATCAAACTATGCAATTCCGTTGCACACTCTCCAAAATGCAACCGATAGAAAACCGACAGGCTAGCAACTCGGCGTCGATGCTCGAGACTTTGGAGCTTCGACTCGACGAGCCTGTCATTGCCGATGATCCTCTTGGCTCGTTTCTCTATTGACTCAAGGGCATCAAGCTGGTATCTGGCAGATCCGTCCCAAAGATGCGAGCAGTACTCCATACACGATCGAACTTGCGCTTGATAAAGTTTGAGCAGCTGTTCCGGCGTGAAGTACCGTCGCACCTTTGCTAGAATTCCCAACTTTTTGGCAGCCACTTGAGCCTTTGCCTCTATAAATGTGCCAAAATTGAGGGTAGATGTCAACGTGACACCAAGAAGGTCAAGTTGGTCGGTTATCGGCACGGTTACACCTCGGAAAGATGGAGCTGGGTGGAATTGGCTACTTTTAGCGGAAAAAAGACACGCCTGGGTCTTAGCAGCATTGAACTTGACCAGATTGGCATCGCCCCACTCTGAGACAGCCTGTAAGGACAAGTTTAGGCGCTCAACCATAGCCTCCCGGAGAGACCGGATCTGCGACCCACCAGCTCGTGCGTTAGACACGTATATAGGATATTGCGATAAAACCAAAAAACGCAAAGTTCAGAATCTAATATCGTCTACTAGCCCCAAAGAAATAAGTAGGTATTGCACATGAATGTAACCTTCGAAAAGCAGGTAAAAGGGTCTCTGCAGCTAGCGTAAAGGAACTTTCTATGAGTTTACCTAAGAGAGGTCCCGTCATGAAAAGCGTACCTACGTAAAAGAAAGATTAGCGAAAGAGTTTATGTGACTGTGTTGGCCGATGAAGCATTAAGCATGATGGTAGCTGCTGATTTAACATACTTCAATATGAGATAATCCGGCAAACAATATAAATTTGTTAAAAACTATTGCCATCTTATGACCAAATGAAAGAGGCTAAGAAGAAATTTTATCCTCCCAATAAAACCGTAACAGAATCAACTGCAAAGTGTGACCTGCGATCCTTGGTTGATCACAGTATCAAACGACTTTTTGTAACAGAATCAACTGCAAAGTGTGACCTGCAATCCTTAGTTGATCACAGTATAGAACGACTTTTTGTAACAGAATCAACTGCAACGTGTGACCTGCAATCCTTAGTTGATCACAGTATCGAACGACTTTTTGTAATAGAATCAACTGCAAAGTGTGACCTGCAATCCTTAGTTGATCACAGTATCGAACGACTTTTTGTAACAGAATCAACTGCAACATGTGACCTGCAATCCTTAGTTGATCACAGTATCGAACAATTTTTTGTATCAGAATCAACTGCAACGTGTGACCTGCAATCCTTAGCTGATCAAAGTATCGAACGACTTTTTGTATCACAGAAAGAGCTTCATGGGTCAACTGAGGACTTGCACAGTGGAGTAAAGGAACTGTCACTGTTAATTAAGTGGGGTTGTGATAGAGAAAATGGAGTTGTGTGACGGTTCAGAAATGAATTGGGTTTATTAGTGGATTTGCCGACTCAGCAAACTGGTAATACCAATGATACAAGGTTATCAGTGTATCACCCTCTTCCTACTCGGGGTCAGCAGAGCATCTATTTGTAGATATAACCTTA
Organism: Melanchra persicariae; assembly: GCA_947386135.1. NCBI lineage: Eukaryota > Metazoa > Arthropoda > Insecta > Lepidoptera > Noctuidae > Melanchra > Melanchra persicariae. The sequence goes on along the minus strand of OX376643.1, from coordinate 19,570,124 downwards.
CACCACGTATAAATGCTTCTCGGAGTGATGTATAGTCCCAACCTTAGTATCGATTACTTCGATTCTTTTGATTCGCTTCTAAACGATTTTTGTCCTACTTATGACCACGTAGTCTTGATGGGTGACTTTAACACATGCCTTCTTAAAAATGACTGTCGTACTCACAAACTTCAAGCTCTCTTATCTTCTTTTAACCTCTACTACTACCTCTGCTACTTATCATTTCCCCAACTGCACCCCTTCTCTCTTGGATCTTATAATTGTTTCTAAACCTAATAATGTATCTCTTCACGGTCAGCTTACAGCTTGTTTTTCCTACCACGATTTCATTTGTATGTCTTACAAGATTCGCCCTCCTAAGCGCAAGCCGCAATATATTTTCCTTCGGAAGTACAAGGTCATGGACGTGGAGGCATTGCTGCGTGATGCTGGTAGCATTGTTTGGATTGAAGTTTTCGAGAGTTCCTCCATCAACGATATTGTTCAAATTCTCAACAGCAAAATTCTAAGTCTTTTTGATCAACACCAATGCGTCGAGGTAAATTAAAGTATGTTCCGGCTCCCTGGCTAACTCCTGCCATTAAAGATGCGATGGCCAGTAGAGATCGAGCCAAAACGAGACTAAAGTTCCTGACTTAAAGTTTGTCCTTCCGAGCGAAACCTGAGATTTTACAGAGAGCGTAATCGCTACAGTCGTATGTGTAGAGATGCAAAAAGAAGCTACTTTCATAATTCTCTTGACAACCGGAACTCCTCTGAAGTCTGGAAGTTTCTGAAAACTGTCGGTATTGGCAAGACACCTGCCGTTTCTAGCAAAGATACTGACGTGTGTGCTCTAAACCAATATTTCTCTCTTCCTCCTGTTATTTTAGATCCACACATCAAATCAGCAACTCTTAATAAGCTTTCCTGTTTGCCATTGCCGCAGTGTTCCCCTTTCGATTTCAGTTCTGTGTCTGAAAATGATGTCAAAAAAACTATTTGTGCTATCTCCTCTTCCGCTGTTGGCAATAATAATCCATGCTCATGAATGATCTCCCCTATTCTCCCTGCTGTATTTCCTGTTTTGACCCACATTTTTAACTTTTTTTTGGCACAGTCCCTGATGCTTGGAAACAAACTCATATCATCCCGTTTCCTAAAATCCCTAACCCGGTCTCTCTGACCGATTTCAAACCAATTTCCATCCTTCCTTATCTCTCCAAAGTTCTTGAACACATTGTTCATCAGCAACTTTCTCTGTTTCTTTCTAGCAATGATCTTCTTAGTCCTTTCCAATCTGGCTTTCGGCCTGGTCACAGCTCTTTTAAAGGTTACTGATGACATCCGCTGGGCTATGGACCACAAATCTCTGACGTTACTTATACTTCTGGATTTCAGCAGCGCCTTCAACTCTGTTGACTTTGATATCCTTCTTGGGATCCTTAAATCTTTCAATTTCTCTTCTTCTCTTATTAGATGGTTCGACTCCTATCTTCGAGGCCACTCGCAACGGGTGCGTCTTGATGAATCTTCTTTGGATTGGTGCTCCCTTGCTGCGGGTGGCGTACTCTCTCCTCTTCTCTTTTCTATTTTTATTAACTTTGTCACTAAAGTTATTTCCTCTAACTTCCATATCTATGCCGACGACCTTCAGCTTTACCATCATTTTCTGAGTCAAGATGCGGAGGCCGCTGTGTCGGCCGTGAACCGTGACCTGATGTTGATTGGGGAGTGGTCGCGGTCCTTCGGGCTGCAAATCAACCCTAAGAAGTCTCAGGCCTTGGTTATCGGCGGCAGATATATGCGGAACAGGCTGGATATTGCGACGCTGTTTCCACTCTGGTTGAATGGAGTTCAGATAGAATACGCAAAGTTGGTTAAGAACCTAGGGGTCATCATGGACTCCTATTTATCGTGGACTAACCATATCGCTGAAGTCAGTCGGAAGGTGCACTACACGTTTCACTGGCTGAAATGCCTCCAGAGCTTTTTGCCCTTGAAAACCAAAATTTCCCTTGCCCAAACTCTCATTCAGCCCATCATAGTCTACGCTGACGCCTGTTATTTGGATGCCACCGAGGAGCTTTTAAATAAACTTGAGCGTTTGCAAAATATTTGTATTCGTTTTGTGTTCAACCTAAAAAAATATGATCATGTTTCAGGATTTCGTAAGATACTCAAGTGGCTCCCGATTCGACTTCGCAGGAACTTTCGGATATTGTGTTTGCTATTAAACATCCTTCACAACCCTAAAACACCTTCCTACCTGCGAGAACGCTTTTCCTATTCCCGTCCTTCTGATGCGCCTTGCAGGTCGCATCTGAGAAATCTCCTTAAATCCCCTCCCCACTCTACTGTTTATTACTCCCACTCATTTACCGCGTACGCGGTACGGTTATGGAATTCACTGCCGCCTGACATTAGGGACTGCAAAACGCTTACAGTTTTTAAAAGAAGAGTGAAAGAACACTACCTTTCCGTACCGTCATAGTTGCATAGACTCGTATGTATGTATTATTATTTATTAGTGTTATATCTTTTTTTTTTAGTAATATTTTATGTTAATATATTGTTTATTGTTTTATTCTTACTCTATAACTTTTACACACGGTGTCTACATCTCTTTTATTCGTCTTTCCTTTCGCAGGTATGCTGGAGGAGATTGCATTAGAAATAAGCATCACCTTTGTACCTATTTTTCTGTCTCCATAATCTTATATTTTTGTGTGTACAAGAACTGTTAAATAAATAAATAAATGAAAAATGATGGCAACACGGCAAGCCGATTTTTAGAGATGCTACAATAACTGCTGATATTACCGGGGTAAATTTAGAATTAATAACGAGGTTTCATATCATTCTAGAAACTCTCGGGTCTGGTTTTACAGTCGATTTAGATTTCTTCCATAGTTACACAGAAGAAACCAGGGGCAGAACAGTGGCAGAGCCTGTAGCTTAGAGAATACTCAGTTTTTATTTCATGGCCGCGATGTTACAGCTTCGTGTATTTTGCCGATTGGCCAGTTATAACCGAAGAAATAGGGAATTCTTCACTAGAAAAACGTCACGAATAGACACCAATACCGACCTACTTAATAGGCTTCTTATATCATCAGACACCTTCATATCCAGCTTAATAAGGCTTATAATGAAGAGAAAATTTGTTCATATCGCATTTTTTTTAAATACAAGTTTATTTTCTATTTATTTATTTGAATAGGTACCAATCAATATTATTTTTAACTTGTATCTTTTTTTTAATTCAATTTGGAATTAAATCCCCCTAGATTGCGAGATTCCCACACTGTGCGACGACGGTGCGAGTAATTATTTTTGTATACGATCTACATTCATGAGGAAGGCTATTATACGGGAACGGAAAAAACGGGGTATGCACGTACGAAGTCACGGGCATCAGTTAGTATATCATAATGATGAGTAAGTAGGGAAAAATTAAAACTAAAAGAAGATGGCTTTTAGTCATACCGAATTCAAGCCAATCTTCGATTAAAAGGGCCAGCCATTAACAAAGGCAAACGCTTCTATTAAATATCTGTTTTCAGCCCAATTACAAATTTTACATTTGAAACTTATATTAACTTCTCAAATCATATGAGAATAATTTATCATTTCCAACCTGCTTCTCCGCTCTGTAAGATTCTCGCCGGGGACGCATCGTTTGATCTCCTTTTGCATGCGTCGTCTGCAAAATTACAAAATATTAACTTATTATTAAAAAACTTTATGTATAGTAGTGGTATATAGGCGGATTTAATGCAATAAGGCATTCTCTACCAGTCAAACTCTAAACCTCAAATATAATAATAATATCATTATTGATACGGAGCAACCACCAAAACCATGTATTATTACAATATCAAATCGTATTTATTATATAGGTACCTACAGGAATTTTTGTTTTCCGAAATAGAACAAGTTACATGCGGCCTGGACGGGAAGTCTCGACATATTACCGATCGCCTACCGACCGAATACGATCGATAAGTCCTAAGGCCGCCCGTACTCAGTCAATTTCGAACACGATCCACGGATCAGCAGTGCGATTCTGTAAAGATGTCGAAGTGAAAGCTTTGACGAAGTGAATGACAAGTGAGCTGTCAAACCATACAAAGAAGATGGAACAGCTCACTTGTCGTTCACTCCACCTAAGTGTACATCGTGAGATGTCGACAGAATAGACCGGCAGATCATTGATTTTAATCGTAGACCGCGTTTGTGTTTGACTGTGTACGGGCGGCCTTAGGACTCATCGACGGAATTCGGTCGGTAGACGAGCGGTAACTATGTCGAGACTTCCCGCCCTGGGCAAGATTTCAATAATGTCAACCGGATTTTTTTCAGTTATGTTAGGCTGACGGTAAAAAGACGTTCTGCATTAGAACTGCACGCCAGCTACAAACTTGCAGTTTGGATCCGGTTTACATAATTTAATTAAAACAGACAGCCGACTGCGCAGTCTTCTTGCACTCTGGGTTTATTAGAAAAGTGCAGCTGGCCGCAGTGGGTGTGCAGTCACACATGCATTTTACACCTATCTGTCGATGTTATAATTACCCTGATGAGGAATGCCAGGGTCAGCGGGAGGCTCTGCGGGTCGCTTGACAGCTTGATTACTAATAAGAGCCAAGTTTGAAGGCCCTGCTTGCGGATGATTCGGACTCGGTTCAGACCTATAACGTAAAAATAATGTATATACTCGACTGAGTACAATATCTACCAGAAAGATGAACGATGTTCAGCTATATCGGATATGAACATCTTTATACGAACAACGATCCATGAAGTCGTTGTTTATGAATTTTCGTTAATTTTGTTTTCCGCCTTTGCCAGTTTTACCCTGCCCTGAATATTTAAAAATTGCTGTAAAGTTAATTGCTCGTTGATTATCATGAGGTATTCAAGGAGCAATTAACTTTACCAGAATGTACTTTACAATTAACTTAAGATGCGGATGCTATTGAAATAATCTGTTCGCTCAGTGTTTGAGTTGGTACAATACAGAAAAAAACGACCCTGTTTATGGTGCAATGGTGTAGCTCGTGCAATGGTGACACCGAGCGTCCGGCTCCCTGCCTATGCGACACAGAAATCTCCCGAAGCAGCCATGCCCCGTGAGGACCTGTGTCGCACGAAATGACAGGGAGCCGTGCCTTCTCCCGAGCCACAGGTCGAGCACTGGCCAGATGGCCTCGATAGTGACGAGGCCGGCGGCGGTAGGGTGTGAAAGCCTGTTACGCCATTCCGCCACCAGGACCTCGTGCAGCTGCGACCCGACGCAGCTCAAAATGTCGCTGCGTCAGTCGCTCCCCGCGCGCCCGCGCGTCCTCGCGCCACCGATGCATTGACGCGAGGACTTTTGCCTCCAGGTCCCAGGGCGGAGATCCGGCCAGTGCGCAAGCCACCTCGTAGGAGATCGTGCGATAACCCCTGATGACTCTGACGGCCATCACCCTCTGCGGCTGCCGCAGAAGCAGCCGCCCAGATCGGGGCCCCATACAGGGCCATCGATCGCACGATCCCCACGTACAACCGCCTACAGACGGTGCTCGGGTCCCCCAGATTGGGAAGCAGCGTTGACAGCGCCCCAGCCGCGCCCAACAACTTGGGCGCCAGCCGTCGGAAGTGGCGTCCGAAATCCCACTGACTGTCGAGCACCAATCCCAGGTATTTCATGGTGGACTCGACAGCGATACGGGGGCGAGACCTCTCCTACCACAAGTTCGTCGAGAGCAACAAGAGCTATCAAACTCGCTCAGCGGTATTCGCTTAGTGATGCTCGCTTGGCGGTCAAAACTCACGCCGAGAGAACAATCAGCGGTCATTTCTGCCTATAGTGCGGGCTGGAGCGAGTAGTGACTAGTGCGAGTAATCGCCCATAGCACATTTTTTTATTGAGGAATGGTTGATCAGCTAGATAGCACTCGCTGATAGCCGAGCGAATTTTTTTTTTGTTTTTAATACTTTGCCCCACTAGGAATTTCTCCTGTATCGAGAGTGCGTTTACAAACATACAAACTCACATACCTACACAAACAGCCCGACTCGATACAACTATCTGTAGGCGATACACATATTTGTACCGTGCGGGAATCGAACCCGCGACACGCAGCGCAGCAGTCAATTGTTCAACCACTGCGCCAACCGTATCGTCGTAGTAGTAGGACAAGCAGTCACAGTGGTGACCATTATCGGTCTACTACATCACTGTTTTGGTGAAAAAATGCCTTGGTTATAGAAGCTTTTGTTACTTGAGGGGCATTGTATCATTATAAACAACTTTTACTAAATGACCGATTTTCGCGATTTCGGACTTGGTCCCAAAAAAGTTATTCATAATTTATCAGTACAATGACCCCTTTTAAGGTACCTATATTATGTTTATTCTGTTACACGGTATACAAACGATGCTGTGCGTAACAATGATAGAAATATTGTTTCAAAAACAGTGATGTAGTAGACCTATAAATCCTATAATGGTAACCACTGTAACTGCTTGTACTACTACTACGACGACACGGTTAGCACAGTGGTTGAGCGGTTGACTGCTGCGCTGCGTGTCGCGGGTTCGATTCCCGCACGGAACAAATATTTGTATGACCTACAGACATATAGTTGTTCCGGGTCTGGCTGTTTGTGTATGTGAGTTTGTATGTTTGTGAACGCACTACAACACACACACACTATATACTTACACCATCTCGTAATCCATCTGTCATTCTTCAATCTCCACCTGATCCGTCACCTCAAACTCAATATACACCATCTCGTAATCCATCTGTCATTCTTCAATCTCCACCTGATCCGTCACCTCAAACTCAATATACACCATCTCGTAATCTATCTGTCATTCTTCAATCTCCACCTGATCCGTCACCTCAAACTCAATATACACCATCCCGTAATCCATCTGTCATTATTCAATCTCCACCTGATCCGTCACCTCAAACTCAATATACACCATCTCGTAATCCATCTGTCATTCTTCAATCTCCACCTGATCTGTCACCTCAAACTCATTATACACCATCTCGTAATCCATCTGTCATTCTTCAATCTCTACCTGATCCGCCTCTTCATCTATAATAAAACAGTACCTAACGAAAGAAAAACTGTACATTGAGAATTTTCGAGAAAAAATAAGTGGCTTTTGTTAGAAAAACGTAACTGATGACAAAAAAGTGACTTATTAGAATTTTTGTCTGTTTATCTGTGTGTATGGTACGGCTTCACGCCAAAACTACTGGATAGATTGAATTGAAATTCAGCAAAAATGTTCTTTGTAAACCAAGATCAAGCCGTATGTTATGGGAGGTAAGCAATATTGATTTTAAAAGGTTTTTGTTCGTAATTGTATGCACAAAATGACATGTTATTTAGTTAAAATAAAAATTGAACTCTAGGAACATAATAATCACGCTATTTTTATAAAGGAGCTGGGAAGTAATCTATATTATTATTTATTTATTATTACATATAATAAAATAGTAACTCGAAGAGTGTATGTTTTCAATTGGCGAGAAAACTACTGAACCGATTTTGGTCAAATTTTGCATAAGTAAGCCTTAAAGGTATGGTCAGCTTATATGCTACTTATTATCACGCTATGTGCTTTGGGGGATGAGCAAGATTCAAAACTGACTGTTTTGAACGAAAATTGCCACATGGTTCGATCCCCAGCAACTGTTATTATTTTTGTATTTATTTTATCTTTTAAAATATATTTTTACTGCATAGTATTATCAAAATAATAATAAAATGGGTTTTTACGTACTTAAAATAACATTTAAATTTTTATAGGCATTTTTCCAAACAGTTTTATTAGCAAGGAATTGTAATAAGAAGCCACTACATCAATATTGCAGATACTTAAGTGTCTAACTTCAGCAATGATTATCATCACGCTTTACTTTCGGGGAGCTAAGCAGCCAAAAATCATGACATAAATAAGATCGGCTATTTGAATCTATTATCAACAGAACTCATGAACCCTCGGTTTAAAAGACTGCCTTTCGAAATCCTAGATGTGCGCTTGAATTGTTTTTTTTATTTTTTTATTATTTTTATCTTATTTATTTCCTTAATTTTTTATTTCTACCAAACCTATTATTATCAAATACTTATAATATGTTATTGCTGTATTTTGCATAATTATTTTTAGCAAGGATAATTACCAGAACCTATTTTCTGTTTATCTGTATTCTATTTTGTTCGCATCACGTTAAATAGCACAAAACCATTGTAGATAATTTTTTTTTTCAGATACCCGTAATGCCATCTGTTGACCGAAAAAGTACTTACTATCAACAGCATGAGAATTACACCAAAATATATTTTTTTGTTACTAACTGTACTTTTAAAACGTCATAAAAAGTGATTATTTTGATTCAAGACAAGCGATACGCATTTGATGTACCTATAGCATAAAAAAATAATCGTCTGATTGCTCCGTTGACGTTGTTTTCTTTTTTTTTTTTGAACGGTGAAGTCTCTAAATTACTGTAACTGTAAAGCATCCTGGTTGTTTCTGTACACTTGGGCGGAGCTAGACCGGCAAACTTAGCCAGGACACCTACGCACAACGGAGTCCCTACTCTACTCTATCCGTTGCGGGTTTTTTTATGGATGGGAAATCATCAAAATGACTTCTTCCGCTCTGGGTAGACTGGAAGGGAGTGTCAGACTCTTACTGACCACCCATCTGTGTTCCTCCTTATGACCTTTGCGTTCCAGGGTCGCGGTGACTCTTTCGAACAAATTTCGCAACCCTAGCAGGCCCTAACGGCCCTAACGGGCCCCATCTACTTTGCTGACATATCTTTGAGGCGCGCATGGAACACAACGCTTCGTCGACCCGGACCTGGTTGTTATCGGACAGCGAGCCACCCAACGCTCGCCGTCCGCAGGCCCGTGCCTACGATGCCGAGAATCGCCCTGCGACTCCTGACGCCCGGGGCGTCTTCTTCTGTTTCAGCGACTAAGGTGTGAAGTTTGCCTCTCCCTCATGTGGCCCGCCCCTTCGTTTACTAGCATTACTGTTTCGCAAAAGGAGGTGACGGCTTCCCACGCCTTCGCGCTCTGAATCATGGAGTGAATGGAGTTCCTGTGCCAGCCTCATGCAGGTTCTACCCACGATGGCAACAATATCGTCCGCCCATCTCACCGCCGGCCGAACAATACTTTTTCTTCCAGTCCTCGGACGCCATTCAGTTACTGCCTCACTCCACCTATCATCATCGCGCCTTGCCAAGTGCCCAGCTACACTTTAGTTCTACAATTCGTTTTCCGATGTTGAAAACCTTCGTACGTCTTCGGATCTCGACGACGTACCTCTGCCAAGCATGGAACGCTCCAAGGCACTCTGTGCCACTATCAGTCTGTACACAGCCTCCTGCGTGAGCGTCCATGTAAGTAAGTAAGTCATGGTGGGAAAAGCACACTGGTTATAAAGGCGGGAATTCAGACATTGCGGAATTTTGGCAGGCTTCAGAATATCATCCATTTTGATAAAAGCGTCCCATCCAAGGTGTGTTCCTCTCGATACCTTCGTTTGTTGATTCTCATTGCCAATTGAAATGATATGGCCAAGATGAACATATCGGTTAATCATCTCCAACGATTCATTTCCAGATTTGAATCGCTGAAGATGTTTGCCAATCAACTTAAAAGAAGCATCTTAAAGATTTTGAAGCATTTTCTGGGAGTCATCGAAGTTCTCAGTGTAAGCCACAAAGTCATCTGCAAATCTTATGTGAGACAGTTGGACAGAAAAATGACGTTAATACCGCTATTAATAGTCCCAATCTATACCCACATTCTTAACGACATCTTCCGTCTTGGAAGATGTCGTTGCTGTGAATAGTTTCGATGAAATGAGAGAAGCATTATCATTACAACGTTTCTCACGAAAAATTACTTGAACAGAAGAGGTGATACTCGACGGCGCGTTGTGTTCCACGCGCGTCACAAAAAGATGTCAGTATAAAAGACGGGGCCAGTGTCTGCCAGGGTTGCGGAATTTGTTCTAAAGAGTCACCGCGGCCCTGGAACGCAAAGGGCATTAGGAGGAACACAGATGGGTTTTAGTCAGTAAGAGTCTGACACTCCCTTCTATTCCGCCCAGAGCGGAAGGAGTCATTTGGTGTTTTCCCAATTATATAAAAAGGAGGCAAGTATTGATAGATATTGACTGTTCGTATATATTATTGATCTTACCTAGCCACATCATTTTACTTTGCGACATACACGCGAACGAAGTCGCGGGCAACAGCTAGTTATGAAATAAATAGGTATATTTAACTAAGTACTTTTGATTGCATACATGTCACCGGAAAATGGCAAACTTTTTTTCTAAATAAGACACGGATATATTGGAAACTATTGAATTTGGAAAGGATTTATTGTATACAAAATGATTTTTTCATAATGTTTCGAAAAATTATAATGTAATCAAGATTTATTACAATCTTACGAAGTCTGCAGTTTCCCGGTGATACATAGGTACCTACACATGCAGAATGCTAAAAATTCGCGTCTATAGATATTTTATTGTAATCAGAACGAAATTCGCTTGTAAGCACGCTGATTCAAGACACTCATATTTCCAGACATACGCTTATATGCCTGGTTTAATAACATAGCGTCATCATCGCAAATTACGTAGACACGTATTAAGTATATAGGGTTAAATTAAACAGCAAAACCCCGCAGACGTGATGAGTATCGAAATGCATTGTCGATCAAAGAAAAGAATCAAAACTCATAGTTCCAAGTAACTACACTAACGTTGGCAATTTAATGGGTATGATAAGCTATCGCCAATTTTAGTAGTTATGAATTTATTAAATAATAGGGCTTGTCCTGAAAATAGTAGATCTGACACCAAAATGTAGTTGCCAAACAATTTAAAAAAGCAGTTCCATAATAAATCACTTATATAATAATCGGGATATATTATCAAGTATCAAATAAATAGGTTTGGATTTATTATAATGGGTTTGTCATGATAGCATTCGGTTAACGGGGAAAACGGGAAGTAACCCATATTTCTGGGTGGTTTAAAAAGAAATAACCACGATGGTGATGGCGACCATCCCCTTCTAACCTAACCTGTTCGAGTCGAGGTGCCCTAAGCTCCCTGTGCCCTATGTTGGAATATTTGGTGACAGATATACCTTTCTGGGTACGAAGCTAAAGGAATAAACCTATTATTTTGAGAACAAAGTTTTATCCAAGGAATGAACTACGATTTTATTGATAATCCATCTCTTATTTTACATATTATATAATACATATTGACATTAATTTGGTAATTCATACCTGGCGACACTTTTTATACATTATCTGAGAACGAAAACATTTCGTGGCGATAGATCTATTTAGCTATTAGGTGATACAACTTGATGACAAATATAAATTTTGGTGACAAGAAATATAGTCCCCCTATCCCGGCGACACACCGGTGTGTCGCGAATTAATCGCGAATTTAATGTTTATTTACCTATTACATAAGATTTTTTTTTTTGGGAATTTTCACATGTCGGGGACGCAGCGGTTAATTGCCCCCATAGTCGATCATTGTTATTTGAAATTAAGTCAGTATTTTTATAACTTCATTAGAGGTGATGACGTCATTGGAGTTTCGTTAGTTAATTTAATTAGTTCATGCAACAGTTCAAACCTGCTTTTCTTCCTGATTCTTGGCTCGGAGTGAGTGCTGTGTAGCTTTCTCGATGTGCTTGGTCCGGCTGGGAACAAAATAAATACGCGCCAAGCAAATAACATAGCTATCCAATAGGGCTTTACACGCAAAGCTCAAGGAAGGTGGCGCTACTAGCTACTACAGTAAAAAAAAAAATGACGAAAGAGTAATATATTGCCGTCAATGGTTGTTTGAGTTAAGAAAAAATAATCAGGATGTCTCATTACAGAAACTACAAGGGAACGTGGAGACTCCCTAAAAGGCAAGAAAAATTTATAAATAAACTGCATCTTCATCATCATCATCATCAGCTAGTTTTGTTTACTGAAGATGCTAGTGGCGCATCATGTGGCTAAGTTTGGCAGTATTTTCATACTCATTCTGCAGCAGTAGGGTAAGGTGGGGCACATTGTTACCAAATACAGTTTTGAAAAGCGCATAGGCGGCCATCCTGAAACAATAGCCATTGCCTGAGTTTGTACCTCGTTTTAGAGATAACAAACAAAACACGAATTTGTATGATCATTATCAAACGCAGAAAAAATCACGTCACAGTTTTTCATTTCTTGCCTGGAGTATTATATATAGGAAAGTGATTATGATTTTCCTCTGTCCCTTATATATTTAAGTAGTTCCAAATTATCGTTAAGTAGATTTTTGTAAACATAACATAAAATAGTCATTTTACATTTTTATTCGATTTGTCTCACCTGTTACAGAGTACCCCAGATAGGTACTTACGGGGTTCAGTGTTACAATCGACTGATCTAATTAAAGTGCAATTCAAAATAAGTAGTTGCTGATAAAAGTCATGTTACACTTAAACTTTAACAGTCTCACTTCACTTAAAATGTAAATCATTTAAAAATATATTTTCGCCGCTACACTAGTTTTGTTTTTTTTTGTAACACTGCCCCAACTTACCCTACTTGTGTCTAAACAAAGAGGGTATTATATGAATGAAGGCAAATTATCAAAAAGCTGTTTCCTAAATGCCACTACAAACCCTAAACAATATTGTAGTTACGATAAAACAATAAGTACCTAAGTACCTAGATAAACAATATTTTAACTTAGAATTAGTAGTACCTACCTACTAAAAATAAAAAGATTTTGCTCCGGTTTCTGAATCAAGTAAGTATATAGAACTAATCAAACTCTAGGTAGGTACTTCAACACAAAAGCTAGGTTGGTTTTTAGGTTGCAGTACCTACAGTTTGAAAAATAGGTAGGTACTGCAACCTACTCAACTTCAATTCAGAAATCAGGGTCAATGGACGTAGCCCAGTTGCATAAAGTTTTCGACTAAGCTCAAAACAACATGTTTTTTTATTTCGTTTACAAGAGCGTTTGTATTAGACCAAAGGAGATAAAACCTGAGCAACCCCTTTTGATCCTATAGGGAGCCGTACCCATTACTCATTAACGCGAAATAAATATTTACCTACCCAGTTCCTACACAATGTACCTACAAGGTCTAAGAGAAATAATGCAAAACCTGAACATGTCCCCCAAACTTTTTCTCATCAACAATATGAACAACTTTTCAATGGGACCAAAATTGAAATTGCGAATAATAGGCAGCTGTTCAGTACCTACCTACTTAAATTTTGTTCTGTTAAAACTTATGGGGCAGTTGGTTTAATTCATTTTATTTTGATGATGTTATTGAGCTGGTATGGTATTCGCACAAGAAAAAAAAACTGTGTTTTTTTTTTTAATATTTTCGCAGTGCATTAAATTCTTGTGGTTTTCTTATGTAACTGTTAACATTTTTAAATCGAAATTAAGTAAGTACTACAAAAATACAGTAAGATAATTACCTTCATCAGGATTACCAGCTGGTTTCGGAACAATAGGCAGCGGTCTAGTATGACGCCACCTTTTAAAAGCAGGCGCCTTTCTTTTGGTAGCTCGCACATGACTAGTAGCAGGCTCTTCTCTACTAGAAAGCGCCCTGAATGCAGTTATTGCCATTTTCATAAGCGGCTTTTTAGTCGGACGCGCATTTCCTGCTTGTAGAGAGTCACTTGTGGCGGACCTGTAATGAATAAAAAATAGTTATTTGTTATACAAGAGTGCAAAGTTGCTTTTTAACCGCATGTTCAATTTTGATGACCGAGCAAGCGAGGGAATTAAAAGAGCACGAGGTGAAAAATCTTTGCACTCGAGTGCAACACGTAACTTTTCATTCCACCTCAGCGAGGAAATGACTAAATGCAAAAAAAGAACGTTTACAATCACAAGATAGGTACACTTTTATTTCAGTTTAGGTATTAATTACTACATTATGACAGGTAAGTATTACAGAATAATCTTTAAATTATAACAAAATAATACTAAGGTATAATTAAGAAAATTTTAAAGTAACGTTGCTATAGTTATTTAAATTAAGTGTAATATTTTTGTTTGGTACTGTAATATTGGTGTTAGTCACTTGTGTACTGTTTTTCGGTAAACTATCTGTCATACTTAATAGTTGTACTGATTCATCGGATTCCCTTGGCGTGAATGTTGGAGAAAGAGGGAGATGGTTAGGTGTTTCATAACGGCTTATTTTTGATGTAGAAGGGCCAGTCCAAGGATCCGATTGAGGCTCTTTCAGTGTAATGGCTCCTGCGATGCCTTCACATATTTTAGACTTATTTTGGATGGAATCCTCTATGTATCCCTCTACAACTGCATTGGACTTCCAGCCTCCGTGGCGCTTAAGGGACAGGAGATCAGCTCCGGAATCAGCTAAAAGTGTGGCTGAAGTTCGTCGGAAACAATGACCCGTGTACAACAGGGGTTCTGGAAGTTCAAGAAATGATGCTATTTCTCGTGGGATACTGCCAATTTTATTAGTACCCATAGGCTGTCTAACACACTTTCCATTGCGATACTGTAGAAAAAATCGATTGATTGGAGTGTTAGGCGGGCGTAAGACTTGATATTTCTCAACAATCGTTACGTATTCCTTGCGAATGACGAAGTTGCGGTCTCTTTTTGTCTTTGTATTAGGTAAATTAATTAATAGTAAGTCATCTGAATGTTTCTCAATGTTTTTGACATTAAGTTGTGTTAGTTCATTAGTTCGACATGCTCCGTTTATTCCAATAATAAGAACAACCTGTAACGTAAAGAGTATTGTAGTAGATAAATGAATAAAATTGATATGAACGCATAATTATGCCTATCAACATCTACTAAGTATACTATTTAATTGAGATTAATATACTTAAGTAGATACTGAATGTACAACTGACTTACTTTTGCCGCCAAATATACGGAATCGGGTGCTTCGTTAAGAAACTTTTCAATATCAGATACTGTGAAAACCTTCGATTTTTTTGGTTGATGACCAGATGAGGCTCTTTTTAAAAATGCCACTAATTTAGGATAGGTAACGATATGTATGTCTTTTTCATCTTTATTGTTGCTTTTAGCATCGAATACGTACTCCATAGAGTGCTTGCTTTCTTGTTCTCGGATAATTCTATAAAATATGCCAGCAAAACGTTTTCTGAGAAAGTTTTGGCTCCTTTTGCTAGTCGCCACGTGTTGAACATATCGTACTGTTTTAAATACTTCTCGCGTGATTGTTGAGGGAGAAAGCTCATTTGCGCATTATTAACAGTTTCAGTCAATTCTGTTGGCGTCAAACAAACTTCCTCGTCGCTAGAATCACTCATTTTAGTTTTTTCACTTGTTTTCAAGTTTCTTGTTTTTAATATAAGGTTTAACAATGACGTGAAAAAATGCCGCGTAAAGAACCGCGTACAAAGCAAATTGAAAAAAGAACACCAAGAAGGTTCCGAGTCTGAGTTTTTAACAAATTAAAAAAAAGTTGTATGATATATTCGGCACCATAGAGGTAGCAGTAAATAGGTTTAATGTTTTTTTTAATTCACAAACTTAGTGCACACGATGTTCTAAATTCAATTTACTTTATCCTCTAGAGAATAAAAACGGCTTTTCCACTCAGATATTGAAGATTAAAATGGGTAGTATTTAAACGAGTGACTGTAAATTAAAGTTTTAAGTGACAAAAATAATTAATTTACGTTATAGTATTACTAAGTGAGCGACTGACTGCGACTGACGAGAAATCAACAGAACAGCAACTTACAAACATTACTAGATGAGAAGCTTTATAATATTTGAGCGACCTAATATTTGATTGTGTCAACGTTACGTCCTGCATTTTTTTAAATATTTGGCAAATGATATTTCTGGGTGGTTTAAAAAAAAATAACCACGAAGGGGATGGCGGGGTCTGTTCGCTCGCTTCGCTCGCTCACTTGACCCCGCCATCTCCTTCTAACCTAACCTGTCCGAGTCGGGGTGCCCCAAATCCCAAGCTGGTATCACTCGCTCTTGCGCATCAAATAAAACACCAAAATGTTAAAACCTCAATTGGAAAAATCATCTCTATCTCAATATTGAAGTTGCCCTCTCTGTATTTCTAGTCGCTCACTTAGTAATTTAGCCGCACGATTAGAATTTTAATATCTGAAATGGATTAATTACAACCCACTTTTTGTAACCTCGTTCTTGATTTTATTATTAATCAATATTCGTCGTTAGTTTAGCTAATTTTTCGCTTATTCAATTATTAAAACAGTATCTCATCATCAGTCGCTAAGTTATTTTTTTATTCGATCGTTTTATAATTTCCCGATTAAAAATATTCTTTCCGAGATGGTGGGATGAAAAGAAATTTTGCAAAACGATAATTTTATTATGTCTTTTCATGTAATTTGTTGATTTTTTAACTTATTGTTGTATTTAAACGAAAATAAGTATTTACTGCAAATAAAACTGATATTTAACATGTAAATTTTTATTTCTAGTTTCAATGATGTTACGTAATATATTTTGAATAATAAAATATCATGGGTGCTATTTCCGAACGCGCCTTAATTTAAATAAAAGAGCGGGAAGAAAATTTCGTGGCTGGCGTAAAGAGTTGAATAAGTTAAAAAATATTAAAATAATCGTACAATATGATTTCACTCATATTTTACGATTATTTTAATACTTTTTAGCGACGAGAACAGTATTTTAATACCGGAAGAGTTAAAACAACAAGTTATTAATGCAGAATTAAGTTTCCTACCTGAGAAGTCTCGCGAGAAATATCTGAAAGCATACCATGTCTTGTATGAATGGAGACTTACAAAGGGCGCAAGCAGTTTTTCGGAGACGGTGTTGCTATCTTATTTTTAGATTTATCACAGACGAGGCGATCATCTACAATGTGGAGTATTTACTCAATGTTGAAAGCTACTTTAAAACAAAACATAACGTGCATATAACATACGCAAAACTCGTATCTTTTCTAAAAAGAATGTCAGTTTAGTAGCCCTTAACATTGAAAAATTTCTTAATGAAGCTCCGGACTGCAATTTTCTTGCCGCTAAAGTAAGTGGTACCTACATATGAATCTATGTTGTTAGTTATTAAAATTTGTGTGTAGACTGTTATGTATAAAGGTACTGCCTACTACTAATTTTTGGAGGCGCAATGAATCCCAGTCTGGCTTAGCAATACTAGGGAAACTAAGCCTAGTTGAGAACATAATTACCTACGCTCCATTGAAGCAATAGGGTTGTCACTTTTAATGTTTTTGATATATTTTTTTTTTACATTTTTGTTCTGTAGTGATCAATCAATCGAATTTGAATAAATAGCTTACAGACATAATTTAAATAGGTAATCTCATGGCATCGGTTAACCTCAGCAAAAGACGATAGTTTAAACACGGAAATCAATTTAACATTAACACACAACAATTTGTAGAACTAAAGATCTTTAACTTTGTCATTACGGCGGAACCTTTTACAAGTTTTAGCGGGAGCGTACGCGAGCCGCGGTAGGACGAAAAGGTTTCGGGCGCTCGTCGGAGTGGGCGCACGGTAGACGCCGCAGCGCAGGTGGCGCGCGGGCTGGGCTCATGAGCGGCTACGGACCGTACCGCGTTTCAATCCGAAAATGCGTGTGATATCTAGTAATGAAAAAACCCATTACATTAAAAAGTACACACACCCATGACGAAAAAATTGATACCAATTGCAGCCGCCATCTTGGATTCACATTTTGAAAGCACTATCGGCTTCAACACCCTCGAAAACCATGAAAATGACACCCATGACGAAAAAATTGATACCTATTGTATCCGCCATCTTGGATTCACATTTTGACAGCAATATCGGCTTCAACACCCTCGAAAACCATGAAAACGGCACCCATGACGAAAATATTGATATAGAATACCTACCTATTGCAGTCGCCATCTTGGATGTACTTTTTGTTACCACTATCACTATTGCACTATCAGCTTTAAATACCCTCAAAACGGCCGCATTCATGATTTAGAAGTAAGTTCACGAATTCATTATGATCGATCACACGGACTATACGTAATTCGATAACGATTAAATAACAATAACTAGAAATCATTCTTACCTTTCAATATCAGCAGGAAGTTTAAAATACAATAGCTCCGGTTTTCATGAAGCCGAGTTCAAACAGCCGTATACTACGCAATACTTTCCTGGCATTTTCAAAAATAAAAAGTTAGACGTGACCACTCGTCTTGACGCGGCACTTGCTACTGCGAGTCCCGCGAAGTCACCTTAGGAGTCTCGTCGGTGTGCATGTTTGTGTGAGTGTGCCGTTTCGAGCATTTGTAGGCAGTTTCCCTACTGTCCATATTTATATTGTGGCAATACTGTTAAAATATTTATTACGATATGTTAAAGATGCTGAAAATCTTAAATTATGCATATTAATTATGTAATATTTTCATTACAGGTTGTACTGATCATAGGAATTAGTGGAGCGTGTAGCAATAACGAGCTATTACAAATAACAGATGAGGGCGCCGTGCAAACGCCGGCCGGCCGCGCAGTGGCGCCCTCATCGTTTGTTTGGTTATTTATTTTATTTTATAAAGAAAGTGCAGAAAATAAGCACGTTAAGTTGTGCTCCACAAGATTATACGTTAATATTATTATAAACGGTAGTTTTAAATGGTTTTGTTTTATTATAATCACTAAAACGGAAAATAGTGGCCACTATTTTCCGTTTAACGTGCTTATTTTTTACATTTTCATACTTAAATGAAAGAAATAACCAAACAAACGATGAGGGCACCACTGCGCGGCCGGCGTTTGCACGGCGCCCTCTTAATAATATCCAAAAGCATTCCGATAAATTACTGTTAGTTAAATTGAAAAATACGAAAACGAACTTTGACAGCTCTTTTGTCGTACGCAAAGGATGTAACTATTGTAGAAAAATTTAAAAATTTACTTCCAGCCAATATAAAAACCGACCGATTTTTCATACAATACTATAATTATAAATTCTCAAAACAGCCTATGGGAGTAAATAAAATAGGTGCTATACCGCGAGAAATTGCCACTTTCTTAAAACTGGAAGAGCCTCAACTATACACGGATCACTGCTTTCGGAGAACTTTGGCAACGCTCTTGGCTGATTCCGAAGCCGATCTTACCACTTTAAAACGTCACGGCGGGTGGAAGTCCAATACGGTTGCAGAAGGCTATATTGAAGACTCAATAGAAAATAAATCGAAAATCTGTAAGCGTATAGTGGAAACAATAAGTCTGAATCCGACCTCGGATTCTT
Organism: Melanchra persicariae; assembly: GCA_947386135.1. NCBI lineage: Eukaryota > Metazoa > Arthropoda > Insecta > Lepidoptera > Noctuidae > Melanchra > Melanchra persicariae. The sequence continues at coordinate 19,550,785 of OX376643.1, read as the reverse complement.
GGTCTCACCCACGCCCATCCACTTCCAACAACGCACAGTGTAGGTACCTACTTATACAGAAAGCCGATCAGAGTCACCAACGTTCACCGTTGTTCCTTCTCAATCCGCCACCGAAACAGAAACCTTAACCCCAGATAATCAAACTCAACTCAATGCAACTATAACGTTGCCAAATAAATCTGTTAGGTACTTTTAATTTGCAGAATTGTAGTAACTTTACTTTTAACTTTTAAAATGTTCCATTTTATTGAATTGGTACCAATTCAATAAAATGGAACATTTTAAAAGTTAAAAGTAAAGTTACAATGTTATGTCTATCTACAATGTTAATTATTTTGATTCACAATAAATAGTTATTTCAATCTATTCCTGTTTATTATTTTATCTCCTAAAGTGTTCTCGCTGCTGAAGTGAAAAGTTATGTGTGTTACACGAGAGCAAAGTTTTTTGCATCTCGTGCCTTTGAATCCCTCGCCACACTCAGGATTCAAAATCAGTACTCGGAGCAAAAAACGACTTTCCTCTCTTGTTGCACAAATAACTAATATTGTACTGCAAGCATAGATTTAAAAATAGAAAAGATAAAGGTCCGTCCAAACGTTTGCTAATTCGCGTCCGCCAGCGCTCTCCAGGACAACCGACTGCGTGGCGAGTTCGCTTCGGTCTAGCCTAGCCCTATATTGGGCCAAGGTTCGCCTTGTTTGAATACAATTTTATTTTCAGTAAAGTAGATAAAAAACTGGAAAGATTTAATCTATGGGTTAATAAAATCGTAACAAAGCAAAAACTGTACATTGAATATTTTTTTTTAAATAATACTTACCTACCGCGTGTTCTACAAACGATACCGAAGCCAAAAAAATATTTTTTAGAATTTATGTCTATTTGTCTGTTTGTCTGTATGTATGTCCGGGCAAAGGTCGGGGCTACACTTATGCTACAAATTATCACGCTAAATTACGGGAACCGATCACTTTTCCGAATTGTTTTTTGTTCGAATTTCATTTTACCGAAAACTATTGACCGACGGCATTATTTGACCCATTTTTTAAAAAACAGGTGAGAAAGTAAGTTTTACATTAGAAAAATATTTTAAATACTTAATAGCACAAATAAAGATGGTAGTAAGTATATCAAACTAAAGTGTAGGTATACTTACTCATAATGTTTTATTTGCAAAACTTTTTGCTTTTTTAGGGTTGCAGAGGAACATAATTTAACGAGAATAGATGATTTCCAGAAAATAAGGCATAAAATGTTATCTGTCGAGTCTCTCAGACGACTAGCGTGATAAATTCACGTTGATGATTTATAAGCAACATTCATCATTGCGCTATACTTTCGGGGAGCTAAGCAGCGCAAAAACTATGACTGAAATAAAATCGGCTATTTTATTACTTGTCAACAGAACTCATACACTGTCGATGTCGGTTTAACTTTGACTGCCTATCGAAGACTTGGCTCTCACAGTTCGAATCTCAAAAACTGTAATTATGTTTGAAATATTTTTATCTCATTTATATTCTTATTTTTTATTCCTACCAAACCTAATATTTTCAAATATGAATAATATGTTATTGTTGCATTTTGCATATTCTTTAGCAAGGATAATTAACAGAACCTATTTTCTACTTAGCTATATTCTGTTTTGTTCGCATCAAGTTAAAAAGTACAAAACCAATGTAGATAATTTTTAAAATCGTAAGCCGCCACTCTCGCGCTCTGTTTGCATCGCATGGGTGTACGCTAGACGTTAGTTGGGTGCCACACGCACGTGGCGGCGTCTTTGAATCGATTTAATTTACCCAACACTTAATAGTGCTTGTGTGTGACGTCATAGTAGGTAGTCAAAAATGGCACACATGGTTTTCATACAGATGCGTTAAGCGTTATCTACGTCCATCTATATCTGTGCCCAAACCCGAACTAAGAATGAACCCGAGCCCCTGTGTGTCGCTTGTCCACGTTTTGCTTTTTAGTTCGAAGAATACAAAGGGAGGGACGAAACGAACTACAGGAATTTATGTATCGAGGGGTAAGGAGAAAAAAACAAGATGGCGGCATTACTTCAAGACTTTTTGGCCTATCTGCTGTAACCGACTTTTTATTCTGTACAAACTTAGGTAGCCCACCCGCTTTCAGAATTAATAGTTGAAAGTTGAGAGCTTGCCAGTTTTATAGTAGGTACTTAGTTTGAAAAGTTATTTTGGGCCGTCGTCGGCCCAAGCTAGCAGCTATGCGCATGTAAAAAGTTGTAGGTACTTATAACCTACATACTAACACTACTGTATTTCACACATTTTGTTAGACAATAAGTAAAGTCTGGGAGCTCTGGGTTCTTAGTTTATGATGTCGAAATACAAATAACCATTTCAGGGCAGGAAGTCTCGACATAGTTACCGATTGCTTAACCGAATTCGGTCGATAAGGCCTAAGGCCGTCCGTATACAATCAAACTTGGATGCGATCCATGGATCAGATCATTGATTTTGATCGTGCGATTGACTATGTACGTGTGGCCTTAGGACTTACCGATCGAATTCGGTCGATAGGCCATCGGTAACTATGTCGAGACTTCCCGCCCTGGGCCTGCAGTCTTGACATAGATAGCGATCGCCTACCGACCGAGTTCCATCGATAAGTCCTAAGGCCACCCGTACACAATAAATCTGTAACGCGATCCACATAATTATCAGAGGGCTAATTCACGTAGGTACCTAATCTTATGACGCGCCGATGAAATTGTAGTGCAGTTGCATTTAAGTTCAAGTTTGTGTGATAAACAGTAATTGAAACGCAGAAGCTGTCATTTTGAGATGTCAAACGAATAGTAGAAAACCTATGGTGCGTTCTGAATCGCGCACTAATGACGTGCAACGCAACAGTAGAAAGCCGTTTTGCACTCACGTGACGCGCACTTGACGCGAGCGTGTCTGACAAGAGTAGAGAATACGAAAAGTGTTGTTTTAATCGAAACTTAACTGCAACTGCACTGCAAAAGCACTTCTTTAGTTACGTGAATTAGCCTACAGATTATTGATTTTGATCGTACGATTGACTATGAACGGGTGGCCTTAGGACTTATCGACCGAATTCGGTCGGTAGGCGTTCGCTATCTATGTCCAGACTGCAGGTCCACAACCTACAGGCGTCGTCCTAGTTGGATAACGATCGTACGAGTTAACGGCGCGATTTCGTCGCGCAAAATTATCGTGATAATTATCCTGGTCTCGCACGATGATTTGCAAGCTTCAATTAGGACACTCTAAAGAAATATGTGTGTTTAATCGCATCGTTAAAACTCGTACGATCGCTAGCCATTTAGGACGACGCCACAGGTAGGTCCTGTAGTCGGTACAGTTCGCGTCAAATAACTGTGCCCCTCTGAAGTTAGCCATTTGCAAAGATCGCGCAGGTGCAGTCACGTAGACGGGAGCAAGCGGGACGCAAGCATGCATCGAACGTAAACGAGCGACTGAGACATAAAATCGCGCCGCCATGATCCCCGCCCCGCGCATGCGCAGTTGCAGTTTGTACGCAGCTACTCGTAGCCAACTTCAGAGGGGCACAGTTATTTGACGCGAACTGTACATTCATTTACCGCGCACTTACCCAAAGAAGCGCTTTAAGTTGTTATTCGACGAGCTGCTCTGAGGAATAGGCGAAGAAGGTGGCAGGTACCAAGCGGGAAAAGAACCCGTCGGAGGCGCGTTGGAAGAGTCTCTGAAATGATCATGGTGATAAGTAGGCTGGGCATCACCGTCAATGCTTCAACTGCAAATCGTCGCATAAGTTTTAACACCACGAATGTCAATTCACACGGAAACTTTTCATGAGAGCAAATAAAACATTAAGCTGCAACATAAAAAAACTGTTGGTCGCTGTTGCTTACAACAAACGTAAATTTATTAGAGTTGTCTCTGTTGTGGATAAAATTTGTCAATACGACATTTTACACTTCATGATTGTAACTTTACGAATATGAGATTTAAATAATATTTTACAAAACAGCGTTGGCTGAAGCATTAATTTATCATCCGTTAATCTGATCGCAAAATACAATGGGTATGACGGCGCGCAGCTAAATTAAAAGTAAATCCAAGATTTAAGATGAGAGACTGATTGTGTTATTTGGTTGAATAGTAATTATTGTTAAATTCAAAATTAAAATGGTGATTTATTTCAATTGGTCGAATATAAATGGCGATTTATAAAATATGAGCGGGTAACCCCGAATAGGGTAGCAAGTTTGCGTCTACGCCGTGACAGCTGGCATTCTTTTGACAGACAGCGTACGAAGTGCACGCGTGCTAACCTATTGGCTCGGAGATTCTCGCCACGGGTGTTTTGGGTAGCACGTGTGTCTAGAGTTTTTGTTTAATTTTCTGTGATTGGTGTTACATTTGGAACTTGTTTTAGATTTAGTGTGTTGTCCTTGTGTTCGTAACCAGGTTTGTATAGTGTTTGTCGTTTTTTATTCTACATCCATCCAAAATGGATAGAAATAAACCACCCGAGCCTGACCCTCCCGACATCCCAGCTTCCCTAAATCCTTTCCCTCCCTCCCCCAACCCATTATCCCAGTTTGCTGATGTAGTCTGTAGTGTTACAGAGATGGAAGTGACACAATCTCAACAAAATACTCGCAAACGCCCCGGTCACGAAGAAGTCACTACCCCTTCACCTCCAAGCAAGCAGCCAAAAAGCCAAATTGGTAGAGTCAAGTACTCAGTTATGGATAAGGCTCCATTCTTGGTTCATGTTTCACGGATCGAAACTCAATTAAATTCAGGCACCACACTACACCCCGTAAATTTCGGCAAATTTTTAATTATTAACCACGTTGCGAACGTAGTTCGCGATGGAGTAAATAGAGTGGGCAGGAATCGAGTATCTGTTGAGTTCACATCCCCTCAGGATGCTAACTCTTTCTTAGTGAATGGTCTGCTGTCGAAACATGGTTATACGGCATCAATTCCAACCTACAATATCACAAGGATGGGTGTTGTAACCGGTGTTCCCTGTGATATTTCTGAAGAAGAGGCCATAACATATCTGTCTGTTCCTTCGGGATGTGGTCAAATTTTAAAAGTGCGTCGAATAAATAGGAAAGTGCAGAGAGAAGGCATAACGGAGTGGAAACCTACTGAAACATGCATAATAACTTTTGATGGTCAAGTTTTACCCAAAAGGATTTTTTGTTGCTACACATCTCTTCCTGTGGAACAATACATTTACCCAACCATCCAATGTCGTAAGTGTTGCCGATTTGGTCATGTTGCCAACCTGTGTAGGTCGAAACCACGCTGCAGTAGATGTGGCCATGATCACCCTGGTGATGGTTGCAACATCTCTGAGAGCGAGGCGTTCTGTGTGCTTTGTTCGGGGAATCATTTTGCTAATAGCAGGTCATGCCCTGAGTATGGTAGGCAGAAGGCCATTAAAACAGTTATGGCTGAGAAATGCCTTTCTTATGCTGACGCTAGCAAAGTAGTCCCAGTTACTTCTTGCAATTATGCCAACGTAGCTAGAACCCCTGTCTCATATAAAAGAACAGTCACTCTCAAGCCCAAGACCCATGCCCCACTTTCACCATCGTACGATAATGCTGCCCATAGACAAATAGTTAGTGTTCCCCAACCTTCACAACCTAATGGTTGTGCTTTAAATAACAATAATGTCTCCCCCAATAATACTGCATCTGTTATTGAACTTTTAATAAAACTCATACCGATTATTATTTCCTCATCTTCCAGTTCTTCAAATTCACCGTCCAACGTTGCCGACCAACTAATTTCTTTTCTTTTACAAACCAAAAATGGCGTCCCGCCTAATATTCCTTCAGTGGAATGTGAGGAGCGTGTGGCATAAAAAGCACGACCTCATATTTCTCTTTAACAAGTACAAGCCGTTGGCTTGTTCTATAGCTGAGACTTGGCTTACCCCAAATCTTAGCTTCCGCATGCCACTTTACAACATACTTAGATGTGATAGATCCGATGGGTATGGAGGGTCGGCTCTTTTCATTAATAACCGTGTCCCATTTTCCCCCATGCCCTTGCCCTCACTAGAGGATAATTTGAGCATTACAGCTGGAAACGTTGAGGGCATCACAGTGTTTTCTATTTATATTGCTCACCCTCACCCTAATTATTTAGTAACTTTAAAAAATATTTTTTCTAATGTTCACGGACCCTTACTAGTCATGGGTGATTTTAATTGCCATCACTACAGATGGGGTTCAGAACGCTGTGATGCCTTTGGCGTTGCTCTGGTGGAGATCTTGGATGACCTAAATCTCTGCATATTGAACAGTGGCTGTTCAACTCGTAGGACCCCTCCCGGTCAGCAGAGGAGTTGTGTTGACCTAACATTCTGTTCGGTTGACTTAGCAGCTTCAGCACACTGGGAATGCACAACCTTGTCGCATGGTAGTGACCATTACCCCATTGTTATATCTTTAGCTAGCAGGACTTATTTAGAAAAAACTTCTCCTCCACTTTTGAAATATAACCTGTCCAAACCAGATTGGACAAAATTTGTATCACTATTGGAGGATAAAATTGTCAATCTTCCAAATTTAAATTCATGTTTACGAGAGCCTACTGATCATCATCATGCCAAGAGTTGTTATGAGAGTTTTGTTTCAGCCATTACCTCTAGTGCAGATTCCTCCTTCCCTTTAAAAAACAGTGCCCGAAATAAAATCCCTTCACCTCCATGGTGGGACCCAGAATGCACGTCGGCTGTTAGAGCAAGGAATGAGGCCGAGGCATGTTACAATACGGCTATGAACACTGAAAACCTCTTGGCATATCTTCAGTGTAATGCCAGAGCCAAACGCCTTCTTCGCAGCAAGAAGCGCTCGGGTTGGGTTAAATACTGCACTTCCTTATCCCCCTCTACTCCAATCTCAGCAGTCTGGAAAAGCATAAACAGATTTAGGCGTGGGTGTTCCCCTTCTATCACTTCACCCATAACTAGGGAAACAGCTGAACTCTTTTTTGACAAAATTGCACCACCATATGTTCCACTTCCATCAGAATGTGAAAATGCGCCCCTTTCTAGTATAGCAGATGATCCTTTTGATGCACCATTCACTTTGCAGGAACTAAATGTGGTTCTTAGCCATGTCCGGGACTCAGCTCCTGGTATTGATGGTGTGCCATATTCTTTCATCTGTCGTGCAGGTGAAAAGGCTAAAATTTACTTCCTGGAAATTATAAATTTTTGTTATAGTCGTGGCTGGGTACCAGATCAGTGGAAATTACAAATTATTATTCCCCTAGTCAAACCTGGCAAACACCCGGATGATCCGAATGGCCTTAGGCCAATTGCCTTATCTTCAGTCCTAGCCAAACTACTGGAACACCTAATTAAAAATCGTCTGGAGTGGATAGTCGAATCGAGAAACTTACTGCCGAATTCCCAATTTGGTTTTAGGAAAGGGCTTAGCACAATGGACAGTGTCGGTGTCCTGATTACGGATATTCGTCTGGCCTTTTCCAAAAATCAATCCGTGGTTGCCACTTTCCTTGACATCTCCTCCGCATATGACAACGTACTTCTTCCCGTTCTCAGGCAAAAATTGCAACAGCTGAGTCTTCCGGCTAAGATGATACAATGCATATGTGGACTCCTTGTGTCCCGGTCATTGGTTCTGAGAGTACAGGGAGAGGAATTTGACGAGCGGCAGACGTGGAAGGGCCTCCCTCAAGGCTCTGTACTTAGTCCGTTGTTATACAATCTGTATACGGCCAATATTGGGTCCTGCCTTAATAATAATTGTCAGATCTTGCAATACGCCGATGACCTAGTCTTGTATGTGACAGAGTCCTCCATTGTTAATGCTGCCGCTTCTCTATGCCTGTCTTTGGATTCTTTGAACCAGTGGCTTTTAAGCCATGGCCTGTCGCTTTCCGCTCCCAAAAGCTCGGCAGTAATTTTCTCTCGGAAAAGACAGATTCCCCAGATATCAGTGAGCATTTTAGGTCATAATATTCCTATAGTCAATAAAGTTAAATTTTTGGGCGTACTTTTGGATTCAAAATTAACAGGTAAATCACACATAAACTTTTTGATTCAAAAATGTGAAAGAGTTATTTCAATTTTAAAAGCTCTTACGGGTGTTTGGTGGGGAGCTCACCCCTACACCATGAAACTAGTGTACAACGCCTTAGTTCGAAGTGTTTTGGACTACGGAACATATCATCTGATTCCGTGTAATAAAGGTGCTTTGGCGGGGTTGGATAGGGTTCAGTCCAAGTGTCTTCGGATCATCTCTGGTTGTATGAAGTCCTCTCCCATTAACGCGTTGCAGGTTGAGTGCGCTGAACCTCCCTTGGCCCTAAGGCGGCAATATCTGGCCTCTCGTTTTCTGTCTAGGTTAATTTCCAGAACATCCCATCCCCTCATACCAAAATTACATGAACTAGATGCTATATGCAGAAGCTCAAACTATTGGAGAAATAAAGAAATTCCACTGATTTTAAAATCGTTTCGACACATCCAGAATTTAGAATGTCCAATTTCCCAGTGTCCTAAACTTCCCCTTTATAACTTCGCTTACGAAGTTATTTGCTTTATCCCAAAAATTGTTTATAATATCGGCATATCCAAAAAATCCTCAGCAGCGAATTCGGCCTTCAACGCGGCGGTGGGCGAGCGATGGAATGGTTACCAACTATTCTTCACTGATGCTTCGAAATTAAATGACGTCAATAACACTGGAGCCGCGGTTTATTACCAAAGCTCTAGAATTATTTTACAGTTTAAATGCCCTAAAGAGGCTTCCGTATTCACGGGTGAATGTGTGGCTATACTAGAAGCTTGCCGTTTTATAGAGTCGCACTCCAACATTGAGAAGGCTGTCATATTTACAGATTCTCTTAGCTGTTTGCAGGCGTTAGCCCAAAATCCATTTAAAAGCAAGCTACACTGTCCCCTTATTTTAAAAATTAAGAAATCTTTGCTGTCCTGTGCTAATTGTCGAAAGGATGTTCAGCTAGTTTGGATACCTAGCCATTGTGGTATTAAGGGTAACGAGTGTGTTGATGCTCTGGCTAAAGATGCGTGCACATCGGCAACAGCTGACCTCTCACACAATTCCCATCAGAGCCACGACCTACTGTCCCTTTCACAATTAAATCTCCGGTGTTCCTGGCAGGAGCAGTGGAGCGAGTCCAGCAAGAAGAAAGGCAGTTTTTTTTATGCTGTCCAACCATCTATTAAACCAAAACCATGGTTCTTCGGTTTCAGAAAGGTCTCCAAAACCGTTGTGACTGTTCTCTGCAGAATCCGTATAGGTTTTTGCTGTACACCTGTTTTTCTTCAGAAAATCCGCATACGTGACTCCTCCCTCTGTGAGTGCGGTCTGGAAGAGGGCACTTTAGACCATATATTTTTTGAATGTTCGAACAACGTCCCTTCTCTTGATTTATATAGCCGTCTCCCTAAATTTAAGATCCCTCTCCCAATAAATTTCCCCTCTCTTTTAACATTTTCCTCTCCTGACCTGCTTGTGGCGCTGATGACTTTCATCCGTCACAACAACATAAAATTATAGCCGTACTTATCTCGAAATCATTGTCTGTGTGGCATGCAACAATTTTAAATGTTTTAACAATTTATATTTATTTACGTAATTTTATTATTTGTTTGTTTCAGTCCCGTACTAACCCAACAAGTAATCAACTGTATTGTTTGAAGAATTTAATTAGTTTCTGCAGGAATCTTCGCTCCCTCTATTCATTAGTAAAACAATGCACACTTGCTTCTCCAATCTACTCTGGACATTGGCAGAATAGTCGACATCGGCTTTGTTTGCCATATATAAAAATAGAATAGAACCTATTGGCTCGTAATCTAGTTTCATCTTGTGTTTGCCCGTATATTTTGTTTACAAATGTAATCGAATGAAACGAGGGACTGTTAAGAATCACAAACGTGCTATTATTTCAACGTTTCTTCTACAACACGCCCATGATGGATGACTATCACAAAGATCGCTCCGCTGCCCATTCTGATATTCCGTCATCAGGCGTGGGATGTAACCCACATGGCCCACAAGGAAATTCGTGACAATACTAGTGAAATACGAGGCGTTACGTTTTGAAATGCAAAACACATAGTGACAGTGATAGTGAAAATTGCGGTTCTTTTTGAAACGCGTACGCTAATCCAGAAGTTAAAAACTCAATGTGTGCCGTGAAGTGCCCTGAAATTTGATCCGTTAAACCCAAGTTTGACGCCCGATCATAGTGCGGTATCACGGTGGTATGTTGGGTCGAGGATGCAGTATTGTGCAGTGCAGCTTATTTTTGACCATTAGTAAGGCGCTGAAAAGCTTCGTGCCTTCATGCCTGTCGTAGATAACTTATCTGGGTTCAACGTAGGAAAAATTCAAGGAAAATAACGAGGTCAAGATTTCTTTTTTTCGAGTTTTATGCGACTACCCTCATCAACCTGAACAATGGAAAACCAGTCTAAAACGGAGGCAAGCAACTTCATAGCAACTGGCCAGGTCAAGGAGAAGTGTGTGGGGATATTCACGACAATCTGGTGAGCCATTTTCGTTTACTTATTGCTGTGGAGGCGAGGTGCTAGTTAGTTAACATTTTTCTGTTTGTTTACGGGTGAACATTTTTATGCTGTGGAGACTGACTCACAGAGGGTTACGGTCTCATGATTGACGACTATCGATACTTGACAGTTGACTTGTCGTTTTATTGCTCTACGCTAAAGTGAGGTTGTTATTGTCGTGTTCGCTATCGCTTTAGTGTAGTAGTAGTTTAAGCGCTATAGCTTTGACGTTGACTGGTTAAGCGATGCTCTATATAATGCTCATGAAGCGATATTATTTTGCTATCGCTATTTGAGTAATAGACTTGATTGTTTAGTGTTATTGTTGTTGGGAATATAGTGGCGTAAATACCTCCATGGGACAATTAAGCGCTATAGTCTCAATACCGTACCCACCTAACGCTTTTTCTGAAAACTGTGTTATTCGCAAAAGCCATGTTTTGATTTATCATTACCTTCCATTGCCCGGGCTTTGCCCACTGCTGGGCGTGGGCCTCTTTTCTTGTGCCAATGTTTTGTTTAGTTTTCGATTTATTGACTTTATTTATTGACTTCTACTACTACCTGAAAGCTCTATTTTCAGCCACAGCTTTGATAGAACTTGTACTCTCGTAGTGTTTCTCAGTTTTCAGATATCGTATTACGGTGGATGAAGTTAGCAAGAGGCTAGCGGTTCGCATGCTGCTATAACTGCTGAGCAGCTGCAACTTCTGAGCAGTTCTGAGCGTGACAAACTAAAGGTCAACAACCAGTTTGCAGACTGCAGTAGCCGAGCATCTTGTCAACATCTGTGGGGTGTAAAAACGTTCAAAGCTGTCTGGAACTGGGTGAGTCGCTCCCATTTTATTTGTATTGTGAGTTTAAAAGTTTCCAAATTCTTCATATGTATTCAGTGGTTGGTTTGATAGTGCAAGGTTATTTTGACATACTTAATACAAAGCGAGTACTTAGTTTTCCCATTGGCGGTAATAGTTTCAACATTTTGTTCAGTGCGAAACTTTAGAAAGAGATAGTGTATGGCAAGGTTGCCATAAGGTCATGTTCCGACTTAGACGTTTTTGGTGAAAAATTGGACCCAGGCTTATGTACCAACGTGTCGGCGACAGTTTTCCTTACATACGTTTACATTTACGTACGTTTTCCAACAGTTAGTTATTTCGATAGTAAGTAAACCATCATGAACAGCAACTTGATTTTAATGACAATGATTAAAGGTTTACAGGCATAGAGAAATCATGCTATTAAAATTTCTATATAGATTTTTCCATTCTCACTACTGGTTTGCCTACCCGGTATGTGAGTTAATACGGGTGAGATTAAAATAAGATTTATTAATTCAAATTGAACAGTGCAGTTATGACCGTGATGTTCGTAGATTAACGTAGAGTAATTCGTGAACGTAGCTCCTTCACATGAACGTTTGACGCAAACATTGTATCTTTTTGGAAGCTCCAATGTGCATAGCTTATCGGTCTGTTTTAAAATCTCTTTATGGGGAAGAAGACACCCGAGGCAAAGTACCAATAGATGTTGTGAAGTAGATGACGAGTTAGTGGCAATTTAGTTTATGTGAACAGGTTCTGAGTTCTGTGTGTCAGTGACTGTACTAGAGTATCGTAGCAGTATCCCAGAGTGATACAGACGAAGGAATCTGTAACAGGGTTGCGGTAGTTCTTTGTCGTACAAAATAAAACTTACTTGATATTATTCCCATGGGGAAGAGCGAGTGTAGTAATTGTGTTGTGTTGAGCTATGATATGATAGCTGTTGACTGTGATGAGATACCTGGTCTTTGATTTTCTTTATTCAAATTATTGTGAGTTTGGTGACTTTTACCGGTTTTTGGACTTGGTAATCACGAATCTTGAATCAAACCGCATTTGTTTCAATTAGGTCATATACAGCCGCTCTTGAACTCTCAAACGGCTAACTGACTGACCAACACTAGTTTGTAGACAATTGCCGTAGAATTCAACGACAGCAAATAATGCGTCAAAAATGTTAGACTTCATCTGTAGAGCGTTTGATTTAAGAAACTGCGAGACCCATAATTGATGTTTGGTTATGTAGGCACTGGAGTCGATTAGATGAGGTCCCTGAGATTTCATAACAGGGTTTAAAACGACGCGTGGTATAAGGTAAAGCTCAATTTGATTGTACATAAGCAGCTAAAGATTTAGTTTTCTGTTAACGATTTCATGTTATTAGAAGATTATGCGTGAAACCAGATTAGGTACGTAAAATCTTGAATTAAACGTCCATTTAAGGATCATCGAAGGATCATCGATGGGTTATTTACCTAGATAGATACCGACTAAAGGCGCGTAACTCTTCATGATTGTGCAAGATTGAGGAAGATTCCCGATCACCAAGTATTCTCGTGTATTAGATGTCTTAGTCGAAGACAATGATGATAAAACGAAATCTTGTTAAGAATAGCTTGTCTACTCATACTCGAAGCTCTTGAACGCACCTCAGGTGGTGCCAATGGGTCTGACCGCACCCTATGAGTAACAAACACGTGGCGATAGGCATTTACTGAAGGCTCTAATAATAGAGTAGAACCTATAAGTATGCACATGATCGAATACGACCTATGCCAGATTGCTACGTTCCATTGGAGTTGAACGTACATAGGTTTGAAGGCCTGCTAATAGTGTAGAGTCAGAATGTGCCGATAACGGCGCAGGTGAGTTGTGCAGCTGGATTTACTTGTTTACTGTGAAGGCCTTTGCTAATATTAACCATTGGTCACAATAGCCTGTGTGGCACTAGCCTGTGTGGCACCAGCCTGTGTGGCAATAGCCTGTGTGGCACCAGCCTGTGTGGCAATAGCCTGTGTGGCACTAGCCTGTGTGGCACCAGCCTGTGTGGCAATAGCCTGTGTGGCACCAGCCTGTGTGGCAATAGCCTGTGTGGTAATAGCCTGTGTGGCAATAGCCTGTGTGGCAAGAGCCTGTGTGGCAAGAGCCTGTGTGGCAAGAGCCTGTGTGGCAAGAGCCTGTGTGGCAAGAGCCTGTGTGGCAATAGCCTGTGTGGCACCAGCCTGTGTGGCACCAGCCTGTGTGGCAATAGCCTGTGTGGCACCAGCCTGTGTGGCAATAGCCTGTGTGGCAATAGCCTGTGTGGCAATAGCCTGTGTGGCAAGAGCCTGTGTGGCAATAGCCTGTGTGGCACCAGCCTGTGTGGTGATAGCCTGTGTGGCAATAGCCTGTGTGGCACTAGCCTGTGTGGCACTAGCCTGTGTGGCACTAGCCTGTGTGGCACCAGCCTGTGTGGCATTAGCCTGTGTGGCATCAGCCTGTGTGGCAATAGCCTGTGTGGCAATAGCATGTGTGGCGCAAGCCTGTGTGGCACTAGCCTGTGTGGCACTAGCCTGTGTGGCACTAGCCTGTGTGGTACTGGCCTGTGTGGCACCAGCCTGTGCGGCATTAGCCTGTGTGGTACCAGCCTGTGTGGCAATAGCCTTTGTGGCATTAGCCTTTGTGGCACCAGTCTGTGTGGCACCAGCCTGTGTGGCAAAAGCCTATGTGGCAATAGCCTATGTGGCACCAGCCAGTGTGGCGTTGACTGGCCTGTGTGGCGTTGACTGGCCTGTGTGGCGTTGACTAGCCTGTGTGGCATTGACTAGTCTGAGTAGCATTGACTGACCTGTGTGGCATTGACTAGTCTGAGTAGCATTAACTGACCTGTGTGGCATTGACTAGACTGTGTGGCATTGATTCGCTTGTGTGGCATTGACTAGCCTGTGTGGCATTGACTGACCTGTGTGGCATTGACCAGTCTGAGTAGCATTGACTGACCTGTGTGGCATTGACTAGCCTGTGTGGCATTGACTAGCCTGTGTGGCACTGACTAGCCTGTGTGGTATTGACGAGCCTGTGTGGCGCCAACCAAACTGTATGACATCGAGCAGCTTGGTTGGCACTAACTTGCTGTGGTGGCACTGAGTACTATGTAAGATTCGATGTGTTATCTGAGATATTTGGTTATCACTTGTATTGAAAATGATAAATAATCAGATTTAGGTGCCTTATAAGTATTGCTTTAAATATTGGTCAGGGTGACCGAGTGGAGAATAATGTTAATCATTGTGTCTTTCTGTTTGACCGTCGATAGTGAAGATGAGAGCAATACACACGAGGACGTGTGAAGATGCAGGACGGCCGTGACGGCGCGCAGCTAAATTAAAAGTAAATCCAAGATTTAAGATGAGAGACTGATTGTGTTATTTGGTTGAATAGTAATTATTGTTAAATTCAAAATTAAAATGGTGATTTATTTCAATTGGTCGAATATAAATGGCGATTTATAAAATATGAGCGGGTAACCCCGAATAGGGTAGCAAGTTTGCGTCTACGCCGTGACAGCTGGCATTCTTTTGACAGACAGCGTACGAAGTGCACGCGTGCTAACCTATTGGCTCGTAATCTAGTTTCATCTTGTGTTTGCCCGTATATTTTGTTTACAAATGTAATCGAATGAAACGAGGGACTGTTAAGAATCACAAACGTGCTATTATTTCAACGTTTCTTCTACAACACGCCCATGATGGATGACTATCACAAAGATCGCTCCGCTGCCCATTCTGATATTCCGTCAGGTATTTATTATTCATTCCAACTAGACCTCTTTAACCGTTTATGAGAAAAAGGGGCACCGATCACTTTTCCGATTCTTATTGTGCGAATTTAATTTTATCGAAAACTATTTACCGACGTCTTTTTTGTACTTTTTTTAACATATTTTTAGATCATCGAAGTACCTAAACATAGTCATGGGTATTATTATATCTAAATACACTCACACCGCAATGTTCTAAATATGATTTCAAAATCGATATAAACAACACGTACTTTTTTTTCGTGGGTACGTAAAATTTAACAAAAAACCATTACAGTTCAACATTTTCCTTCGATTTTCGAACGACTGCATCATAAAATAACTTTTATAGCATACTTTTACTTTTTAATTTATTGGCGCGGGCTCATTGACTTAAGGTAGAAGCGCCAGGGTAGCCCGCGAAATTCAAATTTTCATAAGTTTTTTGCAATTTGCAGGTCAGTGTCAGGTTTTATCTTCGTCAAAATATGATTCGCGGCCGTAGCAAGTATGTATTTATAGAATTATAATCATTAAAGTCATCAATACAACTCTCTCAGTTAGAATTGATGCGAAATGTAATGATTTCATGAAATACTAGATTTGACATCAATTCTAATAGAGAGTTGTGTTGATGATTTTAATGATTACAGTTCTGTAAATACGTACTTTCTACGGCCGCGAATCATATTTTGACCAACATACAATATGATACTGACCAGCAAATTGCAAAAAACGTAAGATTTGAATTTCGCGGGCTACCCTGACGCTTTTGCCTTTAGGTGGAAACTTCAAGGTAGCCCGCATAAACATTTAGTACCAAGAGTTAGTACCCTGTACGGCAGGAAAACTATACTATGAGGGGATTCGGCTATACAACAAACTGCCTAAAAAAATTAGAGTGTACAAGCATACCAACATTTAAAAAAAAACCGGCCAAGTGTGAGTAGGTATAACTCACGCACGGAGGGTTCCGTACCATTATCTATAAAAAACCCGGCAAAAATATCACGTTTGTTGTATGGGAACCCCACTTAAATATTTATTTTATTCTGTTTTTAGTATTTGTTGTTTTAACGGCAACAGAAATAGAGTGTAACTGTGGCCACGCTATAGTTACTGGCCACTCATAAAAAAGAGGTAGAAACAAGGTAATGCACAAAATAGTAGTTTATGCAACGACCATATAAAAAGGGTTATTAAAACACGAGTGTGGGATTATCACGCGAGGCGTAGCCGAGTGTGATAATAGCATCACACGAGTGTTTTAATACCTAATTATATGCCGTTGCATACACTATTTTATCTTCACTCATACAGTTGAAATAAAATAAGTGGAAAAATAGTTAATTCCAATATGGCGGATATTCTCATTGCGTATTCGAATGACTGCGCAGCGCGCTCAAACATAGACAAAGATAAAAGCTGGCTCATTGACTTAAGTCAATCAGCCCGCGCCAAAAATTAAAAAGAAAAAGTGTGCTTTAAAAATTAAAAAGTTATTTTATGATGCAGTTGTTTAAAAATCGAAGGAAAATGTTGAACTATAATGGTTTTTTTTTTAAATTTTACCTATCCACGAAAAAAAAGTATGTATTTATGCATTCGGTTTTGAACTCATATTTGGAACATTACGTTGTGAGTGTAGATAAAATATATTCCAGCATCTGATACAGGAATATTTTTTGTCTTCAAAAATTGATGGGCTCATTTGCATTACCTTGTTTCTGCCTCTTTTTTATGAGTGGTCAGTTACTATAGCGTGGCAGATGATGTATCGTAACTGCTATAGTAATTACTATAGCAGTTACGATACATCATCTGTGAAAATTAAATTTCAGTTGATTGAATGAAAGGTAAATTGCGGTTAACGATTTATGACGTATTAAAAAAAAACTACTTACTAGATCTATTTTAAACCAATTTTCGGTGGAAGTTTACATGTTAATATACATCATACATTATTTTTTTTTAGTTTTATCATTCTCTTATTTTTAAGTTACAGGGGGACACACACATTTTACCACTTTGGAAGTGTCTCTCACGCAAACTATTCAGTTTAGAAAAAAATATATTAGAAACCTCAATATCATTTTTGAAGACCTATCCTATTTGCAAGGACGTGCTACTGAGATTTAAACCAGTGCTGAAGCCTTTGAAAATGGTAAAAAGCAAAATTAAATTATAATAGGACTAGCACTTCGCCCGCGACTTCGTCTGCGCGGATTTAGTAGGTACTCCAAAAACTTCAACGCCCCCTATAAAAGGTTAGTTTTGGAAAATTAAGCACAACGATTTTCATTAATTACTAATACCATTTCTACTTATTCTATGGTATCAGGAGGCCCTCGACAATGTACCATTTAATTAGCGAATGCGACTGTCGACATGCGAAAATGACGTATTGACAATCGCATAAGCCACGCCACCGTTGACAGAATTTCACTTGTCTCGAGCCCAGGTTCAGCGCAACTGTTCACCCTGTTCAACCCATCAGGGGTTGATTATGCAAAAATTGTTAGGTATATCTGTTTCAATTATCCCGCTTTTAGTTTTTTCATAGCATTCCGACGTAAATTGAAGCAAGCAATTATGTCCTCCCCTAAAATCTTAATCACCCCTGCTTCACTCCTTATTATGTATGTAGTTTATTTTAAATCGAAAAATCCAAACATTTGTTATTCTTATTGCTTTATCGAAAACATTTTAATGCCGTGGTGTTTCAACTTCATCGGACCAAGCATTGATACGATTCTCCCCAGTTCGCTCAAGCCGCAACATTTTTCTTACTCCGAGCATGTTTATTACCGTCGTAACTTTTGAACCAAAGGTCCGATTTGAATAATTGAAAGTGTAATTTACACGGACATAATCAACCTTAATTATCAAACCATTTAAATGGATAAAGAATATCATGATACTAAAATCACCATTTTTTATTACATCATGAGATTTGCTTGAATAATATGAACAAAAAGCGGTCATGGTGACTTATCCACAATAGTTAGACATATGGTATTGCGGACTTTTTTGTAGATATTGATGACCTCTATAAAACTGTAGTACATCACTTTGCTCTATTGTCAATAGATTCCGCAGCGTAAGCGATATAAGGATTTTTTCTCATACCTTGGGTTACATTATCGAAGTTTTCATACGGATCCCTAACTATTTTGAGAATATTCTATAGCCTATGTCCATCACCGATAATGTAGGATTCTACTGGTGAAAGAATTTTTCAAATCAGTCTAGTAGTTTCGGAGCCAATTCATTTCAAACAAAGAAACAAACAAATCTTTCCTCTTTATAATATTAGTGTAGAAGTGTAGATGAAACCCTATGGCAAAGGAAGAATATAACAAAAATAAAAGGAAAGGAAGTGGATGGGGGTGAGCTTTTAAGGACAAAAAACGGTTTATCTCGATTTTCGGCAAAACTACGTAAGTCTTATGGAAAAAAGTTGAATGGCAAAGTTGTAGGTATAAAAAGATCTACAACTTTTGCATTCATTCACACTTTTCTCACGTAACCTCAAAATGTATGTGAAAAATTCAAATAACTAAGTTTTTGGCTTTTTATTTTTATCTTTACAAAACACAAAACACGAAATTTTGTGAAAACTTGCTTTTTTATGTAGGTACCTACCAAATGCACGTAAAGGAAGAGAATATATTACATTCTCTTATTTTTCCAATGGGTTTCATCCTACTATAATTCAATTTGTTTAAAAATTATCGACCTTGGTCTAATAAAGTGACGAATGTGTGCTATTATAAAATAAAAGTAAACAATACTTCCCCGTTTAATTCCGTAATTCAAAATTTCAAACGTCAGTTTACAAAGAAATTACACCCTAATTGCACTTATATACTAATTAAATCTATTTTAAAATACGAAACAAAAACTTTACATGTCACTTGGGCAGTGTTGCTACTTTTCCTCAAGCCTTTTTCTAATAAGACCATACCTACATGTGCTACTTGTTATTTAATTAGAACATTACAAACCTTGCCTTTTTCTGCTGACTGATGCGTCGCTTCCTCGGTTTGCTTGGCCCGGCTGGGAACAATAACAACATTTAAATTGCATTTAAAATTTCCTACTATACTAGTTATGAGCAAATTGAATTAAATTTAATGTTCCGTAGTAGAACTGTTGTCTAAACAAAGAGTGGGTAGACCACAGACCAAATAGGTTCAGACAGGGCACTCTCATAGAGAAAAATCGACTCGCCTAAGGTTCACATACATGAATGACAGTTTTTTTTAAATATGGCATTGCATCCGGTACAGAACTTTAGGCAAAGGCGTGGTACGGCTTCAACCTAAAAGGGTTTTCTTGCTAGGAATTGGTAATTTTAGTTTTACTTTATGAGCATATTGCAATTATTCCAATATAGGTACTCGTATGTTTTATGAAAAAGTTAGAAAAGGAAGGTTAGAGAAGAAAAATCTTTTCTTATTAATTTCGATTCTTTTTATTTATACATTTTGTTTTATATAAGTAATGAAAAGTTTTTGGAAGCTCATGGCTTCGCAGACTTTCACAGTTCACTTCACTTCACTTTACTACCCATTTTTTGAGTCCTCACTTTTTGGAAACATGAAAACTGACGCCTTTTCGTTTATAAGCACAGGTCACAACACAGCACTTATTGTACATACCTATTGCACGATAATATTACAGATTCAGAAACTGGGAGGATAAGTTACGGAAATAAATCAATGTAGAACTTAATTCGATCAACTTTGATTTAGCTTGTAGCTAGTTTTGTTGCCTTGGCTGGGGGCTTAAATTCATTTGAGGCCACCACAGGTTAGTCCGGTTAAGCAGTTGATATCCCAAGTGTGTTAAAAAAAAAGTGTGTTAACTTGCTAGTGGTCATACCTAAAAAAAAAAAAAAATGTTAACTTCTTCAACAAAACTTTTGACAGATCAACAAACATGGTGTCATGGTGTCATACAGACAGAAATATGGAAGGAGGGAGGGGTGGGAACTGTCAAATGAGATATGTGAACCATAGACATAAGAGAGATATTTTACGTGAGGATTACCTGGCCTGGGGTAGACGTAATGAATTATTTTTGTAGGCATCTTATACTACAGATTTACCTTAAAAATTGCTGATTAGTATCGTTAAAGACAAAAGATAACGTGGGCCATAAAACGATATTTTTGGTTTATTTCTCAATTTTTTTTTGGTTCTACCTCTGTTTGATGTGCATTTTTCCAATATGGCAAAGTTTACTGCTTTTGTTTTTGAGTTAAATCAAACTACCCCCATTTACGAGTACTTACCAATTTTGCTTACATTGTTTTGACGGACACGAAAGCATTATTTAATCTTATTTTCGATATGGCTTTATAAATCATCAAGACGCGAAGACGCTGTTTGCATAATTCTCTGGAACTACCAGTCGCATTTGGAAAATTATTTTTGTATTTGATAGCCACATTAATGAGGAAGGCTATAGGATATCTAGCATTACGCTAAAGGTCTTGGTTACCTTTAAATATTGATATTGCTCCACCCAGAGCGGGAGGAGTCATTTGATGATTTCTTATCCATAAAAAAAGGGTGAAACTGATCTCGACCTAGGAATCCAACTCAGGACTTACCTCAGCAGTGATCACAAGGATCACGAAACCAAACACTAAAAAGTGAAAAATAAAACACTTTTTCACAAAAAAAAACCGTACTCCAATAAAAATACTACACAACAACAACAGTGCTAAATAACTTTAATTTCGGAAGTCGGTGTCAATTAAGGAAGAAGCAACCAAAAACACTTACTACCAAAATTAAAGTAAATAAAAAATAAAAAAACTCAATTTCTATTTTGTAGGTACTTTGTAGTGTTTTTTTTGGAAGTTGGTTTTTTTTGTGACAAAGTTTTTTTAATAGGGTAGATTGTTGATGACAAAAAGAATCTAATTAGTCTATCAGATAGATTTCAAAAAAATTTTAGACACGTATTTTTTCTTTTTTCACTGAAACTTAAAATGAAAACGATACAGAGCGTTGCAAACTCGTGTGACGTCACTTGTAAGTACACGTGTTTTTATCTACCTCTCTCTAGTTTTACTTTTTGTTTGTCTTGTGCGAGTCCCAAACAAATATTTTTCTTTCTTTCTTTTTTTACACTTTTTACGTACACGTGACGTCAAAACTCCTGATCTTTGATGCGTTTTATCTCCGAATTTTTTTATTGATTTTTGATAAAACAAAAAAAACGTGTCCAATATTTTTCGATAATCTAACTGACGAACTTATTATAATCACATATTTCTTGATCAGGAATCATCCCTATTCTCGTGGCTGTTAAATACACTCACAAGACCGCAGCTTTTTTTTTCGATATTATTCTCGTGTAACATTTTCCGTAGCTGACTTAAAAAAAAAAAAATAGTTATATTTTTAAAATCAATTCGCACCCTTGGGCGGGAAGCAATAACTATGAGTATTTTTCCCGCCCGAGGGTGGGAGCAGCGTCTTCTACCCGCTACTCAGATCAAACAAACTACTTGATCAAAATAGTAGTTTATGCAACGTTCATATAAAAGGGGTTATAATAAAACACGAGTGTGGGTTTTTCCCACGAGTGTTTTAAAACAGATTTATATGCCTTTGCATACACTATTTTATCTTCATTCATACAGTTGAAATAAAACAAAAGTAGAAAAATGAGACAAGTAAATAAGTACCTAAGTACCTATTTATTACAAACTCACAGCTACGGAAAAATGTGGTATGGCGGGAAATTTAGATTCTCATTGGGCATGACTGCGCAGCTCACGCATGTGTAGACAATGACTCTATTTTTAACCGAATTAAAAAAAACCTTTGATATCGTCTCGAGCTTACTACTCGTTTGTGTAATCCAACTTACCGCACTAATATCATAAATAACTATTTTCAACTAATCTTAGCTGCATCTTCGGCCTAATTGAGTAACAGATTCCTTTGCCTACTATTCGCTTGATGTTACGCCTTCTTTAATTGTGTAAAGTATTTTTTTTTAATTACCACAGGCATTTAACACGCAGGGGTTATTAACTGCTTAACCGGACTATACCTAAATTGTGTAAAGCACCTAATGTGTGAAATCACAATCAGAGTTTTTTTTGACACATTTAGGTACTTTATACAAATTTTAGTGTATTCATTCTTGTAGTTTTAATTTTACTTAATTTTTAAATCGAAATTACAACAAAAATGTAGCAAGATAATCTAAAATCGAAAGATAACCTTTATCTGGATCGCCAGCTCGTTTCGTAGCAGCAAGCGCCTTCCTAGTAGCAAGCGCTTTAATTGGCGGTGGAGAGTCACTTGTGTCGAACCTGAAATGTGTTTAAAAAATAATTTACTGTGCTGCAACCAAAGATTTAAAAGGCAAGATAGGGTTCATTTGAACGATTGCTTACACGCGCCCAACATTGAAGCGACACCGCATTTTTAATGTCTCGCGCACACAAGCGCTCTCGAAGACGACAGATTACGTAGCGAGTTCGGTTCGGTCTAGGGTCTAAGTTTGGCCCTACCTACTGTATAACCTTAGTTTTAGAATATACAAAACTGTAAATACTTCGCATGGTTTGCTTGGTTCGCATATTTATAGTATAAAAGTACTCTGTGGTTCGCATTTAGATCAATGTCACGTTTAGTTTTTTAGTTCGAAGAAAACAAACAAAGGGAAACGAAAATATACCTTTGGAAAGAGATAGAGTTTATAGAGCAGCCGTTTTAGCTAATTCACACGTTACAACTGTGAAATCTTGACTAAAGTCATTGAACCGGTACCTACTAGTTTGTATTTAGTATCTATAAGTTTTATGTGTTTAAGTTGTTTTACATTTCTTAATACCTAAATATTATCTCACCAGGTTACTGAACTCTAACAGAAAGTAATAAGCTGATCTCTTATCCTTTTGGATTCAAAGCTTTTTGTCAATCTAAAGTGCTCTTTTAATTGGTTTCCTAAGCTCGAAATACAAATAACCATTTCTGTACCAACATGAATTAAGTCTTGTAGTAGGTACATTTATAAACCGCTTACCGATAAACAAGCGTTGGGTGTTCCTTCCAAAAGCCGCCCTCATGGCTAGGCGACGAAGGTAGCAAGGAGCTGGGGGATACCAGATGCAAAGAACCCGTGGGAGGTGCGTCAGTGGAGTC
This sequence comes from Melanchra persicariae, assembly GCA_947386135.1. Classification (NCBI taxonomy): domain Eukaryota; kingdom Metazoa; phylum Arthropoda; class Insecta; order Lepidoptera; family Noctuidae; genus Melanchra; species Melanchra persicariae. The sequence goes on along the minus strand of OX376643.1, from coordinate 19,527,425 downwards.
ACTGAAATGATGAGATAAATAAGTAGGCTTGAACGTTACCGTCAGGATGGCTGGACCAAACGAGATATATACATGAGTCCATGTGCACCGTTTACTACCTATTTTCTACTATTTACTACCTGTAATGAAATATTTGCTACCTTTGCGTTAAGAGTGATATCAAAGAAATAAAGTGGTCAGCCATTCTGACATGAGGTTGGCTGACCACTTTCAAGTTCTCATAGTTTTAGCGTTGTATTAATTGCGTTGTTAATGTAAATATTTACTACCTGTTTGCTACCTTAACATATATTTGTTACACAATTTAAAGAAGCTCCTATAAAATCTTTTCTTCTCAGAATTATTGCTAACAATGTATTTGCAGGCGCTTAGTGCTCTAAGAACGACTTGTTTCTGGATATCCATAGGATATCTTTTTGTTGCTAGTCCCCGCCAGTTTTTTATTAATCTTGGATTTTCCGTAAAAATAGATTCTTCTGCATGTTCTATACGCTTACCCACTTTTACATTCTTCGTCTCCTTTTAATTCTTTGGTTTCAGTGTTTTCCTGTATTATTTATTTTTCGAGTTACTTCATTCATTACTGTCGAAAAGAAGCGAAATATTGTATCGTAATTTGATCAAGACCAATTTAATAAATCACCATGTACATACTTATATTTCTAAGAATAAATGCGATATGTAAATAATTATAAAATTTTACAAATGCAAAACATTGTTAGGAATCATTCTGAGAAGAAAAAACGTCAATAAATGATGTACTGGCGTTTAAATGGCTTTTAATAATAACTTTTTATAGGAGCTTCTTAAAGTTGTGTAACAAATATATGTTAAGGTAGCAAACAGGTAGTAAATATTTACATTAACAACGCAATTAATACAACGCTAAAACTTTGAGAACTTGAAAGTGGTCAGCCAACCTGACTTCAGAATGGCTGACCACTTTATTTCTTTGATATCTCTCTTAACATAAAGGTAGCAAATATTTCATTTTAGGTAGTAGGTAAATAGTAGCAAATAGGTAGTAAACGGTGCAGATGGACTCATGTACATAAATATCTCGTTTGGCCACCCATCCTGACGGCCACGGCTTGTACAGTAATTTTATACAGGGTGGAAAGTTAAAGCTGGGCAGTACCGTCAATGCATCAACGGCAAATCGACTCTTGAGTTCTAACACCACGAATGTCAAAAACAGAATTTAGTTAAAACTAGACTAATTCCTGTATCTGCTGGTACAACAAAATCATTAGTTTTGGTAATCATTTAAAGTCAAATCTATCGAAACAAAAGTCACCGTCGACAAAAAATTTTTTCGGGTATCGCAAATTTGTAATCTCTAACCCTCTTATTAATAAACACGGAATAAAGTTATTCCAAGTTTATACCTATGAAAATGTATGGTTATTCCTTTGTTATTCCTGGTATTAACTTTATTTCGTGTTTATTAATAAGAGGGGAAGAGTACATAGGTACGAAAAAAGGGGCATGATTGCCGCCTAAGGCCTTTTTTAGACGAAGTTTTGTATTGGATTTTTGTATGAAATGTTTGATAGTTAGAATTATGAAGTAAGTTTTAATAATTATATAATAAAATTTGACTTTATTTCTAGTTTTTATTTTTCTTTTTTGTGTTAAAATCGCTATTTTCCGTCATACGTGCAACAGTTCATGGCCCATACCTGCTTGTGCCAGTGCATAAAATCTAACGGGCTCGTCAAAATGATGTAATCTATACTATCAATGTTAAATATTTATTTAAACTGCAATGTCATAAATAAAATAATAAGTTAATAACATTTCAAATAATCATATTTTGGGAGTTTTGAAGTAATATTGTAATAATCTGCTCGATAAATGACACAAGAATGTCGGTCATTGGAAATATCAGTTGGGTTATAATTTTTCAATCAGCTTTTAATGACGATAACTTATTTGTTGTTATAATCTTATAACATTAACACGAAGCCTTTGAGATTATTTTAGTATATAATTATCTTAAATTAATAAACGACACAAACACTTCACACTCACAACAACACGACAGCCGCTTACCAAGACTGAAGTTCCGGCGCTTTTTTGCTACAGCTTTTACAAGTAGTGTGGTACTGTTTACACACAGGCATTCCGTGGTTTGTTAGAGTGACACAGAAATAGACCCTTTTTTCAATTTGTTCTCATGTTATCGACAAATCGGAAAAATCGGGATTTTGCCGCGAAATTTGTAATCGGCAACTAATGTGGCCCGGACTGCTGAGAGCAGTTTTACTTTAGCAACAGCTGAGGCCACGGACTGCTTATGTAGTGATTATCGAAACCTGTATGCTAGTGATTATCGAAACCCCGATAACCGAATGAGTATCGATAGGTACAGTCCGTTGTCAACATTTTCTCACCCACCCTAAAAACAAACGAATTTAGACCCTCTACTTGTAACAATAAGGTTTATTCAATTTATACAAGCTTACCAGACAAGTGCTCGCCAACATTGTCGGAGCCACCGGCATTATATATCATTTTGTTAAGCTATTTTAATCATTAACTCGTTGATGGTAAAGTTGAAAACTTTTTACATCACACTACATAATTATAACGCAATCTTTAATTTCGCGTATATCCAACAAGTTTTTGTGGCTTAGCGGTTTGATGCTGGATTGGCGACGAACAACGTGTGAGTTCGAAACACAGTACACACTAGTTTCTTTATTAATTTGTTTTCATTTCTACAACATTGCTTGCATTATTAAAGAACAACCAATATGATTTAAGCCTAATAACTTTTCTTGTAAACAGGTGGGTAAATTAAAAAACTAAGTTCACAGAATTTATATTTACCAAGAATGGTTGGGTACGAAGTAAAACATACATTTGCTTCGTGAGGTAGATCATAAATAAGTGACAAAGATACGCGCGCCTAATAGCAGTGACTGCGCACACACATTAATTGTAAATCGTTTCACATAACTCATAATATCATAAGTATTTTTAAGTAATTTGGTGTAAAAAAGCATCATGTCGCAACTTAATGACTATACCAAATATAAAATCATATTTTTACATGAGCAGAATGTTGGAATTAGAGAGATTGGTCGTCGACTTAATATAGCAGTAAGTGTTTTTTTATACCTATTTTATTTTATTGATTTTGATTAATGAACGCGTAGTTGGCTATTTTATCATTACAGTCAATCCTTACAAATTACATACACGGTTCCAAAAAGGTTTTTTTTTTGTTTTAGAGAAATACGGTTAGACTATGGCTAAGACGTTAAGGAGACAATGGAAATATTCAACGAATTCGTCCAGGAGCAAAAGCCATCAAGTATACTCCCGAATTCGAACGCCACCGGGCCATTGTGTCAAGCCATGTTGAAAATCCATTTTTGCCCATTCGTGTAACCGCAATAAACCACAATATTTCAGTGGAAACAGTGAGAAGGCATTTACACGCTGCTGGGATAAAGAATTATAAACCGGCAAAGAAAATTGCATTGACACCTGCTCATCGCGAAGAAAGGGTCCGTTTTGCCCAGGAATATTTAAATTTTAACGCTTACAGCAAGTAATTGCAGGGGACGGTGCGCCGCTCCGCTATTAATTAATCTAGTAGGTATTTTTAAACACACCATGTAGGTAAATGCTCAATGGATTGATTGTTAAACCATTAAAATGTTGCAGATTATGTGTTGATGTTATTGTTATAAATAGATTTTTTCTATTTAAATAACATGTTTATTCACTACATATAGGCAGCTATAAATCTGTAAAGCATTTCATAGATGAATTAATTTTCTCGATAATAAACTTTTAAGCATAAGCATGCCTTTTTTAATGTTAATAAATGGTTAGATTTGATTATGATATACTAGTATAAAATGTATATTAATTTGGAATTATATGAGCATTTACTTCTTTATCTTACCTAAGCATTTTAATGAAATAGTAAAAATTTTAAACTTGCAACTGTTTAGTTTTATTTCTATACAAACTGCCCGTTTAAAAAGACAAGACCCTACGTCATCCATTAAAGAAAAAAAAAATAATAATTTACAAAAAAAAACAGCTGAGCAAAAAGCTAAATTTAGGTTAAACTTGGTTTCGAACGCAGACAACTATGAACACCAGACTAAACCTTAGTGACCACAAGACCAACTTAACTCTTATCAGCCGCATTGAAATTTGATCTTAGTTGTAATGTTAGACGCAATATTCTAAAGAATTTGAACCATATTGTATGCTTTCATAAAGTTTATTCTGGCACAGCACAAGCAGTCAACCTTCTCGTGCAAATAGATTATTTTATATTTTAAATTATTACTCCATTGAGACATGTTAATAAAAAACTACCTTTAAAATAGAAAATAAAAAATTGTAAAGATACGTTGTTTTTGCAATTAAGTAAGGCAAGGTAAAATATGTTTGCGCGTAGGTAGTCACTGCATACCCTTAGTAGCATTTGAATACCAGTTTTATAATGAATACGAATATTTATTTTTCAACTACCCACTTGTTATAAGTTATGCGAAAATTTTTCCATTTTAGAAAGTTTATATTTGAAGATTATCCGTCTATGGTTCTTTACAATAATACCAGAAATAGTTTTGAAATAAATTCTAAATGGAAAGCAAAACAACATCTTCATCGCAGGATTTGATCTCGCAACTTATTTTTCTCAGTCTTATACACAGACCACGAGACCAGAATTACTTGAAGGAAACCATTAAAATAAGCTATTACACTAATTATATTATAACAAGTAGTCATAACATATAACCTAATGCTAACGTTATAAAGATCAAATTTGCGTGTCTGTATTATTGTTGTATTTGTTGGAGTCCACGAGCACTTGTCTGGTTTGCTCGTTTAAATTGAATAAACCCTATTGTTACAAGTACAGGGTCTAAATTCGTTTGTTTTTAGGGTGGATGAGAAAATGTTGACAACAGACTGTACTACCTATGTGACGAGAAAGTAAATTAAATCTAAACTCAGTTTCAAGTAGGTAACTGCATTAACAGCGGCTCTTGACTCCGTATCACCTACTGACCGAATTACGAACAAAAGCTGTCAAATCGTGTTGTCATTCACTCTTAGTTCGGGTTCGGGACTAATCATATAAGTCCGTAGGTGATACGGAGTAAAAAACGAGATGAGTCAAAACTACGGACTTCGGGCTTAGAGAGTAGACCCCCAGTTGTGATCCCCTGTAGATAGGTACTTGGAAATATTTATAATTTTTTATCGCCACTAGATGTCGTCACTCATGAAGTGATGACGTCAATTTAATGAATTTAATAATACTATGTATTAATTGTTTCAAACCTTATTTTCTTCTGCTGACTGCTGCTTCGCTTCCTTGCTTTGCTTGGCCCGGCTGGGAACAATAATTGAAATTGCATTTCAAATTTCTTATCTAGGTATTAACAATGTGAGCAAATTGCATTGAACATACTATTTCCGTACCTAGCAGAAGTTGTGTTACAAAGAGTAGATGTTATGAATTATTATTAAAGACAAAGAATCAAAAACTTTGTGCGTAGGTATCCATGTAGGTACCTACATGGATTCGCACATGGTTTTTTGTTTCTTTGTACCCTACAAACCCTTAACAATGTTGAATATTGTTTAGTAGCGATAGACAATAGATAATGTGGACAACAAAACAATATTTTTGATTTTTTCTCTGACTTTTTTTTTTGTTTGCTCTGCAGTTTGGTGTGCAGTTTTCGAATATAGTTACACATTTCTCTCGCTGCTTTTATTTTTCGCTTACATTGTATGTTTACACGGGCACTAAAGTATTTTACCTGAAGTCGTCGATCATTCAAGAATTTTTTTAAAATAACGTTTTAAGTTTTAGTGGCTAAAATGGAGATGATAGGGAGATGAGAATAAAATGTATGGGCTCTGGTCCAACAAGCTATTGAGATTCTACTATACCTACTCAAATCTACTGCCATATATGGTGCTTTTCAAATACCAAAGCTCACGGAAATAAAAGGGTTGAAACATTGCTTTTGTAAAATGAATTTTTCCTCTTACTTAATTCCAAGCAAAACATAAAGGCTTTGAAAGTAAAATAAAAAGATATGCAAACGATATTCGCTACTATGTTATAACTACTGTCTATAACCTTCACGACTATAATCCTTAAAGAGGTAAGTAGAAATATAAATAAAGAGGTAAAAAAAAAGTTCACATTGACTGCATTAGTCCTTATGAGATGACAGCGAAGGGTTCACCAAGTTCTTGTCACCAAATAATATAAAGGATAAACTATCTACCTATGTTTTTTGATAATTAAGATATATCATGATAAAAGAAATTTGCTTTAAACATAATAATTAGATCATACTGTGTGAAGATTTTAATATAGATACTTATTTCTAAAATTTGCAAACCCTCTTCCACTTTTCAAAATATACTGCGTAGCTATAATCTGATTTTGAGTACCTACTCGATCACCAACACTTCTATGCACCTGCAGCGACAGCATTATTCAGCGCAACTACTAAAATGTCGTTTCAGGAAAACTAGCACATTATCTCATTAGTTTATTCACAAACGCGACTATAGTGATGACAATATCAAAAAATTCAAAGAATGTCTTTCTGGTTAGGAATCTTATTATAAATCGGAATACACATAGGATAGTTCCATTGTCATTCCAGGAATAACTAATCTATTCGGATAATATCTAGTTTTGAACTTACATTTATCTCCCAGTTTTTCAAACATGTCTGGGTGAGATTTGGTAAATTTACTTAATTTCTCATTATACAGATTTACAGGATGTAAGTGGCTCTACATAACAAATCGCGCGATACACCTGTTTTGTCCGATGAAAGCTCTTTCGAGATGCGAGTTTCCCCATACCAGTATACCATAACGCATATTGAACCAACATTTATCAATAACTAGCTGTTGCCCGCGACTTCGTTCGCGTATAAGTCGGAAAAATAAAATGATGTCGCTAAATAAGATCGCCAAGATTTAGGTTTGACTGTATGTATATCTTATATGAACACTCAATATCCAGCAATGCCTAACCCCTGATAGAATTAGGAATTTGTAAGTGTTAATCAAGGCACACTCTGAATTGCATTCTGGAACTGCCCCCTTTGATTTGCAAGGGCAGGACCCCATGCAAACCAACGGGGCGGTTCGATTCACAGGTCGGGCAAAAAGTGATTTACAAATATTTTTAGAAAATATTTCGACGCGGCTTCGCCAGCTGAAATTGCCTGGAGGCGCTTGAGGTAAGCCCCCTTGACCCCCCACAGTGACAGATTCGTGAAATTCAAAGGATTTGATTCTAAACCTAACCCGTTTTCAGTTTTGTATTAGCGAAAAAGAGCTGGTAACACTGACCAGCTGTGACATTTCTGCTGTTTCTCTCAAATTCAAAATTTTAAATCAACGTTAGTAGATATTTTTCAGTAAATGCTAAGTGTTAAATGAAAATATTGGTGTATAAAACTCTTACGAATGTTTCTGCGAACATTTTGTAAATAAACTCAAAGATTAACCAACAACATCAAGGTAGGTACATAATAATATCGTGTTTTTTAGTGTTTTCGTATAATCCGTGTTGTAAATGTTGTAATCGTATAAAGTACTGTTATTATTTTAAATGTGTTTTGTGACGGCCTAAGCATCTGTTAAGCCATTTCATTAAATGTTGTATTAGACAAGTTGGTTGGATGTCATTTAGGCAGCACGTTAAACGGCGCCGTTTAATGAAACGGCTAGGCAACCAACTAAACATCTGATTAAGCTATTTGGCTGCGACACATACATTTTTGTAGCTTTATTATTTTACTGTTTACATTTTATATCACAATTATATCAAAAATATAGTAAGATCCTGACCTTCATCAGGATCAGCAGCTGGTTTCGTAGCAGCAGGCGTCTTCCTAGTAGCAGGAGCTTTTTTAGTTGCAGGCTTTTTACTAGTAGCAGGCTCAGTTCTTGGTGGTGGAGAGTCACTTGTGTCGAACCTGTAATGTATCAAATATATATATTGTGCTGCGAGCATATATTTAACACGTTTGGTGCGGTGTCGGGTTGATTATATCCGATGCTCATCTTTCCTCCGGTGTGGAGTAAAAATTAATGTGCCAACCGCCGCGCTGGTGCGGAACAGATATATTTGGTATCCCTAGAAATATGAATGAGCCGGTTTGTGATTTCGGATTGCTTCGTTAAATAATTAATATAGGTACAAAAAAAATGCCGACTGAAGCAAGTTGTTTTACGTCTAGTGCGTTTCTTTAGCGGTTGTAAACGACCCGATGCCCGATGACCCGATAGCCGCATTAGATTACATGCTAGTTGAGCTAGTGAGGTCCATGTGTTTAGAGTTTTATGTAAATGACAAGTTAAAGTGAATGGAACATGAAATGATCCAGGAAAATTTTGTTTATGTCTGTTTATGTTTGTTTTTGCCTTAAAAAAAGGGTCAAAGGACATTGACCACCAACTGTATCACTTTAAAGAAGAAGAGTATGACCTTAAAAATATACGTATAAATTATAAAATAATTTCTTAGCCTCTCTTAGTTCATTTGGTAGAAATCGTATGTGGGGTTTAATATTTGTATTTAATTAGACATTTATTAGATTTTATTGCATACTTTTTTAAATGGCGTATATTTGTCATAGCAATGTGGCCAATTTTAAAAACCTCCCCATAATCGGTTTCAACGGACAGACTACGAGTTTCAAAAATAATAATTTGAACTGTAACATTTTTCCTGCTTATTAATATTTCTATTAATTATGTTAATAATGAAAATAGTTTATTTTTAATTAACATCTTTAAATAGTATTACTTTACTAGTTGAATCTTTCTTGAGTTGACAAATTAGTTACAATCAGGGGTGATTTAGATTAGCTATTGATAACAATATCACGGCCAATGTGAAAGATGAACTGTCAAAAGTGTCACCTACTGTCAATATTTGTCTAACAAACTAGGGATGGGCAAGTGAAAAAAATATATCGATATTTATTCTATCGTTTAACATTTTTAAACACTATCGGTAAATTATTATCGAGTGAAAAATATCGATATATCAATATATCGTCAGTTTTGGCATGATTATTCGTACATAGAAAAAATATATTTAAAACAAATGTTTTTTTATTTCTACATGTGCTTATTTTTAGTTTAATTTAATTGATTTGTTGAAAAAAATCCGACAATTTATTGTTAATTACCTGTTCACTTCAGAGTCATATACGTCTCACACTGGATGGCATAATAGTATTAGATAGTATTTTTGTGCACGCAGCCAAGAGTCTTACTGTTATTGTAATGCATTTCATATAGATTTTAGCGGGTTCTTTTTAAAGTTGACGATGCGCGAGGAGCCTGCATGCGTGGTGGTGGTTTCGAGTTTAATGTTACAAGATAGGTACTCCTTGTACCTATCTTGTAACATTAAACTGGAAACCAGAGTTTAATTAAAAATATATCGAAATTGATACGATTCGAAACTCTAAAATAAATATCGATATATCGCGATTTAAAATATCGATAATTGGATGAAAAAATAACGATATTTAAAAATATCGATATTTTTTGCTCATCCGTACTGTCAACATGTCTATCAAACAAAGCATCTTGTCGGCACTCGGCAGCGAACTTTTGGTTTTATTTGATAGTAGTTGAGTTTGTTGTGCTAATAAGTAACTTATCATTGCGAACTATTATTTAATCTGTGTCATTGTGTTGAGACCGTATCCAGTCGAGTCTTCAGAAGCACTTTTGAAGACCATTGTGATTGTACTGTGAAAATCGAACAGTAGGATGCTGTGCTCACGTTATGTTACCATTTTGCGGTATCTAAGTTACGCTCAATTTAGGTCTGTTCCGCGGGCTCCGTTTTTAGACGACATGTTTTATGAATATGATAATATTGATCAATAAAACTATGCTCTATTCAAGCATTTTTTATTTTCTACTTGCTTTATTTTATGTACAAACCTACATTTAGCATGAACTACTATGAAATATTATTTATTTGGGATAATTAATTGGTTTCTTGAAACTGTGCTCTGTAGTCTTATCTGAATTCAAATCACATTACTGTAAATAACTGATTTTTTGGTGACAAGTTGGTTGCAAAACTAACCTCAAAACTGAACAGAAAATAAAAAAAACTACAAAAACCCCACAAAATAAATGGATATTTTTTATTTCCATTAAAAGTACGACATCACCGCTCTTTTATTTCCAATTTATGCTATCATACAAAATGTTTTGAAGCGCAACCACGGCCAGAAGAAAACTGAGCAATCTCTTTTGTCTTTGGCTACAAAGGTCAGTTGAAACTAAATTATTGTTATTAACTTCTTTCACTTTCCTTAAAAATATAGGAGTTTTGTACGCTGTTATTATGTCTTTTTAGGTTGTATTAATATTCGGCATAAATGGTGCATGTAAGAGTTGGCAAACATCACAACTAATGATGTCGAAAACCATGGGCGGGTTCGTCCTGTCCAGGTCAAAAACACAAAAATGAAATTCCAAGATCGTTCACAATACAGGGGCCTTTTCACGACATAGTGAAGAAATACGAAGCGCTTCGTTCAACAAAAGCGATGTCTAACAGATTTTTTCTAAATTACCAAAATGGAAAATGCACTTGCCAACCTATTGACATAAATAAATTTGGAGGAATGCCGAAACAAATTGCCACTTTCTTAAATTTGGATGATCCACATGTATGTACAAAAGGCACAGTTTCAGAAGGTTCTCGGCTACATTGCTCGCCGATTCAGGTGCGAACTAATTGACACTAAAACGCCACGGAGGGTGGCGGTCGAACAGTGTAGCTGAGGGCTACATAGATGACTCGATGAGAAATAAAGAAGAAATTAGCTCCCGCATTACAAGGAATATAAATTTGGAGCCTCTCGACCATCTACGAGTACAAACACATACATTCCACCATCGTCGCCGCCGCCGCCGCAACCGCCTCCGTCGCCGCCACCGACTACAGCCGGTCGATTCTGTAAACATGTCGAAGTGAAAGACTCGGGCGTAGTGATCACGAAGTCAGCTGTCAATGATACTAGGGATGGACGAAACGTTACATTTCCAATCATATCGACATCGTCAAACGAGTTTTTTCAATAATAAAATTTTACAAAGTGGAAATTTAATTAAATCAACAACAATTCAAACAAGCGAAGTGGTCACTGCACCGTATTCAGCGGTCTATAAGGCAAGGTGAAGTGACCGCTCCCTTCGACCGCGTTTTTTTTTAAATCTTTGATTCTTCCATAAACATTCAGAGAGTATTTTAAATTCAAATCTTTTAGATATTTTTTTATGTAAATCAGATTTTTTTTTTTTTAATTCTTTAGGCGTTTTGGTAGGTATCTACTTTTTTTCATAAGTAGGCAATCAATTATTTGAGGGGTAAGTAATAATTAGAGATCTCACTTTCAAGAAAAGCCTGATTTCAATAAAAAAAAACGACTGGCTGGAGTAGTGTGGACCATGTGAGACCATTGTCGACCATGAAAAAGGGTGAACACTGACAGTAAATACCTACTCTTTGACGGTAATTACCTAAAGTTTGACAGTTTTGGTCACCTCACCTTCACGCGTTATTAATGTGTTACCAGATTAATAAAAAAGTCTGATTTCAATAAAAAAAACGGCTACTGTTCAAAGCTTTATGTATTAATAAAACAAATCCGGACGCCTAATGAAACCCTGTTATGTCGGAATAAAAATTCTAATTCTGTCTTGAAACGCGTGGCTAGCTTCCGAAGTGTGAGCCATTGTGACCATTGTCAACCATGAAAACGGGTGAACACTGACAGTATACCTACCTTTTTTACAGTGTTGATCACCTAATCTAACCTTCGCGCCTCGCATCGAGTACATAAACTATCAAAACATACGGCGGGAGAGGGAAAAAATAATAAAATTTACAATTCGTATGACCACCGAGCGAGCAGCGAAGGTTGAAGACCGAATAATATTACGACTAAAATGTGGCAAGACAGTGGTGTTAATGATGACGAAGCTTTTGTTGCTTCTGCTACCAAAATGGCAAGAGTAGAATCAAAACCGAATCGACCCGATCCATGATGAACCGAGCACAACCTTCCAGATTTTACCACCAACACAAAATGTGCATTCCAATCTGGTTGACAAAAAAAGCAGTCACGATGGAGAGGACACCTTTAATGACAGCAGCGATAGTAACCTCATGATATGGAAATCACTCATTATTGAATTTTGTGGTGGAGAAATAACATTGTCAAGTTCAGTGCCAAGTGAACTATTGTTTAGTGCAGCTGGCTTAATTTCTTAACCCCTAAGAAATTGCTTGAAAGGAGACAAAGCCACAAAACTATTGTTTGTGAAACATAATTAATTTGACTATCCTTAGTTTTGATTAGGTACTAGCAGGTAATTTTTGTATTTTTAAGAAAGTGTACCTATTGAAATAAATATTAACGACTTTCTATTACTTCAATCAATCATGACTTATTATTTTTCCACTTCCACGAACACCTCTGCCTAATTGGAACAATGTAATTTTTGGACATTTACTGAACCCAGCTAAATCTCAAGCACTCATTGTTGGTGGCAGATACATGCTCAGCCTATTTGATCACCAGTCTCTGCCGCCTGTAGTGTATGACTCAGTGCTCATTTTATACTCCAAAAGCGCTAAAGTTGGTAAGAGGATATTCTACTCTTTCCAGTCTCATAAACGTCTCCAAAAATTCTTACCATTTCACACTAAGGTCAGTCTTGCTCAATCTCTTCTTCTACCACTTATAGACTATGCCAATATCTATTTTCTAGATGCTTCTGAGGTACCTACTCCTAAACAAACTCGAGCACTGACACTTCTCTTCTCCTTCGTACTCTGCATCACACTTCCTGTCGCTGTGGTGGCTCCTTCTCTCTTACTGCAGTGCATCTCTGGAACTTGCTCCCACACTCCCTATGCAACAGCCCTTCTGTTGATTGTCATCAAGAGGAAAGTTAAAGAGCATTTCCTTTTGATTTTGACATAATATTCTTATATATTATTATGTATGTGTATTTATTTACAGTTATGTATGTAAGTACTTATATTTATTTATTGTAAAATTATAATGTGCACTGGATCCTACCCTCTATTGTGATCTTTCTCTATCACTCAGTTTGCTGGGAGAAAATTCAACTTAGAGTTAAGCTCACCTTTGTACAGCTGTTATGGTGTACAATAAAGAATTAAGAACTAATCTTGTGATTCAAAATGCCACTGAAATTACCACCATTTGAGAAGAAGAATAAATGATAATATATGGCTCACTGACTTGTATCTTTTCTATTCTAGCAACTTACTTTTCTATACTAATCAGCCATAGATAGTATTAATAATAATTATTATTGTGCTATGCAATGATGCTTACTTCTGCATAGCTACATAAAATTAAAACCATGTTACCAACAAATTTAGGTGCAGCATCATCAACTTTATTCAGATCTAAGCAATATTTCCTATCTTTTGTACTTGGAGAGGATATAAATAAATCAATATCAGGCGAAATTACAATTTTACTCATTTTTATCCACATCAAAAAATACTAATACATCTTTTGCACTGAGCCAGCGGCAGGCAGAAGCCTGCAGAGTTCCCATATTCTGGATCTTCTGCTGAGGTGCTAATGGCAAAGTTAGAAAACTTGTCTGGATGGAAGCTGGCCGGCTGCCTATAGCTGAAAACAATGGGTAAACATAATTCATCATTATGCTAACTATTTTATACCTACATTATTTCCCATGTTATGCTGATTGGTAATTCTATTTTTCAATAAAACATTCATCTATGTTTTAATTTATACAGCACATCAGTTGCATATTGTGAGCGTCTGAAACAATTCCATCCATCACATGGAACAATGTTACTCCTAGCTATTTTTAGAATAATCAGAGTTACAACTCTTATTAAGTGCCCCCATCAATCACTAATAAAGAACGGTGCCCCATTCATGGCTTTCGTGGTCTACATTGTTATAATGTGTAAGTATTCCTATTTAATTTCGTAGTAAAGCAATACCTACTCAATTCATTGCGGTATACCCTTTGATTTGTGATCAAATCAAGATCAATCAATCAATTATAAAATTAAGATAACGTTTCAGCTTAGTAGGTAAACAATATATTATCACATCTTGGTAGGTCGGCCGTACTGTCGGCCCGACTCGGTTTAAACACATTTACGATCATCACATATTTAATAATTATCACTACGTAGGTACCTATAAAATTCGAAACTCGGAGAACTTCAAAACTTTCTTTTGTTTGGTTAAAAATAGGTAGGTAAGCATTCATTACCCATACCGACGCGACGTTTGAAAATTTTTCGAACTTCATTGGTGAGTGGCGACATTGCTTTTTTTGAGATTTTGCTGTGTTGGCTACTGAGGCTTTTAAGCCAATCATATTTTTTGTTCAATTCTATTGAATTCGGGTCTTCGGTTATAGAATACAATGAAATAATTACTTAACGGCTAAAGATTTATCGATGGAGGTATTTTTATATCACAGCATTACATGGCAAACCGATTTGGTTCTCTATTGTGTTCCTTTTCTTTTTTATCCGTAAGTGCCATATTTTTTTTTGTCATCATTTGTCCAAATGATAACTTGCCCGAACAATGTCACTGATATAGATATAGTCTGATATAGATTTTTATTTCAATCGGTTGCAGAGATAGGTAACTAAAGAAAACTTCTTATAAAAACATAGCCCCTCCTTGGCAGTCTGGTAAAAAGTGATTATTATGAAGGCGATTAATGTTTTTGACACAATTTTTTTGAATTCTTTATCCCAAAAAACACATAGGTATCAACACTACTACTAACATTAATATAAGAATAAAGTTTTGTTCAAATTCAAACATTGTTCGCCGGAATAACCTGTCACGAACAGCGTACCCTTAGCCGCCTAAAATTTGAAGCACACGCTCCTCGGTGTTAGTAAGTTATCTTACTTCCTCGAACCCCCCACCCGTCGCCTAGTTGCGGCGCGCTCAGCAGCTTTTTTTTATGTTAGATTTTCGGTCCGTCCAATACTAGATAAGAAAGAAGGATTAGTCTGTTTAGTAGGTAAGCCGATGGCCTTTGTCGCTAAAAAAAATCTAAACAAATTCCAAGAGTAAAAATACTTAGGTAGGTAGGTACCTTCATCTACTTCTTTTTAGTCTTGGTAGCCCCGCCTAAAGCGTTAATTTTCGATGTTACTTCCTCCCAGAACCTTTGGGTTTTGAGGCGGGCATTTGCGGTGTTACTATGCCCCCTGGCCATCTCCGGATGGAGTTCCATCATTTGAACCAGGGCAACAAACTGCGCCTCATTTGCAGCACAAGAGCGAAATGGGCTAGAAATATATCCATAAATTAGGTCAAATCATCAAAAAATACCTGTAAGATTTCGTTTTTCAATATTCTCAAATACTTTATAAGAACCTATTATTTAAAAATCTGTCCGTAGTGCATACTTACGTCATTCTTATCGAATTGGTAATAAAAAATAAAAGAACACGTATCGTAGGAAACAGCGCGGCGTTTTGAATTATTTATCAAAAGGGCGCGAAATCGCATGTCTACACCAAGTCTATTGTACCACTCTACCGCATTTTTGTTTTCAATATGTGTACTAGTCTGTAAAGATTAATTTTTCGGGCTTCCGGAATCTATGGCCACGGTAGATTCAATTATTGCAATAATAGTTTTTTGGTTATATGTGTTAAATACATTCACAAAAATAATATTATTAACACTTGTTAAAAAAAACGAACGTTTATTATTTGTCTTTGTTAATACTTCATTAACAAAGACAAATAATAAACGTTCGTTTTTATTGCAATAATAGTTTTTTGGTTAACCAAGATGTGTTATAAATACATTCACAAAAATAATAATTAACACTTGTTAAAAAAAAACGAACGTTTATTATTTGTCTTTGAAGTGAAATATGAAGTGCCCATCACTTATCCCAATAAAAAAAGAAGAACAATGTCGGCAATGCTAAATAAAATAAAGTTTTGAAGTCCGGGTTTAGAATGTTGCAATTACTAAATGTGTAATGATAATAAATGTAGTTACAAGCTTTCATTCTATCTATATTTCTAAGGTGTTATAAAATTAACTGCAAGAATTTTGTGTACTTGCTCGGTATTATCGAAACATTCTGTCCATCCATTGACGTATCCTAAAAAAATATGATTGGCTTAAAAGCCTCAGTAGCCAACACAGCAAAATCTCAAAAAAAGCAATGTCGCCACTCACCAATGAAGTTCGAAAAATTTTCAAACGTCGCGTCGGTATGGGTAATGAATGCTTACCTACCTATTTTTAACCAAACAAAAGAAAGTTTTGAAGTTCTCCGAGTTTCGAATTTTATAGGTACCTACGTAGTGATAATTATTAAATATGTGATGATCGTAAATGTGTTTAAACCGAGTCGGGCCGACAGTACGGCCGACCTACCAAGATGTGATAATATATTGTTTACCTACTAAGCTGAAACGTTATCTTAATTTTATAATTGATTGATTGATCTTGATTTGATCACAAATCAAAGGGTATACCGCAATGAATTGAGTAGGTATTGCTTTACTACGAAATTAAATAGGAATACTTACACATTATAACAATGTAGACCACGAAAGCCATGAATGGGGCACCGTTCTTTATTAGTGATTGATGGGGGCACTTAATAAGAGTTGTAACTCTGATTATTCTAAAAATAGCTAGGAGTAACATTGTTCCATGTGATGGATGGAATTGTTTCAGACGCTCACAATATGCAACTGATGTGCTGTATAAATTAAAACATAGATGAATGTTTTATTGAAAAATAGAATTACCAATCAGCATAACATGGGAAATAATGTATAAAATAGTTAGCATAATGATGAATTATGTTTACCCATTGTTTTCAGCTATAGGCAGCCGGCCAGCTTCCATCCAGACAAGTTTTCTAACTTTGCCATTAGCACCTCAGCAGAAGATCCAGAATATGGGAACTCCGCAGGCTTCTGCCTGCCACTGGCTCAGTGCAAAAGATGTATTAGTATTTTTTGATGTGGATAAAAATGAGTAAAATTGTAATTTCGCCTTATATTGATTTATTTATATCCTCTCCAAGTACAAAAGATAGGAAATATTGCTTAGATCTGAATAAAGTTGATGATGCTGCACCTTAATTTGTTGGTAACATGGTTTTAATTTTATGTAGCTATGCAGAAGTAAGCATCAATGCATAGCACAATTTATTATTATTATTAATAATACCTGATTAGTATAGAAAAGCAAGTTGCTAGAATAGAAAAGATTCAAGTCAGTGAGCCATATATTATCATTTATTCTTCTTCTCAAATGGTGGCAATTTCAGTGGTATTTTGAACCACAAGATTAGTTTTTAATTCTTTATCGTACACCATAACAGCTGTACAAAGGTGAGCTTAACTCTAAGTTGAATTTTCTCCCAGCAAACTGAGTGATAGAGAAAGATCACAATAGAGGGTAGGATCCAGTGCACATTATAATTTTATAATAAATAAATATAAGTACTTACATACATAACTGTAAATAAATACACATACATAATAATATATAAGAGAATTATGTCAAATTCAAAAGGAAATGCTCTTTAACTTTTCTCTTGATGACATCAAGAGAAGGGCTGTTGCATAGGGAGTGTGGGAGCAAGTTCCAGAGATGCACTGCAGTAACAGAGAAGGAGCCACCACAGCGACAGGAAGTGTGATGCAGAGTACGAAGGAGAAGAGAAGTGTCAGTGCTCGAGTTTGTTTAGGAGTAGGTACCTCAGAAGCATCTAGAAAATAGATATTGGCATAGTCTATAAGTGGTAGAAGAAGAGATTGAGCAAGACTGACCTTAGTGTGAAATGGTAAGAATTTTTGGAGACGTTTATGAGACTGGAAAGAGTAGAATATCCTCTTACCAACTTTAGCGCTTTTGGAGTATAAAATGAGCACTGAGTCATACACTACAGGCGGCAGAGACTGGTGATCAAATAGGCTGAGCATGTATCTGCCACCAACAATGAGTGCTTGAGATTTAGCTGGGTTCAGTAAGTGTCCAAAAATTACATTGTTCCAATTAGGCAGAGGTGTTCGTGGAAGTGGAAAAATAATAACTCATGATCAGTGATCGGAGTAGGTAGATTGAAATGGGGTCATTGATCCGAAACGTATATATTAATATGGACATTCCTCCGGAATTGGTGGATTATTAAAAAAAAACCGGAACTTATGTAGGAATTTTATTCTGCCAGAGTGGAAGGAGTCATTTGATGATTTGCCATCCTCAAAAAAAGGTAGGAATTGTAATAAAATGAGCAATATTATTCTTTATTATTCTTCATATTTTTTTTAACGGCACACAGTCACGATTTGACAAAACCCAACGACCAATCAGAACAAAGGATCATGAGTGGTACAATAACCGGTTATCAGAACAATGCGTACGCCCGCCGACGACATGCCAGGTAGCTCACTCGTTTACTTCGGTTCGTAGAGTGCGCATCTTTGTTTGTTACTGTGTTGTGAAAACGTTACTTGACCCTGGCTTGTGTACATACTGACTTCTGGAATCTGCTCTAAACCACGATTTGGCTCGAATATACGGACTCGGATTTTTCACTATTGAATTGGATCTACATATTTAAACCAAGCTTTGGTAAGTAATATTTTACTAGTTACAAGGAGTATAAAGCATGTTTGGATGTACTATAAGAATATTTTTAGTATTGTGTTTGTTCGCTTAACCTGCTGAACATACCATGAGTCTTAATATTGTTAAATCTTTAATAGAGTATGAACCAGTGAGCTTAGTGCGAAACAAAATTATGATATTCTAGTAATGTAGTCGCAATTCAGCTAACTCCACTATTAACCGACATTTTACTGGAATCCGTATATAATTTGAATGCCCTGTGTCCTCTTGCAATGTATTGGTAAAATAAATTACTATAGGCCTTATCTACTTCTCTACAAAATATTCTACGTAACAAGCCCTTTCATTTGATACCCATATTGATGGGATTGAAAAAAAACTAAGTTGTCCGCCATCTTGTAGCGGCAGCCATTTTGGATTGACAATAATATTGAATATACATAATTGTATTGTCACCAGAATCAAAGGCGAATACCAAATTTTAGATCAATCGGTTGACAGGAAGAGGGCGAAATTTCAATGACTAAATTTGATCCACGAAAAATAATACAAACGGAGTAAGCTAAATAAACTAAATAAAATGTAATTTTTTCATGTCTTTGTTTTAGGTGATATATACGAGGTTCCATCTCTACAACAGAGTTCAGATATGGCAAACGTCAAGGCTGAAACTGTAGAAAAATGGATATCCGGTCATCCCGAACTACTTTACGATCACGCTAGTGGTACAATATACTGTTCAAAATGCGAAAGCCATTTGAAAACCATAAATAAAGGAAACGTTAAAAGACATATCGAAGGAGCAGTACACCAGGGAAAGTTTAAGCGGCCCGAAGAGGAATTTTATTTCGATCTTATAAAATTTCTCATTTTGTGCAATATTCCGTGGTCTCAGATGAAAAATACTACTTTTCAAGATTTCTTTAAAAAATATATGTGTAGTACCTGTTGTTGTACGTGTACTAATCGTACTCTGCCAGATGAATCACAGTTACGGAAAGTTTACTTGGACAAGTTATTTAAGAATAAAATCAATTCGATTCGGCAAAATTATAAAAATGAGAAACTATGGATATCATTAGATGAAACGACAGACTTTTTAGGTCGCTATATAGTCCATTTTTTAATAAAACCATTACATCCTAGCAATTTGACTAGACCTTATTTGGTAGCATGTAAAATGCTAACTGTAGTTAATGGACAAACAATCACGCAATTTGTGTTAGAATGTTTGGAAAACTTTTGGGAAGATTCTTTTGAATCGAAGGTAGGTAACATTCTTGTCCTCTGCACTGATAGCGTTGCATATATGCTGTCTGCAGGACGAAATTTAAAACAATACTTACCTGAAATGAAGCACGTAACATGTTTGGCCCACTCTCTTCATCGCGTATCTGAGCAAATTAGGTTAGAATATCACGATGTTAACATTTTAATAGCAAATGTTAAAAAGGTATTTTTGAAAGCCCCAAGTAGAGTCAAAATTTTAAAAGAAAAATATCCAGATTTGCCGCTACCTCCCCAACCAGTTGTTACAAGATGGGGCACTTGGTTAGAGGCAGCATTTTATTACGCTCAAAACTTTGAAAAAATAAAAGAAGTATTATCTTGTTTAAGCAGTTCTGATGCGGTATCTATTCGAGAGGCAAAAAATATTATAGAAAAAGAAAATTTAAAAGAAGATTTAAATTACATTAAAGACAATTATTTTATAATTCATTTGTCTTTAAAAGAATTGCAAAAGCATAATTTATCGTTGACAGATTCACTTTTAGCATTTGACAACGTCAGAGATGCTATAAATCAGTGCAATTCAGAAAATATAAAAAATAAAATAGAACGTGTTATGGAACGAAACCCAGATTTAGACACACTTAGAGAATATAGTGAGGCCATTGAAAAAAATGAAGCACATAATTTAATACCTTTTTTTAAATTTGCTCCTTTGACATCGTCAGATGTAGAACGGTCTTTTTCCATTTATAAATGGACTTTAGATGTTAAAAGAAATAGGTTGAAAATAGAAAATTTAGAGAAACTCATAGTTATATATTTTAATTGTAAAGATCAGGATTACCAGGATGCTGACATTGTAATAGATGAAGATTAAAAATGTGAATAAATGTAAAATGTGCATATTTAACAATAAACAATGTTGATTTTTATCTTTTTTCTTTATTCTACCCCTTTTTTTTGGTCCTAAAATCTGACTAAAATCAACCTGTTCCTTCGTATGCCCTTTACGTTTCAGAGTCGTGGTGCATCCTTAGAACAGTCTCACGACCCCAGCAGGCATTGGCCCTCTATGGGGCCCCGTCATTTATTCTACCCTTAATGCAAATTACCATGACCACTATGAAAATATTTAAATTTAAGTGCAACAATTTATGTCTATCTATAAAAGTTCTAGCCATAAAAGGCTAAAAATAAAAAAATAAAAATTAAAGCTTCGATCGGAATTCGATTGTTTTTATTATTCAACAGATAAATAATGAATTAATTTAGTTTTGATACCTTCCTTTAAATTTTGAATTGAGTAGGAATAATATCACTACCAACATTAACAATATTTAATTGAATCCGGAAATACCGGAATTACTTTCCGGGAAAATGGCTTATCCATGTTATTCTTTCTGTGTGCATTTATGATACAAGTACCAAAAATCAATCTACCTACTCCGATCACTGCTCATGATTGATTGAAGTAATAGAAAGTCGTAAATATTTATTTCAATAGGTACACTTTCTTAAAAATACAAACATTACCTGCTAGTAGGTACGTAATCAAAACTAAGGATAGGCAAATTATGTTTCACAAACAATAGTTTTGTGGCTTTGTCTCCTTCCAAAAATTAAGCCAGCTACACTAAACAATAGTTCACTTGGCACTGAACTTGACAATGTTATTTCTCCACCACAAAACTCAATAATGAGTGATTAAATATCATAAGGTGTCCTCTCCATCGTGACTGCTATTTTTGTCAACCAGATTGGAATGCACATTTTGTGTTGGTGGTAAAATCTGGAAGGTTGTGCTCGGTTCATCATGGATCGGGTTGATTCGGTTTTGATTCTACTCTTGCCATTTTGGCAGCAGAAGCAACAAAAGCTTCGTCATCATTAACACCACTTGCCACATTTGAGTCTTAATATTGGGTCTTCGAGCATCGCTGCTCGCTCGGTGGTCATACGATCGTCAAAAAGTAGGTAGTTATACTGTCAGTGTTCACCCGTTTTCAGGGTCGACAATGGTCACAATGGCTCACACTTCGGAAGCTAGCCACGCGTTTCAAGACAGAATTAGAATATTTATTCCGACATAACAGGGTTTCATTAGGCGTCCGGATTTGTTTTATTAATAAATAAAGCTTTGAACAGTAGCCGTTTTTTTTATTGAAATCAGGCTTAAATAATTGATTGCCTACTTATGGAAAAAAGTAGGTACAAAAACGCCTAAAGAATACCATTTAAAAAAATCTAATTTGCTTACATCCCAAAAAATATTTTAGATATTTTTAAGTTTTGAATATAAAATATTCTCTGAATGTTTATGGAAGAATCAAAGATTAAAAAATAACGCGGTCGAAGGGAACATTCACTTCCCCTTGCCTTATAGTCACCGGAATAGGGTGAAGGGAACACTTCGTTGTCCTGGCACTTCTCACGCAAGCGCGGTCAACGGGTGAACGACTGAACGTTACCTACGTTCGCGTGTTCACCCTCTTCTTAGAGTCGGCTGAATACGGTGGAGTGACCACTACGCTAGTTTGAATTGACATTTTCACTTTTCGCATGCGCGGTGTGCTTTGTGAATGGGTTCATTGATTGATTTGTCCCAACAGAAAAATGTGATAAGGTGAGGATGAATACCTACTCTTTGTAGGTAAATTTATTATTGGCAACAGTTAAATTAGTAACTCAGGTACTCAGGTTGGAATTGTTCTTTGTGTCGTTCCTACTTAGTAATATTTAGGTAGAAATTTGGATAATCAGTCTTTTAGGTAGGTATTTATAAATATTTGGCTTTAGCATTAAAATTCAGTAAACTCGATTTATCGACAGGATTCTCTAATAGATTTGTCCATCACTAGCGTTATTGACAGCTTACGTCAGTCCAAGCTCACTGCACCTTTTGTTTGTCGAAGTGTTCACTACGACATGTTTACAGAATCGCACTGCAGAACTCTGTGGTCTCGTTTCTCCTACTTTCACTCAAGAGAGTAAGAAACAGACTGGTGAAATTGTAACTAATAATAATAACTTGACAACATTAAAAATGCCAACTGGAAACGTAATAATCAATTTTACAAATTTTTCTAACTGCTGTAAACCAGTGATTAAAGATTTATTCGTTTAAGAAAGTCCGAGTTTTATTTATTTCCTCGCAAATATGACATACGTGCGCTTTGATAATTACAGCCTCTGCTTAACTGTAGCAATATCGCCACGGCCATCAAAAAAAAAATAGTTGAGTGTAATAAATAATAATATTTCAGATCAAGATCCATATGTAAAGTAATAGTTATTTATGATATAAGTGCGGTAAGTTGGTTTTTACAAACGAGTAGACGAATGTAAGCACGAGACGAAGTCGAGGGCTTACCATAGTCACGAGTTTGTAAAAACCAAATCCGCACGTGTGTCATACAACGTTTTTCGACACATTTGCGAGAAAACATTACAATAAGTAATGAAACAAACTTTTTGTCTCTAGAAATCAGTTGGAAAGTCGCAACAATCTTTGACGTTTCTAATATGAAAATGGCGCGAATTTACAAAGGGCGCCACATGCGCGTGGTGAAAATTAGAACCACATACTTTATTTTTACTATTTATCTTCTCTCATTTTCTCTATAATATTAAAATGAGACAAACGTATACAGCAAATGCGCTTCCAAGGAGGTTCGATTATTCAGCTTATTTATTCTCGTGATGTGAAACTCCTTGGTGGAATTCTTATTAATTTTTATGGAATTAAAAAAAAAACGTAAAGAATACGCACGGCACTATACAACAGTTTGCGGTAAAATATGTACTTAGGTGAGAGTATCTACTTTGCCGCACGCTCCATTGTGTGGTGCATAATTTTTAACTTTCGAACAATGCATACAGGCTTCGTAAATGCATTTTTTGAGCAAATGTGTTGAAAAAGTCTTAAACAAATGTTAGTAAAAAATTACACACTATTTACAAAATTGAAAACGGATTAATTAGTGTTTTAGAAAATGATTTTAAATATTTCGATGCAGCTGAGGCAGCTGAAATTGCATGGAGGGGCGCTTGAGATAAGCCCCCTTGACCCCCCCCCCCCACAATGACAGACTCCTCAAATATTTCCCAATACTTTTCAGTAAAATGGGTGTAGAAAACTCTAAGGAACATTTCAAACAACTACTATACCTACGCAATATTAAATATTTCCTTTTTTTCGTCACATTTGATCCCTATTCAATGAAAGGTCTAAGCATCTGCCAAGCCCTTTCATTAAATGTTGTATTAGACAAGGTGGTTGGATGTCATTTAGGCAACTAGTTAAACAGCGCCATTCAATGAAAGGGCTAGGTAGCCAACTAAACGGCTGATAAAGCTAGTTGGCTGCGACATATCCAGTAACTGTCAAGATGTCTGAATTTTCCAACAGCTTGTCAAAATTTTACAAAACCTCCAGAGCGTTTGGACACTAGCACTACCCGGGATAACTTCCAAACATCTGGACAAAATTATATCTGGCCGAAGAAGGGAAAGAGAAGAGGTAAAAGGCGAGCTGCTGGAATCACAAAAACGGCTCAAACATAATTCCTAATACGTTTGTTATATTTATGCCGTATGTGGCGTTTCTCCAGCACAACCCGCCATGCTAAGAAGTTGGGAAAGCGCTGGGGTGTCTACACATGTTGCATCTCACAGTATTCATATATAAAACAGAGAAAAGACGTAAGTTATGATTATCCGTAGTCCTGCTCATGAAGAGCCGTAAATAGTTGTACGAGTATTCATGTAAGAAGAAACAATTACTGTACTTTAGGCATTGCCACGTTGTATGGCAATACTTATCCTTTTCCAAGGTAAAAGCCAGCCCTTGGGTCACGCGAAGTGTCAACTAAGCGTTTAGCAAGTTCTTTAAATAACGCATGCATGAGCACTCGGAACCCACGACCCGAGAGTTTCAACCCCAAACGGCTCGAAAATATAACTACCAACGAGGTTGTTATATTTCCTCCGCTTGAGGTTCTCCGCAGCCGCAGCGGCAGCACCAGCACAGCACGAAGAGCTAGGAAGATGGGATGGCGCAAGAGTATCGACACAAGTAGCGTCCCATACTAAAGGCCTACCCATCTTCCACGGAAATAAAGACATACCGTCCGTTCGCTTGCCACCGTCGCGTGCCAGGCCACTGGGTTCTAATACAGCCGGAACGCCGACGGTGACAAGAGCTCGTCGGATGATGTCGTTAATATTCGCGTGCCGCGCTATGCGGCCCGCGTTACGGCTGCATGACAGGCCGCCAGTCTTTTGGGCACTCTTCCAATCGACAGCGATGCGGATGAATTTTTTGACGCCATCTTTTAGGGTTAACTTAGTTAGGATATTTGATTTTTAATATTAGTGCTGTCCATTATAAAATACACATATGCCTGTAAAGGAACATTAAAAATTATAATTCTATACTTTATGGTCGATAGTGTCGTGGTGGCTACATCTAATATTTATCGAATTAACACATTTTCAAAGACAACAAGGGGTTTGAACTTTTTCTATGAAAGCTGACCGAGCCATTTCCTTCAACATGTTTATAGCAGTGTGATTGTGTAAACATGTCTAAGTGAATGCTCGGGTAAAGTGATCACGAAGTGAGCTGTCAAACCAAATAATCAAGATGGAATGACAGCTCACTCCGTGATTACTTCACCCAAGCCTTCTCTTCGATACGTTTACAGAATCGCACTGCTGAATTTTTAATTAAAAAAGTATTGATTAAACTGCAGTGTATGGATTGAGGAGATTTGCCAACGTAAGTATATATATATACATAGAACAATACCTTACCTGGGTGGTTCTTGAGGTTGCTGGGGCTCTGACAACGGTATCGTAACGCTTATTTCGGGAGTATTTGAGTTCCTGAAATGATAAAGATGCTAAGTAAGTACCTGCACACACTTTTTACAGGGCCGAAAGTTGAAGCCAGACCTCAAAAGTTTATGCTATTCGTTTTAGCCCGAAAGCGTTCGATATTTCCTTAAAGTGAAACTGTATTTTAATTTAAAATGTTACTTTCTTGAACCAGAAATGTACCTACATAAATCAGTGCATTATAAGAAAAGTATTTTTGTATCCAGCAGACAAGAAACAACTACTCTTAGAGAGGCCATGTTGGAGCGGATGAATTTGATCTAAAATCTAGTTTCCCAGTGGGGAAACGACAATCTGGTCAAATTCCATGCTCTGAAAACACAGGCGTGTTTTTTCACTGCCAAAAGGAGTCCTTTTCAGTTATCACCTACTTTTCAAGGTGTGTCTGTACCCGTTACCGAGCTTTTGGACATGCAGCTGACGTCTATTCTCAACTTCGGCTCAACCATCAAGTCAAAAGCGCAGACTGCAGCCAAGAAGTTTAGGGTTAGGCGAAACTTCACATCTGGACAGCTTCTGAGTCTGTACAAAGCAAGCACAAGTCCGTTTCTGTATGGAGTATTGCAGTCACTTATGGGATGGCTCAGCAAAATACCAGCTTGCTGCATTGGACTCGGTGCTACGCAGAGCAAAGAGGCCTATAGGCGACGGGACGCTGGTGGCTAAGCTTCACAGCTTGGCTCATCGGCGTAGTGTTGCTTGCCTGTCGGTCTTCCACAGACTGTACTTCGGAGAGTGTGCGTAGGAACTCTACGACCACAATCGCCCTTTAACTACCGGTATACCAGACGTACTGCTGGGTACCATCTGCATTCGGTCGATATCCCGACTAGTCGATCTCCTTCATATTTTTTATGCGCACAGCCAAAGTGTGGAATTCTCTGCCAGCGTATGTGTTCCCACATATACCCCGTCTGTGTGTCGTGCACAGTGGCCCTAGTGTGAGTTTTTTAACGTTCTTGATCGCGTTAGGGTAAACGTCAATTTGTATTGAAACTGAATAAGTGCCGTCTGGTGACACTCACGGACAACCTGTTTTTTTTCTATACTATTTGACATAAGCGAACGTTTTCGTTAACGCGATCGAGTACGTTAAAAAAAATCACACTAAGCCCTCAGGCATGTTCTGGGCACGCACGCTCCATCATAGTCCTCATCTTTCGCAAGCCCATTCTCCAATAAAAAAAATATATATGTGTATAATCCGTACCAAATGGCGCTGCTTAGGTTGGCCTGCGACAAACTGTTCTGTCGTTCGTCTACTGCAACAATCACCACATAAACCGGACTTTCACCATCGCTTTGAGGAAGTGCGTTCTCAGCAGTGTCAGAGTTCCTGAAATGACGAATAAATACCTACATTAATTGAATAGAAGGTGAAAAGTTGAAGCGGGTCTTGAAGGGGAAGTACCCTCAAGATTAATACTACTAATTATTCTACTAAGTTTAGCCCAAAAGAGATAAAGATTCCTACTACTTTTTCCGTATAAGAACATGCAGTAGGTAGTGTATTGTGTGATCTTGCATTTAAGCAAAGAAGAATGTTTATTTTTCAACCAGATTCCGACAGAATTGAGACCTATCATATGTTTTTGTTATCTGTAGCAAGAATGTGTATTTTTACCTTTGTGGTCTTTTTCATCAGCACATTGTTACCAACTATATAATTATAGTGAATAATACGAACAGATGATTCAAATACGATGAGTGTACACTAGTAGCCAGCTAAGACATAATATTATAGTATCCATTTCTTTGTTCTCCATCATCAGACCTTGTTCCCAATCCCAACAACAACATTCACATACTCGTCAGGATGATTCAAAACATACTTTCCGAAATTCGCTTGAAGGAATAGGTACTCAACAAATATTATGTAGTTAAGAGTTTCGAGAGTTTCGAGTTTAAGTGTTGAATTAAGTAATGGAGAAACCAAGAGTAAAGATAAAGGACATTGTTAAAAACCAGCCAAGTGCGAGAGATGGGTCCCGTAGGTACCATTTTCTATAAAAAAAAATTGTATTGGTTGATAAAGTGGCATCAGAAATAGTCATCATCTGTGGAAATTTAACGCGCTTTGATCTATGAGTAAGGTTTTTAGTCACAAACAAACAAAATAAAGTGATTGAATGCGCAGCGTGAAACGGGCAACATCAACACTGACAGTCGATGAATTTATTGAGAAAAGATATTTTGGCGTTCTATAATTTTACTTATAGGTAGTCTGTAATCTCGATTTTTTGACCCCATGGCACTGAGATGTCGTGAAATTGGACCCCCTTCACGTGAGATTTCTCAAAATGCATGTTTCTAGAGTAAATGTGTCAATCTGTGCTTTGCTTAATTCTATTTAAGACTAGCGGTGCCCGCGACTTCTTTCGTGTGAATGTCGGAAAAAAATGTGTCGCACAGATTAAAGATTTACGTACAGTCTCAATACCCTACATTAGGTACCTGACTCCTCTTAGAATTAATAAAATAAAAAGAAGGTTACACAGGACACTAACCACATCACAAACGCCATCTACCGACCATAGAGTTTAACTGTCAAAATAATAGTTCAGACGATAAAACGATAAGATAATACAATGTTTACTTTTCCTTTGCCACGTAGTAAAAGTTTCACAAAGAACTAATCAATATATTTTGGTGTTATTTCCATGCTTTCATTCATGCAATACAGTACTAAACTATTACCTTTTTTTCAATAGATGGCGTTACGTGTATGTGCTTTACGTAATGAAAAGTATTTTCTTCTTGAACATTTTTAAAACAAATATCTTTTGATAGAGTGAACCGATTACGATGAAAAAAATACTAATTACCTACTAATCGGAGTTACGGACAATTTTAATGTTTTGTACTTTCTACGCGATGTCTGCACATCTAAACAGACAAACAGAAAACAGACAAAAAATCCAAAAACGCTGGAAATGTGTTCGGGAGGCCTACTATGAACTATTATTGAGATTCAATTGACGACCTAAAATAATGATTTGCAATTTCATACTACGACGTCACTAAAGCGATCCAGTTTAGGTTGACGCCAAATCAAGTCTGCAATCGGATCGCAAACTGTTCTCGTTCGTTCATTTTTCGTACCATGAGGTAACATTTCAACCTAAATTGGATAGCTTAGGTGTCCAAGTAAGCGAACCAAAAAAAGTTGCTTCTTTCTTGGCGTAAAGTTAATCGTTTTGTTAATAACTTTTAAAATATAGTGAAAATATACGATATTCAAGGTATCTCAGTTGAATATTTAGTGTTTCTTAAGTGTTATGTAAAAAAAGTGATTTCTAGAGTTATTTTGTATTGTAGATGTCTGACGAATTAGTCCTTTTTGAATTCATGAAAAATGATAATGAAATAAACACAACACGGCGACAAAAAAGACGTATAACACAGGAATAATATGACCCCTTTTTTGGAATAATAGATACTTTCAAAACAAATCGCAACAACAAAACAAGAACCGCCCGGCGCCCGCGCGGCGCCTCGTGCCTAATTAAACATGAGTGGAGGTGCGTTCTAAACTTAATCAATTTATTTTTAAGACAACACTAAGCAAACCTTTAATTTCTAATAGAATTATATAAATTACCTACTATTATTTAATAAATACTAAAAAGGGCTTATTGGTTTATAATTTGACACAAAAAAACCGCTACTTTAAAATACATTTGTTGTTATTTTTAACACAAAAAAAAACGCTTGAATCATATCAACTAGGTTTCCAAACGCAACGCATATGGTTCGAGTAAAAGAGACAGACTTATGCAACGAGTAACGACTGTACAGAGCGTCATCTCTTTCTCACACCGCGGACCACAGACAAATTTCGTCGTTCATTCCTCCGTGAGCGACTCAAACGCCAGTTAGATAGAGGCACTTCATGGTACGAATCTTAGCGATTCAGTTTAGGCACCTAACCTGGATTGCATCGGAATTGGAAGGCTAAGTAAAAGTTGATGGTAGGCCAACTGTTAGGTTATCCTTTAACTCCCTGGCTATTTTTTTTATAATTATTTTCTATGTACAAAAAGGACTCTTTAACAGATTTATTATATGGAGGTATAGATTAGCTAGTTAAGACTAAACACAGTGAGAAATTCGGACAGCACAACACTTAAAGGAACTACTGCAGTTCGTAAAAGATTATATATTCTAAATCAGTCCACAGGGACTCATGTGTGCTCTCGTCCTGAGAGTGATTACTGGAACCAACATGTCTAGATGTGATTTTCAGTAAAATCATCATCACATCGTAGGCACAGGCACTCTTAAAACTGTTGTCGCTTGCATACAGAAGCTCAGCAGTTCAACGTGTGACGAACTGCAAAGGTCATCTGTTGTATTTTAAATGGGTATTAAATACAAAACATACAAATAGGTTTACTAACTTTTACTCATGAACACAAACATTTATCGACGAGGACATGGTGAGCAGGTAGATAGAAATAAAATAAAAAAAATTGTAACTCGACTACAGAAAAATAAAAGTTATGTATGTTATGTTAGAAAATATTTCAGAAAGAAATCAAGACAGATACAATATTGCTCAAGTTGAAGCCGTGGTCGATGACATGGCATGCGACCACGGCTGCACGATGGCGGCATGATGACAAACAACTAAGATTTGAGATTATTTTATCATACCGAGACTCCTGCGTGCTACGGAAAGTACGTTTTTAAGCCGTTGGTGCTGGCTGTTATTTGTAGATCTTTGGCAGTCGGTACGGATTGTACGAAGTCAGAAAATCTGACACCAGTCCGGCCAAGAAGTTCCGTATTACTCAGTTACTGGGTTGTGGAGGTCAGTCACTCCATGTAAAATATTGGTATTCAGCTGGGGAAAGCAGGGAAAAGGCTAGGCGGATATAATAGGTTCATAAAATAATATTTTATGAACCTTAAAATTGGAAAGCTTTCCAGTTTTAAGACCTGGCAAACATATACCGGTTCATCTTTTGAGAGCTTTAGCTTATTAACATGTAGCAGACATGGGCAAAGGTCATTCTTCCGCGAAGAAAACCGCTGTTCAGAAACTCCCGCAGCCCCCGGAGTGTGCGAAGGAACACGAGGTGGTTTAAGTCATTAGGAGTCTGACAGACCCTCAGTCAGTGGAACTCCACGTGGATGACCGTCCTAGGGCGGACGGAGGACATCCAAGAGGATTTCCACTCCGACACCAAAAAAGAAAGGTATAGTCTAGTCTAACTTAGGGAACTGTGCAAGTTTCATCAAAATCGGTTCAGTAGTTTTTGAGATAGGTAGAAAGTTAAGTGTGTAGGTATCAGGCACTAGGACGTAACGCTGTAAAGTCGGTGGGTTAACAGCGTAATTCGAAAACATGCCATTATGCATTAATGTAAATAATTTCAATGACAACTAAAATAAAAAAAAAACGAAATCAAAACTGTAATTTATTTAATTAATAACTAAAAACAGAGCATAGGTACCTATGCCAAGTATTTTTTTGAGCTCGGTGCCAGCCTTATAATTTGGAATAAACTACACAACGTATACGTATATATCCCGTCTACGGTAGTTAGGCTGGAACCGACATAAAAAAATTGTTGGTTAGAATACTTTCGATTTAAAAAAGATAAAACTTTTACATTTCTCTCTTTTTAGTTATTAAATAAATATTAATATAGTTGTAAATCCGACATTTTTCCGCTGCGACTACGCACACTAGTTGAGAACTAGTGTACGTAGTCGCAGCGCAAAAAATGTCGAATTTCTTAATTTCAGTTTAGCAGATATTTAGTGTATGACGTCGTGTAAATGTGTATGGTAAGTACAAATTTGTGCATCCAACCATTGGGGAGTTATTCAACAAAAACGGTTTTCGCTGGAACTACGTCATCCCAGCGGCACTATTTTTTTCCTATGGACGTACAAGAAAACAAAAATGAAATAATTAGTGTGTAACGAGAGGTGTGTGTGTATGTTTAAATGAAATTTGTGTGTCTTAAAACTGCGAAGATATTCAAGTTTCCGCCGCGCTGACTTTTGGCTATTTGATGAAAATTATAAAAATCGGTTTAGTGCAGAGTTATATTTTTTTACACACGTTGCTATGAATTTGTGTGTAATGTTTGTGAAAACAGATTTTGAAAAAAGCATACCGTTTAGGAGATATACACGTAAAGGTAAAATGTGGTTCTTAGGTCCAAGTACTTACAATAAAAACTTAAGAGCCTCACTTTTAACGCTTATTTGTATCTTGTAAGGGTCTACAATGTCTTGCCGAGTTTAATTTATGTGCGACATTTACCTCTCGTTACACACTAATTATTTCATGTTTTTTTTCTAGTACATCCATGGGAAAAAAAAAGTGCCGCTGGGATGACGTAGTTCCAGCGGAAAGAGTTTTTGTTGAATAACTCCCCAATGGTTGGATGCACAAATTTGTACTTACCATACACATTTACACGACGTCATACACTAAATATCTGCTAAACTGAAATGAAGAAATTCGACATTTTTCCGCTGCGACTATGCACACTCTCAACTAACTATTTGATCTGTGTATTTTTTGTATGAGTATAAAGTTTGATTATTATAAAATTTATCGCTCCTATCATGTATTTTGCAAAATATTTAAGAATGACAACTTACTCGGGTGACATGTCAGGTTCCGGGGTGTCGGGCAACGTTATTGTTTCGA
This sequence comes from Melanchra persicariae, assembly GCA_947386135.1. Classification (NCBI taxonomy): domain Eukaryota; kingdom Metazoa; phylum Arthropoda; class Insecta; order Lepidoptera; family Noctuidae; genus Melanchra; species Melanchra persicariae. The sequence goes on along the minus strand of OX376643.1, from coordinate 19,494,893 downwards.
TCTCTTCGTTAAAAACGACCAAGTACCTGAAATGGTTAATAAGTTGGTACCATAAGGCTCAGTTTCCACCAAAGCGGAGAGGAGAGGAGATGTGTTGAATAAACTAATCCGATAGACTAAGCGGAGAAGAGATGTGGAAATAACGAAATCGAATTGGTTTATTCAACACATCTCCCCTCCTCTCGGCTTTGGTGGAAACCGGGCCTTAGTTGATAAAAGTTTAGTGATATTCATAGTTTGAATACTACGAATAAACGCATTGTTCCTGCAAGCAGGCTCAAGAGAATTGAGGCCTCATCTTAATACCATCATCATCATCATGCAGCTTTTTTAATAATTTTCCAGTGACATTCAATAACTGTCTCTTTTTCAAAAGAGTTCTCACCTAACTTTTTGACCTCAGTGATATGTGTATGAGTAAAAAGTATGATTGAATAACAACTTACTCGGGTGGCACATCAGGCTCCAGGGTGTCGGACGACGCTATTGCATTGATGTCTTCGTTAAAAACGGTCGAGTACCTGAAATAATTAAGTTGAAAAGTTGGTACCATAAGTTGGTAAAAGTTCTGTGATATCCATAGTTTGAATCATTCCGCTTCGAACGCCCGTTCGAGTCGGTCGCCTCCCTTCACGCATCTCTCCGCTACGCCGTAGCAGCGAGTTCCCGGCGCTACGCCCCCGTAGCTGCGCGCCACCGACGGCGACGCCGACCGCTCCACGCGCCACCTCTCGTGTCGTCACAGCGAGCGGACTGTACGTAAGCTCGCCTACGCGTGCTACGTAGCTCCGCTCATTCCGTAGCAGTGCTACGAGTTCTGCTACGCAGTCTCTTAGCGTGCTACGAAGTGACTCAATCGGTTTCATTCAAGTATTAAGGCGAGCCTTACTTGAGCGCGTAGGCATCTAACGCTTACCCCAGGCCCCGCAAGGAGTAACAATACGTAATAAGTTACGATGCGCGGGAGACGCGCGCACCAAGCGCACCGCTCGCTCATGAGTTCACAGACTCGGGTAGGTACTAAGTTCCGTCACAGGATAAAGTAATGCAGTAGATCAACTTGAATTGATTAGTATAAGTTTATTTTGTGTTATTTTTCTATTAAGTATTTTTTAAAGTTATAGATGGATTAAGTACGTATTGTACAAACTTGAATCCAATTACTAATCATTAAAAATCAGTAAGAATACTTATTGATTTTAGAGTATATGGTGGATTTAAAATCTGACTGACACGAAAATTATGAATACGAGTACGATACAAAACTACGCGTCGCGCGCTATTTGGCTTTGGTGCGATACCTTCGTAAAAATCAAGTAGTAGGTAGGCACACTTACTTTAGGAAAATTATGTTACAATTCTTGAATATTATAATTCAAGAAAGCTTAGAAGTATAAATGGTTTGGAATTTGCCTAGATGCTATTAAAAAAAAACAAAAACGTTTTTATATTTTTTAATCAAATAGTTAACATAATAAAAGTTACCAATGCAACTGGCTAAAATTCGTTGAACTGTAGCTGTCTCGGTTTGCATGGACCTAGCTGAGTAGATTGACACGGAATATGGTCCTTGGATTTGCTTGGACCTGGCTGCACAGGCTTATCATTAACATTTTCTTTGTTTTCTTTCAATATTATCTCTCGTATTGGCATACCGCGATTTTGGCGCGGATCCACAATCTCTGGTAATATACATTTCAAATAAAAATCTGTATTTTTTTTCTCCATATGCAACCGCCAAAATTCGTCATCTCTTGAAATATTTTCTACTACTAGTTTTCACCGGACCATATTCCAAAAATGCATTGGTTCCTTTCTGTTACGTGAAGTTGACCCTGCACTTGGTAATACCAATTACTTTTTTTGTTTATAACCCTGGTATGTTTTATTCTATCGAATTTAAATATATGTATTTTATTTTCTTCAATAGCAGCATTTCCCTTTTCTAAATGCCGTTATTGGACATTTAATTTCAACAATGGTGTCGTTCCCAACTATACCGTCGGGGGTAACCCCAATAAATGAGTATTATTTTGGAGACAAGTCACGCGAGACAAGTGACTTCACCAAATTGAAATGGGATCAGTCCGGGAAGATACACTTCCAAAAAAATAGAATCATCAAAATCGGTTGACAATTGGCGAAAATATCGCTGAGCAAACATACAACAAAAAAAAACAGTCGAATTGAGAACCTCTTATTTTTTGGAAGTCGGTTAATAATATACAATACAATAGTCAAGTTTAGTGTATGTAATTCATAATTTCTATACATTTTTCCTCTTGCCAATAAACACAAGTTACGCATTGGATTGGAAAAACTATACAAACTGACCACATAGTTTTTTGTATCTCTTGTCATAACTTGATACATTGTTAGTAATTAGTAAGAGGATGGACTCTAGTGTACAGCGCATAAATGAGCTGGTCCGGTAGCCTAAACGTCACCAAAAGTATGTTATTATAATATTTTTATAGGAAATGGTCATACTGTAACACTTTTACACTATGGCACGCGACTCACGAGTGCGCTGGGCGTATTGGTTGGCTAGACGAGACCTACACAAACGTTGCAGACACCATAAATATTATTATTTGTTGTGTTGTGGTGGCTGTGAGTAGGTACCCACCTAGCGTATAACTACACTTATACTTCTTCTCTACATGAACACCAAAACATTATTGCACCGATATTCAACTCTCATGTAGGAAATACGAGCTATTATTTTGGCATTTGTTTAGGAGTAAGATAAGTGAAAACGGACATTTCTAATAAATAACAAATATTATAAGACTTATACAAACTCTCCGAAACCATCAAGACTAACATAGCGGGGTGAACTACCTATTTGACATTTGAAAACAGTAAATCATTGTATCATGTGCGCGCGAGGTGGCTTTATGCACTCTGAAATAGGTTTCAAATTCAATTGTTTTACATACTTGATGCGGTTGGTAAATCTATTCCGCGCGAAAACTAAACCACTAAAGCGGACGTCTTTATGCGTATTGAAATAAGGTTTAAATTAAACTGTTTACACACATGTTCGCGGTGTGTAAATTTATCTGTTCCGTGTCGGTACTTACCTAGTTAGTAAAGTAAATTATATGTATACCTATATACCTTTTTGTTTATTCAGCCAAGTTTATAAAAAAAGTAGTCACCGCTGCAACGAAGAGCCGTTGATGACAACTTTTATTCCCCCATTTTTTTTTACAAAGTTATAGCTACATCTAATAAAAACTAACTATATTACAACTGTTTGAACACTAAATTGTATACAAGTATTATTATTTAACCGCTCGACACGTGAAAATTCCAAAATAAAAAATAAATCTTACGTAAATAAACATAAACATTAAATTCGCGGCACACCGGTGTGCCGGCAGTGCTCGAGCGGTAATCAATTTAGGCTTAGCCAATAACAGAACTTAGCGGGGGTGGCGGGATCGCAAAAATTGGCACACGTCCGACCTCCAACACGTTCCGCTCGGGACTAAATGACACGGGGCGCGCGCTAGAAAAGACAAAATCACTTGATTTTGGAATTAGTGGGATACGTATTTTCATATTTCACATTATGACGGCCGATTTTTATCACATTTTTTACGACCTTTATTGTGGTATAAGTTTTATTACTCAAAACCTTATATAACTCAAATGAAATGATAATTACATCTTGATTTTGACTTGTGTTTGCGATTTAATTGGATGCAGTAAAGTGCAAGTAATCGTGTATCGCACGGCCGAAATATCTAGATCGAAGTGTGAAATATGTAATATATTTTTTTCAAAATTTAAATCCGACTTGTTTACGAATAAAACACAATTTTACACAATGCAAAACAACGTTTTTCCGGATAACCTGGCCTTAACGTTTCGCTTGCTACCGATAGAGCTTGACCCCTCAGGTGAAATCCACTGTTTGTGGTACTTGGATACCTTTCGGCGCCAACAAAGCCAAGTGGTGTTGACCCGACACACCTACCAGGCCCCTTCAGGGCTTGGTAAAGTCGGAAGGGATTAGGAGCGCGGCCTTGGGGGATCTCCTAGTCACGTACTTATTTCTAACCCCGTTCGTTTCCTCCGGGAAAGGAACATTCCGTTCCATTCTTACTCCTTCGAGGAGGAGAAGCAGATCCGTGTGATCGTACGAAACGTCCCACACGAGATATCCCACATGTGAAATACTTAGCGACCTTAAGTCGCAAAAGATCCTGGTGGCTGAGGTCCACCGCAAGCACCGTCCTGGGGGTAAACCAAATGACAAGACGCAGTTAGCTCTTTTTGCCGATGACACGGCCAACTATTACTCCGGCAATAGTGAAAAGTCAATTAAATGTAAACTCCGCATTTACACTACGTGCATACGCCCTATAATGACTTATGCGTGTGCCACATTCGCACACACAAAGTCAAAACAAATCCACAGGATGCAGGTAGTCCAAAACCGGTTTCTCCGAAAGGCCACGAGCGCCCCGTGGTTTATAAGGAATGAGCAACTTCATGTCGTCAACCTTAAAATACCGACAATAAAACAGTTCATGAAAAGCCCTACCAAGCGTTTTATTGAATCAGCTGAAAAACACAGTAATCCCTTGATTTCAAAGGCCTTCCAATAAACTCCCTCCCGTATTAGTAAGATTCGCCTTCCTCGGCATACACTCGTCGAGTCCGATGACGAGATCACAAAGATTCAAGAAAGCTGTAGGGAAACCAGCACTCTTAGAAAAAAACACAAAAAGACCGCGTTCCGTTTTCCGGCCTCGCCGCCGAGGCTCGTCGCGACGACCCATTCAAAACCCTCCCCGTCTTTTGACTAACGAGCCAGCCCGCGTCGCTGAGCCATTAGCTTTAAATCCCCTAATAATGAAACGACTCAGCCTCTTGTCCCTCGCTGTCCCCAACTGACGCCGCTAAACCGAGGTCGTATCCCACAGGGGATGCACTTAGCGAGCGGTCAGTAGTTTTAGCTTGTAGCTAGCTTTGTTGCCCTGGCTGGGGATATACCACAGGATAGTCCGGTTAAGCAGTTGATAGGCCTTTTTTTTTGTAAGGATGGGAAATCATCAAAAGACCCCCCCCTTCCGCTCCGGGAGGGAGTGTCAGACTCTTACTGACTAAAACCAATCCATGCTCCTCCTAGTGCCTTTTGCGTTCCAGGCCCGCGGTAACTCTTTCCAACAAAATCCGCAACAGTTGATAGCCCTTGCGTGTTAACTTGATAATACTTAGTCATATCTATTAAAAAAAAATAAAATAGTTTGAATACTAGGAATAAACGCATTGTTCCTGCAACTAGGCTTAAGAGAATTAGGGCCTCATTTAGATGCCAATGTACATACACTCTTATAATAACTTTCCGGTCACATTCATTATCTCTCTTTTTCAAAAGAATTCTCAACTAACTTTTTGTTCTCAGTGTTTTTGTGTATTATAAAGTATTATTCAAATAAAAATTATCGCTCGTATATGTTAATTAAACAAAATGTTATTGAATAAGAACTTACTCAGGTGGTACATCAGACTGCGGTCTGTCGGACAACGTTATGGTTTTGAGGTTTTCTATTTTAACGGTCGAGTTCAATGAATAAAATGATAAGTTGGTACCATAAGTTGGTAAAAGATCAGTGATATCTATAGTTTGAATACTAGGAATAAACGCTTTGTTCTTGCAACCAAGCACAAGAGAATTGGGGCCTCATTAATAGATTCCAATCTACATACGCTTTTATAATAACTAATAACTGTCTCTTTTTCAAAAGAGTTCTCAACTAACTTTTAACCTCAGTAACATTATATGAGTATAAAGTATGATAAGATAACAACTTACTCGGGTGGCACATCAGGCTCCAGGGTGTCGGACGACGCTATTGCATTGATGTCTTCGTTAAAATCGGTCGAGTACCTGAAATAATTAAGATGATAAGTTGCTAACCACTAAAGTTCAGTGATATGCATAGTTTGAAGACTAGGAATAAACGCATTGTTTCTGCAACTAGGTTTGAGAGAATTGGGGCCTCATTAAGATGCATACACTATGCTGGCCCAAAACAGTAATATCTTATGAGGGTGAAAGCCGAACGTAAATTGATTTTGGACAGTCTTTCCGATATATCGTTAAAACGTTTAATTTTGACGTCAATTAATGAAGAAAAACTATTTTCCAATATTGGTGAACCTAGGAGGTGCAAAGAACTCGAATCTTTTCTAAAATTTTGATATCTGGGGCTATTGCATTGAATTTCTGAAGGGTTGTCTGTCGGTATTGTCACAAATAAAAATTTCACATTTGGAGTGATTGAGGTCAAGGCCGATGGAAACCTTTGGTACCTTAAGTAAAATTAAAAGTTCACTGCTATCCATAATTATGCTGCAGTTGTTCATATGAATATTAGGAATAAGCGCAATGTTCCTGCAATCAGGCTCAAGAGACTTGGGGCCCTATTTATATGCCAATGTACATACGCTTTCGTAATAACTTTTCAGTCACATTCAATAACTGTCTCTTTTTTAAAAGAGTTCTCAACTAACTTTTGACCTCAGTTTCTTGTGTATGAACACAAAAAACTCAAAAGAGAAAAAGTTTGATTAAAATCGCTCTTGAAGGTTATACAAAATACTATGGAATAACAACTTACTCGGGTTGTACACGTACATCAAACTGCGGGCTGTCAGACAACATTCTGGAATTGGGGTCTTCGATAACGACGGTCGAGTTCCTGAAATGATTAAGATGATATGATACGGTACCAACGGTGGTCCCTGCCGCCAAATGGCGGTCGTCAAACCACGTCTGAGGCCCTTGAGGCGGTTTAGAAACTCTGACACTAGGGTGTGTGGGGTCGTTAGACCTTACTACCCACAAGAACAAGAAGAAGATGGTAACAACTTATTTAGTTGTTGCCCTTTTTTTTTAAGAATGGGAAATTATCAAATGACCCCTTCCGCTCTGGGTGGAGCGGGAGGGAGCGTCAGACTTTTACTGACTAAAACCCATCCATGCTACTCCTAGTGCCTCTTACGTTCCAGGGCCGCGGTAACTCTTTCGAACGAAATCCGCAACCCTGGCAGGCTCTAGCCCTAACGGGCCCCTACTCCTATGCTGACATCTCTTTGAGGCGCACGTGGAACAGAACGCGCCGTCGGCCCGGGCCTGGCTTTGATCGGACGGCGAGCTACCCAACACTCGCCGTCCGCAGACCCGCGCCTACGGTGGCCGGGAATCGCCCAGTGACTCCCGACGCCCGGTGCTTCCCCTATGCCGCGGCGGCTGGGGCGTGAGGGTTGTGTCTACCTCACGCGGCCGCCTCCTCCTTCACTGGCATTACTGCTTCGCAGAAGTAGGTGACGGCTTCCCATGCCTCCTCGCTCCGGACCATGGAAAGAACCGGCCGGACGCGAGAGGTCGCCGCCGCCGATCGCAAGTTGGTTAAAGTTCAGTGATATCCAAAGTTTGAATATAAGGAATAAACGCATTGTTCTTGCAACCAAACTCAAGATAATTAGGGCCTCATTTAAATGCCACTCTCGTGCACGTACAAACGATGAATGAAATACAAACGTCACCATCAGAGACTTTTGAGTGAGCATGACACTCCCAACAGCCAGGGCACATTCAAGTTAAAGTAATACCCAAAAATGATAGTTTAACTTACTGTACGGAAGGTACGCTGTAATCACACATGTGCCGATAATGCATGAAACTATACATTGCTAAATAGATTGAGTCGATACAATGAAAAAGACAAAATTCTTACAATCTTCAGCGGGTCCAGCAATGTTTTCAAATGCTAATGGATTAGTTTGTGCACTCTAATGGCTGTGGAGCAGGACCAGCATTTAGCCAAGCATTTTTATCCCCAACTTATAATTTATGCTTGTCTGCATAGTGTGCGTTTAATACAAGATTTAAATTTATTTTCATTCATTATTAAAACACTTTAAACAATACCCCATTATAGATGTTGCAACTTCAGCCAGTCTGAAACCTGGTTGAACTAATTGATCCCTATTTCTAGTAACATAATGTCTGTCACCTCGTTTATGGAAAAGATGTAGATTCTTTCTAACGTACCTACATAATGTTTTCATAGATATATTGACAAGGTACCGCCATGATGTTAATTTCCCTAAACAGTTCCTTTAGAGAATCGCGTCGGCGGAGATTGTAAATGGCTCTGATAGCTCTTTTCTGCAGAATAAAAATAGATTCGATGTCTGCAGCCTGTCTGTCTCCATAAATATAGTAAGATACCGTAAGACATGATACTATGAAAGTAACTAAAATAGACCAGTCTCGTGGTATCAAGGCGGATTTTTCTATCAGCATATGCTGCTGAACTTAGCCGTCTTGCAAGCGACGTTAAATGAGGAAAACTGCAGTGCGAATGTGCGATTCTGTAAAAATGTCGAAGTGAACACCAGGGCGGGGCGCACGACAGGTGAGTTGTCAAACCATACAAATAAGATGGAATGACAGCTGTATTGTCGTTCACTCCGCCTAGGTGAACACCGTGAGATGTCGACAGAATCGACCGGCAGTTCTATCGACGAATTCTAATTTCTCCCCGTCAAATATTATGTCACAATCACTTTTTGACATTTGGTAAAGCAAATCTTATGCATTTCGTTTTCTTTTCATTTAAAACCAAATGATTGATAGTGAACCAATTTTGGAAGAAGTCATTTGATGATTTCCAATCCTCAAAAAAAAAACAGGGGGTTCCTTGTTCTTTTTTTTGAGGATCTGAAAAGAGGATCTAAATTAAACGCTAACGCACGGGACGAGCAACTACGGAACCTTTCAGCCTAAAGTGTCACGTTACCGAGATATTTGGAGGTAAAGTCGCCAAATCAGAAGAATGACAATCATTAGACCATTACAAGTTATGTCAATTAGACAACTGTTTTTGAAAGGCTGGTGCATTAACTAGGTAAAGGTATAGTTTTTTAGCCAGAGCTTACTACCTGTCAAGACCATTCCGCCAATTTTTAAAGTTAGCCTTGGACTAGATCGTTAGCACAGTGCTAAGCAGAGCAGCGCAAGTGGGCCATAAAATCCTATCGAAAACATAACGTGTAAAAAATACCGGCCAAAAGACTGTCGGGTCACGCAAACTGTAGGCACGGTAAAAATATCTGTAGGGTTCCGAAGTTACTAGAACGTTACCCATTCAGTTAAGCCTAGTGAAAAAGTAGCAAAAGAAGTTCGAACAAGCTAACCCACCAGCCGCCATATTATTTTATTTCAAAATTGCGGCGCACGGTAAAACATGTGTATGGATAGAGAACACTAAAAAAACAAAAAATGTTAGCAAGGGCACCATCCCTTATATTTAGATATAAAGTCGTCATTTCAGAACAATGAAAATCATTAAAAAGAGACTAACACTCTTATTTGTGAAGTTTTTAATGAAGTGGTATTCACGTGTTCTTATTTTAACGTTCTCCGAATAAGACACTGCTGTTTCGATATACGAAATAATACACGGATCGATCTTCTAGGTTAAGCAACGCTTGTCGAGGTCGGTCTGCGGATAGTTGACCGCCTTAACATACCGAAGATTACTCCGTGCCTCGGAAAATATGTTAACCCGTTGATTACGGCTGTCATTTGTAGATTATTGGCAGTCAGCAGAAAATCTGACACCAGTCTTGCCAAGCAGTACCGTGCTACCCAGTTAGACGTGGAAAAAAATACTAGTATTCAGCTGAATCCAGTTTGACTGGAAGCCGACCCCACTATAGGCAGTTTGAAAACTATGCTATAAATCTTCATTATCTGCAGATCATATGATTAAGATTTATAGCATTGCATAGATAAGATGGACCACAGATATAGAAAGACATCGATAACGTAATACCACGTTCTGTATGAAAACCAAGCGTGCCATTTTTTGACTACCTACTATGACGTCAACACAAGCAATAAGGTGATGGGAAAATCAAAACGATTCAAAGACGCCGCCACATGTAGCACCTAATTGACCTAACCACATAAGTTAGGTGTCTAACTGACGTTCTATGCAAATTGAGCGCGAAAGTGGCGCCTTACGATTTTTGATCGTAAGCTAGGCACCGAAACGGGCACGCGAAGTAGTTGCTCTTGCGTTATGTCTATCTATACCTATGTCTATCTATATCTATGGGATGGACAATCGATATATTATGTACATAACTGAAAAGTTCAACACTTTTTGTCTTAGAAGTTGCGACGGGCCTATCGCGGCGCATCGCCCCCTATCCGCGGGTGATACGCTGTCGAGGCCTGCGTGTGACCGTTAAAGTAAAGTAAGTAAATTTATTAAGACATGCTCTTTGACATCTTAAGCACCACAAATAAAAGATAACAAAATAAAATAAAGAAATAAATAAAGATAAAGTGCAATAAAGTAACTCTAGATCCCCACACTAGGATACCCTGTGTCGTGGGATCTAGTTATTTCAGAGATATCGACTAGTTACAAACTGTACACTAGTGGGTAGTTCAGTACCCAATCGTTTGGTTGCTTAGTCTAAACAACATCTCAACTAAGGAAAATATGCAAAATTACAATATAATACAATATAAGGTTTGTGTAGAGTGTAATGTAGTGTAGATTGGTATGTTTTTGTAGTTATGTATTTGTGTGTGTATATATTATGTGTGATATAGAGATGTGATATGCCTGGTTGAGTATTTCCGTAGGATTTAAAGTAAGTGAGTCAGGAGAGCGTTAGTCCGTGCATAGTCTGAGCTGTTAGCCACGTAATGACTTTCATTTTACAAGTGCGTTTTTAACGACTTACTATGTCCAGAATTTTGTTGACCTTTTCATAGATGGAGGGAGCCATGTATCTAGGAGATCTTTGAGCGAATTTAGTGCGAGTAGTGGGTGTTTTCCATTGAAATGGGTTGGTTCTGTTAGTTATCCTTAAACTCCCTGGCTATTGTTTTTAAATTATTTTCTATGTAGAAAAACGACTCTTCAACAGATTTATTACATATGTAAGTAGAACATTTATAATTAATGTAATATTTTTAAAGCTTGTAATGTATTTTTCAACACATTTGCTCAAAAAATGCATTTACGAAGCCTGTATGCATTGTTCGAAAGTTAAAAATTATGCACCACACAATGGAGCGTGCGGCAAAGTAGGTACTCTCACCTAAGTACATATTTTACCGCAAACTCCGTTGTATAGCGCCGTGCGTATTCTTTACGGTTTTTTTTTAATTTCCATAAAAATTAATAAGAATTCCAAGGAGTTTCACATCACGAGAATAAATAAGCTAAATAATCGAACCTCCTTGGAAGCGCTTTTGCTGTATACGTTTGTCTCATTTTAATATTATAGAGAAAATGAGAGAAGATAAATAAAAAAAATAAAGTTTGTGGTTCTAATTTTCACCACGCGCATGTGGCGCCCTTTGCAAATTCGCGCCATTTTCATATTAGAAACGTCAAAGATTGTTGCGACTTTCCGACTGATTTCTAGAGACAAAAAGTTTGTTTCATTACTTATTGTAATGTTTTCTCGCAAATGTGTCGAAAAACGTTGTATGACACACGTGCGGATTTGGTTTTTACAAACTCGTGACTATGGTAAGCCCTCGACTTCGTCTCGTGCTTACATTCGTCTACTCGTTTGTAAAAACCAACTTACCGCACTAATATCATAAATAACTATTTCACTTCAGTAGCTCAAACATATAGGCTTAGAATAATAACGTCTAGAAGGAAAGTCTCATACACGCTCCCTACTAAAAAATTAAGCAACTTTAGTAGTTATGTGTGAGTGAGCGGTATGTAATTACAGCCACAGACACGCACACAGACGTAAAAAATGTTGCTAGGAATGAACACTTTCCCTAAAATCGGCAAAAATGTTAATGTACTTGGGACTAATCATAGATCAACATAAAAAAATGTTACGTACGTAACTTGTCGGTACGTACTTATTGTAATAGGCCATGGTTTCTGGGGTCGCTATCCGACTATACCGACCATAAGGTCAAAATCGAAAACCATGATGGCGGCGACGAAATTTGCTAACTTTTCGTCAGGGGTGTAATTTTTATGGTTTTTGGGGTCGCTAAAATCGATTATGGGGTCAAAATCGAAATCCAAGATGGCGGCGACGAAAGGACATTGTAAAAAATGGCCTATGAACCAACACGCATGAAATATTTACTATAATTACTAGTTCTTTTAATAATGTACATTACTTATATTTTAATAGAACGGACACTTTTTAATTTCGAAAACATTTTATAAAGTATTCACTTTCATCCTTAGCTTCCGTCATAATCCTCGGTATTTTTTGGTTCAATTTGAGGTTTTTAATAGGCAAAGGTATTATAGCTCATAGAGCCAAGTCTTTGTAACAGTACTCTTAAAAAGAGTTTGACACAGACAAGCGTCAGTATTCTCAACACTTGATATACGATAATGATTATTAGTTACAAACAGTCCGCTATGATGTCGCGGAACCATAATAAGCCTTATCAAAAAGCTCGATTGAAAGTGATGTTTGAAACGAGCAATAATATCGACACTGACAGTTGACGATTTGACAGATGACAACATTTGACATTTGGTAGTAATGTCACTTGGCGCGCGCATTCTGTGCTCGATCTGCGTTTGCGTTGGTTGCGTACTGAATTCGTTTGCATTTTCTTACTTTTCCGATTTTATCTAACAACTCCATAAGACTCCCGACTCCTAGAGTTCAATGTCAAGAAGTGCGCATCTGTCGTACTTACATTAGGTAATAAATGCTAAGTTATTGCTACATACCGAATGTTTTTATTGACGTAATTATAACCTCAAAATCCGAAATTGTTTTGATTTTTTCAGAATTCTCAAAAGTTTCCGTTGTTTTAATTTAGGTTTAATCGAATATCTACATTATCTAAAACCCAAAGAGTAAATACACCTCCCTGTTGGATCTTAGGCTATGTATGGACGACGAGCAATGTCCTTTGCTAACTTTTCGTCATTGGTGTCTTTTTTATGGTTTCTGGGGTCACTATAATCGATTATGGTATCATATCACTTGTCTGCTTCTTTTGTGGTCTGCAGTAAGAGATAGCAAAATTCTTATTTTAGTTTAGGTGGTGAACAAAAGAATCGGCATCTAGAAAAACGTGTTAGATGTTTGCTTGTTCGATGAAACTAACCCGGTTTAAAAAAATGCAATGGCACTCCGGGAGTGCGGACAGAAGTGTAAACTTGAACAATTACTTTTAAAAGCAGACTACAGACCCCCGGTGCCGATCCAATTTCATCGGCGCCCGTCTTGGATTTCGATTTTGACACCCATGAAAGACTGGACTTTGTCGGCCCCCACGGGACCGACAAAGTCCAGTCTGACGTTCTTATATTCCAAATTTAATACACGATCGCATAAACAGAGGTGTCAGTGTCGCGTCGCGAAATCATTGATTTTTTCCCACATCAAAACTGCCCAACGCGCCTAAAGAAGTCACAATGCGAAAATAATTTGAATCGACCGTAATTCGTTTCATACATAAAACAATAAGCATTATACAGTAGACTCCAACAGTTAGTGCCCACTGTATTATAGGTAATTTTTCTTTACAACTGGCAACACTACATTGTGACAAATTAGGTTATGGAAATTTTTATTTGAAAATTGATTTACGTAAAAATAATGGATTTAATGTAAGTAATTAGGTGTGAAACGTAATTTTATCACATTTTTTCAGTTTTCCGGTTGTGTTAGAGCATCTTTTCATGCAACAAACTGTAATTTTTAAATATTTCTCGGGAGGTGCATTCAACAGAGCGTGACCTTGAGCACTGACGGCTCGCTGCGCCTAGTACACCATATATGGTGTAGTCTGAGTAGCTTCCCGTTTGATGCTCGTACTAGGTTTCTAGGCGTTATTATTCTAAGCATGTAGGTTTTGCTGCCGGAAATCAGAGAGCAAAATGCATTTTTGCTCACTGAGTGAGCAACTCTATCTCTTTCCCGTCATTAGAAAGAGAGAGAGACAAAGACCAGCCCTTTCGAAGTTCCGATTTTGAATTCGACCTCAAAGACACACGTTCAGAATTTCGTACTAACTAAAGAAATTTTGCAAAAAGATAATTACCTATGTCTTTTAATGTAATTTATTGAATTTTTAACATATTGTTGTATTTAAACGCCTAAATATTTACTGCAAATAAAACTGATTGTTAACCTGTAAATATTTATTTCTAGTTTCAATAATGTTACGTAATATATTTTTCAACACATTTGCTCAAAACATGCATTTACGAAGCCTGTATGCATTGTTCGAAAGTTAAAAATTATGCACCACACAATGGAGCGTGCGGCAAAGTAGGTACTCTCACCTAAGTACATATTTTACCGCAAACTCCGTTGTATAGCGCCGTGCGTATTCTTTACGGTTTTTTTAATTTCCATAAAAATTAATAAGAATTCCACCAAGGAGTTTCACATCACGAGAATAAATAAGCTAAATAATCGAACCTCCTTGGAAGCGCTTTTGCTGTATACGTTTGTCTCATTTTAATATTATAGAGAAAATGAGAGAAGATAAATAAAAAAAATAAAGTATGTGGTTCTAATTTTCACCACGCGCATGTGCCTGTGCGCCCTTTGCAAATTCGCGCCATTTTCATATTAGAAACGTCAAAGATTGTTGCGACTTTCCGACTGATTTCTAGAGACAAAAAGTTTGTTTCATTACTTATTGTAATGTTTTCTCGCAAATGTGTCGAAAAACGTTGTGTGACACACGTGCGGATTTGGTTTTTACAAACTCGTGACTATGGTAAGCCCTCGACTTCGTCTCGTGCTTAGGTACATTCGTCTACTCGTTTGTAAAAACCAACTTACCGCACTAATATCATAATAGTTATTTATGATATTAGTGCGGTAAGTTGGTTTTTACAAACGAGTAGACGAATGTAAGCACGAGACGAAGTCGAGGGCTTACCATAGTCACGAGTTTGTAAAAACCAAATCCGCACGTGTGTCATACAACGTTTTTCGACACATTTGCGAGAAAACATTACAATAAGTAATGAAACAAACTTTTTGTCTCTAGAAATCAGTCGGAAAGTCGCAACAATCTTTGACGTTTCTAATATGAAAATGGCGCGAATTTGCAAAGGGCGCCACATGCGCGTGGTGAAAATTAGAACCACATACTTTATTTTTTTTATTTATCTTCTTTCATTTTCTCTATAATATTAAAATGAGACAAACGTATACAGCAAAAGCGCTTACAAGGAGGTTCGATCATTCAGCTTATTTATTCTCGTGATGTGAAACTCCTTGGTGGAATTATTATTAATTTATATGGAAATTAAAAAAAAACCGTAAAGAATACGCACGGCGCTATACAACGGAGTTTGCGGAAAAATATGTACTTAGGTGAGAGTACCTACTTTGCCGCACGCTCCATTGTGTGGTGCATAATTTTTAACTTTCGAACAATGCATACAGGCTTCGTAAATGCATTTTTTGAGCAAATGTGTTGAAAATAACTATTTCAACACATTTGCTCAAAAAATGCATTTACGAAGCCTGTATGCATCGTTCGAAAGTTAAAAATTATGCACCACACAATGGAACGTGCGGAAAAATAGGTACTCTCACCTAAGTACATATATTACCGCACGGTGCTATTGTATAGCGCCTTACAATGTGTACAGGCTTCGTAAATGCATTTTTTGAGCAAATGTGTTGAAAATAACTATTGAATAATAAAATATCATGGGTGCTATTTCCGAACGCGCCTTAATTTAAATAAAAGAGCGGGAAGAAAATTTCGTGGCTGGCGTAAAGAATTGAATACCTAAGTTAAAAAATATTAAAATAATCGTAAAATATGAGTGAAACTAGCGACGAGAACAGTATTTTAACACCGGAAGAGTTAAAACAACAAGTTATTAATTAATGCAGAATTAAGTTTCCTACCTATTTTTTTTTTTGAGTTATGGGTTTGCTCTTGACTCTAGTAAATGTCAGAGATGACAGAGACAAAGTCTACGATGGAGCGAGCTTACCCAGAAGGAGCCAGCCGGTCGATTCTGTCGACATCTCACGGTGTTCACCTAGGCGGAGTGAACGACAATAGAGCTGCTAGTCGATTCTGTCGACATCTCACGGTGTTCACCTAGGCGGAGTGAACGACAATAGAGCTGTCATTCCATCTTATTTGTATTGTTTGACAACTCACCTGTCGTGTGCCCTGCCCAAGTGTTCACTTCGACATGTTTACAGAATCGCACTGCTGTCATTCCACCTTACTTGTATGGTTTGACATCTCACCTGTCGTGCGCCTCGCCCGGGTGTTCACTTCGACATGTTTACAGAATCGCACTGCAGAGCTGTCATTCCATCTTATTTGTATGGTTTGACAACTCACCCGTCGTGCACCCCGCCCGAGTGTTCACTTCGACATGTTTACAGCCGGTCGATTCTGTCGACATCTCACGGTGTTCACCTAGGCGGAGTGAACGACAATAGAGCTGTCATTCCATCTTATTTGTATGGTTTGACAACTCACCTGTCGTGCGCCCTTGCCCGGGCGTGTTCACTTCGACATGTTTACAGAATCGCACTGCAGAATCGCACCGCTGTTCACTCTAACTTTGAAGAGATTAGGGTTGTTTGTAAGCTTTTGGAAACACAGACCTGAGAAGTCTCGCGAGAAATATCTGAAAGCATGACATGTCTTCAATGAATAGATACTT
This sequence comes from Melanchra persicariae, assembly GCA_947386135.1. Lineage (NCBI taxonomy): Eukaryota > Metazoa > Arthropoda > Insecta > Lepidoptera > Noctuidae > Melanchra > Melanchra persicariae. Next base: position 19,478,172 of record OX376643.1, on the reverse strand, counting down.
ACAAAGGGCGCAAGCAGTTTTTCGGAGACGATGTTGCTATCTTATTTTTTAGATTTATCACAGATGAGGCGATCATCTACAATGATTGTTTACTAAATTTTTGGAGTATTTACTCAATGTTGAAAGCTACTTTAAAAACAAAATATAACGTGCATATTGAAACATACGCAAAACTCGTATCGTTTTCTTAAAATAATGTCAGTTAATAAGGCAAGGTTCAAAATTCTCAAGGCCCTTAACATAGAAAAATGTCTTAATGAAGTTCCGGACTGCAATTTTCTAGCCGCTGAAGTAAGTGGTACCTATGAATCTATGCTGTTAGTTATTAAAATTTGTGTGTAGACTGTTATGTACCTATAAAGGTACTTACTGCCTACTACTAATTTTTGGAGGCGCAATGAATCCTAATCCGGCTTAGCAATACTGTTAAAATATTTATTACGATATGTAAAACATGCTGTAAATGTTAAATTATGCATACTCATTATGTAATATTTTCATTACAGGTTGTACTGATCATAGGAATTAGTGGAGCGTGTCGCAATAACAAGCTATTACAGCTAACAGTTGATAATATCGAAAGGCATTAACAAATTACTGTTAGTAAAATTGAAAAATACGAAGACGAACTTTGACAGCTCTTTTGTCGTACGCGAAGAATATGTAACTATTGTAGAAAAATATCAAAGTTTACGTCCAGCCAATATAAAAACCGACCGACTTTTCATACAATACCATAATAATAAATGCTCAAGACAGCCTATGGGAGTAAATAAAATTGGTGCTATACCGCGAGAAATTGCCACTTTTTAAAACTGGAAGAGCCTCAGCTATACCTACACGGGTCACTGCTTTCGGAGAACTTCGGCAACGCTCTTGTCTGATTTCGGAGCCGATCTTACCACTTTAAAACGTCACGGGGCGGCGCACAGTGGACGGAAAAACAAGAACCTTGTTTTTCCGTCCACTGTGCGCCGCCGTGACGCGCCTCAATAAAGGGTAAAAAAAAATTAAAAAACTTATTTTTTGGTACATTATCTGGTGTTAAAACATCGTCTAAATATGCATTTTTAATTCATTCATATCTTTTGAACAGGGTTCGGGGCCAAGGTCAAAGTTCAGGTGGCTTTTTTATAGGCTCGGCAACAATACCTAAAAGTTTCAGCTTTACAATCCAAGACAGAAAAAAGTTATGAGGAAAACTAATTCCATTTTCATACATTTGAAACATATAAAGTCATTATTTTTTGTCAAACGTTGATTGTGAATTTAAAACGTGCACACCGCTACTACCGCTTGATGTTTACCACCCGCCATTCTCGGTAGTAACATCGCTTACCACGGAAATACCCATGAAACGTCACTTATCTACGCGACACAATTTTTTTAAAGCTCATTACGACCTAATAAATAACGAATTGAGCATACTAGACTGGAATCAATTGTTTTACGATCTTTCTGCCGAACAATCGGTAAATGTATTTTACGATCAAATTCATAGTATAATTAAAAGGCATGTTCCGCTAACTCGTCTTAAAAATTCACGCTTTCCTTTCTGGTTCTCTCCTTCTCTCATTCGTATTTTTAAATCTAAAGAAAAAGCTTGGAAAAAATGGAAAACATATGGTAATGCATCGGATTATGAAAGTGTTTCTACCCACCGTAAATTTTTTAAATCTGAATGTGACAAATGTTTCGTAAGATATATGAAATCGGTTGAAGACAGTATTCCGTTTAGCGTTAAACATTTCTGGACTTACATCTCAAACCGGAAGGGCAGGGCGGTGATTCCAGCAAATATGTATCTTGACAATGTTAACTCAAATAATCCAAATGAAATATGTGACATGTTTTCTACCTTTTTCACCTCTGTTTATGAACCCACGAACTTTGACCCCGAGATGTGGCAGCCACCTGACACATATGCAGATAATTCGCCTTTTATATCTGAAATCTATTTGCCAGTCGATGCTGTACATAACGCAATAAAGCAATTAGACTTAAATAAAGGTCCTGGCCCCGATGGTTTGCCACCTGTCTTCATAAAGAAAACCGCAGATATTATTGTTCTACCACTCCATATTATATTTAATAAATGTTTACGCGAAGGCACTTTTCCCGATATTTGGAAACGGGCACATATCACACCGGTATTCAAGAGTGGTGACAGACACAACATACAAAACTATCGCCCTATCTCTATACTGTCCACCTTGTCGAAGCTTTTCGAGAGTCTTGTGCACAGTGAAGTATACTCTCATGTTCATAAGCTGATTATTCGTGAGCAGCATGGGTTTGTTAAACGTCGCTCGACGAATACCAATCTCATGCTGTTCACTGACTTTTTATTCAAAAACATGGATGAACAAGTCCAAGTTGACGCTGTGTACACGGATTTTCGGAAGGCTTTTGACAAGGTGGACCACAAACTGCTTTTAGATAAAATTGCATACAACGGCATTCGTGGCAACTTGTTACGATGGTTCATGGCGTATATATTTAACAGGTCACAGAAGATAGTTATTAAAGGCTTCCAATCGAACTCAATCATTGTCACATCTGGGGTGCCCCAGGGCTCAATTTTGGGCCCTCTACTCTTTACGCTGTTTATTAATGACATTAAGAAATGTTTCAATCATTCCCAATTTCTAATGTATGCCGACGACATTAAAATTTACAAATCGTGCAAAGGCGCACAAGATTGCCTACTTCTACAGGAGGACCTTGACAGACTCTCTCGATATTGTTTATCCAACAAACTTCAGCTCAGCTTACCTAAGTGCAATGCAATTACTTTCACAAAAAACAAAAAAATTATAACATTTGACTATAAGCTACATGGTATTAGTTTGCAAAGAGTTGACCACATTCGAGATCTTGGGGTTGCACTAAACTCGAAATTGCACTTTGATCTTCATGTTCACAACATTGTTAACAAAGCGTATCGTATGTTTGGTTTCGTCATGCGTTCCTCAAATGACTTTAAACGACCGTCTACTTTTCTACTTCTATACAAAGCTTTGGTCCGCTCTCAATTGGAATTCGCAGTCCCGATTTGGAGTCCCATTTTTGATGTTTATATAAAAAAAATTGAAATGGTTCAGAAAAAATTCTTACGTGCTATGCACTATAGATGCACTAAATCCAGATTACCATATACACAGTTATTGAAACTTTATAGACTTCAAAGCTTGGAGTCCAGACGCAGCTTGCTTATGGCCTTGATGTTACACGGTCTCTGCAATAACAAGTTCGATTGCACTGATATCACTAATAATCTATGTTACATTGTACCTAGAACTGTAATGCGTCGGGGGGCGCGCGTGCCTCAGCTGTTCCACACTGCAAGGTGTAGAACTCACGCTGGTGCACGAGCGCCTCTCCGGCGCTCGTAGATACGTATAACGCACACTTTATCGACTTGGATATTTTCGCGCTTTCACACTTAAAGTTCAAAAGACTGGCTATTGAATCTTTAAAATAATTTACTTTAGACACCTAATATTATCCCTAAAATACCTACGAGTACTTATTTACCTAGTTTACTGTAAAATTAACGCACGCTTTCAATTATATAACTAGTTCGTTACCATTATTTCGCGGACATTTGTGTGGGTTACACGTTCACCTAGTTTTAATTTTCTTCCTTACAACCTAATTGTAATGTGTAACTGTTTTATGTCCCAATAAAGTAAAATAAAATAAAAAAAATAAAATTATTTTATGGTTAGACTCGAAAACAAAACCGGGAACTACTAATTTATTCAATGTTTTAATGTTCTCGACAAAACTGTATAGGTACTTGAAACTATCAAATAAAATATTATTTTTTTCAAAAATCCTATGAAAGGGAAACCTTGTTTTTCCGTCCACTGTGCGGCGGGTGGAAGTCCAATACGGTTGCAGAAGGCTATATTGAAGACTCAATAGAAAATAAGTCGAAACTCTGTAAGCGTATATAGTGAAAACAATAAGTCTGAATTCGATCTCGGATCCTTGGTCTCACCCACGCCCATCCACTTCCAACGACACACAGTGTACTTCACGTGTACTTACAGAAATCCGAATACAGAAAGCCGATCAGAGTCACCAACGTTCACCGTTGTTCCTTCTCAATCCGCCACCGAAACAGAAACCTTAACCCTCGATAATCAAACTCAACTCAATGCAACTATAACGTTGCCAAATAAATCAATTACTTTTAATTTGCAGAATTGTAGTAACTTTACTTTTATCTTTTAAAATGTTCCATTTTATTGAATTGGTACCTCTATCTACAATGTTAATTATTTTGATTCACAATAAATAGTTATTTCAATCTATTCCTGTTTATTATTTTATCTTAAAGTGTTCTCGCTGCTGAAGTGAAAGTTATGTGTGTTACACGAAGGTAAAGTTTTTTGCATCTCGTGCCTTTGAATCCCTCGCCACACTCAGGATTCAAAATCAGCACTCGCAGCAAAAAACGACTTTGCTTTCTTGTTGCACAAATAACAATTTATGAGTATGACGCAATTGCCCCGGTTGACCTTAAGTTTTTTACAAAATGTAAGAAATAGGTAAAATTAATTAATTTTACATAGCTAAAGATTATTCCCAAAGAAATTTCGATTTTTTTATACTAAAATTAAGCCTTTGAATTAAGATGAAACCCAACTTAATTTAGAGGCATTTTTGCCCGAAGTGCTATCGCAAAAAAAAAACATTGCTAACGTTGCGTTGATGTCAGAAATTAGTTAATTTTATTGGGTGGGTAGAAAGCAGTTAATTTTGAGTTTAAAGTGGTGACGCTGATTTGGCAAAAAATATTGTAATTTCGTTTTTTTGTAGTGTACCTACGCTGGCAATCGATTTGTTGGATTGAGTTGGTTTTGCAACTTCCATTCTATTTTCCTTCTTCCTCATTAAGGTTACAGTCTTCGATATTTTGTTCATACAAATTTCGGGGGGGGGGGGTGGTATTACTCCACTGTTTGACATTATACATTCAAAGTTAAGCATGATATCGTTTTATCTCATTATTAATTTTGTCTGTACGGAAACAGAATAGTAGTAAAATAAAAAGCCATTAAAAAGTTATAAGCCAACAAAGATTCGTTTTTTTGCCAATTTTAACGCAACTTCGGGCGTAAATAAGTACTAAAAGAAGTATTAAATCTCAAAAAAAAAAGTCGGCACCGACAAACCTCAATTGTAGAAGAGTTCAATAAACATTATTTGTAATGGCATATTCATTGGTTTTTTCTAAAAAGTCAACCTTCCAATAAACTTTTCGTGCATCGTCTAACGTTGTTTTCGTTCGGAACGGTGTTTTGAGCGTAGAAACTAGACATTGTGCGTTTAGACTAGCATCTAAATGCTCATCACTGATATTGTCTCTGTCGGGCACGATGCTCGGTGAGACAGCGTGCTTTTTGGCCACGCTTACCAGCGAGTTCGAGCCCGCGACTACATAGTTCAACCTTAAGATAACTTTTTAAAGAGATTGTAATTTTCAAGGTAGCATCTCAATTCGTTTTTGCAAACATTTTATATAGGTACCTACCTAATATGCAAAATGTATATTTATACCTACCTACACTAAAACGAACGACAACCAAAACTCACCAGAATCAAGCACAAGCTACATGCTCCTTCTCACCGACTTCGTAAGGTCCACGACTCACTTGTGGGGCTCGGTATCTGCTTCAATCCATCTTTTACTTATTTCTTGGTTTTTACTTTATTTATTGTCTTATTCTACTCGTTACAAAGTTTAAAAATGATTAGTTTATCACTTGTGGTTCGAGTCACAGTTCTATCGTTAAATCCTACCATTGCCCATGTAAGCGGGCACACCATTTATGCCTGGAGGCTCATTTGGTTTGATTACCTAAGTACTTATTATATATTTTTTTGATGGCACAATGGAATGTGCTAGCTAACAAGTAGTTAATAATATTTAATTTTATGATTTCCATGTTGGATACTAACTTACATACTTATTTATTTTTTGTTCCTGTATCTTTATATAGGTACTTACTTTGCATAATTCAAGTTCTTAAAACGTAACAGACAGATGTGTTGCTGGGGAGTTTGTTGCACCACTTCAGCTTCCCAGCTAAAGCACTAGGAAGTGGTGACGACTGACGGAAGGGCGTTTGGACTGTGAGACTGTCTTTATGTAAAATTTGACGTTCAAAAAGTGTTGGCTCTCAGCCCAATTTGAAATTAGGTACTTAGGTACTTTTGACTGACTTATGCATGGTATTGTACGTGGTTCATGTGGTTTGCAACTCAACTACAAAAATCAGTCATTTCATTTCATTTTCGTTTGCTGTCCCTTAATCGCGTGGATAGGTAGATGGCGGATTACAAACGTTTTTCTCAAACATGCTTGGAAATTTGAGCATTATTTTGACAACCTTCTTCGAGATAAATCGCTGTAGGTAAATTGCTGTAGGTATTGGCCAAATACATGCGAGCAGCGGCCGGCAAAAGTTGTATGAAAATCCATATCTGTCGTGGTTTAGCGGCCAAATAAAGTACCTACCTAAGTACCTACGTATTTAGTAAAATCATAGCATTGCTGTCGTGTAATTTAAAAATGGAACGAAATGTAAACATGACGTAGTGAACACTTGGGCGGGGTGCACGACGGGTGAGTTGTCAAACCATACAAATAAGATGGAATGACAACTCAGTTGTCGTTCACTCCGCCTAGGTGAATACCGTAAGATGTCAACAGAATCGACCGGCTGGTCAAATGTGCGAGATCCGCCATCCGCGTGCTAATTTCTGTAACGATTATCAGGAAAGCCAAATTGCAACGTAACGCATGCTACGACTGAAGAGCAAAGGCTGTTTGAGCAACCTTAGTAGAAGTCAATGTCAAGGTATCTAATGACTCCGGTACCTGTGCCAGATCTGACAAAGCCGCCGCCGCCTTTACCAGTCCAATTTACACCACCGTCTACTATGCGAGCCCCGTTAACTTCATCGTGGCCTCTTGCATTCCTGTCAGTGCAGCCAACTCAACAACCCGAAGTGGCAGCACCGCCTCTACCCGCATTGCCGCCATTACCCGCAGCGCCGCCGCCAACGCAGTTTCGAGTGCTAGAACTAGTAGTGCCGTCTCTCCCAGCAGTGCCGGCGCCGCCGCAAACACCACCTCCTCCATCTAGCCCGCCAGCGCGGTTAGTGCCACTGCGGGCTATGTTGCAGAAAAACGAGTTTTTGGAGACTACCTTCCTATTTCAAAAGTAACTTTCATAAAGGCTAGGCTTTAGGCAGTCAAAACGAGAGGGTAAGCAAGATATTTCAATCAAGTAAGTACCTAAGTAGGTACTTTATTCAGAATACTTACGTGGGTAAAAAACAAAGCGCATTTTCTGTTATTTATTTCACACAGAGATAACCTGATTTTATTACAAAACTTACTCGTGTTAGAAGAAGCGGTTTCTGTTTCGACCCCAGTGGCTCTCCACTAGGGTAGGTACAATGTTGTTTGGAAGTCATGGATAATCCCTTTTCTATATTTTTTCTACTTGGGGGTTTAACAAATTAGGCTCCGTCTTATTCTCAGACCGAATATACCTACACACAAGATTTCATAAGAATCGGTCAAGCCGTTTCGGAGGAGTATGGCAACTAACACTGTGACACTAGAATTTGATTTATTATATATATTAGATAGGTAGAGATAGATATACCTTCACGTCGAAAATCTGCATTCATGCTTCCTAACTGTTTTTTCACACCACCTGATCGAAAACGTCAAATTATATGTCATGCCAACCTAACCTAAAGTGAGTCATTTTTGGCCGGTGGCACAGCCGGGCAATAATATTGTACTGGATTTCATTATAACCCGCTGGTCAATAATGTGATTTAAATTTGGAACCTCATCTGTCTGCTCAATTGGCGGTATATTAGGTACTTATAACGCCTTCTGTCTCTGTCTCTCTCTTTCTGTTCCAGAAAGAGGAAAGATATTCTCGATACTCTTACTACTGCTTAGGGATGATATTCTCGAATTTCTACAAAATCATAAGGATTGACCAGGGTCCAGGATTGAAGACAATATTATAAGAATAATTGGTTATGTACGGATTATTGTATAGAAGGATAAGAATAACACTTAAAACCCATTTATAGTCGATTTATTAATTTAAAAACTATTTTCTCGAGCATCTCCTATGACGTTCTAAATTCAAATTGCATACAGCCAAGCGTCCGAACCCATTCTACCAGCTGATATAAAGCTCTGTATAAAGCATTGTATACACATAAATTGTACTAGGTTGCTAACAATAGGCCTGCACATATTTACTTACCCACAGGAAAGTAAAAAAAAAACGAAAATCGAGTTGGTCGTGGCCGCTATGTGGTAGGTATACCGAGTGGAACGCAAAAAGGCGCGAATATTGCAAATTCGTATGGTATTAAACTAACTTTTTTTAAGTAGGTATACTGACAGTATAGTTCTAAGTACATGTCTCTACTTAGTGTTTGTAAATTTAAAATACTTTGTTTTTCGTATTATGGCTTCTTATTTTCTCACAGGAGGTGTGAAAAGTAGAGTATCCTCCTCGGGGATAAAGGTGTCTTTGTCTTGGGCTTGCTTGAATCCCTCGCTGCATTCAGGATTCTTGTATTAACTCCCTCGCTTCGCTCGTGAGTTAAACTCTAAACTCCCTCGCTACGCTCGGGAGTTAACTCCCGAATCCTTAATTGCGTTCGAGATTCAATATGACGCCCGTGACACAAGACACTGCTTTATCCCCTGGGTGCATAATCTACTATTATTTTATACCCCTAATTCATTCATATCTCGACGTAAACCAGAGGAGCAGAGGCTCAACTCGATGAATTACGGAAATTCGGAGAAGCACTAAGTTGAAAGTTGTTGAATTTATCAACAAAAGCAACCGGTGCTATTGACAAACGGAATGCCATGCCATTGATAGTAAGTTTTTTCTTTGGCTTCGCACGGCTTGTGCATTTAGCCAATGTCACGTATTTATTTGCTTTGAAGAAAATAAAGGTACCTACATACGGAAACGAAATATAACTAATATCATTTGGATGGAATTTGGGGTATGACAGTTATATACCTAGGATCAGTATTTTTTTATTTTATTTTTTCTTTTTTTTTAAATGAGTGAAAAATAACAATGATGAATTAACAACTTAATAATATCTATGAATGGTGCTGAATGAGACTATACTTACATTTATATACAGGAAAAGTATTTGTACAAAGAAAAGAGAGTAGGTAGGCATTGAGGTAGGAAAAAGAAAATCAAGGGGATAAGAGGTTACTGAAGAAGGAAGAACGGTCGTAAACATACGAGTAAGTATATGGGACAGGAGAAAAAAATGTGATGTAAGTCACCTCTACGTCTGTGCCACACAAGCCAATGCGTGCATGGCAACTGCTTTCATTATCTTATGATTACCAATCAGTGATTGGTTATCATCATTGTGAAGACGTTATTATTCTAAGTTGTGAAGATTCACAGATATATTTAGACGTAGGTAGGTACACAGTAGGTACGAAATGTTTTTGCTGCATATTTTGGAACTTTTTTCAGTTTCCACCAATTTCGGCCGGTGACAGATAGGTATCCAAATTTCACGCAAATTCTGCTTATTCGGAAAACTGTAAATAAAATAATATTAAATATTATTATAATAAACAGTGCTAATCGAGCTATACCTATAGCTGTTTTAGCCTATAAATTTTGTGGTTTATGGGCAAAACTTTGCACATAAAAATTTACATGTGCATAAGTGTAAGTTTATGTTTAAATACATCTTTATGTAGGTACTTACCTATCTAAAATTAAACTAATGTTATAGGTATTAATTACCTACCTGATTAGCATTTTGCTGCCTAATTTGTAATCTGTTTGAAATACATAAAAATAAAAAGTACCTACATTGAAACAATAATTTATTATTACCTACTTTCTACCAAACGCTATAATATATTACCTTTAATAGGAAAAACAGGGGATTTTTCTATACGAAACTAGCAACACTGATTAATAATAAATAAGCAATGTAATTTTTAGCACAAACTGGGTACCCACTATAAACCCATAATAATATAAATCCTTAGGTTTCGTAAGGCCAAATAATATATTTTACGAGCTGAGTATGATAACAAAAAAAGGCATAGGTACTTACTTACGAATGAAATGACAATCCTTGAACTTTGTTCACTTTCACTTTTACAGTCCCTGCAAGGATTTGTAGGAAAAACCTCATTGTTCACAATGGTGCGGACCATTATGAACAATGAGGTTTTTCCTATAAATCCTTGATTAACCCAAAATATCGCCGACTAATACTATAAATTCGCAAAAATAACGTAATTTGTTTAGCACAATGCCGCGTAAAACTTAAGATGCTAAATCTTTGCGCTGACCTTGAAAAAATCGGCACGCTAAGAAAATAACGCAGATAGCCATGCTCTGTCTCTTTTCTTCTAATAGGTAACGTTATGCTTATTTACTTTTCTTTCTTGAGGGAAAGAGAAGTTATCCAGCAGTCTATAGGAACCTACTTATAAGTTTACTCTGTCTACGCTGTGAGCTCCGCAATCGATTTCTTTCACTGGTGTTTGCAAGATGATTATCAATAATTATTTTTAAGCAGTAGATATAGGTATCAGAGTGCTATTCTATTAATTTCCAAGCAACGATCGCATTCGCATCTCAATAGTAAACTGTCAAAATGTATGAAAATCATAGACGTAAGTATATTTTTACTAATTAAATGATGAAAATTAATATAAGGCTTTTTTGACAGTTTGCAATTCTGACGCATGCGAATATGAACGTCGCCGTCGCGTAGTTATAAATTAGTAGAATTGGCACTCTGATTTTTCGTACACACCTACTTTTGAAATAGTCCGGTCTCGTTTTGTCCGGGAATTTGGAGACACGAGTTTTTTTTACCGGAACTCGAGAATCAAGCGAGACTACCCATCCCTTCGCGTGGTGAACTATCGATCGGCTCAGGTGAATTTGCAGTGTTACCAACCCTCTAGTCAATTTATTACCGTAGAATACAATTATTTTTATAGAACAACAATACCTACCTACTTATTTTTTATAAAAATAAGTATTTTAGCAAACTTACCTAAAGCTTTATTTACCTACTTAGGTAAGGGTTCTGTTTTTACCTTTTCAGGTAGGTTGCTGTTTTTACCTACGAAATCCGCCAAGGAGCGAGTCGTAGTTGTAGGTACCTAAGTACTTACTTATTTTAATTTAAGCGACCTAAAAACTAGGTTTGTTTGTAAATGATTTTGCTAAAACTGAAGAAATTGAAATGTATATATACTTACTTAAGTAGGTACTTACTTAATTTATCTTTTCAGAAATATACTACCTACATAGGTACTTACACACCTTCATCAACTTTTAATCAGGTATTAGTAACACTTTAAATAAAAAAAATACCGAAGCAAATACTACTAATTTTGCAGAAATTTAAACACAGTAGAGGTGTCTATGCACATTGCTCATATGCGCATGCGCGCGCGGTAGCCCGCCAAATTTTACGTTCTTTGCATTTGCATTTTGCAATCTAGCATGACTTGGTCTAGTTAGCACAGATTAGAACTGGTAGGATTAATATTATGATGATTTGCGTCTACAAAATATACCTTTTCAACACATTTGCTCAAAAAATGCATTTCCGAAGCCTCTAGGTACCTAAACATTGTTCGAAAGATAAAAATTACCACCACAATTTTCAGCATTTTTAGGTACTTACCTATTCTACCTAAGTATAGGTACTTCGGTAGGTAGGTTACTCATTATCATATTTTAACCTAATTTTACTAGGTACCTAGCACTTATAGGTACCTACCTACCTATAAGTGCTACCTAGTAAAATTAAAGGTTAAAGTGAGATAGTTTGTAGGTAAGTAGTACCCGCTCCGGCCCCGGCGACACACCGGTGTGTCGCGAATTAATCGCGAATTTAATGTTTATTTACCTATTACATAAGATTTACTTTCTTTTGGGAATTTTCACATGTCGGGGCCGCCTTACCTACAAACTATCTCACTTTAACCTTTAATTTTATATTATAGTACCTAGATAAGGTGGTAGGTACCTAAGCATATTAATTAAGTACCTACCTACCTACTTATAACACCACCTACACGATCCATTAGGTAGGTACAGTTCTCGTCAAATAGCTTTGCCCCTCTGAAGTTGTGTCGAGTGGCTGCGTAGTAGTCAAAATTACAAACACACTGCAACTGCGCATGCGTAAGAGACATGGGGGCGGGGCGCGATTGTATGTCTAAGTCGCTCGTTTACGTTCGATGCATGCTTGCGTCCCGCTTGCTCCCGTGTACGTGACTGCACCTGCGGAATCTTTGCAAATGGCTAACTTCAGAGGGGCAAAGTTATTTGACGAGAACTGTACTGTACTTATCGTGGCGTGATAAGACGTAAGACGAGGACGGGGCGCGTGTCTCTTCCGCGTCCCTTTCATACAAAATGTACCTACCTATAGACGCGTCGCGATGCAAAACATAAAATAAAAGAAGGACAGGGTGCGGACACGACGCTTATTCGTTTGCGCCCTGTAAAACATACAGAAAGGACGGGGCACGGACGCGAGCGGACGGGCGAGAACGGGGGTGCGGGGAGGGGTGGGCGTAGGTGCCAGGACTCACGCGCGTTGTCACACACAATTACACTACCACAATTTTATTAATCACGTCACGTCCGTGCCTCATCTTTTCTATTAGGTTTTAAAAAGTCGCGACGGCGCGCGGCGCCTCGTCTGTGCCCTGTCCGTGCCCCGTTCTCGTCTTTTCTATGTCCAGCGACTTAGGAAATTGTTAAGTAGGTAGGTACTACACTAATCTAGGTTTTAAGTACCTAAACTAGCATTTGCCCGTGGTTTCGCTCGCGTTAATACCTATAGATTTTTACAGAAAAAGTACATAGCCCATAGCCTTTTCCAGCGTAGGTACCTACCTACCTCTGAACCTAAATTCATCCAAATCGGTTCAGCGATTTAGCCGTAAAAGCTTAACAAACAAACAACCTCCCATTCGCATTAATGATGTAGGAACCCATGTCAGGAATAGTCAGAATTTAGCTTTTGCGAGCGGCTTCGCCCGCGTGTAATTTAAAATTAGGTAGGTACTTAAACCTACTTAAAAATAAGTAGAGTATAGGTACTGTAAGAGCCTCCTTACGCAGCATCTGGCTGTTCGTATCTACTTTGGAAGTGGCTGGTAAGAATAAGAATATTTTAATTCGGAAATATTAATAGAACTGATATTATTGGATTCTTCGAGCCATGGTGCTCCATTATACTCATTATATATAAAATACGTGTTTTAATCATATTATCTGGTACGTAGATCCCAGGCCATAGCCCTGTGGTCTACATTCGAATCTTCATTTCACTCCCTAGCGGACTAGCGGTGGCTGACCAACACCGCTCACGCGTGCCACCCACCTATTGGCTTGCCTTCAATTATCTCGCAGTAGGTAACATCCTTTTTTTATGGATTGGAAATCATCAAATGACTCCTGCCGCTCCGGGTGGAGCGGGAGGAAGTGTCAGACACTTACTGACTAATACCCATCCGTGCTCCTCGTAGTGCCTTTTGCTTTCCAGGGCCGCGGTAACTCTTTGTGGAAAAGTAGAGTAGAAATGCACCTCAGGGTAAAGGTGTCTTTGCCTAGGGATAGCTTGAATCCCTCGCTGCATTCAGGTTTCAAGTAGGTAGGTATAGGTACTTATTAAATCCTTCGCTTCACTCGTGAGTTTACTCTGAAATCCTTTAGTACGGTCGTTAGGTATTCAATTTGACGATGGTGACACTGCTCATCACCTCGATGCACAATCTACCATTTAAGTTGTTTGAAATAAATTAATTGACTTTGACTTTAATTTATCAAGGTACTTACCTACTATTTTGTTTGGAAATTATCCCAAGGGTAGGTATGCCAGGTAACGAGGGGCGAGTCCATCTTGCCCATTGTCAATAAAAAAAATATCTACTTTAAAAAATCCATTACTTTTCTTCCTCTTTAAATATCAATTTATTATAACAGGTACTTTGTACCTACGTATAAAAGAGGGATTGTAATATTACTTGCCTTCTATATAAACCTACATAATTATTAACGTCTCACGGCTCCCCGTCTTGGATGCATAGACATTAACAAATAAAATTTCCCCGCTTTCATCAAATATCTGGTCCAAGTTGTTAGTTTAGCCGAAAACATAACCACTGTAATTTTGTGCTCTTATCTTTGTTATTTTGGGTGAGGTGATGCTAGGATGACCGTTATTATAGGACCGCCTTTAATTGGTGGCCTAACTTTTATGCACGGCAGTTTTTATACTCCATCTATGGTTTGACTTTTTAAATTAAAAAAATTGGGTTCTAAGAATCCACCCGAACATACATAGTTTAAGTACATACATACATTGCAAGTTAAATAAAAGCTTGTAAAAATCATCTTCGATGACTTTCTAGCAATCTCAACATCATAGCTACACAGGTATATTTTTTACGTTTTCATTATACTAACAGTTTAGTCCACCCAAGCAAAGAAAAATAGGGTAAATAATTCGTGTATAAGCGAATTTTGGTATCGTTGTAGGGGATGGTGTTTTAAACAACATACTAAAAGTACTGGAGGGTGGGGGTGAAGAAATAACTCGTAAACGGTGGCCCATTGTTCTTATACATAAGAAATCTACATAAAATATTGCCAACTTCAACATAATTGAGAAAAGGCTAGGCAGTAGACTTGCGCGCATAGTAGTTCGAGACGCGGTACACGTTTTCACTAGGATCAAAATTTTATGAGATATGGAGGTAAGAAGATGGTCAATAAGAAACATCATCGTCGACAGTGACTTCGATGGGGGCTCCGTTAGTGCATGAGCGCAGCGCGCCGGAGCATGCACCGCAGACACTAGAGCAGGCAATTCCTGCTTTCCGGCAGCCGCATCGCACGCCACACGCAGTCGTGCATCCGCAAAATATGGTGTTGAGAATGGATTCGGTGCCGCTGGGTCGTTGGTTGTCACCGGCTTTAGGATGCCATCGTCCCTTCTGGCCCATCCCCATTGCGTAGGTGGTAGGGGTTGCTGAGCCATTGTTGTATCTGTAAGAAAGTAATAGGATCAAAATAAGTATTTCGCTCAAATAGATATCATTTTGTATTTATAACGAGTGCTGCGTCGAACTTCCTCTGGTGAGGGCCAGGAGAGTCAGGCCGCTATCCCACTGGCGTTTTACGAGCGTCGGCGTCTCTCGAACGTCTGCGCAGCGTCAACGTTGCGCAGACGCGACGTTGACGTCGCGTCGTCGCGTGACAAGCATTAACGTCCGCTGAACGCGACGTTAACGTCGCGCACATGGTACTATTTACCGCCCGCCCGTACCCACACGGACAGAGCAGGACGGCGTGATTGTACCTGTTGCCAACAAACGCGACGTTAACGTTGCGCAGACGCGACGTTGACGTCGCGTTCAGCGGACGTTAATGCTTGTCACGCGACGCCAGTGGGATAGCGGCCTAAGAGTGGCCAGATCTGAGCGCCAATTCTACTAATTTTTAATCAACATTCGCATTTGCGTCTCAGTCGTAATCTGTCAAAAAAGCCTCAATTTCCATACATTTTTGACAGATTGCGACTGATAAGCGAATGCAAACGTTGTTTAAAAATTAGTCGAATTGGCCTTTCGATTTCGGCTTTATCGATGCTCTCAAAAAAACGGAGTAGCGGTATTTATTGAGGTTTTGTTCCTGGGCAGGCTTTTGGTAAATCGCCAGAAACAGCTTCTGTTCAATACTCTCAGGGGATGAGGGCTCACTGAAAATGTCTGACATTTTTTAGATCATGTCTGGTTTAGCTGTAAACAGCTTAGCGATTCCCACTTTGCTCTTTTCATGGATCGCGGAGGTGGTGTCGCTTCCGGAGAAGCTGTGGAGAAGGAGAATTTTCTTGGCGAATGGAAACTTATTAGTTTCTCACAGATACAACAATGGCTCAGCAACCTACGCAATGGGGATGGGCCAGAAGGGACGATGGCATCCTAAAGCCGGTGACAACCAACGACCCAGCGGCACCGAATCCATTCTCAACACCATATTTTGCGGATGCACGACTGCGTGTGGCGTGCGATGCGGCTGCCGGAAAGCAGGAATTGCCTGCTCTAGTGTCTGCGGTGCATGCTCCGGCGCGCTGCGCTCATGCACTAACGGAGCCCCCATCGAAGTCACTGTCGACGATGATGTTTCTTATTGACCATCTTCTTACCTCCATATCTCATAAAATTTTGATTCTAGTGAAAACGTGTACCGCGTCTCGAACTACTATGCGCGCAAGTCTACTGCCTAGCCTTTTCTCAATTATGTTGAAGTTGGCAATATTTTATGTAGATTTCTTATGTATAAGAACAATTTTTGCTATGGGCCACCGTTTACGAGTTATTTATGTAAAACTAAAAAAGGACCTTTACACCCCCTCCACCCGATAGCTTCACCCCCACCCTCTAGTACTTTTAGTATGTTGTTTAAAATACCATCCCCTACAACGATACCAAAATTCGCTTATACACGAATCATTTTCCCTATTTGGCAATTTTTGGTCATTGTTTGGTGGGCTATTTTATTTATGTTGTCAAAGCGTAGTTTATCGCCGCCTCGCGCCGGTTGCCGTATATTTTATAGACAGTGTCTATTGCAGCCACGATGACTTAGCATTAGAAAAAATGGGATAAAAATAACAATGGGGTTTATTCTTAAAAAATGTCTGAGAATTAATGTATTAAAAAACAAAATAAGTTATGTAATTTCAGCATGTAATATAAAATAGTCTTTACTGACATCTTTTAAAATATTAAGTAGAAGCTAGTTTTAATAATAACAGGTTCTCTTAAGGACTTGAACAACTTTTAGCATTCAGAAAGTCCTGTTTAGAGATTGCACAGTCAGCTTTCTATCATTACATTACTCAGGTAATCTAGTGGACTTGGCATCTAAGAGTCTACTCTTCCGCCATGTCAGAAGGCCCCATTTAACAAAAAAATAAGTAATTTAATAGTATTATTTAAGGGAAGGTGTTTAATAAAAAAACTTTTGAATTTTATTAGTTGTCTGTGGCTTTGCCTGTCAATAAGTAAAAACTTTTGATTTCATAATTAGTACTTTACGTTATGAGTAGAAAATTATGTTCTTATATTCTTAAATTACTATCCTAAACAGTGCGCGCAGAATAGTCTCGGTGTAAGTGCCCTTTTACATCAAAAACGGATTCTATACGCATTAGTCCTGAATTTCAAGCAACGTTTGCGTTCGCATCAGTTGCAATCTGTTAGAATGAATGAATGAATGAAGGCTTTTTTGACAGATTGCGCCTGACATGCCAATGCAAATGTTGTTTTATTAGTAGAATTGGCTCTAATCTCAAGAAACAGTCAACGACATCATGCGACTATGTATTCGTCCATATGCGTTGCAAGTTCGTGTGGTGCTAGACTAAGTCCTGCTCATGGAACTTTGTTTCTGAGAAAATTGACCCATTTCGACGATTTCATATTTTGTAGCCAATTCATACGACTACCAAAGATATTATTGTGATTTTACTTTACAAGCTTTCAGTTGAAAGCCAATTAACTCATCAGTCATGTTTTTTCTTCTTTACTCATTTGAGTAAATTATTTACAGACTAGCATAGTTAGTAAATAATTTGTCGCATTACGCTGGCGGTGAATCGTCATGACTCAAGAGACACAACGCTTACAATTTATTTATTCTTCTTATTTGAAGCGCACCGTTATTCAGAAATACTTAAATATATGCTCATTAACATCCTAAACTTCAAAAATCACTTGTAATATTCGTTACTTTGTATAGAAACATATTTCTTGCGTGTTTTATAAAGAATAAAACATAAATACTTCTTGTACCGTAAACTATGTACATGTAATTTTAAAGTAGTGAAGGAAGCACATGATAAGTTGTGTTACGGACGTTAATAAGACACTGTCAAGTCTATCGTTCTGTATACCATTAAAGATGTACACGTGATTAAATTACTCTTATAAAATATAAGATTGTTTCGTCCAAGCACTGTTTTAAGCCGGTAATTGCTACCGGCGGGTTCGCTATTCGTTTTTCATATCACATAATCTGGACACCAGCGGGAAGCGGACGATGCGCAGCTGGTTCGCGTAGTCACATACTATCGCGTCTTTTAGCGGCAATATCTGCCGCACGAAGATACAACCGTCGCTCTGACCTAGAACAACAGAGACGGTTGACACAATCGAAACCAGACAAAAATAAAAAAATAGTAAGTAGTGTATCTTATAACAGGACATACTGTGAATGAAATAGATAATAGGATTCTGTCAATTAAGCTCCCTTTTCGTGGCTAAATATTAACAGCTGCGTGGTCGATCTTCAAGGTTAAGCAATGCTTGCCGGAGTCGATCTGTAGATGGGTGACCATATGTAGCTCAGAAAGCACGTTAAGTCGTTGGTCGCGGTTGCGTTTGTATATGTTTGACATTACGGGTAGTCAGGCGCTCGAAAGTAGACACGAGGCTTGCCATGAGTTATCGATAACGCAGTTTATTGAGTTTCGGAGGTCCACTCCATTTAAATACTGTTGTTCAGCTGCACCCGACTAAACTGGAAGCCGACTCCAACATAGTTGGGAAAACTTGGCAATTGTATGACTCACCTTGGGAAGAAATACATACAAAGAATTATTATTACATGATCTCTCCCATAGTCATAGAAGATGGACTGAGTTTTCCTTTTCTCGGCAAGTAAATGAATAAGGGGAGAACAGGGTGACAGAGTTAAGCAATCGCGCGGCCAGTAGTTTATGTTTCTAGAATTCTGATTGGGCCACGTCACAGTCTTGTGGTGTCATGGTATCTTCGTGACTACGACACATATACTTTACTTTAAGTACAGACACTTGGGGGAGGCCTATGTCCAGCAGTGGACGTCTTTCGGCTGATATGATGATGATGATGAAGTACAGTCGCTTTGTGTCTTTCTACAAAGTGACCACTGTATCAATGTATACCGTCAGTATGCCATGTACATTCTGTTTATGATTATAAGCTTACCTAATAGGACTCGTCGTATGACGTCACCGCTGCTGAGGTCGTACGCGGTGAGTCCACTGCGGTCACCCATCACCAGCATGGTGTGCGTCAGCGGCAGCATGCGGCTCATGTAGTTAAGTCCCTGGACAGGGGGAAACTCTTTAATTCTGTTTCATTATTTCTTAGGACAACTACTAAATTGCGGTTGTGATGCAGACCGACTGTCCAGTTCGCTAGCAGTTGGCATAGATCAGTGCACAGTCAGAGGGCTGATTTGATTCAGCTATATATCAATTGCATTGCAAACAGCTACTTTGAAGCTGGATAGCAATTCAAAAGCAGCCCGTCTGTTTAGAGACACAATGCGTTTAGCGGTAAACATATCTGGTGGTCATGATCTAGTGGTAGAAAGAAATATATTTTTTCTGCTTATTTTTTGTCCTTATGCACATCGATCGCCTGCCTTTGTACATGAACTTTTTTAGCAATGTAGTTAATATACATGTAGGGTGGGGTATGTGGTAGACCCAAAATAAAGACGCTTCGTTGCTATGAATCTTCTTTTATTTTTTTTAAACACTTCTTAACTTCGTAAAATACGTCTTCCTCTTTTGTCGTAAAAAATCTCAGTCCTCTTTCCCTTTCACACACATACTCTCTCATTCACTCATCGCTGCGTTCATACATCCATCACTCATTTATAATTTTGATGCGTTCTGAATTTAACATCCCATATACATAAATCGTTATGGCGTACAATAATGAAATAAGAATAGTTACTATGTGAATGGAGTTCAGCATGTGTCCCTGGAAGCGATCCCAGATGCACAGGCGCTCGTCGGCGCCCGCAGACACCACGTACGAGGCGGTGTACGCGAGCGACGTCACCGCGCCGTCGTGCGCTTGCATGCTGTACAGGCACGCACCTGTAACGTAACGCAACAACGCTATAAGGAACCTGCAGCAACCCGAACTACAGGTGGCAGTACTGAAGTGTTAATATCAAGTATTTTTTTTATGTGAAGCATCATTTCTCTCGCTTTCTTGCAATCTGTGGGAGTGATTTCGTGAAAAGGGACGGAACTGTGTAACAAGAAGCCGGGGAAGCGCGCGCTATTTGATTTGACCAATGAGAGCGCGTGGTGATGGAAATCAGATGGTACCAACCCATTTCCCAAGAGTTTGGTACAGGAAAAAATTATTCAGGTATTTATTTACTTAAGTACAATTTTCATTGAAAAGAATTATTTATCGTTACGAAACATAATTTATAATAACAGGTACCTGAAACTTTTTTTACGATATACGAGTATACAGGGTTATTTGTAAAACACCAGCAACCTTTCAGTGGGTGAAAGTACTCATGATTAAAAACAACTTTTTCTATGGGACCAACTCTGAAACATCAAAAAATAAATCGGCTGTTTCATACAAAATGCAATATTCACCCGATGAAAATGTATGAAAGGTTGTTGGTGTTTTACAAATAACCCTGTATACATAAAGTGGTAATATGCTTATTATCAAGGTGATGATATATCAGACGTTACACATTATATGCGACTACTGTAAGGCTCGCTTATTTACTTCAAAGTTTCAAATTTGCAACGTTAGATGGCATAGTCTACGCCGTGTAAGTTCCCCTAAAGGGAGCGTGCAATAAGTGTAGGTGGCAGCACGTAAGCGTCAATGGAAAGTATTTTTAACGTACAAGTTTCGAAAAAGCAATACTAGATTATGATTGTGTTGCATTTTCGAAACGACAAAGAAGTCTACGCCGTGCGCGTTCCCTATAGAGCGGAATAGTGCCCCGCAACCTCAAAAAAAATAGACGCTTGTAGTTGTTGATGGTCGCTTGTTTGTGCAGTGTGTGCTCCTCGTTTTAGTGTTTATTTTGTGGTTATTCCACGGTGAGTGTACAAATATTCATATACGAATAGTTATTACATCGTTTTACATAAATATTGGCACAAATTATCATAATAATAATACATTTTCGGTCAAATGAAATGTTGTTCGCGCAGCCATTTGTTGTGATGAATTTTGTTTTTTTGGGTGTAATCAAAGATAAGTGGATAAATATTGCAATGTAAGTATGTAGTTATTACATACTTTCATACAATGATTTTTTTTTGGCCAAAACATGCCAAAAAACTTTATTTTTTTGTTTTGTTTTGTGTGTTTGAGTATGAATATTATGAAAATTTTATATCGGACTCTCAATACAAACGCTGTTATTAGATTATTTGTTTAATTATAGTATAACATGCAAAATTTCGTGTAAATTGATACAGTAGTTTTATCAGAAATCGACATAACACGGGAACAAACACTATTTCAGCTAGTTCTTTGAAAACAGCATTTGTTTTTATTACAACCCTCGTAATACGAGTATTGTTAACATTCTATATTATGGTCAGTTTATTCAAGAACCCAAAACAGTTTACAGTATGTGGCTAGTGCGAATATAAACACAAGCAAACCATTTTGTGTGGACCGGCAATAAACATGTCAAGTTGCGGAACCAGCGCGGAACTTGAGGGGTGCGGGCACTCGCAGATCGGGTGTTCATAGGTTAGTCGTTCATTTTGAGTTTAATAATCTAAACTATATTCGTATATAATTTATTATCTTCTTTTTTACTATAGGGCCCAAACCGAAAGCGATACGCTGTTATATGAAAAATGGTATCTTCAGTATGTTTTAGCTGTAAAGTTGGTTAAAAAGAAATAATAGTAACCTAACTATAGCAACAGCTTTCAAGCTAGTAAACATCACAGTTATCTTGTGTCAAATAATTTAATTATGTTAAATGAAGAAGTAATGAATTTTTTAACTTTTTTTTTAAATTCTATAATAGAGTTTGTATACAGTTTTGAGTATCTTATTGTACCATTAAACCAGGATTGGTTTGTATTGGTACTCAAATTCGCTACAACAATTCACCTTAATCACTAATACTTAATAACTAATAATGTGGGTATCTTAGTAACATTTGAACTAAGTTGACGGAAACATCCATTAGTAAGAACGTAGAAGTGTAGGTACATGAGATATTTGCAAGTTACGTACTGGCTCAACTGCGCGCTACTGGGCAGGTTATTAGAAAACTGGTTCTAATCGACGTATACAGGCTGCTCCTCTTTAATTGAAACGTGTTCCCAAAATGTAAAATAAATCCTATATTTAGTATTTCTTGTATTTTTGTTTATAATTTTTGGTACTTATTTGTTTCACTTCTTATATTTGGAGGGATTTCACTTATAAAAGTGGGGATTAAATATTTTAGTGTTCGTCTACCGTAATAGTTTTTAGCCCGAGGTACAACTAATTTATTTTTGGTGATACTTCGGGTGGTTATTTTGTGTGAATTGGGTTTTTGAAAGCTTTTATTATTATATTGTTCAGTTAAGAGGGCCATTTTAAGTCTGGTTTTAACTGGTAAAATTTTACAATATTTTAATAGTTCTATGACGTTTTTTATGGTCTTTTATTTTTCTGGGTACTATTAGTTTTAGAAGTCTAACTTGAAGTTTAGAAATCCTTACTTGCCGGAGAGTAAGGCCTCATTTACGGAGACGCGGGGCGTCGCGTTCAGCGACGCGGCCCGCACTAAATTCAAACGTATGGCGTTTACGGAGAAGCGATTTTACACAAGTTTGCCTGAGATGCAGGCGGAGCCCGCGGATGGCAACGCCACGTTGCACGTTGTTGTCCGCGGCAATACGAACATACGGCGATACTTGCCACTGCGGACGAAGCGGGCACCGCTACTCTTCGCGCCCCGCGTCACGCCCCGCTTCTTCATAAACAACATCGTACATTGCCGTATGTTTGTGCTTGCGCACATGATGATGCTGGCCGCTGCACGCGCCGCCAATCTATAAACGGAAAAAGACCCGACGCGCCGCAAGACGCAACGCCGCAAGCGACGCGCGAAGCCTCGCATCTCCGTAAACGAGTCCTAACCGTGCAACGTTGAAACCATAGTAAAAAAAACCGGCCAAGTGCGAGTTGGACTCGCGCACGAAGGGTTCCGTACCATTATTTAATTTATTCGTACCATTATAAAATTATGGAACAAATATTTGTTTGGCCTACAGATAGTTGTTCCGGGTCAGGCTGTTTGTGTACTTATGTGAGTTTATGTTTGTGAACGCACCCACGATACAGGAGAAATTCCTAGTGTGGGGCAAAATTAAAAAAAAAAACTATAAAATACGATTCTAGGTCAACGAGAACTAGGTACCATACTTATAGGTTTTCGACCCAAAACCTATAGGGTACTTCCGGTTGACCTAGAATTGACAATTTTGGTTAAAAGCAAGGTCTTACAGCACAAGTAAAGTGAAAATTCCGAAAAATAAAAAAGTTGAAAATTAAGGTAAATTTTGATACTTACAAGGTTTCGCGAAAATCTAAATTTGCCCATATCTTTATATCGTGTTGACTCAGGACCTTGATTTTTATATACCTAATAGAGGCTATAGACCTCAGTATCTGGTATAAATTTCAACTTGCTAGGTCGACCCGTTCCTGAGAAAATTGGTGGTGACACAGACAGACGGACAAGAGAGTGATCCTATAAGGGTTCCTTTTTTACCTTTTGAGGTACGGAACCCTAAAAATTAAGAGAAAAACTGGAACATAACATTCATTTTTGTTTACACTTTTATATTTAGCACAAAAATGTATTGACGATGAATGATGCCTTTATTAACTTACCCGTGTGTAAGTCCCACACGCACAGCAGGCCGTCCTGCGAGCCGCTGCCCGCGATGGTGGGGGTGGCGTGGTCGATGAAGCAGCTGGTGATGGGGCCGCAGTGTCCGTGCAGCGTGAACAGCGGGGTCAGGTCGGCGCTGGAAAACACCTACACAGACCACCGTATTACTACACTATGAAACTACTACATTCGTGACAATCTAAGAAATCGGATTTGACAGCAGGATACAACATTGCTTTACCTACTAGTAGGTTTGAAAGAGACATGAAATAAAACTCTTTCGCACTTAGTGGATGTTAAGCGATCTTCTATTCTCCCTCTCTACTCAGCTGTCAAATCCGACTTCTTAGAATGCCACAAATTAAGAGGTCATTGTCCTATTTTCATCTTACTTCTGACAACTATTGTAAATGAGAAAGTTTGGATGGATGTTTGCTACTCAAGCACACCAGAACGGCCAAACGGATCTGGATCAAATTTGGCATACAAATAGATTTTAGTCTGAAATAACACATAGGCTTATACCAAGTGAACATACTCGCGGGATAACAAATCTCGGGAGTGTGTTCTCTTGGGATAGCCTCCGAAATTCACGCAAGTCGCTGGGAGAAGCTAGTATAAACGTAAATTAAATATAAATTATTTCTACACCGGAAATAAATATTCAAAGGCGTCCAGTGCAACAACTGGCGTGACCCTGAAAATTTTTAACAAATTAAAAACGACACAGTTTATTGTTTGGGTTCGTACTAAGAGATAAATTATTCGATACATGGCTACGGGAGCTAAGTCGCAGGATAAAGCTATGAAGTTAGTTAGAAGGAAGTACCTTGAGCACGTGATCTTGCGCGCCGGTGACGATGCGACCGCCCTCGGAGTGCATCTCAGTGATGGGCTGCTGATGCGGCCGGCACTGCGCTATCCGCACGCACACCACCTCTATAAACATCACGTTTTGTTAGATACATATCTTTTTAAATATGAGGAATCGTCAAATAACTTCTCCCGCTTTGGGCGGAGTGGGAGGAAGTGTCAGACTCTAACTGACCAAAAGCGAATTGCCTTTTGAGTTCCAGGGCCGCTGTAACTCTTTCGAACAACCACGCAACCCTTGCAGGATTAAGATACACCTGCCGCTAAGCCGTGTTTTTCTCAGCTGTTTGGAAATCCTAATGAATTCCATCACTATGCTACGTACGGCTACGCTGGACAGAGTTGGACTCCCTACTGTCTAAATACCAAAGAGTCAGAGAGGCATTCGTAAATTTGCGCGTTCAGCTCGCCATCCCTCATCACCAAGTCCGGGCGATCCCATGATACATCCAACCGTGAAGTCACGGATGGGCCGCCTATTCCAGCTTCATCTCTGGTAAGATAAAGCATGTACGGCACTTCAGGTATTGAATCTCCGGCGTCATGTGGGCGGCGTTAACCACTGCTAAGTGGTTTTCTGCTAAGTATTTTTTTTTATCTTGCCCCGCCAGAAAAGAAAAGGAATCATATAGACCAACTTAAGTTCTACTGATAACTACAGGCAGGAATCATGTTGATTGCCTAGAAACTATGCAATAGGAAAGATCAAATACAGAATTGATGAAAATTTTGTGATAAAAAGAATAAAAGAAGAGCTACTGCAAGGTTTTTATTTTAGTTCATATTGATTTTTAGCAATTATTACGAATTAAAATGACGTGAAACGGGACGTATTTAAGAACAACAATCAGCGTCATCTAATGCCGCCACTGCTGTTATGACAACGAAAAAAAACTACAGTATTTCTTTGAGTTAAGACGGTTCATGACCAGTATTGATCAATGACAGACAGGGGAGTGCCGTCATGGCCCGTTTTGCTGCCGAAAATGCCATTTTAAACTGTCAGTCGAAAACGGCAATTTTGGCAAAAAATTAAGGCGTTTTCTTATGTTTGTTCTATTTTACATGGAATTCTTCAAAATGAAACCATGAAAATATTGTATAATTATTCCCTATTAGGCTTACGCATAGATATAATAAACAAGGAGATATGCCCGATAGACGAAAATGTATCGGAAACCTGTCTCCAGTTTGCCCCTACCACTACACATGCAGTTGAGTAAAAGCAATAGTAATATCGTTGTGTGATTTTTACATTGCTTGTTACAGTCACTTAGCGACAAACTTAGGTCGTGGTTAAGGAGCAATGTATTAATTGCAAAAATAGTACAGTCGCTGTGTGTGATGTTTGAAAACAAAAATGACATAGTAAGAACAAGAAATATTTTACTATTTGTTGTTTTTCATGATTTCAAAGACAAATATAGTAATATACTTATATTTATTTATGGTAGGTAATTCCATGATCTACAAAGTTTTGGTTTAGGCTTTAGTTTTTACAAGAAACCACTGAACAACACGGCATTCTTATAATTTGTGACGATCGCGGTCGAAAGAGCACTAGTGCTCCGCCACGCGCGTCATGCCTCCTTGCCACTTCTCCTGTTTTTTATATTTCTATGGGCTTACACTTGCGTGTACCAAAGTTATCTTTTTAATCCGAGTTAGTTGGTAACACGAGGTTAAATAACAATTAATAGTTGGTTCTTATATGATTTGACCAGTAGGTACAATTGTATTGACTTCAAAAGACCTCTGAGTTTGTTTCGGTGTTTCTTCTCAGGGTAGTCAGCTAGGAAACATCTAGTTTAAAAACGACTAAAAAGATTGACGTTTAAAAGTGTTATTTTCAACCTACTTACAAAATAAAATTAAATATCGTATAATTATCAATATTACATACAAATTGACACAGGGTTAAAACTAACTCTGAGTTAAAATAGTTTGGTTTGTGCAAGTGAGCCTTAATGTAAGAGCTTACCTTCTCCATCGCTGAGATCAGTATCGTAGGAGAGGCTCATCCTGGCGCGCATGGCCTCGCTCTCCGGCGCGTGCGCCACTCGCAGCGAGCCCGCGGAGCCCGTGCGTTTGTGCGCTGAACAGAATATATACAAGTTTATGATACTGACGCATAACATGTGTTTAAATATGAGTAGGATTGTGCGGGCGGTAAGTATCAAAATCATATTTTTGATGATTTTGATACTTTTCGCCCGCACAATCTGGTGAAACCCTGGTCGGAAACAGACATAGAGAATGGACCTGGCAATACCGTCACAATATATACCATACTGTAGAAAGAGACGAAGTGACTGTGCAGCCAACACTTGTCTCGTTTCACATATTCCGAGCACGTTCCCCTAAAGGGAGCATGCAGGAACTTAATAGGTAGCAGCGCAGTACAATTATGTCAATGTCAAGTAGTCTCACTAATCCGACACTAATAAAAACCAGAGGGTGCCGGATTGTTGGAATATTCGGACTACTGCATTGTTAAAAAAAAAACAAGATTAATAAAGCATAAAAGAATGAGAACGGAGTAGCCGAGGGCAGAGGGTGCTGGATAGCTGGATGTGCTGGAGTTCTGAAGTGCCGGATTAGTGAGACTCTATACTGCATTTCTGACGTAAGTTTCGTTTCGTTTCGAATTTGCATCGCTAGATGGCACCGCCATAGACAAGACAAGCCTACTTTCAGGGGGTGCATCTTTAAAACCCTCCCTCAACTAGGATAGGTTTTCCGCGCCGTGCACGTTCTGGGGGATAGTTATTGAATACTGACTGCGTCGATGCGCCGTGCTGAACTGCCAGTCGACGTGCGCGCCCGACGCGGCGTTGTAGGCGTCGAGGCGAAGCAGCGTGAGGTGGCCAGCCAGCGACGCCACGCACACGCGGCGCGCACCCGCTAGCGCGCGGACATGTGTCGCGCCGCGCCCGCCGCGCGCCTCCACGCTTGACCACACGCACTGCCGGATTACGCACGTTAATTTATATACAGGGTGAAATTTTAAAGTGTACGTGGTTGGCCAAATTCAAAACTATGAGGAATATCGAAAAGCACTGAAAGGAGTCTCGAGCCGGATTTTTATGTAAAAATATTCTTGAAAAATCGGTACTCGTAGTCAGGAATCGAACCCGTTGATTTAAAAAAAAACAACCTGTATTATTACACTATCCGATAGTTAAGAGCTAATAGGGATCAAATTCTGGCACGTAATAACACATGGCAAACTAAAGGAAAGCGTCCATTTTTAACTCATTTTCAGTCAGAATCCCTACATACGTGTAATATTCAAAATATAAACTAACTAGAACAGTGTCAAACAGTGTAACTTTCTGAACATATTTAGGCCTTGTTTGTGATTTGATTGAGAAAGTCCTTGCAAAATTTGGAGGCACCCACTCACCCAGGACCTTTTGTATTGATTTTAGGATGGTAATAGAGGTCACTCGCCTATATTTATGACACATTATTAAGTTCACAAAGACATTGCGTAGCCAACACTGTACGAAGCCCCACAGTGCCTGTCTTCTCACAATACCTTGAGAGGGATTGACGGCTGATATTTTTTTTTAACAAGTTATGCATCAATCATTCTATGGTCTACAGCAGGGCCGTTCAGGCTTTTTCCGAACTCAACATAATATTATCAGCCACTTGAAAATTTCCGCGATTGATTCTTTGAGCACCCAGAGGGCCAATTCAACAAATTTTTAAGCAATATTCGCATTGGCACCTTAGTCGCAATCTGTCAGAATTGAAGGCAAATTAAGGCTCTTTTTGACAGTTAGCGACTGACATGCAACATTGCACACTTGCTTCTCCAGAATAGTCGACATCAGCTTTGCTTGCCATAATATAAAAAATAGAATAGAATAGTATTATTGGCACTCTGGTGTGCAGTCTATGTTAAAAAAATACTATACCATAAGCTTTCCAGAGCTGGCTTCCCAAAACTCGAGTCGTCCGTCAGCACAGCCCAATATAATAAGATCGTTACAAAAGTCCATACACCACACAGGAGATTCTTTGATCGCCTTCCCTCGCCAGTCTAAATTACTCAGTAAGTCTTCTCTACTGTCCTCCTCTACTGTGTCCCCATTATCACTTATTGTCAACTTATCATTACACTTAATACGTACACTATTTACAGAATTTTCACTTGAATTAAATACGAATATGTCTTCTTCATCACTATTCTTAACACTTTTGTTATTAAAATCTTGATTACTTATATTTAAATTACTAGTATCCACATTTTCTTTAGCCTCGTAACAGTTATATAAATCGTCTTGTTGGTCGCCGCAGTATAAGTTTCTGAAATATCATAAATATCAGTTATTTTGGAAGGTTTGCAAATCAGTTGTTCAATACATATTGACTATCTTCGTATTGCTATTTTTGTATGGACCAGCTGTTTTTTCACCAGTTACATTTCTATTAGTGCATTCTACACTCCCACAAATTTGTGTCTTCTTTAGCCATACTGTTTGATAGGTGTCATGAAAAAGTAGAAACGGACTTAAATGCTATTGCTAGTACCACACACAGTGCTAATACGGATCCCCTTTGTAGGCCCTATACTGCCCTATACCTAACTAACAGAAGCCTCTAGAATGTGAACGTGGCAAATGCCAGAGCTGTTCAAGTATCCACATTAATGGTCGAACAAAATGAGTACCTACCGTTTAAGTAGTCAACAGCACGAAAAAAAATGAAGTGTCAACATTACCTGTAATTCTTTGCGAAATCGTATTTAGTGGTTTCGGCGGTGGAGAGATGGTGCGCCGAGTCCCGTGGCCCCACCGCCCTGAACCGCAGCCCGCTTAGGTAGCTGCTCAAGCCTTTGCGGAGCCTGTGCACATTCTGTACAAGAACACTTGTTTTAAACAATACTTTCTACAAAAAAAACTAATTGAACATACCTAACGTGAAGCTTTATGCAGGCAAGACATTTGCATAGATTCAACAACTCAAAATGTAACCATTATTATGTAACTATTCATAAGAGAGCCCTTGGGGTTTGTTGTACGTGCATGTCCATAGAGATCTACGCTTTGGACCTTGCCAGTTAAAATTGCCGGTGATGATTCATTTTTTTACACGTTTAATTTTATTAGCATCAATTCGCAATTTAATTACTGAAAATAGCTATTAAAATTACAATTGATGCGTATGACGTGTATTGTGAAGGTTCAAGCATCTACTCATAATAGTATCTAGGCACCTAAATTAATACCTTCTATACAAGTTAGTAAAACTAAAGTCTGGTTGGAATGTCAATGTCGCAGCCAACTAGCTTTATCAGCCGTCTCATTAAAAGCCTAGCCTTTTCATTGAACTGCGCGGTTTAATCAGCGACATATTATGTGACACGGGCAAATGTCATTAAACAATATTGAACAAAAGATGTCACTTAGTTCGCTGAAAAATCGGCGCATTTTAATAAAAAGGCTGGGCCACCAATTAAACAGCTGATTAAGCTCATTGGCTGCGACATTTACTATATACGACAACAAGTAATATTAAGCAATCTATGAATGTTTACATGACGAAGAAAAAAATTCTATCTATTTCGGCGAAGATTTCGGCTAATATCTAAAATAACTGGGCCGATTTTGACACGATTGTAATGGCAGTCGTTACGGATTGCCAGAAGCCCGAAAATCTGACTTAACTGTGTTAACCAGTTAATGGGTTATGGAGGTCAGTTAGGTAGTCGTTCCACGTAAAATACTGGTATTTAGCTGAATCCAGTTTGACTGGAACCCGATCCCTAATATAGTTGGAAAAAGGTTAAGATGATGATGTGGTCGCGGGTAGTCTATACTAATATTATAAAGGGGAAAGATTTGTATTTTTTTGTGTGTGTATGTTTGTAATGAATAAACTCA
The DNA here is from genome assembly GCA_947386135.1 of Melanchra persicariae. Lineage (NCBI taxonomy): Eukaryota > Metazoa > Arthropoda > Insecta > Lepidoptera > Noctuidae > Melanchra > Melanchra persicariae. The sequence continues at coordinate 19,447,565 of OX376643.1, read as the reverse complement.
AAAACTACTGTGCCGATTTCAAAAATTCTTTCACCAATTGAAAGCTGCATTATTAGGGAGTAACATAGGCTATATTTTATCCACGTATTCCCACGGGAACAGGAACTACGCGGGTGACTACTGCGGCGTGCTGCTAGTACCTAATACTCGTATAGAGGTATAACTGACCTTCATCAATGCATTTACATACAGGTTAATTACTTTCCTCTTATCCTTACAAGAAAATCAAAAGTACATACCTCATTTGTTCTTGGTGACGTATCAGGACTGTGATGAACTAAAAGCAAATCAAAATATCATCAATAAATTCTAGAATAAAACATCAAAGCTATTAAGAACTAGGAGCTATGAATGAAGACCATACCTTCTCGTGCCTCGTATGTTAAATTACTTTTCTTTGAAACCTTTTCATACAGGTCTTTTTGTAGCTTGAAGAAGCTGAAAGAATTAATAAAGGATTTCAAATTCAGGGTGTTTTGAATGTAAGATCAGAGTCAAGAGCACTCGCGACTGGTATTGTTTTGGCGTAGTTTGTGATCTAGTATGCATTTATTTGTACCTCAGTATCAAAACGGCCTTGAGGCAGTTTAGAAACTCTGACAGTAGGGTGTGTGGGGTCGTTAGACCTTACTGCCCACACGATATGAAGAAGCATCAAAAAGTTTTGATAAGGAGACGTATGTGAAAGCCTTCAACTCTTTATACGGAGCGGGCCTTATGTACTGCAGCGTTATCCGCTACAAGAAGTTTTTGTATATTTTTTTAGAACAAACGGTTTTGAGTTGACAGGTTGGCCGGAAAGATATTATTTAAAAGACATTTTTTTTGGAGAGGAGATTTTTGAGACAAGGAAGGTTCGGTGTCAAAATGCAGATGATTTTTGGAATAGTATTGAATTATAGTTGATCAGGAGAAAAGCTAGCAACAGGCGCATTTATAGTTTTATTCGTCGGCATCCACATTTGTTACGTTCTGCTTGGTTTCGGAACTACTTCCCAAGCGTAGTGTTCCGGAGTTCTGCACCACGGCTGCAATTAGACAGATAGAGGCAGTTGAGGTAAAATTTGAACGTACTAGCGTCTGCAGTTGCGACGATCAGGAAAAATACCTACTGCAATGAACCTCACAGCAAGGTTTGAAACGAATTTAGTAAACTTGTATTAAAGGTAAGAACAAATCGAAATACACGTAACGTTGCTGAACGAGTTATAAATGCCTTAATTCTGGCTACAATTTCTTTAGCGTTTGCTGAAATAACTGTGACAGTAATGATGATGCTGCTGTAACTGAAACCTTGTTCATTCAACATAATGAATAATCGATTTTTCAACCACCAATGTTCTCGAGTTGTTTGCTGCGAAATTGTCTGAATTTGGGTAAAGGAATCCATGGTGTTTAAAAAAAATATTACTTTTTTTGTTTTAGTAAAATAGTGAGCTGTCATAAACATTTTTGTTGTTTTTCCTAAACATTGAATACCTACCAAGAATAATTATGTTATTTAGGATGATGTTAAGTACTTGTCTCTTAGAATTTGTCTTAATATTATAACGTGCACGTTACGCCTGTTTCTAGCGGGTATTCTTTATAGTTTAAGTCAGACTTTTGCACTTAAGTAAATAAATAAATAATAAATAATAACAAATGAAGTTAATCCCAAATAGCTATTTTGTAATATGTGCATGATGAGGATAAATGCTCTCTCTTCTGAGGTATTTTTTTGGTCGTTTATATAAATAGGGAAAGTGCACGGCGTTGACTATGCCATCTAGCGTTGCATATTCCAAACTGTAAGGTTTAGAATACTTGACAATGACGTTCCTGTGCTGTCACATAATTATAGTCATGCATGCTCCGTTTAAGGGAAGGTTCACGAAGTAGACTGTGCCATCTAGCGTTGCAATTTAGAAGCTTATAAGTTAACTATATTTGACAATGATTCTGTGCTGCCACCTATAGTTCCTGCACGTTCCCTGTATGGGAACTTATGCAACATAAAATAACACATGAACATGCAGAAGATTGGCAGGACGAGCTGAAGAAAATTACCAACCATTGGTCCACATTAGCCCTAGACCGAAACAGTAGTTATCATGGGATAGGCTTGCCCAGTAGTGGGATGAAATGGACCAATAGCAACCAGTAAGTTAGTGGTGTGACACCCCCGTAGCTCGGGAAGCACGTAACGCCATTCGCCATTGACATTAATAGAGATCAGACGCAGGGTTAATGGCTTTATAGTAGGAGAGCTACCGAACCATCTGACTAACCCGTTTCCCACAAAGCTAGAAATTTTGCACATGACCTCAAAATTTTAGCCTTGTGGGAGCAGGTTATGAAATTAATATCCGATAACAACTTTGCTAATGTTTGGCAGATACTTGCAACCCTCAAAATATGTTGGCAATTTTTTTTAACACATCAACATATTATTAAGTAAATTACATCATCATCTGCCTAGCCTTTTCCTAACTATATTGGGGTCGACTCCCAGTAAAACCAGATGAATCAGCAGAATACCAGTATATAACGTGGAGCGGCTGCCTACCAGACCTCCACAAGCCATGAACTGGGTTACAATACGGTACCTCTTGGCAATCCTGAACAAAACATGTATATTACAACATATAAAAATTGTAGCCTTGTAGGACCAGATACTTCATTTACCTAGCCTCGCTCAGTGCAAGCGATTCTATTGGTTCTTAACATACACATCCCTCGCTACGCATCCTCGCACATCTCTGGTGGAAACGCAGCCTTAAAATGAATATTATTTGACATTTTCAAAAATTTAAGGGATGATGACGCAACCCTGACATCCTGCCAGAACAGTACTTTCTTAATTGACCTACGATAAAACATCACTTAAAAAAATTCTAACTTTGAGGGAAACGGGTTAGTCGGATGGTTCGGTACCTCTTAGGCTATATAATTACGTGCTTCCCGACTGGGGACCGGGGAGGACCGGGGAGAGCCCCAGTCGTGTCGGATAACGTGCCATCGGTCTAATGAAGAAACAGAGAGTGCACTTGTGTTTACGCAAACACTCGTGTACTATAATTTCTCCTGCGTGCATAGCTAATCTCCATTTAGATTGCCCACCGTGATTTAAATTCAGTCGGGGGATTATTATTATAAACCAGTAAGATAATCGAAGAAACTCACGCGCCGCGGTCAATGTTCGTGATGATCTCCCCATTCTGGGAGTCCCACACTTTGATGTTCCCTTGCAGACAGGAACTGACTACTTTCTCGCCGTCGGTGACCAAACACTCCACCTCCTGGCTGTGGCCCGCCACCACTAATGGCACTGCTTCCATCACCAACTGAAATAGAAATCAATACAAATTAATGATCTTAAAGTTCACTCTGAATAAACCACTGCCAAAAACTCATCACAGCTCAAACTTCTAGGTCTAAAAGCCTTCAATTTTGCACAAGACTGCCTTATACATGTTACGGTAAGGCAGAATTTTTGGAGATGCATCATCTAATCAAAAACATAGGCATCAGGGGGCCCGCAATTAGGTCGTAGTAACTCTATAAGCCGTAGTTTCGGCCTTAGTGTCAGGCGTTTTTACTCCGTATCACCTACGGACTTACGATTAGTCCCGAATCCGAACTAAGAATGAATGACAACACGATTTGACAGTTGTTCTGTTCGGTTAGACCCTCTAGTCGTGACCGGTATATGGCAAGTTACCCGTAACCTTGTTTTAAAGTTTGTTATAAATGTTGAAGAGAAATAACAGCATTTCGCTTCCTAATCCTACGTAAGTAACAAGAAGCTATGCTCTATCTAGCTAATCTGCCTGTCATAATAGTGATATACAAACAAATCGTTATGAACTTTTTGTAGGCTATGGTTCATTTAAAACACCCTTCAGTTCGTTTTTACACAGCACTTTCACGCACGAATTTGTCGTATTGTCTTATTCGCCTGATAAGTGAACGTTGAGCACAGCGACCCCGCACAGCTTACAATTACATGACAAAGTTAGCGTAGCCAAGGACAGCGCAAAACAGCATTTATTTTAAAGTTGATGAAGTGAGATGAAGCTGTTGTAGTCGCTGAATGCGTTAGAAACATTAAGTAGTGAATACATAAGTTAACTGTGAACAAAACATGTTTTGCTGAGGATTTTATAAGTTGGTCACCTTAAGATCTAGTTTGTCTTGTGTCATGAATGATAGAATCTGTTATAGACATATAGAAATCGCATTTCATGACTATCTGCGAAGCGAAGCCAGCTGACTTGTTTAAGGATAGATTATGAAAACGTTAACAGATTGACTATACCTGTACTGCCGGTTGCTTCGCGACGATTTTCCTATACTCATCGTCGTCACTCCACGACGCTCGCCATTCGGCATAGTGACGGGAACACACGCATCTGAAATACATTAGAGGTAAGCTGTTTTAATAGGAAAACAAAGCAGCAAAAAATGTTAGAGCAATATTTATTTTCTTTTGAGACTGGAATTGAATAAGAAAATCACGTTAGTAACATATTTCTTGGAAAGAGTTACCGCTGTACCAAAAGCACCTGTACCGCAAAGGGCATTTGAGGGAACACGGGTGGGTTTTAGTCGGTAAGAGTCACCTTGAAAGACCAGAGACCTTGACAATTCAAAAGTGCCTGTAAATGGTCTAATTGAAATAAATGCTTTGACTTTGACTCCCTCCCGGTCCGCACTGAGCGGGAGGAGTCATTTGACGATATCCTATCTAAAAAAGGTAACATTTTTAGCAACATTTGATATTGCAGTAAACAATGCTGAACGACTGTTGCCTTTGTTTCACAATGCATTAGGGGTTGAAGATGTTGCTGAAACAAGGTCGATCGACATTGACCGATGGATGGATGGAGGTGAATTTTTCAAGTGGGCGTGGAATGGCTAAATCCGAAACTATGAGGAATCGATGAATCGAAAGGAAATCGATGGTCGATCGGTGAATGCAATCCGACTGCTATCGATGTAATAGGTTGTCGTCATAATTCGGTTTTTAATTATTTTATTTGAGATGGGTTTGCTCTTGACTCTAGGCTAGGTTAGACACTGACAGTCTAGAGGTGACAGAGACAAAGTCGACGATGGAGGAGTACTCAGAAGAAGCCTGTTCACTCTTACTTTGAAGAGATTAGGGACGAATGCGTTTGGAAACACACCGACTGGACCGTAATCTAATTGCGCCTTTATGTACGGTTTTCATTGGTTGGGCGGCAGGGGCCGCGCCGTGTTTAGGGAGATTATAGGTCTTTCCCTATGAAATTGCCGTTTTGTATGAAAAAATTTAAACGATTTTTTTTCATGTAAGTATTTTTTATTTGTATTAATCGAAGTAATCACCCATGCAATCAATGCATCTTTGCCAACGCAGTGGCAGTTTATTGATGCCCTTCTTAAAGAAATCAGCTGGACGGGAGGCAACAAATTCTTCAAAGGCATTTTGTACTGCCTCTCGGGTATTGAATTTTTTTCCCGCCAAGAAGTTATCCAAATTCTGGAAAAAGTAGTAGTCTGTAGGCGCAAGGTCTGGTGAGTAGGGCGGATGACGGAGAGCTTTCAACCCCAGTTCTTGCAACTTGGAGACCGTCTGCTGTGCAGTATGAGGTCGCGCGTTGTCGTGCAGGAGCAGCGGAGACGAGCGATTGACCAATGCTGGTTGGAGATGTGCCAGCTTCTCCATCGTTGTGTTCAGATCTTCACAGTACACATCTGCAGTAATGCTCACCCCGTTTGGTAAGAAGCTGTGATGAATCACACCGGCGCTAGACCACCAAACAGTGACCATCACTTTTCTAGGGCTAAGTTTTCGTTTAGGGCATTGTTTAGGTGCTGAACCAGGATCCAATCAACTTGCTGAGCGCTTGCGGTTATCAAACAGAATCCATTTTTCATCGCAGGTAACAATGCGGTTCAAAATTCCTTCATTTGTGTGTCTGTTGAGCAGTGCAAGGCACGTCTCGACGCGTACTTCGCGCTGGCGATCATTGAGTTCGTGGGGCACCCATTTGTCAAGCTTTTTTACCTTGCCAATTTGACGCAAATGGACCAATATTGTTTTGACGCTAGCGTCGAAAGCTGCTGCTAATTCAGCCGTAGATTGTGTATCATCAGCTTCCACAATCGCCTTTAATTCGTCATTGTCGACCAAAGTCTTCGGACGACCGCGAGGTTCATTTTTCAGGTCGAAATTTCCAGAACGGAAGCGAGCAAACCAATAACAAGTGGTGCGTTGGTTTGTAGTGTTAGCTCCGTAAACGTCGTTGATGTTGCGTGCCGCTTGTGCCGCGTTGCTGCCACAACGGTACTCATATTCCATAACTACTCGAATTTTTAACGTATCCATGATGACGAAAAAGATTGAAATGCGATGAAAATGTAACACTAATCAATAAACAAATGACTACTTTTGGAAAAAAAACCATGTTTTTAAAATAAAATTAATTTGAAATTAGAATTCTTAGCCAAACAAAAATTATTTTGATTTGAAATGGCCAGTACTGCAGAACGGCAATTTCATAGGTAAAGACCTAATATAAGCGATAATGTAGTGGTTAGATGTGAATTTTTTATGTAATAACAAAAGAGCCCGTTCGGATCTTCATGCACGCCTCTCGGTAGCTGGTCAGCTAACAAATATGACATTTAATGTTACGTCGATTTAACTTTCTTTATCTACTCTCATATCGAGTTTCAACTTGGAAATCACAAAATTACTGGGTATTTTTTATAATTGTCGCTCAAACTCTGTTTTTGCATTATGTGTAGTAGCGCACCATATTTACAATGGCGGCGCTTCACGGAGCATCCGCCAGCGACATCGCTAGAGTTAAATTCAAAAATTATCCCAAGTTGAAAAATGTCCTATTGAAGGACATGGCCTACCAAGTTTCACTCAAATCCATTTAGCCGTAACGATGTGAAGAGGTAACAAACTAAACTCAGTTTTGCATTAATAATATTAGTTAGGATGTCTGCTCACTAATAAGCCTTTAATGTTTCGTCGCCACGCCCCGACAGTATAAATCGTACTTCAAAATGTTCCTATTATAGTAGTTTATCTACACTCACAACGTAATGTTCCAAATATGAGTTCAAAAACGAATGCATAAATACATACTTTTTTTTCGTGGATAGGTAAAATTTAAAAAAAAAAAACCATTACAGTTCAACATTTTCCTTCGATTTTTAAACAACTGCATCATAAAATAACTTTTTAATTTTTATAGCACACTTTTTCTTTTTAATTTTTGGCGCGGGCTCATTGACTTGAGTCAATGAGCCAGTTTTTATCTTTGTCTATGTTTGAGCGCGCTGCGCAGTCATTCGAATACGCAATGAGAATATCCGCCATATTGGAATTAACTATTTTAACTACTACCCTTTTTATATGGTCGTTGCATAAACTACTATTATGCAACGACCATATAAAAAGGGTTATTAAAACACGAGTGTGGGTTTATCACACGAGGCGTAGCCGAGTGTGATAATAGCATCACACGAGTGTTTTAATACCTAATTATATGCCGTTGCATACACTATTTTATCTTCACTCATACAGTTGAAATAAAATAAGTGGAAAAATAGTTTAGTCCAATATGGCGGATATTCTCATAGCGTATTCGAATGACTGCGCAGCGCGCTCATCCACAGACAAAGATAAAAGCTGGCTCATTGACTTAAGTCAATGAGCCCGCGCCTAAAATTAAAAAGAAAAAGTGTGCTATAAAAATTAAAAAGTTATTTTATGATGCAGTTGTTTAAAAATCGAAGGAAAATGTTGAACTGTAATGGTTTTTTTTTTAATTTTACCTATCCACGAAAAAAAAGTACGTGTTTATGCATTCGTTTTTGAACTCATATTTGGAACATTACGTTGTGAGTGTAGATAAAATATTATAAATCCGAACGTTTGGATGTTTGCTACTCAATCAAGCCAGAATGGCTGAGCGGATCTGGATGAAAGTTGGCACAGCGATAGATTATAGTCTGGAATAGCTTCTGTAAACTAACACAAACTGTATTATAATATTATGTTATTTTGTAAGGTATATATGTATGGGCCAAACTCGCCTGAAAATAAAGAGTATTATTATTTTTATAGCTCATAGATTTTTTTTCTCGAGAGTATTATCCCAAGGGAGCAAATTCTGATAACCACGTGGGCGAAGCCGCGGCAGAATCTAGTTATAAAATGAAATAATACATTTAGTTTACCGGTAGAGCACGACCATCATGTAGGCGATGACGGCGACGCTGATCGTGCAGAGGATAGCCAGTAGGAGGATCTCCATCGGCGTGGTGGGGTAGATGGGCAGGTCCGAGCCCTTGCCCCACTGGTGCGGAGAGCCTTTACCCTCGGCTGGTTCGAAATCTGTTCAGATAAATTAAATTTATGCTTTAAATCTACAGCCCATTGTTGAAAATCGGGTGGCTGGGGAAACTAGGGTGATTTGGTTGGACGACCGTCTTTTCAAAACCGGCGAGGTATTGGGTTCCTGAACCAATGATTTAAAGATTCGTTACCCGCACTCAAAAGTGGCAGCATAAAACAATTTAACTAGGTACCGCGATGCCATACCACGCGGTAATAACTATCTTGCTAATATAAATATCGTAACTATCTTGCTACCGATTAGACCCGATAGGGCTTGCACTGTTTTTTAGAGCTGTGATGTTGGTGCATGACGCGTCTATAATACAACGTGTAACAGAATAAATACAATACCTCTGGGGTCATTGTACTTATCATTATGAACAACTTTCACAGTGGGACTAACACTGAAATCGCGAAAAGAGATCGACTGCCCCGTACATTTATGCGCGCATAACTCGACAAAATGTCTGAACAGCTGATTTTATTCGTGATTTCGGGGTTGGCCCCATACTAAAAGTTGTTCATAATGATGAGTACAATGACGCCTTAAGAGGTATTGCGTTTTTTCCTTTACACGCTGTCCAATTTTTTGCTAATTATTAGGTATTTGACCGCAAACGTTAAGCCAAGGTTTTCTCGAAGTGCTGTTCTAAGTAATAGGAAACGTTAAAAGAAAATTTATAAAAGCGAACTTCAAGCGAACAACTGACATATAAACGCACAGCTGAAACCACTGGGACTGAACATGAATTTTTCACAAGGCTTCCTTTTATGATGTAGGTGGGTCAACAAACACACACACACTAAGAAATGATATTTGGAAATTTAATCTTTAAGGGGTGAAAATCGTTTATACTAAATCTGTGCGGGCGCAGTAACGGAAGACGAGATGGAGGAGTACTAGTCATACATACAGATTTATCTTTTACGACTTAAGCGTAAGATGAAGGATTACGCGAGCGAAGCAAGCTCGTAAAATGTTAGTGTCTCGTCTCGGATAGAAACGATAGATTTTCTTTATATCAAACACACCTACATATGTCTTTGTTGACTTAAGCGCGAGCTGGAGAACTGAGGATGGAAATAGGAAAGTTTTCTATTTCGTGCTCTAAGAATTAGTGTATAAGTACCAGGCAGCATGTCGATGGGGTCGAGCGCAACGGCCAGCGCCTGCCAGCGCAGCGGCGGCGGGTCGCGCTCGTCGGGGTTGCGCACGCCGGCCGCCAGCTCGGGCGCCACGCGCTGGCTGAGCAGCAGCGGCGGCAGCACGGCCACGTGCCGCCCCGCCACCGACTCGTTGTAGTGCGATAGGATCGCGCCCCAGTGGTGCGATGACAGCCTGCTTTGCAACGAAACGTACATTATACAAGTTGTAGCGCGCCTGTTTACAGAGGACTAAAAAGTTCGCTCTCTCTCCAGTGCTGCCATGTCACTAAACGTCCTAGAACAGTTACTGAGCTAGGAGGCAGGTGTTCCGTAGCGGAATTGTTCGAAACTTAAAGCAAGAAAGGAGCCGCCATGTTGGCGATGCATTTTTACCAACATAATCCCCGCAGCCAGTGATCTCTCTTTCTCTCCCACAAGACCTAGACAAGGACGCACGCACGCGCTCGGTACCCCTTTCTATATCGTTTTGATAAACTTCTCTACAAGGTAAAATTGAATTGAACCTTTCACTTATAAACGGCTGGACCGATTTGGCTATATTCTGTTCTAGTTGTTTATAATATGTATTTCTAGATGTCAGAATAAGGAAGGTGCACGTGTTGTACCCCAGACCAGCTTTATCTGTGGACAACAAACTACTCTTTTCCGCCATTTGCATTTTGCACGCTGATTTAGTTGAGAATTAGAATTGGGTAAAGCTGTCCTTACGTACACATGAGTTATTTATGCATTCTGAAAAAATGAAAGTTTTTACTATAGGATTTTTGCACTCTCTGTTTGGACAACTTAATGCCTATCTGGTTAGTTAGTGAATTACAAATTTGAATAATTAAACCCTAACTATGTGCCCGCTGCAACGGTGCCTAAGTACCTACACAATAATTGATACACTAATTTCCGTTTTCACTAAGACTTTAAAACATTATTGCATTGAGCTATGCGTTGAGCCCAACAGTGTGCTTTTATTTACGCATTGCATTCATTCAGATGTCGCCCAGTAAATGTACAAGGCCTACTTGCACCAGAAGTCAGTTAAAGCGTTTAGCGTTTGCAATTTTGACTGAATACTAGGAGGTTTAACAAAGTTTGCTGGGCATTGTTACCAAACTTGAGACAGATGGTGTTGAAATGTTTAGAAAATTAATGTTTATGCTTAGTGTGTTGATGTAATAAATATGAATTAATTTGATCTCACCTCGACCACGGCCGTGAGTGTGGTGAATGTTTTAGCATAATGGTGTCATTTGCATCCACGACTGTTTTCTCGGCGTTAATATCTAACAGCGGCGGGAATACCAGCGGATTTCTGTCGCTATTGTTGTAAAACACGAACGCAGATTGTTTCAGCGCCTGCTTCTCATAATTCTTTCTGTTCACTTCGGCTTCAGCTTTTTCAATGTTGCTAATAAAGTAATCCACAACGCCGGAGTTGTAAACTATCATGGATATCCACACGAGCATCCAGACCATGAAGGCTCGCTGGAAGAAGCGCGTGCGCGCCCACATGTTCACCAAGCGGATGCGCTTTGGTACTCTGTGGTCCTGGTGCCCGGGACTGGAGTTTCTCTTCGCCACGACGTCGGTCGGACTGTTGTGAGCCAAACCGTTCAACCTCGGGTGAGATTTTGATTTCGTCATTCTCTGAGGTGAAAAGCTATTTTCTTCGACGTAGTTCTTACTAAATCTCCAGTTAAGAGCGTTATTAGCGTTAAAGTACTCCTTCAGATGTAACTTATTGTTTTGATCTTTAAAATATTCCATGCGGCGGACATCAACACCGAGTATCGTCGCAAAAAATGCCATTTGAATAAAATAGTCTGATATTAAACTGACAATCATGAATATTGAGAACTCTTGGATAAATGGTACGAAAGTGAAGAAGCTAACAGTTAGTATCGTTATTTCCGTGAGTAAGTTCTTGGTGATGGACCAGCCTTCCTTGCTGAGTCCCTGAGCAAGTCGGATCTTCACGTCGAGGCGGGAGTCGGTGGATGTGACGCTTTTGGTCAGAACTAAAACATTTTCGAGTCCAACGATGATGACCAGGTAAGGAAAAATTTCTTTGCCTTGTAAACTCAGGGAAAACCCGAAATAAAGACAAATGCCCATCGACATGGCGAGACTCCCACCGATAGTAAGAACGGCGCATGCAGCAAGTCCTAGTTTGGATCTAATAAATTCTATTTTTCTAACAGAAAAATATACGTATAGAAATAGTCCCACAAAAGTTATGGTCAAAGGGACGAGTTCTCGATAGTTAAACTGTCCCGGATAATAAACTAGCGTGAATTCGTTCACGTGTGTGTATGGCATCTCTTGGTACAATGGGTACATTTCCTTTAGCTTCTTCGTTAGAGATTGTATAAATCTGAAAAAAAAAAATGGATTTGATTGAATTTGTTCTACATTTGTATCGCAGACTTCAACTGGGGTACCTAGCTCTATTTTCTCGGTCGGTTTTCTATTAATTATAGTTTGAGGGAAATTGCACAATTTAGTTCCACCTAGCCCGTTCTATCGGACACCATGAAGTATAGCGATGCGCCACCGGTACATGGTGGAAATCCCACCCATAGCATCAAAACGTTTGGAATACTTTCGTTGTGCTATAACTAAGGATTGGAATTCCTTGCCGTAGTCTGTGTTTCCTAATAGCTACAAACAGCTGCAGCAGAATTAACCAAGCTGTTCACTCTTGACTTTAATGCCCCCAGTATTAAAGTCAAGAGTGAACAGCTAGGTTAATTCTAGGCAAGCGTGCTCCATCGCCGACGATCGTCCTACGAGAGCCTATTAATAATAAAAAATATATATGAGTTACCTTTGGTCTGGCTGTTGGTAGAACATCGTAATAGCGTATTGTAGCACTCGTGGTCTGGCTCGGAGAGGATACCTCTTGATACCAGTTTCTCGGAGCTGCATGCCAAAAGCCATTTCAGCTATTGAAGCTTTGGTTTTCTGAAGATTCTGAAAAAAAGGAAGCAAATAAATTACGGACTATGCTAAGCGGGGTTTTATTGAATAGGTAACTATTTGAAAATCATCTTTAGGTTTCTCCTATCATTTTTCATTTCAATTTGAAATTGGTTGGCAACAATTTACGCTTATTTTTTTTCGTGATATATTCATGTGGGGTATATAAAAAAAAAGAGCTCGAGCAAACACTTCTAAAAATGTAACTCTTCAGTTGACTCTACTCAAATGTCACTTTTAATGCAGTCTTGGTCAACTTGGTCGCATACAATCTGTGATTGAACTAAATAATCTCAACCAACTGCATCACATTGCTTGAAATTTTACTTCTTTGGAACTTTTTAGTCGTTTTTGTGGGCGGTCTATTTTTATACAAGTAAATAATTTAAGTGGTACTTTTAAAATACTAGCCAGTATTTTAAAAGTACCACTTAAATTATTTTACTGCCAACGATTAAGTACTAAAAAGTCTGCAAATTACAACCGTTCTAACACTATGCATATGTATACCATATCAAAGAATTGGCCATTTCATGATGTGGTCGAAAATTTCATGAAATGGTTGTATTCCATGAAATGTCCACCGAAAACTGACAATATCGTTTAAACGTCAACGTTTGATGATATATCAATCCACGAACCTAACCTACTCTGTGTCGGGGTGCCCAAATTCCCTCAAACTTAATCTGAACACCTCGGCCACATCATAAAATAGCTTTCTTCAGCTAACGCATTACTATTAGCTTTTTTATCGTTTTAATTGTCCGCCGCCATGATACATCATAATTAAAAACAAAAAATATAAAATGAAAAACAAGCAATGGACCCAAAAATTTAAAACTGAAAAACAACTTTTTTATTGCAGTCGGGGGACAGTTCTCTAGAACATTTCTTTATAGAACTTAAGCCCTCCGACTGCAATAAAAAAGTTGTATTTTTGGGTCCAATGCTTGTTTTTCATTTTATAGTTCATTTTTAGACAAGGCAGGCGTGTTTTTTAATTATTTGTTTTTTATTTCATACCTTTTAGTGATAAGAATCCGGTTTGACTGGGAGCCGATAGCTTGGAAAGGGCTAGGGAGATGATGACCTTTTAGTGATAAGAGGATATTTTGATTAACTAATGCGAAACTAAAGCGCCTTATATATTTTGACTGATACCACCTTGATATTAAGATTTCTGCGACTTAGTACATTAAGTAGGTAGTGGCTCGTGAAGAAGCTTACGTGATCTAAAACGCCTATTGCCAAAATATGCTCTAGCAACCTCACGCGACTAAGTGTTCCATAAGCTTGGCCCTTGACAAACATTTTAGGGGCAAGATCTACTTCGACTCTTTACAATGTCGTCCCCTTGTGCACTTTCACAGCCCGACATATTGGCAGTGATAGCATACGCGGCTTGATTTTTTCTAGACGCCGTTCCATCAGTTTCTGCCACTCGTCGTGCACTCGCACATCGTCATAGTGTTACCAGCGATGGTCATCCGTCACTGGACCTCCCTTCAACAATCGCTCAGGGCGTATTGTACCAACGTGATCTGTTAACGAGTCGAATCGCCACCAATGTGTTAGCACCAATGTGAGAGACTATTTGATCAGGGATGGTATCCAACTGAGGCCACGTGGATTTCGATTTGAGATTTCCATCGCTTGCTTTCAGTCCAGTCGGTGAACATTTTTCGTGGTTCGTTGAGAGGTTTACAGTCTTGAGTTTATATCAAGAATGTCGGGACTATGATTGGGATGGTACGTAAGGGAAGACAGCAGGATACATCGGAGCCATGATGTCAAAGAATAGGTTTGCACAGAGGTTATATAATGACCCTGCCTTTGACATTGATCATTTCATGCGGTGTGTTTGGCATTGAGATCGCCCGCTAATGTAACAGTCATACGATGGTACTGTCTGTCATGGGAAACGAAGCCAAGGGCTGATAGTAAAAGGCGGAAACGATGGAGATCGGTTGGTGACCAAACACATCTAGCCCACAGGCGAAGTATAAAGGAGAGACAGGGGCGTGGTAAGGTTAAATTGTGCTTGCAGCGGCCTACTGGAATACAAAGTCCTACCTACCTAATGAATTTTCATTAAGTCGCTGGAGAGGGAACGGACCGATTTGATCTTAAAGATAAGGTGCTAGCCCTCAGGGGTTCACATACGACAAGCATCATGTCGTATACATCCCACCTCCCAATTTGTGTAAATCATGAACGGCAGAGACGGCCCGGGGACATTTTGGACTAAGAGGTCATTTAGAATGATCTTAGGAACCTTTGGGATGCATCTGATCACCACTCTGATGGGCTTAAATAGATTCATAATCTGGTGAGGAAAGGAAATATCCCTTTTATTCAGTATCCATCTATTATTATGTTATTTTTTGTCACTAAGAAAGGAGGAGCTTTGAAACGAACATTACTAAATTAATTAAAAGTGATTAGTGGATATAAAATACTACTGACGAAATACATTTCTGTAATCTACAAAGCACGGTCTAGCAGACGATGATAGTAACCGTAGTTAATTAATAATGAAAAAAAATGACAGGTTTTATTCATGAACCATGGCTACCCTATTATTATTTTCATAATGTTCACTAGCCTATGTTACCAGGGATAATGTAGCGCTTTTAACGATACCACATACATCGAAATCGGTTAGGCCGTTTAGAAGTTATGGTGGAATAAAGAAACTCACAAACATACATATATATGTCGGAGACAGTTATCAAATACAACTATGGGTAGTTGTCAAATCTTATTAAATACAACTGTGGGTAGTTGTCAAAATGTGTTATATTATGCAAACTGAATTGTTTTGTTTGTGTTATTTAATTTAAGTGATTTTAATATCAATTACTGTCTGATAAATCATAACATAATTTATTGAGTACTCGTAGTACACTAGAATTGAGTTTTGGAAACTTATTTCAATAATAGTAATCGTTTGTCTTAAAATACAAATGCTGACATGATATTTTGATTTAAAACGATTTACATTGTTAAACCTCTATTGTTTATGTACGATAATTATTATTGTACAATTTGATTAATTTGCAATGAAAGTCTTATTAGATTATGCTAATTTTAGTGATTCGTATCAAGTAAACACGTGACGCACGTCCGTGCGGCATTGGACAGAGTTGTTGTGGAGGGAGAACATGGTATTATAAAAGAGCGTGCACTCTGTGTGCGAGGGACCTTTTTACTTTAGTCTTATCTTGGATTCGACTCACTATAGAGCTCCTGCCTGACAAAACTCTTGAACGCAGTTTACATGTACTGATCGCGTTCAGTTTCATTGGTGAAATCCGCTCTAAATCTTCGTTTGGTAAAATTGTACCGATTCAGCTCTGGATCGTATTATTCATTTCATTGAAGTACTTTCTTAGTTCGAAAATAAAATAATCAACTTGTTTCGAGGTCACAGCCAGACCTGGTATCTCCTACCAGGTCTGGCTGGCATTTTAAACCGAAGGGAGTAAGGTGATACAGTCAGTGCCCTGTATAACCTTCTTTTTGTTTTATTTAATTCTAAGAGGGATCAGGTAGTGGTGCAGGCTATTGACTGTACGTACATCTTATCTTAATATGGGACACATTTTTCTTCCGACATCCACGCGAACGAAGTCGGGGGCATAGATACTAGTTGTAAGAAATTTCTGCCATATTCATCCTTATTCATCATAGGCTTAAACCAATCATCGCGACATTCGAATCAACCATGACCCCGACCTTGTACGACTGCACACAATACGGAGGTCGGCTCGTTTCTCAGGACCTATCAAGCAATTAAGATAAAAACATATTTCGATTTACGGTTAATTCTTACTGCTGTTATAACTCAAAGCGAAAGTTTGGATGGATGTATGGATGTTTGTTACTAAATCACGCCAGAACGGCTGAACGGATCTTGATACGACTGAGATAGATTAGCTAGAAATTTCATAAAATCACGTATTCCTAAAATCTTGGAAAGTGTAGTTTCGTCGGTAGTTGAAATATGAAAGTTCTTTACTAAAATAGGTTAGGTAGGTTTAGGTACACACAGCACACACTCAATCAGTTTTTCTTCTTGGAAGAGAATCTTGCCGTTGGGTCAGAGGGTCCAATATGTATAGCACTTAAAGCCGGGTTCTCTGTAGCGAACTGTAACTGTAACTTGCGTGATACAGTAACGAGGTTCTAGTGTGTAACGCGTGTTACAGTTTAGGCTCATGACGTCGCCCGAACGCTTTCACTGGGCTTTTTATTAAGCGAGCTGTAATTGTACCAAACAGATACAGTAACGAGGTCCTAGTGCGTACGAGAAGTTCACATCACTGTGACCGTAACGACAAGCCGCATCATTCCGCAGTTTTGGTTTGTAACTCCACGATATCGAACGAAGTGTCTCTCGCCTGTTCTGCATAAGTATATGATACCATAAACGATCATGGATTGTGTCGGGAAAGAAGTGATCTAATTTAATTGAGAGAAATCAATAAATTAGTGGTCAGTGGTTTTAGTGCGAGTTTTTTAACGTTCTCGATCGCGTTAGCGTAAACTGAATGAATATACGCCATCTAGTGACACTCACAGACTGACAACTCACACTAAGCCCTCAGTTGACCTCCGGTTTGATTGGAAGCCGACCCCAATAAGTTGGGAAAAGTCTAGGCAGATGATGATGCTTTATCATATAATAAGGCCCGTTGCAAGAATCAGTTTTTTTAACTCCTTTAATTGGCAACCCAGGACCATAATGTATGAAATATTTCGGCCTTGTGTTAACAACTTAACTCTGAGTTAAGTTTATAGCGTAATTGGGCCGTTGTTCATTAATATATACACTGTCATCAAGTGGCCGAGTGTAATGGTTGTCTACGACGTAGAACGTAGATACTTGATGCAGAACAGTATCTCAAGCTCGTGTTGTTTCCGCTCGCGCCAATTTGTCCACAATCATCGCCTAGCTGAGGATCACCTTGAGCAGATTGCTAGTAATCGTAGTGAATAGAATACGATAAAATCTGTTACGTGATAACCCCTTGACATATACTCTTGGTTTCTCCTTTAGACCTTACCTGAGGCCTACTAGAACAGCTGAACAGCAGTGCAATTTTTCAGGATAAGAACCCGTTTGCGGCATGAGCGATCGCCAAAAAATCTTGCTTTTACGATTTTTGTTAATGTGATTTTGTTGTTGTAACATGGGTGTATTTCTAAAATAAATTATTCTAATCTATCCTTACTAATATTATAAATGCGAAAATAGCTCTGTTTGTTGGTTCCCTCTTCACGTCTTGGATGAAACTCGGTAAACGGGTAGACAATGTCTTGTTGTACATATTATACTCTGACATTAGGGTGTGTGGGGTCGTTAGACCTTATACCCACACGAAGAAGAAGAAGTTATAGTACAAATACTTCTTCTTTCTTTACATTTAATACTATTTATCCGAACACGGTTATACTGGGTTACTTCGGGGACAGTGCGCATTTTTTTTCCATGCAATCAGTAAGTATCGTTATTAAAAATATTTCACGAAAAAAAAATATTTTTGAAGAAGATGTCAAATCACTCTGTGACATTTCCTTGTTGAGTATCCAAAAGAGTGACTAGATTACATGAGTTTTTACTGTTTCTGTTCGAAACATGCTAAAACAACGTGTTTCTTTATATATGATGATCTTGCTGCAAGTAAAATGTGTGCACTGTCTCCGAAATAACCGTGTGTTACCTAGTTAACTGTACCTGGTAGTTGTAAACTGTGTTGATGATGTTGGCGTCGAGTGAGAAGGACTGGAGGTTCTGTTGCCACAGGTTGGCGGGGGACAGCAGTAGACAGCTGTACTCGGGCAGCACCCGCTCCGTGCTGGCCTTGCTGTCCCGCCGCTTGATGCCTCCGATTTGGTAGCAATGCTGCAGTAGCGTGCTTTTGCTGAAACAAACGATACATAATATAAAACGCCTGATTTTTACCCGACTGATCCAGAAAGAACAATTCCTAATGTTTTTCGAGAGCATGTATGTTTAACCACCCACTGAAATAGGTGGTTTTTAACTTTCTAGTCCATTTCTTTGGTCACTTACCAATTTTTTTTTCTGGCGTTTGTTTTCAACTTTAAAAATCAGCCTTTCCCCAAATTTTGACAAATGTACCGAACAGCTGATTTTTCTTTTTTATATGTGTTAATTTTTTGGATCACTAGCAATCTGCCCCTGCTTTGCACGGGTGCCTACTACAGAAACGTCAATACGATCCGCACTGGTCTAATCATATGAGAAACATGTCGGTTTATATCTGAGGTAGGGTATTGAGGAACGCACCAGTTTTTCGTGGCCCTGTTCAGACAGTGCAAGCCATTATTTATTTCCTTTGAATTACTCACTGCACTTTTATCAACTCGTGCAGAGTCAACAATTACAATTATCTTATTAAGTTGTTGTGTAGCTCAACTTAGAATTTTAAGGAGTTCAACATATTCACGAACAAAACCAAAGTAAAGATATTTGAAAGGTCATTGTTGTCTGGCGGTTTGAGAACATAAAGTACTAAAACTGCCCAAAAATCATTAAATCTAACCCTAACATAACGACCTACTTAGTCCTCGCATTCAAGACCGACAAGTGTTAGATTTTGAGTAACATTTATTGTTCCACATTTATTTTTAACGATTTGATTAAATTCTCTTACTGATTTCCCATATTATGGTGCGTTAAGTGAGATAGTGGCGCCCTCATTTTTTTCAAACTCTTTTTTGCCAAGCCTTAGTGTCTGAAAGTTTTATTGAGGAAAGTATCACACACACACAAATAAACCTTCAGTTTTCTGTCAAGAACTAAGTTTGTATTACTTAGCTGGCGTAATACTCTAAAATACAGGGTAAGTGCGAGATTTTTAACCCACCAGTTACCTTAAAGAGTTGTAAAGGCTTATTTTGAGCTTACACACATAGCAAAGGATAACGTAACCATATATACCTGCCGCTTGACTATACACAGGGCAAAGTCATGATTGTGGAAAATGCAACAAATTGTCATTGGACTGCTATCATTTTTTACATACAGGAGGGTTAATAGATCCTAGTTCATTCAAACCGTCACAGCAGTAGGGCCCCCCGTGCACTAGGCAGCCTGGCTGTGCAGCCAGGCTGCGGTAGCCGAAATATTCACGCAGCCAATTATAGCAGCCAATCGACGGCCAGTTGTAACCCTTTCGTCGAGCGATATGGAAGTGGAAGACCTTATAATTATTTACCTAGGTAAATCATAAAAAAACGCAAAGCAAAGAAAAGATTGGATTCATCCCCTTTTTCTGGAACGGCACTTAAAAGGCTTATTTCATACTTAAGGATGTTCGTAAATATCCAGACCGGTTTTTAAACTACACGAGAATTTCAGTGCTGCTGTGATTCAATCAAGGGCAATGATACTCCTCCAGTTTCGGAACACAAAATACGTCTGGCTGCTACGACAAGTGCGCGGTGACTGACGGTAGCCACATACATTCGCCTATACTCGCTCTGGCTGCGCGCAGCCAACGGGCTGCCGTGTAATCAGGCGCGCTTTTATGGCTGCCGCCGCCGGCAGTTCGTAGCTGCTTAGGTGCGCGGGCGACCATACACCGTCATATTCGACTGGCTACCGCTGCCAGGCTGCCTAGTGTAAGGGGGGCCTTAAACTAAAAGGAATTATTGACAATGTACTTTTGTGCCTATTTAAATAGATTCAAAATAGTTATCTATTCAAATATTTATTTTGTCTCCCTGTCTGTTTGTTCCCCTAATGTCTGAAACGGCTCGGCTGATTTGGACGATCCTTTCAATGGCAGATAGCTGATGTCAAAAGGAGTACCTTAGGCTAATTTCATTTTAGAAACGGGTAATCCTGTTTCGTGCGTGTGTTGTGTGTGTGCTTCGCCGTTTATTGCACGCAATTTATTTACACTTTTTATATAATGTATTATTTTTAATAGGTTCCGTGCAATAGACGGCGAAGCCGTGGGCCAGCAGCTAGTGTAAAATAGAGATGATACGCGTGTAATATTTCGCACAGTAAACTCAGTTTCAACAAGATTTTAATGAATGAGTGAATAAATTAGATTCAATACAGAACAGCGCTACGATGCAATTACTATGGAATCCGTATTTTACAGTGTGACACTATTTTACAACAGGTTTTGGCGTATTTATACGATTTTACAAAAATAAGAATGACTGATAATATTTAAGATATGACGCTCAAAATAGAAAACTCACAAAATCGCTGTCACTCGCAAAATTGCGTTTACGCCAGCTACGAGTAGGCAGTCGCAAGACTGGAGGCCGACTTCAGTATAGTTGGAAAAAGGCAAGGCAGACGATGTCGCCAGCTACGAGTATATAATAAACACTTGGTTCACAAACTTAAACTGTAGTTACTATATTTTGGAAGAGAGTACGAAGATGATAGGCTGCCTGTCTATTGACACGTAGCGAGGCAGCGGAGTGGAGAGCGGGAGTAATGCGGAGCGGAGTTGCGGACTGTGTCTGTCCATTGATGCGGAGCAAGGTAGTGCGGAGCGGAGTTGCCGACTGAGAGTTAGCAAGTTTACGCGACGAGTATTAAAGCAGAGGTTTTTCCGCTTCCTCGCTTTGCTTCTTCGATCTGCTGCCTCGCTCCGCTACCCGGTTTTGTATGATTTTTAAACTATGTAGTTCGCATATCGCTGTCCGTTCACTGAAGCGGAGCGGAGATTTTATACAATTCCATTGGTTAATATTGGCACGGCTCCGCTCCGCTCCAGTGGGCAGTCAGCCTTACAATCTATAATCCTAACTAATATTATAAATTCGAAAGCGAGTTTGTTAGTTTGTTACGCTCTGCTGTAAATTGCTGAACCTATTTTGATGAATTTTAGTACGGAGATAGATGGTAACCTGGATCCTTTTTTTGCGAAGATCTAAAATAACGCGAGCGAAGTCGCGGGCAAAAACTAGTGCGTAACGCCAGCTATGCAATAATAGTTAGTGATAGAAAACGCAACTATTGTATGAAGATGAGGATGACTCTACCGCCCGATTAGTTTTTAAGCGCAAGCGACGCAATAGTTGATGCAGAGCAGTCGCAGATACAATAAAAATAAATAATTAATATTCAAGATTTATAAATTATATTCAATTATAATATTATAATTTATAATGTTGAAAATAAATAATTATAGTATTTTTTATTAATATTCACCTATTTTTTTTTTTTACACTAACAGATGTGATTAAGCTTGTTAGTCAGATGATTGTGTGCTGCATAATAACGAGAATGACGTTTGTTTTAATAGATTTAAGTATATTCGAGGATTTTTGCATAAATTATACATTACCTAACATTCGATTTCGTAGAAAAAATAATAATATTAAAATTCGCGCAGCAAATAAGCAAATATTCTGAGTCACACAACAACGGTGCCACACAAAAACGGCAAACTTTCTTATCTTTAGTTATTGATTCTTGACTTAACGCAATATAATAATATATGATAACATTAACATCTGATCTAGACCAGGAAAGGTGCAAATCTGCAGATTATCTTGTCATTTTGCATATCAACTTTCACACTCCAACAACAATAATAATATAATTTTCAGTATAGCCTTAAAGTCAGTGAAAAAATTCTGAACTATATTAAGCACATCTCTAAGCAGCATATTTACGTCCCATACAGAAGAAGAAAAAAAGAAAAATCAGACAAACAAATATCAAATCCATTGCCAGATACTCAAGTTTCAACGTTAGTGTTTTCTATTTTAAGTTAATTTTTAAGTGAAACATTTCTTTATATAGGGCCCTAAAAATGTATGGGTTGCAATGGAATTTGAACTGGTCAGGTCTGACATACAGTTTTAATAATGACTAACAATAACATCATAAAAAATAATAGTGTAACAAGGGGCAGGCAATAAAATATGTTACAGGATCTAACTTATGATAACATATTTTATTTGTATGATTGTTTCATCTTCATCACATGGCTTCCAAATGTTCAACACAACAGTGATTTAGGAATATAATTTTTTCCCTTTAAATAATTATGATACCTTATTTAAATAAATAAAAAGTGTTATAAGTGAAGAAGTTGTTAACAAAATTTCAACCATAATATGTATTTCTTTATCCAACCCATTATTTGTTTAGGTGATACTATATAAGATACCTTGCATTATAAAATACTCACGTTTCTGGATCTTCATGGTTCCGTATAGTTTCCAACAATCTAAACACCTCTTGCAAAGGAGCTCTGAATGCATCCCACATCTTTAGATTGTTATTCCACGGAGAGACACCTAGAGGAAAGTATTAATGGTTTGCACTTCATTTAATTAAAAACAGGTAAAAATGACATCAAATCACTAGAATGAAATTTGATTTTATCATCCAAGCAACTGTTTCAACAGACCACACACAAACTCCAAACAGCGATATATTCAACAAAGTTATCAATTAAAGCAAAGTTCTTCCTTAACGAAGCATTCGGAAATGTAACATGGCAAGATAAGAAAAAGATAAACTTGGAGATGGAATACCTTGGAAGAACATCACAGTAGTCTAGTATTAGCGTATTAACTAGTGATTATAAAATTGTTTAAGGGAGTTACACAGCTTGATGAGGTAATATTCCACACAGCTCACTAATAAAACCTTATCGTTCCAATTATTAAAAAAACGTAACAATTGTTAATTACCTATTTTCATAATGATTTGTTGCACATATAGAAGAGGTTTGTCCTTTGCCCAAATATATGGAAGTTTCTGTGTTTCATTGTACAGGATGTCTAAATGTGAGGGTCTTTCTGTAAATTAATGAATAGTCAACATTAGCACATTAGAAATATTTACAGTCAAGATTGAATATATTTTATCATCAAATAGTTACCTTGTAAACATTTGTGTTGGCTGCAATCTGGGCTTGTGAAATCATAGATATCAACACCATGCAGTGGTAGTGTAACTACAGTTGGTATATTTCCAGGAAGAGGCACATTTAGAAGCGGATAGCTGGAAATAAATACAACTGAGCAAGTCATCTATAAGGGTCTATTTAATAATAGTTAACATGAAAACAACCACTTACCAACATAGTAACAATACAGATAATGCTAATGTAATTGCTGTGATGGGATAAGACGAACAAAACAGTCCATAAGTGTAATAAATCTGAGCCACCCTCTCGGGCAGAGTGGATCCTGCCATTGTTGACAGTCAATAACTCGTTTGATGTGCGAGAATTTCCGTTTACTAATCTCAAGACACCATCGCACGAGCATTCACGTCACTCGCGAATTTCGAAACGTTGTTTATACACGGATATGTTACCAGAGTCCAGAGGCGCATTTATTGCGGCCGATCGCGTGTGCTGTAGTGATAGTCACGAATACTATGGTATTTCGCATCATGCACGAGCATGCCGCTATGCACACTGTACACTCTTTACCAACTATTAGGTACCGATTACATCAACCAAAGCAAAGCAACCACCACGCAATTTTGACATGTTGACAGCTTACTAGTCATTAGCCATTTTGACACATTTGACAGTGACTCATAATATACAGATAAGAAAAAGCGTTCGGATACTTATCGAGTTCTAGTTTTTGGCTTCTTTTTTTGTGATGTTATTTCGTCACATTAGTTATTTCATCACAACCCCTCATACTCATACACTAATACGTCACTTTGTTTATTTAATCACTTTCCTACTCGTCTCATGCTTTATTTTGACTCATTCCCAACTCATCCGACTGTTATGTACAGTTAAGCAGAAAAGTGTTTTTTTTTTAACCGCTTCAGCCCCGACATGTGAAAATACCCAAAAATAATTAAACCTTATGTAATTGGTAATAAACATTTTTCTTAGACTTTTTTTTTGGATGGGAAGTCATCAAATTTCAAATGATTCCTAATGATCTGGGCGGAGCGGATGGGAGTGTCAAACTCTTACTAACTAAAACCTACCCATGTTCCTCCAAATGCCTTTTTCCGGGGTAAATCTTTCGAACAAATTCCACAACCCTAGCAGGCACTGGCCCTAACGGGCCCCGACAAGGAGGCGCGCGTGGAATAAAACATTTCGTCGACCTGGGCCCGGTTCTTATCAGACGGCGAGCCACTCATCGCTCTATGTCCGCAGGACCGTGTCTACGGTGGCCGGGAATCGCTATGCCACTCCCGACGCCCGGGACATCTTCTTCTGTTACGGCGGCTTGGGCGTGAGTTTTTCCTCTCCCTCACGTGTCCTAAGGTACCTCCTCCTTCGCTTACATTACTGCTTCGCAGAAGGAGGTAACAGCTTCCCTTTTTTTTTTTTTTTATAATTTAAGGTCTACTAACACTATCGTTTGGGTTTTGGTGCAGGATCCACTTAAGTCATGTGTGTTGTTTTTGTGGCAATTAAATACTTTTTCTTTCTTTCTTTCTTTTCTTTCTTTTCCCTCGCTCCGGACCATGGATTGAACCAGGACTAGACGCGAGAAGTCGCCGCCGCCGATCGCTTCTTCGAGGTCACGGTGGTGCTCCGCCCAAGCAGGGCAAACATCTACTGTGTCCTCCGGGAGATGCATAACAGGTCTTTCCGAAACAACCACCTCCGGTGAGTGCGTGCGTCAGGTGGCAGGTGAGGACGCCGTTGCGCCTCTCTAGACACTCCTCGAAGGGAGGACTTATTGCCACAATAGTGGCGTGCCCAAGGCCTCTGACTTGCGTCATCTCATGTTCCAAGTACGACGGGCTGTGACGGCACTGTCACTGCAGCTGTTCAAATCTTAAGTCATCATCATCATCATCATCATATCAGCCGAAAGACGTCCACTGCTGGACATAGGCCTCCCCCAAGTGTCGCCACAACAACCGGCCCTGTGCGTCTCGCATCCATCGGCGACCCTCACCAGGTCATCGGTCCACCTTGTGGGAGGCCTTCCAACGGTGCGTCTTCCGGCGTAAGATTTATTTTTTATTTTGGAATTTTAACATGTCAGAAATAATATAACCATTTTAGCAAAATTACAGTTTTTAACCGATTGGGGTCGAAACGCTTCATTACCACTGCCTTGTCCCAACTATATTGGGTCGCCTTCCCGGTATTTCACGAGGAGTTACTGGACTGCCAAGAATGGACTGCAGAACCAAGGTTACCGACAAAATAAGATAAGTCACTATTTGCCGTTGGGTTTTCAAAACTGTCATTGGCCGTTACAAACAAAAAACGTGACTATAAACTTTTGTGACGAGATTATGTCAATATATAAACCTTAGAGCACTTGATGCCAAACTTTAAAATAGCTGCAGCGCTTACAAACTTATGCTTTCCACCCTTCCGTACAAAACAGTTTTGCCGAGCGCTTCATCACAATCATTAACCAGCGAACAAACACTCATATCAACTTAGAAGAATATGTTCCTGCCTGAATAAGCAACGTGTACCTACGTATTCAGTGCATTTCAGGAAATATTCCGGAATTGGCTCGCTTTCCACTACTGACACAGGATGACCTGATTTTATTTGACACTAGCTGTTGCCCGCGACTTCGTTCGCGTGTTTGTATTGTAAAATGATGTGGCTAGGTAAGATCAATATGTTCGTATTTCTAATACGAACAGTCAATATCTATCATTGCTTGCCTTTTTTTTATGTATGGGAAAACATCAAATGACTCCTTTCGCTCTGGGCGGAATGGAAGGGAGTGTCAGACTCTTACTGACTAAAACCCATCTGTGTTCCTCCTAATGCCCTTTGCGTTCCAGGGCCGCGGTGACTCTTTCCAACAAATTCCGCAACCCTGGCAGGCACTGGCCCTAGCGGGCCTCGTTTTTATGCTGACATCTTTTTGTGACGTGCGTGGAACACAACACGCCGTCGAGTACTCTGGAGGAGTCGACTCTTCTGTTCGAATAATTTCTCGTGAGAAACGTTGTAATGATAATGCTTCTTTCATTTCATCGAAACTATTCACAGCAGTCCTAGAAGATGTCGTTAAAAATGTGGGTATAGATTGGGACTATAGCGGTATCGGCCCCGGCGACACACCGGTGTGTCTCGAATTAATCGCGAATTTAATGTTTATTTACCTATTGCATAAGATATATATTTTTTTGGGAATTTTCACATTGCTTCAAAATCTTTAAGATGCTTCTTTTAGGTTGGGTCTTGGGATGAATATGACCAAGACGAAGGTTATGGAAAACACCTTCAGCGATTCAAATCTGGAAATGAATTGTTGGAGATGATTAACTGATATGTTTATTTTGGCCATATCCTTTCAATTGGCAAGAAATCAACAAACGGAGATATAGAGAGGAACACACCTTGGATGGGCCGCTTTTATCAAAATGGACGACATTCTGAAGCCTGCCAAAATTCCGCAATGTCTGAATTCCCGCCTTTATAACCAGTGTGCTTTTCCCACCATGACTTACTTACATAGACGCTCACGCAGGAGGCTGTGTACAGACTGATAGTTGCACAGAGAGCCGTGGAGCGTTCCATGCTTGTTAGAGCTACGTCGTCGAGATCCGAAGACGTACGAAGGTTTTCAACATCAGAAAACGAATTGTAGAACTAAAGTGGAGCTGGGCAGGACACTTGGCAAGGCGCGGTGATGATAGGTGGAGTAAGGCAGTGACTGAGTGGCGTCCGAGGACTGGAAGAAAAAGTATTGGTCGACCGGCGGCGAGATGGGCGGACGATATTGTTGCCATCGTGGGTAGAACCTGGATGAGGCTGGCACAGGAACGTGGGGATTGGCACACGAAAAGAGAGGCCTATGCTCAGCAGTGAGCGAAGTTGGACTGTGGATAATGATGATGATACACGATGTTGATGAAACTTGCTAAGTTTGTTAACACGCGATAGAGCTACATAAAGTTGTCCATGGGAAAACCAACCAGAAGAGATGTCAACCCCCGCAGAGGACACGGCGGAGCATACGGTGAAGGTCTGCCCTGCTTGGGCGGAGCACCGCCGTGTCCTCGTAGAGGCGATCAGCGACGGCAACTTCTCGCTACCGGCTCTGGTTCACTCCATGATGCAGAACGCGGAGGCGTGGGAAGCCGTCACCTCCTTTTGCGAAACAGTAATGCTAGTAAAGGAAGAGGCGGGCCGCGTGAAGGACAGGCAAACGTCACGCCTTAGCCGCCAAAACAGAAGAAGACGCCCCGGGCGTTAGGAGTCGCAGGGCGATTCTCGGCCACCGTAGGCACGGGCCTGCGGACGGCGAGCGTTGGGTGGCTCGCGGCCCGATAACAACCAGCGGCCCTACCATGACGTGTTAAAGCGTGAGTCGTTCGAGCGAGAAGGAGGGATGGAGCTATACACCCTATATAGCGCCACTGGTCAGCTAAGTAGACGGGGCGCGTTAGGGCCAGAGCCTGCTAGGGTTGCGGAATTTGTTCGAAAGAGTCACCGTGACCCTGGAACGCAAAGATCATTAAGAGAAACACAGAACACACGGTTTTAGTCAGTAAGAGTCTGATACTCCCTTTCAGTCTACCCAGAGCGGAAGAAGTCATTTTGATGATTTTCCATCCATAAAAAAACCCCGCAACGGATAGAGAAGAGTATGGACTCCGTTGTGCGTAGGTGTCCTGGCTAAATTTGCCGGCCTTGCTCCGTCCAAGTGTACAGAAGCAACCAAGTTGCTTTACAGGTTGAGTGGAGACAATTAACCGTTAAAAAAAAAAATAACGTCAGTGGAGCAATCAGACTAAATCTTTTTTTTTTATGTTATGCATCAAATGCATAACGGTAAGTTTTGTAGCAAAAGAATCACTGTTTATGACGTTTTAAAAGTACCATTAGTAACTAAAAAATATGTTTTGGTGTGATTCTCATGCTTTTAATAGTTAGTACTTTTTTCGGTCAACAGATGGCATTACGGGTATCTGAATTATGTAGATAATAAATTGATTTCTTCTAGATTGCTACAATTCCTATCAAGTTTATGTGTAAACATTATCTAAATGGTTTTGTAACTAACATGTCATTTTGTGCATTCAATTACGAACAAAAACCTTTTAAAATCAATATTGCTTACCTCCCATAACATACGGCGTGATAATATGTAGCCTAAAGTCTTCCTTGGTTTACAAAGAACACTTTTGCTGAATTTCAATTCAATCTATCCAGTAGTTTTGGCGTGAAGCCGTACCATACACACATACAAACAGACAAAAATTCTAAAAAGTCACTTTTTGTCATCAGTTACGTTTTTCTAACAAAAGCCACTTATTTTTTCTCGAAAATTCTCAATGTACAGTTTTTCTTTCGTTACTGTTTTTTTATATGTATAGACTAATGAATTTGGATGGAATTTATTGAATATAAAACGATTTTTAGGGTTCCGTACCCAAAGGGTAAAAACTGGACCCTATTACTAAGACTCCGTTGTCCGTCTGTCTGTCTGTCTGTCACCAGGCTGTATCTCATGAACCGTGATAGCTAGACAGTTTAAATTTTCACAGATGATATATTTCTGTTCCCGCTATAACAACAAATACTAAAAAACAAAATAAAATAAATATTTAAAGGGGGCTTCCATACAAAAAACGTGATTTTTTGCTCGATTTTGCTGGATTTTGATAACGGCGACAGGTAGACGCTCGAAGTATTCACAGAATATTTAGTAATATAGGTATTCACTTTAAAAATAAATAATTAAATTAAAATAAAACAAATATTTAAGGGGGGCTCCCCATACAACAAACGTGATTTTTTTATAGTAGAGTAGAGTAGGGACTCCCGTATCCGCACTTAGACTCTCATTCGATCCGTTGTGCGTAGATGTCCTGGCTAAGTTAGCCAGCCTAGCTCCGCCCAGAAGCACAAAAGTTTCCTGGGAGCTTTACAGGCTTCGCGGAGCGACCTCACCGTTCCGAAGATTTGTTCACGTTGGGTAGCCACGGCCTCGCATTCCAGGATGACGTGGGCGGCTGATTCTTCGGCGTCAAAACAGCCCCTGCAGAGTGGGCTGTCTGTGGCGCCTATCTTATAAAGATGTTTGTTTAGGGGGCAATGGCCCGTAATTGTCCCTATTATTGTTCTGAGGTCATTTTTACTAAGGTTGAGTAGTCGTTTTGTTATTCGCAGATGTAGACTTGGCATTGCTATTTTTGTCTGCCTACAGTCAGTGTCCGTGACCATTTGTTGTAATGGAGTTCAGTTGATCTCTGGCGAATCCATGTACGAAACTGCGAGAAAGGTAGGGGAAGGAGTGGGTAAGGGCCTAGAACTACCATCTCGGAACCTCTCTTCGCAAGTTCGTCTGCAGCGTCATTGCCCAGGGATCCACTGTGTCCCTTGATCCACTGGAGGGTGATCCTGTTAGACAGCGATATACTCTCCAGGACGAGGTGACACTCAAAAATTAGTTTACTGTTGGTTTGTTTGTTCTTCAGGGCTTTGAGCACAGCCAGGCTATCAGACACGAATCTGATTGCGTAGCTGTGTATCCCTAGACGCTTTACTGCTGTTGCGGCTTGTTTTAGGGCGACACACTGGCACTGGAATATCGAGCTGTGTTCGCCTAGTGGTAAGTGAAAGTTAATGTTGAGGTCTAGGGAGTGTACGCCAGCCCCTGAACCCTGTGGAGTTTTTGAGCCATCCGTGTAAACGCGTACTTCATTAACTCCTGACTGATCCCTCTCTTCCTCTGTTGTTTCTATGCTATAGCATGTGTTTATTCGGTGTCCTATCACACGGGGCAGCGATGAGAGGTTGATACTAGATCGCCCGGTCCAGGATGCCAGCGGACTGGTATGGTTCTTGCCCCATATGCCTAAGTGCATAAGCCTGATGGCTGCTGGTGCTGCCTCCTGCTGTATGTACATGTCGAGGGGAGTTAGATGTAGGGCTATCTCCATTGCTGTAGTTGGGGTTGTCCTCATGCATCATGTGATAGCGGAACAGGCTTACCTTTGGAACCGCTGGAGCGTAGAGACGGTGGTCGAGAGTTCAGTCCTCGTCCACCAAACCAAGGCACCGAACCGTACCGTACCGTACACAGCTGTGATCAGACCAATGCTGACCGCATTGGTCTGATCACAGCTGTGTAGTGCCACAGCGTGATCTTTAGAGAGAGACCCCACGTTTTTCCTAGCATTTTTTTGCATTGGTAAAGTGTGATTGTGCTTTTGTTTAATTTGTAGTCAAGATGCTTGTTCCAGAGTAATTTGCTATCAAGGATCACTCCTAAGTACCTTGACTTCTTCTTTGAGTGTTAGTTCGGTGTTGAAAAGTTTCTAAGGTAGTTTATGAGGTCCAAGGTCTCTCTTGTTGGTAAACATTATTAGTTCTGTTTCAGAGGGGTTGACCGATAATTCGTGTTTTGTACACCAATTCTCGATCACTTTGAAAGCTTTCCTCATGAGGTCACATAAAACGCCTTCAAATTTCCCCGTGATTAGGATTGCTATGTCATCTGCGTAACCCACCGAGTACAGACTGCTAGCGTTGAGTTCAGCGATGAGCTCATTTACAACTAAGTTCCACAGTAGTGGTGACAGCACCCCACCCTGCGGGCAGCGCCTACTTACGATACCTCGTGTGGTGGTGTTTACGGTAAATTGAATAGCGCGGTGTTTTAGCATGTTGTGTATCCATTGTATAAGCGTTGGCGCCACACCGTGCACGGCTAGTGCCTGGCCGATGCTGGCGAAATTTGTTTTGTCAAAGGCACCTTCTATATCAATGAAGGCGCCCGGAGTTGGGTTTTTGGTTTTGAGAGCATTCCCTATACGTGTTACTAAGCAGTGGAGTGCGGATTCAGTTGATTTGCCTGCACAGTAGGCATGTTGGATTGGGTGTAAGGGTTTCAGTAGCGAAATTTGGCTCCAGATCTCTCGATCACCAAGCCTCTCCAGCGTCTTCAGGAAAACGAGGTGAGGCTGATGGGTCTGAAAGATTTGGGCTGAGTGTATTCGCTTCGGCCTGGTTTAGGAATAAAGATTATTTTTACTTCTCGCCATATCAAGGTGATGTCGCGGTGAGTCAGATAGGCGCGGAATATGTTAACAAGGAATTCAGCTTGCGAGTCATCGCTCCATCTGAGCAGAGCTGGAAAGATACCATCTAACCCTGCTGCCTTGAAAGGTAAGAAGGTGTTGATTGCCCAGATTATTTTATCTTTGTCTATCACTTCTGAAGCCACTTCCCAATCTAGGTTGCTAGTTGCCCTTTCCCTATGCGGTTCCCAACTCTGCTGGGTCGCAATTCGACAGCCTGGGAAGTGGGTGGTGAGAAGTAATTCGCTGGTTTCCACATCGTTGGTTGTGTAGGTGTTGTCTGGTTTTTTGAGGCATCCAATTGAAAGTTCTGTCTCAGCGGCGAGACAAGTTTTGACCCTAATTGCCTGGTTGCTATTCTCAATGTTGGAACAGAAACGCCTCCATCCGTTCTTACCTCTAAGGCGTATTAGTTTTTTATAAGTTCTGCGGGTTGTTGTATATCGGTCCCAGTCTCCTGGTGACCGAGTGTTCATGGCTCTGTTAAGCAGCCTTCTCAGCCTGCGACGGTGTCTCTCTAACTCTGGACCCCACCAGGGTTGCCTTGCTCCCTGCCTAGGCACAGATGACTGCTTAAAGTTCGTTACAACAAGGATTAATGTTAAATTGTTTACGTCGTGTTTGTGTTCGTCTAAGCTGGTTATGGGAATTTCAGCTGGTAGGGCCGGTAATTTACTAAATTCTGCCTTGACTAGCCTGATAAACTTGGGTTGGTCTGTGTTACGAGGTATCCTCCTCGGTTGTGGTTTGGGTAGGTTGTAATTGATGGTATAACGGATCCATCTGTGGTC
The DNA here is from genome assembly GCA_947386135.1 of Melanchra persicariae. Lineage (NCBI taxonomy): Eukaryota > Metazoa > Arthropoda > Insecta > Lepidoptera > Noctuidae > Melanchra > Melanchra persicariae. The sequence continues at coordinate 19,415,233 of OX376643.1, read as the reverse complement.
CGAACATGATAGTTCACTGGACACATGCCAATCCTGGATGGAGTTGGAGATACCTTTGGTTGCTAAAGTTAGATCTATCACTGTTTGTGATTATTGCCGCTATAACAACAAATACTAAAAGCAGAATAAAATAAATATTTAAGTGTGGCTCCCATACAACAAACGTGATTTTTTTGCCGTTTATCTTAAATAATAATTAGACTGATACGGAACCCTTCGTGCGCGAATCCGACTCGCATTTGGCTGGTTTTTTTCATAATATATCGAGAAATTATAATCTATTAAAGATTTATTACAATCTTACGGAGTCTGTAATTTTTCTGGTGACATATAGGGTTTTTCATAGAAAAACAATAAAGAAAGGCTTCATAGACTTCGGCTCGAAGTAAATATAAAAATGCTTGCAAAATGGGCCCAAATTACGCAGTCCTTTGTATGAAGTTTTATTTATAAGCCCTGGCTTTAACATTTCCGGTTCGGCTGTGCCCCCGGCCAATAATTACTCACTCTAGGTTTTTTTTTAAATGAGTTTACTACCGCCTTTTTTTTCTTATTTTTTTCTCACTCTGGGTTAGGTTTGCATGACATTATTGTGACGTTTTCGATCAGGTGGTGTGAAAAAAGAAGTAATAAGAAGATATGAACTGATATGAACAAAGACCAAAATAAATATCCGTAGATACTTGCCTTGTCAATGGATTGGTTTATATTTTATCCTTTGATATCATTATGTTACCTATCCACCTCGTCAATGAATTTGACTTGATGTCAAACGCGTTATTCATACGTAATCCCAATTAGGTTATGAAAAAAATAAAATTATGAATACTTAATTTAAATAAAAAACCTAGTTTAATTAACTTAAATGAACGGGATTCACAAAATAACAGCACATAAAGTTAGTTGTGTAGTACCGACGCTACCGTCGCAACACGCTACAGTTTGTAGTTGACATCTCTCTGGCTTATTGAAAATTTGAAACTACGACAAAATAACTTTTGTTCAAAGCAGTACTCAAAACATTAGTTAATGCTATATTTTTAAACATAGCATAGTTCTGATCCGTCGTAAAGACTAAATGTGTGACAGAAAATAAATAGAAATGAGACGCGTTTGCTGTATGGAAGGGAAAGTACTTTTATCCTAAGATACCTATTGGCGGCTAAGAAGTAGGTAGTGTAGGTACTGTGAACTCCTGGGCTGCATGCAGGTGACTGGCAGACAAGTTAATCGTTAGAATCTTGGAAGTGTCTAGTAAAAGAAAGAAGTTTGAATTGAGTTATGAATGTAAAAAATATAGATAGTTTTTTTGTATGAGAGTCATGTATTAGGTAATTTCCTTGCAAGCCAGATTGGCCTTAATAAGTATCGAATTAATTCTCAAACAGTCTTTTATATATAAGATTTGTTAGTGGATCACAGGATCAGCCTTGTGGTGCCACAGTACCCAGGCTTTGAATTAGAGCAGCTTTTAGATGGGAGGTTTATGGAAATATAAATATGTAGAGAAGAAGAAGAGAAGAAGAATACATATGTAGGAAGTAACATTGATATACATACCTATAGCTTTGTTGTCGTTACACCAACAAAGTTCCACAACTTTTTACACAAACCTATTTCTATGGATAGCTGTATTAGAATAGGAAGTGTCCAGCTTTGAATTAGAGCAGTTTCTAGATGGGACGTTTAAGAAAATAGAAAAACGTGGAGTGGTCAGATAGGTAAACATTTCAAAACCTTTTGGTGACTTTAGTAATTTTACCAGAAAAGCGTCTGCTCTGCTTTCTTCCTGCTGCTTTTATCATATACTTACTTACGGAACTATGTAACTGTAACCGTACATAGATTTTCAACATCCTCTTATTTTTTCTTTTGCTTGGAACAGGTAGATGATGTTCCTGGCCGATAGTAGATTTGATCGACTTCCTATGCAAGCAAGCCCATGAATGTTAAGGAAAAAAAATATTCCTCTATCAGATACAGGAACATTTTTGTGCATTACCTTGTTTCTACCTCTTTTTTGTGAGTGGCCAGTTACTATAGCGTGGCCAATTACAATAGCAGTTACCCTAGTTATGTCGTAAGAAAATCAGATTGGTTTTATATAGTTCATAAAATATGTAATTACCAGTGATCGGAGTAGGTAGATTGATTTTTGGTACTTGTATCATAAATGCACACAGAAAGAATAACATGGATAAGCCATTTTCCCGGAAAGTAATTCCGGTATTTCCGGATTCAATTAAATATTGTTAATGTTGGTAGTGATATTATTCCTACTCAATTCAAAATTTAAAGGAAGGTATCAAAACTAAATTAATTCATTATTTATCTGTTGAATAATAAAAACAATCGAAGGTTTTTTTTTAATAATCCACCAATTCCGGAGGAATGTCCATATTAATATATACGTTTCGGATCAATGACCCCATTTCAATCTACCTACTCCGATCACTGGTAATTACCGAATAATAAATCATAACGAATTAACAAAAGCTAATTATTTTTGAATAACTACTAAAGGTTCTAAGCAAGTTGAGGGTATTTACAAACGCTTCACCTTTAAACTATCACCTGCCAAACAATGAAAATGTTTTTAAAATAACATCTCCATTAGGCGAGTTTTTCGATCCGTAGTTAAGTCAACCAATGGCAATATTGTGATAAACATCTCTATAAAATGTGTTTTTTGATCAATTGTTGGTATGTAACTTATTAATAGTTTTTAACTAACAGTTTTTTTTTATAACCATTAACTAAATATCGATAAAAAAACGCAATTTCACTAAATTTTGGTGCCCATCATTTTTTAACATTGGTAAATCACGCATAAATAGCTCGCCTTAGTGAGAAGTTAAATGTATTAATTAGGTACCCAACATTTTGCCTGAATTGGAAATTAAACTCGTAGCAGCAAGGTCCGATCTAGCAGTCTAGCTATTTGCACCCCTTTTTTATGACAGCTAATACTTATTCATTAAAAAGGTTTGTGTGATCGGATTGAAAATAAATCCGTTTTTGACGACTTCGAGCGAAAGTGAAAACGACACTTCGTTGAGCTCGAAAGTTTTAGCAAACAGGACGATCTTAGAGTTTTCACAACTTAGTATACTTAATTATGTTTTATAAAGTTATTTAAAAGAACAAAACAATACTAGAGCTAGCCACCTCGAATTACTGAGATTTTCTTTCAAAACGGCAAGGTTCAGAAAATGTAAAATCTTTAAATAAAACTTAGGAATAATCCTCCCTCCCTTTTAGCTTCGCCGTAGTCGGGTAAAAGTTGCCACAAATATTTTTTTTTAAACGAGAACACAAGTGTTCTCGTTTAAAAAAAAAATATTTGTGGCTAGGATTTTAAGAATCTTGTAACAATTATACAAGACTCATAAAATCTTAGCCGCCAACCTCCCTCAAATTTGCAGCCCTTCATTTTCACCACTGCAGCAGTCACACCCAACGGCACCGCACAGTGTTGGTACCTAGTCTGAATATCACACATGCATGATAATAAAAGTGGATTTCTAACACCGAAACTAGTACATCATCACGTCTAAATTCGCTTTTATTATTACCTGACTACGGCGAAGCAAAAAGGAGGATTATGAATTTGACCGGTATGTATATATGTACCTATATGTCGCAGTAAGATAGACGAAGCCGTAATATAGTTATATCCCGAGGGATATAATTATATACCGTAACATAGTTATACGAAAACGATTCTTTACTATCTCACTAGGAATATAGTTATAAAACGGTCCAAGTTTAGTGATATACTTATATTACTATATGTATATGTATATATATATGTATGTATGTTCATCTTTTCCCTCATAACTCCTAAACCGTTAATCATAATTTGACAAATTAGGTGTCATTGGAAGCGTCTAAATTGTCCGCTGGTTATAGGCTAGATTATGTTGCAATAAATTGTATATGGCGCTCTCTAGGGCGCATTAAGACATGAACCAAATGTTTTTTTTTTATTAATTTGGTCGTGTTGGGTATCAAACTAATGGGCTTAATTAGCAGATTTCAAATATTTTTATATTGTGATAATAAATATTACATACAAAGAAGTTCAAAAACTAAAACCCGACTGCAAAAAATTCACGTTCTAAAAACTATGAAACCAGAAAACATTCTCATCTGAAATTTATCTACAAACAATTCAATATAGAGGCACTTATCTTCCATTAAAAATATAATATATACATACATATTTTAATGTACTTATTTCAAATTTATTCTGATGATAGCGTCGTATGCCACTTTTCCTAAAGTTTTCGTCGTCACCTCTATATTGAATTGTTTGTCAATGAGAATGTTTTCTTGTTACATACTTTTTTCTGGTCGGGTTTTAGTTTTTGAACTTCTTTTTTTATAATATTGAAAACACGCAGGTAAATCTACCTAATCCATGGTTAACATTTAAGTAGTATTTTTTAATTTAATTCTACTTCATTGCTGTACCTACTTATTTTAAAAACTGACAACAAATAAAAATATATTACCTTAGTAATTAAAAAGCATATATGTAAAATAAAACAAGAAGTTTTGTGTTTATTTAGTTAATCACTTGTGGTAGCGTAGTCCCGGGCGGCGCGCGGTGGGAGGGTCGGAGCTCGGAGCGCATCGCTTGAAGTCCGGGACGCGCGGCGCCGCTCGCCGTCATCGCATCCCGCAGCCCGCAGCCCGCTGCTCGCGACTCGCAGTCACTCGCCGGCAGCCGCCACTCCGCCAGTCGACGTCTGCAGCGTGCACTCGCCCCGCCGGCGCCGCTCGAGAGCACAGCGGCAAGCCGTACTCGCGACAAACACTCACCTATATACTTTCCCAACTTTCATTTAAATTCTCAACAATGAGACCCATAATTTTATTAAAGTTTCTACTTCTTTTCAACTTTTTAAACTTAACTTTATCTAAAAACTGCCCTCCTAAATGTCAATGCTTTCGGAGCAAAGTTGCGTGTCTCCACCAAGACCTGTTGACCGTCCCGAAGCCGCCGGCCGACACTCACAGTTTGTAAGTATTGCATTATTCTTAAGTTTACCAAGTTTTGTTGGTTGCTCGTTTATAAATAGCGTGTTGTTACCGTGGCTTTATAAATAAGTGTGAGATTCATAGCGCGGCCGCGGCCGGCGATCGCGAAATGTTATTGTTGCGAAAGCGTCTGTTTCTGCCGAGGTTTATTTAAAAGCTTCCATCTGAAACTAAATTCCAAGATAAAAGCTTGGCGATTACTTTTAAGTTTGGTGTAATTATAAAACAACGGTTGCAACTGTGTTCATAGCTGCGATAAGAAATAAATTCTTCAGAAGCTAAAACAGCAAACACAAACTTTCCGAAACAGTCGGTAAGAGAATGTTGATACGTATCTATAGCTTACGCCATTGTTGGTTTTATTTATTTCAACGCTCAGCCGATGTTTTAAGATAACCAACAGGACGGAGTTTTATTAAATAGCAGCTCTAATATGTAGGTTCTTATATAGCTATATACGAATATTGTATCCACAACTTTATTCTTGGAAATATCATCATTAAGATTTCATCATCAAACAGTGTGTACATTTTAGATCTTAATATTGAAATACAAACTTTTTCTTGCAACTTAAAACTAAAATAGTTAAGTGTCAAGAAAAGAAATAAATTAGTTAGTCTGTTAGTTGAATTCCACTAAACAGGAACAGAAGTAGACTAATGAGGTGTTGGTCCAGCGAGGACGTGAGTCGAATATATGCGCAGTAACGCTGGCTTACAAGATAAGCGTTTACGCCGCGGCTACGTGGCGTGTTCGAGCTTCTTATAATTGGTTTAGTAACATCCACAAGAGAATTGTGGAAATACTACTTTCTGTCAGCGGAATAATCGTCCCAAGGCAACATACTCTAGGGATCTTATGTATCCTTTGTCCCATTCAAAGATATGGTCTACCCATGTGCTAAGTTTTGTCCTAATCCGTTCAGCCGTTAATACGGAAAGAGGTAACGAACGGAGATATACGGCTTATAGCTAATTTTAATTAACAAAGATATTCCCTACTTCGATAAATAAATCCCGTACACAATACATTACAACACCTTTAGCTAGAAGAATGCAGAAATTAAAGGAGGAATATGATAGGCTTCATTCAGTTTGATACATGGAAATCAGCCCGCCTGAAACTAGCTGAAGTTATAAAATTATAACAAAATGCTATCAAACCGAAAAAAATATTAAATTATCAAAAATTCCGACTGCGTAAAAATATGCTTAATGCAAATTAAAAACTGAACAGAAAGAAACAAGTCCCGTATTCTAGGAATTTCCTAAGTAATGAAAATAGATAATTTAGCGGTCGGGACCCAAAATTAGGAGGATTTGAGTAAAGTTGTTATTCATCATACCTCTATATTTTATTTTACACTTTTTAGTTACGATTCTGAGACGGTTAAAAAACTATAGACGACAAATTTACCGGTTCTCGCGCGCGCTCGCTCACTCCTTGTTTGCGTGTTCATCGCGCCGCGCTGATAATGTTTCATTACCAACTTTATATATCGTTACAGATCCTAAATGGTCGCACGAAATGAAAAACGGTAAAAGAAACCCAAGTATTATTTTTAAACCTCTATTCAACGATACCCCACTCGATATTGTTCGTTTTTTTCACAATATGGCGCTTGATTGCCGCCATATCGAATTTTGATTACTATCGTGTCTTCAGTGACACTGGGAAGATAAAGACAAATCGATTGACGTAAGAATCATCAAAATCGTCTCACGCGTTTGGTCTCTAGATTGCCACAAAGGAACATACATACATACATACTTACACACATACATACATTGACTGTTAGACACATAACCCTCCTTTGCGTCGCGGCAGTCGTCAAAAAGGAACATCCTTTTACGTGAGTACTTACCTATATGCTAGACATTCTAGAGCAAAGCGAGTAACTTGCACAGAAAACTCAATCAAATTTAAGATCTACATATTTTTAAACTTAAAATTAAGGTTCCATGTGGTTTAGTTAGTTGGGCAACTAAAATCTGTGTTTGAATGGCACACAGAGGGATGTACATATTGTCCCTTAAGATCATTTCCGATTTTACGCGAGCAAAGCCGGTGTCAAAGTCAAACCATTTACAGGAACTTTTGAATTGTCAGAGTCAGTCAAAAACATGAAGCTATTTGCACGTTCCAAAGCGTAGATCTCTATGGAGAAGAACGTGCAAGAAACTCCACGGAGACTCTTTTAATTAAACCATTTTATGATATACAATAATCCTGGTTACATTATCCTTGTTGCTTCTACATGTGAAAGAAAGAGAAAAAAATTCTAAATATCAAATAAAATATTGAAATAAGCCAGTGACAGCTAAGAGATGACCAGTCTCCACTGATGACGGCCGTTCACGAACGTGACGCGTGCATCAGCACCATTCAGCTCAACCATTTTGAAGGGAACTGAATGATCCGATAGACGCGCCACCGTCAGCAAGACATTCGAGAGAGCATGACATACCCTCAACTGCCCCTGCTCATTCATGTCAAACAAGGAAACCATCTATTAACATAAATGGCTCCATAGTCCTCACATTTACAGGATTTGAAAATAAGAAGTTAGTTTTACATAAACTGTAAATTTTTAATTTTACGTTGGTAATATTATCGCATTAAATTTCACTACAAAAGACATGAATATCCGTACTAAAATATTAATTATCTATTTATATCTTGTAAACCTAACTACCTACAAATACAACGTGTAACAGAATAAACGCAATATCTCTTAAGGGGGCATTGTACTCATAATTATAAAGAACTTTTACAATGGGACCAACACAGAAATCGCGAAAAAAAATCGACAGCCCCATACATTACTGAGCTCATAACTCGACAAAATAAAAATTTGAAAAACCCCCTACGCAAAAAATAATTTAAGTAGTTTAAGAAACAAAACAACCCATAAAAAGTAAAAAAAAAATTATCGTAAAAAATAATTCAAGTCGCGGCGGGGTATCGCTAATGTAACAAACTTGAAATATCGATTTTGAACAATACCCCGCCGCGACTTGTTTTTTTTTATTATTTTTATTTAATTTTCATTTTAAGCTTTTTAAACTTAACTGACCTATTGGGCAATATATGTATTAAACGTGAAGCGGTTAATCGAGTAATCATACATAAATAAAAAAAAAACAATTTTATGCCAAAAATGCCTTACATCATTTTGGAAAAGAGCTGATACTCTTCAAACCGCTGGACCGGTTTTCACCAAACATAGCTAAGAACAAAGAAAACTGGCTTTGGAATGAAAAAAACCGTATCAAAATCGGTCCATCCGTTAGAGAGCTACGATGCCACAGACAGACACACACACATACACATATACAGACATCGACGTCAAACTTATAACACCCGTCTTTTTGCGTCGGGGTATAGAAAGTACCACCTGACAAGCTGATTTTTTTTCGCGATTTCGGGGTTGGTCCAATAGTAAAAGTTGTTCATAATGAAGAGTACAATGATCCCTTAAGAAGTATAACGTTTATTCTGTTACACGTTGTACAGAAGCTTCTAAAAATATGTATATCTAAATGTTAAAGGGGAGGGGAAGATCTCATAGGGAAGATCTCATAGGGAATCGAAAACCTCGTCCACATCGCTGTCAACGGGATAAGTGCCCGAAACACTGGCCGAATAATGTTTTAAAATAATGCATATAGGTTCATTTTCTACCCAGTCTACACAATTAGATCACAGTTACCGAACCGTTGAACTACCTATGTTTTATCAGGCGTCAACGACGAGAAAGTGATGTCATTGTAGTCATTTTGATTATTATCTGTATAATATTTGTACACCTACAGTGTAGTCACTGTAATAAGTTAGATCATACAACATAAACATAATAAAACTCATTTTTGGGAGTGTAGGGCAGTAGAAAAATTATAAAAGTGCGGCGTAGCAGCTTCGTAGACTCGACGCCGACGTAGGAAAGCCTCGTAGACGTGGCGTAGCAACTTCGTAGCAGGCGTAGAAAAGGCTCGTAGACGTTGCGTAGCAGTCTCGTAGCAGTTGCAGTGTCGCCGTAAAGAGTCACCGCGGCCCTGGAACGCAAAGGGCATTTGGAGGAACATGGATGAAGAGTCTGACACTTCCTTCCGCTTCGCCCAGAGCGGATGGAGTCATTTGATGATTTTCCATCCTAAAAAAAAATAAGATGGTTGTGGCGGCCAAATCCTTATACAGTTACAATTAGGGCTTTCAATCCGGAGTTCCGGAGTTTCGAAACTCCGGAATTTTGGAGCGATTTTAAGTATTTCTCAAATCTGGAGTTGAAATAGAACACCGGAGTTGAAACCGATTTTCAAAAACCATGTAAAATTGTAAACATTATTTACAAAACGACGAAAAACGCATCTAAATTCTTAAGCGTAACCCGTTGTTTGATTCCTTCTTAAGCCATATAAGATAGAAAAAGTGCGAACTCTCGTGAGATCATTTCGGAACTCAACTTTAAAAAGGGATGCCTTGCAAACTTACGTCAAGAAGGAGCTAGGGCTTCAGCAGGAATTACAACTTGACTGTCGTACACGCTGGTTAACCATGTCTGATATGATTGGGGTATTTTTGAAGTTAAAAGATTCTGTACTCAAAGTTATGATTGACATGAAATTAAATATCCTATTTTCTCAACGAGAATTTGACTCTCTCACAGAAATCCACCGCAGCTTGGAAGTTGTAAAAATTACCGTACCAGTATCTGCTGTGTGTCTTGCCGACGAGCGTGGAGTCAGAACGAGCATTCTCGGCAGCAGGCTTTTTCTGCACGAAGCTTAGAAGTTTTCTTTCTGACTCATCTTCCAATGCCTTATCGTTTCTCAAAACATATTACTTACCAAGAACTTCGATCTCAAAAAAGTAGATTTTTTAGGTACTTATAAGTTCATGATTATTATTTTATTGTAACTTGCCAAACAAACGTTTATTTTCATGATTAATGATTGTTTTAATATTTTATAATGCGTATTAGTTGTCTATTATAACTTCTGTCTGTCAGACAGAATTTTTAAACAAAAACACTGATTCATTAACAAATAAAACTTCTATTGATTAAAATAAAGGGCCTTTTTATTAATTTCTAAAAAAGCTGTCAACTCCGGAGCCAACTCCGGAGTTACGGATTTGATTGCTCAACATCGTAACTAGCTCCGGAGTTGATAACTATCCGAGTTTGAATGCCCTAGTTACAATACAATCATAAAAAAACTGTGTGTCGGACCTCGCGCAGTGTACTGCAAGGAAATGCCGAATACCTATATTAATTGAGATCACGGTTTAACGGTTAAAATCAGCTGTGAACAACTTTATCTAACTAATTTTCAATGAATGTTTTACGAAATTTAAGTACATTTTATAGGTTGGTCGACCATTACTCGTAAACTTGTAAAACCTACTTAGCAGAGATAGTTTTTCTTATAAATTCGTTATGATTGCATGAAACTATTTTCACGTCTTCAAAAATAATAAAATTTAACACTTTAAAACGGATTCCTGGATGGAAAAATGGTTTATCTACACTCACAACGTAATGTTCCAAATATGAGTTCAAAACCGAATGCATAAATACATACTTTTTTTTCGTGGATAGGTAAAATTTAAAAAAAAAACCATTACAGTTCAACACTTTCCTTCGATTTTTAAACAACTGCATCATAAAATAACTTTTTAATTTTTAAAGCACACTTTTTCTTTTTAATTTTTGGCGCGGGGTGATTGACTTAAGTCAATGAGCCAGCTTTTATCTTTGTCTATGTTTGAGCGCGCTGCGCAGTCATTCGAATACGCAATGAGAATATCCGCCATATTGGAATTAACTATTTTTCCACTTATTTTATTTCAACTGTATGAGTGAAGATAAAATAGTGTATGCAACGGCATATAATTAGGTATTAAAACACTCGTGTGATGCTATTATCACACTCGGCTACGCCTCGCGTGATAAACCCACACTCGTGTTTTAATAACCCTTTTTATATGGTCGTTGCATAAACTACTATTTTGCACACCCTAAATATTTTTAAACGACCGAACCAACTACATATCCCCACGTATTGGGATAGACGAATAAAAAAAACCATCGCCATTTTACTTGTAGTGGGAGGGGGGAAAAAATTGTCGGCGTAATAAATATGTATCCCATATCAAATTTCAACTTTCTAGTGCTAAGCGACTCTGAGCTAAACCGCGCCCAGACGAAACGAACGAGGATGGCGACATGGCGAAACTATAAGCATACTATAAGGGTTCCTTGTTGGCTACGGAACCCTTGAAAACAATTTATATTGAAAAGTGTCTAGTGTTTGCTATTCTTTGTCGAGTCATAGGTTTCTTATTATGAGATATATTTACTGTATGTTTACTTAGTGTAGGTAGCAATTGACATTTTAGGGCGTTCCCTCTTGCGAAAACGATCCTGGTTGCAACATCACATGAGATCATCTACCAAATAATGTATTGTCATTGAAATCGTATAAAGTTACGAGAATGCCAGTCGGATAAAGACGTTGGCCACAATTCATTTTATTAGCTTACACGTATCCGCCAGCAAATGAAAAACTAAGCTTGTTAAAACAGATCTGACCCCGAAGGGGGTATGATGAAACATGCGGATTTATGGATTTAATTAAATAAGAATTACCTGCAGCTTGCAACTTTGCTTGCCCCAAAATATATTGGTTTATCCAATTCATCGAAACAATATTGTGTTACTGAAAATTCAATACTCAAATTGGAGAATCTTATAGAGTGATATTATTACTCCCATTTATTTAAAAACTATGTATAAGCAATTACTTGTGTAGGAGTAACGAGCTAAGGGATTCCAGGGATTACCTTTGTACAACCAGTGGCATGCCACTGGGTAGTATCATCATTTGTGGCTCAACGATATTACGTTTGAATGTACTCCTCAGAAGTCAATCCAATATCTGCCAAAATCAAGACTCAATTCCATGAAATATACATATTTGGCCACTCGTCTGCTGCCTTTGAAGTTCAGTCGGCCAACAAGGCAAAGTAACTCTTAACAGAGTTAATTAAGGCAAGCAGTATTAAATCAACAGGTATCTTAAGTTATGACGTTTAATTATTAGGAACGTAAGGCATTATTACTGAGAAGGAAAAATATACAAAGCCTCGGGACAAACTCAATCAAAAACAAGGTGATCTGGTTCGCGAATGGCTATATTTAGGTACACGATCCTTTGCTACCACTGTTTTCCAAATCGACAATTTGTTTTTCTCGTTTTTCTCAAACAAAGCGTTCCATGTCAGCTACAGCATTTAGTTACACAGCCTGTAAGCATATAGGTACCTATGGTGTATCTCTGTCTCTGAGTCAGGAATGAACATTGAATTATCCTGCGGACATAACTGGCTTATCAAAATGATGAGCCCTAGCTTTAAGCTTTATTAAATTACTACCGATTCCAGTACAGTACAGTAATAAACTGAATATACTTAATTGATGTTACGGTTAATGCGAACTGGTAGCCCGATACCTGAATTATTAGTCGGGATCGGAAAGCGAGTGCTCAATAGCGCCACTTCAAAGCGCTGTTCAGTCAGACAGTAGCATAAATACTAGTGAGGTACCAGCGTGCCACGCGAAGCAAGAAGGCGCAAAATAGCTTTCCAATTTGGAAACGACAGGTTGATATTTCAGTTTATATAAACCTTGCAATACTTACGGAATTTGCAATAAAATCTAACATGAGTTATGAAATATTTCTCATCATTTTTAAACGGCTTTTCCGTGATCCATGCCGAAATTGGCAATACGGTGAACTAGACTTCCAGACTTCCTTTGATGTCTATCTTCCGACATTTTTAGGAACTGAGATTGAAAAGTTACTCGAAAGATTGTAGATACCCTTTGGTAACATAGAGAGCTTATTTAATATAAAATCTAATTTTGTTCTGGTTTGCGGAAAGATTTTGAAGCAATAGAAACGTTCATTGCCAGTTTTTTCTATATTTGGATGGGGATTTTGCTGTAGGCAAATCTGTTTTTCCCCAAAAGTCTAGCAGCGCCCATGCACAATCATGTTCCGTCTAAAAATACTTCGTCGGTGGTTTTTAAGCCCGTCGTTGGAAAACATCATTTTTCCTCTGCGCAAAACTAAACAAAACCAACTGGATTGGCAGAATGTTTCTTACGGATATTTTGTTGAAACTAGGATTCAATAAACAGTCTGGTTTGCTTCAAGCTAAAGAGTAATTTTAACTGTGTAAGCACTGGGTGTGCGTGCTTGACAACAAGGCTGGCTCAGTAATTGTTTATCGGCATCGATTTCTTAGAAGGCTAGTCAAGAGTGTCATAGCTGCCACTTTTATAGAAATAGGCCATCATATGTCATGTATTTCTAACCACATAGAGGCGTGTTCCCAAATCCATACTTTAATATCATAATTGCGAAAGTAACAGTTTGTTACCTTTTCACATCTTAGCGGCTGAAAGCATCTAGATAAAACATGGCGCACCAGTAGACTTTGTCCTGGATGGAGAAGTAGCCAACGACCTACGTTGGCTACTTTATCATGTGCTCTTGGTATGATTTCCGACATTCACGCAGCCAAAGCTGATGAAGAAGCTTCTATAAAATAAGCACCAGCTTATTTGAAACGCACTTACTCTTTACGGTGTTTCATTCAAGTTTTCAAGTCATATTTCTTTGAAATTAATGGAGGACTGATTTCAATGATTTTTTTTATGAAAGACTGTGACGATTAAACGCTGGTATGACTCTCACTGCGTTAGTCTTTGATGACTTTCAGTTGGTGCGGCATGATGGGCTATTATATCCGATGCACGATTTGTTCCTGGTACGTTGCTGGGTCGAAAAGACCCGTTCGACTTCATCTGCTTAGGAAGGCTTATCTGTATACAGGCTGTTCGAGAAGTGCGTGGTCATATTCAAGGGTGATGTTTGGTGGTTGATATACATTAAGGAAAAATATCAAGACATTTTTCTAAATACTTCCGAAGAAGTGACTTTTCTAGCAGTCTGATGCAGTTGGTGACATCAAATCTGTGATTGAACTAAAGTAGTCGTTTTTGTGGTTTAAATAGACTATACGTTTCATCTGGACCACGCACTTCTCTTCTTCACGTAGCGGTTGGCACCCTGGAGGCATAATGGTTAAAACATCATATTCCTTTATAGCAATGTGTTAACAAACAAACACTCAATAATCGGCTGTAATCTTAGTTAAGGACGCTGTTACAAATGGGTAGTCAAATCATTACTTTTTAACACAAAAGTATGTTTATTCAATGAATGCTTTGCATTCTTAAAATGTTTTTTGCCCGAATTGAAAACTACAAATATAAGTACTACAAACTATAAATATAATTTTAGATAGGTACATTTCCTCAATAAATGTAACGAAGAAAAAAATTTCACTTCGGTACATTTATTGAGAAATAATACCGTTTTACCGTTACCTATTTACCGTTCGATGTTGAACCCATTTCCGGAATTATTGGTTGCTTTCTCAGGACACCTTTGAGAACTTCTGTGATAAAATGTCCAATAAACTCTTTTTTGTTCTTTTCTATTCACTTTTTTCTTCATATTTGCATAAAAACTTATCTAAACACACGGAACTCATTAGCTCAACTAGCATGTAATCTAGTGCGGCTATCGGGTCATCGGGCATCGGGTCGTAGAACCGATAAACGCACTAGACGTGAAGGGTCTCATGAACCCGATGCAATTATTTCGTACCTAAGTATACTATCAACCGGGGCCGCGGCAGACCACGAAGGAGATGGCGCAACGACTTGATGTCTTCCTTGGGAATTGGTAAGAAGAGGCCAAGAACCGGGAACGGTGGAAGGAATGGAGGGAGACCTTTGCCCAGCAGTGGGACAGTTCGGGCTAGATATAATAATAATAATTAAAATGAGCCAATTCCAAAACTCTAACCGTCTCATTCATATTCTTAAGGAGACAAATATATCTGTCCCGCACCAGCAGTTACAATCGCATAGAACATGTTAAGACGCGTCTTGACGTCTCTTCTATGGTTTATTGGTTTAGTGTGTACCTAGGTACTTTATCGGTCGTTTATCTGTCCACTAACCAACCAAAGGTGTTATGAATAATAGCGTTAACGGACAAATAAAAGACCGATAAACTACCTCAGAAACCATGCATTAGAGAAGTGTAACAGAATTAACGTAAAAGAGTTATGAGTCTTCTTATCTTTTCTATATGTATAGGTATGACACTTTTATATATACACTTCTGGACACATCTATTGGCCCACCTTGTATTTTCAGTTTCGTTTGGTCCTAGCTAAAATTTTATATTAGGTCGAGCAAAAAGTTTTTATGCAGTTTTGAACCTGGCACATTCACAATTTCATTCAATAGTCTTTTTTTAAATTTCGAACACAGAATTTAAAGAAACAAAAGACAATTTGGAGCCTGTTTGTTGATATCAAACAATCGAATACTAAGAAAACTTGGTTTTATTGGTTTACTTGGATTTAATTCTTGAAAAAGTGATTGATATCTTTGGTTTTGCAACAAACATTACTTATTCTTAACATTAAGGTGAGGTTCTATCAATAATCTATGGATACTTCACCTGAAGTCGCCGCCCAAGCTGTGGCACTTATTCAGGCCGGACACAGCCAAAGAAACGTGAGTGCTCAACTTAATTTAAGTCGATCTGCGGTCCGAAATGTTTATCGGAGGTACCTAGAGACTGGCGGCTTTGTTCGTCGCCAAGGAAGGCCAAGATCTCGGGTCACAACTGAAAGGCAGGATCGATTCATCGTGACGACCAGCTTGAGAAATCGTCACCTTACCTCCATTGAGATACAAAACCAACTTCGCGACTTCCACGGAGTATCTGTGAGCGCTCGAACTGTTCGGAGAAGGTTAAAAGAACGCGATATGGTACCACACAAGCCAGCTAATGGGCCCAAACTAACGCGAGCCCACCGAACAGCGCGCCTTCATTTCGCACGCAGTCATTTAAATTGGACACAGCAAGATTGGAGCCGTGTACTCTTTTCTGATGAGTCTAAAATTGTGTTACATGGCAATGATGGAAGGAAGAAGGTCTACCGACGTAAGGGAGAGCGTTTCGCACAATGCTGCTTTGAAGAGAGGGTTGCTTATGGCGGTGGCTCATGGACTGTCTGGGGCGGTATATCCGCGAGCGGCAAAACTCAACTTGAGGTTGTTACAGGACCACAGCTGCCAACATTAAATGCTGAAAGGTACATTCGTTAGTGCTTACAACCTCACGTGATACCATACGCGGACTATGTGGGCCCAAATTTCCTTTTTATGCATGATAATGCAAGAGCCCATGCGGCCGGCATCGTCAGGGAATATCTTCGGGATGTGAACATCACAGTTATGGACTGGCCAGCCAGAAGCCCAGACATGAACCCCATTGAGCACATGTGGGACGAGCTAAAAAGACGTGTTAGGGCTCGTCAGCCAGTTGCCCAGACGATGCAGGAGTTGAAAACTGCCATAGAAGAGGAATGGGAGATGATCCCTCAAAATTTCATAGAGCGGTTGATAAACTCTATGCCTAATCGTATGAGAGTTGTGGTAGATGCCCATGGAGGCAACACGCGTTATTAAATTAAACCTTTATTTGATAAAACATGTTTTTTATTCAAAAATCAATTGCCTTTAACAAGGCGCATATCCGACTTGTTAGGCGTAGCTCCATGTCGTATGGTATTCTGAATTCAAATTTAAAACAATACGATCGAAAAAGATGGTAAAATGTATCAGGTTTAAAACTGCATCAACAGTTTTTGTTCAATCTAGCAATCATATTTCGGTAGGGGCCATCGAAACCTAAACTCTAAAGTGGGCCAATAGATGTGTCCAGAAGTGTATATTTTCTTTGAGCAATTTATCGCATTACTTTCAACCCGAATAAAATTGAGAGACTTGTATTTTAGAAGAGCTTTAAATTATTATGTAGGTACCTAGAGCTACCTAGTGAAAGATCAATACACTTAATAACCACTTACCTTTAGGTACTTCAATGTGCTTGAGACTGACGAGAATTAGGTATTTCAAATAGTTTTACCAAATATTTCAACTTGAATAAAATAAACTTCTCCTTTCCGTTTTTACCTTAGGTACTCAAGTATGTAGGTGAATCATTTAAGTGTAATTAAAATAACTGGTTCAAGAGAAAATGTAAATAAGCAAATAAAACGTGAAAATGATACCAATTATGAACAAGCAATACTTACCATCTACATCTACAATAACTTAATTGGGGTACCTTAGTTTCACGGATGTGATACTGAAGCCATTTATTCTTCTGAAATAGGAAAATCGTGTACCTACATGTATGAAATAACCATGGTCCATTTGCTGGCTAAAATTCCAGTTTAAATAACTGCAACCAAACATTAAAAAAAAAAATCGCAGGCATCAAAGGAACTCAAATAAACGCAAAAAGCTCATCCTTTTTTGATCGCCGCGGCATCCACCGCCAGCGCAGTTGAGATGAGTTATTTTTTTCTAGATAACTGAATAGTTTGATTGTCCTCATGACAACTGGTGTTTGCGCACGCTAGTACCAAGGCACGAATATAATTGGTTAGCTCCACATTGATATCAGCTGGCTCTATGGAGCATAACTGAGGAGCGGCGGCACACCTACTTGGTCGCATCTACCACAATGAAGTCGAAATAACGTTGCCATTGACATGAATAATTTATGGTTGAATTAAATCCATTTATTACATCATACCTTGGTTTGGCCAACTATTGTACATGGTACCTCTGTAGTTTGATTGCCCGATGGTTTAATAACTCCGCTCCCATCGGATGGTGTCATAACTAATATTTTAAACGGTTCAGACCATCAATCCGATGGGAGCACTTGAGATGCCATGTGCATGTGCGTAAGGCGTCAGTCATAATTCAGTTTCCGTACTAGAAGGTGTGACCTGTTACTGCTGCACTGGCCTGTTGCTGAGCAGTGTCAGACAAAAGCGAACCTAATACATAGCTATAATATTTGAATTCTGAATTCGAGATAATTATAAAACTTTGGAAGAAAAAACTTTAAACCCGCCCATACAGGTTATAAACAGAGGCCCACGAGTCTATTGTTCTTGAAAAATTAAAATTCATACTTTACTTCCCAACAGGTCCACGACATTTTAAAATAATATAACACGATTTCTTTCGCCACGGGTTCATGAGAATGTATTCAGTCAGCAATTCTAAATATGTATTGCCTTGCTTTTTTGGATGGGAAATAATCAAGCGAGCCACCCACCGCTCGCCGTCCGCAAACCCGCACCTACGGTGGCCGGGAATCGCCCAGCGACTCCCGACGCCCGGGGCGTCTCCCTATGTTGCGGTAGCTGGAGCGTAAGGGTTGTCTTTCTCTCACGGCCCGTCTCCTCCTTCACTAGCATTTCTGCTTCGCAGAAGGAGGTGACGGCTTCCCATGCCTCCTCGCTCCGGACCATGGCTTGAACCAGGGCCGATCGCGAGAGGTCACCGCCGCCGATCGCCTCAGGGAGGACACGGCGGTGCTCCGCCCAAGCAGGGCAGACCTCCACCGTATGCTCCACCGTGTCCTCCGGGCGATCCTCACAGTGAAAAACCCCGGGCGTTTCCTCCCGCCGAATCCGAAACAAGTACCTCCTGAAATAACCGTGTCCGGTGAGTACCTGCGTCAGTCGGAAGGTGAGGACGCCGTGGCGCCTCCCCAGCCACTCGTCAAAGAGGGGCGCTATCGCCGCAATTGTGGCGTGCCCAGCATTTGGTTGCGACAGTCGCTGACTCCATACCGCCATGGTATCTTGCCGGAGCTCCGTCCGCCACGCTGCAATTTGCCGAGGCAGCGGAGTTTCGCCCCGGCGTAGCGCCTCCACGCGCCCCGTGTGGACTTGCGCTAGAACTCTCGCCTCCAGATCCCATGGCGGCAATCCGGTAAGGGGCTCGCCGCCTCGCCAGAGAACGTGCATTATCCCCGGGCCAGCCGGATGGCCATGACCCTTTGTGACGCGTTCAGCTGTCGAGCTGGACGCTGCTTCAGCGTCCGAGCTCACACTGGGGCCCCATAAAGGGCCATGGACCTCACGATCTCAGCATACAGCCTCCGGCAGGAGGCGTTTGGACACCCTAGATTGGGCAGAAGCCGCTTGAAGGCAGCCACAGCCCGCCCCAGTCTAGGAGCCAAACGTCGGAAAGGCTCAACGAGGTTCCATCGGCTGTCGAAAACGAGTCCTAAATACTTGATCGTCGACCCGACGCCGATATGAACTCCTCCTACCGTTATTTGGGATCCCGGTGGTGGCCTGTTCCGAGGACCGTGAAAGTGATTTTAAACTGACGTTAAAAACTTGCCAAAAACTTTGTTAAGGACAGAACACATATTAAATAAAGAGTACTCACGTTGAAGGGTATTTTAACGTTTTGAACCGATTTCATAAAAGGAGGAGATTCTCAATTCGAATGTTTTTTTAAAGTGAAAACTTCTTGGGTGAACAACAATCATGGAACTCGCGTCATCGTCACCGAACGCTTTCGATGAGCTATATGTATACTGTGTACAGTACTGTGTACTGTGTGTGTGCACTTTTTGGGTGAATAAAAAGCGTGAAACTCGCGTCATCGTCACCGTACGTTTCCCATGCACCGACAATACAATATTACTTAGTTTTTACTTCTATCGGCAGTCGCCAAAGATTGACATTATTATATGTAGTTTTTTTATGTTTGTTAAATCATTTATGAATCGATTTGATTGGTCCCATTGAAATTTAATAAAAATCGGTTCCGTTATGGTTTTTAAATCCAAATAACTGGAAAAAATATGTGGAAAAATCATCCATGTATACGAAATTGCGTATTAAAATTCTGCTTTCTTGTGACTTTCCAGTGGTTTTGTTAGGTGTGGGGTACCACTAAAAAATTAAAACTTACACAAAAAAACCGACTTAAAAAAAACACAACATGGTACTTACAAAATAACTTTAATTCCGGAAGTCGGTGTTAAATTACGAAGAAAGAACCAAAAACACCGACTTCCGAAATTAAAGTTATTTTGTGCTAACTAACTAACTAATGCGAAGCAATAAGGAGTCTGATAAATAGTAATACGCACGTTTCGATAACGCTTACCGAGGTCAGACCGAAGACGGGGACCATCTATCACATGCCGAGACTCCTCCATGCCTCAGAAAGCACGGCTGTCACTAGTGGATATTTGGCAGTGTTAACGGATACTCAGAAGCCAGAAAATCTGACGGTAGAGGGACCGTGTTACTCAGATACTCGGTTGTGCAGGCCACTCCATGTAAAAAGCTGGTACTTAGCTGTATTTGGTTAGATCAAAATCGTTGGCAGATGATTGAAACACCAAGCAATGTGGGTGTCACGTGAGTGCGACTTCGATCTCGCTATAACAAGGAGCTTAGCGGTTCAGGAGTTCAAACGACAAAAATCGTATCGTCACATTTTTATAATTTAAATAGATAACGAGCGTCATGCTTATCAAAGGGCACGTGGCGAGCGACAGCATCTAATAGAGCAACAAAAAATCAACCTTCGTTTGAAGTCAAATATGAGGCAATGTTTTGTGATAACTAAGTGCATAATAAAGGATATTGAGAAAGGTCATGAAGAGTTAAGATATAAACATAGGTACGACATACAACAGCAATATGTACATACCATGTACATACTGTCGCTCAAGGGCGTGACAGTGTAGATTATTTTATAGAATAACTCGATGAACTGATGAATCAATGGGTAGGTAGGTATATATATACCTACAGCTAGTTGGCTGCGACATATATATGTTATAGACTTTCATTGAACTGCGTCGTTTAATCAGCAACATTAATGACATGGGCAAGTCATTAAACGATCTTGAACAAAAGTTGTCGCTAAAAATTCGGCGCATTTAAATGAAAAGCCTAGGCCACCAATTAAACGACTGATTAAGCTAATTGGCTGCGACATATATATTTATGAACCCGCGAAATTATGGAGCCATCCAAATTTTTAGTACCCCGCCTCACTGGTATCGGACCACTTTAAAAGAAAATAATTCAATGAATTTACTTTCCTATCAAATTCAAATCTGTTCCTATTTGCACGACCCTTTAAAAGGAGATAGAATTATTTCCTGCCATCACGTATAAAGGCTGCGTCACAGTGCTAAAACTAACAATATCGTCTGAGGACGAGAATTTTACTGTAGAGCATAGTGTGAATTAATAGACACCAAATAAGTAGGGTTAAAACATTATGTTACTTAGCATAGTTTCGAATCATTACAGGCAACTTAGAGGCGGTTAGATTCAGACTAACCACAGGTATCAATAATTTTAGTTTTTTGTAAATAACACACTCGAGAGCAGTTGCCCTGCCCGAAAAATTGAAAAAGCATAAGAAAAGTATATAGATTAGTATTGTATTATTACAAATATTTTTTAGCTTGAAGTAATAAATTTAATAATAAAAATGCTGAAAAAAAAAATAAGAAAATTGTTTCAGGTTTTCTAAGAAATCTCGTATTTTTACGAAAGTTTTCATTTTGTCTTTCCTTATGAACCTTACTCGGACAGTTTGAAAAATAAAAAAAAACTGCCGAAAAACCCGACCGCTAAAAACGACTAAAATTTCCAAACCTTTCAAGCACTTGATGGATGGCATCAAATCTGTGATATAATATCTAAGTCAGTATCATTTATTGCAACTATAACTATATACACACTTAAATAAAAGACTCAACTAAAACTAAAAATAATCTAAATCTGTGATTGAATTTAATTAAATAACTAACTACATCCTATAAATAAATAACAATAACCAACTACATCAGACCGCTTGATAAGCGACTTGTTTTGAACTTTTTAGTTGTAACAATAGAATAGAATACTCTATTATTGTATATATTATGTAGTACACCGTATCCATATAAGTCACAGCATGATCGTTTTTAGAGGTCGGGATTTTTGACAAAGTAATTTTTTTATTTCCTACATTTTAGTAAGTTACATTTTTGGAATCGTCTCCTTAAATTGAGCCTGATGCCTTTTGATATGTGTATAACAAAAATTCGCAATATCAACTGAAAATTATACTGTGATATTTTTATCACCTTCCATTTTTTCTCAGGCATTAGGTACTAATCATGAGACGATTAACTAAGAAACTAGCCAAGTGCGACTCGGACTCACGCACGAAGGGTTCCGTACCATTATCTAAAAAACGACAAAAAAAATACGTTTGTTTTATGGGAGCCCCACTTATTTTATTCTGTTTTTAATAAGTGTTTGTAGTTATAGCGGCAACAGAAATACATTATCTGTGAAAATTTCAGCTGTCTAGCTATCACGGTTCATGAGATACAGCCTGGTGACGGACAGCGGAGTCTTAGTAGGTAATAGGGTCCCGTTTTTACCCTTCGGATACGGAACCCAAAAAATACCTAGAACCTTCAAAAACGAAAAAAAATAAACATCTGTTCAGTCCTGTTTTGTTCGCATGACCATGACACAACAAAATGGGTAGGTACATACTGCAGCTGATTTTCTTGGGAGTAAATTAGCAGATATAAATAAACATAAGTAGTAATAAACTGTCAATTCAGCTTAATTTGTTACAAAATAGCAAATACAAACTGAATTTCACAACAAACAACAATTCGAACGTAAATTCAGAATAGGTATCAATTTTCGCCAAACAAATGAAAACCTTAAGGCTGCAGTCTTGCAAAATTCACTCGCGGCGAATTATTTGCGCAACTTTAAATTCGTTTTCTTTACAAAGTAATGAAATAACATGAAATATTTTTATTGCCCATAAATAACCATAATATAAGTAATACGTAGTTATTTTTTTTAAGTTCTTCTAGGTGGATTATGTTAGGTAAATCAAGTGTTAAATACAGCTCTCTCGCGCCCAACATCATTTCGAGTTCTGTTTGGGCGCTCAGTCTATGGCAATGAAGAATTAATTTACAAATCTGTTCAGCGCATAATTAGCTCAATATTCTCGTCTTCAAAATGCGCTGATTAGTTTTTTCTAGTTATGTTTCATTTTCTTAATTCAGAGGTCACACTTTCATCAAAATTCTCTGTTTTCATCTCTTAATAAACGGTTTGTTTCATTATAACTATGCATTGTATGTATGTAATAATTTGATTATTTTAATGCCAAGAGTTCATTAAGCAAATACTTAAAAAAAAATAGCACCTAAATCACATTACCCTAACAATAATAATAATCTCAAAAGACCTCCAAAAAACGAGTTCATAAACAAGAATTGAGAGAGAAATTCCTTAGTGGCCGCTGCACGGGCGGAGCGTTCGGACGTGTGGTCCACGACAAATTTTAATTGTTCCCTCTCGCTCTAACATTGCTCCTGCTCTAACGTTGGTTACGCACTGTTATGTATCTAAAGTTGCTCTACTTTATTATTTTTTGTATATTATTTTTCGGGTGTTGTAAATATTTGTGTTTTAGTAATAGTATTGTAAATATTTGATTTCAATATGGATCGTAAACGTAAAAAAAAATATGCATGCACGAAAAAAAAAAAAATTGGGCTCAAACGTAGAAGTGATGAAGAGAAATAGAATCCAAAGGTAAGTAGAACTGTTTACAGTATTCATGTTTAGGGCCTAACTACAAGGTCAAATTCAATTAGCTAGCGAGACTCCACAGACTTGATGGGTATACGATTTTATCAACTCACACTTCAAGTAACAATACTACCAGCGGTCATTGACCCCAAACAAATCATCAAATCTTTACTGTTTTTATAAAATTGTTATAATATTGTATACAGGGTCGAATTAAATTAGATAGCGAAAGTCCGCAGAAGTGATGGGTATCAATATAAGTATGACAAAACAAAAATTAATTAATATGATGTTCATGCATGCTGTCAGAAGGTATAAAAGAGTGTGGTTGGGGAGGGCGTGAGTGCTTGTGTGGGCATGAGTGTGTGGATGGATGTGTTTGTGGGTTGGTCGGTGTATTTAGTGTCTATGTACATACATAAATAATAAATACACACTCCTACTAGCGACCAAAATCGGATCGGCTAATCGGCTAATTTGACCAAAGTCAGATATCTTTTAACCGTGGAATAAAATTAATTAATAATATGACTAATTTATTTTCACAGGTCTGCTGCTGGCTCTCGTCAACCATTTTCAGATGTTAGCAACCTGTCAGAAGCGCGAAATATTAATCCTACCTCTTCTACTATTGGAGTACCAGTGATGATTGAAAATATTGACGGAACTGAAAATGTAACAAACTCAAATAAGAAAATGAACCGGAAGCGAACATTTGAGGGGGCTTTTCCTTTTCGCCGAATTTTCGGAAGGAAACGTCAACAACCTGTAATTGTTAGCGACGACCAACAGCTGCAAATTGATAATGAAACAGAAATGACCAATGATGAGGAACTGTTTTGCCTAGAAGGGCGCAGAATCGTTTCGATCAAATATTTTTTAGAAATTTTGGGGAAGATTGCTGATCATAACGAAAAATCTTTTGGATGCAGGTATACAAATTTGAAATGTATCGGTGAACGACGTAAAGGTTTTATATCAAAACTGCATTTCAAGTGCGAACTCTGTAATTCCGAATTTGACATAAGCACTGAAGATCCGTCTAACACTTGTGATGTGAACCACGGTATAGTTGCAGGTATTATTAGTATTGGCTGTGGGTTGGGAAATTTAAATGAATTGGCAGGTAATGCTGATATACCTGGCATGTCAAAAAATTTATATGCTCAGACAAGCAAAAAAGTTTACGAATGGTTCCATAAGACGGCAGTAGAATAAATGGCCAAGGCAGGCATCGAAGAGGCAGAACATGCGACAGAAATTGGCAGTGTCGATTGTGATGGTACACCAATGATTGATGTAATAGCTGACGGGTGTTGGTCCAAAAGATCTTTCCGTAATAACTATTCAGCATCATCAGGTGCAGCAGCAATAATCGGTGCATACAGTGGTAAAATTTTATATCTTGGTGTAAAAAATAAATACTGCATAGTATGTGCAAAAGCTGAAAATAAAAAAAATAAACCTGCAAATCATATTTGCTACAAGAACTATTCTGGTAGTTCTTCCAGTATGGAGTCAACGTCGCTTGTTGAAGGATTTGGTAACTCTCTTGAATCTCATGGTTTAATATATGCTAGACTAATATCAGATGGTGATTCAAGTACTCATAAAAAAATATTAGAAAGCAATCCATATAAAAACTGCAAGGTTCAGAAGATCGAGTGCAGAAACCATCTGTTAAGAAATCTATGTAACAAACTGAGAGCACTTACTAAAGATACTCATATTCCTATTCAATTAGGGAAACTTTTAACTGACTTCAAAATCATGAAGTTACGCAGATACACAGTGCGGGCTATAAAGTTGAGGAAACACGAAGACATTTCTGACAGTCAAAAAATGGTATAACTTCGTACAGATATTTTGAATGCATTACACCATTCTTTTGGTAGTCACTCTGATTGCGATGACGCTATATGCCCAGCAACTGATAAAACTGACCGAAATACGGCACTTGATGTAGCTAACACAGTTTTGTGGAGGAAAATGAGTCAAATTGTCTTGTTTTTGGCTGCAAACGCTAAAAGTATAATTTTTGACGTCGATAGCAATCCTGCTGAGACATTCAATTCAGTGATTGCCAAATATGTGGGGGGGAAAAGAATTAATTACACACTTAAGAATTCATACCAGGAAAGGTGTTCCGCTTCAGTTATTTCCTTTAACACCAAGCGACCAATAAACGCTATCCATAAATGCATATTTGGTAAACCTACTGGCAAATACACAAATGTATATGAGGTACAAAAAGCGAAAAGAAAAGTTTACAAAAGATTATTTAGAAAAAAAATCCGTAGAAATATGAACGATCCAGATTATGGACAGAAAGCTCAAAGACCAGATATGACCGATGAAGATTTTCAGATAACAAAAAATGAATTTCTTAAACAAACGGAGCTTTCTGACCAGCAAAGAGACGAACTACAGAAACAGACGATAGACCAAAGTTCCAGTCAAGAATGGTTAGAAAACAGAAAAAATAGATTAACCGCGTCTATGTTTGGAAAAATATGTAAACGTAAAGAAAACATTAGCTGCGCTCCTTTAGTGAAAGCTATTGTGAAACCACAAAAGTTGTCAAATGTCCCATCGATCACATATGGTAGAGATTATGAACAAATAGCATTAACCCAATTATCTCTGCAGGAAAACGTCACAATTACCCGCTGCGGTCTTTATATTCATAAAACACTCCAATATTTAGGAGCAAGTCCCGATGGTATTTATAAAGACAAAGATGGAAAAACAGGACTGGTAGAAGTAAAATGCCCATTTTCTGCAAAAAATATGCAAGCTGAAGAAGCTATAAAAGCAAAAAAAATAAAATTGTGGAAATGTAACACTAAGAAAAATACGTTTGTGATTGACAAAAACCACGATTATTATTTTCAAATTCAGGGCCAATTAAACATTACGGAGATGGATATGTGTTTATTTGCCGTATGGACTGGAGAGGAGTACTCAATGAAAGTCGATTATATAAAAAGAGACCCTACGTTCTGGCACGAAAAAATGGTAGGCCCATTGTCTAAATTTTATTTGCATTGTCTGCTTCCTGAGCTAATTGATTCCCGCCTTGAACGCTCGATGCCAATAAAAGACCCGCCATATATCATTCAAGCTATTGAGAAAAAAGTAAAAAAAAATAAGAACGCGTCCACGTCTTCTACCGCAGACGCTGTCGTTCAGGATAATTAATTCTTGAAAGAAAAGAAAGAAAGAAAAAGTATTTGTTGTGACTCGTACAGGAAGATCTAAACAAAACAAAGTCAAAAATAAAAAACCGGCCAAGTGCTAGTCGGACTCGCGCACGAAGGGTTCCGTACCATTAACTACAAAAATCACGTCTGTTGTATGGGAATAAAATAAATATTTATTTTATTTTGTTTTTAGTATTTTGTTGTTATAGCGGCAACAGAAATACATAATTTGTGAAAATTTCAACTGTCTAGCTATCGCGGTTCTTGAGATACAGGCTGGTGATAGACAGACGGACAAACAGCGAAGTCTTAGTAATCGGATACCGTATTTACCCTTTGGGCACGGAACCCTAAAAAGTAACAAAGAAAAAGAGTAATCGGTGCACAGAGTTACGTATAATTTGAAAAATAAGAAACAACAATTTTGTGTTTAATAACTTTTTATTTATTCAGCCATTTTTTTGTCCCACTGCAGGGCAAAGGCCTCCCTTCCCTCCTTCCACTTATCGCCAATCCTTGTGAAAAGGGTCGAGCTCGTCCCGCCATCTCATTCTGGGCCTGCCGCGTTGTCGTTTGCTGCTGTTTGGGACCCATTGTGTGGTTATTTTAGCCCATAGCCCCTCCGGCATGCGACAGATGTGACCAGCCTTCCATTTTAGCTTGGCAGCCGTGTGACCTACATGGGCATTTTGAGTTTTAGAACGCAGTATCGAGTTCCTTATACGATCAGAAAGTTTAACTCCAAGGATACTGCGCTCCATTGCTCGCTGACAGACCCCGAGTGCGGACTTTTGACGATTGGTTAGTGGCCATGTCTGCGCTCCATAGGTGAGGGTAGGAAGAATGCACATGTCCATGAGTTTTCTCTTTAGTGAGAGAGGGAGAGTTCCTTTCAGTATTTGCTTCATCGACCAATA
Organism: Melanchra persicariae; assembly: GCA_947386135.1. Classification (NCBI taxonomy): domain Eukaryota; kingdom Metazoa; phylum Arthropoda; class Insecta; order Lepidoptera; family Noctuidae; genus Melanchra; species Melanchra persicariae. The sequence continues at coordinate 19,387,446 of OX376643.1, read as the reverse complement.
GCTCTTCCAGGCGTTCTCGGTGCGTCGAGCAACTTCTTTATCGTGTCTTGCCTGGAAGGGGACTATTTGGCCGAGGTATATAAACTCATGGACATATTCAATACTCGCACCCCCAATTCCTATGTTACCTTGGTCTTCGTCATATTCATCGCGAGTCCAACCTCGAGGCTGGCACTGCTCAGTTGGTCGAGCATTAGGCCTAACTCGGCTGCCGTGGAGGAGAAAAGAACAATATCGTCGGCGAAGCGGTGATTAGTTAATCTTCTATCGCCCACGACGATGCCCTTGTCCCTCCAATTGCTTTTTAGTTTTCTAAAGACTTCTTCAAGCGTGGCTGTAAAGAGCTTTGGAGCAAGCGGGTCGCCCTGTTTAACCCCTTTATGGATAGTGAATGATGGTCCTGTGGTTTTTATTTTTAAAGGCTGCTGTGCTATTTTGGTATACCTATTTTTTGTAGTAGGTTAATTTATGTAGGTTCGATATCTTGGTTTTGAAGAGATTTAAATATGGCGTTGTGCGATAAACTGACAAATGCTTTAGAGTAGTCGACAAATGCGAGGTATAAAGGTAAGTTGAATTCTAAATGTTTTTCTATAACTTGATTAAGGGACTGTAAATGGTCAGTAGTGGATAGGCCATGGCGGAACCCGGCTTGTTCGGGAGGTTGATGTTGATTGAATTGGCCAGAAATGCAATTTTCAAGAATTTTTATGAATATTTTGTAAAGGTGTGAGATGTGGCTGATGGAGCGGTAATTGCCGATGTCGGTCTTATCACCTTTTAATGAAGGATGATAACATTTGAGTGGCAGAAACTACTCGGAAAATCACCTTTTTGTAATATTGAATTAAATAAGTTCCTTATGTATGGCAACAAGATAGGCTTCGCGGCTCGAAGTGATTCGGTTGTAATACCATCTTCGCCGGGACTTTTATTGTACTTCATGCCTCTGAGAGCCCGGTGTACTTCATAGCCAGATATTATCGGGACCTCCTCAGGACATCAGTAAACTTCGGTTGTTTTTTGGGATGTTTGGCCGTTGGAATGTAGAGATTTATACAACTCGGTACTTATCCCAAGAATTTTTGCCCTATCTCCTTGTTTAACACCATTTACCATACCACGCATAGCTGATCTTAGGGATCGGTTGTTTGTCAATGCGGTAGCCAGCAGATTGGTACGTTACATTCTGTCGCTCTTCTATAAGACGTGTTGTGCTGTCAGTAAGTTTTGTTTTCTTTTTCTTGAGGCACACAATTTTTTGACTGGCGATTTTAATAGCTTCCTTTATGTTTTCATACTGTACATGTACGTCCTCTGAATCTGTGTCTAATAAACTGAAAGTGTTTTTAATATTTATGTCAAACTGTTCTTTATTTGCAATTAGTGTACATCTATCTGAACTTTTGATTGTACTTTGTGGCGATGTAATTTCAAATCAAAATTTGCTGTCCGGTGATCGGAGCTGATAACTACTTCATAAAAAATTATAATAAACTTACTTTACACAAAAATATAGCGTATTCTTTTAACACTCATTGGCTGGCCACACTATCATTTTTTATGTCTACTACGATACTACGGAACACACAAAAACACTACATCCAGACCCAAAGTACCATTAAAATTTAAATAAATATTGAATAATACTTAGTAGAACAACTTTCCGACCGTGTCAAATTTTGTTTTAAATTTTACGCTAGGTAGGATGAATGCGGGGACTGCGGGGAGCCCGGGTGCAGACGCTCGGCGCGTGGACTCGCTGCACGCGATTCTTATATTGTGCACTAGAAGACTAAGCCCTTAAGCAGCATTCTGTGAATTGTGATGTTAACTTATACCAACAAGTAAATATCAATAATCTGGATTTCACCACAATTACATAGATATCATTTAAAGGTAATTTAAACACGAAACAATCTCGTTATTGGATTGTTTGATCAAAAGTTATTAATTTAAAACCATTAGGTAACTTTGGTACTTATTTGCTTATTCATTGCTTAAGGTGAAAGCGCCAGGGTAGCCCGTGAAATTCAAGTTTTCTAACGTTTTTCGCAATTTGCAGGTCAGTAGGTATTCGGTTGTATGTTGGTCAAAATTTGATTCGCGGCCGTAGCAAGTACGTATTTACAGAACAGTAATCATTAAAATCATCAATACAACTCTCTCAGTTAGAATTGATGCTAAATGTTATGATTTCATTGAAATACTACATTTGACATCAATTCTGACTGACCGAGTTGTATTGATGATTTTAATGATTATAATTTTATAAATACATATTTGCTACGGCCGCGAATCAAATATTTGACCAAGATATACAGCCTGACACTGGCCTGCTAATTGCAAAAATGTAAGAAAATTTGAATTTCGCGGGCTACCCTGGCGCTTCCACCTTAAGGAAATAAAGTTTTGTTTAATACGCCGATACCACGTCCTAAAATGTTAAGCTAGGTACTGACCGATCGACGTTACGGGGCGTTATGTAAGATGTTACAAAGCGAGCATTCGTGCTGTTAGTACCTATGTGGAAAAGAGCACGAACACGCGCTTGGATTTTTGGACACGGCGTATCGGAACATACTCGCTGCGAATGGTATATTATTACGGCTCATAATGCCGGTCAGTACCCACCTTTTGTTAAGTGCCAAAAACCATTAGAGCGCAGTATTCAACCGATCTATTCTGTCAACATCTCACTTTGTAAACTAAGTTGGAGTGAGCATGAAGTGAACTGTCATTTCATCTTGTTAGTATGGATTGACCGCTCACTTCGTGTTCACTTCACCTAAAATTAAACCGCGCGAGAGGTTTACAGCCGGTCTATTCTGTCACCATCTCTCTGTGTACACTCAGGCACCTCGCGCACTAGACGGCCACGACCACGACCAGTGGCCGCAACAACCAGAAACATTCAAAGATTCTTTAGTTAATCTGGTCGTTGCGGCCACTGGTCGTGGTCGTGGCCGTTTAGTGCGCGAGGTGCCTTAGCTGGAGTAAACATGAAGGGAACAGCTGTCATTCCATCTTATTATTATGGATTGACAGCTTACTTCGTGTTCACTTTTTGGTTTTAAAAAGAATAGACAGTGTGCGGAACACAACGTAGCGCTTGTTCCAAAACAATTGAATTACAGACGTGGGCGAAAAGCCTGCCCGGACCCAAATGGGATTGGGCGGGCTGCGGGTCACGTTGGCCGCATGCATCATGACTAGAGATCGGATACTTGGATGCATAATTTTCCTAAAGTTAAGTATTGTTGGCTATTATCGAAAGCACTTTTTTGTCTAAAAAATTCCGCAATCCTGGATCCTGTCACTACGTAATATGGTTGCTATGATTTCCGTGGCTACGAATTACGAAAAAAATATAAAAAACGAAGAAACAACCTAAAACACCGACTTCTGAAATTAAAGTTATTTTATAAGTAGGTACATTGTAGTGTCTTTTATTTGGAAGTTGGTTGCATTTTTTGTAAAAAGTTTTTTTATATAAAAACTGACATTAGGTAAATATTACGTCAGAATATCCGATCTCTAATCATGACCGTTGGGCAAAAGGCTCCACGCAATGTGTGCCAGAAGATGGACGGCGTCGCCGAGGCCGGCCCAAAAAGCGGTGACGGGATGCCCTAAAAGAACAACACGAAGGCGGGTTCGAGGAGGTGCGAGAACAGTGTCTGCAGTGCGATTCTGTAAACATGATCACCCGGTCGGGGCGCACGACGGGTGAGTTGTCAAACCATACAAATAAGATGGAATGACAGCTGTACTGTCGTTCATTCCGCCTAGGTGAACACCGTGAGATGTAGACAGAATCGACCGGCTGGAAGTTATGGGGAGGCGTTTGCCCGACCATGGAAGACTACAGACTATTAAAAAAAACATATTTATTACTTCTTTTTAGACAACTTGTTTTTTGTATACCTAAGGTACTTAACTTAATTTGGAAAGCTCCTAAAAGTCTAGGTACTTGACATGTCTTTGTATCATCTAGGTTTACATTGTAGAATTGACAAAATACCATAGATGTATTGGGCATTGGAAAAACTGAATTTTCGACAGCGACATTCAGAACAAAAATTCGAACTACGATCCCAAAAATGCAATCTGCATGCACGCAATAGTCGCAGCCGGCTGACAAATACGGCCCGATATTAACAAGTACATTCATCGCGCGTCTATTCAATGCGATCCTCGTCAAACGTACATTCATCAAACCACTTGGCTGCTTCCTCATAAACTGCATAATATATGAAGCTTCAATCTCGTCTCAATCTTCCTATCAATTCTGCTTTTGGGCCGTATGAAAGTTAGATGTCATCTACGTAGGTACCCATTATAAATTATCAATGAATACTGTGGTATTGAATCCTACTACAATACGTTTCCTCTCTAATGAATAAACTGATTGCGCAAAAGGAAAAATATCGGTATTTTATTCATAGAGTTTGCGATCCGCCTGTTTTGGTTATTCTCGATTTAAGCAAGTTACATATTTGAAATGTTGTCGGGTTTTGAGTTTTTTTTTGCAAGAGCACCCTGTTTGATGGCAAATTTGATTTTCCTTATGAAATGTCAAAATATTTGCTCAACTTATTTTGACATTTCATAAATAAACTACACTAAATATGTATCCAATAATCAATCTGTTATTGGACACTTATTTTTTAATAGCTTTTCTACATTATTACTGCTCCCAGGGGCGTCCACTCAACCAGGACACTTATTATATTAAATTTCTATTATCGAAGATCAATAATGTTCCCTTAGCAGAAGCACTGGCTTTGTTTACTCCGCCCCGCACGTGCACTAATATCATTTAATTGGATACCTAATCAGTAGGTACCTAGTAAGAAAATAAAATGTTGCATGTTCCCTGCAATATTTTCAACTTTCTTTATTTTAAAGAATTCCATATAAAATAGACCAAACATAAATTTAAAAAAAAATTAGTGGGTTCTCTCAAATTACATTCAGCTTATCTAATATATTTTTTAGTTTCTTCTTCATAGTTTCGTAACTAAGTATGTTTATTGAAAGCCAGAGATGTGCAAGTGCAACCCATGATTTTCCCCATTGCCTTTTCTTTGATCAACGAGCAGATAGAAAGCCTTTGTTGAAAGTCCACGACAAGCATTATTATAGTGAGTAGGAAGTAAACGAACCCACAATTTCATGAAATTAAGCCCCTTTATATTAGCTGACAACGTGGCGGAACAGACAAGAACGAGTAGGTATTTACTTGAGAAAACTTCAAAACAAGTTGCATGCCCGACTTCATCCAGACTGCAAGCAAGACAAGTTTGAAAGAGTAGACGTTAAGTACTTGGTCTGTTTTAGTATTCTGAAGCATCGCTCCGATGCATCCCACTCACTACCCTCATGACCCCAACTTTCGTCCTGATGTGCTCGACATTGCCCTCTTAAAGAATGTTAGCCTAAGGCTGCATTCTGTGGAGACAATTGACGAGTTAAACTCGGACCACAGGCCCGTTATTCTGGAGCTTGCCCCCAGATCGGGATCCATGGACCCCACTCAACCCCCTCCTTCCCGAGTGATCACTGACTGGAGAAAAGTAAGCGAAAAGCTGAAAATCACCACGTCACCTCACTTGGATAAGATCCCAGATTTCATCGAGTCTGCCGCCGACACGACGGCTGCGGTCGACTCCTTCACGGAACATGTGCGATCCGTCCTGAGCGAATGCTCCAAGGAGGTCCCGGCGATGAGCGATCATCGCTGGAAACTCCCGGACGAGGTGCGTGCTCTGCTGACGGAGAAGAACGCGGCGGTCCGTGCCTACTCATCTTTTCCCTGCCACAGTAACAAAGTTCACATGCGCTACTTACAGCGTAAAGTAAGTCGCGCCATCGCTGAACTGCGTAGCAGTCGCTGGGAGAAGATGCTTGGCGACCTCGAACCCAATCACCAGGCCTTCTGGGAACTCCAGAGGAAGTTACGCGCCTCTGAAGTTACAACTATGCCTCCCCTCACTCGCCCTGACAATACCATCGCATTTGAAGACGATGAGAAAGCAGAATGCCTGGCCGACAGCCTAGAGTCCCAGTGCTCTCCTAGCTCCTACCCGGTTGACCCAGTTCACCTCGCCAAGGTGGACGCTGAGGTCGAACGTAGGACTTCTCTCCCCCCCGTTGAGGACCCCGAAGACCCCCTCCCCCCCATCACTCCAGATGAGGTGAAGGATATAATCGGGAAACTCAAACCCAGGAAAGCCCCTGGGTCAGACGGTATCACCAACAAGGTGTTCCGTTTTTTCCCAGCTTCCCTTATCATGTTGATGACTGCCATTTTCAACGGCGCTCTGTCCAACAACATGTTCCCACAATCGTGGAAAGAGGCGACCGTTATCGGTATTCCAAAACCGGGAAAGCCAAAGTCCTCCCCTAATAGCTATCGCCCCATCAGTCTGCTCAAGGTCTTAGGTAAAATCTATGAGCGCCTTATTTATAAGCGACTCAGGGACTATGCCGAAGCCAAGGGCCTCCTCCCAAATGAACAGTTTGGCTTTCGAGCTAATCACTCATGTGTCCAACAGGTTTACCGTATCGTTGAGCATATCAGCGACCGCACTCAACGCGGTTTAAAAACGGGAGCCGTGTTCTTTGATAAAGCGAAAGCTTTCGACAAAGTCTGGCACAATGGCTTAATCTATAAGCTATACAAACTCGGCGTGCCTGACCGTCTCGTGCTCATCATACGAGACTATTTGTCGAATCGCACCTTTCGGTATCGTATCGAAGGTGCGCTTTCCTCCCCCCACCCTATCCGAGCCGGCGTCCCTCAAGGCGGTGTGCTCTCACCCTTATTTTTCACGCTGTTCACAAGCGACATTCCCAGAAATGACAAGACGCAGTTAGCTCTTTTTGCCGATGACACGGCCATCTATTGCTCAGGCAGTAGTGAAAAGTCAATAGCCAAAAATCTCCAGAAGGCGGCCATCGACCTAGGCGATTGGTTTAAATTCTGGAGATTTGAAGTTAATCCCGAGAAAAGCCAGGCGGTCTTGTTTTACAAGCAGCGGGCTAGACTCGTTCCCAAACCACCGAGTCCGATCACCATGTTTGGTAAGCAGATCCCGTGGGAAAAGCAAGCCAAATATCTAGGTGTGATACTAGACCACAGACTCACTTTTGCTGAGCACATAAAAACGGTACGTTCGCGCGCCGCTTTTGCTCTAGGTAGACTCCACTCCATGCTGAATGCACGCAGCAAGCTGTCCCTTAAAAGTAAACTGCGCATTTACACAACGTGCATTCGCCCGATTATGACTTATGCGTGTGCCACATTCGCACACTCAAAGTCAAAGCAAATCCACAGGATGCAAGTAGTCCAAAACCGGTTTCTCCGAAAAGCCACGGGCGCCCCGTGGTTTATTAGGAATGAACGACTTCATGTCGACCTCAAAATTCCGACAATAAAACAATTCATGAAACGTCTTACAAAGCGTTTTATTGAATCAGCTGAGAAACACAGCAACCCTTTGATTTCAAAGGCCTCACAATACACTCCCTCTCGTATTAGCAAGATTCGCCGTCCTCGGCATACACTCGTCGAGTCAGATGACGAGATCACAACGATTCAGGAAAGCTGTAGGGAAACCAGCACTCTTAGAAAAAACAAACACAGACCGCGTTCCGTATTCCGACCTCGCCGCCGAGGTCCGTCGCGACGCCCCATTCAAAACCCTCCCCGACTTTTGCAAATGAGCCAGCCCGCGCCGCTGAGCCCTTAGCTTTAATAACCCCTAAATAATAAAACGACCCAGCCTGATTGTCCCTTGCTGTCCCAAACTGACGCCGCTAAGCCGAGGTCGTATTCCACAGGGAATGCCCTTAGCAGTCCCGGATCTACGATTTTTCCAAACCGGGGCAAAAACTTGATAGTGGCGCCCTCCTCTCTTCCACACTTCTTCTAATATATAAAATTCTCGTGTCATGTCACAGTGTTTGTTACAAAACTCCTTCGAAACGGCTTGATCGATTCTTATGAAATTTTGTGTGTATATTCAGTAGGTTAGGTTTAGAGTAGTTTTTACACAAATATATGTAGGTAATCGATCTTCACCGGGTCATCTGCTTATTTATACATTATTATTATGAAACTTTCGATAACTATTTTAACTAGTGATCGAAATTCGACCATACGTTTTTAATAATTTATCAATATCAATTTTTTAAGCATTATAAAAAAATATTAGCTTTCTGGACTCATTCTCCATAGACTTTATCTGTGCCTGCGTTTTTTTCGTAAAAAGAGGTACAAAGATTTTGCTTTTGTATTACTGAAGTAGGTCTATATAGATAACTCTGATCACTCTCACATTCAGTCGATTTTAGATCCTTGAAAGGGGAAAAGAAAACGTTTCCAAAGTTTGCTTAGGAGTCACTTTTACGACTTAAATGCAGAAAAATAGAGATTCAAGAGAATGCGAAATTCAAGAGCGAATGTAGAAAGCTCAATAATTTTACCACCCACATCGAATAAGTTTTTTTTCAAACATGTGAGTTTGGCGCCCCTTGAACTTGCCGCCCGGGGCATGGGCCCCGGCTTGCCCCCCCCTAGATCCGGGGCTGGCCCTTAGCGAGCGGTCAGTAGTTTAGCTTGTAGCTAGATTTGTTGCCTTGGCTGGGGGCCTTAAATTCTTTTGAGGCCACCACAGGTTAGTCCGGTTAAGCAGTTGCTAGCCCTTGCGTGTTAACTTGCTAGTGGTCATACCGAAAAAAAAAAAAAAAAAAAAAAAAAAAAAGTATTCTGAAGCTACAAATAAATCAGACAAGTTACAAGAAAATAAATAAATTCTTTGAGCTTCCATTACTCAGGATGGGAGGCCTCGTGAGTGATAGCTTTTTATTGCGGAGGTCGTTGCTGCTTCTACGAAATCGCTTCCTGAAATCCAAGTGCTCGTGGCACAGATTTAACTCACAAAGGTAAAGTTATCATTTGGGTAGCTATCTGTAACTTATCATAATCCATGCAAGTTTATGACTGGGTTTCTGTATTACTCCAAAGCGTACGTGAACTTATATGTATGAAAGTTATCCAGGTTTACATTTCAAAGCAATTTTAGCCAACTTCCACTTATCCATCAAGTTGAAAGCTTGTATACCTGGTTCGTACCTAGAAATATACATTATATTTATTTGTAAAGCTGGGTACTGACCGATAATATACCACGAGCCGTAATGTAACATTTGCAGCGAGCACGCCGCGCGCCGTGTTCTAAAATCCATGTGAAACAAAAAACATACGCATGTAACATGCGCATGTTCGTGCTCATTTCCACGTAGTTACTGACTGCACCAATGCTCGCTTTGTAACATGTTACATTACGCCCCGTAACACCAGTCAGTACCCACCATAAGAGATATCCATGAGCACCTGAGGGCCTAGCACGACTGTTTTGACGTATAGTAACGGAACAGTAGGTATCGTTAATGTGAGAGAATTTTACTATTATAATACTCGTTCCGGACATTATCTTTATTTGAATTGGATTGGATACATATTTGTGTATGATACAAATTGTGTATATAATGTTGAATAAAATTAAATCAAAACACTATTGGGTTGTAATTTTTTAAAATCAAAATTCACTTACGTTAATGATACTGTAATGTTACTGGTTTTGCGGAATTTGTTCGAAAGAGTCACCCTGGGACGCAAAGGGCGTTTGGAGGAAAACGGATGGGTTTTTTTAGTCAGTAATAGGCTGACACTCATTTTCACTCCGCTCCACTAGGAATTTCCCGTTTCCGTGCAGAACCAAACGCATCGTGCTACAACCTATGTTATGTCACAGACAAAACCACGGCCAAAAGTTAGTATTTTTGTAGAATAATTATGTGTTATTCTGGTACATAAGCTACAACATTGCAAAGTTTCATCAAAATCCGTTTAGTAGTTTTGGCGTGATTGAGTAACAAACATGCATTTTATCAATATCGACATCACAAACATTACCAATAAAAGCGTCAAACTAAAATGTCGATGTGAGTCAAAGTGAGATGCGCTCGGCGCCCTTGTTCCATTTGTAAAGCGTTGAGTTGAGACTCGACTCGCAACTTACAATTGTTGCAACACCCGTAGCCGGCTTGAATTGCTGGCTGTTTGCTTTATTTTCATGTTACTTACATTTGTGACATCGAAAGCTGCTCTGCCTTGCACATTAAGTATATACAGTACATGCATCTTCGTAACAAAAACTACTTTGTAGCTTAACTACTTTCCTAACCTTCCAATATAATTTATTTTCTCGTTTTTAATTGTTTTGATAATATATCTAGTGACGGAAAAGTTGAAAGGGAACAAGAGAAGCCTTTTGGTGTGGTCATGAGAAGAGGAGGGATGAAACGCGTCTGAATAAAAGAGTTATGAAAATAAATATGGATGGATGAAGGGGAAGAAGGAGGTCAAAGAAAAGATGGATGGTGTGAGGAGTGAAATGAAAGAAAAGAAAATTAGTGACAGCGAAACGAAAAAAAAAGTTTGGCGCCGACCCTAAGTAACATGGAATAAGGGCAGGAAGTTGATGATGATGGTTTGATAGTATATCTAGATGACCTATATATTTCATATTATAAATGTTATTAACATTATTTATGTATGATAGATATTTGTACACCCTAACCCTAAATCTATCCTCTGTTGCAGTTCGGTCCGTCTAAAGGTTGGTCTGTAAGGAATTGCCCTGTCCGATAAGACCGCCCATTGAGCACTTGTTTTTAAATTATAAATATTTATCCTGTGCTTATTATGAGATGTATAATAATATAAATAGGTACTATACTACTGCTCTAAAGATTAGTTCGAATGAGTCACCGCGGCCCTGGAACGCAAAGGGCATTAGGAGGAACACGGATGCGTTTTAGTCAGTAAGAGTCAGACACGCCCTTCCGCTCCACCCAAAGCGAGAGTGATAATTTCCTATCCTTAAAAAATAAAAAATAAAACCTATTTATTTACAATCAATACCTACAATATATATTTTTCTCTTCAGAAGAATAGGTCACTGCAGCGACGTAAAGTTTTTTTTCTGCATTTAATTAATTAACAAATACGAAATCCGATACGAAACGTGTTTCATTCTTGCATTTAAACTAATAAGTTTTGCTGGCTACAAGTTTCATTAGCAGAGCAGCGATTTGTTTAAGAAGTCGCCTGAAATTTCAGTGAACTTGCACGCAAACTTGCGAGATGTTATCAACACTGCTGACGTACTAAGTTAGCAGATTACTGAAGTTAGCTTGAATACCAATTACCTACATAATTATCTGTAATTTAATGGATGGTAGACTGAAAGGTGTCAGAACACCAGGTAAAGACTTGGAGCCACTTTAGATGTATAACAGCTGCTATCAATGTTGTATTCTTTGCACACATTCTGTACAATATGATGGTCAGTTTGTTCGACTATACTTTCCTTACGAACGGTTTACCTACTTATTCCTAAATAAACTACCCAATGTTTGTCATGTAGGAAAACGATACCCCTCAAGTCTAGTCACGGTCTTAAATAATATTCTATTCGTACCCAAAAGCCCATTTAATGATAATGAATTATACGGATTCTACCGAACTTATATCCACGATATTAAGTATTTACACAACCACCGTACCAGTATCTACATAGTCGTGACATCAGCAAAGCTTTGCGAGCACCAGAAAAGGGTTGGTATGTCTTAGCCCCATGCTCCGTCAAACTATTTTTTTTATTTTAAGGATGGGAAATCATCAAATGACCCCTTCCGCTCTGGGTGGAACGGCAGGGAGTGTCAGACTCTTACTGACTAAAATCCACCCATGCTCCTCCTAGTGCCTTTTGCGTTCCAGGGCCGCGGTAACTCTTTCGAACAAAATCGTCTGCTTCAGCATAGTTCGCTCAGAAGTGAATCATATGCATATTGAAAGCCGAATAGCGAGTGTTTGAAACGTGTTTGAAAAGTTCCAAACAAGTCGCTTTTCAAGTAGTCTGATGCAGTTTGTGGCCTCAGATTTGTACTGCAACTGCATTATTATTGAGTTTAATAAATTTATATATTATAGCCTATGTCACTACCACAATTTTTTGAATCCCTCTCTGAATTCATGTATGTTAGAAAGAATTTACATCTTTTTAGTAAAAGAGGCGACAGACATAATTATGGTACTCGAAATAGGGACCAATTAGTTCAACCAGGTTTCAGACTGGCTAAAGTAGCCTCATCTTTTATGGGGTACTGTTTAAAATGTTATAATAAAATTCCTCCCCATATATTAGAACTAAATGAGACTAAATTTAAATCTTGTATTAAACGCACACTATGCAGGCAAGCATATTATAAGTTAGGGGAGTATATTGAAGATAAAAATGCTTGGCTCAATGCTGGTCCTGCTCCACAGCCACTAGGGCGCACAAAGTAATCTGTTAGCATTTGGAAATATTGTTGGACCGGATGAAGATTGTAAGAATGCAATTTTTTTTTTTTTTTATTGTATAGACTCAATTTATTTAGCATTGTATAATTTCATGCATTAACGGCACATGTGTGAGTACTATGTAGGTCCCTCAAATTTAAACTATAATGATCATTTTGGGTAGGTCTTTGACTTGAATGTACCCTGGCGATTGGGGATGTCATGCTCACTCAAAAGTCTGGCTGATGGTGGCGTTTGCGTTGGATCATTTGGCTCCCTTAAAAATGGTCGAGCCGAATGGTGCTAGCGTATGCGTCATGTTCGTGAACGGGCGCCGTCAGCTGAGACTGGTCATCTCTCGGCTGCCATGGTCTATTTTAATTATTTCTTTGAATTGTTTCTTTTTTATTCCGGACTATCCTGCACGTCTTTTACATCGTTCTCACATATATGTATAATTTCAATATGAATGATGTAACCATAATTTTGTAACAAAAACTTATTTTTTAAAGAGTGTCCGTGGAGTTTCTTGCACGTTCTTCTCCATAGAGATCTACGCTTTGGAACGTGCAAATAGCTTCATCTTTTTTTTTGACCGACCGACCTTGACAATTTAAAAGTGCCTGTAAATGGTCTAATTGAAATAAATGCTTTGACTTTGACTTTGACTTTGACTTTGATTCAGAGTCAGAATTCATGTTATTAATTAAGAAATCCCGGAAATGCATACAATTTCACTATCGATCTGAAAAAATCATAATCTGAAAAAAATTGAATGTGTGTGGGGCATAGCGTTTTGTATGCATTACCGGGCTTTCTTAATTAATAATATGAATTCCGACTCGAAAATCAGAGAGGAATTCAGAATGTATGAGTCCAGCCTAAACATAGGTAGGTACCTACTGTTTTACCAGAATAGGTGGCATACGACCACGGCTATCTGATAAATTTCAGATGAGAATGTTTTCTTGTTTCATACTTTTTACCCGACTACGGCGTAGCAAAAAGGAGGGTTATGAATTTGACCGGTATGTTCAATAAACTAAAACCCGACTACATACCTATAGGTCAACCGGAAGTACCCTATAGGTTTCGGTTCAAAAACCTATCATAGTTCCCGTTGACCTAGAATCGTTTTTTTTTTTATAGGTACGGAACCCTTCGTGCGCGAGTCCGACTCGCACTTGGTTGGTTTTCCGCTCTGGGTGGAGCGGAAGTTGTCAGACTCTTAGTGACGAAAACCCACCCGTGTTTCTCCTCATGCCCTTTGCTTTTCACAGTCGTGAGTTTTATTAAACCTCCTTCAGAATTATACAGAATGATACAGAAGAACCGAATCAAAACACAACGGGATTTTGGATGTGTCTGTATGAAATAACATTAAATGATTTTGTTTTAATAGGTGGCAGCTACTTATGTACTAAAAGCTCCTGCTTATTGCTTTTAGCTAGTTACTTGAATAGGTATTGTAATCTAAGATTGTAATTGATATTATATTTCACGTGTTGAATTATTAAATTCAACACGTGAAATATAATATCAATTTGAATTCAATTTTTTTCCTGTTCATATACTGACTACTTAAATAAGTAAATAGTTTCGCTTTAAATTGTAAAGTGGACAATTACCCGTTCCTAGAATTTAACCTCGGATCAACTTACTGTTACATAGTTAATTAAGTAGCAGGTACACCCGTACACTAAATAATAAAATAAGCAAAAACTTAAAAAGCATAAAAGACTTTGGAAGTCTTTGAAGTCTACATCTGTAACACTGCAACGCAAGTCCGTTGCACCGCAACTTCAACTAGGTAGGTACTTTATTATTTCTTTTTTAATGTTTCTTTGATCTTTTCTTTACAAATTCTCTGAAATTTCTTTGTTAAATTCCTATTAAAAAACCGGCCAGGTGCGATATTACAGACAATTTGATTGTAGTTAAGGGAAAAGATTATTTGAAATCGGTATTGGTAATTGCACTCTTTATACGAAATCACGAAATAACATCGACTGCCCCAGACTGCCCCATATGCGCAAACTCGACAAGATATAGGTACTTACTGAATAGATAGGTAGCTGATTTTTTTCGAGATTTCGGGGTTCGCAATTCTAAAGTTGTTCATAATGATGTGTACAATGACCCCTTAAATTTCTTGCAATTGATAATTAAACTGAACTGTAAGGTAGGCATATAATATGTAGCTATCACAGAGGTGGTCACCGCGTACCGGAAGACGCAGCGTTGGACCTCCCACAAGATGGAGCGATGACGTGGTGAGGGTCGCTGGTAGCCGATGGATGCGAGACGCACAGGACCGGTTGTTGTGGCGACACTTGAGACCTATGCCAGGTCTACCAGTGGACGTCTTTCGGCTGATATGATGATGATGATGATGATCACAGAAATCTGTAATCTGTGAACACCTACCAGAGACCTTCATTTCTATTATTTTTTTGTGAATACGTGGACATAGGTGTGGGTTATACATGTTTATGTAGGTACTTAATATGATTTTAATCTTAAGAATTTCTTGTTTATTTTAAGTTTAAATGTAGTACCTACCTGTTCTTTGTTCCCAATAAAATGAAATTAAACTTAACGCCTATTCAAAATAAATCTTTCACAAAATCGACCACATGGTACTTATAACGTGGGTAAAGTATAAGAGAGATCAAATGCACAGATTACAAAAGTGATGTCGAACAGCATAAAATGCATTCTGAATCTTCGTAAAATCTTTTCTACGTCGCGTCGTCGTTTCAAAGCAAAACTTTCGATGTAGCGCGATGTTCCCTCACCTAAGACGCGGGCAACAACTCAACAAATGCGATGAAATGTATGATAGGAACCAACCAACAAGCTTAAAACGTTTCTCCTTACCTACGACCACAGTAAAATATTATTGCGTACTTAGGTACCTACCCAACATAGTTAGGTATGTGAAAAGAGAAGTATTTTAATAGATCGATAACTCCCTCGTGTCGTGGCACGTAGGTAGATAATTATCTATAAATGAAATCACAAATTTGTTCTGATTGATCATAAACGCACTATTATATCCGCTCGCTCATGGCCGGTTATATCTACGAGGACGAAGTCGCAAAGTATCAGTGAGTTAGGTATGATAACATTCACAAAGAAGCTCAATTAGTGTTAAAATAATCTTACTTACTAAAACTAATCTCCTTACCCACATAGAAGTACCTACTAAATTCACCCGACTACAAAGACGTGGTAAGGAGGCGTGTTTTCAAGTTACCCATCATCCTCGTTAAAACAGAATTTGCCCAAAGGTTCAGCTCCTACATGAAAACCCTCGTTTACAGTAAGACTAAAATTAACAAAGAAATAATAGATTGGACGTATGACAGCACCGAGAATTTTATAAGAATTAAGGAATTATTAAATAATATTGTGATAGACAGTGATCTCATAGCTTTATCTAATTTAAAAAGGCATTAAATGATAGATCTAGTTTGGCTTTGGATAAGTTCCAATATTATAAAAAATTCTTTGCTAACTGAATAGGCAATAAAATTGTAATTTCTGTATTGTTCATGATACATATTAGTTACTTAGTTATATTGTAAGTATATAATTATCTCAAAGTTATTCTGGGCATATTTATTCATATTTATTAATTTGTAATTCTGATGGAAATCTTGAAAGCTTCCTGCGGGACAGGCCAAGGCTAGTGCAGGAAGCCTTTGAAAATCTTTTTAGTAAACATTTTTTAAGAAAACCAAACGTTCTTGTAGGAACACCATATCTTATAGGTATCTATCTCACTCTATAACCTTTTTTTTCTTGTAATTTTATTCTTATCCTTGTTCGCGAGTCAACTGTATGCAACGGATACAAAGCTGGCGTAGTGTGGACTTTCAAACCTCACTCTAAATAAAAAGACGCTTTAAACCTCAGAACAAAACAGGTTCCATGTTAGGACCAGACTTAATTTTGTTCCTTTCAATGTGTTACGGACCGCTTTGCTTGTAATATTTTTGTTTTAGCTCTACACAACGTGTTCCTTTTGATAACCCATAACTATAAGGCTCTATGAATTAATATATAAGTAATATGAAATGTCTGAGGCTGGGTGGGATGTAAGGATGGGTCCCGAAATGCACAGTAACGCAGATTACAGTAAACTAAAATAATTCAAAAATTTTCACCAACTTAACAAGTAGGTGCAATAATATTGTCGTTGATAAGCAAGTTAATTAAAATGTGACGTCGTTATTCAGGTAAAGGTGCTTTAGGTACTTATACGGACAGAGGCAATTTTTTCAAATTATTTTGTACGAAAAATACATACAAAGAAAAACTGAATTGATCAATATTTAATTTGCTACGCGATTCTTTTAGGTGGTCATCACACTAAGGCGTTATTTTGATACCCCATCAGTCTATGGTAGGTAATCATACCTACCATAGACTAATGGGGTATCAGAAATAACGCCATATACTCGTATAATATTTCACCTGATTATTATATTTACAATTACTATCCATGCATTTTGAACATATTATAATTTTTATTATAATACTTACTATTATCCGTGTCTTAATATAAGCAGAAAGAGTTTACAATTTCACGCTATTTTTACCATAAACTCACGGTGTATGTAAGGACCCGGTGACGCACCTACCTAGACATATTATCGTACCCGCTATAATATTCGCCGCCTTGACGATCATTATTATTCTGTAATGTTTACAGTCTTGTGAAGACATCTTCGAAGAACACACCTGTGACCGACCCATCATTAACAACACCGAACGATCCCGATCACTTCGAAGTTGTTTAGTCTCTACAAGCTAGTCCCTTTTCCGAAGGTTAGAATGTAATACAACGTGTAACAGAATAAACGCTCATCATTATGATCAACCACTTTATACTGTGGGACCAACGGCCCTACCATGACGAGTTAAAGCGTGAGTCGTTCGAGCGAGAAGGAGGGATGGAGCTATACACCCTATATAGCTCCATTCCTCCTTCTCGCTCGAACGACTCACGCTTTAACACGTCATGGTAAAGCCGCAACACTGAAATCACGAAAAATATCTAGTTCCCATACATTAATGTGTGCATAACTCGACAAATTTTAATGTAAGTAGGTAGGTATTGAACAGATGATGTTTTTTTCACGATTTCGAGCTGTTAGGCATTAAATTATACCTAATTCAAGTCATACTTCCGAACTTAATTCAGGCACTAATTGGAATAAAATAAAAATAAGAGCATGTGAAAAATTAAGAACTTGCCTACTAACTTACTCGCATCGAAAAGTTTTAATTATATAAATGGTTAAATAAAGATCTGATGAAGAACTTCGGAGATAGTAACCGAAGTCTTTAATAAGCAAATCTCCCGGGATTGCTGAAATCGCATGTATGTTTATTGTTTACACCAGTTCATAACATAACATCACGTCGGTACGCTGTGAAGGGGTACGCAGATGCGTACAAGTCAAGTGGATTTAATTAAAGCTTAACGCCCACCAAAACAATGAAAAATAAAAAACCTCTTTTACGAAAAAATACAACCGACTTCGAAATAAAACAAACACCACAAAGTATAGAATACCTTTTATTTCGGAAATCGGTATCAAAAAACGAAGAAACAACCAAAAACACTACAAAGAGTGGTAATGTTATTTTCAACACATTTGCTCAAAAAATGCATTTACGAAGCCTGTATGCATTGTTCGAAAGTTAAAAATTATGCACCACACAATGGAGCGTGCGGCAAAGTAGGTACTCTCACCTAAGTACATATTTTACCGCAAACTCCGTTGTATAGCGCCGTGCGT
The DNA here is from genome assembly GCA_947386135.1 of Melanchra persicariae. NCBI lineage: Eukaryota > Metazoa > Arthropoda > Insecta > Lepidoptera > Noctuidae > Melanchra > Melanchra persicariae. The sequence continues at coordinate 19,369,215 of OX376643.1, read as the reverse complement.
ATTCTTTACGGTTTTTTTTTTCATTTCCATAAAAATTAATAAGAATTGCACCAAGGAGTTTTACATCACGAGAATAATAAGCTGAATGATCCAACCTCCTTGGAAGCGCTTTTGCTGTCTACGTTTGTCTCATTTTAATAATATAGAGAAAATGAGAGAAGATAAATAAAAAAAATAAAGTATGTGGTTCTAATTTTCATCACGCGCATGTGGCGCCCTTTGCAAATTCGCGCCATTTTCATTTTAGAAACGTCAAAGATTGTTGCGACTTTCCGACTGATTTCTAGAGACAAAAAGTTTGTTTCATTACTTATTGTAATGTTTTCTCGCAAATGTGTCGAAAAACGTTGTATGACACACGTGCGGATTTGGTTTTTACAAACTCGTGACTATGGTAAGCCCTCGACTTCGTCTCGTGCTTACATTCGTCTACTCGTTTGTAAAAACCAACTTACCGCACTAATATCATGAATAACTATTTTATTTCGAAGTCGGTTGTATTTTTTTGTAAAAATGTTTTTAATGCTTTTCATTGTTCTGACATGGCGACTCCAAATATCTCGGTAACGTGAGTCTTTTGGGCAATATGGTGCACACATTTTTGCTTTGTTTTAGTGTCCTCTACCCATATTACAACGTGTAACAGAATAAAGGAACGCAGGGAACGCAATACCTCTTATCGCCGAACATCGCAAAAAAAAACAGCTGGTCAGTAGGTACTACATTTTGTCGAGTTATACGCACAGAAATGTATGGAGCAGTCGATTTTATATTTTCAAAGTGATGAGTACATTGGCCCCTTAAGAGGTAGGTATTGTATTTATTCTGTTACACGTTGTATGGATATGTTTCATCGAGCTGAACTGGAGCTGGAACTGGCATGTGCCAGTGATACCAGCGAATACCTGGCCTAAGGGAATGAGAATGTTTGTTTGTTTATTTAAATTACTATGGTCGACGCCAGAATAATTTGCAATAAAGGTCATTGCCCTTTACCTAATATCTCTTCGTAGGTACCTGGATAACAAATTAGGAATCGTTTTCATTACTAGAAATGAAAGTAAAGAATGTAAAGGATCACGATAAATGTCGATTCAGGACAGCTTTATGTCTTTATTTCTGTTTTCGGAATTAAGTACCTACATATATTATGTCAATAAATGTAGGTGGGTCAATGACCGTTATTGCAAAATTTATCTGGCGTTGACCATAGACATGGTATTACGTTGATTTTGCTGTGTGAGCTTTACACTATTGACCATTCATGTATGTACGTCTTACTTCTCTGTATTCTGGGAATTTAATCTATATAGGTACGGTTGTAGTACCAAATGGACTCAAATAATTAATTCCTTTGACACGTAGATGACTATTGTCTACCAGCTCAAAGCTTCTGCCACTAATTACTGTCCAATATTGACAACATGACCAATCTTAATTAAGAACTGCATAGGTACACAATAAAGCTAGAAATTGGTGCGGTTTTGGCCAAGTTGTAAACTTTGCAAGTCTTTGTCCAATTTGTCTAGCTCGATTTTTGAGAGACGTCCGAATTGATCAAACGTTTCTGTGTAAACTATTTCCGATGCGATGAACACGAACACTGAGCGGTAGCGACTGTATAACATGTAGGTACATCCAGCCGAATTCTGCCAAAATCGGTTGAGTGAGCTTGGAGTCAGCTGCCAACCTCTAGCATACCTACCTAATTGGAGTGACAGCTCACTACATCTCTCTTCACCTAACTTTTAACGGTTTTCATTTTTCCAGAATGCAAACATACAAACATAGGCTGTTCTTTTCTGTGAAATGTCACCGTCACCGTGGAAACTGAGGTGATGGGAGCTTGAAGTTAAATGTCGTTCCATCTTGATTGGATGGATTGACAGCATTCATGTTCACTTCGCTTAAGTGCCCTCTCTATTCTGGTGCTCCCACACTGCTGTTAAAAATGTTGACAAACTTTTTCTTACACTAATAGGTACCTACATTTACTTACCACATTATTTTACGTTACTTTTACAAACGTAAAATAATCTCACCGTGCAAACTTACGTGAAGTGAACATGAAGTGAGCTGTCAATCCATAAACAAGATGGCATGACAGTTCACTTCACGCTCCCTCCACCTTTCCACCGTTTCCACGGCGAGATGTTTACAGTAGGTCGATTCTGGAACGAGACTCGCCGCGAAAAGCTGGGTGAAGGGAGCATGAAGTGAGCTTTTATTCCAATTGATGCTACAGATTGCCAGCTCCACTTAAGTCATCACGTTGAGATTTTTACCGAATAGACTGGCTGTTCTTAGTTGATAGTGTAATAACAATAACATGTTTGCGATTTTCGCAGGGACCTGCGGTTCAACAAGATTACCGACATCGAGCCGGGAGTGCTGACGCATCAACACTCACTGCGCTCGCTGCTCCTCAACGACAACCAGCTGCGGGAGCTGCGCTCGGGCACCTTCCACGGCCTGCGCCGGCTTAAGTACCTGTACCTGTACCGCAACCGCATCCAGCACATCGACCAGGATGCCTTCCAGGGACTCGTGCATCTTGAACAACTGTAAGTACTTCAAAGGGTTATTCTCGCTAAGAACGTTTAACTGCCAAAAATAACTATAACACCCATTTAGGTAATTTCCACCACCCGACTTCCCCAGATCCCTGAAAAAAAATATAGACTAGTCACAAATTAAACGCAAATCAAGTGACGCGATTGGCTGCTGAAAACTCATTCAACCAATCACAGCTAGATAACGCGCGTTTGTCGTACTCATAATCGTTCGATCAACTGGGCCTCAGCTTCCCTCAACCAGTGATTGTTAGGTAAAAGCTGTTTATTTATACCGTCCTCGACTCGAGAGTTTTTCTATAGGCTCGGCGACTAGGTCGAGGTTTCAAAAAGAATTAGGAACCTGGGTTTTTTTCTTGACTAATAAATGTCGCTTTTAGAGCTTTTCAGCGTTTTTTATGACGGTAATTGGCCTTCTGAACTGTTATCACTACAGATAGATTATGTTTATACTTTCACGGAGTCAAAAAACTCTACCTACATGGTTCAAAGACCGATGCGAGGTATGATTAATGATAATAAGAAATATGATACAGATTGGCTCGGCTAATTGGGTGCACGTGTAGAGTTCTCCTAAAGTTACAACTTATGTAATTTGAGACCGATGCAATAGCGCATAGGTACAGGTTTTACTTTTCAAACAGCTATATCTATTCTATTCGACATATTAATACGCCACGTTGGCCTCAAGTATAATAGCTTTGGTTGAACTGGGGCCATGTGCACATTAAAGGTTTCGCATCGTTCAGAAATTGATGATAGCAATCTTTTTCAAACTTTCAAGAGTCGCTGTCCCCAACTTTGCGGTGACGGTTATGATATATTTAGAAAAAGGTACGCTTTTGAATAAACGATAAGGTCTTTTGCAAAACTGTTTTAGTTGGACGGAATGTTCCTTTTCTTCTAGATTAAAAATTATCAACTAATATGAATGAACAACGTGAACCACGTCGATGATGACCTCCTAACCTGCGGCGTTAATACGACACCGGTAATCGAAAAAAGTTTATCGCCAGCTACTTATCAGTTTAAAATGCTTATAGCTTACTTTCCAAACTTCCATCTGCTATCTACAATGTACATTTTGGAGCTGTATTCTTTATCGTTTTTGCCAATAAAATGAATACTTATTTTTGATTCCAAGTATCCGGTAGGCACACATAAGATAACTTGAGTCCCGGCCCCTGACAACAGATAAGATAAAAGGGACTTGTATGTTTACTCGTTTTTATAGTTTGTCTTTTTTTGACCTAATTATTAAAATCAACAATATTTTGAGCAACATTCCTTGCAACTAGGTACCGAGGTAGTTGCAAGTTACCAATTTCTATGTTTTATTTATATCCAACACACTGTCAGCAAAATTATGGCACAATTAATTGATGACGTTATGTGGTGTAGTTAGTTGAGATTTTGAAATAGGTATTTAGACATTATTCTAAGAGTCCAATACGAAACTCTTCATGAAGCCGGAATAACTAACAACCCCGTCACTAACATGCTTATTAAACAATAACAGTCGACTCGGTAAAAATAATCACAAATTATAAATGTATGCACTTTTGCAGTATTACTATCGCGAAATACCACTGACTTACAGAGCAAGCTCTGTAGATTTAGCTGCTTTTCCTTTCATTTAGCTGGAATGTCTTCTATTTTCGCAGCAATTACTTTCCGCCATTTTAGTTCTTTTTTCCTTCCTTTCTTTTTCTTCTCGTAAGTATAAATAATAATATTATTTATTTGTGTTCAAAGCTCGTGGCAATAATCAATTTTCTTTTTTTTTTTATTAGTGATGGGTTTGCTCTTGCCTCTAGTCAATGTTAGAGATGACAGAGACAAAGCTGTTCGAGGTTAAGCAACGCTTCAGTCCGTAGATGGGTGACCATCCATTACATTTCGATATTCCTCCTGGTCTCGGAATGGGGTCGGCTGTCATTTGTAGATCTTCGACAGTCGACAACACTTCAGTAGTCAGAAACCAAAAATGTTACATGCACCTACCCATGTACCCCATGGTTAGGTAATCGTGTAAGGGACTTGTTGATAAATAAAGCGCTCCGCACGCCGCGGGCGTCGACGGAAATGTATGGAGTTTGACCGCGCGCAAGCGACGCTAAATATATTTCGTACCTTTGACGCCATACATTTTATCTCGTCAGCGCCCTGTCCGCTTTGTAATCAAGTCCCTTACCCAGTGTCCAGGTTGTGAAGGTCAGTTAGACAGTGGCTCCTCGTAAAGTAGGTACTCAGCTGCATTCGATTAGACTGGAAGCCAATCCCAATGTAGTTGGAAAAACACTAGGCCCGAGGCCGAATGATTGTGTTCGAAATGTTAATGAATTAAATTAACTGTACAGAGTGACGATTACGTTGTTTGTGACTTTGTATTATAAAATCTGTTAACTTTTATTAGCAGTCGTATCGTTTTAATGAACATTACAAGTGTATCGATGTCGCTGACTTGTTGACAATACGATACGGATCATGTAATTGATTGACATTATTTCAAATAATTATGTGGTGTTATTATTTCGTTAATCAACTTAATTATTTGGCCACGCGTAATTATTAAAATTCAGTAGGTACTTAGTATTTTTTTATGGCCGGGGAAAGCGAATAGGTAGGTATTTAGGTATATAGGTGTATGTAGTTACCTAGGTACTCTTGTTTTTATATGGATGGGAAATCATCAAATGACTCCTTCCGCTTTGGGCGGAGCGGGAGAGTCAGACTCTTACTGACTAAAACCCATCCGTGTTCCTCCTAAAGCCCTTTGCGATCCAGAGACGCGGTGACTCTTTCGAATAAATTCCGCAACCCACCTACTCATGAATGTGAACCAAGAAAATCTGTCACCAGTCTTGCCAAGGGCTATCGTGTTACCCAGTTACTGGGTCGTGGAGGTCAGATGGGCAGTCGCTCCATGTTACTAACATACGGGTACTCAGCATCCGGTCAGACTGGTCAACTTAGTTCAGAAGAGTCTAGGCTAATTGATGAAATGTCAACCACTTTTACTACGTACGTATGAGACCAACCCTGAAGTTTCCAAAAAACAAAATTTGGTGCTCCATAACTAACACAAAATGATAAACAATTACTGTTTTTCGAAAGGTATTACGCTACTTATATGAATATCACTCACGTACAATCAAAATTATATAAGTAGATAATATCACTCATAAAATATAAATGGTTTACTCCAGCATCCAATTAAGTCATTAAAAAACATTAATAATCGTTTGCTGAGAAACCCCTAGTCAAATAAATAAATAAAAATTAAATAGGTACTTATCTACACATTTTTTTTATCAAATAATTTTATTGATGATAATGTCTAATTGAATCAATGTTAAGTATACATTTTATCAATTTACTAACAATATCAATTGCATTAAATAATGTTATTTTTAACCGACTTCAAAAAAGAAAGGTTTTAAATCGTCCCGTACCTATATTATGTAATTACATAATATAGGTACGGGACGATTTATAACCTTTCTTTTAAACTTACACCTTTCCGCCTTGACCTTTTTTTTAGACTTACATTATATACACACTGTGCAATTCTGACAATTATCAATTGATAATTGTCAGAATTGCACAGTGTGTATATAATGTGTCTATCTATACCAGCTTCTAAACATGTGTTGGTACCAAATTTCAAAAGTGTAGGTATACAGTATGTTGGTATGTTTGTACCTATGTTTGTCCACGCATATTATTTAAAAAACTATAAGCATGCAAAAAATCTTTTTAGTTGGACTGGGTATAAGTAGTCCAAGTTTAATTAAAATTGGTTCAGTAGTTTTTGAGATAGAGAGTTAAGAGTGTGTTTCAGTCACTATACTTATTATATCAAAACGTGTCGTTGGTCTAACAGCGTAATTCTAACATATCATTATGCATGTTATTTCAATATTTGCATGCAGTTAGGCTCTAGCTAAATAATCACGATGAATATTTCAAAAAGCATCTAAAAATTAATCGTGTAATCGTTACTTAGATGGCAACATCAAAATGTTTCGTCACTTCATGTATCATACCTAGTAGATATGATAGGCGCCAGACAAACTTGCAATCAAGTACATTGACCTTTGACACTGTAAATTTATATTTATACATGTGTGTTCCATAAGAAATCAGTGTAAATAGGTAATTGTTGGTAACCCTAAAAATAAATAGAAAAAAAGGTACACATTCCATTAAGGAGAACACAAATTGCTACCGAGTACTTAGTAATGAATTATGCATCTAACAGTTTCCAGAAATAGCGACCCCATAAGCAAGTCTTTAGCTGTAGGTACCGTGAAAACATCTCAGGACGCTTAAGGAAGACGTGTTAAGTTATATTCACTTCACAAATACATAACAAGTATTAGAATACTGAAGTAGTAATTGTCTGTGAGACAAACATAAAGCAGTACCTACCTCACGCACTGGCAATATGTACAAAGCTTGAACATTACATAATGTTCTGTAGGTATGTGTTTTTATGACCCTGCAAGATTGTTTTACCAGAAAATGATGTCATTGTTTTATACTTAGCATAAAGATAATCCTCTCGAGGAAAACAGAATACCTATTGAAACGTTACAAGCCGCTCCTGCTATTGTTGCGAGCAACAAACATCAGCCCAATTAATTAAATAGTCTTGTTTTTCAAAACCTCATCAAGATTAACAGTTCATAGGCGACAATTCGTGAAACTTAAATTAAATAAATACCCATTTCCAGGGAACTGTAGGAAATAGGACAAATAGTTTGTGTTGAGTGGCGCAGGTTGCACTAGGTAGGCATCATATTGTATTCTAGTCAGTCTGGAAGATGTCGACATGATATGGGTTTCATCTAGATGTCTGTCGCTAGCGGAAATAGAACGATGCCATCTGATACTTCAAGTTGCACTCAAACATAAAACATGGCCGCTATTTTATAGCTAAGGCTTATTTCTTTACTTGACTATGTATAATTCCATTTTGTATGTTTGTGTATACAAAGTAGATAGATAAGCTAGACTCCATTGTTCGCTGAATAAGTAACACATTGGTCGGAAGTTATCACAGTGGGCCATAGTAATGACTCTGAATCAGCCAGGCCATCATCATGTATAGGTAGGTAATACGAGTACTTATGTCAATTTTTTTTATCAATAGTGTCACGGTAATAACAAGCCAAATTAAACAACACTTTTCACAAAATAATAACTTTCACAAAATAATTCAACCGACTTCCAAATAAAAAAAACTGTACAAAGTATATAATAACTGATATTCCGGTGTTTTTCATATCCCCTCGGTGCTCATTCTACTATTCGTGCTAGCTAATTTTATCTACTTACAGGTCGAAATTTAGCCTGAAATACGCAGTGAGCGAAGTACAGTAGGTATTACGAGTAGTTTCTACATTACTGTGGGCTGGCAATTTGTACAATTCACACATTTGATCCAATTTTGTGGTCTTTGTTCATACCCGAACTAACATCAAAAATATTACGAACATTTCTGAAGTCTGTTCTTGGTTGTAGTAGGTACAAGCAGCTTCTACTGTATTTATTATATGTATAAATTAATACAGTAGAACCACGATCAAGCGTATATATTACAATTTCTCGCAAAAACCCCCATATCAAGTCAGTCCCTACAACTCGACGTAGGTATCTGCTCACACTTTTTTTTCTGACGGGAATGAATATATACCTAAAGATTAAATCTTGACGAACCGCCACTTTTGTTAGGTATTTGTTTTTTTCTACTTTTGACGTGTTGTCTGTTGTGGAATGTGAAGATACGGGAAGTAGACGATAAATTAGAATGAGTTAATAAAGTGCAGAATATTTCAAATCTTGTAAGTAGTAAGAACATGACCAACTGAAGACGGCGGGCAATAAAACCGGAATGCTCGGTGGCCAGTGCGCCTGGCGTTGGGCGGTCATGCTGGGGAGAAGGAAGTGAATTTTCTTTGTGTAGCTGTCAATCACTCGATCCGAAACGCAACAGGGACAAAATATTGTAGTTTTTCTTCCCATTTGCTTCTCAGAAACAGAAATAATATTCTATTATGCTTCCGAATATCTGCATGTAGGCGGTAAATCAAATGGATGCACTAATCGAATAAGCAGAGTTCCTAAACTAGCAGACTATTAAATATTTAATGTGCCGTGCCAAATGAACTCGGAGTATTTGTCTGTCTATCTGTCACGTCGATTTTGCCTGAAACATTCTGGAAAATGGAAATGTGGTGTAGTGCAGGACGGAAATAACGCGGAATATAGACGTGTTATTGCTATTGAAACCTTTCCGAAGAGCTGGAAGCACGAACTAATATAATAATTGCTCTCGGTAAACAATCAGAATTCCACGCGAACTCTGCTGCGTTCAACTGATAAGTTATTACGGAACAGAACGCTAATTGCTGCTTTTTAACTTGCACTGCTCTCGCCCTGGATACGAGTATTATGTATGGAGTAGATAGTTCAGTTGAAAGTTTGGCAATACTGTTGTAGATGCTTATAGCTTTCCCGGCTTCAGGCGGGGCAGGGGGGACCGTGGGATACCGTGCTCTCTATAGCTGCAAGCTAATATTATTGTCAAAAAGTCATAATAAATGGGCTTAAATTTGTTGAAGATGCATGTTGATGTGTGACTGGATTGGTTATGTTTTGAACTAGATGCGATGCAGCTGTTAGGTACCTATACACCTTGACCTGACTTCCTTGGTTCATGCAAACGGTTCATGGTTCGGGCTCAGTTTCGTAGTGTAAAGCTGTACTAATTGTGGATGGTTTATCGCAAACAACTGTACAATTGACCCGTTTTCCTGATTTTATTCTCACAACTGCCGCGATAACCTAATATTTTTCTTGCTTTTAAATTAATTTCAGAACATGAACCATTTGTCCTGTTGCAAGACTTACTTGTTAAAATTAGTTTATTTTTTTGCAATTAGTCCTAACGACGAGGTCGTTAGGACTCGTGTTCTCTTTTCAAAGGCTGACGTCGTTTATTTTGTTACTAGCTTTTGGCCGCAGATTTTTGTGAAAAAGCCTATCTATAACCGTTTTCAGGGTCCAAAATATAATAATCTATCAGGGATTTTATAATATTAGTTAAGATATTAGTAGGTATATTTTACAACTGCTGTAGGTAGGTAAGATATAACACCACTTTCATGGTATTGTAAAATCGAGTCATGTTTATAAATTCATGAAACTATTAAAATGAAGATACCTCGCTCTCTACGCAACGCTGAATCCTTACAGATGAATTATAGATGAGTGACTTTTTATCAAACTTCCCGTATCTTGATTTGTTACTTGTTTGTTTTATCTGTGGAGAAACATGTAGATGTTTGTGTTAGCCGAGCAAAGATTTACTTATCAAAGTGATCGCTACTCGATTCACGAAGGCCGATGGTTGCTATCGATAGCGGCCGGGCCGCTGCACAATGTCCATCCCAAAGGCAACCTCCACACAATTGATTAAGTACAGATTGCTCGGGCACAATGCCAATACTGAGTATTAAAGAGATTTTATGTCCTGACAGTAATTCTGGTAACGTCTTGCAATACCGTAATATTGCTGTTCGGTTATTTATAATAACCGTCGTTAAAGTATTTATGAAACTGTTGATGCTTGCGTACCGAATTCATTGTTTTCTTTGTTATGAAAACTTATAGTAGCATACTTAAATTAATAAGAGCGAAAATAGACCATACCGCCGGATGACACCACCGTGCACCGCCGAGAGCCATCAGTTTATGTGAATTGTCAAACTGTCAACACGTAGCTCAGTCGTCATAATTATGAATGGGGAGCATTCAGAAGCAACTCGCTGACTTATCTATTTTAGAAATGGGCAATACTTTATGCTCTCGAAAATATGTATAACCTTCTGTTGTAGATCTATTGTACATAGGTATCGGTAGGTATTACGGGATTGTTGCAGGAAGTTTACAAAAATGTGATAAATTAGCTTGTGAGTTAAAACTCTATTCATCTCAGTTATTGTTGGAAGCTGGAGCTACTAACACACGAGGTAACTATCTTCAATTAGTCATACACCAATAGACCTTTAATCTATCATTAGTTACGCATGGCTCGGTCTTTGCAATTGAACACCATAATGCATTGAATCGTGCGACTGCCACTGCCAATACCAATGTACTTACGCGACTGGGCCCATAAACTGCCATGGCATCTACTGATTAAATCAATTTTATTGTTAGCATAGTTTCACGAAGTTTTAAATTAAGTAAGAAATTTTAAATTAAACGTTAAATTCGTGGTCATCCTTTTATTTTAGATTATGTTATTTAGAAGAACTAATGTAGTTATATGATTGAGCCATTCGATCGTTACAGTTTTCATATTCGATTCGATTATTGCGGATTCGATTTCCGGTTCAGACAGGCGATTATACACGTCACACACGTGACACGTCAGACCGGCTGAACGGATTTTGATGAAATTTGGCACAGAGGTAGATCATAGTCTGGAACACATAGGTACATTTAACATAGATATAGAAATTAGTCTCTTTTTATCCAGGGAGTAGGTACATAATTATGTTCCCTAGGGATAATTTTCGACATTCACGCGAAGCCGCGGGCGGCAGCTAGTAAATATACAGTGTGGAGACATCGATACGACAATACATGAAAACAAATTCGTCCTGCCTCGAATTTTAGTTACTTACAAAAAACAAAACAGCATGTACGTTCCTACATGTTTTCCACTGAACGCTTCACTAGTTCTATAGGTAATTGTCGACTGTCGCGCAGACAAATCTACTGGCAAAAGATTTTACGAAAATATAAACAGAACCAGCTTTAACCCGCGACTTCACACGCGTATATCCCGTTTTTTGCCGTCCCCGTCGGAATTTCCCGTTCCCGTATAACCTATAGCCGACTAAAATACATACCTAAATAAGACTTAAATCTCAATCCGACTGGTAGTTCCAGAGATTAATTCGCTTTCAAACAAACAAAAAAAACCCTTCAGCTTTATTATATTTGTATAAATTAGGCTACGTTTTTACCAGAGATGTGCGAGGATGCGTAGCGAGGGATGTGTTTGTTAAGAACCAATAGAATCGCTTCCGCTGAGCCAGGCTAGGTAAGTGAAGCGATTCTATTGGTTTTTACCCGACTACGCCAGAATGAGGGTAATGTTTTTCAAGCGGAAGTATGTATGTATGTCCATTTCTTTGGACGGATTTTGACATTATATGAGGTGTCGTCGAATTCTTCAGAATTGTCATAGTGACATTGGCTATTTAAATTTTCAAAATAAACTAAAATGTAGGAAATAAAAAAAAATACTTTGCCAAAAAACCCGACCGCTAAAAACGATAGATACGTCATACGTATATTCGTTTTTAGCGGTGGAAACGCAGCCTAATCTATACTAATACCGATAATAGAGCTAGTAAGTTTGAGATAACCAGTGGGCAGGTCAACTCGACCCATTACTGCTAATTAAATTTGAAATCCTTTCAATAATGCCGATTCAATATTATTAAATATCTCTAATCTCGCATTGACAAAGTTCAACTAGGTACCTAACCAATTTCGCAATACAAAATACAAACTGTCATAAACTGAATTTAATCCTAAAGTGGGTTAATGCGACAACCTCGATTTCTGGAACAACCAAAGGACCAAACCCTATGAAACCGACATTACCGAAGTGGGTTGATTTACCTTATTGATGTCTGAGTTTACATCTACATAAATGTTACTTTATACAACGTGTAACAGAATAGACGCAACAGAAATATACGGAGCAGTCGATTATTTTTCGCGATTTCAGTGACGAATTATAAAAAAAAAAAATGTTATCGGAAACAGGGTCCAAGCTGCCGGGCGGTCAGTGCTCCAGAGAGAAGAACCTTCTAACAATACGAGCATTGTCCAGCCGCTTTCTGAATCAAGCCTTTGATCCAGCCGCTTAAAATGAGCGTCCTAAGGTGTTGGTTGGCTTCACGAAGTTCTCGTCATGCGGAACGGTTATGTCCACAATCATTGCACGCGTCTCGAATCGGTCCACCACCACTATATCAGGCTTATTGGCAAATAAAGTCCTGTCAGTGATGGATGATGTACCGATCCCAGTACAATGTGATATTGCCATTATCGAGAACTGGGTCGGGCGAATACCTGGACTGACCTGGAGTACGGCACCTCCGATTCCACAAGAGAGTATTTCAGTGCAAGTTGCTGATGGATAATCCTGGATACAAGGTTGTGTCTATGCAAGTACTCTCCGTTAGCTAGACGAGAACAACCAGAGATTATACTTACATCCATTTTGGCTATTAATTTTGCCTCTCAAAATGGATGTAAGAACCTTACAGACCGTCGCGGCGTCGGTAGGCACGTGATCGGTCTATAATTTTTGGTTTCCGCGGTACCACCAGATTTGTGGAGCAGGTGGGAAGGTAACTTCTGTCGTAAGGAATTTGGGCAGTTTGGTACTAAGATGCCAAACAAGCATGCGACCATTGCATCCAGGTTGATCTAATAGTTGTGCAAATATTATTATTATAAATGCGAAAGTTGGGATGGATGGATGTTTGTTACTCAATCAAGACAGAACGGCTGAACGAATGTAGATGAAATTTAGCACACATACCTATCGATAAAAGTCTCTTTGTATTTCGGGAGTATGTTCCCTTGGGATGATTCCCGAAATTCACGCGGGCGAGGCCGCTGGCAGAAGCTAGTTTTCAATAAGTTATTGTCACTGCAATAAAAACAAAGAAGAGTTAATAAGAACGACACACAAAAGCTTGATCGATTAAGAAGATTTTTATATTAAGTTCAACGCCCAATTGTTCTCAATTTATATCACTCAATGGACAATAATTTATGCAATTTAAAAACTACTTACTATAATAACATTGATTTAGGTACGTCGGTATATGATTCCCCAGTGCTTGCAATTGTTGTTTATGCTTACAATTTCAAAATTGATAGTCATTTAATGATATTGTATGTAGATGACACTGCGACCATTATCTGTAATTGTCATTACAAAAGAGTACCTAGTTATTAGGGCAAATTAATGTTGTGTCATTATAATACGTAACGTCAGAAGTAGGACCTAGGTCGTATCTACATACGGCCTCTAGGTACTACTCTTACTTGTGGTCTCCAAGCATTATTGCCATGCAGTGTGGCAGACGGAAAAATTGCTGGAGTTTTCTGCCACATCTTCCCATCTCTTGGTATTAATCGCCAGGGGGATTTCGATTCTCGTATTTTTAAGGACGTTCGCATTTGCATCGCCATCTTCGAAATCTGTCGATTTGGATGACTTTTGACAGTAGGTATTATCTTGTTTTTCAAAAAATAATTTGTACTAATTATTATTGTTTTCCATAATCGTCCCCCCTCATAATTTTTATTTTCATTATTATAATTTATACCTATTTTTTTATACCTATTATTGCCAAAATAATTTTCCATAATAACATTTGTGTTATTATAATCATTAGTTTCTATAAGTATGTAACACATTACATAATCGATACTTGACATAAAATTATGTAAGCTTAAATTAGGTTTTAGTGACAGAAACGAATCGCTGTTAATCGGACTCCAGGCAGTCTTGTTTGCCCTACCCCTAGAGTGTAATTTAGAATCGCGTGGGCGCGGAGCGGTGAGGTGGCCCTTGAGTTGAGGAGCAGGTGGTTGTGGTGCACCGCGGCTTCGTCTTGCTGGCCGGCTTTGCCGGCCAACCTCAGCCGTGGTGGCGAGCGTTACATCTGCGATGATAAGCTCGCGTGGGACCGCCGCCGAAGCCCAGTAGCGCCGGAGCCGTGACAGAAACTCTTGCATGCTGCATGCATGCTACATGTTGCATGCTAGCTTACATGCCGCATGCTTGCATGCATCCTGCATGAATGCATGCACGCTGCTTGCAGGCTCACTTGCATGGTCGGTTGCATGCTGCATGCTTGCTTGTATGTTACATGTTGCAAGCTCGCTTACATTACATTATTGAAAAAAAAAATGACACCTTGATCGTTTATGACCAATGAAATTAGTGAACATGATTATAAGTAACTTCACGATTATGGCAACTGAAGCATATACAACGTGTAACAGACTAAACGCAATACCTCTTAAGGGGTCATGGTACTCATCATTATGAACAAGTTTCACTATGGGACCAACACTGAAATCGCAAAAAAAATATTTCATTTTAATTTTTTTTGACATTGATTGTTGCATTGCGAGTTTGCGACTTGAAGGGGTTCGAACATTTTTCTACGGCAGCCGACGATGAATTTAATTTAATGCATATATTTATTTATTTATTATATACTTCATTGTACCTACACCAAAGGTAAATTTTATTACAATGGGCGGCCTTATCGCATTCCGCTCTCTGTTCTAGGACATGAAATTGGGGCTGTCATTATTGGTGTGAGATTTTTTTAAATTAATTACATTTTAACATGAAGATACACAGATACATACATAATACGCTATATAATAGATACCTACATAGACACCAAATATACAGGCAGCAAAAAAAGACGGCTATCGCGATATAATCACAGAGACAGGTGATCACTGATCCATGTTCTTTGACATAATTATAAGCACATAGTTAAGTATTTTTTTTAGGATTTTCACATGGTGAATTTACCTCAAATTTCTCAACAACGTGACACTTTAGGGCACCATGTTCCTGAGATTTTTTGTTTGTTGAAGTGTCCTTTACCCATAAATGGCGGCGAGGGGTATGCCCCAAAGAAAGGTTATATCCCCTTTGAACATTTTTTAAGTACCTACAGAAATTAGCATTCAGGAAGTGGTGATGAGTGAGACAGGGATTTGTTGTTCAAAAGCAGATAAAAAGTCAGGTTTTTAATAAATTGCTTGTGATTTTGTGATCAAGGCAATGTCTCCAATGACTGGTAGTTATAGTAATCACGGAGATCATCTAAGATCAGAAGGTGTTAACACGTTTATTAATTAGTTACAAGCTGATAACGATGATAAGGTTGATCTGCGAGATTAAAGAGCTTGCCGCAGTTAAAAGGCTTAGTCCATGACCCTTCCTCATGTATGTAGACCTACCTATGTAAGTATAGTAGGTATCTGATATGCACGATAGGTATGATCTAGTCTATGACGTTAGTTTTATTCTGGTTATTTTTTTACAATCGCCTGATGTTTTGAACATAATCCACAAAAAAGGTTCTGTATTCTCGTGTGTAGGTATTATTCCTTTGACGGTATGTTTGACAGACACACTGCTTGCTCTTTTGCACGTGTAGAATCCGGGGCGATGATTTGAAGATTAAAGACTGAACTAATGGTAAAAAATTAGGGGTAATTTCTTCGATCATTGTTAGCTTGAACAATGGACAAATAAATACATATGTAGAAGTACTATTAGATGATCAAACAATTGATGAATGATGCTTCAACTCACCAGTGTCTTCGTTTATCATTCTGGAAATTTATTAATTGGTGAAACGTCTACCTTGATCAGCAATTTTAAGTAGGTACCTACAGTAAGGGGCTCCTGTTACACTATTAGTCTTCTAAGCTACGTTTTATGTCAATCATATCGGTATCACAATACAATTAACAGTAAAATAATTTCCTCTGCCTAACCATTTCGCTGTTATGTTGAGTCCAGATTTCAGCTTAACTAGATGCAGATAAACAATGAATTCGTCGACTTTGTCAATAAAAGCTATAAGATGCTGACCTACTACTTCTCTTCCACCATTTCAAGTAATTTCAACTGAATTGAAAGTTAATTAAAAGTCTTAATGGTATTTTGTATTGATACCTACTTCTCTGATGTAGCTATATTGTAGTGAGAAAATAAATCATTACGCTATTGTTAAAGTCGTACGTATCATTGTTTTGTTACTCCCGTTCTTTTAGTCGAGCCATTTCAATTATCCCTCCCTTTTACCTCACCAGAAAAAGGTAAATAGCTCGGCCACAAAGCGCCATTCAGGTATTTAAAACCTTCAGTCGACTAGCAGCAATAAAATATGGGCATTGGCGATAATATGATTATAACAACGTGTTCAACTGATTGCTATAATTAATTGAGATCGCTTTTTCGATTAAACGGGACCACAAATTTCATTAAGGTTCATACCAGGAGCTTGATAATCTAGAGATACCTAATAGTTGAGTCGCTTCATTGGTTTTATGAAAACTCAATATTAATGCTTTTACAGCTTTTTGTTTTGTTAAAAGTAGATTGTTTTAGTTAACTAGATCTATGTAGGTACTGTAATGTACATAATATGTACCTTTATAAAATCCGTGTGAAAGGTACCTACTCGTACCTACACAGGAGAACCAACATACATCATTATAAGTGGGATTAAGAACTTTAACAAAGGCAAAGTGCCTTTGTGAAAGTTCATAATCCCACTTATTTAACTTCTTAAACACGAAATAAGTATTTCCAACCTTCATTTTTGTATTAATAATAAACTCTTGTAAGGGTACCGCAATAGCCGTACGTTCTTTGAAATAAAATTAAACCGAGGTTTCTTTAATCTCTGGCTGGCTTGGAGAACTTTATATTCAAGGTTCATATTTCTAGCTCTTTCAAGGGAATTATGCCTAAAAGAACAAAGTACAGATCTCCGGCTGTGTTTCCAGGATCTCATTTTTCAATTGGGGTACAAATATCGTTGTTTTAATTCAACGGAAGTAGCTTGTTTATGTTTTAACTAGCTTTTTCCCGGGGCTAGATTTTCGCAAAAAGAAGCAAAACAAAATTGGAACAGCTATTTTGGCGTGAAAACTTGTTAGGTTGTTTGTCTTGAGCAGGTTTAAGAAAGCTCAAGTAACTTCTAAAACTTTGTGAAGTGTGCTCGGAAAACTTCTAAATTATCATCAGAGATTTACAACCTAGAGGGGCCTTTATCTTCTGAACGGTGAATTCTACGTAAATAGTCAATCCGTAAATATTTAAAGTCTTTAAATCCGTAAATAAAAATTTGAGCTCAGCCGGTTTAATAGGTACCTATTGAGCGAACTTCAAACTTGAGTCAAATTCCCTAAAAAATCAAAGTTATAGTTTAAAAATTGGAGTCTTGCGAATTTCAGGACTTTCGAAAAGGATATGAACGATAGCTCAGTAGAAAAATGGTTCGTGACATGTTAAATGAAATCGAGTAGGTACAATAAATAAAGACGTTATAAAGTACTCGAACTAAAATACGCGGCGCACGATGAAACATACGGGGGTCACACTGAAAGATTTTAGAATAGTCCAGTAAGAGAAGCAGCCGATAAAAAATTTATTTCGAATTAAGCACTCTTTGGGTATCTGTAGGTTGTAATGAAGCCATAATTATGTCATTTGTTCTTACAAATTGGCAGCATTAAAAATTGTTTTCATCCCACCATCTCGGAAAGAGTATTTTTAATCTTCAATATCTGAGTGGAAAAGCCGTTTTTATTCTCTAGAGGATAAAGTAAATTGAATTTAGAACATCGTGTGCACTAAGTTTGTGAATTAAAAAAAACATTAAACCTATTTACTGCTACCTCTATGGTGCCGAATATATCATACAACTTTTTTTTAATTTGTTAAAAACTCAGACTCGGAACCTTCTTGGTGTTCTTTTTTCAATTTGCTTTGTACGCGGTTCTTTACGAAAAACAAGAAACTTGAAAACAAGTGAAAAATCTAAAATGAGTGATTCTAGCGACGAGGAAGTTTGTTTGACGCCAACAGAATTGACTGAAACTGTTAATAATGCGCAAATGAGCTTTCTCCCTCAACAATCACGCGAGAAGTATTTAAAACAGTACGATATGTTCAACACGTGGCGACTAGCAAAAGGAGCCAAAACTTTCTCAGAAAACGTTTTGCTGGCATATTTTATAGAATTATCCGAGAACAAGAAAGCAAGCACTCTATGGAGTACGTATTCGATGCTAAAAGCAACAATAAAGATGAAAAAAGACATACATTACTAGTTAGTGGCATTTTTAAAAAGAGCCTCATCTGGTCATCAACCAAAAAAATCGAAGGTTTTCACAGTATCTGATGTTGAAAAGTTTCTTAACGAAGCACCCGATTTCGTATATTTGGCGGCAAAAGTAAGTCAGTTGTACATTCAGTATCTACTTAAGTATATTAATCTCAATTAAATAGTATACTTAGTAGATGTTGATAGGCATAATTATGCGTTCATATCAATTTTATTCATTTATCTACTACAATACTCTTTACGTTACAGGTTGTTCTTATTATTGGAATAAACGGAGCATGTCGAACTAATGAACTAACACAACTTAATGTCAAAAACATTGAGAAACATTCAGATGACTTACTATTAATTAATTTACCTACTACAAAGACAAAAAGAGACCGCAACTTCGTCATTCGCAAGGAATACGTAACGATTGTTGAGAAATATCAAGCCTTACGCCCGCCTAACACTTCAAACAATCGAATTTTTCTACAGTATCGCAATGGAAAGTGTGTTAGACAGCCTATGGGTACTAATAAAATTGGCAGTATCCCACGAGAAATAGCAACATTTCTTGAACTTCCAGAACCCCTGTTGTACACGGGTCATTGTTTCCGACGAACTTCAGCCACACGAAGTCCAATGCAGTTGTAGAGGGATACATAGAGGATTCCATCCAAAATAAGTCTAAAATATGTGAAGGCATCGTAGGAGCCATTACACTGAAAGAGCCTCAATCGGATCCTTGGACTGGCCCCCTTCTACATCAAAAATAAGCCGTTATGAAACACCTAACCATCTCCCTCTCTCTCCAACATTCAGGCCAAGGGAATCCGATGAATCAGTACAACTATTAAGTATGACAGATAGTTTACCGAAAAACAGTACACAAGTGACTAACACCAATATTACAGTACCAAACAAAAATATTACACTCAATTTAAATAACTGTAGCAACGTTACTTTAAAATTTTCTTAATTATACCTTAGTATTATTTTGTTATAATTTAAAGATTATTCTGTAATACTTACCTGTCATAATGTAGTAATTAATACTTAAACTGAAATAAAAGTGTACCTATCTTGTGATTGTAAACGTTTTTTTTTTGCATTTAGTCATTTCCTCGCTGAGGTGGAATGAAAAGTTATTCCCTCGCTAACGCTCAGGATTCTAATTTTGAATCACTCGCTGCGCTCGTGATTCAATTTTAAAATCCTTCGCTTGCTCGGTCATCAAAATTGAACACGCGGTTAAAAAGCAACTTTGCACTCTTGTATAACAAATAACTATTAATTAACTAGAGAACATTTTCGCTCAATGATTTATTACGCGGTCTTACCCAACGACAATGTTACGATACACTTCGATTAGCATTTCATGACGAAGCCCCATCCCCTGCCACTGTTCGCAACAGGTTTAATGAGTTTAAACGTGGTCGAAGCAAACTCACTGATGATTGAGAAGGACGACCTTCTACGGCGACTACTGATTAATGTGAGTGGTGTGCGGCTAATGATAGAAGCTGGTATAAGGCCCTATAAGGGTGACTTATCAACAGATTCGGGCAGCTTTAGGCATGTATGAGTCAAGTGCAAAAAGTCTTAGATAGGTAATTGCATGAACATTTAGGCGTTAGAAAGCTTTGTAGGTACTAGATGGACCTCATAATTTGACGGAAGATCAAAAACGCCGTCATTTGGATTGGTGCTGTTCAATGCTTGAAAAGTAGGTATAGGGTAACGGAGCTGACTCCCTAAACGGACGGACTACCTAAATAGAATTATAATGTTTTAACCCGGAATCATCCCTATCTACACTATAATATTATAAAGAGGAAAGATTTGTTTGTTTGTTTGTTTGAAATGAATAGGCTCCGAAACTACTGGACCGATTTAAAAAATTCTTTCACCAGTAGAACCGTACATTATAAGTGATGGACATAGGCTATAGAATATTTTCAAAAAAGTTAGGGATCCGTATGAAAACTTCGATAATGTGACCCAAGCGCCAAGGTGTGAGAAAAAATCCTTATATCGCGTACGCTGCGGAATCTATTGACAATAGAGCAAAGTGATGTAGGTACTACTGTTTTATAGAGGTCATCAATATCTACAAAAAAATCCGCGATACCATATGTCTAACTATTATGGATAAGTCACCATGACCGTTTTTTGTTAATATTAGTCAAGCAAATCCCAAGGTGAAATAAAAAATGGTTATTTTAGTACCATGATTTTAATCCTTATCCATTTAAATGGTTTGATAATTAAGGCTGATTATGTCCATGTAAATTACACTTTAAATCATTCAAATCGGACCTTTCGTTCACAAGTTACGACGGTAATAAACATGCTCGGAGTAAGAAAAATGTCGCGGCTTGAGCGAACTGGGGAGAATCGTATCAATGCTTGGTCCGATGAAGTTGAAACACCACGGCATTTAAATGTTTTCGATAAAACAATAGTAATAACAAATGTTTGGATTTTTCGAAAATCAACTAGGTACATACATAGTAAGGGGTGAAGCAGGGGTGAATAAGTTTTTAGGGGAGGAAATTATAGCTTGCTTCAATTTACGTCGGAATTCTATGAACAAACTTAAAGTGGGATAATTGAAACTAACCTTTATGAGGGGATATGTATAGGGGGCGTTGCAGTTTGTGGAGTACCTACTATCCCCACGCGGACGAAGTCGCGGGCAAAGTGCTAGTTGTCAATATGTTGGGAGTTAATCATTCAATTAGGTAACTAATTTTGAAAACCAAATGCCCTGACTACTAGTTATTAGATATGCACCCAAAGAGCTTTTAAGAAGTCCCTTTACCACTAACACAGCTATTCCCAATAAAATTATAAGTCCGTTTGGTGTAAATGACCGAAATAAAAAAGGTTTCTGTTCGGCGCCCAATAACCATGCCTACCTAAGCTTCACCAATAGAAAAGGCTTTTCGAGAAGAATCTTTCCTGAACAATTGTTAGTCCGATCGGAGATAATCACCTAAATAGGTAGGTAACCTAAAATAGGTAATAAAAAAAAAATGTTTTATATGAAAGAAAAATTGGATTTACAAACAAACTTAGTTAGCACATAGGGCATATCTTTAGGCAAGAAGTCATTTAAAATGACGTTGGTCGAAAAAAAAATGCAGTGTGACATTTTGGGAATTTGTTAGGATGTAATAATGTGGCCACCATGCATGAGGTGTCGCCACATAAAATTAAATATCTCTTGATCAAAGCGTTGCATCGCTAAGTATTGTATCTGTCACCGTTCTGAAAATAGACTACCTATACTTTTTTTATTAGTGCACTGCACTTAGGTACCTATATCATCGTGATCATACGTCATCAAAAAAGGCGATACTATAATGAAACACGTTAGCAATAGCATTCGCAACAGACTCAATTTAATTCTTTTCAAGAGGGCGCTAGTGGTGTTGTCAGCCGCATAACTCCATTCTCCATAATTTTCTCTGCCTTTTAACTTCGGCACACTGGCAATATAATTCGAAGTCATGTTTCCGCGATACAACGTTCACTATTTTTAACTTTATACTCGAAAATATCTGTTAAAATCAGGAGAAGCCCATAACCTATAATGAAACACGTTAGCATTCCCAACAGACTCAATTTAATTCTTTTCAAGAGGGTGCTAGTGGTGTTGTACACGTTCAGAAATATAACATTTTGATAGACCTATACTAAGAGATACTATACCATACTATACCATTGGAAAACTAAAATTACAATTTCTAACTTTATGAGAAAAAATACCTATTTTTGAAATGCTGTATGTACAATAATGTACATCAATACCTATTAAACCAGAGCTACGGTTCAAGGCCTCAAGTTGTAGCAAATTTTGTCTACTTTAAAAGTGTACCAATTTTTTTCCCCGTGGAATACGCCGTTTAAGAGAATTAAAACTACTTCAAAATGACCGAAAATTAAGAAGTTTTTCGAGTATCTACCCTGCAGTTAGCACAGGTATTTCGAAGTTGAACCGTAACTGGCATCTATCTCGACAACATCTTATAAAACAGGACAGTGCAATTCATTGCGACCTAAATAATGCCTAATAAATAATATAGTAAAATACCTAATAATGATCATTATTTAAACTAAGCAATGGATATTTATGAATACGGCTGCTTTTGTTTATTTAAATAATGGATTGATAGTTTCAAAATAATTAGATACCTACCTACAGTTATTTTGTTTGATGGTTATCATTAAACAAAATAGCTGTAGGTCCTAGTCAAAATAAAGAGCATTTATTGTTAATTAAGTAGGTACTTAATTAACAAAAAAATCTCTCTATTTTGACTAGGAGTAGACCTATGTTGTGGCATTTTCAGTTGCAAAATATGTTTGATATTTACATTTAACCATTTAAACATGCGATAAGTGTAAGTCAATATAAATCGATTGATAGACTAGGCAAAGTCAAATTATTTTCTTTTCAACGTTTGACTAAAAAGTTATTTATTTCTAGGTATACCTAAAGAAATAAGTACCTACGTCAATCAAAGGCAGAAATTGAAAACTATTTCGGGGTTTGCCGAAAAGTTTTGATTAAAACTAGGATCAAACAATATACCGCGAAGAGGCTACATATCGACATATAAGTACATATGGGGTACCTACATCTACATAGGGTGATTACGAATCGTTGGCAATCTTTCAGGAGTAAAACTAAATAAACAACTTTTACTGTTTGACAAACACAGAAATCGTGAAAAAATCAGCCGATACCCTATTTTTGTTTTATTTATTCAAGACAGCGATTCATAAAATATGACAAACAGATGTTTAAAACAATCGAATTGAGAACCTCCTCCGTTTTTTGAAGTCGGTTAAAAAAGAGAGAATGTCAGCTGATTTTGTCTCTTTTCTTTTGTTGAATTACGAGGTACCTAGTTACAAAAATACATTGGTGATTTCTGAATTAATCTCATAGCAAAAGAGTAAAAGTTGATTGTGAGTTTCACTCCTGAAACATTTCTATCAATGAATCAAGTCACCCTGTACATAAATATTTTTTTTGTTGAAAAAGCTTAGGTAGGAGGGTTGGAACTGCCAGAGATTTGTAAGGGTGCCGCGCTTTGTCCTTTTGTGACGAAACTTTAATCCATAGAGTATTCAATATGAAGCCGGATAAGCCCCCAGGTATTGTAGTCTGTCTGTTTATACGATAGACAAATAATTCGTTTTTTTTTTAAATAAATATATTATAAATGTATAGGAATAGTGTAGGTAAGTATAGGTATTTGACAGCGGCTTTGCATGAGTGGTAGTCGATAATAATCCAATAGTAACGGGATACTGGGATAACAAGTATCCTATCCCACCGGTCTACTTGTATTCCTCATTCAAATCTTATAATTACTATCATTTATTTACTGGAATATGGGTAAATATGTACCTGCATGAGGTGTTATATTTGCAAATATGCAGTACATGCAAATGTCAAATATTATTCATCAAACCCTAATTATTTTATCCATTACTTAGGCTATATTAATTAGATACGTCTTTAATTTATTTTTAAATTATACAAAATTCTCTGGATTCTTATGTTACTAGGTAATTTATTAAGTAGAATAAATGCAGAATGCACTCTTGTCAAACATAGCCGTTCTAATGGACGTATTGCACGAAGTGCACTTGATAGTCTGGTTCTTTTTAACGTTCCATATTTATTAATATTATGTCTAATGCTAGGTAGTTCATAAATAATATACCAGTGATGGGAACGTCAATATTTTAAAATTTATAAAATGTGGTTTACATGTAGGTTTTAAAGCGCATATTGCCCGGTTACATTTGTTTTGCGCTTTGAAAACAGTTTTCTATCAGTCGCCTTCCCCCAAGACATTATACCATACGTTAGTGTCGAACCAACGCAAGCGTAGTAAGCAGATACATAGAAGTGCACTTTGATTTTCCACTTTACGAAGCATTTATATCTAAGGCATATGAATACTTAGTAGGTATGTGTAGTCCAATGAATTTTGTCGAGTTTATTTTATACATTACTAGCACTTCGCCCGCGACTTCGTCCGCGCGGATTTAGTAGGTACTCCACAAACTTCAACGCCCCCTATACCCCCTTATAAAGGTTAGTTTTGGAAAATTAAGCACAACGATTTTTATTAATTTACATTTATTACTTAGCCATTGCTACTTATTCTATGGTCTCAGGTTCAGCGCAACTGTTCACCCCGTTCACCCCGTCAGGAGTTGATTATGCAAAAATTGTTAGGTAGGTACATCTGTTTCAATAATCCCATTTTTAGTTTGTTCATAGCATCCCGACGTAAATTAAAGCAAGCAATAATGTCCTCCCCTAAAAACTTAATCACCCCTGCTTCACCCCTTATTATGTAGGTATGTAGTTATTTGCGAAAAATCCAAACATTTGTTATTCTTATTGTTTTATCGAAATCATTTTCAACTTCATCGGACCAAGCATTGATATGATTCTTCCCAGTTCGCTCAAGCCGCGACATTTTTCTTACTCCGAGCATGTTTATTATCGTCGTAACTTTTGAACGAAAGGTCCGATTAGAATAATTTAAAGTGTAATTTACACGGAAATAATCAAACTTAATTATCAAACCATTTAAATGGATAAGGATTGATATCATGATACCGAAATCACCATTTTTTCAAATCACCAAGGATTTGCTTGAAAAATTTGAACAAAAAGCGGTCATGGTGACTTAACCATAATAGTTAGACATATGGTATCGCGGACTTTTTTGTAGACATTGATGACCTCTATAAAACTGTAGTATATCACTTTGCTCTATTGTCAATAGATTCCGCAGCGTACGCGATATTAGGATTTTTTCTCACACCTTGGGTTACATTATCGAAGTTTTCATACGGATCCCTAACTTTTTTGAAAATATTCTATAGCCTATGTCCATCCCTGATAATGTAGGATTCTACTGGTGAAAGAATTTTTCAAATCGGTCCAGTAGTTTCGGAGCCTATTCATTTCAAACAAACAAACAAACAAACAAACAAATCTTTCCTCTTTATAATATTAGTGTAGATGAACAAAACAACATAGACTAACTAGATGTCTTATGTTCTTTTGTTCATAATGTATGTCGCAGCCAATTAGCTTATTCTTGCCTAGCCTATCATTTAAATGCGCCGATTTTTCAGCGACCTAAGTGACATCTTTTGTTCAATAACGTTTGATGACTTGACCTTATCACTTAATGTCGCTGATTAAACGGCACAGTTCAATGAAAAGGCTAGACTTTTAATGAAACGGCGGATTCAGCTAGTTGGCTGCGACATATATATTGATAGTGTTTGATTTTGAATTTTTCGTTTTAAAAGTCATTATAAATGTTTTAGTTAGGTTTATTTAAAGTTATCTAATTTAATTTTAACCAGTTAACTATATGTAGATGATATATCTCATATTCATGAGTCGAGGGGCCTTCAGTAGTCGCTAGGCGATTCCCAGCCACCGCAGGTGCGGGTCTGCGGACGGCGAGCGTTGGGTGGCTCGCCGTCCGATCAAAGCCAGGCCCGGGCCGACGGCGTATTGTGTTCCACCCGCGCCTCAAAGAAATGTCAGCATAGGAGTATGTTTCCGAATTTTGTTCGAAAGAGTTACCGCGGCCCTGGAACGCAAAAGGCACTAGTAGGAGCATGGATGGGTTTTAGTCAGTAAGAGTCTGACACTCCCTCCAGGGTCATTGATGATTTCCCATCCTCAAAAAAAAAAGGGGTCTTCAGTGGCCTTAGAGCGAGTTTTTTAACGTTCTCGATCGCGTTAGCGTAAACGTCAATTTGTATTGAAACTGGATAAGCGCCGTCTGGTGACACTCACGGACAACCTGTTTTTTTCTATACAATTTGACATAAGCGAACGTTTACGTTAACGCGATCGACTACGTTAAAAAACTCACACTAAGCCCTCAGATACCACTATGGCAGTGCTATTGTCAGCATACAGAACCATGGAGGATTTGATGGATTTGGGGAGGTCGTTATAAATAATAAAGCGCAGAGGACCTTAAATACTCCCTTGAGGTACGTACACGTTTGCAGACTTTTATTGGTGTTGAAATAGTAGATTATGCACCCAGGGGATAAAGCAGTGTCTTGTGTCACAGGCGTCATATTGAATCTCGAACGCAATGAAGGATTCGGGAGTTAACTCCCGAGCGCAGCGAGGGAGTCTAGAGTTTAACTCACGAGCGAGCGAGGGAGTTAATACAAGAATCCTGAATGCAGCGAGGGATTCAAGCTAGCCCAAGGCAAAGACACCTTTATCCCCGAGGAGGATACTCTACTTTTCACACCTCCTGTAAGAAAATAAGAAGCCATAATAGGAAAAACAAAGTATTTTAAATTTACAAACACTAAGTAGAGATATGTAATTAGAACTGTACTATATACTTAATCCGCGTCCTTTTTGCGTTCCACTCGGTATACCTACCACATAGCGGCCACGACCAACTCGATTTTCGATTTTTTTACCTTTCTCTGTGGGTTTGTAAATATGTGCCTATTGTTAGCAACCTAATACAATTGAAATTTGTGTACACAAAGCTTTATACAGAGCTTTATATCGGCTGGTAGAATGGGTTCGGACGCTTGGCTGTATGCAATTTGAATTTAGAACGTCTTAGGAGATGCTCGAGAAAATAGTTTTAAATTAATGAATCGACTATTCCTTTACCAATTATTCTTATAATATTGTCTTCAATCCTGGTCAATCCGTATGATTCTGTAGAAATTCGAGAATATCATCCCTAAGTAGTAAGAGTATCGAGAATATCTTTCCTCTTTCTGGAACAGAAAGAGAGAGACAGAGACAGCGGGCGTTGTAAGTACCTAATACCGCCAATTTAGCAGACAGATGAGGTTTAATTTAAATCACATTATTGACCGGCGGGTTATAATCAAATCCAGTACAGCATTATTGCCCGGCTGTGCCACCGGCCAAAAATGACTCACTTTAGGTTAGGTTGGCATGACATTATAATTTGCCGTTTTCGATCAGGTGGTGTGAAAAGTGTTTTTTTCAACTTTTGTGACATTTATAAAATGCAACATTTTTCAGTTTGTCGTTCTCTGTTACTTTTATGAGATAATGATGATGATGATTATGTGCTCATTTCCAATTGAGATAAAAAGTTTCCACATTTCTAGTTTCTAAAAGTTCGTCAAATCACCCTAAGACACCGATCGATGGCATCAATCGACGATCGATCGATTGCTGTTGTTGATCGAACTTGTTATACAATTGTTTTAAATCAATTTTCTTCAACAGGTATTTGCACATTAATGAAATACATCAAATCGATCCGCAAACGTTTTCAAACCTGCCGCGTTTGGAGCGCCTGTAAGTATTTAGTGAAATAATCTGTATCTACATTCAATGTTTGTGCATTCGTGTTTTTTATTTTTGGCAAAACTATGTAGGTAGACATATATTATTTAATACCAACGAGAGATATTATTTTCAGATATTTGCACAAGAAGTTATCTATATATATTCAATACTTGTGCATTCGTGCTTTTTATTTTTGGCAAAACTATGTAGACATATTTAATACCAACGAGAGCTATTATTTTCAGATACTTGCACAATAACCACATTAAGAGGGTTCCATCAGGATCATTCTCGGGCATGCCCAATCTACGCAAATTGCGCTTAGACAGCAATGCTCTAATATGCGACTGTTCCATGTTGTGGCTCGTCCAGATGATGGCCCAACATAACGAAATGTACATCGATGCGACATGTTACCAGCCCACCAAGGTTACCGGGATGCCTCTCTCTATCATGGAAAAACGGGACTTCGATTGTAGTGGGTATCTTAGCAATTACTTGCGTTTCGTTTTTGTGTGTGTGTTTTTAATTGCCAGTTCTAAAGGTTACAACATTTTTTTTAGAAATCCCTGAAATCCAAAAGGATCCCGAGGACATCAGTGTGAATTTCGGAGAAGCTGCGATGTTTACGTGCGTCGTGACCGGCGACCCGACACCGGATATAGTTTGGCTACGAGACTCTAACGAGATCCCCATCGACGGCACGCACTACGAGGTTATGGACAACGGCACACTAATGCTACATGATATCACTGACTCTGACACTGGATACTTTGAATGTATGGCTAAAAATCCAGTCGGAGAAGTGCACTCCAAGCCTGCTAGAATTACAGTTCATCAAAAACCCGCTGAAAATGGTACGTAGCTGTTTAAGATTTCAAATAATATTTATTTTATTACCATCTACATATTTTTAAGTGTTTAATTATTTTACTCCTGTTTTAGGCCCTCCCGTTCTGACTTTACTGCCACAAAAACAATTTGCAAAGCTTCACCAGCAGTCAATTAACTTTGATTGTGTCGCTAATGGCCACCCGAAACCACATGTTGCTTGGCTGTTTAATGACGAAAGAATTTTATTGAATGAGCGTTTAGCAATACGCCATAATGGGACCATTTCTATCGCTGATATCCAAGAATCTGATGCCGGACAATACACTTGTGTAGCTGAAAATATCAACGGAAAAGTGAATGCGTCTGCAGCCCTTGAAGTTATGGGTAAGTCATTTCGCCAGATTTTTAGGCGACTTCTCCACGAGCGAGCTATTGTGTCTTGTCGAATCGGCGCGATAATTTAGCTGCGTGGAATATAAAGATATGCTCATAGATTTGTTTTAGAATAAAGTGGCAGGGCGATAATTTCGTCGCTTGTGGAGTTGGCGTCTTAGGGTGGTGTCAGATATAGAGTAGAGCATAGAGTAAAATAATGTACCAGTGTTTAATGAAACTTCTATATGTTGTAATGATGGGCACATTTCTATTATTTTAAATTTTTAAGTCACTATATATACCTACTTATTTTGTTTTAGTCTCGCCTACATTTATCCTCGAGCCACAAAACAAAACAGTCAGAGTTGGAGATGATGTCGAATTCATATGTACCGCTAAAGGAACCCCGAAACCACTAATTAACTGGTTTAGAAACACACTCGTGTTACCTGTGTCTGAAAATATAATTTTAAGCAACGAAAATCAAAATTTGACCATACTGTCAGTCACATCCGACGAAGACGGTATATATCACTGTAAAGCTGAAAATGCAGAGGGATCCGTCGAAGGTTCAGCCTTCTTAACTGTTGAGAATTTCGAAGTAGTTCGACCACGTATAGTTTTGAAACCAGAAGACACAGACGCCTTCAGGGAATCATCCGTTCAGTTGCCGTGCGAAGTAGAAAGTGAGCCTCCTGCTACGGTAGAGTGGAGGAAAGACGGTTCCTACCTCGATGCTAACCTTAAATATTCAATTACGGTAATCGGAAGTTTAATTATCCACAATCTAACACTAAGAGATACTGCTAGGTATGAATGTTCAGTCTTTAACGAATACGGACGAGACACTGCATCAGCCTTCTTGACGGTTAAAGATCGTGTTATACCCGGTGATGAATATGTTAATATAGCTCTGACTGAAGCGACTAGAGACGTTGATTTAGCTATCGAAAGAACCATGGACGAACTGTTCAATAGCAACAACACAGGAAAATCGGACATTCATCAACTGTTTCGAATAACTAACTTCCCCAATGCGCCAGCTAGGGAAGTCGCACGTTCAGCTGAAATTTATGAAAGGACATTAGACAAAGTCAGGGGCTTCATACAAACTGGCCGTAAAGTAACCTCGACGGAACCATTCTTCTACCAAAACGATTTGTCAAATCAACATCTTGAGGTTATTGCACGTTTATCTGGTTGTGTCGCTCACAGAGACAAGAAAGACTGTTCTGATATGTGTTATCATAGCAAGTATCGTAGTTATGATGGCAGTTGTAATAATTTTGCGCATCCAACTTGGGGATCATCACTTAGCGGATTCAGAAGAATTCTTTTCCCTATTTATGAAAATGGTTTCAGTCAGCCAGTAGGCTGGAACAAGGATATAAAATATAACGGATTTACGTTACCAAGTGCCCGTCTGGTCTCCACTACAATCATAACTACTACAGATATATCTGAAGACCAGCAGCTAACTCACATGGTCATGCAGTGGGGTCAGTGGCTCGATCATGATTTGGATCATGGTCTACCATCTGTAAGCTCACAGACTTGGGACGGCGTTGATTGCAAAAAAACATGTGACTATGCAGCACCATGCTTTCCGATTGATGTGCCCTCTAATGATCCTAGGATTACCAATCGCCGCTGTATCGACTTTGTTAGAACCAGTGCAGTATGTGGATCTGGAATGACGTCCGTACTTTTTGGAACATTACAGCCTAGAGAACAAATCAATCAATTAACTTCGTTTATCGATGCGTCGCAAGTTTATGGTTTCGAAAAAACTGTTGCTGAAGATTTACGCGATTTAACAAACGAAAACGGCTTGCTGAGGGTTGGTGTCACATTCCCCGGCAGGAAACCTTTATTGCCAACTGTAGGTGTCAATGGAATGGATTGCAGACGCAATTTGGACGAAAGTAATCGCCTTTGTTTTGTAGCAGGTGACATTAGGGCTAATGAACAAATCGGTTTGGCAGCTATGCATACTATTTGGATGCGAGAACATAATAGAATTGCCCTTCAATTGAAAGTCTTGAATGCATTCTGGGACGGAGACCGAGTTTACCAGGAAGCACGAAAGGTAGTAGGAGCTGAAATTCAAATCATAACTTACGAGCACTGGCTTCCAATTATTTTGGGAAAGGAAGGATACCAACAACTAGGACAATATAAGGAATATAATCCAAACCTCAACCCATCAATTTCCAACGTTTTTGCCACTGCTGCCTTAAGATTTGGACATTCTATGATTAACCCACTTTTGCACCGTTACGATGAAAACTTCGAAACTATTCCTGAAGGGCATCTTTTACTTCGAAATGCTTTCTTCTCGCCGTGGAGACTAGTTGATGAAGGTGGTGTTGATCCCTTGCTAAGAGGAATGTTTACGACACCGGCGAAACTTAAGACACCTACGCAAAATCTGAACTCGGAACTTACTGAAAAGCTTTTTTACAGCGCACATGCTGTTGCTCTTGATTTGGCTGCTATCAACATCCAAAGAAGCCGTGATCATGGTATTCCACCGTACACTAAATGGCGCCAGTTTTGCAACATGACTGAGGTAAACGATTTTGACGACCTGGCTGGGGAAATAACCGATGAAACTGTACGCGAGAAATTGAAAGAGCTCTATGGATCAGTGCATAACATCGACGTATGGGTAGGAGGCATTCTCGAGAATCAAGTAGAAGGAGGAAAAGTCGGACCTTTGTTCAGGTGCTTGCTAGTGGAGCAGTTCAAACGCCTGCGAGATGGGGATCGGTTTTGGTATGAAAACCCATCCATGTTCAAACCGGACCAAATGCGACAACTAAAAGAGACGAGCTTGGCACGAATCCTCTGCGACAACGGCGACAATATCGATACTATTGGAGAAAATGTGTTCCTGCTTCCTGAGGTTCAAGATGGTCTTATTTCTTGCGAGGACTTGCCTGCTATGGATTTACGTTACTGGGCTGACTGCGAGAGTTGCGGCGGTGACTATGAGGGATTGGAGCGAGCGAAGCGCCGAGCTCGCCGGGACGCTGACAACTACGAGGACAAGGTCGACGAAGAGCGCCTGAACAACCTGGAGGACTCACACCACGACATCGAGAGCACTATAGCGTCTTTAAAAAAACGAATTGAATTTCTCGAGGAAACCTGCAAAATGGAATAAATTCGGCATGGCACATAGGACACGGCACAAGGTCGTTTTGGAAATGTTTTAAAGATTTTTGAGATCTATGTGTATTCTATATTCTATATAAACCTTTAATATTTCTACGTATCCTTTTACATGGTAAGCTTTAATCCTATCTATGTGGTCCAACTAATTAAGATTAATTTTAACTTTCTCTTTTTCTCTAATAATTTGACTCCTACTTTTATAATGTTACTTAAATACTGGCAATTGTTCAAGTTTTGCCATCAATACACACTTTGCACTGTTTTTTATTCTATTCAGTAAGTTATGAATTTTACCATTATTATCATTATCACACGTACTATTAACAACAATATAGTCATTTTAACATTAATCTATGGATGTTTGTAGTAGAATGTAGATGGAAGTTTATTCACTATTATAATTAAATGTAATCTTTAGCAAGTATAGTCACGTTATACTAGAACTAAGAAAAGAGTTTAATTTGTTGTATTGTAAAAGTTATTTTTATAAGTAAGTTGTTCATTTATTTTTTATCAATTTAATTCTTAAATTATTTGTGGGGATCAATGGAAGGAAGTTATTGAGACGTATTGCTAGCCGGATCGGCCTGGAAAATATATTTATATATTTCGTTACCACCACTTCGAGGAATGTAGGCACAGCTACCAACCTAATTAGGCTTTTCAAATATTTGTTTTTATTAAGTTTAGTTTTCATAATTTCATGTTCGTGAACGTTTAGTTGGATTAAGCTTGGGTATTTTGTGAAAATAATTTTATTTATATTCGTATACTTTTACACGCATTATTGTAATTATTTAACTGTCTTGCATTAAATTAATAAGTATTAGCTTTCTAACTCGAATAATGTATTTCAAATATTCGTTTATCGAATCATGTATCACGTTCAATAGGAACATAATAATAACCTCTATGTCTAGGGTTAATATTTATTGGAAGTACTAGTAAACTATTATTGCTTACGTGCAAGTAGTTAACCTTTCGGCATGCCTGGTGGCAAAATGTTACGCGGTATGGCTGGTGGGATCCGTCAAACCCGAATTTAGTATGACTATTTTTCGTACTAGTTGGGGTAACTGGTGCATCTAAACATACTTATAGCTATACTAGGCATATATTGTAGAAGTAAAAATGAAAAAAAAGAGAATCCACAATTTTACTTCAATAAATTAAAAAAAAAATTGGGTGTTATGTTTTTAGAAAAAACACAGTAGGCCTTTTTACACTTAGGTGGAAACAAAAGATACTTCAGGAAAGACAGAGACTAGGAATAATAATAAAACAGTCAGTCCTTGCCACTCTCATCTACGGGTGTAGGCAGAGGTGAATTTGACAGCGGGCGCTCGGAATTTTTGTTGTGTATTTTTCACCATCTCAGCTGCCTCCGAACTGAAGTAGTGGCCATAAGGTTTCGATTGGTTGATAATGCTCAGTTACTGAGAAATGTGGCGCAGAAACATCAAATTTTAATGAAATACAACAATTAAAATAAAAGGGTAGGTCTGAGAGACCCTACTATGCGGCATATCAACCGATAGACGTCCACTGCTGGACATGGTCCTCCCCCAGATGGGGGGGAGGGGAGATTTGTCATAATCGCCACGCTTGTCAGGCGGGTTGGCAATTGCAGTCTAGCTGTTGCCATGTTCCTACAGAGAAATCTGCTGCCCATTCTCTGGTGAGTCTCTTAGTCGCCTCTTACGACACCCACGGGAAGTGATGGGAAGGTGCTAATCTTTTACGTTCGACACCGTACGGAACAAGCCAGCTTACCAGGCATGCCGAAGGTTAATCGTAGTAAGTTATTAAGTACTATGATAAGAATGAATAACTCGTGTTGGGGATCCACTTAGTCACCCAGTGGACATCGCGACATAATATCTGTTCTGCAGTGTGTTTAAATGCGTGGTCATATTAAAGGGTGATGTTCTGTGTCTAATATGCTTACAGTAAAGAAAAAATAACAAAAAAATACTCCTTTCAAAAAACCCGAATGCAAAAACCGACTAAAGAGCTCCAAACAGCAACAAAAAGTTTCAATCACTTTTCAAGCAGCCTGATGCAGTTGGACGTTGGTTGCATCAAATTTGTGAATGAACTAAAAGAAACGCCACCAAGTAGTATTTTTTTTTGCTATTGTGTATTTACTGTAGGTACCTACCTATATTATATCAGATATATTATAGATCATCACCACACCATTAAAAATGACCACGCGGACCACGGACAGGTATTTAGGTATGAAAATATTTTTTTCCTCCAGTCTAGCCAGATGCAGACTCAGCTAACCATTGAGTTATGAATATTACTTGTACCTGTCCTATACCTACAATTTCCTTCTTTACGAGTTGTTCATTCTTAAACATGTCCTGTATCGTGTTATTCTCAATAATCTCCTAGCCGTTGTCGATGGTGAAAGAGGGTCTAGATCTGTACCTATACGCCTGCAATCGCGTTACCATTACGATCGCCTGCGCAGCCGAATAACCTATCAAGATCAACCATACCAACGCTGTTAACCATACTAAGTACTTGCGCTGTACCTAGAGTCAAATGGTCTTAGAATTTTATTTAAGAGGTTTTAATAGGACAACATGCTGTGGAATTTTGCGTTTTTATATGGAACAGCAGTTTTCGTAGCAAAACTGGTAAATTTGCCTACCGGATATAATCCGGAGACATCAAACTGAATATATTTAAGGCTCCATATAGACGAGAGGATTGTTGTTAAAAGTGAAAGTGGAGTGGTGGAAGTAGTTGCACCCGTCAACGCATCGTCGGTAGTCGCCGTACGACAGCGTTGTATATCTACCTAGTTGCAGTCTACGTACCTACAAAATGGCTGACTTGCCTCTCTACCACTGCAAGAGTTACCGCTTGCCATGTCGCCTCTGCCGTCAAGAAAGAGCCGCTTGTGCGTTGGATTGGAGCTCTTTCTTTTTAATGGCTTAATGCCAACACTTATTGAGAATAACCCTTACGGACATTAGCAAACGTAGTGAGTAGCCGTAGCCATTGAAACTTTCTAAAGCATTTAAGATTTAAAAACTAAGTACATTACAATTATGAAAATTAGTATGTAACCATTATACCTAAGATGAATGAGAAGATTGGTAAAAGGTGCCTCGAGACTGAGTAGGTAGTTCGATCTACAGTGTACTTAGATAAGCAGTGCCTTGCACGTTTTCTCGGATAGATGTATTGTAACTATAAAAAAGGCGTCAAACAACTTTGTGTAAGTAGGTACTTACCTATAACTAGTCGAAAAGATGCGTCCACAATGTAAGTTCGACAAGCGTTTTTGCGATGCACACCAGTAAGAAAAACTTTTTAAGGTGTAGGTACCCTATATACGTGACAGTAGGTATAAGAAGTCGGATTTTATAGCTGAGTAGAGGTAAAAGATTGCTTTACCATAAGTGCGAAAGAGATTTATTTCATGTCTCTTTCATACCTACTAGTAAAGCAATGTTGTATCCTGCTGTCAAATCCGAATTCTTAGATTGTCACGAATACAAATAGATCGAAAACTCATCAAGGTCCAATATAATTGCATGACTTTGTTGCGTTATAGAGGCGGTTAACTTCTCTCTCATATATATGCAGAGCCAACATGAGAAACTTCTAGTCATCCCGGGTAAAAAAACTAAGGAACATTACATAGTACCACATAGATATTATTTGAGATAGTAACCTATTGTGTTACCTTTAAAGGTACGTGTTCGCAGCCAATTCATTCAAAACAGCGGATTTCGAACTAATGACAGTGAGTTTTATGGTGGGTATCACTATGTTTGCGAAACTCTTGCGCTCCACGCTCCTGCAACTGCTCCGCATAGTGGATAGGTTTGCGAACTTGGTTCGCAGAGTTTCACGAACATAGTGGATACCCACCATTAGATCTAGCGTTCACCTCGAAAACACTTTTCGAACCAACGCTCGTCACAAAAATGTGTTTCGTACTAACGTAATATAGGTACTTACACGGGTAGGTAGACTTGGGCACCTTTATAATGGCATGAATTGTTTAAATCTTAAATTGGTACTCCCGTAAAACGGAGTTTACATTCAAAGAGTAAGAGTAACTATGGCAGGCATTTTAAAGCTATATTCCACAAATCAATTCTGTATTAATCTGCAAATCTGGGTATTAAATAAATCTGAAAAAATGTAAATGTGGTTTTATTTCAATTCTGACTCTTTGTCTTATACCGTCAAATTTTTTTTTTTTTTTTTTCTTAGCCCAGACTGTCCGTCAAATATTGTGATTTAATAACTAGGTACCGTACCTACTTCTTATTAAAATCGTAATAGTTACCTAATTAATATATTTTGTCAGATACTGAGGAGCAGCCATGGTAGATAAACCTATCAAATGAGTTTTGTTTTTAATTTAATATACCTACTTAAGTACTAAGTTGTAATTAAAATAAATTGCGATAAGATCTTATATAGGTACTAGTAAATGAAATATAATTATTGCTACTATGTTTTGTATTTGTAAGTAAAAATACAATAGAATATAATAAAACAAAATAAATAAAATAAATATAATTACATGATTGTACTAGGCATTCAATTTCAGTGTTCTATATGATTTTCTAACGACATAAATATTATGTACTTATGTGAAATTGATTAAATTCCAATATACTTGGTATGTCTGCCCGTTGCAAGCAACTGATTCTTATCCTTATTCTTAACGAGGACTTCTAAGAAGGCAATCTTCTTTCCCAATTTTCTTGTGATTGCTTCAACTTCAATGTTGTCTCCTTCTCTGGCAGCGCTCATATAACTGGAAAAATTAAAAAAAAACTATTTAATATTCTTATTAAAAGATACACCTACCTAATGGATTTTGTCAATCAATAGAAATAAATTATTTTTGGCTTTTATTTATCTTTAAGTAGGTACTTATATAAAAGCGAAAGGTCACTCAATGAAATTTAGCACGGCGGTAGAGTATGAGCAGGCGACGTCAGCTAAGAAAGGATTTTAGGAAAATCTCCCCGTAAAGGCGTGAAATAGGGGTTGAAGTTTTTATAAAATATCTTATTCCTTTGGTTTATAAACTTGAAAATTGCCACTAGTACTGGCCTAAGTGAATTATAATATAAAGGTTGTCATTATTAGTTTTTCACAACTAGCCCCTTCTTGGGGTTTAAGGGGTGCTGAAGTTTGTATGAAGGAATCTTAACGCTTGGTCTGATGAATTTGAAACTCGGCATTAGAATTACGTGTTTTTTGATTTATCAAAAATGAAAGCCAGAGATGAAAAGGGGTGATGAAGTTTTTAGGGAAGGACATTACTGCGTGCTTCAATTTACTTGGAAACTGGAACAAACAAACTTGAAGTGGAATCATTGAAATGGATCCAACAATATTTTCATAATCAACCCTCAACAGGGTGAAGAGGGCAGGTACGCTGATCCTGTGTTGATTAAGTCCACCTCTGTACATCTGTGTACGTAAAGTGTAAATAAATAAATGGTTGGCTAATTAATAAAAATCATTCTGATTAATTTTCAAAACCCATCTGTTAAAGGGGGTAGAGGAGGCGTTGAAGTTCGTGGAGTACCAATCTACTAAATCCGCGGGGACTGAGTCGCTGGCGAAGTGCTAATTATTGAATAAAATTTATGCAAGATGATTACTGTTCCTGAAAATATGGCATCAAGCCTATATTGTACCAACATACATGTTGTACCAAACATATGATATGGAACTCTTACAGGATCACTTTAGTATCTGTCTGTCTATCTGTCACAACTTGTTTTTCGTTTAAATAATTACTTAAAATGTATTGCTGCACAAGCTATTGTTGAAACATTTTTTTAAAATAAATATAAATAAATAGGTTTTAAAACTCACCTCACGCTGATTTCAACGGAGACTCCTCTAGTTTCAATGTTGTCATTGGTAGTGAGCGCATATGTGGAGACTGCATCCACCAGGTGAGCTATGAATCCACCGTGGAGTGTGCCTCGTTGGTTCAGGTGCTCGGGCCCAACTTTAAACTCAGTTGTCATTCTTCCATTTTCACAGCCAATGACTTTCAACTAGAATATGGAGAGAAAACACTTTAATTTAATAGTATGAATTTTATCACAAACATTTTTAATATGATCTTTATTGTTAATAAGAAAAAAGTACTTGCTTAGTTGACGATACGGCCATATCAATTAATTAAGTACTTAATTCTTATATTCCATGGCTCACATTCAATGGTCCAACATCAGGACTAAGTGCACAAACCAATCCCCAATAGTTACATATATGATGTAATTTAACAAGTTCACAACAGTACCTAGACATATTCTTTGGTCATCATATTTATGAAAGAATATTTTTCTGTTTGATTTCACAAATCTATGACCCAAGAAGCCAAGAATTGTGACTGTAGCAATGAAGGTTAATAATAATTATTAGCAAACAGAACTGTATTAAATTTCTAATCAATTCTAATTAAGCATTCTACAGAACTTAGGTAGGTAAGTACTATTTGGACTGTAATGTCGACTGAGTTGATTTCAAACAAAAACCTTTTAATCAGTGAGGGACAAGAAATTTCGCAGAAGGATTAGTTTGGCCAGCCGTAGCAGTAAAAAAAATGTTTCTTATGTATATTAATCTGCATTTTACGCAATAAAAAAAATGTTTCTAATGTTACTCTACATTAGAAACGTTACAGCACGCTATATAACCACGCAGCTAAAACAGAAGCATTGTGGGTTAAATAAACAACAGTAACTTGTGTGCACTGTACAAATACACTGACCTAATTCGTCTTATCAAATTTATTCAAATGTTCTAAAATTAATATTGCTACCTTGTGTATTATGAAACATTGAATTCTTTACCTTGCGAAGGTTTTGATCAAAGCCTTTAGTGGTGGCGATGGCTTTGGTGAACAGCTCAGCTATCTGTGCTCCTTTGGTACACATTTTGCTGAAATTTGCTAAATAAAATTATGAAGAATTCATGGAATTTACTGCTTTATTTACATTCCCAGATGTTTGATTGCAGCTGATATTGACATTGGCGGTTTTGACTGTGTTGCAAGTTCAGAGAACTATTATTTAATACATCGTTTTTGCTATGGTATCATTGAAGGAGGTCAAATTAATTCATTCATCATCATTGGCGAACTTGATTGGAAACACCAGCGTAAATCAAAGTAGGTAAACTACCAGTCTTCATATATCAGGCTGGAGCGGTTATGGTGTAAACCTGGTGTGAACATATTACCTTTTAGTAATTAGGTAGGTAGGTACATAAGTAAGTATAGATATAATTATGAATGGCCAAGTTCAAGATGTCCCTAAGTCCACTTAGGGATTTTATGCACTAGCAACACAGCTGTTAAAGCAGGTCATTGTCTATGGTTTTATCTAATAGGTTGGGGAAAAAGTTTCTTCGCATTTTTTAAGAAAATTCAAAACATTTTTTAATATAGTTTATTTACATTTAACTAAAGTATGTAGGTACCATTTTGTTCGATATCTTTTTGCCATCTTGTAGGTAGGGACATGATCCCATTGCTATAGAAATTTTGGGACATCTGATCAAAATACCGCGACAAGTGATTTTGGCAGTCCTCT
Source organism: Melanchra persicariae (assembly GCA_947386135.1). Lineage (NCBI taxonomy): Eukaryota > Metazoa > Arthropoda > Insecta > Lepidoptera > Noctuidae > Melanchra > Melanchra persicariae. The sequence continues at coordinate 19,329,299 of OX376643.1, read as the reverse complement.
CGTGATGTTAACTTGACACTGCCTAAAGAATTCTGAAGAGACCGAAACAGGTGGAAATCTGAAGGTGCAAGGTCAGGACTATACGGCGGATGCATTAACACCTCCCAGCCAAACTCTCTTAATTTTTGATGAGTGGCTAAATATGTGTGAGGTCTAGCGTTATCATGATGAAAAACCACACCCCTTCTGTTGATTAATTCCGGCCGCTTTCTCTCAACTTCTTGCTTTAAGCTTATCAGTTGTTCGCAGTATAGTTAAGAATCGATGGTCCTGCCTGGCTGTAACAGCTCATAATTAATAATGCCCTTCCAATCCCACCACACACACAGCACCTTGTTGCGAGTTAACACAGTCTGTGAAGCCTGACCGGGCTTTGACCACGACCTTTTTCGCACGTTCTTGTCGTACGTGATCCGCTTTTCATCACCAGTTATCAGCTTCTTCAAAAATGGTTCGTCGTAATAAAGAATCACAAATGAGTACCTACACGGTTCATTAGGTAGGTTTCTTTCAGTGAGCTCGTGAAGTACCCAAATATCGAGCTTTTTGTGTAGGTAGGTACCCAGTTTTTTCAAATGCGCCAAAACTGTTTTGTGGTCAATTCCCAGTTCTTTAGCTACGTCGTAACTACTGATATGCAGATCTGGCTCCACTTTTTCAAAAATGGCATCCATTTTACCCGTAATAGGGCGACCAGAGCGACGTGCATCTTTGACATCAAAATTTCCGGATTGAAAACGCTTAAACCAAATTTGTGCTACTCTCACAGACTGCACTAGGTCCTTAAACATCGCAAATTGTTTTCGCGGCTTGTGTTTTTTACCATTTTACCTTTTTTGTAGTAAAATTTTAAAATATATAGAATTTCTTCATTAGATTCACTCATCTTGACAGTACGAAAAACAAATGAAAATCACACATTTTCCTAATTTGAATTTGGAATTATGTTCTATAAAATTTAAACTTTCGGTGATACCAAAACCAGCCAGATACAAATAATATATATAGCCAAAGAGATTTTATTACAAGTTCATACATACTATAATGCGAAAAGACTTTTTCCCCAACTTAATATTTAAGACGTTTTTAAGTGACAACTTGAATAAAAGCTGTTTTTTTTATTCACAATAAGTGAATAAAAGCCTAAGTCCAGTAATTCCAGTTCAAAAAATCCCTGAGTGTCAAAAGTCCCTAAGTCCATGACTTTTTATTGGAATGTCACCAAGTTGAATAATGAAGAATGTGGTGAGCATACGGCTGAAGATGTAGCAAATGAAGCGGAAGAGGAAGAAGAACAGGAAGAGTAGGTAGGAGGTTAAAAATAAAATTACCTACCTAACTTTATCTCGTAACTCTTCAACTTACTGTTAAAATTAATAGTACCTACTTACAGTCGTTTTAGTTTTTTATTTAATCATTTTAGTTTGTAAGGAGATACACTGTAGTAGTGTTGATTTACTAATAACTTTATTTTCGATTAAGTAATATTAAAAATAATATTTTGTATAAATTTTTGGTTCATAGTGCCCCTAAGTCCAAAATAATAATATTATCTATTAAAATCCCTAAGTCCAGTTAAAAGTTCCTAAGTCCAGCTTAAAAATCCCTAAGTCCATAGGATAAGGGACTTAGGCTAAACCATTTATATCGATTTACTCAGTATTAACTCATTGAATTTAAATCCTACATCGTTTATACTATAGAGACATCTAAGTTATATTTTTTTACCAATATTTGCGATAAAAAGTATTTCGGTGTTGTTTCAAAGTCAAATTGAAACTTTACCGGCGCCATTTCTATAACCTAAGAAAAAGGACTTAGGGACATCTTGAACTTGGCCATTCATATGTTAACGGAAAATGTAATCCGTCATTGTAGGTATACAATTCCAAGGAAATGTATAAGTCGCAGCCAATTAGCTTAATCAGTCAATCGTTTAATTGGCTGCCTAGCTTTTTCATTAAAATGCGCCGATTTTTCAGCGACCTAAGTAACATCTTTTGTTTATATACCGTTTAATGACTTACCCATGTTACCTATGTAGCTGATTAAACGGCACAGTTCAATAAAAAGGCTAGGCTTTTAATAAAACGGCTGATTAAGCTAGTTGGCTGCGACATATATAATTCCTAAAATCGAACGGAAAAGTGTGAAATAACTTGTACTTATTAGACACATTTCCTTGGAAATCTATAGGTAGGTTACATTTCCTAAGTAGCAATCGAAAATGTTATAGGTACCTACATTCAAGATGTCAATGAGTACATCGTTTTCGGCCATTGGGCACCTAAACTTGGATAGGTTAGGTTAGAAAGGGGTCTCAAAGACCCAGCTATTCTTATCAGCACAAAACACGGATGACGTCACGACGCTGGTAAAAAGTGCGCGTTTTCAACGCACTGCATCGTCGTCATTTTTTTTTACGTGAAACTGTAGCAGAGTGCTGACTATGCGGTGAAGCGTCTCATGCGAAACTTTAAGGATTGTAATGAGAATAATAGAAAATATAATTACAGAAAATGTATATTAGACGACAATTGAACAATGACAGCTTAACGTCTCAGTAAAAAAGAAAACACATCCAAAACTCATGTCACTGCAGCTGAAACGTGCCAAAGAGGCTTTAACACTTTCCCTCAGCTGATAGTCGACCGACTTTATCCTTCAGACCCAATTTTTGAGCTAGTTCTTGCAATCTGGGTCTGGGCAGGGCCTTAGTTAGGAGGTCTGCTAACTGGGTAGCAGAGCTAGTCCTTTCGACCACGATGTCGTTTTGAAGCACAAGCTCCCTCACGAAGAAGTGCCTCACACGAATGTGTTTAGTGCGACGGTGAAACTCTGGATTATGTGCCAATTTCACCGCAGCTTCGTTGTCCACGAACAAAACTGGAATTTCTTTTTGACCATTCAAGTCTTTGAACAGTCTCTTTAGCCAAATTAGTTCTCTTGCAGCTTCACTTGCTGCCACAAGCTCAGCTTCTGTAGTACTAATGGCAACTGAAGCTTGTCGTTGGCTCATCCAGGAGATTGCTCCTCTTGAAAATAAACACAATACTCCAGTCGTAGAGCGACCTGTTTTCAAGCATCCAGCATGATCAGCATCACTGTAGGCTTTTATTTGGTTAGGAGAATTTTCATCATGAACATACATTATTCCTCTTGACAATGTGCCTTTCAAATATCTCATTATGCGCTTAACCATACTCCAGTCGCTAGAAGTTGGTTTCTCTAAGCTCCTCGAAGCCAATCCTACAGCATAAGCCAGATCAGGGCGAGTGCCCACCATCAAGTAAGCGAGCGAGCCTACTGCTTCTCTATAGGGAAATGACAGTGAATCTTTGTCAGCTTTCCCTTTTTCCATAATTCCTTCTTTCTGTAAAGGAGTTGATACTGGATTACAGTCTTTCATATTGAATCTCTCCAAGACCTTATTTGCATAAGCTTCCTGCTTTATGAAAATCGAGCCATCCTTCTTTTGTTCTATCTCTAACCCTAGATAGTAAGAAGCTGGTTTGCTAGTAATCATCAGAACTTTCTTTAGGTCGTTGATGAAACTATTTGCAAGGTTTTCATTACTCGCTGCAACTAAACCATCATCAACGTAGAGTGCTATTAAGATTTTCTTATCTCCTAGGATTTTGGTGTATAGGCATGGATCAGCGTCGCTTGTCTTGAAGCCTAAAGATTCAAGTGTTTCTGCAAAACAGTAGTTCCAGCAGCGTGGTGCCTGCTTTAAACCATATAGGCTTTTTCTTAGACGACATACTCTGGATGTTCCATCTTGAAAGCCTTCTGGCTGCATCATATAAATCTCTTCAGTTAAATTTCCATTAAGGAAGGCTGTTGCAACATCAAACTGAATAAGATGAAGTTTCTCTCTTGCTGCAACGCTGAGCAAAGATCTTATAGTAGCTAACCTCGCTACTGGGCTAAATGTTTCGTTATAATCAAAACCTTTCTTCTGCTTAAACCCTTTTACAACTAGTCGGGCTTTATACTTTTCTATTGTGCCGTCAGGGTTGCTTTTGACTCTAAAAACCCATTTACATGGCAGAGCTTTTCGATTGCTCGGTAGATTTTGCAAGTCCCACACTTGTAATCTTTGCAAAGAATCGATTTCACTCTTCATGGCTTCTAACCATCTATCTTTACTTTTTCCACTTGATACTGCTTCCTTATACGTCGAAGGTTCTTTTTCAGTATCGACTAGGAATAAACTATAGTCATCTAATTTACGTGGAGGTCGTAGAGTACTTCTGTCCCTGAGATTATATCTTGGAGCGTCTTCCTCAGAATTCATCGGAATCTCAACATAAGTAGGAACAGCATCTACGAATTCTTCTTCAGTTTCACTATCTGAAAATGCGGTTTCGTTTTCTATGAACTCTCTTTCTTTCTCTCCCTCTAATTGGACTGACTGTCTCTGATTTCCTGATTCATATGCCTCTATTGCTATCTCAATAGGCCTCCTTATATGTCTATCTTGTTCTAAGTCTCCCTCTAATTGAATAGATCTCTGTTCTGATTGGGCTTCCTGATTCAAGGGATTGGCGATTTGCGAATGCTCTTGTCGAATAGTTTCTTCAGGAACTGTACCATATGAAACTGACCACTCTTTCTCAATCGGTTTTGGGTCAGATTTCACTTCTGAAGCTTTAGCTTCAATCCCTGGAATAGGTCTCTCTTCGAAGATAACATCTCTAGAACGGATAAGATTGTCAACTTTATGCTGTGTTTCATACCAAATACGATAACCATCATCATTGTCGTATCCTATGAGAATGCCTTTAGTTGCTTTCTTATCTAATTTTTTCCTTTTATGTTTCGGAACATGGGCGTAACAGGTGCTTCCAATGATCCTAAGATGCTTTATGTTAGGCTTCTTCCCAAACCATAATTCATAGGGTGACTTGTCCTTCTCTCTAGTTGCACCTGTTCGGTTTAAAATATACACAGCTGTCATTATAAGTTCCGCCCATAATGCTTTTGGCAGTTCTCTCTGAGCATTCATCAATGTTCTTGCGGTTTCTACTAATGTCCTGTTTTGGCGCTCGCTACAGCCATTCTGCTCTGGCGTGTACGGCATAACAAGACGTTGCTTAATTCCTTTTTTATTTAAAATATCTTTGACCTCCTTGTTGTCAAACTCGGTTCCGTTATCACTCAACAGTGTTTTGATTACATGTCCTGTGACCGTCGCTTCTTGAAGCATTATACTCAATTTGCCTTTGACGTCGCTTTTGTTTCTAATGCAATACACCATGCAGTATCCGGAATAGTCATCTTTAAAAAGTACATAGTAACGATATTTTGTAAAACTCATAGGGAAAGGACCGCAAACATCTGCATGAATTATGTCTCCTGGCTGTGTAGATCTCTCTCGTATGCCAAACTTTAATCTATGCATCTTTCCGTAGATACAAGCTTCATACAACTCTTTGTTTACTGGAAGTGACAATCCTAATTCTCTTTGAATGACTTCCTTAACGTGTCTTTTATTTTGATGCGCTAATCTCTCATGATAGAGCTGCATCAAATCACTTGTAGTAGTGGCAAGTATAGGTACTGGTGGCAGGACATTGCGTACTTTCAACTTAAAAAGTCCTCCATAGTGATTACGTTTGCCAACAACTGAAACTTCCCCATTCAAAATTACTTCGCAAGTTTCCGGGGTCGAGATGAACTTGCTATTTTTCTGTTTATCATGCATAGCTAGCACTGAATACAGATTTCTCTGGATCTCTGGTACATACCAAACGTCCGTAAGTGCTATTTTCACAATTTTTCCTTTGACATCTGCTTCCAAATAAATTGTTCCTTTGCCTTTTGCTTGAACAATATTACCATTAGCTGTGGTAACTCCTTGGATCTCGTCAAACTCTTGGAATATTTGGAACAGGTCACTTCTGTTGGTAACGTGACTAGTCGCTCCATTGTCCACGTACCATGACTCTCTATCTTGCGGTATGAATGCCATAATATCCACGCTCATAATAGCCATATTCGCACCTTGACTTGAAGATGGCTTGTCTTTACTGTCTTTTGGCGGGCGACCATCTTTCATCCACTTTTGGCAGGATCTTACTCGATGTCCCATCTCATGGCAGTAATTGCATCTCATATGCTTATCCTTATTCTTCTTGTCTTTACGAATCATGCTATTCTGTGTCGTCACTAATATATCTTCACTTGATTCACCATTCTTCTTTTCAAGTGATTTTTCGTGAGCGCAAAGGTTACTTGTCAAACCTTCTACTGTCCTCTGTTCTTTGGCTAACAACAACCAACTTGATATACTTCTGATCTAATGTATCCAGAATTTTGCAAATAAGGAATATTTCTGGTAGTTTCATATTGTGATCATCTTTACCAATCTCTCTATTCAACTGACACCAGAGAGTCTTCAATTTGCAAATATGTGTGACCATATCATCAGAATGATTTAATTTAAATCCGAAGAAATCCAGGCAGAGGTTATAAGCTCGATTCTCATTATCTCCGTCGAATAACCGATGTAGTTCTAGCCAAACATCTCTTGGACATGTGAATGACATTACCTTTCTAACGGTATCTTCGTTCAAATTTGTTGAAAGCAGGATCATAGCATTGTTTTCTGCCTGTATAAAACGCGCTAGTTTCGTTCTAAATGCATTAACTTCTGCGTCTCCTACACCTGCCGGCAACACGGGTCTCTGACATTTCCCTTCTACTATATCCAACGCATCGGGTATGCTTCTTAGCAGGATGGATATTTTATATTTCCAGGTATCCCAGTTACTCTTGCCTTGAAGTGGTGTTATATGTACCTTTGTACTTAAATTTTCCACTTTTTCGCACGTTTCCATTTTTCCGCTAGCACATAACCTGTAGCAGAGTGCTGACTATGCGGTGAAGCGTCTCATGCGAAACTTTAAGGATTGTAATGAGAATAATAGAAAATATAATTACAGAAAATGTATATTAGACGACAATTGAACAATGACAGCTTAACGTCTCAGTAAAAAAGAAAACACATCCAAAACTCATGTCACTGCAGCTGAAACGTGCCAAAGAGGCTTTAACAGAAACAAGAAAAATACTGCGATTCCCAAAAAAAATTGGTTAACCAATGCTTATTTTTTGGGAATCTATCTGAAGGACTAAGTAATTAGATTTTTTCAGTAAAATACCCTATTGATGAGAGTCACACTCACAAACTTGTGTTGTGTGTGGGTTGTTATCTCACTCTTCTTGTATACCTACTGCAGTGTGGTCACTACATAATTCCTCAAATCACTCCAAAAAATAGGTGGAGGTTTTAAATGTTTTTTTATTTTTCTGTTTGAGACGCAAATCTCCGTGGTGATTTTTTTTAAAAATGACAGGTGAGACTTTTGGGGAATGTCAGAGAGATGATTAATATGGAGACAAGAGAAAATAAAAATTGTAAAAATTCTGGAGTTTGAAATAATCGCGTGTGCACATCAAAATCTATGTTTTGTGGATAAGAAGTGATGAGTAAATCGATTGGCACATTTAACGTACTGCAGGTTATTTTTCCGTGTTCTGATGCACCGTGGAGTGTCGAATGTTTTGGAGTAAGGAAGTTTCGGTTTGAGCAAGAAACCGGGCTACCAATTTTATGGTCTGGTGATTGTAAATTGCTGATTAAGCGGGCGAGGTTCCCAGGCTGCCACCCCAGAAGCCAGTAGCAGGGAAGGCTATATCCCCAGAGGATACTGCGGGAGAGGCGCCCCATTGCCGTCGTCAGGAGGACGACGGGGAGGTTTACCTAAAAATATTCACCCGAATATATTTTTTTCTTTTTTCGATACCCACTTTTGGGGTGACGTCGGTTCTCTACTTCGGGAGTGAAAAGACATTTTTCGTACGCATTTAAAACTAATGTAATAACGTTTCTTTTTTTTCCTTGTGAGCGAACAAATCATTACGAGTTTCTAATCCTTTAGGAAACCGGCCTTATCGGGTTTAAAATAAAACGAGTTGCAACCGTATTTTTTAAATCCGCGATATTCGGTCTAATAAATTTATTAACGTTCACAAATTAAAAAAAAATGTAATGATTTTCGTAAAGTAGGATAGATCTTTGTTTTTTAAGATTAACGGTCACGACAACACACGATACCTATTTTTTGTACTTTTATATACTAGTTTTCCTATTTTTTTTTTATCATCAAATTTAGTATTTTTTCTTTAACCAAAATTATACGTATTTGAAGCGTAATGAGTGTTTCATTTCTTTGTCATCATAACGCTACACTACTTAGCTATTTTAAGCTGGCCTAGCGTCTCCGGAGCAGGATCTCTCGCTCTGACTCATCTCTTCAACTCGTCTCATTGTGTTCTATGGGATTAACATCCGGGCTTCTCGCTGCCCAGCCCTTAACCGTAATACCGACTTCGCTCAGGTATTCATTTACAATGCCTGCGGTATGAGAAATGAACACTTCGCCAGTAACATGTGCTTACGGTATGTACCACATGAGTCTCCAGACACTCTTCGATGTAACGTGACCCATTTAGTTATGGTAAGCGAGGTCCAGATACAAAAGCAAGTTCGGTTTTTCCATCGGCGCTTATGCCTCCCAAACCGTTCATGAACCGCCAACGTAACTTTCTCTTTCTTCAATGCAGCACTGTGCAAAACGCTCTTCCTCTCCTCGATAGGTACCTACACCTTCTTTCTTCCGTCGTTACAAAACAGCATAATCTTACTCTCATCTCTTCAGAAAAGACAACTCGATATCTGCAGCTCTGACCAGCGGCCCTACCATGACGTGTAAAAGCGTGAGTCGTTCGAGTGAGAAGGAGGGATGGAGCTTTATAGGGTGTACCGTTTCATCCCTCCTTCTCGCTCGAACGACTCACGCTTCAACACGTCATGGTAGGCCCGCTGCCGTGCGATTCGATTTTGTAAACATCTCACCGTGTAAACCTAACCAGCGAACTGCACCCATAAACTCCGGGTAATTTTCTTGTTGGCCAGCTGAAAGGATTTGCCCACTACCCGTTGATTCTGCGTTTGGTTGAAACTCTGCCTGTTGAGCCTCTGCTGCTTCCAACGTCCGGGGGCAGATTCGAACCAACGCCTGCTTGCTAAGATAAGCAAATCAACGTTGCGTATTGATTAGCTTGTGGTTAGAAGTAAGGAGCTTGACATTTATACTCACGGTCTTTTATCTACTTCCTCTATAAAAGTTTCTGAAACCGTAAGCTTATTGCCAACATTAAAACAACCAGTGTCATAGTAACCATAATAACATCCAAACGAGTGTTATAATGTTGTACTGAATTTCATTACGCAACTTCTTCGCTTTTCAAATGGGATCGCAAAAGCAAAGGAATCACCAAACAGCCACAATCTCACTACTCAATTCGTGGTATCTTTAAGAATTCCAAAAAAAGAACATTGTCATGCACGCGCGTTTCACTATCACAGCGCCGTAATAAAAAAAACTTAGGTACTTGTAGGTTATTCGAATTCACGTCGTGTCCTGCCATTTTTTCTGTTCGATAATAATATTGCAAAAAAATTAGTTTGTTGTTTACAAAAATATGTGATACCTACTTACTTACACACACCACCAGATATTTCTAATGTAGCAAAGGATTTTTCTAACCAACTATTACCAGAAAAGTCGAGAAAGCAATAAGAAAAGGCGTTAGTACCAAGATTTCATAAATAAAAAAAGAACCTTTTATAGAGCACTAGCTTCTACCAGCGGCTTCGCCCGCGTGAAAATCGGAAATAGGGAGGTTTCTTGATTTGTATTGTAACTACATCTACTCTACACCTACCTACACCTACTATACACCTACTCTACACCTACCCTACACCTACCCTACACCTACCCTACACCTACGCTACACCTACGCTACACCTACACTACACCTACCCTACACCTACCCTACACCTACCCTGCACCGACCCTACATCTACCCTACACCTATCCTAACCAGCCCAAAAAATATTATGACATGTTTCTTGTTTCCTGGTACTTGATGTTTTTGGTCTCCTGGTACTTGTAAATCTGTAGTACTAAGGCAGCAGCGGCTCTAAATTTCCACTTCCTCCTCAGTCTTCATTGATCCATGCCAATTACTGGGATAAAAAGTAGCATATGTCTCATTCCAGGATATGAACTACATGTGTGCCAAATTTCATCCAAATCCCGTCAGCCGTTTTTGCCTGATTGAAACACAAACATACAAACATACAAACATTCACATTTATAATATTAGTAGGATTCATAATCATGGGTGTAGATTAAATCTTGTATGCAACTGTATATAATTAGGTAGGTATTAAAACACTCATGTGAAACTGTGTGATATATATATACCCACATTCGTGTTTTAAGACCCCTTCTTGTACAACAGTTGCATAATATTCTTTTCACACCACCTGATCGAAAACGTCAAATTATATGTCATGCTAACCTAACCTAAAGTGAGTCATTTTTGGCCGGTGGCACTGCCGGGCAATAATATTGTACTGGATTTCATTATAACCCGCTGGTCAATAATGTGATTTAAATTTGGAACCTCATCTGTCTGCTCAATTGGCGGTATTAGGTACTCACAACGCCTTCTGTCTCTGTCTCTCTCTTTCTGTTCCAGAAAGAAGAAAGATATTCTCGATACTCTTACTACTTAGGGATGATATTCTCGAATTTCTACAAAATCGTAAGGATTGACCAGGGTCCAGAATTGAAGACAATATTATAAGAATAATTGTTTATGTACGGATTATTGTATAAAAGGATAAGAATAACACTTAAAACCCATTTATAGTCGATTTATTAATTTAAAAGATATTTTCTCGAGCATCTCCTATGACGTTCTAAATTCAAATTGCACACAGCCAAGCGTCCGAACTCATTCTACCAGCTGATATAAAGCTCTGTATAAAGCTTTGTGTACACATAAATTGTATTAGTTTGCTAACATTAGGCCTGCACATATTTACTTACCCACAGAGAAGTAAAAAAAAAAACGAAAATCGAGTTGGTCGTGGCCGCTATGTGGTAGGCATACCGAGTGGAACGCAAAAAAGGCGCGGATATTGCAAATCCGTATGGTATTAAAACTAACTTTTTTTAAGTAGGTAAACAGTATAGTTCTAAATACATATCTCTACTTAGTGTTTGTAAATTTAAAATATTTAGTTTTTCGTATTATGGCTTCTTATTTTCTCACAGGAGGTGTGAAAAGTAGAGTATCCTCCTCGGGGATAAAGGTGTCTTTGCCTTGGGCTAGCTTGAATCCCTCGCTGCATTCAGGATTCTTGTATTAACTCCCTCGCTTCGCTCGTGAGTTAAACTCTAAACTCCCTCGCTACGCTCGGGAGTTAACTCCCGAATCCTTCATTGCGTTCGAGATTCAATATGACGCCCGTGACACAAGACACTGCTTTATCCCCTGGGTGCATAATCTACTATATTATTTAGTACTTCCATTTTTTTGGTCTGACCAAAAAAATGGAAGTACTAAATAATAATGATATTATGCAAAACACGTAGGTACCTATATTAATTTTCGATGTTCAAATAATATAATTATGTACCCATCGATATTTAGGACGTTCGATACTTTCTACTTCGATATTTAGGACATTCGATAATCTGTATTTCGATATTTGGATCTTTTGATGTAACTTTTGTAGATATTTAGATTTTAGATGTATTGGACGTAGAATATTTAACCATTCTATAATATAACTTTCGTTATTTTAATTTTCGGTTTTATGGTCGTTCGATATTTCCATTTTCGATGTTTTGAACATCGATATTTTAACAGTAGGTATTTTAATATTCGATATTCAAATACGTACTCATGAAATGTGCTCTCACAGATATTATGTCCCATTCCCATGCTTGTCAAAGTTTGTCTTTCCTCGTAGGTGTATTTAAAAGGCAACGAAGTACTTTTCACTCATACAAAGGCATCTAAGATATTCAGACGTCTACGGTATTGAATAGGATTACCCTAATCCCCTTGATATAGCTACCTTTGAAAGATCAGCAGCTGCAACCGAGGACGACCGACATTTATCTATTTGTGTTTTCTTTTTCAGAAATATTCTCAGCCCCGGATCTAGGGGGGGGGGGGGCAGTAAAAACGAATGGTCGACTTACGACCATTACTTAAAATACCTAGTTATTGAAAGGTTCATATAACAATGTATATAATAACTAGATGACCCGGTGAAGATCGTAGGTATTACCTACATATATTTGTGTAACACCTACCCTAACCCTAACCTACTGAATATACCTACACACAAAATTTCATAAGAATCGATCAAGCCGATTCGAAGGAGTTTTGTAACAAACACTGTGACACGAGAATTTTATATATTAGAAGAAGTGTGGAAGAGAGGAGGGAGTTTTTGCCCCGGTTTGAAAAAATCGTAGATTCGGGGCTGAATAATTATATTCTTTATGGTTGGAATTATCTACAAATGACCTGCCAGCCTAACGCGGTAGGCGGGGTATAAACTTTTAGTTCTCCCTTTTTAGGGTTCCGTATCCAAAGGTAAAAACGGGACCCTATTACTGAGACTCCGCTGTCCGTCTGTTTGTCTGTCTGTCTGTCTATCACCAGGCTGTATCTCATGAACCGTAATAGCTAGATAGTTGAAATTTTCACAGATGATGTATTTCTGTTGTCGCTATAACAAACAAATACTAAAAACAGAATATAATAAATGTAGGGGGCTCCCATCTATCAAACGTGATTGTTTGCCGTATTTAATAGAAAATGGTACGGAACCCTTCGTGCGTGAGTCCAACTCGTACTTGGCCGGTTTTTTTTTACATATATATGTTCGGGCATTAGGTACTCCGTCACAAATGGACGTAGGTATTTCCAAAATTATTTTTTTGTTCGAAAGAGGTTTTTGCCGAAATGGTCCCATTTTAATTTCGTTAAGATCACTATGTATTGGATGATTCATCTGTACAAAAAGAAAACTTTATTAAGTATATACCTAAATAGAAAAACCGTAGATATGGTTATTGAAATTTGTAATCCATAAGGTTAAATAAGGAAAAAACTTGAGAAGTTAAATTTTGTTGGGCTTTGAAACATTTACCCCGAAAAAAACTGGCTTGATCTGAACGCAGCACAGTGCTCCATTTGATCAAAAAAAATCCCTGTGCTGTTTTTGGCGTTTATCGATCAAGGGATGCACGAGTAAAACACCCACGTGTCAATTTCAAGTACCTACTTTAAAAAAAAATGATGAAGTTTAGGTGACCTTTTCATGAAAAAAATATTAAGTATATAAATTCTGAAAACGTAACTGACCAAGATATTTATTTTATATAAATATATTCTGATAAAGCATCTTTGGGCGCATATTTTCAATTTTATTTTTAAAAAATCACCTCCAAATACCGAGTAGGTACCTACTTAATATTATTTTTTCAGATTTTCGTTTTTATTTTCTTTTATCCCTAAAAACTCAAAAGTGCGACTTGTCACTAGCACAGAAATATTGCAGGCCTATCACTGATAAAAAAATCACGTCGCACCATCGCGGTTTTCAGAAGGATATGGACATAGTGTTAGGGTTGTCTCTGTATTAATTTTGCTTTTGAACTATATTTTTTGCTATATTACAATAGCTTATTTCATTTAAGCATAAAATTTAATGACATGCTTTTGGAAGACCTTTTCTGTTAGTTTTTTTATTACTACTGATAGGCACGCGTTTGGCCACACACGTAGGGCGAGAGGAGGTCCACCCAGAAACTGTACGTGAACTTTTAAAACTAACTCACGAAGAATACTTGCAGTTGGCAGAGGTAGACGATGAAGAAGATTTATCCAATGATGACAATGACTTTCTGTTAACACTACGCAACGAAAGCGATTTGTATGTATAATAATAAGCTATAGCTTATTCACACAAATCACTTTTTTGCATTATTCACAATTTACTTCGTTCGCGTTTAATACCAAATTCTTTGTTCCTTGATTCGGGATCACATAGATTCGGGCGTGCGGGATAATATTAGTGATATCTTTTTTTTTCTTGTATACCCACATTCACAAAAAATAAATACTTGTTTGACCTTTTGCGACAACGCTATGTTGTATTATTTGACCTTAGAACGAAATGGCGTATTCCTCCCAAAAATCGCAATAGTGCAACGTGTTTTTTTCATGAGCGATAGGCCTTGTTACGAGCAATATTTCTGTGCTAGTGACAAGTCGCACTTTTGAGTTTTTAAGGAAAAAAAAAAATTAAAACGAAAATCTGAAAAAATAATATTACCTACCTACTCGGTACCTGGAGATGATTTACTAAAAATAAAAACTGAAAAATATGCGCCCAAAGATGCTTTATCAGACTTTTTTAAATAAAATAAATATCTTGGTCAGTCATGTTTTCAGAATTTATTTTAATTTTTTTCACGAAAAGTTTACATAAACTTCATTTTCTAAAAAAAATGTATTTAAAATGACACGTGGGTGTTTTACTCGTGCATTTTAAATGCATCCCCTGATCAATAAATATCGTATACAGCACAGGGATTTTGTTTTTGATCAAATGGAACACTGTGCGCAGTTGCAACCGGTTAAATTAAGTATTCGGGTGGAAAAGAATCCATGATAACGTAAAGGTGAGTTTTAGTCCATGGAAATTTAAAATATAAAACCACTACGCAATAACTGGGTTAATTCTAACCCAAAATTTAAATATAGACCATAAAAAGTAAAGGTATTAAATAGAAAAAGGTACGTGAGCCACTCGTCGGAGATCCGTGCCAGACGAAAATAATATGCTTTCAGCTAGCGCTACAATGATGGACAGGATTGAACTCGCAAATCTGGAAGCAGAGTCAAGACCGTAGCGACGCTGATCACTCATCTTCGGACCCAGCCGGTACACAAGAGCTCTCGCCTCGAGCCCGCGCACGATGTAAACACGGAACCAGAATTTTTGCAGGCCCGCAAAGGCTCAGGCGTTCTGCTTGTACAGAAACCCAGAGTCCGGTTTTAAATAAATGATATTTACAGACAAAGAAATTACTAATCAACACCACTTCACACACAATAAGCGTCTGAGAAATCAGAGAAAGTTGAACCCCAAAGAAAAATTAGGAAGAAGCCAGAATCCATACTGAAGTCTGTTTTTATAATTTCCCTTAAATTCTCGCCATATTCGCGGTATAGCACACTAGGAAAATTTGTGACACCTTTTTTTGTATTAGGGATTATACAACGTGAAACTGAATAAATACAATACAATACCTCATTATCACTATCACTACATAGTATAAAACAAAGTCGCTGTCGCTGTCTGTCCGTCCCTATGTATGCTTAAATCTTTAAAACTTCGCAACGGATTTTGAAGCGGTTTTTAATAGATAGAGTGATTCAAGAGGAAGGTTTATATGTATAATACATGCATAATATTGTAGAGAAACACTGAGGTTTCTAATGTGATGTCAGCTAGATCAAGGGCTTGATTCAGAAAGCAGTACTTCTGGACACGGCTCGCATTGTTAGGAGTTTCTTCTCTCTGGAGCCCTGACCACCGGTAGCTTGGACCCTGTTCCCGATACCAGCGGGCTACTATTTTTATATTTTTTATTATTTTTTTTTGTATTTGTAAGAAATATTTAAAAATATAAATTGCATGTAAAGAAAATTGAATAAAGAGAATAATAAATATTTATTTTTCTCCCTGGTACCTAAATGTTATAATTGAAATAAATGGTTTGAGTTTTTTTGTGGGTTTCTCTCTCTGGAGCGCTGCTGACCTTTTGGACCCTGCGGCCCTACCATGACGTGTTAAAGCGTGAGTCGTTCGATCAAGAAGGAGGGATGGAGCTATACACCCTATATAGCTCCATCCCTCCTTCTCGCTCGAACGACTCACGCTTTAAAACGTCATGGTAGGGCCGCAGTTCCCGATACCGGTGGGCTACTATTTTTAATATTATTATATGAAGGTACTGAATAAACGGATAATAACTTCAATTTAAAAATACACAAACTGACTAAAATATAGTATCAAAAAATCCCATCCAAAATTCCAAACTAAATTAGACTTCTCATTCTCAAAGCAACTAATGGTTTTATTTTATTATATTTATGTACAAATCTTATGTACAATATAATACTAATTTAACTAGGTATATACACTTAAAATAAAATAAAATAAAAATGAAAACTCCTAACTAAAATATGGCGTCGAAAAATTCATCCGCATTGCTGACGACTGGAAGTGAGCCCATATAAGACTGTCGGCATTGCCACGTTGTATGGCTTTGCTTATCCTCTGTCCGAAGTAAAAGCCAGCCCTTGGGTCACGCGAAGTGTCAACTAAGCGTTTACACAGTTCTTTCAATAACGCATGAGCACTCGGACCCCACGGTCCAAGAGTTTCAACCCCTAACGGCTCGAAAATATAATTGCCAACTAGGTTATTGTATTTCCGCCGTTTGAAGTTCTCAGCAGCCGCAGCGGCAGCACCAGCATAGCACGACGAGCTAGGAAGATGGGATGGCGCAAAAGTATCGACACAAAAGCGTCCCACACTAATGGCCTACCCATCTTCCACAGAAATAAAGACATACCGTCCGGTCGCTTGCCATCGTCGCGTGCCAAGCCACTGGGTTCTAGTACGGCTGAAACGCCGACTGCAACAAGAGCGCGTCGGATAATGTCGTTGATGTTTGCGTGTCGCGCTATGCGACCAGCACTTCACCTGCATAACAGACCGTGGTGCCCGAGACTGTTGACAGCTTCGCCGCAGTGGCAGCGATGAGGATGCGCCTAAGCGAAGGGAAGCAGCGAGGCGGAAAGTCGTATCGTCTAACAAGGTACCGATGCTCGACGACGGTAGTGCGTGAAGCCAGAGGCCCGACTCAAACTCACCCACAGCCAGCAGGCGCGCACGCTCTGCAGAAGTAGCAAGTAAGTAGAAAGTAGCAAGCAAGTGGCAATTAGGTTCTTCTGAACTTCTCTGCAGAGCGGTTCATCCCACCGTCTCTGGTATGATGGGTTGTCAGGTAGATTTTCATTCGGGCAAGCGAGTCTCCAGGCCAGAAAACAGCCAGCCTCGGTGAAGCACGGCACATCAAAATCAATCAGTGTGGAAACTAGGATATTCCTGATTAATTTATCAGTGCCATGAACCGAACCGATATAAAAGCCGGTAAACTAATACTGGTAATTTTGCGAACGCCAAGGCCCTTTTCATCCGTAAGGGATTCCGGATGGAAAGGGTAGCTTGAGCTCAAGCTCGGTCGTCTATGGTCACATTTAAAATTGAAGAAAGTGTAACGCTTGATAATTTGGTCTATTTTTTCCAAAAGATGAGGGTGCTTCCATAGATTTGAAGCACGAAAGAAATATATTAATTTAGGGCCGATACAGCAGTAACAAATTATGGTTATGGCCGAATGCATGTTAATTTGGAACAATATTTTCGAAACGTCATTGAAATTTTTAAATTTTTCTTCGACAAAATTGGGAAAGGAATTTTCAAAGATTGGCGACCTAAGAAGGCGAAGAGAGCTTTTGTCCAAAATTTTGATTTTGATTTCAGGACCTATTGCGTTAAATTTTGAAAGAGTGAGTTGTCGGTCAGTACTGTCAGATAAAAATAATTCGCATTTGGATAAGTTCAGATCAAAGCCTATGGTGTGAAGTTGAATTTTTAAAAATTGATACCGAATTTACATCGCCTCCAAGGGTTCCGTCATCAAGATACCAAACATTAAATTTAGAATTTAGTTGTCGAATAATTGGGTGAATAGCTAAACTAAAGATCACTGGCCCGAGAGGATCACCTTGTTGACAACTAATAGCAGATTCCAAAAGATTGTTCCGATATAGTAATTTAGATGGTTGCCTATAGCATTGCCAAAGAAAACTGAAAATTTGAGGTATTTCTTTTTAGTTTCTGCCAGCAAAACGTATTTAATTCTGTAAATAGGGGACACCTATTTACAGAATTAAATGCGTTTTTGATGTCGGTTGACATCAAAAACGTATTCACTTCACACTTCAGGATGATTTCTCCTTTGCAACTAATTAGTCCTGACGCACAATGCTTACAAATAAAGGACGACGTGCAGGGTCTACATTATCAAGGTGCAATCCAGGAAATTAACAATGTTAAGACCAAAAAGATATTGTTGGATAGCCCAAATAAACAAGGACGTGTAAACATAAAATGCAAAACCCAATTAAAACACACTTCAAAAAGAAATAATCACATAATAGGTGACGAAAAACTAAGAGGTCTATCAGCATTTAAACTAATACAGACAAAGACTGGTAAATGGAATAACAATTTTATTTTAACACCACCGAGGGTAAAGTTCAACCATGATCTATCAAGCACCCTTTATGACAATGACATTGTCTTTTGATTAAATAGGTGCCTGTCTTTAGAACTATATTCTAAAGCGCAAAATTATATCAACAAATATGCGAGCATATTCAGGAGGCCACTTAAATGCACAGAGTTTTTCGAATTTACTATTAAAAATTGGTGACGGTACACACACCAATCAAGAAGATCTTTGTCAACCCGAACCTGGTCCCCATCGGACAGCAAGGCATCGGACGGCTTGTTGTGGCTGAAAGATTGCATCTAATCCTGTTGTCTGTTCATAGAGTATACAAACGCTATCGAGAGACTGGTTCTGAGCGAGATGATCGGTTTATTGTAACAACTTCTTTACGAAATCGACGCCTTAATGCTTTTCAACTGCAGCAACAACTTCATGTTGTACGTAGGGTGGCTGTAAGTGACTCTACAATTAGAAAAAGGTTGAAGGAACGTGGACTGGTACCGCACAAGCCAGCAAATGGGCCGGAATTAACTGCAGACCATCGAAGAGCGCGCCTTAATTTTGCACGTGAGCACCTAAATTGGTCATGCCTCCAGTAGAACAAACTAACAAAGTCCTCTTTTCTGATGAGTGTAAAATTATGCTGTATGGTAACGCGACGGAAGGAACAAGGTCTACAGAAGAGATGGAGAACGCTTTGCACAATGCTGCATTGAAGAAAAGGTCAGCTATGGTGGTGGTTCGTGGACAGTTTGGGGAGGAATCAGCGCCGACGGTAAGACAATGCTTGTCTTTGTGTCTGGGCCACGTCTGCCTGCACTAAACAGTCATCGGTACATCGAACAGTGTCTTGAGCCTCCCATGATGCCCTATGCACATTTTATTGGCAACGGTTTCATATTCATGCACGACAATGCTAGGGCTCACGCCGCGAGTGTCGTACGTCGTAAGTCGGTATCTCCAATAAGGAATGGCCAGCAAGAAGCCCGGACATGAATCCGATTGAACATCTATGGGATCAATTAAAGAGACGAATTCATGCAAGAGATCCTGCCCCAGAAACACTTAGCCAGCTGCAAAATGCAATACAAGAGGAATGGAATGGAATGCCACAACATTTGATCGTGACTCCCATCCGATCGATGAAGAACCGTATGGAAGCAGTAATAAGAGCTTTTTTTTTCATTTCCGTGTGTTGTTTTATCAATTTCCTTCATACTCCAAAAATTACTTGAAAATTTAATTTGAATTCAGAACATTAAAATTAAGACAACAGCATTTAACAATCCTAAATATACACATTTTTCTGATAATCCTTACAAAACATAAACTTGCAAGGTGTTTCAATTTTTCTGATGAGAAGTGTATTATATGTACTGTACTTAAACTTAGTATTCACTTTAGTCAGTAAAAGTTAAGTTACAGCCCATGGCTACTTATTATTGGTAGGTAGGTAATTCATTTTTTTTTAACAATTTATAAAAGTAACCACCAAATATCCAAATACAATTTTTTATTTTTTTTTATTTCAAATTTCATGTATTTCCTCCGCTCTTCCCCATTATGGAAGCAATCACATCTCTTGGACAAAGTTGACCAAATTATTTGAAGCACTCTAAGGTCAATCTTAAATGTAGCTTTGGACGACCGAGCGTGGCTGCAAGCCACACTACCCATTCGTTTCGGTGGGCTCGGCATCCGCTAAATTTCTAGTGTGAGCCTACCGGCCCTGTTTTCGGTCCGCAGCACTGAAGAGTTAACCACAAAAATTTTAGCTCCATCGCTGGTTGACTTTGAAATGCCGTGCTTGACCGAAGCGGTAAATGCTTGGAAAATGGCTTGCCCGAATACGGCGTTGCCCGATACGATAACCCATTTTCTCAGAGACAGTGGGATGAGCCGCTCTGCGTGTTGGTACGGAATAACCTCTTAAATACGTCAACCAACCCTGCTGAGCGTGCCGGCCTGCTGGCTGTGGGTGAATGGGAGTCGGGACCATTCAACGTGACAATGCGGCCAGTGTTTTGGGCATTTTTCCCGTTGACAGCGATGTGGACGAATTTTTCGATGCCCTATGAGTTCTTCCCCTCCCCTTTTATATTTTCTACTAGTTTGTATTCAGAAGTTTTATATTAGCGGTAGGTAACTAGTTTTAAAATTGATGAATATCTAAATGATATTTATTTTTAACCGACTTCAAAAAAGGAGGAAGTTCTCAATTCGACTGTATTTTTTTTACCTCATATCTCCGTCATTTATGAACCGATTTAAAAAATTCTTGTTTTATGTGAAAGGATATAGGTACTTCTCGATTGGTCCCATTTAAACTTTATCAGAATCGGTTCAGCAGTTTGATTTTTTAATCCAAACAGCTGGAAAAAATATGTGGAAAAATCATACGAAATTGCACATTTTTGCTTTCCTGTGACTTTCCAGTGGTGTTGTTAGGTGTGGCCGTGTGGGGTACCTACCACTAAAGAGTGGAAAATAAAAATGAATGAATGAAAATGTATTGTGTGTACCTGCTCATCACAACAACATTTTTTTTTTAAACATTTTCACAAAAAAAGAACCGGTTTCCAAAAACAACACTACAAAGTAAAAATAACTTTAATTTCTGAAGTCGGTGTCAAATAACGAAGAAGCAACCAAAAACACCGACTTCCGAAATTAAAGTTATTTTGTACTTTGTAGTGTTTTTTTTGGAAGTCGGTTCTTTTTTTGTGAAAAAGTTTTTTTTAAATGTTGTTATGATGAGCAGGTTGTGTACAATACACATGTGCTTGGACGTTACATAATCCAATTACTTACCCACTTATGTAAGTTTGTGTAATATATCTCGGTAAACTAATTAACAACCAGAAGGGCCTCACTGTTTGTGGGTGAACTTGAAAGTAGTCAGAGTAGAATAGATTACAATGTCTTAAGGCGAATGTGGAAATTCAAAATCTATTAAGTTATTCCGACTGCCACAGAAGGAGGGAAATAATCTTATTATTTAAATATTTTTCGAGTGTACATATTGTATTTATGTTTATTTCTTCAGCTATCTGGCTGGCTAGATTTACCGAAGTGATATAGGTTTTATAAAGCCTATGAAAATGAAATAAATAAAAACACGTCTGGTAATTGCGAAGTCGTATTGTTTCGTTAAATAGCCATGCGGGTTATAAAAAAAAAGGCTGGACACAGATTCCAAAAATTTAAGTCACTAAAAGTTAGTGGCTTAATGCTTCAGACTGAACTAAAATAAATGCCACCAACTGTAACTTGTAACTGCTGGAACTTTTTTGTGGTCGGGTTGTTTCCTTATTTATCTACAAGTAACTTTTTCTCAAAAAAAAAAATAAGGTGACTTCATTAAAGACAACACCCGCACCAGCTACCTAATCGAATAACCCACGTAACTTTATTCTCAAGTCGCATCGCTAAATTACAGCATCCCCTTAACGGTAACCTCAAGTTAGTAGCGCGCACGGCGCCTATTCTTAGACTCCATCTTATTAATATATGTATTTAGTTGAAGTGTTATGAAACAAATATTTTGAGTGTATAAAGTACCTAACCACTTATGTAAAATTAACGAGCCGGCAGTTAATTTGGCAACAGAGGCCTGTTTCACATTCTTTTATAAAATTCTCGGGATTTTAACAAGAGCATTTATAAAACCATCCATTATTTTTGGCAGTCTCTCCCCTTGGAATTGTTTATTTTTTTTTAATTGTAATAACTTTGTATACTCATTCCATTCCGTTTCGACTGTAATAAAAAGTTGTTTTCATGAATCTATTTAATTAGCTAAGTAGGTACAGGAAAAGAAAGTACAGGAAAGGAGGTAAAGGAGGTACCTAAAGGTTCTTTTTATAAAACTCTGCCTGTAAGCTCTGTGCGAAAAGACCATTGTGCATGTTTTTTAGGGTTCCGTACACAAAGGGTAAAATGGGACCCTATTACTAAGACTCCGCTCGCTGTCTATCTGTCTGTCACCAGTCTGTATCTCATGAACCGTGACAGCTAGACAGTTGAAATTTTAACAGATGATGTATTTCTGTTGCCGCTATAGCAATAAATACTAAAAACAGAATAAAATCAATATTTAAGTGGGGCGGGACAACAAACGTGATTTTTTTTGTTCGTTTTTGCTCGATATTGATAACGTCAAGAGGATGAAATATTCACAGAATATTTAGTTATATATACCTACTTAAATTAAAATAAAACAAATATTTTGGGGACTCACATACAAAAAACGTGATTTTTTGCCGTTTTTAGGGTTCGTAACCAAATGGCAAAAAACGGAACCCTTATAGATTCGTCATGTCTGTCTGTCTGTCCGTATGTCACAGCCACTTTTTTCACGGTCACTATAAGAACTATACTGTTGAAACTTGGTAAGTAGATGTATTCTGTGAACTGCATTAAAATTTTCACACAAAAATAGAAAAAAAAAACATAAAATTTGGGGGTTCCTCATACTTAGAACTGAAACTCAATTTTTTTTTTTCATCAAACCTTACTTGTGGAGGCTATTGATAGATCTTCAAAGATGATATTGAGGTTTATAATATCATTTTTTTCTAAACTGAATAGTTTGCGCGAGAGATACTTCCAAAGTCCAAAGTGGTAAAATGTGTCTCCCCCCCTGTAACTTCTAAAATAAGAGAATGATAAAACTAAATAAAATATCTGATGTACATAACCATGTAAACTTCCACCGAACATTGGTTAGAACGAGATCTAGTAAGTAGTTCATTTTTAATACGTCATCCTCATCAGAAGGCTTAAAGTCACCCAAAGGGCAATGGAGAGGGCAATGCTCGGAGTTTCCTTGCGTGATCGAATCAGGAATGATGATATCCGCAAGAGAACCAAGGTTACCGACATAGCCCGAAGGATCGCCAAAATGAAGTGGCAGTGGGCAGAGCACATTTCATTTTGGAGTGGCGACCGCGTACCGGAAGACGCAGCGTTGGAAGGCCTCCCACAAGGTGGACCGATGACCTGGTGAGGGTGGCGGGTAACCGATGGATGCGAGACGCACAGGACCGGTTGTTGTGGCGACACTTGGGGGAGGCCTATGTCCAGCAGTGGACGTCTTTCGGCTGATATGATGATGATGATGATGATGATGACGTCTTACTTAAATCGTAAACCACAATTTACCTTTTACTTGCTGCTACGGAACCCTTTATGGGCGATTCTGACCCGCACTTGGCCGGTTTTTTATAATTCTTTGTCCTGCTGTTATTAAGAGGTGTAAGTACCCTTAAACTACACGACAAATTACCTATAACAAATAAATATAAAATGTGGTTCCGATTCTGATTTTTTTTAACTTAAATATGAAATATTTTCTATTGCAGCTATATTGCATTGAACTGTTGTATCATCCCGAAATTCAAACGAAGTAGTTCGGCCCGGGACAAACAGGGTCATTCAAAGCGTACCTAGAACAAAAGAGTTGAGGTTGGGTTAAAACTAATACGTATGCGGCTGAAAATGGCCGCAAAAGTGTTCGTTTGGACTACATTATTGTTAGGCTTAACCAAACCGGAAGTTTTTCAAAAGTTTGTATGCTTTTGATTTGATTTTACTCGTTTTACTAATATGTCCTTGACTCCTTGACGTCCTGTGAGGAAAACCTTGTCTTGAATCCTCATTCATCTTCACTAAGGTATAATAAAATAAAAAACGTACGATATCAATACAAAATAGGTACAGGATAAATTTACATTGCCATGATATATTTGATGTTCCATTTATCAAATACAGCATCGCAATGTAAACTGAAATGTTTCCATGAAAATCACAACATACAAAATCATAGGTAAAGAGAACACTCAACTGGAACAGCAAATACATAATATAGATAGAAACCCCGTTTCGAAACGGGGTTTGTCATAAAACATTTTGGTTTAATTTGCGGTCAAAACATGAGTATTCATTCCCGGTATGTTATTATGTTATAAGTATAGATAATGATCCAGTGCCTAACAATGCTTCTGCGTAATTCTGCTCTCGTTACCAAATAGGTACCTGGAAACAACCAAATTGGGTATTTGTTTGCCCGCAGCTGCTGGTTGTTAGCGGAAAATACTTGCATAACCATAACACAGTAAAGATTAATGAGTCTTGTAGGTTGGCACTTCATTTAATTTGCCTTGTTGGTAAGTTAGTATGTAATAGGTAGAATCTTGCAACCGATTGAACTTCATCGCGCGTTGCTCAAAACATTTTTTTTTACAATTTCTGTGCAATGTAGGTACTATGGATTGTGGAAAAATTACCTTTGATGATATACATCAAAGGTAATTTTTTCAGTTTTCAACTTCTTTCAATATCATAACCAAAGATTATTCACATTATGACATAGAACGTAAAAATAAAATAAATCAATTTTAAAACAAAACACCATATTGTTTGGTAGTCCTGAAACTCTATAAAAAGTGGGCTTTTATGAGAATTGGTCTCGAAGGAATACAAGGGGTTCAGGGTGACTGGAAACTTAGTCCGGAGACCAGGATCTGGACGACAACGATGCACTTCGGTGAGAGATGACCGATTTATTGTCACCTCTTCTCTCCGAAATCGACACCTGACCGGCGTGGACTTCCAGCACCAGCTCAGAGAAGTTCGAGGGAGGGCCATCAGCGAGTGAACAGTGAGGCGAAGACTTATAGAAGCAAACTCGACCCCAAAAAAGCCAGCCACGGGACCGAAATTGTCTTCAACTGCGACTAGCCCGGCTTCAGTTTGCTCGCGATCACTTAGATTGGGATATGGAGCAATGGAGCCGAGTGCTGTCCTCGGACGAAACCAGGATGTGCCTGCATGGTAGCGACCTTCGATGGAGAGTCTTTAGGAGACCGGGGGAGCGATTCACTCAATCATGTTTTGCGGAAACAGATGGCATACGGGAGAGGGTTCTGTATGATGTTGGCGAGCATTTCTCTCAGTCTTGACTTGAATTTGATTAACCTTATGTGGGTGGTACGAGGTAGATGTCCAGCTCCAGCGTCGATAGAAGACCTGAAAACTGCTTTATGTTGTTATATTGAGCAATGATGTATTGACTCCAGTTTATTGCTCGCGAGTGTAGTTTATTATAACCTGTATATACTTTGTACTTATATTATAATGTAGGAAGGAACCTAATTACCCGAACGAGCTCCTTCATAAATAATGGGTTTACCGGTGAAGCTGTCGACAGCTTATTTATACCTAAACGAGTTAAAATAACTTTTCGGGAGCATTCAGAAATAATATTGTGAAACTGCTGTCTAATATTATAAACTTTTTCCTGTTATATTTCTCTGTACTTATGTATTGATGACCTATAAATACGTTAACGCAATTGGTAGGCAATCTTAAATCGATTCAAAACAATGTGTTCAAACTAGATTAGGCTCTCGAACTTAACTCATTTGTGATAGTCATGAGCGGAATTCTAATTTAATCGAAATGCTAAAAAATGCCTAAAATGAATGCTAAAACAGAAACCAATAGGCGTATATCTTGAGCAATAGACTGCAATAGAGGCTTAGAAACCTACAAATGTAAATATACATCGCAATTTTTATATAATATCAATCGCGACGATCGATGACAATACTGCCGTCACCCCACCGTAAGAGGAAAACCAAATAACATGACACATGTTGAAGTATCTATGAAAGATCTGCACGCTAACTAAAAAGGCCTGCCCTCAATCCCCATAAACAGGCTAGGGTCATGTTCATGTCTCAATCGAAAAAAAGTGTGTCATTTCATTACAGGTGCACGTCGTGAGTGTCGCGGCGACACGCATCTATTATATAAATGGTACATAATCGATGAACGACGTACGTAGGTACTCGATGACACTTGTTTCGGACATTGCGATAGATATAATAGGGGCACGCCACGCCATGTCACAAGCAAAACGGGTGGCTGCCGACGTGACCATTCACGAGTGCTGCGACGCGTAATTACATCGGGAGCACGGCGACTCGGCGACGTGTGAACCACGCACGCACTGAGATCATTTACCGACTACGCATAAATTACGCGACGGTGCACGCACCCAAATATTGAATGAGCTGGTAATTCGATTTCACTGACTGCGAATTTATTGTAACATAGAACACAGCCCTAGCAGCGTGACAGCAAAGCCAGGCCATTGAACTTGTTAATCAAAACTTTGTAGAACCTGTTTGGAAATAAACACCAAATATGGCTTAATTTTAACCACCACGATCGTGATACGTAGTCATCATGCAACGATGAACGATACTTTCTTTTTAATTTCCGATACAATTAGCTCATTCATTCAACAAGTGACAGAGAAACAATGAGATCATTCTTATTAGTCACAATTTCTTGAAGCTGTAAGTGACCAAAAGCAGACACTAAATTAGTAAGTAGGTATGTCAAAAGAGAAATCCTTTTACTTGCGACTTCACCTGTACTTACTAACATTCTATGCGATATTAAAAGGATTTTTTACAATATTTTTTGCACTTTTTATTACGGACGAATACTCTCCCTGAAAGCTCGACTGCATCTCAGTTGTTGATAACTTATTCCTCAGAAAAGTAAAAGATAAAAGATACCTAGCATTCAGTACAGTTTTTCCAGTAAATTCTTTTAACTTCATGGTTTTAGTCTTTCAAAGAGCATTAAACGATTCACTTTTATTGTAGAAGTTAAGAACATTTACAAAATCATACTTATTTAGAAAAAACAACAAACCAATTCCGCTGTTAAGACAGGGCTTCGCTCAAAGCTTTCAAATAGGTACAAATAAAATACAATGGCCTTTCCATAATGGTGACATTACGTTCTAAAAAGGACCATGGAACAAGAAAACATAGCCGTGGTCGTATGCCACTTTGCCTATCTATGATAAACATACTGTTTTACCCGACAACGGACATGTTTTCTTGTGTCATACTTTTTAGAATGTGAATTTTCTGTAGTCGGGTTTTAGTTTTTGAACTTCTTTTTTATTTAAATTATTTTGAGGTTGAAACGACATTTATCTGTATGTATTTATTTGCCCTTTAGTTTGATACCCAACACGACCATAATAATAAAAAAAAATATATTCATGTCTCAATGCGCTCTAGAGGGCGCCACATACAATTTATTGGAACAGCTAGCTAGCCCATCTAGCGGAAAATTTACGCGTCCAATGACACCCCATTTATCAAATTATGATAAATGGTTTAGAAGTTATGAGGGAACAGATGAACATAACTACATACATACATACTTACTTATACACATACATACCGTTCAAATTCATAACCCTCCTTTTTGATTCGCCGTAGTCGGGTAAAAATGAAGATAGCAAACCGTAATCTACTTTCGTTAGCTTCAGGAATCAAAATCTGGTTGTTGAAACCAAAAAACCAGTGCCAAAAATACAATAAGCACGTCGGAACGCGCTACATATGCCTTACGTTATCCGGTGTTGCGCAAGAGTGCGCTAAACTGCGCTAAAGGCGAATAAGGTGGGTGGCAGTGCGGTAGGACGCGGTCGCTTTGAGAAAGTCAAACGACCCGTTTTCCTAGGGAACCTCTTCCGCGACTTCCGCGTTTGTTTGTAAGGCTCACGGCACACACGATGATTTGATAGTATCGACTGTCGATTCAGTCGCTTGACGGTTGACCACCACTTAGCTAAATCAGCTACCTATTGATCGTGACAATTTTGTTGTTCTATGTCACCAAAACGTGGTTCGACATTTAAACGTCGGCAAGCATTCGAACACTTGTCTATTGACTTCCAGAAGTTCGAGGCGCTAAATTGTGGAGTATAGTCGTCGGTCGCAGTCGCTCCGCGTTATATGTTGAAAGCCTAAGACGGCCGACCCATGCGCCTAGATAGCTGGGCCTCAGTTCCTGTACCCAGCGCTTCCTGCTACAGAATGCTTCGAAAACTTGTCCCACTCGTAAGTGGGAAATAACGCGACTACACTTCTAACTAATACCTATCTAAGGGCCGTGTAGAATCTTTCCTATACGGGGACCATTAGAATAGTCTCCACTAATGGCGATACTCTGACTTAACCTTTGTTCTGGCGCAGTATGAGCGGTCTAGGTACTAACAGCTTCATCATGATCGACAAACATCAGCTTGGAATGACAAACTGCTGGATATAGAATTCCTTTCGTTTCTGCCATTCATCCCCGTACCGTGCGTTCCAAATCCCTTGCTACCACTTTGCTACAAATATTTTAACTAGTATATTTATTGCATGCTTTATAACCACTAAGTAACTACATAGTTTTACGTTTATTGGTTCTTCCCAGAATGTTTTGTAGAATAAAGACCCGGGCATAGGCAAGTTTCATGGTTCTCTTTACATGATTGCGGCTCTGCTCTGCTGCATGCAATACCGCTGTAGGTACTAGTACGCGTAAAAGATAAAGTGCTAATTTATTATATGCCTTCAAGACATGTACATAGGTACATATTATATAAATTTTAGTGTTTGACAGTTTGCATTCATTTGCACCTAGATATGTAATGTATTTATGTAGACTTGTATGTAGGTATACAGCAGCCGGTGAAACTCCTGTTGCTTGCATTTTGCATAATCTCACAATTTGTTGGTTACACCACGTGGATAGGTAGCTCATAATATTACACATGAAGTATTATTAGGTACTATTACATAAAGCGTCAGCACATAACGATTGCCGAATAACAATGAGAAACTGATTTACTTACCTACTTATAAAAGTAGTTTTAAATATGTGGTTCCTTTTCAAAACAGGTTTTTGACTGGATTACTATAGGGCGTAATCAATAGTATTGACCGAGTATTGAGTGCTACAGGTTTTTAGAAATGTAGGGTGAATATGTACATATTTCTATGAAGGACGTTAGACTTTTGTTTTTACTTGAATACCAAACTATTTTACCACTTCAATGGAGGTAATAAATTATAAATAACAAGATGCGAATGTAACGTAGAGACAACTCGAAACCTTCTTTGTACCTTTTCAGTAATTGACAACGAGGTATTTATATTCAATTAATTGGAAGCGTGTTTCTCGCGGGCCGCGATAGAGCATCAACAAATATCTAGGTACGGTAAAGCGTGGCCGTGGCGAATAGAAATACAGGGGGTGAATAGACACCAAAGGGGTGAAGAGGTTTTTCACGTTAAGCATTTAAATATTGTTAGCGGCATTTAAGTACTCCAATTTTTCAAAATGATTGCTTTGTGTGATACCAATAATACGAAGAATTTATTTATTTATTCAACATAGGCACACCAACGACTTATTTACAAATCAATGTTAGAAACAAAATTTTTGAGAAGATCCTCTGTAAACAAGTCACTTACAGGCATGCACATCATTGTCAGAGTAGGTCTAATTTAATTAAGGTAATAAGTATTTAAAATGAACAAACATGGACAAAAAAATAAAAAAATCATTAATAGATGTCCTGAATTAAATTAAATTGAATTGAGACCATAATATTATTATTAAATAAAATTATTAAACAATTGATTTACATTTTTAACATAATAAAATTAATAACTAAATTAAATTACACTATTAACAATTAGTTCAATTAAATTAAATTAGTATTATTAGATTGTTAAATTACAATAGTTACTATAAGATTATAAAATACGATTTGAAAAAAGAATCCTAAGTTTGGTTTCTATTCAACCCCTGCATTTCTATTCGCCCCGTTTGACGGTAGGTACTCATAATATAATATAAATGTGCGACGCGTAACTTAAGGCTCATCATCCAAGGAACCCCTAAAGTGGTTGTAGTATGTTTATAGAAATTAATCACTTTTTTTAAGGTTTTTCAATACAGGTAAAGTTGGGATGACATTTTTTTGTCGTCTATTCCATCGTGTGAGCTGTACCTATCGTTGGATATAATATGTTCAGACTATTTTGTAAATCAGACATCCGTTTGTGGATATTATAAATATAAGGCTGGAAAAAGGTAATTTTTATTGGAGTCAAGTTTTTGTAGTAACTCCACAGAAAATGACTTTATACTTAGTGCATTTGTAACTTTGAAATGTCATAGCTACGCAAACATGCAAGGTGGTAAGAACCAACTACCAACTTTCGCAATTATATCATTTGCGCAACGCTTGAAAATAACGATACCCAATATGTTTATTATATTGTTACGTATATTAATACTTCTTCTTCTTCTTCGTGTGGGCAGTAAGGTCTAACGACCCCACATAGGTACCCTTGTGTCAGAGTTTCTGAACCGCGTCCGGGACCACAGGCTTATACGTGCCTTCCGAAGCACGGAATCATCTTCTTATCAGACAATCCGGCGATTCAAGCCTGCAATGTCCAAGCCAAACTGGAAACAACTTTACGAAGTGTGCTTCCCGTGGGAATCGAACCCACGACCACCGGGTCACAAGGCAAACGCCTAAACGGAGGCAAATAATACGTGTATGTTGAAGTGAGTTCGATCCCCGAATGGACATAGTAATTATATTATTAATTTATTGGCTTTTTTGAGTATCAAGCTGTAGTTTGATAGAAAAATGCCCGATCCTTGGGACTTAATCTTTCTACCTACCTATCTTTAGAAGAATTAGATGAGAGTGATTAGGGGTAAGTAACTGTTCCCATACTTACCTACCTCCTCTAAAAACTCTACAGTGTAGAGTTTATAGAGTCTACACTGCTCGGTTTATAGTCTAAAATATTCGAGGCATATTTTCAGGAGGCATGCCTTGCAGGCAACTTCAAATATACAGATCGCATTTCATGGAACGAGTATTCAATTTAATTATTGGACAATTTCCTACCTCCGGGCCTGAGCGTTATACAGAGGTTAAACATTCTCGATAATTATTAAGTATCATTCAGTGACCGTACCGACTAATATTAGTGAGTGGGTCCTTTGATCACTCCTGCAATTTTGATTGCTGAACAAATATAATTATTGCCAGTAATTAATGGCAGACCGCTTCATCAAATACTCGATTGCGAACCAAACATTAAATGTCGATTTCAATCAATTTCTCGTAACTGTTTATTTTCAATGAACGCACTGAAACCATTCGGTAACTATGTTATTGGTCACATGAATTATTGTAATCCTGCTACCTAAATATTTTGATCGTTGAAATAATCTATGTATCTATATGCAATGTGTAACAGAATAAACGCAACCCCCCCCCCTCCCCCCCTCTTAAGAGGTCATTGTATCTACTACTACTCATCATTATGAACAACTCGACAAAATGTACTGAACAGCAGTTCTTGTTTTCCGGTTTCGCGGTTGGTCCCATTGTAAAAGTTGTTCATAATTATGAGTCTTCTTCTATATCGTGTAGGCAGTAAAGTCTAACGACCCCACACACCCTAAGGTAGTGTCAGAGTTTCTAAACCGCCTCTGACATGGTTTATTTGACGACCGCCATTTAGCGGCCGGGACCAACGGCTTATACGTTTAAGCCAGTGGTCCCGGCCGTCTTTCTAAGCACGGAATCATCTTTTTATCAGACAATCAGGTGATTCAAGCCTGCAATGTCCTAGCCAAACTGGAAACAACTTTACAAAGTGAATCGAGCCCACGACCACCGGGTTTCAGGCAAACGCCTAAATCACTCGACCACGGAGGCAGTTGATAATGATGAGTACAATGACCCCTTAATAGGTATTGTGTTTATTCTGTTACACGTTGTTTAAACAGAGTTAATTTTTAAAGTGTGCGTGGATGGCCAAATCCGAAACTGAGGATTAGCGAAAAAAACTGATCCGGTGATGTTGTTTTCGTTCCCAGTAATTTTCGGTTTAGTTTCAAACGTCTTCAATTTCCACTGATCCTATGATACGTCATGACCAGCCTATGGCCAGACATTTCCGTTGCAGGTGTCTTCTCCTCTGGTTGCTTTTCTCATGGCCAACTTCATGTAGCTCTATCGCGTGTTAACAACCCTAGCAACTTTTTACTTTTCATTGTGATCGCTCCAGGTAAATCCGGCTAACAGCGTGTATCAAAAAGTTTTTTATAATTAAAATATACCTACGAAAAATTAGCAGGGCTGGTCGGGATTTTAAAAGGAAGAGCACGAACACTATCTTTGACCGATTAAAACGCTAATTGGTGTTCCATTACCAAAAGCCATCTGACTATGCACCACACATCGTGCTTTGTGATATCACAAAGTACGATGTGTGGTGCACAGGTATAGGTTTAGATAGACATAGATAACGCAAGAGCAACTACTTCGCGTGCATTAGCCTGCCTAGTATAAATGTTCCTAGTTACTATTCGCACTGACTTTACCTCTTCGGTCTAAGTCTAGGAGGCCACCAGCGAGGCTGCCAAGCGTGTCGTCTTAGGTTTGATTCTCAGGCTGATAAGGCGTTTTAGTGGCACGGAATTAAAATTTTGTTAAATAAAACTTTGAATACCTAACACAACGAGGTATAGTTATGTTATCCTGCATATTTACTTTTTGTACTCGAGATTTAAACCAATTACGGTAAATTCTCGTACCTACTTAGAAAATAATCAACATTCGAGTTGTTATCTCAACTCAGCCAACAACTCAATGGCTTTAAAATGTCACATAGTAGAGAAATTAAGCTCTAATAGCGGTACCGGGTCCAATTGTGAAACCTCCCCACGGCCATACCTGTAAACTCGGTAAACCACTTAAGATCAAGAATAGGTCTCCCTGTGTGACAGTTTCTAAATCCGTTAGGGCAGAGAATATTTCATATGTACAACGGGTAGCAGAATGAACGACATACCTTAAAAGGGGTCATTGTACTCATCATTATGAACAACTTTTACTTGTGACCAACGTCGAAATCGCGAAAAAATAATCAGCAGTTCAGTAAATTTTGTCGAGTTATGTGCACATAAATGTACCTACGGGGCAGTCGATTATTTTTCGCGATTTAAGTGTTGGTAAGTAGTAGGTATAGTAAAAGTTGCCCCGGGTACTAACTCGGGTTTGTAGAAGTGGGCCTAAAATGTAAAAAGACAACGAACAAACAGAAAAAGTTAGTTTTGCATTTTTAATATTGAACATGTATTAATATGGAAGTATAAGCCCCATAATAAGCACAGAAAATGATTGATCAAAAGTTAGAAAAGTGTAATGTTTGAGGAGTTAGTCTTGCGTAAAAATAAACTAACTAACTAGCCAACTATCTACTTAGTTGGCCGAGATTTTTAAGGTTGGGCTATTTCAAGTACCTAGTAAGCCCGGATGAACTATTTCGCTAGTCCCAGAGACGTGCCAAAACATACAAGCATTTTATAAAATCGGTAGAAGACCTAGTTACATAGTTCTGTACTATCGGGGATATATAAAAATGTGTGAAAACGAAGTGGCGAACACATTTTGTGACTCGGTTTATAATATTTATGGCAGGCTGTTGGTTGACTTTTGAACAGCAATTTCATCTCCACAAGTATTAAGTTGCTTAGAATCTCAAAGTGCAAAATACTTTATTTAAAAGTAATACTTCATCTTGTCCGCAACAATAAATCAGGTACTAGGTATTTTTAGAATTTCATCTACGTATTTATAATACCAATAACTCTATGTAGGTTTTTAGTGGAGTGCATGGGGCGCACAGTGGAACGAATGTATGGGAGCGGTTGGACGTAGACATGTCCGAAAAATAAGAGTAAAATTATGCCAAACTAATGATGCCATCTTATTCGATTACTTAATGCCTTCATAAATTGTGGTGATGAATTTCTTCATAACTCCCATATTTCGGGAGTAATTTGAGAAAATGTGAAATTTTACTATGAAAATGAGTGTATCGAGCTCTCTCCCTCCTGATTCCGGGCTTGTTTCAAGTAGCGGTCTCTAATATCGTAATGCTATTACTAAGAGCTATATTTAATACTAAGACACATAGTGCGCCAAATGTGCACTTTCTGGGATAAAAGGAAATGAAAATTTAAAAAAAAAACGTTTTTTCCCCATTTGTATTTACTTTAAACCGCAGACAGACTTATTAAGAGGTCTATAAATATATTATATATATACAGAAATATATATTAACAAAAATATTCACAAGAACTGATGAGAGTATGACTTTTAAGTAAGTTGATTATAAATTACCTAGTTTCATTAAAAGTACAATAAATAATTAAGATGTAAGCTCTAATTTACTAAGTTACACATTTTAAAACAATAACATCATTTAATTATCTTCGTCATCATCATCATCATCAATTAATTCAAATTCAGAATCGATGTCCGCTAAATCATTTATGTTAACAAATTCGATATCACTTTTCTCAGAATCCGTAAGCTCATAAAATTCCTTAAAAGAAGATTTTTTTACAAACTTATTTCCTTTTGGACGGATACTTGTAACAAGTGGATCAGAAGACAGTAAAAGATTGTGCATAATATCTTCATTGCATGAGATACTGCTATGCTTTCGAGAATGCTCCTCTCTATATTTTCTAAAATCTTTATTTCTAGCCTCAGATGCCTCTTCGGATAGAAAACCAATGGGCACAATTGACATGTTCTGAACTATGTCTGGCCCATGCATTAAAATTTTATGAAGTGAAGAAGGCATATAATACCATGGGTATAACTCCACGTAAAGCTTAGCAGTATCAAAGCAGAACTCTCGGAATTTAGTTACGTTGATCTTCTCTCCTGATGAAATACACTGCAAGATCACACAGATTTTTCTTAAAAGCATAGCATCTATTCCGGTCAGTTCAGCAGATTTAGTGTAGTTTTCAAAAAATCTCCTTGCCGAGTTGCCATTGTTGGTGGATCCACTGCCTTGTTTCACAACATCGAGAAGTAAGCCCGTTTCTCTTCTTACAGCCTCTTGAACTCTTTTCTTCCTGTCATCAACTTGCCTTTTTGCTATATCACCCCTTACTTGCCATGATTTTATGTCTAATTTGTAGGAAATGTGTAATAAGCATTCCATTGAGCGAATCCAAGCGTGAAGGGTGCTTAAGCTATATTTATACATGTCCTCGTTTGCGTGTTTATCTTTGATTAACTCTAAATTATTCATTTCTTTAGGACAAGCCTTGCATATGTCACACACTGAAGCTGCTGTATTGGATATAATGGAATGAATTTTACCATCAATCATTGTCAACAGCAGTTGGTGTTTGACACTAATTCCATCAGTGATGGTGGATGGAGTTAAGGCTTCAATCTCTGCTTCGATTTCAGCCATCTCTCTCTGCACATTTTCTTTGGTTTCCTTTATAAACTTAAACAATATTGGCCGGCAAAATGAAGTGGAAGATGGTCGCTCGTTTTCCCAAATTGTTACACCTTTTGAGACGAGCCGCAGTGGTACAAGACTAATCATAAAATTACTAGCAAGATCGATTTGCTCATCTTCACTCGTCCTTTGATGATAAATGCTTTGGCTAGATGATCCGTCAAAACCCCATTTGCTGGTCAATACGAGCTGTTGATTGGGATCAACAGGGGTTTCTAACGACCTAATAAGTCTTCTTGAGGTTAAATCCATCAAGGCTTGTAATTTGATTTTTGCAGAGCTCTCTGTAACTGTGAGATCTTCTTTGGCCGGATAGCACTTAATTTTTTCTTTAACCAACATGTAGTAACTCGGGTATTGAAGAGCTCCTTCTTGAGTGTTGAAATCCCGAAGAGTGTTATAGCGCCATTTCGATAAGTTCATCGATACATAAAGAGCCAATGCCTTCAAAGGGGATATTTCCCGTACCTGAATTGATTTACCTTCAATGAAGGCTTTGATTTTTGAGGCCTCTTCTGGATTCTCCGTCAAGTATTTCATAACATAAGCTGTATCGCTTTGTCCTGCCTTTTGAAGCGCCCTTTCGGCCGAAAACATAATTTCAGCGCTGCTACTGCTGCATGAAAGACTATCTTCAGTGCGTCTTCTTTTTTGCCGGTTACTAAGGTCCTCAAAAGATTTACGAGGACTAGGATGTGTACAAGTTGAAGCATCAGATTTAGCAGGAGAAATTATGGGCTCGATGACGTCACTTATATTTTCTGTAGAAGGTTCCATATTTTCATTCTGTAATTCCGGCCATTGAATTGCAGCCTGTAGCCAAATCTCATGTTTCTTCCGAAACTTATCTGTGCTTCTTCCAGACTGTGTCCATTTTGCATAAATGCGGTAGCAAAATCGACGACACCAGTCTTTTAAACTTGTTTCAGCACTTTCACATAACTGAACACAACTGTTATCTTTTAAAACACTGAACAAATAGTTAAAGTCGCGTAAATCTTTATGTGCGCGTGCGCATAAAGCAACGTGAATATCAAGATTTGTATTAAAATTTGGAAAATACATTGCGAGATTAGCTTGGATACAACGAGGTGTAAATCAACACTGATTTTAAAGTTACTAATAGTGACCTATTTATATAAAATCCAGGTATCCCAGGTATCCTTTGTTAAATATTGCAAGGTAATTAGTTATTGTGATAATTAGTAAATGATGCATGCTAAATTAGTGTATTAAGAGCCATTTAGTAATTAAATAATAGCAATGTTCTTATCAGTAATCATTAGTGCATCAGTTTTATATGTAAACCTTAAGTCCCTAATTATATATCCTAATTAGCTTATATCTTCTCTAATTGGCTGCTCAGAAATGTTATTGTAATAAGGTAAACCTTTAGAAAAACGGTTTTAATCAACAAAATAAACAAAAAATAAAAAAATTGTGTTATAAAATAAACATCACTCTTTATCCCAGAAAGTGCACATTTGGCGCACTATGTGTCTTAGTATTAAATATAGCTCTTAGTATTAGCATTATGATATTAGAGACCGCTACTTGAAACAAGCCCGGAATCAGGAGGGAGAGAGCTCGATACACTCATTTTCATAGTAAAATTTCACATTTTCTCAAATTACTCCCGAAATATGGGAGTTATGAAGAAATTCATCACCACAATTTATGAAGGCATTAAGTAATCGAATAAGATGGCATCATTAGTTTGGCATAATTTTACTCTTTTTTTTCGGACATGTCTACGTCCAACCGCTCCCATACATTCGTTCCACTGTGGGGCGTTAAAAACGTGAAATCCTCGGATTTTGGTTGAATGAAATTTAAAAATTCGAAATACAAAGTTTAACTAATAATAGGATACCTAGGTAGGTATGTATAAAAAGTTTAAGTACCTATTAAATGTTGTACACTTGATTTGTTAAAAAAATCTATAAGTACCTACTTACAATAATACAAATAGTAAATACTTATTAGGCTTTCGAATATCTTTGTAGGTAGGTACCTACATCAAAATTACGGAAACGTATTATTTATAAATAGGAGTCACCGGAAAATTGCAAACGCCGTAAGATTGTAAAATATCGCGTGAAATTGTTACTTAACTATTTTTTTCTTAATAAGATACGGATATAATGAAAAATTTAAAACTATTGAGTTTGGGTGGGATTTATTGTATACATAACGATTTTTTCATAATAAGTACCTATATCGAGAAATTATAATCTAATAAAGATTTATTACAATCTTACACAGTCTTCCGGTGACATTATTGGCATCAGAAAACAGAAAAAAGGCCAAGTGCGTCTCGGACCACGCACAGTGTAGGGTTCCGAAGTTTTCTTTCTCTACACACAACAACATTTTTTAATACGTAAACTATATTAAATCAGCTAACTACCATTTTAATTTTTTACATTTCATTCATCATATCAGCCAATTGCCGTCCACTGCTGAACGTAAGCCCCCAAACAGCGCCCACTATCCCGGTCTTGAGCAGTCTGCATCCATCAGCTGCCAGCCACCTTCTTCAAATCATCGGTTCATAGTTCCGCAGGGCGTCCCACACTACCATCCCATACGCGGTCTTCTCACTACATAACACATGTCTGCTCCATCGACCGTCTGTCCGTCTACAGACATGGCCGGCCCACTTCCACTTCAGCATGCTGATTCTTCGCGCAACGTCGGTAACTTTAGTTCTCTGGCAAATAACTTCGACGAATTTCATTCACTGTAACAAAACCCCCAGGTGTGCTCCACTAATACCACACCTTTTGTTACTGAGAAAATAAATAAGGACTGAAGGCTCTGGGTTCTTAGACCATGAGAAATAGGCATGTCAATTGGACAAACGTTTTTGAAAGGCTACTGAAGTAACCAAAACTACCAGCTACAGACTGTTCTTTGTGAATGATCTTTACTGGTAGTTAGCCAGTGCTAACTACCAGTAAAGATCATTCTGCAAATTAGCCTTGGACTAGACTACTAGACCGTTAGCGCAGTGTTAAGCGAAGCAGCGCAAGTCGGCCTTACTAGCCTTTCCCAGAACTAAGTTGGGGTCGGCTTCCAAACTTACCGGATGCAGCAGCAGCTAAATACCAGTATTTACCCGACTGCGTCAGAAGGAAGGTAATGTTATACGAGCCGATGTATGTATGTTTGTATGTACGTCCATTTGTTTGGCACGCCCTACAGCCCAAACGGCTGGACGGATTTTGATATAATAATATGAGGTGTCGTTGAATTCGTCAGAATTGTGCTAGTGACTGCTATAAATTTTCAAAATGGCACCCACTAATGAAAAAAAAACTGTAAATCACTAAAATGTAGGAAATAAAAAAAATAATAGTCAAAAAGCAATCTGATGCAGTTCAGTCACAGATCTGAGGCCGCAAACTGCAACAGACTGCTTGAAAAGCGACTTGTTCAGACCTTTTTATAAGTCGTTTTAACGGTCGGGTTTTTTGACTAAGTATTTTTTTTTTTCACATTAAGCAACTGCCTTTCTGACATCATCCACTACCCCGAACCTTGGGAGCACGGTTACCCCTTTGTAAAACTGGTGTCAGATGTTCAAGCTTCTAACTTAAAGGTACGCGTCGGTATAGGTACCCAATGACTGAAAATGATCTATCTTGCTTTCCGAGGAACGAAGGAGTCTCGATATGTAATAGACCACCCATCCTCGACAATAGTTGCTTAACCAAGACCAAATATGACCCGTGCAGCTGTTAGTTGAGAAGTAAGTAAGTAAGTACCTAGTTGAAAATTGAAATAGCACCAAACTCAGAAATAGGCCGTGGGAAAATATTTAAACATAATGCAATGTTTACTTACCTCTTTCCGAACCCGCTTATTTGTCCAGGTATTTTTTTTTCAATTCACCATAAACTCAAACATTCGCCAAAACATTAGCATGTTTTTTAAATATCGTTCTTCCCTGAAAAGAGTTATTTTTCATTTGTGCTATGTGTATTTGTGTTTAATATTATTTTGTGGGACAGGTACCTGGTTCACTAATGTTTCACCAAAACTCCATTGACAAATATTCATTCTACAACCAACGTTATTTCACAAACAACTTATTCCGCAAATGTTTTATTTTAAAAACACTCGTTTTACAAACATTTATTTGGCACACGCTGATGGTATTTAATCATCTATACATTTTTCATTTCTTTAAATACATTTGGATAAATCACGTTTAAATTACTAAATATCATGTTATAACAACACATTTCGCAACAGTGATCATGGCGTTACTGTTTTGCATAATTTTATTAAACTACCTCCAAACTATTGTTGCACTGACGTTATTTTAACGAAAACGTTATCTTACGTGGTTGCAATCTCCAGTTGGGTCAAATAATTTATAGGCAAGCATTTTATTATTACTCTTTTTTAAGAAAAAGTTTGGGAAATGCATAGTTTTCTCACAACATGCAAACAAGCATACTCCATGCATGCAGCAAGCATACTCCATGCATGCAACATGCAAGCGAGCATGCAATATGCAAGCAAACATGCAGCATGCAAGAGAGCATGCAGCATGCAAGCGAGCATGCAACATGTAAGCAAGCATGCAGTATGCAAGCGAGCTTGCAACATGCAGCAGGCATGGTTTCTGTCACGGCTCCGGCGCTATGGGGCTCCGGCGGTCCCACGCGAATTATCGTTTTAACGCTCACCACCGCAGTTTCGGCTTGTTGACTGGCTTAGTCGGCCAGCCTAAGCCACGGCGGCGGGCGATACAGCCACCTACTCCTCAGCTCGCGGCCCACCTTGCCCTTCTGCGCCTACGTAGGCTTAAATTACACTCTAGGGGTAGAGCAGACAAGATAACGTGGAGTCGGTTTTGCAGCGATTCGTTTCTGTTACTAAATTTGTGCTTATAGAAAACAAAATTCTATAAGCACAAAATTCGCGGAAATTAAATTATTGAAATCTTTAGCGAGCATCTTGCAATTCACTGGCCTACAATCATTTTGGTGCCTAAGATTTTAGACCTGATTTTGGGTATATTTTGTGAGCTGATACGAGAAAACTAGTCACATTTTTCATATCAGCTTTATTTCAGATTGCCAATTTCAATATCAAAGTATACAGAATACAAGCGAATTACCGTGTCATTAATCGGTTTCCGTTGTTCTTTCATTATAGTATACTCACCGCTTAAGTAACAAAACATATCAGGATCGTTAATGCAACTTCTTGAATTACTTGCCATCATAAATTTATACGATTAATGTCATAAAAGTAGTTATAACATGGACTGATTTCGAATAAAACCGTACAAAAAATTAAAATAAGAATTGTAGATAAACCAGAGCTGTCTGCTGACATCTAGTAGCGGCAATGTAGTTCATACTACCTACTTTACCGAGTACAGATGCGAACAGAGCTGCACCAAAACAAACATTTTTTTTGTAGGCCAGTGATATGTTTTAATGTGAGTTTCATTCTTATAAAATTGCGTTATAAGAAGTCAATATGTATCTACTTATGTCTTTATTCCAAACGTTTTTTTTTAGATAAAATGAAAAAATAATGAATTGTTTGTCAAATAATACGTTAGTAAATGGATGTTTATCGGATAATTATTTTGTTAAGTGAGTCTTGTTGTTGTATAATGATGAAATGACAAATTAATAATGTTTTTGCCAGTCGTTGTTTGTCAATTTAAAACATTTGAATAAATTTTTGGTGAAATGACAGGTCACCGGCATACCTACTCAGCCGTAGTGTATGTTTCCTGAGGGCGCCAGGAACTTTTGATAAAGCCGTCAAGACAATCCGAAAATTGTAAGTTTCATACATTTTCAGTGGTATTAAACAGCCGGTCCATTTTGTAGACATCTCACCGTGTACACTTAGGTGGAGTGAACGACAAGTGAGCTGTCATTCCATCTTGTTTGTATGGTTTGGATGCTCATATTTTGTCATTCACTTCGCCAAAGTTTTCACTTCGACATGTTTACTTACAGAATCGCACTGCAGCACGTGTCCCTAAAAGGTGACACTGATGAAATTTATGAACTGATATGTCAGATTCCAAGTTATATATTCAATAAAGCCCTGGAAGTAAATATTGAATAAGTTACTTTATCATCGGCGACCACACCATTGCTTAACATCAGGTGAGACAATGGTCAAATGCGAGTCTAAAAAATAAAAATGTAAGTAGGTACCTGCTTCTACGGGCGTAAGTAGGTATGCTTATCGAACAAGAGTTTGATAATGTGTTTTGAACACATAACCTGCATTTTCCTCTCTTAACCGAGAGGTTTAAGTAGTTATAATTGTATAATCAATCAGTAAGTATATCAGTTATAGGCGTACACGTAATAATATTAATGTGATACAAACTGTTTATGCGTACCTATTGGATAACATGTTTTGGTCAAGCGAGCGTAATTTGATTGGTAATATCGGCTTTCCCCAAACAAGCTCAAACACTATCATTAGGTATCCTCTTGCCTTTATTAAATAGGCCTATTTAATTAGGACTTCACTTAACTGGCAGAGGGCGTCCACAGTAGACCTCCATCACGAGCGGTCTCGAGCTTCACGCTACATCTCGCTCCACGTCAATCCGATGCTCATCGCTTCAATCAACATCGTCTTCAGGTTTGGCGGGGACAGCCACGCGTCCTTTTCTAACTGGGGCTTAAACACCGTTATAAACACCGTATATTAGTGGGCTCTTTGAGCTGAACTTAATCTACCTATGAGCCTCATCACCTTACTTCTTAAAAATCTATTGCTGTCGGGAAAACTAGTTGGAAAAAGACCCAGACCCAGACGCCGCTGGTCAGACCAAATACTTTCCAAGCTAGAGAACTCAGTCTACGATGACATCCACATCGCCGAAAAAACTTTTCTATTTTATTTATTATACATTTTTTAGTGGTTACCTTTAACTAAACCCATAAACAATAAAGTTATGCCCGAATAGATAATCCCAAAACTATGGTAGACTTTTACACATCTGTGTACCCCTTTACAGCGTACCGGAGTGATGTTATATTATGAACTGGTGTAAACAATGAACAGACATGCGATTTCAGGTTTGCTATCATTTATTGAAGAGTTCCGTTACCTATCTCGAAAGTTCTTCATCAGATCTTCACCAAATTGAAATGGGACCAGTCCGGGAAGATACTCTTCCAAACAAAAAATAATCATCAAAATCGGGTGACAATTGGCCAAAATATCGCTGAAAAAACATACAAAAAAAACAGTCGAATTGAGAACCTCCTCCCTTTTTGGAAGTCGGTTAAAAATAAGACAACATAACGAAATATACCTAGTTCACGGGAAAATCATTTGTCGAAGTAACGACCTTTAGTAGACGTATCTAGGCTGTATGTCGTCCACACAATACTGACTTCCGTAAACTTCTATAGAATTTTATCTGTACATCACATCAGCAATGCAGACAAAAATGTCGATGTAATGACAAAAGTCTCCATCGTGTGGACCCACTAAGTATATCTTTAAAAATCGGTCCAGTAGTTTCGGAGCCTATTCATTTCAAACAAACAAACAAATCTTTCCTCTTTATAATATTAGTGTGGATAATAAAAATGTGTGCCATAAGAAACATCGTCTTTATTAATTTATGCACCTACGAGTACATAGGTACCATCTACAAATAGAATTCTTAGACAGATGACATTTTCCTCGCAAATAATTACTTAGTACTTTGAGCTTTGCTTTCAGGGAATAAGTAATTAGCTAATAATATAGGAAGACCAACCTTTATGAACTTATTTCAAGATGACATTGGAACTCCTACGTTATTCCTAGGAATAAATTAATTAGAAAATAAATTGAGTTAAGAACAAACAAAGCTAGTTCTATAAAAGGCTCATGAAGTATCTTAATTGGCTCGCTCCGATCACTTCTTCATTATTGAGATAGCTGAGAAGCTGATCAGTTTAATTTAATTAAAAGAATAAAATCAAGGTAAGATATTATTTTAATCAGCTACTAGCAAGTCGCCCGCGACTTCGT
This sequence comes from Melanchra persicariae, assembly GCA_947386135.1. NCBI lineage: Eukaryota > Metazoa > Arthropoda > Insecta > Lepidoptera > Noctuidae > Melanchra > Melanchra persicariae. The sequence goes on along the minus strand of OX376643.1, from coordinate 19,285,711 downwards.
CGCACAGATTTAGTACTTTCCTCTGCAATCTTCGACACCCCCAACCCCAACCCTTTTTGCAGGATAATCTTGCAATATTAATCGTTGCGATCCTTATTTTTTATCACATAGTTATTTGCACAAAGTTTCAAAATCGAAGTAATTAATGAGCTTTTTCATCGTACCATCCATTTTTACCCTTTTTCCCCGATATAGATAAAGAAAAAATCCGTACAAATATTCCACTTTCATTAAATTGTTTATTATGCCAATTTCCATTCGCAAACAGTAATTGCTTCACTAAAAAAACCCCTTTTACATCCCTTCAGGGTTGATTTTTAAAAATCCAAATCCAAATACATGTAATTCTTATTTTTTTACAATCATTGTTGTGGAGTCTCAACTTCATCGGAGCAAGCGATAAGATTCTTCCATACAAATTTTAACAAACCCTAAAAACCAATTGAATTGAATTATGACATTATTTATTATGCATTTAGGTCAGTATTCGTGCCAAGTTTCAAGTTTATATACCCAAGGAATAAGATTCTTCCAAACAAACTTGAACACCCCCTAAATCGCCTTTTGGGGGTAGTTCTGAAAAACAAATATATGACAAACTTTATAATTCACTTAGGTCAGTATTCGTACCAAGTTTCAAGTTAATTGGTTTAAATAATAAGATTTTCCATACAAATATCCACCCCCTATTTAACCCCTTTTCGAGGGAGTTTCCAAAAATCCTTAGCATTCTTAGCAGACGTCTCCTTCTCATAATCTACCCCCGTGCCAAATTTCATCTTCATAGGTCAAACGATTTCCGAGATTTTATGATAAGTGAGTGAGCACTTTTACATAATATATTTAGATTTTGCTAATAACTTCTAAAATTAAAACGAATGTTACGAAAAATCGCAGGAGGATCAAAATTACCATAGAAATCAAATCATCAATCAAATTTTGTTCGAAAACTATGATTTATAAATCCTTTTAGGACAAACCTCCTTTTGGAACTTTGGACTACGTAACTGGAGATAGGACACGGCTGGGCCACGTTAGAGAAGATATGCAATCTTCTCGACTTATCAATCAGCCAGTCTTTTTAACCGTCTTCAAAAAGGAGGAGGTTCTAGGATGAAATTCGACTGTATGTATTTTTATTTAGGTACTTTTTTTCCCAAATATGGGCTCACCTTCCAGTCTAAGTGGATGCAGATAAGAGCCATTATGATACATGAAGCAACTGCCTACCTGACCTCCACAACCCAGTTACTGGGTAAAACGATACCCCTCGACGATACTGATGTCAGACGGCTTCTGACTATCCGTAAAGACGGTCAAGAATATCCGGGACAACTTTACGTACTTCGAGGCACGGATTATTGTCGGCATACAATTAATGGTCACCCATAGAAGGACCACATCGGCAAGTGTTGCATAAAATAAAAAAAAACACTTATTTCGGACAACCGTGATCCATATTTTGTTAGTATTTTGTGCGAGTCGGAGTCGCGCACGAAGGGTTCCGTACCATTATCTACAAAAAAAAACGGCAAAAAATCACGTTTGTTGTATGGGAGCCTCACTTAAATATTTTTTTAGTCTGTTTTTAGTATTTGTGTTATAGCGGCAACAGAAATACATCATTTGTGAAAATTTCAACTGTCTAGCTATCACGGTTCATGAGATACAGCCTGGTGACAGACAGACAGACGGACAGCGGAGTTTTAATATTAGGGTCCCGTTTTTACCCTTTGGGTACGGAACCCTAAAAATAAGCAAGGGCTTAAAAAAATAATTAAATCCACTTGCATCTTTTAGATTATTTGATATATTGTCATGAGTAATGAATTGGGGTGCAAAGTCGTAATATGTAAATACCTTTTATTGTTCTTTGTGCGTTGCCATAAACGTGGCTGTCACTGTAGAAGGACATAAGTTTTGGCTCATTCCTACTCCGAACAGTTTTGTTGACAAGAGTTGCTCTACGAGAGTGCTACGACGCTACGAGAATGTTAATTTGCAAGGGATTGCCCACAAACCTACTTATTCTGAAACAAATTTATGATTACATCATAAACACTTGTGTCACCTACATTGTTAACCGTCACATGAGGCTCTAAACAAAGTGTCGTCAATCAGCGATGACGATTGTCGAAGAGTCAAGGCGCAAGGAGTTGACCTTGTGAGATATCAACCTCAATACCTAAAATGTCATTGGAACATAGCAAACGTAGTGAGATTGTAAAATATCACGGCAAATTGTAAGCTCCCTCCTCATATCTCCGTCCTCATATCTTCGTCATTTATGAACCGATTTGAAAAATTCTTGTTTTATGTGAAAGGATATACTTCTCGATTGGTCCCATTTAAATTTTATCAAAATCGGTTCAGCAGTTTGGTTTTAAATCCAAATAGCTGGAAAAAATATGTGGAAAAATCATACGAAATTGCATATTTTTGCTTTCCTGTGACTTTACAGTGGTGTTTTTAGGTGTGGGGTACCACTAAAAAGTGAAAAATAAAAAAACTTTCTCACAAAAAAAAACTTCCAAAAAGAACACTATAAAGTACAAAATAACTTTAATTTCGGAAGTCGGTGTCAAATAACGAAGATGCAACCAAAAACAGCGACTTCCGAAATTAAAGTACAACTGTTATTCTTTTTATTTTAGGTAACCAATAAATGTACATAACTAACTTAACTATTTATATCTACTAAACCTAACTGTATACAAACTAGACTAAAAATTGCGAAATTATGTACAAAAAGTGTAAAACACAAAACAAATAATTGGGCAAAAATTGGTTCAAAAAACTCATCCACATCGCTGTCAATGACAAAAGTGCCCAGAACACTGGCAGCATTGCCACGTTGAATGGCAATGCTGATTCTTTGGCCAAAGAAAAGTCCAGCCCTCTGGTCACGTGAACAGTCGACAAGTCGTTTGCTGATGTCCCGAAAGACTCGGTGAGCACTCGGACCCCATGGGCCTAAAGTTTCAACCCCAAACGGCTCAAATATATAACTCCCAATAAAGTTGTTATATTTGCGCCGTTTGAGATTTTCTGCACCTGCAGCAGCCGCCCCAGCGCAGCCCGCCGTGCTAAGAAGATGGGATGGCGCAAGGATGTCGACACATGTTGCATCCCACACCAAAGGCCTACCCACCTTCCAAGGCATTATTGTCATCCCATCTGGCCTCTTCCCATCGTCACGTGCCAAGCCATTAGGTTCTAAAACAGCTGGCACCCCGGCGGTGACAAGAGCCCGACGAATGATGTCATTAATGCTGGCGTGCCGCGCTAACCGACCAGCGCTCCTACTGCAGGACAGGCCATGGTGTCCGAGGCGGTCGACTGCTTCACCGCATTGACAACGATGTGGAGATCCGCCAGGAGCACCCAGACGCAGACATGTAGCGATCCGGAAAGTACCGTCACTCAGCATGGTACCTATGTTGGGTGACGGTAGTGCCTGTAGCCAAAAACCCGACTCCCATTCACCCACAGCCAGCAGGCGGGCACGCTCCGCAGTATTGGTGGACGTAGGTTATCGGGCAACGCCGTATTCGGGCAAGCTACTTTCCAGGCGCTCACTGCACGGTCAAGCACGGCACTTCACAGTTAACCAAGGATGAATTTAAAATCAGCTGTTCAGTACACTTTGTCGAGTTATGCGCAAATAAATGTATGGAGCAGTCGATTTTTTTTTCGCGATTTCAGTGTTGGTCCCATAGTGAAAGTTGTTCATAATGATGAGTGCAGTGACCCCTTAAGAGGTATTGCGTTTATTCTGTTACACGTTGTATAGACATGACAGTCTTTTCGAACAGAGCAATCTCTTACAGACATCCTTTGGATGGACTGAACGAGAGGAGATAGATTTAGGGCTTTCGGTGTACAAACCTCATAAATAATGTATTTGGACATAATAGTAAAAAATACAAACATACAATAGGTACTAACTAACTAATATAGCTACAAATAAATATCAAAGAAATAAATTAGAAAAAATACAGTGGAACGTTCACTCCTACACTATATTTTTTTAATTTAAATTTTGACGTTTTACTGAAGCAGCAGGTACTTAACAAATTAAAAATACATTATTTCTATTAGGTAAATCCTTCTAATGTACATAGCAAGACTACCTTCGCATTATATTATAAATTTAAACTTTTTAACATTTTAAAAATCATTTCATGCATTAATAATTTCAATGTGAATGTCATCATATTTTTGTAACGTAGCACTGATTCATCTGTTTATTACAATTCTCGCCCCACTAACAACAGAACACAGCAACCCATTCTCTTCAGGAACCATATTACAATAATATATCTTATCTCCGACTCACAATATAAATGTATTTCAGCGAGGCGTCCGTTGTCTCCCAAACAAAGGTGTCGATGGAGTTTCTTGCACTACTTCTTGACGAGAGGTCTAGTCTACGCTTAGCTTCATCTCTTTGATTCTCTCATGAAAATTTTAAATTGCCTGTAAATTATTTGTATGTTTTTTTTATTTAATATGATTTTTAATTCCTTTATCGCGTTGAGTTTTCGTTTAAAAAACCTGATAAGGGACCCTCTGTAGACATTCTTACAATTTGTTGCAGAAAATGTTTACATATTAAAGAAAATTTAATAAGACGTCTCCGAGCCACCCACAGATTTTATCTATCATCGAGAATATTTGTTACGAAAAGTTATTAATAACACCTAGCTATATAGATTACGTATTATGTAAGCCTTAGAGAGTAAGAGTAGTTTAACTTCGATTAGAATCTCATTGTTGTGGTCACAACCACACCATTGGAAATCAAAGTGCAATCCCTTTTAATTTTTATAACAACAAGCAAGCAAGATTTTGCAGGCCATCATTATGTTTGGAAAAAACCATAAAAAGATTTTTACGAACCATGTTGGGGTCGGCTTCCAGTGTAACCAGTGCTGAGTACAACAGTATCTGCCCTGCACAACCCAGTAACTGGGTAAGACGATACTATTCGTTACGCCAGTCAAAGATCTAAACATTATTGCCAGAACCAAAGGCTTTCCGAGGCACGAAGTAGTTTCGGTATGTAATAGATCGGTTACCCATCCACAGACTGACCTCGGCAACTACCTCTATGAACGAACCGTGCGGCTATTTCTAATTTAATTCTATCTCTGTAAATGCAAAGTTGAATTTAAAGTTAATTCGTCCGGAAACTGTCGTGGCTAAATCAAAACGAAACGAACTCAGAAACTTAATAAACCAAAAGGAATTGGATATGATAGGACTAAATCGGATGCAGCTAATAATGAAATTAAAAACTTTGCAATATTCCGCTTTCGAAGTATTTAGCTTTGTTACAAATTAAGCTCCGTCACAAACCTCGCTGAGTAACTGACGGCCACCTGTCGTGGCCATTACGCTCAAAAGCGGCCACTTCTCCACATCGTTTTTCTGCATTACCGCATAGCTAGGTTTATCAATATGAAACTTGAATTTCTGACAGCTTAATTTAATACACCGGAACCGGAACCAAGTCGGATTTAGGATAAGTATGTAGAGAGTGTTTTGGATCTCTCACTTGTAGAGCGATCTGCTGCATGGATGCATGGTGAGAACCGCAACAGAATCCGATGCGTAGTTTAGAAGAAAACAACTTTTTCAAAAAAAAAAAACCGACTACCAAAAAAAACACTACAAAGTACAAAATAACTTTAATTTCGGTAGTCGGTGTTTTTGACTGCTTCTTAGTTATTTGACACCGACTAACTTTTGAAATTAAAGTTATTCTGTACTTTGTAGTGTTTTTTTTGGTACCTAGTCGGTTTTATTTTTCACTTTTTAGTGGTACAAAAATACGCAGTTTCTTATGCATGGATGATTTTTCTACATATTATTTCCAGCTTTGGATTTAAAAACCAAACTGCTTAACCGATTTTGGTAAAATTTAAATGGGACCAATCGAGAAGTAGGTATATCCTTTCACATAAAATAAGAATTTTTCAAATCGGTTCATAAATGACGGAGGTACCTATGAGGTAACAAACACAAAAAAAATACAGTCGAATTGAGAACCTCCTCCTTTTTTGGAAGTCGGTTAACAAGTCGCTTTCATGTCTGTCTAGGGACAAACAAGAAAAGTGATCGAATTTTGCGATGCCTTTGTTAAAATTGCGAGTATTTACCTACTCAGTTCTTACTTTAGCACAAAAAATTTCACTATGTTGTATCGCCACGGATAAATTGCAAAGTTACAAAATCAAACCGTTACATTAGGTACCTATAGGTAAATGCAACTCTAAAAGAGAAAACTAACATTAAGCGTTTTCCTTTAGTAACGGTCAATACAAAGAAAACTATTATCATTATGACACGATTTTTAGGGTTCCGTAGCCAACAAGGAACCCTTATAGTTTCGCCATGTCCGTCGGTCTATCCGTCCGCGGTTTAGCTCAGAGACGTTTAACGCCAGATAGTTGAAATTTGGTAAGGGTATACATATTGATCACACCGACAAAGTATCTAGTAAAATAAAATCATAAAAAAATTAGAATTGTTTCCCCCATGTTGTGGGGTGTCGTTGAATAGGTCGTTTAAAAATATGGAGGGTTTGCGATCAATATTTTTCTATCCAAGGATCCATTTGCAAAATATTAATATTTCAAGTGCTAATTCTTGTTAGAGTCAAGTGCCCCCCTCTGCCAGCCTAACGGTTGTTTTGGGAGACGTAAAAAAAAGGTGGTGGTAGCGTAGGTAGGTATATAATATTAATAACGAATATAAAAGGAAAACTATGACAGCTAAGTAGGCTTCGAGTAATACTTAGTCGACCAACCTATAAAATGTACCTACTTGGAGAAGGCAAAAGAGATTGCTCAGTTTTCTTCTGGCCGTGGAAGCGCATCAAAACATTTTGTATGATAGCATAAATTGGATATAAAAGAGGAGTGATGTCGTTCTTTCTAAGGAAATAAAAATTATCCATTTATTTTGTGGGGTTTTTGTAGTTTTTTGATTTTCTGTTCAGTTTTGAGGTTAGTTTTGTAACAAACTTTTCACCAAAAAAAACAGTTCTTTACAACAATGTGATTTGAATTCATATAAGACTACAGAACACAGTTTCAAGTAACCAATTAATGATCCCAAATAAATTATATTTCATAGGTAGGGCATGCTAAATGTAGGTACATAAAATAAAGGAAGTAGAAAATAAAAAATGCTTGAATAGAGCAACGAAATAGTTTTATTGGTCTATATTATCATATTCATGAAATATGTCGTCTAAAAACGGAGCCGGCGGATCAACAGACCTAATTTGAGCCCAACTTAGATACCACAAAATGGTCACATGACGTGAGCACAGCATCCTACTGTTCGATTTTCACAGTAGGTACAATCACAATGGTCTTCAAAAGGGCTTCTGAAGACTCGACTGGACCCGGTCTCAACGCAATGACACAGATTAAATAATAGTTCGCAATTACTTATTAGCACAACGAACTCAATCAAATAAAACCAAAAGTTCGCTGCCGATTGCCGACAAGATGTTTTGTTTGATAGACATATATTGACAGTAGGGATGAGCAAAAATATCGATATATTTAAATATCGTTATTTTTTCATCCAATTATCGACATTTTTCGTCATAATTTTTAACCGCGATATATCGATATTTATTTTAGAGTATCGAATCGTATCAATTTTGATATATTTTTAACTAAACTCTGGTTTCGAGTTTAATGTTACAAGATACTCCTTGCATGCAGGCTCCTCGCGCATCGTCCACTTTAAAAAAATCCCACCAGATTCTTTAGGAAATGCATTATAATAACAGTAAGACTATTGGCTGCGTGCACAAAAATACTATCTAATACTATTATGCCATCCAGTGTGAGACGTATATGACCCTGAAGTTAACAGGTAATTAACAACTGTCGGATTTTTTTCAACAAATCAATTACAAAAAAAAAAGAAAACTAAAAATACGCTCATGTAGAAATTAAAATAGAAACAGTTTTTTTAAATATTTTTTCTATGTATGAGTAATCATGTCAAAACTGACGATATATTGATATATCAATATTTTACACTCGATAATAATTTACCGATAGTGTTTAAAAAATAAATGTTAAACGATACAATAAATATCGATATTTTTTTTCACTGTCAATTTGTCTAACAAACTAGGGATGGGCATGTCCCTAGTTTGTTAGACAAATTGACAGTAGGTAACACTTTTGACAGTTCACCTTTCACATTGGCCGTGATAATGTTATGAACAGCTAATCTAAATCACCCCCTGATCGTAACTGATCTGTCAACTCAAGAAAGATTCAACTAGTAAAGTTGTAAATACTTTTTAAAAATGTTAATTAAAAATATACTATTTTCATTATTAACATAAATATTAATAAGGAGGAAAAATGTCACATTTCAAATTATTTTTGAAACTCGTAGTCTGTCCGTTAAAACCGAATATGGGGAGGTTTTTAAAATTGGCCGCATTGCTATGACAAATAAACGCCATTTAAAAAGTATGCAATAAAATCCAATAAATGACTAATTAAATACAAATATTAAACCCCACATACGATTTCTACCAAATGAACTAAGAGAGGTTAAAAAAATATTGTATAATTTATGCGTAATTTTTTAAGGTCAGTACTTTAAAGCGATACTGTTGGTGGTCAATGTCCAAATCGTACAAATTCAAGAAGCACCATTCTAAGTCGGCAATTGTGACGTGCAACTACGGAACCCTACACTGCGTGTGGCCGGACACACACTTGACCGGTTTTCAATATTCAGATGACTTTTACCTAATATTTGTCAAAAGAAACATATTTTATTCTTGAGTTAAAATTATCTGACTACTGTAAACTTAGCCCTAAACGCATCTTGTGCGCACTGATAACTAACAACGAAATGATGAGTTTTTAATTTAAATTATGTAGATAAACAAAGCCCGTTATATTAAACAAGCGGCCCATTCAACTCTTTATTGACTACCGTTAACGAGAAAGGCAAGTAGGCTTCGGTAGATTTAATATCGCCGAAGCACTACTGAGTTTAATTAATTATTTTATACAAGAGGATTTAACAAGTTCTGGTGAACATTATTTTACCGAAGAGGAATTAACGAGTTCTGGTGAAAACTAGGTTTGAACGGAAACGAGGAGACGGAGGAAACTTTAGCAACAGGTGTGAACAACGCTTTGTTAGGACCTAACCGTAGTCTGTTCTGTACGCACTGAGTCATGAGTTGAGGTTCTATTCACCGGGACCATGTTCCGGCCTGTGTCGGAGTTATGCGGCACACGACAATATACCGGCGGGATAGTTAAACAACTCATAATAAAATCTGATATATGTGCTTATAACAATGTGTAAGTACCTATGTCACGTTTTTACTAACCACCTTTGAAACGACAATTAAGTCTATACAATAATATAACCTAGAACATAGTGTAGGGCATTTGCCTTTATTTGTATTATTTGGCCCAACATTTAATGCTCATCGCAATTATTACCACAAATATCTACAGGCAATTTTTTTTTCAAGAAGCAATAATATTTTATTTCACTGTTGTAGGTTAATTTAATACTGAAGCTTTCATGTCAGTTATCTCGAGTGTCATCAGTCATCAATCATACAGGATCATAATATTAATATCGCGTACTCGATCGAGTGCATTGCAATCGAACTAACGAGCTCCTCATGAACTTTCCGAATGGATGATTATCACTTACATCGCTTACGAGTTCCTGCTAAAATTATTTCCATGTTTAATTAAATTAAAGGATCCAGAGTTCCCAGCAAGGTATTTTTATCATAAAATACTATTTATGGACGAAATAATTTCCTTCGTTAGTGATCGAGTACGTACGTATTAAGAAGGATTCAAGAGGTTTACTTCCTCGCTTCCTCGATATTTTTTCAATACGATCCACATATTGGGTGGGGCGGCTAATAATGTAATTTTATATTATTCCTTGTAATGAAGTTTTCTAGGTCCGTGTGAGGCTGTGCGCAAGGAGCGCGTCCCACGCACCCCACGGCTTGGAGCGCGGGTGCCGCGCGGGGTGGCGGTGAAAGCGAGCGCGCGCCCCACCGCGCGTCGCCGATGGGGTGCACCCCGCTATATATAAAGACAAACTCAAGGTGAACTAATAGAGTAATAACAGATCCGGCGTCTTAGCTAGTGGAACAGCCGTTCCCCGCCTCATCATGAGAGGGACCTGGAGCCAAGTGGTCAGTGTTCAATCATTCAAAATATCCTCGGGAATTTTCTTTTATTT